>BSBK01006100.1:0-2530000 GCA_027943335.1 Chamaecyparis obtusa
ACTCCCTCTTAGCTAGGGAGGATAATCACAGAATGATGAAGCATGTCCACATAAGGTGTGGAAGAGATATTACCTCAATGTAATATCAAGATTGCATGATTAAGAATATCTTTGACCAAATGATACTCACACTTTAGATATCATCTCATGATATCAGGAGTAATGGCCCCAGAATATCAATTCACATGATATTCACCAAGTACTCAAAATGTTCATAAGGTATGTACACATGTATCCTCAATGATACTTACCATATGAACATTATATTAATGGGCTGTTTAAGGAAATTAATCCACCATGCAAGATAGCCATGGTCTATTTAAGGAAATTAATCCACCATGCAAGATATAGTCTATCATGATATGCTTAGACATCATAAGATATCCATCATAAATTTTTTTTTAAGTTATTGTAAGATCATCATGTTTCAATAAATTTTGCAAATACAAGTGATAATCATTTGGAAGTCTTCACTTCCTCATGATGTACACAGGGCCCATATAGTCATGAATTTACACTTATTAATTAAAGTAATTCATTCCAGTACAATAATCAAATATCCTAAGACTCTTCTCAGCAATTACAACATACCAAGTTTACCTATGAAGTGTTCCACCTTCATTTTCGCAATAGGTTGGTAAAGAATTGTGAACTCCCTCTCAATCCATTATTCAAAAATTTTGAGTTATTTTGAAGTTCTTTAGAATATGGATTTCTTTGAATCCAAGTTTGAAGTACCGACTTTAGCTAAGGAAGCTTGATTTTTGAGTCTGCCAGGATATTTTGCTGCAACGTGGCCATAGTTGTCACATGTATAACATTGCATTTTAGAGTAGTCTCTCTGTTTCTTGAATGACCTTTTATTATATGAATCCTTGCCCTTTATCCTTTTCAAATTAGTGGTAAGAATCTGAAATTCTTCATTTGTGGATTCCATACCGATTCCTCTAGATATTAGATTACACTATTCTTGAATGTAGTCAACTTTTAGTCGATCAAATTTGGGGGAGTTTAGAATGAGCACTTATTCCTTGTCTAAAGTTTATCCCATGAGATAGGGAGTCCATTTAAAGTTATCATAGTTAACTCTTTACTATCATAAATGTGACCAATTGTTGAGAGTTGGTTTCTTAATTATGTTATCCTCATAAAGTATGAGGTGATGGACTCTCCTTTATTCATTTTATTATTAGAGAGTTGATTTTTAAGAGTAAGAATCTTGCTAGTGTTGTTGATTTCAAACATGTTTTCCAAGGCTTTGAACATATCATATGCAGATTCTAACTTTGTGATAATAGGTAGTAGATGATCTTTTACCCCGTCTACTAATAATTCCATTTCTTTGGTATTGTCCCTTTCCCATTTACTTTTCTCGTCATTCTCATTAGATTTAGGAGGATTCTCTACGATTATTTTTAACTCATGCTTTCTTAGTATTAGCATCATTCACAGTTTCCAAGCTTCAAAATTTGAAGCACCTTCAAGTTTATCATCAAGTCTGATTCCATTCATCATTTTGCAAGTATAAGATTTCCAACGAAATATATAGATTTAAGAATCCCATCTTGATTGTTTTTCAAACCTACTGTGATGCCATGTTAAATTTTGATCAGATTGATAATATGAGAGATATAGATGTAATTTTAATTTCTTACTTTTATCTATATATCTACTAAATGATTTTCTTCTTGCAAATTTGTAGTAGTATATGAAGTTGATGTTCTTAAGGTTTATACAATGATTGTATTTCAATTCGATATGAAAATGCATAATGTGGATATAACAGAATTATATCCAATTTATATATATGTGAAAATTCTTGATCTATAATACTTGAACTGCTAATCATATGAATGCGACTTGCATTGATTGTTGTATATGCTTATCTTCATTTGATCCAAGATTGGATATATATATATGGGGAGACATGTCAATAGATAGACATGTCTCTCTATTTACATGCCTCCTCACTATATGCATACACATCGATTCATAAACAATGATAGTCAACTTTCATTATACCTGATGCTTAATCATTGTTCATGATACTCGATACTCATCGAGATTCATAAAACTTAATAATCAATCGGTACATAATAAAACTGATACTCAATCAGTATGCAATGTTAATTAAACCGATGTTAATCAATGTTTATAGAATGGATATTTAACCAATACAATTCTATATCAATACATGATTAATAAAACCAATATTAATCGGTCATCTTTGATATACATATATAAGAATATTAATAATAATATTAATTTACTCAATATTATATATATTACATTATTAATATATATACAAATAATCTAACACTTCATAGAGTTAATCCGATATAAGCTATATATCATTAACACTATTTACTATATTGGGTATTCATGGAGGTGGGAATCACCAAAATGAGGGGCTGACTAAGGCAATCACCTACAGCCACACACTTGCATTGTCTCTTGCAAATGTAGATACAAGTGTGAAGATCAAATTTTGACTGCAAAAATTTAAGACCTAGTTGTAGTGACATGGATGAATTCAATAGATAGGGGTGAGTCCAGCTACCCTTGTCAGCCTAGGTCCTCCTTGCCAATAAGAAATGGCTTAGATTTATAGGATAATCAAATATATTCTATGGGAGATCAGATTTGGAATCTCACTATGTTCATGTATCTGGTTCACTCTACCTCAACAAAACAAGTCTTGGATGTCATATTTAGGTGCAAAATTCCACTTCATTATAATTTTGGTGCTATATTTCATATCCAATATTTACTGTCCTTAGTGTTTTACATAATTGATTCCTAAGTCCAATACCTTACATCTCTCATTCCTAAGAAACAAAGGAATAGTGACCCAAAGGGCGTAGATACTGAGTTGACTGCCTTATACATAGGAGTTGGTGAACCATATTTGTCTCTTGATTGTCCATATTCCAATGCATTTTGGAGAAAGGGATCCTAGAGACTAGTTTGACCCTTCCTGATTTTCGTCCCCCACATTATGGTGAACCCAACGTGAATGCATTTAACTTTTGATTTTGTTTTGTTAGATATAGTTTTATGAATTATGTTTTTTTTTTTTTTTTTAATTGAAAATATAGAGTCGGCTGAGTACAACTGATAATTACAACCAGAATATGACTAGTTGTCAAAAATTTACACATGAGTTATATGTCCAGTAGGTTACAAAAAGATAATTACAGAGCTTTACATGGGCTAAGCCATACCAGAGACACAAAAAATTTCAAAGTCTCTTTTGCTTAAAGACTAAAAAACATAATAAGGAACATCATTTTAGGACATATCAGTCCCAACCTTTCTCTTGCCCAATTTCTTTGTTGTAACTTGGGTTGTACTCATTTACTCTCCAAAGGTCTTCATTGTTTTCCTCATTTCCACCATCTACATTGTTATCTATATCCTCCCTTCTATCTCTGTCATTGTTGTCCTGTAGCAACAAAGTGTCTTGCATGATGGGAATGGATGCATCACTGACAAGGTGTTCTTCATACCTTTGAGTCTCTCTGAATGTTGGTTCAGGAACAATTTCATTATGGATATCTTTTGCAAACAGAACTGTAGCCCCTTCCTTTATCAAGCTTTGGAATATTTCTATTGAGATTTGGATAGTAGCATTAACCTAAGACAAGATAGTAAAATATGTGAGTTTAGAATTAAACTCAATAAGGTCCCTCCTCTTACCTTGGAAGATGTCTTCATTTCTCTGTTTCCAAATAAGCCATAGAACTTTAGTAGTAAATGTGATCCCGAAGTCATTAAGCTTGCTATCAAAATTCTCCACATATCCAGCCAAAATTTCATGCCAAGACAAACTCAATTCAACATTCCTCAAGACTTTACTATCAAAAAAGGAAGACCAAATATTGACAGCCCACTAACATTAAAAAAAAAGGTGTTCATATGACTCAGTGCAATTGCAAACTGAACAAAAGATGGTGTTTTTAGAACCTTGAGACACAAAATAGCCAATAGCATGCTTTTTCAATAGAAAAATCCACTTAAAACAAACATTTTTGGGCTCAACATGAGAATGCCATAAAAACTCAAAGATTAGATGCCACTTATTGCTCAACCAGTTCAAGCCCCAGGCTTGGTTGATTTCATTAAAGATATTATCATTGTTAGAAAGAATTTTATAAATTTGTTTGCAAGAGAAATTACCAAGAATATTGCCATCACTCCACTTAATGTATGAAGGATTTTGACTAGAAACAATGCATTTGCTAGGAAATGAATTACCCACAACCTTTGTAATGAGAGTGTAGGTTTTTTTCTGAGAGGGAAGAATATCAAACCTGCTGCTTAATTTTGCCCAGGAGGAGATTCTGTCATCGACCAGAATATCTGTAATGAGGGATATACCTTTGCTATTCCAAAATTTAGCTAAACAACACTAAGTGAGGGCAAGGGGTTTATCATTAAGGTATATCCCCCACCAGATAGATCTGTCTAGAACTAAGAAGTATGGGTTTCTCCCTATAGCACTTCTGGAACATAGGAGTGGTTTAATATGTCTCCAAGCCTTCCACAAAGCAGAGAACACCTTAGATCCAAAAAATTTCACATCAAAATCTCCTAGAAGGATGTCAAGAAATGGGACATTACTCTAGGATTTCCCTTTTTTAATAGTGGACTTGATAATATTATTCCTAATCAGGACTTTCCATGGCTCGTCACCTGAAATAGCTTTGATAATCCACTTGGAAGTTAAAGTCATACCTTGCTTTTTAAGATCTCTAATTCCCATACCTCCTTGCAATCTTGGGGTACAACACCACTCCCACTTGACATTATGTCTTTTCCTGTTCCCAATACCACCTGACCACATAACATCTCTTAGAATCTTCTCAAGCCTATTTGTTTGAGAATTCGTAAACAACCAAGTTGAAGCATAATAGATGGCATGAGATGATAACACCTTTTGGACTATATGTAGTCCTCCTTCTAGAGATAAAATATGTGTTTTCCACTTAAGATGTTTCTTCTTAATTTTCTTAAAAATCCAATTCCACATTTCATTAAGTGAAGGATCAAGAGAAAAGGGTATTCCCAAATATCTGACAATAAATTTAGGCCCTGACCACTGCCATCCTTTTTCACCAAGCCTAGGGGGAGGGTGTTGTCCCATCCAAGAATAACAGATTTATGAGGGGCTACCTTAGCACCATAAGCTTTACAAAATATCTGAATCCTGCAAACAACTCTATCAAAGTTTTGTTCGGAGAGTTCAACAAAGAGGGCAGTGTCATCCGCAAATTACTCAATGAGTAGTTCTTCATTATTAGGAAGGGAGATACCTTTAATAGGGGAAAAAACTCAGAGGCCTTAAGAATGTAAGTCATAGCATTAGCAACAATCATAAACAGGGCAGGAGCTAGTGGGCAGCCATGTCTAATAGATCTACCCAAGGGGATAGGATTAGATAGTTCTCCATTAATCTCAATAACTGTATTACAATCTTTAAAAAAAATCTTTACCCAGCTACAAAAATATTCTGGGAAGCCAAACTATTTAAGCATAGCATTCACAAAGTGCCATTCGATTATGTCATAAGCCTTTTCAAAATCCAGGAGGATCATAGCCACATTTTGATTGTCAGCCTTTGCCCATTGCATTGCTTCCCAACTAGTGATTATATTTCTAAAATAAATCTACCTTTGATAAAGCCTATCTGAGTCACTGAGATAATGTTATTTAGAATTTCAGTGATTCTTTTAGCCAGTATTTTAGCAATCACTTTATAAGAAATGTTTAAGAGAGTGATTGGTCTCCAATTTTTTACTTCAGTTTTATCACCTTCCTTAGCGAGAAGCTTGATTAGTCCTCTATTGGTATTCTCACCTGAAGTCCCATTATCAAAAGAAAATTTATATAGTTCAAAAAGTTTAGTAGAGATCCACTCCTTGTTTATTTTATATAATTCAGCCGGTATGCCATCAATACCCAGAGATTTCCCATTAGCTAGTGATGCTATGGCATCTTCTATCTCTTGAATGGAAATTTCTTTGTCCAACATATCTCGTTGCTTCTTATTTATTTTTTTAGGAATGATACTCATGCATTTGTCCATACATACTTGATTTCCCTCATTATGTTTTGATGTGAAAAGTTTCTTGTAGAATTCCATAAAGGTTGTCATGATCTCTTGATTATTGGTGCTAATCCCTTCCTTAGTCTAAATACCAGTGATTTCCTCTCTGCACTATTTAGCTCTGATGATGTTAAAGAATTATTTAGATCCCCTATCACCCTCTTTGATCCAGTTAGCTTTAGCTCTAACTTTCTGGCCTTGTATTTTGTATTGTTGGATAACTCTCAGTTTCCCTTTTGTATCAATTAATTCTCTTTCTAAAACTACATCACTTCCTTTATTTTGGAGCTCTATCTTAGTTTTTAATAGATTGAAGTTTAGGGGTTCTTTCTTCAAAATTCCCATCTTTAGCTTCTTTTGTTCCAATAGTTTGGAAAAGTTTTCTCCAGGAATCTGTTAACTGATTCCACTTCTCAATAGGTGAGGAATCTGTAGATCAGAATTTGGAAAGAATAGTAGCCATCTGGAGGGCATCCAAATTATCTTGATTGTTAAGAAGGGAGATATTTAGTTTAAATAACTATCTCTTAAGACTATTATTGGTCCGATTTCCTTGATCTTTGAGACAAATACAAACACTGATGGGGGAATGATCAGACATGCTAGCAGGAATGACACTAATAGGATAGTGTCCTACTTTATGGACCAAGTTCACTTCATGTTTGTTGATATACACCATGTTAAGTTTGTAGTAAATTCTGGCTTTATTAGCCTAATTATTACACCAAGTGAACTACATTCCTTCATGACTTCCTTTGAGCCCTTCCATTGGATCATAAATGGCAAAGTGTCTCTTGAACCTAGTCAGAAGAAATTCTCATTTCCTTTCCATTCAAATTTCCCTCCTCCTGATTTATCCTTAGGGAATTCAATCATGTTAAAGTCACCAACAAAGGTCCATGCTGCATTGGGAAGATTGATTGATAGCCATTCCCACAACTTGGGCTCTTTCCCTGTAATCATTTGATGCATAGATATTACAGACCCCTATAATATTATCTTTATGCTTGAGAGTAACCCAAATTGCCCTGTTGCATGGTGACATCCCATTAGCAATAATTTTATCATTCCATGAGGAATTGATCATGATTGCTACACCCCATTTTCCTCTATCATGGCTAGAATAGAAACATTTGGCATTGCCCCATATAAACTTCAACACATTAAATGTCTAATATCTAGTAGTTTTAATTTCTTGCAGACAGATAATGTCCTTTCCTTTAACAATGTTACACCATCTTCTAACAATGTATTTTCTATCCTTTAACATTCTAGCAATGAATTTGTACTTTCATTATTAACAATTAGAGGGGGTAGTGATTTTGCATAGTCTAGAGAAACAATCTGGAATCTCATTCCCTTTAGTCTTATTAGCCCTCTCTTTGTTCTTTAGGTTTTTGCTGCTTTCATAAGTCTTTATTTTCTTTTTCTTAGACAGGACTTCAGTGAAACCCTCATTATTAAGAACTATATCACCATTGACTTCGACCTCATCTTGTGTCTCACTGCTCTGTGGTGAAGGTGTGGCTAAAGGGGGTTCAATCCTATGTTCCATAGGTGATATGGGGATTGAAGTAGAGTTAGCTTCCTTAGAACTAGATTTAAATTTTTCTAAAGCAATCTGTTCGGCATTCTTCTTTCTATTATTAACATCAACATTTTTTTCCCTAGGGACCGGGATATACTGAAGGATAGCAGAATTCTTAGCTCTTGGTTCTGGATTAGCAGCAGGTCTAACCTAAAAGTTCCCTTCAAACAAAGGGTTATTTAAAGTGACGAAGCCATCAACTTGAGTATCAACAGTGCTATTAACATGGATAGGGATTTGACTGCTACCCTACGGAACGACAACCTGAAAGTCTTTAGATATATTCTTAAGTGGGCATTCTTTTTTGCTATGTCCATTAAGTTTGCAATGGAAGCATGCTCCAATGTCACCCAGTCTAACTACCTTCCAAATAAACAAATCACCTTCAAATTTCAAAGAAATATTGTCCGAGAAGGAAACCCTAGGGGTTGGGGCTAGAAGAACATGAGCATTAAGATGGGGTAAAGTAATTTTTGTTTCTTTAATTTGCAGGACAAACTTGAGAGATTTTAGAATGTGTGGCAAGAAGGGACAGAATTTAGGCTAAACCCCTAAAATTTCCATCCAAAATGGGGAGGTCTGAGAAACAACATCTTCAAGCTTTCCTTTTGGGGACCAAGGTAGGGGCTCTAAACATAGTTTTGCTGACATTCCAAAATCTTTTACTCAAAACTTTTTCTTGCATTGCATGGTTCTTGAAAAAAACCACAAACAAACCTTTTTGAATCATCCTACTAAAACTAACAACAATGCCAAGTTTTTTACCCTATACATTGTTAATCCAGTCATCAAGAAATTTACGTGCAAGAAGAAACTTAACATCCATACACACAAATAAAATGACAATATTCTTAAGTCTAGATTACTCATCTTTGATAGCATTCACCATATCAACATTTGGAGCCAGAGAAAGAGTGCTACCAGCAAGGTTCGGGGGCCTTACCTTCTCCTCCAGTGGCATCACTGGTACTATCTGAGATATTATCAGTTCCTTATCTATTTCCATTGGGGTTGCTTCCTTCGAATGTGACATCCTCCTCCAAAGAAATACACTCAAAAAATGCAGTGTCAAGGCATTTGGATGTAGGTCCATCAGCCACCACTTCTTTGAATGACAGCTTAAATCCTCACGCATCATGATCGCCACCACCACCATCATTCTTTGGAGGGGAAACACCCTACCTCTCCTCGCTATGATGAGGGGCATCCTTTCCTCCTTGCTTGTCGATGACCTTATCCATGAAAACACCTTCACCCATGACTCGAGTGGTCGAGCCCTAAGCGACACAAACCAAAGAGCAAACAACATACATGAGAGCCCAAAAAAAACCAACACAAAACAACGCAAAAAGAAAATGAGGGAAAAAAAATAAGAATACAAAGCCTAAAAACAAGACCAAAAGACAAGATGCCACAATGAAGACACGAGGCACAATAAGACCATCCACATGAGGAACGCCTACAAGATGGGACACACAACAAACAGGAAAGAAGTGCCCACTTGCAAGTGATCCTTTCCAACTTCAGTTATCTTTGTCAAATGATTTTTCTTATCAATCCATTACAATAAACACTTCCTATGTGTTTTTGTTTTGGATTTATCAAAGTTAAAAATAACAAAAATACTTCCTTTCATTGCATGTGTATTTCCACTTTTTCAAGATAACAAAAGAGAACAAGATGATTTCCTTTTTGTACATATGCGTTGTTATTAGATTATCTTATCTTAATGCATATTTCTTTTCCTAGATTAAAAATATGTTTGATTTATTTTTGCAAGGCTTTAAGGCCTTTGATGAGCCATTTTTGTAGTAATGACTTCGATATGTTGGATGAGGCCCTTGATGACTATTAACTCTTCCATACGTCTCCTAAACCATCCCTCTTCCATAGATTGATTAATATGATCTATGTGAATGGTTACAATAATGATAATGATAAATATAAGATTATTTTTCATCTTTTCTTGACAATCCTCAACCCACAAACAAGCCCAAATTTTTTGTCCAAGATTGTAGTGATTTCTCAAACTTTCAATCTTTTAGTAAACCTTTGATGATTGTCAAACAAAGAACCAAGAGTCCCTTGAGTTTTTCCAAAAAATCACCTAAGATTTTAAAGTAGTTCCCACACATATAACATGGGAAACAATAGACAACCTACCAATCCAATCATTCTTCTCTCTTTTCCTACTTCTAAACTAGTGATTTCTTTTATACCTCATATTCCTCAAAATCTTGGATGAGCAGCTTTGTGCTACTCTTTTCAAGATATCCCTTTTTAGAGTATTCAAAATTCATCTACATATAAATGAAATGTTAAAAAAATTCTTTAAAAAAATATGAATATGCATCCACTTGAGAAACCTAATGAATATGACTGCTTTATTGGAATGCATGAACATAACCAAACCTAAGGCTAAAATTGTATTTTCTCAAGATGAATTACCTTTGTTTGAATTGCAACATTGATATGATCCTCTCATGATTTTCATTCTCATTAGTAATAATACCATTAGAAAAAAAATTGGTTGATAATGGATCTAGCCTTAATGTTTTATAGCATTTATTTTTGCATGAGATTAATGTGGATACCTCCTTGATTAAATTTGATCCTTTTAATATATGTTTCTTTGATAATATTGTAAGAGATACAATAGGTATTATAAATTTTCTTGTTATGATAGGTCATGTTACCTTACCTATACCTATACATGTTATGCCTGATACTATTACCTACAACCCTCTTCTAGAGAGACCTTGCCTTGTATGCACGAGGTCTTCACTGAAGGGGGCAAATACTATACCACACACAAATTAATATTGGGAAGTTTAAAAATAAGGAAAAAAAGGGGGCAATAGATTTGCCTAAATTAGGGGAGGGGGTTTTATATATGAAAAGGGTTTGTGGGGGGAGGTACTGGGTGGGTATTGGAGGGGGTGAAAAAAAAAAGAGTTTGGGGCAATCAAGTCTTGTGTAGAATTCAAGTTAGCATTCGCTGAGAAATATGGTGAAAGTTTTTGTGTTTCCACAATGTTAGAAGATTTCATGAATGCTCATATTATTTTAAGAATTTGGATCAAGCTTTGATACCAAGTAAGAATTTTCCTAAGGCAGTGAATGAAAATGCTAAGATCTAGAAGATCAAAGGATAACACAAGAGAGATATGAAAATGACATGATCCTTAATTGTTTGGATTAAATAATGATCAATAATACATGAATAATACCCATTGATTACAATGTAGATATGCCTGAATATATAGGCAATGCATGATAAGTAGGAGATACGCAAGAGATAGCCTATCACTGACACTAGGTGAAATCACATGTCCACCAAAGGTGGATTATCCTCCATTGTACAATGAAATATGTGCAAACATGTACAATAATGAGAGGATGATAACATGATAAGAGCACTAAAGGTGGATATCACACATAAAGTGGAATGAGATAACAACCATCATCACCTAAAGTGGAATTCTCCAACACCATGTGCTAAAATAATATGCAAACTCCTAGGTGTCTACAATGCAAACTAACATTTAATGCATTATCCTAAGTAAGATTGATTAAAGTGTAATTAGAATTAATTAATTACACTAACATCCCCTCTTAAGTGCAACTTAGGGGAATGCACTTAAACTCCTAATGATAGATGACAATGCAAGATGGTTCCCTAGTACTAGGCCTTATTAGGAACCCATGTACAATATGAAAGTGCAAAATTAATGCAATGCAATCTCTCATAAAGCAGAGAAAGAGAGAAAACCTCATGGGAAAAACTCTCCTCCGAAAAGAGAGATGAAAACAAACAAGATGCATGGATTGGTGGAGTACTCAAGACCCTCCCAGTACGACATACATCATGTATATACAATCAAGTATCCCCCCACAGGAAGGAAATAGGGAGACATGATTGTTAGAGTAATCATACTTTATGCTTATTAATTAAATCACTTTGGTTTAATTAATTAAGTCATTTATTACTCTATTTACTTAAGCTATCTTTTAGGTGCATTATAATTAATATATTTATTAATTATAATGTGCAACCTAGCTTTATTTTTTGCTTTATTGCTTTAGGGTTTTATTGTTCACCTATATGGTTGAACCCTTTGTACATTCACCTTTGAGATAATCTTGGAATACAATTGCTCTTTACATGTCCATAAGATGTCTCTGGCTTTTTGGCCTCCATAGATTTTTCTTGCTTTTGTTCTTTGCTTCTTCCATGTGACAGGGTTATGCATGCAGGTGTTCTTGGGAGATTAGTATTTCACCTAATCTAACATGGTATCAGAGCCATCTTGCTGCTCGCTGTTCGTGTTTTGTTGAAGTGTTTCAGAAGCAGGAGGTTTTCAAGGGTTTCAGAAGTTTTTTTGTGGATCTGGGGGGAGCCAAAATTTGGCTCACCTTGGGCCAAAATGGACACCACCATTGTGTCCAGAAGGCCCAAGAACCCTTAAATCCATATAAAACTTGTACATTTTGGACAACGTGGCTCTGAGGCAAAAATTTTTAGTTTTCAGTGCCGTACGGGCACGAAAACCGAGAAAAAAATATTAAAAAAATCATTTTTTTGGTTGTTTTTTGCGTTCAAATTAACGTATGCAATGTTTTTTTAATTGCCGCCCAGCGGCCACCATAGAGCCGCCAAGCGGCCTCCACCGCGGCGCCTCCATCGGGCTTCCCCGGCTCCTCCGACAGCGCTTCTGACGGCCCCCGCTCAGCTCTACCGCCGCCCGCAGTGTCCCCCGCCACCGGCCTGGCCACCGCTCCGCAAGCTCCACCGCTCGGCTCCTTCGCGGCCTCCGCCAGCTCCTCCCGGCTCCGCCGCACTGCGCGCTCCGCTCCGACGGCCCCCGCACCGCTCCACTGGCCGCGCCGCCGCCTGGGCCGCCCGACGGGGTTTTAAGCCCTGCGGGCCCTAGTAGTGGTCACATAGGTGACCAGGAGCTCCGCCTCCAGCCCCTTGTGTGCACCATACACCCAAGGGCTTTGCATTTCCAGCCCTAGGGGCTTTAAAATTTTTTTTGAAGCCTTTTTAGGGTACCTGGGCCTTTTTTGCAATATTTGGAGCATACGGAGGTATTTTTTGGACTTTTTTATATCATCGGAAAGCTCTTTCCGAGCTCTTTCTGATTATGGAGGTTAGAGTTTTTGGATCTGCTGTTTTGACAGTATTTTTTTTCTGTCAAAGGTGATATTTATTTTTTGCCTTCCGAGAGCCATATCTCGCTCATCCGGACTCATTTTTGGGCTCACCATATATCGTTGGAAAGCTGGTTCTATGAGTTATTCAGTTGCAGGGGTCTTTTATCTAGATTCTACTCCAGGTTTTCTCTCCTCTAAGTTTTGCACTTTCGCACTCTGGCGGATTACTTGGGTTCTACAGGTCCTGGGATCTCTTCTTCTGTTCTTCTGGCTCACTCTTCTTTCTGACTTCTGAGCATTGTATGCTTCTCTTCTGTAGCATTTCTTTTCTGTAAACGCACTGAGATAAAGTGCCCTCTTTTGTATATCTAGGATCTTGTACTCCTTGTGTTTGTTTGTACTTGCACTCAGTTATAAAGTGCCATGGGGGGTTATGATGTTTTGCCTTTTGTGCTCATCCACCTTTGTCAAGTGAGTGTACCTTCCACGACATTAGCCCATGCTGTGTGTCCAGAAGATCTATTCTTCTTCTTCGACACCGCCCTTTATCCTGTGCGTGTACTTCTGTTGCATTGTTGGTGTTCCTGATTCTTCTTCTTGCAGATGTTTCTGGCATTGCATTTCAGTGTTCCTGTCACCCCTCTCTCTGTTCAGCATTATGGGGGGGTTCACCTGTTGGTTCTATTGCTTCCTTGGTTCGGTTGAGTGATCTACGTATTCAGTTTTTGTTCCTATGTACTAGGCGGATGCAGTGGCTAGGCACCTATGCATTTCGGTGAGATGGATCATCTACTATATAGACACTCATTCATTCCTATTTTGGAGGTCACCTCTTCGATTGATCAGCTCTTCAGACTTTGTCTTCTCTACCTGGTCATGCACTATTTCAGTGGGGGTTCCAACAGTATTCTTCTGACAGTGTTTGCACCTTCATGCTTCAGAGATGCTTCATGCTCTTTCTTGTTCCTTTCTTTGGGACATTCCCTAGATTGGAGGCTTTGTTTCCTTCATCTAGTTTATTTTCTTGTACTGGGTACCTGATCAGGCCTTGTTGCCGGGACCCATTTTCTGCTTTCATAGCTATGCTAGGTTAGCTTCCCTCTTGAGCTACGCTTAAGGGGGGGTGTTAGAGTAATCATACTTTATGCTTATTAATTAAATCACTTTGGTTTAATTAATTAAGTCATTTATTACTCTATTTACTTAAGCTATCTTTTAGGTGCATTATAATTAATATATTTATTAATTATAATGTGCAACCTAGCTTTATTTTTTGCTTTATTGCTTTAGGGTTTTATTGTTCACCTATATGGTTGAACCTTTTGTACATTCACCTTTGAGATAATCTTGGAATACAATTGCTCTTTACATGTCCATAAGATGTCTCTGGCTTTTTGGCCTCCATAGATTTTTCTTGCTTCTGTTCTTTGCTTCTTCCATGTGACAGGGTTATGCATGCAGGTGTTCTTGGGAGATTAGTATTTCACCTAATCTAACAATGATATCTCCCCATAAACAATATCATGCAAGTTTGGTAAGTTCTGAAGGCAAAACATAGTCCAATACTTGCAAACAACATTTCTCCCATTAGGAAGAAGATAGACCAAGTAAAAATTTAAGAAGGCTTCACATTGTGGATAGGAAGAAGGAAGGGGAATCCAAATGAAGTATGAAGATGCATCTAAAATCTTGACATGTGCCACCATGTCTTTGGTTAATGAAAATTCCACTAACCAATCATGAAATACCTAATAGAAGGTGACAAGAAATGACGTAGGGTAGGGATGGAGGATCCAATGAGGGATGTTCCAAACCTACATTGCCAATTATGACAACAATAATTGTAGTAGAATACAACAAGATAATGCTTCAAAATAAAATTTCATTCAACATGCCCAGCTATGAGGCCTTCCGGGTTGCAGCCTTATACAATGAAATGATAAAGTATCCAAGCTAGTCCACCTCTGAAATACATTAGAAACTGATGGAAACACTAAGGCGGATCTAAACTTGAGCTCGCAAGCCTCCAAGCAATCTCCTTGTCTCCAAGCATACAAACCACTAGCTCTGCTATTACAATATTAGATAAAACATCTAATTTAAAAGATCTCCCTAGATAAAAGTATGATTATACTCTCATACCAATACCAATATGCCCCTAAACATTTGCCCAAGCTCTCAATATATAGCTAGCTAAGCCACAAGTTGGCCAGTCAGGCTTTTAATTACATTATAGGTCTAGTCTGGATGATTAAACCAAAACTAATGCAAGAATGATCAAAACTTAATGTGCCTTTATATTTAGGTCCACACATGACCCAAGAACATGTCCTTAACTACGCAAGGCCCCATCTCATCACACAGAACTGTGCAAGAAGAAACACTCCATGTTTCACGCAAAAACTGGCAGAAAATAGGTACCTGAGAAAAATGGCCATAAATTTTTTACTCATAATGAATTATGACTTGAGCTCTTGGGAAAAGATAGTACTTTAGGTCCTCTTAAAGGCCCTAAGAGTGAAAATGTTGATTCCTTAAGGATCAATAGCTACACGATGAACAATTAGCATGAACACTATAGGAAAATATGACTCCGACGGCAAGGAAAACAACTATAACTTTGAAACAGTCCATCCAATCTTTATGTGCTCATAGGAGAAGGTTCCCAAATAGGTCCTCAAGATCATGTAAGCTTTTCACAACATGAAACCAATAAATTAAATGATTACAATGCAAACAATAGAAAACATTAAATGATTACAATGCAAACAACAGAAAATAGGAAATGTTTTTGGTTGATGCAAGATTGCTCTAAGCCCAAGATGCTCTTGCATCAGACACCCCAGGTAAATAAAAAAAAGTTCTCATGAAATTTTGAAGGGAATCAGAATAGGTATTCCATATCTATTCTTAACCCATATCTCCTCTTGTCCTTCATTCCATGCTTTCTTTACTTTATCCACTATCACACTCAACAAATCAGCTTGTCTTGCACTTTTCTCATCTTTCCTTTCTGTTACCGACTAAAACTGATTCTAACCATATTTTCCACTATTGATTACACTATTACTTTGGTTAATCATATTTTCTCTAGACTTACTAATTAGTTCAGCATCATCTGCAGTCCTCTCTATCACTAGTGCCATCATTTGTTGTGCTATCTTTGTCAGAAAGTCCATCTGCCTCTTAATCCCTATAAAATCCTCAACTATGTCATTCTCTTTCAAAATCAGCTTCCTTTCATCCACATGAATAGGTTCATCAACTCTCTGCTCCTAACATTTGTCATAAGGACAACACCTGATAACTCCACATCCCTTAGCTCCAACTTCCTACAAGGGTAATAACTTATGCCTGGATCCACCATGCATTACCACATATGTATTTGCATGACCATCAAACAAAACATGTCTATCAAATTGCCAAGGTCTCCCGAGCAACAGATGACAAGCATCCATAGGCAATATATCACATAATATTTCATCATGATAAGATCCAATCTGAAAATTAACCAAGCATTGCTCTTCAATTCTAACCTTAGACACATCTTGTATCTAACTAATCTGATAAGGATTAGGATGTTTCCTTCTTTCCAAATTCAACTTACTACATTTCTTCTGAAACAAAGTTCTCAGAACTACCACCATCAACTATGACATTACATACCTTATCCTTGCACTTACATCTGGTTCTGAACAAATTTCTTCTTTTTACTGGTTCCTGGATACATCTAGCCAAGCTCCTAGTGAGAAGAAATTCACCTTGTTCTACATCATTCTCAATGTTTTCTTCAACGGTTAATGCAACTCTTTTTTTAGGACATTGGAAGCTTTTATGACCCTATTCACCACATTGATAACAAGTACCAATGAACTCATTTTTCCATCTCCGTCTCTGTCCCTTATTGTAGTTCTTAGTGACTTGACCATTTCTAGATCCTTCATCAATCTTCTTAGGATTACCTCCAACAACTATTTCATTAGTCTTTCCACTTTTGTTCCTATTTTGTCTTCCTTCAAACCTCTTGTTCAGCTTTTCCTCAATCTTCAATGCCATCTGATAAGAATCTCCTATAGTTATCATCTGAATAGTAAGTAACTCTTCTTGAATACTAGGTCTCAAGCCATAAACATACCTAGCAACCTTCTCTTTATCAGCTTCAGAATGACCAGTCCTAATCAGGATTCTGTAAAACTCCTTAGTATACTCCTTTACTAATTTGTTGTTCTACCTCAAGGTTTGCATCTTCTTAAACATCTCTAACTCATAATCCACTGGAATGAATTGCTTCTTCAATTTGTCAACCATTCAGTTCCATCTAGTGATCTTTTATTTTCCTCTTCTACTTCTTTCCAATTGAACTTCTCTCCACCAAATATTTGCATGACCTTTCAACTTAGTCTTTGCAAATCGAACTCTATTAGGATCTTCTATTTCTTCATACTCAAAGTACTCATCTATCTCATTAATCCAATCAATCAGCTCTTCTAGCCTAAGGCTTCCAACAAATGTAGAAACTTCAATCATAGGTCTTTTCCCAATTTTAGACATAGCCTTCAAGATTCTACTTTCTTCTAGATCTTTGACTTCTTCTATAGCTTCTTCAAAATGATCTTCCTCAGACTCATCATTGTCATCTTTCAAGGTAGAATTCTTTCTCAATTCTTCTTGTAGATCTTGCACTTGTTTCCACAAAGCCCTAAAATCATAAAGACTAAATTCTCCAACAAGTTCTTCCTCTGAGATCTCATGAGCTCTCCTTAGAGGCATCTTCAATCCAAGGTCCTAGTGCAAATTGCCTCACCTTGGTGCTTTGTCCACACACTTGGGATCTTCAAGCTCTGATACCACTTGACATAGGATAGGGATGGAGGATCCAATGAGGGATGGTCCAAACCGACACTGCCAATTATGACATTAATAATTGTAGCGGAATACAACAAGATAATGCTTCAAAACATCATTTCATTCAACATGCCTAGCTGTGAGGCCTTCTGGGTTGCAGCCTTATACAATGAAATGATAAAGTATCCAAGCTAGTCTAGCTCTAAAATACATCAACAACTGATGGAAACACTAAGGAAGATCTAAACTTGAGCTTGCAAGCCTCCAAGCAATCTCCTTGTTTCCAAGCATACAAACCACTAGCTCTGCTATTACAATATCAGATAAAAAATTTGATTTAAAAGATCTCATAGGATCCAAGGATGATTATACTCTCATACCAATACCAATCTACCCCTAAACATCTACCCACACTCTCAATATATAGCCAACTGAGCCACAAGTTGGCCAGTCAGGCTTTTAAATTACATTATAGGTCCAGTCTGGATGATTAAACCAAAATTAATGCAAGAATGATCAAAACTTAATGCGCCTTTAGATTTAGGTCCACACATGACCCAATAAAATGTCCTTAACTATGCAAGACCCCATCTCATCACATGGAATCGCGCAAGAAGAAACACTCCATGTTTCGTGTGAAAACTGGCATAAAATAGGTACTTGAGAAAAATGGCCATAACGTTTTACTCATAATGAATTAGGACTTGCGCTCTTGGGAAAAGATAGTACTTTAGGTCCTCTTAAAGGCCTTAAGATTAAAAAGGATAATTCCTTAAGGATCAATGGCTACATGACGCGCAATCAACACAAAAACTACAGGAAAATACGGCTCCGGCGGCAAGGAAAACAACTATAACTTTGAAACGGTCCATCCAATCTTTATGTGCTCATAGGAGAAGGTTACCAAATAGTTCCTCAAAATCATGTAATATTTTCACAACATGAAACCAATAAATTAAATCATTACAATGCAAACAACAAAAAATAGGAAATATTTTTGGTTGATGCAAGATTGCTCTAAGCCCGAGATGCTCCTGCATCAAGAAAGGAACCAATGGTAACTAATTGTGAAAAAGATCAAAAGATAAATATGTCTCCTCTGAATAGAAAGTAGGAAGAGAGACAAAGTATCCCCCCTTAAAATTAGAAGGTAAACCAATGGTAGATGCTCCAAGATCAATGCAGAAACTACACCATAAAAACTGAATATTGCTTCCCCTTAAGAAGAAACAATGTCATAGGTGTATCAATGAATCCTCCCCCCCAATCTGTAGGTAGAAACCTCAAAATGTATGATGTCTTAGGAAATAGAATAGGAGTCTCCAAAACATAAGTATCATCAACTTGAACCATGCAATGCAACATATCAAGTGAAGGTAGAGACTTGTGATGTCTGATCTCCAAAGACTCAAATGACTTCTTTGAATATAAAGTGACATCCAAATATCTTATCAAAGGATCCATAATCATGTCAAACTTGAAAGATGGATCAAGTGGAGAATGAAGATGAGGGTCAGAGTGTTCCTTCATAATAACTAAAGAAGGATCATCCTCATAAAAAAGAAGATGAATTTCATCAATAGTGTGTCCCAAATCTTTAATGTAGGGCTCCACAAATAAACTTGCAATTTTTGTCAAGAAGTCATCCCATGGAACTATATCTAGAAGAAAAGGAATATCATGTTGCATTGAATCACAAGCATCCATATTTGTAGGAATACAAGCATCATTAAGAGAAAAAATAGAAGTTATCTCGACTGGAGAAGAAGAAGCTACACATTGAGCCTTTAAATCATCATAACTATTAAGGAATGCAAGACATTCAATCTCACTTAAGGTGTGCTCATCATAGGGAATGTTATCTGAATCATCAAGTGGAATGAAACAATATGCAGCTAGGTCATATGGGAATGTAGGAACATGTGGATCTCCAAGATTCTCCCAAATAATGGTCCACCATGTGCGTAGGCACTCAATACCTTCTAGCTTGGATTTGAATTTAGGGAAGGAAGATGTACTAATGTTATAAGTAATCAATCCATTGAAATCCAAATCCCTTTCATAGAAAGCTACTTTTTTCAACTTGGACTTTGGCTGAGGAATGAGTCCATAAAGATGAGGCAATATTTTTAACCATCTACAATATGTGATGATGCTTTTTTCCAATGACTCATAATTATCCCCAGTAAAATGTACAATTGCCAGATGGATTGTATGTTATGAATAGTCCCAAGAGATAACTGAGAGGGGGGGTGAATCAGCTATCTACAAGATTCAATTTTTTATCCAAATTAGTATAGAAGAACATTAAGAATAAACACAACAAGATAACACTTAACACAACACCAGAATTTTGGTTACGAGGAAACTCAAACTAGGTAAAAACCCCGATGGGAATTAGCACCCACTATAAACTGCACTAGAGTATAATGATCCTTGTTAGAAGATCTTACAACCCTGTTAGGATTTGATCTTTATAATACATGAAGTACAGTGACCTGGTCAAAGGTTGGACCCTATTAGGAGTCTTTTATAAATAAACTTGTTAAAGGTGAGGACACACTGTCCGGGAGCACACTGCTCAAATGGTGAAGGCTGCAAACTTTTGCACAACAAATACACACTATATCTAGATCTTGGTGAACTATGAATTAGACTTGTTGTCTTGATCAGTTCCAATGAATAGCATACACTCTCTGCTTCTTCACATAGATCTTCAACTAATGATTGATATAGCTTTACTGGCCCAATACTTTCGCACCTTTTTACTATCCTTCAACCATAATACTATTATTTTTTAGTGATCACAACAAACCGGCTATAAATATCCTTCTCCAAAAGATATAATCAATTCGGTGTATTAGAACCTTCTTGAAATCATATTAATGAAACAATACAACTCTCCAACAGCTATACTAAGCACGAAACACAAATAGGACCATGCAACCCAATATAAGTAGACATGTCGCTTCACACTATCAGTTCCACAAAATTAACTCAAACTTTAGTCTCAAGATGAAATACGTTATGTGCCCTTAACCAAAAAAACTTAGCTCATAACCAAACATGAAACCAAACATGCATACCATAATGATAGGCATAGCTACTGAAACAATATAAACATTTTTAGCTCTCAACAAATAATCTCTTGAAACTGTAACTGGCAAATAGAAACATCATAACTCAACATCAACTGCACAACTAACTCTGCGTTTATGAACATAGCTTCATAATTATGTCTACAACACAAAAATAAATATGCAAGGCTACATCATAACCATACTATGAATTACATACAAAACTCAGTTTGCAACATTGTCAGGAACATTGCCGTTACAAACAATTGCACAACTGTCTGCACTCAGAATCAACCTTTGCGTCTATGATATCATGCTGATAACATATCCATACAACATATGCTCAAGGATTTTTGCATATAAATACAAGGCACACTGCTTACCATATGTTGTCATCAATGACAAACATATAGTCAACACTGGCTTACCAAAAAATCTCCAACAATCTCCCCCTTTGGCATTGATGGCAACATATGAAATGAAAAAAACCACCAATCCAAAAGTACAACAATATCTCCATCTTCTCAAAAACATACTCCCCCATAAATGATTTCTCCATCTACTTCTGAATACTCTAAATATCAATTGCTATATCTTCTTACTATATACTCCCTCATTCTAGAATACATCAACTGTTTTATTTTTCATGAATATATACTCCCCCTTTGACATCAATGGAAAAGGGTGCCAAAACAAAAAAAGCACAGGTACTACTCGTGAAGTAGAGCAGTCAACCATTCATCAGTCATTGAAGAATGATGCACTACTGCAAACTCTAATCAGATCCAGGGAAGGGAATTACTCCCAACTTCTCCCTGAGATACTCAAATGTATCCTTCGACAATGGCTTTGTGAATATGTTTGCTAACTATTCTTTAGTACTCACATAATCCAACTTTACTTTTTTCTCTACAACTTTCTCTCTTTCAAAATTATATTTTATCTCAATGTGTTTGTTCTATGCATCCATCTCAGGGTTCTTTGATATATTGATAGTGCTAGTGTTGTCACAATGAATGACAATAGGATAATCAATCTGGATTCCAAAATCCTTTATCATCTTCTTGATCCAAATAATTGTAGAACAATTTAATGTTGCTACTACATACTCTGCTTATGTTGTTGACTGAGAAATACAATTCTTCTTCTTGCTTGTCCAAGTAACTAGTCCATCTCCAAGAAATAATGCTCCTCTTGAGGTGCTCTTTCTGTCATCAACGCAACCTGCCCAATCTGCATCTGTATACACATGAAGTTCTAAATTCTCTGAGTTAGGATACCATAAACCATAGTCTATAGTTCCTTTCAAATATCTGAATATCCTCTTTACTGCCATAAGATGAATTTGTTTAGGTTCAGGTGCAAATCTTCCAACAATACCAACTGCATTAGAAATATTTGGTCTAGACTGAGTAAGATATATGATTTTACCAATCATAGACTTATATAGAGTCTTGTCAACTATTGTAGAATCATCATCTTTTGAAATCTTGGTTCATGTTATCATAGGGGTGCTTACTATCTTGCAATCATCCATCTTGAACTTCTTCAATATCTCTTTCAAATACTTAGACTGATTAATGAATATACCTTTGTCTGTCTATTGCACATTCAATCCCAAAAAGTACTTGATAGGTCCAATCATGCTCATTTCAAACTCGCTCTGCATCTCTTTAGCAAAATCTGCACTAAGCTTGTCATTACCACCAAAAATAATGTCATCGACAAAAATAACTAGTAATAATTCTTCAGGTGTCTCTCTTATGAGTAAGTTGCAATCTACTACTCTTTTCTTGAATCTGATCTTAGTCAAGTAACCATCCAGTATTGCATATCATGCTCTAAGGGCTTGCTTTAGTCCATAGAGGGCTTTCTTTAGTCTGCAAAACATGTTAGGTTTGTCTGATAAACTAAATCCTTCAGGCTGCTCTATGTAGACTTCTTCCTTCAATTCTCCATTTAGGAATGTATTAGCTTGTTTCCAATCTTCTTACAGGGGAAAATGTATTAGAGTAATGAATTCCTTCTCTCTGCGCATATCCTTTACATACTAGTCTTGCTTTGTTTCTTACCAATGTACCATCTTCATTCATCTTGATTCTGAATATCCACTTGGTTCCAATCACATTTTTGTCACTAGGTCTGGGGACCAATTCCCATGTATCATTCTTAATTAACTAATTTAACTCTTCTTTCATTGCTTCATGCCAATCTGAATCAGTACATGCATCTTCAACACTTAAGGGTTCAATTTGTGAAAGTAAACATACCGCTTCATCAACTGTTGAATTTTTTGCTCTTGATCTCGTCATGACTTTGTTGTTCTGATCTCTAATGATATCTTCTTTTGAATGGTATCTAGATGTGAATTTTGGAATATTAGGTGTGACTCTCATTTATCTTCTATGATTCTTCTTCACTTAGTTTAGGTTCATTGATTAATACATCAATGTTGTCAAACATTTCTTCAACATCTGCTTATCTATTGATAGGTCTAGGTTCTTCTTCGATCATAGGTCCATAATCATAGAATCTCTCTTGAATCATAAAATTTTCATCAATCTTTACACGTGCACTTTCAATGATATTCTTCAATCTCAAGTTAAAACATCTATAAGCTTTGCTTTTAGTAGAGTAACCAAAAAATACCTTCATCGCTTCTTGCATCAAACTTACCAACATCGTCATCTCTCTTGATGTAACACTTGCTTCCAAAGATTCTGAATTATTTTACTATAGGTACATTCCCAAACCATAGCTCATAGGGTGTGTTGTCTACATCTGGCCTTAATTGAATTATGTTGATAGTATAGACTGCATCTCTCCAATAGGTGTGTGCAACTTTTCCTTCAATCATGATAGTGCGCATTGTGTCAAGTATGATCCTATTTATCCTTTCTATAATTCCATTTTGTTGAGGGGTTCTAGGTGCACTTAGCTATCTTTTTATACCATGTTCTTTGCAGTACTCATAAAATTTTTCAGAAGTGAATTCTCCTCCTCTATCTGATCTTAGACATTTTATCTTTAATCCAGACTCATTTTCAACTTTAGCTTTGAATATTTTGAACTTCTCAAATGCTTCAAATTTATCTCTTAAGAATGCAACCCACATCATTCTAGAATAATCATCAACAAAAAAAATAAAGTACCTTTCACCATAGTATGATCTTGTTTGAGTTGGTCCACATAGGTCGGTATGCACTAGATCCAATTTGTTCTCTACTAAATTCTGCTTTCTTTTGAATGAGTTCTTTACATGCTTTCCCATCACACATTCCCTGCACATTGTATCAACTGGTCTTGAAATACTAGGGAGGTCTCTTACTACCTTTACATTTCTTATCTTTACTATATTGTCGAAATTGATGTGACATAGTCTTTTGTGCCATAACCAATTGTCATATACTTTTGCAACAAAACAACTTGCTTTTGAATTAAGATGAAAAACATTACCTTTTGTCTTTGAACTTGATGCAATCATTACTCCTTCTTTGTTATTAATGATGCACTTATTGTTTTTGAATTCCAACTGATATCCTTTGTCAAGTAACTATCCAACACTCAGTAAGTTATGCTGCAAACCATCAACATATAGAACATCATCAATGTTATTCTTTCCATCCAAAGTGATAACTCCTCTACCTATGATAGTTTTAGGAGTGTTGTCTCCAAATCTAACCATGTCACCTTTGTACTTATCTAGATGTACAAATTTGTCTTTGTCTCATGTCATGTGATGTGAACAACCGCTATCAATGATCCAGTCTATCCTGATGTCTTCTTGTGAAATCAATGCTTGCTCTTCTTTCTTTTCATCTTCAATATCCATGTCATCAAACATTTTCTCTATATCTTTGATTGTAATAAATCTAGTTTCATCTTCTACTGAATCATCATTTGTCACTCCATCTTCAGCATAGTAACATTCTTTTGTATACTTAGGCTTGAAATTAGTTTTGTACTTCTTGACTCTTGTAGAAAACTTAGATGCAAAATGACCGATCTTGTTACATGAAAAGCATTTAAATGGTAACTGACCTTCATATTTTCCTTTTCCTTTTCTTTCTTAGCAACCATAGCAATGAATTCTTCTAGTTCTTTATCATTATCTTCATCATCAAAATTACTAGAAGTGTTCAAAGATTTCTTACCATGGTCTAAGGCTTTGAATGATGTTTCACTTTTAGTATCTGTCTTCAATCTTGATATCTCAAATGCTGAAATCTTGTTGATTAAGGTCTCTCTCTTGAATTCTTTTGAAAACTTCATAGTCTCATCTAGGATGTTTATCTTTCTCTCATATTCTTCTATTAGAGTAGTCATCCATTTATCCATTATTTCTTCTTTCGAAATCTCTCCACCATTGTTTCTGATTCTTGCAACTGCTTCATTAATTATTTGATTGTAGGCTCTGATGTTCTCTTCAGGTAGCATCTCCAAATTGTTATATATTTTGTTCCATGTCTATCTGTGTGCATTCTTGGCTTGGATATCTCCTTCAAACATGTCTTCTAAATACTTCCATATTTTGTGGTCTCTATCTTCTTTCTTGATCTCTGAAAACTCACTATCAGATAAGGCACTGATAAGGGCTTCTTTGGAAATTGCATTTTGAGTGAACATTTCCTTTTGTTTAATGGTTGCATCTTCTTTGGCAAGGTCTTTTAGAGAGGGAACATGAACATATTAACTAGCTTCTTCAAAAATCTCAAAACCAACGCACTGCAAATGTGTTATCATTTTGTTCTTATAGTCTATATAATTCTCTCCATCAAACTTGGGACTTTCTTTTCTAAAGAACGCCATCTGATCAACCTTAAGTTGTTAAAATTTCCCTCTGAGGCACTTGGCTCTGATACCAATTTTTAGGAATAGTTCCAAGAGATAACTAAGAGGGGGGGTGAATCAGTTATCTACAAGATTCAATTCTTTATCCAAATTAGTACAGAAGAACATTAAGCATAAACACAACAAGATAACACTTAACACAACACCAAAAGTTTGGTTACAGAGAAACCCAAAGTAGGTAAAAACCCCAGTGGGAATTTGCACCCACTATAAACTGCACTAGAGTATAATAATCCCTGTTAGAAGATCTTACAACCCTGTTAGGATTTGATCTTTACAATACATGAAGTACACTGACCTAGTCAAAGGTCGGACCATGTTAGGAGTCTTTTATAAATAACCCTATTAAAGGTGAGGACACATTGTCTAGGAGTACACTTCTCAAATGGTGAAGGCTACAACCTTCTGCACAATAGATACACACTATATCTAGATCTTGGTGAAATGTGAATTAGACTTGATGTCTTGATCATTTCCAATGAATAGCATACAATCTCTACTTCTTCGCATAGATCTTCAACTGATGATTGATATAACTTTACTGGCCCAATACTTTCGCACCTTCTTACTATTCTTCCATAATGCTATTATTTTTTAGTGATCACAACTGACCAGCTATAAGTAGCCTTCTCCAAAAGATATAATCAATTCGGCTTGTTATAACCTTCTTGAAATCATATTAATGAAATAATACAACTCTCCAACAATATCTCCAATGGCTATACTAAGCACGCAACACAAATAGGACCACACAACCCAATATGAGTAGATGCATCGCTTCACACTGTTGGCTCCACCAAATTAACTCAAACTTTACTCTCAAGCTGAAATATGTTATGCACTCTTAACCAAACAACCTTAGCTCATAACCAAACATGAAACCAAACATGCATACCATAATGATTAGTGCAACTACTGAAACAATATAAACACTGTCGACTCTCAACAAATAATCTCCTGAAACTGTAACTGGCAAATAGAAACATCATAACTCAACTTCAACTATACAACTAACTCTGTGTTTATGAAAATAGCTTCATAATTATGTTTGCAACAAAAAAATAAACATACAGGGCTCCATCATAACTATATTGTGAATTATATACAAAACTAAGTTTGCAACATTGTCAGGAACACTGCTGTTACAAACAACTGCACAATTGTCTGCACTCAAAATCAATCTTTGTGTCTATGATATCATGTTGATAACATATGCATACAAAATATGCTCAAGGATTTCTTCATATAACTACAATGCACACTACTTACCATATGTTGTCATCAATGACAAACATATAGTCAACACTGGCTTACCGACAAATCTCAAACATTATATATTCTATGATTTTAGCCATGATGCACTTCTTACATGAAACAATGAGATCAAAAAATTATTGTACATGTTGGCCTATCTTCTTCCTAAGGGGAGAAATGTTCGTTTGCACATATCGGACTATGTTTTACCTTAAAGCACTTACAAAACTTGCAGGATAATGTTCATTATGGGGGATATCATGTCCCCTTGTTTCCTTCCTATGGAGGGATACTTGATTGTATATGCATGATGTATTTCATATTGTGAGGGTCTTGAGTACTCCATCCATCCATGTATCTTATTTATTTTCATCTCTCTTTTTGGAAGAGAGATTTTCCCATGAGGTTTTCTCTCCTTCTCTTTTTATGAGAGATTGCATTGCATTGATTTTTCACTTTCATATTGTACATGGGTACCTGATATGACCTAGTATCTAGGACCCATCTTGCATTATCATCTAGCATTAGGATTTTAAGTGCATTCCCCTAAGTTTCACTTAAGGGAGGGGGTGTTAGTGTAATTAATTAATTCTAATTACACTTTACTCAAGCTTACTTAGGATAATACATTAAATAGTAGTTTTTATTGTAGACACCTAGGAGTTTGCATCTTATTTTAGCACAAGGTGTAGGAGAATTCCACTTTAGGTGATGATAGTTTTTATCCCATTCCACTTTATGTGTGATATACACCTTTAGTGCTCTTATCATGTTATCATCTTCTTATTGTTATGTTAGGAATGAATTTTGCATATATCCTATGGGGGAGTATTCTGTAGTAGTTACAATTGCATTCATGATTGTGGTTGTCATTGATGTCAGCACAATGATCTACATGAGATTCGCACAAAAGTAGACAATGTTTGAATTAGCACACATGGAGTATTGAAGATCAAGTTATGCATAGTTGAGGACTTACTCTATATTGTGTCCTGAGATCATTGTTAAGAGTATGTATAGAAATTCAATTATTTATGGCAATTATGTGTACTTCAGTGGAAGCGGTGTTCCTGAGAAGTAGCTTGTGGTAACTAGATGATATCTCCTAAAAGGGATAGAATCTAGGAATGCAAAGTTGTACATTTGATGAAGACACTTTGTTAGAGACCTGGATAAGACAACATGGTTAGAGGTTGCACGTGTGAAGATTTATTGTATTTGGAAGCTGATAGTTTTATGTAATTGTGAAATATTATGTAACATGTAAAGATTTATATTTTGTAATTGATTATGCCTTGTATGCCAACTCATTTGTACTTATTTGAGTGTGGTATAAAGGAAGGATTGTTTTCCTTATTGTAAAAATATATAGAAAGAGAGATATGTGTAAGAATTGTAGAATTGAGCAATATATATTGTAAGAGGATAAGCGAATTACAAAGATCTGATATTGAGATCTGGTGAAGCAGTTGGTGCGGTTTGGCACAAACAGTGGAGAAAAGATAAGTTGATAAGATCAGTAATTATTTGGTATTATTCTGTTGAGTAATATAGAGATCAGTTGGACAGTGTGTTTAGTGATCTTGCCCTTGAAGTTGTTTGGGCAGTGGGTCCTTTTGTCTTCCATAACTCCTAACAGGGTTAGAATCTTTTAACAGGGATTCAAAGTCTCCTAACAGGGACTCATATGTAGTGAATGTATTTCATAAGGCTTCTAACATAGTCCATCCTCTCACAAATAATTTTTATATTGGTACATCTTTTGTGGGCATCATTCCCACCGGAGTTTACTCTCTGATCAAGAGGTTCCCTAGTTAACATATCTTGTGTTATTATGTCATTGTGTATGTTTATGTTTCTATGGTTGTTTCTTATATTGATTACATGGTTGAAATATGTTAATGGTGATAAAAGTTGTATTTATCAGATAACTGATTCACCCCCCCCACTCTCAGTTATCTTGGTGGACTTTACTTTCTAACAATTAGTATCAGAGCATCAGGTCCTTGAAGGAAAAGTTTAACAACTTAAGGAGATCTATGTCGAATCATTTTAGGAAAGAAATCCCTAAGTTTGATGGAGTAAACAATGATAGCTGGAAAGAAAAGATGAAGACACATTTGCTATGTTTAGTGACAAGGATATTGGTTGATTACAAAGAATGAGAAGACTATCATTGAAGAAGATATAATTGAAGAATGTACTAATGAGGAAAGAGATATGTTCATGTGTAACATACTTTCTAGAGAAGCACTCTTGTCAACACTTCCGAAGAATGAATACAGTCAGGTAAAAATTCTAAGGACATCTCATGAAATTTGGTTAGCTTTACAGTCTACCTTTTAAGGTGATATACATGAAAAGAGAATCAAATTATAGAATTGGATATGTTTATTTCAAGATGAAAAGATGATGGAAGATGAATCTATTAGAAGTTATATTGGTAGGATATCAGAAATTGTTGCAGGTATCAAAGCTTGTGAAGGAAACAAGACTGAGGATGAAGTGATATGGAAAATTCTAAAGACATTGATTCTTGTATTTAAGTAGACATCACAAATGATTGAACAAGTTATACCTTGTAATTAGAAGTTTACCAAAGAAACTCTTCTTGGAAGATTAGAAGCAGTAGAGATAGGCTTGAGACAATCTAGAGATTTACCTAGAATTGAGACAACATTTAGTGCACTTAGTGTTTGCCCTACTTTGACAAGAAGTAATAGTGTCAGTGGATACTATGCTAGTTGCAACAGATCTAACACTGAAGAAGATAGAAAGATTGAGGAAGGAATTACATTACTTGTGAAAAGAGAACTAGAAGGTAATAAAATCTTTAAATGCTGGACTTGTCAAGAATATGGTCATTTCACATCTAAATGTCCTAAGAGAGTGAAGAAATATAAGAACTTTAAACCTAGAAGATCCAAAGAATGTTACTATGCTAATGATGAAGAATTTGAGGCTAGTATTGAAAAATTTGTAAGTGAAAGTGATAATGAGAATGATGAGATATGATTTGTAGCTATAAAAGAAGAAGATTATGAAGTTAAAGAAGAAAAAGACTTAGTTTCCCAAGTGGAAAAGAAAACTAATTGGATTATAGACAATGGTTGTTCACATCATATGACTGGAGACATGAAGAAGTTTATAAAGTTTAACAATTATGATGGAGTTGTTAGAGTTGGAAACAATGCACCTTGTTTGATAAAAGGAATAGGATCTATAACTCTTTATGGAAAGACTAACATTGATGATGTTTATTTTGTGGATGGATTGGAACATAATATTTTGAGTGTTGGATAGTTAAGTGATAAGGGGTATCAAGTTTGGTTTTCTGAGAAAACTTGTGTGATTAAAGATAAGGATGGTAATCTAATTAGAACTTGATCAAGAACCAGAGGTAACATATTTCAGTTGAATCCTGTTGAGATGACATGTTTGATTACTAAGATAGATGACAGTTGGTTATGGTACATAAGGTTTTGTCATATAAACTTTGATAACATTGTGAAAGTAAGTATTATATTTGTAGTAAGAGATTTGCCTAAAATTATGAAACCTACTAACATGATTTCCAAAGAATGTGTTATGGCTAAGCAAAATAGAAGTTCATTTCCAAGCAAGAAGTTTACATCAACAGAGAAGTTGGAAATTGTTCATACAAATTTGAGCAGTCCCACAAGGACTAGAGGATTCTATGGTGAAAGGTGTTTTATGGTTTTTGTTGATGATTTTACAAGAATGATGTGGATTGCATTTCTTAAATAAAAGTTTGAAGCATTTGATAAATTCAAATTGATTAAGAACAAAGTTGAGAATGAATCTAGAATGGAGATTAAATGTTTGAGATCTGATACAGGTGGAGAATTTACTTCAAAGGAATTTAATACATTTTGTGAAGTGAATGGTATAAAGAGACAACTTTCAGCCCCTAGAACACTTGAACAAAATGGTATTGCGGAAAGAAGAAACGGATCAGTAATTGAAGCAACAAGAGCTATGTTATTTGAAAATGATTTGGCAAAGACATTCTGGAGAGAAGCAATGAAAATAGTAGTATATACAATGAACAAAGTACAAATCAGAGTAGATACAAAGAAGACACCTTATGAATTATGGTTTGGACATGTGCCATCAGTTAAGTATTTTAGAATTTTTGGAAGTAAGTGTTATATTAAAAGAGATGGTGATATTGGAAAGTTTGACCCTAGAAGTGATGAAGGTATATTTCTTGGTTATTCATTGAAAAGTAAAGATTATAGATGTTTCAATAAAAGAACTAAAACTATTGTTGAGAGTGCACACTAGTACATTTTGCACCATTTTTCAACCCATTATTGGTCGAATGGTCTACCAACGAGTTCATCACTATTATTTGCATCAAAATATAGACCATATACTAAACCCATTGAATGATCGGCTCCACTCTTGGTTGAAAATGAGGGCAACCTAGGCCAAAGATAACATTGGTAAGTGTTTGTGTGTTGGTCGATCGTTCGACCAATATGGGTCAAAAACTTTGATCACTCTGACCAGGATGCCAAACTTGCGACGATCATATTTCAACCACATTTGGTCAAAATATTTAGCGGCTTCAACCAGGATGCCAAACCCGTGACGCCACATTTCAACACAGAATGGTCAATTTTTGGCCACACTTTTGACGGAGGTAGGTCAAAATTTTGATGCAACGTGGAGTGTTTAAAAAAAATTGAAGATAAATATCCAAACTAATCACCAAAAACATCCTCATCAATGATTAGTCTAGATATTTATCTTCAGGTGTCCACACTCATTTTGCTACTTGTTGCCAGCAAGTCCCTACTCATTCTATTTTCTAGACTACTTTGGGCTCTAACAATCCATCTTCTCTGCTCTGCGTGAAAGTGTTGGTTTTTTAATTTTGTTTGAACTATTTGAGAGATAGGCTTTGACTAGTGATTTGTGAATTGCTAGAGCTTCCTCTTAGAAGCCCACAACTATTCAAATCTATTGGTGTGAAGCCCCCAAAGGGTATTTTTCTCTATGGGCCTCCTGGTTTTGGGAAATCTTTAATTGCTAGGGAAGTGGCAAATGAAACTGGTGCCTTCTTTTTATGTATCAATGGAGCTACGATCATGTCAAAGTTGGCTGGAGAAAGTGAAAGCAATCTCCAAAAGGCTTTTGAGGAGGCAAAGAAGAATGCCCCGTCCATTATATTTTATCTGTTTATATGTTTGAAACTTTATTTAGTTTATTAGCCCTTTAGCTAAGGACTTACTAAATTGTAAGTCTTTAGAGCAATATTAACCATGGCAAGGAAATTTAGCTATGGAAACTTTTTCTCAAGTGGTACATAATGCTACGAAAACCTTGCTTTTAAAAAAAAAATCCTGCTGGAAAATATTCTCTACTAAATCAATTCTACAAAAAAGAAAGTCTAGTTCAACTAATTCTGACTGGTGATCTATGAATTGGTAGAGCTTCCTCTTAGATGCCCACAACTCTTCAAATCTATTGGTGTGAAGCCCCCAAAGGGTATTTTTCTCTATGGGCCTCCTGGTTCTGGGAAACCTTTAATTGCTAGGGCAGTGGCAAATGAAACTGGTGCCTTCTTTTTCTATATCAATGGACTTGAGATCATGTCAAATTTGGTTGGAGAAAGTGAAAGCAATCTCTGAAAGGATTTTGAGGAGTGATGCATAATTGGTTTGCATGTTTGCAGTGTGGAAGCAGTGTTGGGGATGCTGGTGGTGTTGTGGATAGAGTCCTTAACCAGTTGTTGACGGAGATGGATGGTATGACAACCAAGAAAATAGTTTTCATTATACCTAATGGCATTGGCCTGTTATACCCAAGGATTCAATGGAGCCGATATTACAAAGATTTGTCAACAGGCTTGTAAGTATGCTATTAGAAAAAATATTGAGAAGGTGATTTTCAATTGCGGCGGCTTTTGCAAACTAGATTTGGTTATGAATTTCTTAATGGTTTTTTTTGAACTAGTTTGTTAGAATTTTACATTTTTTTATTCAATTTTCCTCAACTTGTATCTTATTATTTCAATTTGTCATGTTCTCTTTCCTCTGCACTTTTACAGGATATTGTACATGAAAGAAAAAGAAGTGAGAACCGAGAGGCAATGGATGAGGATAATAGTGATAAGGTAGCTGAAATAAAGGCTGCTCATTTTGAGGAGTCAATGAAATATGCTTGAAAAGTGTCAGTGATGTATTTATTGTTGCTACTGCTTCAGATGTATTTGCTAAGATGATTTCCCCTGCCAAGATGATGTGCATCCATTTTATGGAGATCTGCTAAATGTTTTATATGATAAAGATCACTATAAGTTGGCCCTTGGCCAGATCAATATTGCTCACAATCTCATTGCCAAAGTGGCCAAAGACTATGTTAGGTTGATAAAATATGGGTATTATCTTTACCGCTGCAAATCTTTGAAGGTTGCTGCACTTGGACGGATATGTACCATTGTTAAGAGAATTAGACCAAGTTTGGCTTACCTCAAACAGGTGAGGCAACATATAGTTATGTTATTTTTTTTTATCTATCTTGTTTTCACTACCTGTCGTTCCTTGGGATATCTTGCAAGGGTTCTATAAATTGATGGTCTATATTTTGGTGGGTGTCTTGTATGGGCCTATGAACTTTTTTATCTTGTCTTTTTTTTCAATCCTACAACTAGATTTTGATATGTGGATTGCTTGTAAGGAACTTTGATACCGCCATTTTAGTATTTCTTCATATGATAGTTTTCTATGCAGTCCCCAGTCTAGGCTTTATTTATACATTTTTTATCTCAATATTAAAAGAATTAATTTAGTTAAATAAAGCTTTATGTCCCAAACACAATGACAACTAGGATGTGAATTTAATCTTTCTGACAACTAAAGAGTTAAAAAAGATAAAAGATGGTTCAATATAACCTACAACTTTATCCATGTAAGAGTTGAACTCTACAATTTATGGTATGAAGACCTGCAACTTGCAGCTAAGAATATGATACTGAATAATTATGACTTATTTTAAAAATTTAGGAAAACTTAACCATTTATGTAGCGATTACTTTAAAAAAATTATACCTGATCGATGACTCAATATGTGTAACCTCTCAGAAACTTTTCCTTTCCACTTCAATATCTTTCCTTGATAATTCTTGATCTCCTCAGAACCACTAGAAAAAAAACAATGACAATAGAACTTGCTACTTTAGAAAATTGCATCAATACTTAACTTAAACATTACAGTCATGAAGGGTGTAACAAAATCTGATATGCTAATAGACAAACTCATTTTGCACAAAATGGAATTAAGCATGGATTTTGGTTTACATGTGGTACATCAATTCCTTCATCAAAGACATTATCCATTACATTTATAATTGTTTATTTAGGTTCCATAGCACTAGCATATACACAAAAAGAATCTGTATTAAAAAAAAAATGGAAACTACATATATATAAAAATACCTGTTAAAAAAAAAAGAGGCCACTGAGGACCATTACACAGGTCTCCAGAAACAACATTACCCAACTCTTTCTCTCAAGCTAAAGACTTGGTGTGTTCAATTGCCCAGACTAGCAGTCAATTCTATGTTGAGTATATCTATCAGGCCCTCCTACAGTTTGAATGAATTAAGAATAGAATATAGGAATTGATTTAACACTTCACCTACTCAAAAACACAAACCAATGAAATAATCCACATTAGGCCAAGATAGGTTGACACATTCAATATGAGAATATTTACACAAAATGAAGTCGAATCATGCCAGACAATGACAATGAGAAGTTGACTAGTGGCCCTTCTAGTTTTTTATTTGATAGTTGCCTGACAATGACACATTCAAAATGCACTTATAAGAAAAGACCTAGAATGAATGAAATTGATTAAATAATGAAGGTATGTTAGTTTGAGCTTCACTTGGTTTCAATAATACTTTAATATTCTCTACTTAACAAGGCCAACCACGTGAAGGTGGAAGCTCATCTAGCCTCACCCCCCCTCCCCCTAACATCAATCTAAATTCCCCATTAACACATAACAATATTCATTAACATGACATATAATTCAATATTAATACACAACATTCATAGATAATTACTTAAAACAACATTCATGGAGTTATTATGATAGTTTTACTGATATTTTTGTCACAATTTGATGTTCAGGATAGGGGAAAAGCACCTGCAACAATAGAGGCAATAATTGTAGATACAGATGATGATATCCCAGAAATCCCTAATATAATAAATACGGTGAAGAAAAAACTAAAAAGAGTCAATGCATAAATTATTACTATTTTGCATGATGCTACTACTGGCCTCACCATGATGTCCATGACCAAATAATTGAGCAAGCAAAAAATCTTGTAACAAGAACAAATACATATTTTAGTGCATGACATAAAAGAGTATAAAATATAAACCTTTATTGAACTTTTGTTATAACTAAAGATTCATTACTACTTACTTCAAAATGACATGCTCATGCCATCAATTCATCTGTCCTCTTCAGCATCTCCTCGGTTGAATTTGCATCTTCCAAAATAGTAATAATTTCTGGATTACTCTTTTTCTTCACCGTATTTATTATATTAGGGATTTGGGATATCCTCATTTGTATCTACAACTATTGCCTCTATTTTTGCAGGTGCTTTTCCCCTATTTGGTATTTATCTTCAGGTGTCCACACTCATTTTATTGCTTGTTGCCAGTGGGTCACAGTCAGTGATTGGGAGAGCCCTATTTTGGCACTAGTCATGTAGTACAAGCACTAGAATTGAGTTTTTCGGCACGAATGGGAAATTTTTGTATATAAACATGCGATATAGATTTTTTCCCAAACTCTATCGCATGTTGATATACAAAAAATTCCAAGCGTGTGCCAAAAAACTCAATTCTAGTGCTTGTACTGAGACCTTAAATTATTGATCTTCTCTTTGTTTTGAGAATAGTTTAACATTCTCTGAGAAACATAATTGTAGGCATCATGGTCACATTTTTTTGGAGATAATGTAATTGAGTGGTACACCCAGACGATGGAGAGAAAATTTTGTACCTCCGGTTCCAAGTTGTTCTCCATCCCGCAGTGTCAACTTGGAATCAGAGGTGCAGAAGTTGCACTCCATCTAGGTATACAAATCAATTATATTGTCTCCAAAAAAATGTGACCATGATGCCTACAATTATGTTTGTCAGCTATTGTGAAATCCTCATCACCCTTAGCTGCCATCCTAATCCCTTCTTCCTTCTCTAGTTCTTCAAGCCTCTGCAACATTGTGTCGATCCATGATCTCAGGAATATCATCTTCTTTCCACTCTTCATTTGCCAAAATATACCGCTTCTTCAAGCTTGTAGAGTAGTCTCTAGTGCTTGCAAATCAATCTTATTACAAACTACAATAAGAGGCTTAGTAAGTCTAATTTAATTTGTCTATGGACTGAGACCTTAAATTATTGAGCTTCTCTTTGTTTCAAGAATAGTTTAATTAACATTCTCTACTTAACAGGGCCAACCACATGAAGGTGGAAGCTCATCTGGCCCCTCCTAGGAGCCTCTTATGACCCTTTACAACATTTTAAGACCTCTAAGATGTATTCTTAGAGGTCGTAAATAGCCGTAAAGGGTCATAAGGGGTCCTGGGACACAATAGCTGAGAAACATAATTGTAGGCATCATGGTCACATTTTTTTCAAGACAACGTAATTGAGTGGTATACCTAGACGATGAAGAGCAACTTCTGGTCCTCCAATTCCAAGTTGACACTGCAAGATCCCATGGCCAAGACCATAGATAAGGAATAAATTTAGAGAGCAGAGGAGGGCCATAATGACAAAAATAATATAGGATGAACCTCAAGTTAAATGAGGCAACTGCAAACATTTTAATAGAATTTTATTATCAAATAATGAAATTTGCATAGACGGGGCTTAGAACACTATAATATGCAAATTTCATTATTTAATAATAAAAATGTATTAAAATGTTTGCAGTTGCCTCATTTAACTTGAGGTTCATCCTATATTATTTTGGTCATTATGGCCCTCCTCCGCTCTCTAAATTTATTCCTTATCTATGGTCTTTGGATCCCGCTTATCAACTTGGAATCGGAGGAGCAAAAGTTTCTCTCCATCTTCTAGGTATACAACTCAATTACGTTGTCTCCAAAAAATTGTGACCATGATGCCTACAATTATGTTTGTCAGCTATTGTGAAATCTTTTGCAGTCTGGCCTTTGTTGCCTTTGATGTGTCCTGTAACCTATGAAAACTTTGAAATATGTTACATGATATAGATATAAAGATCACTAATGGGTGGGAGGAGTATCCCCGCGACCTCTATCATGTGGGGGATCCATGTCACCTGCTCTTGTATATCAAACTTCAATGAGACTTCATACCATGCAGTGTTCGTAGATTACGTTCAATGCATTATTTACACTTGTATTGGTGGGAAAACTCTTGAGGATGCACAAAAGAGATTGCATTCAATAATGTTGTTTACATGACACATGTAGTTTACCTCCAACCTAAATTAGTATTGTGTACAAATCTACAGATAGTGCATGGTATGAAAGCCTCACTGAAGCTTGAAAATGATCCATGATCTCAGGAATATCATCTTCTTTCCACTCTTCTTGCCTCTCTTTTCCCATCTCACAGCTTGGGCAATATTGCAACATGAATCCTATTTTCCACAACTACTGATGGATCCTTAGGTGTAGTTGAAATTACCAAATGGCCTTCAAAGGTCAAGGAATAAATGGAATAACCAAGAAAACACTATACATTATATCATGTGATTGATAGCAGATTGGGGCTCACCTGAGCCATAAATATGAAGAATTATTCTAAAAAAAGATGTAGACGATATATATGCGCACTTGAGGCAAAGAGAAGTCATGTCATATCCATATTAAAATATTAGTTACAATATGAAAATACTAAACTAACTAATTCCTGAGTTCATCTCTGTATATGGTTGCAACAAAGATATGCGATTACAATACAAAGAAGGCATCGTAAAAATATAATTTCAGAATTTTCCCTAGCTTGACATGTTTTGCACTCAAATCCTTCATCGTGGATAAGTGGAGATGGGTAGATAGATGTAGATGAGTTGTCATCAACCCGACTAAAGTATCTGCAGCCATTATTTCCCTGTGATGCCCAATCTACATTAGTTCTTATAATATAATGAATAGTATTTACATTAGAAACATTAAATATATACACATTAGCAACCTTTTTTCTATTTGGGCAGCACCAAAATTGTTGTCCAAGGTTGCTTTGTGTCCGTGAAGTCTTCAACACACACTGCCCACCACCACATTGACAGTTTGGCACATTAACAAGAGCCATTGAGCCTATATCAATAATGCACTGCACCATCGTTACTACGTTTATTATTTTTATATGGAATACACCAAGGAGTACCATCAAAAATATTAACCATTTACAATAATGAAAAATAAACCTAAATCAAATAGCTCATTTTTTTATCAACATGTGTAGTCTTTGTGTATATGAAAAATGAAAGAAATATCAAGCTGAAATAAAATAGTGAACAAAATATTATTCCACATAGAGTGAATGAAATATACCATCAAAAGAAGGTGACAAAATCTTGTCATGAAGCACAGACATAGGAAATAAAAAAGGGACAAAAGACAAGAAATAAGAAAAATCATTACGACTATAGAAAAATCATTTATACTATAATAAAAAAAAGAAACTCTTTGTCAAAAATTTTCAAAATTATTAGGACTATAGAAAAATAATTAAGACTATACAAAATCAAATTTTAGAAATGGACGGTTCTGATGTTTTGCCATTACAACAATTGAGCATTCATAATTTGGTATTGTGTATTCCATTTAAGTATGTCAACAATGTTCAAGAAATAAGAAAAATCATTAGGACTATAGAAAAATCACGTTCTAGAAATGGACGGTTTTGATATTGCTTTGCCATTACAATAATTGAGCATTCATCATTTGGTATTTTGTATTCCATTTAAGTATGTCAATAATGTTCAAGAAATAAGAAAAATCATTAGGAATATAGAAAAATCAAGTTCTAGAAATGGACAGTTCTGATATTGCTTTGCCATTACAACAATTGAGCATTCATCATTTGGTACACCTTGGTGTATTCCATTTAAGTTTCTTGTTGAATCCTCAAGTTGAGTTGGCCTATTTAAGGTGATAGTAGAGGGATTTGCATCAGTAGTTTACAACAAAGAAATAGAATGATAATAATATGCTGAAAATTCAATTATGTTTAATACACGCCAAAGGACTAGTAGGGGAGAGAGAGAGAGAGAGGAGGGGAATGACGAGGATATTGATGCTCTACTTAGCCGTTATCTTAGAAAAATGATCAAGAAACCAAAAAAGAAATGATTGTAATTAACATTTTTTGCTAATCATTTCTTTTTTGGTTTCATGCTCATTTTTCTAAGGTAACAGCTAGTAAGCAGAGCATCAATATCCTCATCATTCCCCTCTTCTCTCTCTCTCTCTCTCTCTCTCTCTCTCTCTCTTGCAAAAAATGGACTTGTGATAATTTTCACAATAGTACATGTGTGGCAAGAATGCTCATAGTACTGCTTAGGAAAATATGAATGTTCATCACCTGTTGTTGAAATAGATTTACATAAACCAATTAACTCAAAACACAAACCCTTTTTCGAATAATTTAATTTTAACTTTGGTTGTGTTAAAGGAACTATGTTGACTTTATTTTGTAGTTGTTTAACATGAGAGTTTGTAGATTAATAGGAGTTCACATTTTTATGGGAACACATCATTAAATTAAGCATTAATGCCCATATATATCTAGTGAGATGAACATAACTCATGTACCTCATGCTAGTGTGCTTGGATTAGACTAGACATTATCTAATCGTCTGTGAGGGTTGTCACTATTATTAATTGGCATAAAAGGAGGACCGCCTATGTGTTATAGCACTTTATATAAATACTCACTATTTGGATAATGTCTAGTCTAATGAAAAATAGTGTATACAAGGTATCCAAGCACACTAGCATGAGGTACATGAATTATGTGCATCTCACTAGTTATAGATGGGAAACTATGGCACACTAGTATCTATGAACTCCTATTAATCTACAAACTCTCATGTTAAACAACTAGAAAATAAAGTCAACATAGTTCTGTTAACACAACCAAAGTTAAAATTAAATTATCTAAAACAAATGGTGCCTTAGAGGGATAGAGGAACACTTTGCTAAAGAAGTTTGATTATTATTTGTGAAAATGCCTCCAAGGAATGCAGGTACTGCCAGGGAGATCCAAGAGTTGAAGGAGAAGAACACAAGGTTGCAGGAATCTTACAATGCACTTTTGGGCAGGCTTGAAGTACTGGAATCCAATCAAAGAAGAGCAGCATATGAAGGTGTTGATAGTGAAGAAAAGGAAGAAACCCATAAGGAAGGTGTTGATCATGAAGAGAAGAGGACAATCAGGATATTCAAGGCTATGAAGATTGAGCAGCATAAGGTGAGGGGAGATATCCCTATGTATGATGGAATTCTAAAAGAAGAAGAGCTTTTGGACTGGATTGCATCAATGGTTGCATACTTTGAAGGTGAAGAGGTACTGGAAGATCAAAGGGTCAGATTGGCAAAAACAAAACTCACAGGGCATGCACTCCTATGGTGGGATCATGAGGAGGCAGATAGAAGGAGAAGAGGTAAGCCAAAGATTGTCTCTTGGGATAGGATGATAGCAAAATTGAAAGGTAACCTTCTTCCTAAATACTTTGATGTACAAATGCATAAAAGAATGCAAAGTTTAAAACAAAGAGATTTAGATGTTAAAGCATATATAGATGAATTCTATAAACTAAGCATAAGGTTAAGATTGGAAGATGATGAAGTTGTTAAGGTTGCTATATATTTAGGTGGTTTAAGATTTAACATCCAAGATGAATTTGTGGCTTCTAACCCCAGAAGTGTGAAGGAATGTTACCAGTTGGCCCTTAGAATAGAGGAGAAATTGAAGAGGAAAAGTGAAAGACAAAATAGCAACAATATAGGAGGTTCTTCAATGAGGGGTAGAGGAGGAAGGAAAAATCAGGTATGGGAAGGAAAGGACAAAGGATTGAATAGGACAATGATGCACAGTCCTAGAAATGCAGACTTTTAGGATTTGAACTATGTTCAAATAGGTACAGTCAAGTGTCCTATTAAAGGGCAACTAGTTAAAAACCATGTTCAAATGTGGATGTCCAATGGGAAGAAAGAACCAACTGTCAAGGCACCATATTCCTAAAGTACAGGTTTAGACTCAGACATCCAATGCCAAGACTGATTCTTGGGACAATAATCCTTTCAAAGGTGGTGAACATGGCGCAGGGGCACCTAGAACATCCAAAGACCACCAAGAATCCATAATGATAACCATGCACCTAATGACATCTAAAGACATCAATTGGAATGTATTGGCACCTATAATGGCCTATAAGGTCATTCCATGCAATGTAAATGGAAAATATGTAATAAGTCTTAAAAGGCCTAATAGGCCTTAGGACCAAAATAAGAGCCTAGGATGGTATTTGGTGTTACAAGTTTATAATAGTTTAGATTTGATTTTAATAATGCTTAATAAGTTCATTTGGGTCACATTTCAAATTCTTAAGGCTTCATTATCTTTAAAAGTTTCAAAAAATCCAAATTTGTAATGTTGCAAATTCAAAAATTTGAAATGCAACGATTATTAGTGATGCGGGAGCATCTCAGGTCCTTGGCAATCCTATGTCACCAAAAACATTTTGGAGTTTGTCTATGTTGCTCGGTTCCTACTTTGACCGAGTTGGTCTGTTTCCTTTGGTTACCAAGTGTGGTCAGTTATCTCCTGGGTGGTCGGTTATTTCACTGGCGCTCGACGTTTCTTGTCTGCTGCTTGGTTATCTTGCTCACCAACGGGTTTAGTTTTAGTTTCTTTTGTGGCTGACTTGTGCATTTATATTAGATCATGGATTTAATGTTGATATCAATCATTGGGAAGCATGCGGTCCCATATCTGACTGTTTCTTCTATTGATTGTGAATTTGAAGGCCGACTCAGTTTGGTAGACTATTGTATAAATGTAGTTGTTTGGTTGTAGTTTAGGGAGGTAGTTTTGATAGGAGCTTTGATGGAAGATAGAATTAGAGATTTTGACAGATCTGTTGGTACTCAAAATGCAGTTTTGAGGTACCATGTAAATTTTTTGATTTAGTGCTCATTTTTGGCTTTGTATTGCATGCTAGTAGGGGCGTATTTGGGGTCATATCTTGAGGTCTATGTGTTCACTTCTTTGCATTCATCCTATTGAGTTTTTTTGAGTCCTTAGATGACATATTCAAATGGGTTTGCGTCATTTCATTCCTAGGGGGTCTCAAAATTAGAAAATTGCTAAGTGTAGAATTCACCGGGAAGGATTACTTTTAGATTGAATATCTTGAATTCTGATAAGTGTCATGAAAATTTGGGAAAGGGGGCATCTTTAGTATGATTCATTTGACCTATGTTTCCTATTTAAAGTTCTTGTGGTGAGTTTTGATAGGGCTTGCTTATCCCCTTCCAGAGGTGTTTTTGTGATGCGACATCTTGCACTTTTCATAGTTTTATTGGGAGTCCTGTTTGTGAAGCTATATCTAATACCCAGTGATTGGTCAAGAAGAATTGAGGATGGATCTATATTGTAAACATGTTTCTCTTTTGGCTTGTCCCTTTTCAGCCCCTGATGAATCCGTTTGACCCATTTCCAAAAGCAAATCCATTCGCAATTTTCATTGTTCTACTAAGGCCTGAATATGCATTTTATTCGGAAGCTTTCTTTGACAGCTTGTATCTTGCGACCAGGTGACCCTAATCTCAATCTGTTTATGTCCTTTTGATCCATGCATAAAATAATTCAATACTCTAGGATTTTGGGTCTTGACCAATCCATTTGTTAGCTTTTCTAGGCTCATTCTGTTTGCAAAAACTGAAAACTGCCTAGTTGTTCTGAATTGCAAAATCCCAGGAGCCAACTTTACCTGCTTGTAACTTTTGACCAGTCAAGCCTAATGTTGAAATTATTGTTGCCCTGCATTGTAGACATAACATACTACTTCCAGTTTCAGTTGGGACTCTCTGCCAATCCACCTTCTCAGTTTTTGAAGCTGATTCCATTTGCAATTTTTAGTACTTTTCTGCATGTCCTGAGTTTACTTTTGCAAGCACCTATTTTTAGTAAGCTATATCTTTTGTCTAAAAGATGCCCAAATGGAATTAGTTGTGGATTCAGGTTGTAGACATCTTAACGTATTTTCATGCCGATTTGTGGCTCCTCCGAGGTTCGTTTGCTATTTTTACCAAGATGGTTGCAGTTGCAGTTTATTATTTTCTAACGGTGGGTTTGTAGACCAGAATGAAAGTACCAATTTTGAAGGTTAATATCTTTCGGCTGGGTTACAGTCAAGAGATGTCATTTTGCAGTATGAATGAATGTGGGTCAAAGTTCATGCATGTTCAATGACAGGGCCGGGTCAGGTGATTATGTTAGTTTTCTAAGCCAGTTCCAAGGGCCATTTGCCATCAATGAGGTCATTTTGGAGAAGTATCAAAAGTGTTTGTAAGCACCGCTGGGTCGAATGTCCTATGATTTGGGTGCATAGTGGACTATACTTCAGTGAATTGAAGAATGTGAAACATCTAGACTTTGCTATGAGTGACATTGGATTTCCAGGTTTGGCACACTTGCATATGATATTTCAATTTTTCAGCCTACAGCTTTTATCTATACAATTGGGTTTCTCTTCCACTTGCAAATATAAGGACATGGCCAATCTTGTTAATAATTATCCTGGGTACGATAGTCGGGCTCTTTGAACTTTCAGCACATGTTATCAAGACTATTTCTGTCACACCTTGAGCTACACAAAATGTCTGTAACTGTGCTAAACATCTGTTCATGGCTATTATGCTTGCAAATATGGGCATCATCTAGGCTAAAATCTTGTTTTCTTCTGCTTGGGTTACACTGCAAAGACACCATTAATTGGGCTCCATATTGTTTCAAGACAAAATGAAGTCTATTCTACTACATAGGCTTTGTCCGGGAATATGTTCTTTTAAATGAGTGATGTAATCAATAAGATAGAGTTGAAGACCGTCAATATGGAGTTTGAGGCTGCTTGTTTAATCAACAAATCCACGCAATGCAATGGCTGCCAGCGTAAAAGATTAATGGCAGGGTTTTGTCTGTGTAATGTTTTGAGGCTTCACATATTTATCCAATGGCATTGTGTGATTGAAGTTTGAAAGGGGGACAGTGTGCCATGTAATAGACATGGAGCTTGCGCATTATTTTCATGAACGTGCAAAGACAAAGAGGTCAAGGTGGTAGATTCCCTAGAGGAAGAGGTAGATCTAATGGTGATGTAGGAGCATCCTGGGTGTAAGAGCAATCTTGCATCACCCAAAAATATTTCTAGTTTCTTTTCAATAAGGGCTATCTTGTGCAAAGTTGCTATTTATGGAAACTTTCTATTTTTAGCAAGTTGGTCATACGATCTTGGAATGTTTTGATTTCATAGTTGGAGGTTCATCTTAGTCATATTAGCCTACTTGTAAAGTTTCATTGCTAGATCAAGTCTAGTTTTGAAGATATTAAAACTTTTCAGTTTTGGAAACAAGGTACAGAAACTTTGAACTCAATTTTGAAGGCTTAAGAGGCCCTGGATGAGGTTGAATTTTTGACTGAATGAAGCTTGCTTATTTTTGTTGTTGTAGACCTCCTTGTCCCCTTTCTGAAATGGGGTTATAATAGTCAATCGGGTCAATGGGTGATGACTTATGGTCTCTGGAAGTTGGGCCACCTGAAATGGTGAAAAATAATTTTCCTTCAAAATTTTTGTGTAGGTTTCAAAAGTTATTTTGAGCCGACTTTGATGTAATAAAATGAAAAATAAAATAATTCTAAGTTTGGTCGGCTCTTAGGGCTAAATTTCTGGAACCTTCTCGGGCAGTGGAAATTGTCTATATAAAGAAGGCCTGTAGTGTTGTCTAAGCAGTTCTGGGTATTGATTCGAGGCTTTGTCCTACAGAATATTGTAAGGGAATGTCCATGTGGCTTTGCATATTGTAATTCTGAAAATTTGTAATTCCACATTTGTGGAGATAATAAGAAGCCCATTTTCTATTCTTGCATATGGTTGTTGTTTCTCTGTTCCTATTATGTGTTTTTGGTATTAAGGGGAGCATCCTTCATCAAGTGGTATCAGAGCCAGGTTCTTGAGTGTGTAAATAGATCATCGACTGTGAGGCAGTTTGCACCAAGACCATGGTTAGGGTTTCAGCGCACATTGCGAAAATGCCTCCATGAAGGGAACGTGGTGGAAGAGTTGGTGTTGTAGCACCTGAGGTTAGAGTGCTCCAGAGACAAGTGTGAGCATTGCAAGAAGAGATTCACATAGGAATGAATCTTAATGGCAGAGATGAAAGCGAGGATGAAGCCGAAGAAGAAGATCAAGAAGGAGAAGTCAAAATTGTGAACCAAGAGGAAGAAAGACTTTTTCGGGCCATTTCCAAGATCGGAAAAAGACCTAAGATTGAGGTTCCTACATTTTTAGGAAATCTTAACCCAAAGGAGTTGATTGACTGGATCAATGAATGTGAAGAATATTTTGAGTATGAAGATATTGAGGATCTTGATAGGGTCAAATTTGTGAAGGCTAGACTGAAAGGTCATGTGAAGATTTGGTGGCAAGAGATTCAATTAGAGTGAAATAGAAGAGGGAAAGATAAAATCACAAGATGGGATCAGATGGTGGATAAATTGAAGTGACAGTTCATCCTTATTGATTATGAGCTTGACCTACTAAAGAAAATGCAAAGTTTGAAGCAAGTGAGATTATCTGTTCAGGAGTATACAGAGGAGTTCTATCGAATCCTCATAAGAACAGGCCATGTGGAAGCTGATAAGGATAAATTTTCCCATTACGTTAATGGGTTGAGGCCAAGCATTCAAGAGGAGCTGAATTTGGTTCGAATGAACAGTATTGAAGAGGCATACCAATTTTTCCTAAAAGTAGAGGAAAAGTTGAACAAGAAGTTTGAGAGTAGACAAAATGGAAGAGGTTGCAGTAGATGATCTGGTGGACGGTCATATGGAGGCTAAAATGAAGATCCAAAAAAGAAGGATGAGGCCAGTAGTCGTCAAAATCAGAGAGGAAACAATTCCAATCGTTTCCAAGATTAGAGAGGAAGAGGAAGAGGAAGAGGACAAGGTTCAGGAAGAGGAGGCTTCCGTGGAACATGTTTTCACTATGGAGAAGGTCATAGGGTATTTGAATGTCCATGCCAAGGATGGATAGGAGGAATGAAGGCCAGGCCAGAGTGGCACATGTAGATGAAGATGCCAGATCCTCAAATTCTGAAGATGCTAAAAGAGGAGAAATGTTGATTAACAGAAGAGTCTTGCTGAGTGGTGAGAATGAACCTAAACAAAGGAGGAGCCTATTTTGCACTAGATGCAAGTGTGAGGGTAAATGTTGTGATGTGATTATTGATAGTGGAAGCACTGACAATTTGGTGTCAGAAGAGATGGTGACAAAGTTGAAGCTCAAGAGATAGAAACACCCATATCCATATCTGATTGCCTGGGTGCAGGATGACCACAAGGTCATGGTCAGTGAACAGTGCCTAGTAAAGTTCAAGATTGGTGGGTACCATGATGAGGTACTATGTGATATCATACCTATGGATGCATGTCACATGTTGTTGGGTAGGCCGTCGTAGTTTGACAGATGTGTTGTACACGATGGTTGTGCAAATACCTATTCCCTAACAAAGGATAGAGTGCGACATAAGCTAAAGCCATTGAAGGAGACCGAAGAAAAGGTATGTGGTTATGCAAGAATAACTTTTGTTGATGGAAGAAAATTCCTAGATGGTATGAGGCATGAGCATGTGTGTTTTGTTTTAATTCCAAAAGCCAGTAAAGAGGAAGTAGATGATGTACCTGTAGAGGTTGTAGATTTGTTGAATGAGTTTCAGGATATTGTATCTAATAATGTACCTGATAGATTACCATTGGTGAGGAAGATCAGTCATTAGATAGATTTGATTCCAGGATCCAGTTTTCCAAACAAGGCAACACATAGAATGACACTAGCAAAAAGTGAAGAGTTGAACAGACAAGTACATGAGTTGTTACAAAAGGGATTGATTTGGGAGAGCCTGAGTCCATGTGCTGTACCAACCTTATTAGCACCAAAGAAGAATGGAGAATGGAGGATGTGTACAGATTCTAGAGCAATAAACAAGATCACAATCAAGTATAAGTTTCCATTGCCACGAATGGATGATATTATAGATTGTTTGAGTGGAGTTGTGTATTTTTCAAAGATGGCTCTGAAGAGTGGATATCACCAGATTCTGATCAGAGAAGGAGATGAATGGAAGACTACCTTCGAGACAAAGGAAGGACTGTATGAGTGGTTAGTCATACCTTTTGGGCTAACCAATGCACTGAGCACTTTCATGCGGCTCATGAATGAGGTTCTAAAAAAATTTCTAGGTAAGTTTGTCATTGTGTACCTAGATGATATTTTGATCTTTAGTAAGACATTGGAAGAGCATATGATTCATATTTGTATGGTGTTTGAGAAGTTAAGAGATGGGAAATTGTTGATTAATTTAAAGAAGTGTAGTTTTGTGAAGAAAGAGTTAGTGTATTTGGGATTTGTAGTTTCAGCAGAAGGTCTAAAAATGGACCCAAAGAAAGTACAGACTATCCTTGAATGGCCTACTCTAACTTGAGTGCTACTGAGGTAAGATCTTTTCATGGTTTGGCTAGCTTTTACAAAAAGTTTATCAAAAATTTTAGCAATATTTGTGGACCCTTGACTGAAACAATGAGAGGGGATAGAAAAGAGTTCAAGTGGACTAATGGGGTAGAAAATAGTTTTAAACTATTGAAACAAAAGGTTACAGAACAACCTATTTTAGCATTTCTTGATTTTAATAAGGTGTTTCAAGTAGACTGTGATGCTAGTGGTACTGCAATAGGTGCTGTTATGAGCCAAGAAGGTAAACCTATTGCTTATTTCAATGAGAAGTTAAATGATGCCAAGAGGAAATATTATGTTTATGATCATAAATTTTATGCTATAGTTTAGGCATTGAAGAAGTGGAGGCACTATTTGCTTCCTAAGGAGTTTGTTTTGTATACTGATCATCAAGCTTTGCAATATTTGAATAGTTAGAGAAAGTTGAATCAAAGGCATTTAAAATGGGTTAAGTTTTTGCAGAGTTATACATTTGTTTTGAAACACAGAAGTAGAAAGTCTAATAGGGTTGCAGATGCGCTTAGCAAAAGGCAAATATTGCTGACAGAGATGTGGATTGAGGTGGTTGGGTTCAAGTAACTCAAGAATTTGTATCCAAAGGATCTTGATTTCAGTGAAGCTTGGAAAGCTTGTAAAGAATCTACTACTCTAGACAAAATGAAGTGGCTAGATTTCATCATTCAGGATGATATGCTATTCAGAGGGAGTCAGTTGTGCATTCCAAAAAGTTCTATGAGGGAGAATCTCATCAAGGAGAAGCATAGTGGAGGATTGGCTAGACATTTTGGTCGTGATAAAACCCTTGTTTTGGTTAGTGAGAATTATTATTGGCCACAGTTGCAGCAAGATGTCAAGAAGTTTGTGCATAGTTGCAGAGTATGTCAGATGGTGAAAGGAGTGAAGTAGAATACAGGGTTGTATCAACCATTACCTGTACCAGAGAAGCCTTGGGAGTATATCAATATGGACTTTGTTCTTGGTTTACCAAGGACACAGTGGGGACATGATTCAATTTTTGTGGTAGTTGACAGATTTTCAAAGATGACACATTTTATTCCCTGCAAGAAGACTAATGATGTTGTTCATGTAGCAGAATTATTTTTTAGAGAAGTAGTGAGACTACATGGTTTGCCAAAGAGTATAGTTTCAGATAGGGACACTAAGTTCGTTGGATATTTCTGGCGTACATTGTGGAAGAAGTTGAAAAAAAATTTGAAGTTCAGTTCATCACATTATCCATAGACTAATGGATAGACATAGGTGGTGAATAGGAGTTTGGGGAATTTGCTGAGATGTTTGGTTGGAGAGAAGCCAACAGGATGGGATTTGATTTTACTATAGGCAGAATTTGCATACAATAATTCTGTCAACAGGAGCACTGGTAAATCATCATTCTAGATTATATATGGAAGTAGTCCAAGAAATGCATCTGAGTTGAGAAAGATAGATAAATGAGAAATAAGTAGTGCTGAAGCTGAGGATTTTGCAGAACATTTGAAGAACATCCATGAGGAGGTGAGGAATCACATTACCAAGATGAATGCATAGTATAAGGCTAAGGTAGATGAGAAAATGAGGCATAAGGAATTTTAGGTTGGAGATGAAGTCATGGTTCATTTGCGGAAGGAGCGATTTCCAGTTAGTACATACAACAAGCTGAAAATAAAGAAGTTTGGGCCATGTAAGATACTGAAGAAGCATGATTCAGGAAATGCATATGAGGTAGAATTGCCTACTGAGCTGAATATTTCACCAGTGTTTAGCATTTCAAATTTGATAGAGTATCATGAAAGAGGTGTTGAAGATGAGATCACAGCAGCATAGTGGAGTATTCCAACAACTAGTTTAGATACCAAAGAGATTGAGGATATATTGGATAGTCATGTTGGCAGAAGCATAAGGAACATGACATATGAAGAATATCTGGTCAAGTGGAAAGGATGACCTATTGAAGATTCATCATGGCTGATAAGGGAGGAGGTTAACCACCTTGGTTTTTCTCTTCACACCTGAGACGTGATGGGGTCACTTCTCAAATTACCCCGAGTGTTTGATGCAGGAGCATCCTAGGTGTAAGGGAAATCTTGCATCACCCAAAAATATTTCTGGTTTCTTTTCAATAAGGGCTATCTTGTACAGAGCAGCTATTTATGGAAACTTTCTATTTTTAGTAAGTTGGTCATATGATCTCAGAATGTTCTAATTTCATAGTTGGAGGTTCATCTTATTCATATCAGCCTACCTGTAAAGTTTCATTGCTAGATCAAGTCTGGTTTTGAAGATATTGAAACTTTTCAATTTTGGAAACAGGGTACAAAAACTTTGAACTCAATTTTGAAGGCTTTAGAGGCTCCGGATGAGGTTGAATTTTCAAATGAATGAAGCTTGCTTGATTCAAGCATTGTAGAGCTCCTCGTGCCCTTTCTAAAATTGGGTTATAATAGTCAATCAGGTCAACAGGTGATGACTTATGGTCTCTGAAAGTTGGGCCACCTGAAATGGCAGAAAATAATTTTCCTTCAAAATTTTTGTTTGGGTTTCAAAAGTTATTTTGAGCTAACTTTGATGTAATAAAATGAAAAATAAAATAATTTTAAGTTTGGTCGGCCCTAAGGGCTAAATTTCTGGAACCTTCTCGGGCGGTGGAAATTACCTATATAAAGAAGGCTCGTAGTGTTGTCTAGGTAGTTCTGGGTAGTAGATCTGGGTATTGATTCAAGGTTTTGTCCTACAAAATATTGTAAGGGAATGCCCATGTGGCTTTGCATATTGTAATTTTGAAAGTTTGTAATTCCACATTTGTGGAGATAATAAGAAGCTCATTTTTTGTTCTTGCATATGGTTGTTGTTTCTCTGTTCCTATTATGTGTTTGTGGTATTAAGGGGAGCACCCTTCATCAAATGGTGAAAATGGTAGATCTGAACTAGAAAATACAAATCTAGACAAAGGCAAGACTGAGTGGAAAGGTGAAAGTTCATCTAGAGGTAGAGGTAATAACTACCGAGGTGGTTATGGTAGAGGAAGTTTCCGAGGATCTTGTTACAATTATGGAGAAGAAGGACATATATCTTTTGAGTGTACACATGCAAGTAAGAAGGCTGGTAGCAGTAGAAATGCTTTGGTGCAAGAAGAGTCACCAAATGAACCTGAGAAAGAAAATAACTTAATGGTAAGGAGAGAACTGTGGAATGAAAGCAAAAAGGAAGATCCGATAGGAAAAGTTTGTTCAAGACTAGATGTAGATTTTCTGGTAAAGTTTGGAAGGTAATCATTGACAGTGGTAGCTCGAAGAATCCAGCATCTGAAGAGATGGTCACAAAATTGCAATTGGAAAGGTTGGTACATCCGAAGCCCTATCAGATTTCATGGATCAAAGATGAGCATACACTCCTGGTAAGTGAACAATGTTATGTGAATTTGAAGATTGGAAAGTGCTATGATAAGGTGTTATGTGATATCATGCCTATGGATTGTTGTCATATTTTGTTGGGTAGACCTTGGCAATATGATAGACATGCTATATATGATGAGAGATTGCATAAGTATACTATTGTGGCTGATGGAAAGAAACAAATCTTGTTACTATTGATGGAAGAACCTGTTAGTAATGTTTGCACATCTATGAAAGTTTGTTTGATGGAAGGAAGAAAGTTTGTCAACTCTTTCAAGAAGAATGATGTATGTTTTGTTGTGATCCCTAACAAACTAAGTAAGAAAATAGAGGATAATGCCCCAGAGGATAATGACCTGTTAGTATAGTGATATCATTCCTGATAATGTACCTGATGGTTTTCCACTAAAAAGAAGCATTGATCATTGTATGGATCTAATCCCTGGAGCTAGTTTACGAAATAAGGCACCTCATTGGTTGACACCTACCGAGAATCAGGAATTGAACTGAAAAATTCAAGAGTTGCTGGAGAAAGGCTTGATCAGAGAAAGTTTGAGTCCTTATGCAGTACCTATTGTATTGGCACCCAAAAAGAATGAAGAATGGAGAATGTGTATTGATTCCAGAGCAATCAATAAGATAACAGTGAAGTATAGGTTTCCTATACCGAGAATGGATGACATAATGGATAGTTTGACTGGAGTAAAGTATTTCACAAAAATTGATTTGAAAAGCAGGTATCATCATATCAAAATCAGAGAAGGTGATGAATGGAAGACTGCTTTCAAGACAAAAGAAGGTTTGTATGAGTGGTTGGTTATGCCTTTTGGTTTAACTAATGCATCGAGTACTTTTATGAGACTGATGAATGAAGTTTTGAAGAAATTCTTGGGTAAGTTTGTGATTGTATATCTTGATGATATTCTGATATTCAGTAAGACAAGAGAAGAACATTTGTTGCATGTTAGACAAATTTTGCAGAGATTGAAAGAGGAAAAGTTGCTGATAAATCTAAAGTGTTCATTCATGAAAGAGGAGATTGTGTATTTGGGATTTGTTATTTCAGCTGATGGTTTGAAGATGGACCTTGAAAAGGTTGAAGCTATTTTGGATTGGCCTACATTTGTGCTTGCTAGTGAGGTAAGATCATTTCATGGTTTGGCAAGTTTTTACCAAAAGTTCATAAGGAATTTCAGTTCAATTTGTAATGCTATGACTGAAACTATGAGAGGAGACAAAAGATAATTCAAGTGGACACATGGAGCTGACAAAATTTTTGAGACTCTGAAGTAGAAGGTTGCTGAATTACCAGTTTTGGCATTACTTGATTTCAATAAGGTATTTCAAGTAGAATATGATGCAAGTGGAAGTGCAATTGGAGCTATGTTGAGTCAAGAAGGTAAACCTATTGCTTTCTTTAGTGAAAAGTTGAATGATGCTAGAAGGAAATATTCTGTGTGTGATCAAGAATTCTATGCTATTGTTCAAGCATTGAAGAAATGAAGACATTATTTGATATCGAGTGAATTTGTGTTGTATACTGATCATAAGGCTTTACAGTATTTGGGTAGTCTGAATAAGTTGAATCAGAGACATATAAAATGGATTGAGTATATGTAGATTTATACATTTGTGATAAAGCATAAGAGTGGAGTCACTAACCGAGTTGCTGATGTATTGAGTAGAAGAAGATCTTTTATGGCCGAGATGAAAATTGAAGTTCTTGGTTTTGATGAGATGAGAGATTCTTATGAGTTTGACCCTGATTTTTCTGAGCCATGGAGAAAGTGCAAAGAACCTATTCAAAATCAGCAAGATACTAAATGGGATGAATATTTTATTCAAGAAGGTATGTTGTTTAAAGGTATTTAGTTGTGCATATCGAGAGGAGCAATGAGATCTAATTTGATAAAGGAGAAACATAGTAGTGGTTTGGCTAGATATTTTGGTATTGATAAAACATGGAATTTGCTTAAGGAGAAGTACTAGTGGCCGCAGTTATATAAAGATGTTCAAAAATTTGTGAAAAGTTGTGGAATTTGTCAAGTTGCAAAAGGAGTAAGTCAGAATACTGGATTATATACACTGATTGTTGTTCCTGAGAAACCTTGGATTGACATCAGTATAGATTTTGTTCTTGGCTTACCGAAGATAGTAAGAGGTAATGATTCCATATTTGTTGTTGTGGATAGATTTTCAAAGATGGCACATTTTATACCTTGTAGAAAGACATTAGATGCAGTACATGTAGTAGATATTTTATTTAAGGAAATTGTTAGATTGCATGGATTATCGAGGAGTATTATCTCTGACCGAGATAGTAAATTTGTTGGATACTTTTGGAAAACCCTTTGGAAGAAATTTGACACTGAGTTGAAATATAGTTCTACATTTCATCCACAAACCGATGGACTGACTAAAGTTGTGAATAGAAGTTTGGGAAATCTTTTGAGATGTTTAGTTGGAGACACACCAAGTAATTGGGATTCTGTGTTGGCACAAGCAAAGTTTGCATACAATAATTCAATGAATATGAGTACTAGAAAGACACTATTTGAGATTGTAAATGGCACACAACCGAGAGGAATATCTTATTTGAGAGACATTGTTGATGAGAATAAGAATAGTGCTGAAGGAGTAAATTTTGTTGAGTACATGAAGACATTTCATGAAGATGTGAAGTTGAAGCTGGAAGACAGTAATCAGAAATACAAAGACAGATTTGATAGATCAAGGAGACATAAAACTTTTGATGTTGGTGATGAAGTGATGGTTCATTTGAAGAAAGGCCAATTTCCTATTGGAACATATGGGAAGTTGAAGATGAAGAAGTTTGGACCTTACAAGATTGTGAAGAAATTTGACAGTGGAAATGCATATGAGATTGAGTTACCTGATGACATGGACATATCACCTATTTTTAACATAGCTGATTTGTATGAGTATCATGAACCTGATGAAGAAGTGACAGTACCAACATAATATCCTAAGAAGCAGAATGATGAAGTTGAACAGATTTTGAAGGAAAGAGTTGGCAAGAGTACAAGAGGAAAATAGTATATGGAATATCTGGTAGAATAGAAGAATAGACTGATGAAAGATAGTTCATGGATTTCACAGTCTGAGTTGGATGTAGCTCAGACCAAACCTACCAAATGATTCAGAGAATCATTTCAAAATAACCCCAGGTGTTTGATGCAGGAGCATCTCAGGTCCTTGGCAATCCTATGTCACCAAAAACATTTTGGAGTTTGTCTGTGTTGCTCAGTTCCTGCTTTGACCAAGTTGGTTGGTAGCTGGTCAGTTTCCTTTGGTTACCAAGTGTGGTTGGTTATCTCCTGGGTGGTTAGTTGTTTCACTGGTGCTTGGCGTTGCTTGTCTGCTGCTCAGTTATCTTGCTCACCGACGGGTTTAGTTTTAGTTTATTTTGTGGCCGACTTGTGCATTTATATTGGCTCATGGATTTAATGTTGATATGAATCATTGGGAATCGCGTGGTCCTAGATCTGACCATTTCTTCCATTGATTGTGGATTTGAAGGCTGACTCAGTTCGATAGACTCTTGTATAAATGTAGTTGTTTGGTTGTAGTTTAGGGAGGCAATTTTGATAGGAGGTTTGATGGAAAATAGAATTAGAGATTTTGACAGATCCTCACATGTTTGAGGACTTCTGTATTTCATTGTAATATCTGGCCCTAACCGGGAAGGCCTTACAGCCTGACAAGTATCATTCTATTTGATGAAATATATGAAAGATCTTGCATTCTCTCTCACTGTTGTGTTTGTTTTCTTTCGCATGTGTTGAGAAGGCTTGGATCATTAGGGTGTGCCATTGTTTGGCCCCTCTTGCTCCCTGCCTTGCATCAATTAGAAAATGGAGGGAATTGGATTTTGTTATGTTTTAGTGCAAACTAATCCATCCAACCAATTGGGATTGGTTCGAGTAGTTTCTATGAGTCCATCAAATATGCCAATGTTTCATTATATGACAGAAGAGGCTAGGTGTACGGACTGTACTAAGTTTTGATAAATAAAATTCTTTCAAATGCAATTTCCTTGAGTTCTTAGAGTGATTTTGGATTCATTTTGTCATTTTCCTACATTTTAATGCATTTGGAATAGTTAGATATTGATCCTAGACCACATCTATGCATTTGTGAGGTCTGTATTTGTATTTTTACTCAATTAATTCTGATTGACAGAGTAGTTTCAACCATTCCTTTGACAGTTTTGTGAGTTTCCAATTGAATATGGTCATTCCATGACCTATGACCACTGTAACACATGGAATGACTAAGTATTAACATGTACTATAGTTCCCCAATCCATTAATGTAATGAGAAGGAAGAATGTTTGGGTGACCACCATAATTTATAGAGGAAACTTAATGAATTTGCTTGGTATGCTACAACAGTAGCCATTTGGTCTAAAGGAGGAACATAGATTATGATTTGGATCATCTTATAATGATCATCTAATGGTGAAACAACTACCTATTGGACCTAGAAGTGATCGGAGATAGGAGATTTAAGAAACCCTTGGATTAAGGGTTTAGAAGTGCTAAATTTGGGGATTTTGGGGTTCTCGGTGGACTGAGCCCTATTCCTTTGAGGTTTGTTCATTTTTAGACATTATTAAAGATTGATGAAGGTTTAGACTCTTGGGAGTGTAAGGATTCTATGGTTTCTTTGTTATTTGGGGTCTTTTTAAGCACTTCTGAAGCCATAGTGTGTAGACAGTCACACTTGGTCTAAAAGAGTCCATAGAAAGCCGACTGCCCTAGTTTTATGTCAAAAATGGTCTATAGATGACTGTCACATGAGTTCTTTTGGATTTCTCCACCAAATGATCTCAGAACGGTCATAATTGAAAGCTATGACTCCAGGTAGACTTCCTATGAAGTTAGATTTGACATTCCAATCCATACGAAGTTGGTAGAAAACAAATACCAGTAAAAAAAATGTTAAAAACATAGTTTTCTCAATCTTGTTTGCAATATTTCCTCTTCCAACCTTACAATCATAAACCTAACACTAGTACATTTATAGTGTAACATGATGCGGTGATTCAGAAATTTAGGGTTTTGCAAGTTCATCTCTACAAGTTCATCTTTGAATCAAATGTATATAAACAATTATAAAAACCATGCCAGCAAATACCAAATACATGATGCCCTAGCACATTGCTCACGGGCCCTAAGTAGGTAGCCAATAAAACAATGCCAGACAAATGTAGAGTAAGGAAATCCTTACAGGCGGTCCTCCTTTTATACCAAATCACAGTGGAAACCCTCACAGGCAAGCAATCCTCCTTTAACACCAAATCATAGTGGCAACCCTCGCAGGTAGGCAGTCCTCTTACTCTCACCAAATAATAGTTCAAACAATCGCAGGCTCCAGCTCCTTCGTGTGCTCCAAATTAAAACCAAACAATTGAAATGAGATACGAAATCTTTCTTCTTTTTAAAGTTATTCCCGTGTTGGTCAAAATTTCAACCTACATTGTATTGGTCAAAATTTCAACTAACACGGGCATGGATTAAAAAAGAGAGAGGAAGTTTTCCTTCTATAATCTGACCAACCTAAACCTTTTTAATTGACGGTCAAAAATTTTGGTAGAAAAATGAGGTCAATTGTAGTAGTGTATGTTATCATCAATGCCAATGGGGGAGATTGTTAGGAATGAATGATGAATATATTCTATGGGGGAGTATTCTGTATCAGTTGCAGTTGCATTCATGACTGTGGTTGTCATTGATGTCAACACAGTGCTCTACTGGAGATCAGCACAGAAGCAGATAGTGTTTGAATTAGTGCACATGGAGTATTGAAGACCAAGCTATGCAGAGTTGAGGACTTACTATATATTGTGTCCTAAGATTGTGGTTAAGAGCGCGCATGGAAATTTAATTATTTATGGTAGTTATGTGTATTTCAGTGCAAGCAGTATTCAGGCAGTGTTCCTGAGAAGCGGCTTGTGGTAACTGGATGATATCTCCTAATTAGGATAGAATCTAGGCATGCAAAGTTGTAAATTTAATGAAGACACTTTGGTAGAAACTTGGATATGACAGTGTGGTTAGAGGTCACACGTGTGAAGATTTATTATATTTGGAAGCCGACAATTTTATGTAATTGTGAAATATTATGTAATGTGTAGAGGTTTATATTTTGTAATTGATTAGGCCTTGTATGCCGAATCATTTGTAATCATTTGAGTGTGGTATAAAGGAAGGATTTTTTTCCTTGTAAAAATATATAGAAAGAGATATATGTGTAAGAATTGCGGAATTGAGCAATATATGTTGTAAGAGGATAAGTGAATTACATAGATCTGATATTGAGATATGGTGAAGTAGTTGGTGTGGTTTGGCACAGATAGTGGAGAAAAGGTAAGTTGATAAGATCAGTAATTATTTGGTATTAGTCTGTTGAGTAATGCATAGATCAGTTGGACAGTGTGTTCAATGATCTTGCCCCTAAAGCTGTTTGGGTAGTGGGTCCTTCTGTCTTCCATAACTCCTAACAAGGTTAGAATATTTTAATAGGGATTCAAAGTATCCTGATAGGGACTCATATGTACTGAATGTATTTCATAAGGCTCCTAACAAAGTCCATCCTCTCACAAGGAATTTTTATATTGGTACATCTTTTGTGGGCATCATTCCCACCGGGGTTTACTCTCTAATCAAGAGGTTCCCTAGTTAACATATCTAGTGTTATTATGTCATTGTGTATGTTTATCTTTCTATGGTTGTTGCTTATATTGATTACATGGTTGAAATCTGTTAATGGTGATAAAAGTTGTATTTATCAGATAATTGATTCACCCCCCCCCCTCCTCCTAGTTATCTTGGTGGACTTTACTTTCTAACATGTTATACATGTTTGCACATATTTCATTGTAAAATGATTTTAATGATTACAAATCTATAACATACTCAAACAATAAGGACACAAGATCACTCAAGGATTCAATCAGTTATAAGTGGCAAAATAGGCCAAAATAGACCAAATGTTGAAAGTGATATGTCCACCCTCAATAGCTACAAATTGATAGCATATGTAGAAATTAGACAAAAAATCATGCACTTTAAAAAAAATGGCACTTGAAAATGTGTCTGTACGAGCTCGAATGAAACCTCTAAAGTTGAAAAATCAAGGATTGGATAGGTACAGTCAACAAAAACTAAGATTTTTGAAAACATTGTCCACTAAAATTAGAAACTAATTGCATGACTGAAAAATTTAGGAGATTCTACCCAAAATCCAAAAAAATAAATCTTAAAAAAAGGAGTCAAATGAACAAGATATGGGCCTCCAAAGTTGGATTGAAAAATCAAAACTACAAATGGAGAGAGGGTAGAAAATTTAAACTCTTGATGATGTTAGAAAAATTCTAGACTAAATTTGATGATCAAATGGCCATTACAAAGAAATACCATTTTTTGTTGTTAAACTACTATCAATTATAGCACTATAAATTTGAACACGTGGGAAAAAAGGCTAGACAAAGGATGATTGGATGTTGACTGTGCATATATGGTTTTGATGATGTGGCATCTGACTAGAGCGATGACATGGATGAAAGGTGATGTGTCAGTTTGATGTGGCAATTGGCACATGTCACATCCGCGTTGTGCCAGGAAAAGGTCATGTGACGTGTATAGATGGTTGTTGATGTGGCTTGATTAAGATTTCCATGTGTCTATTTGGTATTCAATTATCATCATTTGAGTTGTCAATCCATGTCTTAGACTTGTCAAACTACAGACTTGTAGAGCTATAGCAAGGAGAAAACAAGTTAAGATGGGAGAAGACAAGTTAGGTCTTCTTCAAGTTGGATTTTGGTTGAGCTTGTGTGATGAAATAATTGAGGGCAAAAAATGGTGACTGTAGTTTGAATGAGGATTGGGAGATTTCACCCTCTACATACTGCATTACAAATCTTGGAGCCAGTGTTCAAAGCCAAGATGGTCCAATGTGAAGTAAGTGTGGTTTGAGTTGGCCCAATGTGATGTCATTGTGCATGAGTTGGTTGAATAAAAGCACCAAAAAAAGTTATGACTTGGACCGTTGTGAATTTGTTGTTGTCCGCATTGAGATCTAGGATCTAAATAAAATATTTTGTCACCAAAGGATCCCATGTTGGGAAAGAGATGGGATGAGTTGCAAGTGTTAAGCATGATTTATGCCTCCACTTGTGTTGTTATCTCACCGAGTTGAGAGGTGAGTTGGAAAGGTGCCCATTCCTTTTTGCTTGATTTTATTGGTGATAGTACACAATGTATGACTCTGCTCTACAAAAGCACTGACTAAATACATGAGTGGGTGTGTGATCAAAAGTGTGACACACTTATATGAACCATTACTCTTGAGAGAAACCCATGGAAGAGGACACTCCAAGAAGTGGCTCATAGCTTCCTAGTTGAAGCAAGTTTAGTCCTTCTCATGATGCTCTTGAAATTAGCATGAAGGATTAGTGACTTGAATACTCAAAAATGGAAGATTTAAATATAAGAATGAAGCTAAGAATGAAAGATTGTAAGCTACAGTGAGAGATTAAGATAAGAATGTATGCAAGCAATTAGTAATCTAGAATGAGAATGCAAGAGTTAAATCTACAAAGTAATGCAAGAAAGGAACTAGATTAGCAATGCAAGATTAAGCTAGAAATGAAGGTAAGTTGAGAAACGAGAGTTAAAGCTAAGAATTCAAATTATTAAGATTAGTCTAAAAATGAAAGAGAGCTAAGCTTACTCAAAAACTCGGGGGCCTTGAGCAAGGGAAGAGCTTCCTTTTAAAGGAATTGCCTCAAGAATTAAGGGTGGAGATTAAGAGGCAAAAGAATGAGTGGATGAGATGAAGAGGCAAAAGGAGATACAAGGTTAGGTAGAAATGAGTGGTGAGGATTAAAAGGCAAAAGGGAAATGTTAGGTAGAATAAGACAAAATAACATTTTTAAAAGCACAAATCCCTTTTAATTGCTAATTAATCAAGATTACGTGGGTACACACATGTGAATGTGTTCTTTTAACAAAAGTGTAGAAAATTTATATTAAAAGTAAGGTTATAGCAATTAATTAAATATGCAAGCTCTAGAAATTAGACCATAGTATAATCTTGATATAAGATTTTTTATTTAATTATGCAAAGGGGATTTTAAGGGTTACTCTGCATAATAATGTCTAGTAAATAGACAATTTGATCAAGAGGGGGTTCAAGTTCTAGTAGACCAATTTTAGGTGATTACATTTGTCCCTCTTTGACTAATGTGTGAGTGATCTGGGAACACATTGAGTCATAGAATGATGATGCCAAGGTAGCTGATAGAGATCAGACTCTGAATCTGATTGAATGAAGACCGATATGCAAGATGAGAGTATCCAATCTGATATGAAGTGATGATACTAAATATTTGTCCAAGGATATTGAGATAGCTAATCATCTAAGAGACAATACCAGATTGATATGGGTCTTGATAAACCTGATATGCCCCAAGAGATCAAAAGAGAGGTCCATCCAAGTGAAATGATATGAAGCGATGAGAACACTTTTTTAGAAGGAGATGTGGAGAATCTCAAATTGATATGAAGTGATGAAGCTGAGATGCCCCAAGCGATGATGTTTAGTCCTGGTTGACTTGATCGATTTAAGATTTGGTTTGATCACTAGATTTGTAGATTAGGATATTTTGTTGATGAGAATATGTGCTATATTTTCATGCCCCTTCAGGATCGAAATATAAATGAGGTAGAAGGGGTGAAGATAAGCCTCAAAAGTTTAGAAGGAAAGATAGAAGAAAGTGAGAAGTGATAGTGTCAGTAGTCAACTGCGTTAGAAGATTGGGAATTTAGATTTCAATCCCAAAGAGAGGGTCAAAGATTAAGGATTTGTAGTTGAATACCTTAGTGGAGAGGACAAAAGGAGTGAAAAGAAAGCATAGCTCAAGAGAACCAGAAATGCAAAGCTAAATGCAATCCTAGGATGAAATGCAGCCTAGGACTTTGGAGTAGTCCAGTCACTGATCCTGTAGACCATAAGTTTTCATTATTTGAGCATTTGGGACATCAGAGGTCAGTAAAACCATCACTAGTATGAGAGAAACCATGAAGATATGAATACAACCATATCAAATGAGATTTAGCAAACACATGTAAGCATTGATACATAGACATCGAGATGACCTGAACATGGTTTCCAAGTTAATGTTGTAAGATAACACAAGAAAATAGACAAGAAGATAATTCCAACCTCACCTAAGTGTCCAAATAAAGAGGTTCAAGGTATGTGTGGTTTTCCAATCGTGGTGGAGGATCTTATCACAGACACCCAGTTTATTAAACATTTCAGGATCATTAAAATCACACCACTAGTAGAAATTAAAGAAAAAGGATGTTATGCCCCCAGTTTTGAACCTCTAGTCACGTAGACACCGTCGAGCACCATTAGAAGACATAGAAAGAAAAAATCAATGATAATAGACAACACACAAGAAAATAATTTAGCATAGCTTAGTCATTTTCAGTTTTCTATGATGTAATGGGTGTTGGATGTTACGAAAACACCTTTGTGCTAGTGTCAAAGTGCAAGTGCGCAGTGAATAGTGCAAGATCTGATATGTGTTAAGAAACACACTGAAGCCTAGTTAGGAGTGTTGAAAAACACTAAAGGATTGGGGTGTTGAAAAACACCATGTAATATTAGCGAGAAAGTGTCCAACGGGAAGGACTGATAACTGACTCAAGTTAAGCACAAGAGGTCGACGAAGAGGTAAAGCATGAGTAGCTCATATAAACGTATGATTTCCCCTAGAAAATAGATAAGAATTGAGGATAAGACAAAGACAAGTTCCAGCCCAAGACAACACAAAGGAATGGAAAGCGAGATGGATGATAGGAGACAAGAGCTTAGCTAAATGTTGATATATGGAGTGTTGATTGTGAGGTTTCACCACTTGGGAAATTTTTCTTCTCTAATTTATTTGGATTTTTGGATATTTGATTTTTTTGTATTATTTTAGGACATTATATGCTTTTTAGGATTTTTTCAAGATCATAGATTGTTGTACAGGAGCAAAAGATTAGTTGTGGAACTGCTGAAGAGGAAGAGCATTGAGAGGCTCTTTAAGGACACTTCCATTTTTAGTAGTGACTAGCTGAGAAGTTTTAGAAGTAGAACAAGATGTTGTATCATTAATAGGAGGATCCAACCAGTAGTGTCCACTTTTCAAAAGTCTCATAGTCAAGGAAAAATCATCTAGGTGAGATCTACAAATATCCCTATGGACTTGTCTTAACTCTTTATCAGATTTCCCACAATCGAAATGCTTAGGGAGAGTACGTCCTAAAATTCTCTTAATCAAGTCATTAGCAATGAAGAGATACTGATATGGACTTTTGGGAAAGGCAAAATGGAGTGAAGAGTGTGAAATATGAGAGGCAAGGATGGTGGAACGGAGTGAGTTGGGATAATTTGGAAGCTTGAATGGGAACTTTGATTTTCCTTTTATATCCAAGTCTTTTAGCTGGGGTATCCACATAGCTTTTGATTTTTCTTTGCTTTGGAGCACTTTTGATAATTCTTTTATGATGGATTTCGAGATCCATTTTTTCTTTGATTTTCTTTTGCTCTTTGAGGACCTTTGTGGTATTTTGAATATTGTTTTTTACTTTGTAGTCATATGTCGATTAGATGGGACATGGTGACTTTTAGATATGAGTGGATTTTGTGTTGCACATCCAAGTTACTTCCAGAAGACTCGGGAATTATGGATGAGTGAGGCTGATATGACTAGTTTATGTGGAGAGGTGGATGAGAAGTGGGTAAGCCACTTCATTTAGGAGGGGAGGGAGATAAGGGGTCAACGGGCTCAAGTGAAAAGATATCAGTACCATCCTCATCATTCATGAATGAGTCAGATAGATCAAGAAAGTTATCTTCCATGGAACACTATCGATTGTGAGTTATCCTAGAAGAATCAGATGAGTTTAAGGGCTTATTATGTGATTCTGGACAAGATGGTTGAGTTTGAGAACTAGGTCCTTCTACAAGTGGTAAGAGTGCATGAATAGGAACCATTTCAATTCTAGATATTCCTATATTCCACAAAATTGTGATAGGATGAGGTCTTATGTACCCATGATTTATTGGAGCAATTGAAGCTTTGTCTTGAGTAGTTGTCCTAGGGGCCATAGGAATGATTTTCAAAGAAGGGTGTAAAGGATCGTCATCAAATTCTTGATCTTGAGAATTATAACTCTCTCCTCTTTCAAAGTTGGTAGGAGGAGCATATCTATGTATAACCTCAATTAGAATTTTTGTAGTAGCATCTGATAAGGAATCCCACTCTTATTTATTTGAGTCTGTCTTGTTATTGTGATATTGTCTAATGTAGTCAGTTAGAGACATTGTAGGAGGTAAGTTCTCTTCATCATTGTCATCTGTTATAGAAGGAGCATTCACAATGCCAGGAGCTTTTTCAATAGCATGAGTAGTGGAGTAGTTTAGAATAGGCATATCCAAGATGTGGGAGACATCAGCTAGTTGCCCCCAATTAGGATCATTAGTATGTTTAGTAGTAGTAGTAGGTTGTTTAGTAATTGGAATAATATTTTCCTTTCTAGAACTAGGGTCATGTTCTTGAGGTACCTGAGTAGGTAAGTAAGGCTCTCTTTGATAATCTGGATTAGAATTATGAATGTGTAGGAGCCTTTCGTAAGTCAATGGTTGGATTTCTATTTCATCCTCATAATTTGAGTCCTCATATGTGTTGGTACTGTTGCTAGGTTTACTAAGCTTGTGTTCATGATAACCAACACCCGTTTCATCCTTAGGATCTCTAAATTCAACATGTATAGGTTCAAGAAAACCTTTTCTTTTTCCAACAAAACTTTTTCCATCATGTCCCATCTTCTGCATGAGATGATAGCCCGTACCATATTTTTGAGGTGAGATTTCAACATGTTTATCTTTTAGTTCAAACTCTTTGTTCTTGAAGAGTGAGGTACCACTTTCATCCCTTTCCAGTTCTAGGGGAATTGTAGCTTTGATCATCCCAGTTCCCTTATGAGTAACAAGCGTTGAGGTTGATGGAGATGATTTTCCATGTAATTTTGGGAAAGTGTCCACCTGATAGATTCCCATGCCAGTAGGTATGATGAGTATTCTTTTTCCATGATCTGATATGGATTTTGTTTTAGGAAGTGATCCTTCTTTGTTGTGGGGAACCATACAGTTTGATTTTTTAGGACTATTAGGAGCACATGTTGAGTCTACAAGAATAGTGATCTCAATTCCATCATGAGGAAATTTGATATAGCGATGGTATGTTGAAGGAACTGGTTTCATAGCATGGATCCAAGGGCGACCCAAGAGTATGTTATAATCCAAAGGAATATCTAGGACTTGGTAGATGACATCCCATTGAACAAGACCTACCCAAATAGGTAAGACTACTAAGCCTTTAGAAGAGCATTCCTCTTTGTCGCATGCTTTGATCATTATTTTTCATCTAGGATTGACAACATGTTAAAAAATCCAAGAGCTTTAACTAGCTTAAAAGTACATATCTTTAAACATGTGCCTCCATATATCAAAATGCGCTTGACTCTAAATTTTCAAATGGAGACTTTGATGTGAAGGGGTTGATTGTGAGGATGACTGACATAGGTGTCATATTTTTTTGAGAAAGTGAGAGAAGGAGGTGAAGTGAGGTGTCCGACCATAGACTGGAACTTGTCAACGTCTAGGTCTCTAGGAACATTTTCTGCAAGAAGGGCTTGATTAAGAATCTTCTTGTGAGTAGGAGAGATGTCAAGTAGCTCAAGCATTGAAATTTGAGTTGTAGTCAATAGGGTATCTAGTTGAGTTGAAATCTTCTTAGAAGCAGTGGAGGAAGATCCTTCTCCTTGAGAGTTAGTTTCCATGTTGGGTGATTCAACTTTAGCTTTTCCTTTAGCATGATCAGAAGATTCAAGCATGTTGATCATGTTGTCATTGTTAGAATAAGTGTAGGCAACTTTGTTATCCTTTTCTTTAGAAGATTCTCCTTTTTTGAATTTAGGAAAAGGCTCCTTGAAAGCCTTATGATCATTGTTTCCTTGTGGGGAGTCAACCACAATAGTCCACTAGTACATTTGGGGGCAATTTGCGATGGCTATTGCGACGGCTATGTGTCGCAATAGCGACACCCATTGACGTCGTAGTTTTTTAGTCGCAAATTGTGACGTCTATGGGTAGCCGTCACAATTGTGACTCCCTCCCGTCGTAATGTCGCCCCCTTCACCCATTCTGGGCCTCCGTCGCATTGTGACGGTAGGGCGTCACCATTGCGACGGCTACCCATAGACTTCACAATTTGTGACTAAAAAATTGCGACGTCTATTTGTAGCCGTCGCAATTTGCAACTCCGAAGCAATTGCGACGGGCGCCCGTCGCAATTGCGACGCCCGTGGCTAAATTAAAAAAAATAAATTATTTAATACATTGCTAATGAACCACATTAATGCTTTTTTCTTTCAACAAATGAGGAGAGTCACTGTAAAGACAACATGATAATGTACACTCACTGTAAGGACAGTCACAAATGAGGACATCTCACAGTGATTGTCCCTTGTGTGATTGCCACTTGAATGTATTGCTATTCAGCCACATTAATGCTTTTCTTCTTCAACAAATGAGGATAGTCACTGTAAAGACAACATGATAATGTACACTTTCAGCCACATTAATGCTTTTCTTCTTCAACAAATGAGGATAGTCACTGTAAAGACAACATGATAATGTACACTTACAGTAAGTGTACATTATCATGTTGTCTTTACAGTGACTATCCTCATTTGTTGAAGAAGAAAAGCATTAATGTGGCTGAATAGCAATACATTCAAGTGGCAATCACACAAGGGACAGTCACTGTGAGATGTCCTCATTTGTGACTATCCTTATAGTGAGTGTACATTATCATGTTGTCTTTACAGTGACTGTCCTCATTTGTTGAAAGAAAAAAGCATTAATGTGGTTCATTAGCAATGTATTAAATATTGTACATTATCATGTTGTCTCAATCTATACATGAACGATAATACAAATATTGAATGCATTATATTCTGTCATTCTATACATGTACGATGATTCAAATATCGAGTGCATTATATTATCTCAGTTTATACATGAACGATAAATTTCATTTGCAACTTGTATAGGAGGATCAGATGACATAGAAGACAAAGAATCTCAGGATGAGGTATGGGAGAAGGCTATATCAGAGGAAAAGCTAGGGCTTTGTTATTGTCCCTTGTGACAGTAAAACAAAATTTGATGAAAATAATTTTTGTTTCACTCAACTTTGACATTTACAACTTCCTCTTTTATTATAATAAGAAAAAATACAGTGACTTTAGAGAAAATAATGAAACTAATACAATTGCAATACGGTGGTATTTAGAACAAACGGAGCTTCACAACCATTAAAGAAGACAAAAGCACATGCATATATTGAGTACTCCTCAATCAGAGAGATAGAGAAGAATTCAAAACATACCCAGACTGAACATGGCCATACCAAGACCAGCATCAGACAATATTCTTATTGACTGCTCTAGGATAGCTGGCATTTCAACTTTCCATCTGCAAAATAGATTATAAAAACATGAAAATATATCAGAGATGTTTGATATTGATACAAAATAACACAGATTCATTTCTTCGTACACCTGTATATCATAAAAATCCTTGCACACTTTGAAAAATTGTATTGCCTTTTACTTACTCAAAAGTAATTTACATAAAGCAGTCATTTGATTAACATGGATCCTAATATTCACAAGTACATGGTCATGTGCTCCATCGTAGCATCTTATAGATTTAGATCTGTTCTCTGAAATAATTCAATGTTTTGTTTACAATCCACAAAAGAAATATTTTCCCTCGTCTACTTAATCCTAAACAAAAGGCCATATAGCAATATAGATAGAACTATAGAACAGAAACCATAAACAATGGTAACCTTAGCAGCAGCAAGAAATTGTTGCAAAAACTTTACCTTATCATACCCAGATTGTTGCTTTGCCTGGCAGAGGGAAATTTGATCAGTAAAATTGACCCAGAGTATGCTATCTCCATTGTCATGCTGGATAACAAAACACCAACTTTAATGGGCATGTACTGTCCCTTGTGTAATTGCCACTTGAATGCATTGCTATTGAACCACATTAATGCTTTTTTCCTTCAACAAATGAGGACAGTCACTGTAAAGACAACATGATAATGTACACTCACTGTAAGGATAGTCACAAATGAGGAAATCTCAGAGTGATTATCCCTTGTGTAATTGCCGCTTGAATACATTGCTATTGAACCACATTAATGCTTTTTTCCTTCAACAAAAGAGGACAGTCACTGTAAAGACAACATGATAATGTACACTCACTGTAAGGATAGTCACAAATGAGGAAATCTCAGAGTGAATATCCCTTGTGTAATTGCCGCTTGAATACATTGCTAATGAACCACATTAATGCTTTTTTCCTTCAACAAATGAGGACAGTCACTATAAAGATAACATGATAATGTACACTCACTGTAAGGACAGTCACAAATGAGGACATCTCACAGTGACTGTCCCTTGTGTAATTGCCACTTGAATGTATTGCTATTCAACCACATTAACACTTTTCTTCTTCAACAAATGAGGATAGTCACTCTAAAGACAACATGATAATGTACACGGGCTGTAAGTGTACATTATCATGTTGTCTTTACAGTGACTGTCCTCCTTCAAGTGGAAATTACACAAGGGACAGTCACTGTAAAGACAACATGATAATGTAGAGAAACGTTGTCATTTGTATTTTCAACAGCGCCGAGAGAGATTCCCTCCGCGAAATCAGAGCTACAATTTCTGAGTACGTTGGGTTTATTTTTCTTTTGTCATTATTATGTAATCTGGTATTCAGCTGTTACAGAGCTAAAATACCCAGAAATGAGGACATATCTGTGTTGAATTTATTGTTAGCGGCTTTGGTTATTTAGAAGTTTAATTTTATTTGTTCATCTTTCAAGCACAAACGTTTTGTGGACTGTAACATCTTCATTGTTTCGGGTATGCAATGAAACAGCCCTAACTTGCGACTACCTTCACGGTACTTGTGTACATTATCATGTTGTCTTTACAGTGACTGTCCTCATTCAAGTGGCAATTACAGAAGGGACAGTCACTGTGAGATGTCCTCATTTGTGACAAGGACAGTCACACATGAGGACATCTCACAGTGACTGTCCCTTGTGTAATTGCCACTTGAATGTATTGCTATTCAACCACATTTATGGGCACATTTGGACCATGGCACACAGTAGCATCTACAGAGAAGAATATCCTAGGTGTAACAAGTTGTAAGAATATACCAATAGTTCTAAGAAGTTCCCTAGCACATAGTAGCATCTACAGAGAAGAATATACAACATGAGGGCAGCCACTGTAAAGACAACATGATAATGTACACTCATTGTATGTGTACATTATCATGTTGTCTTTACAGTGACTGTCCTCATTCAAGTGGCAATTACAAAAGGAACAGTCACTGTGAGATGTCCTCATTTGTGACAAGGACAGTCGCACATGAGGACATCTCACAGTGACTGTGATGCAGGGGCATCCCTCATGCAAATCAAAAACCATGTGATTGAAGAAAGACACCATGAAGCCAAGAAGTCATCCCATCCTATTGAAACAAGCACCTACTTTCCTAAGGTTACATCATATCACCATGGAGCCTTGTGTTGAAGGATTGATAGACTAAATGTTTTAAGATGTTTTCAATGGTTTAGTATTTAAGTTTTCTTGTTTGTAATAATGGTTAAAGGATTGATTAACATCTCCTTGTAACCCATCCACATGTTTGGACTATGACCCCTTGTTATTGTTATAAGCCTTGGGTATCAATTAGTCTTTGGATGTAATTTGATTGCTAGGTGTCTGTTAGGTGTTTTAGGAGTTTTGGAAGATTAATAAAGGTCTAAAACTATTCAAAACACATTTTAGCCTTTCTCGGCAAGAATGTTTGCAAAATTGTTAACAATATGTAATGCAACTTTTAAAAGTTGCTTCAAAAGTTGTTATTTGTTGTATTGAATGGACATAACCATCTAGATGGTTAAGAAACTATCCACAGAGCCTTTTTAGGCTTCCAATGGTCAAAGGAATGGCAGAGGAGACTTGGAGAACCATTTTGCTTTCAAAATTTAATAAATAACCCTATTTTAGAGCATTTCCTGTGCAAAAACTAACTCTGTACGGATGTACGGATGATGGTTGTATGATCAAACTGGCTTGGAAATTGTATTAGAGATATTAGATACTCTGAGAGTTGGTTTGGAGGATTTAACTTGTTTTAAATCAAAGTTATTGTATTTTCTCTGAACCTTGTCTGCAAACCCTTGTTTTCAGGGTATTGACTGCTCTTATGGCCATAACCTGAGTTTTAACCATTGAAAATTCTTTATTCTCAGCAAGATGAAGGTTAGACATGTATATTTTCATATTCCAAAGGCTTTAGAATAGGATGTTAAGTCTGTGCATGGTGAAGGCGAGCCCTAGTTCAAAGACTCTATTGTTTTTGACTAGGATTTGATGAGAAATGAAGGATCAGAGTCTAGAAGTGTGTGAAGGACCCCTAATCTTGGTTTTTGTGAATTTATAAGGTATGAACAACAATCTAAAACTCTGATTCTAATTCCAGGAGCCCATTCTTCAACACTTGTCTTGAGACCCAAGCTTGATTGCATGCATTAGGTCTGCGGACTTGACAAGAGAAGAGGAGTGCAGGAGTGGAGTTGGGGTCTGAGGTTTGGAGGTCTGAAAGAACATCAAAAAGGGTGTCTAGAAATCACATAATGTCATTTAGTCTTTTGGCAATCTCCAGAGTTAATGGGGCAGAGCAGGTTTCATAGACCTACTAGAGCCACTAGGTCATTTTGCTATTCTAATGCCTTGGGCTGTTAGGACCAAAACTAATACATGTTTCTAGTTATTTAAGTGATATCTAAGTGGTTACTAAGTTTTGTTGAAGGGGGTAAGGTCTGGAACCTTAAGAACACCATTTGATCAAATTTAGAGCACTTGTCCCTAAAGAGAAAACTGAACTTGATTGGGTTTGAGTACATAAGTTGTTGTGTGATCTTTGAAACCTTTAAATTCATTACCTTGCAGAGTTCAAACATTCACCTATAAGAATCAGAGTCTGATTGTTTGGATTGATTCATTTTTGGTGTCTTGAAGTGGGTTGGGTAATGATCCATGTTTCTTTGCTGACCACTCTGCATCAGACTGTCCCTTGTGTAATTGACACTTGAATGTATTGCTATTCAACCACATTTATGGGCCCGTTTGGACCATGTCACACAGTAGCATCTATAGAGAAGAATATCCCAGGTGTAACCTGGTTGTAAGAATATACCAACAGTTCTAAGAAGTTCCCTAGCACATAGTAGCATCTACAGAGAAGAATATGGGTCAACGAGGTTGACAGGCAATCTAATGGTAATAGTAATATCATAATTTGACATACTATCAGAAATACTTCCTAAATAGACTATTCAATCTTATAAGAGATGGATTCATGAGAACTATTATTTATGAAATATGAGTCAATGACTTTAATTAAAAAAATTACACAATCTAATTCTTGTAAAAATATCAAAATTTGAGACATTGAAAATACCTTCCAAAAGTATCGTTAATTGATTAATATGAATCACTACTCATGAAATATGATTTTATAAACCTAATCTAAAAACTACACAATAAAAATCTTAATAGCAATATTGTAAGAAACTATTCCCAAAAGCAAGCCTAACAAAATTTGATGAAAATAATTTTTGTTTCACTCAACTTTGACATTCACAACTTCCTCTTTTATTATAATAAGAAAAAAAATGTCTTTTTAGATATACCTCATGAACCATACTCGAATAATCTATCATTTTTCTTCTCAAAAACATATTTGCAGAGCCTACTTCTTTTACTTGTTTGTACTTTTATCTCTCTGATGGAAAGGGTTCCTTCAGGACACATTTTTCCAAGTTCACTGCTTGAGATATTTGAGGAGGGTTCCCCTGCTTGAGTATCCATCCAACCCATATTTGAGTAGTTCTACAATTGCATAGTCTAAATTAATAATACTGACAATTGAATGATGAATGATGATATATAGAATTGATATAAACTAATCCTAAAAACACTAAAACGTTATTAATATATTTATATTTCATAAATAAAATTGATATAAAAGATCTGGAAAGATACATTAAAAAATAGAAAAATAGTAATTTATAATAGAAGGAAACTTAAATTGCTATTTAAAAAAAAAAACAAGAGTCTTAAATCTTATCATTTTGTTTCATTATCGTCCATAAGTACACACCTCTAGCATAATAATTATATTTTACCACCCATAAAATGAAAAAAAGATTTTCACAAGAGAAATTGAAGCTAGATTATAAAAATGAACCATCTTATTGGAAACTGGAACTATTATCATACCCAAAAGGACTACAAAATTTCACCTTATCATACCCAGATTGTTGCTTTGCCTGGTAGGGGGTTGCATCTGCATTTGTTGAGAGCGAGCCCTAGATCAAAAACTACCATGTTTTTGGCTGGGAAGATGGTAATCAGATTAAAATCAGAAGCTTGCATCGTATAGAGGACTTGAAAACTTGTGCATTCTTGTTTATCTGGATTAGGAGAACACTCCAAAACTCTGATCTTGGTTTCATACACCCATTTTCAATGCTTTGTTTTGGAACCCACACCTAAAAGCATGCATTAGGTCTGTGGACTCAATGAAGACATTGATATGCTGGAGTGGAGTCAGGGTCTGGGAGTTGGTGGTCTGTTAGAAATCCCAAAAGGGTACTCAGAAAACATATAACTTCTTAGAGTCCTTTGGCAAGTTGCAGAGTTATGGCTGCAGAGCAGGTTTGGGAGACCTACTAGGGTCACTATGTCAGTTTGTTATTTTGATGTCTTGGGTTGTTTAGATCACAACCAATGCATGATTCTTGTTCTTTAGATGATATCTAAGGGGTTTCTAAGTTTTTCTGCAGGAAGTAAGATCTAGAACCTTAAAAGTCTCTTTTGATAGAAAATCAGGGAACTTGTCCCTAAAAGGAAATTTGTTATTGAATGGGATTGAGTCCATAAGTTGTTGTGTGATCCTTGAAACCTTCAAATTCATTACTTTGTAGAGTTTAAACATTAACCTATAGAAATCAAAGCCTAATTGATTGGTTGAGTCATTTTGGTGTCTTGAAGTGGGTTGGGACATAGATCCAAGTTTCTTGTTGACTACTCTGCATCACTATTGAACCACATTAATGCTTTTTTCCTTCAACAAATGAGGACAGTCACTGTAAAGACAACATGATAATGTACACTCACTGTAAGGATAGTCACAAATGAGGAAATCTCAGAGTGATTAGCCCTTGTGTAATTGCCACTTGAATACATTGCTATTGAACCACATTAATGCTTTTTTCCTTCAAGTGGCAATTACACAAGGGACAGTCACTGTGAGATGTCCTCATTTGTGACAAGGACAGTCACACATGAGGACATCTCACAGTGACTGTCCCTTGTGTAATTGCCACTTGAATGTATTGCTATTCAACCACATTTATGGGCCTGTTTGGACCACGACACACAGTAGCATCTACAGAGAAGAATATCCCAGGTGTAACAAGTTGTAAGAATATACCAACAGTTCTAAGAAGTTCCCTAGCACATAGTAGCATCTACAGAGAAGAATATACAACATGAGGGCAGCCACTGTAAAGAAAACATGATAATGTACACTCATTGTATGTGTACATTATCATGTTGTCTTTACAGTGACTGTCCTCATTCAAGTGGCAATTACAGAAGGGACAGTCATTGTGAGATGTCCTCATTTGTGACAAGGACAGTCACACATGAGGACATCTCACAGTGATTGTCCCTTGTGTAATTGCCACTTGAATGTATTGCTATTCAACCACATTAATGCTTTTCTTCTTCAACAAATGAGGATAGTCACTCTAAAGACAACATGATAATGTACACTCACTGTAAGGACAGTCACAAATGAGGACATCTCACAGTGACTGTCCCTTGTGTGATTGCCACTTGAATGTATTGGTATTCAGCCACATTAATGTTTTTCTTCTTCAACAAATGAGGATAGTCACTCTAAAGACAACATGATAATGTACACTCACTATAAGTGTACATTATCATGTTGTCTTTACAGTGACTATCCTCCTTCAAGTGGCAATTACACAAGGGATTTGTGTTTTCATTTGTGTTTTCAAAAGCGTCGTAACCCTCCGCGAAATCACATCGGGATATAAGGGCAAAAAAAACAAGAACCATGTCATTTGTATTTTCAACAGCGGCTTTGGTTATTTAGAAGTTTAATTTTATTTGTTCATCTTTCAAGCACAAATGTTTTGTGGACCGTAACGTCTTCATTGTTTTGGGTATGCAATGAAACAGCCCTAACTTGCGACTACCTTCACAGTACTGCAAAACCGAAGAGGGAAAAGCAAGTTAGGATGGAAATAAACAAGCTTAAAACTCAGACTTAAGAAAGATGCAGGCAATGCTTCAAAAGGCCGATGCCCTAAACATGGGAAAACACAATACCACCATTAAACGATGCCCTAGTCACCGTATCGATGCTGCCAGCTCCGTACCAGTATGCTGACTACTCACTTTCATACAAAAAGTTTAAAACTACAGATTACAAGTGTAGTAGTTTCATACAAAAAGAACTTGATGTCTGAAATTTTCCATTAGAAGTATCCAAAGGAATACCATAGTACTGTTGAACTTGGAGAATCGGAGATGATCTACACAGCAAGGTTCAACAGCTGTAAGGACTATTACACCATCTTTAGCATTTGAATACATTTTCTCCTTGGCTTCTGGTGGATCCTCAAAGACCCCCAATGACATTTTCCCTACAATTATCAATTGTCTATTAGTATGAGATATTAATAAATAAGCATTAATCACAATATTAGGCAAACACTGTTCTTGATGTCTGAATCTAAATCACATAAAGCTCTAATAAAGCAGTTCTCAGTTTCACATTAAACCAAGTTTCAATTTCAAATGGTTATAATAATTTTTGCAAGTTATAAGTAGCTGGTTACAGTATATGACATAAAAAGAAAAAAAATCATTTCTATTCTTTTGTTCTTTTTCTCTTTCAACGAAGCTTTTGCACCACACAAATGCATACCAAGAATTTCTCAGGAGGTTTCAAGACCATTGCATACCAAACTTCTTCTCTGTAGATGCTACTGTGTGTAGTGGTCCAAACGGCCCCATAAATGTGGTTGAATAACAATACATTCAAGTGGAAATTACACAAGGGACAGTCACTGTGAGATGTCCTCATGTGTGACTGTCCTTGTCACAAATGAGGACATCTCACAGTGATTGTCCCTTGTGTAATTGCCACTTGAATGAGGACAGTCACTGTAAAGACAACATGATAATGTACACATACCCGGAAACTACAACCATAAAAATGGTTAAGCCAATGGTGGGGAGAGCCTATTTAGGCTTCCAAATGACTGAGGAAATTGAAGAGATCCTCATTGTATTCAAATTGCTTTCAAATCAATAAAACTACCTGTTTCAGAGCAATTTTCTGTGCAAATCACGGTGATAGTACGGTGTACGGATGTGAAGGGGTGATCAAAACCTGTCTGAAAGTTGGAGCATCTCCATTTTATGATTTTAGAATTGGTTTGATAACTTTGAGTCATTTTATATCAGAGTTATTCAATTTTCTTGTCCGCTGGTCTAAGAAACCCTTGTTTTCAGGGTTTAGCCATTCAAATGGCCCTAACTTGAATTTTGACCATTGGAAATTCTTCTTCCTCGGTACAATGCAAGTTAGGGAGGTCCTTTTTCGTATTCCAAAATCTTTGAACTAGGAGGTTGAGGTTACACCATTTGGGAGCAAGCCCTAGGTCAAAAGCTTCTATGTTTTTGACTAGGAAAATGATATATAGTGAAAAATCAGAAGGTTGCGGTGTGTGAAGGACCTTAAAACTTGGTTTTTGTGTGGGTACAAAATGAGGGAAAGGGGGGAAAATAACAACTAGGTTTTAGGCCCAGATACTCTACCATTGATCATCACATTATTTTGTAGGGACTTGATTGAAAAAATCTTGGACAGTCAAGGTGCATAAGATGCTTATTGTTTTGTGGACTTAAAGAAAGCATTCAATGTGGTACCTAGAGATAAACTATGGAATAGAATAAAATAATCAATCATCTAAGATTTATATAGAGAAGTTGTGCATGTATTTTATGATAAAGTTAGAGCTAAAATGATAACAAGAAAGAATATGTCTAAGTATTTTGGTGGTGACACTAGATTCAAATAGTTATTCCCCCTATATCATATACATTTATAAGTTAGAGGCATGATTAATGAAGATAGATGGGGAAGTTATTCAATTGGAAAACTATGGGGTGAAGGTTCTTTTATATGTTGTTGATCTTATATATATATATTTTTTAAAGACCATGCATTGAGAGAGCACTTGAAGGCCTTGGAACACTTTTTGTCAGAAGGTTAGAATGCAAGTCCACATAACCAAGACTAAAATAATGGTTGTATTATTAAATAGAAAAGATAAAAATATTACCATTCTTTTTTAAGGTAGCTTGCTAGAAATAATGAAAGGATACACATGTATTAGGATTATTTTCATTGTAAGCTCACTTAGAAGAGAAAGACAATAAAGATTATATTCAAAGATAATCTACAAATAGATTTGAGGGCCAGTTGTCAAAGGTCCCATTATGATATTGTACACAAGTACCATGAAGGTAGTCGCAAGTTAGGGCTGTTTCATTGCATACCCGAAACAATGAAGACGTTATGGTCCACAAAATGTTTGTGCTTGAAAGACGAACAAATAAAATTAAACTTCTAAATAACCAAAGCTGCTAACAATAAATTCAACACAAATATGTCCTCATTTCTGGGTATTTTAGCTCTCTAACAGCTGAATACCAGATTACATAATAATGATAAAACAAAAATAAACCCAACGTACTCACAAATTGTAGCTGTGATTTCGCGGAGGGTTACGGCGCTGTTGAAAACACAAATGACAACGTTCTTGTTTTTTTTGTCCTTATATCCCGATGTGATTTCACGGAGGGTTACGAACAAATAAAATTAAACTTCTAAATAACCAAAGCCGTATCCCTCCGCGAAATCATAGCTACAAATATTTGAAAACACAAATGACAACGTTGCAAGTTAGGGCTGTTTCACTGCATACCCAAAATAATGAAGACATTACAGTCCACAAAATGTTTGTCCTTGAAAGACGAACAAATAAAATTAAACTTCTAAATAACCAAAGTCGCTAACAATAAATTCAACACAGATATGTCCTCATTTCTGGGTATTTTAGCTCTCTAATAGCTGAATACCAGATTACATAATAATGGAAAAAGAAAAATAAACCCAACGTACTCAGAAATTGTAGCTATGATTTCACGGAGGGAATCTCTCTCGGCGCTGTTGAAAACACAAATGACAACGTTCTTGTTTTTTTTGCCCTTATATCCCGATGTGATTTCGCGGAGGGTTATGGCGCTGTTGAAAACACAAATGACAACATTGCAAGTTAGGGCTGTTTCACTGCATACCCGAAACAATGAAGACGTTACGGTCCACAAAACGTTTGTGCTTGAAAGATGAAGAAATAAAATTAAACTTCTAAATAACCAAAGCCGCTAACAATAAATTCAACACAGATATGTCCTCATTTCTGGGTATTTTAGCTCTCTAACAGCTGAATACCAGATTACATAATAATGATAAAACAAAAATAAACCCAACGTACTCACAAATTGTAGTTGTGATTTTGCGGAGGGTTACGGCGCTGTTGAAAACACAAATGACAACATTCTTGTTTTTTTTGTCCTTATATCCCGATGTGATTTCGCGGAGGGTTATGGCGCTGTTGAAAACACAAATGACAACGTTCTTATTTTTTTGGCCCTTATATCCCGATGTGATTTCGTGGAGGGTTACGGCGCTGTTGAAAACACAAATGACAATGTTTCTTTTTGATTTTGCGCTTATATCCCGACAACGTCACAATTGCGACAGTTCCAAATGTATTGTCGTCGCAATTGCGACGGTGTTGGGCTATATTTGAAAAAAAAAAGCCAAAACCGCATGACATTTGCCTGCCGTCGCAATTTCACCCCAAATGTATTAGTGGTCTCATTGTTAATTAGATCTTGAATGAGATTTTTAAGTTTCATACATTCATTAGTTTTATGGCCTTTGTTGTGATGATAATCACAATAGTGGTTGTTGTTCCATCATTTAGGCTTGATTTTTGGATCGTAAGGTCATGAATTATCAAGCAAAGTAATGATCTTATTAGTGAGAAGAGTCTTCAAAGAATTCTCAAGTGAAACTCCAAGAGGAGTGAAGTTTATTTTAGGCTTAGGAGCCCAAGGCTTGTCAGTTTTAGCCTTCACAACACTAGAGAGATTAAATGTTGGCTCTTTAGCATTAATAGATTGTGAAGTTGAAGCTACGATTCTGTCATTGACGATATCCTTAGTTTTGTTCCAAAATTTTCTTTTGTCTTTGTTAGGCTGGTTGTTGGAAGAGGATTTAGATTGAAGAGTGGAATCACCCTTACAAACAAGAACATCCTCTATGCAAATAGATGTTTCAACTACTTTATCAAATGAAGCATGGGTTTGCATTTGTAATGCATAGTTCATTTTAGGAACTAAAGAGTTGATAAATATGTTAATTTTTTTAGTCTCATGAATCTATCAAGGATAGCATGAGTATAGCTTCTACCATCGTTGAAGAAAGACCACAAAGGATTCACCTTGACATTGTTTTATGTTGCAAAGATCAAGCATGGTGATAGCATGTTGAATGTTGTAGGAATATTATTGGATAAACCGCTGCACTAGCTGGTCAAATGATTTAAGAGGGGGAGATAGTTTGGTGAACCACTCCATAGCTTGACCACTAAGACCCTTAGGAAAGAGCCTCATTAGATAATTTGGTTCATGTCATAACTCCATGCTAAGTATGTGAAATTCCCTAATGTGGTCATGAGGATCTTTGCTACCATCATATTTCTCATATTTAGGAAGTTCAAACTTGTGAGGAAAAGGAGGCATATATAGGTCTTTGTCAAAAGGAAATGAGAAAACAACCTCAAGAGAGAAAGATGTGCTTGGTTGTTCTTTCTCTTTTTCTAAGTGTTGCATATGTTTCATCATGTCTTCCATTTGTTTCCTCAAGATTTCAATTTCAGATGGTTCTTCCTTTTTTATTAGGTTATCAACGTCAAAGTTGTGAGGTAATTTAACTCTTTAGGAGGCCAAGTGAAAGAAGTATTGGTCTTTGTTTTGACTCAAAGTCACCTTCATGAGTTTTTGCAAATGTTCATCTTGCTGAAACTGCAAGATATCTTCCTCAGTTATTTCATTATCTGAATCACTGCCTTGCGAGCCATGTGATTCATGTCTAGTGTGTTGAGAGCCTTGTTGAGAACCATGTCTAGAGTTAGGGCATTCTTGATTTTCTTGTCCAAAGTGTTTGTCATCAAGTTGTTTTAGGAACTCTCCAATCCTTTTACTTCATTAGTCCATAGTTGGAGAGTAAGAAACACTATGTGCTAGCTTAGGAGAGGATAGAGTAGATTCACTAGAGATGTTAGCAAAGGGTTTGCAACCCCAAGGTATAGGACCTTCTTTAGTTGAGTTATCAAAGATAGTTTCGGGATGTTTTCCCTCATAGATTTGAGATCTAGTTATGACCGGCATGAAAGAGAGTTGTCAAATGCCAAATAGGATGATCTATGATGAATTGATGTTCAAGCTAGGTAAGTAAACATGTTCACTTGTCCAAAGTGTAATAGTGTGAGAGAGATAGAGAAAAGATAACTTGCCACAAGGTGCCCAAGCTGTGGGGAGATCCCTATGCATAACACTTGTGAACAAGAAAGAGATTGGATAAAGCATCCAAGAGAGTTGATTAAAGAGATTATGGACAAGTGAGAATTCTACTAGCCAAGTATGTAGTCAAGAGATCAAAGTAATCTTTTCTGACTAAGGACAATTCCTAACATGATGGAATGTACCAAATAACAAGATGAGTTAAGGATAGAAATGGAGAAGCAATTTTGACAAAGTTTAAGCTTAGTACAAGAGTTCAAGTTCAATGAGTTATAAGGTGATTGAAAAGATAAAATAATTTCCTAGACAAGGTTTATTTTGAAATCATGCAGTGAGCAAACAATAGTCTTAAGGCATTCCAACAAGGGACAAAGCAACCTTGCGAATATAAGCATATGTGAAGTCTTAGTAAGGTGTCAAATATTCCAAGTGTATCATGTGTATGTCCAACAATTGTTTCCACAAGTATTAGCACAAGAAGACACATCAAGCAAGCTACATAAGGTCAAGCGAGTAATGTTGCAACCTTTTCCCACAATTTGGTACCCCTTCGCCTTACACAAAGTGATGTTGGCTTTGTCATGGATTTGCATCCAAGGGAGTACATATGGTGAGTGTCTTGGGGTGATCTGGGTTAAGTCCACTTGGATCAATCCTTGCACAAAGGAAACAACACGGCCAAAAAAGGATAGCCTATAAGTCCTAAAGATTTTAGTAAGGGCCTTCGTTCATGGTACCCCTTGTAGTTCCCCAAGCAAAATTTAGACCTTTAGTCCTACAAGAAAGCAATGATGTCTTCTCTCTCTTTGGATTGAAAGAAGATTTTGATTATAGTGGGGTGGATTAGTTGGCTTTGCCTGTTCCTCACTTGGGTCGTTCCCAAAAGATTTCTCTCTTGGTGGACCCTCTAAAGGTAAATGCAAGAAAAATTAAAATGGATAGCTAGTGGAGGTCTAGATTTATAGTTTTCCCAAAGGGAAAAGAGCATAGTATCCTACTCCATAGTTTCTCCCAAACACATCAAGAACATGTTCATTTACCCAAGACAAATTGCAAGTGACTAACCAAGTAGGTCTAGATTTCTGATTTTTCAAGAGGAAAAGAGCATACTCTCCTACTACTCAACCAATTCTAAAACAATAAGTCTTCTAATTATGCTAGGTGCCTAGAAATGAAATGTAAACAAGCACATGGTTTATTTGTATCTCCAAGGCAACCTACATGACAAAGCATTAGTAGTTTCAAGATAGAGACTTTGGCAAGCGAATCCTACATCATAAAACATTAGTAGGCATGAAGATCAAATCATAGGCAAGCCCTACAAAACCATGAGTTAGATCATTAAAAGTATGAAAAATGAAGCGATAACCCTACAATATCACTAATTAACCACTGTTAGAAGACCAAATAATCATAAAATGCCAAAAAAATCAAGCAATCTAAGCCAAAACTCAGACTGTGACAGAGATAAATTTTGGGCTATAGTTAATCAGTCTATCAAAAAATCGTACAACAGACCTCATAGGGGCCATGTGACATACCTTATAAAGGCACTATGACATTTCCCAATAAGGCCATGCAACATTTCCCAATAAGGCCTATTAGGAATAAGGTGTCTCAACCTTGGATAATTCCTATTCTTATTATTTGTTTTGTAAATGTATTTTTTGCAAATAATGTAATTAAGTATCAGTGTACATGTCTAGTTGGCATGTTGATGTGTCACTCCACTTGATGTGTCGGCATCTTGTGCGTAAGGAGATCATGACTGAAATGGTCATGACGGACTCCTATGATGCGTAAGAACTATTTAAGGAATGTGCTATGACAGGTGTAAGAGCATCTTATGACTTGGGCCTATTTGGGCGCCCAAGAAGAAGTGGTTGGTGTGTGTAAGAGAATATGCCAAAAATAGGTTGGTATGACAGATTCTCTTACACTTCTCTTGTGACCGTTATTTTTGGTGGATTCTATGACAAGCTATCATAGTCTATTCTAGGGATGGACGCCTATTCTTGGGATTGCATGTAACAACTGTGTACATGTGGCTTTGTGCATGGGTCTTGGTGGTTGTGCCTATTTTTGGGTCCAGAGGAGTCTATATATATGATGCTGCTCCTATGGGAGAGATATAATAGAAATTTAAGTCTTGTTGGCTTTGTCTCTCATCTCCTGAAAGAACTTGCATTGCAAGTGTATTGTAATCTTTGTGTTGAAGATAATACATTGTGCAGGTTTTGGAGTGTTGGGGTTTTTTACCAAAAGGTTTTCCCTAGGGTATATCATTGTGTCATTCTCTATTTTTCTATATGTATGGTATGTGGTTGCAATATCTTTGTTAAAGTAGTTAACGAATCTAAAATTGTAAGGATTTATAAGAATTTGCACAATCCTCTCCTATAGAGATTAGTGTAGGAAGCTATTTTCGCACCTGAGTTTCCTTACAAGTGGTATCAGAGTTTGATCAACTTTTGATCCTAGTTGTTGAGTAGGGTTTTTTGAGCTGATCTCGAGTTTGAGTGGGAGTTTTTTGTAGAGCATTTTGAATCTTATTTGCAGACTGAGATGGCAAGTTCATCATATGGAAGAATGGAGGTGGAGAAATTTAATGGCACTAATTTCGAGTTGTGGAAACTCAAGATGGAAGACATGTTGGAAGATCGTGACCTATGGGAAGTGACTTCAAGTGCTACAAGACCAACAACTATAGGTCAAGCAGATTGAGATATCAAAGACCGTAAAGCTAAGGGTCTCATAAGACTCTATTTAACCGATGCAGTCCTTTTGAATGTTCTAGATGAGAAAACCGCAAATAGTTTGTGGGAAAGACTTGCGGCCATGTATCAGGCAAAATCTCTGGTGAACAAGTTTTTCCTAAGGAAGAAGTTGTACTCTCTATGAATGGAGGAAGGTGGATCCTTAATGGATCATTTAAATGCATTTAATCTGCTGGCTGCACAATTGACATCAGCTAGTGTCAAGTTAGAGGAGGAGGATCGTTGCTACACACTTTTGTGTTCTTTACCAGATTCATGGGACCATCTTATGATGGCTCTCGGAAGCACTTTAGTCACCTTCAAAATGGATGATGTGGTGTCTTCACTACTATCAGAGGAGATGCGAAGAAAGGCTTCCATTTCGGAAAAAGAAGCCCTTGCTGTTTGTGGGAGATCCACTGAAAGAGGGAAGGAAAATGACATTAAGTCTGTCAATAAGGGTAGATCCAAATCTCGTGGGAAGTCAAAGACTTCCAATAAGTCCAAGGCAAAATGTTGGAACTGTGATAAATCTGGGCACTTTCGTAAAGACTACCAAGAGCCGAAGAAGAAGAAGAAAGGTTTAGATTCAGCTTCAGAAAGATCTCAAGAAGATGGCGATGCATTCATCGTAGCTTTGGTAGCCCATGCATCTGATGATGTGTGGTTTGTTGACTCGGGTGCATCTTTTCACATGACCTCTCATCAAAACTGGTTCTCAAAATATGAAGAGTTCGATGGTGGAAAGGTGTACTTGGGTGATGATTTTCACCTAAAGATAGTTGGACGTGGAAGGGTCACTATCAAATTTCCTGATGGACGAGTAAAGGGAATCAACAAAGTTATGCACATTCTAAGTTTGGCACGAAACCTATTATCTGTAAGTATGCTGAATGATGTAGGTGTGCAAGTTGTTTTTTCGAAAGAAGGATGCAAGATGATGAGAGGATCGATAGTGCTTGCAAGGGGTACTAGGAGAGGTACCTTATTTTAGCTAGATGCATGTATTCCTCTATGTAATAGTTCTTCATCCTCACCATCTGGACAAGCAGTGAAGAAGTCTATGGCTATTGGTTCTGATGGTAGTGCAAACACTTTGGAAGGTAAGCTTCTTGCAGAAAAGACAATGTTGTGGCATATGAGATTTGGCCACATTGGTGAAAAGGGTCTCAAAACCCTGAAAAATAAAAATCTCGTTGAGGGGTTAAATGATTGCAATCTTGAGTTCAACTTCTGCGAACACTGTGTCTATGATAAACAAAATCATGTTCAGTTTTACTCTAGTTCTCACAAATCTTCTGATGTTTTGGATCTTATTCATTCTGATGTATTTGGTCTTGTAAAAGTTCCTTCAATCTCCAAGTCTATATTTTTTGTATCTTTCATAGATGATTACAGTAGAAGGACATGGATTTATTTCCTTAAAAGTAAGACACATGTCTTTAGTCAGTTCAAGGAATTTAAAGCTCTTGTAGAGAATCAGACTAGTAAGAAGATTAAGTGTGTGAGAACTGACAATGGTGGTGAGTTTTGCTCAGTAGAGTTTGAACAGTTCTGTAAAGAACAAGGTATCGAGAGGCATAAGACAACTCCTTATACCCCATAGCAAAATGGAGTTGCAGAGAGAATGAACAGGACACTGATGGAGAAGGCTAGGAGTATGCTTAGTGGAGTTGGTTTAGAACAAAGGTTTTGGGCCGAAGCTATGGCCACTGCTTGCTATCTGGTTAACAGATCTCCTACATCAGCCCTTCTTGGTAAGACACCCACGGAGGTGTGGTCTGGTAAGAAGCCTTCAATTAGACATCTTCATGTTTTTGGTTGTGAAGCTTATGCACATGTTCCAAAGGAGAAAAGATCTAAGTTGGAAAACAAAGCTGTTAAATGTATTTTCATTGGATACAGTGCTGGTGTGAAAGGATACAAGCTTTGGGATCCCGTGACTAGTAAGGTGCTGTATAGTAGAAATGTTATTTTCAGAGAGCTAACATCTTCTCCTATTGTGCTAGAACCAGATGAAAAAGAAAAGGAAAAAGATGTTGTTCAGTTGCCTCCTACCCCTGAGAAGACTGAACAGAGAGACCATGTTGGGTCTAATGATGAGGAGAGCTCTAGCAGCTCTGATAGTTCAAAAGAAGAGGAAGAACAACCTCAACCATAGCCCTTGAGGAGATCCACAAGAGAAAGAAAGCAACCAGAAAGGTTTGGTTATTCTATGTTAGATTCCAATTGTGCCTTTGCTTTGATTACTAACACTGATGAGCCTAGATCTGTGAAAGAGGCTTTGGGCATGGAAGATGCAGGTTCTTGGATTGAGGCTATGAATGATGAGATGGCTTCATTGGAGAAAAACAAAACTTGGGACCTTGTACCTTTGCCTAAAGGGAGAAAATTTGTTGGCTGTAAATGGGTGTTCAAGAAGAAATTCTATGCAGACGGCAGTGTTGAAAGGTATAAAGCTAGATTGGTTGCAAAGGGGTATTCATAGGTAGAGGGAATAGATTATGGTGAAATATTCTCTCCTGTTGCAAAGTTGACATCCATTAGATTTTTGTTATCTCTTGCTACATCATATGATTTAGAGATAGAACAGATGGATGTGAAGACAACTTTCCTTCATGGTGATTTGGAGGAAGAGATTTATATGTCACAGCCTAAGCACTACATTGTTAAAGGTAAAGAATCCTTAGTTTGCAGATTAAATAAATCTCTATATGGTTTGAAACAATCTCCTAAGATGTGGTACCTTAAGTTTGATGCCTTTGTGTTGTCAATTGGATTTGTAAGATCAAAATCAGACCATTGTGTTTATTTCAGAGTTGAAAATGATCGCCTTCTTATTATTGCATTATATGTTGATGATATGTTGTTGTTTGGGAAGGGTAAGGGTATGATTTCTGATTTTAAATCTCAGTTGTCAGCACAGTTTGAGATGAAAGATCTTGGGGCAGCTAGGTACATCTTGGGTATGGAAATCAGTAGAGACAGGTCTAACAGAAAACTTTGGTTGAGTAAGAGTAAGTATGTGAAGTTTGTGTTGGATAGGTTCAGCATGGCAGATTGTAGACCACTATGTGTTCCTATTTCTGTGGGAACAAAGTTATCTGTAGATGATTGTCCAAAATCTCCTAGTGAGGTGGAGGACATGAGTAGAGTACCTTATGCTAGTGCAGTTGGCAATCTTATGTATGCTATGGTCTGTACTAGACCAGACATTGCCCAAGAGTGGGAGTCCTGAGTCAGTTTATGGCTAATCTTGGACGGGTACATTGGGATGCAGTTAAGCGAGTATTTAGATATTTGAGGGGTACATCAGATTACTCCATATGTTATCATGGTAACTTTTCTGGATCTCTGCATTCAGTTTGTATTCATGGGTTTGTGGATTCAGATTGGGCAGGTGATATTGACAGCAAGAGATCCACCAGTGCTTACGTGTTCACTATGTTTGGTGGTGCCATCAGTTGGATGAGTAAGCGACAACCTGTGGTTGCTTTGTCCACTACAGAAGCTGAGTACATGGCTGCTACTCATGATTGTAAAGAAGCCATTTGGCTTAGAAGATTGTGTTCTGATGTTGGTGTTGATGTAGAACAAATTACTATTTGGTGCGACAGTCAGAGCGCTATTTGCCTTGCAAAGAATCCAACTTTCCATGCCAGAACGAAGCACATTGATGTGCAGTTTCACTTTGTGAGAGATATGGTGGAAGATGGAAAGGTAAATTTGGAGAAGGTAGATACTGTGAAGAATGTTGCAGATGCATTAACGAAACCAGTGGGCACTGAGAAGTTTAGATGGTGTTCGGAGTCTATGGGCCTTTTGGCCTATAGCGGTTAAAGTTTCTATTATGTTCCTGTTGCTCTTACAAGGTGTTCGACAAGTGGGAGATTGTTAGGAATAAGGTGTCTCAACCTTGGATAATTCCTATACTTATTATTTGTTTTGTAAATGTATTTTTTGCAAATAATGTAATTAAGTGAGTGTACATGTCTAGTTGGCATGTTGATGTGTCACTCCACTTGATGTGTTGGCATCTTGTGCGTAAGGAGATCATGACTGAAATGGTCATGACGGATTCCTATGACGCATAAGAACTATTTAAGGAATGTGCTATGATAGGTGTAAGAGCATCTTATGACTTGGGCCTATTTGGGCACCCAAGAAGAAGTGGTTGGTGTGTGTAAGAGAATATGCCAAAAATAGGTTGGTATGACAGATTCTCTTACACTTCTCTTGTGACCATTATTTTTGGTGGATTCTATGACAAGCTGTCATAGTCTATTCTAGGGATGGATGCCTATTCTTGGGATTGCATGTAACAACTGTGTACATGTGGCTTTGTGCATGGGTCTTTGTGGTTGTTCCTATTTTTGGGTCCAGAGGAGTCTATATATATGATGCTGCTCCTATGGGAGAGATATAATGGAAATTTAAGTCTTGTTGGCTTTGTCTCTCGTCTCCTGAAAGAACTTGCATTGCAAGTGTATTGTAATATTTGTATTGAAGCTAATACATTGTGCAGGTTTTGGAGTGCTGGGGTTTTTTACTGAAAGGTTTTCCCCAGGGTATATCATTGTGTCATTCTCTATTTTTCTATATGTATGGTATGTGGTTGCAATATCTTTGTTAAAGTAGTTAACAAATCTGAAATTGTAAGGATTTATAAGAATTTGCACAATACTCTCCTATAGAGATTAGTGTAGGAAGCTGTTTCCACGCCTGAGTTTCCTTACAAGGCCATGCGACACTTCTCTATATGTTAGAATGATACTTTAATAGATATGAAATTTTGTATGATTGAGTTAGTATGATTTTCATTGATGTCAACGTGTTGTTATTTTAATTAGTTATTGCATTCTATGAAACTAGTATTGAGTATATTGCTTTGTATACTTTGTGTATCATCTTAAAATGGAAGCACTTCCATGTTAAGAGCATTTAGCCCTCTGAGTAAGTGGTATGGGGTCATGTCAAGCACCTTGAATTGGTCTTTGTATGAATTTTGCTTTTTCCCCTTGTTCTGCTTCTCTCTCCACCTTTTTCCATCCTTTTTCTAGCACCTAGTCCTGAGAATTTGAAATATGCCATCTTAGGGTCAAAGTTGACCTCCTAGGTCAAGGTCGACCTCGACTCTGACCTAGGGAAAATTCAACCTCAACCCTGACCATGGGTCTAATTTTCAAGTTCTAGAAGTTTTGGGATGTCGGGTTTTGGAAAGTTTTATTTCCCAATTCCGGGTCGGTTGTTTCAGATTTCAGAATGGTAAACTCTTAAATGATATTGAATTTAGGTCCATTTCTATGGGTTAAGGTCAATTGGGATTTAATTCTCCAATGTTGGCCTCTCTAGAAGTTTGTGCCCTAGATCACTATAAAAGGAGGCCTTCCTCTCTCATTTTCTCCATCCACTTTCATGATCAAGGCATCAAGTTTTGAGATCAAATGCTCAAGGTTTTCTCAAGGCAATCAAGCAAGCATTCCATCAAGCATTTTCAAGGAAGAATTCAAGCCATCATCCATTCAAGCATTCAAGTTCTCCATTAAATATCAAGGATTCAAGCATTCCAGCCTTTGAAGGGATTTGGTTCAAGCATTCGAGATTCATCATTCAAACCCTAGATCTATCCATCATGGTGGTATGATCTTCCTTCAAGATCCTTTGTTCATCTTCAAGATCCATTCATTCTTTTCTCTAGGTGGATTCCAAGCATACAATCATGGAGGTTTTGATTTACATTTGTTAATGTTATGTTCAAGTTTTCATATCAATATACTTGTTTACTTTTGAAATACAATTTCATATCTATTAAATATCATAGCTTCATTGTTAGATCTATTTCTACTACTTGCTAGCATTCTCTATTTCAATTTCATTATTAAGGTTGATTCCAAACCGGGGTTTGACTAAGGAAACCCCTCATCCAAATAACAAAACCATTTTTCTTGTAGGTACAGGTACAGGACAACGAATTAAAGTGTAGATCTGGATACCCTTTTCGGTGAACTTCTAAGATTTGCAAATAGAATTTCCGTCGGAGTTGTTTAGAGTCAAAGTCATGTTAGGAATAAGGTATCTCAACTTTGGATAATTCCTATTCTTATTATTTGTTTTGTAAATGTATTTTTTGCAAATAATGTAATTAAGTGTGAGTGTACATGTCTAGTTGGCATGTTGATGTGTCGGCATCTTGTGCGTAAGGAGATCATGACTGAAATTGTCATGATGGATTCCTATGATGTGTAAGAACTATTTAAGGAATGTGCTATGATAGGTGTAAGAGCATCTTTGAAGTTTTTTATTTTCAAGATTCTATGGTTCAAAATGAAGTACAATGGAATTAGCATTTGTCTGTGTATAATTGTGACTCATAGTGGTCTCTACGTAAAATGCACACTTTGCATTTCTCTGCATGATATTTTATGATGGCGTACTTTTGGAAATGAGTTATTAATGTCCTTAGCTTCATTCATTTCAAATGGAGTGATATTTTTTGCTTTGGAGACTTGATTTCAAAGTTTGATGGTGTTTCTACTTTAGGTTTGGTCAACCTCAAGTACTTACACTTCAATATTTGTCTTGGTGTATGCAAGCCAGAATGTAATGTGTTGGTGATATTTTTTGTCCCATTTGTGACATGTGTAGTCCACTTCTCATTCCTCCCCACTACAAGAATGTTTGGTGATGACCTAATTCAAATTGTATTTGGCTACTTGCCTAGCCAATAGTGAGAGACTTTGAAAATAAAGATTGGTATAAATAAAGGTTAAATAATTATGGTATAAGAGTGTGTAGCATTCATGTACACTTGTGTGAGTTATGTGCAAGTGTGTCCCTAGGTAAAGAAGATGTATGAAAGAGGATCTATCTCCCTACATGTTTGAGATATTGTGAAGAGTGTTTGAGGATAATGTAGATAATCATCTTCTAGTTACCGAAAGTAGTGAGACAAAGGTATTTAAAAATCAATTAGTTGAGTTTCTATTCTACATCATGGATCTACTCTTTTTTATCCTTCTTCTTATAAGAAGTGAGCCTTCTTTCTTAAGGTAGTGATCCCTTCAACAATGAGTTTTTCCTTGTAAAAATCACCTTAACCGATGTCATCCTAACAAGTATCTACATATTTGATAATAATCTTCTCTATTGTTTTTCCCTTAATAAGGTTTTCCACTTAAATCTAGTGTTTCATGTGTTTGGTAAATGTTGTGCTTTCATGTTTTCATATTTATGTAATTAAGGTTTGAAGTATGTTTGATGGAATTAATTAAATTTGTATCAAGGTTTAAAATTTTATAGACAACTAATTCAATCCCCCCCACCCCCCCCCCCCATAAATTATTTTGATATTCAACACTTTATCTCTCTTCGCATGACTCATAGTAAGTAAAAACCTTACTAGGCTAGTTGATCATATCTCCCTTCTCTCTCCTTTTCAAGAGTTGTTTCTTTTTGTCTTGTTTTGGATTTGATGATGATCTAACTCACTTGGAGGATTGGTGTCTCCTCAACCTTAGAATTTTTTTCTGATGCTTTGACCTACTTTACTGTGAGCATGAGGTAATATCATACTCTCATTGAAGTGGGGGCTAAATATATAGTCCTAAATTATAAGAATCTATAATTAGATGCTCAATTAGGCCTCATTTTAGTGTTCTCAAGTTTTCATGCTCATTATGCTTGATCTAGCCCTCCTTCTCTTTTCATTCTAGAATCTTCCCCACATTCCCAACCCTTGGACCAAATTTCAATATATTTTGGGGGGAATAGGTTGGCTAGTGCAACTATTCCTTAGGGTTTTCCCCAAAATTCAAATCAAGGGCCCATCTCAATAGTTAAGTGGGAAATAATTAATTTCTTTGACTTCCTTTGAGCTTTGAGCTTTGAAATATTGTAAGGGGTTGTAACATCCTAAATTGTAAGCACCTAATTAATGTACAATTTAAGGACTATTTTATACCCACCTTAGTGTGTTTTCTATGGCAGGACCTCAAATGGACACCTAAATTAAAATATGGTTCCTCTTTCATCTCAATATTGTTTAAAATTGTTGGTGTAATTAAATATTCCTAGTTACACTTTACTTAATCTTACTTAGGATAATGCATTGCATCGTAGTTTGTCATTGAGACACCTAGGAGTTTGCACCTCAATTAAGTACATGGTGTAGAAAAAATTCCACTTAAGGTGTGAGATCCACCTTTAGTGCACATATCACATTATCATCCTCGTCCTATGGAACATACTTCATTGCATAATGGAGGATGATCCACGTTTGGTGGACATGTGATTGCACCTTGCATAGGTGATAGCATATCAACTTCTTATCATTGTCTCTTATCACCTTTCCTATTTAAGGAGGCCTATTATGTATATTTTATTCATTCATTTAATCAATTCAATAAAGTCCATTATCAATAATATCATTCTTTCATTATTATGCAATTGTCTTGCCAATCTCTTGTGGAAGTTATCTTGGTCTTGCATTCAATCTTGAGGGTGTTGTAGAGTCACCTAAAACTCTAACATGGTATCAGAGCTCTCAAGGTGTGAACGCCTCTTCTCAAGAATATCAATCTTGTCTTGATTCAATTATGGGTTTAGAATAAAGGCATTTGGAGATCACCATTGTATAGTCTATTTGGAGAAAATTTGGGGTTTCCTATTTTTTGGCTTTCTATTGCAGGTCAATATTGGAGCTTGCTGGTGCAAATCAGAGGTTGACATCATATTAAGGAGGTCCAAAACCCCCTAAATTGAATTTTTTTTCATCTAAATCGGACACTCAAGGCCAAATCTAGAGCCATTTGAATTTTGAAAGTGCGGTAGCGGCGATTCAGAAAAAATAATTTTAGAGGCAATTTTCATACATCGATATCTCACTCATTCGAACACCTTTTTTCAAGCATTGTTTTTTTTGTTTTGGGGTAGAATTTCATGATCTACACAATGGTGTGGGTGATTTTTGATCTTTGTTTCTAAATTGTTCTAAAAATCACAAATCTCAGTTTTTACAACTTCCAAGGCCTCGTTCGGGCTCATATGAACTCCTTTTCATGTGCAATTTTTTTCTGAAAGTGCATAATTTTTTTTGTACTTTCCAGATCTACAATTAGATTTCAATGATTTGGGGTGGAAATATCACTTTCATAAATAGGCCAATTTGGGACTATATTTGCACTTGGTTAATCCTTGGATTTCAGTGATTGCTTAGAATGACACTTGGGTAGGATCAAGAACTAGTTATAAGTGTTGCAGAAAAGAGAAAATGGTTTGATCAAAGGGATAAATCACTTTGCTCTCTTAGATCATCCATCTCTCATGATTTTCTATTTCATATTGCATCTAGCACATATCCTCATGATGCTTGGGTCATCTTGGAGGAACTCTTTGGTAAAATTGGTAGAAGGAGAAAATTTAGATTAGAGAATGAGCTCATAAGTCTAAATCTTAGTGATTTTGACAATATTCAATACTTTATCTCTAAGTTCAATTCTATTAGATTGGATCTTTCTACTTGTGGGATTACTAAAGGGGATGAACAATTGATATTTTCTTTCTTTCCAAGCTAGGTCCTGAATATTCATTTTTTGTTTGTACTTTCTATGCTACTATGGATGCTCTTGGTAGTGCATAAAAATTGCCTTCTCTTGCTGAATTTGCATCTCAACTCACAAGGGAACAAGAAAATTTGGCACACATGGGTCAATTAAATCCTTCAACACATCATGCATTGATTGCAAATGAATCCACTTCAAAGGCTTCTAATGGAAAATGAAAGAAGCAACATAAGGATCCTAAGCTTCATGAAAAAGGTAATGAATCTCCTTCAAAAATTACTTATGAATCCAAGTCCTCTTCAAGAGAGGAATCATCTAGAAGAAAGTGGGATAAATGTTCATATTGTAAAAAGCTAGGACATGATGAGAATACATATTTTCACAAGACGATTGATGAGCTCACTCAAATTATTCAAAAGAACAATATTAAGTTTCCATCATTAGTGTCTACTCCTTCTTCTACACATTTGACAACTTCTACATCTCCCTCGTCATCTAAAGATAAAGGTATAGGATACACACTTTTGGCTTCCACACTATTAGAAAGTAAAGTCCACCAAGATAACTAAGAGGGGGGGGGGTGAATCAGTTATCTGATAATTATAAATTTTATCAACTTTGATAGATTTTAACCATGTAAGCAATATAATTACCAACCATAGAAAGATATTCATACACAATAACACAATAACACAAGATATGTTGACTAGGGAACCTCTTGATCAAAGAGTAAACCTTGGTGGGAATGATGCCCACAAAAGATGCACTAATATGAATATTCCTTGTGAAAGGATGGACTCTGTTAGGAGTCTTATGAAATACATTCAGTACATATGAATCCCTATTAGGAGATTTTGAATCCCTGCTAAAAGATTCTAACTCTGTTAGGAGTTATGGAAGACATAAGGACCCACTGCCCAAATAACTTCAATGGAAAGATCACTGAACACACTGTCCAAATGATCTCTAGATTATTCAACAGAATAATATCAAATCATTACTGATCTCAACAATATGTTACCTCTTCTTTGACTGTGCCAAATCGCAGTCACTGCTACACCAGATCTCAATTTCAGATCTTTGTACCTCACATGTCTTCCTTCATAAATTCACTTTCACAATCATTCACTTTATCAATTCCATTTATCACTATTAAAATAAGGAAAAGAATTCCTTCCTTTATACCACACTCAAGTAATTACAAATGAGTCAGCATCCAATTACAAAATAAAAGTTTCCACATGTTACATAAAAAATTACACAAAACTGTCGGCTTCCAATTAGAATAATTCTTCACTCGTGTGACCTCAAATTTTTCACTATCATCCACGTCACTAACAATATGTCTTCAACTAATCTTTAACTACACAATACCAGATTCCATCCTGATTAGGAGATATCATCTGATTTCCACAAACCGCTACTCAGGAACACTGCTTGAATACTGCTTCCACCAAAATGCTCATAACTTTCATGAATAAATGAATTACTGTCTGCGCTCTTAACAATGAACATATAAAATATCAAATATTAAATCCTCATCATCATATAGCTTGATCTACAATATCCCATGTGCGCTAATCAAAACACTATCTGCTCCTCTGCTAATCTCTAGTAGATCACTGTGTTGACATCAATGACAATCATAGTCATGAATGCAACAACAACTGCTACATAATGGCTTCCAATACTCCCATAGGATATATTTAGAATTCATTCCTAACAATCTCCCCCATTGGCATTGATGGCAACATAGATGAAAAACATCCAATGTTCCATGAATCCAATACTGCAATTCTGTTGCTTTGAAAAAATAATTTCAAGTCCTCTTCATCAATCAAATCTTGCTTCATTTTCCTATTCAGTTCTCTCCAATAGATGGTACAAATGGTTTTTCATGTACACTTCTCCCCCATTGACATCAATGATAGAAATTTCATATTTATGTCAACAACAACTCTAATGACAAAAGACACTGTTCAGAAAATACATTCACTAGAGTCCTCATGACTCAGCTCAGATACACATACTCCCCCATAGAGGAAGTACCAACATCCAATCTAGAAGAAAGATAAGGCTCATATACCACTGGACATATGCAACCAATCTGCATCACTTCTCAAAAGTAGGCTGGGGCATAACCCCAAGCATACCTCTTAGATACTCACATGTATCCTTAGGAAAAGGATTTTTAAATATGTCTTCTACCTACTCCTTTGTTCTTATGTACTCAAGTCTGAATTCTTTCTCAAAAAATTTCTCTCTTACTACATCATACTTAATCTCTATATGCTTTCTCTTAGAATGTAATACAGGGTTCTTAGACATACTAACTGTGCTGGTGTTATCACAATGTATAACAACAAGTTCAAAAAAATTTATTCCAATATCCTTCTGCATCTGCTTCATCCAAATTATCTATTTGCAATTATTTGTTGCTGCTACATATTCTACTTTTGTTGTGCTCTGTGAAATACAATACTACTTCTTTCTTAGCCAAGAAACCAATCTTCCTCCAAGGAAAAATGCTCCACCACTGGTGCTCTTTTTATCATCAACACTGCCTCCCCAATCAGCATCTGTATATGCGCATAGGGTAAAATCATCAAAATTTTAATACCACAATCCATAGTCCATTGTGCCTCTTAAATATCTTAGTATCCTCTTTACTACTGCATAATGTGATTCTCTAGGTTCATCTTGAAATCTTGCTACAATTCCAATTGAATGTGCTATATCAGGTCTTGTATGTGTCAAGTACTGCAATCCTCCAATCATAGATTTGTACTTCTTCTGTTCAACTGTAGGAGTCTCATATGTGCTAGATAATTTATGTCTAGTTACCATAGGTGTTCCAACTGGTTTACAGTTCTCCATTCCAAATATCTTTAACAAATCATTCAAGTACTTTGTCTGGCTTACAAAGATACCATCACTATTTTGTGTTATCTGTAATCCCAAAAAGTATTTCATTTCACCAATCATACTCATTTCAAATTCAGTTTTCATTTCATTAGCACATTTATCACTAGCTTCATCTTCTCCTCCAAAAATAATGTCATCAACAAAAATAACTATAAGTAACAAACCATTTTTTCAGGTGTTCTAGGGGTTGAAAATTGTCTCTTAATACCATTCACTTCACAAAATGTGTTAAACTCTCTAGAAGTAAATTCTCCACCTCTATCAGATCTCAAACATTTAATTTTCATTCCGGATTCATTCTCAACTTTATTCTTAATGATCTTAAACTTATCAAATGCTTCATACTTTTCTTTAAGAAATGCAATCCACATCATTCTTGTAAAATCATCAACAAGAATCATAAAATACCTTTCTCCATAGAATCCTCTAGTCCTTGTAAGACCACTGAAATCTATATGAACAATCTCCAACTTCTCTGCAGATGTAAACTTCTTACTGGGAAATGAACTTCTCTTCTGTTTCGCCATCACACATTCCTTGCAAATCATGTTAGTAGGCTTCATAATTTTAGGCAAATCTCTTACTACAAGTGTAGTACTTATTTTCACAATGTTATCAAAATTTATATGACAAAATATTTTGTGTCATAACCAACTATCATCAATCTTAGTAATCAAACATGTCATCTCAGTAGGATTCAACTGAAATACATTACCTTTGGTTCTAGATCCAGTTCCAATCAGATTTCCATCTTTATCTTTTATCACACAAGTTTTCTTAGTAAACTAAACTTGGTATTCCTTATCAACTAACTATCCAACACTCAAAAGATTATGTTTCAAACCATCCATAAAGTAAACATCATCAATATTAGTCTTCCCATCAAGAGTAATAGATCCTATACCTTTAATCAAACAAGGTGCATTGTTTCTAACTCTAACAACTCCTCCATCATAATTGTTAACCTTTATGAACTTTTTCATGTCTCCAGTCATATGATGTGAACAACCACTGTCTATAATCCAATCAGCTTTCTTTTCAACTTGAGAAACTAAGGCTTTTTCTTCCTTAATATCTGTTTCAAGATTTTCTTCTTTAATTGTTACAAATCCTATGTCATCATTATTCTCAATATCACTTTCACTTAAAGTTCTCTCTATGCTAGCTTCAAGATCTTCATCATTAGCATAATAACATTCCTTAGATCTTCTAGGCTTGAAATTGCTTTTGTACTTTTTAACTCTCTAGGACATTTAGATGCAAAATGACCATATTCTTGACAAGTCCAACATTTAATATTTTTCTTACCGTTTGGTTCTCTCTTCACAAGTAAGGCAATACCTTCTTCAATATTCCTGTCTTCTTCATTTCTAGATGTGCTACTACCAGCATAATCTCCACTCACACTGATGATTCTTGACAAAGTAGGGTGAACACTAAGAACACTGAATGTTGTTTCCATTCTAGGCAAATCTCCTGATAACCTCAGGTTCATTTCTACTGCTTCCAATCTTCCAAGAAGAGTTTCTCTTGTAAAGTTTGAAGTACAAGGTATAACTTGTTCAATCATCTATGTTGTTTTCTTAAACACAAGAGTCAATGTCCTCAAAATTTTCCATATAACTTTATTTTCTGTCTTTGTTCCTCCACAAGATTTTATGCCTGCAACAATTTCTGGCATTCTACCAATATAGCTTCTAACAGATTCATCTTCCATCATTCTTATATCTTCAAATGCACATAAACAATTATGTAATCTAACTTTCTTTGCATGTTCATCACCTTCAAAAGTAGAGTGTAAAGCTTTCCAAATTTCATGAGATATTTTCAAACATTTTACCTGACTATACTCATTCTCTGGAAGGGCTATCAAAAGTGCTTCTCTGGCATGTATGTTACACATGAATAGATCTCTCTCATCACTAGAACATGTTTCAAGATTATCCTCATTAATGATAGTCTTCTCATTCTTTGTAATCAACCAATAACCTGGTCCTAAAAATAGTAGATGTGTCTTCATCTTTTCTTTCCAGCTATCAAAATTCACTCCATCAAACTTAGGGCTTTATTTCCTGAAATTCACCATGGATCTCCTTAAGCTGCTAAAATTTTCTTTCAAGGACCTTCTTCTCTAATACCAATTGTTAGAAAGTAAAGTCCACCAAGAGAATTGAGAGGGGGGGGGGGGGGGGGTGAATCATTTATCTGATAATTATAACTTTTATCAACTTCAATAGATTTTAACCATGTAAGCAATATAATTATGAACCATAGAAAGATATTCATACACAATAACACAATAACACAAGATATTTTGACTAGGGAACCTCTTGATCAAAGAGTAAACCCTGGTGTGAATGATGCCCACAAAAGATGCACTAATATGAATATTCCTTTTGAAAGGATGGACTCTATTAGGAATCTTATGAAATACATTCAGTACATATGAATCCCTATTAGGAGATTTTGAATCCCTGCTAAAAGATTCTAACTCTGTTAGGAGTTATGGAAGACAAAAGGACCCACTACCCGAACAGTTTCACTGGAAAGATCATTGAACACACTATCCAACTGATCTCTAGATTATTCAATAGAATAATATCAAATCATTACTGATCTCAACAATATGTTACCTCTTCTCTGACTTGCCAAACCACACTCACTGCTACACCAGATCTCAATTTCAGATCTTTGTACCTCACATGTCTTCCTTCATAAATTCTCTTTCACAATCATTCACTTTATCAATTCCATTCATCAGTATTACAAGTAAAAACATTCCTTCCTTTATACCACACTCAAGTAATTATAAATGAGTCGACATCCAATTACAAAATAAAAGTTTCCACACGTTACATCAAAAATTACACAAAACTGTCAGCTTCTAATTAGAATAATTCTTCACTCATGCGACCTCAAAGTTTGCACTATCATCCACGTCACTAACAATATATCTTCAACTACTCTTTAGCTGTGCAAAAGAAAATTCCATCTTGATTAGGAGATATCATCTGATTTCCACAAACCACTACTCAGGAACACTGCCTGAGTACTGCTTCCACCAAAATGCGCATAACTTTCATAAATAAATGAATTACTGTATGCACTCTTCACCATGAACATATAACATATCAAAGATTAAATCCTCAACATCGCATAGCTTGATCTACAATATCCCATGTGCGCTAATCAAAACATTGGCTGCTCCTCTGCTAATCTCCAGTAGATCATTGTGTTGACATCAATGACAATCATAGTCATGAATGCAACAAAAATTGCTATAGAATGGCTGCCAATACTCCCATAGGATATATTTAGCATTCATTCCTAACACACACATCCTGAGCAAGGTAAATTGCTTCTTCATTTATGTGCATCACATCATATGGAATCTTCTATGGATATGTTTTCTTCTATTGAGCCTTCGAATTCTCCTAATATATTGATGGGTAACAACACATACATGAGATTTTGTGGGAAATTTTCTATTCATATGGGAGAGGGGACATTTAATGATGTTCTTTGTGTACCATCCTTGATCACTAATATCCTTTATATTTACCAAATTAATCTAAGGAACAAGGTAAAATTATTGAGTTCACTCTTGATTATGTCTACATTAGGAACATGGAGACTAGAGATGTTATAGCTATGGGAGTTTTTGAGCATACATCATGCTTGTATTATTTTTCACATTTTGTTGTTGTTGATGATGATGATATTCATGATGTACATATCACTTTACCAAGGGAGAATTATGTATGTGAGGAGACCTTTGGACACTTGAATCATTTTTTTGTTGAAACAAGTGTCGAGATTCATACTCCTCCACCTCTTGCTTCTTCATAAATGGGCTCTACTCTTCAATGGGATGGTCATAATGCTTCAGATATTGTGAAATGTGATGACTACTTGGATGCCTTTTCAGCATTTGTTGTTGATTCTCATAATGCAGATTTGGGAGACATAATAGAGGGAGTTTCTCTTCTCTTTTCTGATAGCATCATAGTTGGAGATACATATTAACCTTCTTTAGATATTGGTATTCATGATTCTTCTTCTTCACTTGGTTTGTCACATGATGTGATAGATTCTTTTAGCTTGGAGAGACCTATTCAGTCTTCATAGATCCATACATGGAGACCTTCATCTTCTTCCTCCTTCCATTTTCATATGAATTGGATTCTTCATCATTTTATGTATCTATTTCTTTGTAAGGGAAGACATGTTTCTTCTAGGAATTTGTTAATCTTTTATTTGTAGGTAATCTTCATCAACATTGGAGCTTCTTCATTATGGGGGGTGATATCATGTCTCTGACTATCCTTCTTATGGGGGGATAATTCTTTGTATATACATGATGTATGTAGTTCTTGGGGGGTCTTGAGTACTCCATCCATCCATCCATGCATCTTGTCTTTACATCTCTCTTTTTGGGGGAGGGTTTTTCCCATGAGGTTTTCCCTCTTTCTCCACTTTATGAGAGATTACATTTCATGCATTGCATTACATATTGTACATGGGTACCTAACATGGCCTAGTACCGAGGACCCATCTTGCATTGTGATTTTAAGTGCATTCCCCTAAGTTGCACTTAAGAGGGGGGTGTTGGTGTAATTAAATATTCGTAATTACACTTTACTTAATCTTTTTAATGATAATGCATTGCATCATAGTTTGTCATTGAGATACCTAGGATTTTGCACCTCAATTAAGAACATGGTGTAGGAGAAATTTCAATTTAGGTGCGAGATCCACCTTTAGTGCACATATCACATTATCATCCTCATCCTATGGAACATACTTCATTGCATAATGGAGGATGATCCACATTTTCTGGACATGTGATTACACCTTGCATAGGTGATATCTTATCAGTCTCTTATCATTGTCTCTTATCTCCTTTCATTTTTAAGGAGGCCTATTATGTTCATTTTATTCATTCATTGAATCAATTCAATCAAGTCCATTATCAATAATATCATTCTTGCATCTTTATGCAATTGTCTTTTCAATCTCTTATGGAAGTTATCTTGGTCTTCCATTCAATCCTGGGAGTGTTGTAGAGTCACCTAAAACTCTAACAAAAATCAAGGTTAGCCCTTATTTCTAAGTGCCCTCTTCTATTTTTTCTCCAGACCCAAAATTTATTTCATTACATAGGCCCTATATCACTACTGTGGCCTTTGAGTTATGCCCTGATCTCAGAATTAGATGTACTTGATTATCATGCATCTACCCTATCATCTTGGCAGCCAATCCCAATTTTTTTAAATTTTCCTAGGTACAAAAAATTTCAAACATTATGTACCCACCTATTTTGGTCCAATTTTTTTTCGAGAGCCCTATGTCAAGATTTTAGTGGGAAATTATATCATGTGGTTAGAGTTCTTGAGTTTTAATCCCCAAAATATTGTGAGAAACATATAAACACCCTATCTCTCCTCATTTTAGTATTGTTAGAAAGTAAAGTCCACCAAGATAACTGAGAGGTGGGGGGTGAATCAATTATCAAATAATTATAACTTTTAACATCTTCAACAACATTTAACCATGTAAGAAATTCAATTACTAACCATACAAAGATATTCATACACAATGAAACAATAACACAAGATATGTTGACTAGGGAACCTCTTGATCAAAGAGTAAACCCCGGTGGGAATGATGCCCACAAAAGATGCACTAATATGAATATTCTTTGTGATAGGATGGACTCTGTTAGGAGTCTTATGAAATACATTTAGTACATATAAATTCATGTTAGGAGATTTTGAATCCCTGTTAAAAGATTCTAACCCTATTAAGAGTTATGGAAGACAGAAGGACCCACTGCCCAAACAGCTTCAGGGTAAGATCAATGAACACACTATCCAAATAACCTTAATATTATTCAGCAGAATAATATGAAATATGCTACCTCCTTACTGTGCCAAACTGCACTTACTACTACATCAGATCTCAATTCCAGATCTCTGTACTTCACATATCTTCCTTCACAACTTCGCTATCATACTTAGCTCTATTCTTCACTTCATGCATACCGCATGACATATCATCACTACATCTTCATCTCAAAACAAGGAAATACATTCCTTTCTTTATACCACACTCAAATAATTACAAATGAGTTGGCACAGAATTACAAAATAAAGGTTTCCATACGCTACATCAAAATTACACAAAACTGTTAGCTTCCAAATGCAATATCACTTCACTCGTACGACCTCAAAGTTTACACTGTGAACCACGTCACCATCAATGTGTTGTTAGAATAACTGAGAGGGGGGTGAATCAATTATCCAAGTCCCAAAACAATAATTAGTAATCCAAAATACTATTTCTCTAATTTTTGTCAGTCGGTAAACATATATATGATTCACTGTTAGTGTTTTTACCGATCTTCAGTTAAAGCTCCTTAGTAGTTACCGACCAAATCAAATAGCTAAAATGTAAAGTATGATAATAAACAATCATCACAATAAACACATAACACAATGATTTAATGTGGAAACCCTGTTAAGGGAAAAACCACCTGGGAACCGGCAACCCAAAAATTTCACTCTTCTGAAGTGAGGCCTGTGAGGACCCAACCTTGTTAAAGGTTACAATACACACTGTTAGGTGTGACCTGGTTAGAGGATTTTGCACTAGAAGTTATCTTTCAATCTTATATCACTCACTGTGTTGATTTATAGGATAACAATGTTTCACTTGTCAGAATGAAACACAAATAAGACTTAAAATTCCACTCGGTTAAGAGATTTTCACTATCTACAATTATTAGAAAGTAACAGTAGGTTGATCTACCTTAATACAAAAAATTTGTAGTTGCCGATCACTGTTATGCTCAACAATGTTTTCTGATCAATATATCACTTCAGATCTAATATCAATATCACTTACAAATAATCAGTTCTGTGCTCTATGTAGCTTGATTTGTTCATTGTGTACCTCAGTTTCTGTAGCTTGGTTCAGTAAACTATTTAATCAAAAAATGCATGAATGCTAGTTCACACTCAGCTTCTGCAGTATCTACTCCTTCTCTCTTTTGATTTTTTTCTCTTTAAATAAACATGTAAGCTATTTTATTTTCATCCATCAGATTTTGCCGCTTAATCATATCCACTGATTTTGTCACTTTAAACTTCCTCGGCTGATGTGTCATTAACACGTTTCAATCTCCTTCGTCAGATCTTCCTTGAATTTTGTTAGCCATAGATCCTTGTAACAAACTTTGACATTTCACCTTGAAATCATGTGAATCTAGCTCATCAATTTTGTCATCAAATTTTCTAGTCGACAATATCATTAAATGCTTTTTTGTTCTCCTCGGTTAACAAAGAAATGTGTCAGTAAACCTTCATCGGTTAAACTTGTGCTCGGTATGAAACCCACTGCATTAGTGTATACTGTCGTTGATGTTTACACTGAGGATCTCGGTAAACATTAAACTATTCTCTTTTACCGACCAACACTGCTTTGTGTCTTTTAGTTCCTTTCTCCATAATAGATGAATACAACATACTAAAGTCAATATAATGAGATCAAAGACTCATCAATAAGTTATCCAATGCATTCCTTATCCTTATCTGTTGTGACCTTCTTTCACCATTCTTTAGATGTCTCGGTAATGATAACTTACAAGATAAGTACTGTCAAACTAATAAGAAACTAGTTGACATCAATGACAACATAATACTGATTTAACATATTGTATATCTATACAACTACTTTTCATGTGATCTTCAATCACTGTTTCAACAATCTCTCCAATCAGTTGTAAATCAGTTGTAGGTTCAACAATCTCTCCCTTTGGCATTGATGGCAACTCAAATAATATGAATGTACCAAACACATACCAAACATATACTCTACAACTCTGTCTCTCATAAGATCTCCCTTAGATAGTTCATCCTTAACTCTTCCTGTTCAGTATTCTCACTCTTTGTCTTTACAGTACAGATTCTCTTCCTTTCACTCATTCATATTTGCCTATTCTCTCCCTTTGACAACAATGCCAAATGAACAAAATAAAAAAACAACAGTCTTGTCCAAACCTCTTCATTGTATCTCAGTATACTGATATCTCCACCTGTTATTTAAACTTAATCACAACCTTGAACTTAATCAAAGTGCGATCTATGCTAGCATCAACATGAGTGATCTTCTGATATAATAGGCTGATGCAGCATTCCAGATCACCTTAGTGACTGATAGATAGGGGACGGACCCCAAGTCTATTCCTCAAATATTCAAAAGTGTCTTTCGGTAGAGACTTTGTAAAAATGTCTGCAAGTTGTTCTTTTGATGTAACAAACTCCAGTTTAACTTGCTTTTCCTGCACTTGTTCCCTTAAGTAATGATACTTAATTGATAAATGCTTTGTTTTTTAGTGTATTACCAAATTCTTTGATATGTTTGTAGCACTAGTGTTGTCACAATATACAGTCACTAGATCAGTGATCACCTCATTCATACCTTCCAACACTTGCTTGATATAGGCTATATTGGAGCAGTTTGTTGCAGCAACAACATATTCAGCTTCAGCTGTTGATTGAGAAATACAACTCTGCTTCTTGCTTGTCCAAGTTACAAGTCTATCTCCAAAGAAAAATGCTCCTCCAATTGTACTTTTTCTATCATCCACATTACCAGCCTAGTCAGCATCAGTATACACTTTCAGTTCAAACTTTCCATCTCTTGAATACCATAAACCATAATCTTTTATCTTCTTAAGATATCTCAATATCCTTTTTGTTGCTATCATATGTGATTCTCTGGGATTTGTAGATTATCTTGCAACTATTCCAATAGCATGAGCTATATCCGGTCTACTATGAAATACATACATCAGCTTACCAATCATGGATCGGTAAAGTGTCTGATTTACCTCGATAGTCTCATCTTCCTTTGTCAACTTACATCTAGTAGCCATCAGTGTTCCCACTGGTTTTGCATCTTCCATGCCGAATGTCTTCAATACCTCCTTTATGTATTTTGATTGAGTGATGAAGATTCCATCACTATGCTGAATCACCTGTAGTCCTATAAAGAACTTAATTTCTCCGAACATAGACATTTCAAATTCCTTTTGCATCTCATCAGCAAATGCTTTACATACAATATCTCTACCTCCAAAAATTATATCATCAACAAATATTTTAGCTATGATAATAGTATCATCAGTGTTACCTTTCATATACAAATTACTATTATCACTTGTTCTGATAAAGCCAATACTTAACAGATAGGTGTGCAACCTTTCATACCATGCTCTCGGTGCTTGTTTTAGTCCATACAGTGCTTTGTGTAGTCTACAAACCATATCTCTATTGTCTGGATCTTCAAATCCTTCAGGCTATTCAATGTAGACCTCCTCTTGAAGTATTCCATTCAAGAAAGAAAACTTGACATCCATTTGGTATACCTTAAATTTCTTATGTGCAGCATATGCTAGTAACATTCTGACACCCTCAAGTCTTGAAATAGGTGCAAATGTTTCACCATAGTCAATTCCTTCTTCTTGCGCATATCCTTTACATACAAGTCTTGCTTTATTTCTTGTCACTTCTCCATTTTCATTTAGCTTATTTATGAAAATCCATTTAGTACCAATAACATTTTTATCTTTAGGTCAGGGTATTAAGGTCCAAGTCTTATTCTTTTCTATTTGCTCAATCTCTTCAGTCATTGCTTTGACCCATTCTTCATTATCCAAAGCAACTTGTACATTCTTAGGTTCAAATTCACAAATTAAGAAAGTACCTTGTCTTGTTTTGCTTCTTGTTTGCATTCCAGCATCTTTGTTTCCAATAATCTAATCTTTAGGATGATGTCTTCTGACAAATCTTGCCAGTATCCTGGATCTTCTATCTTGTGCATCCTATTGTGTATTCTGTTGTGCATTATGTTCTGGTTCATTAGCTTGCTTGGGAGCTCCTCCTTGATCATAGGTATGTTCAGTCGGTTCTGTCAGTTGTGGTACATTATTTATCTATTGGCCGGTTGTAGCAGTCTATGGTGTCCTCGGTTGAAACTCAGGAAACTCATAGTAAGTGAGTTGTTTGTAATCTTCTGGTTCCTTCATCTGCTCATCTGTGATCTTATCATCATATTCATCAACATGAACATTCACACTTTCAACAATTTTATTAGTCACCTTGTTCAGACATTTGTAAGCTTTGCTTTGGGCAGAATATCCTAAAAATATTCCTTCATCTCCTTTGGAATCAAACTTACCATTCATATCATCTTTCAGAGTAAAACACTTACTTCCAAAGATTCTAAAGTAACTTACATTGGGCTTGTGTCCAAACCAAAGTTCATATGGTGTTCAGTTGGTGTCTTTCTTCAACTGTACTTGGTTAAGCACATAGACTGCAGTGCTTACAGCTTCTCTCCAAAAATTTTGAGTGACATTCTTTTGTATTATTAGTGTCCTAGCACAATCAATTATTGATCTATTTCTTCTCTCAGCAATACCATTCTATTGTGGGGTTCTCGGTGTTGACACCTACCTTTGGATTCCATGCTCATTATAGAAGTTAGTAAATTCACAAGATATAAATTCACCACCTCTATCTAATCTAAGACATTTGATTTCCTTTCTAGTTTCCTTTTCAACTTTAGCCTTATACCATTTAAATAGTTTGAAAGCTTTAGAATTTTCCTTCAAAAACATCACAGTCATCAATCTAGTGTAATCATCAACAAAGAGAATAAAGTATCTATCACCATAATAGCTTTGAGTTCTCATAGGTCCACATAAGTCGGTATGAACCAACTCAAGAATCTTCTTTGTTGAGAAGTCCTTACTCTTAAAACTAGATTTGGTCATTTTCCCTTTCTGACATTCATGGCATAAAGTATGATCAGGCTTAGATAAGTTAGGTAAACCTCTAACTCTCTTCTTTTTACTGATTTTGATCATATTATCAAAGTTTACATGACATAATCTCTTGTGCCATAGCCAAGCATCTTCATCTTTCATAAGTAGGCAAGAAGACTCATCAATATCAAGTTGAAAAAGATTACCTCTGGTTTGAGTACCAGTCCCAACAAGTCTTCCATCATTTTCACAGATTTTCACCTTTTTATTTTCAAACACCAATTTGTGGCCTGAATTGTTTAGCTGTGCCACACTCAACAGATTTTAATTCAGTCCATATACCCAGTAAGCATTCTCACATTTTATTCTATCATTAATTACAAGGGTACCTTTACCTTTCACAATGCATGGGGCATCAATTCCCATTCTTACAGATCCACCATTATATTCAACTAATTCATCAAATTTATCTACATCACCTGTCATATGATGTGTGCAGCCAATGTCAATGATCCATGTTTCATTCTTGCTTATCCTTGAGATTAGGGTAGATTCATCTTAGTTTTCATCTTCTTCTAAATCTTCCTTCATTGCAACAAACACTACCTCTTCATCATCAGAATCAGACTCAGAGTTAGTATTTTCAGCTATATAACAAGCCTTTTTACCTTTGTCCTTTCGGTCATTTCTATTACTGTGTCGGTAGCTTCTGTTAACTCTCCTCCCATAACTTCCTTCAGATTTATCTCTCAGTTCATCATCATCATTTCTTTTCTAAGGACATCTAGCAGCAATATGACCTACTTCCTTACAATTAAAACATGCCAAGGGTAACTTACCTCTATATCTCCCTTTACCTTTCGGTAATCTTCTAGCCATTAATGCTTCAAGCTCATCAAGGTCATCATAAGTATCACTGTCATTATTATTTCTATTTTTCTTGCTAGATTTCCCAATCTTCAAAGAAGACATGAAAGCAGACTAAACAGAAGGTACAACACTGTTATCAAAATTGTTCAAGTCAAATGTAGTAAGCTTACCGACCAAAGTATCAAGTGTAAGATTGGATGTGTCTTGGTTCTCATGAATTGTCGATACTCTGATTGCATAGACAGGTAGCAGGGTTCTAAGGATTTTGCTGATTATGGTCTCTTCTTCAATTACTCCATCAAAAGCTCGTATAGCATAAACAACCTCTTTAATTCTGTTTGAATATTCAACAATATTTTCTCCTTCTTTCATTCTCATTTCATCGAATTTACCTCTTAAGCTTTCTACTCTAGCTCTTTTGACAGATGTGTTACCACTATATACTTGCTCTAATCTATCCCACATTGCCGTAGCAGTAGTTAATCCTTTGATTTCTTCAAATTCAGCATCAGTACATGCAGCAACAAGTTCCATCATTGCTACGTTGTGATCATGCTTTTCTTTTAGTTGTTCCACAGTCAGAGGACTAGTTGGTTTGCTGTAGCCAGTTTTCATAAAATGTAGTGCACTTCCACCAATTCCAGCTATATGCAATTTCATTCTCTGTTTCCATACTGAGAAGCTGTCTTTGTTCAGTCTAGGCACTTCCCTCTTACTCATTTTGTGATCTTTATGCTCAAGTCCTTAAAACTCTATTTGAAGCAACCAATCTAATCTTATACCAATTGTTAGAATAACTGAGAGGGGGGTGAATTAGTTATCCAAGTCCCAAAACAATAATGAGTAATCCAAAATACTATTTCTCTAATTTTTGTCAGTTGGTAAACATATATATGATTCACTGTTAGTGTTTTTACCGATCTTTAGTTAAAGCTCCTTAGTAGTTACCGATCAAATCAAATAGCTAAAATGTAAAGTATGATAATAAACAATCATCACAATAAACACATAACACAATGATTTAATGTGGAAACCCTGTTAAGGGAAAAACCACCTGGGAACTGGCAACCCAAAAATTTCACTCTTCTGAAGTGAGGCCTGTGAGGACCCAACCCTGTTAAAGGTTACAATACACACTATTAGGTGTGACCTGGTTAGAGGATTTTGCACTAGAAGTTATCTTTCAATCTTATATCACTCACTGTGCTGATTTACAGGATAACAATGTTTCACTTGTCAGAATGAAACACAAATAAGACTTAAAAGTCCACTCGGTTAAGAGATTTTCACTATCTACAATTATTAGAAAGTAACAGTAGGTTGATCTACCTTAATACAACAAATTTGCAGTTGCAGATCAGTGTTATGCTCAACAATGTTTTCTGATCAATATATCACTTCAGATCTAATATCAATATCACTTACAAACAATCAGTTCTGTGCTTTGTGTAGCTCAGTTTGTTCATTGTGTACCTCAGTTTCTGCAGCTCACTTCAGTAACCTATTTGATTAAAAAATGCACAAATGCTAGTTCACGCTCAGCTTCTGCAGTATCTCCTCCTTCTCTCTTTTGATTTTTTTTCTCTTTAAATAAACATGTAAGCCATTTTATTTTCATCCATCAGATTTTGCCGCTTAATCATATCCACTGATTTTGCCACTTTAAACTTCCTTGGCTGATGTGTCATTAACACATTTCAATATCCTTCATCAGATCTTCCTTGAATTTTGTTAGCCATAGATCATTGTAAAAAACTTTGACATTTCACCTTGAAATCATGTGAATCCAGCTCATCAGTTTTGTCATCAAATTGTCTAGTTGACAATATCATTAAATGCTTTTATGTTCTCCTCGGTTAACAAAGAAATGTGTCGGTAAACCTTCATCGATTAAACTTGTGCTTGGTATACAACCCACTGGATCAGTGTATACTATCATCAGTGTTTACACTAAGGACCTCGGTAAACATTAAACTATTCTCTTTTACCGACCAACACTGCTTTGTGTCTTTTAGTTCCTTTCTCCATAATAGATGAATACAACATACTAAAGTCAATATAATGAGATCAAAGACTCATCAATAAGTTATCCAATGCATTCCTTATCCTTATCTATTGTGACCTTCTTTCACCATTCTTCAGATGTTTCGGTAATGATAACTTACAAGATAAGTACTGTCAAACTAATAAGAAACTAGTTGACATCAATGACAACATAATACCGATTTAACATATTGTATATCTATACAACTACTTTTCATGTGATCTTCAATCATTGTTTCAAAAATATCTCCAATCAGTTGTAAATCAGTTGTAGGTTCAACATGTGTCTCAAACTTCCCTTTAACTGCGCAAAACTAGATTCTATCCTGATTAGGAGATATCATCCAATTTTCACAAACCGCTACTCAGGAACACTGCCTGAATAATGCTTCAACCAAAATGCTCATAACTAATATGAATAAATGAATTACTATCTGCGCTCTTAACCATAGACATATAACATATCAAAGAGTATAACCTCAACATTGCATAGCTCCAACTACAATATCCCACGTGCGCTAATCAAAACACTATCTGCTTCTCTGCTATTCTCCAAAAGATCACTGTGTTGACATCGATGACAATCATAGTCATGAATGCAACAACAACTGCTATAGAATGACTACCAACATCCAGCATTCATTCCTAACAAGTATCCACCATAATTTTCAATCCATTATCATGATCAAACATCCATAATCAAACTATTAAGTGCAAGGAAGATAATCAAGTTCAAGAGCTATCAATCAACCAAGTTCGAGTATTCAAGATCTAGACTTCTTCTCAAGCATTCAAGGTATTTCTCTCTATAGATATAGCTTCTTTCTCCCATAGGAGGCCAAGAAAAGGATTTTTCTATCGAGGAAGGAGATACCAAAACCAAGTCTTCTTCAATCCAAGTTTTCTTATTTCTCCTTCAATCAAACATTATGGCAAATTAAAACAGCAAATCCATGAGGTTTTGTATTCCATGATTCCCTTTTTGGGTTTTTTGTTAAGTAAAAGCTATTGCATCATCATACTTGCTCACATTCAAAAAAGTATTTGTGCTTCCAAGGCATGATATACTTCATTTCGTAGATCTAGGCTCTACTACATGATAGCATTCTTTCCTTTATTTCATTTAATTTCAAGGTTGATTCTTAAATATGAGTTTGACTAAGTAAAACCCCTTTATCCAACCTTCTTCTCCTTTTTTTTGTCCAAGAATAGGTTACAAAGCTACTGAATCTTTTTCAAATAGGTTAGGGGTTGTTAGAGCATCCTTGCCAGTTTAGGTAGAAACTTCAAGTACAAAACATCTCAAATGCCATATACATAGGTATAGAATGTTTCTACTATCCTATTTCTCATGCATCCAACTCAAATTTGACTGGAAGATAGGCTATAGCTTTAGGATCTCAGATCAACAACTATAAGTGATTTCAGGATTTTGTTTGTCTGTTATTCAGATCCGAAGTAGTATCTCTCCTATTTTGATTCTAAGTGCATATAGATCTTTCCTAATCTAGATTTATTATATCATTATCATTTTAAATTTAAATTTTACATATTTAGTGAAGGATCATTGACCCATTTAATCCTTGGGACCTTCCTAGCCTATTGGGACATCTTCCTTCCAAATGTGCAACTTTGAAAAGGAGAAGTGATCTACCTCTTTGCATTGCTTCCCTTTTTACATTATACATTTTGGTGAACTTGACTCATAACATTTACATTCTAATTTTAGTTTTAGATCTTTATGTACTTGTTAAATTTCATTAGCATTCATGGAGTTTACTAATCTAGATTGGTGTGGGATAAACTATGTTCTTATATTTCTCCTTCTCTTTATTGATCACATGGAGTGAATCATACTTTATTGCATATCATGATATTTTTATTCATTCGTGGTCTTCTTTCTATAACATTATGAGACTTTAAAATATCTTTCTTCCTTATATGACATATTTCAAGACTTTTATAAATATTTCATGTGTTTTTTTCATTCATTTTTTTACAAAATACATGGAATATGTCAATGAACCTAAAGATAACCTTAGTATAAAACTTCCTAATCCTACTCCCATGGTTCCTATTGATCATGATGATAGATATTATCTCCTAATGATCACATTTTAGTGATACCTAGATCTTTACCTCCTTAACCCACCTTAATTAATAGTATTAGGTAATCTAGTTTATGCAATTCTTTGGATGATCTTAAACAATCTTCTTTCTATCAAAGCATTATTCATAATCCTAATGTTAATTATTTTCTTGATGATTCCTCCAAAAATATTAAATATACAATAATATCTTGATAAGCCTTCTTCTTCACTACCTAAAGAAGATAAGAATAGTGATAGGAATCTCCCTAAAGAAAACATTTCTCCTCTTATCCTCTTATTCTTATTTATACTACACATTTACATAAATCTCAAGATGAACCTCCTTCACCTTCTACATTAAGGTTCAATTACAATGTGGGATGTGACATTACTACTCAACAAGTTTACAATAGATTAGGTCTATTAGAATTATTTAGAACAATAGAGAGGGGGGGGGGGTGAATTAGTTGTTCTCAAGTCCAGATGTACCAATTGAACTTTCTAGCACTTCAACAATCTCAGATCTAATCATCAATTCAACTTGGTCTTTATAACATGTTTCAGAAACATATAATATGTAGTCCACTATCCAAAAGTAATTAACTTGCATAATATAACAACATTCACATCAAAACATTCACACAAGTATAACACCAGGATTTATAGTGGAAACCCAACTTTGGAAAAACCACTTTGTAACATGCTACTGATATTTCACTCTTCTGAAGTGAGCTCTGTGAAAAGCCAACCCTATTAAACATTTACAAACACACTTCTAGGTGTGACCATGTTAAAGGATTTAAACACTCTCTCAAAAGTGACCTAGTTAAAGGATTTAAGAACATTCCATTAGAATGTCACCTTGGTTAAAGGATTTATACAATGATTGTTAGGTCGACCTTGATTAAAGGATTTAGACTGATACAATAGTTAGAAAGTAATAGTAGTTTTTGATCTAAAAAATATATAGCTCACTTTGAAAATACAGATCCATTTCGCACATATATGTTGATTTACTAACTGACCTTCATTTTCATCTCCATCATTGATCTGCTTAGAATTCACTTGAAGAAATCATAACTCTTTTTATCTCCTTCACAATTTCACCTTCAACCTTCTGCTTAGACTTATCAGTCAATAACATCAATAACTCCAGCCCATGAGGTAACCTCACAATTAGGTTTTCCTTTATACCTCTTCAATTAGGTAGATCCATCTTTTATCGCTTAATCTCCTCCGTAGATTTTAGGTTTAGGTTAGATTCATCGAATCCTTCCATCATTATGTTCTTCATCCTTCCTTTTAGATACATCTCCAAACTTCTCTTTGAATCCATAATAAAATGATTTACCATGCATTAAATGCTCCATACAATTCATTAATAATGTCAACCTGATTTACATATCCCAAGAATTTAACTATGCCGGCTGAGAATCTCAATTCTTTCTCCAAATGTAAATTATTAACACTCGGTCAATACTGTGTTCTCTTCCTAGGCCATCACTGTGTGTCTCGATCATCTCTACAAATTGTCTTCCTCAGCTAACATTATCTTTTCATGGTAATTTCCTATCTCTCAACATATACTGATGTTCGGTCAACACAAAATTTACTCAGCATATACTTGCACTCAGTTGAAACTAACATCACTCGGCTTAAACTAGATTTATACTCTTTTGCTCGGTTAAGCCTACCTCTTTAATCTTTCTTCTTACTTAGATAAACAATACATTATCTTATCAATGTGTCAACTAATCAAGTACCCATTGAAGTATCAAATAACTCAACCTTTCCTTAGGTTCTCTTGTTATCTCCTTTCCCTAATCCTCTTCATCAATCAATAGATATGATACTATCCTAGATAGAAGTTGTCTTACCAGTTAAGGTTTGACATTAATGACAATACAACAATTGTTTCAATTTCAATTTCCAACAAGGTCTTGGTATTAATAAACAAGGTATTTAAGGTTCTTATAGATCATCCTGTTAGTCCATTTTCCTATCAGTGCAAAATCCTGTGAAAATGGCCTGTTCCCTGCAAATGTTTTTTCATGTTGTCTTGCCATGCCTGTAAGTCATAGTTTTAATGTGTGATGAAAATCCACTTGATTTCATGGTTTGTGCTCTTAGCCCCATGCTCTTCAATGTCTCACCTTGCTCCAGTCCAAATCACACGTGCTGAATCGCAAAACCCAGGGAGTTATTCAAGTTCTAAGGTCTGCAGGAAACAAATTTTAAAATCTGCCTAAGTGTCAAAAACCCACAATGTTTTTGAAAATCCATGATGTTTTTGGTCTCCCTGCCACCTTTTGGTCTACATGAAAACCCTGTGTGTTTTTGATCTTTCCCCAAAAACCATGTGTGTTTTCAACCTCGAACTTCTTCCCTTTGGTCGGCACTCCTTGTTCATCGATCTTAGGTGTGCAAGTGCAATCAGTTGGTGGGACCCAGTTCTTCTCATTGCTTGACATGGTTAAAGTTTGGACAGAATCAATGGGCTATCGCTTGTTTGCATAGAAAAGTTGCATGAGGTTTATTTCTCACAAAGTTGTGACTGATTGCCACCTGTCCTGTGGACCCAAGTCTTCAGGGGTTTCAAATGATTGGTTGTCGCATGATCGCATGTAAGAAGTTTTTGATATGCGACCATGCGACTGGTTGACACATGTCCTAGCGGGCCCATCTTAGGGGGCCATAACAAATTGTTAATGGGTGTGCAGGATCAACGATCCTCACCATACCGTGAGGAAAAGATGCAAGCTTTTTAATCTCTGTGCTTTAACGAGATTCATTGATGCGGTATGAAGGTAAATTGCTCAGTGGGGTTGTTTGTCAGGTCTGGCCTCCATGGTGGTGTTTCATTGGTTATGTCAGTGCACAGTGGAGGGATGCTAAAGCTGACTGTGCAGAAATTAGAAGTGGTCCCGCTGGCAGATTGGGAGGATGAGGTGGCAGTCTTGTGGCCTTGTCGCATGATCACAAGGGCCATCTTTCGGCCATGCAATCATGCGACAAGGGTGCCATGTGTGCTCGGGCCTGTTGTGGCAATCTCTGATTGGTCCGAGCTGGCAGGATGATAGGTTTGAATGCGGGCCTAGGTTAGGGTATCTCGGTAGTGGGAGGATTCCATGATCAACGGTTGTCATGTGATTGCATGGAATCTTGCCGGTCCATGCCATCATGTGACTGACCATTGATATCTCCCTGCTGACATCAGATTTTTAAGCCCGCGAGATGGAGAGGATCTATGGTGGGGACTTAATGTTGGTCTCAGTTCGATTTGTGGATCATTGATGCACCGTTAGATTTTAGGCAGTGATGTGCCAACCAGTAGGATGCATGTTAGCGGCTTGTCACATGTTCACATGAGCCAATTTTTTGGCTATGCGAACATGCGAAAAACCCATTTGTGGCAGCGGGAGCGGTGGTGGTTATGAAGAAGGTAATGGGAAGTGGTGTGTTGCATGTTCGCATAGCCCTTTTCCGGTTTATGTGATCATGTGAAAACCATAGGGATGTCACCGTTGTGGAGTTGTAAGTGACCGTTGGGATTCGATTTCAAATTCACAAGGGATTTTTCCACGGTAGGAGGTACATAGAATTTATGGTTTTTTGGTCATTTCTTGATTTGGTTGGTGGCACCGGTGGTTACAAAATGGTCTAGTGAGTTGGGTGATTGCTTGCAGATGTTTTGCCGTGTGGGGGAGGACAATTTTTGTTGGCTCAAGGTGTTTTGATGGTCTGATCAGTATGGTTTGCATGGTAAATTTATGATCTTCTTGTCCTTCTCAGAGATTCTTCTCAAGTGCGAAGATCATCCTTGGTCTGATAGACATGTGCTTGGTTTTCCCTCCAATAGTTTTTGATTTTGTTTTATGTGTTCCAGTTGGTGTGGTGGGTGAAAACCCTTGCTCTAGCTGTCCGTAGCTTGTTGCAACCTATTTTGGGTTTCCAAGGCAGCTAATGGTATAAGTTGTAGCTTTTTTGACTGAGTAAGGGTTCTAAATTTTGTCAGTTCCAGTGGTTCCAATTTCTGGTTCCATGAGTGGTTTCTTCATGTAAACATTTTCATGCTGGTTGTATCAACATTAGGGGAAAACCTCATGTATCTTTTGCATATTGTCTATGGTGTTTTTTGAATCAACTTGTAATACAGGGATTTGAATCCACATACTTAATATAGTTTCTCATTCTTGGATCTCTCTTTTAGTTGTTCTTGATGAATTCTGAGTTTTCTGGCTCGCTGCATTTGGTTGCTTATGTATATGTTTCATCTCTAAGCCTTGATTTAGAATCAGGTTAAAAGTCTCTGAGTGAAGCATAGATTCATTTGGTTCAATCAGTAAGGATACTTGTAAGTAGTGTAAGAGATGTTTAACTATGTTTATGGCTTGGATTCTTAGATGAATCTAGTAGTTGTCCTTGTGTTCCATGTTCACTTTAGGTATGATGCCCAATGGATAAGGCACTGATCTTAAGCTAGTATCCCTGTGCTGATGCAAGGTGTTGCATGGTTGTCTGCATCCTGCAAGAAACTTAATTATATTTAATATCTCCAATCCTGCAATCCCTCATAGTCTTGAGGTCACAAGGCCATTTTATACCCTTCATAGAAATAGAGATTCAATGAATGTCTGGTTAGCATTTAGTAGTCTCTTGCTATCATCTACTTTGTTTAATCCAGTCCAAAGTCCTAAAATGCCATAAGTTACTGGATTAGGTGTACCCGCCATGGTTTTGCAGAGCTAGAAGTGAAGAGGGCACTCTTGTCCCTATAGTTGGTCCAGTTGTCTTGCAGAGCTTTCACACTTGGAGCTAACCACTCCTAACATCAGTCTCAAGGCATATTGGAAGGCCTCGATGGCATAAGCATTTTTGAATACCAACAAGATGGTGACTCTGCTGGGGATTTACAAGTGTGCTACCTGGATTTGTTGATTGGGTTATATGTGACTTTGCTATGGAAGAGCCCAGAGTCGATTGGTGTTTCAAGGTGGATCAGTGAAACTTTGTGTCCTTTGAAGAGAGGTGGTGACTCTATGCTAGAAAGAACCTGAGTTGTGAAGTTTTGTTGGGACTTCATTTAGCTGAGAAGAAGACAGCAACATTTAGCAAGGTGATCCAGGTATTCTCCATCAAAGTTTTATGTATAAGTATGGTCCTAATCAAATGATTATGTCATTAAAGGGATAGGACAAGTGTGAAGTATCTCAGAATAGATAAGTGAGAGGTGGGAGTCATTTACAAGTGTTTTGATTCCCTATTTTTGATTTACAAAGAATCAAGTGTAAAGGCACAAGGTTGTATATCAGTGATGGATGTGCTTAGGGGTCTTATTGGTAGGGGGTATGCACCATTTTTTTATGATGGCATACCCAGCTTCCCTAACAAAGTCCTTGATGAAATCAGAGAGTATCTACCAAAGTTCAATAGGAATTAGTGTCCATCAGCAAGAAAACATGTGATGGCTTTTTTTGATTTAATGTGCAATTTTGATGTCTGCCATGAGGATTTGTGGATGAGGTTGTTTGTGCAGACTCTTGAGGTATATGAAAGGGAGTGGTTTTCATTTTTTCCTGCAGCCTCTGTTTCTTCATGGGATGAGTTGAGTTCTTGCTTCATTGATTATTTTGATAGCTGGGTAGATGTAAAATCAATGTTGGACAATTTGATGGGAATTCAGATTGAGGAAGGTGAGTTGATTCAAAGATTTAATAGCTGACTCAATAGGACATTATTGGATATCCCTAAAAATTGCAGACCACATGATCAGATTTGTTTAGTTATATACTTGAGTGCATTTAACTAAAAAATGGGTTTCTTGTTGAGGGATAAACAACCACAAAGTCTACATCAGGCTTTTTAGGTTGCATTGGATATTGAGTGCAATCTGAAGTATGGAGTTATAAGAAGACATGCCTCTACTAGTTTGCATATTCAGAGTAGGGTGAATGCTCAGGAGGAGGTTGAGAAACATCAGTGCTCTCATCCCTCTAATTGTTGTATTAATCATAGTGTTGTATATGAAGGTGAAATGAGTTCTACTATCAAAGATGCTAAGAAAAGTGTTGACTGTGGGAGCATGGATGAGGTTGAGAATGAATTACTTTATGACGATATGCCACAGGGTTTCTCTCATATTACAGAGGATTTTTCTTCGCAGTCTTCTATGCCAGTGGGTGGTAATGATGCTGATTGTAAAGTCTTGGAGATTGAAGATTTGTGGGGAAATCCATTGAGTGGTACTTCTGATGATGATGAGATTGATTACAACACTAATTATTCATATGTTGACAGCAGTGATGGTGAGTCATGCTCTAGCTTTGACTCTGAATTTTCTTCTTCTTTTGAAGATGTGTATGATGATGGAAATAAAGACATACATAGTGTGGTTTCCAATGAGTTATTTGATGAGGACACTAGTGAGAACCAGTTGGTACTTTGTCCAAATTATTATGAGAAATAATTCCATGTTGTTTCTAACCCACTATTTGAGGAGTGTGCTTAGAGGATGGAATTTTTTGAGGATTACTCACCTTCTATACTTAAAGTTTCACATAGGGTTGATCTGGAGTCTCCCTCACAAATGAGGCCAGTTGAAAGAAAGGTAATGCAGGATGAATGGTGCTATGTTGATGAAGATGCATTACATTGTGACAATGTTTTTCTTCTGCCACCTAGCAGTGAAAATAATGGTGATAATTTAATTCATGATGTTGATCATGTGAATCATCCTTATGAGGATAAAGGTGTGATTTATCAAGAGAAATCAGACTTGATAAACCCGAGTAACTTGATATATGAGCATGTTTTAGTTGCCTTGGCTGAGGTAAGTGAAAGTGAGTATAGTTGCTTTTCTTTTGATATGCAAGAGTGCATTGGAGATGAGCTAGATGCTTACAGCTAGGAAGAAAAAGTATTAGTTTCTTGTCCCCTTTCATGTGTTTCAATCCATGATGATTTTGATGATGCTTGTTTTTCAAGTAGTGAGTTTGTGGGGGGACATGTGAAGGAAGGCATTGGTGATGGTAAATCCAGAGTTGTTCTACAGTCTATGCTTAACAGTGATTTCTATCATCATGCATGTGGTAAAGGTTTCAGACTCTTGTTTGATTTTATGAGCAGAAACCAAGTTTTTGATAGAGGAAAAGGATGGCATTCATTTGGTGTCTAGATGTTGCTTGTGTATATTCTGTATATCCTGTATAATGGTGTTAGAGTTTTTGGTAGGGAGCTAGTCTGTGAAATTTTTGGATTTAAAGTGGGGAGAGGGCCTAATTGTTTTGTCTGGGTATGGTCTGCTTTTCCTAGAGATCTAAATTCTTTCCATGCCTGCAAGAGGCATGCGTCCCCAGAAAGAGCCACTGTTAGTCCATTTTCCTGTCAGTGCGAAATCTTGTGAAAATGGCCTGTTCCTTGCAAATGTTTTGTCATGTTGTCCTGCCATGCCTGCAAGTCATAGTTTTAATGTGTGATGAAAATCCACTTGATTTCATGGTTTGTGCTCTTAGCCCCATGCTCTTCAATGTGTCACCTTGCTCCAGTCCAAATCACACGTGCTGAATCACAAAACCCAGGGAGTTATTCAAGTTCTAAGATTTGCAGGAAACAAATTTTAAAATCTTCCTAAGTGTCGAAAACCCACAATGTTTTTGAAAATCCATGATGTTTTTGGTCTCCCTGCCACCTTTTGGTCTGCATGAAAACCCTGTGTGTTTTTGATCTTTCACCAAAAACCATGTGTGTTTTCAACCTCGCACTTCTTCCCTTTGGTCGGCACTCCTTGTTCATTGATCCTAGGTGCGCAAGTGCAATCAGTTGGTGGGACCCAGTTCTTCTCATTGCTCGACATGGTTAAAGTTTGGACAGAATCAATGGGCTATCACTTGTTCGCATAGAAAAGTTGCACGAGGTTTATTTCTTATGAAGTTGCGACCGATTGCCACCTATCCTGTGGACCCGAGTCTTCAGGGGTTTCAAATGATTGGTTGTCGCATGATCGCATGTAAGAAATTTCTGACATGCGACCATGCGACTGGTTGACACATGTCCCAGCAGGCCCATCTTAGGGGGCTATAATAGATTGTTAACAGGTGTGCAGGATCAATGATCCTAGCCATACCGCGAGGAAAAGATGCAAGATTTTTAATCTCTGCACTTTAACGAGAGTCATTGATACGGTATGAAGGTAAATTGCTCGGTGGGGTTGTTTGTCAGGTCTGGCCTCCGTGGCGATGTTTCATTGGTTATGTCAGTGCACAGTGGAGGGATGTCAAAGCTGACTGCGCAAAAATTAGAAGTGGTCCTGCTAGCAGACTGGGAGGATGAGGTGGCAGTCTTGTGGCCTTGTTGCATGATCACAAGGGCTATCTTTCGACCATGTGCTCATGTGACAAGGGTGCCATGTGTGCTCGGGCCTGTTGTGGCAATCTTCGATTGGTACGAGCTGGTAGGATGATAGATTTGAACGCGGGCCCAGGTTAGGGTATCTTGATAATGGGAGGATTCCATGATCAACAATTGTCATGTGATTGCGTGGAATCTTGCCTATCTGTGCGATCATGCGATCGACCGTTGATATCTCCCTGCTGACATCAAATTTTTAAGCCCGCGAGATGGAGAGGATCTATGGCGGGGACTTAATGTTGGTCTTAGTTCAATTTGTGGATTGTCGATGCACCACTAGATTTTAGGCAGTGATGTACCAACTGGCAGGATGCATGTTAGCGGCTTGTCGCATGTTCACATGAGCCAGTTTTTCAGCTATGTGAACATGCGAAAAACCCTTTTGTGGCAGCGGCAGTGGCGGTGGTTATGAAGAAGATAATGGGAAGTGGCATGTCGCATGTTCGCATAGCCCTTTTCTAGTTTATGCGATCATGTGAAAACCATAGGGATGTCGCCGTTGTGGAGTTGTAAGTGACCGTTGGAATTCGATTTCAAATTTGCAAGGGATTTTCCTGCGACAGGAGGTACCCAGAATTTATGGTTTTCTGGTCATTTCTTGATTTGGTTGGTGGCACCAGTGGTTGCAAAATGGTCTAGTGAGTTGGGTGATTGCTTGCAGATGTTTTGCTGTGTGGGGGAGGACAGTTTTTGTTGGCTCAAGGTGTTTTGATGGTCTGATCAGTATGGTTTGCATGGTAAATTTATGATCTTCCTGTCCTTCTCAGAGATTCTTCTCAAGTGTGAAGATCATCCTTGGTCAAATAGACATGTGCTTGGTTTTCCCTCCAAGAGTTTTTGATTTCTTTTGATGTGTTCCAGTTGGTGTGGTGGGTGAAAACACTTGCCCTAGCTATTCATAGCTTGTTGCAACCTATTTTGGGTTTCCAAGGTAGCTAATGGTATAAGTTGTAGCTTTTTTGACTGAGTAAGGGTTCTAAATTTTGTCAGTTCCCGTGGTTCCAATTTCTAGTTCCATGAGAGGTTTCTTCATGTAAACATTTTCATGCTAGTTGTATCAACATTAGGGAAAAACCTCATGTATCTTTTGCATATTGTCTATGGTGTTTTCTGAATCAACTTGTAATACAGGGATTTGAATCCACATACTTAATACAGTTTCTCATTCTTGGATCTCTCCTTTAGTTGTTCTTGATGAATTCTGAGTTTTCTGGCTCACTGCATTTGGTTGCTTATGTATATGGTTCATCTCTCAGCCTTGATTTAGAATCAGGTTAAAAGTCTCTGAGTGAAGCATAGATTCATTTGGTTTAATCAGTAAGGATACTTGTAAGTAGTGTAAGAGATGTTTAACTATGTTTATGGCTTAGATTCTCAGATGAATCTAGTAGTTGTCCTTGTGTTCCATGTTCACTTCAGGTATGATGCCCAATGGATAAGGCACTGATCTTAAGCTAGTATCCCTATGTTGATGCAAGGTGTTGCATGGTTGTCTGCATCCTGCAAGAAACCCAATTATATTTAATATCTCTAATCCTGCAATCCCTCATAGTCTTGAGGTCACAAGGCCATTTTATACCCTTCATAGAAATAGAGATTCAATGAATGTCTGGTTAGCATTTAGTAGTCTCTTGCTATCATCTAGTTTGTTTAATCCAGTCCAAAGTCCTAAAATGCCATAAGTTACTGGATTAGGTGCACCTGCCATGGTTTTGCAAAGCCAAAAGTGAAGAGGGCAGTCTTGTCCCTATAGTTGGTCCAGTTGTCTTGTGGAGCTTTCACGCTTGGAGCTAAACACTCCTAACATCAGTCTCAAGGCATATTGGCAGCCCTAGATGGCATAAGCATTTTCGGGCACCAACACATCCTACATAAATTACTAGGTGTGGTCTAGGTTTTATACCTCAAGCTACCACTTTTCCTTCTTCTAATCTTTATTCATCCTAGCACAATCCTTCTTTTGACATTCTTTCACCAACACCATTTATTTTGACACCTCCTTTTGATGATTGTTTGGCTTTAGCTAAAAGAATCTTTTGGAGAATTAAATATGATCCTAATTTTTTTTCCTTATAATTTTTTTATATGTCTTGTTCATAATAGCAATAAACACTCTCTTACTTATTGTATTTAATTTAGACAATTTGTTCAAGATTTGGTAGACAAATCTCTTCTTTGTTTAACAACAAATCTTATATTTTTTCTTGATATCAAAGACATAACTTAGCATCTCTTTTTCCTATTATGTTTCTCTCAATTATGTAATTTTTTTAGCTTACATCAATGGGAGCTCTTTGCTTTGCATAATGTGCATTATGAGCATCATAATAAGTTGGTTTTCTTATTTCCTCATTTGGGGTGCAAGATCTCTCTATTTCACCTATTCTCCTTTCAAAGGACCCGTTATCTCTTTGTTGGTTCATATTCTATACTATTATGCCCTTTCATATATGGACTTGTTTTTTTAGGATCTTTCTCTCTATTGGGATTAATACCCTTCTTTATAAGCTCTTCCTTGTTTGGAAGTGTATATCTTGTATAATTGATTTATCCACTAAGTTTGCATAATGTGGCATCCTTCCATCTCTCTCTTCCTTGTCTCTTTATGAATTTTTATTATTTTATGGTGATACATCCTTTTTGACATGGGATTCATTATTTCATGCAAGGTACTTTCACCTTTTCTCAACAATCTATTTCATGCCTCAAAGGATGTGCCTATCATAAAATAATCTTCCATTCAGGGATTGGATATTTTTTATTTTGAGAATCATTCATTCCCCCTTTGTCATCTTGTTGCTCTTATGGTATGATGTCCTTTCTTGCATAATTTTTTTTTTTTTACATTAGGACCACCTCTTTTTTCAAGAGCCTTGTTTATAACTTATTTTTTCTTGAAAGTGCATGTCTATTATAAAAGGTCTATCACTTAGAGTGTACAATATATTATATTTTCCTTCACACTTCGGGGGGAAGGTTGTATGCATCAATCTTCTCATTCCTTTTCTTTATAAGAATTAGTTTCCTTATTATTGTGGCATTTGAAAGATTAATTTCCAAGGATGAATTTGAAAGATGGATAAAATTTCACTCCCTTTAATTTAACCAAGTGACATAATAATTTAAAACTTTATGGGCAAGTTTGGTTGCTAGAATTGAGCTGGAATTGGGAAATTCAAATACCAGAATTTATGAGTTCACAGTTTGTTTTTAAAAAATAAAAATGGAATAGGATTTTCCAAATTCTCATTTTGGACCAAAACGAGCATATGAATCTTCCACCTCACAAGGTGGAATTGGAAAACCAATTCCAATTCCACTTTTTGATAAATCAAATTTTATAAAAAAAATTGGGTCCACAAATTGTCCGTTGATCTTTTACCTCTCTCGTCCACATGTCTAATCATGTTATTTTTTTGTTTTTCCCTTGTGCGGAGGTCTCCTGATTAAAATATTTGTAGGTTTTTCTAGTTGTTTTACTGTTATGCAGAGGACTCTCGGTTGGTTGATTTGCAAGTATTTTCCAAAATTCTTCTCTAGCGTATTTTTACAAATATATTCGAATCTCAAAGTCCAGCTAGGCGATTGGGTTTCACAGTCATTTTTCTAAATATCTCTGCATATTTTCTTTTACTGGTTGTCTTTGATCAAAATGTGGTTATATCTACTCTTTGTATGGTCATTTTTTAATTCCCATGACCATTTTTTATCATCTTCGAGGTGAACCAAATGGTTCCATCCATATTCCAAAAACCATTTTACTATTTAAAATTTCCTGAATTGGCAAATTCCAGCATGACAAAAATCCAATATTTTATAATTCTAGCAACCAAATGGGCCCTATAAATTTGAAAAAATATAGTGATGTGAAGGAAATAACTTAGAACTTCCAAATTTTCACTTTCACTTATGTTTTTTTTAATTATATTTATTACTATTATGGGTTTGATAAAAATGAGTCTTATAAGAAATATTTCCTACAAAATAGGTTTTTCCCTATAATTAGGAGAGTTCTAAAAATAATTCTTTCCTATAATGAAGGATTTGTACTTGAAATTTTTTATAGACATTTATAGTTCACTTTATTACTTCCACACTTGTTAGTTAAACAAATTTAAGCAAGAATATGATAACAATATTTATTTGTTTATTTTTATGTAGTCAACATTCAATATGCATACAAAATAAATATATGATGCCATTGAAAGACTTTATTAGTACATATATTTTTAAATAAACCCCCTTTTATTAACAGTGTTTATTTTTTGATATCACTTAATAACTATTTTACTAGGAGAATGTATCAAAGTTATAACAATACTTTCGTTATTAAATTTATAAAAATAATTAATTATGTGACCTTTAACCAAATACATATACATCAAAGTATTTATACATGTAAAGGCTTATACATGTAAAGTTACTTAAATAACTATCTAGTTTTACCATGATTCTTGGAGATGTCCATGCAACCATCAAAACTTAAAACTTACCAAGGAGGGGCTTAGTTTTTTTCTAACTCTTCTTGGTAAGTTTTAAATTTATGATGGTTGCATTGACACTAGCATGCTTCTTTAACTCTAAATAACTACCTAAAGAATCAAGTATTATATATTCACATTTAAATTTAATTAGTTTTCCCTATGTATGCACCCTAAAATGGTCGCCTAGACTTTGGGCCCCCATTCAACAATTTATCAAATCCCTAAATCAATATTTTCAAAAATCAATATTTTTCAATTATATAAATTCCCTTGATCAACTCCTAATTCTATCATTTATTTGATTATATTCTATGGGCTAACCATTTTATCCTAAGTCTTTATTTAATTAAAAAGAATTTCCTCCCCTTTTATTAAATAAAAAGCCCCCACTTTTCCTCTTATCCTAAGTTGCACAAATAAAACATTATTCTTATTTTATAAATAAAAGAAAAAGCACTTTTTGTCTCATATGGACACAAAAGTCAACTCTTATTTTCCCATTGGAGGATATTTGTGCACATGGATTGCTCATCTTGCAAGGTCCACCTTTGATTAAATCTTTTGCCTCTTAATCTCCATGGTCCATTCCTTTTCAATTCCTTTAAAATGAGAGCTCTCTTCTCATTTTAGGATCCATCTTTTAAATACTAAGGTTATGCTGCAGGGTTTCTAGGTGACTTTGGAGCTTTGGAGATTTGGAGCATTCTTAGCTTTTACATTCCATCTTAGTTTCATTCTTGCATTCCTAGCTTAGCTTCATATTTATGCTTTATTAGCTTAGTTTCTTTTATGCCATAGATTAAACTCACCTAGTTTAATTAGGAAGGATTGTAATACTTTGATTTCCTTTCATAGCTTAGCTTGCATAGCTTGCATCTTCATCTTAATATAGTTTGCATTTGCATTTCATTGTTGATTTCTTGAGGATATTGGTATTATTTTCCTTGTCTTCATTGAGTCTCCCATTGTGTGGTTTACTAGCAAGGTTGCATGCTTTAATAGCTCTAGCTGAGAGCAATACTCAAAACAATCTTGTGACTCCATGCCTAGGGAGCTCTAGGTTGCTTTCTCAAGGTTTTCAATTGATGGATTCCCTTGGAAGTAATGACTTAGAGAAGTGCACAATCTAGTGTGTACATTTTTGGGACCCACCGTGGGGCAAAACATTCTTGTTTTGTTCTTCATTTTTTGCATTTTCATCATTTTTTTGGTCAATATTTGCTTGTTGTTTCGTCAATTTTTTTTTATTTTTTTTTTCTGATAGGATTATCGCGTGATAGTTTTCTAGTATCGTGTGATAGTTTCTTACATACCCATGCGATATTTTACCAGTTAAAATATTGTGCGCTTTGATAAATTATATCGCACTGTGTTCTGTATTCTATCACATGTAGGTAGTAGGAATTATCGCCCGGAGATATATTATCACACCAATACAAGGTGAAATATTGCATGACTGTTCCTCTGACAGAAATATCACTCAAGCCTTGCAGTGAGCAATTTTTGTTATTCCTTTGCAAGATCTACTTGGTTTTGATTCGGATTTCTAATTTGGTGTTGTAGGACAGGGGTCTATTTGCAGATTTCATTTGATTTTTGATGTGCTAACCCTTGTAGGGCTAAGAAGTGGTGCTTGTAGGTGCTCCTATTGCTTGATTATTTGCCTAAAAGAATGCATGTCAAAGCTTCAAATGCACAAGGACTACTAACAATTTTTGTAGGGCTGCCCATAGTATAAAAACCAATCAAGTGCTTGTTTAATTGCTTTCTTTTGAGTGTGGCATATACTAGTTGTTTCATTTCATAGGCACTTAATATCTTGTTGTAGGAATCTTTGGGTGGTAGGAGAAGTATGCTCTTCACCCTTGTGGTGAACTAGGAAATTTTGACCCATCTTTAGATTTTGAAAGCAAGAGGGTAATTGAACCTTTGGTTGGTGTGTTTGGGAGATATTTTTGAGCTAGGAGATTATGTTGTTCACCCTTAAGGTGATAGAAATCCTGACACTCGAAGGTTGGTCCACTCTTTGTTTAGCTTTTAGAATCCTTTAGCGGGCCTGCTCTTGAGCAATCAAGAGGAACAACCCAAGTGGGGACAAGCTTTTCGCTAGCTATTCCAACCCACTATAAACTCAAGGCTATCAAGGACACAAAACCTTGGTAGATGTAGTACTTGTCTTCGCTTGATGTGAGTACTTGTGAGATTGTGACCATGAGGAAAATGTTGAGCAAGAATGCTTAAGGTACTCTTGTGGCCACAAGGTCCGTTACTTGCCGCAAGGTAAGGAGTCCTTTGGGGAGCAAGAGGGGTATTACAAATGGAAGCCATTATTAAGAACCATAGATAGAAGCCACCCTATTTTGTCTCTTAGCTTCTTGGTGCAAGGATTGATCCAAGTGGAATAACCCAGATCACCCTAAGATTACTCACCATCTGTGTTCCTTTGGTTGTGTCATTGGCACTTCCACAACAAAGCCAATATCTATTGTGGGCAACCACTTTGTGTGAGGCAATGGGACATCAAGTGTGGGCCAAGTTGTTAAGTATTGAGCCATTGTCTTTTTAGGCTAGTAAGTGCTTGAAGTGTTCTCACTGTGATCTACCCATGTAAACATTCTCAAATATCAAACATCATGGTAGCATTCATAGGATTTTATTGCTTTGATATCACAAATTGCTTGTCTTGGCAAGGTTGCTTTTGCCCTTGTGCAAGTGTTTTATGACATCTTTGATCACCTACTATTTGCAAACCTGTCTATTTACTACTGTCACTGTGCTTGAAATTGAAAAATCCAACCTTTAAACTAAAATTTTGACCAAACTGCCCTTAAAACTAAGATTTTTAGCACTCACTGGTCAAGAGTTGTACAATCCTGAAATAGTATTGCTCACTGTACTAAGAATTATCGTGTGATAGTTCATCATTGGAAGACTATTGCATTGCCTACCTGGAAAGTATCGCACAGGCTGCCTGGAAACTGTTGCCCTGTTTACTGCAAAATATCGACTACTCAAAAATTATCGTACTGTTAACCTGGCAACTGTCGCACAGAATCTTTTTGCTGCCTAATTGGTTTATGTAATTTTTAGTCTTTTCCTTAGTCGACCAGATTTTAGTAGGTGACTTACTCTGTTGCTAGAAACCTATTTGTACCTTGGGTTCCTGATTTTAGACCCCTTGAATTAGTGTTCTTTGATTTTACAAAGTAGTCTTGCTTGACATTGATAAGTTAAGAATCATCCTTGTTGAAAAAGTACACCTTTAGATTCTTTGGTAACACGCTTGGAGAGTTTTAGTACTCTTTTGTCCAATTCACTTCCATCAAAATTCAATTTCAAATTATATATTTGGCAAATCCATCCTCCTGGTCCATATGTGTTAGGATACTCATCCTTTTATTAAACACCTCTTTGGCAGTGTTGGTTTGCACCTTTTGCAACTTTCTATCTTACCATCTCTTTTTGGACAATTGAACACTTTCACTATCCTTGTTTGGTATTGACGTTTCATAAGGTCTTCTCATCACTGATGGTCTTTTTCTTTCATGTTAGTTACGACAAGGTACCAAGTTAGTCAAGGAAAATGACCTCAAGTTGTCTTTGAACAATTACCCTTAGTCCAAACTCATCAAAAGTGAAAGGGAAAGAAACCCATCTTTGATCAATCACCTAGGAGTGAGTCTGAGGCTTGGTTTGACCCAAAGAGAAATCCTAGTGAGTTTAGTACCTCTTTACCATCCTCTTAATCAAATATTGACATGAGCTACAATTTGACTAGGAGACAAAGAGAAGCAATGGATCAAACTCTTGATGACATTTTCCAAAGACATAGGGATAACATGTTGTTTGGTGATGACAACCAACCTGAATCACCCCCTATTAACTCAAGATATCTAGATGCCCATCAAAGAACTGAAAGACATTATGGGAAAGCTCACCAAGATGCACAATCACAACACGAAGACCAAAAAAACAAATCTAGTGATGCTCATGTGAATGTCGCATTCACTAACGACTTGTTCAAACACTCAAGGTCCAACTCTCCACTCAAAACAACCTCAAGATATGCAAATGAAAGGCTTAAAATAATTGAGCGTGAAAATAAAACCTTTTTGGATGAACAAGCTGCTAAAGAAGAAAGGTTTAGACAACTAGAGGAAGAACAAAAAGCCTTGTTGGAATTAAGAAGAAAGACATTCCAAGAAGAGCAAGATAGGCTTTTAGCCCAACAACTCAATGACCAATTTAACAAAAGGGGTACCAACAGTGGAAACAACTCTCCACCCTCTACTCTCTCAAGAACTCCAAGAAGTAGAAGATGGTCAAGGACCCCTTCAAGATCTCCTAGTCCTAGAGGAAGAAGGATTTCACAACATAGGAGATGAACACCTCCTAGGAACTCAAGACAACCCTCCCAACGAGCTCATCATGGCTCTCAACATGGAGGAAGTAGTGCAAGTTTTGATGATCAAGATTTTATGAGGATGCAACAAGATCCACTATTCCAACAATATGTGGAGAATTACCTTGATCAAAACAAAGATAGGTTCCTGGAGAGCTTGATTAACAAGGGTGCTAGAGTCCCTTATAACTTTGATGTGGATAGGAGAATCAAGAAACAAGGACCCTCTCAAGAAGAGGAAATCAAGAAACTCAAATGAATGATGGAAAGGTGTTGGCACCTAAAAGTTCCTTTTCACTCGATTCTATTTGTCCCAATCCTTTCAACAAAAGTGTGACTATGACAGATTTTCCTAGGAAAGTTGAAATTCCCCAATATGACAAGTATGATGGCAATGGTGACCCACATGATCATGTGCGTCAGTTTTACACCATGAGTTTTGAGTTCCACCAAGATGACTCTTACCTTATGAGATTATTTCCAAAGAGCCTCAAGGGCCAATCCATGGAGTGGTTTACCAACATAACCCCTCTCGTCAAAACTTTCAGAGAACTTATCCACAAATTTGTTCAACATTTTGCATACAACTTGTCAAGATCAGTCACTATGTTGGAATTATGCAATTTGAAATAGAACCAAGGGGAATCCTTTATTACCTTCTTGCAAAGGTGGAGACAATTGTGCTCCCACTATTCTAGGACTATTCTTGAGCATGAAATGATTGACATCATTGTTAGTAATTTGGTGCCTGAAATGTGTTATGAGGTTTGAAAAATGGTCTTTGATTCCTTTGATACTATGGTTGAGACTGCATGTCAAATTGAGGATGTCTTAAAGGAACAAGGCATTTTGACCAAACATAGCAATAATAACAACGGTCAAAATCCTAACAATGCCAATAAGGATAAAGCCAAACACTCGCACTGGAACAAGAATAAGCAAGTAGTCAACAACGGAGTTGTGGACTCTTCTCAACCCAAGGATCAAGGAGTCCTCCATTTTTCTAGTGCATTCCAAGCTATGAAACTCAATACATCCTCCAACCAACAAGAGCATAAACCTAAGTATCAAGAAAAGACCAAGAAAAAGTTGTGACAATTTTCTAAACTGGGTGACTCCTATGAGGATGTTTTCAAGACCCTTATTGCTAATATTCTTGCACAACCACAAGATCAAGAAAAATTCCACATACCTAATGTTAAGACACATTGGTGGAATGAAAAATCTTTCTAAAAATATCACAATGGCATTGGACATGACATCGAACATTGATGGAAGCTTAAGTACCTCATTCAGGATCTTATTGAAAGTGGTAAACTTCAGATTGATGGGTTGAATACAAATGTATACCACAAGGCATTCAAGGAGCCTTTGCCCAAATATGAAAAGGGGGAAACCTCTCAACCTAAGAATGGCAAAGCTGCAATCAACTATACCTACACAGGTGCAGAAAATGTGGTTAATATGCTTGAGATTGTTGAGGAAAATGTCAACATGATACAAAACAAAGATTCTTATAGTCATGATGTGGGATCTCCTCCTTTATTTGATGAAGAACCCATGGTGGTGCTTAGGGGTCCTCACTCTCAAAGGTCATCCCAAGCTCTTAACGCTGTCACCAGAAGCCAAAGTCAAGGTCCTGTGGTTATTAGAGGTCCTAGCTCCAACCAGTCCAGCAAACCCAAGCAAGTGACATCCAAGAATGTCACCACCAAGTCAACAGTCAATCTTGAAATGAGCTACAATCTTGTTGACCAATTACAAAGAACACCAGATCAAATCTCAATTTTTGAACTCCTAGAATTGTCTCAAAGACATAAGCGTGTCCTTGAAGATGCTTTGCATATAGCCAATGTTCCTAAAAACATAGATGTTGACCAATTCCAAAATATGGTTAACCACCTTGCTATCCCTCACTACCTCACATTCTCAAAAGAAGATGATAAAGCCTTGAGCCATCCGCATAATCTTGCCCTTCATATCAAAGTCATGATCCACAAAACCCGTGTTAGGTGTGTGTTGATTGATGGGGGTGCTGGGCTCAATATTTGTTCCTTGAGTTTGTTGAAAATATTGGGTTACTCTGAGAAATTTATTGATGCTCGTAAAAAAATCACCATCAAAGCCTATGATGAGGCAGAAAGAAGCTCCAAAGGCTTGGTCATCCTTCCTATCAAGATTGGCCCCATTGAAAAGGACATTTTGTTCCAAATTGTTGATGCTTGTCCTTTAGCCTATAATATCCTACTTGGTAGACCGTGGATCCATGACATGCAAGCAGTACCATCCACCTACCACCAATGTGTCAAGTTCCCCTATAATGGAGTAGAAGTTTGTATACCTAGGGATAGCACATTATCTGTTAATGCAATTTCAGTAGGGACTCATGTTCCTCTCAATAGAGAAGCAGAGGATTTTGATGCCACTTTAGCACAATGCCATAATAAGTTCAAAGCCATAGACCTTGGTATGGGGGTTTATTAGATTGACTCCTTCACAAAAATGCCAGTCTCACCTAGGTCCTATGGTAAACCTTCACAAGAGATGCATCCCTCATCTTTAGTAATGACTCTATTTGATACATTTTTAGAGTCCTCAGTACCCATCCAGGATGAAAAAGAAGAGGTAGCTATTAGAGATTGGATTTACAAGGAGGAAAAATACTAGCATAATGAAAATTTCTCCCCATCTCCTAAGGCTTATGGGAGAGGATATACTCTTGTCAAGAGTATGGGCTATCTAGGTTATGGTCCTCTCAGTCACAGATTAGATGCTAAGGCTGAGCCACTCAATCATGCTCTCTTTGGCCATAGATCTAAGACAACAATTGGCCTAGGTTTTCAAAGTTAGAATAAGAAAACTACTCCTATCCTTGCTACGATGGATAGTGATGATAAATCTAGCTACATACCCAATTTTCAAAATCAACAAGATAGGTGTGAAGATTGGTTCCCTTCCACCAATCTCCTTTGGGGAGATTTAGATTCTCCAGTTATCAATCCCACGGTTTCAGACCTAGAACAAGGAGAATTCATTATTGAAGATCATGTCGAGGACCCCGTTCAAGAAACTCAATACACAAATGGCATTCAAGAAGGTGTTACCCTTAGTGACATCAAAGCCTCTACCTCAAGGCCTAAAAAGTATGCTTGGTGTAAACATCCCAATCGGGATTCAGATACAGATTCACATGAGTATGAGTGGGAGACTCTTTCTAATTGTTCTACAGTTGACATGGACATTGATGTTGTCCATACATATGGTTCCCAATTTGAGGTAGCTAACGAGTCTAGTGTAGGATTAGAAGATTGGAATTTGCAAGTCACTTTAGTGGACGATGCTTCGCTTGGTAGGATAAGTCCTGATTTGGGTACCTTAGAGGGATACTTGACGGATCCTAACTCTGCAATCACTAGAAATGATACCATTTGCATACACAATATTGAAGTAGTCATTGACCTACCCCTTGCCAATCCTCACTTAATTGATTGGTCTCAGCGCTATCAAGAGCCTCAGTGTAATGCCCAAAATTTTGAGACAAAACACAACCAACAAAATTTTTTTTTTTTAGGTTAAAAGTTTTCCATGCTTGAGATGCGGGATAAAAGTGTTAATGCCTACGTCTCAATAGAGACAGGGGATCAACCTCAAAAAGGTTGCTTAAGTTTCCATAGGATGCTAGAAAGAAATCATTATAATCGAAGAAGATCGTTACTCATCTTCTCGATCAATATCATCAATCATCGATCTAAAAGCTTAAAGGTGATCTAAGAGGGATTGAATGATTATTTAATAACGTTAATTCTATAATTAGGTTAACCATTATCCAATTATGTTTACTTCAAGGCCAATTTGTTTTTGATGATTAGATTCTTAGTTTGCGAGAATTTTGGATACAAAAAATTATATAATCATCTTCACCCAATATCCGTTACATAGGATAAAGGATAAATCAATTAATACTCACAAATTAATAACTAATTAATATAATTATTAACTAATTAATAATTTATAAAAGATTAATTATTGATAAGAAAATAATGATGATAAAATTAAATAACATAAACATACATATCATCAACTAATAATTATAATATATTAATTAATTAATATATTTATTAATTAATTAATAAACCATAATAAATTAATTAATATATATACTTATACTTCATAATAAGAACAATGAGAAAAACAATAAACAACTAAATAAATATTTGAAACATTGCTCATAAATAACTAACTAAAATTATTGACAAGACATTAATTTCAAACTAACAAAATTAATTAACACCCTAAACTAACTTAACAACAAACTAAACTATCTAAATTTATACTAATATTGCACTAAAACATAATCATTAATTAAATCAACCTAGGCTACCTAGAAAACAAGCCTTACTTTCTATCAAATCAACCTACTATGACAGCCTATACCTACCTATTCCTCCCTACCCTCCACTTGCAATCACAAGGGACAAGGGAGGTACGCATGTAAGGGAGAGGGAAGTCAAATTCAACAAAATTTAAATGAACCCAAAGAAAAACCTGCGCCAAACTTGAGCAAAGGGTGAGGACATGGAAAGGTGGTGGGAGGTGGGTCCCACTCCTTTCCCATGTCATAAGGGAGTACACTTCCAAATTTGAAACTTAATACAGGGCATGGGCAATGAAAACATGCGTGGGTTTTGGGGTAGAAAAAGGGTATTATGCATTAAGTGAAAGAAAAGGGATGACAGCAAAGGACATTCCCATTGTCCAATGAAATTGGTTTGAAATTAATACAAAGACTATGCAACCCTTCACATGTGCCTAGTAAAGGGGGAGAATTAAAAAGGTAAGGGGTAATATTATTTAATGTTATTTTATTTGCTATATAAAATGACGTGGCTAGATTTATTATTTTTAAATGACTATGGTAAAAAATTTGTATGGGAATTATTTCCCCATACAAATTCCAGAGAGTTGATAAGCCTTATTTTTCTTTGTATATGAACTCTCTTCTTTGAAAGATATTCTCCTTGTTTTATTTTCTTTGCAACTATGAGATATTAATCAACTTAATTCATTTGTTCCCTTAATGTTTTATGAAGTCCATAGAATTGAAATGATAGAGCAATATTCAATTTCTATTATAGTATGAATGTTAATTCAATGAGATAACAACAAAATAACTACTTGCTCTATTCTTCATAGATCTTTCATTACAAGTAATAGGACTAAAAGTAAGATATGAAACACATTTAGAGATAGTTTTTCAACAATCATTACGTTTAGTTCATCATACAAGATACTATGATATTCTTATATCAATCTAAATAAGGAATTCAAAATGAAATTGCTACAATATCTAACCTGTCATTATGGATAATTCCTTTACAAAGAGAGAGTATTGTTCAATTATCGTTAGAGAGAGAGAGAAAGATTGTTTTTTAACATGTTTGCAAGAATTCATCTTAATCATTAAGAATTCCATCTCAACTCATTTTCAAATACATCAATAAGTCTACAACATCCTAGTTTTCATCAAAGCATTGCAATCTTCAAAAGGAAACTAGATTTGCTTTACTTGAGTATCATAATCAAATACATTTGCACTCTCAAATTTGCAGTGAAAGATAATTTCAAACAACATGTTTACTCTCTCCTTTCCTTACAATATATATTTTACAGAGTGCTCCAATAGAGAGAATGAAAACACCATTCCTAATCCATAAACTATGCTCCTAATTCAAGGAGTGGTTTCTTCATACAAACACATCAAGGAATTGAACTCCATAAAGCTTCATTCACTTGAATCATGACTTCAATACCTACAATGAAAATAGGATAGGAACCATGGGATGCTCACCTCCCATCCTAGGCCTCTCATGAGGCCACCCCCAAGCTTGGGGAAACCACATTAAATGGGATACATACACTCATACACAAACACAAACGAGAAAACATACAATTGCAAAACTCAAATTCCCTCAAGGGTGAAACTAAAGAATTCCAAGAATATCCTTTGTGGGGTGTGGGTGGACAACCCATGGAGAGAACCATTGCATAACAAAAACAAGGCCACACATGGACCCATATATCACAATTTCATAACAAGGCTCACATGGCCAATCTTCCCTCCTTATACCCCCAATGCCCCATGGGCTAAATGCAAGGTTTCTTGGGGAAAATCACTCACCCAAGTTCATCTTTCCCCACACATGGAGGAGACTCTACACATGGAGTTGCGTCCATTCCCACACCCCCTCTTGATTTCTCTTCCCTCCCAAGGGTGAGTGAATCCAAGAGTAAACAACCCAAATCCAATTTACATGAAAAACACATTACATTCTTGCTCTCACCATGACCAACCATGGGGAGCTAAAACACAACAAAATAAGCAAAAACAAAGCTCCTCCATGACCAACCATGGAGAGCCAAAGAAAGCACATCTCATACATCTACTACAACATGAGTGAGAGCATATCCAACCTCAAGTCCAAATGCAAGATGTAGGAGTGTTGAGCCCTTATCCAAATCTCCAAGCTTTTTCCTCCTCTAACTTTTTGGAACTCTCTAAAGATAGAGAATGGGTGAACAACCCCATCCTTCCCCCAAAATTCTTCTAAAAAGGGCCTCTAAACCTACCCCCACAACCTCATAAAGATGGTCCTACCAAGTACTTTGGGTCCATGATGCAAGTTGCAATTTCGTTCAAGATTGAACATGCAATTTTGGAGAGGTCAAAAAGTCAATTTTAGGCTTCTCACAAGATGAAAATACCCCTAACCCATGGGTACATGGAATGGGTTAGCTAATAAAGCATAAAACCACTCCCTAAGGCCACTATTAACCCTCTAAAACTCATGACTAAAAGTATGATCAAGAATGGGGCATGGGAACTACATTATGGGTTCCTATGGCAAAAAGGTGTGCTTAGGATTTCCCCTAGAACTCCTAGAATGTGCTCTCACACAACCACATGACATACCTTGATAACATTTAATGCTAGTGTCAAGTGACACTTCATGAAATAACATTTCACGCAAGGTATGTCCAATTGTCACAACACATAACATTAATACACACATACATTCCAGATTACTGTTACAAATAAAAATACTTAACAATGAGGCCTCAGGTCTCTTTTTAGATGGGGCCTTGGTTTAACTCGTTGCCCTACATTCAATGTGATTTCCCTGAATGTGTTTCCATGGTCCTTCCACCTGCAATACCTCAATGCAGCATCAGTAATTCAAGGAAGAAAACCAATACAATAATCATATATGATATAACAATCTTAAATTTAATCATTCAATTGCATATATAATTCATAATTTAATATGCATAATTCAATTTGAAAATTCAATAGCGTAATTCAAATGAAATCAAAATCATCAATAATCTAGTCATCAGGTTCACATAACATCATATAATAATATAATCTAACATGATCAAATCCAAATCCACTCATCATGGATTCCATATACAGAGTCAACAAAATAAATAGTCTAACGAGTCCATCATAATATAACAGTAGTCCACTGAGTTCAAGTATCTCCAAAAAAACATAATAAAAAAGAAAGGCTAAATCTATAAATCAGGATCACTATGTGGGCCGAAGGTGGGTCTCACATCCACCCCCTCTAGGCATGAACATCCTCTTGGAGTTCATTGAAGAGGTGTGGATACTGGGCCCTCATCTGTGCTGCATCCTCCCATGAGGCTGTGACCTCATCATAGCAATCCCACTGGACCCTAACCTGGTCCAACATTCTACCTCGAAGTCCCAACATCCATCAAGCCAAAATGCGAATGGGCTTCAGGGCCAGCTGGCCATCTGACTCCACCTGCAAGGCATCCCAATCAATAATATGAGACTCATCATAAATATATTTTTGCAAAACTGATACATGGAACACATCGTGGATGCGTGACAGGCTAGGTGGCAAGGCTAGTCGATAAGCAATGGCCCTATCCTCTCTAGGATCTCAAACGGACCAACAAAATGAGGTGTGAGCTTAGAGCCTTTTCCAAAATGGATTGGAATCTTGTGCGGTTGCACTCTCAAGAATACTCTGTCTCACACAAGGTAGGCTCGGTCTATCCTCTTCGCATCTGTATACTTTTCTGTCTATCTTGGGCCTCTAAGAGATGCTGCCTAATCAAGGTGACCTACTGCTCCATATCCTGAACTAACTCAGGACCAATAGAAACTTTGTCCTTGATCCTATCCTAACTCAATGGGGTCCTGCAAGGTCTACCATATAATGCCTAGAAAGGAGGCATTCCCAAAGATGCATGATGCCCATTATTATAGGCAAACTCTACTAGGTGTGGGTACCACTCCCACCTGGTATGATGATCCATAACATACATGCATAGCATGTCCTCTAAAACCTGATTAACCCTCTCGGTCTGCCCATCTGTCTCTGGATGATAGGTTGTGCTGAAATTGAGCCTGGTGCCCAATGCTGCCTGAAGCTCTCTCCAAAAGGATGAAGTGAATAGAGAGTCTCTATCTGAGATGATCTTATGAGGTATGCCATGAAGTCTGACAATGTCTCGTAAGAACACTTGGGCTACTGAGGGTGTTGTAAAGGTAGTACAAACTAGAGAAAATTGGGCTACCTTAGTCAACCGGTCCACCATCACCATAATAGTATCATGGCGTCGGGAAGACATCGGTATACCAACTATAAAATCCATGGATATAACCTTCCACTTCCACAATGGAACCTCATGTGGCTATAGGAGTCCTCTAGGATGGTGGTGCTCTACCTTAACCCACTGACGCTCAAGACATCTAGCCACTATCTCAGCAATCTGCAATTCCATGCCTGGCCAATGATACATTTGTCTCAAATCTGCATGTAGCTTCTTAACCCTGGGATGTGTTGCATAAGGTGCTATGTGAGCCTCAAGTATAATGAATGCACATAAATCTCTGGTAGAAGGTACATAGATATGCTCTCGATGGCGTAGAAGCCCATCGGACTTTAAAGTATAACCAACATACTTCCCCTCCAAGGGTCTCTGAGATCGAATCATCTCACAAACCTCGGTATACCACTCATCTTCTTGAAGATGATGGAGGATCTGACCTCTCAAATTTGTGCCTGCAGTCATAGAATAGATATCGTGTCATCTCCTTCTCAAGGCATCTACAACCATGTTCTCCTTCCCCTTGATGTAGTGGACATCAAAGTCTTACTCACATAAGAACTCCATCGTCTCTGCCGAGCATTAAGGTTTGGCTGGGTAAATATATACTGAAGACTTTGATGGTCTGAATGAAGCTCAAAGCGGTGACCTAAGAGGAAGTGATGCCATTGCACTAAGGCATGTACCACTGTTGCAAGCTCTAAATCATGCATAGGGTAATTGAGCTCATGAGTATTAAGCTTCCTAGACTCGTAAGCAATAGCTCACCCTCCCTGCATAAGGTCTGCCCCTAAACCAACCAAAGAAGCATCTGTGCATACCACAAATTTTGCTGAAGGATCTGGCACTGCAAGAATCAAGGCACTGGTGAGTGCTCTCTTGAGCTCCTGAAAAGCTCTCTCACACTTCTCTGTCCACTCAAACTTCTTCCCCTTTCACCGAAGGGAAGTGATAGGATGTGCCACTTTAGAAAATCCTTCAATAAATCGCCTGTAATAATTGGCTAGTCCCATGAAACTTTCGACCTCAGTCACTGTGGTAGGTGCCGGCCAATTCATAATAGCCTCTATCTTTGATGGGTCTTTTGAGATCCCATCACCGGATATGACATGCCCCAAATACTTAACCTATGTTCTGAAGAAGGAACACTTCAACAAGCTACCAAACAACTGATTATCTCTCAAACACTGCAAAACCTATCTCAGGTGCACTTCATGCTCCTTCTCATCCTTGGAATATATCAAGATGTTGTCAAGGAACACAATTACAAACTTATCTAGGAAGGTGCGGAATACACCATTCATAAGGCTCATGAATATAGCTAGGGCATTCGTAAGACCAAAAGGTACCATAGTAAACTCATAGTGGCCGTACCTAGTGCGGAATGCGGTCTTAGGAATGTCAATGTCAACTATCCCCAACTGATGGTACCCTGACTTAAGATCTATCTTGGAGAATACTCGTGCTCCTTGCAATTGATCAAATAAGTCATCAATCCTAGGGAGTGGATATCGATTCTTAATGGTAACCTTATTCAACTGTCAGTAATCCATGCACAACCTAAGTGACCCATCCTTCTTCTTAACGAAGATCACTGGCACACCCCAAGGAGAAACACTAGGATGAATGTGTCCCTTCTCTAACAACTCCTCAAGCTGAATCTTGAGCTCATTAAGCTCATTCATGGTCATCCTATAGGGCACTCTAGATACTGGTTCAGCTCTTGGCACAAGGTCTATGTGAAAGTCAACTGCTCTACGAGGAGGCATACTAGGTAACTCTGACGGAAATACATCTGCAAATTCCTGGAGGATGGGATGGTCCTCAAGAGAAGTCTCACTCTCATCCTCATCCCCTCTATCACTGATAGTGATGGCAAATAACTGACATCCCTTCTGCATGCACCGCCTAAGTTGCCTAGCGGATATCATGCAAAGAGATACAAGTCTCTGAACCCCTGAAATAACTGAAACAATGCCGTCATCATCCAAACATTCTATCTTCTTCTGGCGGCAATCTAGCTTGGCTCTGTGGGCATATAGCCAATCCATGCCAAGTACTACATCATATGATCCCAACGGGGTAATCCTAAGGTTTGTTGAAGTGGTCAACTCCCCTACTAGGGTAGTTTAGAACATTCAATAGTCATCGATCTCTTAAGGTCAATCATGACATCATAGATCTTTCCTATTAGGGTACATGATTACCCAAAGGATGAACTTCATAACACTAACACCCGTGCAAGGCCACTTACAAAACTGTATGTCTTACAAAATAATTTACACCACCATGGTTTGCCAAATCACCAACTTTCACCTACTTCAACTACAAGGAAACCAATCATTTCTGTTATTCATCATAGTAGGGCATGGATCTAATCTATTGATCCTATAGTACCTTCTGACATGGGATAATATCTCTTTCTAGGTGTTACCTCATATACACACGATTGGTGGGACTCTTTAAAACAAAACGGGTACAAATTACATAGGACTGGCAGCAAAAGGGAATGCTCATAATAGTCACCCAAAAATAGATACAAGTAATTCTCAAAAAGGAAATCTGTCTGCTTCAACTTCAAATAAAAAAAGTGAGCTCATTTCAATCGAAAAAAATCAATGGTGGCAACTGCCAAGATAAGAACTATACAGTTGGTGACAAAACCCAATCAAAGAAAAAAAACCAAAAAACAAAAAGGTACCAGTCCAATACGTAGAAAGTTCCACCAAGAAGATAAACGACTCAAGAAGACCATAAGAAAAATGAAACAACTGACATCAAATCCAAAAGGAGTACCCACCATAGAATACTGATGAATTTCAACCTTTAACTTACATATCCATAGGTGATTCAATCTATACCTCGACTAGGGGCACCATACTTTCGTTGTCTGAAGCAATAATTAAACGAGTCTCTTTTACCTTACTCCGGTACTGCAATGCTTTTCAGAACATAGGTTACCATCATCCATCTCCTATGACTAATTAGCCTTCCCAAGCTGTATCATAAGTTCCCAATGCTTCGAGAAGGTCCTAGTCTATACAAGGAGAAATTGTCGATGATCCTAGAGTGTTTCCATCATATATATAAAAAAAAAAAATATTTACATCATGGCCTGGGCCCCACTATAACTTAATAATGTAAATCTTGCGAGGGTATAGAACAATTTTCCACCCCATACTGAAATGGTTAGGCCATTCTACCCAGTTTCTACATCACTCCGATGTTATAAGGGTTTGGCTTCTTCGAGGTATTCCCATAGCCATCCTAGGGTACCCACACATGATGATGTTGGTATGACCATTCCATAATGTACTCACACATTCTCCTCACATACATAACTCAAAGGGTTACTATGCATACACGAATACTTTCCTTGCAAAGTGTAATGGCACAAAGGTTCCTAGAGTTGAACCCAGTGCTCTGATACTAAGCTCCCAACTTTTCAAAATGACTATGAGATAGCCTGTTACCTAAATGCCCTTGAACCTGTAGTCTCTTCCACCAGTGAACCAACTACAAGCATGATAGAACCAGATATCAAGTACCTCAGTCCCAAAATGAGAAGAAAAGAAAAAAAGAATAAGAGTTTTGATGGTGAAAACCACTATGTGGCGGTGTCAGGACCTAAAAAAGTAAAAATAAAGGACGTATCCAAAGGTGAAAATCTCTCTGAGGCACCTAAGGATGAGGTACTTGATCGTCTCCCAAATTAATTCCAAGACAGGTCTTCAGTACTTGTTGAGCCTACATAGCCAGTTAATCTGAATACACCAGAGGCTCCACAAATTGTGCATTTAGCTCAATCTCTATCAACATAGGAAAAAGAAGCATATACCAAGTTCCTATAGACCAAGAAGATCAATTTTGCTTGGACTTATTTAGACATGCCAGGGTTGGACACTAGTCTCATTATGCATCACTTTTCCATAGCTCCAAGTATCAAACTAGTAAAATAGAAATTGAGAAAAATGCATCCTCACATAGCTCTTCTTGTCAAAGCCAAATTAGAAAAACTCCTCAGTGCAGGATTTATAAGAGCCATTGATTATGCCAAATGGATATCCAATATTGTACCAATTTCAAAACATGACAAGTCCATTCACGTCTGCACAGATTTTAGAGATCTTAATAAATCATGCTCGAAGGATGATTTTCCACTTCTAAACATAGACATGATAGTGGACATGACAGCAGGTTATGAGATCTATTCTCTAATGGATGGTTTTTCTGGGTATAATCAAATCAAAATAGCTCCTGAAGACCAAGAAAAGACTGCATTTACTTGCACATGGGGAACCTATTGTTGGAACATCATGCCATTTGGATTAAAAAATGCAGGAGCTACTTATCAAAGAGCTATGACTACTATCTTCCATGACATGATGCATAAGAATATGGAAGACTATGTGGATGACACCTTGGCAAAATCTAAAAAAAAGGATACACACCTAGGTGATTTGGAAGTAATTCTAGATTGTATGGAACAGTTTCAACTCAGATTAAATCCCAAAAAGTGTGCATTTGGATTCACCTCTGGAAAACTCCTAGGATTTATCATTTCAGTTAAAGGGATAGAGGTGGACCCAGAAAAGGTTCAAGCAATAATGGATATGCCACCTCCTAAAAACATCAGTCAAATGAGGAGTCTTCAAGGACCCCTTCAATCTATAAGGAGGTTTATTTCACAATTGGCCGATAGAGCTCAACCCTTTAACAAGACTTTACACAAAGGGGTTAAATGTGTCTGTAATGAAGATTGTAAGCAAAGCATGGACCAAATCAAGAAATACTTGGCCAATCCTCCAATCTTAATGCCTCCTATCCTAGGAAAACCACTCATATTGTATGTGTCAGCAATAGAATCTTCCCTCAGGGAATTATTGGCTGAACTTGATGATACTAGAAAAGAAAGAGCTATATATTACATCAGTCGTACTCTTGTGTCATATGAGGTCAACTACACTAGTATTGAAAAATCTTGCTTAGCTGTGGTGTTTGCTTTCCAAAATTTGCGACATTACATGCTTGCGCATACAATACACCTCATTGCAAAATTGATCCTCTCAAATACTTGCTTGGTAAGGCTGCTCTCATAGGTAGACTTGCTAAGTGGATGATGATCTTATTAGAATTTGACATAGAGTATGTTGAGTGTAAGGCTATAAAAGGAAAAGCCATTGCAGACCAATTGGCTGATTTTCCAATTCAAGACAAAACACCAATTCAAGTTGAATTTCCAGATGAGCACATAATGTACATGACTGCAAGAACATGGAAGATGTTCTTTGATGGCTCTTTCATGCAAAATGGTTCAGGTGCAGGAGTGTTATTTGTTTCTCCTCATGGGTACACAATCCCCAAGTCCTAAAAACTACTATTCTCATGCACAAATAACATTGTTGAGTATGAAGCCTTGAGAAATGGACTAAAAATGGCAATAGAGTGGAGAATCACAGTGCTGCATATCTATGGGGATTCGCAATTGATAGTCAACCAAGTTAATGAAGAATACCAAACCAAAGATGAAAAACTGGTACCCTACAAGAAAATGGTTGATTCATTGCGATGATACTTCACCTTTTTTACATTTCAGCAAATCCCTAGAGCAAAGAATAAAGCAGTTGATGCTATGGCCACATTGGCTTCACTTCTTCAACTAGAATAACATGAGTCCAGATTTGAATTCCTAGTGGAAGAGCTACGCTACCCTATCTATGACTCCCAAGAAAGCCAAGTTGTTTGTACCCTTATTGGCCATGAGTCATCACACTATGGTGCCATTTAATCATACCTCAGTGATGGTACTATTTGAGAAACCTTCAATCATTCTGAATGAAGGAACCTAACCCGAAATTCCTCTCGCCACACCCTTATCTCTAGTGATCTATATAGGAGAGGTTTAGATGGGACACTTCTTAGGTGTTTAGAAAAGGATGAGTCCAACCAAGTGTTAGCTGACATTCATGAGGGCATTTGTGGAGGACATTCTAATGGTCTTACCATGGCTCGAAGGTTTCTTAGGGTGGGATACTATTGGCCTACCATGCAGACATATGTAGTAGCTTTTGTTAAATCTTGTGAAAAGTGTCAGAAACACGGTAACTTGATACATGCTCCAAGCAGGGAGCTTATTCCTTCTATTTCTCATTGGCCATTTCAACACTAGGTCTTTGACCTTGTTGGGAAAATTCATCCCAACTCATCAAGTGGACACAAATTCATTATAACTACTACTGATTACTTTACCAAATGGGTGGAAGCTATCCCACTTTTTGGTTCCTTAGGCAAGACAGTTTTTTTGTTTATTTTGAACCATATCATTTGTCGGTATGGAGTGCCTTCTGAAATAATCACTGACAATGGAGGTCAGTTTAAAAATAAGGACCTTAAACATCTCTATAAGAAATTCAAGATAAAACAACATTGGTCCTCCATTTACTTCCCGCAAGGAAATGGACAAGCAGAAGCTTCAAATAAGACCATTCTCATAATCCTCTATAGAATAGTTCACAAGAATGGTAGAGATTGGCATCTACAAATAAATCCAGCCTTGTGGGCCTATAGAACAAGTATTCATACTCCAACAGGGGCTACTCCTTTTGCCCTCACTTATGGTGCTAAAGCAGTGTTACCTTTAGAGGTGGAGATTCCTTCTCTTAGAGTTTCCCTTAAAGGTTTAGTGACAGATGAAGACTACCGCGCCATGAGGTTACAAGAACTGGAACTTCTAGATGAAAAGCATAAAGCATCTTTTGATCACATGAGAGTTTACCAAAAGCGTATGTCCAAAGCATTCAACAAGAAGGTTCACCCTAGAGAATTTCAAGTGGGGGATCTTGTCCTATGAGAAAACCCTAAGAACCAACAACATAGAGAGAAAAAGGGCAAGTTCGAACCTAATTGGCTTGGACCATACATCATTACTATTGCTTTTGGTATAGGTGCTTATTTATTGTCTAATCCAGAGGGGGAACAACTCTCTGATCCTATCAATGTCTTGCACCTCAAGAAGTTCTATCCATGATGCTTGTTATGTCTGGGGGCATCCTTTGTATATAAATTGATCCTGAAAAAATTCAAAAAAAAATTCATATATGATGCTAAAAAAATCCTAAAAAGCATATAAAGTCCTGAAAAAATACAAAAAATAAAAAAATGTAAAAAATTCAAAAAAATAGAAAAAGTGCCTTGGTGAAAACTTGGAAACAGGCGACTTGGTAGCAAAAATACCAAAAAATTGAAAAATCAAAAAAATCTCCAAGTGGTGAAAACCTGGAAACAGGCGCTACTTGAGGCCTTTGCATCCTTGTTTCTTAGCATGCATCATCGAAACTTAGCCTTTCTCCATCTTGCCTTGTCCTTGTTGTCTTGGTTTGGAATTGGTCTTTGTCTTTGTCTAGGGGGCATAACTGTGCTAGCTTTGGTCTCTAGGATGTGTTGGTCTTTAGGACATTCTTGCAAATAGTTTTTTCAACACCACCCCAACTGTGTTTTTCAACACTACCCTAGCGTCAAGTGTTTCTCAACACTTATTAGATATCTTACCCGTAGTCTAGCATGATATGATATTTCCCACTAGCAAAAGTGATACTCAAAGTTTGACTCTATGACCTACACACACGCACTTAAACACTCAACTCACTGAGACTTGTTTGACTTTATTTCTTTGTGTGTTGTCTATGATGATTTCTTTGATGAGTGTTCTCTCCCTAATAGTTTTCGATGATGCTGAGCTAGAAGACTGGGGGCATGAGGACATGTTTTATTATTTTTTCTGCTTGTGGGTATATTTTGTTGGTCCTAACTATCATTAGAATTTATGCTTGTTCCACTTGACATTGGGATCTACAAGGTATTATCCTTGACTATTTTTTACAAGTGCATACTTATAGCCATCTTGACTTTCCTTGTGTCTCGATGCGAGTATAATCTTGCCATATTAAACTTAGGTAATCTCACTGCACTAGTCATCTTGACCTATATGTCTTTGATGCCTAGGTGAGATTCCCACATATCTATCTGATGTAGATCATATTCAGATCCACATAGTCATACTAGTGTGCATTGTATGATCTTGTGACGCTACCAATAATTCTTGATGATGAATATTAGAGTCTAAAAGCTTTGTGACCTTGCAAGTAAACCACTTTTCATAGTAGCTTGCATTTTTAGGTTCATGGTAGTTTAGTTCTGCATCTTGCATATGGAGAGAGCTCTCCTTTTCATCTTTTGTGGACCTATTAGTCAACTGCACTCACCTTTCCTTTTCCCGATCATGTCTTTCACTTCTTGTCTTTCATATCACATCATTTTCTATTCATTTTTGGATCGAAACTAAAATCTGAGTTCACCTTGATCGTCCAAATTGCATTTCTCCTTCTTCCGCGTAGTTGACTAACCTTTTGAGGCCTGATCCTTCGATCTTCGTTGGGGCATCTTCACCTCTTCACCCCATCTCTCTCACCTTTCTAGTCTCTCACTCATTTCATTCATTTCATCTCTCTAAGGTCTTGACTAGGGAATATCTTCACTACTTGATGGTTATTCTATCATCTTTCATCTTTGATTATGATTTCTAGTGATTTGATCAAATTTATCAATTTACTGTTGCTCCTCCACCTGATTTCAATTTCGATTCCATGGGGGCAGTACCTATCAGCTTCAATCCTTGATTCAGCTTATCAATTGAACCTTGAGATTCTTATCTCTTATCTCAGAATTGACAATTACCTATTTACAACGGTGTTGGCCTTGTCTTTTTCAATCAGCTTATCCTTGTCCTGATATGTTCCCATCCATCAAACACATGTCTGGGTTGTTTTGTGATCCCAAATCGATCTCACATTCCAATTCCATTCTTTGACTGCATGTGATCCGAAATCGATCTCACATTAGTAAAAGAGGGGAAAATGTATGCACCCTAAAATGGTCACCTAGACTTTGGGCCCCCATTCAACAATTTATCAAATCCCTGAATCAATATTTTCAAAAATCAATATTTTTCAATTATATCAATTCCCTTCATCAAATTCTAATTCTATCATTTATTTGATTATATTCTATGGGCTAACCATTTTATCCTAAGTCTTTATTTAATTAAAAAGAATTTCCTCCCTTTTTATTAAATAAAAAGTCCCCACTTTTCCTCTTATCCTAAGTTGCACAAATAAAGCATTATTCTTATTTTATAAATAAAAGAAAATGCACTTTTTGTCTCATATGGACACAAAAGTCAACTCTTATTTTCCCATTGGAGGATATTTGTGCACATGGATTGCTCCTATTTCAAGCTCCACCCTTGATTAAATCTTTTGCCTCTTAATCTCCATGGTCCATTCCTTTTCAATTCCTTTAAAATGAGAGCTCTCTTCTCATTTTAGGATCCATCTTTTGAATACTAAGGTTATGCTACAGGTTTTCTAGGTGACTTTGGAGCTTTGGAGATTTGGAGCATTCTTAACTTTTACATTCCATCTTAGTTTCATTCTTGCATTCCTAGCTTAGCTTCACATTTATGCTTTATTAGCTTAGTTTCTTTTATGCCATAGATTAAACTCACCTAGTTTAATTAGGAAGGATTGTAATACTTTGATTTCCTTTCATAGCTTAGCTTGCATAGCTTGCATCTTCATCTTAATATAGTTTGCATTTGCATTTCATTGTTGATTTCTTGAGGATATTGGCATTCTTGCCCTTGTCTTCATTGAATCTCCCATTGTGTGGTTTACTAGCAAGGTTGCATGCTTTAATAGCTCTAGCTGAGAGCAATATTCAAAACAATCTTGTGACTCCATGCCTAGGGAGCTCTAGGTCGCTTTCTCAAGGTTTCCCATTCATGGATTCCCTTGGAAGTAATGACTTAGAGAAGTGCACAATCTAGTGTGTACACTCTAAATTCAAGTAAACAATTACTAAGATTTAAGCCTAATTTATCTTTGGTGGGGGATTTAGAATAAATTCTCTAGCCCATGTTGGATATAAGCAAAATGTTGAAGTAAGATATATTTCTATAATAGTTGTTGGTAGAGTTTTTTTGCAGTTTAATCAAATGAAGTAATAGTTTATTTTGGCAATACTAACAAATAATACATTTAAATTTTGAATTCATAGAAGATTTAACCAATGACTATGTAGGTGATAAATATAAAAGAAAAAGAAAAAGAAAAACATGATTTCATGGAATGAAAAGAGCTAAATAATTTAAAAAAAAATAAAATTCAAGATTAAGTGGCACGTAACATGATAGTTAATAGGGATGTCCATTAATTTGGTTTAACCTCCTTTTTTGAATCATTCTCCTCATATATTTAATGTGAACATATTATTTGTTTAAATGAAAATGGTGTGAGAGAATATTTCAAATTTAAAAAGTGTGAAAGAATAAAAATGAGAATGGTGTGAGAGCATATTTCTTAAATGAGAAAAACATATTTTTTTTTACACTTAATTTTAAATATTTATATTTATAAAATATAAATAAAAGTTGATTTTCAATTTAAATAAAAAATAAAAATAAATTATTTACTACATTTTTATAATCACCTTTTTTTGGTTTGGAATTAAACATCGGTGAATAATCTAATGGGTTCAATCTTGAGCACATTCTTAATTATTTATTTTCAATGCTATAATAATATGAAAACATAACAAATACTCCTAATTAATCACATACATGTACATGTGTATATTTACATTAAAAATAATAATTAAATTCTCCTATCCATCACAACAACACTTATGCATTTAAAAAGAACACATTTAAAAAAACCACACACACATAGGCACAACATGCAAATAGGATTAGGATCTAATATATATATATATAAGATCATTAATCTAACTGAGTGTGTGAGTGCTAGCTTTCTATCAAAACGACCACTGCCAAAATGCTAACCACCTCTATGTAGGCCATATTCTTGCCTTCGACTCGTGCCAACCACTTACAACACTCGAGTTTTCATTAGTAGGGTTAGCTCTTAAATCATAATCTCAAATCGATTATTCATCAAATAATATCAATTTATTCCATATTTGACAATTCATTACCATATAATCATAATCTAAAATAATTTTATTTTCATATTTTGATATGATCATATAAATGTCAAAATATTCCAATCATGTAATTATTAAATCATGTTAATCTAACCTCCATAATGTATATTAATTAGGTATCAAATAAGTCTAATAAGAAATCAAAGAGAGACTACACTACCTCCTGGTAACTAGGATATACAAGGTCGAGATGTGACACAATAAGGAATGAGGAAACTTGCATGCTAAGCACCACAAATTCTCCTCCACCATATGGTTTCCTTGTCTTTTTAGGGGGTCTGGTGGATATTTGTTAGAATTATCTTTATGGCCATGTTCTACTAGTTTCCCATCCTTCCACGTGGTATTGTAGGGCATGTCATGGAGTCTCAATCTATCATTCATGTGAAAGTGTGGTCATTTTGCCCTGCCTACCTTTTATGACAAATCTTTTAAGGCATTTATGACTTTTTCAATTGTCTCCTTCTTTGTTTTGTTTTGGTAACTTTGGATTATGTAATAAATAATCTTCTCTTCTTCCATCTTAACTAGAGGCTTTCCTATTATTTTTTATTGTCATTGCAATTTTACATGCTTCTTGTAGAGTGGCTAGATTTTTTGATCTAGTCTCATAACTTGTCTTTCTTCTAAAAACATCCATATAAAATAATAAGCATATTGAGTCTACTAGCTTCATGTGTCATGGAATTTTTTTTAGCAACTTATTGAATATTTTATTAACATCTAATATTGATTCATTGTACCTCTTTTACACACTTGTTAATTCATGTAAAGAAAATGTAGGGTCAATATGATCTCCATATTATTTCAAGAAGACACTTTTAAATTCCAACTGACAACTAATTGATGCATCTTGTAATCCTTTATACCACTGCTTAACATCATTTTTTAGGGACTACATAAGCATTTTCATGTATACATCTTCATTTAGGACTTCAAAATTATCCATTACATTCTCAAATGACCTTAAATTATTCTCATGTGTCTTTTCTTTTTCTTGTAAAATCCAATTGCCTATATCTATCCACATTCATAGGACCTCTTGCAAAGACATTTTGTCCCTGATTTGGATGATACTAACATCTTTGGTTCTGAGGGTTATATTGATGGTGGTTTACACCATTATATTTATGATTACGGGGGAGCATTTGTGGATATTGTGGTTGGTAATATGTCAGAAGATATAGTTGACTTTAGGATCATATTGATGTGGTCCATACTGACATCCTTATTGAAACTCATAATGTGGGTTACTAGGAGGATTTTGTGGGTGTCCACATTGCATGTTGTTTTGATCATATAAGGAATTGAAATGATATCTATTGTAATTCTAATTATGTTCATTCATCATATCCTTGAGAGGATGCATGTTATTTATGGGTTATTTCTACATGGGTAGGCCTTCCCCTATCAGATCCCTGAAGATTATTTTCTTGTGGTTGCTGATGTGTAGGGGTGGAATTTATGTCATTTATTAGTTCATCCTGGGTATTTGGCAAATACATTTTGGCTATGATATTCAACGCTTCTTGTACTAATCCTTTATTTTTTCCAACCAAATTTAATTAATGTGTTGTGTCATATAAATCTTGCAACTGGTTTTGTAATTATTATTCGGTGCATCCATTTTGTTCATCTAGATTAGGTACATTTGTGTGAGAATCCTCTAAGTTCCTTCTTGGTGTTACTGGAGAAGAAAAGCTAGGATGGGCATTTAAAGTTCTTTTCCTACTAGAAGTATGTTGAGAATCCTCGCATTGATTTCTTTGCATTCTTTAATTATGGGATTTATTAGCATAGGTTAAAATCATTTGTTCTTCACAATGTCATTGAATATCTCTTTGTAATTTTTAAGGAAAATATAGTTATCAATAAAGTCCTTAAAGAACTTATCAATACTCTCATCTTCTCAGTCAGGGAATATTCTTCCCCTTTCAAATGCCATCTGATTATTTTTAGGATTGTAGTTTCTTTCCTTTTCTGGTTTTGTTTCCCTTTTTTATTTAACTCCAAATGTTCAATGGGATGCCCTTGTCTCAAAGATCTCCTTCCAAACATACACATTTGAGACTTTGAGTACTAAAGACTCAGATTTCTATGTCTGGTTCTTCTAACCTCGCGGGTTATTTCAATTTTATTCTTATACTTCCATGTTTTTTTTTGTCAAAGTCGTCACCTCTTTTGTCTTAAGAGGAAAAATTATAACATCTTCCAGATTCTTTCCACCAGAATATTCTTTCTTTAATCTTCCCCAACAAAGTCACCAATCCATTGGTTGTGTGACTCGGATGGGGCTATCTCAACTAGTTTGATTTGATAATAAAATGCCAAATATTTTTTTATTCAACTCCCCAATAGAGTCACCCATATGTTGGTTCCCAAATCAACATATTGGAAAACCATAAGACTATGTAAAGGTCTATGATCAGGTTCTATAAATAAATTGGCCAACATATAGGATTGATTAAAATGATCAAACTCCCCTACACTTCTGGCTCTACTAGAGCAAGACAAGTTTACCTTTATAATGATTAAGTAAATTTAGTCTCCTTTTAATCTATCTTTTATCTCTATCTTAGAATGACATGAACTTCTAAAATAGATTAATCTACAGATTTCTTACTACTCCTACCCTTACTCCTAATCTTCCTATTCCCGAGTCCTTTTACTTCTATCTTCACTTCTATCTACTCTACTTATTTTATATGATATGATAGAAAGTAAATTCCACCAAGATAATTGAGAGGGGGGGGGGGGGGGGGTGAATCAATTATCTGATAATTATAACTTTTATCAACTTCAACAGCATTAAACCATGTAAGCAATATAATTACCAACCATAGAAAGATATTCATACAAAATAACACAATGACACAAGATATGTTGACTAGGGAACCTCTTGATCAAAGAGTAAACCCCGGTGGGAATGATGCCCACAAAAGATGCACTAATATTAATATTCCTTATGAAAGGATGGACTCTGTTAGGAGTCTTATGAAATACATTCAGTACATATGAATCCCCGTTAGGAGATTTTGAATCCCTGTTAAAAGATTCTAACCCTGTTAAGAGTTATGGAAGACAGATGGACCCACTGGCCAAATGGCTTCAATGGAAAGATCACTGAACACACTATCCAACAGATATCTAGATTATTCAATAGAATAATAGAAAATATGTTACCTCCTCTCTCATTGTGCCAAACCGCACTCTCTTCTACATCAGATCTCAATTTCAGATCTCTGTACCTCGCATGTCTTCTTTCACAATTTCGCTTTCACAACTCATTAGCTCTTTTCTTCACTTCATGCATACATCATCACATCCAACCATATTACAAAAAGGAAAAACATTCCTTCTTTTATACCACACTCAAGTAATTACAAATGAGTCGGCATCCAATTACAAAGTAAAAGTTTCCACATGCTACATCAAAATTACACAAAATTGTCGACTTTCAATTACAATAATTCTTCACTCGTCTGACCTCAAAGTTTTCATTTTCATCCACATCACTATCAACGTGTCTTCAACTTCCCTTTAACTGCGCAAAACCAGATTCCATCCCGATTAGGAGATATCATCCGATTTCCACAAACCACTACTTAGGAACACTACCTGAATAGTGCTTCCACCAAAATGCTCATAACTTCCATGAATAAATGAATTAATATCTACGCTCTTAACCATAAACATACAACATATCAAAGAGTATATCCTCAACATTGCATGGCTCCAACTGCAATATCCCACGTGCGCTAATCCAAACACTATCTGCTTCTTTGCAAGTCTCTGGTAGATCACTGTGTTGACATCAATGACAATCATAGTCATGAATGCAACAACAACTGCTACAGAATGGCTACCAAACATTTAGCATTCATTCCTAACAATCTCCCCCATTTGCATTGATGGAAACATAGATGAAAAAAACATCCAATGTTCCAAAAATCCAATACTGCAATACTGCTGCTCTAGAAAAATATTTCAAGTCCTCTTCATCAATCAAATCTTGCTTCATTTTCCTGTTCAGATAGTACAAATGGTTTTTTCATGTACACTTCTCCCCCATTGACATCAATGACAAAAATCTTATCATTATGTCAACAACAACTCTAATGTCAAACGACACTATTCAGAAAATACATTCACTAGAGTCCTCGTGACTCAGCTCAGATACACATACTCCCCCATAGAGGAAGTACCAACAGCTAGTCCAGAAGAAAGATAAGCCTCATATACCACTGGACATATGCAACCAACTACATCACTTCTCAAAAGTAGGTTGGGGCATAACCCCAAGCATACCTCTCAGATACTCAAATGTATCCTTAGGCAAAGGCTTTGTAAATATGTCTACTATCTTCTCCTTTTTACTTATGTACTCAAGTTTGACTTCTTTCTCAGCAACTTTCTCTCTTACTACATGATACTTAATCTCTATATGTTTTGTCTTAGAATGTAATACAGGGTTCTTAGACATACTAATTGTGCTGGTGTTGTCACAATGTATGACAACAGGTTCAACAAACTTTATTCCAATATCCTTTAGCATTTTCTTCATCCAAATTATCTGGTTACAATTATTTGCTGCTACTACATATTATGCTTTTGTTGTGCTGTGTGAGATACAATTTTGCTTCTTGCTTAGCCAAGAAACTAATCTTCCTCCAAGGAAAAATGCTCCACCACTGGTGCTCTTCTTATCATCAACACTGCCTCCCCAATCAGCATCTGTATATGCACATAGGGTAAAATCATCAGATTTTTCATACCATAATCCATAGTCCATTGTGCCTCTTAAATATCTTAGTATCCTCTTTACTGCTGCATAATATGATTCTCTAGGTTCAGCTTGAAATCGTGCTAGAATTCCAATTGAATGTGATATATCAGGACTTGTATGAGTCAAGTACTGTAATCATCCAATCATAGATTTGTATTTCTTTTGTTCAACTGTTGGTGTTTCATCTATGCTAGATAATTTATGTCTAGTTACCATAGGTGTTCCAACTGGTTTACAATTTTCCATTCCAAATCTTTTCAGCAAGTCATTCAGGTAATTTTTCTGACTTACAAAGATACCATCATTGTTCTGTGTTATCTATAATCCCAAAAAGTATTTGATTTCACCAATCATACTCATTTCAAATTCAGTCTTCATTTCATTAGCAAATTTGTCACTAGCTTCATCTTCTCCTCCAAAAAAAATGTTGTCAACAAAAATAACTATAATCAACAAACCATTTTCAATTTCTTTTGTGTACAGATTGCTATCAACTGTTCCTTTTGTAAATCCCAACTTTAACAAATACTTGTCCACCCTTGCATACCAAGTTCTAGGTGCTTGCTTTAGTCCATATAAGGCTTTCTTCAATTTACATACCATGTCTCCTTCTTGAGTCAAAGGAAAACCTTCAGGTTTCTCAATGTAGACTTCTTCTTCCAATTCTCCATTCATAAATGCTGACTTTACATCCATCTGATATACTTTGATTTTCTTATAAGATGCACAAGCCAAAAACATTCTTACTACTTCAATTCTTGCTATAGGTGCAAAGGTTTTTTCATAGTCAATTCCTTCTTGCTGTGAGTATCCCTTACATACCAATCTTGCTTTGTTTCTTACTACTTCTCCTTGTTCATTCATCTTGTTTTTGAATACCCATTTAGTTCCAATAACATTCTTGTCTTTAGGTCTAGGGACCAATTCCCATGTCTTGTTCTTTTAAATATGATCTAGTTCTTCTTTCATAGCATTAATCCAACTTTCATCTTCACAAGCTTCACTAGTAGTTATAGGTTCAATTTGAGAAATCAAACATAACTATTCTTGTACCTTATTCCGAGTTAGAACTCCTCTTTTAATGCTTCCAATAATTTACTCAATAGCATGATTTCTTGATAAATTCTTGTTAGGTGTCACTATCTCAGATCTCACTTCAGGTGTAGGTTCTTCAATGAATTCACTATGGCTTTCATTCAACAAATCACTGTTAGTCTCATAAAATAATTTTGTAGTTCCAGTGTTAGGTTCAGGATGAGCTTCTCCATCTAATTCATAATCAAGCATTCTTTCCTAAATTTTGAACTTTTCATCAACTTTAACATTTGCACTTTCAATAATAGTCTTAGTTCTTTTATTGTAACATCTATAGGCTTTTCTTTTCAAAGAATATCCAAAAAATATACCTTCATCACTTCTAGGATCAAACTTTCCAATATCATCATCTCTCTTTATATAACATTTTCTTCCAAAAATTCTAAAATACTTAACTGAGGGTGTATGTCCAAACCATAATTCATAGGGTGTCTTGTCTGTGTCTGCTCTATTTTGTACTCTGTTCATTGTATACACTGATGTGTTCATTGCTTCTGTGCAGAATATCTTCACCAAATCATTCTCAAATAACATAGATCTTGCTACTTCAGTCACTGATCTGTTTCTTCTTTTTGAAATAACATTTTGTTCAAGTGTCCTAGGGGTTGAAAATTGTCTCTTAATGCCATTTACTTCACAAAAAGTGTTAAACTCTCTAGAAGTAAATTCTCCACCTCTATCAGATCTCAAACATTTAATGTTCATTCCAGATTCACTCTCAACTTTATTCTTAATGATCTTAAACTTATCAAATGCTTCAAACTTTTCTTTAAGAAATGAAATCCACATCATTCTTGTAAAATCATCAACAAGAATCATAAAATACCTTTCTCCATAGAATCCTCTAGTCCTAGTAGGACCGCTCAAAACTGTATGAACAATCTCCAACTTTTCTACAGATGTAAACTTCTTACTAGGAAAAGAACTTCTCTTATGTTTAGCCATCACACATTCTTTGCAAATCATGTTAGTAGGCTTCGTAATTTTAGGCAAATCCCTTACTGCAAGTGTAGTACTTACTTTCACAATGTTGTCAAAGTTTATATGACAAAACCTTCTATGCCATAACCAATTGTCATCAATCTTAGTAATCAAACATGTCATCTCAGTAGGATTCAACTGAAATACATTACCTCTAGTTCTAGATCCAGTTCCAATAAGATTTCCATCTTTATCCTTTATCACACAATTTTTCTTAGTAAACCAAACTTGATATCCCTTATCAACTAACTTTCCAACACTTAAAAGATTATGTTTCAATCCATCCACAAAATAAACATCATCAGTATTAGTCTTTCCATCAAGAGTAATAGATCCTATACCTTTAATCAAACAAGGTGCATTGTTTCCAACTCTAACAACTCCTCCATCTTAATTGTTAAACTTTATGAACTTTTTCATGTCTCCAGTCATATGATGTGAAAAACCACTGTCTATAATCTAATCAGCTTTCTTTTCAACTTGAGAAACTAAGGTTTTTTCTTCCTTAACATCAGTTTCAGGATTCTCTTCTTTAATTGCTACAAATCCCATGTCATCATTATTCTCAGTATCACTTTCACTTAGAGTTCTCTCTACACTAGCTTCAAGATCTTCATCATTAGCATAATAAAATTCCTTAGATCTTCTAGGTTTGAAATTGTTTATGTAATTTTTAACTCTCTTAGGACACTTAGATGCAAAATGACCATATTCTTGACAAGTCCAACATTAAAAATTTTTCTTACCATCTGGTTCTCTCTTCACAAGAAAGGCAATACCTTCTTCTATCTTCTTGTCTTCTTCATTTCTAGATCTGTTGTTGCCAACATAATCTCCGCTCACACTGATGCTTCTTGACAAAGTAGGGAAAACACTAAGAGCACTGAATGTTGTGTCCATTCTAGGCAAGTCTCCTGATAACCTCAGGTTCATCTTTGATGCTTCCAATCTTCCAAGAAGAGTCTCTCTTGTAAAGTTTGAAGTATAGGGTATAACTTGTTCAATCATTTGTGTTGTCTGCTTAAATACAGGAGTCAATGTCCTCAAAATTTTCCATATCACTTCATTCTTTGTCTTTTTTCCTCCACAATATTTTATGCCTACAACAATTTCTGACATTATAACAATATAGCTTCTAACAGATTCATCTTCCATCATTCTTATATCTTCAAATGCACATATCCAATTATGTAATCTAACTTTCTTTGCATGTTCATCACCTTCAAAAGTAGAGTGTAAAGCTTTCCAAATTTCATAAGATTTTTTCAAACATTTTACCTGATTGTACTCATTCTTCGGAAGGGCTGTCAAAAGTGCTTCTCTTGCAAGTATGTTACACATGAATAGATCTCTCTCATCGCTAGTACATGTTTCAAGATTGTCCTCTTCAATGATAGTCTTATCATTCTTTGTAATCAACCAATAACCTGGTCCTAAACATAGTAGGTGTGTCTTCATCTTTTCTTTCCAGCTGTCAAAATTTACTCCATCAAACTTAGGGCTTTCTTTTTTGAAATTCGCCATGGATCTCCTTAAGATCTTAAACTTCTTTTTCAAGGACCTGCCTCTCTGATACCAATTGTTAGAAAGCAAAGTCCACCAAGATAACTGAGAGAGGGAGGGGTGAATTAGTTATCTGATAATTATAACTTTTATCAACTTCAACAGTATTAAACCATGTAAGAAATATAATAACCAACCATAGAAAGATATTCATACACAATAACACAATGGCACTAGATATGTTGACTAGGGAACCTCTTGATCAAAGAGTATACCCCGGGGGGAATGATGCCCACAAAAGATGCACTAATATGAATATTCCTTGTGAAAGGATGGACTTTGTTAGGAGTCTTATGAAATATATTCAATACATATGCATCCCTGTTAAAAGATTCTAACCCTTTTAAGAGTTATGGAACACAGATGGACCCACTGTCCAAACAACTTTAATGGCAAGATCAGTGAACACACTGTCCAACTGATCTCTCGATTATTCAATAGAATAATGTTACCTCCTCTCTCACTATGCCAAACCGCACTCTCTTCTACATCATATCTCAATTTCAAATCTGTGTACCTCGCATGTCTTCTTTCACAATTTCACTTTCATAACTCATTAGCTCTTTTCTTCACTTCATGCATACATCATCACATCCAACCGTATTACAAAAAGGAAAAACATTCCTTCCTTTATACCACACTCAAGTAACTAGCAGTTGCATGCTTTTGTACATGCAACAATGAGATGATAGGAGATTTGATTACAATATATATTGTGAATTCATTTTTTGATATCACCAACAATTTTGGAAAACTTAAAATATATACTTTCATTTCATTTTTTTCAGTTTATTTTTATGTACATGATAATAATATGACATTTTTTTGTATTCCTACCACTATAGAATCCCTATTGACATATTAAATGATAATAAAAAATTTAAAATTATAGAATCCCTATTGACATATTAAATGATACTAAAATATTTAAAATTTGAAAAAGTTTATAGCTCTATAAGGAAATAGATGGTGCCTTAGATTCAGGATAATAAAGAGTAATTTGAAATGTCATTAAAAAAATGGTAAAACACACAAGGATGTTTTCAGAAGCTTCATACAATTATCATGGACCATAGCAGCTCAAAAACTGTATTGACTATATCAAGTCAGTTGTGAACACAATATGGTGATATTAAAGATGCATGACAAATGTATGACAACATATTTCATCAAAAAATTGTAGGATACCCACATTTTTGAAGCGTTTTATTGTGAGAAAAATAATGTCAAGTTCTAATTAGTTAGAAAAACTAATGATTTATTAGTAAGGAAAAAAATATATGCTCATCTATCAACAAAAGAAGTAAGATTGCAAGAAAAATATATCATATTCTCATTGATCAGATGATAACATTGAATTATCAGTGAGAAAAGACATGTTAATGTTTGCATTTTTCCCAAATCAGCAAAGTGTATTTATTTATAAGTACAAACTCTGAAGAAAATGCTTTCAATCCTCATAAATAAGCATATATTGCTATTTGATAAAAAAATAATGTGAAGATTTAGGGAAAATGCCTTTAATTCTCAGAATCAATAGAACCTGCAAATTTATCAGTTAAGAGAAGGAAGATCAGAGGAAATATACGCTAAATCCTCATGAAGTAGAAAACTTGGCTTCTTTATCAACAAAATGCTTGGTGAATTTCGCTTACCATCCTATGTGAAAATCAAGCAATCTTTGTGCAGCTTTTTGGTCTTCTATGGTATTCCTCAAAGGCTCAAAAAAGGTAGCAAGGATGTCAATGCCAATCAAGCCTTTCTTCTCAGCCTATGCCAATTATTAAGAATTAGTAAGGATGTCAATCCCTTCATACCATTATGCTCAGCCTATGCAACTGTTTAAGTAGTTAAGTGACTCTGTTATTCATAATATGTTGATACTCAGACAAGTAGAAATAAAAAGTTAGATGTGCTTATAGGAAATGACTATCTAGCCCCATGCACGAGTTACCTTCATATAGAAGATTGCTTAAGTAGCATTGAAACTTGGCAACGCGTCTCCCTTCTAAACAAAAAAAAATCAACAATTATGGTAATATTATACACATGTTTCTATTTGCGAGATTTAGTTTTTGCAACTTTCTAATTTTTTTGTGTTTCTTTTTAAGTAAACAAAGTAAATAATATGTGATAAGATTAAATGTATTGATTGATATGCAATCTATATTCAATCTAAGGTACCAGAAAAAAAAAAATAGTTGGAGAGGCTGACAATTTTCTAGTCGGAAAATTATTTTTCAGGGAGCAAAGATCCCACATAAATCCTATTGGCTTAATTACAAATGAGTCGGCATCCAATTAAAAAATAAAAGTTTCCACACGCTACATCAAAATTACACAAAATTGTCGGCTTTCAATTACAATAATTCTTCACTCGTGTGACCTTGAAGTTTGTGTTGTCATCCACGTCACTATCAATGTGTCTTCAACTTCCCTTTAACTGCGCAAAACTAGATTCCATCCCGATTAGGAGATATCATCCGATTTCCACAAACCGCTACTCAGGCACACTGCCTGAATATTGCTTCCACCAAAATGCTCATAACTTCCATGAATAAATGAATTACTATCTATGCTCTTAACCATAAACATATAACATATCAAAGAGTATATCCTCAACATCACATAGCTCGAATTGCAATATCCCATGTGTGCTAATCCAAACACTATCTGCTTCTCTGCAAGTCTCTGGTAGATCACTGTGTTGACATCAATGACAATCATAGTCATGAATGCAACAACAACTGCTACAGAATGGCTGCCAAACATTCAGCATTCATTCCTAACATGATATGTTTAAATAATGCTATAGACTAGTCCCTTCTCTTCCTATATTACTTATGCCATTGTAACTCATCCACTTGAATTTAAGTCCCACTTGAGAAGACCAATCAAACAAGTTATATAAAGAGCTTAATTTCTTCAAATAATTTAAAATATACTTGATATCTAAATCTATCTAGTACAAATAACTTCGCATATAAGAATTTAAATAATATTTAATTGCTTGAATTGAAAACTAAAGAGAACCGAACTCATAATGGAAATATTTGTATGCCACAATAGGTAGAGAAAATATTGTATCTTCTATTTCATGTCTTTGTATTACCCCTTTTTTATTAAAAAAAATAAACCTCCCCCCTTTATCCAATTTTTGGTCCCCTTTTATAGATAGAAGGGATCCCAATAGATTGGTTACAATTTTTTATTATGAAATAGTATGACTTCTCAATTAACAAAATAGTTATTCTAATAAACTAATCATCTTCCTAATGAACCAAGAGACACAAAAAAATACTAAAGCTCGTGATCCCTAAACCTGTCCTTTAGAAAAATGACCATCTTTGGTCAAGAATCGAACTAGATACAAATTGGAATGATATGTATGACATCAAAATAGTCCTTGTAATCTTCTCGATCTCAGTAATATATTTCGTTCATTCCTTCCTTCTTGCATATTTTAGGGTGACTGGATGAAAACTCCTTCCAAAGATACCAATTCAATTTTATTCATTGGGGTGATCTGGATAGATGAAGAGACTTGTACTCTCTTGTCAATCATTTAAGTCTTCTCATAAATACATCTTCTGCACATCTAATTTAAACATGCCAAATTAGCTTGGTGTTTCTGAGATAGTTTATACACCTTTTGGGCATGCTAGTTCCTCATCAAAGAGACATCCAAAATTGGGGAGTCCTTGGAGTGTAGGAAACAAATAAATTGTCTGACAATGCTTGATGTTTCTGAGTCAAGGTGAAACACTAACTCTTGCACTTGCCATCCTATTCAGGAGTTCATAAAAAGCTTGACTTGTCGACAATGAAGACCCAATGAAATTTTTTGATACTGTGGCTCCAATATATCTTTTGTATAGTACCTTTTCAAGCCATGTTGGGTAGTTTAGTGGAGTTAAAAAGTTATGTAATCTTTCCAGCAATGCATTTAGTCAGTAATTCAAGGTAATGGAGCAGTTTGAAAATTGTGTGTAGTGCCTGACTATGTGTGTAATTAGTGGGTTGGGTATTTGAGCCTTAATACTGTCCAACAATATATGGTGTTAGGGATTCAGGTAAAAACTAAAACCTTTGAACCTCTTTGAAAGTTGGAAAAAGAGTCTAACTTGCCAATAATGCATGATGTCGGATAGTCAGGACAGAATTAAAAATTTCTTCAAGTTTGGGAGTTCGAAAAGAAGCCCAACATTCCAAATTTGTAGGATGTCAGGTAATCAGGGGAAACTCAAACTTACATATTTATTCACACTTGGTTATGAGTACCCAAATTCATAAAATATTGATCAAATTTGACTATGGGAAACTAGAAATAGACATGTGGACTTATTGAAAATGGATGAACATGATCCTAAGGAAAAATTGTTTGTCAAACTTTAAGATTCACAGGGTTTATTTTTAAGGTTTTGATTGATTTTTATTTCTTAGGAAACACTACATTTTACAAAAAAAATTATGGTTCCAAAAGAGTCTCCAGGCAATTTCAAGCTATCATGCGTAATTGAAATCATTGTTTTCTATTTTTAAGGTTGGGTTCCCATAGGGGACTTAAGCTCTATTTTTAGGAAGATGAGGTCCCATGGAGAAAATAAATTTCTATAAGATAATTCAGAATCTTTTCCTAGAAAATTGAAGCTCCCACTTTTTAGGCTTTCATATTTAATGCAGGTCCCATGAGGGGGGCTTATGTTCTATTTTTGTGGAAGAGGCGGTCCTATGATTTCTTTTACTATAAAATTATTTAGAATCTTTTGTTGGAAAATAGGAGATCCTAATTTTTAGGTCTGTGAAGATGGGGTGGGGCTAGAAATTGCCCCATCAGCTTAGGAGTATTTTTTGCCACATGTCAATCACCTGCTCTTTGATTTCTGCCCAAAATAAATGACTCCTGCCAAATATTTTATAGGGGAAATGAAAATTAATTTTTTATATCTCTGTACACAAAGACACTACACATAATATAGAATAATGAAATACAACCAAGGGAAAATTTAGCTACTGTATATTATGCAAATTATATTTTTTAAAACTTATTTTATGAATTGTTGAAGTTTTATCTGTAAATCTATATCAAATTTTGAATAAGATTTTAGTATTTAGGCATTTACACAACCGTTCCTCTATTTTACTTTCTAAATTTTTGTGGTTTAGGTATTTACACAATCATTCCTCTATTTTTTTTTTTGAAAAACCATCTAAAATATTTCATGTGCCTCTTAGGAAATGAATCATAAATAAGACAGAACACCCAAATAAGGAATTTGGCAGATATTAGTATGATTGTTACTATGTATTCAAGCTATTTATTTTTTTCTATTAAAGGGGTTTTAAATCATAACACTAAGACTGTAAATGTTGTTGGAAATTAAGAAATCATCAAATATTTAGCTATTGTGGTTTTGAAATGTACATTCAATAGGAACAACTATGGGGAGGATAATTCAATTAGGATTATGATAAAATTATAAGAAAAAAAATTAGTTCTATTATTTGATATGATTTTGGTAAAACTCCATTGACAAGATCTTATATATGACATACATTCAACATAACGAAGGTAAACAAAATTTTATGCCATAAAATAAATATCATGCTATAACAATTAATTTCACGAGGCCATAAATTTAAGAGCTTTGTCTCTTAAGCTGATTTCTACTGTGAAATTAAAGGGATTGCCAACTTCGTTAAATATAAGAGCTTAAACTTTTAAGTAGAGTTTCACTACAAAATTCATGAGATTGCTAACCTTTAAATATTCCTAAAAAATCTTAGCAACTTTGGCTCTATTTTTAAGGAAACCCCCCTCCATGGGACCCCAACCTAATCAAGTGAAAATGGAAATTGCCCCACCAACTTAAGAATGTTATGTGTCACTTGTCAAACATGTAAATTTAGATTGCAAAAAATAATTTGAAGGGAAAATGAACTTTATTACATGTTTAGCCGATAGATTATATAGCATGTGATTTTCACTAAAAACTTGTTTGATGCTCTGAAACCTCTTTTGTTATCAGTAAACTTTCTTGAAAAATAGGTTGCATGAACATTGTTGTTTGCTGAAAAATAAGATTCACTGAAATCATTAATGAAAATACAAATCAAATCTTCTAGATATTTCAACCTTAAAAATTAGTTCTTTGCAAAATCAAATCTCCCAGCAATAAAAATGAAATCTTTGTAGAGTCAAATCTCTAAGTGATAAAAATAAAATCTAAAGACAAAAGAAGGAAAGATGGACAATGCAACCAAGTCAGAGAAGGCCACTTCATGGAGCACAAATGTCAGTTTGTAATTATGTATTGATCAAATTACCTCATTTCTCAAGGAAGCCAAGTATGTCAATCTTTGTACTTGGAAGGTCGGCACAAGCACTTCAGTTTATCTCTCCACAAAGAAGTGTTTTGTGCCCTTTACAATTGATTTGAATATTTCAAGGTGTAGTCATGATGAATGCCTTCAATTTCTCTAGGGTGGTCCACATGTGTTCTACAAAGCCATCATAATTTTTTTAAGTCATGAAAAGGCCTCATCTACAACATTTCTTTCCATCTAGCTTTCCATTCAGAGGAAATTTTGGTACCTAGCTAGAGAATTAAATTCATGGTGAGACAAAATTAGATTTATAAAGAAGATTTTAAACCCCCAAGATTAAGTTGGAGTTAGGTCAAGTTTGGTGACATCATTTCAGTTGGAGTTCCAATATTTTCTATCCTAAAGAGAAAATGTCTATTGGTCATCGTGTGAGTAGCAGTCCCTTAGTGGGTTAAAGAGAAGTCAGATGTGAATGAATGGATGAATGAGTAAGTTTAATGACCTCCACAAGACCAAGGGAATAAGAGACCAAGAATCCAATCCTAAATCATCTTCACGTTCTTCATAATTTCAACTCTTCTATTGTAAATCTTTATCAGAAAAACAATAGTTTTGTAAATCTTTGCTTCTTCAAAAAGTTGATTTAGGCAGTCATCTTTCAGGACATTCTCATATTGACCACATATATCTTGGTATGTAGCACATTAAAAGATAAAGTATCATTCATTTTCTACAACCTCTTTGCTGCAAAGAGTATGCAACCTTTCTTCCCAAACCTCTTTGGGAATCATCCATCTACATGTCTCACACCTTAGATGATGTGACCCAGTTCTTAATTGCACATAAATCTACCTTTTCCTTTAATTTCCACCTACAAGTAATCTTTTTTGTCATGGTCCCAAGTGGGATTAAAAAATTTCACATAATGGGCTTTCCCCCCTATTTGGGTAGTCCACTTGGCAGCCTTGAATTTATCTAGCACAAATATTTTTATCTCTTCATTATTATTGGGACATTCTTGCATGTTAATGTCCCATTTGTTCAACCATTTATTATTTTGTTTCATACACATTTTCCTTTTATGAACTAGATTCTCCCCATCCACTAGTTTGGGCTAGTGATGATTATCCATATTCACATCTTTATCTAGACAACTTAATAAATGGATTACCACTGAAGCCTCTATCAGAAACATACCTGCTTTCCTTAGAAGAATCTCATATAGAACCGTTGATTTGACTTTGAGTTTACTAGTGATAAGATGCTTTTTAATTCTTACTATTTACTTCCATTTGTGATTTGAAAGGTTTCCCTATTCATGTTATAAGACAATGAGAGGGGCGGGGTGAATCAGTGAAACCATAGATCTTAAAACATTTTTCAACAACTTCCAAATTAACCAACATGCAAGAGATATTATAACATAAAAGTGAAGAAAATGAAACATCTACAACATGCAACACAATAACACCAATATTGTTCTCATGGAAACCCTTGGTTAGAGGGAAAAACAATAGTGGGAATTAGTACTTGTGAATTCTCACTACTGCAGAAATAAGATTTACCCTGTTAAAGGCATTGCATCATCTTGATAAGGGCATACTCAGTTAAGAGTATCTATAGTCTTGTTAGGAGCTACCTAGTTAAGGGATTTAGAAACTCCTTCTGAGAGTCACCTGGTTAGAGGGTTTGATCTTTAGACCTGTTAGGATCCTACTCACCCTATTAGGAGTGACCATGTTAATGGATTTAGACTGCAAACCTATTAGGATTTGCCTTGAGTAGAAACTCAAATGATGATCTGAAAGTAGTTCTCATTACTTGGCAGATCCATTGTTGTTTTTCTCAATGTGCTTCTCTAAGAATAATCTAACACTTCTTCCCTAACTTATCAAATCACAGTCATGCATCACAATACCTTATATTACAATTTACATCTCCTTTTATAGACCTTTTTTTATGTTAGTGGAAATAAAATAAAACCTAAAACATTTTATTGAGCCAACCAGAAAAACACTTCAAATCAAGTATGTGAGCATGCTAAAACACCTTTTCACATTCTTTGATGTCATCCCCAACTAACTTCATGGAAATCTAGAACAATCTTTGAATTTTTCTCCATTGGTTGACTGATTTAATCAGTCAGTACTATGTTCTAGCCAATATCACTGATTCTATTCCTCATATCTTTTCCTTTATTGAAAATTGGCTAATGTGATCCCAGAGATAGATTGATATGACACTAACCATGATTCATAATTAACCACAACCTAAAAATACCAAAATCTCCATCGTTGATCACATGTTCCATAATTGACTATCTTGCAATCGGTACACTTGAACACTTAGTAACTTTAATTGTTCAAACCAATGCACTATTGGTATGAGTGATTTAAAACTTCTAGTATGCTTTGTTGCCAGTGATGACAACACCACTTCAACACTTCGTGCTCTTGGACTCAATCATCTTCATCATTATGTGAACAATCTCCCCCTTTGGCATTGATGGCAACACTTAGTGAAAAATGTATCTCATGAACTATACGTGACTCCCCCTTACATAACTCCCCCTTTGATATTCATAATTACATAATTTTTCACTAACCATTGACTCCCCCTTTCAAAATGATAAAAAAGGTATGCAAGAAGTACCAAAACCAAAAATGTATTACTAGTATAATAAATGCCAACTTATATTTGGCTAAACACATTAGTAAAATTGTTCTTTAATACCTATAGATAATTTTCCCATGTCTTTTGTAGATTCTCCATGATTCTTATAAGTCCTTTTAACATATAAGCTAGATCTTCCAATTCATCTACAATGCTCATATCCAGTAAGGCTAAAACAACTTCATCCTCCTTTATTCCTATTTGCAATATATCCATTTTGGAAATCAAATGATTGTGTAGCTTTAATAATGTTGTACCCTTTTCTCCTACTCATTATTGTAATTTTTGAGCTTATGATTAACAATGCTTACTGAAGCTCCTAAATTTGTTACATAATGGTTCACTAGATCAAAATTGGAAACTAACTTCTTTAGCTTATGTTGAGCTTCAACTCTTTTATGCTCAATATCTTGAATATACTTTACAAAATAAAAAATTGTGGCAAGTATCTTACCACCTTCCTTCAGTGCTTTCTTCAACTAGTTCACACCTGCTGCTAATGAACCTCTATCAAGTGCAATTGACTATATCAATTTCTCTAATGTTTTCTTCTCGTAGTCATTTTCCACTCTTTGCATAGTTGCATCTTCAAGAATTTGTATTTGTTCTCCTACAACTATCACTAGTTTATATAATTTCTCAATAGGTGTAGCATTTGAGTCATGGGAAACATCAGGAACCAAGTCAAACAAAATGTCTCTTACTAACTAAATTACGCGTGCCTCTTTTTTCTGAGCCTTTATCATTTTCTTTTTGGCCTTAGATTGCATTGTCATAGCAATGTCTATGAGTCCAGTAGGGCTCATGAAACTCCAATCAATTGGTCCTTGAATAGCTAGAATATCATCTTCATCGTATTAATCCAAACTTTTCTTAATAGTAGACATGGACTATGAATATGTTACTTGTCCTTTCTCCTTATCTACAATATCTTCTTTTTGTTCTTTCTTTCCTTGCTCTCTCTCCACCTGCATATCTTTAGTATGTGCTTTCTCTTGTTTGTTCTCATCTCCTTTGGTTATATCTCCTATTAGTACTTGTTGTCGCTCTTCAGTTGATGCATTTTTTGTGGTATCATTAACATCTTTCATGACTTGTTCTATCCATGCATTCTCTGGAGCACTGACCCATTCTTCTGTAGTAACCTTGGAATCTTCAAGAACATTCAAGATGGAAATATCATCTATGGTGACTTCAACACCATCAATCTTCCATCCTCCATCAGTATGAGTTATATGTGGCTCGCAATGTTCATGTTCTTCTTTTTCTTGTTCTTCAAGACCCAAAACCTTCTTCAAGATAGCTTATGTTTCATCTTGAACTGATTGAGATTCACCATTGAGTAACCTTGTCAACCTTTTCTTGGTCTTGAATGTTGGTCTAACTTTCCCAAGAATCTCTTTGATTTCCTCCTTTAACATCTATGGTTGTAATTGATGGAATATGGATGAAGTGACTGAGAGGGGGGGAGTGAATCAGTCAACCATAAAACACTTCACTATTATTTCTTTCCAGATCCCTTAGGATATCTTAATGAATATTATCTATTTAACACTCGGTAAATAGATTGCAGTAACTTTGTAGATGCAGAAAGTATTAGTAAATTATCTTTAGATATTTATCAGCACTTGTATATGATTAAGATAGCAATTAAGAACACAAGAGACACAAGATTTAACGTGGAAACCCAATATGGGAAAAACCACCAATGTATCTAGATACTGATTTTTAGTTTTTTGAAGTGATGCCTAGTTAGAAGCCAACCCAGTAAAAGGTTACAAAACACACTGTTAGGTGTGACCTTGTTAGAGGATTTAATCACCCTGCTAGGAGTGGCCTGGTAAGAGGTCTTGAAAATAATTCAATGGAATTGTCACCTTGTTAGAGGATTTACAATATGGCTGTTAAACCAACTCGGTTAAGAGATTTACAATTCACTGTCACAATGATAAGAAGGTAACAATGAAAATGACCTGTATAAAAATGCAACTGCCTTGCTGATTACAGATCTCTATTCTGCATAAGTGTGATCCTTCCTGATCGAATATATCTCTGCTGCACCTCAAGGATATCTGATCATCCTTCACAATTTCACACACACCTTTTCTGCTTTTCTTCTATATATCTTCTGCTATGTATATATTATTTATTTTTCACATTTGACCTTTTATTTATATGATTTTAGATTTGTCAAATCGACATTACTTAGTATAACAGTCGGCTGAATTAAGAAAACTTTATTTGCAAAAATCCTTCAAGGGCCAACAGTGCTCGGTGACCATAACTTTCTACAATCTTTCAGAGATCGAGGGAACTCGGTAAACACTGATAATCCTTTTTCTTCGAAAATCGACTGAACTCGGTAAACACTAAATTTTCTTTGATGACCGACTGAACTCGGTAAATGCTGATTTCTCTTTGATAACTGACTGAACTCGGTAAACACTAAATTTACTGTTTGGCAGACTGACTGAGCTCGGTAGGTACTGAATGTTGTGGATTATGACATACTGTGACATCAAAGACAATACATAATTTGAGTAGCAATTTCCTTCAGACAATTGTTTCCAACAATCTCCATCTTTGGCATTGATGGCAACACAATATGTCATAGCATAAGAAATTTGAAAGAATTAGCTCGGTTCAGATTCAAATCTCCCTCTGTCAGCAAACTTCCTGTTTCTTGAAAACTCTTCCTCTGTCTATTGAAAATTTCTTCAAGTAATAGCAAAGACATAGCAAACACTCCCTCTTTGACAACACATGCCAAAGACAATTCACATATTACCGGTGTAAACTAATGTACCTCAAGTACTGATTCATATGCAATGATTCCTTGAATATGCTGCATCAACTGGTTGATTTTCAATCATGTTCTAGTTGATGCATCACTAAAACTGTATTTAGTGAGCCTCGGATAGGGGAATGACCCCTAAATTACCTCTTAGATACACAAATGCATCCTTAGGTAATGGTTTGGTGAAAATGTCTGCAATCTACTCTTTTGTATGAATATATTCTAATCTGATTTCCTTGTCCTGCACCAATTCTCTGATGAAGTGATGTTTAATAGCAATGTGCTTGGTTTTGGAATGCATCACTGGATTCTTTGAAATGTTTATTGCACTGGTATTGTCACAAAATATAACAACTAGTTCTTTGATTTCAACCTTCATACCTTGTAATAACTGTTTAAACCAAACAATATTTGAACAATTTACTACAGCAGCAACATATTCTGCTTCAGCTGTGGATTGAGATGTGCAATTTTTCTTTTTATTGGTCCAAGATATGAGTCTTTTTCCAAGAAAAAATGCTCCACCACTTGTACTTTTTCTGTCATCAATGTTCCCTTCCCAATCAGCATCAGTAAACACTTTTAAGTCTAGATTGCCTCCAAATTTATACCACAAACCATATTCTTCAGTTCCTCTTAAGTATCTTAAGATTCTTTTGATTGCCATCATATGATTTTCCTTAGGTTTTGTTGAGAATCTTGCCACTATACTGACTGCTAAGGCAATATCAGGTCTTGTGTGTACTACATAGTGCAATTTTCCAATCATAGATCGGTATAAGGTCTGATCTACATCTTTTGAATCATCATTTTTGGTAAGTTTTAGTCCAGTACACATGGGTGTACCAACTGGTTTTGAATCTTCCATACCAAACTTCTTAAGTATTTCCTTAATGTATTTAGATTGAGTAATGTATATACCATTCTTGCTTTGCTGAATTTGAAGACCAACAAAGAATTTTATTAAACCAAACATAGACATTTCAAATTCTTTGCTCATTTGCTCTGAAAATTCTTTGCACTGATCCTCATTCCCTGTAAATATAGTATCATCTACAAATATTTCTACCAATACAATTTTGTCATCCGGTCCTTCTTTAATATATAGATTGCTGTTATCATTTGCTCTTTTGAAATTAATCTGAATCAAATAGTTATGGAGTCTTTCATACCATGCTCTAGGAGCTTGTTTCAATCCATAGAATGCTTTGTGTAACCTGCAGACCATGTCCTTTTTATCTGGATCAACAAAACCTTCAGGTTGTTCAATGTAGACTTCTTCATCAAGAATTCCATTGAGAAATGTAGATTTTATATCCATCTGATATACCTTAAATCCTTTATGTGCTGCATAGGCAAGTAGAGTTCTTACACCTTCTAATCTTGCAACAGGAGAAAAAGTTTCTCCATAATCTATACCTTCTTCTTGAGAATAACCTTTACATACCAATCTAGCTTTGTTTCTAGATACTTGACCATCTTCATTCAGCTTATTCCTAAATACCCATTTTGTTCCAATTACATTCTTATCTTTAGGTCTAGGTACAAGAGTCCATGTTTTGTTCTTTTGTATTTGTTCTAATTCTTCATTCATTGCTTCAATCCAACTTTCATTTTTCAATGCATCTTTGATATTTCTAGGTTCAAAATCAGTAAGCAGACATGTACCTTTTAGCTTGCTTCTTGTCATAGTACCATCTGATTTGTTTCCAATAATTTGATCTAGTGTATGATTCCTTCTGACATATTTGGCTAGTATAGGTTCCTTGCCTTTTGAATGATTCATGTTGTTGTCTTCTAGGATCTCTTCTTCAGGTTGCTCGGGCTCGGTAGATATTTGCTCGGTAGCTTCTGGCTGAGACTCGGTTTGAATTTCTTCCTGTGACTCAGTTTCTTCTTGTGACTCAGTTTGAACTTCTTCCTGTGACTCAGTAACTGTGCTCAGCTCGGTAGATATAGTTTCCTCATTGATAGTTGTGTCTACCAATGTTTCAGGTTCAATGTAAACGAATCTTCTGTAGTTTTCAGGTTCCCTTTTGCTTTCTTCTTCAGTCTTTTCTGCAAACTCATCAAATTTTACATGTATACTTTCTATGACTTTGTGAGTAGACAAATTCAGACATTTGTATGCCTTGCTTTTGCTAGAATATCCTAAGAATATTCCTTCATCACTTTTCACATCAAATTTATTTCTTCTGGATTCTTTTAAGATATAACATTTGCTACCAAATACTTTCATGTAACTTACATTGGGTTTATAGCCATACCATAATTCATAAGGAGTTTTGAATGTGTCTTTCTTCAATTGTACTCGGTTCAAGGTATGAATTGCAGTGCTGATAGCTTCCTTCCAGTACTTTATAGTGATGTTCTTTTCTATCATTAGAGTCCTTGCACAATCCATAATAGATCTGTTTCTTCTTTCTGCTATTCCATTCTACTCAGGAGTTCTAGGAGCTGATACCTGCCTTTTGATTCCTCTTTCAATGCAAAAGTTGTTAAAATCATGGGAGATGAATTCACCACCTCTGTCTGATCTTAAGCATTTCAATCTTTTCCCTGTTTCCTTTTCCACTCTTGCTAAGTACCATTTGAATTTTTCAAATGCTTTTGACTTTTCTCTTAAATACATAACTGTCATCATTCTAGAATAATCATCAACGAAAAGAATAAAGAATTTATCTCCAGTATAGCTTTGTATTCCAATAGGTCCACATAAATCAGTATGCACAATTTCCAAAATTTTTGTAGACTGATAGTTCTTACTCTTAAAACTAGTTTTACTCATTTTGCCAATCTGACAATTCTTACATAGACCAGTATCAGGTTTCTTCAAAGTAGGAATGCCTCTAACCTTCTTGAATTTGCTTATCTTTATCATGTTATCAAAATTCACATGACATAACCTTTTGTGCCATAGCCAACTTTCTTCAATTTGAGCAATAAAACATGAATATTCACTGAGATCAAGATAAAATAAGTTACCTTTTATTTGTTTGCCTGATCCAATGAGTTTTCCTTTTTCATCTAGCAGTTTTAGGTCTAATTTTGCATACATCAGCAATGTGTCCCACCTTATGACAATTAAAGCACACAAGTTTATATGATTTATTACTAGGACTTATTTTAGTTTCCTTTAGTCTAGACTTAACATCTTGCTTAGTCCTCTTGGTTCCTGAAGACTCGCCAAATTCATAATTGATATAGCCTAAGTCATGTCTCTCTCCATTCATTCTCCAATTTTTTATTTGCTCATCAATCTTTGTAAAAATTTTATTGAATTTATTCAGTAATTCATTTGTAGCCTTCAACTCACCTTTCAGTTTCTCATTCTCCTTTTTCAGATTTTCATTTTCCATCAAGACTTCTTGATTTTCTTCATTTGTTTTGTGTAGATGTGCATGCAATCCACCTTATCTTTTAGGGCTTCTTCTGCAGCCTTTCTTTCTTCCATATGTTGACCCATTCTTATAGACAAAGCTTCCAACTCTCTCTTTATATTATTCATATCTTGAATCAACTACTCATTTTTCAAGGACATAGCCTCCAAGGCTTCAAATTCCTTAGATCCACTACATTCTGATAGTTTTTCAACAAGCTCTAATCTCTTGGCTATTGATTGCTTTAGTTGATCTTTCAATTTCTCAATAAATTATTTAGCATCTACAAGTTGCTTCTAAAGTTGTCTTTGATATCTCACCAATCCCTCCATATCTTCCTTAAGGATCCTTCTCAAGCTATTAAGATTCTTCAAGGGAACTTGGATCTAATACCAATTTTTAGTGTTATAAGGCACCAAGAGGGGGGGGGGTGTGAATCAATGCAACCATAGATCTTAAAATCCTTTTCAACAACTTCCAAATTAACCAACATGCAAGAGATATTTTAACATAAAATCAAAGAAAATAAAACATCCACAACATGAAACACAAGAAAACCAATATTTTTATCATGGAAACCCTTGGTTAGAGGGAGAAACCACTGTGGGAATTAGTAACCACAAATTATCACTACAACAACAACAATATTTTCCTTGTTAAAGGCATTACATCACCCTGTTAAGGGCATACCCAGCTAAGAGTATTTATAGCCCTGTTAAAAGATATTACAAAAGTCATGTTAGGAACTACATAGTTAAGGGATTTAGAAACTCCTTTCGAGAGTCACTTGGTTAGAGGATTTGATCTCCAGACTTGTTAGGATCCTGCTCACCTTGTTAGGAGTGACCCTGTTAAGGGATTTAGACCGCAAACCTATTAGGGTTTTCCTTGAGTAGAAACTCAAATGATGATCTGAAATTATCACTCATTACTTGACATATATGCTATTGTTCTTCTCAATGCGCTGCTATGAGAATACTCTAGAAGGTTTTTGTCCTAACTTATCAAATTGTATTCATGCATCGCAACACCTCATATTATGATTTACATCTCCTTTTATAGACCTTTTTCTATGTCGATGGAAATAGAATAAAACCTAAAATCTTTTATTGAGATAGCCACCAAAACATTTCAAATCAATTATGTGAGCACACCAAAACACCTTTTCACATTCTTTGATGTCATCCCTAACTAACTTCACATGAATCTGGAAAAATCTTTGACTTTTTCTTCACCGGTTAACTGATTTAATCAAACTTACTATGTCGGTACTCTGTTCTAGCCAATATCACTAATTATGTTCCTCATATATTTTCCTGTACTAAAAACTAGTTGATGTGATCCCATACATAGATTGATTTGATACTAACCATGATTTAAAATGAACCACATAACCTAAAAAGACAAAAATCTACATCGTTGATCACCTATTTCATAACTGATTATCCTACAACAGATACACTTGAACACTTATTATCTTTAATTGTTCGAACCAATGCACTATTGATATGACTGATGTAACACTTTGAGTATGCTTTGTTTCCAGCAATGACAACACCGCTTCAACACTTCATGCTCTTGGATCCAATCATCTTCATCATTATGCTAGCATGCCCCCCCAAACCTGACAACCATAGAGCGCAACAAGAGTTACCAACAATCCAAAGAGATTTTTCTTGGTTTTCCAATCCCATAATTCTTCTTATCTATACCTATTTTGTAGCAAGAAAGAAGCTTTCTAGCCTCGATGTATCTATTTAGTTCTACATGTTTCCCAGATGATCATGTTATGGAAATCATTTCCTATGTATTTGTATTCCTACACAATCTCTAACAAACTTCCTTCAAAGATGAATTTATCTTGTTGTTTCTTCCCCTTTAAAGAGGAAATCATGATATTGGTTTTTCTAGTGTTCACCTGCATCCCCACCTACTGACAAAAGCTCTCTAGATCTTTCAAATATTCTCTCAAATCTTGGATAGTTTGTGCAATTAGAATGAAATTGTCTACATAAAGAAGCAACTTCACCACACAACTAGCAAGTTGGACACCCTCCATAATAGTTTTGTTGTTTGTGTTCACTTATTTAAGGGTTTAAAGTGAAACACTATCAATTTTTACATTTATTGATTGTGAAAATTTATATTTATGATTTCTTTTAGATAATTTTTCTATCTTATAGTAAGTAGTATACATATACTAAATTAGAATATGTAAAGTCATATAATAATAATAATAGTATTAGTACTTGCCAATATTTTAAGCAAGTAGTATTGCATCATTTTTGGATTTCTTCCTTTAACTAGTGATTAAAACTAATTCTTTCCACCAATTACAATTTAGTTTATTTGTATTTTGTTAAAAATATAACATTTTCTATAGTCTACATGTAAATTTTTTAAGTTTATAAATTGTAAAAAATATTTCTTGATGAAATGATTGGTTAAAACATTTAAGTTCTTATAGACCCATTTTTTATGCATGAATAGATTTTATAGAAGTTTTTAAAAATTTATAAGAATTTTTTAGGATTTTTTGTTTTAAATTATTTTGTTAAGTTCTCATGAAGATTTTTTATTTTATATTAATATATTGTTAAATTAAAAATTATGTTATTTGAATTTATTCTAGTTTATACTATTAATTTTTACAAAATATTATAATTTTTTTCTACTAAAAATATAGAGTCAACTGTTTACAAAGGAGTCTGGTTGTCAAAGCTTTACATCGGTATAGACAGTATAACAGTTATAAAAGCCTACATACAAAATTTACATCGGAGACAAAAATTACTACAACAAAAACTGTTGCCAGAATACCTAAGAAGGACCTATCAGTCCCATCCTTTCTCCTGTCCATGTTCTTCACCGTGGCTTAGGTTGTGTTCATTTGTTTTCCAAAGATCTTCATTTCTAGTTTCAATTTCACCTTCAATGTAATCATTCACTGTGTCTTCTCTTGTATTTCTTTCATTCTTATCCTATGGTATCATAGTGACTTGTAGGCTTAGATTTGTCAAGTTACTGCCAGGTTGTTCATCATATCTTTGAACTCCTAAGTGTACCATCTCAAGAGCATTCACAGCTTGAATATCTTTAGCAAACAAGATAGTGGCCCCTTCTTTTACCAGGCTTTGGAATCTTTCTCTTGAGATCTGTATAGTAGCAGTGACTTGTGACATAATAGTAAAATGTGTGAGTTTATAATTAAACTCAGCAAGGTCCCTTTTCTTAGCCTGGAAGATGTCTTCATTCCTCTGCTTCCAAATAAACAAAAGAACTTCAATAGTAAATGTAATCCAGAAATAATTGAGTTTTCAATCAAAATTCTCCACATACCCAACCATAATTTCATGCCAGGACAGACTCGACTCAAAATATCTCAAAATATCATAGCCAAAAAAAGAAGACCAAACTTTAACAACCCACTGACATTCAAAAAACAAATGCTCATATGACTCAGTACTATTACAAACAGAGCATAAGATGGTGTTCCTTGACCCTTGAGACACAAAGTAGCCAATAACATGCTTTTTCAATAGAAAAATACATTTAAAACAAACCTTTTTGGGCTCCACATGAGAATGTCATAACAGTTCAAAAATTAAATGCCACTTATTGCTAGACCAGTTCAAGCCCCAAACTTGGTTAATTTCATTAAAGATGTTGTTATTATCATTCAACATTTTATAAATTTGTTTGCAAGAGAAGTTCCCAAGAGTGTTACCATCCTTCCATTTAATATAAATGGGATTTTTCCAAGAAACAATGCATTTTCCCGGGAACCAATTACCCACAGCCTTAGTTATAAGAGTGTAGGTTTTCTTTTGAGATGTAGGAATGTCAAACTTGCTGCTTAACTCTACCCAAAAGGAGAGCCTGTTATCTACTATAATATCACTGATGAGGGATATGCCTTTTTTTTGTTCCAACTTCTTGCCGAACAGCACTGGGTGAGGGCAAGTGGTTTATCATTTAGATAGATCCCCCACCAAATGGATCTGTCAAGGACAAAGAAGTATGGATTTCTCCCCACAACACTTTTGGAACATAGGAGTGGTTTAATTTCCTTCCATGCCTTCCACAGAGCAGAGAACACCTTAGAACCAAAGACTTTCACATCAAAATCACCAAGGAGGATGTCAAGAAAAGGGACATTATTCCAAGATTTACCTTTCTTAATTGAGGATCTAACAATATTGTTCCTAATTAAGACTTTCCAAGGCTCATTACCAGAGATGGCTTTAATAATCCATTTGGAGGTTAAGGTCCTCCCTTGTTTTTTGAGATCTTTAATTTCCAATCCTCCCTGCATTCTTGGGGTACAACACCACTCCCACTTGACATTATTCCTCTTTCTATTTCCAATACCATCTGACCAAAGGACATCCCTCGAGATCTTCTTGAGCTTATTTGTTTGAGAGTTAGTAAACAACCAAGTTAAAGCATAGTGTATTGCATGGGATGAAAGAATTTTCTGGACTATCTGTAATCTTCCTGCTAGAGATAGCATATGAGGTTGCCATTTTAAGTGTTTCTTTTCTATTTTCTTATAGATCCAATTCCACATTTCATTTAGTGAAGGGTCAATGGAAAATAGAATTCCCAAATATCTGACAATAACATTAGGGCCCAACCACTACCATCCTTTGTCCCCTAGCCAAGGGGGAGGGGTGTTGTCCCATCCAAGAACAGTAGATTTATGAGGGGCTATCTTAGCACTAGATGCTTTGCAAAATAATTGAATTCTGCACACCACTCTATCAAAATTTTGCTCTGAGAGATCAACAAAAATGGTTTTATCATCTGCAAACTATTCAATAAGAAGGTCCTCACTATTAGGAAGAGAAAGACCCTTAATAGGGGGACCAAATTCAGTGGCCTTAAGTATGTAAGTCATAGCATCTGCAACAATCACATACAAAGCAAGGGCTAAAGGGAAACCCTGCCTAATAGATCTTCCCAGGGGAATAGACTCAGAAATCTCACCATTAATCTCAATGCTAGTATTAAAGTCTTTAAACAATATCTTAACCCAATTACAAAAATATTTAGGAAACCCAAACTTTTTGAGAATAGCAATAAAAAATTTCCATTTAATTCTATCATAAGCCTTCTCAAAATCTAGAAGGATCATAGCCACATTTTGTTTGTCATCTTTTGCCCAGTGCATTGGTTCCCAGCTGGTAATAAGGTTTTCAAGAATAAATCTCCCTTTGATGAAGCTTGTCTAAGTGACTGAGATAATTTCATTTAGGACCTCATCAATTCTATTAGCCAATAATTTAGCAATGATTTTATAGGATATGTTTAAGAGGGTGATTGGCCTCCAATTCCTTACTTGATTTTTATCACCTTCCTTAGGGAGAAGTTTAATTAATCCTTTGTTAATATTCTCACCCGAGGTCTCATTGTCAAAATCAAATTTGTAAACTTCAAATAGTTCATTAGATATCCAATCCTTATTGATTTTATATAATTCAATCGGTAAGCCATCTATCCTAGGGGATTTACCATTAGCTAATGAAGAAATGGTCTCTTCTATTTCTTGGATGGAGATCTCTTTCCCCAACATGTCACTCTATTTTCTACTAATTTTAGAAGGAATAATACTCATGCATTGATTCATACATAACTGACTGCCTTCATCATGCTCAAAGGTGAAGAGGTTCTTATAGAATTCCACAAAGATAGACATGATCTCTTGATTATTAGTGCTAATTCCCCCTTCTATCTGAATACCCTTAATCTCTTCCCTGCATTGCTTTGTTCTGATGATATTAAAGAAATATTTAGACCCCCTATCTCCCTCTTTGATCCAATTAGCTTTAGCTCTTATTTTCTGGCCCTGAATCTTGTACTATTGGATAGCTCTCAGTTTCCCTTTAGTATCACAAAGTTTCCTCTCAATTTCCACATCATTCCCTTTATTTTGCAGTTCTATCTCAAGATCTAACAAATTGGAATTGAGCATTTTTTCCTCATGGTTTTTGTCCTTGGCTTCCTTTGAACCAATAGTTTGGAACAGTTTCCTCCAAGACTCAACTAATTGATCCCATTTCTCAATAGGTGAGGCACTTGCAGAATGGTACTTGGAAAGAATAGTGGCCATCCGGAGGGCATCCAGATTGTCTTGATTATTTAGAAGAGACATATTAAGTTTAATCAAAGGATTCTTGAAGAAATTTACATCTTGATTCCCATCCTTGTTGACACAGATACAAACACTTATGGGGGAGTGATCTGACATGATGGTAGGGACAACATTAATAGGATAGTGCCCTATTTTGTGTATTATTTTCACATCATGCTTATTAGTATAGACCCTATCAAGTCTGTAATATATTCTAGCTTTATTAGCCTGATTGTTACACCATGTGAACCACACTCCTTCATGACTACCTTTGATTCCAACCATTGGGTCATTAATGGAAAAGGATCTCTTGAATCTAGTCCAAAAGAAGTGCTCATTACTTTTCCATTCAAATTTTCCACCTCCCATTTTATCCTTAGGGCACTCAATCATATTGAAGTCTCCAACAAAGATCCATTTTGCCTTGGGGAGATTGGTAGAAACCCATTCCCACAATTTATCTCTTTCTCTGTAATCATTCGAAGCATAGATATTACAAAGTCCTATATTACTATCTTCATGCTTTAGGGTGACCCACAATGCCCTATTACAAGGAGACATCCCATTATCTATAATTTTCTCCTCCCAAGCAGATTTAATCAAAATAGCTACACCCCCCTTACCTCTATCATGATTCGAGTAGAAACATTTGGAGTTACCCCAAATGAATTTCAAAACATTGAAGGCCTGATAACCAGTAGTTTTAATTTCTTGAAAATAGACAATATCTTTTCCAATTAGGCTATTACACCATCGTCTGGCAATATATTTTCTATCTAATATTTCCAACCCTCTGACTTTCCAACTATGAATCTATACTTTCATCATTAACATTTAAAGGGGGGAGTGATCTTGCATAATCTTGAGAAACAATCTGGCATATCATTTCCTTTCGACTTATTAGTTCTTTCCTTGTTTTTTAAACTGTTACTTATTTCATATGTTTTCCTTTTCTTTTTTTTGGATAGAACCTCTGTGAAACCTTCATAATTGATACCAGCCTCCTCAATGATTTCGGTCTCAGAAGGTATCTCACTACTCTGTGTTGAAGGAGTGCCTATTGGGGGTACATTCCTATTTTCTAGAGGTGCTATAGGGATTGAATTAGGGTTCCCATCCTAGGCACTAGCTTTAATTTTTTCAAGAGAAATCTGTTGGGCATTTTTCTTGCCACTATTGATATCGACATTTTTCACCCTAGGCACTAGGATGTATTGAGGGGCTGAGGGATTCTTATTGATAGCATTTGGTATAGCAATGGATCTCACTTCAAAATCCCCTTCAAATAGAGGATTGTTTAATGTTACAAAACCATTAGCTTGTGTGTCAATGGTATTCGAGACAGGAACGAAGTTACAAGTATTCCTCTTGGTCCTAGCTGCATGGAAATCCTTAGATATATTCTTGAGCATTGGACATTCTTTTTTACTATGCCCATTAAGTTTGCAGTGGAAACATGCACCGATGTGTCCTAATTTACTTAATTTCCACACATATGAATCACCTTCAAACTTCACAGAAATATTATCTAGGAAGGAGACTTCGAGGGTCAAAGCCAGGAGGACACGAGCATTAAGATGGGGTAAGGTGATCTTTGTCTCTTCAATCTGTAATATAGACCCAAGGGGTTTCAAAATGTGGGATAAAAAAGGCCAGAATTTGGGTTGAACCCCTAAAATTTCTAACTAGAATGGCAAAGCTTGAGTAACTACATCATCAAGTTTACCTTTAGGAGACCATAGAAGGGCTCTAAACATAGTTTGGCCAATGTTCCAAAAACTTTTGCTCAAAACTTTCTCTTGCATTGCATGATTTTTAAAGAAAACAACAAAAAGACCTTTCTGAATCATTCTACTGAAATTAACAACAATGCCAAGTTTCTTTCCCCACACATTGTTAATCTAGTCATCAAGAAATTTGTGTACAGGAAGTAACTTCACGTCCATACACACAAAGAACACAACATTATTCTTAAGCCTAGACTGTTCCCCCTTAATAGCATTCACCATATCATTATTTGGAGCCAAGGAAAGAGTACTGCTAGAAAGATTAGGGACCTTACCTTGTCCTTCAAGGGCATCACTGGAACTACCTGTGCCAGAAGCAGACTCTCATCTATCTCCATTGGAGTGGCTTCCTCGGTGAGTGACATCCTCTTCATCGAAAACATTCTCAAAACAAGTAGTGTCAGGACATTTGGTTGCATTACCTTTGGCCACCACTGCCTTAAATGAAGGTTTAAATCCTCCCGCACCATGAAAATCACTACCACCATCATTTCCTGGCATGGATGCATTCAGCTTCACCTGGAAATTATGAAGGTCATCGTTTCCCTGATCTCTAGTGATATCATCCATGAAATGAACCTTTCCCACAACCTGAATGGTTGAGCCCTAAGTGGCAATAACCTAAGAACAAACAACATACAAGAGAGCCCAAAACAAAACAAAAATAATGCAAAACACACCAAACCAAAGCAAAAAAAAGAAAAAAAGGGCTAAAACAACACAAGTAGAAGCAAAGGACACGTATCACAAACAAGACCACCCGCACGGGAGCGCTTGTAGGTAGGACACGCAGCACAGAGTAAAAGGTGCCCACTTGCAGAGTGCTCACCAACTCTTTTTTTCTGTCCCACCATCAAAATATTATAATTTAAATAAAAATCTATGATATTATAATATATATTTATTTTTTATTCACATTTTTAATTTTTTTTAATTTTTAATTTTATTATATATTAATTATACATTAACAACTATTTACTTATAATGTTAACTGGATGATTTTGGATGGAGCGGGAGCAGGAAGGAGGGGGAGAAAGAGTGGGAGGAAGTTTTTTGAATTTGAGGCAAGATGGGAAGATGGAAGTACCTGGAAATGCTGTGGAATTTGAGCCTAAACCTGGAAATGTTGTTGAATCTGAGCCAGGTTCAGCCGAAAAAGCTAAAAGGCCCGTGTTAGATGAGGGGGAAAGTGCTGGTGGGTCAAGTTTGGCCCAACCTAGTAAGGACAATGGTCTTGTCTTGGGACTAGAGATGGAAAAGGTTGAAACTTCTAAGAAAGATGAAGGGTCAACAAAACAACAAGAAGAATCCTCGTTTGGTGGGGTCTTGAACCGAGGTAAGCGAAAATGGTCGGGCCTTTTTGGTGTTAAACCCACTGGAAAATCCTTTTTCCCTAAGGTTGACATTGTCTCATATTTGATTAAGGGAGACATAGGTATTAACATACCTGAAAAAATCATGGACCATACTATTTCTATTATGGCCTCTACTCTGATAGGAAAGTTCATGGGTCCTAGACCGAATATTGATCTGCTGAGATCTTTCATACACCAGAAATGGAAACTCAAAGGATAGGTGGATGTAACGGTTATGCCTAAAGGATTTTTTTCCTTTATATTCTCCAATGGAGAAGACCTTTCCAAAGTGTTGTGTGATGGCCCTTGGCTGATGGGTAAATCCTCTTTATCTCTATAGAAATGGTCAATGAATATGGATTATAATGAAAGTTTCTTTATTTCTACGCCTTTTTGGGTATGCCTTGTTGGCTTACCCTTGGAATACTGGCATGAGGACATACTAGTGGTAATAGCAGGTTCCTTTAGTGAACTCCTAACGATAGATCTGATGACTACAACTTGAACCAGATGAGTGTTTGCTAGGATTTGCATTAACATCCAGCAAGACACAGAGCTACCCCAAATAATAATACTTGACTCGAAGGTGGGCAAGTGGAGATAAGAAATAAAATATGAATATGTGCCTTTTGCTTGTTTCACTTGCAAGAAATCTGGTCACTGGGCTAAGCATTTCCCTCTCAAGCCTCCAATAGACAAGAAAGAACAAGAAACAAAGAGAGCAAAGAAATGGGAGTGGAGGAAAAAAGAAGAAGATAACCAAACACCTCCTGAAGACTAGAACCCCTGTTCTAACCTAGCAGAGAAGCAAGAAATCCCACAACCTGATAAGGAAGTAACATGAAAACAAAAGGAGGTAGCAAACCAAGAGGAGAAGAACAAATCTCAGGATCCTATCAGTTTGAGTAACTCGTATGAGGAGGCCCTTGAATCTTCAGTAGGAATAGATCCTAACTTGATCTCCAGAGTTGAAGATAGCCTGGACTCCACCCTGGAAAATGGATCCTAGATAGGTCAACAAGGGACTGATGATGACCTGAAAGATTTCACTTTATAAGATCAAATTAGTGGTGGAGCTTCGAATGCTAACCTTTTTGACTCAGGATCAATGCAGGAACAACTAAAAGGTAAGAACGATGACTCTAAGTCTGTTGAAGTTGAGAAAAATAAGAACCCCTGGATTGAAGTTAGGGAATGTAAAAAATCCCTAGGTGGGAAAGGATCTAGTTCCTAGCACAAAATAAAACATTATAAAGACCAAACTCCTCTATCAGGAAAGAATATTTCAAAAGTTTATCTAGGATTTTCTGCATCTAAATCAAGCAAAAAGGGTGGGCAACTCAAACAAGGAGGTGTCCAGACAAGAGGTCAACAATAAAAGGCAGACACTGGTACACCTAAAAGAGAAAGAGGAAGAATATCTTAAAAAGACTAGAGGGAGCTGGAAGCAAAACATAATATAGCAGATGGAAGACAACTTACCATCGATCAGGTCTGTTCCCCAATCCTTAAATGAAGATATTATCTTGGAACATAAGAGGTCTTAATGGACCTCACAAGAAAGATGTAGTTAGGAATTTAGTTAGAGATAGTAAACCTAATATTCTTTTGATTCAAGAAACTAAAATGTTGAAAGATAAGATTGCTAAAATTAATCTGCTTAAGAATGGAGGGAATTTTGGTAGTGATTCAGAGGGAGCTTCAGGAGGTTTGGCCATTTTATGGAATTCTAAGTGTTATAATTGCTACCTATTGAGAGAGGAGAATAATTTCCTAGCAGTTAAAGTTAGCAACATTAAGGATAACTTCTTATGGAATTTGATCAATGTGTATACCCCTAATACGAAATCAGGAAGACTTAAACTTTGGAAAATGATTCATGATTTTAGAATAACTAATCCTGATGAGAATTGGATGATTATGGGAGACTTCAACACCCCCTTGAAAGAACTGGATAAAAGAGGAGGGAATACAACTCAAGTGGAAAGTGGGGTTGATTTGATGGAATTCATAAGTAATGAAGGCTTTCTGGATGTTGATCTTGAAGGAATAAACTACACCTAGACTAATAGGAGAGTGGGTGCTGATCTTATTCAGGTTAAGCTTGATAGGGTTCTTTTATCTCACGAGTGGTATGCCAATTTTTATTTCTCTCTTACATCCCTCAACTGTATTAGCTTGGATCACTATCCTATATCCTTTTTGGCTAATCCCTTTAGTGGTAAAAGAAATGCCCCTTTCAGATTTGAAAAAATATGGCTAGCTCACCCTAACCTTGAAAACAAAATAAGGGACTGGTGGAAAATTAAAGTGGAAGGAAAAGCTATGTTTCAAGTGGCATAATGTTAAAGCTAAAGTAAGACAATGAAATAAGGAGGTCTTTGGTGATATCTTCCAAATCAAGATCAAGATTCAAATTGATTTAAAAGAAATGCAAGATAAGATCCAAACTACAGGTCTGATTGAAGGCATGAGAAAAGAGGAAAATCAAATCCTGGTAGATTATCACAACATCATTTTGAAAGAAGAGACTTATTGGAGGCAGAGATCAAGGTCCCTATGGCTGAAAGAGGGAGACAAAAACACTAGATTTTTTCATCTTGCATCTATGAAGCATAAAGAAATGAACAGAATAAACTCTCTTATTACTACCAGGGGAACTATTTCAAGAGAGGAGGAAATAAGGGAAGAAATGATGAGCTATTTTGCTTCTCTCCTTTCTAAAGAGCCAAATCTTAGCTAGGAGAATCAAAATACATTGCTGCACTCCATTCCTCCTTTTCTAGAGTCTAAGGACAATGATTTCCTCAAATCTATCCCTAAGGATGAAGAAATCAAAAGAGTTGTTTCCTCCTTTGAAGGAGAAAAATCTCCACGACTGGATGGGTTCCAAATGTTCTTTTTTCAATCTTTTTGGAGCATCATTAGGAAAGATGTGTGATGTGCTGTGAAAGAGTTCTTTGGATCTAAATCTATCCTTAAGGAACTTAACTCTACTTTTATAGCCCTTATATCGAAAAGACTAGGTGCTAATGCTGCTGAAAGTTTCAGGCCTATCAGTCTTTGTAACTCCTTGTATAAGATTATGTCTAAGGTCCTCACTTCCAGACTCTTAAAAATTCTTCCTCATCTTATCTCTCCTCATCAGAATGCCTTTTTCCTAGGGAGACAAATTCTGGACTCCATTATGGTTGTGCATGAGAATATCCATTCTTTGGAGAAATCTAGGAAACAGGGTTTCTTGATGAAGTTGGATCTGTCAAAAGCCTATGACAGAGTGGATTGGGAGCTGCTATAAAAAATTCTCCAGGATTTTGGTTTTGATTTGGGGGTGGTAAAACTTATAATGCAACTGGTTACTACGATCTCTTCTTCGGTCATTGTGAATGGGGGCTCTTCTCCCTTCTTCAGACCTTCCAAAGGATTGAGACAAGGAGACCCCATCTCTCCTATACTTTTTACTATTATGGATGAAAGTCTTGGGAGATTTATTAAAAGTTTGGTCACAAATTGGCATATTTTTGGCCTCCAACCTTCTTCTACTGGGCTTAAATGTTCTCATGAACAATTTGTTGATGATACAATTCTTATGCGTGAATCTTCTGTCAAAGAAGCAATGAATCTGAAAAAAGCCCTCAATGTTTATTCAAATTCTACTGGTCAACTTATTAATTGGGAGAAAATTTTTCTGTATTTTTTAATACTCTTGAAGAAATAAAGAATAAAATCTCTTCCATTTTAGGTTGTAAGATAGGGATGCTTCCTGCTCCTTATTTGGGATTGTTGCTATGTTTGAAACCTGAAGCTAACTTTTGGAATGAAATCCTTGATAGAATTCACAACAATTAAGAAATCTCTTAATGACTGTCCTTGACTCTTTTATGAAACCCTTGTATTTGTTAGGGCTTTCAAGTTTCATGACTTCTTGTTTTCACTGTCATGGTCCTATGATCCTGTAACGGTCTTATTTGTATCACTGTCATTCATAACAGTGATTTGTCACTGTCTTGCATATTATGCGATGTCTTTTAACACTACTATTTCTCTTCATGCTTTATATGCTCTAAGATCATGACATATTGATCTCTCTCTCACTATTTTATGTATTCTTTCTTTATTGCTAATTGGATCACTGTTTCATAATAAAGCACTGTGACAGTGGATGTCACTAATTTTTGCATCGTAATCACCATATCTAAGCATTCCTTGTAGATATCACTATCTTTACAACAATTCATATCTCAAGCTCCAGGATAGTAGTCATGTCTTAAGGTTTTCAAGTTGTGACGATCATCTTCTCAATGACTAGGATTTGTCCCTTTAACTTCCTCCTCCAATGTGACTCTCCAAAGAGTGGGTATGTCTCATATAAAACCATGAATGTTTCTCTCCTAGAATAGTGAATGCAACTATGTGATAGCCAAAAGAGATGATAGAACAGTCAAATGAAATAATGAAAACCTCAGCAATAGAGAAAGACCTCCAGAAGGAAGTGATTGATCCTTTCATAGGACAGTCAATAGTTGTTGATCTTTGAAACTTTACACTCTTTGTCTCTTTGTGTTCCTTATAACAATGCATAAATCCTACTCATGACAGTGGTTTTCAAACTTTTGCATCACTGTTCTACTCTATCAATGAAGGTCTTAGGATAATATTGCACCTTCTTGAAGAGAAAACTTCTCCATATACCAGTGATGAATCTCCAAAAATAGAGAACCTCTCCAAAAGAAATAAAAAGGACATCTTATCTAATGCATTCCAATGCATGGACAATCAATGTATTCTCATGATAACGGTGAATAGACTTAGTAAAATGATAAAAAATCTATTTATGCTAGTCAAAAACTCTTGAAGAAACATAAACCTTTGAAAACAAACACTAATCTCATCAAAATCTTTGGCCAAACATTTGAGGAACATCAGCAAAGCTCTAGAAAAATAGTGATACTTCCTTGAAGATTGATGAAAATGCTTGAAACCACAAAAGAATAGATGAATGCATTAGATCTCTTGAGTTTTCTTAAACACTACCTCTTTCTGAAGAAAATTCCATGTCAACTATTGTTCTTAGTTGCAAAACTGCCTTCCATTCCTTTGATATCTACTGTTCACTATTGTAAATCTTCCCATCTTCACTAGATACTCACTTCTTTCATTACATAACTTGTTCCTTTTCCTATATTTGTTGTTCATTGATGAAATACCACTGCTCTTGCTTGAAACTTTGCTATTATTCATCAAGATTGCTATCTTTTTTCCTTGAGACTGCTTGTTCCTCATTAAAACCACATGGATCCTCTCTTTTCACTTTCTCTTAGTCTTGAAACCTTTCCCCTTTTTATGGATCTTCTTCTGTAGCATTGAATATGCTGCTGTTCTTCTTGAACCTTCATTGCTTTCAATAGCCATGAATGACCAAGGCATGAATCTAGGGCTTGCTTTCTCTTTCCATTCTCCTTTGACCATGAGTTTGGGCTTGGATTTAAGAAATCTAAACAAAAGGAAAACTAAAACTCCCTCCCAAAAGAGAAACATGTGACCTCTTCATTTTTTTTTGCTCTCAAATTAGCTTTTACAAGGAAATAAAAGCATAGTATTAACACATTTGACATTTTGGATAAGTAATAAAAGCCTTTTTGACATATTTAAATGCACTCTTAAAGTCTCTAAGGATATGAATCATTTTTGAAACAAGGAAAACCTATCCTCTAAGGCCATTAAAATGAAAGACTGTAACTAGGAGAGAACATCCCAAGAATATGACCAAATGTAAAACCAAGGTAACTTTAAATACAATTAAGGCCTAGGAATCAAATTGTAACTAGGAGAGAACATCCCAAGAATATGACCAAATGTAAAACCAAGGTAACTTTAAATACAATTAAGGCCTAGGGATCAAATTGGATATCATCAGTAATATAATTTCAAGTACTAGGAATATAAATGAAATATATGTGAATACAAAAAATACAAAACCTAGGTTTACAATTTATAAATTAATGCATTCCCTAAACCAACTAATTGGTTACCTGTTAACACTTGTTCTATAAGTGATTTTGTTTTATCTATGTACACATTAAAATGAAGACATTGAGATTTCTACACTCTATTTATCAATTAGTTTTATTGTGTTCTTCTTTTCTTTTCAAAAAGGCAACAATCACTTCTAGATTGGTATCAATTTGATTACCACATTTATTTTAACTGATCTATTATATTTTTTGTAGATACTTTTCACACAATGCCTGGATCATGACTGGTTGTATATGGAAGCAAATTGAATAAGATGAATGTACTATCACTCTTGGACAAGAGATCAAAAGAGAAAAGAATGAAGCTGTAGTAAATATTGAAATTTATTATTTTAGAGACAAAGTTTTCATAAAACACATAAAAATGAAGGTTTATGATGTAGTCATACGAGAAGTGAAAACTTTATCCAAAGTAGATTTCCATAATAATGTAATTAGCCATTATGGCTATGTGAAAGATAAATAATATTTTTATATTACATTAGAGAAATGTGATTGTACTTTAAGGGATTTTGTCATTGTCCAGACAAAATTCATGTTTGAACAAAAAAAATTATAAGATGAAACAAAAGATATGGAGGAAATTGAAAAATTTCAATGTATTAAAGATTTCTGTCAGCATAATGATATACAAATGTTGAACAAGAATAGGTTCTGAGGATCCCTACAAATCGCACATTAAAATTGCTGAGATTAGTTGGAACAACCTGAATATTTTATATTTATTATATGGTTTCTCTTAAGTTTAATAATTGATTGATTTTTTTCTTACTGGGTTATTTGTAGAAGTCTTTAGCTTTTTTAGTTTTCAAATAAAAGACACTAATGAGATTTGTTTCTTCAATGTGGGCCATTCTACATGGTATTTCTTCCAAACATGATCAAATATCTATCAGAAAGATTTGACTTCTCAAAATATTTTGTTGAAATTTGATAAAAATTATTATTAATGCACAATTTTTTTATATTTCAGTATAAGCAATTCAATTAACTATGATTCCAACTTCAGTTGCCTTACCAATGGTTTCGTAGTTGAAGTTGAAATCATATTTAATTGGATTACTTATACTGAAATCATAAATTTTTGTGCATAGATAATTTTTATCAAACTTCAACGGTATATTCTTAAGAGTCAAATCTATGTGATAGATATTTTGTTAATGTTTAGAAGAAATATCATGCAAAATGAGCCTGCATTGAAGAAAAAAATCTAAATAGTATTTTTTATTTAAAAACTAAAAAAGTTAAAAACTTTTAAAAATAACCTAATAGAAAAAAATCAATTTATTAGTAAACTTAATAGAAACTATATAATAATTAGAAAAATACTAATGTTGTTCCAATTAACTTCAACAATTTCAATGTGTGATTAGTAGGGATCCTCACATAACCTCTTTTTGTTCAACATTTGTATATCATTATGATGACAAAAATCTTTTATACTAAATTTTTTTTCTTTTTTCCACATCTACCATTTCTTCTTGTAATTTTTTTTTATTAAACATTAATTTTGTTTGGCCAATGACAAAATTTCGTAAAGTACAATCACATTTCTGCAATGCAATATAAAAATATTTTTTATTTTTCGCACAACCATAATGACCAATAACATTAGTATGATAATCTACTTTGATAAAATTTTCACTTCTCGTATGGCTGTATCATAATTCTTCATTTTTATGTGCTTTATGACAACTTTGTCTCTAAAACATTAAATTCCAATATTTACTACAACTCCATTCTTTCCAATTTCGATTTAAATAGAAGAGTTTCAAGCAAGAGCAGTGGTCTTTCATCAATGAACAACAGATTTGTGCAATGAAACAAAAAGTTATGTAATGAAAACAACGAGTATCTAGTGACGAAGGGCAGATTTACAATAGTGAACAAAAGATGTCAAAGGAATGGAAGACAATTTTGCAACTAGGAACAATAGTTGACATGAATTTTTTTTCAAAAAGAGGTCAGTTTTAAGAAAACTCATGGGATCTAATGCATTCATATTTTCTTTTGTGGCTTCAAGTGTTTTCACCAATCTTCAAGGAAATATCACTATTTTTCTAGAGTTTTACTATTGTTCCTCAATGTTCTGCTAGAGATTTTCATGAGATTAGTGTTTGTTTTTAGACATTTATGTTTCTTCAAGAGTTTTAGAGTAGGATACATAGATTTTTTACTATTTTACCGAGTCTATTCATCATTTTCATGAGATTATTTTCATTGTCCATGCATTGGGATGCATTGTATAAGACGTCCTTTTCATTTCTTTTGGAAAGTTTCTATTTTTGGAGATTCATCGCTGGTATATGAAGTTTTACGTTCAAGAAGGTGCAATATTTTCCTAAGACCTTCATTGATAGAGTATGTGATGTCCCTGTTTTGAAATAGGATTTGGTAGTAAAAAATAATTAAACAATAAGAGTTTTAAAATAAAGAATAATAATAAATTATAAATATAATTATATATATATAATTAAATAATAGATTAATAAATGAATTATTATTTTTTTGATCTATAACAAGTTTTCTTTTATTCATAATAAAGGACATTACATATGCATCATAATTACATTAAATCCAAAATAGGATTTCATAAACAGCTTAAACTAAGACCCCATCTAACATCCCACATGAAACAGTTATCAAAAAGGGCTATGCCTTAACCGCATCGAACCACCCAATGAGAGCCAACACCGTTAACTAGGTTATCCGACCGCATCAAAAAACCATAGCACCACCATCACCACAGAACACCAGTCGAAACCACCTTAGACGCTATCTTGAATCGACGCATAACAAAACACCGTCTTCCATCAGAGAGGAAACAAAAACTAAGGGTTTGAACCAGAGGAAGAACAATGCCACAAAAACCACACCAAAATTCCAGCATTCCATAGTCAAAAAGAGACCTGAGATCCCCAAAAAACCATTCAACCTTATCCCAGCAGGCTGGATTTAACCGAAGTTAAACACCATCACTGCCCCGCGACCCCTTTCGCTTGCGCGTCCCCTGTTTCTTCCTAGGCATAGATGCCTCAAAAGCCTAGTCCTTGCCCGAACCAATTCCTGAGCTCACACCAATTCATCTTTCAAACGTCGCCATTTTCATCCGATTTCAACAATATAAATATCTTTTTCCACTTTGCCCTACCAGCGGAGAAATGGGACCTTCCCATAAAGCATTCCTTCCTCCTCATCCTCAAAAAACTCTACATCGTTAAATCCCACTCCCGGGTAGGACCATTCTAAAATTGAGTCCAATCCAACCAACAAATCATTATCAAAGATATCCATGATCACAGTCTTCACTGTGTCTTCAGGTTTGCCTAACTGTAAAGTCCGCGCCACCACCATTGAAACCACATCAACATTAACCTACCATTTCTTCTTTCAATTTTGAAATTGCTCCCCCAACACTGCAATGGCCACCAAGGCTACACCAGCATCCTTCACCCTTAATAGGCCCATCATTCGCTCCTTGTTGACCGGCCCTTTAAATGCCTTTTGTTGTTTCTCTGTGTCAATAGAGAAAGTCGCCTCCATAGCCACCACTGAATGACCACCACAACAAACCTGCAATAATGAAAGGAAACACAAAAACAACTACACAAAACAAATGAAGAAACCCTGATTTAGTAGCAATCTCATCATCAATCTGAATGAGATTCATTCATGCCACCATTAATAGAAAGAAAAATGCCGCCACCCACATAAAAAACTCACTCGTGCCATACCAACTTGGAGTCGAACATATAAAAACATCATTGAGACATAAGGCCGATGCAAAAAGGATAGCATCCTTACACCGGGGGGAGTGATTGTCATAACACAACAATAAATATGCTGACGACATACTCTTCAATGTCAGCTACCACCAAATCTTGTCCGAACCCCAAAAATCATTCACATCATTCGCTCACATCATTTTTGCCCACTTAGCACAATCCTCAAAATACAGATCATTATTACTTTCCATGCTAACTGCCCACTTGGACACCACATTAGCATCCCGATTCCCCTCCCTCTTTACATGACTTAATTTGTAGTCATCGAAAGATAGCAACTTTTTATTTATAATCTAAACAAAATTTGATAAATGCCAAGCCTTCATCATTACATAACGCATTGATGATTATCTGTGAATCAACCTCCAAGTGCATCTTCCTTACTTTCAACTTTATCCGCAGGTTAATAGCAAGAAAAGCCACCTTTATTTCAGCTTCATTATTTGTGCCAATTTGCAATTTTTGAGCTGCAAAGGCAATGATATTACCATCCTTATCTTTGGTGACAACCCTAGCACCAGAGGGTCCAGGGTTACCGCGAGAAGCCCTGTCAAAATTGATTTTCACAATATAATTAAATAATAATAGTAAAATACAGTTAATAAATAATAATAACATATATTAAAATCTATGTTGAGTATCGAATAAACAAATATACTAGATGACTAAAAGTCGCGACCAAGTCTAGGGTTGCAACTTAAGATGACTGAGGCAATGATAGAGGGCAGACAAAGAATAGGAGTTAATAAGACATGACAATGACACCATGGAGGATATAGATGGAGTAGTCATCGAGATGCATCATACACATTGATATTGGGATGCAATCGCTTCATTTGTGATTTCCCCAAAATATCATTGCTATCTCAACCACCACCTATGGAACTGAAGAACCATCATAAACATGTTATTCATACAGGTCATAGATTGATTCATATTGTGGGTGGATTATATAATGGGCTATGTTTGGAGTCCGGTAAATGTTGTTAAATAAGCATAGGAGGTTATACGGGATGGAGAAGGCACTATGAATTGAAGGTGATGAAAAAGTGCTTAGCATTGTTAATGAGTGGAGGATAGTCAAATAAATTCCTTGTCTTCTGCTTGCATTGATGGAGGATTAATAAGTAGTAGAATCAAACATGACAGATCACACAGGGTTTTGCAAATTTATAACTTGTTTCACACACAGAAATATATTTCTAATTTTTGGTATCTCTGTGTCTGATGGCACTCATGGCAAGGGAGTTAATTGATGTCAGTGAAATTCTAACTCCAATATTTCATCACGTTAAAAATCCGAAGACTGAATATATTTGAGCATTCTGGTTTAGTCCCAGTTTGGCATGGATGCTGATTTCTGACTATATCATCATCAAGGGACTCTCAAGACAATATCTGAGTAGCTCCAATTTTTGGTGGTAGACCTAAGAGGCAATGTCAAAGATTTGTTGTCAATTATAAGACCTGAAACCTACTCTATCTACGATTTAAGTATATTACTTATTGAGTATCTATGTTCCTATGCATTGAGCAAGAATAATCAACCACTACAATACAAACAAATCAGCAACAGTTGCAATAGATCCAGGTCTGAATAGTTGACAAGGATCTCCAAGTAATAGAAAAACATGGCAAAAATCTAGGGGGATATCAAATCCAAGTCCTAATTGGAAGTTCCTGGAGCAAATTGAATAGGGTCCTAAACCGGGACATTACAGAGTAGAACGTAGTGATGCAAAAGTTTGAAAACCACTGTCATGGGTAGGATTTATGCACTGTTATAAGGCACAAAAGGAGATAAAGTGTGTAAAAGATTCAGAGATCAACAACTGTTGACTTTCTTATGAAAGGATCAATCATTGCCTTTTGGAAGTCGGAGGTCTTTCTCTGTTCCTAAGGTTTTCATTATTTCCATAGCATCTTCAACTATTCTATCATGTCTTTTGGTTGTCACATAGTTGCATTCACTATTCTAGGAGAGAAACATTTGTGGTTTCATATGAGATATACCCACTCTTTCGAGAGTCACATTGGAGGAGCAAGTTAAAAGGAAAGATCCTAGTCATGGAGGAGTTAATCATCAAAACTTGAAAAGCTTAAGACATGACCGCTGTCCTGGAGCATGAGATATGGACTGTTGTAAAGACAATGATATCTACAAAGAATGCCAAAAATAGTGATTACAATGCAAAAAAAAGTGACATTGACTGTCATAGTGCTTTACTATGAAACAATTAACCAATTAGCAGTATAGACAGCATACATAAAATAGTGAGTGAGAGAGATCAATATGTCATGATCTTAGAGCATATAGAGCATGAAGAGAAATAGAAGAGTGTTAAAAGATGTCGTTGTAATATGCAACAGTGACAAATCAATCACTTTTATGAATGACAGTGATATGAATAAGACTGTTACAGGATCATTGGACCATGATAGTGAAAACAATAATTCATGAAGCTTGGAAGTCCTAACAAAAACAAGGGTTTCATAAAAGAGTCAAGGACAGTCATTAAGAGATTTCTTAATTGCCATGTCTTATAGGAGAGAAATCGTTAAAGAATCTCATGAAGAGCACTGTTACAAAAGAGTGATGATTAAGACACTGTTAAAGAGCAAAGAGGGCAGACATTTGAAGAATAGGGAATTACTATAATAATTTACTGTCCCATGAAAAGCAGGGACTAGATTTGTCATGAAATTGTTATTGAAAAGTAAATATTTGTCATGAAGTTCAAAGGACATTGCTGTTATAACAAAGCACAAAAATATGACAGTCATAGGCATGGATGACTGTTATAGAGATGGAAAGGACTGCCATATTGAATAGAGAGCAGTGAATACACTATGGACAGTAGAAGCAAAAGAGTTACATGGACATGCTATGATCCACAGAGGCTAGGATTGTTTTTAGATCATCCAAAGACAAGGTAGTTTCAAACAAAGTGGAGGTTATTCAGAAGGTTTTAAGGAGTCTCTTCACAGTTTGCATTCACTTTTGACAAACCATTTTCATTAATGAAAGTGCATCTCTAGAACAGTGACAAAGAGTAATGAGAAGGTCGGCATGAGTACCACAGATTACAGAAAAGCTTTGCTGCGGAGATGTGATCAAAACATATCTCATGCAATGCCAGGATTACAGGATGTCCATGTAATGCATTTGTTTGAAAGAACTTTAGAAACTTGCAGAAAAGCGATTGTCAGAAAATAATGTTGAAAAGATCCGGACATTATTGTAAAATGAGGGAAAAAGTTTACAATAAATAACATAAAGATCTTTTAGACCAATCTTTACAACTAAAGAATATAGATGGGTTACCCTTATGAATTTGATTTAGTAGAATCTATAATTGTACTGCCAACATCCTCTCTACACAAAAACTTGTTAGACGCGACATATGCAATCATTCTGGCACACATCATAGAAATATATGAAAGCACTAACAAGGCACTTGAACTGTTTGAATTTTGTTTGGTAAAATGCCTCTGCTACAAAATATTGAGAAATATATAAATTGCAGTGAAGGCATAGAAAAAATGTTTATACTATTGAGAAATGAATATAGGAGTAGATGTTTGTACCTGTAGTCTAAGTCACAAGGTTTGAGTTCGAGTTTGGCAACAATAAAATTTGGATTAAGTTCGACAAGGAGAAAAAATTGGAAAATTTTGACATTAAATTCACCATATAGAATTAATTTATAAAAAAAATCCATAAAATTAAAATATATTATATATTAAATTTTAATTATTAAAGATTAATACTAAAAATAAAAATAAAATAACATTAAATGTGAATCTATTAAATGATAATTTAATAATTAAAAAGTACATAACATTAAATTTATATCTATTAAATGTTAATTTAAAAAAATTTTCATTAAAAATAAAAGAAATATTAAGTTTGTTTTTAAAGTAATCATACTTAATTAAAATGTTATGAAGCACGGCAAGCCAAAGTATTAGAAAAAGTATTTGTATAAAGCACGACAAGCCAAAGTAAATACATGAAATTCGTAGTAGAAATTTGCACAGAAGAACTTCGTGTGCAAAGAAACTCCATTGAAGAAATTTGCGCCAAAGGATGTGTTGTTCATGGTTCATCCCTCTAACCCTTTCCTCAACTTTTGTCACATGTCAAAATGAAATGCCTTATATAGCTGTTTGCAGGCAACGAACTATGTGAATTGGCGGCGGAAGAAGTTTAAGCCCTAGCTTTAAAAACTTGTAAGAAACCCCTTCTAAAAACGTTGTGTGTAGATATAGTCTGATAAAAAACCTAGCATTTTCTCCGTACGAATTTAGACACGAATTTTGCGAATTTCATACCTATTTTAAATGTTTGCTGAATTTTGAGCTTCAAGCATAAAATTCAGCGAACCCTGTGACTTAGCCTACAGTTATAAGAATTGTTTCAAAATTTCATAAAACTTTCTATATTTTCAAAACCGCTGCTAATATTTCAAAGGAAGATGTCTATTATTTATGAATTTGATGTAGTAACCAACTTGTTTCTTAATTTAGTTTACAAAATCATTAAAAGTGTCTTCTTGGAAGCAATGAGACCTCATAATCTGGAAAACTTCAAAAAATAAATGCGGAAAGTTATGTTGGAAGTACCCCAATATTCCATCAAGTCTGCTATTGAAAGAAAACCTGTCATAATTCAAAAATAAAAAATTATTTTTTGGAAAAGACTTTTAAGCTATATAATAACTAAATTTATAACTAATTTACTAAATATTATTATCTTTTAAGAATGTCATCTAATTTAAATTTTTTTAAATTTTAATTTATTTCTCTCACATTATTTTATACCTGTATAGATGGAGGGTGATCTATATAATGACAATATAGATGTTGGAAAGCTCTAAGTAGTTCACGCAAGTCATTATATACATATGTATGTCTGCATTGGGAATTAATACGAGTTGTTATCCTTTGTTCTATTATATTGTCCCAGCCGCTTGGAAAAACTTGATTTTTAGTAGATTTAAATCCTATTACTATCACAGATTTGTGCATTTCCAGTACGCTTTTCCAATTCTACCTAATCACTTGCAATGTGAAGAAAATGTATACGCTTATATGAGATCCAAAAAAATGGACTTACCTCGATGTCATGTAGTTTAGGCCTGAAATAACAAATTGCACAATAAAATTCTTATATTTATATATTCAAATAATTTTTTATAATAAATCCTATAAGAAATCCCTTACCTTTGAAAACACTGTAGATGTGAATTTACAATATAATGGGCCTGCATAATATGATCTAATGGTCGAGATATCATGATGACCAATTTTTATTCCATTTTGACATGTTGAAATATGATGAAAAGGATGGTCTCCCCCTGTAAGGTAGTAGAAAATGATGCATCCAAAGTTAAATTTGTCTTTTTCCTCTCCTTTGATTTGATTAGGAGATTTCCATCCACAAGTTTCATTACCTATCTTAAAATCAACATATTAATATTGTCATAGTAAATATATCATACAATTTTAATATTTATCATTAATAATTAAATGCACAAGAAATTACAACAATACATTTTTGGTCCAATCTAATCACAATAATCTCTCATATGTAGTAACAAAAAATTAGTGAATTTTTTTGTTTGAAAATTTGAAAAATATTTTAAATTTTTTTTTAATAATATCTAAAAAAGAATTAAACTCAAAATATGTGACCATACACCAATTTGACATAACCTTACAAAACTATATGATTCAATCTTTAGCACATTTACTTAACTACCATTTGTACCAGTTTTGATGTGGTATATACTATAAACTTAATAATTTTAACAAATTTAGAGATAAAATCATTAATGTAGACCAGTGCCACTACTATGTTTCTCTAGAACACATGCCATATTGAAATCAAGAAAACAATAAGATCAAATTAATTTCTCATACTTGATTTAAGATGATTGATAGAAAATGAATTAGAATATTTTTATTTTTATACGAGTGTTGACATCATAATGCTTTATCTAAATCATTAGTCCCTTCCTAAGACTTATTTTTTCACTATGCCATTTTGCAAGTAGTTCACTCCTCAAGAATCATGTTTTCACCTGCCTTGTCTGTGGTGCGACATTTTAAATTTTCTTTTATTGTGCAAACTCATTTGGCACTAAGTAGCTGAAAGCCTACATTTTGTTTATTGTGAGCTGAATTAAGTAGAACTTGACATTGGCAGAAGAAGCAACTGAAACATGTTTTGAGGTCTTTTTAATCCAGGAGCAATCAAAATTTAGTTCTAATGAAGAAGAAGAAGAGAGACTATATCTCACAATGAATTCTTCTAACTCAAAAACTGTTAAATTTAGAATCATAATTAATGATGATATTGCTACAAAAGAAATTGAGTCTGCCATGAAGCTTGTTGGGTGTCACACATGTTTAATGTATTTCATGGTGCTTGGTCAAGGCTCAAGTCTCCAAAGTGCAAAGATTCTTCACTTAGTGTCACTTCTGAGACAACCTTTTTTAAAAGCTATTAATAAAGGCGTTACTCTTTCTTGTTGTGTTTTCTTTCTATTATGACAAAAAGTAATCAATCAAAAATATTTTTGATTCTATATCCAGCCATGTTTACATAGATTTTTGGAGTTTTAGTGTAAAACTTGCGGTTGAATCTGTTTGAGACTGTTTAATTTTCATCTTGGATTTGAAAACACATTTAAATTTGTACTATCTGATGCCTTTGCAATGTTATGCAATCATTTTTTATGAGCTGTCTTATAGCCCTGCCGCCTATCATATTTCAGCTGGATTAGGGTTTGCATTGCTTAAGGCTTGTGTGACAATGTCACACTCATTTTTTGTTTGCCTTTTTTATTGTAAGTAATGGGTAGGGAATGAAGTTCACTAGGCTTTTCAACTTGTGTTTTTTGATGTCTATTCTTTGTACATAGTTTTGCTATGTAATGGTTGCCCTCAAAAGCTTTTTATAGTGTTCACCATTACTTAAATAATTATAGTCTCTATTTGGAGTTGAAGATTTTTATAAACTCTTATTATGTATGCTCCTTACTTCTACATGTGCGGGTTTCTAGAGTTCCATCAATTTCCCTATGGTTTTTGATTTGTGTTCTATATTATATTCATGTCTCATTGCAATGCAATTTGTACACTGCGACACTTCAAAAACCTAGTAAAAGTGAAGAAAAATATTTATTCACGTTGAGTATGTTGTCATTGATGTCAAATTTTGATGATCAAGGTTCTATAAATTTCAGAGAATTGGTTTGAACTGCTTGATGAGCTTGAGTTGCTTGTCTTCTTGTTAGTTTTTGAGACTTAGAGGATGAATTGGATTATCACTTGAGTTGCTTGGTTGCTTGAGATGTTTGGGTGCTTGGTTGAGCCACGGTTGAGCTAGTTGGTTGTGTGCTTTAGCTGACTCTTTGTCTCCTTGTTTGTGCCAAGTAATTCACTTTCCATGTCATCTCTTGCCTCCTAAAAGGCTTTTTTTCTATGAAGGTGTGCATGTAGTAGATAATTAATTGGCACATATTGGAAATATTCTTTCAGGGGAGCTGCTGTGTATCGTGTTTATTAAATGACAGTCTATTTACCTTGTGTGCATAGCCAAGTTCTTTTGAAAGTATACGTGGAGTTGTTTCAATCATCTTCAGAAATTTCACTTATCCCTGTCTGCAAAGACATTTTTATACTATGATGATTATCCTTTGTGTTTATAAAAATGTTTGAGAGATTTAGATATGGGTGGCACATTCAGAAATGGAATAAAAAATGATTGTGTAATGCATAGTTTAGTTCAAATTATTTAGAGTTGTGTTGATATTATTCTCACATTGTATTTTGAAATGGGTTTTTTTTTTTGAAAGTTTGACACGGGTTCAAAGATGAGTGGTGTTAGAAAAAACTGAAAAGCATCATTTTTTAGAAGCTGTTCAGAACCAAAAAGATATTTCCTTGTCAATAACAATTTCATGACAAATCTATTCCCTGCTTTTCATGGGACAGTGACTTATTACAGCGGTTCCCTATTCTTCAAATGTTTGCCCTCTTTGCTCTTGAACAGTGTCTTCATCATCACTCTTTTGTAACAGTTTCTCTTCATGAGATTCTTCAACCTTTTCTCTGCTATAAGACATGGCAATTAAGAAATCTCCTAACGATTCTTTTATGAAACCCTTATATTTGTTAGGTCTTCCAAGCTTCATGACTTCCAAGCTTCATGACTTCTTGTTTTCACTGTCATGGTCCTATGATCCTGTAATGGTCTTATTCGTATCATTGTCATTCATAACAGTGATTTGTCACTATCTTGCATATTATGCGACATCTTTTAACACTCTTCTATATCTTATCATGCTTTATATATGCTCTAAGATCATGACATATTGATCTCTCTCACTCATTGTTTTATGTATGCTGTCTTTATTGCTAATTGGATCATTGTTTCATAGTAAAGCACTATGACAGTGGATGTCACTACTATCACCATTTCTAAACATTCCTTGTAGATATTAGTATCACTATCTTTACAACAGTCCATATCTCATGCGCCAGGACAACAATCATGCCTTAAGGTTTTCAAGTTGTGATGATCAACTTCTCCATGACTAGGATCTGTCCCTTTAACTTCCTCCTCCAATGTGACTTTCCAAAGAGTGGGTATGTCTCATATAAAACCATGAATGTTTCTCTCCTAGAACAGTGAATGCAACTATGCGATAGCCAAAAGAGCTAATAGAACAGTCGAAGATGCTATGAAAATAATGAAAACCTCATGAACAAAGAAAGACCTCCAGAAAGCAGTGATTGATCCTTTCATAGGACAGTCAATAGTTGTTGATCTTTGAAATTTTTACACTCTTTGTCTCCTTGTGTTCCTTATAACAACGCATAAATCCTACCCATGACAGTGGTTTTCAAACTTTTGCATCACTGTTCTACTCTATTAATGAATGTCTTAGGATAATATTGCACCTTCTTGAAGAGAAAACTTCTTCATATACCAGTGACGAATCTCCACAAATAGGGAAACTCTCCAAAAGAAATGAAAAGGACATCTTATATAATGCATCCCAATGCATAGACAATGAAAGTATTCTCATGAAAACGGTGAATAGACTCAACAAAACAATAAAAACTCGATGTATCCTAGTCAAAAACTTTTGAATAAACATAAACCTCTGAAAACAAACACTAATCTCATCAAAATCTTTGGAAAAACATTTGAGGAACATCAACAAAACTCTAGAAAAATAGTGATACTTCCTTGAAGATTGATGAAAATGCTTGAAACCACAAAAGAATAGATGAATGCATTAGATTCTGTGAGTTTTCTTAAACCTTACCTCTTTTTGAAGAAAACTCCATGTCAACTGCTATTCTTAGTTGCAAAAATGCCTTATGTTCCTTTGATATCTATTGTTCACTATTGTAAATCTACCCATCTTCACTAGATATTCGTTGCTTTCATTACATAACTTGTTCCTTTGCCCATATCTGTTGTTCATTGATGAAAGACGACTGCTCTTTCTTGAAATTCTACTATTATTCGTCAAGATTGCTATTTTTTCTTTTTGAGACTGCTTGTTCCTCATTAAAACCACGTGGATCCTCTCTTTTCACTTGCCCTTAGTCTTGAAACCTTTCCCCTTTTTACAGATCTTCTTTTGTAGCATTGAATATGCTGCTGTTCTTCTTGAACCTTCATTGCTTTCAGCAGCCATGAAAGACCAAGGCATGAATCTAGGGCTTGCTTTCTCTTTCCACTCTCCTTTGACCATCAGTTTGGGCTTGGATTTAAGAAATTGGAACAAAAGGAAAACTAAAACTCCCTCCAAAAGAGAAACATGTGACCTCTACATTTTTTTTGCTCTCAAATTAGCTTTTACAAGGAAATAAATGCATAGTATTAACACATTTGACATTTTGGATAAGTAATAAAAGCCTTTTTGACATATTTAAATGCACTCTTAAAGTCTCTAAGGATATGAATCTTTTTTGAAACAAGGAAAACCTATCCTCCACCTAGGGCCATTAAAATGAAAGACTATAACTAGGAGAGAAAACATCCCAAGAATATGAGCAAATGTAAACCAAGGTAAAACTTGAGCTTTAAATACAATTAAGGCCCAGGGACCGAATTGGATAACATTAATAATATAATTTCAAGTACTAGTAATATAAATGAAATACATTTGAATACAAAAAAATACAAAACCTAGGTTTGCAATTTAAAAATTAATGCATTCCCCAAACTAACTAATTGGTTAACTATGAACACTTGTTCTATAAATGATTTTTTTTTACTTATGTACATGTTATAATGAAGACATTGAGATTTCTACACCCTATTTATCAAATAGTTTTATTGCGTGCTTCTTTTCTTTTCAAAAAGGCAACAATCACTTCTAGATTGGTATCAATTTGATTACCACATTTTTTTTACTGATCTATTATATTTTTTGTAGATACTTTTCACATAGTTCCTAGATCATCATGACTGATTGTATATGGAAGCAGTTTGAATCAGATCAATGAGAAGAGGAAAGAATGAAGCTGTAGTAAATATTATAATTTATTGTTTTAGAGACAGTTGCCATAAAGTGCATAAAAATGAAGTTTATGATACAGCCATATGAGAAGTGAAAACTTTATCTAAAGTAAATTCCCATACTACTGTTATTAGTCATTATGGTTATATGAAAGACAAATAGTATTTTTATATTGCATTAGAGTAATGTGATTGTACTTTAAGAGATTTTGTCACTGTTTAGACAAAATTTATGTTTGAACAAAAAAAATTACAAAATGAAATAAAAGATATGAAGAAAATTGAAAAATTTCAATGTATTAAAGATTTTTGTCAGTATAATGATATATAAATGCTGAACAAGAAGAGGTTCCTTGTGAGGATCGCTACAAATCACACATTGAAATTGCTGAGGTTAGTTGGAAACAACATTAGTATTTTTATATTTATTATATGGTTTGTCTTAAGTTTAATAATTGATTTTTTATTTTTTTTTATTGGGTTATTTGTAGAAGTCTTTACCTTTTTTGGTTTTCAAATAAAAGACACTTATGAGATTTTTTTTCTTCAATGTAGGGCCATTCTGTATGGTATTTCTTTTAAACATAAACAAAATATCTATCATATAGATTTGACTTATTAAAATATTTTGTTAAAATTTGATAAAAAATATTTATGCGCAATTTTTTTATATTTCAATATAAGTAATCTAATTAAATATGATTCTAACTTCAATTACAAAACCATTGATAATATAACTTGACTGAAGTTGAAATCATATTTAATTGGATTACTTATACTGAAATCATAAATTTTTGCGCATAGATAATTTTATCAAACTTTAACAGAATATTCTTAGGAGTCAAATTTCTATGATATATATTTTTTGTTCATGTTTAGAAAAAATACCATACAGAATGGCCGTGCATTGAAGAAAACAATTCAATTAGTGTCATTTATTTGAAAACTAAAAAATTTAAAGACTTCTAAAAATAACCCAATAGAAAAAAAATTAATCTATTGGTAAACTTAATAGAAACTATATAATAATTATAGAAATACTAATGTTGTTTCAACTATCTTCAACAATCTCTATGTGTGATCTGTAAGGATCCTTATAGGAAACCTCTTCTTGTTCAACATTTGTATATTATTACGTTGACAAAAATCTTTAATATACTGAATTTTTTTTTTCTTTCACATTTTCTGTTTCATCTTGTAATTTTTTTTTAAAACATTAATTTTGTTTGTAAAGTGACAAAATCTCTTAAAAGTACAATCACATTGCTCCAATGCAATATAGAAATATTATTTATTTTTCGCACAACTATAATGATCAATAACCTTAGTATGAGAATCTACTTTGGATAAAATTTTTACTTCTCATATGGCTGCATCATAATTCTTCATTTTTATGCATTTTATGACAATTTTGTCTTTAAAACATTAAATTCCAATATATACTACAGCTCCATTATTTCCTATTCCGATTTAAATAGAAGAGTTTCAAGCAAGAGCAATGGTCTTTCATCAATGAATAATAGATCTGTGCAATGGAACAACAAGTTATGCAATGAAAGCAACGAGTATCTAGTGGCGAAGGGCAGATTTGCAATAGTGAACAGAAGATGTCAAAGGAATGGAAGACAATTTTGCAACTAGGAACAACAGTTGACATGAAGTTTTCTTCAGAAAAAGGTAGGGTTTAGGTGTTGGAAACAATTGTCTGAAGGAAATTGCTACTCAATTATGTATTGTCTTTGATGTCACACTATGTCATAGTCCGCAGCAATCAGCTTCTACCGAGCTCAGTCGGTCTACCAGACAGAAAAGTTTAGTGTTTACCGAGTTCACTCGGTTGCCGAAGAAAGTTTAGTGTTTACCGAGTTCACTCGGTTGCCAAAGAAAGTTTAGTGTTTACCGAGTTCACTCGGTTGCCGAAGAAAGTTTAGTGTTTACCGAGTTCACTCGGTTGCCGAAGAAAGTTTAGTGTTTACCGAGTTCACTCGGTTGCCGAAGAAAAGATAGTGTTTACCGAGTTCAGTCGGTTATCAAAGGTAAAGAATTGTCGGTGTTTACCGAGTTCCCTCGGTCACCGAAAAATTATAGAAAGATATGGTCACCGAGCACTGTCGGCCCTTGAAAGATTTTTGCAAATAGAGTTTACTTAATTCAGCCGACTGTTATACTAAATAATGACGATTTGACTAATCCAAAATCATATAAATAAAAGGTCAATTGTGAAAAGTAAGAGAGAACATAGCAGAAGATTTACAGAAGAAAAGAAGGAAAGGTATATGCGAATTTGTGAAAGATGTTCAGATATCCTTGAGGAGCAGCAGAGATTTATTCGATCAGAGAGGATCAGACTTATGCAGAACAGAGATCTGTAATCAGCAAGACAGTTGCATTATTATACAGGTCACTTTTTCATTGTTACCTTCTTATCATTGTAACAGTGAATTCTAAATCTCTTAACCGAGTTGGTTTAACAGCCATAATATAAATCCTCTAACAAGGTGACAATTCCATTGAATTGTTTTCAAGACCTCTTACCAGGCCACTCCTAGCAGGGTGTTTTAAATCCTCTAACAAGGTCACACCTAACAGTGTGTTTTGTAACCTTTTACCGGGTTGGCTTCTAACCGGGCATCACTTCAGAAAAGTGAAAATCAGTATCTAGATACATTGGTGGTTTTTCCCATATTGGGTTTCCACGTTAAATCTTGTATCTCCTGTGTTCTTAATTGCTTTCACAATCATATACATGTTTTGATGAATATCTAAAGATAATATTAATAATACTTTCTGCATCTTCAAAGTTACTGCAATCTATTTACCGAGTGCTAAAACAGATAACATTGTTAAGATATCTTAAAGGGATCTGCAAAGAATTAATTTTCAAGGTTTTATGGTTGACTGATTCACCCCTCCCCTCTCAGTCACTTCATCCATATTCCATCAATTGGTATCAGAGCTTTTGGTGCTTGCAGGAAGGGTTTCAAGGACCTAAGCTAAAGATCAGGATGTCTTACAAGAGGGAAATTCCAAAGCTTAACAAAGATAACTTTTCAGCATGGCAAGGTCTCATGCGACTTCATCTGGCTTCCATTGGTGATTCAGGATGCAAATACATTGATGAAGAATACACAATTCCTAATGGCGCATTAACTGTTGAAGACATTGCAGATAAAAAGACTCACAACACCATGATGATAGACATTGCATCTGCTCTCAGCTATGAAGAATTTGATGATATTAAAGACTGCACTACTGCATATGAAATGTGGGTGGCACTGAAGAAAATATATGGTGGTGATGCAAATGTGAAGAGAGCCAAAGCAGAAAGCCTAAGAGGACAGTTTGACAAGATGAATATGAAGGAAGATGAAAACATTGCAAAATATGTTGAAAGAATCAAAGCAAGTGTAAGTGCAATCAGAGCTTCTGGAGGAACAATCTCAGATGAGACTGTTATAAGTAAGGTACTCAGAACACTACTCCCTATCTATGCAATAAGAGTATCAGCTATTCAAGAAAGAAGATGTGAAGCAAACCACAGTATAACCTTGGATGCTTTAGTTGGAAGATTGACAGCTTTTGAATTAGACAACTATGACAACTATGTTCCTAGTTCCAAAAATATTGAATCAGCATTTGAGGCCAAGGTTTCACTAAAGAAGAACAAGAAAATTAAAGAAGTTCAGACAAAAAGTGAAGAAGAATCAGAAGAAAGTTCTGATAGTGATCTTGAAATTGTAGAAGCATTACTTGCAAAGAAGTACTCTAGAGGGAAAGGTAAGTATAAAGGTAAAACTCCTTTAATTTGTTTTTCATGCGAAGAAATTGGACATATTGCAGCTAGGTGCCCAAACAAGCAAGTCAAGGAAGAAAAGAAAAGTCACAAGTACTATGGCAAAAATAATTTCAAATCATACAAGGATAAAGGTAAGAAATCATGTTTTATGGCTAAAGATTCTGATGATAGTGAAGAAGAAATTGTCTTTATTGCTATAAAAGATGAATCTGATGATGATGAAGATAAGATAGCACTTATTTCTCATATAAGCAAAGATGATATATGGATAATAGACAGCGGATGTTCACACCACATGACTGGTGACAAGACAAAATTTGAATATCTAGAAGACCGTGACAATGGTAATGTAAGATTTGGAAACAATGAACCTTGTTGTATAAAAGGAAAAGGAAGAATCTCATTAACCAAAGAACTCATATGTGATAATGCTTACTGGGTTGAAGGACTAAAACATAATCTTCTAAGTGTAGCACAGCTAATCAACACTGGTTTCAAGGTTGAATTCATGAATGGTCAAGCAAGACTGTTGGATGGAAAAGGAAAACTCATTGGATCAGGAAAACAAACAAAAGGTAACTTATTTTATCTTGATCTCAATGAATATTCATGCCTTATTGCTCAAATAGAAGAAAGTTGGCTATGGCACAAAAGGTTATGTCATGTGAATTTTGATAACATGATAAAAATAAACAAATTCAAGAAGGTTAGAGGCATTCCTACTTTGAAGAAACCTGACACTGGTCTATGTAAGAATTGTCAGATTGGCAAAATGAGTAAAACTAGTTTCAAAAGTAAGAACTATCAGTCTAAAGAAATTTTGGAAATTGTGCATACTGATTTATGTGGACCTATTGGAATACAAAGCTATACTGGAGATAAATTCTTTATTCTTTTCGTTGATGATTATTCTAGAATGATGACTGTTATGTATTTAAGAGAAAAATTAGAGGCATTTGAAAAGTTCAAATGGTACTTAGCAAGAGTAGAAAAAGAAACAGGGAAAAGATTGAAATGCTTAAGATCAGACAGAGGTGGTGAATTCATCTCCCATGATTTTAACAACTTCTGCATTGAAAGAGGAATCAAAAGACAGGTATCAGCTCCTAGAACTCCTGAGCAGAATGGAATAGCAGAAAGAAGAAATAGATCTATTATGGATTGTGCAAGGACTCTAATGATAGAAAAGAACATTGCTATAAAGTACTGGAAGGAAGCTATCAGCACTGCAGTTCATACCTTGAACCGAGTACAACTGAAGAAAGACACATTCAAAACTCCTTATGAATTATGGTATGGCTATAAACCTAATGTAAGTTATATGAAAATATTTGGTAGCAAGTGTTATATCTTAAAAGAATCCAGAAGAAATAAATTTGATGTGAAAAGTGATGAAGGAATATTCCTAGGATATTCCAGCAAAAGCAAGGCATACAAATGTCTGAACTTATCTACTTACAAAGTCATAGAAATTATACATGTAAAATTTGATGAGTTTGCAGAAAAGACTGAGGAAGAAAGCAAAAGGGAACCTGAGAACTACAGAAGATTCATTTACATTGAACCTGAAACATTGACAGACACAACTATCAACAAGGAAGCTATATCTACCGAGCCAAGCACAGTTACCGAGTCACAGACCGAGTCGCAAGAAGAAGTTCAAACCGAGTCACAGGAAGAAATTCAGACCGAGTCTTAGCCTGAAGTTACCGAGCAAATATCTACCGAGTCCGAGCAACCTGAAGAAGAGATCCTAGAAGACAACAGCATGAATCATTCAAAAGGAAAGGAACCTATACTAGCCAAATATGTCAGAAGACATCATACACCAGATCAAATCATTGGAAACAAATCAGATGGTACTATGACAAGAAGCAAGCTAAAAGGTACATGTCTACTTACTGATTTTGAACCTAGAAATATCAAAGATGCATTAGAGAATGAAAGTTGGATTGAAGCAATGAATGAAGAATTAGAACAAATACAAAAGAACAAAACTTGGACTCTTGTACCTAGACCTAAAGATAAGAATGTAATTGGAACAAAATGGGTATTCAGAAATAAACTGGATGAAGATGGTCAAGTATCTAGAAACAAAGCTAGACTGGTATGTAAAGGTTATTCTCAAGAAGAAGGTATAGATTATGGAGAAACTTTTGCTCCTGTTGCAAGATTAGAAGGTGTAAGAACTCTACTTGCTTATGCAGCACACAAAGGATTTAAGGTATATCAGATGGATATAAAATCTGCATTTCTCAATGGAATTCTTGATGAAGAAGTCTACATTGAACAACCTGAAGGTTTTGTTGATCCAGACAAAAGGGACATGGTCTGCAGGTTACACAAAGCATTGTATGGTTTAAAACAAGCTCCTAGAGCATGGTATGAAAGACTCCATAATTATTTAATCCAGATTAATTTCAAAAGAGCTAATGATAACAGCAATCTGTATATTAAAGAAGGATCGGATGACAAAATTGTACTGGCAGAAATATTTGTGGATGATACTATATTTACAGGGAATGAGGATCAGTGCAAAGAATTTTCAGAACAAATGAACAGAGAATTTGAAATGTCTATGTTTGGTTTAATAAAATTCTTTGTTGGTCTTCAAATTCAGCAAAGCAAGAATGGTATATACATTACTCAATCCAAATACATTAAGGAGATACTTAAGAAGTTTGGAATGGAAGATTCAAAACCAGTTGGTACGCCCATGTGTACTGGATTGAAACTTACCAAAAATGATGATTCAAAAGAAGTTGATCAGACCCTATACCGATCTATGATTGGAAAATTGCAGTATGTGGTACATACAAGACCTGATATTGCCTTAGCAGTCGGTATAGTAGCTAGATTCTCAGCAAAACCTAAGGAAAATCACATGATGGCAATCAAAAGAATCTTAAGATACTTAAAAGGAACTGAAGAGTATGGTTTGTGGTACAAATTTGGAGGCAATCTAGACTTGAAAGTGTTTACTGATGCTGATTGGGCAGGAAACATTGATGACAGAAAAAGCACAAGTGGTGGAGCATTTTTTCTTGGAAAAAGACTGGTATCCTGGACTAGTAAAAAGCAGAATTGCACATCTCAATCCACAGCTGAAGCAGAATATGTTGCTGCTGCAGTAAACTGTTCAAATATTGTTTGGTTTAAACAGCTATTAGAAGGTATGAAGGTTGAAATCAAAGAACCAGTTGTTATATTTTGTGACAATACCAGTGCAATAAACATTTCTAAGAATCCAGTGATGCATTCCAAAACCAAGCACATTGCTATTAAATATCACTTTGTCAGAGAATTGGTGCAGGACAAGGAAATCAGATTAGAATATATTCATACAAAAGAACAGATTGCAGACATTTTTACCAAACCATTACCTAAGGATGCATTTATGTATCTAAGAGGTAAGTTAGGGGTCATTCCCCTGTCCGAGGCTCACTAAATACAGTTTTAGTGATGCATCAACCAGAACATGATTGAAAATCAACTTGTTGATGCAGCATATTAAAGGAATCATTGCATATGAATCAGTACTTGAGGTACATTAATTTTGACCGGTAATATGTGAATTGTCTTTGGCATGTGTTGTCAAAGAGGGAGTGTTTGCTATGTCTTTACTATTGCTCTTTAGTATTGCTTTCAAGAAATTTTTCAATAGTCAGAAGGAAGAATTTTCAGGTTACAGGAGTTTGCTGACAGAGGGAGATTTGAATCTAAACCGAGCTAACTCTTTCAAATTTCTTATGATATGACATATTGTGTTGCCATCAATGCCAAAGAGGGAGATTGTTGGAAACAATTGTCTGAAGGAAATTGCTACTCAATTATGTATTGTCTTTGATGTCACACTATGTCATAGTCCGCAGCAATCAGCTTCTACCGAGCTCAGTCGGTCTACCAGACAGAAAAGTTTAGTGTTTACCGAGTTCACTCGGTTGCCGAAGAAAGTTTAGTGTTTACCGAGTTCACTCGGTTGCCGAAGAAAGTTTAGTGTTTACCGAGTTCACTCGATTGCCGAAGAAAGTTTAGTGTTTACCGAGTTCACTCGGTTGCCGAAGAAAGTTTAGTGTTTACCGAGTTCACTCGGTTGCCGAAGAAAAGATAGTGTTTACCGAGTTCAGTCGGTTATCAAAGGTAAAGAATTGTCGGTGTTTACCGAGTTCCCTCGGTCACCGAAAAATTATAGAAAGATATGGTCTTCGAGCACTGTCGGCCCTTGAAGGATTTTTGCAAATAGAGTTTACTTAATTCAGCCGACTGTTATACTAAATAATGACGATTTGACTAATCCAAAATCATATAAATAAAAGGTCAATTGTGAAAAGTAAGAGAGAACATAGCAGAAGATTTACAGAAGAAAAAAAGGAAAGGTATATGCGAATTTGTGAAGGATGTTCAGATATCCTTGAGGAGCAGCAGAGATTTATTCGATCAGAGAGGATCAGACTTATGCAGAACAGAGATCTGTAATCAGCAAGACAGTTGCATTATTATACAGGTCACTTTTTCATTGTTACCTTCTTATCATTGTAACAGTGAATTCTAAATCTCTTAACCAAGTTGGTTTAACAGCCATAATATAAATCCTCTAACAAGGTGACAATTCCATTGAATTGTTTTCAAGACCTCTTACCAGGCCACTCCTAGCAGGGTGTTTTAAATCCTCTAACAAGGTCACACCTAACAGTGTGTTTTGTAACCTTTTATCGGGTTGGCTTCTAACCGGGCATCACTTCAGAAAAGTGAAAATCAGTATCTAGATACATTGGTGGTTTTTCCCATATTGGGTTTCCACGTTAAATCTTGTGTTTCCTGTGTTCTTAATTGCTTTCACAATCATATACATGTTTTGATGAATATCTAAAGATAATATTAATAATACTTTCTGCATCTTCAAAGTTACTGCAATCTATTTACCGAGTGCTAAAACAGATAACATTGTTAAGATATCTTAAAGGGATCTGCAAAGAATTAATTGTCAAGGTTTTATGGTTGACTGATTCACCCCTCCCCTCTCAGTCACTTCATCCATATTCCATCATTAGGAAACTCACGGACTCTAATACATTCATCTTTTCTTTTGTGGTTTCAAGTGTTTTCATCAATCTTCAAGAAAATATCTCTATTTTTCTAGAGCTTTACTATTGTTCCTCAATGTTCCGCTAGAGATTTTCATGAGATTAGTGTTTGTTTTCAGACGTTTATGTTTCTTCAAGAGTTTTTGAGTAGCATAGAGTTTTTACAGTTTTACTGAGTCTATTCACCATTTTCATGAGAATACTTTTATTGTCCATGCATTGGGATGCATTGTATAAGATGCCCTTTTCATTTCTTTTGGAGAGTTTTAGTAAGAATTTTATTAAATACAGAATAATAATAAAAAATTATAAATATAATTATATATATAAATAATAGATCAATGAATGAATTATATATATATATATATATATATATATATATATATATATATATATATATATATATAATTAATATAATATTATATATTAATGATAAATATATCAATTAATAAAGTATGATATACTATTAATATTATAATATAATTATCAAATATAATATATTATTAATAGATTAAAATTAATCACAATATAATTAAATAATAATAGTAAAATACAGTTAATAAATAATAATAGCTACATATATTAAAATCTATGTTGAGTATCGAATAAACAAATATACTAGATGACTAAAAGTTGGGACCAAGTCTAGGGCTGCAACTTAGGATGACCGCCCCAAGGATAGAGGGCAGACAGGGAATAGGAGTTAAAAAGACACGACAATGAAACCATGGAGGATACAAAGGGAGTAGTCATCGGGGATGCATCATTGATCATACACATTGATATTGGGATACAATCGCTTCATTTGTGATTTCCCCAAAATATCATTTCTATCTCAATCACAACCTACGAAACTGAAGAACCATCATAAACATGTTATTCATACAGGTCATAGATTGATTCATATTGTGGGTGGATTATATAACGGGCTATGTTTGGAGTCAGGTAAATGTTGCTAAATAAGCATAAGAGGTTATACGGGATGGAGAAGACATTGTGAATTGAAGGTGATGAAAAAGTGCTTGGCAATGTTAATGAGTGGAGGATAGTCAAATAAATTCCTTGTCTTCTGCTTGCATTGATGGAGGATTAATAAGTAGAATCAAACATGACATATCACACTGGCTTTTGCAAATTTATAACTTGTTTCACACACAGAAATATATTTCTGATTTTTGGTATCTATGTGTCTAATGGCACTCTTGGCAAGGGATTTAATTGATGTCAGTGAAATTCTAACTTCAATATTTCATCACGTTGAAAATCTGAAGACTGAATGTATTTGAGCATTGTGGTTTAGTCCTAGTTCGACATGGATGCTGATTTTTGACTATATCATCGTCAAGGGACTCTCAAGACAATATCCAAGTAGCTTCAATTTTTGGTGGTAGACCTAAGAGGCAAGACATGTCAGAGATTTCTTGTCAATTATGTGAACTGAATTCTACTCTATTTACAAGTAAAGTATATTACTTATTGAGTATCTATGTTCCTATGCATTGAGCAAGAATAATCAACCACTACAATACAAACAAATCAGCAACAGCTGCAATAGATCCAGGTCTGAATTGTTGACAAGGATCTCCAAGTAATAGAAAAACCTGGCAAAAAGCTAGGGGGATATCAAATCCAAGTCCTAATTGGAAGTTTTTGGAGCAAATTGAATAGGGTCCTAAAAGGGGACATTACAGAGTAGAACACAGTGATGGAAAAGTTCGAAAACCACTGTCATGGGTAGAATTTATGCACTATTATAAGGCACAAAAGGAGACAAAGTGTGTAAAAGTTTCAGAGATCAACAACTGTTGACTGTCCTATGAAATGATCAATCACTGCCTTTTGGAGGTCTTTCTCTGTTCCTGAGGTTTTCATTATTTCCATAGCATCTTTGACTGTTCTATCCGGTCTTTTGGCTGTCACATAGTTGCATTCACTGTTCTAGGAGAGAAACATTTGTGGTTTTATATGAGATGTACCCACTCTTTCGAGGGTCACATTGGAGGAGGAAGTTAAAGGGACAGATACTAGTCATGGAGAAGTTGATCATCACAACTTGAAAATCTTAAGACATGACCGCTGTCCTGGAGCATGAGATATGGACTGTTGTAAAGACAGTGATATCTACAAAGAATGCTTAGAAGCAGTGATTACAATGCAAAAAGCAGTGACATTGATTGTCACAGTGCTTTACTATGAAACAATGATCCAATTAGCAGTACAGACAACATACATAAAACAGTGAGTGAGAGAGATCAATATGTCATGATCTTAGAGCATATAGAACACGAAGAGAAATAGAAGAGTGTTAAAAGACGTCATTATAATATGCAACAGTGACAAATCAATCACTGTTATAAATGACAGTGATATGAATAAGACTGTTACAGGATCATTGGACCATGACAGTGAAAACAATAAGTCATGAAGCTTGGAAGCCCTAACAAAGACAAGGGTTTCATAAAAGAGTCAAGGACAGTCATTATGGGATTTCCTAATTGCCATGTTTAATAGCAGAGAAATGGTTGAAGAATTGAAGAATCTCATGAAGAGCACTGTTGCAAAAGAGTGATGATTAAGACACTGTTAAAGAGCAAAGAGGGCAGACATTTGAAGAATAGGGAACCGCTGTAATAATTTACTGTCCCATGAAAAGAAGAGACTAGATTTGTCATGAAATTGTTATTGAAAAGGAAATATCTGTCATGAAGTTCAGAACACATTGCTGTTATAACAAAGCACAAAAATATGACAGTCATAGGCATGGATGACTGTTATAGAGATGGAAAGCAGTGACATATTGAATGGAGAGCAGTGAATACACTATGGACAGTAGAATCAAAAGAGTTACATGGACTTGCTATGATCCACAGAGGCTAGGATTGTTTGTAGATTATCCAAAGACAAGGCAGTTTCAAACAAAGTGGAGGATATTCAGAAGGTTTTAAGGAGTCTCTTCACAGTTTGCATTCACTTTTGACAAACCATTTTCATTAATGAAAGTGAATCTCTAGAACAGTGACAAAGAGTAATGAGAAGGACAGCATGAGGACCAGTCAAGAAGGTAGTAATAATACATGATCACGACATTAAAAAGAATGGTCACTGTTATTTACAATGGAGAGGGATGCAACATCAGTGAAGGACATATATATGACTTGTAGCAGTGATACACCAAGCTATTATTAATATATTTTGCACCATTTTGGCACAAAATATCAAACAAATGCTTTTCAAAAGGTTTAGGGCAACATTTTTTGTAGTTCTAGTTCAATAAGGGAAATGTAAGTTTTTTGAACCTTGAAAATGTAAATGCCATGATGAAGTCATCTATTTTTTAGTATCATAAGCACTAAAAGAGTAAAGCAAAAGATTAATCCTCGTAGCTCCAAAATCCTCACTAAGGGAGGGTAAAGACAATTTTTCTTAAAGTCTCCACATTAATATCCCATGAGAAAAATAGGGCTTTTGTTTCTTTACAGTTGAAGGAGTCTTCAATTGCATGGGCATTCATGGCACGTTGCAATATTTTGGGCGGAGAATAGACACATGGCAGCCATCAAACAGAGATTTAAGGCACACAGAGGAAGGTTATGTTGCCCACGTTGAAAGAGTGTGGGGTCTTACTGTTTGTTAGTGAACGAGTGCTCCACTTTGGGCATGGAAGAAGAGATAATGCTGGTATATTGCATGGGATGTTTGAAAACTTCCAGGAGTTTGTAGACTTTCCATCCACATTGCTGAATTCATGCTTTCTTTTCCTCATCTCTTGCCAGGTATGCCCTTCTGTCAAGGATTTAAGCTCTACTAAAGTTTTCGAGTCTGACTGAAGTTTTCAAAGATGAGAGATATTTAAAATCTTTGAATCGGGTCTCTATTAGCTCATAAAAGTTTCTTTTGAATACTTAATGGATACCCCTAGATGTTAGTCTTGAAGGTCTAGAGTATCATATGGTTCAAAGAAAAACAACGTATATCACAGCAGTAATATCATTGTGTCAAATGTAAATGATTGAATGATATTGCTTAAAGTTATGTGGAGTGAGGGTTTGAGTGAAAAGAAAACCGAGATGTCATAAGCGGGTTTGAGGAAAGGCATAAGGGTTTGTGAAAGCTTGTGAAAGCCATGGCTTTGTTACATGATATCAAAGAAGACAACCATGATCACACTCAAAGCTAAGAAAGTGAGTAAAAGAGGAGCAACCATGGCATTGTAGTGGGCAATGTTTCTATCAAAAGAAAATGAGTATAAACAATGAAACATGAACTGAAACATTCAACAAGGAACAAATGACAGTTTCTTTACAAGGAAGAAATCATGTGGGTAGGACTATGGTGTTCAACAGTATCATGGGACGAGCTTAGTAAAAGGAGATGAATGCATAGATGAGAGTCTTACGAATGCCAAGAGGGAGATGTATAGAGGCATGCCAAGTGAAATTTGCTGTGGAAGAAGAATGGAGCAGTGACAGTAAGTTGTTGTGGCATTTCATGCAGACACATTATTGAAAAACATGCACTATGATGGGAAGCAAGAGCATGAAGATGGCAGGCTCCTATTTGCTAGTAACATGGTGAGCCAAAGGATGGGAATGTCAGGCTGAAATAGTCATGTTATAGAGATTTGTAAGAAAGAGCAACCTTGTTATCCATTGTTTTATTTTGCATTGTACAAAGACTCTCCTTGTCAACAGTAAAGAGTTTCACTGTTCACTATCTCACCAGGTATAGAAAATATTAAATGATAGGGTGCCCCATCGTGTGTGGAGGGTTCAATGAAGAATATAAAGTTGTAAATAATCATCATTCATGACTGTCCTGAAGAACAGAAGAGAAGACTTCAAGCTTTGTAAAAGATGGATGGTATAATTCATAAGGTGATAGTCCTACAAAGCTAATGATATGAAGTGACAGTCATCCATGGATGAAGCAGCAAATGAGAGTCTTGGGGTTTTCATAGATTAGATAATGCAGAGATAAAAGTTGCAGTTCACAAGATTTCAAACATGCGTAACCTACAGGGATTAAGAGGACAACCCATAAACTTGCATGTGTACATGTTCGCAAGGTGACAGTCCTCAAACATGCATGGTAATACTTGAAGAACCTTCCTGAGATGATGCATGTCTTTTGATAAATGACAGTGTGGAAATGATTATGGCAGATTTGCCAATGGAAAATCAAGGAATGACTGCAAGAAGTACCATAAAGAGCAAAGGAGATAGCCTTGAGGTTATAAGTATGATAGGCGACAGCCTTGAGGTTATATAAGTATGAAAGAATTATGTTAGGGAGAGAGCAGCAACAAAGTCAAATAAATGTTGATAATTTCAGTTATGGTGTAGCACAAAGAAGATTATATCCTACAGTCAAAGGACTAAGAATAGATTAAGGTCAGTGGGATACAAAAGATTTTCATCAATTGTTCTTTCTAAGTTAGTGCACTACATCAATGGCAACATAGAAGACTAAAGGACAGTCATGTAGGGAATTTCTAGCAATAATGCTTGAATCAAGGGTGGGAAATACAGTTAATTAGTGGTATGATGCAAGTAATGACAGCCATATGACTGTTGAGCAATGATAGTACTTCAAGAATGACAATGCTTCAGGGTGCCAAAATAATCTTGAAATATGGTGTGGTAGTCTCATTATAGCAGCAGTGGCTACAAGGAGGAAACCTTGAAGAGAACCTATGCGAGGCTAAGGTATTGAGAGTAGGAAGACATTAGAAGGTTACTTCATGAAGAGTACCATGTAGCAAGAAGACAAGGGGCTTCTAAAGGCAAAGTTACAGCAGCTGGAAGCATTAGCCAAGAGATAGCACTAGAGGACAACAAATCATCAAGCAAGATGAGCAGACACAATAACAAGTATCTCATGAAGAAAAACTGAATTTCAAAACAGTCATAGTCTACACGAGATGCGAGAAAATATATTTTTGGCCACGTTGATCCTAAGATTAATGTGTGAAAATGACAAGTTTTGAGATATGTTTAAAGAGTTGTTAATTTATGCAATCAACTTCGAGTAACTGAAGCACCAACTCCAGTTAGAGTATCAACTCAAAATGAAACTCAGAAATCGCTGTCACTGATCTAACTCCTCTATGTCATACACAGCTTCAAACAATAATATCAAGCAAACTCAAAGCTGTAATGACCTCGTTGTGTATGTAATTCTTCTCTTACAAAACCAATGAATCACTATCAACAGCAAGAAATCTCACCAAATTCTTTTAAAAAATGTCTTCATGATATTTTCATCAATTCAGATATGCTGCTATACTTCAAAACCTCACACTCGAATGAATTCGTATATCTGCTTGATGTACTCATAAAAACAACTCACTCTCAGAACATTACCACAAGCTTCTCACCTTCCATAACTGTCCTAGAACACTATCTTTTTCTTCAATTATAAACTCCAGTTCTCAATTCATTTCAAGAACCTTCATTTTAGACTGTGTTTGCCCATCATGTCAGAACAAAGATACACTGCTGGTTTTAACACAGCACTCTTAAAATCGAAAAAAGGAACACCATAATCCTTTGGCACGGCACCCAGAATGTTTCAATTCCTCAGAGACAACACATCCATTTTCCAACTTCACACAAACTTTCATTGCATAGTCATCTCTTACAAGACAGCTCATCCTCCCAGTATACTTCCAGATTCTGGCATCATTAACAAACAGCCACCGACTGTATGCCAAAAATGGCACTTTTTGGTTCCGAACAGCTTCTAAAAAATGATGCTTTTCAGTTTTTTATAAAACGTGACACTCATCTCTCTGAACTTGTGCCAACTTTCCAAAAAAAAAGCGTTTCAAATACAATGTGAGAATAAAATCAAGACAGCAACATTTTCTGACAAAATCTTAAGCAAATAAAAAGTGAGAAAAACAAGCACAGACTGAACCAACCAAACACAGAAGACACTGCTATTGGAGCTCTGAAAATGCCAGGCCCAGACATTCTATTTATAACCAAATGAAGACAGAAACATTTTTATAGAAATTTTTTGTACCTCTGATCAAGATCTTATTCGGTTGAAAGCAGTAAAGATCCCACAAGGATTTGAAATTTTTTATTTGGCATTTTCATAGCTTAAATTGCGATGTTTCCTTTCAGGAATTAAATTTAGTAATAAATAATAATAAAATGATAAAATTAAAATGAATAAATATATAAATAAATAATAATAAAATGTAATTTAACATAAATTAGCAATAATATTAAATAAATAAATAATAACAAGGAAAAGGAATCTGTACCTGCAAATCAGAAAGTTTCAGGTGAAAGAGGAGATGTAGTTGATAAAAAATGATAAAATTGAAGAAATCAAGATCAAAGAAAATTAATAAATAAATAAAAGCTGTCATGGTGGACATGGTCAGACGATGAAAATAGTTTCTAACTTTCTATGATTATGGTTGGCAACCAGGCAAACACAAAAATAAAAAATATCCTTTACAGTATTTGGCTTTGTCTTAGGAAGATTTTTGTTTTTTAATGTTACTGGAGAGCCTTGACTTGTAATTTAGGAACTAATTTGTCAATTCACCATTGCTCTTTATTTGTTGTTAGTCTAGAATTGCATAACGTGTTGGATATTTGGTGTGTGTGGTAAACAGCGTTCGAGTATGAAGATGAATTGCATAACGTGTTGGAGGTGCAGAAATCGGCATATGATTTGTGCGATACAAGTAATCCAATGCAGGTGTGTGCAGGAGGAAATAAGAGGATTTCACTTTCCACAGTGGGCACAAGATATTTCATGTGGAGTTCCCGGTCACTGCGATGCGGGTATGATGGTGGCAGTCACCGTCTCAGCTGGTAGTCCCACCACTTCTGCAGCCCCGTCTCCCTAAGCAGGAGACGTTTCAGGTGGGAGTTTCACATTCACCCCTGCCGCTGCCCCATCTCCATCTCCCTCAACTGAGGTGCGCCACTGGCTACCAGCGCAGGACATATGTCATGTTTCAGTACCATTTGTATTTCATTCTGTGTGGAAAATTTGTAAGAAGGAATTTTGATTTCATGCTTCTAGTGATATCATTGATGTGTCTGGTAAAAGCTTTTCTTACAAATCAGGGTTTGCTAATACTAGTAGAGAAAAGGTCTTAGGTCTGGTCTAACGTAGGACACTTTCATATTTTTGGAGGAGCTAGGAGAATCAGCTGCTGCTCTATTGGCACACATTTTAACAAACTGTAGGGTGCAATTTAATTAGTTTATAGGCTCTATTGTGGACTTGAGAGTGAAAATCTGTCTCACCCCCTTATACCATTGTCTTAAACCAATAAACAATTTTCAGATCATCAAAATGGGATGACAAACTGTCAAACAATTAATTATTCTGATTTACCATCAACAATTTTTCCTTTCCACCACCAAATTCGCTGGTAAAAACCGTACTAACATAACGGAATATCTGTAGGACGATTTTTTTTGGATGTAAAGAATATTAATCCTGTCATCCTTTCAATCAACCCTATATAAAATGTTTGTTTTGGATGTAAGAAATTTTTTTTTTGCTGTTTACCACAGTTTGTCTTTTAAAAATGAGCCCCCCCTATATAAAGAACTATGTTGGATCCGTTCCTTTTGTATTGCTGCGTTGTCACTCCATATTCTTCATGCATGTACAGTCAGTCAAAATGGTGTGCCTTTCCATTTGCATCATGTTGGCACTCTAGATCATTACTTTTGACTTAGCAGCAACAAAATATTCAAATCTAAATACCTCATATTTCTTTTCGCATACATAAGAATTTTTTTCCCTTTTCCCATGAAATAATGACATCCATGTGAAGTGCATTATATTCATTATATTTTATTAATAGTGTTTGTTTTGAAAATTAAGCAAAAATAGGTTTTACAGGGACCCGAAATTCAAAGAGTTACAGAAACAAATAAGTCAGTAAGAACAACTGGAAAGAACAACTAAAACAACAAAGGGACAAAGAACACCCCAAACAAACATCATCGAGCCAATCAGGAAACCAAAAAAAAAGGAAACAACAAAGCAAACCGGGAACTACCATCCTCTTAGAATTTGGATGGAGTCTTCCATCTTCTCCAGCTCTATCATATTTTTCAAGTTCTCCTTAAGACCAACAATCTCCTTACTGGCATAAGTATTCTGATTCTTTTTCGCTCTGGTTCTGGCACCTGGTCCTTTCCCAATAGTGTTGGCATCTGCATGGCTTCCCACTCCTCGAGCATATTGACCAGGCCGCAAAAATTATTGGTAGAAGATTTCATGCCTTCCATAGAATACTTGAGCAGATTCTCCAACATTTTTTCAATGCACTCAATCTTGGCTAGAAGTTTAACTGGGTCACATAAATCCTAAGAATAGTCCCTACCCCTGTTGTGAGTTTTATCCAACAGACTCTGATATTTGGTTTCCAAATCCTTATTCCGGGCTTTAAGCTTCACAATCTCCTGAAAACACCAATTTTCATTCCTAAACGAGAAGAGGGCTTTAGCTTTGACACTGTGTAAAAAACCCAGAGAAGAGTCCTCTTTATCATTTAGGTCCTCCATACCCATGGACATAGAATCCCCTATATTAGCATTATCCTGGCTAAGGTGCTTATTGTTCTGATAGTTGGCAATAATTTCAGCAGTGTACAGGATATCATAATCTTCCCCTTCCAGCTTCTCCTCTCCATTGAAATTACCCTCATTACTGTAACCCTCATCCTTAGTATCCTTCAAAAGGGTTTCCTTCTTGTCTTTCTCAAAAACTGTGTTCTTGTCTTTGTTATCAAGGATATCCACTGTAGTTTGCATATTCTCCTCAATATTCTAAAACTAATCCCTGTTAGTAGGGTCAAGATCAATAATGATCTTGTCAGAGCTCTGGTTAGGATTCAACTTAGAATCATGATCTTCTCTAATGCCGTCAATAGAGTCCTCATTTTTACCTATAGTTTCCTCTCTCCTTCCACTTCAACATTATTGACTTTATCATCCCCCATAACCTTGGTAGCCTCCTTAATCTCTTGTCCAGAGGCCTCAAAAATCTCCATCTCATCCTTGGAATCTTTCCCAGAGGAAGACGAGCTCTTACCATCAGTTCGAAGCCTTAGTTTTCTTTTTGCCAAATTCCTATTTTTTGCTAGAACTAGGGATAATCTTCATCCTCAGCAAAGCCATCACCAGGATCCATCTCCTCATTATTTGAGCTCAAAGAATAGTCAACCAACACATCCTTCTTTTTAGTCAAAGATGGGAGAATCATCAACCGGTTGAGAGTCAAATTTTATCCTCTTTTTGGCTGGTGAGACCTTCTTTCCCTTACTAGGAGTGGTGCTTTTTCTCTTAACACTTCTCTTAGGGATGTTGCTCACCATAAACTCATGAATTAGTAGAATAAGGCCCTCATGGAGAACCGATTTTCTGACATCCTCTCTATTCATAGCAAGGCTACGAAGAAGAGAGTTGAAGAGATAAAACAGAAAGAAAATTAAATCATTGTGACGGAAGTGATTTAGCAGAACAAAATGGTGAGACAGTTCTAGTAAAACAATCGGTTATATAATCCATCAAGATAATAAGGACCTTATTCCATAAGCTCTTCATATTATTGACAACAAAAAAAACCCCTATTTTTAACCATAGAATCCCTTTATTCAGCTGTCTTAGGGAATTTGATGACAACCATTTTGGAGACTTTCTTCTTTCTATAAAATGTGAGACCAGATAAGGGTAAACCAATTACTTGAGCAATAAGCTCCATATTGAGGATAAATTGCCTACCATCAATCATAACAATATTGTCTCTCCATCCGACAATGAATTTCTAATGCCTTTGTCGTAGCCATGCAATCTCTCTAGGTAGGGAGTAATCTTACTCTTGTCCAACTTCCTCCATAATTTAGGGTTCTTTAGGTCCAGGTAGTCTGCTGGTTCCTCTCTGTGCAAATCGCCTCCCATTGTCATTTTTATTTCCAACTTAATTTTTAGACAATGAAAAAGGGAGACCCAGAACAGAACTATTAAAAAGCCGAGCTCACATAACCCTTACTCCACAATCCTTTCATAATTTCCAATATAGCTTGCCTCCTCATTGCTTGTCTTTTCATAATTAATAAGACTGACAGTTTCCGAATCCAAATCCTTCACATTATTCCATGTCATTAGGGAGTTGAGTTTAACCCCTTTATTGGCGAACACATCAACAATAGAATTAGATTCCTAGAAGGCATGGGACACATGAAATTTGCGAAATGTGCCCAATAAATCTTTAGCCATTTCAATAGTGTTGGATATCAGCCACGAAGCTTTCAATTTCCCACATAAACAATTTATAATATTTAGGGAATCTCCTTCTAACCAAGCCTTCTCAACCTTAATTTGTTTAGCCAACCTAAGGGAATATAAAGCTCCAAGAGCCTCAAGAACATGGTTGCTTTAAGAACCGACAGGAACAACCACACCAACAATGATATTAAGTTTTCTTTAAAAAACTAATATTAAAGATTACCTACTTAGGAAATGATATATTCAAATGATTAAATTTCTAACCCCTACAACCTTTTTACATGAAATCTTTCTAAAATTAAATCATTAATATTTTAACAATAGTAAAATTTATTAATTTGCATGATGATGATACATTTTGGGTTTCATTTCCCCAGTTATGACATCCTCATGTCCCCAACCTAATTTTAATGCTAATCTTTACATTGTAGAATGTGATGCATTACATAGATTGAAATAATTTTATGCATACATGAATTATGGTGAAGATGCAACATAAATTATAAAGTGTAAATTATAAGATTTAATTTTAATGCTAATCTTTACATTGTAGAATGTGATGCATTACATAGATTGAAATGATTTTATGCATACATGAATTATGGTGAAGATGCAAAATAAATTATAAAGTGTAAATTATAAGATTTTAAATTTAGGTATAAGAAATTATGTGTTCACTTATAATATTGGGGTGCACAAAGATTCTAATTTGACTATTTCTTTATTCAGATAACATTAAATATCAAATTTTGGCCAACAAATTGGTATCTCTAGCATAGATTTTTCAAAAATATAAGTATGTTATTGTAAAAGTACACTCTATTTCTATCTAATTAAGTTGTCAATAATTTCAATGGTAAGGTTACTAAAGATTTATTAAGAATAGGATTTGTTCATTATTAATGTATTTTATTAAAAAGTAAAGTGAAAATGGAGTAAGGTATAAAATAAAAATCATTTATTTTTAGAACTGAAAAATCTATATTTTTATATTTTATTTATATTTTATATTTTATTTTGGGAGTCGGCTTCCCTTTCCATCCCCCATCACCTTATCTTCAGATCTAAACGTTGAAACACTTGCCCCATGAACCGTTGGTTCGACAATGATTGGAAAGCTTTCCATCGCAGTTTACGTTCAGCCTTTGAGTCATTCCCTTCTAATTTTATTGATCTCCATTACTCCTACCGTCGGTTTCTTTGTGTGAAGAAACATTCTTTCATTGCTTCACAATGCAGTGCCCTGTGTAACACACTTATCCAGGATCCTTAGCTCTTTTGGCGTACCTTATTCCTGCAACACCCCCCTCTGCCCTCTACCATCGACCTTACCTCCCTTATCTCCCACACCTCCACTCTCTATGACATTTTGAGCCATCCATCTCTCCACCTCATCCCACCCCCTCACTGCCATATCTTCATCACTTCCAGCATTCACGAGGCTGTCAGATCTATGAGATGCAGTAGAGCAGCTAACATGGATGGTTTTCAGGTGGAGCTCCTCAAGCTCAGTATCATGGTGCTAGGCTCTTATCTTCCCATACTCTTTAATAGAGTGGTTTGCACTTGCTTCCTTGAGGCTTGGTCAAGACATGTGATTCATTCGATCCATAAGACTGGATCAGTCTCGGACCCCGACAACTACATAACCATCATGATTGGGCATACCTTTGCCAAACTCTATGCCACAACATTGAACACTATCCTCTCTTCTTAATTTGACAGGCTGGATTGCAGAGCTAGAGGTCAAGCCGGTTTCTGTGCAGATTACCATACCATGGACCACATTTTGACACTACGGGCGATCATTGAGGAGGCTCGCTATCGCTCTGCGAAAGTATATTGTTGCTTCATTGACTTTTGTAAGGCGTTTGATTTCGTCCCCCGGGTGGACCTTTTTCAGAGACTCAGAGACATTGGGATATCTGAGATTCTTTTGACTGCCATTATGAGACTTTATGAGTGTGTTGAGGGAAGATTTAGGACCCCAGAGGGCTTCTCAGATCCTATTCAGAGCACTATTGGGGTGAAACAGGGATGCACTCTTTCCCCCACCTTATTTGACATCTACATTGATGAGCTCGAGGGTTTCATCAGAGAATCGTCTCTCCCATGTGATGGCTACTATTTACACCAGGTCTTAGTTTCCATTCTTCTTTTTGTTGATGATGTGATTCTCTTAGCCTCTTCACCTGAGGGTCTCCAGAGAATTCTTGATATCTTGGCCTCCTTTTGTGATTTGAGATAGCTTGTGGTTAATCTAGGGAAGACACACGAATCATGGTCTTCAACTGCTTGAAGACCTCACATTTACACTTCTACTTCCAGGGATAGGAGATCGAGATTGCCTCTGCATGCACTTACCTCGGGGTTAAGTTTTCTGGTCCTTGCTTCAGTTTGAGACCTGCTATTTAGCCCAGAATTAGCAAAGGGATGGGTTCCCTCACCCTGATTGAGAGACAGTGCTTCAGACACCACTTTTAGGACACCTCATCCAAGTTATCCCTCTTGGATTCTCTAGTTAGACCTACTGTACTCTATGGCTTTGTTGTTTGGGGACCATCTCTTCTTGATTTCGATTGGGTCTCTATTGAGCATATACAGACTCTCCTCCTTCGGCGTATCATTAGATGTCATCGTACCACCTCGCACAACATTATCCTGGCTGAGTTTGGGGCTCATCCCTTTAGGTTGGGAGCCATCTTCGACCTAGTTTGGTTTCTTCATCACCTATATTGCTTCGCAGACTCTTTGGATGGTCGGAGTAGATACTCTCACCTCGCCTATTGCTCTTATGTTGAGCTGGCTAGATCTGACACCTCCTCTAGAGTTCGTTGTTGGTATGCTCAGGTTACTTCCCTTTTGGGTTCCATCGGGATTGATATTGATCGCCTACCCCCCTTTCAATTTTCTTTGGATGCTCTGACTCATCTTCTCCCCTCCAGACAGGAGTTGAATGAGCATGTCAGACTTGACATCTATAGGTAGTACATCATCTCGACCTAGACCAACCCTAGTGGGGGCTTACATCCAAGGATGGCTTTTTATGCTGAGCACTTCTTACACATCTAGGATGGGATCAACATTCGACCCAGATATTTATCACAATGTTGGTGCCATGCTCTTCGGATTGTGCTGGGATCTTTTAGAGTCGACTCGCACTGCTTGCGAGCACAGACTGATCATCACATTGACAGAGAGGATCAAATTTGCAGTTTATGCACATTGTCTGAGATTGAGACCGAGACACATTTCATTTTCTATTGCCCTATATACTATGAGATCAGAGGGAGATTCTATTGCTTATTTAGAGATTGTAGCTCCTTGACTCCTTCTTTTGTTCCTCTGACCAGAGATGTCTGGCACTCTATTTACAAGAGATGGTACAGCTTCGTGACCATACCTTGTAGCCTCTATTTGCCCAGAAGCAGGTCACTGAGCAGCTCATTATGAACATCTTCTTGCCCTCGCCCCTGACTCGGGGTGTGAAGTGGTCCTCATGTGCCTCCACCATTGGTCACTCGAGATCTGTGAGACCTCGTAGTGCTTCTACCCATTAGCGACATACCACTAGTAGACCACGGTGACGACACCATACCCATATTCTTCCGGGTCACTATCCTTCTGTGTTGGATTTCTTTTTGCAAGGGAAGGACCCCTAGTCCTTGCCCTGGTGGTTCTTTGTTCTCTGCTTCTTCTTGTTTGGTTCCTTGTTTTGTTAGCATTTTCCCCCGACCATTGTTTGGTGGTCTGCTGGTTTCTTGCTTTTTTGGCTGTATGATTCATGTCCCATAGACCCTTGTTGGTCTTTCGTTGGACATTAATAAATTTGTCTTATCTTATATGATTTAAAAAAAAAAAAAAAAATTGTAAAGAAGACCTACTATCCTATCATTTTGATGTAGATATTGGAATATCTTTTATGACAATAGATTACGCTAATTACAAAAACAAGTAGGTATTTATTAAAACTACAAATTTCCTTCAATAAATATACATACATTATTTGAAGTCTCTTTCTATATATTAATTTTCTTTGGTCTTCGTTACCTCCTTTTTTATTTTTTTATCAATTGCATCTCCTTTTTTGTTTCTTTTCTTTCTCTTCTCTGTTGTTTGATTTTTTCATTTAGTGTATTTTTTTTCTTTTTCTTTTTCTCTCTTCTTAATATTTTAGTCTTTCTTTTGTTATTCTTTCTATTCTCTTGAACCATGTGCCTCTCTCACTTTTTATACTCAGGTTTGCAACTTCATATCTATTATGATTCCTTTGGTTCTCTTCATCCCAAAGATGGATCACAAAGTGTGATATGTAATGTTGATGTTAAAATCTTCCACACAACTTGATCCAAAAGCTGCTATAATTTCCTCCAAATTGTTTTGCATAGCTTTGTAAATGACATTTCCACTACAACTGTCATATTGTTGACAAATACAAAATCTTCTTCTTTAATTATGGGTTAGCTTTCGATTGGAAACAAGTCTCACCCTTGGAAATGTTGTCGTGAAACAATTTTGTGTTGGTTGTTTGTAGTGACATGGTGGTTGTTTTAGACCATTTGAAACATTCATTGCCTCACACCTCTAAACATAATTTTCACTAGCATTTAATATTAGAAATTTTGGAATCATGCCAATTTTACGACTGTTGTTTCACAGTAGGGAAAAAACTATCAGGGAATTGAAATATTCCTTCAAACAAATTTTCAAAAATGTCAAACACCTAGACAAGTGCCTGTTTAGATGCTATCACATTACTTTCATCACAAAGCAACTAGTTTAAAGTGTCAGTTACCTATAATCCTTTCCGCACCTACAATTTTTAGGTGCATACATTTCATTTTGTGTTTCCTTTGCTCTCCAACATTTAAATTCTATGATTTATTCTCCAAATCCCTATCTATCTATCTATCTATCTATCTATACATCTATCTATTGACCCACCCATCCATTCATCCATCCATCCATCCATTCATGGATTCATCCATCTATCAATCCGTCCATCGATCCATCGATCTATCCTTCAATCCATTGATTCATCAAGCTGTCCATCGATCCATCCATCCATTTATAATAATTTCTCTTTTATACTCTAATTGAACACTCAAGGATAAAATCATAGTCTCCTTGATTCCTTGTAGACCTACACTATATTTCTTTTTTCTAGTTTTTGGTATTGTCTAGAGTCATTATATTTTGTCTTGTATCATTAATGTTGATGCTTAGTTTAGTTTATTCTTAATTATTTTTATGTGAATAAATTATAGTTGTCTTGTCATTTAGTTAGAGTGGTAAAGGTAATAGCTAATACTTGTTCATTATGATTTGGAAATATTTTCTTAGATTTGAAAGGTGACTATTTACTTATATTATGTGTACTTTTAAAATATTTTGTCTCTATTTTTCCAACAATAAAAAACTTAACATTTTTAAAGAGAAATTATTGGTTAAAAGTGCAAAAACTATGTCACATTTTAGGCCAACAAAATATGTCCAATCTAATAGCTTTTAGTTGGATTACTTTTTAATTGAATCCAATATCCAGTCAAAAATGGTTTATAAATAAATATAAAAAAGGCGGGTTTGAGTGTTTTGCTCAGGACTTACTAAGAAGTATGTTCCCACCCTGCAACGTCACTAATGGTTTTTCATTTTACTAAAGCTAATCATGTTTTTTAATGTTAGATAGATTATTTAATACAAAAAGATTAATATATATATTACTTGCTCAACATGTATCTATTTATATATAGGTATTTGAATAGAACATAATTGTGCTTAAATTGTGTGGCAATGTGATGCAAGATAATCCATGCTCATAAGAGCAATCTTGAAACAAGCTCAAATATATTCTATTTTAGTTTCTTTTTGTATTATAGGTTTTCCATCAAATTCTAATCATCAATTAGTCATCACAAATCCCATCTCATTTTACCGTATTTTCTTACTCTACATTGAATTTGGAAACACATTGTGCATTGATCAATTTGAATCTAGAACTATGTACTAAGAAATATGGGTGAGCAGATGATGTGTAAAATGTCTATTTAAGGTGTATGTGGTATGAAATTAAGACTTTGTTGGTTGTTCAATTTGGATCTAGAAATATGTACCAAGAAGCCTAAAAGAATTATAAGCTATATATATATATATATATATATATATATATATATATATATATATATATATATATATATATATATATATATATATATATATATATATATATATATATATATATAAAATTTTAATAATAATAATAATAATAATAATAATTGTCATTATATTAAATACATATTAATGAATAGACATGTCTCATGAAGGGACATGTCTCTCCTTGGCTCATTCTCAATATAAATGCAAGAGATTGTTGCATTTGGAAAACACATACAGTGAGAGTGTTATTACATTTGCAATGATCCTAAAACTTTAACATGGTATCAGAGCCAAGCTGCAAATGTAAGAGAGTAGTTTATTGATGGTGAATGTGTGACTGTCTCAGAAAATACAGTCTTGGTACGAGGACCATATCTCACAAATACACCGTTGGACTTTGCTAAATTTCGGATATGTTGGTGATAAATAAATTTACAAGAATCTCGTTAGAGCGATTGAAGATTAAATTTTAGGTTCAAAAGTTATGGCTGACTATGTATGAGTCTATAAAAAATAAAATCTATAAAAGAGTGAGGTTCCTTCTTTATAAGCCTAACCACTTGAAGAGAGATCCGATCAAATTGAAGGTTTTAATAGTGTATAGAACCTTTGGATATTGAAGACAAGTCATGTGAATAATTCAAGTAATGTTTGAGAACGACGAAATCATTCTTTGAATTTGCATGATATTTTTTATATGGGCTCACCTTACAGATGAAATACTTGAAATTTATAAAAGATAAGTATTTCATGTTTTATTAATGCACAAATTTTTTGAGTTTGTAGTTCATGCTATACTATTGGTTAGTAAAATATTGTATGCTTCTATTATTGGTATTTTCGGTCCAGATAGTTTAGTGAGCTATTTGTAATCTCTCTCTGACCTACCTTCAGGACAAAAGCACAAGATAATTACATTCAAGGGAGAAATAATTTGATGCATGTAAATGAATTGTTGATTGAAAGGGAGTTCACTATTGGAGGTGAAACACTTCTGAGGTAATCTTGATATAATTGATTATTATACTAATGAATCATGAATGTTTTTAATGGGCCTACCCCCTGTGTAAATCATGAGGAAGTGACGACTTCCAAATGATTATCACTTGTATTTGTTAAAGTTATTGTAAGGTGACGATCTTACAATAACTTGACCTTCTATTGTGATAGACATCTTGTGATGGTTGAAACTGATAATAATAGATAGAACTTGTGGATAGAATCACCGATGGAGGCAATCCACACCAAAGCTCGTGAGTCTGTGAATAGAATCGCCAATGGAGGTAATTCACACGAGAGCTTGTGGATAGAATCACCGATGGAGGCAATCCACACCAAAGCTCGTGAGTTTGTAAATAGAATCACTGATGGAGGTAATTCACATGAGAGCTTGTGGATAGAATCTCCAATGGAGGCGGTCCACACCAAAGCTCGTGAGTTTGTGAATAGAATTGTCGACGAAGGCAATCCACACGAGAGCTTGTGGATCGAATCACCGATGGAGGCAATCCACCCGAGAACTTGTGGATAGAATCGCTGATGGAGGCAATCCACATATTGAGACTATGTTTGTATTGATTGCATCTTGAGGACGATGTCTTTATTGCTTACATCATATGATTGATGTTGCCAAGTGTCATAAGTGTTGACATTGGATTGATTTATCCTCCCTAGCTAAGAGGGAGTGTTGATATTTGTAGCATCGGTCAGATAAATAATATTGACTATATGATTATTATGAAAAATTATTTATTATATATATTCATATATATATATATATATCAATATATATAATAATTGATATTACTATATACATTGATATATATGTATATATAAAGTTAGATTATAATTATTCTCATAATAACTAAATAGTTGAATTGATAAAATAAGAATAATAACAATTATTATGTAAATATTAGATAAATTAATATAATACTCAAGAGATATTATATATATATAATAATAATTGTCATTATATTAGTTACATATTAATGAATATACATGTCTCATGAAGGGACATGTCTCTCCTTGGCTCATTCTCAATATAAATGCAAGAGATTGTTGCATTTGGAAAACACATACAATGAAATAGTGTTATTACATTTGCAATGATCCTAAAACTTTAACATATATATATATATATATATATATATATATATATATATATATATATATATATATATATATATATATATATATATATATATATATATATATATATATATATATATATATATATATAGTATCATCTTAAAATGGAAGCACTTCCATGTTAAGAATGTTTAGCCCTCCGAGTATGTGTTTTGGGGTCATGTCACATACCTTGAATGGGCCCTCGACTCTGATCTAACATTTTCCCTTGATTCTGACCCCTTTTCCACTTTCTTTCTGCATTTTCCTAGCACTCTGGACTGAGACCCTGAGATTTGTGACCTCAAGGTCAAGGATGACCTTGAGGGGTCATGGATGACCTCGTCCTTAACCTAGGTCAGGGTTGACCTCATCCTTGACCTAGGGTCCAAGTTTAAAGGTCCCACGATCTCCGGATGTCAGGTTTCAAAAAGAATTGTTTTTCCCGCTTCCGGGTCGGCTGTTTTGGTCTCCAAAATGGTAAAATTTTAATTGCATTTAATATAGGTCCATTTATAAAGGGTTGAGACCTAATTGGAATTTAATTCCCCAAGGTGGCCCCTCTAGAGGATTGTGCCCTAGATCACTATAAAATGAAGCTTTCCTCTCTCATTTTCACATCTAATCTCATAATTTGTCAAACTCTCAAGCAAGATCAAGAAAGCATTTCATCAAGAATTTTCAAGCAATCATCCTCTTCTCCGTTCAAGTTCTCCATTGAAGATCAAGGATTCAAGCATTCAAGCCTTTGGAGGAATTTGGTTCAAGCATTCAACATTCATCATCCAAAACCCTAGATCTAGCCATCATGGTGGTGTGATCTTCCTTCAAGATCCTTTTCTCATCTTCAAGATCCATTCATTCATCCCTCAAGGTGGATTCCAAGCATACAAACATGGAGGTTTTGATTTACATTTGTTAATGTTATGTCCAAGCTTTCATATCAACATACTTGATTACATTTCAAATACAATCGCATATCTATTGAATATCATAGCTTCATTGTTAGACCTACTTCTACTACTTGCTGGCATTCTCTATTTCAATTCCATTATTAAGGTTGATTCCAAACTAGGGTTTGACTAAGGCAAACCCCCCATCCAAACAACAAAATTATTTTTCTTGTAGGTATAGGTACAAGACGGTGAATTAAAGTGTAGATCTGGATACCTTTTTCGCTGAAACTTCTGAGAGTCACGAATAGAATTTTCATCGGAGCTATTTTAGGTCAAGGATGACCTTCAGTAGGAGGTAGGACATTGCCCCGCTATCTGGGTCAAGGATGACCTACCCTCAGAATAGAAAAAGATTTCTAGGTTTTGTAGATCTCGCAGTTTCGGTCTAGAATTATGAAAATGAATAGTTTATGAGACTGTTTGACAGGGTTTTTAGAAGGTTCTTTTTGGAGGTAAGTACCTTTACTTCTTCATTTCAACATTAATCATCTACATTTACTTTCCATATCAATACAAATTCAATGTAAGTATAAAATATTGGCTTTGGGGTCTCTTTTATGTGCAAACCATTGTTTTAGGGCCCCAACCATATTTTATCCTATTCATTTTGGTGAACTTGACACACTTACCCCTTTCTTTTGTGGAATTAGATGCCCTATTGTGTTAGATCTCCCTTTGCATTATCTTGTGTGTTCACCTTCAATATTCATTTTGGTGAGCCCGACAAGCTTACCCCCTATCTTTTGTGGAATTAGATGCCCTATTGTGTTTATAACAACTCTTTCTTTTTGGTGTTAGATTTGCATTTTATGTTAGATCTTACATGCTTTCTTTTATACTCTTGCATTTATATTTCAAAAATACAAAAAAATTACAAAATTTCTTTCAAAATACAAAAATATTTACATTCTTCATGCTTGTAGTATTACTTTGTGTTCAACATGAATGATTTTTGTTTTGAATACTTTGATGATGTCTTTCTTACAAAGGAGGATAGATCCCTTAATGAGGTACATGGAAGTGAGGATGAAAATTGTTTGAATGAGATCTCCATTGATCCTATTCCCATTTCACCCTCTTCCACAACCTCTTCAATTGACCTTTACAAAGATGAGTTAGGGATTGATGTTAATTCTTCTCCTAATATATGTCTTTTCTATGAGTCTACTTTAGATTACAATTTACCTTCTTTCCCTTCTAGGTATCAATCTTTAGTGAGTTTTGACGATCCTACAATGTGCTTTATTGATAGGGATGATAATCCTCCTATTTGGGATGAACCTTTGGATTTGGATGTTGATTATTCTCTTCCTCATGAAACCATTGTGGATGATTCTACTTTTTGGAATGAACCCCCTCCTAGTGAAGAAGATTTGATACAAGAGGGTGATTTATTAAAGGATGACATATTCATACATGATGATAATTCTTTTTCTAAAACACATTCCCCTTATGCGGACATCTTAGTGAAAGAAGATGACATTATAGATGCTTTACCTCTATTTGAGATTCCTTCTAGTGATGAGGCATTAGTGGAGAATGATATGAATTCCTTTAATGCTCTCCCTATTAGTGATAATCTTATGGATAATCAAGATCCTACCTCCTCTCATCCTAGGATATGTTCTTTGCTTCCTTCTTGTAAATCTATTTGTAGTGTTGAGACAACTAATATGGTTTTTTTGAAACCCTTGTTGACTGTTAAAGGTTGTCCTCACATTACTATCAAAGGTAAACCTGTGGTGTCTTTAGAGTCTTTCAATGATCAAGATTTGATAGCTCACACATATCATACAAGGAATAACCCTTAACCTAATCCAGTGGTTTCTACTTCTTTACCACCATCTCAACCCATTATTCCTCCTCCACCCCGTCTTCCTAGCAAGGAGTATGATTTGATAAACCAATTGTAAAATACTCCTGCCAAGATTTCTTTATGGGAGCTTCTTCAAACTTCACCTACCTACTATGAAGCCTTGCAAAAAGCTCTAGCAACTCTTCCCACACCACCTCCTAATCAAGAGAACATCAATAACTAAATACAATGTGTGCATGCTACCTCGGGTCCTCCTGACACTGTGTTCACTAAAAAGGATTTACCTTTTAAAGAAGTTTAGAATCAATATGATGCTCTTATGGTTGCTGTTACTATCAATAAAAGTATCATTCATAGGACCTTAATTGATAATGGATATGGGCTTAATATTTTTAGCACGGACATGCTCAAAGTGATTAACGCTGATTTTTCAACTATTTAACCTGACAATGTTCCTATACGTGGCTTTGATAACATTGCTAAGAACACTTTAGGCATCATTACCTTACCTATCAAAGTAGGTCTGATAATCCTGAATACTCCTTTTCATGTTATGCTTGGACTTCTTAATTATAATCTTCTTTTGGGTAGACCTTGGTTGCATGAGATGCATGCTATTCCTTCCACCCTTCACCCTAAAGTCAAGTTTATACATAACAATGTGATGTATACACTTCATGCAGATAATGTACCTAATCCCTATTTGAATATTCAAAACCACACTACTCCTACTCCTAATGATAATCCTTCTTCCTCTAATGCTCTTCCTAACGATGATTGGGAAACCTTGGATTTTAATGATCTTGATTTATGAAGAAACAAAGAGAGTTTGAACAACGAGTTTTTACTTCTAAAGCCCTTCATAATAACTTTGTCACTGCTTCTACCCACAATGAATCTATCAAACCTACTAATGATGACATAGTGACTACTGAAGTTCCATTGAATCCTTCTGATATGGCTTCTCATTATGGTCCTGGTTATCATTTCCTCGTTAAACACGGATTCCATAGTTAAGGATGTGGTAAGTATAAATAGGAAATTCAAATGCCCTTACACACTAGGGGGCATGAGCATTCTTATGGATTGGGATTTAATCCTCAACAACAAATCAATGTTAACAACATCTTAAATAACACTTCAAAACATGATGAAACTATGAAGGAATTTGACCAAGAAGCTCTTTTACCTAAACTCCTTTGTGCTAAGATGATTACTAGACCTAAACACAAAAAGAAACATAGTCCACACTTGAAGACTCTTCCTTTTTGTTTATATCATAGATTTCATGATCACTCTACTAATGAATGTCAAGCTTTACATTATAAGATTAGACAACTCATTGATAGTAAGGTTATTTATATATCATGTGGTAATGAGTTTTATTTCAATCATGTTTTCTCTAAATAACATTTATGTTCCTATTATGGAGCTCCACATTACATAAACAATGTTAGCCTAATCCTTGGGGGCTCATTATCTTGTATAGTGTTGTGAGTGATATAATAGGTCCCCTTCCATCCTTGTTCCTACACTTGGGGGGCAAGGATGTCATCTTCTTCTTTTCTATCTTTCTGGGATTCACCTCTTTCCTTGGTTAAGCAGTATCTATCTATTATGTGATATCCAATCATACATGAAAATTTTGGTTTGCATTGAGGATCTCTGTCTTTGATTACAACATATTTCTTTATTTGACATTGGGTTTCCATGGTTGATATATCTTTCACCTTGGAAATTTAATAGTGTGCTATCCCTTACAAGGGTTAATTTTTCACCTCTTGCATGATATCTCTTTGCATTCGTCCCTTCCATGGCATCATAGGAGCTATGACCTTCTTGGCTTGGACTGGGTGTTGTCTGTGGATATTGTCTTGATGTTGAAGGAGGATTTATACTTGTTCTTTTCTTTCCTTAACATGTCAAAATAGTATGTTTTTGCCATCTTAAGGAGGGGGGAATATATACGGCCTCCCTCATTCTATATTATGCATTTTTGTTCTAACCTTTTGTTTTATAGCATGCTAAATCTCAGAAGGTAACACACATAAGTTGCTAAATCGTGAAGAGACACACATTTCCAATTTCAAATGCTAAATCCTTTGAAGGTAATGCACATAAGTTGCTAAATCCTTAAGAGACACACATTTCCAATTTCAAATATGCTAAATCCTCTGAAGGTAACACACATAAGTTGCTAAATCCTGAAGAGACACACATTTTCAATATGCTAAATATTCTGATGGTAATGCACATAAGTTGCTAAATATTGAGGATACACATATTTCATATTCATAGTGATACAAGAAGGTGGATCTATGGGTATTCTAGAAGACGTTAGAAGATACATTACAATTGCAAGCACAATTTATGGGTGAACAATGAACAATGAAAATATGAATCCTCCAATAGCTAACAATGGATCTCCTTGATGAATGAATGCTTGAACACTTGAATGCTTGAATGTTATAAGATTAGGTAGCTCATTGATAGTAAGGTTATTTATATATCATGTGGCAATGAGTTTTATTTCAATCCCATTTTCTCTAAATAACATTTATGTTCCTATTATAGAGCTCCACATTATGTAAACAATGTTAGCCTAATCCTTGGGGGCTCGTTGTCTTGTATAGTGTTGTGAGTGATATAATAGGTCCCCTTCCATCCTTGTTCCTATACTTGGGGGGCAAAGATGTCATCTCCTACTTTTCTATCTTTCTAGGATTCACCTCTTTCCTTGGTTAAGCATAATTTATCTATTATGTGATATCCAATCATACATGAACATTTTGGTTTGCATTGAGGATCTATGTCCTTGATCATAACCTATTTCATTGTTTGACATTGGGTTTACATGGTTGATATATCTCTCACCTTGGAAACTGAATAGTGTGCTATCCCTCACAAGGGTTACTTTTTCACTTCTTGCATGACATCTCTTTGCATTTGTCCCTTCCATGGCCTCATAGGAGTTGTGACCTTCTTGGTTTGGATTGGGTGTTGTCTATGGATATTGTCTTGATGTTGAAGAAGGCTTTATCCTTGTTCTTTTCTTTCCTTAACATGTCAAAATAGTATGTTTTTGCCATCTTAAGGAGGGGGGCATATATACGACCTCCCTTGTTCTATATTATGTTCTAACCTTTTGTTTTGCAGCATGCTAAATCTCAGAAGGTAATGCACATAAGTTGCTAAATCCTGAAGGGACATGCATTTCCAATTTCAAATATGCTAAATCTCCTGAAGGTAATGCACATAAGTTGCTAAATCCTAAAGAGACATGCATTTTTCAATTTCCAATATGCTAAATCTTCCGATGGTAATGCACATAAGTTGTTAAATCCTGAGGAGACATGCATTTCATATTCATAGTGATACAAGAAGGTTGATCTATGGGTATTCTAGAAGCCGTCAGAAGATAGACTAAAATTTCAAAGCACAGTTTATGGGTGAACTTGTTGGGCTCTCCCTCTAGGGTGATTCACAGTAAGGTGGGCATCTTACTCGGGCGAGGTAATCAATTCTCCTTTCTCTCTTTTCGCTTTCATGCTAGTAGGACTGGATCATGAAGCTATGTTATTTATAATGTTGCTCTTGTCTTTCTTATGTAATCATTTATTCTTTTATAATAGCTTTCCAAATATGATATTAGTATAGGAAATATTTTTTAGTAAGGTTTCCTCTACTAGTTGATTTGGGTTTGTACTAACCCCCATTCTTTTGGTTTTTTCTTTTCGCACCCTCATGCATGTATGTTGAGTTAGAATCCTTAGCTTGGGGGCTTGTGTCCTGAGCTAAGTGTTATTTTATCTCATTGTGAATCTACTTGGATCTCCTCTTTCTTCTCCTTTACCAAGAGTTTACATCAAGTCCATACTCTTGCTAAAGTGTGGGCTTAATGTATCATCTTAAAATGGAAGCACTTCCATGTTAAGAATGTTTAGCCCTTCGATTAGGTGTTTTGGGGTCATGTCAAGTAACTTGAATGGGTCCCTGAATCTGATATGGCATTTTCCTCTAATTCTGACCCCTTTTCCACTTTCTTTCTGCATTTTCCTAGCACTCTAGACTGAGACCCTGAGATCTGTGACCTCAAGGTCAAGGATGACCTTGAGGGGTCAAGGATGACCTTGAGGGTAAAGGAAGAACTCATCCTTGACCTAGTTCAAGGATGACCTCATCCTTGACCTAGGTTAGGGTTGACCTCATCCTTGACCTAGGGTCCAAGTTTCAAGGTCCCATGATCTCTGGATGTCAGGTTTTGGAAATAATTATTTTTCCCGCTTCTGGGTCGGCTGTTTTGGTCTTCGAAATGGTAAACTCTTAATTACATTTAATCTAGGTCCATTTCTAAAGGGTTGAGGCATAATTGAAATTTAATTCCCCAAGGTGGCCCCTTTAGAGGATTGTGCCCTAGATCACTATAAAAGGAAGCTTTCCTCTCTAATTTTCACATCTCATCTCATAATCTCTCAAGCTCTCAAGAAAGATCAAGCAAGCATTTCATCAAGCATTTTCAAGCAATCATCCTCTTCTCCATTGAAGATCAAGGATTTAAGCATTCAAGCCTATTGGCACCTACAAAAATTTTGTGGTCATTTTCATTTTCCTCTAGTCTCTACAATTGTTTTTCCATGTTTCTAGCTAAAACCCTAGACAAAAATTTATTTTCTAGCCGTTTGCAAGAAAAAACCTAAGTGTGCCCTGGCCTGGTTCTAATTTCATGTTACTTTTCAAGCCACTTAAAATTTCATAAAGGCATGTGCATTAAAGTTTTATCCTCGACGATCTTATTTTTTTCCTAAGTTTTCATGTGCCCAGCGAAATATTTCCCTAAGTCCGTCGGCTTTGTTTTTTCCTAAGTCCAACATTTAATTCTTTCTAATGTTTCAGCTTAAATCTTTCTTGGGCCTAGCTCTGACACCATCTTGATCTAACAATGGGCGTATCTTCGCAAAGGATGTGTCAGACATATGAGATCTTATGACAACCATTTATTCTTCTTTGTGACGTAACTTTTTCATTCAGTGGGTCCACTGCCAGGTGTGCATAGTTGGCATCTTCTCATTGGTCCACGAAGTGCTAAGTTGAATTTTGTCAAAGGGTCCTGTGTCAGAGAATTTGCAGAGTGGTATCAAAGGATTGATCTAACAGTTGCCTGATGTTCTCATAGAATCTTTTAGCTCTATGTGAACTTAAGACAACTGTTGATCTTATTGTAAATGGGTGGGTCCAAAGTGCCACATAGTGATGATGTGCTCAGATTTTATTGGTCCACGTAGTGATGAATTGGAACTTGTCAGTGGGTCCTGGTATCCGGCATGTCTTAGAGGGCCCTGACATCTATAGGAGATCTATGGTTGGTGTAAGTTCTCATGGATGGTGTCAGAGCTATGAGATCTTGTACTGACCATCTGATTCTCCAGCATGCTTTTGTAGACATTGCGGTGGGACCGATTTTCCTATTCACTTTGGATGCCAGGTGTTGCTGATTCATTCATGTTCTATTGGATGAGAATGAGTGATGTGGATATGTCTCAGTGGGACCAAATTTTTTGAGCTACAGAAGGAGGAGATCTAATGGTGGGCGCATAATTGGATAGAATATTCTGAGCTCATGAGGGCATGAGACTAGCCGTCGATCTGGAATCAGAATCTCAGTGATGTGGAGCTATTTGTGGGTCCTTTGTCAGTGGTGACCGAGCAGTTTCAGCGAGTAATATCCTGACAGGTGGCACAAGTGGGCCCAGGTGGGGGTCTAAAGTTTAGGAATCCTGACAAATTACTTAGCGGCTTTGACAAATTTCAATGGCTTCGCTCATTCACGAGGAAAGTTGGCGGTACTCCAAATGAACTAGCAAATCAGCGAAGGAGTGTTCATGTAATAGCTAAATGATTTGGTGGAGAGATGAAACATTCGGCGAATAGGTTCAAGCTTTCAGTCGCTAGTTCACCAATTATGACCGGGGTTGATTATTTTGTTTGATTCATTGGGTCACTGAGTTAAAGGTGGGTTAAGGTTTTCATTACGTGAATAGAAATGGCTTTGTCACGTGTTCGCCAAATGTAACTAGGATCCCTATATGGTTAAGTCATAGAGCCCATGAAATATAAGGATCTGATGGTCACAATATAAAGTTAGCCCAGATTTAAATGTCAATGGTCGATATGCTATTGACGCCATGAGATAGCTGTTGTTGCAGAGATTTAAATTTTTAGAGGGTTTCCAGCGATAGAAAGGACTGAAATTAAATGTTTTAGCGGTTGGATTTGATGAAGTTAGTTGTGCTGACTACTGTAGAATGGTCTAGAGGGTTTGATGATTGACTACAGGGGTCTGTGCCATGAAGAAATGGGTATGCAGTTGCTTGAGGCTTGTTTCTGGTGGAGTGATTAGATTGATAAGTATGGAAGATGCATGATTTTCAATACATTCTCAGAGATTTACATTAAATGAAGATCATTTTTGGATCTGATCTCTCGAGGTTGGTTGGTTTTCCCCCAGTGCAGTAATTTCTGATTGATTTCAGTTGGTTTGGTGGGTGAAACCCTAACCCTTACCCTAGCTATCTAAAGCTTGTTGCATCCTGAACTCTTTGAGGATTCCAAGATAGCTAGTGGTATAAATGGTAAGAGTTTTGATTTTGTAAGGGTTCCAAGATTTTTTGGGTTTCCTAGCTTTTGCGATTTTCCAATCTTTTGGTTCCTAGTTCCAATCTTTGGCAATCTAAAGGGTTCTATTCTCTGGTTCCATTATCTTGATGGTTGAATGTTGAAAATACAAGATTTACAGAGAAGATTACTCATCTTGAGTCTTTGAGTGAAGAGTTTTCCTTGTATGTATTGATACACTTTCATGAAATACAATACAATTTCTATCTTGGTTCTATTACTGTCTCTTAGCTTTGTGTCCTATTCTTGTATGTTTCACTTGTAAGGCATTTAAAACATACTAGTTGCAAGGTAGCTATCTAATTTTTTATGAGTTTATTTCAAGGAAAGGATTAAATCCTCATGTGCAATTTCAGGGAATGAACACATCTGTTGAGATTTTGATGATAGCACACTAAGATTGATAGGATAGTTGGTAAGGCATTCTATCTAAATTGTATGTAGTTTGTAAGGCATACTACTGTATTTCCTAGAAATCCTCCATTAACTTATGTTAGACTCTTTTCCCAAAGGATTAGGCATTGGTCTGATCTTTGTTATACAATCACCTTTTAGTCATTAAGCACAAAGTTTATCATTACCCGTACATTTTCATTTCATGTTCATGCACCTAAAAAATAGGACTATCCCTAATGTTTTGTAGTCCATAGTTATTGATTCCTTGAAGAGTGAATCAGAGGTTAGCCTTCCTTGAGTTCTACTCATAAAAAAAGGACTCATCACCCTTATGCCATTGTTCATGTTATCTCATTAGTAGTTTCATTAGTCACATTCTACAACAGGTTGTTCTTAGCTATTTTTAGAATCATCTCCCATAAAGATATGTTTGAGAAACTCAATAGCATGAAAATGAAGACCTAATCCACTAATCCATAGCTTACTTGAAAGATAGTAACCTATTTGTAGGCAACACCCGCCTGAGTCTTGTGGAGCTCGAAGCAGAAGGAGGATCTTATCCAATCCTCATCAATTAGGATTTTCTTGCAAACTTGGATACCTATTTATTGAGAATCAAGCCAATGTCCATGCCAAGTTTGACCCACAAGAAAAATCCCTAACAAAGCCTTTGGAGGAATTTGGTTCAAGCACTCAAGATTCATCATCCAAAACCCTAGATCTAGCCATCATGGTGGTGTGATCTTCCTTCAAGATCCTTTGTTCATCTTCAAGATCCATTCATTCTTCCCTAAAGGTGGATTCCAAGCATACAAACATGGAGGTTTTGATTTATATTTGTTAATGTTATGTCCAAGCTTTCATATCAACATACTTGATTACATTTCAAATACAATTGCACATCTATTGGATATCATAGCTTCGTTGTTAGATCTACTTCTACTACTTGCTAGCATTCTCTATTTCAATTCCATTATTAAGGTTGATTCCAAACTGGGGTTTGACTAAGGCAAACCCCCCATCCAAACAAAAAAACCATTTTTATTGTAGGTACAGGCACATGATGATGAATTAAAGTGCAGATCTGGATACCCTTTTTGCCAAACTTCCAAGTTACGTGAACATAATTTCTATCAGAGTTGTTTCAGGTCAAGAACAACCTTTAGTAAGAGGTAGGACATTGCTCCGCTATCTAGATCAAGGATGACCTACCCTCAGAATAGGAAAATATTTCTGGTTTTTGTAGATCTTACAGTTTCAGTCCAAGAATGCGAAAATCAATAGTTTCTAAGACTGCTTGATAGGGTTTTCGGCAAGTTATTTTCGGAGGTAAGTACCTTTACTTCATTTCAACATTAATCATCTACATTTACTTTCCATATCAATACAAATTCAATGTAAGTATAAAATATTGGCTTTGGGGTCTCTTTTATGTGCAGACCATTGTTCTAGGGACCCAACCATATTTTATCATATATATATATATATATATAGTCTCTGTTGAGTTGACCAACAACTAAGACAACCTTAAGAATACAAATGGACAACATTGAGTAGAAAAGACCAAGCCTTAAGTGAGCACATATGCTAAGGATACTATATGTACCATCATAAAATTTCATCACTATGTAATTTTCCATTTAGCTTGGCCCCATTTTAGCATGTATCAACCTGTGCATTAATTTTTGGTACTCCAGCCCCAATTTAGCTTTTTATTCAACCACCCCCTCTTGAATTGAAACCCACTAACCACATTTCTTATTATTGTTTTGGGGAATACCCAATCATCCTATTCCTCAATGTTTACTCTGTAATTTGAACTAGAGGTTGGTCTCATCGGTTGAGTGAGAAATCCAAATTCCTATTAGCCCTCTTCAAGTTTTGAGCTCTGAAATGTTTGTAAGGGGTATATGAGAAACTTGAGGATCATAAGAAGTATTCATGTTAGAAAGCATTTATAAGTTCTACAAGCAAGCATAAGAAAACCTCAAGAGCAAGATTAAGATCTCCATCATTTCAAGCACTCCAAGGATTCTCCAAGGAAATCTTTAGCATGGTAGCAATTTTCTCTCCCTCACTGAACTCCAACTAGAGGAGACCATGATCAAGGAAGAAAATCATAGCATAAGAATCCTTTCACCAAGCATTCAAGCATTTAAGTCTTCAAGTCATTCTTCTCTCTCTCCATCAAGCATTGTGGAAAACTACAACATCCATGGTGCAAGGCTTGTCTTTCATGATTTCCTTTTAGGGTTTTGTGTGGAGTCAAATCTATTTCATTAACACTTGTGATTACATTCAAAGAAACATTGCATCATCAAGGTATAATGTAATTCATGTTTCAAATCTAGTTTCTACTTTACATCAATATACTTTCCTTTCAAGCACATTTCAAGGTAGATTCCTCAACAAGGGTTTGACTAAGGAAAACCCTTCTCTACACAAAATTCTCTCTCTTTTCTATGTGCAAGAATAGGTGTTGCTTGTTTTAGGATCAGATTTAGAAATACATGACCTCAACTACCATTTACAATTGAAATCGTCAGAAAGTGCACGAAACAAGTCAACTTAGTTGACCTAGTCTTGGAAGCAATTCTACAAAGTCACCATAGTTTCTCAAAAACATCAAACTAAATCTGTAAGTTAGATACAACCTCTAGACTTTGTTTCAAGTAAGAAAAATGGTCTATTTGCTCTCTATCAATTTGTGCATTATGAAATCCATCTTCTTAGCCCTAAATCTTGCATTATCATACTTGCATAAGAAGTCTCAATTAAAGCGAATGACCATTCCATCGTGTAATCACCCAAAATTGGGCTAATAAAACCAAAGACCCTGTTTGCCCTAATTTAGAGTAATCTCTTGATTATGTTAATTTAATTGCTGATTATTAACATAATTTGATAAAATCAATAAAATTCCTAAATCAAGCATTTAATCATCATTAATTAATCAAGAAATAACATTAATTACCTATAGCCTAATTAATTAAATCAATCCCATTAAATGCATGGCTAAAGTAATTAATTAAAATAAATTAATAAAAAAGACTTAAATTACATGTCACCTCTCAAGGGACAAGAAGGAAAAAATCAACTAATAAGAGGTGAGCCACATGGGTCAACTCACATGGATCAATGGATGATGCATCTCAACCACTCCTCTCAAATTGCATCTCAATCGTTGAATTCAATGAAATTTTATAAAAGAGGAATTTTAAACTCATAAATGATATAGTTAATTGCATTCATACTTACATGTTGTCATTTTGATTTCATAGCTAATTAACTCACACTTCATTTTGAATAGCTTAATCGATAATGAATTAATGGCATTATTCAATCTTTCACATTTCTTAGTTAGTTTGCGTTGAATCTCTCATTCTAGTAGTGACTTGTCACTATTTAGAATCTAAATATGAGAGCAAATTAGATTTTAAAGTATACTTTTGTTAGTTAGAGAGCAATATGACAAATTTATGAAGTTTCTTTAATTTCCTATTTGTTTTAGAAGCTGACAATCTAATGTCTTATTGAAGTTTTGTGTTGCAGGGTAACTGGTACAACAATTTACACACATTTTTGGCACCCACCGCGGGGCCTAGCCCTAGATTTATGCATTTTTAACTGAATTTTATCGCTGTTTAATAGAGCTAGGATCACATCTAGAGCTTTGTATTGCATCTGGGAAGAAAGGTTGCATCAGGTCTAAATAGGATCGCACCTAATATTTCCCATATCACATTTGGCCAAGGTCACATTTGGTAAGCTTTGTGTCACATTTAGGATCCTTGATCCCATTTGGTTAAAATTGTATCACATTTGGTTATTAATTGCATTTGGGGATAAAATAGGATCTCATTTAGTGATTTTGTTTGCAAAGTTGAGAATCCTAATGAGTAATGGGTGAATTTTGTGATCCTGATTGATTGTTACAACCTAATTGTGGTTTGCAGGTCCAATTGTCAAATAAAAACTAACAAACAAACTACTAATGATAATTTTTGTGGGTTGCCTCATGGAATCAACCAAACATTTTATGCTTGTCTTCATTGATTTTATAGGAATTTAATCACAAATTGAAGTCACTTTCAATCTAATCAAAGGATTATGCTCTTTTCCCTTTGAGAAAATTAGAAACTCAAAAGTTAGATTGGGTTTTGATGTCAAATTGGAGCAAATTTACAATACACTTGCATGATGTGTTTGATAGGAGAAAATGACATGGATATGAGTATGCTCTTCTCCCTGGTGGAGAATTAGAAATCTAGACTCCTAAGTCGCTAATCCCCTTTATTTTCTTGCTATAATTTTTAGAGGGCCTGTAGGTTGAGGTAAAAAGCTCCTGGGAATGACCCAAGTGAGGACATGTAGAAGCCAACCCTTCCACCTCACTATAATAAAGACGCTTCCTTGAGATGAAAATCATAGAAAACTTAGTCTGTTTTGTCCTTGAAACCTTGATTTGATCATTTCATTGGACATGCTTGGATCTTGTGTAGAGTGGAGCCACTTAAATATTACTTTTGAGACTACACAAATTTGAGTACTCATAAACTACATACCTCAATCTCTCTTGCGGGACTATGGGAGATGATTATGAATGGATGCCTGTACTAAATCCTCTATGTTAGAAACCACCTAGATTACCCTTGAAAGGTTGGTAATGCTGTTAGAATAACCAAGAGGGGGGGGTGAATCAGTTAGATCAATTATCCTACAATCCCAAATACAAAGATGTAACTCTCAAAACAATTTCAATAAATTCTACAGCTCGGTAACATAAACTATTAAACTGTCTGTGCCTTTTACCGATTACCATTTAATTAACTCACTGTGATTACCGACCAAATAAAATATGCAGTATGTAAAGTATGACAATAAAATAATCATCACAGAAACACATAACACAATGATAAACGTGGAAACCTTGTTAAGGGAAAAACCACCTGGGACCAGTAACCCAAAATAATTTTCACTCTTCTGAAGTGAGCTCAGTGAAGAGCGAACCTTGTTAAAGGTTAAAAACACATTGTTAGGTGTGACCTTGTTAGAGGATTTAAGACTAACAGTTATCTTTCAACTAGCATTGACTATGGGGTCAATAAGATAACAATGTACATTCTTTGAATGACATAGGGGCATAACATAAGACAATTAAGTCCACTCGGTTAGGAGATTTTCTGTATCAATGGTTAAACTGAAATAGTAGTTGATCTGATTACAATACAACTCAATTTTGTAGATGTTTAGATCTATTCTAAGCCCATACAAATCCTCTGCTCAATAATCAAATTCACTTCTTCAATATTGAACAACTTACTGTCCCTAGGTAAATAGTTCTCTGACACTCAGTTAACTTTGCAAATCAGCTCTTTCACTAACCAATTTGATCATGCATGCATGAATAGTCTTCACATGATATCTTTGCATTCTTCTTCCTCCGACATGTCTCAATAAAGAAACTCATATCTTTTATACAGATAGATAAACCATTTTCATATCAACCATCAGATTTTGCCGCTTATTCTTCTTCGTTGATTTTTCCTCTTGAACCTTCCTCAACAGTTGTGTCAATAACACGTTTCAATTCCATCCTTTATATCTTCTCCAAATTTTGTCAGCCGTGGATCTCATAACAAACTTAATCCTTAACCTCGAAATCATAACAATTTCTAGCTCATCATTTTGTCAGCTAAACTAAGCATTTAATAATTTCATCCATACTTGGTTAACAAAGAAATGCGTCAACAAATACAAGCTTGGTTAATACTGTCACTTGGTATACACTACACTGGCTCGGTGTATACTGAAGTCTTTATTTACCGACCACACTATCTTGTACAATTTTACTTCCATCTTCATAATAGATTAATGCAACATAATCAAGTCAACAATATGGGATCATAGACTCATCAATAAGTTACCCAAAGTATTCCTTATCCCCATCTGTCATATCCATCTTTCTCTATGTAGATATCTCAATTCTTCATCTTTTCTCTCTTTTTATAGATGTTTAGATGTTTGTAACTTACATAATAAGTACTGTAAAAACTAGTTGACATCAATGACAACATAATGACTGATTTAATTATCTTACATATCATTTCAGTAACTTGATGACCTCTAATCATAGATCTTCAAGTTAGTGAGGTATTGAATTAGTTGTAGTTCATCAATCTCTCCCTTTGGCATTGATGGCAACACAAGCAATATGAAATATGCCATGCACATACCAAACATGTATTTCAAAACTACGTAGGTAAATGATGTAGCTCGGTAAGCTCTCCCTAGCTTGATATTTAATATGTTTAATCACTACGTTACATAACAACATTACAAGTGCAAACTCTCCTTTGTGGATTTGATCTTTTTAGCTCTCAGATTCCTTCTATTCTCAACAAAAAATATTCAAGTCTCTCCCTGACTTTCTCAATTTAGCTCTCCTACCATTTATCTCTTTTCCTTTGACAACAATGCCAAAGAAAAATATAAAACATACAACTCTACAATAGCCAAGTAACTCTTCTATTGTTCGGTGTAGACAATGTATCTTTGTATACTGATATGCAGATTCTCTATTCTAGCTCCTCAAATCTTTCACAACCTTAGACATAATCCAAAGTGTGAGCTATGTTGCATCAACATGAATGATCTTCTGATAAGAATAGGTTGATGCAACCTCCATATCATATTAGTGACCGGTAGACAGGGGACGAACCCCAAGTCTAGTCCTCAAGTTTTCAAAAGTGTCCTTCGGTAGAGGCTTGGTAAAAATATCAACAAGTTTCTCTTTTGATGTAACATATTCTAGTTTGACTTTCTTCTCTTGTACTAGTTCTCTTAAGTAATGATACTTAATTGATATATGCTTTGTCTTTGAATGCATTACAGGATTCTTAGAAATATTTATAGCACTAGTGTTGTCACAATATATAATCACCAGTTCAATGATTACCTCATTCATCCTTTCCAACACTTGTTTGATATAAGGAATGTTTGAACAACTTGTAGCAGAAAAAACATACTCTGCTTTAGTAGTATACTGAGAAATACAAGGTTGTTTCTTACTTGTCCAAGTTACAAGTCTTTCACCAAAGAAAAATGCTCCTTCGGTTGTGCTCTTTCTGTCATCTATATATCTCGCCCAATCTGCATCGGTGTAAACTCTTAGTTCAAATTTGCCTTTCTTAGGATACCATAAACCATAATCCTCTATTTTCTTTAGGTATCTCAAGATTCTTTTCACTGCAACCATATGCGAATCCTTTGGATTGGTAGAAAATCTAGCCACAATCCCCACTGCATGTGTAATATCAAGCCTACTGTGTACAACATACATTAGTTTACCAATCATAGATCGGTATAATGTTTGATTTACCTCTGTAGATTCATCATATTTTGTCAGTTTGTAGCCTATGACCATCGGTGTTCCTACTGGTTTAGCATCTTCCATGCCAAATGTTCTTAATACTTCCTTAATGTACTTTTATTGTGTGATGAAAATTCCATCATTCTTCTGAATAACCTGCAAGCCTAGAAAGAATTTAATCTCTCCAAACATTGACATTTCAAATTCGTTTCTCATCTCATCAACAAAAGATTTACAAATATGATCTTGTCCTCCAAAGATTATATCATTCACAAATATTTCAGCAATCAAAATAGTATCATCAGATCCTCCTTTCATTAGTTCTTACAAAACCAATACTTAAAAGATAAGTATGTAACCTTTCATACCATGCTCTCAGTGCCTGCTTTAATCCATATAAAGCTTTATGTAGTCTACATACCATGTCTTTCTAATTTGGATCAACAAATCCTTCTGGTTGTTCTATGTAGACCTCCTCTTCTAGTATTCCATTCAAAAAAGATGACTTAACATCCATTTGATATACCTTAAATTTCTTATGTGCAACATATGCAAGTAACATGTGAACTCCTAGTCTAGCAATAGGTGCAAAAGTTTCACCATAATCAATACCTTCTTCTTGTGCATATCCCTGGCAAACAAGCCGTCTAGCTTTATTCCTAGTAACTTCTCCATTCTCATTCAACTTATTTGTGAAAATCCACTTAGTACCGATAAAATTTTTATCTTTCAATCTAGGCACTAAGGTCCATGTCTTATTTTTATCAATTTGGTCAATCTCTTCATTCATAGCATTGATCCATTCATCATTCTCAAGTGCAACCTTAACATTCTTTGGTTCAAACTCACAAACTAAGCATGTGTTTTGTCTTAACTTACTTCTTGTTAGCATGCCAGCTTGCTTATCTCCAATGATTTGGTTCTCAAGATGATGTCTTCTGACAAATCTTGCTAGCACTTGATCTCTTCCTTAGTTCTTCATTCTATTCAGGTTCATTTCCTTTCTCGGTAGCTTCTTCCTGATCCTCGGTGATATTTTCCTGATGCTCGGTAGACTCAGCCTGTGGCTTCGGTATATACTTTGGATCTTCAACATAAGTGAAACTACCATAGTCTTCCAGCTCCTTCATCCTTTCTACATCATTCTTGCTAGCAAACTCATCAACTCTAACATTAACACTTTCAATCATCTTATTAGTAACCTTATTCAAACACTTGTAAGCATTACTTTTAAAACTAGATTTTGTCATCTTCCCTTTCTAACATTGATGACACATAACATGATTAGGTTTAGTTAGGCTAGGAAGTCCTCTAACTTTTATCTTTTTACTGATCTTAATCATGTTATCAAAATTTACATGACATAACCTTTTATGCCATAACCATAAATCTTCACTAGTACATTTGACCTTATTTTTTCTACCAAAATTTTTGACCATGAAATAAAAAGGTTTTGGCTGGTCGGATTATAGGAGGAAAACTTTCATTTTTTTTAATCCATGCCCGTGTTAGTTGAAAGTTCAACCACTACAGTGTACGTCAAAATTTCAACGAGCACGAGCATAACTTAAAAAAAAAAGATTTCATTTCTCATTTCATTATTATAACCACGATGAATTTTTTCAAGGGTTGTAGTGCGCGAAACCTCATTGGCCAGGGTGGATTCGACACTGTGTATATGGGTTGTAGTTTTTATCTAGACTTGGGCCTTTGATCTTAGAGCTTGGTTTTGGAAAATTGGCTTTTCCTCTCCTTATCAAATGGAAGCTCATTAAGGTAGGGATTGTATCGTTATCTCCTCTGCATTTTGATATAATACATTGCATTTGATCACTTGATTGAATATCATCATGTATTTCAAGGGCACATATTACTATGATCATTACTCCATACTTTGTTGTGTCCATGGAATTGAGTTCATTTCTTTGGATGATTTGATTATGGCATTTACTAGATTCTCACTGTTTATTATGAGCTAGGGCATCATGTAATGTTTATTTTCTGTTACCATTATTTTACATGGCATTTTCCCTTGGCTCATGCTCTTCATATTTCCACTATTATTACTTTCTTGGAGTATCATTGATTACCCATGAGCTAGGGCATCCATTTATACGAGCTAGGGTATCATTGACTATTTCCTATAAATTATATGGCATCCAATATGAATAGACATGACTGGCATCATTTCATTATTGGTTGATTGGCATCGTTTCATTATCTTACACAGTGATACAAATAACCACTAGTTAGTGGTTATCGTAACACATTAACAATGTGTTACGATAACCACTAATTATTGGTTATCATGTGATCAAGCAATTGACTAAATCGATCTTAACAGTGACTTCATAATATATATAATGTGAGCCCCGATAATTATCAGTCAACTATGATACATATGATCGATATTAAATCATATATATATATATATAATACATAGTTGATTAACCATAACAATAATCAATCAGATCAACACTATAAGTTAACACATACCCTATTCCAAAGCTCCCATTTTGGCACAGGTAGGGAGGATGCTGGAAAACTAAAATAGTAGTTGATCTGATTACAATACAACTCAATTTTGCAGATGTTCAGATCTATTCTAAGCCCATACAAATCCTCTGATCAATAATCAAATGCACTTCTTCAATATTCAACAACTTACTATCCCTCGGTAAATAGTTCTCTGACGCTTGGTTAACTTTGCAGATCGCTTCTTTCACTAACCAGTTTGATCAAGCATGCATGAATAGTCTTCACATGATATCTTTGCAGTCTTCTTCCTCTAACATGTCTCAATAAATAAACTCATATTTGTTATATAGACAGATAAACCATTTTCATATCAACCATCATATTTTGTCACTTATTCTTCTTCATTGAATTAGTCTCTTGAACCTTCCTTAGCAGTTGTGTCAATAACATGTTTCAATTCCATCCTTTAGATCTTCTCCAAATTTTGTCAGCCGTGGATCTCATAACAAACTTAATCCTTAACCTCAAAATCATAACAATTTCTAGCTCATCATTTTGTCGGCTAAACTAAGCATTTAATACTTTCATCCATACTCGGTTAAAAAAGAAATGCATCGGCGAGTACAAGCTCAGTTAATACTGTCGCTCGGTATATACTACACTAGCTCGATGTATACTGAAGTCTTTCTTTACCGACCACATTGTCTTGTACAATTTTGCTTCCTTCTTCATAATAGATTAATGCAACATAACCAAGTCAACAATATGAGATCATAGACTCATTAATAAGTTACCCAAAGTATTCCTTATCCTCATCTATCATATCCATATTTCTCCATGTAGATATCTCAGTTCTTCATCTTTTCTCTATTTTTACAGATGTTTAGATGTTTGTAACTTACATAATAAGTACCTGTCAAAACTAGTTGACATCAATGACAACATAATGACTAATTTAATTATCTTACATATCATTTCAGTAACTCGGTGATCTCTAATCATAGATCTTCAAGTCATTCAAGTATTCAATCAGTTGTAGTTCATCAGATGCTGCTGCAATGCAAATGGTAATTGCCCCAAGAAGTTGATCATATCGAACCCTTTTAGACATTACTACTCAGTTAATATGGCCTCCAGCATCCATTGCGTGTTGTTGGACTGCCATATATTGAGGATTTTTTGAGTGAGTTCCTAAGCTAATGAACAAGCATTTCAAATCTATGCCAAGTTATAGGGAAAACTAGGTGTGTTTGTGGTCTTAAAATAACTCTTCTTGATGTGTTTGAATTGAAATCAAAGATTAAAACCCTGAATGAACAAATCACATACATTTTTAAACACTCAAACTCTTTGAAATCAAATAGAGAAATCCTAAATTTTTGCAAAATTGACAAACTTTTCCTTAGAAAAACCATTAGAAGATTGCATTTGGTATCCTAAGTCACATCTTGCATCCCGGGTCGTATATGGTAATTACAGAGTCGCATTTGGTATACCCTGAGTCACTTTTGGATTAGGGGTCACATCCAGGGTTTCTTGGATTGCATTTGGCTAACATTCCTGGAGGTCACATATAGAGAGTCACATTCAGGACATAGAACACTTTTGTACATGCCAGAACCTTGATTTTTAGATTTTTGAGTACCCTTTTGAGTCTTCTGTTAGCTTCTATCATGAGAACCAGTAAACCTGTAAGTCTGAGAAGGTCAATTCTTGAGTGTACCTCACCTACCTATTTGGTCTTAATTCACATTCATCAAGTTGTGTAGTCCAATTCATATCAAACCCAATTAGTTCCCAGCATGACATTCTTACCCTTAGATGCTGGAGCTTTTCAAAACATCAAAACCCTTTTACACTTGCTTCCAAACTCACAAATAGGGAATTCCTCCCTTTTGACACTAGATACAATCACATTTTCAAACCCACATTTTCAATCTTGGACAGACACACTTGGACAAATTTTAGACCCTTTGACATATCATGAAATTCAATCAATTACCTAATCAAGATTTCATGGTTAACACAAGACATAAGTCTTATCAACTAGAGAAGAATCCATTTTCAAATGAAGTTCCATTATTGACTTTCAAACAAGGAGAAACATCAAGGATAAATCCTTTATTTAGAGCTACTCCTTGTACTACACACACCATGACTCCTGGTACTACCAACATGTCAAATCAAAATGATTATACTTGGGAAGAACAAAATAATAATCATAACGATAAAGAAGAAGAAGCCAATCAAGGAGAAGAAGAGAATTGTGAGATTCACCATGATTCAGATAGTGATGAAGATCCAATTAAACAATAATATCAAAGTTCCTTGAGAAATAAAAGATTCCAAAAGATACTCGAAAGAACATTGGAAGAAAACAAAGAAAAATACTTTTGGAGTTAGCATCTCAATGAGTGAAGTTACCAAAGGACTATGATGCCAACCAACTTAATCAAAAAGATCTTACTCATATATCTATAATAACACAGCAATTACTTTCTATGCAAACTGAAATCCAAGACTTGAAGAAAGAAAAGGATAAACGAAAAAAGCAATATTCATTGGAAAATATTTGTCCTTTCCCTTTTGATAAGGATGTGAGAATGATACCATTTCCACAACATGTCACAAGTCCTAAATACAAAAAATATATCGACAACTCCAATCCTCAGGACCACGTAAGAGAGTTTTGCACATTGAGCATGAAATTTATGCATGAACAAACCTACTTGATGAGGTTGTTTCCAAGAAGTTTGGGTGGACAAGAAATGAACTAGTTTTCTAAACTACCCACAAGCATTAAGAAATTTGAAGAGCTAGTTGAGAAGTTCATTCAACAGTACTCATACAATATACAACATAGGGTAACCGTGATAGATATGTGCAATATAAGGAAAAAGAGTGGAGAACCATTTCTAATATTTCTATAATGATGGAGAAAGATCTTTGCAAGATACTCACGATAAATACTTGAGAGTGAGAAGATGGATATATTCCTTAACAATTTGGTTCTTGAAATGAATTTTCCCATACAACTCCAAGGGCCACCAAGTTTTGACAAGATAATAGATAGTGAAATTAAGATCAAAGAAGCTTGGTTAAGAAAGGAGAAATCACTATCTACAAGGAGAATAAGGAAAAATACTATTCTAACAACAATAAGGATAAGTACAAATATGAGAATAAGAATAAGAATAAGAATGTGGTAAATGACAGAGTTGTAGATGCTCCTAATAAAAGACCCAAGCCAGAGATGTTTAATATTTTTACAAGTGTACAAGCTGGTAAGAGTTCAAATATGACACTGACACCAATGAATCCTAAAACTTTCAATAAATCCAATAATCAAAATGCGCCTTGGTTATCAAGACCTAAGCAAACATTTACACCTTTGGGAGATACACTAGAGGTGGTCTTGAAGTCACTTTTGGATAATAAGATTATCACAATCCCATATTCAAAACCATGGGAACCAAAAGTGAAATCAAAGTGGTGGAACGATAACGAATATTATAATTTTTATCACAATAAAGGAGATAAAACCAATAACTACTTGAAGCTAAGACATGTCATTCAGGACCTAATCGAAGAAGGATAAGTTAAAGTGGATGACCATCATACTACTAATGATCACAAAACATTTCAAACTCCATTACCTAATTAGGAAAAAGGTGAATCTTCTAATAGAAATAAAATTAATTACACCTACACTGATAATGACAATGTGATTCATATGGTGGAACCTTGCAAACAATCCATCAATGTGATTAATCTCAAGGGAGTACAAGACAAGATAGAATCTTCCAATGATGTGACAAGGAGTTAAGCTAAGCTCACCCTTAAAGGAGCTTCTACATCAGACCCACCTGCTATAACAACAGTTCCTAAACAATTGGTGTTACCTTCAAAGTTCAATCTAGTAGATCAGTTGGAATGTACACCTGCCCAAATTTCCATTTTGGAACTATTGAAAATCTCTCCAGTTCATCAAGAGATTCTTGATCAAACCTTGCTTACTACTAATGTACCTAAGAACTTGGATGTGGACAAATTCCAAACTATGGTTGGTCATCTAAATTCCCCACACTACATGTCTTCATCTAAGGAAGATGATAAATCCTTGAACCATCTATATAATCAAACCCTACATTTAGAGGTCCTAATCCATAAGCACCAAGTCAAGCGTGTCTTGATAGATGGAGGCGCTGGTTTGAATATATGTACATATAATCTAGTAAAACAATTGGGATTGTTTGAGCATGCAATTGATCCAAGAAGAAAGATAACCATCAAAGCCTATGATGAAGAATAAAGATCCTCTAAGGGATTGGTTGTCTTAACCATCAGAGTGGGACGAGTGGAAAAAGATGTAATATGAAAAGTTCTAGACTTAAAAATTGCCTACAATATTCTTCTTGGAGGACCATGGATTCATACAATGCAAGTGGTACCTTCTATCTATCATCAATACATAAAATCTCCCCAAAATGGAGTAGAGGTAACCATTCCAACTGATACAAGCTATCCTTGCAGCAATCTCAAGCAAGCAGATAGTATGATCCCACACAATAAGGAAAGTGCTCACAAAGCATAAACTTCTAAAGAAATGGTCCTACTGAGTTTTGCAAAGAAAGTTAACATTCAAGAAATAGGAATGGGAGAATACAATATAGATTCCTTGATGTCCACGACAGATTTATCTTTATCTCCCATATCTTGAGGAAGACCCTCATCAACATTCACACCTTCCAAAGGTGATACTTTGACAATTCATGAAAGGACAAGGATGGTAAAAGAAAATGTGTCTCTCAAAGAAAATGAAGAAAAATCCATCCTACAATGGCTATACATAAAAGATGAACATGGTGGGAATGTCAAAAATGTGGAGATAGCCATGAAAAAATATAGAAAAGGTTATGACATCATGAAACAAATGGGCTACAAAGGTAGAGGGCCATTGGGTAAAAATAAGCAAGGACTTATAGAACCAATACACATGGACTTCAAAAATCCTAGAGACAAAACTGGAGTAGGTTTCAAAGAAATGACATCTCATCCCATAGCTGAAGATGGTCTAGTATTTGATAGATTAGATGATTCAGATGATGAAGAAGAATTAGAAGGACAACCAATTTCTTATGAGAGGTTACTACTCTTACAAAGTGATCCATTATCAGAATTTAACACCAATAGATGACCTGAACAAGAATCAAAAGAAGAACCAAAAGAAGAATGAACACAAAGGCATCCTAACTAGAGGTAATTGGTTACTGTCACTCATGTTCTTGACATTCCTCATTTTGAAGAACAACAAGATATAACATCTTATCAAACACCTTTGCAAGAAGAAGAGAATCAAGAAGAAAAAAATGATGATGAAGAAGATGTACCAATGATTATTGCCCACTTCTTGGGAATCTCATATGATAGTCAAGTTGATTCACATGAGTATGAATAATACATACTCTCTAATGCCACAATGGATGTAGAGGTAGATGTGATACATAAATAGACTCCTAGAGTTCAAATTGAAGAAGGAGAAAGTTCTAATGCTAGGTCACTAGGGTTATATTCACATAACACTTACGTGAACTCCAATAATAACAATAATGACTTTAATAATCTTAATGATTCTTTGGAAGCAAACTTGGGAGAAATTATCTTGCAAGATAGTAACATTGATAATAACACAATGTTGTCTCTCGAACCCTATGAATATTTTCCCTTAATGCATCCCGAGCTTATAGACTAGAATGAATCCGCATCCACAAGCTTACTATCCTTTGATAATGACTATACTCTAGCTTGCTACCTAAATGCTTGTGAACCCTTTACCTCTTCCACTAGTGCAAGGAGAATAAACATGACTGAGGAGGATATCAAGCTTCTCAGTCTAAAAATGAAAAATTAAAAGAAAACAAAAATGATGGTGAAAACCACATTGTGGCAGTATCGGATTAAAAAATAGTAAAAGAAAAAGAGATATCCAATGGTGAAAAGCTCTTAGAGGCACCAAAGGATAAGAATCTTGATATTCTTCTAGATCATTTTCAAGAAAGATCTTTAGTATTAATTGAGCCAACACAACCTATCAATCTTGGAACAACAGAAGCTTCACAAATGGTCCACATTGCTCAATCTTTGTTCGAAGAAGAAAAGCTACAATTCATTAATTTCTTCAAGGAAAAGAAGATCAACTTTGCGTGGTCTTATTCAAACATGCTTGGGCTAGACACAGAACTAATAATGCATCATTTATCCATCTTTCCTGGAGTAAATCTCGTCAAACAAAATATGAGAAATATGAACCCACATGTGGTATTGTTAGTCAAAGCAGAACTACAGAAACTGCTAAAGGCTAGATTTATAAGAGCTATTGACTACACAGAATGGATATCTAACATAGTTCCTATCTCCAAAGAGGATAAATCTATAAGGGTTTGCACAAATTTTAGAGACCTAAACAAATCTTTTCCAAAATATAATTTTCTGCTCCCTAACATAGATATGATCGTAGATCTCACTATAGGATATGAGATGTATTCCTTAATTCATGGGTTCTCAGGATACAACCAAATCAAGATCACCCCTGAAGACCAAGATAAAAATGTATTTACATGTGCACAAGGTACATATTGTTAGAACATAATGCCATTTGGTCTCAAGAATGAAGGCGCAACATACCAAAGGGCAATGATGACAATATTCCATGACATGATGCACAAAAATATAGAGGATTATATTGATGACACATCAACAAAGTCAAAAGTAAGAACAACCCACATAGAGGACTTGAGAAGAATCTTCGACATAATGGAACAATTTCAAATAAGGCTAAACCCTAAGAAGTGCACATTTGGAGTATCATCAGGAAAATTACTAGGATTCATAGTTTCAACAAAATGAATTGAAGTTGATCTAACAAAGGTAAAAGTAATTCTTGAAATGAAACCACCCAAGAATATCTGTCAGATGAGGACATTTCAAGGTAAGTTGCAATCCATAAGGAGATTTATATCCCAGTTAGTAGATAAAGCTCAACCTTTCACAAAGATGATGCATAAAGGAGTCACATTCAAATGGGATGAACAATGTGAAAAGAACTTTTCTCAAGTCAGGAAATATTTGGTGAATCCTCCAATATTGATGGCTCTTATGCATGGAAAACTACTTCTACTATACATATTAGCAATAGACACATCATTAGGGGTGTCGCTAGCACAAGAGGATGAAGCTAAGAAAGAAAGGGCCATATATTATATTAGTAGGACTTTATTTTCCTAGGAGTTGAACTACTCAATAGTTGAAAAGGCATGCCTAGCATTGATATTTGCATCTCAGAAGATAAAAAACTATACATTAACATATAAGGTGAAACTAGTTGCCAAGATAGATCCACTTAAGTATCTGTTGAATAAAGAAACATTGATAGGAAGACTAGCAAAATGGGTCTTGGTATTAAGTGATTTTGATATCGAGTATGTTGATGAAGAAACTATCAAGGGATAAGTGATAGTTGACCAACTTGTTGAAGCACCATTTATAGATGACAAACCATTACATATAGAGTTCCCTGATGAAGCAATCATGCACCTTATAGAACATCCATGGAGGATGGATTTTGATGGCTCGTGTACACAACAAGGATCAAGAGCTCGATGCTTGTTCATTACTCCGCAAGGATACAAAATCTTGAAGGCATACAAGATGATATTTCCATACATGAATAATATAGCGGAATATGAAGCACTAGTGAATAGATTCAAGCTAGCACTAGAATGGAAAATCATTGAGTTACATATTTATGGAGACTCATGGATTATTATTAATCAGGTCAATGATGACTACCAGATAAAGGATGATAAACTAATGCCCTATAATAGGATGGTGGATGATCTAAAGAAGTATTTTGTTTATATTACATTTGAATAGATCCTAAGGTCAAAGAATAGAGCTGCATATGTGATGGCTACCTTAGCATTCATCTTACAACTGGAAGAGCATCAGTTTCACTATCATGAATTCTGTTACAAGTAGTAGTTGCCGTTGCACCAAAAGATTGACCTATTAATGCTTGATACAACCACTAGACTTATAGAAGACAAAAGAGGTAGTTAAGACATGTCATGAACCCTACAAGGGATGCTGGCCCACTACCAACAATCTCCCTCCCAGTGTCACTTGCCGTGGCCTGCATGGATTCAAACCTATGACCAAGCTCTGAAACCACTTGTTACAAGTAGTAGTTGCTGTTGCACCAAAAGATTGATCTATTAATGCCCGATGCAACCACTAGACTTATAGAAGACACAGGAGGTGGTTAAGCCATGTCACAAACCCTGTGAGGGACACTGAACCACTACCAAAAACTTCTTGCTATAAGAACTCCATTTTTTAGCCTATGACTCACTTGATTCCCAAATTATATTTTCTATTGAAACCCAAGCCTTATCTAGATATGCCCATATCTATTCTTATCTTAAAGACCAAACCTTCCCTAAAAATTATTTGACAAATGAAAAAAGATGCCTCATAAGAGCACCATCACATTATTTAATCATTTCTAACGACTTGTATAGAGATGCTCTAGATGGTACACTACTTAGATGTTTAGAAAATGAAGAGTGAAGTCATGCATTAAAGGAAGTACATGAAGGTGTGTGTGGGTCTCACTTGAATGGCTTTTAATTATCTAAGAAACTCTTAAGAGTGGGATAATACTAGCCTACAATGGAAAAAGATGCTATTCAATATGCCAAAATATGCAAGAAATTCCAAGTCCATGACAACCTGATACATGCTCCAGCTAGGGAGTTAACTCCATTCATTACACATTGGCCATTACTTTTGATTTAGTAGGGCATATACCCAAACTCATCCAATGGACATAAGTATATCATTATGGCAACTTAATACTTTATAAAATGGGTGGAAGCTATACCACTAGAAGATGCTATAGGAAAGGAAATTTCAATGTTTATCCTAAACTACATCATTTGTAGGTATGGGATAACCTCATCAATTGTGATTGGAAATGGGGGGAATTTAAAAATAAAGACATGGATGACCTGTGTCTTCAGTTCAAAATCACTCATCACTGTTCCTCGATCTATTACCCTCAAGGTAACGGACATGATGAAGCATCAAAAAAAATAATCTTGAAGATCTTGCATTGAATAGTGAGTAAATCAGGAAGAGATTGGCACTTGCAAATAAATCCAGTAGTGTGAGAATATCACACCAGCATCAAAACACCAATAAGAGAAACTTGTTTTACACTGGTGTATGGGTCTGAAGCGATATTACCAATTGAAGTAGAGATTACATCATTGAGGGTATCATTGAAAATCTAGTCATTGATGAGGACTACAGAATCTCTTGATTATAAGAGATAGAACTGTTAGATGAGTGCAAATAATAGGCATTTGATCATCTCAAAATCTATCAAAAGAGGATGTCAAGAGGTTACAACAAGAAAGTAAAGTAGAGAGCATTTCAGGTAGGAGACCTAGTCTTAAGAGAAAATCTAAAGAATCAACAACACCGAGAGCAAAAGGTAAAGTTTGAACCCAACTGGCTAGGTCCCTTTGTCATCATTGCTTTATTTGGATCAGGAGCCTATCAATTAGATACACATGAGGGATATGTCCTACTAGATCCAATAAATACTCTCCACCTAAAATGGTTTTACGCATGACATTGTTGAGGTAGCACCTATACAACAAAGAGAGTTGGCTAAGTATGCATAGTTACAAAAATCTTCAAAATTTGGCCTGTGAAAATTTTATGTGAAAACTTTGTGGATCATCTACATTTTTACCATATTATACATACTGGATCCCCCTTTCTATATACTCACACACACGCGTGCACACACACACACACACATATCCTTATAACTCCTATATATTCATCCTTATATAATTTTTTTTATCTACTTCTCCCCCTTTGACATCAATGACAAAAATAGGGAAGAAAAAGATGTATATACATGTCAAAATTTTGTTTCATACCTTCATCCTTCAAGTCTATGAGATCTAAGGTGATGGCTGAATGAATCCCATCAGTTGCATACAATCCACAAATCTACTCTTCAAATTTGAAATTTTGTATCCCAAGAGGTTTTCATTGTCAACGCTTTGCCAAGTGACCCACATAGTCCATATGCTGTCACTTCTGCTCCTGTCAAATTTACAAACTAAAACTTCCCAAAAGTTGTCCTTGCTACTATCAAGCCAAGTTCTTTCTATAGTAGATCAATCTTGGTTGATAGTTGGCCTCTGAATAGGCTGAATCTCTTTAGTAACATGTCCTTGTTTTGATGGAGAGTAGTTAGCTCTTCATATGCTTGGTTCAACTTGTTTTCCTCACCAATAATTCTTACCTCATTGTACTTTATATGCTCATCCATATCATTTATTTCTTTTTCTTTGGATGCAATTGTCTTTGTTGTTCTGAAAATGTGTTTGTGTGCCCTTGCACATTCAACAAAAATGTCTTTTCCTTCTAAGATTTTGAATCTTATATCTTTTATGCATTTGTCCAGGCATTCCAAGTATTTCTTGATGTTCTCATTAAGCTTATTGAACAAATGAGATTCATATTCCATTTGTGTTGTTGTTTTAGTTGTTTCTTCTAGTGAAGTAAACTATGCATCAAAATCTTCAATAACTTTCTCCAATTTCTATTCATTCTCATTCTCAACAAATTAATTCTGATTGTTGGAAACTACAATTGAAACAATTGTTATATTGTCATTGATGTCAAACCTTAACTGGTAAGATAGTTGCTATCTAAGAAAGTACTATATCTATTGATTGATGAAAAGGATTAGGGCAAGGGAGATAAAAAGAGATCCTAGGGAAAGGTTGAGTTATTTGATACTTCAATGAGTACTTGATTATTTGACACATTGACAAGATAATGTATTATTTATCTAAGTAAGAAGAAAGACTGAAGACGTAGGCTTAACCAAGAAAAAGTGAAGAAATATAGTTTAAGCCGAGTGATGTTAGTGTCGACCGAGTGACAATATATGTCAAGTAAATTTAGTGTTGACCGGACATCAGTTTATGCCGAGCAACAGGAAATTACAAAGCAATAAAGTGTTAGTCGAGGAAGATAGTTTGTAGAGATGACCGAGTTACATAGTGATGGTTGAGGAGATGAACACAATATTGACTGAGTGTCAGTAATTTATATTTGGAGGAAAAATTTAGATCCCAACAGACATAGTTGAATTCTTGGGTTATGTAAATCATGTTGACTTTATTAATTGATTGTATGGAGAATTTACTGTATGGTAAATCATTTTATTATGGATTCAATGAGAAGATTGAAGATGTATCTAGAAGGAAGGATGAATAACTTAAATGTTGGAAGGATTCGATGAATCTGACCTAACCTAAGATCTACAGAGGAGATTAAGCGGTAAAAGATGGATCTACCTAACTAAAGAGGTATATAGGATAACCTAAGTGTGAGGTTACAAAGTATGCTAAAGTTGTTGATTTTATTGTTTGATAAGTCTAAGAAGAAGGCTATAGGTGAAGGAGTTGATCAGAGTTTTGATTGCTTGAAGCAAATTTTGAGCAGATCAGTGATGGAGATGGAAATGGAACTCAGTCAGTAAATCATCATATATGTGCGAATTGAATTTGTTATTTGCAAAGTGAGTTGTATATTTTTCAAATCAGAAACTATTGCTACTTTCTAACCATTTTATCAGTCTAAATCCTTTAATCAAGGTTGACCTAATAGTCATTGTTTAAATCCTTTAATCAAGGTGACATTCCAATGGAATGTACTTAAATCCTTTAACCATGACACTTTTGACAAAGTGTTTAAAACCTTTAATAGGGTCACACCTAGTAGTGTGTTTGTAAACCTTTAACAAGGTTGGCTTTTTACAGAGCTCACTTCAGAAGAGTGAAAATATCAGTAACATGTTAAAAAGTAGTTTTTTCCCAAACTGGGTTTCTACTATAAATCTTGGTGTTATACTTGTGTGAATGTTTTGATGTGTATGTTTCTATATTCTAGAAGTTAATTACTTTTGGATAGTGGACTACATGTTATATATTTCTAGTATATATACTTTAGGGACCGAGTTGTGTTGGTGATTAGATTTGATATTGTTGAAGTGTTTGGAAGTTTAATTGGTACATTTGGACATGAGAACAACTGACTCACCCCCCCTCTATATTGTTCTAATTAATATTAACAATTGGTATCAGAGCTATTGGTGCTTATAGAGAAAAAGTTTAAAGGTACTTGAAGCTAATGATCAAGATGTATAAAAAGGAGGTACTGAAGTTGAACAAGGAGAACTTCCCTGCATGGTAGAGTTTGATGAAACTATATCTAGCTGGTATTGGTGACTTGATGGAATACTATGTTGAACATGACTATGTTATACCTACTATACCTTTAACTACCAAGGAGATGACAACAAAATAGGAACACAATCAAGCAATGTTGGAGATTACATTCGTCTTAAGCTATCATGAATTTGAAGATATCAAAGATTGCACTACTACAAAGAAAATGTGGGATACTCTTGCAACTATCTATGGTGGTGATACAAATGTACTAAGGGAAAAAGCTAAAAGCTTGAGAGGTAAGTTTGATGAAATAAAAATGCAAGAAGGTGAGAATATTGCTCAGTATTGTGGTAGAATCAAGGAGATAGTGAATGCTATTAGAGGAGCTATTGGAATCATTGATGATGAGACTATTATTGGTAAGGTATTGAGAAATTTTATTCCTATCTATGCTATCAAAATTTTAGCAATTCAAGAATCAAGATGTAACCCTAGTAATGTTCTAACTCTGGAAAGTCTTGTTGGTAAGCTTACTGCTTTTGAGCTATCTAACTATGATAACTACACTATCCCTAATATTGAATCTGTATTCAAGTCACAAATGGTTTTTCATAAATCTAAGAGATAAAAAGGAAATGTTATCTTTATTTGAGCATTAAAGATTTTCATTAGTATCAAAGACAACCAGTCAGTTACCTATGCAATCTAGTCAATAAAAACAAGTACTTTAAGCTACTCAAGCTAGTCTATTAAACTACACAAGCCTATACACCGAGAACCAGAGCAATTTTATCGAGCATCAGTATACACTGATACTGAGCATTAGTAAACACCGAGCATACTGGACACTGAGCACTAGTGAAACTACCAAGCAGTATTTACAGTATTTACCGAGCAATACATAAAATGACATAGTAATCAGTAATGACACATTTATCTATGCAAATGGTTACAACAAAATCACAAAATGTTTTACCAAGATTGAGGAAAATTTATTGTAGATATAATCATTAATTGTGATGATGATCTCTATGTAATTTCTACGTCTAGGTTAATTTTGTACAACATAGATCTTAGGGTTTTTCTTAAGATATTGTAACCTAATTTTGTTAAGCAGCATAAATAGTATGTTATATAAATGTAATTCATATCATTTTGGATATGTATGGAGGAAATAAGTTCTTGAAGCATCAAGCCAACTTCAAAATATCAATTATAAAAAAGAGAAGAGCAGAATTCAGAGACATCCAGATTAAGCAGAATCAGACAAGGCTACCGAGCAGATCAGAGTCAAGGTCTACACATAGAAAGTTGATATCTATTCAATACTTCATAGACCTGTATCAGAAAAGATTGACTTTTCATTTGCAGATACATCTTGTTATTTTATAATCATTGTAACAAAGTTTAGCCAAAATATCTTAACAGATTAGACCTAGCAGTCTTTTATGTAAATCTCTTAACCAAGTGCACACTCAGGGAGTGTTGTTAAAATCCTATAACTAGGTAGATCTAGCTGACCTAAATTGTTACTCCTAATAGGGTAAGATCAAAAGAAGTGATCACAACTTATAGCATTAACTAGAAAACTTTATTATCTACAGTAGTAAAGAATTTGTGGGTGTCATCCCCACCGCATTTTTTACCTTCTAACAAGGGTTTCTGCGTTACCAAAATACTTGTGTTATGTGATTGATTTATTGTTGATTTCATGTTATTTACTTTTACAAGTTAATTGAATGAATGATGCATACAATGGATTCAAGTTATATAAGAAGTTTCTATTGTTTTCTGATTAAGTTTTTGGAGTTAAAGTTTTTGAGGGCACTGATTCACCCCTCCCCTCTCAGTACCTTATCTCTCCATTCCAACAATTGGTATTAGAGCATAGTTCTCTTATTGGATGGTTTAACCACTGAAGAGTAAAGATCCAACCATGGAGAGATATAAGTTGGACAAAACAATAGAGAATCAAAAGATTCAGATGTAGATGTTCATTGAGTAGTATAGACAAGCTAAGGATGCATTGAAGAAGTTATTGGTTTAGAGAAAGAACTTGGCTATTCTGGAAAACAAGGCTAGTTACCATGAAGAAGAGATTGATGACTTATTTGATAACATTGGATCTAGTTTAGGAAGTATTTTTGATGGTTCTAAAAGTGCAATCTCTAATTTATCTAAAAAGAATCTTCACTTGAATAAATAAGTGAAAGCCCTACAGATCGGTCAAGAATCACAAACAGTGAGAATGATAGATGTAATGAACAATGCTAGACAAGCTGAGCAAGAGAGAAATCTAGCTATTAAAGACCGAAGAAAGACAACTGGAAAAATTCAAGCAAAAGAAAATGAGATACAAAGACTCACCGAGCACCATTTTGAAATATCCAATTAGATGATGATTGTAAACTAGGAGATCAACTGAGTAAATGGTGAATTGTCAAGAAAACTTGAAGATATTGGAATACTCAGGGAGGAGAATGAGAAACTAAGAAATGAAGTAAAGATACAATTACAACACAATGAAATGATGAAAATGGTTGAAGACATTTCCAAGAAGATTGATGATTTTCTGACTAATCAAAGAAGATTTGGAAGCAAAGCTGGATTAGGCTATATAGGTAAAGGTGAATCATCCAAGCAAGCTGAACAAGTGAACACCAATCAAAATCAAAGACCTAAGATGATAACATGCTATCACTATGGCAAACTAGGACATAATTCAAATGTTTGTAGAAGTAAAGCACAAGGTAAACCTCAAGTCACTCCTAAGTTTAATGGTTATTGCTATTTCTATGGTAAATTTGGACATCAAGAAGACAAGTGTAGAACTAAGCTGAATAAGATTTCTAACAATCCTACCATGGAGAAACTTTGTTATACTTGCAAAAAACATGGACACACTGCACAAGAGTGCAAGGAAAAGATGAAGCAAGTCTCGACACCAAAATAGAAGAATAAACCTTATCAACCGAAGAGACAAGGTAGTGCTTACACTTGGGATTACAACACATGGGTCAACTGCACAGTATGTGGAAGGTATGGACATATAGAAATGAATTGTATGAGGAAGAGATGGGCTAGAAAATCATGAAGCGGGACAAGAAATGGTATGGCATGCTTACACTATCATATAGTCGGTCACCTAAGAAAGGATTACAAAGATTGAGCACCAAAAGAAGGAAATGTATTTGAGAGTGGCAACACTATTGCAGATATTGTGAGGATTAGAAACACTATGTGGAGAAAGGCATCAAATGAAAATGTTGAGTTAAGAAATGTTGTTGGTGAAACCTTGTCCATTGGATTGGGTGACATTGGTACCTCCACCTAAGGTAAAATAGGTATGTATAGAAATGACATTCCAAATTGATCTTACCTCACATACAGTGCCTTATATTTGATGAGCACATACCAAATCTACATGAATAAAGATGCATTATGGTTTATAAGTTTTGAGCTAACAAAGTCATACAGTCGGTATATGTAAGACTGAGAAAATAGTTACCTGTCGGTAATTATTATCCAAGGTTAATCGAGTATCAGTATCAACTGAGTTAAAAATCTTGTATTAACCAAGTTGTTGATATTTTGCGGTAATCGTCGAGTTGATAGTTGTCACCGAGCTGGAAGTAGGTCAAGCATTTATGAAAAAAGTTTTGAGCGAGAATTTCAAAAAGGCTATAAATACATAAAAGACTTAGTTTATTTTCACCAAGTGATTTTGAAGAGTGATTATTTCACAGAGCGAGTTTGAGATAATAATTTTCTGAAGCATTCAAAGCAGTTGCAGATCAAACCAAGTGCATTCTTCATATACTCTGAGTAAGTACTGTATGCACCCTAAAATGGTCGCCTAGACTTTGGGCCCCATTTATTTTGATTTATCAATCCTAAATCATTTTGATCAATAATCAATATTTTCAACATTATCAATTTCTTGATCAAGTCTTAATTTCAATCATATATTGGATTTTTATCCTATGGGCTAACCATTTATCCTAAGTTTTTATTTACCTACAAGGAATATTTCCTCCCCTTTTAATTAAATAAAAAGCCCCCACTTTTCTTCTTATCCTAAGTTGCACAAATAAAGCATTATTCATATTTTATAAAAAGGAGAAAAGCACTTTTTGTCTCATATGGACATAAAGTCAACTCTTATTTTCTTATTGGAGGATATGTGTGCACATGGATTGCTCCTCTTTCAAGCTCCACCGCTGATTAAGACTTTTGCCTCTTAATCTCAATGGTCCATTCCTTTCATTTCTTATAAAAGGAGAGCTCTCTCCTTCATTTGCAAACCATGTTTTTATGCTAATGTTATGCTGCAGGTTTTAGGTGCATTTGGAGTTTTTGAAAACCTTGAAGACTTGCTTTCATCATTTAGTTGCATATTTGCTTTCTTAGTTGCATGATAATGGCATTCTTAGTATAGATTTCCTTTTATGCAATAGATTTAGCTCACATAGTCTAAATAGGAGGCATTGTAATCCATTGCTATTTCCTTTCATAGATTAGTTGCATTGTACTTTCATTTCCATAGCTTAGCTTGCATCCTCATTTTAGTTGCATTGCATTGCATTTTTATTCTTGATTCTTGAGGATATTGGCACTCTTGCCCTTGTCCTCACTTGAATCTCTCATTGTGTGGTTGACTAGCAAGGTCACAAGCTTGTAGCTCTAGCTGAGAGAAAATACACCATAGTCCCTTGCAACTCCATGCATAGAGAGCTATGAGCCGCTTTGTGAGGCCTCATTCTTGAGCAACCTTGCATGTAATGGTTCATAGAAGTGCACCATTTTAGTGTGTACATTTCTGGCGCCCACCGTGGGGCAGAGTAGATAGACTTTGTCTTTCTTTTTTTGCATTTTCATCATTTTCCGTCAATTTTTCGGCAAGTTTTTAGCGTAATTTTCATTCTCTGGTTTTCTGTCTCAGAATATCGTGTGATACTTCTCAGTATATCGCGCGATATACCTCTGTATGTGCGTGCGATACTTCGCCTGTCGGAAGTATCGCGTGACTATAGTAGAGAATATTGCCTGGTCTTGGGTGAAGTATCGCCTGGCAAAGGGTGAAGTATTGCACTGACTGAAGAGTATCGCCTAGTATAGTGCGAAGTATCGTGCGATACTGGTGTTTGGACTGTGTCTGTACTTGACAGTGAGCTATTTTTGGGCTATTTTATCTATCTTGCAAGTTTCGGGTTGTTAGCTATCTTTTTGAAATTTTTTGAAAATTCCAATGTTTTCAAATCCGTGCCACTCTGGAAAATGGGTGCCCATTTTTTTTTGAAATTTTGCAAATGGTATCAAAAGTTTAAGTGTGATATATCGTTGGAAAGGTCTTTCCGAGCCTAATCCAACCATGATGGTTTCATTTTTCAGATTTTATCATTTGATCAGTTATTTTTGCAGATTATCTAATTTTTCATGTACTAATCATTAGTAGATTTTGGATTTTGATTCTCCCAACTCTTGTTGGTCTAACAAGTTGTGGTTGTAGGTGCCTCTTGCTTGAATATTTTGTCAAAATCGCATGTCAAAGAGGGCTACTAATGGTTTTTGTAGGGCTGCCTTAAGCATAAAAACCAAATCAAGTGCTTGTTTAATTGCTTTCTTTATTAAGTGTGGCATATACTAGTTGTTTCCTTTCATAGGCACTTAATACCTTGTTGTAGAAATTTTGAGGTGGTAGGAGAGTATGCTCTTCACCCTTGTGGTGAAACAGAAATCTTGACCCATCTTGGGATTTTGAAAGCAAGGGGGTAATTGAATCTTTGCTTGGTGTGTTTGGGAGAGATTCTTGAGATAGGGGAGTATGCTCTTCACCCTTGTGGTGAACCAAAAACCTTGAACCTCAAGAGTTAATCCACTTTTGTTTAATATAAGGATCCTTTAGTGGGCCTGCTCTTGAGCAATCAAGAGGAACGACCCAAGTGGGGACAACCTTGTCATCATTTTCCTTGGTGGTGAGTGATTCCAACTCACTATAATCTCAAGGCTATCGAGGACACAAAACCTTGGTAGACATAACACTAATCTTCGCTTGATGTGAGTAGCTCATGGGATTGCGACCATGGGGAAAATATTGAGCAAGAATGCTTAAGGTACTCTTGAGGCCGCGAGATCCTAGTCCTTTATGAGGAGCAAGAGGGGTGTTATGAATGGAAGCCCTTACTAAGAACCATAGGTTAGAGGCCACCTTATTTAGCTGCTTATCTTCTTAGTGCAAGGATTGATCCAAGTGGACTAACCCGGATCACCCCAAGATACTCACCATATGTGTCCCTTTGGTTGTGTTGTTTGACACTTCCATGACAAAGCCAATATCTCTTGTGGGCAACCACTTGGTGTGAGGCAAGGGGGGCATCAAGTTGTGGGCTAAGTTGGTAAGTATTGAGCCTTGTCTTGTAGGTAGATATTGCTTGAAGTGTCTTCGATTGTGCTATACCAGTGTAAACATTCTCAACATTCAAACAATCGGTAGCATTCATAAGGTGCTTTTTCAATTTTGATATCACAAGTGTTTGTCTTGGCAAGGTTGCTTTTGCCCTTGTTTCAAGTGTTTGAAGACATGTTTGATCCTCTACTGTTTGCAAACCTATCCAAATGCTGTTAAATTTGTGATTGACATCAGACATTTTCACCCTAACATTTAGAAACTTGAAATTAGACCTTAAAAACCCAAAATTTTGCACAAATTGGTCAAGATCACCATCAGTATTGCATTACCCAAAGAGAAATATCACATTAGAAGGTTGTTCTTGGTGAGAAAGTTTATCTCTAAAATTGTGAGCTACATTCTTGGGAAATTCTCATACTCTTATTGTCCAAATAATTTTCATTTAATCTCAATTTCAATTATATTTTGGCCTAGCCCAACCTCCTGATTCAAAAGTGCAAGGGTAGTCACCCTTTGATTTGAAGCACCTCTTTGATAGTGTTGGTAAAGCCCCTTTTTCTATCTTTTCATTTCTCTTTGGACAATAGAGAACTTTGATTATCCTAGTTTGGTGTTGACATTTTGTGAGGTCATCCTATCACCAAGGGTCTTTTATTTTCAGTCTTCCTTGGTCAGTCCAGATCTCAGATCCTAGGTGTTGTCATGTTGCTCAACATCTCAATGAACGTTATGGTATCAATTGTACAAGATGACTCTTAGTCTTCTTCTTTCCTCTCCATTTTCCATGTTCTTCTGAAGTCTTCTACTCCCATGGGAAATTCTTCTTCTTCTTCTTGACTTTTTTCCTCTTATTATCTAGTCTACACTCTTCTATTCATCTCTTCTATTCATTTCTTCCATGCTTGATTACTTCTCTTCTACAACCATGAATCTTGACTATCTAGCTTTGGAACCTTTATTAAGAATAGATGATCTTGAGCTCATTGACATATTCGAAAAGTGTTGTTCCTCCAAAATTCTCATGAGTGATGAATTTATAGCAAAAATAAAAGAAAAGATGATTAAATCAGATGCCTTTTCTAGAATCATAAACATGATCATATCACGATCTTCTTCTTCCAAACATTCTTCATCATCTAAATCTTCTCATTCTTCTTCACCTTCCAAGTCTTATCATGACTCTTCCAAACATCATTCTCATTCTTCATCTTCTAAGTCTTATCATGATTCTTCTAAACACTATTCACATTCTTCATCTTCCAAATCTTATCATGACTCTTCTAAACATCATTTGAATTCCTCATTATCTAAGTATTCTTCTTCCATTAGGTCTTCATTTTCCTCTTCTTCAAAATCTCGTTCCTCTTCTACTTCTCCCAAGAGTCTTACTTCTCTTCAGAAGACATACCATAAAGAGCAACGTGATAGTCCTTGTGATGTCTCTTCCACAAAGAGTGACACACCTACCTTTGATGACTATGATGACTATGATGATCGACAATGTAGCAATACTTATGGCACCTATGTTCCTAAGAGTCCTCCTTGTCATGTGATTAGGCTTACTAAAGGGTCATCCTATTGGATAGATTGTGATGGTGATCCCTATGATTCTGATTTTGAGAGAAATTATGATATTTGTTGTGAACAATATGATACATCTACTTCTATTGAGGAAGAGAAAGCTTTTCATGCTTATTATAAACATAGATACTATGAGCATCTCTCCTCTAAAAAATCTCATGCTGAAAATAAAGGTTGCACTCTCAAGCAAGATCATATTAATGTTGAACCTTTGTCTTGTGATGGTCCCCTTCCATCCGCCACTTCCTCCAATACCCACACACTTCCTAAAGCTTCTGAGTCATCCAAATCTTTCACAAATCCTTCATCCAACAAAGATCCTAAGGCTTTCCATGCGGTTCCCTATAGTTATTCTCAAGAGCCACCTCTTAAAGATACTCAAGCTAACCTTCACTTGGCTGCAAATACTTTCAATAATGTCGAACCTAAAGAGCCTAAGCCTTCATCTGCTATAATACCTATTTCAGCTAGTCCTTCACCACCTCTTCCAAAGTCTTCCATACAATCCCAACATGCTTCCTTGTCCTTAGAAGTGGCTCCATGTCAAGAGGACTCTAAAAATGATAAAGAAAAGAACATAAAGAAAGATCAAGATCAAGGACCCTCCATATCATCCAATTCTTTTCATGATGTCTCTGATCCATTTCATGGTTCTTTTGATCCTCTACGCTCTTCTGCATTCATTCCACCATCTCCTAAGCAAGATCAAGCTACTACTTGCACCATTGAGCTTATTGACGATCAAAATAACCTTACCACACTTGCGCTTTTCAAAGATGATGTTTCCATTAAGGTTATTAAAAATGGTGTTGTTACTTCTGATGTTAAGCCTATTGAAAATCAAGAAAAAAATGATGCACTTATGCTATCCAAAGCAACTTGTCAAGATCAAAGTCTTCCATCTTCTTGTTCTACCACTCCATGTTCACTTCCGCTTTCTGCTCTTCCTAAATCTTTGCAAGCTACGAATGATCCTATCAAAGAAATTGCTCCTATTCAAGATGTGCATGATCCTATTGAAAACTCTAATGCTCACTCTAAAGATGTTGATATCTTTGGTTGTGATATAGATGCTGATGAACTTATTGATTATCCTTTTGCATCTTCCACATCTATCCTTGGACCTCCTCCACCAATACTAAGGGCTTCATGTCTTCCTTCCATCTTGGGTCCTTATGTCCATTCACTTTCCCCTCCTAATTATCCTAATTCGTCATCCATTTTGGGTCCTTATGTCCCTCCATCTCCTATCTTTCCTCAAGATCAACATAGGTACATACCCTTGAATCCTTTTCATCCACCCACCCATCTAAACCAGTCGTATCCTCCTTCTTCTTCCACAAGTCTCAAGTCTTTTGGAAGTAAGTTGAATGTTCAAAACAAGAAAAAGAAGCAATACAAGAATCCATCAAAAAAAGAAGATCACCATGTCTCCTCTAGTTGACATGGGGGCATAAAGTTGAAAGAGATATCTAAGAAGAAAACTACAAGACAAGTATGGGTTCCAAAATCTATCATTGAAGATATTCTCTCTCAGTCATCAAAAGGAAATGAAAAGCCTAAGGCTATATGGATTCCAAAGTCTCTCTTGAAAGAGTCTTATGTTGAGCAAAAAGTGAAGTTGACATTCAAGCTTCCAAAGGCTTCCACTTCATCTTTTTCTAAAAACATTCTTCCATTCCATGTGCCTAAACCGCAACCTCTGCTAAACATTTTCCATATTCCTTCTCGTATTCCTCCATTCACATTTGAGAATTATAACAAGTACACCAATCCTCTTTTCGAAGAGTCACATAGCAATAATGAACCAGAATATGGTTTGCATTTGGACTAGAATATGGTTTACGTTTCCTCCATTTTTCCCGTCACCCTTCAAGGTGTGTATTGACATTGATCTTACCTTTCTTTCCATCTACCTTTTCACATTCATTATCCTTCTACCTTCTATCATTTTTTCCTCATTTGTCTATTCCTTTTGCGTCTTCCTTTCCCCTTCAGCATCTTTGAGCATATCATTTTGAATCCTTGGCATATCATGGTTTATCCTTTCAAGGAGCATTATCTAAAAAGCTTGCCTTCTTCCAAAAAAATAAAAAAAATAAAAAAATTCAAAAAATAGCAAAAAATTGAAAAAAATTGAAAATGTGCCATGGTGAAAACTTGGAAATAGGTGCCTTGGTAGCAAAAGTAAAGAGAAATAAATTCATCCTATGGTGAAAACCACTCCCTTGTGGCACCTTGGATAAGTACCATGATGAAAACCTGGCAATCAGGCATCATGCATATTTCTTCTACATATTTCACCCATTCCATCTTCTCTCTTTGATCTTGGCAATGTCGATCTATACACGAACATTTGGCTATCTTGTGAGCTATCTTTCGATGATCTTGCTTTCATTCCATTCATGTTTAGCCTTCATATTCATTTTCCTTCATTCATTCTAGCCTTTCGCTATCCTTTTCCCCTCTGGTCTTGATCTAAAAAAAAAAAAAAAGAGTAAAACACGATGATATGAAGCCTCTTGACATGTCTACTCCTTTGGACTGCATCCTTCCTTCTTTTGCAATGTGCTTTTGTGACTTATCCTATGCTAGCCTCTCATTGCTTGTCCAAATGCGCTTTACATGACAACAATTTTTCCCTAGCTTGGGTACTCTTGAGGAGTTTGACCTTGAGGATTTCTTCCCTTCACTCTCCTTCATTCTCATGTCTTCCATCTCATTCACCAGCTTGCTTATCCATCTTGTCCCTCACCTTCCTAGACATTGGGAATACACGATGTGATCTTTCTTGGGAGTTTGATGCCCATTTCTGTCTGGGGGCATCCTTTGTACATACTTATTGATCCTAAAAAAATACCAAAAAAATTTGATATATGATGCTGAAAAAATCTTAAAAAGCATAAAAGTCCTAAAAAAATACAAAAAAATCAAAAAAATTAAAAAATTAAAAAAAAAAAAGAAAAAGTGCCTTGGTGAAACCCTGGAAACAGGCGCCATGGTAGCAAAAATTTAAAAAAAAAGAAAAAAGAGAAAAAAATTGCAATAAAATCCAAGTGTTGAAAACCTAGAAATAGGCGCTACTTGAGGCCTTTGCACCCCTATTTTTTAGCATGCATCCTCGACACTTAGCCACTTTCCATCATTCCTTGCCCTTATTTGACTTGATCTGGAATTGGTCTTTGTCTAGGGGGCATAACTGTTAGCATTGGTCTTTTAGGTGCATTTGTCTCTTGGGGCATTTCACAACAGGTGTTTTTCAACACCACCCCAAACAGTGTTTTTCAACACTACCCTTGCGTCGAGTGTTTCTTAACACTTATCAGATGTCTTACCCAATAGTCTAAGTATGATGGGATATTTCTCATTTGTAGATGCAATAACCAGAGTTTGACTCTATGACCAACACACACACACTTAAACAATCAACTTGTTGAGATATGTTGACTTTATTTTTCTTTGTGTGCTGTCTATGAGGATTTCTTTGATGAGTGGTCTCTCCCTGAGAAGTTTTCGATGATGCATAGCTAGAAGACTAAGGGTATGAGAACATGTTTTCTTTCTTTATCTGCTTGTGGGTATATTTTGTTGGTCCTAACTGTCATGAGCATTTATGTTGGTCTTACTTGACCCTATGGATTGACAAGGTATTATCCTTGACTGTTTTTGCGAGTGCATGCTTCTAGTTATCTTGACTTCCATATGTCTTGATACAACCATAATCTCGCCATATCAAAACTTAGGTGATCTCACTGCATCAGTCATCTTGACCTCCATGTCTTTGATGCCTAGGTGAGATTTCCACATTTCTATCTGATAAAGATCATATTCATATCCACATAGTTATGCTAGTGTGCATTGTATGATCTTACGACGCTACCAATAACGCTCAATGATGATAATTAGATGTCTATAAGCGTTGTGACCTTGCAAGTCAACCACTTTCATAGTAGCTTGCATTCTTAGGTTCATCATAGCTTAGTTTTTGCATCTTGCATATGGAGAGAGCTCTCCTTTTTATCATCTACGGACTAGTTAGTCAACTGTGCTCATTTTTTGATTCTTCTTGATCATATCTTTCATTTCTGGTCTTTCATATCACATCATTTTCTATCCATTTTCGGACTTAAAATTGAAATTTGAGTCGAGTTTCCAAATTTTCCCTTTCTTTTGAGCAGTTGACTGACTTTTTGAGGCATAATTTGATTTTTGGTAGAATTTCTTCCTTTCCATGTCTCTCAATTTTCTAGTCTTTCATTCACTCTATTTCTAGTCTTCTATTTCTATTCTTCTACTTCATCACTGGGGCATGTTTCATTGCCTAATGGTTAACCTATTGACCTTTACATTTGATTGTGATTTCATTCTGATTTGATCAAATCTTTATCGATTTGCTGTCTCTCCTCTACCTGATTTTGATTTCGATTCTGAGGGGGTAGTACTTATGGGATTCTCATCCTTGATTTCCTTGATTTTCCTGATTCAGACATCTTTTGTGAGCTGTCGCTCAAATTTGATATTATTATCTCTCACTTTGAATGTGATCCCGAATCAACCTCATGTTCAAAGGCCTTTATTTATGCTTTGTCCGGATATGATCCTGAATCGACCTCATATCTGAGTTGTTTTGTGATCCCAGATTGATCTCACATTTCAATTCTTCTTTGACTGCATGTGTTCCCAAATCAATCACATATTAGTCAAAGAGGGGAAAATGTATGTACCCTAAAATGGTCGCCTAGACTTTGGGCCCCATTTATTTTGATTTATCAATCCTGAATCATTTTTATCAATAATCAATATTTTCAACATTATCAATTTCTTGATCAAGTCTTAATTTCAATCATATATTGGATTTTTATCCTATGGGCTAACCATTTATCCTAAGTTTTTATTTACCTAAAAGGAATATTTCCTCCCCTTTTAATTAAATAAAAAGCCCCCACTTTTCCTCTTATCCTAAGTTGCACAAATAAAGCATTATTCATATTTTATAAAAAGGAGAAAAGAACTTTTTGTCTCATATGGACATAAAGTCAACTCTTATTTTCTTATTGGAGGATATGTGTGCACATGGATTGCTCCTCTTTCAAGCTCCACCGTTGATTAAGACTTTTGCCTCTTAATCTCAATGGTCCATTCCTTTGCATTTCTTATAAAAGGAGAGCTCTCTCCTTCATTTGCAAACCATGTTTTTATGCTAATGTTATGCTGCAGGTTTTAGGTGCATTTGGAGTTTTTGAAGACCTTGAAGACTTGCTTTCATCATTTAGTTGCATATTTTCTTTTTTAGTTGCATGATAATGGCATTCTTAGTATAGATTTCCTTTTATGCAATAGATTTAGCTCACATAGTCTAAATAGGAGGCATTGTAATCCATTGCTATTTCCTTTCATAGATTAGTTGCATTGTACTTTCATTTCCATAGCTTAGCTTGCATCCTCATTTTAGTTGCATTTCATTGCATTTTTATTCTTGATTCTTGAGGATATTGGCACTCTTGCCCTTGTCCTCACTTGAATTTCTCATTGTGTGGTTGACTAGCAAGGTCACAAGCTTGTAGCTCTAGCTGAGAGAAAATACACCATAGTCCCTTGCAACTCCATGCATAGAGAGCTATGAGCCGCTTTGTGAGGCCTCATTCTTGAGAAACCTTGCATGTAATGGTTCGTAGAAGTGCACCATTTTAGTGTGTACAAGTACAACCTCTATCAAGGACATTTAACTTATTTGCCAAAAACTTAGATTGATTACAATGGCATCCATGACAACCAAATCCAAGATTATAGAAGAGGAAGTGAACCTGATTGTTTCAGCTAATTGTGATGAACCCAACTACAAACTTCACCCAGAAGTTGAATCAAAAATAGATTCAACATGAGCTTTCTCGATCATCCCACCTAGGGTTTTTCTAGTCAAAGATGTGAGATCATACATCCACTGCAAGATAGGTGAAATAGGAGACTTTGAGATGTTTGCATCTTATTAGAGGCTCTGTAGTGAAGATGGGAAACTAAAACCAGAATATAAATAGGTTGAGAAGATTGGCCTCACTCATGCCCTAAATTTCCTGAAAAGTTTTAAAACTGAATGGATTAGGGTTGTACTCAGTCATTTTCACGAGGGGGTATTTTGGCTAGATGAACTGGTTAAAGTGACAAAGAAAATGATCCATAGAGTTACTAGATACCCAATAACTAACAAGGCCAAATATTTTTAAAGTGCCTCAAGGGTCAAAATTGAGAAGAATATTGACGTAACATGGGATGGTTGAGCATTGAAAATTGCTACAATTGATGACCCAGAAGTTAAGTTTGCAACAAATGTAATTGGTTACAAGATCTATCAGTTGAGTAGACTGAATAGTGTTCCCTATGGTGTTGTAGACATAGCATACAAAATGGTCAAGAAAAATGCACAATAGAAGAAAACATGAAAACAATCAGGTTGGCAAAGTCAAACACTTGTAAGTTTGGATAACTTCTTGTGTGTATATTTTCTATATTACGAGATTTTTCTTCTCTCGGTAATATAGATTGGCCTACCGAAAAACCAATAGTTACTCAAATTTCTGATATGATTAGTGATCTGGGAGATAATTTGAATAAAGTTGTAGATGATTATTTTGAGCAATTCAAGATAAAGATGAATCTTTAGAGTAGGATTCCTAGTTCATTGGTTGAGAAATATGAAATGGATATATGTTTTCTAGTAGACACTGATCACACCTTGATAAAGGCTATGGAGCCAAGAACAAAATGGCTAGCCCCTATGGGATACGAAATGGATATTGATTTCACTTCGAAATCAATCAAGGCTCTACTAGCTACACCGAAGGATAAAAATGCAAAAAGGTTTGGAACCTATGAAGAGGCTAAAAGAAAGATCTTGTCATCGGTAAAATAAGTAAAAATTCAAGGAAATTGATGAAAACATTGGTTGAGAAATTTGGAGATGAATCTGACTCATTTGATGAGTCATCAATTAGAACTACAACCGAAGGTCAGTTACTACTAACTGACAAACCCCATGATAGTGAAGAAACTGAGTCTAAAAAAGATAAAGATTCAATACAGGTTTCCCCCCTCTCCAACTCTAAATAAGAAGCAGATGGAAGTACAGTCAAGAGCTCAAAGAAGGTCAGCCACTGCAGCTTCACCACCTTTGAAGAAGGGAGTTGTGAAGGTAACAAAACCAAAAGCTATTTCAGTGACCCAGACATATACAAAAAGAGGAACCAAGGTCGCAACTGAGGCATCGAGGAAGAGGAGAAGATTGATAAGAGGAAAGGAAGACCTTGAAGAAAAAGAGAATGATACAAATTAGTTCAAGGTGGTCAACAATAAAAAATAGGACAATTGATGAGGTTGTTGAAGATATAATTGAAAATGGAGAACTCACAGATCTAGAACTTAGTTAGTTTGACAACATGTCTACTGAGGATCAAAATAAAATAGAGGAGGCAATTATCCAAATGATGATACGCTTCAAACGAGTCCCATTGGAATTTTCCAAGAAACTAAGGCATTATAGGAGAGAATAAATTAGAAATGGTCCTATGCCTTGGACAGTGAAAAGAAAATGAGGGAACAAGCCCTAGTTTTGGCAATTCCAAATTTGTCTCTTGATGAGATTGAGGACTACATGTCGAATTACTCTAGGAGATTTAGAGTAAAAGGCCAAGCTATGCAGATATTAGATGAAAATCTAGTAGACATTGACGAGTCTAGCCAACTCATATGGACATCCATTGTTGCAGCCCGAGAACAAGCTATAAAGAAAACATTTCTAAACTTGTCTAAGAAGAGATAGAGATCAAAAGGAAAAGGCATCCACATTGATGATGCTGATTTGGCAAAGAAGACCGAAGAGATAGATGTATCACTTACCGAGGTGATTGATACTACACTTGCCAATGAGGAAATAAGTATTTCATAGGATACACTGAATCCAGTAGAGATCCAAACTAAGGAGAAAAATGAAGATATACTCATTGAGGACATTACTAATGGTGATCCTAATGATAGAGATGAAGATGAGGATGTGAACATTGCACAAGGAAAAACAAAAGATGAAGGTACTATTACCGAGCTTGCAATCACATCGTTACCAGGTGAACTTCCTATCCTTGTGGAAGCAGTTGAAATTTTGACAAAGGAATAACCTGAAGGCTCAAACCCCAAGAAACTAATGGATACATTAGGGGCATAAGGAGCAGGAACACCGACTGAAACAAATAAGCTTGAAGAAAAAGAGGTAAGTGAGATAGAAATAAAGGACCAAGATGATCCTAAAGTAACCCAGGCTACCCCACTAGACACTACATCAGAAGCTCCATCTTAGTCAACTGACACATAGGTTACCGAGGAGTAGAAGAAGGAAGATATAGTGTCAATCATGCAGGTTACAAAAAAGTACTAAGGTAAAGGCTATTGTACCATTTGTAAAAAGCTCACCTCAAGAACCCGAGAAGAAGAAAAAGAAGAAGAAGCAAGGAAAAGGGCCAGTCACATTAGATGAAGTAATTTTTATACTAGATTGTGAACCTAGGACCCAAAGCCCCAATGAACTTAGAAAATATGGGGAACTATGTACCAGGAAAGAAACACAAGAAAAGTTACGAATGGAAAGCAAGAGCAAGGAAATATTGGAGAATGTAAGAGATGTCTTACAATAGGTCATGCTAGAGGTACAAATTAATGGGGATACTCCCATTATGGACCAACTTGAAACACTTGCAGAAGAAATTAATGCCCTGGATATAGAAGCTGAAAAGAGAATAGAAGAAAGGGTAGAATCCAAGATTCAAAAAAAATTTGCAGAGAAGATTAGCCAAGAAGTGGCATTAAATAAGGTAAATTTATCTGAGGTAATAAATGACATTCTGTCTATTACTCAGTTAATAAGTCAAATCTTGATCAAGTTATGCATTGTGGAAACCTTCACTGCTGAGATCAGTGAAAAGGTTAAATAGCTGGATATTGAAATCCAAGCCAGTGCACATGCAACTTTAACTGAGCCACAAGATTTTTCAAAGCATATATTGAGATTTCAAGAACTCAGGCAGTTAAGAGCAGATCTCAGAAAGTAGGAAGAAAGAATAAGTGATCAGGTCATCGAGCTTTAAAGAGAGTTGCTTCCCAACCTAAATTTTTTTGAGAAGCACATTGTCAAAGCATAGACACTTGTTGCAACACTAGAAATCTCTGTGTTGGATAACATCTTTGACATGCATGCACAAGTCGGTCTTGAGCACATTGCTCTCACCAACTTGAAAAAGGAATGGGAAAACCTCTTGGCTTCATTAAAGAAAACCCACAAGCACATTTTTGATAAGCTGTAAGTATACATTCTTTTATTTCACATTAATTTCAAAAAGGAGGAAAGAAATGTATATGCCAAATATGTAAATAAATGCTAAGTATACTACACACTACCAAGAGCATGCACCAAGGGGAGAACTTGTGAGTAAATAGAAATTTTGACGAGTTAAGTATCTATTTATATATTGCAGAGATAGAATAAATTTTGAGACATAAGGTCTATATACATTCAAGTTTTGATACTAATGCCAAAGGGGGAGATTTTTATCTCTATTTGAGCATTAAAGATTGTCATTAGTATCAAAGACAACCAGTCAGTTACCTATGCAATCTAGTCGGTAAAAGCAAGTACTTCAAGCTACTCAAGCTAGTCGATTAAACTACATAAGCCTATACACCGAGCATCAGAGCTATTTTACCGAGCATTAGTGTACACTGATACCGAGCATCAGTAAACACCAAGCAGACTGGACACTGAGCACCAGTGAAACTACTAAGCAGTATTTACTGAGAAATACAAAAAATGATATAGTAATCAGTAATGAAACATTTATCTATACAGACAGTTACAACAGAATCAGAAAACATTTTACCAAGATTGAGGAACATTTATTGTAGATATAATTATTAATTGTGATGATGATCTTTATGTAATTGCTAGGTCTAGGTTAATTTTGTACACCGTAGATCTTAGGGTTTTCTTAAGATATTGTAACCTAATTTTGTTAAGCGGCATAAGTATTATGCTATATAAATGTAATTCATATCATTTTGGATATGTATGGAGTAAAGAAGTTCTTGAAGCATCAAGCCAACTTCAAGATATCAGTTATCAGACAGAGAAGAGCATAATTCAGTGACATTCAGATTAAGCAGAATCAGACAAGGCTATCGAGTAGATGAGAGTCAAGATCTACACATACAAAGGTGATATCTATTTAATACTTCATAGATCTATATCAGACAAGGTTGAGTTGTCATTTGCAGATACATCCTATTATTTTCTAATCATTGTAACATAGTTTAGGCAAAATATCTTAATAGAGTAGACCTAACAATCTTTTATGTAAATCTCTTAATTGAGTGCACACTCAAGGAGTGTTGTTAAAATCCTATAGCTAGGTAGATCTAGCTAATCTAAATTATTACTCCTAATAGGGTAAGATCAACAAAAGTGATCACAACTTGTAGCCTTAACTGACAAACTTTATTATCTATAGTAGTGAAGAATTTGTGGGTGTCATCCCCACCGCAATTTTTACCTTCTAACAAGGGTTTCTGCGTTACCAAAATACTTGTGTTATGTGATTGATTTATTTTTGATTTCATGATATTTACTTTTACAAGTTAATTGAATGAATGATGCATACACTGGATTCAAATTATATATGAATTTTCTACTATTTGTTGATTAAGTTTTTGGAGTTAAAGTTTTTGAGGGCATTGATTCACCCCTCCCCTCTCAGTACCGTATCTCTCAATTCCAACAAAAAATGGTGTGAAAAGTGAAAGTGATAGTGACACTTCTGATGAGGAACTAGATAATCTTGAGGCACTCATGGCTAGAAGATTGAAAAGAGGAAAATGAAAATATAAAGGTAAACTTCCTATAATATGTTTTTCATGTAACAAAGTTGGCCATATTGTTGCAAGATGTTTTGACAGGAATGATAAGGATGAGGAAAGAGAAAGCAAGTAAAAAGATAAAAGAGATAATAGAGATCACAAAAGGTACAAAGACTACAAGGATAGAGGTAAGAAATACTGCTATATTGTTGAAGAGGAAACTGATAGTGACAGTGATGAATTTGATATTGAAGTAGTGTATGTTTCTATGAAAGATAATTCTGATGAAGATGAGAAAATTGCACTTATTTTTTATGTGAGTAAAGGTGATAAATGAATTATTGATAGTGGCTTCTCACATCACATGACTGGTGATAAAAGTAAATTTGAAACCCTAGATCATTACACAAGTAGAAGTGTTAAGTTTGGTAATGATGCACCATGTCCTGTGAGGGGTAAAGGATCAATTAAGCTAATTGATAAGATCACATGTGAAAATTCCTATTGGGTTGAAGGTCTTAACTATAATTTTCTAAGTGTTGCACAACTTAATAGCACTTGTTACTGAGTGGAGTTTCATCACAAAAAGACTAAAATATTTGATGCTACTGGTGAACTGATTGGAAGTGGAGAACAAACTAGAGGTAATTTATTCTATCTAGATCTATCTAAAGAGACATGTTTGTTTGTACAATTTGATGATGTATGGTTATGGCATAAGAAGCTACGTCATGTTAACTTCAAAAATCTGGTAAATATTAGTAAAAAGAAGAAAGTTAGAGGTTTGCTAAGATTGAAGAAACTTGATAATGTGATGTGTAAACAATTTTAGTTGGGTAAAATGACAATGTCTAGTTTTAAGAGAAAGAAATTTACTTCTGAAAATACTTTGGATCTGGTTCATAATGAACTTTGTGGACCTATGGGTGTACAAAGTTATTATGGTGCTAAGTTCTTTATTCTATCTATTGATGACTACACTAAGATGATGGCTGTAATATTTTTAAAAGAAAAATATGATGCATTTCAGTTGTTTAAGTGGTATTTGGAAAAAGTTTAAAAAGAAATAGGTAGAAGCCTAAAATATCTGAGATCTGACCGAGGTGGAGAGTTTATTTTAAATGAGTTCAATCTATTCTGTAATGATAGAGAAATCAAGAGACAAATGTCTGTACCTAGAACACCTCCATAGAATGGTATAGCTGAGAGGAGGAATAGATCTATTATGGATTGTGCAAGGACACTAATGATTGAGAAGAATGTTTCACAAAAATACTAGAGAGAAGCTGTGAGTACAACTATTTATACCTTAAACTGAGTACAAATCAAGAAAGGTACAAATGCTACACCTTATGAATTATGGCATGGATATGCACCTAATGTGAAATACTTTAGAATCTTTGGGAGTAAATGCTAGGTACTAGAAGATAATATAAATGGAAAGTTTGATACAAAAAGTGATGAAGGCATATTACTAGGTTATTCCACTAAGAGAAAAGCTTATAAGTGTTTGAATTCTAACACTAGAAAAATTATGGAAAGTAAAAATGTGAGAGTTGATGAATATGTAGAGAAGAATGAATAAGAAGGTAAACAAGAACCTGAAGATTATAGATCTTTTGTCTATATGGAAGAAGGAGAGGCAAGTAACACACTTACACATGATGCATAATCATAGGTAAGTAGTGCCAAGCATAAGGAGGATGTTGTTGAGCATCAGGAGGATGCTGCTGAGCAATCAAAAACTTATAATTTTGAAAATGAATCTGAAGAACAAAAGAAATCTAAACCTACATTGGCACATTATGTGAGAAGGCATCATAATCCTGAGCAAATCATTGGAGATAAGGAATTTGGAGTCTTTACTAGAAGTAAGTTGAAAGAACCTACATGTTTATTATGTGAATTTGAGCCTAAGACAGTAAGAGATGCTATAGAGAATGAAGATTGGATTCAAGCTATGAATGAAGAAATATATCAAATAGAAAATAATGATACCTAGACTCTGGTGCTAAGACTAGAAAGAAAGAATGTTATTGGAACCAAATGGGTATTCAGAAACATTCTTTGTTAGGAATGAATGCTGAAGCCTTTGGCAGTCATTCTGTAGTAGTGGTTGTTGCATTCATGACTATGATTGTCATTGATGTCAACACAGTGATATTTTGGAATTTAGTAGAAAAGCAGGCATAGTTTTGTTTTGCGCACATGTTATATTGCAGATTGAGTTATGCACAGTTGATGGTATGTTTTTTATTGTGTTATTAGCCTATGGTTAAGAGCACAAAAAGAAATTCATTTATTCATGAAAGTTATAAGCATTTTGGTGGAAGCAGTATTCTGGCAGTATTCCTGTGTAGCAGTTTTTGGTAATCGGAGGATATCTCCTAATTGGGATGAAATCTGATTCTGCACAATTAAAGGGAAGTTTGAGACTTATTTTTGGTGACATGGTTCATAGCGCAAACTTTGAGATCACATGATTGGAAAGTTATTGTATCTAGAAGCTGACAGTTTTACATAATTTTGATGTAGCGTGTTGAAATTATTATTTTGTATTTACATGCCGACTCATTTGTAATTATTTGAGTGTGGTATAAAGGAAGGAATGTTTTCCTTGTTATGTGAGGATTTTAATAGTTTTGATATGAAGTTGTGAAAGTTGTGATGCGAATGTATGCATGAAGTGAAGAAAAGAGCTAATTCAATGATGAAGGAAGACTTGCGAAGTACAAAGATCTGGATTTGTGATCTTGTGTAGCAGAGAGTGCGGTTTTGGCATAGTGTGAAGGAGGTAACATATTTCATATTATTCTATTGAATAATCCTAAGATCTATTTGACAGTGAGTTCAAAGATCTTGCCTTGAAGTTGTTTGGGCAGTGGGTCCTTCTGTCTTCCATAACTCCTAACAGGGTTAGAATCTTTTAACAGGGATTCAAAATCTCCTAATAGAGATTCATATGTATTGAATGTATTTCATAAGACTCCTAATAGGGTCCATCCTCTAACAAGGAACTTTCATATTAGTGCATCATTTTGTGGGCATCATTCCCACTGGGGTTTACTCTTTGATCAAGAGGTTCCCTAGTTAACATATCTTGTGTTATTGTGTCATTGTGTATGATTATCTTTCTATGGTTGGTTACTGCATTAATTATATGGTTTAAAGCTATTGAAGTTGATATTGAAGTTAATGTTGATAAATGGTTTAATTATCAGATAACTGATTCACCCCCCCTGCTCTCAGTTATCTTGGTGGTCTTTACTTTCTAACATGCTTAATGAACATGGACAAGTCACAAGGAACAATGAAAGACTAGTATGCAAGGGTTATGCACAAGAAGAAGGAATAGACTATGGAGAAACATTTTCCCTTGTAGCAATATTAGAAGTGAGAATGGAATATGTGAATACAAAGGAAAAACTAGCAGACATATTCACAAAAGCTTTACCTAAGGATGCTCATGAATATCTTAGAGGTAAATTAGGGGGTGCTTCCCCTAACTGAGGCTTCCTAGTCAATTAGGAGCACTACATCAAATGTGCTACACAAAGTATCTGACAAATTGATGTAGGAAAGGTCACACTTTAGGAGCTACCTAGAGTTGTGAAAAGAACAACAAAGCCGATAATCAATTATAAGCAAGATGATAGAGGGAGAAATACTGATATTGAACTAACTAGATGATATCTACATATGAAAGATATAAGTTCTAGATACTACTTTGGCATTATTGTCAAAGAGGGAGAGATTCAGATGAAAACATAGATATAAAGAACATTGAGGTATATGTTCCAAGATTTAGAGATTCATAGATTTAGAGAATTAGAGGGAGAGAGATACAAAAAAGCTTTAGAGGGATTAACTATGTGAAAGGTCAAGCAAGGCTAAGTTGTTGTGAATCAGAATGAAGCTAAGGATATTATAAAAATTTTTGATGCAATGACAAAGTTTTGGATTGGTTGGTAAATCATGTGTTATTCATGTGGTGTTTCCATCAATGCCAAAGAGGGAGATTGTTGGAAATTGCAATTGAAATAATTGTTGTATTTTCATTGATACCAAACCTTAACTCGTAAGATAGTTTCTATCTAAGAAAGTACTATATCTATTGATTGATGAAAATGATTAGGGAAAGGGAGATAACAAGAGCACCTAGGGAAAGGTTGAGTTATTTGATACTTCAATGAGTACTTGATTATTTGGCACATTGACAAGATAATGTATTGTTTATCTAAGTAAGAAAAAAGATTGAAGAAGTAGGCTTAACCAAGAAAAAGTGAAGAAATCTAGTTTAAGTCGAGTGATGTTAGTGTCGACCGAGTGCCAGTATATGATGAGTAAATCTAGTGTTGACCAAATATCAGTTTATGTCGAGTGACAGGAAAATACCGAGCAAGACAGTGTTAGCCGATGAACATAATTTGTAGAGATGACCAAGTTACGTAGTGATGACCGAGGAGATGAAAACAGTATTGATTGAGTGTCAATAATTTACATTTGGATGAAGAATTTAGATCCCAGCCGACATAGTTGAATTCTTGGGTTATGTAAATCATGTTGACTTTATTAATTGATTGTATGGATAATTTAATGCATGGTAAATCATTTTATTATGGATTCAATGAGAAGATTGAAGATGTATCTAGAAGGAATGATGAAGAACTTAAATGTTGGAAGGATTCAATGAATCTAACCTAACCTAAGATCTACAAATGAGATTAAGTGGTAAAAGATGGACCTACCTAACTGAAGAGGTATATAAGAAAGCCTAAGTGTGAGGTTACATAGTATGCTGAAGTTGTTGATGTTATTGACTGATAAGTCTAAGAAGAAGGCTAAAGGTGAAGGAGTTCATCAGAGTTGTGATTAATTGAAGCAAAATCAGTCAGTAAATCATCATATATGTGTGAATTGGATCTGTTATTGAGTTCTATATTTTTTAGATCAGAAACTACTGCTACTTTCTAACCATTGTATCAGTCTAAATTCTTTAATCATAGTTGACCTAATAGTCATTTTTTAAATCCTTTAATCAAGGTGGCATTCTAATGGAATGTACTTAAATCCTTTAACTAGGTTACTTTTGATAGAGTGTTTAAATCCTTTAACAGGGTCACACCTAGCAGTGTGTTTGTAAACATTTAACAAGGTTGGATTTTCATAGAGCTCACTTTAGAAGAGTGAAAATATCAGTAACATGTTACAAAGTGGCTTTTCCCAAATCAGGTTTCCACTATAAATCTTGGTTTTATACTTGTGTGAATGTTTTGATGTGTATGTTTCTATATTCTTCAAGTTAATAACTTTTGGATAGTGGACTGTATGCTATATGTTAATGGTATATATACTTTAGAGACTGAGTTGTGTTGGTGATTAGATCTAAGATTGTTCAAGTGTTTGAAAGTTCAATTGGTACATTTGGACTTTAGAAAAATTGATTCACCCCCCTCTCTTTTGTTCTAAATAATATTAACATCTAATAAGGTAGTGTTTTTTGTAGCCTGTTAAGTGCTAGATTTACACATTTATCTGCAAGTTCTATTTTCCTCTTAGTTTCCTCAATTCCTTTTAAAAATGCTAGTGCCAAAATTCAAAGGATCTATCATTCCTTTTATTAGATTAGATAGATCATCATGTGATGAAGATGTATCTACCTTTTCTTTACCTTTATCTAAATGCACTGGAATGATTTTCTTTGCTTTAACTATTTCTTCCTTCTTTTGTTATGAGCTTTCCTCTTGTATCTATGACTGTTCTTGTACTATGGGAGGTGTGGTGGAGGGTGCTTGATTAGTCTTTGATTCATATTTATGTGGTATCTCACTTCCCTGAATACTTACTTTCCCTTTATTCTACTCTTTATGCTTCTCAGGTTCACTAATCTGCATATCCCCACCCAAATTGTCAACATCCTGTGCTTGGTCTAGAAATGGGTCCTCCTTATCATCAATGGGGTCCAATGTAATCTCAACTCCTTCAATAATTAAATTTGGTTATTTTCTAGTACTTGGTTTCTCATCTTTTGTAGGTATTTGAATTGATTCTTTAGCTAAATTTTTCAGTGCATCTTTGGCTATTTATTTTGTCTCACCTATGATTTCAATGTATTTTCCCAACATGAATAGATTCATTCTTTTATTTCTTCTAAGGGAATTATCTTTGATGTGAAGTACCTTCTTTAATTGATCTTCAAAAATATTGGGGCTAAGGTTTCTTACAACATCATTCCTTAACTTTTAATCTTCTTCCTTTGCTCTATCCTTCCTTATTTCTAATCTATCATACAGTTCTTTTGGTATCCTTCCACCAAAGAAACATATAAGTTTTGCACCAATATTCATTAGATAAAATACCATTTCAAATTCTATTTAGGAAAAATTACATCACTACATATCCATATAATCAATCATAATATCAAATCATGTATAATTATTAACACATTAAAATAATATTTTACCCATACATCAACGTAAAGAAACAATCTAAAATTATAACACGCCTTATTATCTGCGCTAACTAAAATCAGAAAATTTCCTAACACCCTAACTATATACATAGTATACACATTAATTTTTATAATCATGTAGGGTCCAAATAATCAATACCTAACTCATATCAAGTACCTAAAACTAAGTTCTCTACTTTTCATTGCACTAGATCCTAGTATAACAAACATAATTAATATCCACCAAAGAAACATATAAATATTGCACCAATATTCATTAGATAGAATACCATTCCAAATTATATCTAGGAAAAATTACATCACTACATATTCATCTACTGAATCATAATATCAAATCACGTACAATTCTTAGATCACATTAAAACAACAATTTACCCATACAACGAAGGAAAAGAGAAAATTTAATAAGGGGACCTTCATGTACATTTCAAGTAATCATTATCAAATAGAACCTAATATTTAACTTTTACAACTCATACTTTAATAAAAAAATACATATTTATTCGAGTAACTATAATATTAATCATAAAGGAAAAATTATTCCAACATAACAAAGTACAAAATCAAGATGCTATCCTATCTAATCATTGATTACATATATTGATGCAGGAGCATCTCGGGTCCTTGGCAATCCCATGTCACCAAAAATATGTTTGTGTTTTCCTATGTTGCTCAGTTCCTTCTTTGACCAGGTTGTCTCGATAGTTGCTCAATTTTCTTTGTTTACCGAGTTTGTTCAGTTATCTCTCTGGTGCTCGGTTAATTCCCTGGTGCTCGGTGATGCTTGTCTGTCTCTCATTTATCCTTGCTTACTAAGTTGTTTATTTTAGTTTCCTATTGAGGCTGACTCTTGTAATTAATCTTGGTCATAGATTTAATGCTAGTATCTATCATTGGGAAGCATGTAGATCTAGATCTGGTCATTCCTTGCATTGATGGTGGATCTAAAGGCCGACTTGGATGGGTGGCCTCTTGTATAAATGTAGTTGTTTGGTTAGAGTTGGAGGGGAAGTAGAGTTAGAGGATAGATGATAGAAGATTGAAGATTGTTGTCAAATCCTCGCATTTTGGAGGACTTCTATACTTGAATGGTAATATCTGGCCTAAATCGGGAAGGCCTTACAACCTGACACGTATGAATTTATTTGATGAAATATAAAGAAACTGATCTTCTTTCTCTCTCTCACTTGTTTTCTTTCTTTCATGTGTTGTTATACAAGGTGGATCTAGTTAGGGTATGCCTTTGGCCCCTCTCCCAATCTACCCTTGCATCAAGTGGTATCAGAGCGAGGTGAGATCTGGATCTAGATTTATGAATCTAGGTTTGAGGGTTCCTTCTTGTCAAACCCTAGTTGATTTGTTGTGGGATAGCAGATTACGATCATGCCTACAATTGTAGAGGGTTTCAAGATGGTTCATAGGAGGTGAGATGCAAATCTAGGATTGGCATACATGTTGAGACAACTTTCTATGAGATTAGAAGCTATTGAAATAGCCTAGAGAAGAGGAAGATATCTTGAAGATGTTAGTGATGATGAAATTGAGGAAGAACAAGTTGATGTAGAACCTGCACCTATGATGGATTAGGGTGAGGAAAGATTGTTGAAGGCCTTGAAAAATCTAAAGTCTAAACCACACTTTAATCCTCTTGAGTATAGTGGAAAATTAGATTCTAATGAATTGATGGACTGGATCACCGAGATGGAGAAGTACTTTGAGTATGAAAATGTTCTTAATGAAAAGAAGGTGAAAATTGCTAGCACTAAGTTGAAGAGTCATGCATCCTTGTAGTGGGAGCATTTACAATTAGACAGAAAGAGGAAAGGCAAAGACAAAATTAAGGTATGGAATAAAATGGTGAATAAATTGAAAGAAACATTTTTACCTTGTGATTACCAGATTAACGTAGTTAGGCAAATGCAAAGTTTGAGGTAGAAAGATAGCTCAATAAAAGAATATAATGAGGAATTCTATAGATTAGATATCAGATATGGACATGATGAAGATGATGTGGAAATAATTTCTAGGTACTTGAATGGATTGAGATTTTCTATCCAAGAAGAAATTAGTTTGGTCAAATTGGAGAACATTGAAGAGGCTTATCAATTTGCATTAAAGGCCGAGGAGAAATTGAATAAGAGACATGAGAAAAGACAAAGAGGTAGAGGTGGTAGATTCCCTAGAGGAAGAGGTAGATCTTATGGTGAAAATAGTACATCTGAACCTGAAAAGAAAACTCTGGATAGAGGCAAGACTGAGTGGAAAGGTGAAAGTTCATCTAGAGGAAGAATCAATAATTACCGAGGTGGTTATAATAGGGGTGGTTTCTGAGGAACTTGTTATAATTATGGAGAAGGACATAGATCATTTGAGTGTACACATGCAAGTAAGAAGGTCGGTAGTAGTAGAAATGCTTTGGTGTAAGAAGAGTCACTGAATGAACCTGTGAAGGAAAATAACTTGATGGTTAGGAGAGAACTTTGGAGTGAAGGTAAAAAGGAAGATCTAGTAAGGAAAAGTTTGTTCAAAACCAGATGTAGAGTTTTTGATGAAGTTTGGAAGGTAATCATTGGAACTGGTAGCTCAGAGAATTTGGAATTTGAGGAAATGGTTACAAAGTTGCAGTTGAAAAGGTTAGAACATCCAAAGCCCTATCAGATTTCATGGATAAAAAATGAGCATACACTCTTGGTAAGTGAACAATGTTATATAAATTTGAAAATTGGAAAGTACTATAATAAGGTGTTATGTGATATCATGCCTATGGATTGTTGTCATATTTTGTTGGGTAGACCTTGGAAATATGATAGACATGCTATATATGATGGGAGATTGCATAAATATACTATTTGGGATAATAGGAGAAGAAAAATCTTGTTACCTTTGATTGAAGAACCTGTTAGTAGTGTTTGTACATCTGTGAAAGTTTTCTTGATGGAAGGAAGAAAGTTTGTTAAGGATTTGAAGAAGAATGATCTATGTTTTTCTATAATTCCTAACAAACTGAGTAAGAAATCAAAGGATAGTGTCCCTAAGGAGATTTTTAAATTACTCACCGAGTATAGTGAAATTATTTCTAATAATGTACTTGATGGTCTGCCACCAAAGAGAAGCATTGATCATTGCATGGATCTAATCCTTGGAGCTAGTTTACCGAATAAGGTACCACATCGGTTGACACCTAACGAGAATCAGGAATTGAACCGACAAATTCAAGAATTGTTATAGAAAGGTTTGATCAGAGAACATTTGAGTCCTTGTGGAGTACCTATTGTATTGACACCTAAGAAGAATGGAGAATGGAGAATGTGTACTGATTCTAGAGCAATTAATAAGATAACAGTGAATATAGGTTTCCCAAATTGAGAATGGATGACATAATGGATAGTTTGACTGGAGAAAAGTATTTTACCAAGATTGATTTGAAAAGTGGATATCATCATATCAAAATTAGAGAAGGTGATGAGTGAAAGACTACTTTCAAGACAAGAGAAGGTTTGTATGAGTGGTTGGTTATGCCTTTTGGTTTAACTAATGCACCAAGTACATTTATAAGATTGATGAATGAAGTGTTGAAGAGATTATTGGGTAAATTTGTGATTGTATACCTTGATGATATTTTGATATTTAGTAAGACCAAAGAAGAAAACTTGTTGCATGTTAAACAAGTATTGTAAAGGTTAAAAGAAGAAAAGTTGCTGATAAATCTAAAAAAATGTTCCTTCATGAAAGAGAAGATTGTGTATTTGGGATTTGTGATTTCAGCTGATGGTTTGAAGATGGATCCTGAAAAGGTTGAAGCTATTTTGAATTAGCCTACACATGAGAATGCTAGTGAGGTAAGATCATTTCATGGTTTGGCAAGTTTTTACTAAAAGTTCATTAGGAATTTCAATTCAATTTGTAATGCTATGAATGAGACTATGAGAGGAGATAAAAGAGAATTCAAGTGGATACATGGAGCTGATAAAAGTTTTGAGACTCAGAAGCAGAATGTTTCTGAATTGCCTATTTTGGCATTGCCTGATTTCAATAAGGTATTTCAAGTGGAATGTGATGCAAGTGGTAGTGTAATAGGAGCTGTGTTGAGTCAAGAAGGTAAACTTGTTTCTTTCTTTAGTGAAAAGTTGAATGATGCAAAAAAGAAATATTTTGTGTATGATCAAGGATTCTATGCTATTGTTCAAGCACTAAAAAAATTGGGACATTATTTGATACCAAGTGAATTTGTGTTGTATACTGATTATAAAGCTTTACAGTATTTGGGCAGTCAGAGTAAGTTGAATCAGAGACATGTGAAATGGGTTGAGTATTTGCAGAGTTATACATTTGTAATAAAGCATAAAAGTGAAGTCACTAATCGAGTTGCTGATGCATTGAGTAGAAGGAGATCTTTGATGACTGAGATGAAAATTGAAGTTCTTGGTTTTGATGACATGAGAGATTCTTATGAATTTGATCCTGATTTTAATGAGCTATGGAGAAAGTGCAGAGCACTTATCCAAGATCAACCAAGTACTAAATGGGAAGAATATTTCATTCAAGGATGAATATTGTTTAAAGGTATTTTGTTGTGTGTACTGAGAGGATCAATGAGAACTAATTTGATAAAGGAGAAATATAATAGTGGTTTGGATGGACATTTTAGAATTGATAAGATATTGAATTTTCTTAAGGAGAAATATGTTTGGCCACTGTTGTATAAATATGTTCAGAACTTTGTGAAAAGTTGTGGTATTTGTCAAGTTGAAAAAGGAGTAAGTTAGAATACTAGATTGTATGCACCGATTTATGTTCCCAAGAAACCTTGGATTGACATCAGTATGGATTTTTTCTTGGCTTACCAAAGATAGTAAGAGATAATAATTCTATATTTGTTATTGTGGATAGATTTTCTAAAATGGCACATTCTATACCTTGTAGAAAGACATCAGATGCATTACATATAGCAAATCTTTTATTTAAGGAAATTGTCAGATTGCATGGATTATCGAGGAGTATTATCTTTGATTGAGATAGTAAATTTGTTGGATACTTTTGGAAGACCCTTTGGAGAAAGTTTTGCACTGAGTTGAAATATATTTTGACATTTCACCCATAGACTGATGGATAGACAAAAGTTGTGAATAGAAGCTTGGATAATCTATCAAGATGTTTAGCTGGAGACACACTAAGTAATTGGGATTATGTATTGGCACAAGCAGAGTTTTCATATAATAATTTAGTGAATAGGAGTATTGGGAAAACACCTTTTGAGATTGTAAATGACATACAACTGAGAGGTATATCAGATTTGAGGGTTATTGTTGATGAAGGAAAGAAAAGTGCCGAAGGAGTAAAGTTTGCTGAGTACATGAAGACATTGCATGAAGATGTGAAACATAAGTTGGAGACAAGTAATCAGAAATACAAAAACATAACTGATAGATCTAGAATAAATAAGTCTTTTGATGTTGGTGATGAAGTAATGGTTCATTTGAATAAAGGAAGATTTCCTGTTGGAACATATGAGAAGCTGAAAATGAAGAAATTTGGCCCTTACAAGATAATAAGAAGATTTGACAGTGGTAATGCTTACGAGATTGAGTTACATGATGACATGGATATATCACCTATATTCAACATTGCTGATTTGTATGAGTACCATGAACCTGATGAAGACATGACAATATCAAATGATTATCCTAAGAAATAGACATAAGAAGTTGATCAAATTTTGGAACAAAGAATTGGTAGAAGTACAAGAGGAAAATGATATATGGAATATATGGTAAAGTGGAAGAATAGACCGATTGAAGACAGTTCATGGATTTTAGAATCAGAGTTGGATTCAGCTCGAGTTGTACCTACTTCATGATTTAGAGAATCATTTTCAAATAACCCCAGGTGTCTGATGCAGGAGCATCTCAGGTCCTTGGCAATCTTGTGTCACCAAAAATATGTTTGTGTTTTCCTGTGTTGCTCGGTTCCTTCTTTGACTAGGTTGGCTTGGTAGTTGCTTGGTTTCCTTTGTTAATTGAGTTTAGTTGATTATCTCTCTGGCACTCAGTTAATTTCTTGGTGCTCGATGATGCTTGTCTGGCACTCAGTTATCCTTTCTTATTGAGTTGTTTATTTTAGTTTCTTGTTGAGGCTGACTCTTTTAATTAATCTTGGTCATGGATTTAATGATGGTATCTATCATTAGGAAGCATGTGGACCTAGATCTGGTCATTCCTTCTATTGATGGTGGATCTGAAGGCTGACTTGGATCAATGGCTTCTTGTATAAATATAGTTATTTGGTTAGAGTTGGAGGGGAAGTGGAGTTAGAGGATAGAAGATAGAAGATTGAAGATTTTTGTTAGATCCTCACATGTTGGAGGACTTCTGTACTTGAATTACAATATCTAGGCTAAACCAGGAAGGCCTTACAACCTGGCATGTATGAATCTATTTGATGAAATATAAAGAAACTGATCTACTTTCTCTCTCTCACTTGTTGTTGTTGTTTCGTGTGTTGTTGTACAAGGTGGATCTAGTTAGGGTGTGCCTTTGGCCCCTCTCCCCATCTACCCTTGCATCATATATCATCACCTCAAAGGAAAAATTCATTCTTAACTATAGAATATTCAATCACACATTCCATACACATGTACCAGAAATATAAGAGAAGTAATAGAACTTAGGAATTTAGACATACGAAGATAATTTATCATCTACACACCACAAATGATTGAGCACAAAGAAGAAATAATTTTACCATAATTCATGTATATATTCTATAAAAATACCTAGAGAGTCCACATAGTCAACATATTGTTATCTCTATTTGAGCATTAAGTATTGTCATTAGTAGAAAATGAGTTCAGTTGGCAATCTAAGTTATTTAGTTGGTAAAGGTTGGAATAAGGAGTTACACAAGTCAGTCAGTTAAAATTACAAAGCCTTCACACTAAGTAGTTACAAGGAAGAACATCAAGCTACCAGAATATAGGTTTAACCGAGGATGTCTACTGAGCAACAAGAATTACCGAGTACCAAGCTAGTAATCATCCAACATTCTACACACCAAGCATTAATTATTCATCAAACAGTGAATACAGTGTTTACCAAGTTATTCAAGAAATGACATAGTAATCAGTAATGACACACATCTCTATGCAAACAATTTACACAGATCTATAAATGTTTTGCCAAGATCCAGACATACTTATTATGGATGTAATCATTTAATTTTGTGATGATTCCTATGTAATAAATAGATCTAGGTTATTTTTGTACACCATAGATCTTAGGTTTTCTAACATGTTGTAAACCTAATTAGGTCAAAGAAGTTTTCTATATAATTGTAAAAGATGTCATTTTGACATATGCATGATAAGGAGATCATGAAGCAGTAGCCGCACATAGGACATCAGAGATCAAAGAAGGGTTTGCATGAACATAAAGTTTATCAGAGACAATATCAATTTATCAGAAACATACAAGGCTATCAAGAAGGAAAGAAAGTTATATTCTACACATTAAGGTGGTATCTATTTGATATTTCATAGATCTGATTCAGAAAAGCATAAGTTTTCATTTACAGATTTTATACTGTTATTAATTTAACCATTATAGTAGGATTGTAAATCTCTTAACAAAGTATCCATAATCATCTTTTGTAAATATCCTAACCAAGTGCACACTTATTTGATGTTTCTAAAATCCTTTAACAAGGTAGATCTAATCAATCTTATGTTACTCCTAACATGGTAAGATCATCAGAAGTGATTACAATTGTAGCCTTAAATGATGTACTTTATTTACTGCAATAGTGAATAATTTGTGGGTGTCATCCCCATCATAGTTTTTACCTTCGAACAATGGTTTCTACGTAACCAAAATACTTGACTCATGAGTTAACATTTTCATGAATGTTTTATTGTTTTGTTTAAATGCACTTTACATTTACAAGTTATTTGAATGTATGTTGCAAACAATGGATTCATTCGGTTAGATTGGCACAACTATTGCAGATTGTTATTTAGTGAATATTTTTGAGGGTACTGACTCACCCCTCCCCTCTGAGCACTATATCTTTCCTATCCCAACAATTGATATCAGAGCTAGATCTCTTATTTGGAAGTTTAACCATTGAAGAGGAAAGATCTTAGGATGGAGAGATATAGATTGGACAAGACAATTGAAAATCAAAAGATACAGATGCAAATATTCATTGAACAATACAAAAAAGCAAGAGATGAATTGAAGAAATTAATGATTTAGAGAAAGGACATGGCTATTCGGTACAATGAAACTGACTATCATGAAGTAGATATCGATGATCTTTTTTAATCAACTAGATCTAGTTTAGGTAGTATTTATGACATATCTGAAGGAGAAATATCTGATTTATTTGAGAAAAATCTTCATCTTACTGAACAAGTTAAAGCCTTGCAGATTGGACAAGAAGCAAAAATGGTGAGAATGATTGATGTCATGAACAATGCTAGGCAAGCTAAACAAGAGAGAAACTTGGCTATTGAAGACATAAGAAAAATGACTGAGAAACTACAAGAAAAATAATTTGAGCTAATGAGACTTACCGAGCATCACCTTAAAATCTCTAGTCAAATGGTTGTTATAAGTCATGAAGTCAACCAAGTGAATAGTGAACTTACTAGGAAACTAGAAGACATCGGTGAAATCAGAGAAGAAAATGAGAGACTAAAAAATGAAGTTAAGATGAAACAACATCATAATGAAATGATTAAGAAAGCTAAAGATAGTTCCAAGAAAATTGATGAGTTTCTAATCAGTCAAAGAGGACTTGGAAGTACTACTAGACTAGGCTACACCGAGCAAGGAGAATAATCAAAACAAGATGAACATATGAATGCCTACACAAATCAAAGACCAAATAAATTTTCATGTTATCATTGTGGTAAGCTGGGCCACACAACAAATGTTTGTAGGAGAAAAGATAAAGGCAATCTTAAAACCACTCTTAAGTTTAATGGTCATTATTATATTTGTAACAAGTATGGACATTAGGCACATGAGTGCAAATCTAAGTTGAATATGACTCTTAACAAAACCTACATGGAGAAACACTTTCACACTTGTAACATGCATGGAGATACATCACAAGAATGCAAAACTAAGATGAATCAAGTCTAGACACTGAAAGGACAAAACCAGACCTATCAACCAAGAAGACAAGGTAATGCTTATACTTGGGATTACAACACATGGGTTAGTTGTATAACATGTGGAAGATATGGACATATTGCAGCTAACTGCATGAGGAATAACTAGAGAGGCAGATCTCACAACTGGACAAACACTGGTATGGCATGTTTACATTGTCACAAGGTCAGTCACTTAAGTAAAGATTGCAAAGACCGCGCACTAGAAACACAAACTTATGAGAATGGCAATACAATTGAAGATATCACGAGGATAAGAAACATTATGTAGAGAAAAGCATCAGGTGATAATGCTGAGTCAAGAAATGTAGTCGGTGACACCTCATCCATTAGATTGGGTAACATCGCCACCTCCACCTAAGTTGGAAAGGTATGTATGGAACTACTAATTCTAATTGGTTATATCTAACATACAGTTCCTTATATCAATTGTTCACATACCGAATATGCATGAAATAAGATGCACTATGATTATATATGTTTTGAACTTTAAATGAATACAGTCGGTATAAGCTAGACCATGTAAGAAGTTACTAGTTGGTAACTATCAACAAGGTTAACCAAGTCATGGTATTAACTAAGTGATATTTTATGTGTTAACCGAGCTTTGGATATTTTGAAGTATACACCGAGCATGAATTTTCTTACCGAGCCATGTTAGGTCAAGCATTTATTGAAAAGAGTTCAAGCGGGAAGTTGAAAATTGCTATAAATACACAATGGACTTGGTTTATTTTTCACATTGCGAATACGAAGAGTTGAGATATTTCAAGAGAGAATTTGAGCAAAGGATTTCCAGAGTAGTTGATCAAAGATTTGAAGGTTTCTGAGCATATTCATCATAGTTACAAGTAAGTTCTATCATCATTGAGCTATTTCATTTCTATTTCCTGAAGCCCTAAATTGAAGAACAATGGCATCCACATCAAAGGTCAAAAAATCTAAGAATGTAGCTAAGGAGGATGTTAAGATAATCATGTGTGCAACTTGTAATGAGCTGAAGTAAAAACTTCATCCCAAAGTTACTTCATAGACTGTTAAAACCAGAGCTTTTTCAAGCATATTGCCTAGGGTTTTTACGGTTGAGGACATACACACCTACATTAACTATAAAATTGGAGAGATTGGTGACTTTGAGCTCATTTCACATTTCAAGAGCTAAGTGTTGATGGGAAAATAAAGGATGATCATGAGAATTTAAGAGTAAAGGATGAGTATGTTATCCTTATGATCATTCTTTAGTTTCCCATCCACTAGACACCTGTTAAGATCACTAGAGATATTATTAACGCAGTAACTGGTTATCCAATAATCGACAAGGTGAAAGCACTGAGGATGCATTAAGAATCTAGTTAGAGAAAACTAATAGAGCAGAATGGGATGGTAGAGGATTGAAAGTAAACACAATTGTTGATCCAAAAACTAGGTTTGGTGCATATGTTATTGGATACAAAATTTTCAAATCAAGCAGACCTAATAGTGTACCATGTGGAGATGTGGATATAGCGTACAAAATTGTGAAGAAGGGATTTCATTGGATCTTGTTGAGCTATTGCTGAAGAAATTAGAAGAAAACATGAGAATAATTTGGTTAGAAAAATCAAATACATGTAAGTTTGGTTCGTTGCTACTTTGCATATTCTTCTATGGAAAATTGTTTTCCCCTCCATCGGTAATGTTGATTGGACCACTAATAAGCCAGTTAATCTTCAAGTTACTGATTTGATACAAAGTTTAGGTGAGAATTTTGTGAGTATAATGGATGTATATTTTGAACAATTTAAGGATATGACGAATTCAAGAAGTAAGATCCCGAGATAGTTGGTTGAAGAATATGAGCATGACATTTGTTTCTTAGTTGACACTAGCTACACACTAATTAATGCAGTGGAACCAAGAACAAAATGGTTAGCACCAATGGGCTATGAGATTGACATTGACCAAGCATGTAGGTCAATTAAGGCTTTACTAGCAGAGCCTAAGATCCATAGGCTACAAGGTTTGGAACCTATGAAGAGGCCAAACAAAGAATAAAAAGGGATCTAGTCATTGGTAAGATTACAAAGAAATCAAGAAAAATGATGAATAAATTAGTAAAACAATTTGGAGAAGATGTAGATGATGTTGAGGCATCTGAGAACAATTTGATTGAGGTAGCAACTGATGGTTAGTTACTCTTAGCTGATATTTCATATGATGAAGAGGCAATCGAGTCAGAGAAAGATACACAATCTACATTGGTTAAGCCCACTCCAAATAAGAAGCAGGAAAAATTGAAAACAAGATCTAGAACAAGATCTACCACTACTACTTCACCACCTTTGAAGAAAAGAGTTGTAAAAATATCAAGGCCTACTCTGACAAAGACCTATCAAAATAAGAGAGGTACTGAAGCTACCTACGAGGAACCTAAGAAGAGGAGAAAACTAATAAGAGGTAAGGATGATGTAGATGATGAAGAAGAAGACCAAAATCAATTCAAAGTTATTGTAAATAAAGATCAGTCTACTGATGAACTTGCAAGAACAATAGTAGAGACTGGAGGCCTTGGTAACCCAAGGATGAATCAGTATACACATATGTCTATGAGGACCAAGAGAAGATTGAAGAGGAAATCATCCAAATGATGATAAAATTTAAAAAGGTACCAATCAAATTCTCTAAGTATGTACCCAAAATTTTATATGACAGTTTTTGCTAGGTGGACATACACTTTAAGTACAAAAAATAAGATGAGGGAACATTCCCTAATATTGGAAATGCCAACATTATCAATCCTTGAAATAGATGAGTTAATGAAACAATATTCAAAGAGATTTTTGGTAAAAAGTAGAGCACTGCAAATACTAGCTAGGAAGCTTGAAGAGGTTGATGAAAAAAGTCAGTTATTATGGACTTTAATCCTCCAAGCCTGAGCTAAAGCTGACAAGTTAGCATTGGTTGTGATACTCGAATGAAAAATTAAAAGGAAAGGAAAAGGCCTACACTCAGATGATGCTGATTTTCCACCAAGGAAGCGATAGACTTATTAGACACCGAGGTGCCAGACACAACCATTGCCACCGATTACTATCCAACAGGCTATCATGAATTTTATCAGGATCCACCCAAGTAGATGATAATAACATGTACTAATGATGTTCTTATTGAACACATGGATAAGTGCACAAAGATGGGGGACCAAAAAGGGGGTATAAGATGCCACTTTTTTCCTGAAATTAGCAAACTCTGAACTTCAACAAGAAATTGAAGATAGTTAGACTCAAAATTTTAAGATGCAACAAGAACAAGAGTTGTAATACTATGAATCTAGTTCCTAAAATACTAATTTATTTTGAAAATGGTGCAGATTAAGGCCCTCAAAAAGGGGGAGCACAAAAATTGGTCCTATTTTTTATGAAAAAACATAACACAGTGTCTGGTGTGCTCCCCCTAAAATGTTAACTTTAAAAAAAATAAAATTTAATCACTCTAGTGAGAAGTTAGCTAACACCACGTAGTTTATCCCGTATTTTTTTGCTAATTTCTTGACGAGTGTATAATTTTTGATGAATTTATGAAGTGCACACAACATGAAAACATAAAATTTCTATGTGCTCCCCCTATAAATCATTTAAAACTAATTGAAAATTAAATTTTCTTTTTTTTAAAGTGTGTAGAATGGAGTCTAGTTTCTAAAAATGTAACTTGTTGCAAAATTTGATGAACGAGCCAAAATATATGCCCAAAATACTACACGTTGGTTTTTTACAAAAATTAGACATACACACAAAAGAAATTAGAGATAAAAAAATTAACATAATCAGAATTCAAAATAAATTATATGCTTAGATAGATAATAGAGAGATGTGCAATATCACATCATCTAATTTTTACATTATTGAACCATGAGTATGTTAATATGATTTAGAACAACAGAGAGGGGGGGTGAATCAGTTGTTCTCAGGTCCTGATGTATAAGACAATCTTAAAAACTTATCCTTAAATCAGATCCAAAACCAAAACAAATTCGGTCATCACTGATTCAATAATAGAAACATCTAACAATGCAGTTCACTACCTAGCTATATCTAACTTGTAAAACACAGAAATGTTCAAACCAAAACATTCACACAAGCATTGACACCAGGATTTATAGTGGAAACCCAATGTGGGAAAAACCACTTTGTAACATGTTACTATTATTTTCACTCTTCTGAAGTGAGCTCGGTTAAAAGCCAACCCTATCAAAGGTTACAATACACACTGTCAGGTGTGACCCAGTTAAGGGATTTCAATCACCCTGTTAAAAATGAGCCTTGTTATAGGACTTACATACACTCCATTAGAATGCAACCTTGTTCAAAGGATTTAACATATGACTGTTAGGTCAACCTCAGTTAAAAGGATTTTGACTATTACAATGGTTAGAAAGTAGCAACAGTAATATCTGAAAAATATACAACTCACTTTGCAAATATCAGATCCGATTCCGTACACTAATGCTAGTTTACTGACTTTGAAACTTTACCATTTCCATCTCTGATCTGCTTGGAACTTTTCCTCAAGCAACCACCACAATTCTCTTCAGCCTTTTCTGCTTATTCAATCAATAAACTTTTTCTTCCAGCATTCTCTATTCACCCATGCACACACACATCAAAATGTTCAGGTTCCCTTATATTTTTCCTCAATTAGGTTAACTCATCTTTTTCCGCTCAATCTCATTCATAGATCTTAGGGTTAGGTCAGATTCAATGAATCTACCTACTTTATATTCTTTGGCTCCTTTTCTAGAATCATCTCAAATCTCTTAAAGATTTACAATAAACATTTTACAATGCATTTAATGCTTCCAAACAATCAATAAATAAAGTCAACACATTTTACATAATCCAAGAATTCAACAATGTTAGCTCTAAAATTAAATTCACTTCAAATATAAAATTGTTGATGCTTGGTCAATACTATGATTATTCACTCAGTCTTCATTAGAATGCTTGATCATTACTAAATTGTTTCCTCGGCATACACTGTCTTCCTCGACAATTTATTGATGCTCGGTCGACACTAAAATTTTGCTCAGCATACACTAACTCGGTCGACACTAACATAACTCAGCTTAAACATGATTTTATTCATTTTTTCTCGGTTAAGCCTACCAGTTTAGTCTTCAATCTTACTAAGATAAACAATACATTGTCTCATCATTGTGCAACATAGTCAAGTACACTTTGTAGTATCAAGATAATTCAACCTTTCCTTAGGTGCTATTGTTACCAACCTTGCCCCAGTCTTTCATAATAATTCAATAGATATAGTACTTTCCTAAGTAGCAACAGTTTTACCAGTTAAGGTTTGACATCAATGACAATACAACAATTGTTTCAATTGCAGTTTCCAATAGAGTAAACTTGACAAGGAGCACAAAAAAAAGGTGTCATTTTTTTGTATTCTACTGGAAAACACGTCTCAGGCCTATTTGAATCCTCCAAGCCTTTGGGTTGGATCTCCAAGGAAAATTCAAGCCCTAGGATTGGTAAATTCCAATGCCTTACAAAGAACATGTGCCCTATAGGGTGCACAAGTGCTATTGAAATCTATGACTTCCATAGGGTGTGCACCCTATTTAAGTCATAGATTTCAATAGTGAGGAGAAATAGTCAGAGTGAGAGGAAGAGAGAGAGATAGATGGAGAGAGCAAGAGAGAGGGAGAGAGAGGGGGAAGAGAGTGAGAGTGTGTGTGCATGCACATCTCTCTCTCTCTCTAGTTTTGCATAGGGCACACATGCTATAGGGTGCACACCCTATAGTGCACATGCTATGTAAGAACATGGACTATACTTTTGTGGTTTTTCATAGGGCGTACATGCCATAACACATGCGTGCTATGTAAGACTAAAAAAATAGTCTTATATATTAAAGGTCTCGTGAAAGGGGCCCACTTTTTCTGTATACTATCTAGTATCTGCATTTTATCTGACAAATATTCACTTTTCATGGTCTTGAAGGTGACAAAGAAGCATATTCTATCAACTTGCACCATCTTTTTGTTCAAAAATCAAGATCAAATTGTGAAAGTCAATCATTCTTCACCAAAATTTATCGATTGAGGTAAGTTTTTTAATATTTTACATGTGAAATGTGAATAACGAGTCTTTTGGTTTATAATTGGTATGATATAGATTTGTTGAATACATAGTTTGATATTGTTGGTGTAATTAAATATTCTTAATTACACTTTACTTAATCTTACTTAGGTTAATGCATTGCATAGTAGTTTGTGATTGAGACACCTAGGAGTGTGCACATCTATTAAGCACATGGTGTAGTAGATATTCCACTTTAGGTGTGATAGTTGTCATCACATACCTCTTTGTGTGTGAGATCCACCTTTTGTGCTCTTATCACATTATCATCCTAATCCATTGCACCTACTTTATTGCATAATGGAGGATGATCCACATTTGGTGGACATGTGATTGCACCTAGCATAGGTGATAGCTTATCAGCTCCTTATCATTCTCTCATATCACCTTTCCTATATAAGGAGGCCTATTATGTAATTATTTCACAACAACATTCATCAATTCAATCAAGGTGAATTCATTGGGTCTATTCAATTCATCATTGCATTCATCAGAGCCATTGGAGCATTTTTGATTAGCCAATTTGAAGAGATCTTGATGCAAGCTTTGAATGTCCAAATCTTAGATCTGAGAACCAGCATGCAATAGAGGTGTCTTAGAGTAGATTTGACCTCACCATTGCATCCAGGAGGCTATTTCGGTTAAGATTGACTATAAATTTGCCTATATTTGGTGAAAGTCAAAATTTGAGGCAAATTTCTTTTGCAAATCAAGCCATACGACCCGATCTGCACCTCTGCGGTACGATTTCAAAAAAAAAAAACATTATATTTTTTTATCCTATAAATTTTTTCAGATATTTTTGTGCAAAAATTATTTGCAGGCATGGTACATGCCCTAGCATTTATTCTTGTACTAGAGAATATTCCTGTACACAACACAAGTGTCAGGTGATGTCATCAACATGCAAGCATAAGTCCCAATCAGACCGAAGGTGAGCCTAGGCCCAAGCCCGAACTACTCTTTTTGGTTTTAACAAGGGGTGTTTGGCTATTTAAAGGTCTTAAAAGTCCCTAGCGCAAGGCATGTGGGATTAAAAACCCCACACCCCTGTGCACCACCAGATCTCCACCAATGGTCTCCCCTAGCTCTGTGGCCCCACACACTACCAGATCTCCAACCAATAGCTTCCGTGGCTCCCTTCACAATGGCACCAGATTACGCCACCCCAACCACAGTGCCTCCACGACCACAGATCCTCAGCGGGCATACAACGCCACTCCTTCCACGGCCTCCTCTGTAAGTGACACAGTGCTCCACTGGGCCACCTCCTCTGCTAGTGGTGCAAAAAATACCCTCCACTCCCATCTAGCGGCCTAGATCCCACCACGTGGCGCCTGCTAACTCTGCCATGTGGGACCCTCCGCAGACTCCAACACGGGCCCAGTCAGCGGCCAACAAGCCCGCCACCTCAGTCAATCAAGACCATGTCAACACCTGCCATGTGGCAAATGACCATGTCACCCACACATAGTTAAAATTTTCCACATCATTGTATGGACTATATGGATTAACACGTCAGACACCATGACATCTAGTGAGGCCAATTTTTCTGCTTGCATCATCAGCACATGAGCTTAAATTTGACAGCCATTTAGATGTCAAACTAGGGCCAAATTGGCTTTCTGCGATGACCTCCAGACCATCAAATTTAACATAGTGAATTGCTGACGTCAGTAGTGTTTGGAAATTGTCAGCCTTCACCATATGCATTTTTTATTTGACAGTCCAACTTTGAGAGGCCATAACTTGGTCATCCGGGCTCCAAATCGGGTGCAATTGTTTTTGAAATTAGGTAGAATTTCCTGAAATTTCTAGTGGTGGTGTTGATTTTGCATTTTGGTGGCTAGATTTATCAGAAATTATAGATTTTTTTGACTATACCTATCTTTTCCTGATTTTTGCAACTTCGAGGGCTTCGTTTGGGCACATACGGTAACATTTTGAGGTGATTTTTTTTTTGAAAGTGCATGATTTTTTGTATACTTTCCAGATCTGCAATAAAATTTTAGTGATTTTGGGTAGAAATATCACTTTCAGAAATAGGTCATTTTGGAGCTATAATTGCACTTGGTTAGTCGTTGGATTTTAGTTTTTTGATTTGCATCAGTCATTTGAAGGAGTTATCAGTAGTTATCAGTCATTATTTGGTTGAAATATGGATAGTTCAAAGGTTAAAATCCTCACTCCATATAACTACCATGAATGGAAAGTTTCTTTAAGTGATCATTTGTTGAGTCTTGGATTGCTTAGAATGACTCTTGGACATGATCAAGAACCTCAAATAGGTGTTGTAGAAAGGCAAAAATAGTTTGATCAAAGGGATAAAGCACTTGGCTCTCTTAGATCATCCATCTCTCATGACTTGCACTTTCATATTGCATCTTGCACTTTCATATTGCATCTTGCACACATCCTCATGATGCTTGGGTCACATTGGAAGGACTCTTTGGTAAACCTGATAGAATGAGAAAATTCAGATTAGAGAACGATCTCATAGGTCTCAATCCTAGTGATTTTGACAATATTCAAGATTTTTTCTCTAAGTTCAATTCTATTAGATTGGAGCTTTCTTCATGTGGCATTGCTAAAGGGGATGAACAATTGATCTTTTCTATTATTTCCAAGCTTGGTCCTGATTATTCAATCTTTGTTTCTACATTCTATGCTACTACAGATGCTCTTGGTAGTGCATACAAATTTCCCTCTCTTGATGAATTTGCAGCGCAACTCACAAGGGAACAAGCAAAGTTGGCACACATGGGTCAATTGAAGCCTTCCACACATCAAGCATTGATTGCAAGTGAGTCTACATCAAAGGCTTCTAATGGAAAAGGAAAGAAACACAATAAGGATCCTAAGTCTCATGACAAAGGTAATGAATCTTCTTCACACAATAGTACTAAATACAAGTCCTCTTCAAGAGAGGAATCATCTAGAAGAAAGAGAGATAAATGTGTATATTGTCAAAAGTTAGGACATGATGAGCATAAGTGTTTTCAAAAGAAGATTGATGAGCTAACTCACATTATTCAGAAACACAACCTTAAGTTTCCCTCATCAGTGTCTACTCCTTCTACATATTCGACAGCTTCTACATCTACATCATCATCCAAAGATAAAGGTAAAGGACAAGCACTCTTGGCTTCCACACATATCGAGCAAGGTAAATGGCTTCTTGATTCAGGTGCATCACATCATATGGCATCTTCTATGGATATGTTTTCTTCTTTTGAGCCTTGTAATTCTCCTAATATTTTGATGGGTAATAACACATTCATGAGATTTTGTGGGAAAGATTCTATTCCTATGGGAGAGGGGACATTTAATGATGTTCTTTATGTACCATCCTTGACCACTAATCTCCTTTCTATTTACCAAATTACACATGGGGAAGAAGGTAAAATTGTTGAGTTCACTCCTGATTATGTCTACATTAGGGACATAGAGACTAGAGATGTCATAGCTATGGGAGTTGTTGATCATACATCACGCTTGTATTCTTTTTCAAATTTTGTTGATAATGATGATGATATACATGATGTACCCATCCCTTTTCCAAGGGATAATTATGAGGAGAATTTTGGGCACTTGAATCATTTTTTTGTTGAGACAAGTGTTAATCTTCCTACTCCTCCACCTCCTGCTTCTTCAGACGTGGACTCTACTATTTAGTAGGAGGATCATAGTGTTTCAGATCTTGCAGAATGTGATGAATACTTGGATGCATCTTCAACATTTGTTGATTCTCATGATGCAGATTTGGAAGACAGACATGAGGGGGTTTCTCTTTCCTTTGATGATAGTTTCATCATAGATGGGGACACTTCTTCAATGTCTTTGGAGATTGGTGTACTTGATTCTTCTCCTTCTTCACTTGATTTGTCACATGAAGTGATAGATTCTTTGAGCTTGGAGATTCCTAATCAGTCTTCAGAGATTCCTTCATGGAGACCTACATCTTCTTCCTCATTCCATTTGCACAAGGATTGGCTTCTTCATCATTTGATGTATCTATTTCTTCCTAAGGAGAGACATGTTTCTTGTAAGCATTGGCTTATCTATTGTTTGCAAGTACTCTTCATCAACATGGGAGCTTCTACATTATGGGGGGGATATCATGTCTCCAACTATCCTTCTTATGGGGGGATACTTCTTTGTATATACATGATGTATGTAGTTCTTGGGGGGTCTTGAGCACTCCATCCATCCATGCATCTTGTTTTCTTCTCTCTTTTTGGGGGAGGGTTTTTCCCACGAGGTTTTCCCTCTTTCTCCACTTTATGAGAGTTATGCATTTCATGTATTGCATTTTGTACATGGGTACCTAACATGGCCTAGTTGCTGGGACCCATCTTGCATTGTGAGTTTAAATGCATTCCCCTAAGTTGCACTTAAGGGGGGGTGTTGGTGTAATTAAATATTCCTAATTACACTTTACTTAATCTTACTTAGGTTAATACATTTCATAGTAGTTTGTGATTGAGACACCTAGGAGTGTGCACATCTATTAAGCACATGATGTAGGAGAAATTCCACTTTAGGTGTGATAGTTGTCATCACATACCTCTTTGTGTGTGAGATCCACCTTTCATGCTCTTATCACATTATCATCCTAATCCATTGCACATACTTTATTGCATAATAGAGAATGATCCACATTTGGTGGACATGTGATTACACCTAGCATAGGTGATAGCTTATCAACTCCTTATCATTCTCTCATATCACCTTTCCTATATAAGGAGGCCTATTATGTAATTATTTCACAACAACATTCATCAATTCAATCAAGGTGAATTTATTGGATCTATTCAATTCATCAATGCATTCATATTTTCTCTCTTGTGCTTTTCTTCAACCTCTAGATCCTTGGTTCAATCTTTGCTATTTGCAAATTCTTACAAATATAATTGTAATAAATTTATTGTAATCAATTAATATGTAGAAATCATCATGCTGAGGAAATGAGCAAAGACTTTAACACCAGAAGAGCATGAAAGAGACAAAGAGAAGGAAAGGGAAAGAATGAGACAACTTCGTGAACAAAAAAAATTGGATACCCTAGAAGAAGATTTTTCTTTGGATGAGGAACATGAAACATCAATACAAAGTAAGAGAGAATTGGAATTGGAAACAAAAAGACAAAGAATGAGAAACTTGCGTTCAACAAGACAATTGAATTATGAAGATGCGGGCACATCATCTATGAGTTCCCAAGATGAAGAGACATCATCATCCAATGTTGGAGGCACACCATTGTATCATGTTGAAGGTACACCATTTTCTAGTTCTGAAGGTGTGGGCACACCCTTGTATCATGTTGAAGGCACACCATTGTCTACATCCCAAGGTGTACGCACCCCCTTGTATCATGTTGAAGGAACACTATTGTCTACATCCCAAAGTGGAGGTACACAATTGTATCATGTTGAAGGCACACCATTATCTACTTCCCAAGGTGTAGGTACAACATCATGTCATGTTGAAGGAAATCAAGATGGTACGCAATTCACACATAATGTTTTTGATACTCCTAGAATTATTTATAGAAAGCCAAAATATTTGATTGATATTGATACTAACATTTTCCAAGCAATTCCTGACAAGATTCCCAAGCGTACTTGTCAAGGAAATGCTAATTGTATTTGGAGATCATTTTTTGAGAATTGAAACATGACAGGAAGATGTCAACTATTTGTTGAAATGAGAGAAATCTAAAATTGAGGCCCTTTTATCTCTATTTGAGCATTAAGGATTATCATTAGTATCAAAGTTGATCAGTCGGTTACCTATGCTATCTAGTTGGTAAAAGGAAGTACTACAAGCTATACATGCTAGTTGATTAAATACATAAGCCTTCACATTGAGTTATCTCAAGGCAGTACCGAGAACAAAAAGATAACAGTTCCAACTGAGCACCGGAGCATTTTTACTAAGCATTAGTAAACACCGAGAAGACTGGACATCGAGCACCAGTGTAACTACCGAGCAGTATTGATAGTGCTTATTGAACAATTCAAGAAATGACATAGTAATCAATTTTGGCACATCTATCTATGCAGACAGTTACAACAGAATCATAAAACATTTTACCAAGATCGAGGATCATTTATTATGGATGTAATCATTAATTATGATGATGATCTCTATGTAATTTTTAGATCTAGGTTATTTTTGTACACCGTAGATCTTATGGTTTTTCCTAAGATATTGTAACCTAATTTTGTTAAGCGACAATAACAGTATACTATATATTTGTATTTCATGTCATTTTGACACAAGTGATGAAAAGGATGATATGTATGGTATGAACAAGTGAAGGAGATCTTGAAGCAAGAAGCCAACTTCAAGACATTAGTTATCAGACAAAGAAGAGAAGAATACATATACACTACCGAGCAGTTTAGAGACAAGATTTCAACATATCAAGGTAATATTTACTCAATACTACATAGATCTATTTTAGACAAGGTTAAGTTGTCAATTGCAGATACATCATGTTATTCTGTAATCATTGTAACAGAGTTAGTAAAAATCACTTAACAGAGTAGACCTAATAGTCTTTTGTAAATCTCTTAACTGAGTACACACTCAAGTAGTGTTGTTAAAATCCTTTAACTAGGTAGATCTAGCTGATCTAATTGTTACTCCTAATACAATAAGATCACCAGAAGTGATCACAACTTGTAGCCTTAATCAAAAAACTTTATTATCTGTAGTAGTGAAGAATTTTTAGATGTCATCCCCACCGTAGTTTTTACCTTCTAACAAGGGTTTCTGTGCAACCAAAATACTTGTGTTATGTGATTGATTTATTGTTTGATTTCATGCAATTTACATTTACAAGTTAATTTAATGAATGATGCATACAATGGATTCAATAGTTATATGAGTTTACTACTGTTTGTTGATTGAGTTTTTGGAGTTAAAGTTTTTGAGGGCACTGATTCACACCTCCCCTCTCAATACCCTATCTCTCCATTCCAACAAGCCCATCATAAAGATTCTTGGGCTAAGAATGATGGATGAGTCAAGTAAAAAATCTATTGTAAAGAATCTAATGACTGCATATGAGAGTGTGGGTTCTACATCATGCATGAAAGATAGTAATGTCACACGGTGTGTACTTACATCAACACTAGTAAGCACTCAAATGAAGAAATCTTAACTCATTAGAAAGACAAGAAAAACATTGAAAATAAGTAGAAAGTCTCTAATGAGAGCCTTGGGAAGGAGTCAAAGAGTGGAAGATCCAAATAGCAATGAGTTATGGGCATTTTTTGGTAGACTACCACGAAAAGATAAAGAAATTGTTGAAGCTTTGAAATCCTTGATTGAATATTTTTTGGAAGAATAACACGCGGGTATCTCCTAATCAAAGAGATGTTGTAAGGAGGAGAATTGGTAGTCAAATTTGTGTTCCACATCCAAAAAAAAATTTAGATTCAACTCAGACACAATTCTTTGCAAAATTTATGCATATGTATCCTTAAATTAAAATTAGTCAGGGATATTTTGAAATGTGTAAACCTTTTTATGTGAAGATAAATCACACATGCACAACTTGTTGTTGTAGGGTACATATTGAATTTTCTAACCATTTTAAAGTTTATAAGAATATATGTGTAAATTTGCACTCTAACAATATTTTAGAGGATTGTAACATAAATGTCCCACCTAGATCTTCAAGGGAGTTAATATCTACCATTTTATGTGAAATAGTGGATGGTCAACAATTTTATAAGCTCTCATGCTTGAATGGTACATGCATAGATTGTGGAGGTTTGTGACATTTGCCAATTTGTCAACATATGGAGAGTATGCATGCAATTAGTAATGAAATGGTGGAATTTGGAAAATATAAGACCGTGACATACAACTAAAAGATGGAAAAGAGGCTAAAAGATGTGATTTAGTAATTGAAAAAATTCCAGTGTATCAATTCATGGACATTTTTCATCAAAAAATTATTAATGAATATGCAAGGCATACACATAGAGCGCGATGGTTGGAGATGCAATTCAAGTTGTGTAAGGACACATTTCCACTTGATACCATTGTTTCAGTTGTGGACTTTGCAGAGAACTACACACTACAACCACAGAATGAGGTGCAAGCAAAGTATTACAACTCTCAACAGGTTGCTATATTTGTTCATATAGAATTCATGCATTCACTAGACAATATAGAGGAGAACAGGAAGATATTAAGGGAGTATCATTTTTATATCAACGATGATCACTCACATTCTACAGAGTTTGTACACGGTTTCTTTCAACTATTTTATGGTGATGTGGCTAATAGGGGCATAAAATATCATTGACATATCATATGGTTAGATAATTATGCATCACAATTTAAGAATTCTCGGATGTTTTATTGGTTGTGCAGGATACATACGATTATTGGAATTCAATATATCATAGAGGCCGGTCATGGAAAGGGACAACACAATGGTGTAGATGCATGTATTAAAAGAGCCTTAGCACATGAAGAATTAAAGTAAAAAGATAAAGCAATATTGTCAGATGAGGGATGTATTGTCCAATGGTGTAATGCTACAATGGGTCTAGGTAATGAAGGTGAGTCTACAGTTTCGTAGATTTTTTTGGTTGATGGATGAATTTAACATTGCACCATATGAGGATTGTTGTACAATGATAGGAGAAAGTAAGCTACACTCTTTTAGAAGTTGTAATGTAGGTTCATGGAGTATCCACACATGAAATATGGAGTGCTTTTGTTCATCATGTGTAGATGAAGATTGGGATGGGTGTGAGTCAAAGGAATGGGTTGATGAATGGTATACAAGTATTTTGAGCCCACAAACCTCCTATCATCCCCATGAATCATTGCAACTGACAGAAATGGAATCATCCATTAACTTTGATTGCTTATCTAATCTAGTACAACCAGGTAAATTTTTCACATACAAATAATCTCAAATTTAGTACTTTATCATAAATATTCAGTAAACTAATATCCTCATTATGTTTATATCATTATAGGCCATGTTTTTACTATTATTGCTCCTGAAGATAATGAAGAAGGGACAAATTATTATTTGTGTTGTTATGTTAAGGCAAAAAATAAATTGGATCACTTGGTTATCGATGGTGAAGAATTAGAATACCCTATAGGAGTAGTGGTTGTAACTGGTACATGGCTTAGGCGGTATGCTATGAAGAACGCTAGGTTGTGGTTATTCGAGGATTGGGAGACACACAGAAAGATTCTTCATTATTCAAACCTCATTATTGCATCAAATGTACACTTGATCAGATATGGGGGAAGACCACATAATAAAACTCTTTGAAAGGTTCATGAGTTAGACCATGAGGTAATACTTGAGACAATCAAGGGTAGGGTAGATCCAATTGGTTCATTGGACTAAATAAACCAACTCAACTTGGGGATTCTATAAGAAACTTGGAATCTTCTCAAGGAATTAGTTTCACTCAAGGATCAAATAGAGTACTATGAATTTTGTTAATCAATCCCACAACCAGGTTGATTAAGTTCACTTCCTCATTTCCTTTCCAACTTCTCTTGACACTAACTCCATCCTAGGCCACTGAGTGCACCTAATGCCTCCATCATGTCAAAAATTCAACTAGGCTTCTCACCTTGATCCTAACATCATATATCATCTTATCATGGTCCATTTATCATGTTTCAACATGCCACTCACTTTGGTCTACTCAACTTCCACCAATCCTCTCCTATAGCCCTTTTAGGCTTGTAGCCTTCACCAGTCTTAAATCAGTACCTTACTCCCAAATCTCCCAAATAAATCTAGAAAATAAAGGGTGATCTAGATACCCTTTTGGATCCTTTAAATCCTCCCCAAGGCTCAGGGTAAGTTCCTTTGGGCCAAAGGCTAGATCTACTACCCTAGCACCCACAAACTAGGCCTAATTAGCCTCCCATAATAGAGCAACTCACTTGCCCACTAAACTTCAAGGCATGAAATAGTCTTTCAAAAGGTTTCAAAACACATTATTTTCAAATTTTTAAGGTTCCACCATTCACCAAACTCTCTCACCAAAAAACCCTTGTTCCTAGGGTCTATTCAAGAAGACCTCCACAACCTTCTCCAAATATATCCAATGGTTCTAACACACCATATTGGATATGAACATTCATGTTCCTTCACCAAAAACCTCCAACCTTAACTACATTCATTCCCATAATAACTTGTGCCAAATCAGGGCACTAGTTCATACAGTAAACTTCAACAATTAGTGATCTTTCAATGCCATTACTCCATTTCCTTGCATAAGAATATTTCATTACAAATATATATTACATTATTATACCTCTTCCACCAATTACAGTCTCCATATGGGTGGGAGAGTCACTTCATTATACTGGTTACAAATCCAAATGCTGATTGTGCCTTTAATGCCCAGTCTATTCCTTCACCTTCTTAGAAAATAAAGTAATGATTCAAATGCATGGAAATGTAAATAATAAACACATCAATGTATTTACTTTAGGCCTTATAGGCTAGATCTTTCCAATATAGGAAAATACCATGTTTTAGCACTTCAAGTGCTTTTACATCATTTGGTTGGCTCTATTGGCCTTGACACAAATATAATTGACTTTATAGGTCCTTAACTAATTCAAATACCCTACGATCAACATAATGACTCCTACTAACTCCTAGGTACACTTTATCCTTATAAATGCTATTAAGGCTTACATCCTTGATCTCATTACAATATGATTAGTATATGATCAAGACATCATTGCATGACCATTATTGGTCTATTACATTGTCCAAATACCATTGAATCCACCCAATGATTTATCAGTGACCCTGGTGCACTCCTTAGTTCCTACCTTTGACCTTGATGCTCCTGCACCATTTAGGTTAGTAGCCTTCACTAGTTACAAATCAACCATTTTGTCTCAAACTTACCAAACAACCAGGGCCTACACAAATGGAACCTTACAACTTCTTCTAGATCAAACCAGTTGATCAAACACATTAGTATGGATCCCAAAATCCATAAGCCTCCATAAAACATCAACTCTTATCCTTCATTCAGTGATATCTCCAACATTATCCATCATATTCCTACACCAAACATTATATTACAAGGATATAATAAACATTCAAACCTCTCCCACCAATGATCATAGGGGGTGGGAGAGTCAATCCTCATAAGGAGACCTCAATCCCAATCACTGACTGTGACTCCAAATCTAGTCAATGTCAAGAACACCAATAATTTCCTATCTTAAATACAATAAAAACACTGAAATGAATGCGTGGAAAGATAAATAAAAACCAAGGAAAAGTACTCACATCATAGACCAATCCAAATCATGTTTTATGCAAATATTTTAATTCATTGGTCTTAGACTATAATCTGAGCTAAAGTATCCCTCATGGTCCCTTCAGCATGAAATCAATGATCTTTATGGGGTCATATCTCAATGCTTGTATAAGGTAGCATCGAGACGTTAGGTGCTATGAGACTGTGTTGCTGAGTCCTATAATAACATGTCTCAGTTTTCAGAGATTCAAGTTCATTTATATTTGGTGACACATGATTGGTTGATGTCAAAACTTGAAGTGTTCCTTAGTTGAAATGGACAACATTGCATATCTTTCAAACTGTCAGTCATAGCATCAAACCATCTATTCCAATAGCTCAGAGTGGCTGGGTAAACTCTAGTGGCAACCTCATTTGGTACACATAGTCACTCGAACACCGCCACCGACTTTGGGCTGAAGTGTCCCTCAAGGTCCCTTCAACATGAAATTGGTTATCTTTACGGGGTCATATCTCAGAGCTTGTGTGAGGTAGCATCAAGCCATGAGGTGCTAAGGGACCGTGTTGTCGAGGCCTACAATAACCTATTTCAATTTTCAAAGATTCGAGTTCATTTATATATGGTGATGCATTCTCGGTCGATGTCAAAACTTGAAGTGTTCCTAAGTTAAAATGGACAACATTGCGTATCTTTCAAACCATTAGTCATAGCATCAAACTGATGTAGGAGCATCCTAGGTGTAAGAGCAATCTTGCATCACCCAAAAATATTTCTGGTTTCTTTTCAATAAGGGCTATCTTGTGCAGAGTTGCTATTTTTGGAAATTTACTATTTTTAGTAAGTTTTCCATATGATCTCAGAATGTTCTGATTTCACCTGTGGAGGTTCATTTTGGTCATATCAGCCTGTCAGTAAAGTTTCCTTGCTAGATCAAGTCTAGTTTTGAAGATATCAAAAATTTTTAGTTTTGGAAACAGGGTACAGAAACTTTGAACTCAGTTTTAAAGGCTTTAGAGGCCCTGGATGAGATTGAATTTTGGACTAAATGAAACTTGCTTGATTCAAGTGTTGTAGAGCACTTTGTGCCCTTTCCAAAATGGGGTTATAATAGTCAATTGGGTCAACGGGTGATGACTTATGGTCTCCAGAAGTTGGGCCACCTAAAATGGTGAAAAATAAATTTCCTTCAAAATTTCTGTTTGGGTTTCAAAAGCTATTTTGAGCCAACTTTGATGTAATAAATTGAAAAATAAAATAATTATAATGTTGGTTGGCCTTAAGGGCTAAATTTATGGAACCTTCTCAGGCGGTGGAAATTGCCTATATAAAAAAGGCCCGTAGTGTTGTCTAGGGCAGTTCTGGGTAGTAGATCGGGGTAATGATTCGAGGCTTTGTCCTATAGATATTGTAAGGGAAATGCCCATGTGGCTTTACATATTGTAATTCTAAAATTTTGTTATTCCACATTTGTGGAGATAATAAGAAGCCCATTTTCTATTCTTGCAAATTGTTGTTGTTCTCTATTTTTGTTATGTGTTTGTGGTATTAAGGGGAGCACCCTTGATTACAAATGATCTATTCTAATAGCTCTGAATGGCTGGGTAAATGCTAGTGGAAACTTCATTTGGCACACATAGTTGCTCGAACACCATCGATGACTCCGGTTTGAAGTGTCCCTCAAGGTCCCTTCAGCATGAAATCGACAATCTTTATGGGGTCATATCTCAGAGCTTGTGTGAGGTATCATCAAGCCATCAAGTGTTACGAGACCATATTGTCAATGTCTACAATAACCTATCTCATTTTTTAGAGATTCAAGTTCATTTATATTTGGTGACACATTCTTGGTCAATGTCAAAACTTGAAGTGTTCCTCAGTTGAAAAGGACAACATTGCACATCTTTCAAACCGTCAGTCATAGCATCGATTTGGATCTTTTGGAATAGATGGTTTGATGCTACAACTGATGGTTTGAAAGATACGCAATGTTTTCCATTTCAACTGAGGAACACTTCGAGTTTTGACATCGACCGAGAATGTGTTGCCAAATATAAATGAACTTTAATCTCTAAAAACTAAGATAGGTTATTGTAGGCATCGATAATATAGTCATGTAGCAGCTGACGGCTTGATGCTACCTCACATGAGCTCTGAGATATGACCCCATAAAGATCATCAATTTCATGGTGAAAGAACCTTGAGGGACACTTCGACACTGAGTCATCAGTTGCATTTGAGTGATTGTATGTGCCAAATGAGGCTGCACATCTTTCAAACCTCAGGTGTTACAAGACTGTGTTTCTAAGGCCTACAATAACCTGGCTCAGTTTTTAGAGATTCAAGTTCATTTATATTTGGTGACACATTCTCGGTCGATGTCAAAACTTGAAGTGTTCCTTAATTAAAATGGACAACATTGTGTATCTTTGAAATTGTTGATCGTAGCATTGAACCATCTATTCCAAAATCACTAAATGGTTAGGTAAATGCTAGTGGCAACCTCGTTTAGCACATAAATTCACTTGAACGCCGCCAACCACTCCGGGCCAAAGTGTCCCTCAAGGCCCCTTCAACATGAAATCGATGATCTTTATGAGGTCATATCTCAGACCTTGTACAAGGTAGCATCGAGACGTTAGGTGCTACAAGACTATGTTTCCAAGACCTACAATAACCTGTCTCAATTTTCAGAGATTCAAGCTCATTTATATTTGGTGACACATTTTCGGTTGATGTCAAAACTCGAAGTGTTCCTTAGTTGAAATGGACAACATTGCGTATGTTTCAAAATGTCGGTCATAGCAACAAACCATCTATTCCAATAGCTCTAAATGACTAAGTAAATTCTAGTGGCAACCTCTTTTGGTACACAAAGTCGCTCAAATGCCACCGACCACTCTGAGCCAAAGTATCCCTCAAGGTCCCTTCAGCATGAAATTGGTGATCTTTATGAGGTCATATCTTGGAGCTTGTGTGAGATAGAATTGAATCGTGAGGTGCTAAAGGACCGTGTTGTTGAGGCCTCCAATAATCTATCTTGGTTTTCAGAGATTCAAGCCCATTTATATTTGGACACATTCTTGGTCAATGTTAGAACTCACAGTGTTCCTTAGTTGAAATGGGAAACATTTCATATTTTTCAAATCATCAGTCATAGCATCAAACCGTCTATTCCAAGAGCTTCGAATGGCTAGGTAAATTCTAGTGGAAACCTTATTTGGCACACGCAGTCACTCAAACACCACTGACTACTCTGGGCTGAAGTGTCCCTCAAGGTCCCTTCAACATGAAATTAATGATCTTTATGGGGTCATATCTTGGAGCTCGTGCGAGGTAGCATCAAACCGTCAGATAATACATGACTATGTTACTAAGGCCTATAATAACCTACCTCAGTTTTTAGAGATTTAAGTTAATTTATATTTGGACACACATTCTTGGTCGATGTCAAAACTCACAATGTTCCTTAGATGAAATGAGCAACATTGCATATCTTTCAAACCATTGGTTGTAGCATCAAACCATCTGTTCCAATAACTCTGAATGGTTGGGTAAATGCTACTGACAACCATTTTTGGCACACAGAGTCATTCAAACACCACCGACCACTTCGGACCAAAGTGTCCCTCAAGGTGCGAGCATGAGGATGAGTGCAAAAATGTATTTAGATGTAAAAGGGTTTGTGGTCCATTTTTAAATTTGATGTAATATAATGTAATATGCCTAAATGTATAAAGGTATGTAATAGGAGATGAATGACATTATAAGGTCAAAATGCACCTAGGGGGGTCATTAGGGGTCATTATGTTGATCCTAGCTTAGTAGAGTGATCTAAAGACCTATAAGGTCTATAATGAATGTAATTTGGCCACCAGAACCTTTAAAACTTGTAAATGCACTAAGAAGTGCCAAAGTGTGTGATTTGCCCATGTTGGCAAAACTGGCCTAGTAAGGCTTGTATGAGGGTTTTTAGTGTGTTAGGGTGTTAAAGGTAAGTTAAACCTTTAAAAGATTCAAGGAAATGTTATAGATGCCTAAGAGATGGAATGTTGTCAAAGTTGACAACTTGTTGTCAACTAGACAACCAACTAAACAAGTAACTAACTGGTAACAGTCATTGTAACTTATTGTTACAATTGTGCAAGGTAAAACCAGCCTTGAAAGGCTTATTTTATGGGGAGTAGGTGAGTATTGGAAGCATGTGGAGAAGGATGTGTATTGAGAAAGCATTGTAAGAAGTTTTCATTCAATAAAATAAACTTTTCTTTGCATATTGTTCACTGTCCCGTGGGTACAGTCAGGGAACATAAAGTTCTAATGATCATTTGCAACATGTTTTTGGATTGGTTTTGATGTAAGGATACTCCTTTCATTGTGTTTAGTTATTTATGAATCATTTATGTATTTTTTTTGGTATTGAAGTCTAGGAATAGACTGATGTTCTTGGAACCGGGACTGGTTCAGGGTACAGTCATATTTTGGGTCTAATGCCTTGAAAATGTTGTGACTCTCCCACCCCTGTGGTCATTGAGATTTGTGGGAGAGTACAAAAATGTAATATTATCCTTGTATCATACTAATCATATGTAGGGATTTGGAAGGGTGTGTTTGGAGAACCACAAATGGTGGCAATTTGTTGATTGAGGGAGGCCAATCTTACACCAGTCATAATGAAAGGTGATTGCCTTGAGAATGGAAGTGTTTAGTGGTGGATTATTTATGTATGGGACCATATTGAAGTGTTATAACAATTGGTTTAGTTTGGAGATGATTGTGAAGGTCCCTTTGAATAGACCCTAGGTGTATGACCCTAGACACAAGGGTTTAGTGGCTATGAGCATAGGTTGTCCAAGTTTGATGGGTTGGTGAAACATGGTGTCTAGACCATGATAAGATGTTGTATTGGGTTATAATGAAGATGGAAGGCCTATGTGAATATTTGGTGCATGTCAAGCTCTAGGTGCATTTGGGGTAGCCTAGAAGGTGACTCCTTGAGGGGACATTTGAAGTGAGAAGTTATCTCACCATTTGATAGAATGCAATCAGGGTATGGGAAAGAGACTAATACACACCACCTCTGCATCAATAGGACTTTATTTAAGTGCTTGGAGGTCTTCTATTTTAGATGGTACAGACTGGAGGCAAGAGTTATTAAATGGGTGAATTAGGCCTCTCTAGCAAAATGAAATCAACAATTTTAAAGTAGTTTGTCTCAAAACAAGTTGGGTTACATTTGGGATATGTTTTAAAAATTCCATATGGGTATCTAGATCATTGATTTTTTTTTGAAGTCTTTTGGGAAGATGTGGAGAAAAATGCCATTTTATGACTGGTGAAGGTTACTAGGAGCAGTCCTAGAATGATACTTTGATAGTTTGGAGCCAACCAATGCAACTACATTGGGTGAAGCCTAGACAATGGATCCTTATGAAGGATGTTTGATGTGAGAAGATTATCTCACTTGTTACTAATTTTTCTTGTATTTCTATAAGGGTACGGGTTCAAAGTGTCTTACACACCACCTGTGCATCACATTCATGTTCTAATAAAGTATAAATCATACAGTAATAATTTATACATTGATAAACATACAAGCATAACTATAAGGCATGGGAAATTTACAAAGCATAAGACATCCACATAAACATAAATTATTATACATCAATACACCAAACACGTGAATTGCATACCTAAAACATAAAAAATATATATTTGTAGGGCATGAAGTCAAATATATATGTCCAATAATGTCATACATTGAATATATTCAATACAGTTAAACTAGCTTCCTCAAAGCCAAATGGATGTACAATGTATCACTTATACAATATACAAAAAATATGTCCACTAATGCCATATAGGCATTCAATCTATATCCCTAATCTAGTCCTTTCTCTCCAAGGGAAGAAAACAAATCCCGAGCTATCTTCGATCGTCATGTCGATAGAGATGCAGTGGATGTTGTAGTCTTTCAAGTGCACTCACTAGTCCTCTTGTCTAGACTCTTCTGTAGCTCGAGTTGATAAAAAATAGTTAAGCATCAATAACTAATATACATCAAAATTTAATTATACAATGACATAAAATAGAATATTCGCTTACAGCTAGCAAATAGTCACTATGTACATCCACCGAAGGTGCATGTTGACGATCTAGAGTAATAAGTCCCTACAACAATGATCAAAATAATAATTAAAATACATACATGAATATCATTATAAAATTCAATACAAACTATTAAAATAGCAATTAAAATTAAGTGATCTCTTTCATACCTCAGTCAGTGCTTTAGAACTAGCTATTGTTGTAGCTACTCCATGATCCAAAGTATCACAAACAAAAGGAGGAGTCTCTGATGTCAATAATTGAAAAATGAAACAACAAAAGTATTATGTAGCTATCAAGATTACATATATTTTTTACAACCCTACTAATGAATAAATGATACCTCCATGAAGGTTCCACCGCATCCTTTAGTGTGTGGTGTCAATGTCGAAGATCCAAAATTCAACTAGTACACAAGTACATAGAAAATTATAAGATAACCATTCATATAAGAACATACTATTGACATGTTAATTATAATGCATTATTACATATATACCTATAGACTCAATGATGACATCACAAAGCCAAGTGAAAGAATGTGATCACCGCAATGATCACTTTGCCTCTGGATTTTGATCATAATTTATCTAGTAATTTAGTTATTCATTCATTTATTAATTAAATATAATCAAGTAAATTAAATTAACATGCAAATAAAGATACCTCAAGGAAAGTGGCATGATGCCCTTCACTGTCTATTGTGAATGTCGATGGTCCACCAATGAACTAATGCACATGCACAATAAGTTATGATACAATTATTCATATAATTACATAATAATCAAATATATTAATTAAAATATTTTATTCAATACATACTTGTGGAATTGACGACGATGTGTAGAAGGGGACAGGAAGATCATTGCCACTGCCACCACCACCGACACTCTTGCCCTAAAATTTAATCATAATCAATAGATACTAAATTAATTAGTTATTCTTTTATAAATGAAATATGATCAAAGCAATTTAATGAACTTGGAAATATTTACCTGTGTGTCAATGTCAAATGTCATATTTAGAAAATCATCAGTCATCATTCTAGGATCCTCTTCCTCTCTCTCGAAAGTATCAAATGTGCACAAGGATCCACATGACTGAAAAATATATCCCCTAAACAATTGACCATGGTCACCCTCAACTAAAGGAGTGACACATTGAATGAGAGTCTATGTCAGAGCACTAATCGGGTCTAGTGTGTCCACCTCTACATGTTCCTTCACAACAAAAGGAATACTAACATGATCCACCTGTGGCTTGCCAATAGGAACCCTACGTGTGTTAGGGTCACGATGTGCCCTTGCTCTATCAAATGATAACCCCCTTCCTCTACCCTGAGAATCTAGATAGTCAAAATAATTAGGCACCTCTTTGAGTACAAATTCACAATAGAGTTTCTTCAAGAAATATAAAGTAGCCTCATGATTGTTACAGGGAGGGGAATCAAAGACCATCCACCATATCTCCCAAAATTTGTTTTTAATGTCTTCATTTAAGCACCAATGAATTGGGGACCTCCTTGTTGTAGTTGTAAGAGTATTTGCATCCCCTAATTTTTTAAAGAGTTTGCAAATGTCATCTTTTGTGATTTTTTTCTTTTTTATGTCCGCATAAGATAATTTATTTGCATGATATTGTTTTTGTTCTTCTCTTTTATCCTGGCATAAATTAATTTGCCCACTAACCGAGCCTACATGGGTCAAGATTGCTTCCAATGATTTTGAAAGTTTTTCCCTTTCAAGATTTGTATCAATAGAATCTTTTAACCTCCTAATTAAAGATTCTAATTCTTTTTTCCCTCTTTCAATTTGGTTGATCAAAGTTTCTTGTGTTCCAGGAGGAGGTTTCTCGATTGGTGGAGGTAGTTGAGGTTCATTTTCTTGGTTATTTTCTTTATTTGTTTCTTCATTCATTTCTTCATGAGGAGACAAAGGGTTTGGTTGAGGGTTTTGTTCAGGGAGATCATTTCTTCCTGGCAATTAAAAAAAACTAGATTTTAAAATCTTAATTACACATAAAATCTAAGAAAACAAATTTTAACAAAACAAATTGCTTCAAAACTAAAATTTTAATACAAATAAGAGGCATGAGCTGTAAAAACACTTACCTCTTCTTCTGGATTGAGCTTGATGATGTTGTGGAGCCATTCTATATGAAAATTTATGGATGAATGAAAAGAAATGAATTGAAATGGATTGAACAAGAAAAGGGATTCTGTGTGCACGCTTGGGAAGCCCTTTTTAGCTACAAACGTGGGCTTGTGGAAAGAAAATGGGCTTTCCCAAATGCAACATACACTTTATAGTGTTTTTACAAAGTGTGTGCACCCTATAGGACACACATGCTATGGTTTAGTCCTTTTACAAAGTGCATGCACCTTATAGGGCACATGTGCTATGGTTTAGATTGCCCAAGCCATAGTGTGTGCACCCTATAGGGAACATGTTCTTTAGTGCGTACGCACTGTGGTCGATGGGGGACCAAAAAGAAAAGTGGAACCTTTTTGGTTCCCCATCTTTGTGCATATACCCACATCACAAATGATGATCTTGATGATGTTAAAGATGATGAGGACATTACCATTGCTATAGAACAAATTGAAGAGTCAGCCCCCACTGAGGTAGCAACAAGCACTATACCGGGTGACCTTCCCATATTAGTACAAATAATTGAGATAATTTCTCAAAAGGAACTTGAAGGCTCAATCCTCGAGTAGCAGGACACAACAGGGGAGCAAGGAACACGTATACAAGGCACATCATAGCCAAATGAGCCTAAATAAAAAGAGGCTGAAACAAAAACATTAGAAGACCCCAAGATGACAAAAATAATAGAGACAATAACAATTGACACAACAATAGAGGCCCCTACTCAATTGACCAAAACTCAGGTCACTGGGAATTAGAAAAAGGAAGAGAATGTGTCAACCAAGCTAGAACAGACAAAGAAAGAGGTAAAAGCTCTAGTTCCTTTTGTAAAGTCATCACCATAGGAGAAAAAGAAGAAAAAGAAGCATGGAAAAGGGCTAGTCACACTAGAAGAAATCATAGAGATACCCGAATGTGACCCCGCGACTTTGGACCCTGAGGAATTAAGGAAATATGGAGAATTATGCACGAGGAGGGCAACACAAGAAAAATTGAGGAAGGAGAGCAAGAGAAAGATCTTAGAAGATGTTAGAGACATCCTTCAGCAAGTTATTCCAGAGATCACAATAAATGAGGACACTCCCATTTTAGATCAACTGCATCTCTAACAAATCATATCAATGCCCCTAACGTAGATACAAAAAAGATAATTGAAGAGAGGGTAGAAGAAAAAATTCAACAGAAACTAACTAAGAAAATTAGTCAAGAAGTGGCAATAAATAAAGTGAAACTTTCTGAGGTAATTACCGAGCTACAAGCTATTACTCAAAAAATTGTACAATTTTTGTTCAAGTTATACACTGTAGACACCTTCACTGCCAAGATCAGTGAAAAGATCAAGAAATTAGATGAGGAAATTTTGGTGAGTGCAAATGTATCTCTAACCGTGTCTAATTCTTTTCACAAGCATATACTGAAAGTTCAGGAACTAAGGCAGTTGAGATCAAACTTAAGGAAGTAGGAAGAGAACATAAGTGACCAAGTCATCGAGTTGCAAGCTAAGCTGCTTCCACACTTAAATATTATAGAAAGACATATTGAAAAGGCTAAGGTATTAGTAGCTACCCCGAAAATATCAGTTTTGGAAAATATTTTTGATATGCATGCACAAGTCGGTCTAAAGCACATTGATCTTGACAATTTGAAAGAGGAATGGGAAAACCTCTTAGCTTCATTGTAGAAAACCCACCATCACATTTTTGACAAGCTCATAAGTACATTTTTTATTTATTTGACGTTAATTTAAAAAAGGGGGAAATCATGTATATGCTTATGTACTTCACTACATACCGAGAGCATGCACAAAGGGGGAGTTTGTAAAGAGTTAATAAATTTTGGAGAGTATGTATATATTTTGTAATCATATGGAGTTAGAACATTTTTGAAGATTATTCGGTACATATACATAAAGGTTTTGATACTAATGCCAAAGGGGGAGATTGTTATCTCTATTTGAGCATTAAGTATTGTCATTAGTATCAAATGAGTTCAGTTAGTAATCTAAGTCATTCAGTTGGTAAAGGTTGGAATAATGAGTTACACAAGTCAGTCGATTGAACTTACAAAGCCTTCACACCAAGCAGTTACAAGGCATAACATCTATAGGTTTAACCGAGCATGTCTACCTAGCATTAGAAATTACCAAGTACCGAGCTAGTAATCACCGAGCATTATACACACCGAGCATCGATTATTCACCAAACAATGAATACAATGTTTACCGAGTTATTTAGGAAATGACATAGTAATCAGTAACATGACACATATCTTTATGCAAACAGTTTAGATGGATCTATAAACATTTTACCAAGATTGAGACACATTTATTATGGATGTAATCATTTAATTTCATGATGATTCCTATGTAATAACTAGATCTAGGTTATTTTTGTACACCTTAGGTTTTCTAAGATGTTGTAAACCTAATTAGGTCAAAGAAGTTTGTTATATAATTGTAAAAGATGTCATTTTGACATATGCATGATAAGGAGATCATGAAGTAGTAGCCGCACATAGGACATCAGAGATCAGACAACAGTTTGTGTGATAGGAAAGTTTATCAGAGACGATATCAATTTATCAAAAAGATACAAGGCTACCAAGAAGGATAGAGAGTTATATTCTACACATTGAGGTGATATCTATTTGATATTTCATAGATCTGATTCAGACAAGCATAAGTTTTCATTTACAGATATTCTATTGTTATCAATTTAACCATTGTAGTAGGATTGTAAATCTCTTAATAGAGTAGACTTAACCGTCTTTTGTAAATCTCCTAACTGAGTGCACACTTATTTGGTGTTGATAAAAAAATTTAACAAGGTAGATCTAATCGATCTTATGTTACTCGTAACATGGTATGATCATCATAAGTGATCACAATTATAGCCTTAACCGGCATACTTTATTTACTACAATAGTGAAGAATTTATGGGTGTCATCCCCACCATAATTTTTACCTTCTAACAAGGGTTTCTACATAACCAAAATACTTGAGTCACAAGTTAACATTTTCAGGAATGTTTAATTGTTTTGTTTACATGCATTTTACATTTACAAGTTATTTGAATGTATGTTGCAAATAATAGATTCAGTTGGTTAGATACACATAACTATTGTAGATTATTATTTAGTGAATGTTTTTGAGGGTACCGATTCACCCCTCCCCTCTCAGTACTATATCTTTCCTATCCCAACACATATATCTTATCAAGCTACCTCAAAATGGCATAAAGTTAACTTTTTCTAATGATCATCAATATATAAGAAAAAGAACACAAAATTAAGCAAACTTTGATTACCAAGAAGTAAGATAATATAGAACAAAATAGGACCAGACATGAAGTCAATGGTAAACATAGATCCAACAAAGAATGATTAGGGAAGATACTTCCACAACATATTGCAAACAAGGGGTTAAACCACTCTAAGGCATAAGAAAATAAAAGATGAACATTAATGAGAATGACCCAAGAATACACATCAAGAACACAATGAGCACACCAATCCTAGAGTTTCCAAAGTAGAAACTCAGGCTTTGGTACTATATGTAATGCCTCATTATAGAACCCAAGAGGAAAACTCAATTAACTAAGAAAATGGTAAATGGTTAAAAAAATTTTATGGCTAACATAAAAAATACAACCACATATAACATTAACTTAACTATGATAAATTTCATTAAAATCAACATGGGTGATAAACAGTAATCATATAACTAGGTCCTCTTAGGTTCCCCAACGTCACTACTAGAAATGTTAAAAATGTGACTAAGTCAATAAAATAACCATGAGATAATGAACAGGATTACAACATGAACTAATTCATTTAACCCTTACAATCAATGATAACACATAATCACATGATAATATCTAAAGTCAAAAACATCGGTAAACCACTTCTATCATTGCATCACATATAATCATTAATACATGTTTACATTAAGAATTTAAACTTATCTCCTCAAGGAGAATACCATGTTACATCATTATATCATGATACATATGAACATTAAAAATCATTTGGCTGAATGAAATATGAAAATACAGAGAAAATGTAGGTCCATCTAGGAAAGCTCTTGTACAAACTCCAAAAACTCAATGGAGAATAAATAACACTACCACCTGAGCATGTGAAACCCTGAGGCCCACCCCTCCATGCTATGAGATAAACACAAGGCCCACACTACACAAGAAAATACAAACAAGGGTACAAGAAAGGTACCAAAAATAAAGGGATAATATCAAAGATACACTAAGGATATAAACAAGAATGTCACAAGGGATACTTGAGAAGAACCACAAGGATAACTAGAGGGAAGTTGAAGAAACATGTAGGAGAGTGTCATCACATAGCTCCCAACTATCCTAGGTTACCTGGCAACCTCTCTCTAGACCTTGGGCCCAGGAGAGAACTCGTGTGGAATTGACAACCTTTCATGATGATAAGGAAGCTAATTTTCTATCTCTATGCGACACAAGAAGATAGGCCTTATCCAACCCATCCTTAATTTATATGAACACTCAAGGCCATGGGGGAGGTAACCAAATTATCTTGTTTAGTGTTTTATCCCAACCTAGTTCATTTAATAAGTTTTCACTTGATTATCTACCCACAATGGGTTGCCCTAGCAAGCACTTAGGGCCTTGGTCCCCATTGTGAGCCACTCGGGCATAAACATGATCCTAGAAGCCCACCCCTATGCCCCAAACTGAAAACCCAAAAGAAAACATCACAAATCAATTAACCACAAAATAATCCTCATAAATTCAACATAACCAAGGAAACCACCAAATAAAAGTTTGGAGCACAAAAATTCAAAATCAACAAAAGGATCCAACATATTCAAAGAAATATCAGTACAAAGAATCAAGGTCACCATGCACATGCCTCAAAATAGATAGGATCTCACAACATAAATAGGAATTCATCTATGTTCAAAGGCATGATCTGATTCCAATTCACATAACATCATGATTCGATGCATACATCCTCATTAGAATCCATTCTGATCACATAGGAACCATGTCACATAAAAAAATCCTCATGTCACAAAAATTGCATGATATGCCCATGAAAACATAAAGCAATAAAATTTTACCAAATCATAGGAGGTAAAAGGATCACACTCCTACTCAAAATGACCTTTAAATTGTTTTCCAACCATAAGAAATTGAGGAAAAGAGATAGGACCCTCTTGTGACTTGAATTACACAATTAGGCCCAAACAAATATATATCAATAAAGATCAATAAACCTACAAAAGTGACTAACGATCATAGTAATTTGACTTCTAGACATAAAGACTAAGAATTAAACACCAAGACAAAACCCAAGCCTCTAGTGCTCATAGGAAAACTGAAATACCAAAATTCTAAAAGTGAAACATAAGACCAATATCAAAGTTGCACTTGATGCAAAAAATATGAGTTTGCATTATAGAGACATTAGGATAGTTGGGGAAAAATATAAAAACATAATTAGTATAAGTACACAAGCTCATCTAATAGTAAGTTGATAAATTTGCATTGATGTTTTAGAATTGGCGAAGATTCAATCAAATTCAAACTAGTCATCTTAATTAACCACATCAAAATAAGGGATTTACTAATTTGCACTCCCATAATAATCCACATTAAAATGAAATTTCATATAGAGAGGAGTGACTATTGAATGGTAACCTATATAAGTATACTAAATTCATAATTCTAAAATTTTATTATGCATAATTAAATCTTAGCTAAATAATTGTAATGCATATTAAATACAATCATTTAGTTGATCATATAACAAATTTTAAATTGATATTAGAATACATAAAATAATTTTATGTAAATTAACAAAAATACAAACTTAACTAAATAAAAGGTAATTTCTTAAGTAAGAAAGATTCAATTCCTAACTAAATAAAATATAACTCCTATACAAAGAAGAAATATAATTTCTAACCAAATCAATGCATGAACTTGTAAACTAAATTTATGTGAAAAACCTCTCACCAAAATTTAATTCCTCATGCCGCAAAAGTCTTCTCTGTCGGTTTTATCCCGTTGCTTTGGTGTTTTGCTATCCCGGTCGACCATGCTCCTCATTTGCAATCAACAACTGCTCATGTTCATATTTAGTGCTTTGTCTGTCGAGAATTCGAGTCTAGGTCATCAGCGTTGTAATTGTTGCCCCTGGAATTTCTATGCTGGCGAAGAAACCATTTGCCAACTTCCACAAAGCCGCTAACTCCCATGGGCCTATGTGTTTTTTGGGAAGAATCTGATCCCCCCGCCTCTAGATTACAGTAGAGGGAAAACACTTTTATTACAAATGTGCAACCTTATATGCTCACTGTGAATTCCACGCTGTATCCATTCTCTAAGACGTAACTATATTCATCTCCTCCAAACCCATCCTATCGTTTCCTTAGGGTCTCTCCAAAAATTTTAGTTGAGACTCTTTCTTGTCAATGGGACTCGCGGTTATAATTAGTTTGTGAGGAAATGGAGAAGCCAAGCAACACATGGACAATTGTGTAAGCTACTATACACCCACTTCCCTTTGCTAATGTGATTACTTTTTAGATGATGTGCCTACATATATATTTTCAGATTACTTATCAATCGATGGTTCATTGTTTCTCATCAGATCCTAGGTTTTGATTACATGAGATGCTGATGCGTGAGGATATTTGACACTATTTCCCATTTCTTTACTTATTTTGATTGATGACATGTACTATCTAGATTAATACACTAGAAGGCATAGATGTTGACTAGAGTCCATCTATAGTAATTCTTTCCCTAGAAATGAAGATGAGGCAAAGGAGCCACCTACAGCTCCTCCACATTTGCATCTCAAGCTGTGAAATTCTTCTACCAATACACATGCATATGGTAGTTTGGCTCATCCGTAGAATGTGATATTGAACCATCTTTAAATTGGAAATGCAAAAAATACCTATTCGGTGGTAGCACTTAGGTCTAAGGCTTATGCAACCTACATTGAATTGAAATTAGCAGCTTCTTAGGGAGTTTACAAAGGTATGTCTTGAATCAATTGTCTTAAAGAGTCCCTAGACCCTAGTTCAACCATAAAAACCTTAATACTTGAATGTTTAAGCATTTTAAATTCCTTCCAAATGTATAAGATCTCACATTCTGACAAGGTTACAAACTTTGGAGTTGTGCAACCTAGTGAGAAACGACGGGAGACAAATGAACTCATCTCCCATTAGGTCAAATTACTAATTCAAAATGATGTGAAGGATTTCGAGCTTGCAGGCATTTTTGGAAATGATGGATTTGAAATCCCAACCCAGGCGAAGTGGCATGATGAAAAGATTGTTCATTATTATGGTGTGACATCACATAGATGAATTTATGAGCTCTTTTTATTCCTTCCAACTCATTTTCATGGTTGGTTGGCTCCTCTATTTTCCTTGTGGCAAAATTGGAAGAGACAAGAACTAGGTGGAGCCTATCTGTTGGCTTTGGCATGTTTTCATTTGATGTCAAAAGAGTAAGAGTAATTATATTTTGCCTCAGAGTGACGATCTTAAGATGACTTTGACAGAAAGAGTTAGATTCTAGGAGCAGAGTCGGATGCTCACAAGATATGACTATATGATTGCTGAGGTGGTGTGTACTTAAGGCATTATGTGGATATGCGATATTCTTGGTATACATTGCAATATTATCCAAGAGTTGTTTTCTACAAATTGATAACAAGACAAATGTGTGCTCCTCATCTAAATTGTGAATTTGAAGTAATGGATGTCAATATGTATTGGTTATATTAGTGATTTATTGGGTTATAATACGGTTTATAATAGCTGGAATTATATGTAATTGACCAGAGAAGATCATGAGAAAACAATCATGGGTAGCTTGGAAGTGGAAACCGTGTTAATAATCATGAACATTCATTCTTAACAGATTAGAAGGTGTGGATTGTTTAATCGTACAATTGTATCACATGCAACTATGGCGACAAGAACAAAGTTTACTCCAACAGGAAAACAATTGCATGGCATCTGGACATAAATCATAGGAGACAAGAAATTTAAGTAGAATGATCTAAAGTGTGAACACTCTCAAGATACTATAATAATAATGATTGTGACTATATCCAATAAATGTGGATATGATGTTTTTGTTTTTCCATGTTTCTAATCTTGAACAATTGCTCGATGAACAGTGAAGCTGAAACAACTTCATATTTTGACAAGAAGAGGCTGATTGGTCACCTATGATATGTGAAAAGTTATGGTGAATATAACAGTTGGGACTCAGTTATGCTATATGGTAATGATTTATGTAGCACTTGTCCAAGATTAATGTATGAACTTTCACAAGATCGAGTATGAAGATTGGAGCTTAGGTTTCAAATGATGAATAATTTACAGTAAACAAAGTTTCCATTCATAATTAAGGAAATATTTACATGATTAAACATTTGAAGAGTGAGGAAGTTATAGAGTTGGTTGCTAGTTTAGCTCTTTGATGAAACAAACTTTTTCAACTAGTTGCTTATGTTTGAAAGGAAATGAAGTCTGGCCGAAAAGGGTGATAAAGTGTGAACAAAGGAACTTTTAGAAATGATGCCTAAAAGAGAAAATGTGCGTGAGGAGGAATAGGTGGTACGTACAGACTCCGTGAAAATACCGTATGCAGAGAATAGAATACAGTGAGTATAATTGTTGTTGCAGAGAAAGCTATAGCAGATCATCTTATGTGATATATTGTTCAAAGAGGTTTTGAAAAGGTGCAGTGAAGTATGCATATAGAACTTATCTTAAGAGTTGATAGGATGGAATGTATGATGATAATAAATTATTTGTTGTGTTTACATGAAGCGATGCCTATTCCTAATAGTAATAAGGGTTTGATTGTTGATTTGTATGGGCTGAGCTGGTACAGCCATGTTCTATAGATGGAAGTTTTGTTAATGAGGATTGATAAGTGTTGAGATTTAAAAAGACAGAGCCTTATTAGTTGAAGTTAAGAATGAACAAAATCTGTCAAAATTTTTTACAGAGATGTCAATGTGAAAATGATGTGAGGATTATGATAAGTTTTATTGATTATTTTGTGTTTATATTCAAGGACCATTATCATAGAGAAAAATCTAATTTATGTTGGTTGAGTTTCATAGAACAAAGTTCTTATGTTCTTTTTCATGATATTTCTGATTGGATTATAATATGCTCGTATTAGTGAAAGAGGATTCAATTATCCATTATTCACAATACTATGAGAAAATATGGTATTGACATTGTCATGATCTTAAACAAGTATGTGTGTAACAGTTTGTAGAAGTTTTATGACAGGATCATGGTTGTAGGATTGATTGAGAGTAAAGACCATTAGCATTGAGATTGCAGGCCCGATAGAAGTGTATTGGCATGTTTGTTATTGTTATTATAGAAAAGAGGTAGAATGACAATATTGAGTATGTGGTGTTGAAAGAGATGTCTGGTCTAATCATTTTTATTATTGTTGATGAGAAAAATTATAATATGGATCGAATGGAAACAGAGTAACCCTTTGATATGATATTGTTTTGAGATTTTGTATAGGCGTTTGTGTTCCTTGGAATGGGCGTTTCTAAATATTTAAGGGGTTGGTGTCTTATGGAATGGGTGTTCCTAAATTTGTAAGGGGTTGGTGCTCCTGGAGTGGGCGCTCTAAATATTTCTCATTAAGGTTTAATAAAAGACTAGTTCATAGTGTTTTTTCACCTTTAGTGGTTTTCCAAAATAAATTTTGTGTCAAGTGCCTTATATGTTTCTCGAATTTTGTAATTGTAATGTTTTATTATGTTAATTTTGTCCTATAGTCTGCAGTAATAAACAATATTGTTATGTTTAACCATTTGAAAATAAGAATTGACATTATTTGTGTAGATCACTGATTCACCCCCTCTAAGTGATCCTAGTATTTACAAAGAGTGGTATCAAAGCAAGGTTACCTTTTAGAAGTTTAATCAACTTGGGTTGGTCTTGGTACAAGGAATACTATGTGTAAGAAGTGTAGGAACAAGAAGATGGAATATTTGTCTAAAAAGAAAGGGTTGACTGATATGCAATCTTTTGATATAGTTTCTAATGATTTGGATTCTAAAAGATGAGATGCAAATATGTCAGATGAGTATCAGATGATCAAGAACTAGATGAAGAAGAAGGTGTGGTTGATCTTAAAGAAGAACTACTTTCTTCTCTAGATTTGATCAAGAGCCTTAAAAGAGAAAATCAAGATCTCGAGGTACACCTACAAGAAAGCATCAAGGTTACTAAAGTTATTGTGCAAAATTATAGTGAATCTAAAAGGATGGTTGAATTTTTACAAGATCAAGTTTTGGAAAGGAAAATGGTTGAAGAAGAAGTAGGTGTTAGATTAAAAGATAAGGAAGAAGTGTGCCAAATTTTAGAAAATGAGGTTGCGTCTTTGAAAATAAGTTTAAATAATGATTCCTTGTTTAAAGAACAAACTCTAAAAGAAAACATGATTATCAACCTAAGAATTGAAATGGAATAATATAGAAGTGTTAAGATTTTAGGATCATTGCAAATGTAATAGAACTATCTCATTTTATGTGTTTTCCAAATGCAACAATCTCTTGCATTTATATTGAGAATGAGCCAAGAAGAGACATGTCCCTTCATGAGACATGTCTATTCATTAATATATATATATATATATCTCTGTGTGTGTGTGTGTGTGTGTGTGTCTATATATATATAATATAATATCTCTTGAGTATTATATTAATTTCTCTAATATTTAATAATAATAATATTTATATATATTTAAGTATATATACATCTCATATATACTAAATATATATATACATATATTCACTAGTATTGAATCATAGTGTTTATTCGACAAAAGTTACAAAACATCAACACTCCCTCTTAGCTAGGGAGGATAAATTAATCCAATGTCCAAACTTAAGACACTTGACAACATCAATCATATGAAGTAAGAAATAAAGGCATCATCCTCAAGATGTAATCAATAGAAACATAGTCTCAATATGTAGATTGCCTCCATCGGCGATTCTATCCACACGTTCTTAGGTGGATTGCCTCCATCGGTGATTCTATCCATAATTTCTCAGGTGGATTTGATGGAATATGGATGAAGTGACTGAGAGGGGGGGTGAATCAGTCAACCATAAAACACTTCACAATTAATTCTTTCCAGGTCCCTTAGGATATCTTAACAATGTTATCTGTTTTAGCACTCGATAAATAGATTGCAGTAACTTTGAAGATGCAGAAAGTATTAGCAAAATTATCTTTTAGATATTCATCAGCACTGGTGTATGATTAAGATAGCAATTAAGAACACAAGAGACACAAGATTTAACGTGGAAACCCAATATGGGAAAAACCACCAATGTATCTAGATACTGATTTTCACTTTTCTGAAGTGATGCCCGGTTAGAAGCCAACCCGGTAAAAGGTTACAAAACACACTGTTAGGTGTGACCTTGTTAGAGGATTTAAAACACCCTGCTAGGAGTGGCCTGGTAAGAGGTCTTGAAAAAAATTCAATGGAATTGTCACCTTGTTAGAGGATTTACAATATGGTTGTTAAACCAACTCGGTTAAGAGATTTAGAATTCACTGTTACAATGATAAGAAGGTAACAATGAAAAGTGACCTGTATAATAATGCAACTGCCTTGCTGATTACAGATCTCTGTTCTGCATATGTATGATCCTTCCTGATCGAATAAATCTGTGCTGCACCTCAAGGATATCTGAACATCCTTCACAAATTCGCACACATCTTTTCTGTCTTTCTTCTGTAAATCTTCTGCTGTATATCTTGTTTATTTTTCACATTTGACCTTTTATTTATATGATTTTAGATTTGTCAAATCGACATTATTTAGTATAACAGTCGGCTGAATTAAGCAAACTCTATTTGCAAAAATCCTTCAAGGGCCGACAGTGCTCGGTGACCATAACTTTCTATAATCTTTCGGAGACCGAGGGAACTCGGTAAACACCGACAATCCTTTACCTTCGATAACCGACTGAACTCGGTAAACACTGAATTTCCTTTGACGACCGACTAAACTCGGTAAACACTGAATTTCCTTTGATAACCGACTAAACTCGGTAAACACTGAATTTCCTTTGACGACTGACTGAACTCGGTAAACACTGAATTTCCTTTGATAACTGACTGAACTCGGTAAACACTAAATTTCCTTTGATAACCGACTGAACTCGGTAAACACTGAATTTCCTTTGACGACCGACTGAACTCAGTAAACACTGAATTTCTTTGATAACCGACTGAACTCGGTAAACACTGAATTTCTTTGATAACCGACTGAACTCGGTAAACACTAATATTTCTGTCTGGCAGACTGACTGAGCTCAGTAAGAACTGATTGCTGCGGATTATGACATTGTGTGACATCAAAGACAATACATAATTTGAGTAGCAATTTCCTTCAAACAATTGTTTCCAACAATCTCCATCTTTGGCATTGATGGCAACACAATATGTCATAGCATAAGAAATTTGAAAGAGTTAGCTCGGTTCAAATTCAAATCTCCCTCTGTCAGCAAACTTCCTTTATCCTGAAAATTCTTCCTTCTGACTGTTGAAAATTTCTTGAAGTAATAGCAAAGACATAACAAACACTCCCTCTTTGACAACACATGCCAAAGACAATTCACATATTATTGGTGTAAATTAATGTACCTCAAGTACTGATTCATATGCAATTATTCCTTGAATATGCTGCATCAAATGGTTGATTTTTGATCATTTTCTGGTTGATGCATCACTAAAACTGTATTTAGTGAGCCTCGGATAGGGGAATGACCCCTAACTTACCTCTTAGATACACAAATGCATCCTTAGGTAATGGTTTGGTAAAAATGTCTGCAATCTGTTCTTTTCTATGAATATATTCTAATCTAATTTCCTTGTCCTGCACCAATTCTCTGACAAAGTGATATTTAATAGCAATGTGCTTGGTTTTGGAATGCATCACTGGATTCTTCGAAATGTTTATTGCACCGGTATTGTGACAAAATATAACAACTGGTTCTTTGATTTCAACCTTCATACCTTCTAATAACTGTTTAAACCAAACAATATTTGAACAGTTTACTGCAGTAGCAACATATTCTGCTTCAGCTGTGGATTGAGATGTGCAATTTTGTTTTTTACTAGTCCAGGATACCAGTCTTTTTCCAAGAAAAAATGCTCCACCACTTGTGCTTTTTCTGTCATCAATGTTTCCTGCCCAATCAGCATCAGTAAACACTTTCAAGTCTAGATTGCCTCCAAATTTATACCACAAACCATATTCTTCAGTTCCTCTTAAGTATCTTAAGATTCTTTTGATTGTCATCATGTGATTTTCTTTAGGTTTTGCTGAGAATCTAGCTACTATACCGACTGCTAAGGCAATATCAGGTCTTGTATGTACTACATACTGCAATTTTCCAATCATAGATCGGTATAGGGTCTGATCAACTTCTTTTGAATCATCATTTTTGGTAAGTTTCAGTCCAGTACACATGGGTGTACCAACTGGTTTTGAATCCTCCATACCAAACTTCTTAAGTATTTCCTTAATGTATTTGGATTGAGTAATGTATATACCATTCTTGCTTTGCTGAATTTGAAAACCAACAAAGAATTTTATTAAACCAAACATAGACATTTCAAATTCTTTGTTCATTTGCTCTGAAAATTCTTTGCACTGATCCTCATTCCCTGTAAATATAGTATCATCCACAAATATTTCTGCCAATACAATTTTGTCATCCGGTCCTTCTTTAATATACAGATTGTTGTTATCATTAGCTCTTTTGAAATTAATCTGAATCAAATAGTTATGGAGTCTTTCATACCATACTCTAGGAGCTTGTTTCAAACCATACAATGCTTTGTGTAACCTGCAGACCATGTCCTTTTTATCTGGATCAACAAAACCTTCAGGTTGTTCAATGTAGACTTCTTCATCAAGAATTCCATTGAGAAATGCAGATTTTATATCCATCTGATATACCTTAAATCCTTTGTGTGCTGCATAAGCAAGTAGAGTTCTTACACCTTCTAATCTTGCAACAGGAGCGAAAGTTTCTCCATAATCTATACCTTCTTCTTGAGAATAACCTTTACATACCAGTCTAGCTTTGTTTCTAGATACTTGACCATCTTCACACAGCTTATTCCTGAATACCCATTTTGTTCCAATTACATTCTTATCTTTAGGTCTAGGTACAAGAGTCCATGTTTTGTTCTTTTGTATTTGTTCTAATTCTTCATTCATTGCTTCAATCCAACTTTCATTTTCCAATGCATCTTTGATATTTCTAGGTTCAAAGTCAGTAAGCAGACATGTACCTTTTAGCTTGCTTCTTGTCATAGTACCATCTGATTTGTTTCCAATGATTTGATCTGGTGTATGATGTCTTCTGACATATTTGGCTAGTATAGGTTCCTTTCCTTTTGAATGATTCATGCTGTTGTCTTCTAGGATCTCTTCTTCAGGTTGCTCAGGCTCGGTAGATATTTTATCGGTAACTTCAGGCTGAGACTCGGTCTGAATTTCTTCCTGTGACTCAGTTTGTGACTCGGTAACTATGCTCGGCTCGGTAGATATAGTTTCCTTATTGATAGTTGTGCTTGCCAATGTTTCAGGTTCAATGTAAACAAATCTTCTATAGTTCTCAGGTTCCCTTTTGCTTTCTTCTTCAGTCTTTTCTGCAAACTCATCAAATTTTACATGTATACTTTCTATGACTTTGTGAGTAGATAAGTTCAGACATTTGTATGCCTTGCTTTTGCTAGAATATCCTAAGAATATTCCTTCATCACTTTTCACATCAAATTTATTTCTTTTGGATTCTTTTAAGATATAACACTTGCTACCAAATATTTTCATGTAACTTACATTGGGTTTATAGCCATACCATAATTCATAAGGAGTTTTGAATGTGTCTTTCTTCAATTGTACTCGGTTCAAGGTATGAACTACAGTGCTGATAGCTTCCTTCCAGTACTTTATAGCGATGTTCTTTTCTATCATTAGAGTCCTTGCACAATCCATAATAGATTTGTTTCTTCTTTCTGCTATTCCATTCTGCTCAGGAGTTCTAGGAGCTGATACCTGTCTTTTGATTCCTCTTTCAATGCAAAAGTTGTTAAAATCATGGGAGATGAATTCACCACCTCTGTCTGATCTTAAGCATTTCAATCTTTTCCCTGTTTCCTTTTCCACTCTTGCTAAGTACCATTTGAACTTTTCAAATGCTTCTGATTTCTCTCTTAAATACATAACAGTCATCATTCTAGAATAATCATCAACAAAAAGAATAAAGAATTTATCTCCAGTATAGCTTTGTATTCCAATAGGTCCACATAAATCAGTATGCACAATTTCCAAAATTTCTTTAGACTGATAGTTCTTGCTCTTGAAACTAGTTTTACTCATTTTGCCAATCTGACAATTCTTACATAGACCAGTATCAGGTTTCTTCAAAGTAGGAATGCCTCTAACCTTCTTGAATTTGCTTATTTTTATCATGTTATCAAAATTCACATGACATAACCTTTTGTGCCATAGCCAACTTTCTTCTATTTGAGCAATAAAGCATGAATATTCACTGAGATCAAGATAAAATAAGTTACCTTTTGTTTGTTTGCCTGATCCAATGAGTTTTCCTTTTCCATCCAGCAGTCTTGCTTGACCATTCATGAATTCAACCTTGAAACCAGTGTTGATTAGCTGTGCTACACTTAGAAGATTATGTTTAAGTCCTTCAACCCAATAAGCATTATCACATATGAGTTCTTTGGTTAATGAGATTCTTCCTTTTCCTTTTATACAACAAGGTTCATTGTTTCCAAATCTTACATTACCACTATCACAGTCTTCTAGATATTCAAATTTTGTCTTGTCACCAGTCATGTGGTGTGAACATCTGCTGTCTATTATCCATATATCATCTTTTCTTATATGAGAAATAAGTGCCATCTTATCTTCATCATCATCAGATTCATCTTTTAGAGCAATAAAGACAATTTCTTCTTCATTATCATCAGAATCTTTAGCCATAAAACATGTTTTCTTACCTTTATCCTCGTATGATTTGAAATTCTTTTTGCCATAGTACTTGTGACTTCTCTTCTCTTCTTTGACTTGCTTGTTTGGGCACCTAGCTGCAATATGTCCAATTTCTTCACATGAAAAATAGATTAAAGGAGTTTTACCTTTATACTTACCTTTCCCTCTAGAGTACTTCTTTGCAAGTAATGCTTCTACAATTTCAAGATCACTATCAGAACTTTCTTCTGATACTTCTTCACTTTCTGACTAAACTTCTTTAATTTTCTTGTTCTTCTTTAGTGAAACCTTGGCCTCAAATGCTGATTCAATATTTTTGGAACTAGGAACATAGTTGTCATAGTTGTCTAATTCAAAGGCTGTCAATCTTCCAACTAAAGCATCCAAAGTTATATTGTGGTTTGTTTCACATCTTCTTTCTTGAATAGCTGATACTCTTATTGCATAGATAGGGAGTAATGTTCTGAGTACCTTACTTATAATAGTTTCATCTGAGATTGTTCCTCCAGAAGCTCTAATTGCACTTACACTTACTTTGATTCTTTCAACATATTTTGCAATGTTTTCATCTTCCTTCATATTCATCTTGTCAAACTGTCCTCTTAGGCTTTCTGCTTTGGCTCTTTTCACATTTGCATCACCACCATATATTTTCTTCAGTGCCATCCACATTTCATATGCAGTAGTGCAGTCTTTAATATCATCAAATTCTTCATAGCTGAGAGCAGATGCAATGTCTATCATCATGGTGTTGTGAGTCTTTTTATCTGCAATGTCTTCAACAGTTAATGCGCCATTAGGAATTGTGTATTCTTCATCAATGTATTTGCATCCTGAATCACCAATGGAAGCCAGATGAAGTCGCATGAGACCTTGCCATGCTGAAAAGTTATCTCTGTTGAGCTTTGGAATTTCCCTCTTGTAAGACATCCTGATCTTTAGCTTAGGTCCTTGAAACCCTTCTTGCAAGCACCAAAAGCTCTGATACCAATTGATGGAATATGGATGAAGTGACTGAGAGGGGGGGGTGAATCAGTCAACCATAAAACACTTCACAATTAATTCTTTCCAGATCCCTTAGGATATCTTAACAATGTTATCTGTTTTAGCATTCGGTAAATAGATTGCAGTAACTTTGAAGATGCAGAAAGTATTAGCAAAATTATCTTTTAGATATTCATCAGCACTGGTGTATGATTAAGATAGCAATTAAGAACACAAGAGACACAATATTTAACGTGGAAACCCAATATGGGAAAAACCACCAATGTATCTAGATACTGATTTTCACTTTTCTGAAGTGATGCCCGGTTAGAAGCCAACCCGGTAAAAGGTTACAAAACACACTGTTAGGTGTGACCTTGTTAGAGGATTTAAAACACCCTGCTAGGAGTGGCCTGGTAAGAGGTCTTGAAAACAATTCAATGGAATTGTCACCTTGTTAGAGGATTTACAATATGGTTGTTAAACCAACTTGGTTAAGAGATTTAGAATTCACTGTTACAATGATAAGAAGGTAACAATGAAAAGTGACCTGTATAATAATGCAACTGCCTTGCTGATTACAGATCTCTATTCTGCATATGTATGTCCTTCCTGATCGAATAAATCTGTGCTGCACCTCAAGGATATCTGAACATCCTTCACAAATTCACACACATCTTTTCTATCTTTCTTCTGTAAATCTTCTGTTGTATATCTTGTTTATTTTTCACATTTGACCTTTTATTTATATGATTTTAGATTTGTCAAATCGACATTATTTAGTATAACAGTCGGCTGAATTAAGCAAACTCTATTTGCAAAAATCCTTCAAGGGCCGACAGTGCTCGGTGACCATAACTTTCTATAATCTTTCGGAGACCGAGGGAACTTGGTAAACACAGACAATCCTTTACCTTCGATAACCGACTGAACTTGGTAAACACTAAATTTCCTTTGACGACCGACTGAACTCAGTAAACACTGAATTTCCTTTGATAACCGACTGAACTCGGTAAACATTGAATTTCCTTTGACGACCGACTAAACTCGGTAAACACTAAATTTCCTTTGATAACCGACTGAACTCGATAAACACTAAATTTCCTTTGATAACCGACTGAACTCGGTAAACACTGAATTTCCTTTGACGACCGACTGAACTCGGTAAACACTGAATTTCTTTGATAACCGACTGAACTCGGTAAACACTGAAGTTCTTTGATAACCGACTGAACTCGGTAAACACTAATATTTCTGTCTGGCAGACCGACTGAGCTCGGTAAGAATTGATTGCTGCGGATTATGACATTGTGTGACATCAAAGACAATACATAATTTGAGTAGCAATTTCCTTCAGACAATTGTTTCCAACAGGATTGCCTCCATCGGTGATTCTATCCATTTGATATCATGAGTATTGGCCTATCAAAATGTCAACACATGACATTCATGAAATACTTTGAGTATTGGCCTATCAGAACATCAACATATGATATTCACCAAGTACTCAATAAGGTACTGGCCTACAAAATATCAACACATGATATTCACCAAATACCTATCATATATCTATACAAACAACTCCTAGACCGTCAATGACATCTAACACTTAGTTGTTGATTTACAAGATATATCTATGCAAACAACTTATAAACCATCAATTTAATGACATCTAACACTTAGTTGTTGCTTTACAAGATGTATCTATACACGCAACTTATAGACTGTCAATTTAGTGACATCTAACACTTAGTTGTTGCTTTACAAGATATATTTATGCAAACAACTCATAGACCGTCAACTTAATGATATCTAACACTTAGTTGTTGCATTAACTCATCATGATCTATTTCAACATTATAAATAATGTATATCATGATTTAAGTTATTGTAAGATCGTCACCTTCCAATAACTTCTGCAAATACAAGTGATAATCATTTGGAAGTCATCACTTCCTCATGATTTACATAGGGGGTAGGCCCATTAAAAACATTCATGATTCATTAGTATAATAATAAATTATATCAAGTTTACCTCAGAAGTGTTTCAGCTTCAATAGTGAACTCCCTCTCAATATGATCAAGATTGTCACAAGTTGACTAAACCATCTACTCCCTCTGAAGCTCAAGTTTATCAACTTCTTGACCTCTTTTGAAATGTCAAACTCCCTTTGCATCTAGTCTCAATCATCAATTCATTTGCAAGCATCGAGTTCTTTCTCCCTCGAATGCAATTATCTTGTGCTTCTATCCTGAAGGTATGTCAGAGAGAGATTACAAATAGCTCACTAAACTATCTTGACTAGAAACACCAATGATAGAAGCATACATGATTTTAATAACCAATATTATAGCATGAATTAAAAAACTCAAAAATTATGTGCATTAGTAAAACATGAAATACTTATCTTTTATAAATTTCAAGTATTTCATTCTGAAAGGTGAGCCCATATAGAAAATATCATGCAAATTCATAGAATGATGTCATTATTCTCAAACATTACTATAACTCTTCACATGGACTATATCTAATATCCAAAGGTTCTATACACTATCACAACCTTCAATCTTATTAGATCTCCCTTAAAGTGTTAGGCTTTTAAAGAAGGAACCTCGCTCTTTTTTAGATTTTTTTAAATTATTATAGACCCGTACAAAGTCGGTCATAACTTTTGAACCTGAAATTTTCTCCTCAATTGCTTTGGTGAGATTCTTTTAAATGTGTTTATCACAAACATATCCAAAATTTAGCAAAACCCAACAGTGCATTTGGGAGATATGGTCTTCGTACTGAGATTGTATTTTCTGAGAAAGTTACACATTCACCATCAACAAACTACTCTCTTACATTTGCAACTTGGCTCTGATACCATGTTAAGGTTTTAGGATCATTGCAAATGTAATAGCACTATCTCATTTTGTGTGTTTTCCAAATGCAACAATCTCTTACATTTATATTGAGAATGAGCCAAGAAGAGAAATGTCCCTTCATGAGACATGTCTATTCATTAATATAATATCTCTTGAGTATTATATTAATTTCTCTAATGTTTAATAATAATAATATTTATATATATATATTTAAGTATATATATACATCTCATATATACTAAATATATATACATATATTCATTAGTATTGACTCATAGTGTTTATTCGACTGAAGCTACAAAACATCAACAAGAAGGAAAAAAGGTGTAGCAATATCTGATTTGGAGGTTAAAAATATTGAATCTCTAAAAATTGAAGGAGTAGTTTCTTTGAGAATGGAAGTTGAAAATCTTAAGTCTCAATCTAATAATTTGAAGAAGTGTTCCTAACTTTGTAAGAGGTTGGTGCTCCTGGAGTTGGTGCTCTAAGTATTTTCCATTAAGGTTCAATAAAATATAACTTCATAGTGTTTTTTTCACCCTTAGGGGTTTTACAATATAAACTTTGTGTCAAGTGTCTCATATGTTTCTTGAATTTATTAATTGCGATGTTCTATTATGTTAATTCTATCCTATAGTCTGCAATAAGAAAAAATATTGTTATGTTTAACCATTTGAGAATAAGAATTGACATTATTTGTGTAGATCATTGATTCACCTTCCCCCCTCTCAGTGATCCTAGTATTCCCAACAAGTGGTATCAAAGTAGTTTTCCCTTTTAGAAGTTTAATCAACTTGGGTTGGTCTTGGTACAAGGAATAGTATGGTAAGAAGTGTATGAACAAGAAGATGAAATATTTGTCTAAAAAGAAAGGGTTGATTGATATGCAATCTTTTGATATGGTTTCTAATGATTTGGATTCTAAAATATGTGATGCAAATATGTTATATGAGTATTAGATGATCAAGAAATAGATGGAGAGGAAGGTGTGGTTAATCTTAAAGGAGTTATTGTTGGCAATTTGGCTAATGTGGATGCATAGATGTTGTCATTATGGAAACATATGATCTCTATTGAGAGCATAGAATTTGGAATGCAAGTATGCAAAGTTGAGGGAAGAAATTGTCTAAGTTTGAATACAGTGATCCTGACAGAGCACCCGATGAAGATTTAGTTGGCGACGTCCACTGGAGAAATATTTTTGTTTGTGTAGTTAACTAAAGCTTCTATAGAGTATGAGGATACCCCATCTCAGTGCGCATAAATTTTGGAGCAGTACAAACAAAGTTATTCAAAGTTTACCGAAGACAGTTTTGTAGACAGAGCAGTTTTGGAGACAGTTTTAGCGAAAGAGTTAAGGGATTATTTTTGCTTGTCAAAATAATGAGTTAACATTATGAAGGGATGAAATCCTAGATGTTTACTCTTGGATAAAGATTTTGGATGCCGACCATGTAAAGTTATTAGCTTTAATAACTCATATATTAGGCATACTTGAAATGTAATGAAACATACAAGTGAGATGCAAAAGGAAGAAAAGATAACTTGTGATAGTTGTATATTGTGATAGAAGCAAAGGCTATTGATGCGAAGTTGTAAGTAGTACCATATTATAGTTAGAAACATTTTTGTATTACCTGTTTGGGCAGTGAGCTCAGCTGGTGATCAGGTTTTGTAATCTAACTCCTAACAGGGTTAAGGCTTCTAACAAGGCCTAAAGTCCTTTAACTAGGACAGATCTACTATATATTGTAAATTGACTCCTAACAGGGTCCAATATCCCTAACAAGATACTTTTGATTAGTGATCTTTGTGGGTACCATCCCCATCGGGGTTTTCCCTTGGCCAACGTTTCCTCGAGAACATATGATGTGTTATGAGTTCTTTCTATTTACTGCTATGTTTGTTAATCAGCTTGATAATCTTTGTATGCACTAAAGTAATCTGTTATATCCATAAGTGGGCAAAAGAAAAAGTTTGTGAAATACTGATTCACCCCCCCCCCCCCCCCTCTCAGTATTTCCTATTTCTAACAATTGGTATCAGAGCACAGTTACTCAGAGAAGGAACATTCAAGGAAAGCTTAGCAGCTTGAGTAAGATCTCTATGGATATGGATCAACTTCAGAAGAATCTTGAAGAAGCTCTTGAATAGATTGATATGCTTACTGATGAAAGAAACTCCTTAAGAAGAAAATATGAAGATGCAAAGAATGCTATTGACAAATTAAAAGGTAAGATTGAAGATCTAAAATTTGAAAAGAAATCTGATATGCTTGTTGAAGATTGTGATGAATTAGAAAAATAAAATGAGATCCTTAAGCATGAGTTGAAGATGGTAAATCTGAAGCTTAGTATGAAAGATGAAAATTTGAGATCTGATAATGAAAAATTGAAAATTGAGAATGAAGATCTGAGGTCAAGACTTGAAAAGGAAACATCCGAATCTAAAAAAGTAAAAATGCAGTATGTGGAACTTGAGAAGTATAATAAAATTGTGAAAGGTGAACTAACTCAATCTAAACAACAACTTGAAAGGCTATATTGAAAAAGTGATAAGACTGAAAAACAAATTTCTTTTGAAGAACCATTCTTTGATAGGACTAGATTTGGATATAGTATGTTTAGAACAAACCATGAAAGTAAGAAGCCAGATCTGAAGACATCTGAAAGTGTGGAGGAAATAAGGCTAGATGAGAACACATTGGAAGATCCACCTAAAGAAGAACCACCTAGAGAGAAAGAAGAATCAAAGCAATAAGAATCAAAATAGGAAGAATCATCTAAAGGTATGCAAAGAGAATTCAAAGGTAGATGTTTTGCTTGTAATACTATTGGGCACATGAAGAGAGATTGCACAGGTAAGCAATTTAAATCTTTTAATGGACATTGTTATAATTGTCATAGTTTTGGACATAGAGCTAACGAATGTAGAAGACCTAAAGTAATTTTGAATAATTATGATAGAATGATTGGGAATACTAACAATGTAGATAAGAAATCTATTGAAGAAATGAATCAAAGAAAAGTGGTAGTATGTTTTAGATGCAACAAAGTAGGACACATTGCTAGAAATTGCAGGTCACAGATTAACCAGCAAGGATAGAGATTTGGAAACAATGGAATCATTTGTCAGATATGCAACAAGTTTGGACACTCAGCAAGATTTTGCAGAATGAACAATGGAGGTTATCATCATAACCCTAATCCTAGGAACAATGCAAGAAGGAATGAAAATGCAGGAAACAAAGAGAAAGGTTGCTGTAGCAATAAAGATGAAGTAAAATTTAACAAAGGCATAGATCAAGGAGGTATAGTCAGCACTGAAAGTAGTCAGGAAGGTAATGTAACCGATGGTAAGGATGAATCTTTACCTGACCCTTCTTTAAGTACTTAAATTTTGTAAGTTTTTGTAGTTTAGGACTTAGGATTAGTGTAGATTAGGAATTTGAATGAGTTAAGTTTTGCACAGCTAGATATAGGTTTATTATGTTGTACTAATGCTATGGTTAAGTGCGCAAAAGAAAATATTGTGTTTTGCGAGGTCACAGAAAGTTTTATGGTTGCAGGTTTGCAAAATCAGCTTTTTGAGGTTTTAGCGGCAAAATGAATGAATGCGATGTCAGATCGAGTTAATGTGAAGTGTTATAAGGTTGAAATCAAATTTATTATGATTAAAAAGTGATTGAAAAGAGATTTGAAAGAAGAAAAGTGAATTGAGGATGATTTGAAGTAGTTTGGAGGTAGTTTGCAGCGACGATCATACCGAAACCCTAGATTTGCAAAGTTGAGGTATTTCTTGATCTTTAATCAGTTGATAAGATAGATATTTCTATGGTTCATAATGTTAAGGATAAGAATAGACCAAAGGTTAAGAAAGAACCAGTAGAACCAACTAAAATTGATGACAGTCTAGCATTATCATCCATACCAGACGGAGTATTGCACATTGAGAATGTTAAAGGATATTTAGGTTGTAAGTTTGAAACTTTGGGAGATGCAGATTTTAGTGATGATTACAGGAAATTGTACAATCAAGACATGTCAGTTAAACCAGCTTATGGGCACCTAGAGAACAATGAAATTATCAAATATTCCATGAAGTAGGAAATCAATGATGAGGAATGTACCAAGATCATTTTAAGTAGAATCCACAATGGGAAATTCTGGATGGAGGATAGAGTTATTGATATAATTGCCAACCTAATTCATGAAGTTACTAGATTATCAAAAGTTGGAGAGATTCCACTGAATGAAAAGAACATGAGAAAGATTGTTTTAGATAACACTGGATCTAGTTATAATGGTAGAGGAATTGTGATAAGTAAGATTAAGCAAGATGATGTTAGGTACCTTTGCAAGATCCTAACAACTAAATTTTGTGGTAGTTCAAGGGAATATGACATGGCTGCAGGAATGATTCATGTAGCTTATCTTATGTGTATTGAGAAGAAACTAGTAGACCTATGTGAAATTTTGAAAATTCAGTTATTTGAGAACTTAGAAAAGATTAAGAAGGCTAAGTACACACAGTTTAGGTTTTCATCTCTGATAACCTATATGTTTTTCCATATTTTGAGAAGATTTCCTTACACAGTTGATTGGAGTGACAATGTGAACACAATGGAAAGAATAAACTCAGTCTACATGAAGCACCTTTTTGATAAAGTTAATGACAGTGTGAAGCTTGTATTGAAGACTTTTCAGAATATTGTTAAGAACAAATCTAGGATTCCTTAATCCTTAGTTGCAAAGCATAAAGATGACATTTTTTTTATGGTTGACACTAATTTCACCTACATTGAAGCAGTTGAGCCTAGAATGGAATTCATAGACCCTCTTGGCTATGAAATATCTGAATCAGAAATAGTAGGATATGTGAATAGATTGTTAAAGTGTGAGTTGGATGGTCATGCAAATAGGTTTGGAACTTATGAAGAGAATTTCAACTCTGCAATAAGTTTGAGAGAAAAGAAGCAATCTAGTAAGAGAGTTGAATCTACTATGAAGAAAATATTGAAAGAATCAGGTATGTCAAGTCATGAGTTTGACATAGCTAAGAAGACTGTAGAAGCCTTGAGGCAAAGTGAAAATCTTGTAATTTCACCTGAGACATCAAGTGCAGATCCTATTGATCCTATTGCAGTAAAGGTAAAAGTTGAAGTACCTGAAAAAGATGAAGGAGATAAATCTTTTTCTCCTATTCCTAGCAAAAGAGTAAAAGTGAGTGCAATAGGACCCGGCAAGAGACAGAAAGTGGTTGTACCACCTATACCTAGAAATGTAGCAGTAATTAAAGATGATGATGTAGTTTCAGTCAAGAAGAAAACTTGGAAACCAAGAATTGAAAGAGTTAATGAAGATATATTAAAGCATGGAGACTTCACTAAGTTGAATAAATTGTATGATCTATATGGATCATTTGACAGATTCAACTTTGAAAATGCAATGGTTACACACATGATTGTGGCAGATAAGAAACTTAACACTATTCATGGTAAGATCCTAGAAGATTTGTATAACAAACTTATGAATAGAAAACAGAGAGCACAAGAAGAGGACATAATGATGAAGGGTGCTCTCACCTTAATACCGCAAACACATAACAGAAATAGAGAAACAACAACAATATGCAAGAACAGAAAATTGGCTTCTTATTATCTCCACAAATGTGGAATTACAAACTTTCAGAATTACAATATGCAAAGCCACATGGGCATTCCAAAACAATATTCTGTAGGACAAAGCCTCGAGCTATTACCCAGATCTACTACCCAGAACTATTCTGAACTGCCTAAGATAATAATACAGCCTTCCTTATATAGGCAATTTTCCATCGCCTGGAAGGTTCCAGAATTTTAGCCAATAAGGCTGACCAAACTTAGAATTATTTTATTTTACATTTTATTACATCATAGTCGGCTCAAGATAACCTTTGAAACCCAAACAGAAATTTTGAAAAAATTTATTTTCCGCCATTTCGGGTGGCCCAACTTTCAAAGACCATAAGTCATCACCAGTTGACCCGATCGGCTATTATAACCCCATTTCGGAAACACCACGAAGCGCTCTACAGGCTTGACTAGAGCAAGCGCTTGTCACCCAAATTTTTGACCTCATCCGGGGCCTCTAAAGCCTTCAAAACTGAGTTCAAAGTTTCTGTACCCTGCTGCCAATACCGAAAATCTTCAATATCTTCCAATATACACTTGATCTGGCAATGAAACTTTACTGGCAGGCTTATATGACCAAAATGAACCTCCAAGAAAGAAATCAGATCATTCTGAGCACATACAAAAATTACCAAAAATAGTAACTTTCCATAAATAGAAGCTCTGCACAAAATAGCCCTTATTGAATATAAAAAAAAATAGAAATATTTTTGGGTGATGCAAGATTGCTCTTACACCCAGGATGCTCCTGCATCACATAAAGATGAAAGAACTTGTAATCAGACAGTTTTGTGAAGTTAAGGATGAAGATCATTTGAAGAGATTCTTGAAGTCTCTTGGAACTTTATTGACAACTAAGAGAAGAACAATCCTTATAATGGGAGGAAAAAAGGAGGAAGTACAGAAAGAGACAGAGCAAGCAGTAATGTAAATTCTTGCAGATATAGTTGCAGAAAAGCATGTTGAATCAGACCCTCAGTAGAAGCAATCAGAGGAACCGTATGCAGAGGAAGTTGGTATTGAAGAAGTTCCATCTTCTTCACATATCAATATTGGCAAAGAATCAATGGATATTGAAGGCAGCAAAGTGACTCTAGAATCAGATGATGCAGTATTTCATGATCTAGGAAATATTATTGACAATTTGGCTTTGGGAGAGCAAGAAAAGGTCACAGAATCAGAGAAGGATATAGAGGCAGAGGAAGCACCAACTATATTAAATCAGTTCCAGCAGAGCAGTCAGTTAAAGGCAAACAAATTTTGACAGAGGCCACTACCTCTAGTGCACCCTCTAAACCAGTTGAAGACATTAGTGCACCTGACAGTAAGAAGAGGCATATTGGTTCAATGTTTGAAGACCTTGGAAAAGAAGTTGAAGATGATGATCAACGTGAGTTGATCACATCTCTGAATAAAATTATTGGAAAGAATAAGAAGGTGAAAGACCTTGAAGGAAAAGTTAGAGTTTTGACAGAGAAACTTGAGAGTTTGATCAGCACTAAGGTATCTGAATCAGATCCACTTGAGAAAGCTCAATCAGTAATGAATTCTTTTGACTCTGAATTTTCTAACTTGAAGGATATTGCTAAAATAAAAGTTTAGGAAGACTTTGAAGTAGAAATGCAACAAACTTTAAGTGTAAATATTCGAAATGATATTGGTAGTTTAGATGTATGCATAAAGAATTTGAGGAGACATTTTGAGACAGGAAAGAATTTGTACATACAATGCACTAAATCAGAAATCCTAACAGTTGAAGAGGATAAGAAGATCAAAGAGAAGTTAGATGCTATTACAGCTGAGACAAACACCTTGACAAGCCCTAATGTCAAGATAAGTTCTATAGAGAAGAGCATAAGGAAATTGAACGATGAAATCAGAATGATAGCAGAGGAGAAGAATAGAAAGATGATCAGGGTTAACATCTTGAGAGAGCATGTCTCAATCAAGATATCAATTGTTGAAGATCAAATTGAACAGTGTCTTTCAGCAAAGACATCATTTCAGAAGTTTAGTTTCAATTCCTTGCAAGCTTGTCAGACAGCAGCATACGGATTCAGTACTCTACTCAATGTTGCTGAATCCATCAGGAAGATATGGGAGAAAGATTTTGAATCTTGTAAGTTAGAGTTTGGTGATTGTATTGCAAGCCTACCAGCTTTGCAATAACTGATAATAAGGTATAAAGTTTTTGAAATTTTTGTACACCCTATCTTTGTCATTGTTGTCAAAGGGGGAGAGATCGTAGAAAATTGTATATATGTTGAGGAAGGATACTCATAGGGGGAGCTATTCTATGGAGTATGATATTGTATACATATTGTATAACTTTTGGCCACAAATTTTGTATAAGTGTTTTTGAAGTTTTGTTTGCACACTTAGCCAATTTTCCCATATGTTGCCACCAATGACAAAGGGGGAGATTATTGGCAATTTGGCTAATGTGGATGCATAGATGTTGTCATTATGGCAACATATGATCTTTATTGAGAGTGAAGAATCTGGAATGCAAGTATGCAAAGTTGAAGGAAGAAATTGTCTAAGTTTGAATACAGTGATCCTGACAGAGCACCCGATGAAGATTTAGTTGGTGACGTCCACTGGAGCAATATTTTTATTTGTTCAATTAACTAAAGCTTCTATAGAGTATGAGGATACCCCATCTTAGTGCACATAAAGTTTGGAGTAGTACGGACAAAGTTATTCAAATTTTACCGAAGACAGTTTTGTAGACAAAACAGTTTTGGAGACAGTTTTAGCGAAAGAGTTAAGGGATTATTTTTGCTTGTCAAAATAATGACTTAACATTATGAAGGGATGACATCCTAGATGTTTACTCTTGGATAAATATTTTGGATGCCGACCATGTAAAGTTATTAGCTTTAATAACTCATATATTAGGCATACTTGAAATGTAATGAAACATACAAGTGAGATGCAAAAGGAAGAAAAGATAACTTGCGATAGTTGTATATTGTGATAGCAGCAAAGGTTATTGATGCGAAGTTGTAAGTAGTACCATATTACAGTCAGAAACATTTTTGTATTACCTATTTGGGAAGTGAGCTCAGCCGGTGATCAAGTTTTGTAATCTAACTCCTAACAGGGTTAAGGCTTCTAACAAGGCCTAAAGTCCTTCCAGGACAGATCTACTATATATTGTAAATTGACTCCTAACAGGGTCCAATATCCCTAACAAGATACTTTTGATTAGTGATCTTTGTGGGTACCATCCCCACCGGAGTTTTCCCTTGGCCAGGATTTACTTGAGAACATATGATGTGTTATGAGTTCTTTCTATTTACTGCTATGTTTGTTAATCAGCTTGATAATCTTTGTATGCACTAAAGTAATCTGTTATATCCATAAGTGGGAAAAAGAAAAAGTTTATGAAATACTGATTCACCCCCCCCTCTTAGTATTTCCTATTTCTAATAGTTATTTCATCTCTAAATGTGATCAAGAGCCTTAAAAGAGAAAATCAAGATCTCAAGGTACACCTACAAGAAAGCATCGAGATTAATAAAGTTGTGCAAAATTATAGTGAATCTAAAAGGATGGTTGAATTTTTAAAAGATCAAGTTTTGGAAAGGAAAAAGGTTGAAGAAGAAGTAGTTGTTAGAGTAAAAGACAAGGAAAAGGTGTGCCAAAATTTAGAAAATGAGGTTGGATCTTTGAAAATAAGTTTAAATAATGATTCCTTGTTTAAAGAAAAAACTGAAAAAGATAGCTTGATTATCAGTCTGAGAACTAGAATGGAATAATATACAAGGACAAAATATGTAGCAATATTTGAATTGGAGGTTAAAAATATTGAATGTCTAAAAATTTAAGGAGTAGTGTCTTTGAGAATGGAAGTTTAAAAGCTAAAGTCTCAATTTGATAATTTGAAGAAGTATGCAAGCAGTTTGCATATATTAGAAGAAATCTTGAAAAGACAAAGGAACTCCAAGGCTTCTATTGGCATAGGATATGAGGTAGGACAAATATCTATGGAAGGAACTAAATATGAGACAATATTTTCTACTGTAGATGGAAATAGATTCATAGTCAGGAAAAATCCAAGAAAGAAAGTTGATTTAAACCATCATGTTGCTACCCCTAAATTTGAAGACAAGAAGGATTTTTAAGGCAATCAAAGATATAAAGGAAGAGAAAAAATGTTGGAATCACAAAAATATTGTGTATAGAAATGAGATCCCACACTTGCCATAGATGCAATCTATGATCTCAAATCATTATTACATATCATTGAGATCATTAATGATGTTCAACTTTAGTTCTGATAGGAGAGTTGAATTCACTGGATTAATGACCCTTTTTGTTTTGTAATATATTTGATATTGCAAAGAAGCCTTTTAAAGTTTTAGATTAAATGATAGAAAATGGTAACTTTTAGTAATAATAGCGAATAACATAAAATAAACATAATAGGTCATATGTGGAAACTTGACATAGAATATATAACTTCAAATTAAGCCAAGAAATATTGGATTTGTGTACAATGCACCCCATTTTGAGGGTTTCTATACAAATACAACAAAACAAATTTGCAATCAACAGGTCATATAGGCCTATATCTCCAAAATTCACATCAAATACATCAAACAAGTGTTCTAGGTGCCTAGTGTTGGAAGATTGTTGAGCATGTCAGAGTATTGGATTTGGGTGTGCTAACTTAATGTTTTGTAATTGATGTCAACATACTTGTTGTTGTCTTAGACAGTGTGTTAAGGATGTTTGGTAAGGTGGATTTTAGCTGTTTAGATTCTATACTAGAGATCTTGAGATATGATGGTGAGGTATTATTCTGGGATGTCAGTAGATCATCTACAGAGGTTCTAAGAGGCTGGCTCGACAGTTTAAGTAAGATGTGATCAAGTTTTTGGTCATTGGTGTCATAGTCTTCCTGTGAATAGTGGTTGTGTATTTGATTTGGTATGAATTAAATGTGATCTTTCAGAGGTTGCAAAGCTGGTCATTGTATGATCCTTATAATTTTGATTACAACTGGTGTTGTTCATGATTCAGAGTACATCAAGCTATCTTTTGTTATGTTTGAGTTTGGTATTTTAGAGTTCCTATTGATCAGAGTTAAAGATGAATTTGGAATTCATATTGGAGATAATGAAAAGGTTCTGGATGATATTCATGCTTCTTTTTGGTATTCTTGGATTGTGTGATGATTGTGTTGTTGATTCTCATTGCTTGTGGTGATCGGATAAGCTTCTTTGGTAGCATGTTAGTGTTTCTTCATTTAGGTCCTAATCGACTCGATGGAGTAACGTGTTGCGATCTTGGTGATGGTATATAACATGTTCAAGGATGAATATTTGGGCCATATCTAAGTCTTATCTGACTTGATTTGGATTGCATTGAGTATTGAGCATAATATTTATATCTTTTATTGTATTAGGTCTTAGCCGACCTAGGGGTTGATTATTCTTTATAATTGGTATAAATGAGAGATCATTTTATAATTGATACGTGTGAGAGAAAGGATTGTGTATATGTGTTCTGCACTTAAGGAAGAGTTGGTACTTCATTGGAATTGTATTGGCATAAGAGATGCTAATTTTTAGTTTGATTGCAAGGATTGTATGTCCACCCCTTTGTAATTGAAGTTAGATCAGTGAACCTGATTGAGGGCCAGATCTCAGATTGTATTGTGAGTAGTGAGGTTTGGACAGTGAGCCTTCATATTAGGTTGTAAGTTCGTGCTTGGAAGTGCATCCTTTGTTATCTATTTTTCTCTTAACCAGGAAGTACTTTTAACAAAATACACTCATCTAGTGGGTTTGACTACCACCGGGGTTTTACCTTAATCGGGTTTCCTTGAGAACACATCTTTATGTTTTGTGTTTTATGGTGTGGATCTTGTATTATTGTTTATCTTTCATATCTAAGTGGATAAAGTGAAATTAATGTAATTAGGTACACACAACTAATTCACCCTCCTCCCCCCTCCATCCTCTCAGTTGTGCTTGCCTCCTTTTGGGCCTAACACCTAGTTTATGGATTTTTTCTTGTTTAAAATTTGAGAATGTCTATAATTACCTAATATATGAAATTGTAATATTCTCTTTTGTCAAATATAAACTTGTGCACAGACACAAAAATGAGAAATAAAGGTTGATATGTATAGGATCTTGGCTAAATCAAAACTTGTGGTTGTGTTCCCAACTCCACAATAACTATGGTTGATGAAAAAGGGAGATTTTCTTTAGAAGGACAAGTGCTAAAATAATAATGGAAATGCTTAAATTGAAAAATATTTCCTTGAGTGCGAGATCCTTGGCATGAATTCTCACATAAGGCTTGATGTTACTTGAAAGGTGTTAATACAATCCTTCATCACATAGGAACATATCATGATTGATCATGGTTAATACTTTCTCCTTGATTTTAGATCCATGCTTAATTTATTTAAATATGCTTTATTGAATTCTCAATTATGCATGCTAAAAAACTCTTAGAGTTTGAATGAGAAATGAAGTAGTATTTATATATGTAGCTTAAACTTTTTCATATTTGATTTTCAAAGAGGGACAACATTGGAGGGTAATTTTTTCTACTTATAAACCTGACAATTATTATTTCAATTTTGGGGTCAATCTATCTGAACAAGGGCACCTTAATCCAAGAAAAAGGCAAAGGGTACTCTAGTGGGACTAGTAGTTTGGACTAGGAAAAATATTGTGAATAGGGAAAGGCACCGATTTAATGGAAACCATGTCAAAACTTAGCACAATTAGACATGGAGCATGTACATATTAGGCACAATTGTAAAGGGATACAATTTACAACATTATAGAGGGAAGTGAATGCCCATTAACAATAAATAAAAATTATTTTATAATTATTATTTAAAATTTGTGAGATATTATTCTTATAAGCATAATAAATAATGAAATTATGAAATAAGATTAATGGTTTAGAGTTATGGATCATGTTTTTCAAAATAGGCTATGTGAATATTATTTTTACACTTTTTGAGCCCCTAAATAAGAGGAAGTGAGCTTCACAAAATAGTAAGGTTGAATCGATGATGCATTAGTGTATAAGAGTGGTTACGTTCTTGTATGCAATTTAGATCTCTAACTACTAGAAATGAGATATTAACTATTTAAAGTTATTAAATCAATCTAAAGAAAACACAATGAAGATTACAAGGATTTAAATGAATTAAAAAAAAAAAATGTTTACCTTCCTTTATCCATGTAGCTTGTCTTCATTGTCCTCCTAGCCTTGATTTCTTGAATGTGGTGAGCTCTTAGATTTCCAAATGAAGCTCCTTTGTCCAAGATGTTCTCAAAGTGTGGATATTTGGTGATTTGTATGCAAAATGGTCTTCTCAAACCCAAGAAGCCTCCAAAAGTAGAAGATTTGTCCAAGATGGAGAGATGTATGCTCTTGAACTATGCTCAAGCTTCAAATGTGGAAGGATTTTGGCATTATAAGGATAATGATGATGTTTTTTGGATGAAAAATTGCATTATGATAATGCATAGAAGGTGGATGATTTGTGAAGGGAAGAGACTCAATTTATAAGATTTTTAGGAGGATCAACGATCAGGATTGCATAAAGATCAAGCGTTGAGATTCTCCCATTTTAATTATTTAATTCAAAGTGGGTGGGCGGATCCACTTTGAATATTAAAATTAAACCTACTACAAATCTCATCTAAAGTTTAGAAAGTTTCTAGATGGGTTAAAGTTGGATAAATTCGTGTGTTAACTTTAAGTGAGGTTTTGGAGGGGTTAGGAGACCTATAAAGGGTAGTTAGGGTCAAATTTAACTTCACCACTTGGTATACTTAGACTTAGGGGTTAAATTTTGGTTATTAGATGGCCCAAAACTCATTAAATGACCTTCAAAAGTAGCTCCAAAGTCAAAATCTGAGTTGTGAAGTTTGAAAATTTTGGGCAAAGTATCTCATCTTTCCCATGTGGGTTTTGACTTGGAATGATAAGGGAAGACTTTAGAGGTGGGTTATGTGAGAGTTAGGAGCCATGTCGTCAAATATAATTAAATGTAATATTTAATTCTAAGTGGGTTAAAAGGGAGATATGAATTAATTTAAATAGATAAATATATTTATTAAAATTAATAGAAGAAGGGGATTTAATTAATTAGATGGTAATGTATTACCATTTATATTAATTGGACCATAGCTAATTAATTAAATTAATTTAGCTAGAAAGCTATCATTAATTAATTAAATAATGCATAATTACTTAATAAAAAAATGCGAGTAAGATGACTAAATTTAATTAAAATTGTTAATCAGATTTAGGTGTCTACAATTCTATTGTTAGAGGATGCTTTTTATGAGTGGGGACATTAGATATTTTCTTTGAAACTGGGCACCCCAATTGAGCCCATAGATTTGCATCCATTCTTATGTATACTATTTATGATTTCTTATTCTTATGTATTTTACATAAATTAGAAATATGTCATGTGTGCTATAGTTTTTGCAGGTACACTCACAATATCAAAATATTATGAGACTAAACAATATTATGTAAAAATTGTAATGATTTATTTATTTTTACTTGATCAATACAAACTCAAAATCTCTTGAAGAACATAGAGTTTCTCCACATATTTGATGTCATATATGAATGATAAGAATAATTAGAATTTCACACTTTATACATATACTTTTACTATTGATATTGATATTTTATCAATAAAAAACCATTATGAAATGGCAAGAGATGCTAGGAAAATATTAAAAAGAAAAAAGTACAAAACAAAAAAATAAGAGAAAAAATCATAATACATATACTGGAATCAAATTAAACACCAAACTTTATTATTTGTTTTTTCTTTCTTAACTAGCCCTTGACTATCAATATTATTAATGAGTAAACATTTTATATCTATAAAAATTTAAAATATTTAAATTTTCTTAAATTTTTTTTATTAAACATTTTAGATAGATGAATAAAAATGATAATGCCTCTAAGGGACCCTCTTACTGCTAGATATGTTGCCCATGCACTAACATAGGCGATTCGAAGGATTCACACAAGTCAGAGAAGGTGATGACAAAGGAGCATCTATGACGTATACTAACCACCCACCAATCCCATAGACGTATACTAACCAAGCAACAAGAAACAATAATGATCCTCCAGAAAAATAAAACTCAATGCATCACTTTGAGAGGAAATTGAAACGACCAAATCATTAAGACCATCCAAAGTAGCTTATAAATCATATTTAATCATTTTTATTTTAAAAATATTATAATATAATAATTATAAAGAAATTAAAAAAACTATTAACTAACCTTTAAATTAAATATAAGAATTTATTAGTCCTTGCTTATATATAGGCAAGGAACTAATGTTTTCACTTGGCTATATCTAATTAGTTTCCATAATAGAAGTTAATGAAATTCTAAAGTTTAGAACAATATTTGAACTGTTTTATTTTTAAATTAATTTTTAGTCATTAATTTTATTTTTTTATTGACTACCCCTAATTTTGCTAGGGGTTTTATTATTTTTTCAACTCAAAAAATAACAAAAATAATATCTGGAAGTTTCCACTGTTTCTCTTTTCTGGAAGGCTCCATTACGTCCAGCTCCAAAACCTAGATTTGCAACCACTGTTCCTCTTGCAGCACCATCAATCTGTACGAAAGCTTATCTCCATCCTTTTCAAAACCCTTCGATTCCATGATTCACCAATTTCAATGGACTGGCCTCAAATGCCTTTCAGAAGAAATCCTTGGTTGAAAATTTCCTAGTAGATTTGCCGCAAATACCTCCACCTGACCACTTCCTGCTCCCTTTGAAACCAGAACAAAGAAACAAACAGTGTCAACGAATTAATTCTTTAGCGAGAAGATATAAATTAGCCGATAGTAGGGAAAACCTGTCTCACACCCCTGAAACCAGTCTCGCGCGCTGAAACCAGTAAAACTCCAGATTTGCATTACGGAAGTGGGAAACACGTATATTGCATGCTTTTAGCCGACTACGGCTTTCATAGCCTGCTTTCGTACGTCCCACTGTCACCTGCCAGTGTGCCTACCAACAAGATAACTTTAAGCATTAGATTTCTTAGTTGTATCAGATCAATTAGAAGAAAAGAAATGCATTCGCCTCCTGCAGATTAGCAGGCATGAAGTGTCTGTCATCACAACCAAAATCTCAGCAAAATCTCAGCGCCTCTGTCGTGCAACAAATGAGATCTTGATTCGCCATCGCTGTGGGTGAAGACTGAAGAATGGGCCCAAAATAAGAAGAAGCGATCCTCATTCTTTCTATGTAATTTCCTTTGTTTCTGAATAAAATCTCACAGAAGCAATTAACTCGTATTCATGAGATTGGAGCACAGTTTCTCTAGGTTTTATCAAATTGTTTCGATATATAATCCATTCTGATCGCTTATATTTTTTTAACATTTCTAAGCGAAAACAAAACGTTATAAATACAATTGAAAACAGAAACAACATTTTTTTTTAATTAATTGTCAAAATCTCTTATCAGAAACTTGTAAAAAATTGGTCATTCTCTTCACTTCAAATGAGGAAAAACAACCGATGATTTTTCCTTAAAGCAAAAGCTAATGTGGCTCGTCAGCAACAATTATATTATTGCTCCATTATATTTACCTCATCTCATTTCTTTTGACCCAGTGTTTTCAGTTCATTTTTTTGTTCTTTACTTTTGAAGAATGAAATGGCCACTGTTCTTAACTTGCATAGAGTTGTATAATGCCCCGACTAAGAAGGGCTGAAAATGAATCAATGTTTTGTATCTCTGCAACACTATTATGTCTAAAAATCAAAGAAAGTCAAATTTTTGCAATTTATGAATCAATTTTTGCCACTCACGGTATGTCAAATTGAATTTGGATTTGCTTCTGCCGTAGAAATCTTCATCGCTTTGCTAATTTTTATTTTACTGTTTATTCCAAATTGAGTTTAGCGTGGAGGGCATGAAAAGCTTCACGTGTTGGTGTTCAATATTGCAATGTATGCTAGAAAGCATTGCAGCATCTGCATTCTCATACTTGCTTAGGTGTTTCATAAATATATCATTAAACATTTTGCTCCTAGCAGATTAACTTGTTTTTAGAAGTCAAATACTTTTTCCATAGTTACGTTGAATTTGCAAATCTATTAAAGGAATGTTATAATATTTAATATAATGGTGGGGAAATATAGTGGCGCCTAATATGGATATTTTCTAAATAATTTATAATATAAAATTTAAATTTATATAAAATAATTTTGATAATTAATAAATGACAAATAAATTTTTTCCTATTTTTTATTATTTATTCATTTTAAAATTTGACATTTCAATTATAAAGTAATTTTTCAATTAAAAATAATTAAACATTTCTTTTAATTTTTTAAAAATAAATGTTTACATATAATAATATTAAAATTAAATTTAGAAGACTATATTTTTTAAGTTAGTCAAAATTGTTCCTCTATTTTCCACTTTTTTATATTGTATGTTTGTCTATTAAAAACTAACAAACTATTTTTTCTCCAAATTAAATTTTCTTTTACTAATTTGTTTTTAAATTGATTATAATTAAAGATATTTGAAAGCTTAAAATTTAGATATTAAATTTATAGATTAAAGTTATTTGAAATTTATATATTAGTGTAACTAAATTTTTTTTTATAAAAAAATTCATTGCAATATTTTTCGTATCATATATTAAAATATAATTTTCTAATAATTATTATAAAAAAATTATAATAAAAAAATAAATATGATATGAAGAATATAATTTTAATATTATTATTAATAAAAAAAATAATAAATTAGAATATTATTTTTATATAGTGTTCTAAATATATAAAATTTATAATATATTATATATGATAATATATAATTAAAATATGTTAAATTAGATTACTTTATCATTGTATTATATTAAGACTGTATAATATTAATATTATTATATTATTATTAAATTTATTAGATTTTACTTTAGAAAATATTTAGTCTATGATATCTCTCATATTGAAAATATAAGCTTGGTAGTACATATTAATAATTAAATATATATTTAAATTATTTAATAATAATTTATATAATTAATTATTTTAAAATTATTCTTTATTCTAATAATAATTATATTATAACACATATAACATATAATAAAATGATTTAAGAATATAGTGTATAATTTTTTTAAACTTTTGTTCTTATTTAATTTAATAAAAATTATATTATAACATATCGTATCTAATTAAGTGATGTTAAGATATGTATTATATAAAAATTTAATTTTTAAATATAAAAATACAAGTTTGTTCTTTTTTCAACTAGTCACTTTAGGTGTGAACTCAAATATTGGCAATTTGGATCACATTCTAAATAAAGTCATTTATTCTCTTTTCTTAATATTAAGTTTTGTGGATTCAACATGATATTTCAAAATTAAATTTGATTCTATCTTGATAGGTAGTTTATTTTAGATAAAGCATATAAAACTTTGAAAAATATAAATATTTCACATCATAATATTATCCACCCTACATGTATTTCAAGCTTATTAATTTAACAAAAACATCAAATTCAACTAAAGAATATTATAATTTTCATAGAGCACACACCTATCTCATTTCTAACTTCTTTTGTGTCTCCTAGGACAACAGTATGCATGGCATGGCATCAGATGGGTGATGAGACATTGAGTTTGAGCGGGTGCAAATATGTTGCATCATAGGTGTCATATTTGCATAGGTGTACGCTATCTTAAAGCACACACAAATGCAAAATGAGTCATCTACATCCTAAATATATTTATGTGCAGTGAAAACTGGTATGTAATAAATCTATGTCTTTGACTCCTTTGGAATAATGTCTTATCAGATTTTTGATCATATGGTATTCTATGCTCATTTAGGGTTTCTATTGTAGCTTCCCTCATCTTCTTTCATTGCGTGTTCATTAGCTATGGTTGTATTTGTTTTTTTGTTTGTTCAAAGTATCTTGCACAATGTCCAGGTATGTGAAGTTATCTAATCAACCACTATTTAATTACTACAATTTAATTTTTTCCCGTCATTTAATCACGTCTTTTTTTCTTATCAATTATTCCATTTTTTCTCTTCTTTAGGTTGCCACTTGTTGATCACCAAGAGGCTACAAAGAAGACTTATATTTTTACATATACAACTATTTTTTTTTTGTCTTCCCGTGTATTTCAATACCAAGGTTTACTTATGATGACATTAAATATAATATTGTACTAATGTAATTTTAATTCCTCCATAAATGTAACTACTATGTACATGACACACTTCTACAATGCAACATTCTAGTACACGATCACTTTTATATGCTTTCTTCTATTATATAAGTCTTCATTTATAATTTCAAATGATCAAAAACCTATCGGCATACCCCTTGCACTTCCTTTGGGTGCAAGTGCTAGTTTAAACACAATGGCATTGATTATTTGCATGTTGCAAAAATTGACAAAGGAAATAAAATAATCACCATTACAGCGTATGAATTAAGGACAAGGAATTAAAAGTTATGCAGTGCCTCGTCATTATGATTTTGTGACAACTTCCAAGCATGGAACTCAACAATTTTAGTGCAAACGGCAGCCACCTACACGCGGCCAGTGCCATGCCCCATACATGCCATGCCATGCCCCATACATGCAGACATGTACCGTGTGCTGGTAAATTTTGTTCTCTAGTACAGTTTAAAACTAACAAAGATAATTTTAAAATAACTTTTTAATTTAAAAATTTTATACTTACCACAATTCATTGGACTGTATTTTTTCAATGTTTTAAAATAAGTTTTTAATTTTTTAAATATAAGTAAAATAATAAATAAATATATTAGAAGTTTAATATATATTTATAAAATGCTAATAATTTATTATATATTAATTTTTTAATGTAAAATTTATATTTATTTTACAATTACATTATACTATATATAATATATTTTATACTGAGATTTTCGTATTATTATAATTATTTTTAAAATTATATATTTAATAATTTTAAATCTTAGATGCATTTCCAAACTATTGTGTTGGATACCAAGTATAATTTTAAATTATGGTTGGATGCATCTTATTTATATGGTAATGTATGAAAATAAGGCATATACCATACAATTTTAAACTAACTTTTTTCACTTAAATATTTAGATTAGGTTTTGGTTGTTTTTTTCAAAACAATTTATTTTAATCTCTCTTTCAAATATATTACAAAATCAATAAATATAATATAGAATAGTAAATTATGTATTTAGTTTTTTAAATAATATTTAGATGTTTAAATTTTATTGAAATTTTACTTATTTTAATAATATTTATATTATAATATATAATTTAGGGTTTTTAAAATATATATTACATAAATATTTAAATAATGCTATTATGTAACTTTTAAAAATAAATATATAAGTAAATAATAACAATTTTTTAATAAATATAGTTTTTGAAATTATGTATTTTAATTTTGATTATGTATCTTAATTTGGACTTATCTTAATTAACAGTGTCGAGCCACATAATACCCTAAATCGCTATTAGACTCATAGCTTTTGATGAAGTACCAACCACATTTCTTATTCTGTCCTTCACCTCACGCAAATCTAATAATACAAAAATGAATACAAATTACTTTCCTCCACTCACACATCGTTCAAAGCCCAAGGGCCTATTTTTTCAACCACAACATTTGATTTAATAACATTAAACATAAAATCAACATTTGATGCTTAGAATTGTGTTAGTTCCTTTTATGATTTTTCCTATTCAATAACTATGATTTAACCATCAAACAAATCTATCTTGCATTTTTTTGACAAAAGACAAGGACTCAAGCTCCATCAGAACTCTTGTTTTCTTATAACTAATAAAACATGAAATTTATACATAAAAATACTTAAAACACAAATTCATAATTTATACATGATTATATTTTGAAAACACAAAAAAACGCTTAAAATAAATATTCATAATTTAAACATCTTTATTATAAATAAAGTTTTATGTAAATACCAACAATTATTTATGAACATTAATGCTTACAACATTACATAAACCACTTGAGAAATCTATAATGCTGTATCCTCCTCCATATGAACGTCATAAACTAATTTTATATAGTACCTTAACCTGTTTAGGTTTATTCTTTATTATTTTTGTAATTAGGGGAGGCACCCCAGGCCAAATCATATTCAAGATAATAGCAGAGCCGCCACGGATAGAAATATCATGATTACACCACCCATTTTCTTAGCCTCAGCTTTGCCCCTACTCCCACTCGCAGTTACGCGCTCCATTACGTTGAAATCTCCTGCACAATTGTGCACAAAAAGTTAGATAACAATTTGATAAACAATTAAGGGATTAATGATATTAGATTGTTCTAAATTTCTATTGTTACCGCGTTTATCAGTATTACTGCAGGCTTGTACAATTGTAATTCTGATATCTTCAACAGTAGCCTTGTTGTAAAATTGGAAGTTGGAAAGAATTTGGTCGATACAAGTGAGCACCAACTGTGTCCCCTCATAACAACCGCTATTGCAGTACTCATCTGTTTGCTCGTAAGGAACGTTGATTGTGCCGCTTGGTGTCAAACGATGTGCAGGCGGGCATTCATACACCTTACAAAATGTTCAACACACGAATATATATGGTAAAGAAAGTTTTTAGCCCAATAGGAAAAATAAAATAAAAATTCTAAGATGTGCATAATCATTTAGGGGAAAGGGTTGTTTGATGTTCCTGTTTTGTGTTTTGTATTTTTTTGATTGAATAAATTTTTACCTTTCTTTTATTTCAAAAATTTAGAATCACTTAATGAAACTTACTTGATCGAAACAGACAAGAGCCTTCCCCACTATAATTACTGGTGGATCGTCATGTGCTGGAGGACCATCCTCAGGTTTTGGAGGACCATCCTCAGGTTTTGGAGGACCGTCCTCATGCTTTGGACCATCATCTGTATGATAAGATTATAAGTATAATCATTTTAAATCTGAAAGGAGTGAAACTTTTGTTATTTTTAGATTTCATTGAATGTGAGTTCTTTTATTAAGTTTCTATTATCTTTATGTACGTCAGCTAGCTAACATTCTGATGATCATGAAGGGTAGTTTAAAATGTTAATGAAAAAACTCACACGCAATCTAATTCAGAAATAACAATTTTTAGTACTATGAATTGTGGAAGTCTGATATCACGTGTTGGACGATCTTCTGTATGATAAGATTATGAGCATGACCATTTCAAATATCATACAAATGAAACTTGCTGTTTTTGGATTCAATTGTGACTGAATTTTTCATAAAGTTTTCAATCACATTCAATGATTCACCATCTTTATCTCTTAGCTATCTAACATCTTGATAATAAATCATTGATCATTTGTATGTTCCCTCATCTAACATCTTGTCGATAGATTATAAAGTATTTTTCACCCATAATCTAATTAAAAATGACAATTTTCAATAGAACAAATTGTAGAAAACTTACCTGCACAGCAGAATGAGATGCAGAAAAATAATAGAATGCTTGTAAATATTATGCGCTTGCAACAGATTTCCATGGCAACTTCAAGCGAAACAGACAATGTGAGCACAGCCTTTTGTTATAATTGTTTTGCATGGTAGTTCAACAAAGTTCATTTTGTTAACTTGGGCAACAAGAAAAATTACTAGCTTTCTGATTTAGCTGCCACTTGATTTGCCAAATTTGAATATTATATGCTAAAATAGCAAAGTGTGTTTGGAACAACTAGATCAACGTTATTTTCAATGGGAGTTTGGTGAGTGATGATGAAATTGTGACCAGACTTACTACAAACCATTGTCGGATTGGCCATCATTTTCTTTCTGATTTTGTAAACACGTTTTGCAAAGGAATATCTTTTCCTACTTATGACTTTATTCAGGCCATTGAAACCTCGATTTTTCTAGACGATCGGTATCAGAACACTATTTATGGCGGTGAGTTGTTGAAGACCGAGAAACATAAGGATCACAAGAAAAATCAGTAAATTTTCTCTTGCTTTTGCTTTTGGTTTGGGGGATTTTATATGAAATTTGGAAGGTTTCTTTCATTATTCATATTGAGAACCCAAATTTTAAAATAATATTTTTGTTTATGATTAAAAGTTAAATAAAATATTTACTTTTTAAAAATCATTTGGAAGTTTTGTAAATGAGTTTTTTAAAATATTTATGTATTTTTTGCAATTTGTATCATAAAGTCTTTTAAATAGTCTTTATCTTCAAAAGGTAATTAGTTGTAACAAATTACAATTAAGAACAATAAAGTTCTAGAATTTATATCTTGAAAACTATTAAATTTATTTCATTCATTTAATATTTAAAATATTTTTAGTAATCAACTTTAAAGTCTTTAATGCATTATATGATTGAGGTGGGGTTCCACAACTTTGACTTAATTTAAAAACACCATTATCTAACTCTAATGAACATAAACACCTTTAAACTACCACCATACATGAAATATCTCAAAATCATCTTAACCATCTAATAGTTAATAAAAGGTAGAAATTGGTGGAAGCAGTGCTAGAAGTGGCTGGCATACACTCTTATATTTTCTTAAATATTATTATTCATCACCCTTGAAATCAAATTTCTAGTTGTCTATTATATGACTAAAGAAGATAGTAATGCCTTGTTGGTGTTTGAAAACTCTTATGCCACTTAGGCTGCCAATATACCCTCAGATGGATTTTAGGAATGGTTAGCTCCAAAATGTAATGAGGTCTTAGGGTAACTGGACCAACTATAGGGACTTAATATGCCCTCTTCTGCTTCTGGCTCTGCAAAACCAAGGTGGGTACACCTAACCCAGTATAAACCATACTTCACACACCAAAGACTGGGTTTGAATAATAGATAAATGGATAGCAAGAAAGTACTGAATGTTAACCACACACCCATTGACTCTCCATTGCTATGGGTAGGAACCTTACACAACCAAATGCTGAAAACTTAAGGAATGGTTCTTAAATTATGTGTTTGAATCATAACAACAACAATCAGTATTTGTTGATAAAGAGATAATCATTTAGGCCAGTGCCTCATCCATTGGGCAAGATCTCCTAGAACATGACTGCTACACACACCAGACAATAGCTAAGATTCCAAGCCATAAACACACCTACAATCCCCTTCACTACTTATGAGATATCCTTACATAGACAACAAGATAGACCTATGTCCCATCTAAAGCATCATTTCATCTAATCCTGGATTAGAACTCAAGAATGGATACATATACATAAAACAATATGTAGAGGACTAAAAAGTTCAGAATCTATCTAAATTGACACAAAGGAGAGATAAGAGTCATGTACCTGTATTAAGTAAGAAAAATCCTTAGGTGTAAACAATCAATCCAGAGGAGTCAAGCTTGCAAATTATAGCTTAGACCTGCAACTTTCTCTCTATCATCAAAAAATACCAAAATAGGTCATTACAACTCAGATTGGGCAGAAGACTCACAACCAGAAATTTGAAAATCTAACTCCCAATAACCTCAAATGATCACAGAAATCCCTTTATACCAGGGTTACAATGCAAGCATATGATCATTTCAAATTTAAAATTCAAAATCACCTAACCCCACCAAGGAATTAACACAGACATGACAGGGGTCAAGCCACAGCAACAAGCACCACCAAACCAGTCAAATCTGGCCAAGACAACAATTAAAACCAATCCCTCATGTTGCAAAAACTCACTGCAAGTTCAAATGGTCACATACACTTCACGGGCTTTAAGTTTCTTAACCATTTTCCCCTAGTCGCGCAATCGCGCGGTCACAAACCTCGCCGCCATAGGAATTCGAGCTCCATTTTACGCTTGGTCGCATGATCGCATGGCTCCCAACTCACCCTTGCGATCATGCGACCATGGTCTCCTAACCACAGCCAACGGTCGGTCCAAAAACTTTGCAAAGTCCTCGGCTCCATATCACCCTCAGCGACCAATCAAAATCGAGCATGTCGGCAAGACTGGCATCCCGGGCCCACCTTAGAATTTCGCAACTGCGACGTTCGGCGGTTAGTCACATGATCACATAGCCCAAAAATGGGCTATGCGAACATGCGACAACCGCAATCTGTCACCTTCGCATAACCGCCACTACTAAGCCTAGCGGTTAGTCGTATGATCGCATAGCCTTGAAAAAGGCTATGAGATTATGCGACAAACCATTACTTACCACGCTTCGGCCTTGCCAACAACCGCCACTCCTTAAACTTGGGCCCGCCATACGCCACATGTCACACCACAATTCGCTGCCACTGCCAAGTCACACCTGCCACAGGACCCACCTGCAAACCCCTTGCCATCGGTACACCGGCTAATCAAAAATCAACACCTCAGCATTCAGAAGATGCCCCACCTCACCACCTGCTACCGGGCCCCAAGGACACGTGGCAAGCGGTCGCTGATTGCATGTTAGAAAAGTCTGACATGCGGCCATGCGACAAGCAACCCCAGGCTACCACATCACCACCTCCGAGACCACACCCCTTTTTGCCAATGGGCCCCAAGGACACGTGGCAAGTAGTCACATGATCGCATAGCAAAAACTAGGCTATGTGACCATGCGACAGCCAATCACAGGCTGCCACATCACCACCCCTGGGACCACTACCAAAGAAGCCTTACCCTTTTAGAGGATCAGATGGTTGTCGCAAAAGCCCATAGCCCTGAAAAATCTTTCGTGCTTTAACAACAACCATTGATGCTCTGACATGTCAGGACCCTCTGACCAATTCGAAAACTAGGTCCCACCATCCATCGCACTTGCGCACTAAGATTGAGGTCAAAAACACACAAGGATTTCGGCACCAAAAGACAAGTGCACAAAGCTGGAAGGCAAAGGTCGAAAACAATGAGGGTTTTCGGCAAAAGATCAAAAACATACAGGATTAATGATAGACCGAAAGGTAGCAGGGAAACCGAAAACATCACGGGTTTTTAAAAATACTGTGGGTTTTTGACACTGTGAGAGATTTTGAAATAAATTTCTGCAAACTTTAGAATTTGAATATCTTTCTGAGTTTTATGACTTAGCACGTGCAATTTGTATTGAAGAAGGGTGACACATTGAAGAGCACAGGGCAGGACACTTAACAAAATATTTGTAGGGAGGAGGCCATTTTCAAAAGATTTTTGCTATGACAGAAAACTGGCCTAACAGTGGCTCTAGTTGGGGATGCATGTCTCTTGCAGGCATGGCAAGAATTCAGAATCACTGGGAGAAGTAGACCACACCCAGACAAAACAACTAGGCCCTCACCCCACTTTAATCCCAAAATTTCACAGACTGGTTCCCCACAAAAATTTGGCACCACTTGATAGGATATACAGAATATACACAAGCAATCATCTGGATGCCAAAGGAGTGCCATCCTTTTCCTCTATCAAAAACTTGGTTTCTGCTCTCAAAATCAAACAAAGGTCTGAAACCTTTATTACATGCATGATGATAGAAATCATTGTTAAGCACATACTAAAGAACAACTCTGGATTTACCATCACCAATGCCTTCCTTCATATGTTCCCCCACAAACTCACTATTTGGAAAACATGCATCATCAAAATCATCATGGATTGAAACATATGAAAGGGGACAAGAAATTGATACCTTTTCTTCCTGGCTGTAATCATCTAGCTCATCTTTAATGCATTCTTGCATATCAAAAGAAAAGCAACTATACTCACTTTCACTTACCTCAGCCAAGGCCACTGAAACATACTCATATATCTAGTTACTCGAGTTTATCAAGTCAGATTTCTCTTGATAAATCACATCTTTATCCTCACTACTTGGTGGCAGAAGAAAAACATTGTCCCAATGTAATGCATCTTCATCAACAGAGCAACATTCATCCTGCACTACCCTTCTTTCAACTGGCCTCATTTGTGAGGGAGACTCCAGATCAACTGTATATGAAGCTTTAAGTGCAGAAGGTGAGTAATCCTCAACAAATTCCATTCTCTGAGCACACTCCTCAAATAATGGGTTAGAAACAACATGGAATTATTTCTCATAGTAATTCAGACAAAGCTCCATCTGGTTCTCACTAGTGTCCTCATCAAATAACTCATTGGCAACAACACTATATATGTCTTTATTTCTATCATCATACACATCTTCAAAAGAAGAAGAGAATTCAGAATCTGAGCTAGAGCATGACTCACCATCACTGCTGTCAACATATGAACAATCAGTGTTGTACTCATCAGAAGAACCATCCCATGGATTTCCCAACAAGTCTTCAACCTCCAAGACTTTATAATCATCATCACTGTCATTACTTTCTTCTTCCCATGTTGCATCTAACTCATATGAAGACACCTCTACATCATTGCCTTCATCACCCTCACTTGAGTAACCACTTTTAGCACTATGTTCTTCTGACTATGACTGATATGCAAATGAATTATATTCCTTATCTTGTGCAGCAACTTCAAACTCATCATTAGAGACATAACTTTCAGCCTCTTCATTTTCATAGGACTGAGACATAGAAGCAACAATTTCATGTCTAGGAACATCAGTAGCATTATATTTATAATCCATATTACAAGGATTGACTACGGTAGCTAATTCACAACTCAAAGCACCAATACACTACTCAATCCTATTAGGGTCTGGAATATATCTTACTATTGTAGCGTCCTGAATACATGTCTTATCAGTAGCAAAAGACTCAACAACATTTATACACATATTTTGATTTGACATCTCAACTTGATTACAAACCACAGCAGAAGTGTTGATACACTGATTTGGGATTGCATTATTAGCACTACATTCTTCTTTTCTTTCATATTAGTTACCGGCAGACACTCATAGAAAAAAGACCTCTGGTCAATCCATATTTCAAATTGTTTTCAATATCCATTGTAGTTACAAATGCCTGATATAAACTTTGTGGTTGTTTATCCCTCAACAAGAAACCCATTTTTTGGTCAAATGCACTCAAGTAAATGACCAAACAAATTTGATCATGTGGTCTGTAGTTTTCAGGGATATCTAATAATGTCCTAGTGAATCTGCTATTAAATCCTTGAATCAACTCACCTTCCTCAATCTGAATTCCCATCAAATTGTCCAACATTGATTTTACATCTACCTAGCTATCAAAATAATTAATGAAGCAAGAACTCAACTCATCCCTTGAAGAAATAGAGGCTCCAGGCAAAAATGAAAACCACTCCCTTTCATCTCCCTCAAGGGTCTACACAAATAACCTCATCCACAAATCCTCATGGCAGACATGAAAATCACACATAAATTAGAAAAAGCCTGCACATGCTTTCTTGCTGATGGACACTGATTCCTATTAAACTTTGGTAGATACTCCCTGATTTCATCAGGGACTTTGTTGGGGAAATCGGGTATGCCATCATAAAAAAATGGTGCATAACCCCTACCAATAGGACCCCTAAGCACATCCATCACTGATATACAACCTTGTGCATTTACACTTTATTCTTTGTAAATCAAAAACAGGGAATCAAAACACTTGTAAATGACTCCCACCTCTGACTTAGCTATTCTGAGATACTTCAAACTTGTCCTATCCCTTTAATGACAAAATCATTTGATTAGGACATGCATATACATAAAAATTTGATGGAGAATACCTAGATTACCCTGCTGAATGCTGCTGCCTTCTTCTCAGCTAAATGAAGTCCCAACAAAACTTCACAACTTAGGTTCTTTCTAGCATAGAGTCGCTACCTCTATTCACAGGACACAAACTTTACTGATCTGTCTTGAAACACCAAGAGACTTTGAGCACTCCCACAGCAAAACCACATATAAATCAATCAACAAATCCAGGTAGCACATTTGCAAATCTGAAAAGCAATTCTCAGATTGGAAAACATACAAGACTCTTCCCCAAATTGAATACAATAAGACTCTAGGATACTTTTATCAGTAAACTTATTTCATTTCCCCAGTAGAGTCACCATCTTGTTGGTATTTAAAAACTCTTATGCCACTTAGGCTGCCAATATACACTCAGATGGATTTTAGGAATGGTTAGCTCCAAAATGTAATGAAGTCTTACGGTAACTTGATGAAGGGTGCTCCCCTTAATACCACAAACACATAACAGAAATAGAGAAACAACAACAATATGCAAGAACATAAAATTGGTTTTTTATTATCTCCACAAATGTGAAATTACAAACTTTCAGAATTACAATATGCAAAGCCACATGGGCATTCCCTTACAATATTCTATAGGACAAAGCCTCGAACTATTACCCAGATCTACTACCCAGAACTATTTTGAACTACCTAAGACAATAATACAACCTTCCTTATATAGGCAATTTTCCACGGCCTGGGAAGGTTCCAGAATTTTAGCCAATAAGGCCGACCAAACTTAGAATTATTTTATTTTACATTTTATTACATCATAGTCGGTTCAAGATAACCTTTGAAACCCGAACATAAATTTTGAAAAAAATTATTTTCTGCCATTTCAGGTGGCCCAACTTCCGAAGACCATAAGTTATCACCAGTTGAACCGATCGACTATTATAACCCCATTTCAGAAATGCCACGAAGCGCTCTACACGCTTGACCCAAGCAAGAACCCGTCACCCAAATTTTTGATCTCATTCAGGGCCTCTAAAGCTTTCAGAACTGAGTTCAAAGTTTCTGTACCCAGCTGCCAATACCAAAAATCTTTAATATCTTCCAATATACACTTGATCTGGCAATGAAACTTTACTGGCAGACTTATATGACCAAAATGAACCTCCAAGAAAGAAATCAGATCATTCTGAGCACATACGAAAATTACCAAAAATAGCAACTTTTCATAAATAGCAGCTCTGCACAAAATAGCCCTTATTGAATATAAAAACATAAATTTTTTATTTTTTTTGGGTGATGCAAGATTGCTCTTACACCTAGGATGCTCCTGCATCAAACACCCAGGGTAATTTGAGAAGTGACCCTGTCATGACTCAGGTGTGGAGAGGAAAACCAAGATGGCTAACCTCCTCCTTTGTCAGCCATGATGAATCTTCAATAGGTCGTCCTTTCCACTTGACCAGATATTCTTCATATATCCTGTTCCTTGTGCTTCTGCCAACACGACTGTCTAGTATATCTGTGATCTCCTTAGTGTCTGAACTAGTTGCTGGAATACTCCACTGTGCTGCTGTGATCTCATCTTCAACACCTCTTTCATGATACTCTGTCAGATCTGAAATGTTAAACACTGGTGAAATATTTAGCTCAGTAGGCAATTCTACCTCATATGCATTTCCTGAATCATGTTTCTTCAGTATCCTACATGGTCCAAACTTCTTCATTTTCAGCTTATTATATGTACCAACTGGAAACCGCTCCTTTCGCAAATGAACCATGACTTCATCACCAACCTGAAATTCCTTATACCTCCTTTTCTCATCTGCCTTAGCCTTATACTGTGCATTCATCTTGGTAATATGCTTCCTCACCTCCCCATGGATGTTCTTCAAGTGTTCTACAAAATTTTCAGCTTCAGCACTATTTATTTTTCCTTTATCTATCTTCCTCAATTCAGATGCATTTCTTGGACTACTTCCATATACAATTTGGAATGGTGATTTACCAGTGCTCCTATTGACAGAATTATTGTATGCAAATTTTGCTTATGGTAAAATCAAATCCCATCCTGTTGGCTTATCTCCAATCAAACATCTCAGCAAATTTCTCAAACTCCTATTCACCACCTCTGTCTATCCATTAGTCTGTGGATGATGTGATGAACTGAACTTCAAATCTGTCTTTAACTTCTTCCACAATGTACGCCAGAAATATCCAACAAACTTAGTATCCTGATCTGAAACTATGGTCTTTGGCAGACCATGAAGTCTCACTACTTCTCCAAAAAATAATTCGGCTACATGAACAACATCATTAGACTTCTTGCATGGAACGAAATGTGCTATCTTTGAAAATCTGTCAACTACCACAAAAATTAAATCGTGTCCCCGCTGAGTCCTCGGTAAACCAAGAAAAAAGTCCATACTGATATCCTCCCAAGGCTTCTCTGGTATAGGTAATGGCTGATACAACCTTGTATTCTGCTTCACTCCTTTCACCATCTGACATACTCTACAACTCTGTACAAACTTCTTCACATCTTGTTGCAATTGTGGCCAATAATAATTCTCACCAACCAAAGCAAGGGTTTTATCACGACCAAAATGTCCAGCCAATCCTCCACTATGCTTCTCCCTGATGAGATTCTCCCTCATAGAACTTCGTGGAATGCACAACTAACTCCCTCTGAATAGCATATCATCTTGGATGATAAAATCTAGCCATTTCGTCCTATCTAGAGTAATAGGTTCTGTACAAGCTTTCCAAGCTTCACCAAAATCAGGATCCTCTGGATACAAATTCTTGAGTTCCTTGAACCCAACCACTTCAATCTGCATTTCTATCAGTAATAGTTGCCTTATGCTAAGAGCATCTACAACTCTATTAGACTTTCCACTGCTGTGTTTCAAAATAAATGTATAACTCTGCAAAAAATCAACCTATTTCAAATGCCTTTGATTCAATTTTTCTTGACTATTCAAATATTGCAAAGCTTGATGATCAGTATACAAAACAAACTCCTTAGGAAGCAGATAGTGCCTCCACTTTTTCAATGCCTGAACTATAGCATAAAATTCCTAATCATAAATAGAATATTTTCTCTTGGCATCATTTAATTTCTCACTGAAATAAGCAACATGTTTACCTTCTTGGCTCATAACAGCTCCTATTGCAGTACCACTAGCATCACAATCTACTTGAAACACCTTATTAAAATCTGGAAGTGCTAAAACTGGATATTCTATAACTTTTTGATTCAACAATTGAAAACTCTTTTCTGCCCCATTAATCCACTTAAACTCTTTTCCATCCCCTCTCATTGTTTCAGTCAAGGGTCCACAAATACTACTAAAATTTTTGATAAACTTTCTGTAAAAGCTAGCCAAACCATGAAAAGATCTTACTTCAGTAGCACTTCTTGGAGTAGGCCATTCAAGGATAGCCTGTACCTTCTTTGGGTCTATTTTTAGATCTTCTCATGAAACTACAAACCCTAAATGCACCAACTCTTTCTTCACAAAACTGCACTTCTTCAAATTAATCAATAATTTCTCTTCTCTCAACTTCTCAAATACCATACGAATATGCATCATATGCTCATCCAATATCTTACTAAAGATCAAAATATCATCTAGGTAAACAATGACAAACTTACCTAGAAATTCTTTCAGAACTTCATTCATGAGCCGCATGAAAGTGCTCGGTGCATTGGTTAGTCCAAAAGGCATGACTAACCACTCATATAGTCCTTCCTTTGTCTTGAAGGCAGTCTTCCATTCATCTCCTTCTCTGATCCGAATCTGATGATATCCACTCCTCAGATCTATCTTTGAGAAATACATAGCTCCACTCAAACAGTCCATAATATCATCCATTCGTAGCAATGAAAACCTGTACTTGATTGTGATCTTGTTTATTGCTCTAGAATCTGTACACATCCTCCATTCTTCATTCTTCTTTGGTGCTAATATTGATGGTACAGCACAGGAACTCAGACTCTCACAGATCAATCCTTTCTGTAACAGTTCATGTACTTGTCTGTTCAACTCCTCACTTTCTACAGGTGTCATTCTGTGTGCTGCCTTATTCGGCAAACTCGCTCTTGGGATCAAGTCCATCTGATGACTAATTTTCTTGACTGGTGGTAATCCATCAGACACGTTATCAGATACAATATCCTGAAACTCATTCAACAAATCTGCAATTTCTACAGGAACATCTTCTACTTCCTCTTTACAAACTTTTGGAATTAAAGTAAAACATACATGCTCATGCCTCATACCATCTAGGAAATTTTTTCCATCAACAAAAGTTATCCTTGCATTACCACATACTTTTTCTTCAGTCTCCTTCAATGGTTTTAGCTTATGTCGCACTCCATCCTTTGTTAGGGAATAGGTATTCGCACGACTATCATGTACAGCACATCTGTCAAACTGTCATGGTCTACCCAACAACATATGACATGCATCCATAGATATGATATCACACAATACCTCATCTTGGTATCCGCCAATCTTGAACTTCACTAGGCATTGTTCATTGACTATGACCTTGTGGTCATCCTGTACCCAAGCAATCCGATATGGATGTGGGTGTTTCTATCTATAGAGCTTCAACTTTATCACCATCTCTTCTGACACCAAATTGTCAGTACTTCCACTATCAATAATCACATCACAACATTTACCTTCACACTTGCACATGGTGTGAAACAGGCTCCTCCTTTGCTCAGGTTCATTCTCACCACTCAACAAGACTCTTCTGTTAATCAACATTTCTCCTCTTTCAGCATCTTCAGAATTTGATGATCTGACATCTTCATCTACATGTGCAACTCTGGCCTGGCATTCATTCCTCCTGTCTGTTCTGCCTTGGTGCTAAGGACATTCAAATGCCCTATGACCTTCTTCTCCATAGTGAAAATATTTTCCATGAAAGCCACCTCTTCCAGATCCTTGTCCTCTTCCTCTTCCTCTCTGATCTCTATTATTCTGATCCTGGAAGCGATTGGAATTATTTCCTCACTAATTCTGACTGCTACTGGACTCATCCTTCTTTTTTGGATCTTCATTTTGGCCACCATATGACCGTTCACCAGATCGTCCACCGCGACCTCTTCCGTTTTGTCTGCTCTCAAACTTCTTGTTCAGCTTTTCCTCTACTTTTAGGAAAAATTGGTATCCCTCTTCAATACTGTTCATTCGAACCAGATTCAACTCCTCCTGAATGCTTGGCCTTAACCCATTAAGGTATTGGGCAACTTTCTCCTTATCAGCTTCTGCATGGCCTGTTCTGATGAGAAGTCGATAGAACTCATCTGTATACTCCTGAATAGATCTTCTTGCTTGCTTCAAACTCTACATTTTCTTCAGTAGGTCAAGTTCATAATTAACAGGAATGAACTGTCACTTCAATTTATCCACCATCTAATCCCATCTCGTGATTTTCTCCTTTCCCTTTCTATTTCACTCCAACTGAATCTCTTGCCACCATATCTTCGCATGACCTTTCAGTCTGGCCTTCGCAAATTTGACCCTATCAAGATCCTCAACATCTTCATACTCAAAATATTCCTCACATTCATTGATCCAGTTGATCAATTCTTCTAGGTTAAGATTTCTAGAAAATGTAGAAATCTCAATCTTAGGTCTTTTCCTAATCTTAAAAATAGCCCAAAAAAGTCTTTCTTCCTCCTAGTTCACAATTTTGAGTTCTCCTTCTTGATATTATTCTTCAGCTTCATCCTCGCTTTCATCTCTGACATTAAGATTCATTCCTCTACAAATCTCTTCTTGCAATGCTCGCACTTGTCTCTGCAGTGCCCTAACCTCAGGTGTTACAACACCAGCTCTTCCGCCACGTTCCCTTCATGGAGGCATTTTTGTGATGTGCGCTGAAACCCTAACCACGGTCCTAGTGCAAACTGCCTCACAGTCGGCGATCTTTTTACACACTCAGGAACTCCTGCTCTGATACCACTTGATGAAGTGTGCTCCCCTTAATACCACAAACACATAACAGAAATAGAGAAACAACAACAATATGCAAGAACAGAAAATTGGCTTCTTATTATCTCTACAAATGTAGAATTATAAACTTTCAGAATTACAATATGCAAAGCCACATGGGCATTCCCTTACAATATTCTATAGGACAAAGCCTCGAACTATTACCCAGATCTACTACCCAGAACTATTCTGAACTGCCTAAGACAATAATACAGCCTTCCTTATATAGGCAATTTTCCACCGCATGGGAAGGTTCCAGAATTTTAGCCAATAAGGCCGACCAAACTTAGAATTATTTTATTTTACATTTTATTACATAATAGTCGACTCAAGATAACATTTGAAAGCTGAACACAAATTTTGAAGAAAATTATTTTTTGCCATTTCAGGTGGCCCAACTTCCAAAGACCATAAGTCATCACCAGTTGACCCGATCGGCTATTATAACCCCATTCTAGAAATGCTACAAAGTGCTCTACAAGCTTGACCCACGCAAGCGCCCATCACCCAAATTTTCAAATTCATTCGGGGCCTCTAAAGCCTTCAGAACTGAGTTCAAAGTTTTTGTACCCTGCTGCCAATACCGAAAATCTTCAATATCTTCCAATATACACTTGATCTGGCAATGAAACTTTATTGGTAGACTTATATAACCAAAATGAACCTCCAAGAAAGAAATCAGATCATTCTGAGCACATACAAAAATTACCAAAAATAGTAACTTTCCATAAATAGCAGCTCTGCACAAAATAGCCCTTATTGAATATAAAAATAGAATTTTTATTTTTTTTGGGTGATGCAAAATTGCTCCTACACCCAGGATGCTCCTGCATCAGACACCCAGAGTAATTTGAGAAGTGTCCCTGTCACGACTCAGGTGTGGAGAGGAAAACTAAGATGGCTAACCTCCTCCTTTGTCAGCCATGATGAATCTTCAACAGGTCATCCTTTCCACTTGACTAGATATTCTTCATATGTCTTGTTCCTTGTGCTTCGGCAAACACGACTGTCCAGTATATCTGCGATCTTCTTAGTGTCTGAACTAGTTGCTGGAATACTCCACTGTGCTGCTGTGATCTCATCTTCAACACCTCCTTCATGATACTCTATCAGATTTGAAATGTTAAACACTGGAGAAATATTTAGCTCAGTAGGCAATTCTACCTCATATGCATTTCCTGAATCATGTTTCTTCAGTATCCTACATGGTCCAAACTTCTTCATTTTCAGCTTGTTATATGTACCAACTGGAAACCGCTCCTTTCGCAAATGAACCATGACTTCATCACCAACCTGAAATTCTTTATACCTCCTTTTCTCATCTGCCTTAGCCTTATACTGTGCATTCATCTTGGTAATATGCTTCCTCACCTCCCCATGGATGTTCTTCAAGTGTTCTACAAAATCTTCAGCTTCAGCACTACTTATTTCTCCTTTATCTATCTTCCTCAATTCAGATGCATTTCTTGGACTACTGCCATATACAATCTGGAATAGTGATTTACCAGTGCTCCTGTTAACAAAATTATTGTATGCAAATTCCGCTTGTGGTAAAATCAAATCCCATCTTGTTGGCTTATCTCCAACCAAACATCTCAGCAAAAATCTGTCAACTACCACAAAAATTGAATTGTGTCCCCGCTGAGTCCTCGGTAAACCAAGAATAAAGTCCATACTGACATCCTCCCAAGTCTCCTCTAGTATAGGTAATGGCTGATACAACCCTGTATTCTACTTCACTCCTTTCGCCATCTAACATACTCTGCAACTCTGTACAAACTTCTTCACATCTTGTTGCAATTGTGGCCAATAATAATTTTCACCAACCAAAGCAAGGGTTTTATCACGACCAAAATGTCCATCCAATCCTCCAGTATACTTCTCCCTGATGAGATTCTCCCTCATAGAACTTCATGGAATGCACAACTGACTCCCTCTGAATAGCATATCATCTTGGATGATAAAATTCAGCCATTTCGTCCTATCTAGAGTAACAGGTTCTGTACAAGCTTTCCAAGCTTCACCAAAATCAAGATCTTCTGGATAAAAATTCTTGAGTTCCTTGAACCCAACCACTTCAATCTGTATTTTTGTCAGCAATAGTTGCCTTCAGCTAAGAGCATCTGGAACCCTATTAGACTTTCCACTACTGTGTTTCAAAATAAATGTGTAACTCTGTAAAAACTCAACCCATTTCAAATGTCTTTGATTCAATTTTCCTTGACTATTCAAATATTGCAAAGCTTGACGATCAGTATACAAAACAAACTCGTTAGGAAGCAGATAGTGCCTCCACTTTTTCAATGCCTGAATTATAGCATAAAATTCCTAATCATAAATAGAATATTTTCTCTTGGCATCATTTAATTTCTCATTGAAATAAGCAACAGGTTTACCTTCTTGGCTGATAACAGCTCCTATTGCAATACCACTAGCATCACAATCTACTTGAAACACCTTATTAAAATATGGAAGTGCTAAAACTGGTTGTTCTGTAACTTTTTATTTCAACAATTGAAAACTCTTTTCTGCCCCATTAGTCCACTTAAACTCTTTTCTATCCCCTCTCATTGTTTCAGTCAAGGGTCCACAAATACTGCTAAAATTTCTGATAAACATTCTGTAAAAGCTAGCCAAACCATGAAAAGATCTTACCTTAGTAGCACTCTTTGGAGTAGGTCATTCAAGGATAGCCTGTACCTTCTTTGGGTCTTTTTTTAGACCTTCTCCTAAAACTACAAACCCCAAATACACCAACTCTTTTTTCACAAAACTGCACTTCTTCAAATTAATCAACAATTTCTTTTCTCTCAACTTCTCAAATACTATACGAATATGCATCATATGCTCATCCAATATCTTACTAAAGATCAAAATATCATCTAGGTAAACAATGAAAAACTTACTCAGAAATTATTTCAGAACCTCATTCATGAGCCGCATGAAAGTGCTCGGTGCGTTGGTTAGCCCAAAAGGCATGACTAACCACTCATATAGTCCTTTCTTTGTCTTGAAGGCAGTCTTCCATTCATCTTCTTCTCTGATCCAAATTTGATGATATCCACTCTTCAGATCTATCTTTGAGAAATACATAGCTCCACTCAAATAGTCCATAATATCATCCATTCATGGCAATGGAAATCTGTACTTGATTGTGATCTTGTTTATTGCTCTAGAATCTATACACATCCTCCATTCTTCATTCTTCTTTGGTGCTAATATCGCTGATACAGCACAGGGACTCAGACTCTCACGGATCAATCTTTTCTGTAACAGTTCATGTACTTGTCTGTTCAACTCCTCACTTTCTGCAGGTGTCATTCTGTGTGCTGCCTTATTCGGAAAACTAGCTCCTAGGATCAAGTCCATCTAATGACTGATCTTCCTGACTGGTGGTAATCCATCAGGCACGTTATCGGATACAATATCCTGAAACTCATTCAACAAATTTGTAACTTCTACAGGAACATCTTCTGCTTCCTCTTTACTAGCTTTTGGAATTAAAGAAAAATATACATGCTCATGCCTCATACCATCTAGGAAATTTCTTCCATCAACAAAAGTTATCCTTGCATTACCACATACCTTTTCTTCAGTCTCCTTCAATGGTTTTAACTTATGTTGCACTCCATCCTTTGTTAGGGAATAGGTATTCGCACGACCATCATGTATAGCACATCTGTCAAACTGCCATGGTCTACCTAACAACATATGACATACATCCATAGATATGATATCACATAATACCTCATCTTGGTATCCACCAATCTTGAATTTCACCAGGCATTGTTCATTGACCATGACCTTGTGGTCATCCTGTACCCAGGCAATCCGATATGGATGTGGGTGTTTCTGTCTCTTGAGCTTCAACTTTGTCACCATCTCTTCTGACACCAAATTGTCAGTGCTTCCACTATCAATAATCACATCACAACATTTACCTTCACACTTGCACCTGGTGTGAAACAGGCTGCTCCTTTGCTCAGGTTCAATCTCAGCACTCAATAGGACTCTTCTGTTAATCAACGTTTCTCCTCTTTCAGCATCTTCTGAATTTGATGATCTGGCATCTTCATCTACATGTGCAACTCTGGCCTGGGCTTCATTTCTCCTGTCTATTCTACCTTGGTGCTGAGGACATTCAAATGCCCTATGACCTTCTTCTCCACAGTGAAAACATGTTCCACGGAAGCCACCTCTTCCAGATACTTGTCCTCTTCCTCTTCCTCTTTGATCTCTATTATTCTGATCCTGGAAGTGATTAGAATTATTTCCTCACTTATTCTAACTGCTACTAGCCTCATCCTTATTTTTTGGATCTTCATTTCGGCCACCATATGACCGTCCACCAGATCGTCCACCGCGACCTCTTCCGTTTTGTCTGCTCTCAAACTTCTTGTTTAGCTTTTCCTCTACTTTTAGGGCAAAATGGTATCCCTTTTCAATACTATTCATTCGAACCAGATTCAACTCCTCCTGAATGCTTGGCCTTAACCCATTAAGGTATCGGGCAACTTTCTCCTTATCAGCTTCTGCATGGCCTGTTCTGATGAGAAGTTGATAGAACTCCTCTGTATACTCCTGAATAGATCTTCCTGCTTGCTTCAAACTCTGCATTTTCTTCAGTAGGTCAAGTTCATAATCAATAAGAATGAACTGTCACTTCAATTTATCCACCATCCGATCCCATCTCGTGATTTTCTCCTTTCCCTTTCTATTTCGCTCCAACTGAATCTCTTGCCACCATATCTTCGCATGACCTTTCAGTCTAGCCTTCACAAATTTGATCCTATCAGGATCCTCAACATCTTCATACTCAAAATATTCTTCACATTCATTGATCCAGTCGATCAATTCTTCTGGGTTAAGATTTCTAAAAAATGTAAGAACCTCAATCTTAGGTCTTTTCTCAATCTTCGAAATGGCCCGAAAAAGTCTTTCTTCCTCCTGGTTCACAATTTTGACTTCTCCTTCTTTATATTCTTCTTTAGCTTCATCCTCGCTTTCATCTCTGACATTAGGATTCATTCCTCTATGAATCTCTTCTTGCAATGCTCGCACTTGTCTCTGCAGTGCCCTAACTTCAAGTGTTATAACACCAGCTCTTCCGATACGTTCCTTTCATGGAGGTATTTTTGCGATGCGCGCTGAAACCCTAACCACGGTCCTGGTGGAAACTACCTCACAGTTGGTGATTTGTTTACACACTCAAGAACTCCTGCACTAATACCACTTGATGAAGGGTGCTCCCCTTAATACCACAAACACATAATAGAAATAGAGAAACAACAATAATATGCAAGAACAGAAAATTGGCTTCTTATTATCTCCACAAATGTGGAATTAAAAACTTTCAGAATTATAATATGCAAAGCCACATGGGCATTCCCTTACAATATTCTGTAGGACAAAGCCTCGAAGTATTACCCAGATCTACTACCCAGAACTATTCTGAACTGCCTAAGACAATAATATAGTCTTCCTTATATAGGTAATTTTCCACCACCTAGGAAGGTTCCAGAATTTTAGCCAATAAGGCTGACCAAACTTAGAATTATTTTATTTTCCATTTTATTACATCATAGTCAGCTCAAGATAACTTTTGAAACCCGAACAAAAATTTTAAAAAAAATTATTTTCCGCCATTTCAGGTGGCCTAACTTCTGAAGACCATAAGTCATCACCAGTTGACCCGATCGGCTATTATAACCCCATTTCAGAAATGCCACGAAGTGCTCTATAGGTTTGACCTATGGAAGCACCCATCACCCAAATTTTTGACCTAATTCGGGGCCTCTAAATCCTTCAGAACTTAGTTAAAGGTTTCTGTACCCTGCTGCCAATACCGAAAATCTTCAATATCTTCCAATATACACTTGATCTGGCAATGAAACTTTACTGGAAGACTTATATGACCAAAATGAACCTCCAAGAAAGAAATCAGATCATTCTGAGCACATACAAAAATTACCAAAAATAGTAACTTTCCATAAATAGCAGCTCTGCACAAAATAGCCCTTATTCAATATAAAAATAGAAATATTTTTTATTTTTGGGTGATGTAAGATTGCTCTTACACCTAGGATGCTCCTGCATCAGACACCCTAGGTAATTTGAGAAGTGACCCTGTCACGACTCAGGTGTGGAGAGGAAAACCAAGACGGCTAACCTCCTCCTTTGTCAGCCATGATGAAACTTCAACAAGTCATCCTTTCCACTTGACCAGATATTCTTCATATGTCATGTTCCTTGTGCTTCTGCCAACACGACTGTCCAGTATATCTGTGATCTCCTTAGTGTCTGAACTAGTTGCTGGAATACTCCACTGTGCTGCTGTGATCTCATCTTCAACACCTCCTTCATGATACTCTGTCAGATCTGAAATGTTAAACACTGGTGAAATATTTAGCTTAGTAAGCAATTCTACCTCATATGCATTTCCTGAATCATATTTCTTCAGTATCCTACATGGTCCAAACTTTTTCATTTTCAGCTTGTTATATGTACCAACTGGAAACCGCTCCTTCCGCAAATGAACCATGACTTCATCACCAACCTAAAATTCCTTATACCTCTTTTTCTCATCTGCCTTAGCCTTATACTGTGTGTTCATCTTGGTAATATGCTTCCTCACCTCCCCATGGATGTTCTTCAAATGTTCTGCAAAATCTTCAGGTTCAGCACTACTTATTTCTCCTTTATCTATCTTCCTCAATTCAGATGTATTTCTTGGACTACTTCCATATACAATCTGGAATGGTGATTTACCAATGCTCCTGTTGATAGAATTATTGTATGCAAATTCCGCTTGTGGTAAAATCAAATCCCATCCTATTGGCTTATCTCCAACCAAACATCTCAGCAAATTTCCCAAACTCCTATTCACCACCTCTGTCTGTCCATCAGTCTGTGGATGCTGTGATGAACTAAACTTCAAATCTATTTTTAACTTCTTCCACAATGTACACCAGAAATATCCAACAAACTTAGTGTCCCGATATGAAACTATGGTCTTTGGCAAACCATGAAGTCTCACTACTTCTCTGAAAAACAATTTAGCTACATGAACAACATCATTAGTCTTCTTGCAGGGAATGAAATGTGCCATCTTCAAAAATCTGTCAACTACCACAAAAATTGAATCGTATTCCCGCTGATTCATCGGTAAACCAAGAACAAAGTCCATACTGATATCCTCCCAAGGCTTCTCTAGTATAGGTAATGGCTGATACAACCTTGTATTCTACTTCACTCCTTTCGCCATCTGACATACTTTGTAACTCTGTATAAACTTCTTCACATCTTGCTGCAATTGTGGCCAATAATAATTCTCACCAGCCAAAGCAAAGATTTTATCACGACCAAAATGTCCAGCCAATCCTCCACTATGCTTCTCCCTGATGAGATTCTCCCTCATAGAATTTTGTGAAATGCACAACTGACTCCCTCTGAATAACATATCATCTTGGATGATAAAATCCAGCCATTTCATCCTGTCTAGAGTAACAAGTTCTGTACAAGCTTTCAAAGCTTCACCAAAATCAGGATCCTCTGGATACAAATTCTTGAGTTCTTTGAACCCAACCACTTCAATCTGCATTTCTGTCAGCAATAGTTGCCTTCTGCTAAGAGCATCTGCAACCCTATTAGACTTTCCACTCTTGTGTTTCAAAACAAATGTATAACTCTGTAAAAACTCAACCTATTTTAAATGCTTTTGATCCAATTTTCCTTGACTATTCAAATATTGCAAAGCTTGATGATCAGTATACAAAATAAACTCGTTAGGAAGCAGATAGTGCCTCCACTTTTTCAATGCCTGAACTATAGCATAAAATTCCTGATCATAAATAGAATATTTTCTCTTGGCATCATTTAATTTCTCATTGAAATAAGCAACAGGTTTACCTTCTTAGCTCATAACAGCTCCTATTGCAGTACCACTAGCAACACAATCTACTTGAAACACCTTATTAAAATTTGGAAGTGCTAAAATTGGTTGTTTTGTAACTTTTTGTTTCAATAATTGAAAACTCTTTTCTGCCCCATTAGTCCACTTAAACTCTTTTCTATCCCCTCTCATTGTTTCAGTCAAGAGTCCACAAATACTGCTAAATTTTTTGATAAACTTTCTATAAAAGCTAGCCAAACCATGAAAAGATCTTACCTCAGTAGCACTCCTTGGAGTAGGCCATTCAAGGATAGCCTGTACCTTCTCTGGGTCCATTTTTAGACCTTCTCTTGAAACTACAAACTCCAAATACACCAACTCTTTCTTCACAAAACTGCACTTCTTCAAATTAATCAACAATTTCTCTTCTCTCAACTTCTCAAATACCATATGAATATGCATCATATGCTCATCCAATGTCTTTCTAAAGATCAAAATATCATCTAGGTAAACAATGACAAACTTAATCAGAAATTATTTCATAACCTCATTCATGAGCCGCATGAAAGTGCTCGGTGTATTGGTTAGCCCAAAAGGCATGACTAACCACTCATATAGTCCTTCCTTTGTCTTGAAGGTAGTCTTCCATTCATCTCCTTCTCTGATTTGAATCTGATGATATCCACTCCTCAGATCTATATTTGAGAAATACATAGCTCCACTCAAACAGTCCATAATATCATCCATTCGTAGCAATGGAAACTTGTACTTGATTGTGATCTTTTCTATTGCCCTAGAATCTATACACATCCTTCATTCTCCATTCTTCTTTAGTGCTAATATCGCTGGTACAGCATAGGGACTCAGACTCTCACGGATCAATCTTTTCTGTAACAGTTCATGTACTTGTCTATTCAACTCCTCACTTTCTGCAGGTGTCATTCTATGTGCTGCTTTATTCGGCAAACTCACTCTTGGGAGAAAGTCCATTTGATGACTGATCTTCCTGACTGTTGGTAATCCATCAGGCATGTTATCAGATACAATATCCTGAAACTCATTCAACAAATCTGCAACTTCTACAGGAACATCTTCTACTTTCTCTTTACCAGCTTTTGGAATTAAAGTAGAACATACATGCTCATGCCTCATACCATCTAGGAAATTTTTTCCATCAATAAAATTTATCCTTGCATTACCACATACCTTTTCTTCAGTCTCCTTCAATGGTTTTAGCTTATGTCGCACTCCATCCTTTGTCAGCGAATAGGTATTCGCACGACCATCATGTACAGCACATCTATCAAATTGCCATGGTCTACCCAACAACATATGACATGCATCCATAGATATGATATCACACAATACCTCATCTTGGTATCCACCAATCTTGAACTTCACTAGGCATTGTTCATTGACTATGACCTTGTGGTCATCTTGTACCCAGGCAATCCGATATGGATGTGGGTGTTTCTATCTCTTGAGCTTCAACTTTGTCACCATCTCTTCTGACACCAAATTGTCAGTGCTTCCACTATGAATAATCATATCACAACATTTACCTTCACACTTGCACCTGGTGTGAAATAGGCTGCTCTTTTGCTCAGGTTCATTCTCACCATTCAATAGGACTCTTCTATTAATCAACGTTTCTCCTCTTTCAGCATCTTCAGAATTTGATGATCTGGCATCTTCATCTACATGTGCAACTCTAGCCTGGCCTTCATTTCTCCTGTCTGTTCTACCTTGGCGCTGAGGACATTCAAATGCCCTATGACCTTCTTCTCAACAGTGAAAACATGTTCCACGGAAGCCACCTCTTCCATATCCTTGTCTTCTTCCTCTTCCTCTCTGATCTCTATTATTCTGATCCTAGAAGCGATTGGAATTATTTTCTCACTGATTCTGACTGCTACTGGCCTCATCCTTCTTTTTTGGATGTTCATTTCGGCCACCATATGACCGTCCACTAGATCATCCACCGCGACCTCTTCCGTTTTGTTTGCTCTCAAACTTCTTGTTTAGCTTTTCCTCTACCTTTAGGGCAAACTGGTATGCCTCTTCAATACTATTTATTCGAACCAGATTCAGCTCCTCTTGAATGCTTGGCCTTAACCCATTAAGGTATCGAGCAACTTTCTCATTATTAGCTTCTGCATGGCCTGTTCTAATGAGAAGTTGATAGAACTCTTTTGTATACTCCTAAATAGATCTTCCTGCTTGCTTCAAACTCTTCATTTTCTTCAGTAGGTCAAGTTCATAATCAACAGGAATGAACTGTCACTTCAATTTATCCACCATCCGATCCCATCTCGTGATTTTCTCCTTTCCCTTTCTATTTCGCTCCAATTGAATCTCTTGCCACCATATCTTCGCTTGACCTTTCAGTCTGGCCTTCGCAAATTTGACCCTATCAGGATCCTCAATATCTTCACACTCAAAATATTCTTCACATTCATTGATCCAGTCGATCAATTCTTCTGGGTTAAGATTTTCAGAAAATGTAGGAACCTCAATTTTAAGTCTTTTCCCAATCTTAGAAATGGCCCGCAAAAGTCTTTCTTCCTCTTGGTTCACAATTTTGACTTCTCCTTCTTGATATTCTTCTTTAGCTTCATCCTCGCTTTCATCTCTGACATTAAGATTCATTCATCTACAAATCTCTTCTTGCAATGCTCGCACTTGTCTCTACAGTGCCCTAACCTCAGGTGTTACAACATCAGCTCTTCTGCCACGTTCCCTTCGTGGGGATATTTTTGCGATGCGTGCTGAAACCTTAACCACGGTCCTGGTGCAAACTGCCTCACAGTCGACGATCTGTTTACACACTCAGGAACTCCTACTCTGATACCACTTCATGAAGGGTGCTCCCCTTAGTACCATAAACATATAACAAAAATAGAGAAATAATAACAATATGAAAGAACAAAAAATTGGCTTCTTATTATCTCCACAAATGTGGAATTAAAAACTTTCAGAATTACAATATGCAAAGCCACATGGGCATTCCCTTACAATATTCTATAGGACAAAGCTTTAAACTATTACCCAGATCTACTACCCAGAACTATTCTGAACTGCCTAAGATAATAATACAGCCTTCTTTATATAGGCAATTTTCCACCGCCTAGGAAGTTTCCAGAATTTTAGCCAATAAGGTCGACCAAACTTAGAATTATTTTATTTTACATTTTATTACATCATAGTCGGCTCAAGATAACCTATGAAACCCAAACAAAAATTTTGAAAAAAATTATTTTTCGCCATTTCAGGTGGCCCAACTTCCGAAGACCATAAGTCATCACCAGTTGACCCGATCGGCTATTATAACCCCATTTCAGAAACGCCACGAAGTGCTCTATAGGTTTGACCTGCTGAAGCACCCGTCACCCAAATTTTTGACCTAATTCAGGGCCTCTAAATCCTTCAGAATAGATTTCAAAATTTTTGTACCCTACTGCCAATACCGAAAATCTTTAATATCTTCGAATATACACTTGGTCTGGTAGTGAAACTTTATTGGGAGACTTATATGACCAAAATGAACCTCCAAAAAAGAAATCAGATCATTCTGAGCACATACGAAAATTATCAAAAATAGTAACTTTTCATAAATAGCAGCTCTGCACAAAATAGCCCTTATTGAATATAAAAATAATTTTTTTTTTTTTTTGGGTGATGCAAGATTTGCTCTTACACCCAGGATGCTACTGCATCAGACACCCAGGGCTCCCAACTCACCCTTGTGATCATGCGACCACGGTCTCCTAACCACAGCCAACAGTCGGTCCAAAAACTTTGCAAAGTCCTCAGCTCCATATCACCCTTAGCGACCAATCAAAATCGAGCATGTCAGCAAGACTGGCATCGCGGGCCCACCTTAGAATTCTACAACCATGACTTTCAGCACTTAGTCGCATGATCGCATAGCCCAAAAATGGGCTATGCGAACATGCGACAACTCTAATCCATTACCTCTGCATAACCGCCGCCGCTAAGCCTGGCGGTTAGTCGCATGATCGCATAGCCTTGAAAAAGGCTATGAGATGATGCGACAAACCATTACTTACCATGCTTTGGCCCTGCCAACAACCACCACTCCTTAAACTTGGGCCCGCCATACGCCACATGTTGCACCACAATTCACCACAACTACCAAGTCACACCTCCCACAGGACCCACCTGCAAACCCCCTTCCATCGGTACATCGGCCAATCAAAAATCAACACCTCAACATCTGGAAGATGCCCCACCTCACCACCTACTACCGAGCCCCAAGGACATGTGGCAAGCGGTCGCATGATCGCATGTCAAAAAAGTCTGACATGCGGCCATGCGACCACCAACTCTAAGCTGCCACATCACCACCTCTAGGACCACACCTCTTTCCGCCAACGGGCCCCAAGGACACGTGGCAAGTGGTTGCATGATCGCATAACCAAAAACTGGGCTATGCAACCATGTGATAGCCAATCACAGGCTGCCACATCACTGCCCCCGGGACCACTACCAAAGAAGCCTTACCCTTTCGAAGGATCGGACGGTTGTCGCAAAAGTGCATAGCCCTGACAAATACTTCATGCTTTAATGACAACTGTTGATGCTCTGACACGTCAGGACCCTCTGACCAATCTAGAAACTAGGTCCCACCATCCATCGCACTTGCGCACTAAGACCGAGGTCAAAAACACACAAAGATTTCAGTACCAAAAGACAAGTGCACAAAGCTGGAAGGCAAAGGTCAAAAACAACGAGGGTTTTCGGCAAAAGATCGAAAACATACAGGATTAATGACAAACTGAAAGGTAGCAAGGAAGCCGAAAACATTACGGGTTTTTGAAAACACTGTGGGTTTTCGACACTATGACAGATTTTGAAATAAATTCCTGCAGACCTTAGAATTTGAATATCTTCCTAAGTTTTATGACTCAGCACGTGCAATTTGGACTGAAGAAGGGTGACACATTGAAGAGCACAGGGCAGGACACTTAACAAAACATTTGCAAGGAGGAGGCCATTTTCAAAGGATTTTTGCTATGACAGAAAACTGGCCTAACATGCCTAATAATGCATGTTGGATTTAGCATTATATTTATAAGTTTCATCAAAATAGATTATTTAGGCATTTGTGGAAGGTTAATATTTGATTCAATCTCTTCTATTTCCATTTTATTTTATTTATTTATTATTACTTTTCTAATGGTGTCATCAGTTGGAGATGAATTTATATATCTATTGTCTAAGATAATATTTTCTACCTTTGACAGAAACATCTCTTTCATAAAGTTTCATTAAGCTATTTGGAAGAAACAAATTTAAGCTATTTGAAAGAAACAAAAAAGAGAGGAAAAAGATAAGAGTTGAATTTTGAGTGTTGGTTGAAGGAACTCATGCATTAATGGGTTTGTGTGTGGGTTGATGGTTTCCATTGTATGGGATGGAGTGCTTCTCTTTTCATTTGGATGAATTTTCTAACTATAACCTTTCTTTATATTTTAGTGAAGTTTGTTTCATGTGGGCATCTCATTCAAGGGCTTGGTGTTAGTATGGAAATTTATATTACATTTTTTTGGTTAGATTTTTAGAAAATTAAATTTTGTCATTTGGTTGGCTTTTCTCTTTCTAGTTCTAAATTCAAATCTTTTGTCAATGTGAATAGTGCAAGAAAAATATCCCCTTCATTAGACTCTACTAAAATTAACATCGATGGTTTTTCTCTTATAGTAATCTATATGATTCGAGAATTGATTGAGTTGAGTAGAATAATATTGGTTTGGCTCATTTATTTATTTTCTTCTTGCATAGAGTTTGGTGATAATAATTAGATGGAAAATGAGCCATCCTTGTGCATCAAAAGAAAGAATGTAAACTAGGTTGGAAGAAAATAACATTTGAAACACATTTTATAATTTGTAAATCTTTTGAATCTTCTTAGAGGTTGGCATCTTCTCTTAAGAAAATCCTTTACCTTTTACAAAATTTTGTGTCCATTTTTTTTCATATTCATATGGATTCAATTGTTGTTGATGACTTTTTGACCAAAAATGACTTCAAGATAAAACACATTCAAAATTACAATAAATTGTGTTTCCTTCTTTTATATTCATTCTTTGTAATTTTTAAAACTCTTTCATGATAATTTGATTTGGTCATTTTAATTAATTAATTAATTTATTATAATTTTTTGTTTTATTTTATTAGGTAAGAAGAGATTTTGAAAGGGTCCCAATACATTTACAAAGAAAAGATGAAGCGGTCAACTAAACAAAAAGAAAACAATAGATGAAGAAATCGGCCCAACAAAACAACAAACAACAACTTCAAAACATCAATTCAATAACAAGAAGCAAGGCTGAATAGAAACTGAAGAGCCCTGCCAAAACACAGGGAGACCCATAAAAAATGAAGGTGGTTTGGAAAAATATTCCAAGGAGTGCTTAACCTTGGAACTAGGGTCCTTCTCTCCAAATCTTAATTTCCCGTGACAAGGAGGCATCATAAAATCATTAGCAAGACCTTCCTCTAACTCTTTCAAAAAAACTATCCATAGGGGGTTTCCTTTTTATATCAACTTTCTAAATGTTTTGAATAAAGGAAGAAGACTCCATAGAAACAAGGGATTGATCCTTCATTTTCTAAATAAAATATCTAATCTTAGTTTTTCAACAAGTAGTGGAGACATGTCACACTTTACTACAAGAACATCAAATAAATGGAGATACCTCAAACTCAATATGTTGCACCCATTTACCAAATACAGAGGCTATGATAATATCAGAAGGGAGCACTTGATCTTTCTTCACATAAACATAAAATATAGCAAAAAATAACCTCTGCATAAGTTTGGAGACCTTATTCATAGCACTATATTGCCCAAAAGAGTTAGCATTAATCCCAAAAATATTTATGTTCCAAAATTCCAAAGGTAGCCCTAGAATATGAACCCAAACAGGAAACTTGAGATTTTGGGTTGAAACTAGGACACCGACTTTGAATGCAAAGACCATTCATGCCCAAAAACCAAGGGTCATCATGAATAATTCTAAAATATTCCTCCTCATAGGAAAAGGTAAAGAGAAAGAAATCATTTAACATTGTAGTGGCTTTCACATCCAAAGAACCCATCTACACATAATGTGGATATTGGGATGATTACCAAAAAATATTCCAACAAGAGATTTCCACAACTAAGTCTTTGACTCGTGAAGAAGAGAGTCGGTAACAAAGAATACATAATGACCCTCCTCCATTACCATAGAAGGCTCACTAATAGTAGAACAAAAAGATTATCCTAGCAAAAACTTTGAAGCCAAGGCATTCTTATTAGCTACATCAAACACCATAGTACAAGGTTCCTTCAAACATTCAAGGGAAGGAATGATGACAATAGGAAGAAGGGAAACAACCACCATCACACCAACTTGAAGATTAAAGACTTTCAGTAAAGTAAGAGGAGAAGTAACATCCACAAGACCAACAACATTCAACTCATCTCTTCCAAGAGAGGATACAACCACCCTAGAAACAACCTCCTCACTATTCTTCAAAATAGACTTAGAATAGATTAGAGTTAGAGCCAAAACCCCACAAACTTCAAAACCCATATTTAGATATGCACTGTTCAAAACACCATTTTGTTGAGAAATAACATCTTCTCCTCTAGGCTTCCCAAAAGAACACACATTCAGATTTGCACTTTTAAAAATATGAGAACCCACATCAACTTCACCAGGATTCTCTAGATAAACAGGGAATCAAATTTATTAGGGATTGAAGAAGCAAAAGCCCCTTGAACAGGGAAGCCAACCACAAGGGCATTATTAGAGACAAAAATGACCTATTCTAAGACCAACAAGAGGATAAAACATCGAACACTGCATCATTAGCATGGTTCTTAGCATTGGTAGTTGAACTATCCACACAAGTTTCAACCAAGGGGTAAAAAGAAACCCTCTACAAAGACCAAGAATAGAGGGGGATACAGGAAAAAGATCTGCACAATTTCTAGTTTGTTGAGACTCCTAGCCCAACACCTCCGCCAAAGCATTCTCGACATCCATCTTGTCCTTGGGTCCATCATCCTAAACACTATTTGAACCATTTTCAACTTCTATCCGAACAAGAATACAAGCACCCAACAAGATGGCAAGGAGGAGCTCAACGTTATCTTTGTCTGGGTTGTTGTCACAGTTTCAATAGTATAGTCCATAAGTAGAGGCATTTGCACTAGTTCTAGCGGCTAGAGTTTGTGCTGCCCTAGCTCTTGGTTTTACTTTTGCTTGGTTTCCATTTTTTTCGCTCACAAATGTGCTTTATGTATGCATCATTCTAATATTACGATGTTGTATTTTGTTCGTTTCATAGATTACTCCATATATTAAAGGTGGTAAATTTGAAGATATTCTCCTTAGATTTTAACAATAATTATTGCTATCTACAAATATTTTTCTTAATTTGTTTCTCAATTCTTAATCAATATAAAAAAATCGAAACTCATAAGTTTCAAACTGTATTGTCAGCCCATGTCACTTCTTATTCCTCTTCTAGCAAGTCAAAAGCATCCGCCTATCGCATTTATTCTATGCAATAGATAAGGACACGTGAACACCTTTACCTTTGCAGTTTTTATGGAAATACTTACAGATTAATAAATAATAAGAATCCTTGTCATGATAAGATCACAATCCGAAGTTCTAAATCTTGAAACACTCTCTTCTGATCACAACTACCAGTATTTTGTGATGATTACAAGGCCACAATCCCTTTACCACATTTTCAAATACGATTTGGTTTGGCGTGACGTTTCACAATCACGAAAGCTTGAGAGCAAAAGAAAAATGGTGTGGAAGAAATAGTGACGCTGTTAGCTGTTAGCGTTAATTTCAATTTCAATCCGCAGCTCTAGTATTGATAACTCCAATCATCCACTATGACTTAGTGATGATTGTTTGCATTTGATTACAGTCTGATCTCCGTGAATGAAGGATGAATATTGTCATGCAATAACCTTAACTAAGCAGAACCTGATGTTACTTTTGATAAAGTATGGACTATGTCTTTTGAGAATCCAAGTAAACAGAAATTCTCAAAGCCAAAGGAAACCAAAAGAGATGTTGTAGAAAAGAGTGGCATTATGGATTATGTTGATGATCCAGAGAATATGAAGAAATGTCTGAGAGAATCGGCTAAAACAGTTGCAAAGCTTGCTGTTGAAGAGTAGCTGAGCAGATGAATATTGAAGCTATCAGACTGATTACACAATTCACAAGCCAGAGAAAGAACAGCATACCCAGAAAGTGTGGCAGATTTGTAGCGTCCTAATATGCAAGAGCAAGAACAGCATAGACAATGCATTCTTTGTATCCTGTATTGATTATATGCAAGAGCAAGAACAGTATAGCCTATGTATTCTTTGTGTTCTGTATTGACTGTGAACAATGAAGAGAGGATGAGGATCACCACCATGTGAGCAGATTAGTTGTAGGATACAAATCATCCATTTAAACTAGTGATAAGTGATGAATGAGTTTTTACATTGGGAAAGACATTGTAGGCGGGGCTCTACTTTTGGTGAGTCGAGTTACATCAACAATTCATTTCATATAAAGTTATGATGTATGCAAACCCTTTTTTAAATTATTTTGGAATAGACCTAGAATATAAACTAAGAAAAGTCTATAAAAATATATATAATAAAATGGATATTTAATTTTTATCTATTTATTTTATATTTATGTTTTTTTTAAAATGGAAATATGTCAATATATAGAGATTTCGACATCTCTGTCTTTATATAGTGGATTAATTATACGAGTAAGCATACATCTAAACTACAAGCCTCTCTTGGTTAAGAAGTTATGTGTGGGAGGATCCTGTCTATAAAACTCACCCTTGACCTTAACACACTTATGCAAGTTTGAACCTTGATATATGTTTTTAATCTTACTGTTTAAATTAGGATAATTCAGATATAAGTAAATTTTAAAATTAATTACCTTCAAAGTTATCTAATTTTTAATTTGTCACATTTTATTCTATTTTTATTCAATCACATTAATTTTTTTATATTACGTCATGAAAAGACTTTGTCGCTTAAATGAAGGGAACATATCAGGTGAAAATAGACATACTATAACTATAATTATTTTAATAATGACCATTGTAGGCAATATTCTACTATTTATCTATGTCAATGTGATGTGTTGTTTCGATAATATTTTAATTATTATGTTATTATTACATAATATAATTATGATTTTAATTAAAATAATTAATTTATTATATATTTTATGAGATGTATCATGACTATGTAGAGGAGAGTATCACATGGGAGGGTGATGGTCATGGTTTAGTAACAGTATTATTGAGTCATTTTGAAAGAATGCTTTTAGCTTTCTTAATACATTTTTTATTGGTTATTTTATGTTCAATTTAAACATTTATTTTATTAGTTTTATTCTTATTGCTAACTTACATTTTGCCCTTTTTGATGTGATTTTATGTAAACAATTTTTTTTAAAACTTGTTACAATGATTTGATTTCAATCAAAGAAGAAGTATATGGAAGGGTCAATTAATTTACATGGCTCTAATTCAAATAGAAACAAGAGATTTGTAATCAATTTCAAAATTTAGTAAAGGTACAAACACTTCTTTTAGAGCTCAAAGAATGAAATAGCTTTTATGATACTTAGATTGTTTTTTATGAATACACATTTTTGTTTCAAAATTATCAAATGTAATACCCCTCCCATAGTTTGTTTTTTAGTTTATATGGCCAGAATCTTTTAGGCCACTCTTGATGTTGATTATCCGTATTTGATGATGTTATTTATATTTATAGTTCTACTGACCCCATACTTGCATGTGTATGGTTAGTGCGTATGTTTTATTTTTTTATTTGACGTGCCTGATGTGATTGAGGGACGAAGTCATAGTTACTTGCTTGCAAGATCTACACAATTGTTCGATCCCTGCCATCGTCTGTTATATATTTATACATGTATGTACTGTTGGAAATCTATTATGGAAAAGTAAGATACTAAGAGGAGGGGGGGGGGGGGGGGGGTGAATCAGATATCTACCAATAATTCCATTTTGACATAAACTTGCTTACATAACATAAACATCAAATTCAATACTGAAATAGATCTAACATCCTAATAATCATCCATGAAAATGAAACATAAAACAATGATTTTTGTTACCCAAAAACCCTTGAAAGGTAAAACTAGGGTGGGGATGACACCCACAAATCTTCACTACTGTAGTATTAAAGTTTTCTTGTTAGGGCTACAAGTTTGATCATAAAATGATGATCTACCCTGTGAGGGGTTTGCTCTGCTAAGAGCTTTAAGACTTATACAATCTACCTTGTGAAAGGATTTAAAATTACAACAAAGTTATCACTTGGTTAAGAGATTTACTTAGGTTTGTTAAAACCACTTTTTAAAGAGATTCTCCCTGATTCACCTATTAGAATGATTCAGTACCTGATCCTTCAGTTTGCACTGTGATGCTGATAACAAATCTTCTCCTTCCAATATATATTTGATCTCCTCTATCAAATATATCTATGTTCTATCCTTCACTGCTCTGATCAATCACTAATCTCTGCTTCTAATAATCAAAACACTTCTATGTTCTGCATGTATGAAATCTCCTTCATACTCTTCTCATCATTCATTACATTTTAGGGTTTGAATCTCATATTATATAAACAATAGATCAAATCCATAGATCAAGATCAATGATCTATATTGTCTTCTTATGCCGCTTAACCATTCCCTAATTCTGATTGGTTACATGGATTTCATAGGGATTAATGATTATAATTCTAAAGCATAATCACCTCTGTGGTTTCCTCAACAAATAATAAATATAATGTAGATGTCAGTAAAAATGGTTTACCTAAGTATTTGTGCCATTACAAACACATATATCAAATTTGGCTTACTTGACATTCACTATTCTTCATACCCTGGTGATCGACACTTACATCTCTACACAACTCGACATAAACTGGTTCAGCTATTACTGAAGTACTCAGTGACCTCTGACTTGCTCAGTAGTAACTACTGCTCGATAAATGTACAATATACAAGTCTATACTTAACTTGACCTATACATGATGACTTAATTGCAGTGACGGTTGACCAACATTGCCTAGAAAATGACTAAGTGTAAGACACTAATAGACAACCAAACTTAGGGATCAACAATCTCCCCCTTCGACATTAGTGGAAAAAACACTTTATCATGACATTTTACATTACATTACATGAGTACTTAGTAATATCAAAAACTCCTATGTGTATACTCCCCCTAAGACTTTGACTTAGTCTTAAAAAATGTTCTACACATATATGTACATAAGACTCTTTTTGGCATACAACCAAATATATATACATTTACAAAAATAGTATGTCATAGGGTGGTCCCACAATAGTGTGTCCCACTTTTCTAGACATGTTGATTTTTGCTAAAATAACACATTTTAATAAAATATGATGATTTAAGCCTTGAGAGGTTCCATTTGAAGGAATTAATTACAAATGGTTAGCTCAAAGCCTCTTATCTTAAAAAACTATTGATATAACATCTATACTCCTCATTCATACCTAATATGGAGTCTCCTTCGCACTTATTAAAATGCTGACAAAAAATCACTTCGACTTTATGTTTGGGCATATCAAATGAATCCATTTGAAAAACTTATCTATGTAGTATGATGCTATTCGGAAGAAGCTTTTTAATGAATATAATTTTAATACATATTGAGTTCATTATTACTTTTAAATATTACTTTAACTAAACATAGGTTGTTTGGTCATTCAACAACCCGTCTCTTCAAGATTTCGGGAAAAATAGTAAATTACAATTTTTTTATATAAAAAATATGTAGAAAATGAGTATTTGTGTTACCTTTCTATAAAAAAATAAAAAATAAATTTTGATATACACAAATCAAGCTAGAGTGATCCAAGTGACCTTATGTCTAAATTATAGTTACTCTCACTTTAGAACTTAATAAACTATTAAATATTGACCCAAAATGAATGAAACCAATTGTATCCTTTAGATATTGAAGTTACAAATATAAGATCGAAATAATTACATCGTTATCATGTTTTTAAAAAAAGTTATGTTCATCCAAGTGACACTAACTCCTTAAAAACACAGTTTTTCACACAAACCACTTTTCAAAGGAGAAGGAAAAATGAATTTAAATGAATTTTAGTTTTTTTAAAAATATATTTAGAAACTAGAAAGAAAATTCTAAAGACTCTAGTTTACATCATCTTCAAATTCCTAATAGTTTTACATCAACAGGAGTTTGAAAGTGAAGTTTTTTTCTCAAAATGTTGATCTCTGTGTCAAAGTTCACCAAAAAGTGGGACACACTATTGTGGGACCACCCCATACCATTATTCCACTGTGTCTATTTTTGTTTCTAATTTTTCTTTGACCTTTGTCATTTCTCTATCATTTTCCGTTTGACCTTTAACATTTTCCCCTTTAGTATTTTGTCATGTCATTTCATTTCCCCCTTGTTTTTGTCACTTTATTTCTAGCTCAATAGCTAGATCAACTAGGCTCCTGACAATAGAAAGATGAGGATCTTTCTATACTAACTCCTTTGTCATGACTAACTCCTTCTACATAACCTCAAGATGAGGTGCCAACATTATTTTTATAGAAATTAGTCTAGCCCTTATTTTACCATCATTAGCTACCAACTTGGCTGATCTACCTTGGGTATGTAACAACCTGGTAAAATGGATGGAGCAAGAACTTGCATCCATGCTCAGTGAGTGACCTATAGACTTTATATCTAACTATAATTTATCTATCAGGTCCTGATTATCCTTAGTAAACTCTTCAAAATTGCATAAATTTTTGTACAAAGAATGTGCATTTTGCACAACTTCTTCTAAATTTATGACTAAGGCAGAAAGTTCTACCTGTTTGACTACAATTTTAGCTACGACCTTGTTCAATAGCTTCATCTCAAACTTCCTTTTAAACCACTGTAACAACTTATCATTTTCCTCTTTGTCATCATCATTCACCTTCTTGACAATATGTACAAGTTTCCCTAAGATAGGTGTGGATTCATTGACATCATCCATCTCAAAAGCATCAATGAAGATACCTTTGATCTCATGTAATACCTACTTTTTCTAATGTTCTCTTCGAGTAGCTCTTCCTGATTACTCTTCTTCTTCAAAAGATCCTACAAGATTTGCAACTATTAGTGTCCCACTTAGGAATTACATATAACTTCATTGAGTGTCACCTATGTGGTAGGAGATTTCTCCTTCTTCTTTTGTGTTTTCTTCCTCGGTGTGTTTCCACTCGGCATTTGTTTAAGAGATTTGATTGCTTCTTGTTCTTTAGGCTCTTGTTTTTCCTCTTCTTTCTCTTCCTCAATCTTTTCCTTTGGCGTGCCTTCTACATTAAGAATTATCACAACTAATGCAGACTGATTTGCTTGCTCTTTAAGAGTCTTCTCAGCTTTCTCTTTTTGTTTCTCCTCGACAAGTGTAATCTTTGGTGTGATTGCTGACTTGTCCTATTTCTTGGCACTAGCACTTTGTGAGGCTTATATATCAACTATGATTATGTGTGGGATTGCTTGTGTAGTCTCAACAGTTGAAGTACTCTCATTCTGGGGATAATCTTGTACTTGTATTAGTACCAAATTGGTGCCTGGTACAAATTTGTTTGAGGCTGCCTCGGCTTGTATATGCTGTTGAATTTCCTCCACAGTCAATACATTTATCTTCATTGGAGTTTCTTTAGTAATATCAACAATTGTGATCATATCCTGTGATTCACTTATTTCTATCTTCTTTTATGCTTCCTCCTCAACAATATGTGGATCATTGATATCTTCCTTGTTATCCAGTTCCACTCCACTGGATGTTCCTACACTCGATTGTGTAGGTATGTGCAAGATCATGGTATACCAAAAAGTGGCAATGTGAAAAAGAAGTCCTGATTGATAGACCCTTTGAAAAACAACTATAACGTTCAAATAATATAACATTTTTGAAATCTAAACTATACATCACATTCTATGATTCACCTAATACAATAATAATAAACAATTATTTTAATTTGATGAAGTTTAGACTAAGTTAAGGTGGTCAGACACTAGAGTTTTTTTATTCAGGAAAATTTATAGCATAAAAATCATAATTAATTATTTATTTGGAAAAAAAATATAATAAAATATACATCACATCCGGACATGAGTCTAATACTTTTGTCTAGAATCTTATAAAAAAATATTATCATTTGATTTTGTTTAATGTGCTCAGACACACACTTACTTGTTATCTTTCTAGTCTTGATTAATAAACTTATTGAAAAATAGCTATAATTTTCAAACTGTATAACATTTTTAAAATCCAAAACATGTGTCACATTCTATGATTTTCCTACTACAAGAAAAATAAAAAGAGTTTTAAATTTGATAAAGTTTAGACTAATTCAACATGGTCAGACACGAGAGTTTTTGTATTCTGAAAAAGTTGTAGAAGAAAAATCATAATTAATTATTTACTTGTAAATAAATTATAAAAAATATGTGTCACATCCGTACACAAGTCTACTACTTATATCTAGAATCTTGTTAAAAAAAATATCATTTGATTGTGTTTAAGGTGGTCAGACATACACCTACTTCTTATTTTTTTCAGAAACTTTCATACTACTACATTGAAATTTTAAATTTTAAACATATAGAATAATTATTTTTCAAAAAAGGCCTAGTATCTTAGAAACTAAATTAAATTTTTTACAGATTCTCTTCTTACATATTTTTGATATAATATTTATAACTTGTTCAAATTTTTATGTCAACTTGCCTCAACTTGATTTTCTAAATTTTCATTGCCACTTAAGGGCCTAGTTTGGCATTGTTAGGAATAGTCCCAAGAGATAACTGAGAGGGGGGGGTGAATCATTTATCTACAAGATTCAATTCTTTATCCAATTAAGTATACTTAAACATAAAGCATAAAAATAATGAAAGAACACATGAACACAACACCAATAATTTGGTTATGGGGAAACCCAAATAGGTAAAAACCCTCGTGGGATTTGATACCCACTAATATTCTATACTAGTGTATAATGATCCTTGTTAGAAGATCCTTTACCCTGTTAGGAGTAGCTTTACAATATATTAAGTACAGTAGACCTGGTCAAGGGTTGAACCATGTTAGGAATCTTTTACAATTATCCCTGTTAGTGGAGAGGACGCACTGTTCGAGAGCTCACTGCTCAAATGGGCGAAGGCTACAACCTTCTGAATAACAGATACACAGTATATCTGGATCTTGGTGAACTATGCTTTGACCTGCTATCTAGATTAGTTCCAATGAATAGCACAAGTACTTTACTTGGTCACATAGACCTTCTTCTGATGGCTCAACACTTCGCACACTCTGCTCTACTTAATCAACCATGAACCACACTCAAGCAATCACAAATGACTACCTATAAATATCTTTCCTCCAAATGATATAATCAAGTTGGCCTGTTAGAACCACCTTTAAATCATATTAGAGAAACTATAACAAACTCCAATAAACATTTTGTCAGCTCTACTATGCACGCAACACATCTTGGGACATGTCTAATAAGATAATTGTAGACGCACACTACACACTGTCGGCTCTACCAAAATAAATGGATCTTTCTCCTCAAGCTAAATTAACTCATGCACTCTTAAATAAACATCAATAACACTTCTCCAAGCTTAACTCCAAGGGTGCATACCCTCAAGATAGGCGCAACTAAAGAACCAATAAAATCTTTGTTGGCTCTCCTGAACAAACATAGGAAACTGCTACTGGCGAATAATGACTGCATAACTTCACTTGCATTCATCATCAGACCATGCTTCCATGAACTTAACATCACTGATATGTCTTCAACATATATCCAAGTGCACAAGGCTCCGTGATAACTATACAGACAACCATACACAGAACACTATTTGTTACTCTATCAGGAACACTGCTGACACCAGCTGCTATATAACTATCTATACTAATAGTTAACTTTTGTGCCCATGATATCATGCTGATATCATGTCCATGCTTCATATACTAAAAGCTTACTACATAAGACTTCCACACATGCTACTTTCCATATGTTGTCATCAATGACAAACATACAGTTAGTACTGGCCTGCTAGCAAATCTCCAACAATCTCCCCCTTTGGCATTGATGGCAACATGTGGAATGAAAAACCACCACCAACCCAAATGAATATTTATTTTATAACATTCTCCATTTCCTCTTCAAAACTCCCCCAAAGATGAATCTTCTATCTGCTGCAATGTTTTCTAATATTCTCCATTTCCTCAACTGTACTGCTGTCATAACTGAATGCTGCTCCCCCTTAGTATATTACTCTTCTTTTTGCTTCTATTTTTCATGACTCTATATATACTCCCCCTTTGACATCAATGGAAAAGGGAGCCATTCATTTTAAGCACCAGTACTACTCCTGAGGTAGAGTAGTCAACCTTCCACCAGTCCCGGAGGACTGATGGTTTTCCTTCTTCTTCTAAGTAGAATCAGGGAAGGGAATTACTCCCAACTTCTCCTTGAGATACTCAAAAGTATCCTTAGGCAAGGGCTTTGTGAATATATCTTCCAACTGATCTTTAGTACTCACATAGTCCAACTTGACTTCTTTCTTTGCCACTTTCTCTCTTAGGAAGTGATACTTGATCTTTATGTGCTTTGTCTTTGCATGCATCATAGGGTTCTTTGACATATTGATAGTGCTAGTATTATCATAGTGAATAATAATAGGATAATCAATTTGAATACCAAAATATTTTATCATCTGCTTGATCCAAACAATTGTAGAATAATTCAAGGCTGCTATAACATACTTCGCTTCTGCTATTGATTGAGAAATACAATTTTGTTTCTTGCTTGTCCAAGTGACAAGTCTATGACCAAGAAACACTGCTCCACCTGATGTACTCTTTTCATCATCAACACATCCTACCCAATCTACATCAATGTACACATGAAGCTCAACATTTTTTGAATTAGGATACCATAGAATATAATCTATAGTGCCTTGCAAGTATTTGAATATTCTCTTTACTGCCATGAGGTGACTTTGTTTAAGTTTTGTTGCAAATCTTCCAACTATGCCAACTCCATTGGAAATATTAGGTCTAGTCTGAGTAAGATATATGAGTTTACCAATCATAGACTTATACAATGTTATATCTATTGCTAGTGAGTCATCTTCTTTAGTAAGCTTGCATCCAGTGATCATAGAGGTTCCTACTAGCTTGCAATCATCCATCTTGAATTTCTTCAGTATCTCTTTCACATACTTTGACTGATTAATAAAAATTCCTTTTTCTGTCTGCTGCACATTTAGTCCCAAAAAGTATTTGATAGGACCAATCATACTCATCTCAAATTCATTTTGCATCTCCTTAGAAAATTCAACACTAAGTTTGTCATTACTTCCAAAGATAATGTCATCAACAAATATAGCTACAAGTAGTAAACCTTCAGATGTCTCTCTAATGAATAGATTATAATCTATTGCTCCTTTCTTGAATCCAATATTTGTTAAGTATCCATCTAGTCTCTCATACCATGCTCTAGGGGATTGCTTAAGTCCATAGAGGGCCTTTTTCAATCTGTAAACCATATCAGGTCTGTCTGATAAGGTGAATCCTTCCAGCTGCTGAATGTATACATCTTCTTTCAAATCTCCATTCAAGAATGCTGACTTGACATCCATCTAATAAACTTTGAATTTTTTTACTGTAGCATAGGCTAGAAACAACTTAATAGCTTCTAATCTGATCACATGTGCAAATGTGTCTGAATAATCAATGCCTTCTCTTTGCACATATCCCTTACATACTAATCTTGCTTTGTTTCTTACTACTGTACCATCTTCATTCATCTTGTTTCTGAATATCCACTTTGTTCCAATCACATTCTTATCACTAGGTCTTGGGACCAGTTCCCAAGTGTCATTATTAATAATCTAATCAAGTTCTTCTTTCATAGCATCATGCTAATCTAAATCATTACACGCATCTTCAACACTTAAAGGTTCAATCTGAGATAGTAAACATACCGCTTCACTACTAGCTGAGTTCTTTTCTTGTGATCTTGTTAAGACTTTGCCGCTCTGATCTCCAATGATGTCTTCCTTTGAATGATTTCTTGATGTAAACTTTGGAACTTTAGGTGATGCTAACTCATCAGCCTTAGGAGTATTTTCTTCACTTGTCTTAGGGTCATTGAATAACAGGGTATGTACAAGATCATGAGGGGCCAAAAAGTGGTGATGTCAAAAATATTCACTTTTTACTCATCCAAAAGTGCATGAAAATGCTTGTTGACTTTTTAGTAGGCCTGGGTGTCAGTACACCTGGGAAAACTTGACACCAAAGCATAGGCCTAATTGGGTACCTGATAACATATCGGGTACCGATACCATATTGGGTACCCGATATGTTATCAGGTACCCGATACCTGTGGCATAAATTTGAAACCTGCAAGCCCTTTTCTTCATTTATTTTGACATTTTTTGCTTGCGATAGCGACTTGAAATATCATATACATGATATATTTTCGGGTATCTAATTTTGGCATCAACAAATTTGACTCTCCAGCATATTCGGTAAGTAAATTATTTGTTTATTTTAATTATTTTATTTTATTTTCATGCTAAATGTATTTTTTTGTTGAAATAGGGTTTTATATTTATATTTGTAATAATATATGAAATTAGATTGAAATTTAGATTTATTTTTTATTTAATCAGGGATGGCTGACAATAATGAAGAAAATAACCCTCTCGCACCAAATAACGATCCTGAAAACAATCCCCTGTATCTAAACCCTCAATCTTTACAAGATTTGATAGAAGATAATTTGAAGACAATACGAGGTTTCCAAAACACATATCAAAATATACCTACATTAGGTCCCATGCTTGCCACACTAAATACAATTGTTGAAAATATTGACACACTCACACAACAACATAATGCTGCTATTCATTGACGTGATGATATGCACGCCCAATTTGATGACGAGCTTGACCATGATGGGATTGTAGCCCTTAATATAAGTAAGGAGGATATAGCTGCCCTTTTTGTCAATCCTAAAATCGAAATACCAGTTGACCCCAAAAAGCCCAAATTATCAATAAAATGGTGCACAAATGAAGTAATGCACACAAAATTTTGGGATCACTGGTGGATGGTTTTTGATAAACCACCCCATAGAAATTTGGAGGTCCCATTTTATTTCATAAAAAAATTGTATGCTGAGTTTGTGCTTGGTCACCATGTTGATTATTGGAGTATGAGGCCCAACATGGGCATAGGTGGAGGAGCTCCTTAGACTAGGCCATTTGCCCAATGCAAAAAGGCCACTACCTTTGTCCCCCCCATTGATGTCATACCCCCTCCTTGAGTGCAGCATCATGATATCATTGCAAAGGCTGCCTCATAGACTATTAGGGCCATTCATTTACTGAGTGATTAGTTGATCATGTAGACTAGGTCAGTGTTGCCTCCTGGTGCGGATGATGCTGGCACATCGACATCTCATCAGAGTTCACATGTATGCGAGCCCCATATTTGCATTATATGAAAGAATATGTGCCTCAGACCGCTTACTGATGTTGATACATATCAATATGTTATTGATGAGGAGGATATAGGAGATGTAGTTGTAGAGGCTATAACACCTCAAGGAGCATCTACATCTCATGAGAGTGCTCAAGAGGTGTACACAGAGCCATTGACTCCTGTTGATACAGTAAGAGTAAACATTATAAATAAATTTGTCACATGACTTATTTAATTTAAAAATAATTTATTTATTTAGATTAGTTTTAATGATTGCATGCACTTATGTATATATATTTTTTCTATTTATGTTCAGTCGATGACACAGGAGGAGGTGAGACAGGTGGATGAGTCCACACTTTCGACCATTTGATTTGGCCTTGATGACTATATGGTATATTATAAATTATGTACCCATTAGTTATTTTTTATATCATTTGGTGTACATGCTTAAATCTCTATCAATTATAGCAATAAAATTCATACATTTACTAATAAATTGTCATCTTATTGTGTTCTTGTAGGCTACAACCGATGTCATTGGGGGGCATGAGGGGGTTCCTTCATCAGGTGTCGTCAAAAGAAAGGTAGTTAATTGTTTAAGATTAATTATGCATGCATATGTATGCCACTTGTGTGTAGTAATAAATATTTTATTTGCACTTTATTGTATAGGGTGTGGGTATTGATGATGTCCCGACACTAGTTCGGGAGGGTAGGATTACAGGCATCTCGATTCAAAGTGATAGCCTGATTGTACGTAGACTTTTACATATTGTTATTTGTATTTTGTAACCAGGGTTACTATGATGAAGTACATTGGTATATAATTGACAATATTTTTAGTCTCATAGGTTACTTCGAGTGTGAGGGAGGGCCCACAAGAATCTTTCATATTTTTGTTGACCAGCCCACTATTCCAGAGGAGGGATCACCAGATGTAAGTTTTAATTTTAGTTCAATCAATTTGTAATTTTATTATGCTATCATCCTATTTTGTAGATTTATTACTCTATGTTGCACCATTCTACTAATCTCATTATTGCAAATATATATTTATAGGTTAGAGTTGGTATTGTCGGCATGGTTCCTTCGCTACCTAGGACTTATGCTAGGACACCTGATCATGGTAGGCAATCAAGAGACCAGGTACAGATATTTGTATTCAGTTATAATTTTAATTAAATTAGTATTTGAATTATGAACTATATATATGTGTGTGTGTGTGTGTGTGTGTGTGTACAAATCATATAAAGTAAGCAATCTAACTTAGGTTTGAACTCATTTTTTATGCAGGATCAATCAGAGCCCAACACTTCTTCAAAGAGGCTACATTTTGATGATCCCCCTATGACATAGGATGTAGTTTTAGTTTTGAGGTCATTTAGAGATGCCACTTGGCACATTTTGAGATGACATATATGCCACATTGTACACCTTCAAACATTAATTTTGTAGACATTTTGAAATGGCATGTGCCATATTTGTATATGGAGATACTTTTGATACATTTGATACTTTGTATATATAGAACATGTTCATTTATATGTTATATTTACATCATCTTTTGTATATACATATTTATTATTCATGTTTATGGAATTGGATGGTGAATTTATATCTTGACTATGATTATCATTATGATTTAAATTATATCTTGTTGAAGTTACATTTGTTTTTCTTTACTCTGGAATACCCTATTCATGGAGCTTATTATGTTTGAGGTTTAACTTCTATAGATTTCCTATGTTCTTATGTTTCATACCATTATATATATTCACTTGAGCCACTTAGTACTACATTATTTCAATACTATGTATATACTCACCATGTATATAACTCATCATATCAGGGTCACTTGAGCCACGGAAGATCGTTGCCCAATCGTGTTTAGTGCACCTTGGGATCACTTGGATCGAGTGTGGTCATGAGCATTCCAGTGACTCCATGGGTAGAATGAGGTTGTCACTAGCATTTACCTAACCAACCAGAGCTGATGAAGAAGACGGTTCAATGCAATGTTTGACAGTTTGAAAGATACGCTGCTGAGCCACTTTCAACTGACCCTCACTACAAGTTTTGGCATCGAATGAGATCACCTTTCCAAATGCAAACAAAGTCGAATCACCCAAAACTGAGAGAGGATATTGTAGACCTCACAAAGATGATCTCGTAGCCCCTAATAGTTTTTCGATACCTCTCACGAGGTCTGAGATACGAGCCACAAAAGACCGCTACCCAATCATGCTTAGTGCACCTTGGGGTCACTTGGGTTGAGCGTGGTCACGAGTGTTCCCATGACTCTATGGGCATAATGGGGTTGTTAGTGGCATTTACTTGGCCAACTAGAGCTGATGGAGTAGATGGTTTGATGTCAAGTCAGACGGTTTGAAAGATACGCTGCTGAGCCGCTTTCAACTGACCCTCACTACAAGTTTTGGCATTGACTGAGATCATCTTGCCAAATGCAAATGAAGTTGAATCACCCAAAACTGAGAGAGGTTATTGTAGATCTCAAAAATATGATCTCATAGCACCTAATAGTTTGTCAATACCTCTAATGAGGTCCGAGATATGAGCCCTAGAAGATTGCTGCCCAATCGTGCTTAGTACAATTTGGGGTCACTTGGGTCGAGCATGGTCGCGAGTGTTCTGGTGACTCCATGGGTGGATTGGGGTTGTCATTGGCATTTACCCAACCAATCAGAGCTAATGGAGTAGATGGTTTGATGCTAGGTCAGATGATTTGAAAGATACCCTACTGAGCCACTTTCAACTGACCCTCACTGCAAGTTTTAGCATCGACTGAGATCACCTTGCCAAATGCAAACGAAGTCAAATCACCCAAAACAAAGAGAGGTTATTTTAGACCTCAAAAACATGATCTCATAGCACCTAATGGTTTGTTAATACCTCTCATGAGCTCTGAGATATGAGCCATAGAAGATCACTGCCCAATCATGCTTAGTGCACCTTGGGGTCACTTGGGTCAAGCGTGGTCGCGAGTGTTCCGGTGACTTCGTGGGTGGAATGGGGTTGTCATTGGTGTTTACCCAGCCAACCAAAGATGATGGAGTAGATGGTTTGATGCAATGTCAGATGGTTTGAAAGATACGTTGCTGAGCCGCTTTCAATTGACCCTCACTGTAAGTTTTGGCATCGACTGAGATTGCCTTGCCAAATGAAAACAAAGTCAAATCGTCCAAAACTAAGAGAGGTTATTGTAGACCTCAGAAACATGATCCTGTAGCACCTAACAATTTTTTGATACCTCTCATGAGCTCTGAGATATGAGCCATAGAAGATTGCTGCCCAATCATGCTTAGTGCACCTTGGGGTCACTTGGGTCAAGCATGGTCGCAAGTGTTCCGATGACTCCGTCGGTAGAATGGGGTTGTCACTAGAATTTACCTAACCAACTAGAGCTGATGGAGTAGATGGTTTGATGCCAGGTCAGATGGTTTGAAAGATATGCTGCTGAGCTACTTTCAACTAACCCTCACTACAAGTTTATGCATCGACTGAGTTTGTCTTGTGAAATGCAAATGAAGTTGAATCTCCCAAAACTGAGAGAGGTTATTGTAGACCTTGAAAAAATGATCCTATAGCCCCTAATGGTTTGTTGATACCTCTTATGAGGTCTAAGATATGAGCCCTGGAAGATCACTGCCCAATCATGCTTAGTGCACCTTGGGGTCACTTGGGTCGAGCGTGGTCGCGAGTGTTTTGATGACTTCGTGGGTGGAAAGGGGTTGTCACTGGTGTTTAATCAGCCAATCAGAGCTAATGGAGTAGACGGTTTGATGCAATGTCAGATGGTTTGAAAGATACGCTGCTGAGCTGCTTTTAATTGACCCTCACTACAAATTTTGGCATCGACTGAGATTGCCTTGCCAAATGCAAACGAAGTCAAATCACCCAAAAATGAGAGAGGTTATTGTAGACCTCAAAAACACAATCCCATAGCACCTAATGGTTTTTTGATACCTCTCATGAGCTCTCAGATATGAGCCACATAAGATAACTGCCCAATCATGCTTAGTGCACCTTGGTGTCACTTGGGTCAAGCGTGGTCGTGAGCGTTCTGGTGACTCCGTGGGTAGAATGGGGTTGTCACTGGCATTTACCTAGAAAACTAGAGCCAATGGAGTAGATGATTTAACACAATGTCAAATGGTTTGATAGATACGGTGCTGAGCCGCTTTCAACTGACCCTCACTGCAAGTTTTGGCATCGACTGAGATCATCTTGCCAAATGCAAACAAAGTCGAATCACCCAAAATTGAGAGAGGTTATTGTAGAACTTGGAAACATGATCCTTTAGCACCTGATAGTTTTTTGATACCTCTCACGAGCTCTGAGATACAAGCCATGGAAGATCGCTGCTTAATCATGCTTAGTGCACCTTGGGGTCATTTGGGTCAAGCTTGGTCACGAGCGTTCCGGTGACTCCATGGGTGGAATGGGATTTTCATTGGCATTTACTTGACCAAATGGAGCTGATGGAATAGATGGTTTGATGCTAGGTCAAATGGTTTGAAAGATATGCTGCTGAGCCTCTTTCAACTGACCCTCACTACAAGTTTTGGCATCGACTGAGATCGTCTTGCCAAATGAAAATGAAGTTGAATCACCCAAAACTAAGAGAGGTTATTTTAGACCTCGAAAACACAATCTTGTAGCCCCTAATGGTGTGTCAATACCTCTCATGAGGTTTGCGATATGAGCCCTGGAAGATCGCTGCCCAATCATGCTTAGTGCACCTTAGGGTCACTTGGGTCGAGCATGCTCCTGAGCGTTCTGGTGACTCCATGGGTGGAATGGGGTTGTCATTGGTGTTTACCTAGCTAACCAGAGCTGATGGAGTAGAGGGTTTGAAAGATACGCTGCTGAGCCACTTTCAACTGACCCTCACTGCATGTTTTGGCATCGACTGAGATCGCCTTGCCAAATGCAAATGAAGTTGAATTGCCCAAAATTGAGAGAGGTTATTGTAGACCTTGAAAACATGATCCCATAGCACCTAATATTTTTTTGATACCTCTCATGATCTCTGAGGTATGAGCCCCGGAAGATCACTGCCCAATCGTGCTTAGTGCACCTTGGGGTCACTTGGATCAAGCGTGGTCACGAGCGTTTTGGTGAATCCATGGGTGGAATGGGGTTGTCACTAGAATTTACCTAGCCAAAGCTGATGGAGAAAATGGTTCAATGCTAGGTTAGAAGGTTTGAAAGATATTCTACTGAGCTTCTTTCAACTGACCCTCACTACAAGTTTTGGCTTCGATTGAGATCACCTTGCCAAATACAAATGAAGTCAAATCACCCAAAACTGAGAGAGGTTATTATAGACCTCAGAAACATGATCTTGTAGCACCTAATGCTTTTTTGATACCCCTCATGAGCTCTAAGATACGAGCCATGAAAGATCACTACCCAATTGTGCTTAATGCACCTTGGGGTCACTTGGGTCAAGCGTGGTCGCAAGCATTCCGGTGACTCCGTGGGTGGAAGGGGGTTGTCATTGGCATTTTCTCAGCCAATCAAAGCTAATGGAGTAGATGGTTTGATGCAATGTCAGACAGTTTGAAAGATACGTTATTGAGCCGCTTTCAACTAACCCTCACTACAAGTTTTGGTGTCGACTGAGATTGCCTTGCCAAATGTAAACGAAGTTGAATCACCCAAAATTGAGAGAGGTTATTGTAGACCTCAAAAACATGATCTTGTAGCACCTAACATTTTTTTGATACCTCTCACGAGGTCTGAGATACGAGCCCCAGAAGATCTCTACCCAATTGTGCTTATTTCACCTTGGGGTCACTTGGGTCGAGCGTGGTCGTGAACATTCCGGTGACTCCATGGGCTGAATGAGCTGGTCATTGGTGTTTACCTAGCCAACCAGAGCTGATGGAGAAGATGGTTTGATGCTAGGTCAGACAGTTTGAAAGATACACTGCTGAGCCACTTTCAACTGACCCTCACTGTAAGTTTTGGCATCAATTGAGATCACCTTGCCAAATGCAAATGAAGTGGAATTGCCCAAAATTGAGAGAGGTTATTGTAGACCTCATAAACACAATCCCATATCACTTGACAATTTGTTGATACCTCTCATGAGCTCTTAGATACGAGCCATAGAAGATCACATCCCAATTGTGCTCAGTGCACCTTAGGGTCACTTGGGTCAAGCGTGGTCGCGAGCGTTCTGGTGACTCCGTGGGTGGAATGGGGTTGTCACTAGCGTTTACCCAGCCAACCAGAGTAGATGGAGTAGACGGTTTGATGCTAGGTCAGACGGTTTGAAAGATATGTTGTTGAGCTGCTTTCAACTGACTGTTAGTGGTATGTTTTAAATTTGAACTGTGAAACTAATCATGCTTAAGCTTGTGAAATTTGAACTGTGAAGCTTATTATGTTTGAGGTTTAACTTTTATAGATTATTTGAAATGATAAAAATTAATATCCTTAAAGCATTAGAAACAACAATCAAACATGTAAGAATTCAAACCATGCAAATGACATAAGTAAATGACATGTAAGATCCCTTCTTGGCACTATTGGCCACCCATAAATGATTTTGGTCATAAGTCCTTATCAAGAGTTCTAGGACATTTAACTTTTAAATCAAATTGATTGTTACAAATTGCCATTATAGGCTTCAAAAGATCTCAATTAACCATTAATGATCCTTTTGTCCTTCTATCTTTGATTGGATCCATGGTGACCATAGGCATCTTCATAGGTGCTCCTGCACAAGTTACAATCCACATACAAAACCAAGTTTATTGACTCAAAATAAAATCTTAGAAAGGTGAAATTAATGTGTTGAAATTAAGCTTAATGAACTTAGAAAACAATGTACTAAGTTAACTTATTACCTAGTCAAGTGTTCCTGAAGGGTCATCTCTTTGCTTCAGGGTTTCCAATAGTGATAATTCATGATCAACAGTACTAATAGTCCAAATTTCTTTTGTCTTTTGTCTTCCTTGATGCTTTGACAACTTGACATTTGATGCTATAATAAGGTGTGAATACATGAGAATAGTTTTGTGCTTCTCATAGTCTTCAAATGTGGGAATTCCATTCTTTCTAATCATCTATGTTCGTAGCGATGTTCCCGCAATAGCAATTGAACCAGTAAGATATGTGAACCCATCACCATCTGTCATCGGTTGTACAAGCTTCTATTTACCTTATACATAACATGCTAACCAATAATCCGACCTCTCATCATTCCCTTGCGGTGCAACCAATGCAAAAACATTTCCTGGCTTCAGAAGATCTGAAAGATGGTCATAGTCAACTGAAGTGTCCATGTCATCATTTCTTATAGAGTGTCAAAGATAAAGGAGTTAGATACTATGGAACCCATGTATCCACCCACTCACTTGACTCACAATGATTCCAATCATACTTAAAAAACATGGGGCAAAAAAAAGCCAACTCTCATGTCCAAATGGTCCATGTACTACTATTGGAGCTTCAAAATGAATGCATTTTTGAAGAGTCTTTCACTGTTTGACAATCCAATCTATCTCCTATAGTTCCCTCCTTAACTATAGTTCCCTCCTTAACCAACCAAAAGAATCTATGCACTGTAGAATCAATAGTCCCTCCTGTGACAATGCTAAAGTACACCAATCAACAATAGAATGAGCATCAAGAAGTACAATACTTGAAATCCTCAATTTCTCCTTAACTAGAGCTCTCTTCACACACGCACCTGCTCCATCATGCTCCCCTTTCCCATGCTCTAACTCAAAAAAACTCCAAATATGAGGTACACCTCTCTCCACATGCATTCTACACAACCAATAAAACATTTTGGCATTCTTAAATTGATCAATGCAATTATCCAACCAAATGAGATGCCTATCCATAGCAATACCATTTTCCTGCAAGAAGTCAAAATAGTTCTAGAAAAAATGATGAAAAAACTCATGAGAGTGAGACCTATCATCCCTCATATAAAAATTGTACTCTTTGATTATCTTTCACTCATCTTTTGTCCTATTAGGGGAATGTCTATATGTGATGTGTACAAAAATAGCAATCTGAATGGAATTGTAATATTGAGCTTGAGTCTCATTTTGGGGCTACAATATATAGTTCTCCGCAAAGTCTACAATAGATATAATAGTTCTGTTAGGACGTGCAAGAAATTTCATGGCTCTTTCCCTTTTCTTCTAGTCTCTGTAGTTATTTTTAGGTCTCTGGCATAAACCCTAAGCTTTGAAAATTCAAAAATATAGCCGTTGGTAAGAAAAACCCTAGCCTTGTTCTAATTTCATGTTACTTTATTCAGGCCACTTAAAATTTCTTTTACACATGTGCTAAATGGTTAACCTCTTTGTTGCATAATCACATGAACCTTTTTTACGTTACGCGATCTTGTGACTAAAGGTTTTATTTTCAGGCCCCTTTTAATTTTTCCTAAGTCTCTAACCCCCGGTGGCCTTTAATTTTTTCCTAAGTCAATGTTTTAATATTTCCTATGTCCTGACTTCATTCTTCCTTGGGCCCGGCTCTCTGATACCATCTTGATCCAATGGTTGTCATGAAAGCGCAAGGGTTTTTTCAGAGGCTTGTGCTTTTGTGATGACCGTTGATTCATTTCCATGACATAGCCTTTCTTTACAAGTGGGTCCACTATTACATGTCTAGAAATGGAAAGCTTTGATTGGTCCATGGGTGAGTGACTAGATATGCTGCTAGTGGGACCTAATTTTATGGGCTCAGAGGGTTCTAACATTCATAGTTGATCAACGACTGGCGTAAGTTCTCATGAGATGTGTCAAAGCTTTGAGATCTTATGCCAGCCGTCGATGTTACCTTTTCTCAGGCGGCAGTATAAAGGTGGGTTCGATTTGCTAGGTGGTTTTTATGTGCCACGGTGTGCTGAGTTGTCTATTTTTCATTCATCTGCATGGTGATGAGTTGGATTGTGTCAGTGGGGCCAAGGATTTCCAAATTTTAGTAGTTCTGAGAGTGACAGAGCATCAACAATCGACATGTAATTTGATGGGTTTTTTCTGACACTTGCAATTTTAAGATAGCCATTGATTTCATATCCTGTCAGAGGGTTGTCAGTGCAGGGAAAGATTCTTTGATCGACGGTTGTCTTATGATCTGGAAGAATCTTGGAGGTCTATGTGAAGATGAGACAACAGTTGATCTTCTTATGCAGGCCCATTAAAAATTTCCTCAGTCTTTTGGCAGTCTTGATAAAGTGTTTGGCAGTTTCGACAATTTTCAATGCTTTTCACTCATTCACGAAATGAAATGGTGGTACTCTAAAAATGCTGGTGATTCAGCAAGTGTGTATTCATGTAATTGCTAAACTATTTGGTAGATAGATAAAGTTCTTTGCGAACTGACAAAAGCCTTTAGTTGCCAGTTCGCTAGATGTAGCTGGGATGAGTTAAATTCTTTTGGTCGCCAGTTCACGGGGTTAAAGGCGGGTTTAGTTTTTCACTTCGCAAATAAAAAAGTGCTTTGTCGCATGTTCACTAGAGGTAAACCTGAGGGTAGCAATTGAGTTAAGACATAAAGGCCCACAAAAAAGAGAGATCGAATGGTCAGGACTTAAAGTTGATCGAGATTCAAATGTTGATTACCGATTCACTGTTGGTGCTATGAAACTGGCCATTTGATTTCAAATTCAAATTTGTGAGGGGTTTCCTTTGACCAAAAGGACTAAAATTTAATGCTTTCATGGCTGGATTTGATTTGTTTGGTGGTGCTTGCTATTACAGTGTGGTCTAGGGTGTTCCATGATCATCTGCAGGGGTCTGTACTATGTTTTTTGTGCTTGAGGTGTGTTGCAGGTGGCCGAACAGGTTGACATTTTTGGCATTTTCCTAGTTCTCAGTACCTTCTTAGTGATTTATCATGATTGAGGATCACTTTGGGATTTGTTTTCTCCTGGCCAACTGGTTTTCATCCCCTGTGATAAATTTGTGACCGTTTCTAATGGGTTTAGTGGGTGAAACCCTAACCCTAGTCATCCGTAGCTTGTTGCAACCTATTTTGGGTTTCCAAGATGACTAGGGGGTATATATTGCAAGATTTTTGACTTAGTGTGGGTTCCAAAACTTTCTTTTTGGTCCCTAGTTGTTGATGGTATTATACTAAGTAAGGAGAGCTTGGATTTTGGGTCTGTTTCTTTGGCATTTTGCTATTTGATAATGTATTGATTCTACAAGTCTTAATGACAATATAGTTGAATTCCAATCTCATAGTGGTGTATGTCTTTTTGTTTTTTTCTTGAGCTCATATATGTTAACTTCACAAAGTGGGTTAGTTTATGGTAAACAAAGAGTATTTTGAGATTATCTTTGAGTTCCTAACAAAGTTAGGATTAAAGTCTTTCAGGTAGTCTCAGTGAGTTCATGGCTTGATAAGAATTTGATGTCCTGATATGTGAGTGAGAGGGATAATAGGCAAAGCACTTATCCTAAATTCAATTATGTTTGAGTTAAGGTCTTCGGTTGATGTATACTATTAGGTGACTCTATGGCCTGGTTAAGGCACTGATCCTTTCTCTAGAGGCAGTCCATCATCATCAACCACAAACAGACATTTAAATGATAAAATCTTTCAATAAATTAGTAAGGGGTATAGTTGTATATTGTTTTAAGACTCCTTTGGAGAAGTGAGTCAAGGGTACACCCGCTTGAGCATTAAGACTCAAAGTGTAGGAGGATCTCTTTTGATCCTTGTTAATTAGCCCTCTTCCTTGTAGACTTTGGAGTGGTGATAGAGTCAAAGTATTATTAAAGTTATTCATCAAAGTATAAATCTACAAGTGGAAGATCAAAGGGAACTACCAACAAAATGATGACTCTACTGGGGAGAGTCTAGAGATAAAGGTTTTCAAAGTGCACTCTTGTTTTCTTGTTGTATTCAATTGAAAGGTTTCCCCATCTAGGTGGGTGGTGACTCTAAAGGTTAGAACTAGTGCTATAGATTGAAAATCATGGACAAAAGGAGGAATACTAGGTCCTTTGTCAGAAAGAATCCAGAGGTTACTCTGGAACAATTACCTAGGTAGGAGAAGAAGAGTTGGATTAGAAAGAATGGTGAGTCTACTTGTGCTCCCATAAGAGAACAAAGAAATACCAGAGGTAGAGAACCACATGTTTCCTCAAGTGAGGAAGGTTCACAAGATAGAGTTTCTAGATCAGATGGTGGTCGCTCTGAAGATAAGTTTTATGATACCCCAGAGGTTGTCTTTCAAGACAAGGTTCCATTGCCTGCAAGTCAGGATGAACAAGCTAGAGAGATGGGTTTGGAGATTGATTTAGACCTTGATGAGGATAATTTTAGAAGAGAACCCATAAGACCAAGGAAATTCCATTTCCCATATCAAAATCTTACTAATATGGATGTGTCATCAGGCTCTAATGATATTATGGTAGACCCAGATGATTTAAATGCACTAAGGTTATATTTGGCAGAGCAGGATGCCATACATAAGAGGTTACAGGAGGAGAGAGAAGCTGAGAATGTGAATGCTTTGATAGAAAGATAGTCTCTCCTTAGAAAGATTAATGAAATGAAGGAGAGAAACAAGATGTTTTCTTTTGCTCCTAAAACTTTGCAACATGATGTCTTTGGTGATCTTGATGCTTTGAGGAGTGACCAGAAGCGCTTATTGCAAGATCATGAATTTGATCAGGAGGGCCCTGTGGTTACATAGGTTCAAAGTTATGCTTCCCTCCCTAAAGATAAAGATGGCCATGAGATCATAGGCCTGCTATTGCAGTTGGTGAGAAAGGAAAGAAAAAGATGGTGGGACATCAAACAAGCAGATCATTGACAATACCAGGGGTCCCACCATCCAATTCAAATAAGGACACAGAGTTAGAAAGAAGAAGAAAAGAAGATGAGAACCTTGCAAGAGAATTAGAGAGGGCTGAAATTGAAGCCTCCATTGTAGAAAAGAGAAGAAAGATCTAGTTCTTGAAGGCTTCATCTGCAAATACTCTTGGTCCATCTACTACTAAACTAGGTATGCCATCTATGACTACTACTATTCCACTTAGTAATGCTACTACTAGTTCAATTCCTTCTTCATCTACTAGGATAGGTGCTAATCCTAAACAATAGTCAAATGCACAAGTAGATGGAAATTTAAATGTAAATGTTGATCCTAGGGTTAACACTAGTTCAAGTTTTCAAAGAAGACCTATGCAATTAGAAGGCTATAGGTAAATTAGTTTTGATGGGATACCAGGCTACCCGAATGCTTTTCCAAATTATATAAGAGATAAGGTACCTAAGTTTTTTGGTAATAATGCTATTAGTTGTGAGGAGAATATTAGGTTATTTTTTGATTTGCTTAATGATTATGAGGTGGAGCATGAGGATGTAGTCATGAAATTGTTTGTTCAATCTCTAATGGAGGATGCTAGAGATTGGTTTAAGAGACTTCCTGATAAATGTATTAATACTTGGGATTCCTTTGAGAGATGTTTTAAAGAATAGTATGGTGATAGGCCTAATGCTAGTTTCATGTTGAATGAATTCAATACCATAATGAAAAATCATAATGAGTCTACAGCTGAATTCAACATGAGATTTCAAAAGGGTATGCATAAGTTGTTCCAAGTTATGCGGTTAGATGACAATGTTTGTTTAACCACATACTTCAATGCATTTGATGAAAAGATGAGATATTTGTTGAGGGACAAAGAACCAAGAACTCGTAGAGATGCTTTTAGGATTGTTGTCAATATTGAGAACAATATGAAGATATCAGGGAAGTTGGGTGGGAAGAGAGATGATCCAAAGTTGTTTGGGGACAAGAAATACAAAAAAGAAAATGATAGGAATGTTGGAACTAGGAGGCAAGAAGAAGATAAATTGGATAAGGTGCTCAATGCATTGAAGGATTTGAAGGCACCTACAAATAGGAACATCAGTGCTCCTACCAATGAAAGGCCTTAGTTCAACAACAATTTCAATAAGCAGAATAGATTGCAGAACTACCCCTACAACACCCAATGGAAGGATGGAAAGTCTATTGTCCCTACTACAAGAGGAAAAAATGATAGAGGTGTCCCTAATCCTCTACAAAAAGATTCAATAAATGTCATGGAGGACATACCTTGGTGTGTTTCATGCCAGTCCCCTCATTCTATAGAGCATTGTGTGGTTGCACATTCTATGGCTGCAAATTGAGATTGTGGCAGTGAGGAGATAGATCAAGAAGAAGATCAAGATGATGTTGGGTGCAACATGGCTACTTCATATCTAGGATATGAAGATGATTTTTATTTTGATGAAGAGGAAGATGTAAATGTGAAGAGACATAATCAGGCCTTTTTTCATTAAGAGGTATTTTCTGATGATGAAGACATTGATAAGAAGACATGTAACATGAACTCTTCTTCTGAACCAGTAAATTTAAGAAGACCTTCTAGAGAAGAGATGGATAGGATTACTATAGAAATGATTGCCCAAGCACAAACTAGAGGCATGGTGGCAAGGGATGCAAATGAGAAAGTTGCAGGAATGTTTATAAAGAGTACCAACTCTGGAGAACCTAATGAGAACAAATCAAAAGGTGATCACATGGTGAAATTCAAGAATGTGAAAGGTAAGAATTGTGAGCCTAGGGGAGTTGGAGTTGAAATATTTTCTAATGAGATTGAGAAGCCAATTAACACAATGACTAAGATTGAAAAAATGAGGGTGGCCAATACACCTAATGTATCAGACAAACAAAAGGATACTAAGGCAGTGCAAATTGAGATTCCTCCCTCTGCTCCTATTGATATGTTATCTGTATTGTCCCAAATTACAGTTAAGGTTCCATTGTCAAAATTATTGAGGATCCCTGAACACAAAGATAGAGCTATGGCATGGGTAGATAATGTTCACAACAATGATATTGCATGCAATGGATCTCAGGATAAAACTTTGAAAGGTGTTGCTGCTCAGGGAATTGTGTCTCAAATTCCTCCTATATATTTGGATAGTTCTGTCCATGCTAGCCTTGAAAACATTGATCCATTCTTTTTAAGTGTCCTTGTGAATGGAATGAAACTAAGAAATTGTATGATTGATAGTGGTGCCTCTAATACTGTTATGCCTTTTAAAATCATGGAGAAGTTGGGCCTTAAAGTTGATACAGTTCAAGGAAAATGTTGTGCAATGGATCAGAGGGAGGTACCAGTTATTGGGACTATCAATACAATGTCATATAGGCTGGCAGCATATCCAGAGAAAGAGATAACAATGAGTGTTTTGGTGGTGGACATCCCTCCTCATTATGGGATGCTACTATCTAGAAGGTGGAGTGCTGCCATGGGTGGAAGTTTACAGTGTGATCTATCCTATGCCACTTACAAGATTGATGATCAGTTTGTCAAGATTGATTGAGAGCCAAGAGTATGTCACATGATTGAGAGAAATATTGATAATGAGACTACATGTTTTGTGGATACTGATATTAATGCTTTTAGGGAAGAGATCCCTGTACTTGAAAATGAACCTATTTTGTCACCTATCTCTATTGAGGTAAGTGTTAATTCTATGAAGGGTGATTTGTGGGTAATGTACTTTGATGGTGCAAATTGCAAAGATGGAGTAGGAGCAGGTATTTTACTTTTTTCTCCTAATGGAAACACCTACAAATTTTCTTTCACATTGAATTTCTTTTGTACCAACAATATAGAAAAATATGAGGCATTTTTCTTAGGATTGAGGTTGGCACAAAAACATGGTATTAAGTGCTTAAGTGTTGTTGGTGATTCTGAGTTGGTGGTGTCCCAAGTCAAGTCAGTATATGCTTCCAAGAATGAAAGGTTAAAACAATATAGGAATGTAGTTTGGGATTTGATTGAAGATTTTGATGCCTTCAATATTGAGTGGAAGGATAGGAGTAACAATAAGATGGCTAATTTGTTAGCCAATATTGCAATCAATCCCACTGATATTACTTTTGCTGGTATCTCTAAAGTTGAAATTCAAGCTAGGCCTAGTATACCAGATAATATTGAGAATTGGCAAGTTTTTGATGATGATAATGATATCTTGAAGTTTATGAGTTGTGAAGATCAGTATCATGGTCAAGAATTTGATTTTTTAGCCTTGGTTGAGTCAGTAGAAGGAAAAGAGGTTGTTTTTGGCAATGAGGTTATTCAGCTTAGAACTAACAAGGTGCCCAAGGGGCTTGTTGTTTCAAAAACTATCTTTGATAACTAGGATAGAGTTCAAAAGAATATCAAAAGAGAAGATCATGCTGATCTAGAGGAGATAAACCTTGGAAAAAATGAGGCACCTAAGAAGGTATACATGGGTAGGGACATGTATCACAATGTGAGAAAATCTTTGATTGAATTACTAAGAAAATTCAAGCATGTTTTTGCATTCTCATATGATGACTTGAAGGTTTATAGAGAAGACTTATTTCAGCATATTATTCCTTTGAGAGAAGATGCTAAACCTTTCAGGCAAAAAAAAGGCCTATTAATCCTACTTTGGCACCCAAAATGCAAGAAGAGTTAATGAAGCTAAGAGATGCTAGAATTATCAAGCCTATCAGGCACTCTTCTTGGGTGTCAAATCACGTTCCTGTGAGAAAGAAAAATGGTGACATAAGGATTTGTGTGGACTTCAGGAATTTAAATATCAGTTCATTAAATGATAACTATTAATTTCCTAATATGGAAGCTATGTTGCAGAGAGTAACTGGATCTGAATTGATGTCTATGATGGATGGTTTCTCTGGTTACAATCAGGTAATTATAAAAGAATCAAAACAATTCAAGACAACTTTCACTACACCTTGGGGGACATATGTTTATGTGAGAAGGCCTTTTGGTCTCACAAATGCTGGTGCTACTTTTTAGAGAGAAATGGATGTTTCTTTTTCAGATTTATCAATGATTTCCTTGTTGTTTATCAAGATGATTTAACTGCCTATTCCAAGAAGGAAGAAGACCATTGTACTCATTTAGAAAAAATATTTGTGAGGGCCTTGGAATTTGGCATTTCATTAAATCCATGGAAATGTTCATTTGGTGTCACTGAGGGTAAGTTGCTTGGCCACTTAGTTGGGAAGCAAGGAGTGAGAATTGACCCTAAGAGGGTAGCAGCTATTGATAAAATTTAGAGACCAAAGAATGTTAAAGGGATTTAGTCCTTCTTTGGTCAGTTCAATTTCTTAAGGAGGTTTGTAACAAATTTTGCAGAGGTTACTAGACCTATTTCTAAGATGTTGAATAAAGGATCTGCAATCAATTGGGAGGGTGAGCCTGATGAGACTTTCAAAAACATCAAGAAGGCTATCAAAGATGCACCAGTGCTTAAGGCACCTGATTATAATGTCCCAATGCACATCTTTTCCTTTGCATATTTTCACACTATTGCTGCAATTTTTTTACAAAAGAATAAGGATGGTTTTGAGCAGCCTATTGCATTCTTTAGTAAATCTTTGCAGGCTACTGAATTGAAGTATGACATAAATTAGAAACAAGCATATGCACTTGTGAAGGAAGTCAAGGCTTTTAGACGTTATCTAATGGGGGAAGTTGTGATTGCTTTTGTGCCAAGTGCAGCTATGAAGGATATTTTCTCACAACAAGAGGTGTCTGGAAGAAGATGCAGATGGATCAATAGGATCCAAGAATTCAATGTTGACACCCAGATTACCAAATTGGTTAGAGGACAAGGATTGGCAAAACTAATGGCTCAATCCAATCTTGATGCAAATCAGGTAAATCATTTTGAAATTGATTATACATGTGACATGGATGATTGTATCTAGTATCAAGATATCATCTATTACTTGAGAAATATGAAATGTTTAGATAACATGAATGATAATTAGAAGAGGACAGTAAAACTACAGGCCATCAAGTATGTAATTGTGAAATGTAAATTGTATAGAAAGAATTTAGATTGCATACTTTTGAAATGTGTAGATGAAAATTAGGCTGAAGTATTGTTGAAAGAAATGCATGAGGGACTTTGTGGAGGGCATTGTATGGGTAAAAAAACTACTCATAAAATCCTGAGAGTAGGATTCTAGCGGCCCACAATCTTCAAGGATGCAGAGTAGTTTGTGAGGAGGTGTGATGCTTGTCAAAGTTTCTCTGGTAAGCTAAAATTTTCAGGTAATGTTCCATTAAAACTAGTAGAGGTATAGGCTCCTTTCCAACAATGGGGAATTGATTTCATTGGGGAGATACCAAACAAGTCTAGTGGAGGACACTCATGGATCTTAGTTGCCACTAATTACTTTACAAAGTGGGTAGAGGCTTTACCTACAAAAAATTCAACCAGCAAGGTGGTAATTGATTTTCTGTTGAACAATATTGTTACAAGGTTTGGTTGCCCTAAGAGAATAGTAAGTGACAATGTCATGTGCTTCAGGTTTGCTGAATATAAGGAATTTTGCAAAGGTTTAGGAATTCAGATTTCTAATTCCTCACCTTATCATCTACAAGGAAATGGTCAGGCAGAATCCACTAATAAGAGTTTGATTAAAATCCTAAAGAGGATTCTTGAAAAGAATAAGAGGGCATGGTATTCAAAATTCCCATTAGCTCTATGGGCTGATAGGGTAACTGTGAAGAGGGAAATTGGTTGTGCACCATTTGACCTAATATATGGAATACATGCAAGAATGCCTTAGAATAATCTGCTGGAAATGTATAAATTTGTGCAATTATATGATGATGACATAGATGATGAAATGAAATTGAGGATTGAGGACCTCATTAGGCTGGATGAGACTAGAAGAGAGTCAGTTGCAAGAAATGCCAAATTGCAGTTGCAGGTTAAGAATTCATATGATAAGAAGACTGTTGAAAGAAGGTTTGAGCCTGGTGATTTGGTGTTAATTTGGAATGCTAGATTGGAGGATAAAGGAAAACATGGTAAATTTGATCCCATCTAGCTAGGGCCATATCTAATTCATGAGAAATGGGGCCAAGATTCATACATTGTCAAAGAGTTAAATGGTGAAGTTCAGGAATTGCCAATTCATGGACAATTCTTGAAAACATACTTCAATTGAAGGTATTATGTTTTCCATGAATAGTAGTTAGGTTTGTACATTCTATAAATTTTTGTAAATTTGCCTGCCCCTGTCCTATTTTGTCTTGGTCTGTAAGGTTTTGGTCCTGTTGCTCTCTATTGTCAAGTTTTCCAATGGGATGGTCTACTTTAACTAGTGATTCTAGATCCTTGCTATGCCTGCAAGAGGCATACATCCCCAGACAGAGCCACTATTAGCACATGCAAAAAATTTCATGGCTCTTTCCCTTTTCTTCTAGTCTCTGCAGTTGTTTTTAGGTCTCTGGCATAAACCCTAAGCTTTGAAAATTCAAAAATATAGCCGTTGGTAAGAAAAACCCTGGCCTTGTTCTAATTTCATGTTACTTTATTTAGGCCACTTAAAATTTCTTTTATGCATGTGCTAAATGGTTAAACTCTTTGTTGCATGATCGTGTGAACCTTTTTTATGTTACGCGATCTTGCGACTAAAGGTTTTATTTTTGGGCCCCTTTTAATTTTTCCTAAGTCTCTAACCCCTGTCGGCCTTTAATTTATTCCTAAGTCAATGTTTTACTATTTCCTATGTCCTGACTTCATTCTTCCCTAGGCCTAGCTCTCTGACACTATCTTGATCCAATGGTTGTCACAAAAGCGCAAGGTTTTTGTCAGAGGCTTGCGCTTTTGCGACAACTGTTGATTCATTTCCATGATGTAGCCTTTCTTTGCTGGTGGGTCCACTGCTACGTGTACACAAATGGCAAGCTTTGATTGGTCCACAGGTGAGCGACTAGATATGCTATTAGTGGGACTTGATTTTATGGGCTCAGAGGGTTCTGACCTCTGTATTTGATCAACGACTGACATAAGTTCTCATGAGATGTGTCAAAGCTTTGAGATCTTACGCTAACCGTCAATGTTACCTTTTCTCAGGTGGCAGTATAAAGGTGGGTCCAATTTTCCAGGTGGTTTTTATGTGCCATGGTGTGCTGAGTTGTCTGTTTTTCATTCATCCATGTGGTGATGAGTTGGATTGCATCAGTGGGGCTAAGGATTTCCAAATTTTAGTAGTTCTGATAGTGACAGAGCATCAACAGTCGGCGTGTAATCTGATGGGTTTTTTCTGACACTTGCAATCTTAAGACAGTTGTTGATTTCATATCCTATCAGAGGGTTGTCAATGTAGGGAAAGATTCTTCAATCAATGATTGTCTTATGATCTGGAAGAAACTTGGAGGTCTATGTGAGGATGAGACAACTGTCGATCTTCTTGTGCAGGCCCATTAAAAATTTCCTCAATCTTTTGGTAGTCCTGATAAAGTGTTTGGCGGTTTCGACAATTTTCAATGCTTTTCACTCATTCATTCATGAAATAATGGTACTCTAAAAAGGTTGGTGATTCAGTGAGTGTGTATTCATGTAATCACTAAACTATTTGGTAGATAGATAAAGTTCTTTGTGAACTGACGAAAGCCTTCAGTCACCAGTTCGCCAGATGTAGCTGGGATGAGTTAAATTCTATTGGTCGCCAGTTTGCGGGGTTAAAGGTGGGTTAAGTTTTTCACTTCATGAATAAAAAAGTTCTTTGTTGCATGTTTGCAAAAGGTAAACCCGAGGGTAGTAGTTGAGTTAAGAAATAAAGGCCCGTGAAAAAGAGAGATCGAACGGTCTGGACTTAAAGTTGATTGAGATTCAAATGTTGACCGTTGATTCACTACTGGCGCTATGAAACTGACTGTTTGATATCAAATTCAAATTTGTGAGGGGTTTCCTATGACCAAAAGGACCAAAATTGAATGCTTTCATGGTTGGATTTGATTTGTTTGGTGGCACTTGATGTTATAGTGTGGTCCAGGGTGTTCCATGATCGTCTGCAGGGGTCTATACTGTGTTTTTTATGCTCAAGGCATGTTGCAAGTGGCCGAATAGGTTGAAATTTTTGGCATTTTCATGGTTCTCGGTACCTTCTCAGTGATTTATCATGATTGAGGATCACTCAAGGATCTATTTTCTCCTGGCCGACTGGTTTTCATCCCCTGTGATAAATTTGTGACCGTTTCTAATGGGTTTAGTGGGTGAAACCCTGACCCTAGTCATTCGTAGCTTGTTGCAACCTATTTTGGGTTTCCAAGATGACTAGGGGGTATATATTGCAGGATTTTTGACTTAGTGCGGGTTCCAAAACTTTCTTTTTGGTCCCTAGTTGTTGATGGTATTATACTGAGTAAGGAGAGCCTAGATTTTGGGTCTGTTTCTTTGGCATTTTGTTGTGTGATAATGTATGGATTCTGCAAGTCTTAATGAGAATATAGTTGAATTCCAATCTCATAGTGGTGTATGTCTTTTTGTTTTTTTCTTGAGCTCATATATATTAACTTCACAAAGTGGGATAGTATATGGTAAAAAAAGAGTATTTTGAGATTATCTTTGAGTTCCTAACAAAGTTAGGATTAAATTCTTTCAGGTAGTCTCAGTGAGTTCATGGCTTGATAAGAATTTGATGTCTTGATATGTGAGTGAGAGGGATAATAGGAAAAGAACTTATCTTGAATTCAATTGTGTTTGAGTTAAGGTCTTCGGTTGATGTATACTATTAGGTGACTCTATGCCCTGGTTAAGGCACTGATCCTTTCTCTAGAGGCAGTCCATCATCATCAATCACACACACATTTAAATGATAAAATCTTTCAATCAATTAGTAAGGGGTATAGTTGTATATTATTTTGAGACTCCTTTGGAGAAGTTAGTCAAGGGTACACCCACCCAAGCATTAAGACTCAAAGTGTAGGAGGATCTCTTTTAATCCTTGTTAATTGGCCCTCTTCCTTGTAGACTTTGGAGTGGCGATCAAGTCAAAGTATTATTAAAGTTATCCATCAAAGTATAAATCTACAAGTGGAAGATCAAAGGGAACTACCAACAAGTTCCAATGGGTAAAGTGTCCTTACATGTCTTGAATTGTTGATCCAACCATTGAGACCTGTGACTATGCCTTTCATACTTGTAAAAAAGATTTGTCTTGAAATCTGAGATAAAATCAGCAACATTGTATTCTTTTGCAACTAACTCACATCTAGAGCCTTCACCTCCACTCTTCAATGTATATTTCACTATTTCATATACCTTTTTTTGGATGAGTGTCTTTCCAAAATTGTGTTCCAATCCCTCATGAAAACATGTTCTAAAATTGGACAAGCCACCACATTCTGAGCACTTGGCATTTAAGCAATCTTTTTTATAAAATAAACAACCATCATCTCTATGACATAAAAATTGATCTAGAAAGTCTGTTGATGATTTGGGAAGACCACTTGCACCACAATCCTCTAGCATTTCATTAGTATGCAAAGTAGAATGAATGAACCATAATAATTCATGATGCATTGAAAACTCAACATGATATTTGCAACAACATGTATTCTGAATCTTAAGGGTTACACAATAAAATGGCTTCACGGATTCAAAAGACCTTTATGATATTTTCAATGTTGAATGTGTCTCACAAATTTTTTTATACAACATTGTTTGACTTACCTCCACATAATGTTTAGGATGTGGAGTGCGGTCTCGATTGCCAACTCTTAACTTCAAGACATCCTTCACATTTGGTGACACTCTTGAGTTGGCATCCCAAAATTGTTGAATTTCATCCTTGACAACAGCTATTAGCTTCTTATCAAAATGTGAAAGTCTCCCACCATAAGCCCATGTATCAATTTGAAGCGGATCATCAAGTGTTTCTCTTCTTGCAAATGCTCTACCCAAAGTTGTATGGTCTATATTGAAGTCAACACAAGTTTGTCTCATCAAACGAGCCTTTCTCAACTGATGACTTACTAAGGAGGTTGTAATAATCCTCCGAGCAACTCTCTTGTCTTTTTCTCTACTAGTCTTCCCAATGCTATTGAGAGCATTGAAAAGATTCTTCACAACAATGGCATTTCTCTACATTTTCTTGTTCATACGAATCTTCAATTTCACAAGCACAGGTCTCATCTTTTGAATCTTTAACAACTGCACAAAAATTTGACATTGCTCAACCAATGTCTTGTTTCCAAAAAATTGATCATAAAGTCTTGAAGCCCGCAGCCTAATGGTTCTATGTGACCTCTTTCCTTCCCAATTATTCATAATGTTCTCCTCAATTTCAATTAACAATTTAGGTGTTCTTGAAAGCCCCGAATTTGAAGTTTGATTATCTTTATTGCAAGGGACTTCATTTTGCATATAATTTGGAGATGTGTAACATTCATGTGGTTCTTGTGCAACATTTTCATTCCCCAAGTCTACATTTTCAATCTCCATCTGTACATTTTCATCTTCATTCCATTCATTGTCATTCCCCAAATATACGTTTTCATTCCTCAAGTCTACAATTTCATTCTCCATCTCTACATTTTCATCTTCACTCCATACATTGTTATTCACAAAATTAATTTCCATATTATTTTCAAATTCAACATCCTCTTCACTTACAACTACATTTATGGGGTCACCTTGATTAATGTTTAACATACCTTCTCTCCTTTTTTAGTGATTTTCTTTATCTTTTTCCCTGTATGCTTGAATTTATTCATCCGTCACCTTCCTCTTGCGTTTAGCCTTTCGATGACTGCTGCTTCCCATGGTGAGACCACAAGTTGACAAAAATCAAACAATGGGCCCCAAATCACTTTTTTTTTTTCTGCAACATGTGAAAAAAGTATGAAATCCCATGCTTCTCTGGTCTGTGGGGATAGGGAATATTTTGGTCAAATATTACCTGTCCAAAATTGGGTATCCGATTCCATATCGGGTACCTGATATTCCCAAGTAGATGAAAAAAGGGCGGGAGCAATTGAAAACAATTAAACTTCTACATATAAAATGGGGTATATAATATATAAAATTTACATTATATATATACTAATGTATATTATATATATATATATATATATATATATATATATATATATATAAGAGGCATATGATATATATAATGTATATTATATATATACTAATGTATTATAATATACTAATGTATTATATGTACTAATGTATTATATATACTAATGTATATAATAAATATATATATAATACATATACTAATGTATGCTAATGTATTATATATAATATTATCTTTTAGCTATTATTTTTTTGTCATTTTTCTTTTATGATGCTTTTGTATATGAATTGTGGATATTCTCTGGGAAAATTTTCATTTTATCCTGTAGGATGCTTTTGTATACAAATTTTGGAGAATCTCTTGCAAAAATATGGAAATTATAATCTTCCTCCCAGAGCATACATTAATGAAGTTCTCTGTGCCTTAGCAGAGGAAGCTAGCTGCATTGTTGAAGCTTACGGTACTACATACAAAAATACGGTATGTATTTCTAGCCAAAATTTATTTCTCATTTCTTTTAGGTCTTTAAAGGTGGTCAGCTAAAGCTTTGTATTGAATCTGCATTTTACAGGCGCTGTAAACACTTACTATGTAGAAATGGAGGCTTTCAAGAATAGTTCACTCGAGGTAGAGAGAGAGACTTCCTAGGGGTCCTAACATGTGATAAGGCATACTATGATCCCTAAGGAGTCCCCATGATCCCTTTTGGCACATTTGAACACTCAAGTGTGTCCGAAGGGGCCCTAGGGAAACACTTGAGTGTTCAAATGTGTCAAAAGGGGTCATGAGGACTCCTTAGGGGTCATAGTATGCCTTATCATGCGTTAGGACCCCTAGGAAGTCTTGATGACCCCTTCTGACACATTGGAATGCTCAAAGTGTGTCTTAAGGGGTCCTAGGACCCCTTAAGACACACTTGAGCATTCAAATGTGTGAAAAGGGGTCATGGGGACTCCCTAGGGGTCCTAGTATGCCTTATCACATATTAGGACCCCGAGGAAGTTCCGATGACACCTTTTGACACATTGGAATGCTCAAGTGTGTCTTAAGGGGTCCCAGGACCCCTTTGGACATAGTTGAGTGTTCAAATATGTCAAAAGGCATCATGGGGACACCATAGGGGTCATAGTACGCCTTATCATGCGTTAGGACCACTAGCAAGTCCCGATGACCCCTTCTGAGACATTGGTATGCTCAAAGTGTCTCTTAAGGGGTCCTAGGACCCCTTAAGACACACTTGAGAATTCAAATGTGTGAAAAGGGCTCACGGAGACTCCCTAGGGGTCCTAGTATGCATTATCATGCATTAGGATCCCTAGGAAGTCCTGATGATCCCTTTTGACACATTGGAATGCTCAAGTGTGTCTTAAGAGGTCCTACGACCCCTACAGACACACTTAAGTGTTCAAATGTGTCAAAATAGGTCATGGGGACTCCCTAGGGGTCCTAGTACACTTTATCACATGTTAAGACCCTTAGGAAGTCCTGATGACCCTTTAAGACACATTAGAATGCTCAAGTGTGTCTTAAGTGATCTTAGGACCCCTTTGGAAACACTTGAGCATTCAAATGTGTCAAAAGTGGTCATGGGGACTCCCTAGGGGTCCTAGTATGCCTTATCATGTATTAGGACACCTAGGAAGTCCCGATGACCCCTTTTGACACATTGAAATGCTCAAGTGTGTCTTAAGGGGTCCTAGGGCCCCTTAAGACACACGTGAGCATTCAAATGTGTCAAAAGGGGTCATGCAGACTCCCTAGAGGTCCTAGTATGCCTTATCACGTATTAGGACCTCTAGGAAGTCTTGATGACCACTTTTGACACATTGGAATGCTCAAGTGTGTCTTACAGGGTCCTATGACCCCTCCGAACACACTTGAGTGTTCAAATGTGTCAAAAGGGGTCATGGGGACTCTGTAGGTGTCCTAATATGCCTTATCACGCGTTAGGACCCCTACGAAGTCTCGATGACCACTTTTGACACATTAGAATGCTCAAGTGTGTTTTAATGGGTCCTAGGACCCCTTTGAATACACTTGAGTGTTCAAATGTGTTAAAAGGGGTCATGGGCACTCCCTAGGTGTCCTAGTATGCTTAACACATGTTAGGACACCTAGGAAGTCCTGATGACCCCTTTTGACACATTGGAATGCTCAAGAGTGTCTTAAGGGGTCCTAGGACCACTTAAGACACATGTGAGCATTAAAATGTGTCAAAAAGGGTAATGGGGACTCCCTAGGGGTCCTAGTATGCCTTATCACATGTTAGGACCCCTAAGAAGTCCCAATGACCCCTTTTGACACATTGGAATGTCCAAGTGTGTCTTAAGGGGACCTAGGACCCCTTAAGACACACTTGAGTGTTCAAATGTGTTAAAAGGGGTCATGGGGACTCCCTAGGGGTCCTAGTATGCCTTATCATGCATTAGGACACCTAGGAAGTTCTGATGACCCATTTTGACACATTGGAATGCTCAAGTGTGTCTTAAGGGGTGCTAGGACCCCTTCAGACACACTTGAGCATTCAAATGTGTCAAAAAGGGTCATGGGGACTCCCTAGGGGTCCTTATACACCCTATGTTAGGACCCCTAGGAAGTCTCAATGACCCCTTTGGACACATTGGAATGCTCAAGTGTGTCTTAAGGGGTCCTAAGACCCCTTTGGACACACTTGACCATTCAAATATGTCAAATAGGGTCATGGGGACCCCATAAGTGTCCTAGTATGGCTTATCACATGTTAGGACCCCTAGGAAGTCCTGATAACCCCTTTTGACACATTGAAATGCTGAAGTGTGTCTTTAGGGGTCCTAGGACCCATTTATACACACTTGTGTGTTCAAATGTGTCAAAAGGGGTCATGGGGACTCCCTAGGTGTCCTAGTATGCCTTCCACATGTTAGAACCACTAGGAAGTCTCCATGGACCCTTTTGACACATTAGAATGCTCAAGTGTGTCTTAAGGGGTCCTAGGACCCCTTGGGACACATGTCAACATTCAAATATGTCAATAGGGGTCATGGGGACTCCCTAGGTGTCCCATTATGCCTTATCACATGTTAGGACCCTTAGGAAGTCCCCTTGACCCCTTTTTAGACATTGGTATGCTCAAGTGTGTCTTAATGGGTCCCCATGACCCCTTCAAACACACCTGAGCATTCAAATGTGTCAAAAGGGGTCATGGGGCCTCCGTAGGGGTCCCAGTACACCTTATCACACATTAGGACCCCTAGGAAGTCTTGATGACCCATTTTGATACATTGGAATGCTCAAGTTTGTCTTAAGGTTCCCTAGGACCCCTTAAGACACACGTGAGCATTCAAATGTGTCAAAAGGTGTCATGGGGACTCCCTAGGGGTCCTAGTACTCCTTATCACATGTTAGGACCCCTAGGATGTCCCGATGAACCCTTTTGACACATTGGAATTCTCAAGTGTGTCTTAAGGGGTCCTAGGACCCCTTAAGATATACTTGAGTGTTCAAATGTGTCAACAGGGGTGACAGGGACTCCCTAGGGGTCCTAGTATGCCTTATCACATGTTAGGACATCTAGGAAGTACTGATGACACCTTTTCTTACATTAGAATTCTCAAGTGTGTCTTAACGAATCTTGGGACCCCTTCAGACAAACTTGAGTATTTAAATGTGTCAAAAGGGGTCATTGGGACTCCCTAGGGGTCCTAGTACACCTTATCACATGTTAGGAACCCTAAGAGGTCCTGATGACCCCTTTTGACACATTGGAATGCTCAAGTGTGTCTTAAGGGGTCCTAGGACGCCTTCAGAGATACTTGAGAATTCAAATGTGTGAAAAGGGGTCATGGGGACTCCCTAGGGGTCCTAGTACACCTTATCACATGTTAGGAACCCTAGGAAGTCTCGATGACCCCTTTTGACACATTAGAATGCTCAAGTGTGTCTTAAGGTGTCCTAGGACCCCTTCAGACAAACTTGACAGTTCAAGTGTGTCAAAAGGGGTCATGGGGAATCCCTAGGGGTCATAGTACACCGTATCATGTGTCAGGACCCCTAGGAAGTCCCGATGACCCCTTTTGACACAATGGAATGCACAAAGTGTGTCTTAAGGGGTCCTAGGACAACTTAAAATACACTTGAGCAATCAAATGTGTGAAAAGGGGTCATGGGGACTCCGTAGAGTTCCTAGTATGCCTTATCATGTGCTAGGAACCCCAGGGAGTCCCGATGACCCCTTTTGACACATTGGAATGCTCAAGTGTGTCTTAAGGGGTCCTAGCACCCCTTCGGACATATTAGAGCATGCAAATGTGTCAAAATGCATCATGGGGACTCCCTAGGGGTCCTAGTACACCTTATCACATGTTAGGAACCCTAGGAAGTCCCGATGACCCCTTTTGACACATTGGAATGTTGAAGTGTCTTAAGGGGCCCTAGGACCCCTTCGTACACACTTGAGTGTTCAAATGTGTCAAAAGGGGTCATGGGGACTCCCTAGGGGTCCTAGTACACCTTATCACATGTTAGGGCACATAGGAAGTCCTAATGAACCCTTTCGACAAATTGGAATGCTCAAGTGTGTCTTAAGGGGTCCTAAGACCCCTTAAGACACACATGACTATTCAAATGTGTCAAAAGGGGTCATGGGGACTCCCTAGTGGTCCCAGTATGCCTTATCACACATTAGGACCCCTATGACATCTCGATGACCCCAAATGACACATTGGAATGCTCAAGTGTGTCTTAATGGGTCCTAGGACCCCTTCAGACAAACATGAGCATTCAAATATGTCAAAAGAGGTCATGGGGACTCCCTAGGGGTCCTAGAATGCCTTATCAGGTGATAGGACCGCTAGGAACTCTCGATGACCACTTTTGACACATTGGAATTCTTGAGTGTGCTTGAAGGGGTTCTAGGACCCCTTTGGACACACTTGAGCATTCAAATGTGTCAAAAGGGGTCATGGAGACTCACTCGGTGTCATAGTATGCCTTAACACATGTTAGGACACCTAGGAAGTCCAAATGACCCCTTTTGATAAATTGCAATGCTCAAGTGTGTTTTAAGGGGTCCTAGGACCCCTTAAGACACATGTGAGCTGTAAAATGTGTCAAAAGGGGTCATGGGGACTCCCTAGGGGTCCTAGTTAGCCTTATCATGCATTAGGACCCCTAGGTAGTCCTGATGATCCCTTTTGACACAATGGAATGCTCAAGTGTGTCTTAAAGGGTCCTAGCACCCCTTTAGAGACACTTGAGCATTCAAATGTGTCAAAAGAGGTCATTGGGACTCCTTAGGTGTCCTAGTATGCCTTATCACACGTTAGGACCCCTAAGAAGTCTTGATGACCCCTTTTGACACATTGGAATGCTCAAGTGTGTCTTCAGGGGTCCTAGGACCCCTTCGGACACACTTGAGTGTTCAAATATGTCAAAAGGAATCATGGGGACTCCCTAGGGGTCATAGTACACCTTATCACATGTTAGGACCCCTAGCAAGTCCTAATGACCCCTTCTGACACATTGGTATGTTCAAAGTGTGTGTTAAGGGGTCCTAGGATGCCTTAAGACACACTTGAGCACTCAAATGTGTGAAAAGGGATCATGGAGACTCCCTAGGTGTCCTAGTATGCATTATCATGCATTAGGACCTCTAAGAAGTCCCGATGACCCCTTTTGACACATTGGAATGCTCAAGTGTGTCTTAAGGGGTCCTAGGACCCCTTCAAACACACTTGAGTGTTCAAATATGTCAAAATGGGTCATGGGGACTCCCTAGCAGTCCTAGTACACTTTATCACATGTTAAGACCCCTAGGAAGTCCTGATGACCCCTTAAGACACATTAAAATTCTCAAGTGTGTCTTAAGTGATCTTAGGACCCCTTCGGACACACTTTAGCATTCAAATGTGTCAAAAGGGGTCATGGGGACTCCCTACAGGTCCTAGTATGCCTTACCACATGTTAGGGCACCTAAGAAGTCCCAATGACCCCTTTTGACACATTGGAATGTTCAACTGTGTCTTAAGGGGTCCTAAGACCCCTTAAGACACACGTGAGCATTTAGATGTGTCAAAAAGGGTCATGCGGACTCCCTAGGGGTCCCAGTATGTCTTATCATGCATTAGGACCTCTAGGAAGTCTCGATGACCCCTTTTGACACATTGGAATGCTCAAGTGTGTCTTATGGGGTCCTAGGTCCCCTCTGGACACACTTGAGTGTTCAAATGTGTCAAAAGGGGTTATGGGGACTTCGTAGGTGTCCTAATACATCTTATCACATGTTAGGACCTGTATGAAAGTCTCGATGACCATTTTTGACACATTGGAATGCTCAAGTGTGTTTTAAGGGGTCTTAGGACCCCTTTGGATACACTTGATTGTTCAAATGTGTCAAAAGGGGTCATGGGCACTCCCTGGTAGTCCTAGTAAACCTGAACACATGTTAGGACACCTAGGAAGTCTTGATGACCCCTTTTGACACATTGGAATGCTCAAGAGTGTCTTAAGGGGTTCTAGGACCACTTAAGACACATGTGAGCATTCAAATGTATCAAAAGGGGTCATGGGGACTCCCTAGGGGTCCTAGTACACCTTATCACACATTACGACCCCTAGGAAATCCTAATGACCTCTTTTGACACATTTGAATGTCCAAGTGTGTCTTAAGGGGACCTAGGACCCCTTAAGACACACTTGAGTGTTCAAATGTGTCAAAAGGGGTCATGGGGACTCCCTAGGGGTCTTAGTATGCCTTATCATGCATTAGGACACCTAGGTAGTCCCGATGACCCATTTTGACACATTGGAATGCTCAAGTGTGTCTTAAGGGGTGCTAGGACCCCTTCGAACACACTTGAGTATTCAATTGTGTTAAAAGGGGTCATGGGGACTCCCTAGGGGTCCTAGTACACCCTATGTTAGGACCCCTAGGAAATCTTGATGACCCCTTTTGACACATTTGAATGCTTAAGTGTGTCTTAACGGGTCCTAGGATTCCTTAAGATACACTTGAACATTCAAATGTGTCAAAAGGTGTCATGGGGACTGCCTAGGGGTCCTAGTATGTCTTATCACATGTTAGGATACCTAGGAAGTCTCGATAACCCCTTTTGACACATTGGAATTCTCAAGTGTGTCTTAAGTGGTCCTAGGACACCTTCAGATACACTTAAGGGTTCAAATGTGTCAAAATGGGTCATGGGGACTCCCTAGGGGTCCTAGTACACTTTATCACATGTTACGACCCCTACGAAATTTTGATGACCTCTTTTCACACATTGGAATGTCCAAGTGTGTCTTAAGGGTACCTAGGACCCCTTAAGACACACTTGAGTGTTAAAATATGTCAAAAGGGGTCATGGGGATTCCCTAGGGGTCTTAGTATGCTTTATCACGCATTAGGACACCTAGGAAGTCCCGATGACCCATTTTGACACATTGGAATGCTCAAGTGTGTCTTAAGGGGTGCTAGGACCCCTTGGGACACACTTGAGTGTTCAAATGTGTCAAAAGGGGTCATGGGGACTCCCTAGAGGTCCTAGTACATCCTATGTTAGGACCCCTAGGAAGTTTTGATGACCCCTTTTGACACATTTGAATGCTTAGGAGTGTGTTAAGGGGTCCTAGGATCCCTTAAGATACACCCGAGCATTCAAATGTGTCAAAAGGTCTCATGGGGACTCCCTACGGGTCCTATTATGCCTTATCACAGGTTAGGATACCTAGGAAGTCTTGATAACCCCTTTTGACACATTGGAATGCTCAAGTGTGTCTTAAGTGGTCCTAGGACACTTTCAGACACACTTGAGGGTTCAAATGTGTCAAAATGGGTCATGGGGACTCCCTAGGGGTCTTAGTATGCCTTATCATGCATTAGGAACCCTAGGAAGTCCCGATGACACCATTTGACACATTGGAATGCTCAAGTGTGTCTTAAGGGGTCCTCAGATCACTGTGGAGACACTTGAGTGCTTAAATATGTCAAATGGGGTCATGGGGACTCCATATGTGTCCTAGTGTGGCTTATCATGCAATAGGACCCCTAGGAATTCCCAATGACCCCTTTTGACAAATTAGAATGCTCAAGTGTGTCTTAAGGGGTCCTAGGACCCCTTTGGACACACTTGAGAGTTCAAATTTGTCAAAAGGGGTCATGGGGACTCCCTAGGTGTCCTAGTAATCCTTATCACGGGTTAAAACACCTAGAAAGTCCCCATGACCACTTTTGACACATTGGAATGCTCAAGTGTGTCTTCAGGGGTCCTAGGACCACTTCGGACACACATGAGCATTCAAATATATCAAAAGGGGTCATGGGGACTCCCTAGTTGTCCTAGTCCACCTTATCATGTGTTAGTACCCCTAGAAAGTCTCCATGACCCCTTTTGACACATTGTTATGCTCAAGTGTTTCTTAAGGGGTCCCCATGAACCCTTCAGATGCACTTGAGCATTCAAATGTGTCAAAAGGGGTCATGGGGATTCTCTAGGGGTCCTAGTACACCTTATCACATGTTAGGACCCCTAGGAAGTCCTGATGACCCATTTTGACACATTGGAATGCTCGAGTGTGTCCTAAGGTGTCCTAGGACCTATTAAGACACATGTGTTTCTTCAAATGTGTCAAAAGGGGTCATGGGGACTCCCTAGAGTTCCTAATACTCCTTATCACATGTTAGGACTCCTAGGAAGTCCTAATGTCCCTTTTGACACATTGGAATACTCAAGTGTGTCTTAAAGTGTGGTAGGACCTCTTAAGATACACTTGAGTGTTCAAATGTGTCAAAAGGGGTCTTGGAGACTGCCTAGGGGTCGTAGTATGCCTTATCACATGTTAGGATATCTAGGAAGTCCTGATGACCCCTTTTGACACATTGGAATTCTCAAGTGTGTCTTTAGGGCTCCTAGGACCCCTTCGAACACACTTGAGTGTTCAAATGTGTCAAAATAAGTCATGGGGACTCCCTAGGGGTCCTAGTACACCTTATCATGCATTTGATGCCCTAGAAAGTCCTGATGACCCCTTTTGACACATTGGAATGCTCAACTATATCTTAAGGGGTCCTAGGACCCCTTCAGAGACACTTGAGCATTGAAATGTGTCAAAAGGGGTCATTGGGACTCCCTAGGGGTCCTAGTATGCCTTATCACGTGTAAGGACCCCTAAGAAGTGCTGATGACCCCTTTTGACACATTGGAATGCTCATGTATGTCTTAAGGGGTCCTAGGACCCCTACGGACACACTTGAGCATTCAAATGTTTTAAAAGGGGTCATGGGGACTCCCTAGGGTTCCTAGTACACCATATCATGCATTAGGACCCCTAGGAAGTCCTGATGACCCCTTTTGACACATGGGAATGCTCAAGTGTTTCTTAATGGGTACTAGGACCCCTTAATACACATGAGCATTCAAATGTGTCAAAAGGTGTCATTGGTGTTAGGATTAATAAGGCAGAAATAACAATTATGTGCAAATATAACTAATATCAGAAAATAATAAACCACACAGAATAGAACACAAGACACACAGATTTAACGTGGTTCACCCAATCTCGGGGCTACGTCCACCAATAGCGAGTCCAATATTATTATTATCCAGTGATTACAACCTGATTACAATCCGTAATCCCCTTACAGCCCAATTTTGCCGCAAGTACTAAAATCATACATAATGAAAATCCCTAACCCTAAGCCATATTATACAATATTTTCCCGCTTTAGGGTTAGAATGAGTTATAAGTAGTCAGCCCAAATAATTAAAAAGTAGTCGGCCTCAAAAAAAAAAATTTGGATAGTACTTTCCTGATTAGTCACCACAAGCTAACAATCTCCCACTTGGTGACTGATCAGTATCCACACTGTACTAAAAAATTGGGACTCGCTATGGGTCCTAGGATGCCTTATCAGGTGTTAGGACCCTTAGGAAGTCTCAATGACCACTTTTGACACATTGTAATGCTCAAGTGTGTCTTAAGGGTTGCTAGGAGCCCTTAAGACACACTTGAGCATTCAAATGTGTCTTAAGGGGTCCTACGACCCCTTAAGACACACTTGAGTATTCAAATGTGTCAAAAGGGGTCATGGGGACTCCCTAGGGGTCCTAGTACGCATTAGCATGTGTTAGGACACCTAGGAAGTCCCAATGACCCCTTTTGACACATTGGAATGCTCAAGTGTGTCTTAAGGGGTCTGAGGACCCCTTTGGACACACATGAGTCTTCAAACATGTCAAAAGGGGTCATGGAGACTCCCTAGGGGTCCTAGTTCGTGTTAGGACCCCTAGAAAGTCCTGATGACCTCTTTTGACACATTGGAATGCTCAAGTGTGTCTTAACGGGTCCTAGGAGTCCTTCAAACATACTTGAGCATTAAAATGTGTCAAAATGAGTCATGGGGACTCCTTAGGGGTCCTAGTATGCCTTATCACCGGTTAGGACCCCTAGGAAGTCCCGATGACCCTTTTTGACACATTAGAATTTTCAAGTGTGTCTTAAGGGGTCCTAGGACCACTTCAGACACACTTGAGTATTCAAATGTGTCAAAAGGGGTCATGGGGATGCCCTAGGGGTCTTATTACACCTTAGCATGTGTTAGGACACCTAGGAAGTCCCGATGACCCCTTTTGACACATTGGAATGGTCAAGTGTGTCTTAAGGGTTCCTAGGACTCCTTTGGACACACTTGAGGGTTCAAATTTGTCAAAATGGGTCATGGAGACTCCCTAGGGGTCCTAGTACACGTTAGGACCCGTACAAAGTCCTGATGACCCCTTTTGACACATTGAAATGCTCAAGTGTGTCTTAAGTGGTCCTAGGATCCCTTTAGACATACTTAAGCATTAAAATGTGTCAAAATGGGTCATTGGAACTCCTTAGGGGTCCTAGTATGTCTTATCACATGTTAGGACCCCTAGGAAGTCTCGATGACCCCTTTTGACACATTGGAATTTTCAAGTGTGTCTTAAGGGGTCCTAGGACCCATTCAGACACACTTGAGCATTCAAATCTGTCAAAAGGGGTCATGGGGACTCCCCAAGTGTCCTAGTACACTTTATGCTATGTTAGGACCCCTAGGAAGTCCCCATGACCCCTTTTGACACATTGGAATGCTCAAGTGTGTGTTAAGGGGTCCTAGGACCCGTTCGAACACATGTGAGCATTCAAATGTGTCAAAAGGGGTCATGCAGACTCCGTAGTGGTCCTAGTACACCTTATCATGCGTTAGGACCCCTAGAAAGTCATGATTACCCCTTTTGACACATTGGAATACGTAAGTTTGTCTTTAGGGTTCCTAGGACCCCTCTAGACACACTTGAGCATTCAAATGTTGCAAAAGGGGTCATGGGGACTCCCTAGGCATCCTAATATGCCTTATCACATATTAGGAACCACAAGAAGTCCTGATGACCACTTTTGACACATTGGAATGCTCAAGTGTGTTTTAAGGGTTCCTAGGACCCCTTCAGATACACTTGAATTTTCAAATGTGTCAAAAGAGGTCATGGGCACTCCTGAGGTGTCCTAGTATGCCTCAACACATGTTAGGACACCTAGGAAGTCCTCATAACCCCTTTTGACACATTGGAATGCTCAAGTGTCTCTTAAGGGGTCCTAGGATCACTTAAGACACATGTGAGCATTCAAATGTGTCAAATGGATTTATGGGGACTCCCTAGGGGTCCTAGTATGCCTTATCACACATTAGGACCCCTAGGAAGTCCCGATGACCCCTTTTGACACATTGGAATGTCCAAGTGTGTCTTAAGGGGACGTAAGACCCCTTAAGACACACTTGAGTGTTCAAATATTTTAAAAGGGGTCATGGGGACTCCCTAAAGGTCCTAGTATGCCTTATCACACATTAGAACATGTAGGAAGTCTCGATGACCCATTTTGACACATTGGAATGCTTAAGTGTGTCTTAAGGGGTGCTAGGCCCCCTTGGGACACACTTGAGTGTTCAAATATGTCAAAAGGGGTCATGGGGACTCCCTAGGGGTCCTAGTATGTCTTATCACATGTTAGGACCCCTAGGAAGTGTTGATGACCCCTTTTGACACATTGGAATGCTCAAGTGTGTCTTAAGGGGTCCTAAGATCCCTTCGGACACATGTGACCATTCAAATGTGTCAAACAGGTTCATGGGGACTCCATAGGTGTCCTAGTATGCCTTATCACATGTTAGGACCCCTAGGAAGTCTCGATGACCCCTTTTGACACATTGAAATGCTCAAGAGTGTTTTAAGGGGTCCTAGGACCCATTCAGACACACTTGTGTGTTCAAATATGTCAATAGGGGTCATGGGGACTCCCTAGGTGTCCTAGTATGCCTTTCACACATTAAAACCCCTAGGAACTCCTCATGGCCCCTTTTGACACATTGGAATGCTAAACTATGTCTTCGAGGGTCCTAGGACCCCTTGGGACACATGTGAGCATTCAAATGTGTCAAAAAGGGTCATGGAGACTCCGTAGGTGTCCCAGTATGCCTTATCACCCATTAGGACCCCTAAGAAGTCCCCTTGACTCCTTTTGACACATTGGTATGCTCAAGTGTATCTTAAGGGGTCCCCATGACCCCTTCAGACACACTTGACCATTCAAATGTGTCAAAAGGGGTCATGGGGACTCCCTAGGGGTCCTAGTTAACCTCATTACATGTTATAACCCATAAGAAGTCTCGATGACCCATTTTGACACATTGGAATGCTCACGTATGTCTTATGTTTTCATAGGACCCCTTAAGACATACGTGAGCATTCAGATGTGTCAAAAGGGATCATGTGGACTCCCTAGGTTTCCTAGTACTCCTTATCATGCATTAGGACCCTTTGGAAGTCCCGATGACCCCTTTTGACACATTGGAATGCTCAAGTGTCTGTTAAGGGGTCCTAGGACCCCTTAAGACACACTTGAGCATTCAAATGTGTCAAAAGGGGTCATGGGGACTCCCTAGGGGTCCTAGTATACCTTATCACATGTTAGGACATCTAGGAAGTACTAATGACACTTTTTCACACATTTGAATGCTCAAGTGTGTCTTAAGGGCTCCTAAGACCCCTTCAATCACACTTTAGCATTCAAATGTATCAAAAGGGGTCATCGGGACTGCCTAGGGGTCCTAGTACACCTTATCACACGTTAGGACCCCTAAGAAGTCCTGATGACCCCTTTTGATACATTGGAATACTCTAGTGTGTCTTAAGGGGTCCTAGGACCCCTTCAAAGACACTTGAGTGTTCAAATTTGTCAAAAGGGGCCATGGGGACTCCCTAGGGGTCCTAGTATGCCTTATCACACATTCAGACCCCTACGAAGTCTCGATTACCCCTTTTGAGACATTGAAATGCTCAAAGTGTGTCTTAAGGGGTCCTAGGACCCCTTCAAACAAACTTGAGTGTTCAAATGTGTCAAAAGGGGTCATGGGGACTCCCTAGGAGTCATAGTACACCATATCACATGTTAGGACCCCTAGGAAGTCTCGATGATCCCTTCTGACACATTGGAATGCACAAAGTGTGTCTTAAGGGATCTTAGGACCCCTTAAGACACACTTGAGCATTCAAATGTGTGAAAAGTTGTGATGGGGACTCCCTAGGGGTCCTAGTATGCCTTATCATGTGTTAGGACCCGTAGGGTGTCCTGATGACCCCTTTTGACACATTGGAATGCTTAAGTGTGTCTTAAGGAGTTCTAGGACCCCTTCAGATAGAGTTGAGCATTCAAATGTGTCAAAATGCATCATGCGGACTCCCTAGGGGTCCTAGTAAACCTTATCACATGTTAGGACCCCTAGGAAGTCCCGATGACCCCTTTTGACACATTGGAATGCTCAAGTGTCTTAAGGGGTCCTAGGATCCCTTCATAAACACTTGAGCATTCAAATGTGTCAAAAAGGGTCATGGGGACTCCCTAGGGGTCCTAGTGCACCTTATCGGATGTTAGGACCCCTAGGAAGTCCTCATGAACCCTTTTGACATATTGAAATGCTCAAGTGTGTCTTAAGGGGTCCTAGTACCCCCTCAGACACACTTAAGTGTTCAAATGTGTCAAAAGGGGTCATGGGGACTCCCTAGGGGTCCTAGTACACCTTATCAGACATTAGGACCCCTAGGAAATCTTGATGACCCCTTTTGACACATTGGAATGCTCAAGTGTGTCTTAAGGGGTCCTAGGATGCCTTTAGACACACTTGAGCATTCAAATGTGTCAAAAGGGGTCATGGGGACTCCCTAGGTGTCCTAGTATGTCTTAACACATGTTAGGAGACCTAGGAAGTCTAGATGATCCCTTTTGACAAATTGGAATGCTCAAGTGTGTCTTCAGGTGTCCTAGGACTCCTTAAGACACATGTGAGCATTCAAATGTGTCAAAAGGGATCATGGGGACTCCCTAGGGGTCCTAGTATGACTTATCACATGTTAGGACCCCTAGGGAGTCCCCATGACGCCTTTTGGCATATTTGAATACTCAAGTGTGTCTTAAGCACCCCTTAAGACATAGTTGAGTATTCAAATGTGTCATAAGGGGTCATGGGGACTCCCTAGGGGTCCTAATATGTTAGGATTGAATGCAAAGTGTTTTGGCAGTCATTCTGTAGAAGTTGTTTTTGCATTCATGACTTGGATTGTCATTGATGTCAACACAGTGATATTCTAGATATTAGCAGGAAAGTAGGTATAGTTTTGTTTTGTGCACATGTTATATTGTAGATTGGATTATGCATAGTTGATGGTATGTTCTTTGGTGTGTTATTAACCTATGGTTAACAGTGCAAAAATAAATTTATTCATTTGTAAGAGTTATGAGCATTTTGGTGAAAGCAGTGTTTGGACAGTGTTTCTGTGTAGCGATGTTCAAAAATCAGAGGATGTCTCTTAGCTGGGATGGAAGCTGATTTTGTGTAGTTAAAGGGATGTTAGATACTTATTAATGATGATCTGGTTCATAGCACAAACTTTGAGGATATGTTTGGAGAAAGTTATAGTAACTAGAAGCTGATAGTTTTATGTGAATTCTGTGTGTAGCGTGTAGAATTTATTATTTTGTAATTGAGGACCGACTCATTTGTAATTATTTGAGTTTGGTATATAAGAAGAAATTTTTTCCTTATTTTAATGTGTACTATGAAGATTTTAATGCGAATATATGCATGAAGTGAAGAAAAGAGCTAATTCAATGATGAAGGAAGACTTGTGAGTACAGAGATCTAGAATTGTGATCTTGTGTAGCAGAGAGTGCAGTTTTGGCATAGTGTGAAGGAGGTAATATATTTCATATTATTCTATTGAATAATTGTAAGATGTTTTGGACAATGGGTTTAGAGATCTTGCCTTGAAGCTGTTTGGGCAGTGGGTCCTTCTATCTTCCATAAACTCTTAACCGGGTTAGAATCTTTTAACAGGGATTCAAAATCTCCTAACAGGGATTTATATGTACTAAATGTAATTCATAAGACTCCTAATAGGGTCTATCCTCTAAAAAGGAACTTTCATATTAGTACATCATTTTGTGGCCATCATTCCCACCAAGGTTTACTCTTTTCAAGAGGTTCCCTAGTTAACATAGCTTGTGTTATTGTGCAATTGTGTATGGTTATCTTTCTATGGTTGATCAGTACATTGATTATATTATTTAAAGCTATTGAATGGATAAATTATCTAATAACTGATTCACCCCCCCCCTCTCAGTTATCTTGGGGATCTTTACTTTCTAACAATTGGTATCAGAGCAGGAGGTCCTTGAAAGAAAAGTTTAACAACTTAAGGAGATACATGGTGAATTTCAGAAAAGAAAGCCCTAAGTTTGATGGAGTAAATTTTGACAGCTGGAAAGAAAAGATGAAGACAAATCTATTGTGTTTAGGACCAATTTATTGGTTGATTACAAAGAATGAGAAGACTATCATTGAGGAAGACAATCTAGACGCAGGAACTAAAGATGAACTAGATCTATTCATGAGTAACATACTTGCAAGAGAAGCACTTTTGTCAGTACTATCGGAGAATGAATATAGTCAGGTAAGATGTTTGAAAACATCTCATGCAATTTGGAAAGATTTACATTCTACTTTTGAAGGTGATGAACATGCAAAGAAGGCTATATTACATAATTGGATTTGTGCATTTGAAGATATCAGAATGATGGAAGTTGAATCTATTAGAAGTTATATTGGTAGGATGTCTGAGATTGTGATAGGAATAAAGTCTTGTGGAGGTGATAAGACAGAGAATGAAGTGATATGGAAAATTCTAAGAACTTTGACACCAGTATTCAAGCAGATAATGCAGATGATTGAACAAGTGATACCTTGTACATTGAACTTTTCAAGAGACTCTTCTTGGAAGATTAGAAATAGCAGAGATGAACTTGAGATTATCAAGAGAGCTACCTAGAATGGAAACAACATTTAGTGCTCTTAGCATTAGACCTACAAGAAGTACTAGTGTGAATGGAGATTATGCTAGCAGTAGCAGATCTAAGGAAGATAAGAAGATTGAAGAAGGTATTGCATTACTTGTAAAAAGAGAACCAGATGGTAAGAAAATCTTTAAATGTTGGACTTGTCAAGAATATGGTCATTTTGCATCTAAATGTCCTAAAAGAGTTAAGAAGTATAGAAGCAACTTTAAACCTAGGAGATCTAAAGAATGTTATTATGCAAATGATGAAGATTTTGAAGCAGGAATTAAAAAACATTTAAGTGAGATTGATAATGATAACTTTGAGGAAATAGGATTTGTAGCAATTAAAGAAGAAAGTTCTGAATCTGATAAAAGGGAAGAAAAAGCATTAGTTTCACAAGTTGAAAAGAAATATGATTGGATTATAGATAGTGGTTGTTCACATCATATGACTGGAGATAAAAGAAAGTTTGTTAAGTTAGATAATTATGATGGAGGAATTGTTAGAGTTGGTAACAATGCACCTTGTTTGATTAAGGGTATAGGATCTATTACTCTTGATGGAAAGACTAACACTGATGATGTTTACTTTGTTTATGGATTAAGACATAATCTACTAAGCGTTGGACAATTGGCTGATAAGGGTTATCAAGTTTGGTTTTCTGAGAAAACTTGTGTGATAAAAGATAAAGATGGAAATCTGATTGGAAAAGGATCCAGAACCAGAGGTAATGTATTTCAATTGAATCCTATTGAGATGACATGTTTGATAACTAAGATTGATGACAGTTGGTTATGGCATAAAAGGTTTTGTCATATAAACTTTGATAATATTGTCAAGGTGAGCACTACACTTGCGGTAAGAGATTTACCTAGAATTACGAAACCTACTAACATGATTTGCAAAGAATGTATGATGGCAAAGTAGAAAAGGAGTTCATTTCCCAATAAGAAGTTCACATCGGCAGAGAAGTTGGAGATTGTTCATATAGACTTGAGTGGTCCTACTAGGACTAGAGGATTCTATGGTGAAAGGTATTTTATGATTCTTGTTGATGATTTTACAAGAATGATGTGGATTGCATTTTTGAAAGAAAAATCTGAAGCATTTGATAAATTTAAGATCATGAAAAGAAAAATTGAGAATGAATCTGGAATGAAGATTACGTGTCTAAGATCTGATAGAGGTGGTGAATTTACATCTAGAGAGTTTAACACTTTTTGTGAAATGAATGGCATTAAGAGACAACTTTCAGCCCCTAGAACACCAGAACAAAATGGTATTGCAGAAAGAAGGAACAGGTCAATAACTAAAGCAGCAAGAGCTATGTTGTTTGAAAATGATTTGGCTAAGACTTTTTGGAGAGAAGTAGTGAACACAACAGTATACACTATGAATAGAGTACAAATCAAAGCAGCTACAAACAAGAAACTTTATGAATTATGGTTTGGACATACACCCTCAGTTAAGTATTTTAGAATTTTTGGAAGTAAATGTTATATAAAGAGAGATGATGATATAGGAAAGTTTGATCCTAGAAGTGATGAAGGAATATTTCTTGGATATCCTTTAAAAAACAAAGCATATAGATGTTATAACAAAAGAACTAAGACTATTGTTGAAAGTGCAAATGTAAAAGTTGATGAGAAGTTTAAAATTCAGGAAAGAATGTTTGATTATGAATCTGATGGAGAAGCACAACCTCAGCCTAACATTGAAAATGTAGAATTATTTTTTGAAACTAACAGTGATTTGCTGAATGAAAGTCATACTGAAGAAGACAGAGAAGAAAAAAGAGAAGAAAATAGAGAAGAAAGCAGAGAAGAATCTATAGTCGGAACAAGATCAGTAACTATGACACCTAACAAGTATACTTCAAGACATCACCCTGTTGAGAAAGTTATTGGAAGTTTAGATAGAGGAGTTTTGACTCGGAATAAGGTAAATTTATGTTTGATTTCTCAAATTGAACCTAAGACTACTAATGAAGCTTGTGAAGATGAACATTGGATCAATGCTATGAAAGAAGAACTAGAGCAAATTAAAAAAAACAAGATATGGGAATTGGTCCCTAGACCTGAAGACAAGAATATGATTGGAACAAAGTGGGTATTCAGAAACAAGATGAATGAACAAGGAGAAGTGATAAGAAACAAAGCAAGATTGGTATGTAAAGGATATTCACAACAAGAAGGAATTGACTATTAAGAAACTTTTGCACCTGTGGCCAGACTTGAAGCAGTGAGAATGTTTCTAGCATATGCAACTTACAAGAAATTCAGAGTGTATCAGATGGATGTGAAGTCAGCATTTTTGAATGGTGAATTGGAAGAAGAAGTCTACATTGAGCAGCCTAAAGGTTTTCCTTTGACACAAGAAGGAGATATGGTATGTAAGTTAAAGAAAGCTTTATATGGATTAAAACAAGCACCTAGAACTTGGTATGCAAGATTGGATAAGTATTTATTGAAATTGGGATTTATAAAAGGAACAACAGATAGTAACTTATACACAAAATAAATTGAGAATGGTTTGTTGGTTATAGTTATATTTGTTGATGATATTATCTTTGGAGGAGAAGATGAAGCTAGTGACAAATTTGTAGATGAAATGAAGACTGAATTTGAGATGAGCATGATTGGAGAAATGAAATATTTTTTGGGATTACAAATAACACAAAGCAAGGAAGGTATATTTGTAAGTCAAACTAAGTATTTAAATGAATTATTGAAAATATTTGGAATGGAAGATTCTAAACCTGTTGGAACACCTATGGTAACCGGACATAAGTTATCTAGCAAAGATGAGACACCAGTAGTTGAGCAGAAAAAGTACAGATCTATGATTGGAGGATTGTAGTACTTGACACATACAAGACATGATATAGCACATTCAGTGGGGATTGTAGCAAGATTTCAAGCAGAACCTAGAGAATCACATTATGCAGCAGTAAATAGGATACTGAGATATCTAAAAGGAACAATGGATTATGGATTATGGTATGAGAATTTTGATGATTTTACTTTATGTGCCTATACTGATGCAGATTGGGGAAGCAACGTTGATGACAAGAAAAGAACTAGTGGTGGAGCCTTTTTTCTTGGAGGTAAATTGGTCTCTTGGCTAAGTAAGAAGTAGAATTATACTTCACAAAGCACAACAGAAGCTGAATATGTTGCAGCAGCAAATAATTGTAATCAAATTATTTGGATGAAGCAGATGTTGAAAGATATTGGAATAAAGTTTGATGAGCCTGTTGTTATACATTGTGATAACACCAGTATAGTGAGTATGTCAAAAAATCCTATTTTACATTATAAGACTAAACATATTGAGATCAATTATCATGTTGTAAGAGAGAAAGTTGCAGAAAAAGAAGATTGGAGTACATAAGTACAAAGGAGTAGATAGTAGATATATTTACAAAGCCTTTACCTAAGGATACATTTGTGTATTTGAGAGGTATGCTTGGGGTTATGCCCCAACCTATTTTTGAGAATTGATGTAGATGATTGCATCTGTCCAGTGGTATATGAGCCCTATCTTTCTTCTGGATTGGATGTTGAAACTTCCTCTATGGGGGGGTTTATGAGCTGAGTCATGATGACTCTTGTTATTGTATTTTTCTAAAAAGTGTCTTTTGACATTAAGTTGTTGTTGACTTAGTGATAAAATTTCTATCATTGATGTCAATGGGGGAGAGATATACATGAAAAAAATTGTGGATTGTATGAGAGAGTTGAATAGGAAAATGAAGCAAGATTTGATTTGATATTTTGCAGTGATGTTGCAGTATTGGATTTTTGGAACATTGGATTTTTTTCATCTATGTTTCCATCAATGCCAATGGGGGAGATTGTTAGAAATAAATGCAAAGTGTTTTGGCAGTCATTTTGTAGCAGTTGTTGTTGCATTCATGACTTGGATTGTCATTGATGTCAACACAGTGATATTCTGGATATTAGCAGGAAAGCAGGTACAGTTTTGTTTTGCGCACATGTTATATTGAAGATTGGCTTTTGCACAGTTGATGGTATGTTCTTTGGTGTGTTATTAACCTATGGTTAACAGTGCAAAAATAAATTCATTCATTTGTAAGAGTTATGAGTATTTTGGTGAAAGTAGTGTTTAGACAGTGTTTCTGTGTAGCGATGTTCAGAAATCGGAGGATATCTCTTAGCTGGGATGGAATCTAATTTTGCATAGTTAAAGGGATGTTGGAGACTCATTAATGATGATGTGGTTCACAACACAAACTTCTACGATATGTTTCGAGAAAGTTACAGTAACTGGAAGCCAACAGTTTTATGTGAATTCTGTGTGTAGCGTGTAGAATTTATTATTTTGTAATTGAGGACCGACTCATTTGTAATTATTTGAGTTTGGTATATAAGAAGGAATTTTTTCCTTATTTTAATGTGTACTATGAATATTGTAATGTGAATATATGCATGAAGTGAAGAAAAGAGCTAATTCAGTGATGAAGGAAGACTTGTGAGTACAGAGATCTGGAATTGTGATCTTGTGTAGCAGAGAGTGCAGTTTTGGCACAGTGTGAAGGAGGTAATATATTTCATATTATTCTGTTGAATAATTCTAAGATCTTTTGGACAGTGGGTTCAGAGATCTTGCCTTGAAGCTGTTTGGGTAGTGGGTACTTCTGTCTTCCATAAACTCTTAACCAGGTTAGAATCTTTTAACAGGGATTCAAAATCTCCTAACAGGGATTTATATGTACTGAATGTAATTCATAAGACTCCTAATAGGGTCTATCCTCTAACAAGGAACTTTCATATTAGTACATCATTTTGTGAGCATCATTCCCACTGGGGTTTACTCTTTTCAAGAGGTTCCCTAGTTAACATATCTTGTGTTATTGTGCAATTTTGTATGGTTATCTTTCTATGGTTGATCAGTACATTGATTATATTGTTTAAAGCTATTGAATGGATAAATTATTTGATAACTGATTCACCCCCCCTCTTAGTTATCTTGGGGATCTTTACTTTCTAACATAGTATGCCTTATCACACATTAGGATACCTAGGAAGTCTCGATGACCCCTTTTGACACATTGGAATGCTCAAGTGTGTCTTAAGTGGTTGTAGGACCTCTTTAGACACACTTGAGCATTCAAATGTTTGAAAAGGGGTCATGGGGACTCCCTAGGGTTCCTAGTATGCCTTATCATGCATTCGGACCCCTAAGAAGTCCCGATGACCCCTTTTGACACATTGCAATGCTCAAGTGTGTATTAAGGGGTCCTAGGACCCCTTCAGACACACTTGAGTTTTCAAATGTGTCAAATGGGGTCATGGGGACTCCCTAGGTGTCCTAGTACAACTTATCATGTGATAGGACCCCTAGGAAGTCTAGATGACCCCTTTTGACACATTACAATGCTCAAGTGTGTCTTCAGGGATCCTACAACCCCTTCAGACACACTTGAGTGTTCAAATGTGTCAAAAGGGGTCATGGGGACTCCCTAGGTGTCTTAATACACCTTATCATGTGTTAGAACCCCTAGGAATTCCCCATGACCACTTTTGACACATTGGAATGCTCAAGTGTGTCTTCAGGGGTCCTAGGAACCCTTGGGACACATGTGAGCATTCAAATGTGTGAAAAGGGGTCATGGGAACTCCCTAGGTGTCCTAGTACACATTATCATGCGTTAGGACCCCTAGGAAGTCCCCATGACCACTTTTGACACATTGGTATGGTCAAGTGTTTCTTATGGGGTCCTTATGACCCCTTCAGATGCACTTGACCATTAAAATGTGTCAAAAGGGGTCATGGGGACTCCCTAGGGGTCCTAGTATGCCTTACCAAATGTTAGGACCCTTAGGAAGTCCCAATGACCCTTTTTGACATATTAGAATGCTCAAGTGTGTCTTAAGGCATTCTAGGACCCCTTAAGACACACATGTTTTTTAAAATGTGTCAAAAGGGGTCATGGGGACTCCCTAGAGTTCCTAGTACTCTTTATCATGCATTAGGACCCCTAGGAAGTCCTGATGACCCCTTTTGACACATTGGAATGCTCAAGTGTGTCTTAAGGGGTCCTAGGACCACTTAAGACACACTTGAGCATTGAAATGTGTCAAAAGGGGTTATGGGGACTGCCTAGGGGTCCTAGTATGACTTATCATGTGTTAGGACATCTAGGAAGTCTCGATGACACTTTTTGACACATTGGAATGCTCAAGTGTGTCTTAAGGGTTCCTAGAACCCCTTTGGACACACTTGAGCATTCAAATATGTCAAAATGCGTCATGGGGACTCCCTAGGGGTCCTAGTATGCCTTATCACGCATTAGGATCCCTAGGAAATTTTATGACCCCTTTTGACACATTGGAATGCTCAAGTGTGTTTTAAGGGGTCCTAAGACCCCTTCAGAGACACTTGAGAATTCAAATGTGTCAAAATGGATCATTGGGACTCCGTAGGGGTCCTAGTATGCCTTATCATGTGTTAGGAACCCTAAGAAGTCCTGATGACCCCTTTTGACACATTGGAATGCTCAAGTGTGTCTTGAGGGGTTGTAGGACCCCTTCAGACACACTTGAGCATTCAGATGTGTCAAAAGGGGTCATGGGGACTCCCTAGGGTTGCTAGTACACCTTATCAAGCGTTAGGACCCCTAGGAAGTCCCGATGACCCCTTTTGACACATTGGAATGCTGAAGTGTTTCTTAAGGGGTCCTAGGACCCCTTAATACACACGTGAGCATTCAAATGTGTCAAAAGGGTTCATGGGGACTCCGTAGGGGTCCTAGTATGCCTTATCACACATTAGGACCCCTAGGAAGTCTTGATGACTGCTTTCGACACATTGGAATGCTCAAGTGTGTTTAAAGGGGTCCTAGGACCCCTTAATACACACTTGAGCATTCAAATGTGTTTTAAGGGGTCCTGAGATCCCTTAAGACACACTTGACTGTTCAAGTGTGTTAAAAGGGGTCACGGGGACTCCCTAGGGGTCCTAGTATGCGTTAGGACCCCTAGGAAGTCATGATGACCCCTTTTGACACATTGGAATGCTCAAGTGTGTCTTAAGGGGTCCTTGGACTCCTTCAAACACACTTGAGCATTCAAATGTGTCAAAATGGGTCATGGGGACTCCCTAGGGGTCCTAATATGCCTTATCATGCGTTAGGACCCCTAGGAAGTCCCGATGACCCCTTTTGAGACATTGGAATTTTCAAGTGTGTCTTAAGGGGTCCTAGGACCCCTTCAGACACACTTGAGCATTCAAATGTGTCGAAAGGGGTCATGGGGACTCCCTAGGTGTCCTAGTATGTCTTATCATGCGTTAGGACCCCTAGGAAGTCCCGATGACCCCTTTTGAAACATTGGAATGCTCATGTGTGTGTTAAGGGGTCGTAGGACCCCTTCGGATACACTTGAGTGTTGAAATGTGTCAAAAGGGGTCATGGGGACTCCCTAGGGGTCCTAGTACACCTTATCATGCGTTAGGACCCCTAGGAATTTTCGATGACCCCTTTTGACACATTGGAATGCTTAAGTGTTTCTTAAGGGGTCCTAGGACCCCTTCAGACACACTTGAGCATTCAAATGTGTCAAAAGGGGTCATGGGGATTCCCTAGGGGTCCTAATATGGCTTATCACACATTAGGACCCATAGGAAGTTTCGATGACTCCTTTTGACACATTGGAGTGCTCAAGTGTGTCTTAAGGGGTTCTAGGACCCCTTCGGACACACTTGAGCATTCAAAAGTGTCAAAAGGATTCATGCGGACTTCCTAGGTGTCCTAGTACACCTTATCATGTGTTAGGACCCCTAGGAAGTCCTCATGACCACTTTTGACACATTAGAATGCTCAAGTGTGTGTTAAGGGGTCCTAGGACTCCTTCGGACACACTTGAGCATTGAAATGTTTCAAAAGGGATCATGGGGACTCCCTAGGGGTCCTAGTATTCCTTATCACATGTTAGGACCCCTAGGAAGTCCCCATGATCCCTTCCCCTTCTCTTTCTCCTACTCTATCCCCTTCTCTCTCTCTCTCTCTCTCTCTCTCTCTCTCTCTCTCCCCTTCCCCTTCTCTCTATCTCTCCTACTTTCTCCCCTTCCCCTTCTCTCTCTCAAATACTCTCTCCCCATCCCCTTCTCTCTCTCTCCATCCCCTTCTCTCTCTCTCTCTCTCTCTCCATTATCTCCTCTCTCTCTCTCATCACCCTCTCTCTCTGTCTCGAGCTATCTCTCTCTCACCTTCTCACTCTCTCTCTTTGTCTCTTAGCCCCCACCACCTTCTCACTCTCTCTCTTCCTTAATGTTCGCCCATGAATTTTTTAAATGGCTGATTAATTTCCTTTGCTTATTTCAATGGCCATCCATGATTTTTCTGCAATCTTCCAACCTTTCGTACATAGTTGTAAAATACATATTAATATATATTAAATAATATTTAAAATGTAAAATGTATATTATATAATATTTAATATATAATATTATATATAATATATAATCTAATATATAATTCTAATATACAGTTTTTGATATTAATATATAATTAAATAATATTTAATGTAAAATGTATATTATATAATATTTAATATATATAATATATAATCTAATATATAGTTTTTAATATTAATATATATTAAATAATATTTAATGTAAAATGTATATTATATAATATTTAATATATAATTGATATTATATAATATTTAATATATCTAATATATATCTAATATATAGTTTTTTATATATAATAATCATATGAAGGATGGAGAAAGTGGAGGGAAGGGAAAGTGAAAATTCAAAATTTTGCTGTCATATTCGAGTACCCGATTAGGCTCGATATTGCTTTGTGCACCAAACCTACATGGTCAACTATTGAAATGTCTCAAATATGTGTTTTTCCCTTGTTTCTCTGAGTTCCAGACTTTGACAATGTAGCTGACGACTTTTTTTTCATCCGAATTTGATAAAACGAAAAGGGTATCTTAAGGAGATTATCAGCTTTCTATCGATATAATTGTTGTCAAATTCTGAATTCGATAAGTAATTATTAGTTATTTTCTAATTCAGCTACCTCTAAAGTGTTGATTTATATACTGATTGAAAAATGACTATAACTTTCAGATGGTATAGCATTTTTGAAATCCAAAAAATGCGTCACATTCTATGCTTCGCCTACTATAAGGAATTTTTTTTTTTGAATTTTGTAAAGTTTTGAATGAGTTAAGGCGGTCAGACACGGGAGTTTTTTTATTCTAAAAATGTTGTAGCAGAAAATTCATTATTAATTATTTTTTTGGAATAAAATTACAAAAAAATATGCGTCACATCGGGGCATTAGTCTACTACTTATATATAAAATCTTATAATAAAATATTATCATTTGATTATGATTAAGGTGGTCAGACATACACCTACTTCTTATTTTTTTCCAGAAATTTTTGTACTGCTGCATTGAAATTTATACTTTTCACCAATCATACTAACTTTTTCTCAAAAAAGGCGTAGTAGTTTAGAAATTACATTCAATTTTATACAGATTCTATTCTTACAACTTTTTGATATTAGGTTCATAGCTAGTTGAAATTTTCACGTCAAGTTGAGTAACCCTGATTTGCTGATTTTTCATTACCACTTAAGTGCATAGTTTGGCCCCTCATGATCTTGCAGATACCCAACACATCAATAATGTCAAACATTTCTTCAATAACTATCTCACTAGTGGAGGGTCTAGGTTCTTCTTCAATCATGGGTGAGTAATCATGATATATTTCTTGAATCATAAACTTTTCATCAATCTTTACATGAGCACTTTCAATGATCTTTTTCAATCTCAAATTGAAACATCTATAAGCTTTACTTTTAGTAGAGTAACCAAGAAAAATACTTTCATCACTTCTTGCATCAAACTTGCCTACTGCTTCATCCCTCTTGATGTAGCACTTGCTTCCAAATATTTTGAAGTATTTTACTATGGGAACATCACCAAACCATAGCTCATAAGGTGTTTTGTCAGCGCCTGGCCTCAATTGAATTCTATTGATGGTATAAACTACTGTATTGACCGCATCTCTCAAATAGGTGTGTGAAACTTTTCCTTCTATCATAATGGTGCACGTTGTATCAAGAATGATCCTATTCCTTCTCTCTGTAATTCTATTCTACTAAGGGGTTCTAGGTGTACTTAACTATCTCTTTATGCCATGTTCTTCGCAGTATTTGTAAAATCTGTCAGAGGTGAATTCTCCTCCTCTATCTAATCTCAAACATTTTATCTTTAGTCTAGATTCATTCTCAACCTTAGCTTTGAATATTTTGAACTTCTCAAAAGCTTCTGACTTATCTTTTAAGAACGCAACCCACATCATCCTAGTATAATCATCAACAAACAAAATGAAATACCTTTCACCATAGTATGATCTTGTTTGAGTTGGACCACATAGGTATGTATGAATCATATCCAACTTGTTCTCTACTAAATTCTACTTTCTCATAAAAGAATTTCTTGCATGCTTCCCCATCACCCATTCCCTACATATAGTATCAACTAGCTTTTCTATGAAAGGTAGATCTCTTACTACCTTAACATTTTTTATCTTTACTATGTTATCAAAATTGATATGACATAGTCTTTTATGCCATAACCAACTGCCATCAACTTTAGCAACAAAAAAACTTTCTTCTAAATTGAGTTGAAAAACATTACCCCTTGTCTTTGTCCCTAATGCAATCATAACACCATCTTTGTTGTTAATGATGCATTTGTCATCTTTGAACTCCAACTGATAGCCTTTTCCAAGTAACTACCCAACACTAAGAAGGTTATGTTTCAAACCATCAACATAAAGAACATCATTAGTTCTATTATTTCCATTCAAAGTGATGGCTCCTCTACCAACTATTGGTTTAGGAGTGTTGTCTCCAAATCTTACCATACTACCATTGTATTTGTCCAAATGAACAAACGCGCCTTTATCACCTATTTTGTGATGTGACCAACCACTATCTATAATCCAGTCTATCCTTATGTCAGCTTGAGAAATCAATGCAAGCTCTTGATTCATTTTGTCTATAATAGCAATGAATCCAATTTCTTCTTTGCCAGATTCTTCATCTGAAACTCCATCTCCAGCATAGTAGCATTCCTTAGAATACTTAGGCTTGTAATCCTTCTTGAATTTTCTAGCTCTAGTGGGACACTTAGATGCAAAGTGACCGATCTTATTACATGAAAAACACTTAAATGGTAATTGACCTTCATATTTTGCTTTTCCTTTCTTTTCTCTTTTGGAAATCATAGCAATAAAATCATCTAATATTTTTTCTTCATCATCATCATCAAAATTACCGAAAGTGTTTGTAGATTTCTTACCATGAACTATTGCTTTGAAAGTTGTCTCACTCTTTGGTTCTGTCTTCAATCCTGAAATCTCAAAAGCTGATATTTTGTTGATCAAGGTCTCTCTCTTGAAATTTGATGTAAGCTGCATGGTCTCATCAAGGATGTTGATCTTGCTTTCATATTCTGGAGTAAGAGTAGTCATCAACTTATCCATAATATCTTCTTCTCAGATCTCTCCACCATTTTTCCTGATTCTAGCAACTGCTTCATTAATCCTTTGATTGTAAGCTTTGATGTTTTCCTTAGGTAGCATCTCTAATGCATTGTACCTTTTCTTCCATGTCTTTCTGCACACATCCTTTTCTTATTTGTCTCCTTCAAATATGTCTTCTAGGTGCTTCCATATTTTGTGGGTTGTATCTATCTTTTTTACTTCTAAAAATTCACCATCAAATAGGGTGCTGATAAGGGCTTCTTTAGCAATATCATTCTAATGAAACAATTCCTTTTGTGCATCAATAGCATCATCTTTTGCAAGGTCTTCTAAAGTAGGAATCTTGGCTGCTTTGATAGTTACATTAAAAACTTCAAAAGAAATGCATTGCAAATGAGTCACCATCTTGTTCTTCCAATCAAGATAATTCTCTCCATCAAACTTAGGACTTTCTTTCCTGAAGTACACCATCTAATCAACCTCAAGCTATTAAACTTTTTTTTCAAGTCACTTGGCTCTGATACCAATTGTTAGGAATAGTCCCAAGAGATAACTGAGAAGGGGGGGGGGGGGGGGGGTGAATCAATTATCTACAAGATTCAATTCTTTATCCAATTAAGTATACTTAAACATAAAGCATAAACACAATGAAAGAAAACATGAACACAACACCAATAATTTGGTTATGGGGAAACCCAAATAGGTAAAAACCCTGGTGGGACTTGATACCCACTAATATTTTGTACTAGTGTATAATAATCCTTGTTAGAAGGTCCTTTACCTTGTTAGGAGCAGCTTTACAATATATTAAGTACAGTAGACCTGGTCAAGGGTCAGACCCTATTAGGAGTCTTTTATAATTTTCCATATTAGGGGAGAGGACGCACTGTCTGAGAGCTCACTGCTCAAATGGGCGAAGGCTACAACCTTCTAAATAATAGATACACACTATATCTGGATCTTGGTGAACTGTGCTTTGACCTACTATCTGGATCAGTTCCAATAAATAGAACAAGTACTTTACTTAGTCACATAGACCTTCTTATGATGGCTCAACACTTCTCACACTCTACTCTGCTCTACTTAATCAACCATGAACCACACTCAAGAAATCGCAAATGATTGCCTATAAATATCTTTCCTCCAAATGATATAATCAAGTCAGCCTATTAGAACCACCTTGAAATCATATTAGAGAAACCATAAAAAACTCCAATAAACATTCCGTCAACTCTACTATGCACACAAAAAATTCTGGGACCAGTCTAATAAGATAATTATAGACGCACGCTACACACTTTCAGCTCTACCAAAACAATTGGATCTTTCTCCTCAAGCTAAATTAACTCATGCACTCTTAAAAAAACATCAACAATAATTCTCCAAGCTTAACTCCAAGGGTGCATACCCTCAAGATAGGTGCAACTCAAGAACCAATAAAATCTCTTTCGGCTCTCCTGAACAAACACATGAAACTGGTACTGGTGAATAACGACTACATAACTTCACTTGTGTTCATCATCAGACCATGCATCTTAACATCACTGATATGTCTTCAACATATATCCAAGTGTGCAAGGCTCCATGATAACTATACAAACAACCATACACAACACTGTCTATTACTCTATCAGGAACACTGCTGACACTAGTTGCTATATAACTGTTTGTACTAACAGTTAACCTCTGCGCCCATGATATCATGCTGATATCATGTCCATGCTTCATATACTCAAAGCTTACTACATAATAATTCCATGCATGCTACTTTCCATATGTTGTCATCAATTCCAAACATACAGTCAGTACTGGCCTACTAGCAAATCTCCAACAGGCAGACCATGATCCTGCACTCTTGTCAACTATAAGACCAAAGATAATTTTCCATAATCTTATGCTCTGTTGCACAATATCTTCAACCTTGTGTTGTAGAATGGAATATGCTCAGAGTTTGGGAACAAATCTATTTCTATACTTCTCCATGTACTGCTTAATGTATTCGGGGGATAAGTCTGGAATGACTTGAGCTAGAGTGCTCTCCCTTATATGCTACTTGATTATCAATTCATATTCCCATTTTTGAGCTATCCTCTTATAAAATTAATCAGGAATAAGGTTCCCCATCTATAATGGTGTCATCTTGAATGTACAAAGCATATCAAGCATAGCTTCCTCTACTCTCTCTTTATCCTTAATGCTTAGTTTCTCAAATTTGATTTGTTTGAATCGTGCTAAGCCAACAGTGTTCTTGATGTTGTGGCATGTCTCATCCATAGTCAATTGTTTCCTTTCAGGTACTGTCTTCTTCTTAATATTCTCATCACTATCAGTTTCCTCAACATCTTTTTCCAAGATCAACTTTCTTCTTGGTTTCTTCCTTATATTTGTTGACATAGCCTTAGCCTGAACTGGTTTTCTCTTCCCTAATGTAGGGGTCTTCTTTTGTGGCTCGACAGATGGAATAGTAGAAGTTGCCCTAGTTATAGGTCTAAGTACTAGGGAGAGAGTGGGCTTTGGTTTTTGTATTTTTTTCTTAATAGTCTCGACAACTGATGCCTTCTTGCCTTTCTTTATGACTACTATCTCTTCCTCTTCACTCCCTTTAGACTCACTAGACTTGTCTTCTCCTAACCCTTGTGTTAATGCAAGAGGTGCATCTTTCTCTTCACCTTCTCCTAGCATCTTTTCTAGGTTTTTCACTATCTTCTTTCTTTTTCTTTGCATGGCTGCAAATTTAAGTCCCATGGTTACTTTATACTTTTCCTCCTCATAAGTCCCAAATGACTTATCCCTTTTGTCAATTTCCTCAACTAATAGGGTTGTTATTGCTATTGTTGTTTCATCTATTTTAACTTCATAAGGTAATTTCCTTAGCCATGATACCCTCAATTTAAATACTTTTGCATATGTGAAGTCTATATCAACTAGAAAACATATGTCCTTATAATACTTTTCTACTAGTGATACTGGGATTCTACTCCCTTTCCTCATTTTCTTATTAAACTCCACAAAGTAACTGTCTATTACACTCTCAAAGTTTTCACCTATCTAATCAATAAATTCACTTATGTGTAGAGTGATAGGTTGGTTCTTGTCCCATACAACATCCCCAACAGTAGGAAAACTATTCTATATATAGAATAATAGATAGACGAGAAGAGAACTAAACTTACACATTGATTTCTTTGCTTTCCTGATGGATGTGAGGTTCTCGACAAGTTGTGTCAGTTGTAGCTCAGAAAGATCATAGGTATAATCCTTCTTTACCATCTTCCAAGTTTGATCTACTACTACACATAGAACACTCTCCAACCTACTGGATTGGTAAAACTTATGTGCAATCACCCTCACTACAAAATCAATTTCTGGATCCGTGATTGTTGAAATGATCATTCCTATTTTATTCCATACTACTTGGATATTGGCTTGAATAATATCTTTTCTTTGACATCTCCTAGTCTTCTTCCCTATAAGACTAGGATAACCAGTCACTCATTGTATCATCTCCTTAGTGATCTTAACTGGTCCATCGTCTAGCCAAATTTTTATATCATGTACTCAGCTCAATACTATCTTGATCCATTCAACCTTAAAGTTCTATGGGAAGTCAAGGGCATGCAGAAACCCTCGCTCGACAACCTTCTAGTGTTCTTCCTTCAACACCCCATTGCTACACAATTTTTTATATGCTTTTATAAGCTCGTAGTCTCCAATATCTCCAATCTTGCACATATAACATGTGCGTACATCATTGATCATTAAAACCTTAAGAGGGATAGACAATAGGGCACTCATGAGATATCCCATAATCACACTCTTAGGAATGGCTTGGAATTTATGTGGCTTACATGCATCATTCCTCACAAGTTGTACATTAAACACTTCCTTCCCTTTCTTCTTAACTACAACTGATGATGAAGATTCCATTTCTTCAAATTCTAGGGTTTAATTATAAAATAAGTAAATTAGTAAATACCTTGCTCAAATAGTTCTCAGATGCTTGCTGATAGAACACTATTAAGATTTTTGCAAATCACACTTAGCACAAAATATCTTGATAATCACTCTTGAAAGTTCTCAAATCACTAGTAAAATGAGAATACATGGTAAATTCCCACTTTATAGACTTCAAACAGTTGGATTAAGGCTTCATTAATGATCTATACACTTTCTAGGTAAGATACAATTGTCTTGACAATCTCATGTCAACTCGGTTAACATAAGCTTGGTCAATACTACCCTTTAGTTTCAGCTTGGTACATATCACATCTAGGCTACCACAAGAGCTCGACATACACTAGTGACTCGGTCACTATGGGCTAAAATATTGATGCTCAAAATCAAATATACAATGTAGCTTCTCTCTCAAATCTGTCCTAATGCATCTAAATATATGTAGATATGGACTTTATCTTATCAAATGTAAGGAACTAATGTAAAATAAAGCATTATAAAATTTAGTTCCTCACATACCTTCTTTTCTTAGTTCAAAGTAGTGTGATCACCTCATCCATTGGATTGGGTGACCTCAAGTTCACTGGCTTCACTACTACTTGATTCCACTTTCTTCTTCCATGTCTTATTCCTCTGATTTCTCATCTGATCAACAATTTATTCATTCTAGACTTGTTCATTATTTGGTATATGTGCTCTATAGTCTCTCTTTAAGTGATCAATCTTATTGCATTTGTAGTAAACCAAAATTCCACTCATCCAACTCTTGGATTTTTCTCTAAAATGTGTCTTCAAATCGTTTTCTCCAATATGACCATATTTACCACAATAATGAAAACTATACCATGTATTGTAATCCCAATTGTATGTGTTACCTTTCCTAGGTACCTTGGTCCACTGATTAGATGTCCACTTAGCTTTGGATCTACACTCATGTGATCTATGTCCATATTTATGATAGTTAAAATCATGTCCTTGAAATCTAGGTGATGTAGGTGGATTACTGACCTTTTCCCTGCATTCATGTGCCTGATGTCCATAATTTTTACAGTTAAAACAATATCCATTAAACTTTGGTTTAGGATTAGACTTACCATGTTTTCTTCTGCATATGTTAGTTGTGTGTCCTAGATTTCCATAATGATGGCATGTTGGTTTGTTATTCTTTGGCTTTGCATTCCTCTATTCTCCACTCTTTGATGATTTTCCTTCCTCAGTGGATGATAGGTGCTCATCATGTCCAAGTCCAGAAGTATCACTGGATCTTCTAGGTGAGCTTAACAATTCTTCAAAGTATCTCACAAATTCATTAGGCTTGTTCATTCTTTCATTGAGTTCTTTTTTAGATCTTAGTTCATTCTTTAGTTGCCCATTTTCTGATCTCAAATTTGTGATTTCCACATCTTCCCTACCTAAATCTTGATTAGCAAGTAGCAGTTGATTTACCATGTCCAATTGATTATTTTTTAACCTTTGCATGTCACATGTCCTTTCATCAAGTCTCATAGATATGTGCCTTTTATATTCTTCAACCATTTTCTTGTCTTCTTCAACTTTCTTTTTCTATTCAACAACTTCACAAAGTCTTACTAATTGTATTTCTTGTTCTCTCTTAATATTTTTGATGTCCTCATTCAGTATGTTGTTTTTCTCCAGTAGATCTTTTATGGCTTTATCACTTTCAATAGAGTTACCACTGTTAAATAGTCCTTTAGTATACTCTTCTTGGTATTGAGTTTCATTCTATTGTATTGCCAATTCTCTTCTTCTACTTAAGGATTTCTTCAGTTCATCTCTGGTAGCTTCAAGCTATTGTAGTGCAAGCTGAATGTCAATCTTCTGATTCTCTATGATCTTTGCAACTTATAAACCTCCAGCTCAAGATCTTTGACTCACAAGTGAGTATAATTCTTTAGGAGACTTAGCTCTGATACTAATTGTTGGAAATCAATTATGGGAAAGTGAGATACTGAGAGAAGGGGGGGGGGGGTGAATAAGATTTCTACCAATAATTCCATTTTGACATAAACTTTCTTACATAACATAAACATAAAATTTAATACTAAAATAAATCTAACATCCTAATCATCATCCATGAAAATGAAACATAACACATTGATTTTGGTTACCCAGAAACCATTGAAAGGTAAAACTGGGGTGGGGATGACACCCACAAATCTTCACTACTGCAGTATTAAAGTTTGCCTGTTAGGGCTACAAGTTTGATCATAAAATGATGATCTACCTTGTGAGGGGTTTGCCTTGCTAAGAGCTTTAAGACTTATACAATATACCTTGCAAAAGGATTTAAACTTACAAAAAAGTAAGCACTCGGTTAAGAGATTTACTTAGGTATGTTAAAACCACTGTGTTAAGAGATTCTCCCAGATTCACCTGTTAGAATGATTCAGTACTTGATCCTTTAGTTTTCCATGTGATGTTGATAATAGATCTTCTCCTTCCAATATAGATTTGATCTCCTCTATCAAATATATCTCTATTTTGTCCTTCACTTCTTTTCTCGGTCACTTATCTCTTCTTCTAATAATCAAAACACTTCTATGTTCTGCATGTATGAAATCTCCTTCATATTATTCTCATCATTCATTATGTTTTAGGGTTTGAATATCATCTTATATAAATAATAGATCAACTCCATAGATCAGGATCAACGATCTAGATTGTCTACTTATGCTGCTTAACCATTCCTTAATTATGATTGGTTACATGGATTTCATAGGGATTAATGATTACAATTATAAAGCATAATCACCTCTGCGATTTCCTCAACAAACAATAAATATAATGTATATGTCAGCCAAAATAGTTTAACTAAGTGTTTGTACCATTACAAACACATATATCAAATATGGCTTATTTGACATTTGAAATCTCTGGCACTCGACATTCACTATTCTTCATACCTTGGTGCTCGACACTGACATCTCTACACAACTTGACATAAACTATCTCGGCTATTAATGAAGTACTCGGTGACCTCTGACTTTCTCAGTAGTAACTACTGCTCAATAAATGTACAATATACAAGTCTATACTTAACTCGGCCTATACATGATCATTCGGTTGTAGTGATGACCGACCAACATTGGCTAGAAAATGACTAAGTGTAAGACACTAATAGATAACCAAACTTAGGGATCAACATGTACATGCTTGTCTTTTATGTGGGATTTCATGTAGTGGATATCGAATTCCCCAAATTGCCAAGATGAGTGTGCCCTATAGCATTATCTCAATGGTAAGAGAGGGGAGATAATAGATAGGTCCAAATCCCAATCCTAAGACAATAATTCTCCTAAAATAGTGGATAAGTATCTAATTTACTACCCTCTAAATTTGTCAAGGTGACATGAATTTGTGAACCCTCCTTTATGCTTGATTATCATATTTCGATGTAGTCAGTTTCTTCAGTTTTGCATGTCTGTAGGTTTGATGTGATTTTTTTTATTTAAATAGATAAAGGATTTAATTAAATTTAATTGAGTAAATAATTAAATCATTTTAAATATAGAAATATTAATATGAGGGTGTTTAATTAATAACAATTAATTAAATACATTTGTTTAAATTTAAAAAGACTTAATTAAAAAGTCTAATTTTATGAATATAGGATGTAATTAATTATTAAATATAAAATTGAAATTAAAAGTATAATTAATGAATTGATATTTAATTATCAATTTCATAATTATTAATATGCAATTTAAGTTGCACATTCAGTTTAATAAAAATTGAATTAGAAATTTAAGTTAAAAGTTGAGTTAAGGCTTATTAAGTGAAAGGTGCATATAATTACATTATTATAATTAATTAATTATGCAAAAGAGGATTGATAAAAATAAAGTTAGGAAGTTGATTTCTAATTCCTGATTGGGAGTTGTATGTTTGAGTTCTACCTGTTGGGTTTTCTATATCAGAAATCCTTTTAGCCATTATTGCACAAATAGATTTGGAGATTACAGGTTTTGCTTGGATTTTGGGTGAATGATTTTATTGAAAGCTTGGATTTTTGAAGTTTCCAGATTGTGGGCTTGTGCCAGCATTATTTAAGATCTTGTAAATTTGAGGTAGGGTTTGGAAAACTTTTTCAATTTATTCTCTTTTAAAAGATTATCTTCTTTGTGTATTACTGATTGATTGATATTTTGATATGTCGATATTGTGATTCTTCTATGAATATTTGATATAAAAAGGCTATTAGCTTACTTGTTTGAATGAAGAAATCTTATTGTTTTGAATATGTGAATACTCAGTATTATGTTTAAAAATAATGGGAAAACTTGATTTAGGTCAATAGGGTTTGATGAAAAAATTGTTAAAACCTTTGTTATAAAACCAAATTAAAGTATATATTATTATTATTATTATTATTATTATTATTATGAACATACGTACATTAATTTTGCATTTAGACATAACTCATTTATACAATTAAAAGAAATTTACCTTCTAGTAGTTGAAATTGGTTTAACTTGTTTTAGAAAACCTAGTTGTAGAAAATATATATATTAGATTTTTAATTTATTTTTTTAAAAGAAGTTATGCCAGCAACAGAGTCATCTATAAAGCCATCGGTAAGGTTGCTAGCCTTGAGAGGCCGCTAGCCTTGAGGGGCCACGAGTGGAGTTTGTAGGACTCTCACCCCCCTCTTTAATTTTTCTTTGAAAAAATCAATTTTGTTTAGTAAATATTTACTATTAATTTATATTAATTAATTAATATCATTAATAATATTAATTTATTTAATTAATATTTATTATTAATTAAATATTATTATTATTATTTTGTATTAATTTTTGTTAAATAAGTATTATTTAATTATTAAAAATATTATTTGAGGAATTTAATTAAACATGTGGTGTTTTTTTTATGCATATGATTTTATTTAAATACTTTTTTATTAAATAAGTATAGATGCATGAGGTTTAATATGAATGTTTTAATGGTCAAATTAGACTTTAGTTAACAATGTGGTCGATTTAAATAACTAAGACCTACATTTGAATTGGGTATTAATGCATACTTCATATTTTTTTATTGATTGTAATTGGGGAACTACGTTGGCTTTTAGAGAAATGTATGCCAGAGGCTTGGGGGTGTATTTTCTTTGTTGATCTTCATACATCTAGTTGGAGCCTTTTCTTGCAGGACCAAACTTGAATCAATAGATGGGCTTGATTCTCAGGGTAGGCACTCAAGTTTGACAAGAAAATAGTCCAATTGATGAGGATAGATAACATCCTCCTTCTTCTTTGAGCTCCACATCACTCAGGCTGGTATTGCCTCATCTACACACACATATTAACTTGTGTCACACTACAGGCCTATAGGTAAATGACTGTGGAATAGTTTTCAAACCCCTATATGTATCATGTACCTCAAATGAAACCAATATCTCATGCAATAGCCCTACTTGCATGGAGTGAGTATGAAAACTAAAGACCTAACCTAACAACATGGAAGGGAAAGGGTGGAACTAAATGATTTAATGTTGAGCTGAAGAGACCCCTAAGATACCCTTAGTCTCTCATAGACCAGTGCCTTATCCAATGGGCAGCAGAGTCAAATACCTCACTACAACAGAGCTATGAAACAAGAAGACAACACATTCATCCCAAATCAGATCATACATTACCAAACCACCTATGTACCCAAATGTGTTATCACGTATTCAAAGGATTTTAACCCTCCCCTTAGAAGAGACCTCTAAACAAATGATACATTAACCAGCATCCACTGGAAGACAAGCATGGCATATCTTTGATACCCTGACTCATACACATCTGAACACTAGTCCTAGACCTAGTTACTTCTGTGAAAATAACTCTACTATAGACACTCACTAGAAATGCAAGTAGAAAGACTATAACACCCTTGATGCTACAATCAATAAGCCTAAGACCCAAATGGAGACAATCTGATAGTAGAACAAATATATTGAATCCTCATACATAAGACATCTGTTACAACTTCATTATATTCTCAAAAGCTAGATAGGAAAGAGGGAACTCTATATGCAGAGAAGAAGGAAAATATCTATAGGAAAAGGACCCTTCACTTGGAACCAATAGAAACCAGAACCCCTAGAATTGATCAAAATTCAAACCCATTCTAAGTCAAAAAAGCTACAACTTATACCACTAGCTACCTGGGAAACCCAAAATAGGTTGCAACAAGCTACAGACAGCTAGGGCTAGGGTTTCACCCACCCAACCAACTAAAATAGTCACAAAATTACTGCAAGGGAAGAAAACCAGTCGGCCTTGCCTGAGGAAGATCTGCACTCATGATAAATCTCTTGGAAAGTACTGCAAATCATGAAAATTTGAAATTCCCAACCCTTTGTGGCCACTTGCAACACACCTCAAGCATAAAACCGCACAGTACAGACCCTACAAATGAACATAGCACACCCTGGACCACACTACAACAGCAAGCGCCACCAAACCAATCAAATCTGACTATGAAAGCATTCAATTCTGGTACCTCCTATCGCAAAAACTCTTTGCAAGTCTGAAACCTGGTGGCAATGACTAGCTTAGCAAATTTTTGAAATGTGGTTGTTGATTATATCTCTTCCTAGCAGATCGAGCGGCTCAATATAATTTTTAAAACTAATGCAGGACCCCCTGACAAGTCAACTACCACCTCATAAATCCCTTGGTGAATGAAGACTGAGCACGTCAGTAGCACAACACCATTGACCCACCTTAACTCCACAACAATGACATCATAATAGTTGTCGCATGATCACATAGCCAGGAGAAGGGCTATGCCAACATGTGACAAGCTATAAATATTTACCCTGCCGCATAACCATTGCTGCCAAGTTTGGCAGTGAGTCGCATGATTGCATAGCCCTTCTCTTGGCTATGAGATCATGTGATAAACCATTACTTACCATGCCTCAACCTGGCCAACAATCGCCATGCCTTAGACTTGGGCCTGCCATACACCACATGTCACACCACCATTCATTGCAACCATCGAGTCACACTTGCCACAGGACTCACTTGCAAAGAAGCCTTCAAAATCAAACGGCAAGTGCATGATCGCATGGGTTTGAAACCTCCCATGAGATCATGTGCCAACCACTGGATCTGCCATGCTATCCTCCTCGTCTGACAGCAGGGCCACAACACTTTCATCACCAATGGGCCTAGCAACAGGTGTCAACCGGTCGCATGATCACATGTCAAAAAACTCTGACATGCAACCATGCGACAGCCAACCACAAGATGCCACATAACTGCCAACAGGACCACTACCCTCCCCGCTAATGGGCCCCAGCATAAGAAGTAACCTATCACATGGTCACTTGTTAGAAATTTTTGACATGTGATCATGCGACAACCCATCATTTTAAAGCCCTTGAAGACTCGGGCCAAGACAAGGAGTGCCGACAAGACCGATAGACAAGGAGTGCCGACAAAAGGGAAGAAGCGCAAGGTTGAAAACATCCAAGGTTTTTGGCACCAAAAGATAAGCGCGCAAGCGTAGAAAGGCATAGGTTGAAAACAACTAGGGTTTTCATGCAGACCATAAAGGTAGTAGGGGAAACCAAAAACAACATGGGTTTTCGACATTTAGGCAAATTCTGAGAACATTTCCTGCAGACCTTAAAACTTAAAATTCTCCCTAGGTTTTGCGATTTAGGAGATGTGATCTGAATTGGAGCATGGTGACATCATGAACTACCTATGGCTAAGGGCACACACCATAAAACCAAATAGATTTTCTTCACAAATTTAAACTGTGTATGTAGGCTGGCAGGACAACAAAACAAAGCTTTGCAGGGAAGAGGCCATTTTCAAAGAATTTTTGCATGAACCAAAAAATGGACTAATAGTGGCTCTAGTTGGGGACATGTATCTCCTACAGATACAATGAGGACCTCAGATCTCTTTGAAGAAATAGACCGCCCACTGGAAAAATACAGACCTCAAAAAACACAGGGAACAGACAGGAAAGGGAAACTATTTACAGATATTTACAAAATTTATAAATTTACAAAGATGGCCCCAAGCCACCAAAAGAAAACCAGTGACCCTCCTAAATCAAAAATCTGATTTTCATCCACATACATGACCAACCACCTGAAAATTTCTTGACCATCTTGCAGCCAGCATATATGAATATTCATGGGCTGAAAAACAAACTTGCACTGATCACCACCCATGTTCTTCCAGTCATGACTATTGTTTTCACACTCATATTCATACTCCAAGAAGTAGGGAACATCATCTAATTCTTCCTGATGACTGGAAACAAAAATTTGATCTAGTAATGCACCAAAAAATGTAGCATATGGAGCATCATGCATTACTATACAGTTACCTGGTTGAGAAGGACTCGAATCCTCTGATATACCTTCACGCATTGCTTCAGCCACTAAGCAACTTGGTTCATCACCGACATCTTCATGAACTAGATAATGAGCCAAGTGAAGGTTTATCTCAAAATTCTAGTGACAGGGGAAGAACCGATCTGCATCATCATTTTCAGCAAAAGAAACTCTATCCCAACTATTGAAGACTAGGTCCTCAACACTGTCACATTCAGTATCATATTTTGCAGAAATAGGAAAGGGGTTTGAACAAGAAATTTGTTCATCGCTGTAATCTTGATGACAGGAAAACACACTGTCATGTCCTTCTACTTCTCTTTCTACAGAGTCACTACCAGAGGGGGGACCTAATATACACGAATCTTCATGGTCACTTTGAACACTAGCCTCATTATCAATATCAAAGTGTATATCATAGGGGAGCTACAAATCAAAGCCCATACAAGGTGCATACCTTTGGAATTCATCAGCCAAGAGTGCTGATATCTTTTCACTGCTCAATGGACTTTGGGCTTCATCTTCATCTTCATCAGCTTCATCCCTGTCAGGAACAAGAACTGAGAACTCTGGCCTCAAATCATCTTGTGTGAAGCAGCCTATGTAGGAATCATCATCTGCATCATATTCAATATTTTCCTCTTCACAAAAAACATCATTAAACCGGGACAAGAAGCAAAAAATCTGACACTGAAAAGAAGAAAAATCTGCAGATAAAATGGAAGTATTGTCATCCTCAGATTCATCTTTAGCACTCTCATTTGCAATGACCTCAATGTCGGCTTCATAGTTCAAACTTCCTACATAATGAGACTCAAAATCAGAAATAATGACCTCCTCATGATCACCATAAGGAACCACCAATCTTCTCAATCTTCTGTCCTCCTCTAACTACCATATGTCAATTTTTCTCTTTGCAATCCTCATCTTGAGAGCAGCAACCTCATCGAAATGTTCAATAAACTTTGCTCTCAATTCATCCCAAGAAGGGATTGAACATGAAGGCAAGGACAAGAACCAATTCCTTGCACCATCAGAAAATGTATGCACAAAAAGCTTCATAGCAACATCTTCATGCTCAATATCCATCTCACCAAAAAGATCCATGACATCATCAACATGCTAGCTTGCAGAAATAGACCCACCAGCCAGGAATTTAGGCAAGCACTCCCCATCCTTTGCAGAAAACTCATTAGGGGCACCCTTTATGCCATCAAAACAAAAGGGCCTATATTCTTGCATGAGGAACCACCCACTACAACTCATCCCTTTCTGCTGGTGCTAAACACTTGGTAGGGAAACATTTTCAACAAGATAATACCTGGAATTTTTGTAGTAGAAACTCTACTTGTTGATTGGAAGGCAAGGCCGATCTAGAGCTCACCTAGAAGCTTCATCAAATTCTTTTAAAATAGAGTTGCCACCTCCTTAAAGAGGAAAATTTTGTACTTGTTCTTATTTCTTCGTCCAATCAACACAAAACTATGCCAGGATTTGTACACTGTCTATCAGGAACTGCACTGATCAAACAGAGACTTCATAGTCACCACTTAGCACGCAGTGAGAAGATGTTACTAATGTGTTTTTTCTATCAGACTCTGTGATCATTTAACCAAACTCTAGGATGATCCAGCCAAGTAGGAAAACTTGTTGTCTTTTACTTCTTCCCCAGCAGAGTCACCATTTTGTTGGAACCTTTTCATGCAGGACCAAACTTGAATCAATAGATGGGCTTGATTCTTAGGGTAGGCACTCAAGTTTGATAAGAAAATAGTCCAATTTATGAGGATAGAGAACATCCTCCTTCCTCTTTGAGCTCCACATCACTTAGGTGGGTATTGCCTCATCTGCACACACATATTAACTTGTGTCACACTACAGGCCTACAGGTAACTGACTGTGGAATGGTTTTCAAACCCCTATATGTATCCTATACCTCAAATGAAACCAATATCTTATGAAATAGCCCTACTTGTATGGAGTGAGTATGAAAACCACAGACCTAACTTGACAACATGGAAGGGAAAGGGTGGAACTGAATGATTTAATGTTGAGCTGAAGAGACCCCTAAGATACCCTTAGTCTCTCATAGACCAGTGCCTTATCCAATGGGCAATAGAGTCAAATACCTCACTGCAATAGAGCTATGAAACAAGAAGACAACACATTCATCCCAAATCAGATCATACATTACCAAACCACCTGTGTACCCAAATGTATTATCACCTATTCAAAGGATTTTAACCTTCCCCTTAGAAGAGACCTATAAATAGATGATACATTAACCAACATCCACTGGAAGACAAGCATGACATATCTTTGATACCCCAGCTCATACACATTTGAACACTAGTCCTAGACCTAGTTGCTTCTGCAAAAATAACTCTACTGCAGACACTCACTGGAAATGCAAGTAGAAAGAATATAACACCCTTGATGCTACAATCAATAAGCCTAAAACCCAAATGGAGACAATCTGATAGCAGAACAAATATATTGAATCCTCATACATAAGATATCTATTACAACTTCATTATATTCTCAAAAGCTAGACAGGAAAGAGGGAATTCTATATGCAGAGAAGAAGGAAAATATCTATAGGAAAAGGACCCTTCACTTGGAACCAATAGAAACTAGAACCCCTGGAACTGATCAAAATTCAAACCCATTCTAAGTCAAAAAAGCTACAACTTATACCACTAGCTACCTTGGAAACCCAAAATAGGTTGCAACAAGCTACAGATAGCTAGGGCTAGGGTTTCAACCACCCAACCAACTGAAATAGTCACAAAATTACTGCAAGGGAAGAAAACTAGTCAGCCATGCCTAAGGAAGATCTGCACTCATGATAAATCTCAAGGAAAGTACTGCAAATCATGAAAATTTGAAATTACCAACCCTTTGTGGCCACTTGCAACACACCTCGAGCACAAAACCGCATGGTACAGACCCTACAAATGAACACAGCACACCCCGGACCACACTACAACAACAAGCACCACCAAACCAATCAAATCTGGCGATGAAAGTATTCAATTCTGGTACCTCCTATCACAAAAACTCTCTAAAAGTCTGAAACCTAGTGGCAATGGCTAGCTCAGCAAATTTTTGAAATGTGGCTATCAATTTTATCTCTTCCCGGCAGATCGGGTGGCCCAATTTTTAAAACTACTACGGAACCCCCTGACAAGTCAACCACCACCTCATAAATCCCTCAGCAAATGAAGAACGAGAACATCAGTAGCATGACACCATTGACCCACCTTAGCTCCACAATAGTGACATCATAACAGTTGTCGCATGATCGCATAGCTAGGAGAAGGGCTATGCAAACATGCGACAAGATGCAAATCTTTACCCTACTGCATAACCGTCGCTGTTGAGTCTGGTGGTTAGTCACATGATCACATAGCCCTTCTCCTGGCTATGAGATCATGCAACAAACCATTACTTACCATGCCTTAGCCTAGCCAACAATTGCCATGCCTTAGACTTGGGCCTGCCATACACCACATGTGACACCACCATTCACTACAACCACCGAGTCACACCTGCCACAGGACTCACCTACAAATAAGCCTTCGAAATCAAATGGTAGGTACATGATCACATGGGTTTGAAACCTCCCATGAGATCATGTGCCAACCACTAGATCTGCCATGCTATCCTCCTTGTCTGACAACGGGACCACAACACTTCCATCACCAATAGGCCTAGGAACAGGTGTCAACTGGTCACATGATCGCATGTTAAAAAAATTTGACATGCGACAGCTAACCACAGGATGCCACATAACCACTAGCGGGACCACTGTCCTCCCCACTAATGGGCCCCAGCACAAGAAGTAACCGGTCACATGGTCACATGTCAAAAATTTCTAACATGTGATCATGCAACAACCAATCATTTGAAAGTTCTTGAAGACCTGGGCCCACCAACCGATCACACTTGCACAATAAGACTGACAGACAAGGAGTGTTGACAAAAGGGAAGAAGCACGAGGTCAAAAACATCAAAGGTTTTCGGCGCCAGAAGATAAGCGCGCAAGTGTAGAAAGGCAAAGGTTGAAAACAACCAGGGTTTTCATGCAGACCATAAAGGTAGCAGGGGAAACTGAAAACAACATGGGTTTTTGACATTTAGGCAAATTCTGAGAACATTTCCTGCAGACCTTAAAACTTAAAATTCTCCTTGGGTTTTGTGATTTAGGAGATGCGATCTGAACTGGAGCATGGTGACATCATGAACTACCTATGGCTAAGGGCACACACCATAAAACCAAATAGATTTTCTTCGCAAATTAAAATTGTGTATGCAGGATGGCAGGACAATAAAACAAAGCTTTACAGGGAAGAGGCCATTTTCAAAGAATTTTTGCATGAACTGAAAAATGGACTAACACATCTTTTTATCATGCATTGTGGATTTATGTAATTTGATCATTTTTTTGACCCAACCTGATTTCTTTAGCTCCTTATTTTTATTAATTCTTTGAGAGGATATTTTTTGATGTTATGGTTTGAGGACTAGTTTGAATTTGTGATGTCATGGTTTGAGAACCAATTTGTGTTCTAGGTATCTTTTATGGAACTAAATTCATTTATCATGTCTTTTAGATTTATGAGATATTTTTATGACTTATGAGCTTAGGGTAGGTCATCTAGGTGTATAGATTGGAGTGGCTTGAAATAAGTGTTGGAGTCCACAAGTGGCTACTATGATCACTTATTGTAAGTAACTTAATAAAGTGATAACATGATACATTGTTGGTAAATAGATTTGTCCTTCTTTTTATACTCCTTCTTACTTGCCCAATCAATATCGAAGAACAATGTTACTCAACAGTTGGGAAACCATTTCTAAGAATATCTAGTTTCCCTCTGAATTGAGGTACAGCTCCCTATGTGAAAAATCTTCAATGAATTATGTTTCAAACCTAGTCTCTACTGTAAATAAGTTCTTTACCAGAGAATAGTAGAGGAGAACCGAGTTTCACCCAGGCAAGTGAAATCTCAGGCGGGATCAAATGCAAAATGCTATGCTGTGACCTTCACACTCTGATGAATTCCCAACAAAGCAATTATGAAATATGCAAGTTATGTAATGTAATGCAAGTATGATTATGCAAATTATGAAGATGCGAATGAAGTAACTGATGCAACTTCACAATCAATTATAATTCTCTGATTATCTTATTGATTGGCTAAACTGATAATGATAGAACAAAACATTGTTTGCTTACCATTCCCAATTCAACACTATGAAATACACTAGGTACAATTGGACAGAAAATATATAGCACTGTTTTGACTGTCTCTGCAATCAAAGTTATACCAAAATTTTGCCGACCCTTTTTACAGCCTTTACATCTGCTTAAATAATAATTACAAGTTAACATCTTCATAAGAACATGAAGAGTTTCTAATTCTGAATTTGAAAAGTCTCTCCAGACTCTTTTCAAAAATTACAAACAGAAAGCCAAAAGGCCATGACCTTTCATTTATTTCTTCCTATGATCTGCTTTTAGGAATATGAAAAGACAAAACTCCATCAGTCCTCGTGAATCTGGAATACTGAAAAGTAATTGCATAATGGAATCAACCGTTGCCAATGTTCCTGTTTCTTATCTGTTCTATCAAGTTCCATAAAACTGGATCATTATCTTTGGACGTTCATCAATCTTACTTCACCAATTTTAATCTCTCTTTGTTTTATAAGGGGTCAATCTTAGAATAGACTGTGATATGATTTTAGATTAGTCATGAACAGTGACTAATCATATGAAGATATGGCACAAAATGTTATGCTTGATAAACTTGATCAGATCTTCTTTCCTTTGCCGTGACTTGCATATTTAATCTGCCATTCTTCCTGAGATATATGAAGAACGTTTAACACTCTTGTGAGATGCCACGAACCTTCAATTCCTGCATAATAGATGCTCTGCTTCTAATCGCAACTCATTTTGAAATTCATAGACACATATGCTCTTTATCATACCCTAACACATGGAATCTCTGTCAATCTCTCTTTTCAGATGCATTAATCAATACCTTAGGAGAACAACTTTGTTTCAAGACTCTAATAAAGCATACTCCCCTCGAAATGCCATGTAACACACTTCTTTTGCTTCAATATGACAGTTGCTTTTGAAAAAGGCTGAGAATCTATTTGTTCATCAGTATTCATACCGTATTTCTCCATATATTCGATGTTCCAATCGTATTTCAACTTCTGGATAGCAATTGAGACCATTGAACTGCGTCCTGAGCTTTCTTCTGCTATTACAACTTAAAGAGACTGGTTAATATACCTTCAGCACACCTAAAATATGATCTTCCATCTAAGGCATCTGGCACCTTTTCGAGCCACACTTTCAACACAAGAAATGTTCCTTAAGTCATTTAAGAATGACCCAAATCATTAAAATTTGAAAAGAACTTGAAATCACGCAAACACGGATTGGCGGGTTTTGAAGAAACAGGTGCGCAACTAGCCTTAGCGCACTCAAATTTGAGTTTTCCGCCTGGACCAAACTGAGCATTTTCAGGAAAAACTTCCTATAAGAAAAACATACTTTTAATGATTTCAATACAACCCATTTAATCAGAAAATTAAAAGGACTTGAAACAAGCAAGATTGGAGCCGACGGTTTTTTGCATCTGCAAGTGCGAAACTGTCATTGCGTAGCCGAAATTGAGAATCCCACCTCGAGCATTTCTAGACATTTTCACAACAAACTTCCTTAAGATGAAATCATCTTTGATGCATTTCAAGAGAACCCATGTTATCAGTTTTTTAAAAATAACTCAAAATCTTTGGAAACAGAGCTGGCGGGATTTGGCAAAATAGGTGCGCAAAGAGTCTTGGAGTAGCCAGAATCCAAAAACCCACCTGGCATTTTCTCCCTCATTTCTTCATCTTTTCTCACATCGTTTGTTTCAATGGCTTCGTGGTGACGTGGAGAATCGATCAATACCTTCCTTGTGTTGAAACATCAACCAAAACTGATTGCCAAACATGCTCTACCTTGGTCATGCCGTGCATTATAACGGCCATGTTTGCATCTGAAACTTGTTAAAATCCATTAATTTTGGATTGCCAGGCACTTTGAAGCTTATGTTAACTCTTTTCACACCAGAAAATTCCCTGAGGCTTCACTAATTTGCATCTTCAATACAAGGAGCCGCGGCCTTATAATGCATGGTTGTTGAATATTGAATATTTCAAACTCTCTGTTAACAAATCATTATATTATCTATCTTTAGAAACTTTATGTTGTTAATGTGAGCATCCCTGTCATCAAAATATATTTGGATATAGAATGTGCATTTAAACTTGCATCACGACAGGAACTATGCTTAAAAAGAGACCTTTCACGTTCCATTACTCATATTTCCCTTAGAACTCATACTGTCGATTTCCCAAAGGGCTATTCTCTGTAGCTTTTCCATCAAATCTATGCATTATGAATTCAAAGATCTATCACTGTTTAAAACAAGTTTGAAATCCAAGAATGCAGGATGAACTAAGAAGTGAGGTTTCTTTAATTCTTAATTAACACCATTCATATATTGGAGACACAACTGCCATACCATGTCTTTATTGCAGCATAGTGAAATTTTTAGAAGGTTTAAGTCATTCATGACTTCATCAAATTCATTTTCAAGGAACTTGAACACAAACCTTCCTTGAAAACATATAAAGGTCTGCTCCAACCTGGTTACTATCTGATGAAACTTTTTTATTATGAACTTCAGAAACAATACGGCATCAATCATTCCCACCCAGCAACCATCATGCTCTGAGATTTTTCATATTGCACCTGCTGTCCCACACTTCAATTTAATCAACTGATTAGATGCTCTTGAATTTCAGCACCATTAGCAATGTAATACATGTACAAATTCTAAGTAGCCATATCTTTAAAGAGCCCAGTTTCCTCAAATGTATCATTCTTCAAAAGCAACATTAGATACAATATAACTTGCAGGAACCACCTTTTGCCTCTGCCCTTGCATCATTCAAATGAAGAAGATTATCTTCAGATGCCCAAGAATCATGCCTTTAATCACCATTCCAATTGAAAAGAGATCATCAGTGGGAGTATGTTATCCTTGTCGGGTTGGGATCTATAACCTACCCAATGTGAAGACTTTAAAACAACCCACCCGGTTTAAGGGAGAAAGGGTAATAATAAGGAAACCCGGCAAAGGAGCCTTCCTAAGAAAGACCTAGACGTAGACTCGACTGTAACATTAAAACTTTCACTTTGGCATCATAGGTACATGACAAAAAGTGGGGCAACAGCTGGCTCCGACTGGGGACTTGAACATTTCATGTTTAAGCAATGAATTCAGAATCTCTGGTTTCGCATATGAATGAAAGGGGCAGCGACACAACAAAACTAAACAAAGGAACAAGACAGAGAGAAAACTAACATGCACGGAGGAAAAGAACAAACTGAGCTAGGAAACAAACAGAAGAGCAAAACAAGACAAAGCTATAATACAAGAATAGGGGATACCTGTTTTCAATTGAGCATTTGATATAATTTCAGATCTTGACCATTATAGGTCAAGGGAAGCACTTCTCCACTTAGATATGCCAGCTTGAAAGAATTCTTCTCAAAAGATTGATGAATTGTATAGGGACCTTTCCATAATGTGTCAAACTTTCCATGCATTCCCTTGGGAGCTCTCCTCTTATCCCATAGCAAAACAAGATCTCCAACCATGAATTTACAGGGTCTAGCTTTCTTATCAAACAAATTCTTCACCTTCATTTGATGCTGGGTAATATGATCCACCATTCTTTCCCTTTCTTCCTCCAGTTTATTCAAATACATGATCCTTTTCTCTAAACCATCTCTATAGATATCATCCTCTATGACTGTCCTCAACTTACATGTTGCCAATTCCAGTGGCAAGGGAAGGCTTGCTTCAACTCCATACACTAACTCAAATGGGGATATCCCAATAGCTCTTTTTGGAGTCACCCTATCAGCCCATAATGCTTCATGAATCTTCTTGTGCCAATCTCTATGATTGTCTAGCACCAATTTCTTGACAATATTGATCAAGTTCTTATTACTTCACTCCGCTTGACCATTTCCTTGTGGGAAATAGTCGGATGAATGACTGACTAAAATGCCATACTTAAAACAAAAATCAGTAATTTCAATAGATGAAAAATAGGCAGCATTATCCATTACCAATTTATGAGGAACCCCAAATCTCACCATAATACTCTCCTTGATGAATTCACACACTACTTCGGAAGTGGTCTTCTTGGTTGCCTTAGCTTCAACCCACTTCGTGAAATAATCCATGGCTGTAATTATGTAAGAATGCCCTGCACTAGATGCTGGATTAATCGGGCCTATGAAATCAAGGCCCCACTGCTGAAATGGACCATCAATGATGACTGGTTTTAATGGTAAGGCAGCTAACTGTGGTTTACTGGAGAACATTCTACACTTCTCACACTTAGCAACCCAATGATAAGCATCTCTAAACATGCCAAGCCAATAATAACATTGCCTTAGAATTTTAAAGGCTGTGACTGAAGAAGAAAAATGCCCTCCACAAGCTTCATCATGAAAAGTTTTCAACAACCGTTCTTGTTGTTGTTTGTCAACACACCTCAAAAACGTACCATCAATTGATCTCTTGTAAAGTTTATTCTCCCAAATCACATATTTAGCAGCTTTTAATTTTAAATTCCTCTTTTGTTTGGCTGTCAACCCTTCTGGACACTCACCATAAATCAAAAAGTATGCAATATTTTCAAACCAAGGATCTTGAAGACTTACATTCAAAACTAACTGACCTACTGCTGGTTCTTCTTCTCCCGAATTCTCTGCTATAGCTTTACATAGTGCATTACCTCGAACTAATTTTGCTGGCTTTATTTCAATATCATACTCTTGAGTTTTAGCAACCCATGATCCTCTGTTATTACAACCAATATCCTGCTGCGTTAGAACACTTTTGACAGCAATATCAGGCACAAAAATCAGAGAATGTGAATGTAAAATATAAAAACGGAAGTTCTTCAATGCTTTGACTACATGTTTTTCTGATTGTGAATATTTTAATTCATGTTCTTTCAAAAGCATACTCATGAATGCTATAGGTGCCTGAATTCCTTCTTTATTTTCTTGCATCAAGATGGCACACAATGTGTGCTCCGAGGCATAACAGTATATGATGAAATCCTTTTTATAATCCGGATGGCTTAGGACTGGTGCATTAGCAATTGCCTCCTTAATTTCATTGAAAGCTTGTTTTCCCTGCTCATTCCATTTGAAAACAGCATTACCTTTCATCATATCTATAATACATTTAGTGATCTCTAAAAAATCAAGAACAAACCTTCTAAGGAAATTGACTTGACCAAAGAAAGATTTGACACCAGTCTTGTTTGAAGGCAAGCTTAATCGCTGAATAGCTTTCACACTTTCTGGATCAATCTGTATTCCTTCTTGTGACACAATATGTCCTAATAATTTTCCTTAAGTCACATAGAAAACTGATTTCTTTGGGTTTAGAGATATACCATGTTCCCTACACTGCTGTAGCACTTTTCTTAAATCATCTATGTGATCTTTCCTTTTCTTAGAAAACACTGTCAAGTCATCAAGGTAAATCACAATTATTTTATTTTTCATATCAGCAAATGAAGCATCCATACCTCTCTGAAAAGTAGCACCAGCGTTAATCAAACCAAATGGCATTCTATGATATGCAAAGGTACCCCAAGGAGTTGTAAAGGCTGTCTTGTGTTGATCCTTCTTTTCCACTTCAATTTGATTGTATCCGGAAAAGCCATCCAGCATAGACATCATCTCAGCTCCTGCCACTATTTGCAATAAATAATTCATATTTGGCAATGCATAATTATCTTTCAAAGAAGATTGATTTAAATTCCGGAAATCAACACATATTCTGATTTCACCATTTTTCTTTCTTACTGGCACAATGTTCGCAATCCACGTAGAATGATGTATCGGATAAATAATCCTCGCTTTCAACATCTTGTCAATTTCTTTATAAATGGCATCTACTACCTTTGGATTATAACATCTCTATTTTTGTCGGAAAGGTACAGCATCTGGTTTGAGAGGAATCATATGTTTGAAGTTTCCGCTCATGAAACTTTTTAAATCTTCATAGCTCCAGGCAAAGATGTCCTGATATTCTTGAAATAATTTCTTTGCCTTCTCTTTTTCATCCGGCGTATAGCACTTACCAATATTTATCATTTTGGGATTAACATCTGTCCCAATATTTATATTTTCAAACTCTCCTGTAGTAGGCCCCTTCTCTACTCTTTTCTTTTTTACATATACATCATGCCGATTAAAGAGTTTTTCAAGAGACACAAAATAAGGAGGAATTGCATTAGTTTTCAATTGTACAATTTCTGAATTTTCATCTTTTTCAATAGAATCATCATTATTTCTTTCTTCTTCATCAGAACCTTCAGAATTTTCTAAAAACAATTGCAGATTTTTATCATCATTGAACACTTGCCAATCTTCTATATTATCCAGTATTGATGGCTTGTAAAGAAATTCAATCTGATATTTCTTGTCTTTAAAATCCAGATGAGGAAGTAACAAAGATGCTGATACGGCTAAAGAATCTGCCTTCATATTCATCTCTCTGGGAACAAAATTAATAGAGAATGCATCTAGTGTTTCAATTTCATCCCAAATTCTATTCCGGTAATTTTTTAACTTGTGATTTTTAACTGAATACTGGCCTCTCACCTGTTTTACAACTAGCTCTACATCACCTTGGGCTTTTAAAATTTTAATGCCTCTTTCCTTAGCCGTTATGATGCCAAGAAGTAATGCCTCATATTCAGCACTATTATTGGTGTTATTGAATTCTAATTTAAATGCTAGAGGCTCTAACTTACCAATTGGAGAAATTAAAATAACACCAGCACCGGAACCGGATGATGAGCAGCTACCATCAAACTCTAGTGTCCAGATTTGTCCAACATTTTCAGATTCTGATTTTTCTAATCCATTTTTCATATCAACATTCTTTGTATACAGCATATAGTTACCAAATTCCAGCTCTTGATATAAAATCTGTGCCTGTGGGTTGTCTGATTTTTGGACTGTGAATTTAGCTTTCTCTTCTGGTTCTAATCTCACTTTTCTATTACCTACCGGAATCATTGCTTGAGACCAGTCTAACTTAATCTCTCCACCTAAATCTTTGCAAAAACTTCTACTTAATAACATTCCGTAACTGACTGGAATATCTGCAACTAGAATAGTTAAGAGTATTTTCTTTTCTGGATATGCTGCCAAGGAAACTTGTGCATCTTTGATTTGTCCTACCAAGCTTACTTGTTTAGCATCCATGGCATAACATCTACCGTTGGCTTTAGTAAGAGTTAAGCCTAACGCTTTTGCCACTGTATAAGGCATCACATTGTCTGAAGCTCCAGAGTCAATAATACAATTGCTTAACTTCCATCCATTAATAAACAATGAAACATAAAATGGCTCTTGTTTTTGCCCAGGAGAAGTGGCCAGGACAGACTTCTCAACTTCATTAAATAGATTTGTTGTTAATGTTTCATTTTCTAATTCAGCAGTTTCAACATTATTCAACTCAATATTTTCATCCTTACAATGCTCAAAGAATCTTTTCAATTCATGAGGATGCGTTTTAAGATAATCAATAGCAGAAATCTAAATTTTTGTATCTTTGCAAAACTGAATAAAATCAAAGGAATTGCATTCCTTACCGGTTTGCAAAGTCTTCATTTCTCGATCAGTACTTTGTGCTTTAGATGCTGATTGACTTTGCTTTGCTGGCACATCTTTTAAATCAGCTACCGCCTTTGCTCTCTGCCCTCTAGTGAGCACATTATAGGTATGTCCATTAATTGTGGCAAAGCATTCTCCTTGTTTTTCTGAGTCTGATTCATACTCTAAAAATAAATTTTCGGAGTCGCCATTTGAGTATGTCTTAGTTTCATTATTAGATAGAGGAGAATTAGGCTCATTGATAGTCAAAAATTGCATCCTACTTATTACATCCGGACAACTATCACTATCATGATCAGTAGTTAAGTGAAGAACACATCCATTCACTTTTTTAGGTGGAGCTTCTATTGCCAACCTTTGCTGTGGTCTAGGCAACTGCAATGTTCTGTTATTATTATCACCAGCTTGATCTGAAAAATTTCTTTGGTAAGGATTACCAAACTTTGGAAGCTATCTTTTTAAAGCAATAACCTCATTGGATAGCTTCTGAATCATTTCTTCAGACGAAGTAATCCCACTAGTGCTAGCTTTATTTTGAATTTCACGTTTCCACCTTCCTGCAGAAATGATGTCATCTTCTAATTCCATGGCTGTCCTTTGAGCTGCCTCTAAATTTGCAGGCCTAGCTCTCCTTAATTCAAAGTTGATCTCAGGTGGCATAGCACTAATAAAAAATGTTTTCAAGTTGCCTGCTATAGGTCTATCTGCTACTGGAATTCTATTATTGATCTTATTAAAACTAGCAACAAAATCTCTCATGCTCATAGAAGGCAACTTCTTCATCAAAGTCAGTTGAGCTAGCAGGGCATGCTCATCCTCAGCAACTTTAAAATGATTTTCGAAAGCTATTCTCATGGTAACCTAGCTTGTAATTGATCCATCAGCAAGATGATAAAACCAGTCAGCGGCTGCTTCAGTGAATGTTTCTACAAACAATCGAACCGCTACATCCTCATGATTGATTCCCAAAATGTTCACAGCTGCAAAGAATGCTTTGATGTGTTCATCAGTTGTTACCTTCCCATCTCCTAAGAATTTAGGAAAATTCTTTCTAGAACCAGAAGGAAGAGGGTGGTAAGCTGCAAAATTCAGTGGTCCAGTAGCAGCAGCCCAAGGTGCAGCCATAGTTAATTGGTTTTGCAAAGAATATGGTGGAAAATTTACAACTTGTGGAGGAACAACCCTGTGCAATGTCAATACTTGACAAGTTGTAGATAATGATTTTACTGCTTTAGGTGGTGATGAAGGTCTGCTTCTAGATAGACGTCCCCTTTTCTTATGAGATACTTCTAACAGAGGGAACCCAAGCTTTTCCAAGTTCTGAAAAGTTGAATCTTTCTCACCTTTTTCCTTATCACTCCTTAAATATCTTGATTTCTCCAGGATTTCTGATTATATTAGTGCTGTTTTTTTTTAAAAAAAAATTAGTCACTGATCTCTGAAGCTCTGTATATACTCTCAAATGCTTCAGCTCTATCAAAATACTGAAATTATATTTTCATGAGGCACTTTCTAATCATGCGACTGTTTTTCCTTCCCCAGCGGAGTCGCCAAAAATCTGTTGGTAAACAGATTTGTCCTTCTTTTTATACTCCTTCTTACTCACCCAATCAATATCAAAAAACAATGTTACTCAACAGTTGGGAAACCATTTCTAAGAATATCTAGTTTCCCTCTGAATTGAGGTACAGCTCCCTATGTGAAAAATATTCAATGAATTATGTTTCAAACCTAGTCTCTACTGCAAATAAGTTCTTTACCAGAGAACAGTAGAGGAGAACCGAGTTTCACCCAGGCAAGTGAAATCTCAGGCGGGATCAAATGCAAAATGCTATGCTATGACCTTCACACTCTGATGAATTCCCAACAAAGCAATTATGAAATATGCAAGTTATGTAATGTAATGCAAGTATGATTATGCAAATTATGAAGATGCGAATGAAGTAACTGATGCAACTTCACAATCAATTATAATTCTCTGATTATCTTATTGATTGGCTAAACTGATAACGATAGAACAAAACTTTGTTTTCTTACCATTCCCAATTCAACACTATGAAATACACCAGGTACAATTGGACAGAAAATATATAGCACTGTTTTGACTGTCTCTGCAATCAAAGTTATACCAAAATTTTTCTGACCCTTTTTACAGCCTTTACATCTGCTTAAATAATAATTACAAGTTAACATCTTCATAAGAACATGAAGAGTTTCTAATTTTGAATTTGAAAAGTCTCTCCAGACTCTTTTCGAAAATTACAAACAGAAAGCCAAAAGGCCATGACCTTTCATTTATTTCTTCCTATGATCTGCTTTTAGGAATATGAAAAGACAAAACTCCATCAGTCCTCATGAATTTGGAATACTGAAAAGTAATTGCATAATGGAATCAACCGTTGCCAACGTTCCTGTTTCTTATCTGTTCTATCAAGTTCCATAAAACTGGATCATTATCTTTGGACGTTCATCAATCTTACTTCACCAATTTTAATGTCTCTTTGTTTTATAAGGGGTCAATCTTAGAATAGACTGTGATATGATTTTAGATTAGTCATGAACAGTGACTAATCATATGAAGATATGGCACAAAATGTTATGCTTGATAAACTTGATAAGATCTTCTTTCCTTTGCCATGACTTGCATATTTAATCTGCCATTCTTCCTGAGATATATGAAGAACGTTTAACACTCTTGTGAGATGCCACGAACCTTCAATTCCTGCATAATAGATGCTCTGCTTCTAATCGCAACTCATTTTGAAATTCATAGACACATATGCTCTTTATCATACCGTAACACATGGAATCTCTGTCAATCTCTCTTTTCAGATGCATTAATCAATAACTTAGGAGAACAACTTTGTTTCAAGACTCTAATAAAGCATACTCCCCTCGAAATGCCATGTAACACACTTCTTTTGCTTCAATATGACAGTCGCTTTTGAAAAAGGCTGAGAATCTATTTGTTCATCAGTATTCATACCGTATTTCTCCATATATTCGATGTTCCAATCGTATTTCAACTTCTGCATAGCAACCGAGACCATTGAACTGCCTCCCGAGCTTTCTTCTGCTATTACAACTTAAAGAGACTGGTTAATATACCTTCAGCACACCTGAAATATGATCTTCCATCTAAGGCATCTGGCACCTTTTCAAGCCACACTTTCAACACAAGAAATGTTCCTTAAGTCATTTAAGAACGACCCAAATCATTAAAATTTGAAAAGAACTTGAAATCACGCAAACACGGATTGGCGGGTTTTGAAGAAATAGGTGCGCAACTAGCCTTAGCGCACTCAAATTTGAGTTTTCCGCCTGGACCAAACTGAGCATTTTCAAGAAAAACTTCCTATAAGAAAAACATACTTTTAATGATTTCAATACAACCCATTTAATCAGAAAATTAAAAGGACTTGAAACAAGCAAGATTGGAGCCGGTGGTTTTTTGCATCTGCAAGTGCGAAACTATCATTGCGTAGCTGAAATTGAGAATCCCACCTCGAGCATTTCTAGACATTTTCACAAAAAACTTCCTTAAGATGAAATCATCTTTGATGCATTTCAAGAGAACCCATTTTATCAGTTTTTTAAAAAACTCAAAATCTTTGGAAACAGAGCTGGCGGGATTTGGCAAAATAGGTGCGCAAAGAGTCTTGGAGTAGCTAGAATCCAAAAACCCGCCTGGCATTTTCTCCCTCATTTCTTCATCTTTTCTCACACCGTTTGTTTCAATGGCTTCGTGGTGACGTGGAGAATCGATCAATACCTTCCTTTTGTTGAAACATCAACAAAAACTGATTGCCAAACACGCTCTACCTTGGTCATGCCGTGCATTATAACGGCCATGTTTGCATCTGAAACTTGTTAAAATCCATTAATTTTGGATTGCCAGGCACTTTGAAGCTTATGTTAACTCTTTTCACACCAGAAAATTCTCTGAGGCTTCACTAATTTGCATCTTCAATACAAGGAGCCGCGGCCTTATAATGCATGGTTGTTGAATATTGAATATTGCAAACTCTCTGTTAACAAATCATTATATTATCTGTCTTTCGAAACTTTATGTTGTTAATGTGAGCATCCCTGTCATCAAAATATATTTGGATATAGAATGTGCATTTAAACTTGCATCACGACAGGAACTATGCTTAAAAAGAGACCTTTCACGTTCCATTACTCATATTTCCCTTAGAACTCATACTGTCGATTTCCCAAAGGGCTATTCTCTGTAGCTTTTCCATCAAATCTATGCATTATGAATTCAAAGATCTATCACTATTTAAAACAAGTTTGAAATCCAAGAATGCAGGATGAACTAAGAAGTGAGGTTTCTTTAATTCTTAATTAACACCATTCATATATTGGAGACAGGACTGCCATACCATGTCTTTATTGCAGCATAGTGAAATTTTTCGAAGGTTTAAGTCATTCATGACTTCATCAAATTCATTTTCAAGGAACTTGAACACAAACCTTCCTTGAAAACATATAAAGGTATGCTCCAACCTGGTTACTATCTGATGAAACTTTTTTATTATGAACTTCAGAAACAATACGGCATCAATCATTCCCACCCAGCAACCATCATGCTCTGAGATTTTTCATATTGCACCTGCTGTCCCACACTTCAATTTAATCAACTGATCAGATGCTCTTGAATTTCAGCACCATTAGCAATGTAATACATGTACAAATTCTAAGTAGCCATATCTTTAAAGAGCCCGGTTTCCTCAAATGTATCATTCTTCAAAAGCAACATTAGATACAATATAACTTGCAGGAACCACCTTTTGCCTCTGCCCTTGCATCATTCAAATGAAGAAGATTATCTTTAGATGCCCAAGAATCATGCCTTTAATCACCATTCCAATTGAAAAGAGATCATCAGTGGGAGTATGTTATCCTTGTCGGGTTGGGATCTATAACCTACCCAATGTGAAGACTTTAAAACAACCCACCCGGTTTAAGGGAGAAAGGGTAATAATAAGGAAACCCGGCAAAGGATCCTTCCTAAGAAAGACCTAGACGTAGACTCGACTGTAACATTAAAACTTTCACTTTGGCATCATAGGTACATGACAAAAAGTGGGGCAACATACATTAAATGGGGGTTTTAAAATGAATTAATAAGATATATTCCTTTCTCATACCTAGGTGCTTGATTCAAGTCTTTACTAGGATGGGAGTGGGAGAAGATGCTTGATTGAGGTCTTTTATAATTAGTATCCTTTTCCATACAAGAGGTTTACTAATGCTACATATGGTCACTTGTGTGTCGAGGTCTAGAGAGACTACTAGGACAAAATTACTAGGGTCTTTAATGGTTCGTTTATTCATGGAATGGATGTTAATTGATGTAAATTTTTGAATTGTGTATGAAAAGTTTAATTATTAGATTATTTATTCACCCCCCTCTCTCAATAATCTTAGACCTGATAATACTAACAATTGGTATTAGAGATTTGGTCCTCTTTGTGGTAAGCCTAAAAACTTAAGGAAAATATCACAATGATGACCTGAAGAAACCTCCCAAGTTTACTAAAGACAAATACCTAGTATGGAGTAATAGAATGAAGTTATATCTAAAAGGTATGGGATCACAATACTGGATGCATGTCACACACAAGTATACCACTCATGCTAGAACTCTCAATGTAGATCAACTAAAGAAAAAATAGGAGAATAGTCAAGCACAAGAAGCTATTGTAAGTTCCTTATCTGATATTGAATATGTTGATGTCCATGGACTTGATACGGCCTATGATGTTTGAGAAAAGTTGAAGCTAATATATGATTGAGATATTTATGTGAAAAAAGGTAAGGAAGACAGTCTCAGAGGTAAGTGTGATGGCATAAAGATGGTAGAAGGAGAGAACATTGCATAATATGGTCAAATAATTTAAAAGAATTTGTTGGTTCTATCAGAGGTGCTGATGAAACTATTGAGGAAGATGTTTTGGTAAGTAAAATATTGACAACTTTACTACCTATTTATACCATTAGAGTGTCTACTATAAATGAGGTGAGAACTTTTAACAATGTTGTTATAGATGGGCTAATGGGTAAGCTTATTGCATTTGAGATAAATAATTTTGATAACGATATTGTAAAAGTTGAGGTAGCTTTCAAGGCACCGATGTCTAATGTACTAGTAAGGAAAGGTAAAGAATTAAGTCATGATTATGATTACATGTCAAGTTACACTGAGGAACTTGAAGCTATCCTAGAAAATGAGAGGAGACAAGGAGAGCTTAAAGCATTACTAGAAAAGAGATTGCCTAGAAGGACTGGTAAGTACAAAGGAAAGCTACCACTGGAATGTTTTTCATGTAATAAGATTGGACATATTACAACTAGATGTCCTAATGGTGAACAAAAGGATAAGTTCAGAAATTTAAAGGAAAAGGGAAGAAACAATGATATGTTGCAGTTGATGAAGGAGTTACCGAAGAAGAAGAAGAAGATAATGAGGAAGAGGAGATTGTATTTGTTGGAGTCAAAGAATATCCATCTGAAGGTGAGAAGGCACTAGCTTCTCACATGGTACACAATTATGAATGGATTATAGAAAATGGGTGCTCACATCACATGAATGGTGACAAGAGTAATTTTATTAAGCTTGAAGAGTTTGATGGTGGTGTGGTAAGGTTTGGCAACAATACACCTTGTTTGGTTAAAGGAAAAGGAACTATTAATTTGAATGGAAAGAGTAATATAAATGTTGTTTATCTTGTGCATAGTCCAACATATAATCTATTGAGTGTTGGTCAGCTAAATGAAAAATGTTACAAATTGGAATTCAAAGGATGTATGTGCAGGATACTTGAAAGATCAGGTGATGAGATTGCTACCGGTAGGAAAACTAGAGGTAATTTCTTCTATCTGAATAATATTATGAATAGTTGTTTGGTTGTAAAGGTTGAAGATAGTTTTCTATGGCATAGAAGGTTTTTTCATGTAAATTTTGACAGTTTGATCAAAGTGAGTAAGATAAATGGAGTTAGGGGATTTCCACAACTAGTTAAGCAAAACAACATGATGTGTAAATAATGTCAGTTGGGTAAGTTAGTTGGTTCTACTTTCCAAAGAAAGTATTTTTCATTTGAGGGCATACTTGGTTTGGTGCATAGTGATCTTTGTGGGCCTGTGAGGTAGACAAGTTATCAAGGAGATAGATATTTAATACTGTTTAATGATGACTATTCTAGAATGATGTTGGTAACTTGAAGGATAAATCTAATACATTCAAAAAATTCAAAGCATTCAAGGCACTCGTTGAGAAGGAATCAGGTAACAATTTGAAGTGTTTAAGGTCTAATATAGGAGATGAGTTTACTTCTAAAAAAATTATTAAGTATTGTGAAGATAATGGAATCAATCTAGACAAATGTTTGTCCCAAGGACTCCACAAAAAAATGGTGTTACTAAGAGAAATAACAGAACAATAGTGGATGTTGCAAGAACAATGTTGATTCAAGGTGATGTACCAAAAGTGTATTGGGAAGAAGTAATTAATACTATTGTTTACACACTAAACTAGGTGCAAGTAGAGAAAGGAACTAGTAAGACACCCTATGCGATATTATGGTATGGTCACTCACCTAATGTTAAATATTTCAAAGTCTTTGGTAGTAGATGTTACATTAAGATGGATGATACATGAAAAATTTTGATCCAAAAAGTGATGAAGGTATTTTCTTGGGTTATTCCATAAAAAGTAAAGCATATAAATATTTCAATCAGATAAATAACAAGATGATTGAGAGTGCTAATGTAAATATGGATGAATACCCTAAGAAATATGATGATTCGAGTAAGAAAGTGATTGAGGATGATTGAGAGATTGGGTATATTGAGACAGAATTGGATGAACTAGAAAAAAAAAATGATATGGAAGAAGTGATTCAATTGGTAGAAGAAGAATAGATCCTAGACTAGAATAGGTGATACCTAGGTATGTGAAGTTAAATCAATATTGTGATCAGATTATAGGTGATAAGAATGCATGTGTTTTAATTAGAAGAAATCTCAGAGAAAGTACTTGTTTGATTTTTAAGTATGAGCCTAAGATAGTGAAGGAAGAAATCAGGGATGAAGATTGGGTAAAAGCTATGGAGGAAGAACTTGATCAAATTGAGAAAAATAATGGATGGAAACTTATTCGTAGCCCTGTAGATAAAAATGTGATTGGTACAAAATGGGTTTTCAAGAACAAACTAAATAAAGATAGAGATGTGATCATAAATAAGGAAAGGAATGTGTGTAAGGGATATGCACAAGAAGAAGGAATATTCTATGGAGAGACTTTTCCTATAGTGGAAAGATTAGAAGGGTTAATAATTCTACTTTGTTATGTTTCTTATAAAAGATTCAAAGTTTTTCAAATGGATGTAAAGTCAACTTTCTTAAATGGAATTCTTGAAGAAGAATTCTACATAGAACAACTTGATGCTTTTACATTGACAAAGGATAAGGACATGGTATGCAAGCTACAAAAGGCACTATATGGACTAAAACAAGCACCAAGGGTATGGGATGAAAGGTTACACACTTATCTTATTCAGATTGGTTTTAATAGAACAAGTGATGATAGTAATGTATACCTAAAAGTTGAAGGAGATAAGCTATTGATAGCTGATGTGTTTTTTGATGATATAATCTTTGGAGGAAATGATGAGATGAGTTTGAAATTTGTTGAAGAAATGGAGTTTCAAATGTCAATGATTGGGGAGATAAAGTTCTTTATTCGATTGAAGGTTTCACAAATAAAGAATGGTATATATATATCAGTCAATCCAAATATGTGAAAGAAGTACTCATCAAATTTGGTATAGATGAATCCAAACTAGTTCAAATCCCCATGGTATTAGGATGTAAATTTTCTAAGGATGATGAATCTGATGTAATGGATCTTCTACCTTGTATACATTTATGATTTTTAAGTTGTAGTTTGTTTTTCATATTAGACTGTATATTGCTCAAGCATTTGGAATAGTGGAAAGATTGAACACTTGCAAATCCCAAAGAATCTCACATGGTTAGAGTCAAAAGGATATTTAGGTATTTGAAAGGGATAATTGACTATGGTTTTTTTATGCCCCAACCTATGGATGCTCCACCACGTAGCATCATGATTTGATTTCTAGAGTCCCTCTAAATGATGATATTATGAAACCTTTTATCTTCTTTAGTAAGAAGAATATCATTAAAAGATGTTTCCACATCAGAAAAGATAGAGGTTTGGATTCCAAACATAGCTACATAGACCAACTTTAAATTAACTTTGTCATCACTCATTATGCCACCCTCACCCACATGATTGGGGTTCCCTTTGTAGAAACAATCAAAATTTATCTTAAAATATCCAAGGTTGGGGTGGGAAGGGGGGGACCTAGATGTATCTTATGTTTTTATAAAGAGATAAAACAAAGAAAAGAAACACACAAGGAAACCAAGATTTTTATGTCAAAAACTCAATGTAGGAAAAAACATAGTAAAAATTATCTCACTATATGAAAAAACTAGTTACAAATGTTTTATTATCAAGGGTAAGGTAGCTCACTACTTTTGGTATTTAGGCTTGATGCCAAGGAGCCCACTTCTCTAGAAAGACTTGCATGATAAGGTGCACAACCTTAGGGAAAGATATAATGAACTTATGTTGATAATAAAGATAACTTCTTTAAGAAAAGATACAATATGTTTTAATTACAATAAAATATGATTGTTGAACTAAAGTAAAACACATCCTCTATAATGTTTATTATAGTGCACTATTATAGCTGATCACAAGAAAATATGATTATTGAAAAAAGTGAAACACATCCTCTATAATTCTAGTTATAACACTTGTAGACTTTCACACTTATACCACACACCATATGAAACCACTTATCCAACACATACCACCCTCAAAATGATCTCATCCTTTATATATCATCTGCAAACATCAATAGTATAAATTAGGTCTTCCTAATTAGAAGTAATGTGCAAAACATAAATGGTCAGCCTAAAATATGTTCTCTAATGAAATTTGGAAGGTACAATAAACATGTGAAAAATTAGACCATGTTAAGAAACCTTCCTAAAACCCAAGATGATTTCCTTCAACTCCACATGCCTCTAGACAAACTTTGCAAACTACTTAAGTCAAATTTGGCAGATATAACTATTAATGCATGATCCGGGGGATATTTCTCATTGAAAATTGAAGTATCTACAATTCTCCAAACTTTAGCTCCATATAAAAGTTCTTGGGAAAATGGAATCAACACAACTTGAATGGGTGAAAAAGGATTCCATATGTCTGAGTTGTGACTAGTCAAAGTTTTGGTCAAACTAGGCACAGAGGCCAATCAGAAAGGTGAAAAAATGACTATCTCAAAATTGGTCAAACTTATTCCCAAATTAAAGAGCTCGCCAAGAGCATTCTAATGGAATTTTTTGTTTCATAAAAAATGAAGTCCGTATGTGAAAGTTATCGCAGTTTGAAATTTGCGGGGAAAAGCATGATTTCGATGATGTCAACATGGTGACATTTTATCCAAATCAAAATCTTGGACCAATTATAAGTTGACATGTGGAAGCTCCATGATAGGATAGTTTGAATAGTCTAAAGAAAACTTAGTTATGATTTTCGAACTCATAACCACATGTTTCCAAGCTCTATCGTCAACCCATGAGATTTGCACTAGTCTAAATATAGTTCCAGTTATTTATATTATTTGTTAGTTGTAGGTTTGTTAAAACAAATGGTGTTTATTGGTAGGGGGTTGAACTAGTGACTCTCATCCAACAAAAACCAACGATCACCGTTGCACCACAAGAAACAGTTAATATATTGGTGGGAAATATTTTATTTAAATATTGTTTAAACTGGAATTATTAACCACTAAGATATATATGGAAAAACAAACAATTTGCTAATGAATGGTTACAAGCTAACCCAATAAAAAGGGGTTATGAACAATATTATTTTTTCCAAAAGGGGGATATTTTGTGGTTTTAGTGGTTAAGCCTTATTTGGGCTTAAATTATGTATAAAAGCGGGGTAGAAGCCTTTCTAAGGCATCCAAGTGATGAGAAGGAGAGAAAATTTGAAGACATTGTAGCTATTTTGTACATCAAAGGAACTTGATGTTGTTGTTCTCAAAGGAATGGTCTTCTTGTAAAAATTGTAATCTGATTTTTGGAGTATAATCGGATCAATCATCTATTGTGGAGAGACCCAGAGATGTAGCTAGTTAGCAAACTCTATTATCAATTGTGTCATTTCTTCTATCTCTTTTCTCTCTTTCATCACGTCATCATATTTATTATTTCTTTGTTCAATCAATCTTTTTATTTATGTTAATCAACTTAATTAAAGCTTTGAATTTACTATGATTATCATTAAGCATTCTTTAAAGAAATTGTCATAGATCCTAAATCAAATCAAATATGGTATTAGAGCTTTGTTTCACTAGTATTGTAGAAGTGAATGCTAACGAGATCTAGGATTCACCGAGGTGAAGGAAAGATTCAAGAATATAATTCTGAGATCGGAAGATGGAGAACTAATCCATCTTTACAAATGGAAGAAATAGATGGTGGAAAAAATTTGGAGCTTTATGAGAAAGTTTTCCATAAGGATTTTCTCAACATCAAGGCCATGGTAGAAGTTCTATCTAGGAGATGCAAGAATGGATGCGGAGACATGAAGATCATGAGGGAAAAGGAAAAAGATCAAGAGGTGATCATGAGCCTCTGAGAATACTCCCAATTCCCTATTCTACGTCTTCTCCCTCTTCTCCTTCTATTCATTTCGAGTCTTCTAATCCTTTCAAGGGTACACACAAGCCTAGAATTAAATTAGATGTAAAATTTGACTTACCAAAGTATTGTGGGGAATTAAATGATGAGAAATTAGATGATTGGGTTCAACAAGTTGAAGTCTATTGTAGAGTCCAAGATCTCTTAGATGATTCTTAAAGGATCTAGATAGCTACTCTTCGGTTGGGAGGTACAGTTCTCTCACCTGGTGGGAGAGTAGAAATCATGTTGAAATTTCAAAACATGGTAGAGTGTTTAACATGGTCAAAATTTATTAGTGCTCTTAAGAAGCAATTCTATCCCCTAGGCCGCATGCAATAATTAATGATAAATTGGAAAAATTTTAGGCAAGGGAAAGGTTAGTTTATCCAAGAGTACGCCCATGAATTTAGGGAAAAGGGCTATTGCATTAAATGTTCCATTATACACCCAGGATACTTTTCTTAAGTACATAGGTGGTCTTCACTCTTACTTAAGATAATCCATTTTGGTTTTAAATCCTTGTAATTTGGATGAAATAAGTGTATAGGAAACACATTTGGAGTCAAGGGGTAAGGGTACTTTCATTGATAAGTCTAATAGTAATCCATCCAAGTTTGAAGGTAAATCCAAAGACAAAGGGAAGGGGAAAAAGAAAGTTACAGTGAAGAAAGAGGGTGAAAAGCCCACATGCTCACATTTCAAGAAAGAGGGGCATGATGATTCCAAGTCTTGGAAGCTTCACCTAGAGAAAAGGCCAAAGAAATTTGATGGAAATAAAGGCAAATAGAAGACTATTTTTGAAGCTCAATAGGATCTTGGATCTTATTCTAGAGATGAGACAAAGATCATTGTTGCTGGGATCCAAAGTAAAGGAAAAATTATATCTCTTTCATCAACTACAAGTTCTTCTAATGCTAGTATAATTACAAGGAATCTTCTCCTAAGTTTGATAAGAAAAGGAATGAATTGTTTCACATTCGAGTTGTAATGAAACATAAGTTAAGGTTGATACTCTATTTGATATGGGATATCAAGTTAATCTAATGTCTGAAGAAGACATTGTTTAAAAGATTAATTTGAATATAAAACCTCATCCAAGTCCATATCCTCTTGGACGGGCTTTCAATGATGCATAGTTATAGGTAACTAAGAAATGTAAATTAAGATTTTGTTTCACTACAAACTTTGTAGATGATGTACAATATGATGTAGTCCCTTTAGAGTTTTGTGTACTTGTACTAGGGAGTCCCTATCTGTATGATCGAAAGGATATATTTTATAGGGGGAGAATAACTATCATCTTTTTAAAGATGGGTTTGAATACATTGTACGAGCACATAAGATAAAGACTAATCTTGCACTAGTTAATGTTGGTCATATGAAAAGGTTGGTCAATTCTAGTAATAAATTTGTATTAATGCTTGTAAAATCCAAAGAAGATGATACATCTAAGACATTCACGGGGTGTGATCCAAAACATAAATTTGAATTGGTCAAAGTTGTTTCTGCTTATGATGACTTGTTTCAGGAACCAAAGGGATTTCCTCATAAGAGAGAGATACAACATGAAATCTAGTTGCAGCAAGATGTGCCACATCCTAACATCAGCATGTACCATTTTTCTATTATGCAAAATGAGGAAATCAAGAAGTAGGCCCAGGAGCTGGTTGAGAATAGATTTATCCTTCCTAGTACATCTCCTTATGGTTCTCCAATTGTGTTAGTTCCAAAGAAATATGAGAATTGGAGAGTGTGCATCGACTATAGAGCTTTGAACATGATAATGGTAAATAACAGGTATCTTCTTCCTAGAATAGGTGATTTACTTGATCAGTTGAATTATGCTATATATTTCACCAAGCTAGACTTATGTAGCGGATATAATCTGATAAGAATTGTAGAAAGTGATAATTGGAAAAGTTATTTTAAGACAAAGCATGGACTTTATGAGTGGTTGGTTATGCTCTTTGGGCTTTATAATGCACCAACTACATTCATGAGAATCATGAATGATTTTTTTCTTCCTTTTATTAATGATTTTCTCATAGTTTATTTGGATGATATCCTTGTATTTAGTCAAACTTGGGAAGAGCATTTAAGTTATATAAAGAAATTTTTTGATGTATTTGGAAAAGAAAAAATTTATCTAAAGATGTCTAAATGTGAATTCACTAAGACATCCTTAGTGTACTTAGGCTATGTCGTAGGAGATGGTCAATTGAAAGTAGACCCTACAGAGGTTGAATGTATTGTAATTTATGGCCTAGAAGCCAAGTGCAGTCACTGAAGTCAGAAGTTTCTTAGGTATAGTCTAGTAGTGGAGGAAGTTCATTTTAAAATTCTCTTATATTGCATCACCATTGCATGCATTAACTAGTACAAAGGAAAATTTTCAGTGGGGAGATCCACAACAAAAGGCTTTTGACACATTGAAGGAAAATTTGAGCACTGTACCAGTTCTAACTTTACCAAATTCACATCATTTGTTTGAGATTGAGATAGATGTGAGTGGGTTTTCCATGGGAGATGTACTCCTGCAAGCAGGTAAACTAGTTTTCTACCACTCTGAAACCTTTTCAGGATTAGTAAGTAACTATCCTACTTATGATAAGGAACTTTATGCATTAGTTCAGAATGTTAAAAAATGGAAACATTACATAATGGGAAAAGAAACTATAATCCACACTGATCACTAACAACTACAATATTTTCACTCATAATAAAAGTTTCAAAAAAGTAGGAACTTTAGGAGGATGGGTTTTCTGTACAACCATTTCACTTAGTAATTAAGTATAAAAAAGGTTCCCATAATAAAGTAGCAGATATGATCTCTAGGCCTCCTATTATGAATTCTTTGATAATACTTATGAATAGTTCTATGGTTCATGAAAGCTTTTAGAAAAATATGTAAATGATAATAACTTTAAGGATATCTATGCATATTTAATCCAAGGTAAACATGTAGAAGAGAAAGATTACTATGTGCAGGATAAATTGTCTTATCACATAGAAAAATTATGTATTCCAAGATGAGAAAGAATATATGTTATCAAAGAAGAACACACCTCATTGATTACAAGACACTTTGGGGTAAGAAAAACATTGGCTCAACTGCAGAAATATTGCTATTGGTCTCATATGCAAGAAATTGTAACTAAATATATTAAAGGATATGTGATGTGTGCAACTAGTAAACCTCGTAATATGAAGTTGGGGTTATACACACCTTTACATGTACCATCCCATCCATGGGAAAGTGTGTATATGGAATTTTTTTGGGGTTTACCTATATTTACGAAGGGACATGATTATATGTATGTAGTTGTTGACCAATTCAGTAAAATGTGTATTCTAATGCCTTGTAAGAAACATGTCACCACCAAATTGGTAGCTCATATGTACTTTCAAAATTTATGGGTTTATTTTTGGTTACCTACTTCTATTGTATCAAATCGAGATTCTCAATTCTTAGGGGAATTTTGGTCAGCATTGTGGGGACTCATGGACACAAAGCTGAAGAAAATTACAACCTTCCATCTACAAACTGATAGACAAACACAGGTAGTGAATAGTATAATTGTGCATCTTCTCAGAGGTTACTATAGTAAGCATCCTAAGCTATGGGATGAAAGTCTTCATTATGTACATCATGCCTAAAACCATGCAACAAACTCTTCTACAAAAAGATCTCCTTTTGAGAATTGCTTTAGTTACTTGACTGAAACACCCATGGATTTTTCTTTTTGGAAGGACTATGCTGAGGATGGACACCATGATGTAGAGAAGGCTTTAAAGCTCATCTAGAAGGTCCAAACAATCCACCAAGAAGTGGAAGCATAGTTGGAGTGGAGCCAAGTGAAATACAAGGCTCGCCATGATAAGCATCCCATTAATCACCATTTTTAGGTTAGAGATAGAGTTTGGTTACATAACAGTAAGGAAAGAATGCTAGGTGAAGGAAGGAAGCTCAAGCTAATTAGATATGGTCCTTTCAAGAGTTTGAAAATATTGGTACCAATACCTTCAACTATAATCTTCCTCCATACAAGCATATCTATTTAGTTGTAAATATTGAGAATATAAAGTTGTATGAGCCTCCAATGGTATTGGATGAAGACACAAACATTCAAGTTCCATTAGTTGATGATCTTTCACCAGAATACATGCCAGTGTTTCTAGAAGATGAGATCTTAGATGAGAATGTCAGGACTTCATGAAGCAGAGCAGTTGAATACCTTAGACTGGGACTGAAGGGGATGCATCCAAGTAAGGAAAAATAGATGGATATTGGTAAGGTAATGGAACTTTACCCTCACTTTCTTTTTGAGTAATCAAGATTTTGGAAGACAAAAAGCTCTCTAGTGGGGAAGCCTAATCCGTGGGATATTTTTCACTAAAAATTAAGGTATCTCCAATGCTCAATAAATTAGCTTCATGCCAAAGTTCTTGGGAAATTGGACTCAACACAACTTGAATAGATGAAAAAGGATTCAATATGTCTGAGTTCTGACTAGTCAATGTTTTGGTCAAACTGAGCACATAGGCCAATCAAAAAAGTGAAAAAAATGAATGTCTCAAAATTGGTCAAACTTAGTCCCAAATTAAAGAGCTCATTGAGAGATTTCCAATGGCGTTTGTTTCATAAAAAATGAAGTTTGTATGTGAAAGTTATCACTGTTTGAAGTTTGTGGAGAAAAACATAATTCTGATGACATCAGCATGGTGACATGTCATCGAAATCAGCATCTTGGACCAATTAGAAGTTGACACCTGGAATCTTGGTGGCAAGATAGTTTGAATAGTCTATCGATTGTGGGAAAAGCGTAATTCTAATGACATCAGCATGGTGACATGTCATCCAAATCAGTATCTTGGACCAATTAGAAGTTGACACCCAGAAGCTTGGTGGCAAGATAGTTTGAATAGTCATGAAACAAAAACCCAATTATGAGTTTCAAACTCGTAACCACATGTTTTCAAGCTTACCTCTCTACTATCATCCCATGAGATTCTCTCTACTCTTATTATAGTGCCAGTTATTTATATTATTTTTCAACCGTGGGTTTGTTAAAACAAGTGGTGTTTATTGGAGGAGGGTCAAACTGGTGACTCCCATCCAAAAAAAACTAAGGGTCACCATTGTGCCATGAACATCAATTAAAATATTTATGGGCAATGTTTTATTTAAACATTGTTTGAATCAAAATATTAACCACTAAGCTATATATGGGAAAACAAACAATCTCCCAATGAATGGTTACGAGTTAACCCAATATAAAGGGGTTATGAATGAGATTATTTTTTCCAAAAGGGGGATATTTTATGGTTTTAATGGTTAAGGCCTTTGTAAGGCATCCCTGGGTGATGAGAAGGACAGAATGTTCAAAGATATTATAGTGATTCTGTACATAAGAGGAACTTGATATTGTTGTGCTTGAAGGAATGGTCTTCTTATAACAATTATAATCTAATTTTTGGAGCATAATCGGATCAATCACTTTGTTGGAGAGAAACACAAAGACATAGCCAATTGGTGAACTCTGTTATCAATTGTATTGTGCCTTCTATCTCTTTTCTCTCTTTATTTTTGTCATCATCTTTATTATCTCTTGGTTCAATTAAGAATTTTAGTTATGCTAATTCACTTAATTAAAGCTTTGAATTAACTATTATTATCGTTAAGTATTCTTTAAAGTAATTGTCATAGATCCTAAATCAGAATAATGCAAGCCAACCTAACAAACTTAAAGCATGATGTAGACTTTCAAAACACCCATAGAAGCATAATATAGCATCTACTGACACCAACATAAACTATATCTAAGAACCATAACACATAATATTCTAGAGGTTGAGCAATGGAAGGTATTCCAATAATCAAGTGCATTTTCTTTCTATGGACCAACACTCAAGGCATCACAAAATATTTTGTGGAATGAATAAGAACTTAAAACATAATATATACCTTCCTTTTTCATCCACCAACATCATACAAGAACCAAAATCTATGATGAATTAACGCAAGAGAATGTGGATCATATTATTGAAACTTTTTTTTCATACTATTCATCATAACCATCATACTTAGCCAAATTACAATGAAGACTTATGAACACCAGTGCAATGCTCTAGAATAGACATGAATCATCTGGATATATCATCTAAATAATTATTTTCAGAAAAATCCACATCAATGTCAATATTCTTGTAATATCCAAATACACCAACATTTTGAAACTAGCAATAACACAACTAAACATATACTTTCAAACAGTAGTTGAAATCACTAACAATAATTTTGACATCAACAACAACAATCTTGACATCAATGACACCACTTACTCATATTTGTAGCAAGATCTTGATTTTTGGGTGGCCCTATCTTCCATTCTAGTAGATCACATCTCTATGGTTCTCAAGGAGATTATTTAGTTTCTCATAGGCACCAAACATTAAAATAGGAAAATATAGGTTACATAGATTTTCTTGATTGGTAAAAATATCAAAATAATTATGTTTTTTCTAAATACAATTTAGTCATCTTACTTCTTTGTCAGCATAAATGTCTTATTTGAGACAACATAAGAAAAACATAATTCTAAGGTATTTCTAAATGTAATCTTTATTGTAATAATGATTGTAGCACTCATCTTTTCTTTTAATAGTCTTTTTTTAAGGACCTTCAGAGACACTTGTGATAAATTTTATATTAGCTTCTCATGGATATTAATTCTTTGTCCAAATTCTAGACTTGTTTAGGATGCCATCCTATTTCTACCTCTTTAACTTTTGTGGCCTATGCTATTGTTCTCATATTTATTCTTTACAAAAATTGTTTAGAGATAAATCATCATATTTTTTAAGCTGTGTAAATTATTATTAGGTATATCTCTTGTTAGATTTCATATTTAGTAAAAGAAATTTTGATATCTATGTATTTTATTAATAAAATTCTTAGCTTCTTGGGATATTTAGATTTTTAGAAAATTATTTTTGTTCATTTGATTGGTTCTTCAATTTCTAACTCCAGGCTAAAATATTTTGCTAAGGTGAATAGAACAAGCAAAAGGTCCCTTCCAATAGGCTTTACTAAATTAACATAGATGGTTCTTCTCCTAGAGTAATCTATTTGTTGTGAGGATTGATAGAGTTGAGTAGGATGATGCTAGTTTGGTTCACTTCTTGTTTCTTTTTCTATAGAGTTTGGGATTAATAATCAGATGGAAGGCACACCATCCTTATGGTTCTAAAGAAAGAATAAGACTAGGTTGGAAGAAGTTAATATTTGAAACAAATTTTATAATTTTTTTTCTCTTTTGAATAAAGGGACACTATATGAATCTTCTTAGAAGTTGGGATCTTTTGTGGGGCAAATCATTTACCTCTTACAAAGTTTTGTGTCCATTTTAATTCTATTCTAATAGAGTGAAATGTTATTGTTGACTTCTTGATCAAATAGAGCTCTCATATAAAACACATTGAGAATACAATAGATTATAAGACCTCTTCTATTCAATCTTCATAATTTCTTAATCTCCTAAATAATAATTTGGTTTGATCAATAATACTTTTTTCTTTATTAAAATTTTGTTTTTTATTGATTTCATAAATTACTTATTGAAAATTGACGAATTTAAAGATAATCTCCTTATATTTTATAATCATTGAAATCTATAAATGTTTTTCCTATTTTATTTTCTCTATTCCTTATTAATATGTATCTTTTCATATTCCAAAAAAAATCATAAACTTCTGTGAGCTAAATCAAAACTCAAAAGTTTAAAACTGTGTTGTTGGCCGATGTCATTTCTGATTCCTCTTCTAACAAGTCAAAAGCATCCGCATATTGCAGTTATTCTATGCAATAGATAAAGACAAGTGAACTGCTTTCCCTTTACAGTTTTCATGGTGACACTTACAGATTAAGAATTCTTGTCGTGATAAGATCACAAGCCTAAGTTCTAAATCTTGAAACACTCTCTTCTCATCACGACCACCAGCATTTTGTGATGATTACAAGGCCACAATCCCTCTACCACCTTGTCAAATATGATTTCGTATGGCGTGACGTCTGACACTTACGAAAGCATGAAAGCAAAAGTAAAATGGTGTGTGGAAGAAATTGTGATTGCTGCTAAACAATCAGTTAATCTTCTCCAATTTCAAAGATATAAACTGATTGTTCATGTGATTCGATTATGTATGTCCCTTCCCTCACATCTCCGTTACCAGACATGCAAACTAGAATTTGCCTGAAATTCGCAATCTGATGTTTATCTCCAAAAATAAAACACATTGTTCATGTGATTGGTGTAGAATTTTCAGCATATGAAGAAGAAAAAAAAAACACAGAATATGCAACAAAAACCACCACTTAAACAAGAAGTGTGGATTGCATGCTTTATACAATACAAACTATTGCACAAAAAAGAATTGCGGAGAAATTGATTGAACAATTCTGTCAAGGCTATTCGTAAGCACTATCAAACCTGTGAAATGGATGATCTAAGAGAGCCAAGTGCTTTATCCCTTCTATCAAACCATTTTTGCCTTTCTGCAACACCTGTTTGAGGTTCTTGATCCTACCCAAGAGTCATTCTAAACAATCCAAGACTCAACAAATGATCACTTAAAGATACTTTCCAATCATGGTAGTTATATGGAGTGAGGATTTTAACTTTTGAATTATCCATATTAACACCAAATAATGACTGATAACTACTAATAACTCCTTCAAATCACTGATGCAAATTAGAAAACTGAAATCCAAAGATTAACCAAGTGCAAATATAGCCCCAAAATGACCTATTGCTGAAAGTGATATGTCTACTCAAAATCACTCAAATCTGATTGCAGATTTGAAAAGTAGACGAAAAATCATGCACTTTGAAAAAAAAATTTCACCTCAAAATGTTACCGTATGTGCCCAAACGAAGCTCTGAAAGTTGTAGAAATCAGGAACAAACAAGAATAGTCATCAAGATCTGCAATTTTTGACAAATGAAGCCATCAAAATGTGAAATCAACACAACCACTAGAAAGTTTAGGAAATTCTACCCAATTTCAAAAAAAATTGCACCCGATTTGGAGCTCAGATGACCAAGTTATGGCCTCTCAAAGTTGGACTATCAAATAAAAAATGCATATGGTGAAAGCTAGGAAATCTCCAAACCTTGTTGACATCAGCAAATTGCTAGGTTAAATTTGATGGTCATACGGCTATAAAAAAACCCGATTTTGCCCTGTGGTGACGGTTAGACAACCGTCAAATTTAGGACCTATGTGTTCTAATGACGTAAGCAAAAAAATGGGCCCCTTGGTGACGTGGTAGTACGGAAAGATGATGTGGCTGTACAGTCACAGGGTGATGTGGTAGGTACAGTGGCTGCAGGGCAAGGTTCCATGTGGTAGGATATGATTTGCGTTCACGGTGATGACGTGGTGGGTGTTGTTCCACTGATGTGGCTCTGGAAAGTGGTCCGCGTGGTGGTGTCTGCAGAGGTGATGTGGGCATGTCGTGTGGCAAAGGGTTATGTCCACGTGGCTGGGTAGATCTGGGCACTGTCAGAGGCGGTGGTGGATCTGAGGCCGAGCGCTGGCTGCGCTATTGACTGGCCGCTGAGTGGCGGGGCGGTGTTCATCCGCGGAGGCCATGTTGCACAAAGGAGATGCCGCGGTGGGCTACGAATCCAAGCGTAGGGGGAGATTCCATGATGGGCTGTGGATCCGGGTGCAGGGGGAGATGCCACGATGGAGAGGATGCCAGGTGGTGTTTAGATTTTTCAGCGGCGGTGTGGTAGAGGGTAGCTCGGGCGGATCTCGGAGCGGGTGTGCTTGGGTGGTGGATCTGAGCGGAGGAGGGGCGGTAGGGTTGGGAACTTTTAGTCCCACATTATGTGTGGGATGGGGTTTAAGCCCCTTAATATACCCAAAGCCCCCGATACCAAACAAACAAGTGCTAGCAGGCTTGCATGCCGAGCTTGTTCTGGCTTGGGTGCGTGCCCTTGGCTGTTGCTTTGTCACTGTGATATGACTTGTGACGTCTCTGAATAATAAAGAATATTCTCTGTGGGATATAAAGATACTAGGGCTTGTGGGCATGTACCAAGCCCAAAAATTTTATAGAAAAAAATAATTTTGAAAATTTGCAGAATTATAAATTTTTTTTTTTTACAAAATCATACTGCAAATGTGCAGATCGGGCCGTACAGCTTGATTTGCAATTTTTTTTTGCCTCAGATTTGACTTTTGTCGGATATGGACGAGTTTATAGTCAATTTTAACCGAAACAGCCTCCCAGACGCAATGGTGAGATCAAATCTGCTCCAAGATGCCTTTATCGTACACTAGTTCTCAGATCTGAGATTTGGACCTTCAAAGCTTGCATCAAGATCTCTTTAAATTGGCTGATCTAAAATGCTCCAATGGCTTTGATACCATGTAAGAATTTGCAAATAGCAAATATTGAACTAAGGATCTAGAGGTTGAAGAAAAGCATAAGATAAAATATGAATGCAAAGATGGATTGAATAGATCCAATAAATTCATCTTGATTGAATTTTATAAAATGATTACATAATAGGCCTCCTTATATAGGAAAGGCAATAAGAGACAATGATAGGGAGCTGATAAGCTATCACCTATGCTAGGTGTAATCACATGTCCACCAAATGTGGATCATCCTACATTATGCAATAAACTATGTGCAATGGATTAGGATGATAATGTGATAAGAGCACGAAAGGTGGATCTCACACACAATGAGGTATGTGAAGACAACTATCACACCAAAAGTGGAATTTCTCCTATACCATGTGCTTAATAGATGTGCACACTCCTAGGTGTCTCAATCACAAACTACTATGCAATACATTAACCTAAGTAAGATTAAGTAAAGTGTAATTAGGAATAATTAATTACACCAAGTTACTTGACTAAAAAACCCATGGATTTTTCTTTTGGGAAGGACTATGTTGAGGATGGACAACATTATGTAGAGAAGGCTTTAAAGTTCATCTAGAAGGTCCAAAAAATCCACCAACAAGTGGAAGCATAGTTGGAGTGGAGCCAAGCGAAATACAAGGCTCGCCATGATAAGCATCCCATTAATCACCATTTTTAGGTTAGAGACAGAGTTTGGTTACATAATAGTAAGGAAAGAATGCTAGGTGAAGGAAGGAAGCTCACGCTAATTAGATATGGTCCTTTCGAGAGTCTTGAAAATATTGGTACCAATACCTTCAACTGTAACTTCCTCCATACAACCACATCTATTTAGTTGTAAATATTGAGAATATAAAGTTGTATGAGCCTCCAATGGTATTGGATGAAGACACAAACATTCAGGTTCCATTAGTTGATGATCTTTCACCAGAATACATGTCAGAGTTTCTAGAAGATGAGATCTTAGATAAGAATGCTAGGACTTCATGAAGAGGAGCAGTTGAATACCCCCGACTGGGACTGAAGGGGATGCATCCAAGTAAGGAAAAATAGATGGATATTGGTAAGGTGATGAAACTTTACCCTCACTTTCTTTTTGAGTAATCAAGATTTTGGAAGTTAAAAGGCTCTCTAGTGGGGAAGCCTAATCTAGGGGATAGTTTTCACTAAAAATCAAGGTATCTCCAATGCTCAATAAATTAGCTTCATGCCAAAGTTCTTGGGAAATTAGACTCAACACAATTTGAATGGATGAAAAAGGAGTCAATATGTCTGAGTTATGACAAGTCAAAGTTTTGGTCAAACTGGGCACATAGGCCAATCAAAATATTGAAAAAAATGAATGTCTGAAAATTGGTCAAACTTAGTCCCAAATTAAAGAGCTCATTGAGAGATTTCCAAGGGAGTTTGTTTCATAAAAAATGAAGTTTGTATGTGAAATTTATTTCATAAAAAATGAATTTTGTATGTGAAAGTTATCACTGTTTGAATTTTGTGGAGAAAAGCATAATTCTGATGACATTAGCATGGTGACATGTCATCGAAATCAGCATCTTGGACCAATTAGAAGTTGACACCTGGAAGCTTGGTGGCAAGATAGTTTGAATAGTCTATCGATTGTGGGGAAAAGCATAAATTTCATGACATCAGCATGGTGACATGTCATCCAAATCAGCATCTTGGACCAATTAGAAGTTGACACCCGAAAGCTTGGTGGCAAGACAGTTTGAATAGTCATGAAACAAAAACTCAATTATGAGTTTCAAATTGGTAACCACATGTTTTCAAGCTTACCTCTCTACTGTCATCCCATGAGATTTGCCCTACTCTTATTACAGTGCCACTTATTTATATTATTTTTCAACCACATGTTTGTTAAAACAAGTGGTGTTTCTTGGAGGAGGGTCAAACTGGTGACTCCCATCCAAAAAAAACTAAGGGTCGCCATTCTGCCATGAACGTTAGTTAAAATATTTATGGGCAATGTTTTATTTAAACATTGTTTAAATTAGAATATTAACCACTAAGCTATATATGGGAAAATAAACAATCTCCTAATGAATGGTTACGAGTTAACCCAATATTAAGGGGTTATGAATGAGATTATTTTTTCCAAAAGGGGGATATTTTGTGGTTTTAATGGTTAAGGCCTTTGTAAGGCATCCCTGGGTGATGAGAAGTAGAGAATGTTCAAAGATATTATAGTGATTCTGTACATAAGAGGAACTTGATATTGTTGCGCTTGAAGGAATGGTCTTCTTATAACAATTATAATCTAATTTTTGGAGCATAATCGGATTAGTCACTTTGTTGCAGAGAGACACGAAGACATAGCCAATTGGGGAACTATGTTATCAATTGTATTATGCCTTCTATCTCTTTTCTCTCTTTCTTTTTGTCATCATCTTTATTATCTCTCTCTTCAATTAAGAATTTTAGTTATGCTAATTCACTTAATTAAAGCTTTGAATTAACTATTATTATCATTAAGTATTCTTTAAAGTAATTGTCATAGATCCTAAATCAGAATAATACAAGCCAACCTAACAAACTTAAAGCATGATGTAGACTTTCAAAACACCCATAGAAGCATAATATAGCATCTTTTGACACCAACATGAACTATATCTAAGAACCATAACACATAATATTCTAGAGGTTGAGCAATGGAAGGTATTCCAATAATCAAGTGCATTTTCTTTGTATGGACCAACACTCAAGGCATCACAAAATATTTTGTGGAATGAATAGGAACTTGAAACATGATATATACCTTCCTTTTTCATCCACCAACATCATACAAGAACCAAAATCCATGATGAATTAACGCAAGAGAATGTGGGTCATATTATTGAAACTTGTTTTTCATACTATTCATCAGAATGATCATACTTAGCCAAATTATAATGAAGACTTATGAACACCACTGTGATGCTCTAGAATAGACATGAATCATCTAGATATATCATTTTAATAATTATTTGTAGAAAACTCCACATCAATGTCAATATTCTTGTAATAGCCAGATACACCAACATTTTGAAACTAGTAGTAACACAACTAAACATATACTTTCAGACAATAGTTGAAATCACTAACAATAATTTTGACATCAACAACAACAATCTTGACATCAATGACACCACTTACTCATATTTGTAGCAAGATCTTGTTTTTGGGTGGCCCTATCTTCCATTCTAGTAGATCACATCTCTATGGTTCTTAAGGAGATTATTTAGTTTCTCATAGGCACCAATCATTAAAACAGGAAAATATAGGTTACATAGATTTTCTTGATTGGTAAAAATATCAAAATAATTATCTTTTTTCTAAATACAATTTAGTCATCTTACTTCTTTGTTAGCATAAATGTCTTATTTGAGACAACATACGAAAAAGAGAATTCTAAGGTATTTCTAAATGTATTGTTTATTGTAATAATGATTGTAGCACTCATCTTTTCTTTTAATAGTCTTTTTCTAAGGACCTTCGGAGACACTTGTGACAAATTTTATATTAGCTTCTCATGGACATTAATTCTTTGTCCAAATTCTATACTTGTTTAGCATGCCATCCTATTTCTAGCTCTTTAACTTTTGTGGCCTATGCTATTGTTCTCATATTTATTCTTTAAAAAAATTGGTTAGAGATAAATCATCATATTTTTTAAGGTGTTTAAATTATTATTAGGTATATCTCTTGTTAGATTTCATATTTAGTAGAAGAAATTTTGATATCTATGTATTTTATTAATAAAATTCTTAGCTTCTTGGGATATTTTGATTTTTTAAAAAATACTTTTTGTTCATTTGATTGGTTCTTCTATTTCTAACTCTAAGCTCAAACCTTTTGCTAAGGTGAATACAACAAGCAAAAGCCCCCCTCCAATAGGCTTTACTAAATTAACATAGATGGTTCTTCTCCTATAGTAATCTATTTGTTGTGAGGATTGATAGAGTTGAGTAGGATGATGCTAGTTTGGTTCACTTGTTTCTTCTTCTATAGAGTTTGGCATTAATAATCAGATGGAAGGTACACCATCCTTATGAATCTAAAGAAAGAATAAGACTAGGTTGGAAGAAGTTAATATTTGAAACAAATTTTATATTTTTTTTCTCTTTTGAATAAAGGGACACTATATGAATCTTCTTAGAAGTTGGCATCTTTTGTGGGGCAAATCATTTACCTCTTACAAAGTTTTAAGTCTATTTTAATTCTATTCCAATAGAATGAAATGTTGTTGTTGACTTCTTAATCAAATAGAGCTCTCATATAAAACACATTGAGAATACAATAGATTATGAGACCTCTTCTATTCAATCTTCATAATTTCTTAATCTTCTAAATAATAATTTAGTTTGATCAATAATATTTTTTTCTTTATTAAAATTTTGTCTTTTATTGATTTCATAAATTACTTTACTTATTGAAAATTGACAAATTTAAAGATAATCTCCTTATATTTTATCCTTAATCTTATAAGGATAATCATTAAAATCTATAAATGTTTTTCCTATTTTATTTTCTCTATTCCTTATTAAGATATATCTTTTCATATTCCAAAAAAAATCATAAACTTCTGTGAGCTAAATCAAAACTCAGAAGTTTAAAACTGTGTTGTTGGCCAATGTCATTTCTGATTCCTCTTCTAACAAGTCAAAAGCATCCGCGAATTGCAGCTATTCTATGCAATAGATAAAGACATGTGAACTGCTTTCCCTTTACAGTTTTCATGGCAATACTTACAGATTAAGAATTCTTGTCGTGATAAGATCACAAGCCTAAGTTCTTAATCTTGAAACACTCTCTTCTCATCACGACCACCAGCATTTTGTGATGATTACAAGGCCACAATCCCTCTACCACCTTGTCAAATATGATTTCGTATGGCGTGACGTCTGACACTTACGAAAGCATGAAAGCAAAAGTAAAATGGTGTGTGGAAGAAATTGTGATTGCTGCTAAACAATCAGTTAATCTTCTCCAATTTCAAAGATATAAACTGATTGTTCATGTGATTCGATTATGTATGTCCCTTCCCTCACATCTCCGTTACCAGACATGCAAACTAGAATTTGCCTGAAATTCGCAATCTGATGTTTATCTCCAGAAATAAAACACGTTGTTCATGTGATTGGTGTAGAATTTTCAGCATATGAAGAAGAAAAAAAAAACACAGAATATGCAACAAAAACCACCACTTAAACAAGAAGTGTGGATTGCATGCTTTATACAATACAAACTATTACATAAACAAGAATTGCAGAGAAATTGATTGAACAATTCTGTCAAGGCTATTCGTAAGCACTAACCATTTGGGGCAGCTATCTTTCTGACAGAATGTATTGTAAAATCAAAATATTAAATTTTTTTTTTCAGATCGTCAAAAATCACAGCAATTTTTTCACAGGCTTTTTGTTATTTCTACGATAAACCTTTCCGATCATAAAGAATTCATCCTGAAAATTTTGTAAAATCCCGCCATATTTTCTAAATTTCCAAAAAAATCAACTTTACATTCTGTCGAAAGAAGAGCCGCACCCTTAACAATTGGCTTCTTAGTGTCGAACTTTGACTCCTGCCAATAAGCCGTGTACAAAGAGAATATTGAATATACTGTGTCCCCTTTGTCCTTATTTATTCTGCAGAGGAAAGGGAACGAGTAAGCAAATTGAATAGTTTTCCTGCACTGCTATCAAATTGAATTATTTCAGAATAAGGGAAGATGTCGCTTGAAGCATTGGCCATGGCGGGCGCTGATTACACAATGGTCGACGCTCAATCACTCTACACTGAAGACTCCTTAATTTCAAAGGCTTCTGTGGTTGATGATAAAGTACGGCCCGTGTCTTTTGAGAAGCCAATAACACAGAAATTCTCAAAGCCAAGGGAAACCAAAAGGGATGTTATAGAAAGGAATGGCATTTTGGATTGTGTTGATGATCCAGAGAATATGAAGAAATGTCTGAGAGAATGGGCTAAAACAGTTGCAAAGCTTGCTGTTGAAGAGAAGCTGAGCAGACGAATGAAGAGCAGCATGCCCAGAAAGTGTGGGAGAGCAGCATAGCCAAATGTATTCTCGGTATATTCTGTATTATTTTACAGTGAACAAGGATTAAGAGAGGAGAGATTTGTTTCCTTGCTAATCCGGATTTATTATTTTTAGAACAATCACCAGCGTGTGAGAAGATTAATTTGTAGGATTCAAATCATCGATTCAAACTAGTGAAATGTGACGAATGAGTTCTTACACTGGGGAGGACATTCTAGGTTTGGTTCTACTTTTCGTGAGTTGAGTTACACCAACAATTCATTTCATATCAAGCCATGATGTATGCAAATCTTTCCTTAAATATTTTGGAATAGATGTAAAATCTAAATTAAGAAAAAACAATAAGATGATAAATAATAAAATAGATGTTTTTGTTTTTATCCATTTCTTTTGTATTTATGTTTTTTATCACTATATTTCAGGTATAAAATAATTAAATTTTAAAATTAATTATGTTGGCACTTTAATTTTCAAAACATAAAAATCTGCTTTTTCTTTACAAAATTGAAGTTTATGTGATCCTGAAGTTAAGAAAATTCTGTTGCAAGAAACCCAGAAAAATCTAGCAAAATTTCTAGGCTCTCTTTGAAAACCCATCAAGCCCTAGTCCAAGAAAAAACAAGCTTGAAAAAACCCTAGGTGTTTTTATTTTTAATAAGAACCCTAAGTTTTTCCCTTAAGATTCTATTTGATCGTTACTTTTTACAAATCACTAAAGGTTCTTAAAAGGCATGTGCCAAAAATATATCACCACGCAGGGTCATGTTAATAACATTTCTTCAGTCACCTAAACCCGACCCCTTTCTAATTTTTCCTAAGTCCTAGCCTCCTTATCTCTTAATTTTTCGGCACTATACTCTGCTTGGAATTTGGAAACTAAATCTAACGGTGGTCGCATGTTCGCATAGAATCTTTTGAGTCCATGCAATCATGCGACAACCGTCAATCTTTTTATTCCTTGGCACTTATAGTAGGTGGGACCACTGGCAAATGTTTCTCACATGGATTGTTTTGATTGGTTATAAAATTTTGCTGACTTGGAATTTGTCGATGGGGCTAAACACTTATGTAGGAATACTTTGTGTCCACCTACCAGATATTGCAACATGGTAGCCCTTCGTTGGTTAAGAAGGATGGGCCCAGCCTCAAGAGAATCTGTACGCCTGACAATCTGCAGAAGATCCAACAGTGGTCACATGTTTGCATAGAATCTTTTGAGTCCATGCAATCATGCGACAACCGTAGATTTAACTTTATTCCTAGGTGCTGGAGAAAGGTGGGTCTGCTGCCAGATGTGTACACATGGCCGTCACTGATTGATCCAAGGTATGTGATGATGTGGAAGATGTCAGGAAAACTGGCACTCAGTAAGGAAAAATTTACATGTCCTTTTTGTCAGATAATGCAAACGTGGATATTCCTAAGTGGTCAAGGCAAAGTGGGGCTAGAAACTTTAAAGAATAAATGGAAAGTGGACAATTTAATGGTGGTCACATGTTCGCATGGAATCTTTTAGGTCCATGCAATCATGTGACAACCGTAGATTTAGTATCAAGGGCATAATGGCCCACTTTATGTCCATTCATAAAGGTTAAATAAAAATGACTGTCGGGTTCAGCATCTGACGATAGTGAAGAGTCCAAGGTGCAAAGTGAGGCCTGGGTGATATGTTTAAAGATTACCGCCATTGCAGATTGATCCAATGGTTGTCGCATGCTCGCATAGGTTTCTTTCAGGCTTTGTGATCATGCGATAGCCGTTAGATATTTTTTTAAAAGAGGATCAATGACCCAAATTCAAACTTAATACAGAAAGTTGTGAAATTTAATTTTTCCATTGAACGATGACAGGTCGATTTCTCAGAGAATTAATGGTGAAATCATGCGGAGTAAATTGCTAGAATGATTACTTTCGATTGTTAATATTTTGAAGATCTATGCCTTTTTAGAAAATCACAAGAAGATTGAGTTTTGCGGAGAACTGGGTGAGAAGCTTTACAGAGACTGATTGTTATTTTTGAGAAATTTGAAGAAAAGGTTGGTGAATTTTTGTATTTACTATTCCTGTTAGAGAGAAAGTCATTACAATTCTGCAGTTTTTCTTTTGCATCGACTATTTAGAATCAAAACCCTAAAAAATGCCACCTAGAAAAGAATTGTCTGGTGAGATCGATTATAGTAATAGGGGTTTGCACAAGGATTTGCTACAATTATTGCCCAGCTCAAAAAATGACCTAGTAAAGGTGAAACAACTAACCCAAAAAGAACCTAGGGTAAAGGTTGAGGATGGTTTATATGATATAGGAAACTACATTAGGGATGCTAAGATTGGTACACTCAATGCGAGTGGCATCTCTAATCTCACTGGTTTGGCACTATTCACAGTAGGGTTCATCCAAAGAAACACCCCTGTTCCTACCAGTAATATATGGCAGTTTGACCTAGGGAAGCTTGTGGTGCTTGGTGTTTTCTTAGATGCAGACCTAATGTTTCAAGTTGCAAAGACTTATGACCCTATTACTAGGGAGATTAGGGGTGCCAGAGGATAGTTGTTGATGAAGATTTTAGCTAATGAAATCATGACAGTTTTTAGGTTAAGTGAACCCTCAAATGACCTGGAATAGATTAATTTTGAAGAATTGAGGGAAGTATATAATGCATAGAAGAATTATCTTAGAAATGGCCCTGTAAAGGAATTATGTACTAAGATTGGAAAGATGGTTGTCATAGGACCAAGCACACAGGAACCTTTTAAAATAGATTATTTTGATGTAAGAGCAAGAGGTGCATATTGGGCATTATGTCAAGTTTTTGGGGAGGATGCTGAAGAAAGAATGCCAGTTCATTTGATGTGCATGATGGTCCAGATCTTGCATTCATATTTATCAGTTACTTTTGATTACGCACCTTTCATTGCTGAATTAATTCATAATGGATTAATTGGAATCCAAAAAAGAAAAGTTGACAAGCCCTTTTGCTGGTATTCTTTCATGATGTACATGTTCTTGTTTAAAAACACTAGCTATTTTGAGGAGATGGAATTGAAAAAGCAGAGGGATGGTGAAGACATGGTAGTACAGTTGTGGAACCTCAGCATGCCATGGGACATGAAGGATAGCAGTTTTATACATTTTGATAAATGTTTTGCTGCTAGATTAAGGAAATTGTTTGTTCTTGAGAGCCCTAGAGTCCCAACTGCCTTAGCCGAATTGATTAGGCCACAACAATTTGCCAAGGACCTCAACATAGTTCATAATTGGGGTGATGTTATCTTCTATCCATATTCTACTAAGATTAGATTATATGGTTTTAGAGGGGCTCCTTTTATATTACCATGTCAAGTTCCCCTTAAGGTGGGTATAGCTAAATTCTTCAGACAACTAGGAGATATTGAGAAAAACACTCTCGCAAATAAAGGAAGGGGGAATCTATTCCCAAACATTACAATTGCTCACCAATTTATAATTACCAAAGGTGAATGGGCTCATATGGATAAATTCCTAGAACCATATCATTATTGGATACAATTGTCTGAAGGACATTGTTGGATTAGCTATGTGTTGTCTTTGATGTCATACAAATGTCATATCAATTATCGCTCCCAGTATCTACTGAGTTCAGTCGGTCAGCTAAGCGGTTGTCAGTATCTACCGAGTTTAGTCGGTCAGCTAAGCGGTTCTCAGTATCTACCGAGTTTAGTCAGTCAGCTAAGTGGTTCTCAGTATCTACTGAGCTCAGTCGGTCAGCTAGGCATTTTTTAGTGTCTACCAAGTTCTCTCAGGTGTCTAAAGGAAACATGACAAGATAATAGTGTTAATCGAGCCTCCTCGGTTATCGAAGAAAAATTAGTGGTTACCGAGCTCTCTCAGCCTCCAAAGGATGTTGCAGAATTCACTGTGGTTACCGAGTTCTCTCAATCACCGAAGCAAATCTTTTCAGGATTAATGTTTACTGAGCAAGGTCGGCCCTTTCAAAGAATTTTGTTATTACAGTTTATTTATCCCAGCCGACTGTTATAATAATTATTAGTGCCGACTTGACAATCTAAATGATTATGAAATGGCATATATATATAGAAGGTCAAAAGGTGAATAAGAGATATACAACATGCAGAAATCATTTTGAAGAAAGGTGTGTGTGAATTTTGAAGGATGGTCAGATATCCTTGAGGAGCAGCAAAGATTTAATTGATCAGTAAGGATCTAGTGAAATAGAATAGAGATCTATATTCAGCAATTCAGTTGTAGGTTATTTCATTGTTACTCTCTAGCAATTGTAGCAGTGATATCAAAATCTCTTAACCGAGTTGGTTTAACAACCATTTTGTAAATCCTCTAACAAGGTAACAGTTCTATTGAATTGTTTCAAGACCTCTTACAAGGCCACTCCTAGCAGGGTGATTAAATCCTCTAACAAGGTCACACCTAACAGTGTGTTTTGTAACCTTTTACCGGGTTGGCTTCTAACCGGGCATCACTTTAGAAGAGTGAAAAATAGTAACTAGTTACATTGGTGGTTTTTCCCATATTGGATTTCCACGGTAAATCTGGTGTCTCTTGTGTTCATGTTATTTTCTTTATTCATGTAAGTTAATTAGTGATGAATGCTTAAGAATAGTTTAATTATTACACACTTCAAGGATCAAGTTTTCAGCATTTCTCTGTATATTTACCGAGTGGCACAGTAAATAATTTGTTAAGATATTTAAGGGATTAGTGGTAATATTTTGTGGTTAACTGATTCACCCCCCCTCTCAGTTACTACATCTATATTTCCAACAATTGGGATCAGAGCTTTTGGTGCTTGCAAGAAGGGTTTCAAGGACCTAAGCTAAAGATTAGGATGTCTTACAAAAGAGAAATTCCAAGGCTTAACAGAAATAACTTTTCAGCATGGCAAGGTCTCATGAGATTATATTTGGCTTCCATTGGTGATTTAGGATGCAAATATATTGATCAAGAATATACAATTCCTACTGGCACATTAACTGTTGAAGACATTGTAGAGAAAAAGAACCATAACACTATGATGATAGACATTGCATCAGCTCTTAGCTATGAAGAATTTGATGAAATTAAAGACTGCACAACTGCTCATGAAATGTGGAACAAGCTAAAGAAAATCTATGGCAGTGATGACAATGTGAAGAGAGCCAAAGTAGAGAGCCTAAGAGGAAAGTTTGATCAAATGAAAATGAGAGAAGAAGAAAACATTGCAAAATATGTTGAAAGGATCAAGACAAGTCTTAGTGCAATCAGAGCTTTTGGAGGAAAAATTGATGATGAAATGGTTATAAGTAAGGTTCTTAGAACATTACTCCCTATTTATGCAATAAGAGTTTCTGCTATTCAAGAAAGAAGATGTGAAGAAAATCACAATATAACTTTGGATGCCTTAGTTGGAAGATTGACAGCCTTTGAACTGGATAACTATGACAACTATGTTCCAACTTCTAAAAATATTGAATCAGCTTTTGAGGCCAAACTTTCACTCAAGAAAGGGAAGAAAATCCAATCAGAAAGTGAAGAAGAATCAGAGGAAAGTTCTGATAGTGATCTTGAAGTTATTGAAGCATTACTTGCAAAGAAGTATTCAAGAGGCAGAGGAAAATACAGAGGTAAAACTCCCTTAATCTATTTTTCATGTGAAGAAATTGGTCATATTGCAGCTAGGTGACCAAACAAGCAAAGCAAAGATGAGAAGAAAAATTACAAGTACAATGGCAAGAAAAATTTCAAATCATTCAAGGATAAAGGTAAGAAAACATGTTTCTTAGCTAAAGATTCGGATGATAGTGAAGAAGAAATTGTTTTCATTGCTGTAAAAGATGAATTTGATAATGATGAAGATGAGATGGCACTTATCTCTCATATAAGCAAGAATGATACATGGATTATAGAAAGTGGATGTTCACATCATATGATTGGTGATAGGACCAAGTTTGAACACTTTGAAAACTTTGATGGTGGTAATGTAAGGTTTGGAAACAATGAACCCTGTTGTATAAAAGGAAAGGAACGAATTTCATTAACCAAAGAACTTATATGTGATAATGCATATTGGGTCAAAGGACTAAAGCATAATCTTCTAAGTGTAGCATAGCTAATCAACATTGGATTCAAGGTTGAATTCATGAATGGCAAAGCAAGACTGCTGGATGACAAAGGAAAACTGATAGGATCAGGCAAACAAACTAAAGGTAACCTGTTTTATCTTGATCTTGGTGATTACTCATGTTTTATTGCTCAAATTGAAGAAAGTTGGTTATGGCACAAAAGGTTATGTCATATAAATTTTGACAACATGATGAAAATAAGAAAATTCAAGAAAGTAAGAGGTATTCCTACTTTGAAGAAACCTGATGTTGGTCTATGCAAGAATTGTCAAATTGGTAAAATGGGAAAGTCTAGTTTCAAAAGTAAAAACTATCAATCTGAAGATATTTTGGAAATTGTGCAACTGATTTATGTGGACCTATTGGAATTGAGAGCTATACCAGAGAAAAATTCTTTATTCTCTTTGTTGATGATTATTCTAGAATGATGACTGTTATGTATTTAAGAGAAAAGTCTGAAGCATTTGAGAAGTTCAAATGTTATTTAGCAAGAGTAGAAAAGGAAACAGGAAAAAGAATAAAATTCTTAAGATCAGACAGAGGTGGTGAATTCATCTCCCATGAATTCAATAATTTCTGCATTGAAAGAGGAATCAAAAGATAGGTATCAGCCCTGAGAACTCCTGAGCAGAATGGAATAGCTGAAAGAAGGAACATATCTATCATGGACTGTGCAAAGACTCTAATGATTGAAAAGAACATTGCTATGAAATACTGGAAGGAAGCTATCAGCACTGCAGTTCATACCTTGAACCGAGTACAGCTAAGAAAAGACATATTCAAGACTCCATATGAGCTATGGTATGGCTACAAACCAAATGTAAGTTACCTAAAAGTATTTGGTAGTAAATGTTACATCTTAAAAGAATCTAGAAAAGGAAAATTTGATGTAAAAAGTGATGAAGGAATATTTTTGGGATATTCTTGCAAAAGTAAGGCATATAGATGTCTAAATTTGTCTACTCACAAAATCATAGAAAGTGCACATGTGAGAATTGATGAGTTTGTAGAAAAGATTGAAGAAGAAAGAAAAAAGGAACCAGAGGACTACAGAAAATTTGTTTACATCAAACTTGATACATTGCCAGACAGATGTAAGGAGACTACATCTACCGAGCCTAGTACAGTAACCGAGTCACAAGAAGAAGTTGTAACTAAGTCACAAAGTACCGAGTCTCAGTCTGAAGCTACCGAGAAAGTATCTACCAAGCCCGAGCAATCTGAACCTGAAGATGAAGAAGATGACAATGTAACTCATTCAGGAAGCAAGGAATCTGTATTAGCCAAGTACGTCAGAAAGCATCATAAACCAGATCAGATTATTGGAAACAAATCAGATGGTACTATGACAAGAAGTAAACTAAAAGGTACATGTTTATTTGCTGATTTTAAACCTAAAAATGTCAAAGATGCATTAGAAAATGAAAGTTGGATTGAGGCTATGAATGAAGAAATAGAGAAAATAGAGAAAAATAAGACATGGACTCTTGTACCTAGGCCTAAAGATAAAAATGTAATTAGGACAAAATGGGTATTCAGAAATAAGTTGAATGAAGATGGTCAAGTATCAAGAAACAAAGCAAGATTGGTATGTAAAGGATATTCTCAAGAAGAAGGAATAGATTATGGAGAGACTTTTGCTCCTGTTGCAAGATTAGAAGGTGTGAGGACTTTACTTGCATATGCAACACATAAAGGATTTAAGGTATATCAGATGGATATCAAATCTGCTTTTCTCAATGGTATTCTTGAGGAAGAAGTCTACATTGAGCAACCTGAAGGTTTTATTGATCCAGACAAAAGGGATATGGTCTACAAATTACACAAACCATTGTATGGTCTGAAACAAGCTCCTAGAGCATGGTATGAAAGATTACATAACTATCTTACTCAAATTGATTTCAAAAGGGCTAATGACAACAACAATTTATACATCAAAGAAGGATCAGATAACAAAATTGTTTTGGCAGAAATATTTGTGGATGATACTGTGTTTATAGGAAATGATGATCAGTGCAAAGAATTTTCAGAGCTTATGAACAAAGAATTTGAAATGTCTATGTTTGGTCAGATAAAATTCTTTGTTGGACTTTAGATTCAGCAGAACAAAAATGGTATCTACATTACTCAGTCTAAATATATCAGGGAAATACTTAAGAAATTTGGTATGGAAGATTCAAAACCAGTTGGTACACCCATGTGTACTAGACTGAAGCTTACCAAAGATGATGATTCAAAAGAAGTAGATCAGACCTTATATAGATCAATGATTGGAAAATTACAGTATGTAGTACACACAAGGCCTGATATTGCCTTAGCAGTTGGAATAGTGGCAAGATTCTCGGCTAAACCCAGAGAAAATCACATGATGACAATCGAAAGAATCTTGAGGTATTTAAGGGGAACTGAAGATTATGGCTTGTGGTATAAATTTGGAGGCAATCTAGATTTAAAAGTGTTTACTGATGCTGATTGGGTAGGAAACATTGATGACAAAAAGAGTACAAGTGGTGGTGCATTCTTTCTTGGCAAGAGGTTAGTATCTTGGACTAGTAAAAAGAAAAACTGCACATCCCAATCCACAACAGAAGTAGAATATGTTGCTGCAGCAGTAAACTGCTCTAATATTATATGGTTTAAACAATTTTTGGAAGGCATGAAGGTTGAGATCAAAGAACCAGTTGTTATGTTTTGTGATAATACAAGTGCAATAAATATTTCAAAGAATCCATTAATGCATTCCAAAACCAAGCACATTGCAATTAAATATCACTTTGTCAGAGAATTGGTGTAGGACAAGGAAATCAGATTGGAATATATTCATACAAAAGAACAAATTGTAGATATCTTCACCAAACCACTACCTAAGGATGCATTCTTGTATCTAAGAGGCAAGTTTGGGGTCACTCCCCTATCCAAGGTTCACTAAATAAAGTTTTAGTGATGCATCAACTAGAACATGTTGAAGATCAATCAGTTGATGCAGCATAGTCAGGGAATCATTGCATATGAATTAGTACATAAGGTACATTGATATTTACCGAAACTGTTTAAGTTGTCTTTGGCATGTGTTGTCAAAGAGGGAGAGTTTTCTGTCATTTCAAGAAATTTCTAAGAATAATTTGAGAAGTTAAGAGGGACAGTTCTCAGTCAGAGAAAGAAGGTTGAAGATGATGGGAATCAGAATGAAGCTAAGGATATGTTTCTTACTCTTGGTTTCTCTGTGAAATTTCATTGTGCTATGACATGTTGTGTTGCCATCAATGCCAAAGAGGGAGATTGTTGGATAGAATTGTCTGAAGGACATTGTTGGATTAGCTATGTGTTGTCTTTGATGTCACACAAATGTCATATCAATTATCACTCCCAGTATCTACCGAGTTCAGTCGGTCAGCTAAGCGGTTCTCAGTATCTACCGAGTTCAGTCAGTCAGCTAAGCAGTTCTTAGTATCTACCAAGTTCAGTCAGTTAGCTAAGCGGTTCTCAGTATCTACCGAGCTCAGTCGGTCAGCTAGGCATTTTTTAGTGTCTACCGAGTTCTCTCGGGTGTCTAAAGGAAACATGACAGGATAACAGTGTTAACCGAGCCTCCTCAGTTATCGAAGAAAAATTAGTGGTTACCGAGCTCTCTCGGTCTCCAAAGGATGTTGCAGAATTTTCTATGGTTACCGAGTTCTCTCGGTCACCAAAGGAAATCTTTTCAGCATTAATGTTTACCGAGCAAGGTCGGCCCTTTCAAAGAATTTTGTTATTACAGTTTATTTATCCCAGCCGACTGTTATAATAATTATTAGTGCCGACTTGACAATCTAAATGATTATGAAATGGCATATATATATAGAAGGTCAAATGGTGAATAAGAGATATACAGCATGTAGAAATCATTTTGAAGAAAGGTGTGTGTGAATTTTGAAGGATGGTCAGATATCCTTGAGGAGCAGCAAAGATTTAATTGATCAGTAAGGATCTAGTGAAATAGAACAGAGATCTATATTCAGCAATTCAGTTGCAGGTTATTTCATTGTTACTCTCTAGCAATTGTAGCAGTGATATCAAAATCTCTTAACTGAGTTGGTTTAACAACCATTTTGTAAATCCTCTAACAAGGTAACAGTTCTATTGAATTTTTTCAAGACCTCTTACAAGGCCACTCCTAGCAGGGTGATTAAATCCTCTAACAAGGTCACACCTAATAGTGTGTTTTGTAACCTTTTACCGGGTTGGCTTCTAACCGGGCATCACTTTAGAAGAGTGAAAAATAGTAACTAGTTACATTGGTGGTTTTTACCATATTGGGTTTCCACGGTAAATCTGGTGTCTCTTGTGTTCATGTTATTTTCTTTATTCATGTAAGTTAATCAGTGATGAATGCTTAAGAACAATTTAATTATTACACACTTCAAGGATCAAGTTTTCAGCATTTCTCTGTATATTTACCGAGTGGCATAGTAAATAATTTGTTAAGATATTTAAGGGATCAGTGGTAATATTTTGTGGTTAACTGATTCACCCCCCCTCTCAGTTATTGCATCTATATTTCCAACAATCATATGGCTACCACAATGGTTAGGACAATAGACCCAGAGGGGTTTTATAATAAAATGTTCAAGAAAAGGGTAAGGTGCTCAGCCATAAACCATATTTTCAATTTTCCAGAAGACATTATCAGGAATGTCCCAAGATTGTAGGAACAAGAAGGAAAGAAAAGTGGTTGGTGTATAAGAAGATGTTGGATTTTGTCAGACAATTTGACCCAAGGTATGACCCCCTAAATAGTATAAATCCTATGGGTAAGAAAATAGATACTCTCATGGCTAATTTTAAAGAGCTCTATTAGACCTTGAATAAAAAAAAGGAGAAGGTCATAGGGGAGAATCTAGAAAAGGCTCAAACACTATTGAGCCAAACCACATTCACAAAGATACTACCTCTAGGCAAGTATGTGGTATAGAAGAAGACTAGTTATAATGTGGTAATCCCAGAGTCTGACAGAAAGAAACAAATAAAGAAAAAGGAGGATGTCCCTTCCACATCACAACAGATAAAGAAGCACAAGGAGGTTGTGGTTGTTGCAAACACACCTCAAGATAAATCAACTAAGAATGTTCCTGACTTTCCACCTCTTGCAAAGAAATAGAAATTAGAAGAGAGGCCCCAAGATGTAGAAGAGGAATACTCTCCTTCCCAATCACCTCTAGTTATCAAGGATGATCAGGAGAGTACAAAGCAAGCACAACAAATGGGTTCTTAGGGTCAAATTTTTATGACCTATGAAGAAATTAATGAAGGTGTGCCAGAGCAACCAAGAGAGCCTGAGTTAGGCTTAACCATAGAATAGATGGAAGGTACAGAGTTGGACCCTATAATCAAACAAGCTTGTGATGAATTCCTGGCTGATGATGACTTTGTTAAAGCTAGGGATTTTATGCAATTTCTTTGGAAATTGAATATGAATAAATTTGAGGAAACATGTTAAAAAAGACATAAGGAAAATCTAGATAAAGATCTTAAGATCATTGAAGCTGAGGTTAGGAAAGAGATGATAGAAAATTTTGAGAAAACTACTCCAGAGCAGGGGAGAGAACTAGTAAAAAATGTAGGAGTACTTATTCTTCCATAATGGGACATAGCATACGCAGTGGTCCTTGATGCAGTGAGGAAACAAACTACTCCTATGCACAAGACCAAAGAAGAGGTAGAAAAGGCCATAAAAGGAGTTTCTTTTAGTAATGACTATCAGACCTTGGTCATGTGGTCTTTGAAAAAAGAAGAAAAGAATAAAGGAAAGCAAATTACTAGAGGTGATCTCACTGGTGGCCTCATAGTAAAGAGGGTTACTGACACTTCCATGGTTGAAGCATCAGGAATGGTGGTAGCCACAACCCAACTTGCAGAAAAGGTAGCAGAGAAGGAGGCCAAGGAAAAGGAAGAGCTTACCTTGAGGTTTGAAACAATGCTAAAGGCTTATGGGGATTTGAAATAGGGGATGTTTGAAAAATATAAATTAATTGCAGAATTAAAGAAAAGGTTGGGAGAAGAAGGACCAATTCAAGCATCAGGACAACTACAAATTTCTTCTTCCCCTCCTGGGCCTTCTTCTTCAAGTCCTATTGTTGAGTACCCCCTATCCCCTTTTCCTCCTTCCATAAACATTGAAGAAATAGAGAAAAGAGAAAAGAAAAGGTATGAGAAAAAAGTAAAAGATACTATTTTACACTTTGCTACTAATATAAAACCAAAGGAGGTTTATAAGAATGCTAAGCAATTGGCTGACATTTTGGTTTCTTTTAAGGAAGAAGTAGCCACTATAGGAATTTTTTTGGATAGATGGATTCCTAGAGAGAATATGTTAAAGTCATTCTTTAATTCAATTAATGATTAGGCCATTGTAAATGTTAAGCTAACAGACACATATAAAATTGTTAAGAACCTTTTTGATTTTGAAGAAACTAGGGAGGGGTTGAAGAGGAAGGTAGAACTCCTAAGAGGTAGATATTTCCAAAATGATTTCCAACTAATCCCTAGCCTTGTTAGAGCAGATGGGGTTATAAAGGATAGGGAACAATGGTTAGAACAAATTAATAATGGAGTGTTATCTAAAATTGATGTTGTTTTAGGTACAGAGGATAATGCCCCTTTTGTACAAATAATTGAGGTGCTACAAGACATTAGGATACACTTCACAAAGGTAATGGCTGAGGTTCACCAAGTGGTTTTTGGTTGGGATAAAATTCTACCAAAGAGGGATGAGATTCTGGCTTTTGAATGGCCATGTGAAGACACTTTTACAGCTTGGGAAGTGACATATCTTGTGGAGAGTGAGAAAGAAGGAGAAACATTTAAAGAAGAAGCAATAGGTGGTGAGGCCCCAAGCTCCTAAAAATTTATTGCAAATAGTGCTAGAAGCATCAAACAATTGAAAGATGCACGGATGATACACCTGGCAGATGTTGAACTGACCTTGGGACTTGTTGCAAAGTTTTGACTTTGCAATTTTGTTGTAAAGTTATAACAAGAAGGTGTTATATTTGCCTTTTTTGTCTCATATGAAAAAATCTTGTCTCTTGTAGAAAGATTTGAAGCTTGTATGCAATCCTTGTATCTATAAATGGATTACCAGGATCATTGTAAAGGGACCAAAACTTCAACATATTTTCTGACAAGTTTTGAGTCTAGGATACGGTAGACTGTATTAGGCATATTTTAGTAAGAAAGCAATATTGCTGGTTCAAGTTAAATCCAGACAGTGTGAACTTTAAAGAATTTTGTATACATAATATTGATATGGTAAGGAAACTCAGGTGTGAAAACAGCTTCCTACACTAATCTCTATAAGAGAGTATTGTGCAAATTCCTATAAATCCTTACAATTTCAGATTCGTTAACTACTTTAACAAAGATATTGCAACCACATACCATGCATATAGAAAAATAGAGAATGACACAATGATATACCTGGGGGAAACCTTTCGGTAAAAACCCCAGCACTCCAAAACTTGCACAATGTATTGATCAAAACTATTACAACTTACAATACACTTGCAATGCAAGTTCTTTCAGAAGATTTCCAAAACCTTGAAGACAAATCACGGCAGCATAAAAATGTTCCAACCATACACTCGCATCACATCTCTTTGTAACCCTAAAAAAGCTTATATCATGCGGTTCACTTTTTAGGGCTACTCCCAAAGATAACCGTATTAGGGTTTTACCATTCTCTGAGAAAATAGGAAGGAAGAGTGTATAGTACTCAAATTTATCAGTTGCCACATGTCTTCACCTATCATTGAATCTTCTTGACATAGCTCTTACGTGTCAGAGGAATCCGTCATAACCATTTTAGCCATGATCTCCTTACACACAATTCAAGATGCCGACACATCAACATTATTTGCAAGAAATACATTTTACAAAACAAATAATAAGAATAGGAATTATCCAAGGTTGAGACACCTTATTCCTAACAGATATAGTATTTGAATAAAATCCAAAGTTCAAATCTCTCCCGTGTGTATTTCTCTTTGAGTTATGAATTATTGAAATTCATTGCATAGATTTTCTCTATGCGTATGTCTATGTTCTTCAACTTTGATTTAGGATTAGATTAAATAAGCTTCAGACATGGCATAAATTCTCTAAGTATTACATAAGGATATGCGTAAGTAGTATGAATTTAGGATTTCTTTGATAAAATCCACCGCAGGGTGACAACATTTTCAAAGGGCAGGGCTATTAAAGTACAAAATATTTGTTTGTGTATAACAATCTTGCAGTGGAGGTGTTTTCCCAATGGATAAGGCACTGGCCAGTAGTGGAGTTCTTCTTACAGAGATCAATGTTTAAGAGGTTCTATGTGTATTCCTAATTTTGATATAAATCTTTTTGAAATTCTGTAAGTACAGTAACTTGCAAAGTATTATTCCATCTAATGATAATGGAGAATCCATGAATGAATGGTTATCATTTAGTATTTTCTTATCATTTATCTGTTGTTATTGAATCCATTCTGTTATTGTTGAAATAAGGTTAGTTGATCTCTAGATTAGGAGCACCCTCCTTGGTTTTGCAGAGCCAGAAGTGTAGAGGGCAGTCTTGTCCCTATAGTTGGTCCAATCATCTTAGAATCCCATATTTGGATCTAACCCATCCTAAAACCCTATAGATGTATTGGTTTCTTCTAAAAGCATAAAGCTTAGTTTGAGGAACCAACAAATATTTTGTATTTATTTCATTTTTAATTTGTTACATTTTATTTAATCTTTTATTTTTATAATAAGTCATAAGCAAGATTTTGTTGCAAAAGTAATAGGCAAATACACTATAGTTATAAGTATTTTAATAATTACTATTTTAAGTATTGTTTATGTATGTCAATGTAATGATGATGTTTGGGTGGTGTTTTTAATTTTTATGTTATTATTATAAAACAAGAGACGATCTCATTATGAGATTAGATAACTGGGCTTTTATTAAGGACTGGGTTATTATAAAATTGTATGTTAGCCTCAATTCATAGGCTCAATTTATAAGTTTTAATCTGAGATACCTTGTTGTATTCAACACCTATATTACAAGATTTCCACAATTATTACATAAACATAATTTCAACCTCACAAATCTCTTTCTCTAGCTGGATACTAGCTTTCACTGATTCTCCAACTTGTTCTAATCAAAATTGTATCTTAGCATCAACTCACAAGCTTAATTTATAAGTTTTAATCCAACATACCTTGTTGCATTCAATTCCTATATTTAGACAATAGTTCTATATTTAGAAAATGGTTTTATATTTAGACAATAGTTCTATATTTAGAGATCTTGCATGACTTATGCCTACTAAACAAAAAATAATACCTAAACTTAGATTATAGCTAGATAACTATAAAATGTATTATTTTTGGGGAAAAGTAAGCTAAAATTTTGAACTTTATCATGCATACTAAAAAAGACTGTGTTAAAAATAGGGTAGAAAACAATTTGGGGTGGGAAGGTGTTGGATATTGCTAATGCATGGGTGGCGATTGAGACATGTAATATGTTTAATCACTACGTTACTGAATGGGCACTCATACTATTGTCATTTGTGTTTTGTCACTGATGTCAACATATGCTTTCATGAAGGAACCAGACTCATAATCACAATGTACAGTTAGTGTACAGATGTTTCAGATGCTGCAAAGTTAGATGAGAGTTCAGGTGGATGTTGTGATCTTATATCTATGATCACATAATTAAGTATTGCATATTAAGAGAGTTACAACTATTTTGGTAAAGACTAGTCACTGGACTGTGACAGTGATAATTGACAGAGTTAGTCTCTGAGTTTTTGATATATATTTCAGAAGGATTGGATTCAAGGTATGTGAACTTGAAGGATGATGGAAGAGGTATTGATAGATGTTCATTGGTCATTGCAAGGTACAAAGTGATTGGTGTTGTCATCTGTAGCATGTGCTTTGGCGACGGCTTATTTTGAAGCTGACTCAGGGAATGAAGCATGTGTTTTGTTTGGCAAGTACAAATCAAGGATGTTGGTCCTTAGTTGTTGTAATGTAATCATTGTAAATTTTTTATAGATATTGTGTGTATCTTAGCAAGGGTTTATGTAGTTGTTTGTAATTAAGAAAGACTTATGGGCCAACCTGATCTTGGTAAATTGTAGTAAGGTATAGATGAAAGGTCTTTTCCTTGGAAAAGATATGGATGGAATATGTATGATATAAGGAGGTTGTGAACTTGTGTCTACTGTATGTTGAGTAGAGGATTACTGGTGGACCTCATTGGACCTGATCAAGTAAAGACAAGTTGCGGGCAAATAGTTCAAAAGATTGTGTATTTCTTCATATACACCTATTGTGAACTAGTGAGTTTTGAAGGTGGATTTAACCTTCTTTGGGAAATGAGCCTTGGGCAATGAGCCCTCTATTATTCTTGACTATTCTTGTCTCCTAATAGGGTATGTCCTCTAACAAGGACTATGTACTATAATATTTCAATAAGATCCTAACATGGCTATATCTTCTAACAAGGATTACTATACTCTCAGTACATCATTTATGGGTACTAATTCCCACCAAAGTTTTTACCTTTAACAGGGTTTCCCTAAGACCAAAATAGTGTGCTATTGTTTTTGCATTCATTGTGTTCATTATTTCTGATATTGTTGAGCTTAAAGTTTAAAGTTTAATATTATATTATACAACTGATTCACCCCCCCTCTTAGTTGTATTGTGGACTGTTATTCCTAACAATTGGTATTAGAGCTTGTGGTCCTTAGAGAGAAAGATTAACAGCTTGAGGTGATCTTGGAAATGACATTCTATAGGAAGAAAAGTCCTAAGTTTGATCCTGAAAAATTTGATAGTTGGAAAAATAGGATGTGAACACATCTGCTACGTATGGGCATAGACTACTGGATGGTTATGAAGAAGAAGAAATATTTGAAGGCTGAGAATGACTTGGAAATAATCAATGATGATGAAAAGAATTTATTTTCATGCAACATGGTCACAAGAGAAGCATTGATCAGTGCACTATCTAAGGGTGAGTTTACTGAAATTAAAGATCTAGATTAGGCACATGAAATTTGGAATAGACTAGAGGCAGTCTATGAAGGAGACAAGTATACCAAACGAGAGAAATTGAAAAAATAGAAGACAAAGATGGAGAAGCTGTAAATGAATGAAGATGAAAGCATTAGAGCCTATGTTCAAAGGGTTATAGAAGCTGTAGTTGGAATAAAAAATTGTGGAGGTACTTATGATGAAGATGAAGTCATTGCAAAGATTCTCAGATCTCTAACTCCTACTTACAAATTCAAGGCAATGTCAATTCAAGAAACTATACCCCTAACTCCAAACTTTAGCAGAGAGATGTTGATTGCAAAGTTAACTATCTTTAAAGCTACAGAATTAGGAGAAGCTAAATCTAAAGTTGAATATGCATTTAGGGCATCCTCACACAAGAAAGTATCTACACTTCTAAGCACAAGCAAAGAAGACCTGAAAGAAGATCTTGGCGAGTATGTTGAAGAATGGGAGAAGATAATGGAAGAAGAAAAGAAGACATGGAAGAACTTGTTGCACTGATTTCTAGTAGAGAGAAAAGAGGTAAGCCCAAATTTGAAGGAAAATTACCTTTGAAATGTTTTTCATGCAATTAGATAGGTCATTTTGCATCTAGATGTCCTACAAGAGTTCCTAAATAAAAACCTGATTATGCAAAGATTAGAAGAGACAAAGAATGTTATTATGCTAGTGAAGGAATCTCTGATGATGATGATTTAGACAATGAAGAGATTGGATTTGTTGCTATTAAAGATGAACCAATTCATGAAGAAAAAGCTTTAGTATTTCATGTTGATAAGAAAACTGAATGGATAATTGACAATGGATGTTCTCATCACATAACTGGTGATAAGAATAAATTTGTTAAATTAGTAAATTATGATGGAGGTGTTGTAAGGTTTGGGGAAAATCTCCCAAAGTCCATCATAGGAGTTGGATCCATCACTCTGGATGGAAAGACTAATACAGATAATGTACTACTAGTTGAAGGATTGAAGCATAACTTGTTGAGTGTTGGACAATTAATGGATAAAAAATTTTAGTTAAGTTTTGTTAATGGTAAATGTTTTATCAAAAGCAAGGAAGGAAAACTGATTGCTACCGGTTCAAGATCTAGAAGTAATGTATTTGAACTAAACACATTTTGAGCCTCTTGTTTTGTTGCAGAGGTAGATGATAGTTGGTTATGGCATAGAATATTTTTTCATGTTAACTTTGATAACATTGTGAAGGAAAGTATGGCTAATGCAGTAAGAGATCTACCAAAGATTGTGAAACCTTCTAACACTATATGCAGAAAATGTGTTATGGGAAAGAAAACTAAAAGCAGTCATAAAAGAAAAACATTTACCTCAAAAGGAAAGTTGGATTTGGTACATACAGATCTATGTGGGCCTACAAGAACAAAGTCATACTATCGTGAAAGGTATTTTATACTCTTTGTTGATGACTTTTCTAGAATGATGTGGGTTTCTTATTTGAGAGAGAAATCAGAAGTATTTGACAAATTCAAGTTGTTTAAAGAAAATGTAGAGAATGAATCAGGACTGAAAGTAAAGTGTTTAATATTAGACAAAGGTGGAGAGTATACATCAAATTTATTTAATTCATACTATGAAGAGCATGGGATAAAAAGACAAACACCTGCTCCTAGGACTCCATAACAAAATGGGATAGCAAAGTGAAGAAACATAACTATACTTGATGCTGCAAAGACAATGTTGATTGAAGGAAATGTATCTCAAGTACATTGGAGAGAGGTTGTTGGAACAACAGTGTACACATTAAACAAAATTCAAATCAAAGATGGCACAAGTAAGACTCCCTATGAACTATGGTTTGATCATACTCCTACTATAAAATATTTTAGAATTTTTTGGTAGCAAATGTTATTTCAAGAGGGATGATGAGATAGGGAAATTTGATGCTAGAAGTGATGAAGGTATCTTCCTTAGTTACTCTGTTAAAAGCAAGGCATACAAATGTTTCAATATGAGATTAAGGAAGATGGTTCAAAGTAACAATGTAAGAATAGATGAGAAATTTCAGATACAAGAAAGAATGTATGACATCAATTAGATATCAGAAGTGAAAGAAACCACAATTGTTGCTGAAGAAGAAGAACTTGTTGAGGAAGAAAGTGAAAAAGGGGCTTGTGATGATACATGCAAGACTACTGAAACTCCTAAAACTCCAAGGTATGTTAAAAATAAACATCCTAAAAATCAAATTATCAGAAAAACCAGTTAGGGAGTGCTAACTAGATCTAAAGTTAGAGAAGAAATTTGTTTGATTTCTCAAGTTGAGCCAAAAACTATAGATGAAGCCTTTAAAGATGAATCTTGGATAAATGCCATGAAAGAAGAATTGGATTAGATAAAGAAAAATGATACTTGGGAATTGGTTCCAAGACCTAAAAATAAAAATGTTATAGGAACTAAATGGGTCTTTAGAAACAAAATGGATGAAGAAGGAATAGTTGTAAGGAACAAAGAAAGACTAGTGTGTAAGGGATACTCACAGCAAGAAGGAAGAGAATTTGAAGAAACATTTTATCCTATTGCTATAATAGAGGCAATAAGATTATTTCTATCTTATGTTGTACACAAAAACTTCAAAGTGTATCAGATGAATGTTAAATCTACATTTCTGAATGGAGATCTTGAAGAAGAAGTATACATAGAACTTTTAGGATTAATAGTCCACAATACAACTAAGAGGGGGGGGGGTGAATCAGTTGTATGATAGAATATTAAACTTTAAACTTGAAGCTTATCAGTTCCAATGAACATAATGAATGCCAACACAACAACATAATATTTTTGTTACGGGGAAACCCTGTTAAAGGTAAAAACCCCGATGGGAATTAGCACCCACTAATGATGTACTGAGAGTATAGTAATCCTTGTTAGAAGATATGTCCCTGTTAGAAGCTTGTTAAAACATTATAGTACATAGTCCTTGTTAGAGGACAAACCCTATTAGGAGTCAAGAATAAAGAGGTCTCATTGCCCAAAGAAGGTTAAGTCCACCTTCTGAACTCACTAGTTCGCAACAAGTGTATATGAAGAAATACACAATCTTTGAATTGTTTGCTAGCAACTGTCTTTGCTTGATCAGTTCCAATAAAATCCTCCAACAACCCTCTACTCTACATACAACAAATAGAAGTTCACAACCTTCTCATTATCCTTCTCTCTCTCTCTCTCTCACACATACACATTTCTTTTCCAAAGAAAAGACCTAACATACCTTATTACATTTTGCCAAGATCAGGTTAGCCCATAAGGCTTTCCTAATTACAAATAATTACTTAAGCCCTTGCTAAGATACACATGGTATCTAAAAAATTTTTACAATGATTACATTACAACAATTAAGGACCGACATCCTTGAATTATGCTTGTTAATCAAAACACATGCTTCATTTCCTGAGTCAGCTTCAAAATAAGCCATCACCAAAGCACACATCCCAGATGATGTCACCAATCATTTTGTACCTTGTTCTGACCAATGAACATCCATCAGTACCTCTTCCATCATCCTTCAAGATTGCATAACTTGAATCCAATCCCTCTGAAATCTATACTAAAAACTCAGAGACTAACTCTGTCAATTCTCACTGTCACGGTCCAGCGACCAGTCTTTACATAAATAGTTGTATCTTCCTTAATATCCACCCTTTAATGATGCAATCTTAGATATAAGATCACAACATTAGTTTGAACTCTCATCTAACTTCGTAGCATTTGAAACAACCGCACATCTTCCGTACACTATGATTACCAGTCTGGTTCCTTCATAGAAGCATATGTTGACATCGGTTGCAAAACAAAAATGACAACAATATGAGTGCCCATTTAGTAATGTAGTGATTAAACATATTAAATGTCTTAATCACCACCCATGCATTAGCAATATTCAACAATCTCCCCCTTTGGAATAGATGTCAACATATGTGAAAATCTTGTCCCAAATTTGTATCAAACCAAAAGTCCTTCAACTGAACAACCTCCCTAAATAGTGAGGATTTTCTCATAACATTAATCCCCCTTTGACAACAATGGTGAAGGATGCCAACTACCTTCACATATAAACTTTCTTTCACGATCACTCCCCTTGAGGAGTAGATCCCTACATCTAGTCTAGAAAATGATGAGGCTCTAAGCACTTCTGGACTGATGCATCTCTACATCATTTAGTTCTGACTAGGAGGGGCCTGCAACATACCTATGAGATATTCAAAGGTATCTTTCGGTAGTAGCTTTGTAAAGATGTCTGCAATCTGCTCTTTTGTACTGATATATTCAAGCTTGATTTTTTTTTCCCACCTTGTCTCTTAAGAAGTGATACTTGATAGAAATGTGTTTCATTTTAGAGTGCATTACCAGATTCTTTGACATGTCTACTATACTGGTGTTATCACAATGGATAACCATAGGCTCATTAAAATTTATTCCAATGTCTGTTAGCATTTGTTTCATCCAAAAAATTTGAGTGAAATTTATAGCAGCAACAACATATTCTAATTCAGTAGTAGATTGTGCTCTATAATCTTGTTTCTTACTTTGCCAAGAAACCAACTTTTTCCCAAGGAAAAATGCACCACCAATTGTACTTTTTCTATCATCAATATTTCCTACCCAATCAGCATCAAAATAAACATGAAGTTCAAAGCTATCATTTCTGTCATACCATAAACTATAGTCTATGGTTCCTCTGAGATACCTCAGTATCCTTTTCACAGCAACTAGATGAGTCTCTTTGGGTTCTGCCTAATATCTAGCAACAATTCCAATAGCATTAGCAATATCTAGTCTGGTGTGAGTCAGATATTGTATCCCTCCAACCATTGATCTATACAAAGTCTAAAAAACACATTTTGATTCATCATCAATTGTTAGCTTGTTTCTAGTCACCATAGGTGTTCCTATCAATTTACAATCTTCCATACTGAATTTCTTAAGTAATTCTTTGAGATACTTGGTCTAAGAAATGAAAATACCATTCTCATTTTGAGTTATTTGCAGTCCAAGGAAGAATTTCATTTCACCTATCATGGAAATTTCAAATTCACTTTCTATTTCTTTTACAAATTTCTTACATAGATAATCATTACCTCCAAAGATAATGTCATCCACAAATAATTCTACTATTAGAATTCCATCTTCAATAGTTCTCAAATACAAATTACTATCTGTGTTACCTTTTTTGAATCTGAGTCCAAGTAGATACTTTTCCAACCTTGCATACCAAGCCCTAGGAGCTTGCTTCAACCCATACATGGATTTCTTCAATTTTCACACCATGTCTTTGTCTTCGCATAGAGGAAATCCATCGGGTTTGTTCTATGTATACTTCTTCTTCAAGATCTCCATTCAGAAATGCAGATTTAACATCCATCTGATACACTTTTAAGTTTTTGTGTGCATCATAAGATAGGAATAATCTTACTACCTCTATGCTAGCAACATGAGAAAATGTTACTTCAAAGTCTACGCCTTCTTGCTGTGAGTATCCTTTACACACTAGTCTTGCTTTGTTCCTTGCAACTATTCCTTCTTCATCCATTTTGTTTCTAAAGACCCATTTAGTTCCTATAACATTTTTATTTTTAGGTCTTGGAACCAATTCCCTAGTATTATTTTTCTTTATCTGGTCCAATTCTTCTTGCATGGCTTTTATCCAAGATTCATCTTTAAAGGGTTCATCTATATTCTTTGGCTCAACTTGAGAAATTAAACAAATTTCCTCTCTAACTTTAGATCTAGTTATTACTCCCTAACTGGTATTGCCAATAATTTGATTTTCAGGAGGGTTATTCTTTACATACTTTGGAGTTTTAGGGGTTCCAGTAGTCTTGTTTGTATCATTACAAGCCTCTTTTCACTTTCTTCCTCAACAAGTTCTTCTTCTTTGGTAGCAGTAGAGGTTTCTTTCACTTCTGATATCTGACTGTTGTCATACATTCTTTCTTGTATTTGAAATTTCTCATCTATTCTTCTATTGTTACTTTCAACCATCTTCCTTAATCTCAAATTGAAACATTTGTATGCATTTATTTTAATATAGTAACCAAGGAAGATACCTTCATCACTTCTAGCCTCAAATTTCCCTATAGATCATCATCCCTCTTGATATAACATTTACTACCAAAAATTCTGAAATATTTTACAATAGGAGTGTGATCAAACCATAGTTCATAGGGAGTCTTACTTGTACCATCTCTGATCTAAATTTGGTTTAATGTGTACACTACTATTTCAACAACCTCTCTCCAATGTACATGAGATATGTTTCCTTCAATCAACATTGTCCTAGCAGCATCAAGTATAGTTCTATTTCTTTGCTCTACTATCCCATTTTGTTGTGGAGTCCTAGGAGTATATGTTTATCTTTTTATTCCATGCTCTTCATAGTATGAATTGAATAAATCTGATGTAAACTATCCACCTCTATTTGATCTTAAACACTTTATTTTTAGTCCTGATTAATTCTCTACCTTTTCTTTAAACAACTTGAATTTGTCAAATGCTTCTGATTTCTCTTTCAAATAAGTAACCCTCATCATTCTAGAAAAGTCATCAACAAAAAGTATGAAATACCTTTCACCATAGTATGACTTTGTTCTTGTAGGCCCACATAGATATGTATGTACTAGATCCAACTTTCCTTTTGATGTAAATGTTTTTCTTTTATGACTATTTTGGTTTGCTTTCCCATGATACATTCTTTGCATACAGTGTTAGAAGGTTTCACAATATTTGGTAGATCTCTTACTGCATTAGCCATACTTTCTTTCACAATGTTATCGAAGTTAACATGAAAAAATCTTCTATGCCATAACCAACTATCATCTACCTTCACAATAAAACAAGAGACTCCAAATGCATTCAGTTCAAACACATTACCTCTAGATCTTGATCTAGTAGCAACCAATTTTCCTTCCTTGCTTTTGATAAAGCACTTACCATCAACAAAACTTAACTAAAATTTTTCATCCATCAACTGTCCAGCACTCAACAAGTTATGTTTTAGTCCTTCAACAAGTAGTACATTGTTTGTATTGGTCTTTCCATCCAGAGTGATGGATCCTACTCCTATGATGGATTTTGGGAGATTATACCCAAACCTTACAACACCTCTATCATAATTTACTAATTTAACAAATTTATTCTTATCACTAGTCATGTGATGAGAACATCCACTGTCAATTATCCATTCAATTTTCTTGTCAACATGAGATACTACAGCTTTTTCTTCATGAACAGGTTCATCTTTAATAGCAAAAATCCAATCTCTTCATTTTCTAAATCATCATCATCAGAGATTCCTTCAGTAGCATAATAATATTCTTCATCTCTTCGAATCTTTTCATAATCATGTTTGTATTTATGAACTCTTGTAGGACATCTAGATACAAAATTACCTACCTTATTGCATGAAAAACATTTCAAAGGTAATTTTCCTTCAAATTTTCCCTTACCTCTTTTCTCTCTTCTATCAATTAGTGCAATAAGTTCTTCCATCTTCTTTTCTTCTTCCATTATCTCCTCCCATTCCTCAGCATACTCACCAAGATCTTCTCTCAGGTCTTCTTTGCTTATGCTCGGAAGTGTAGATGCTTTCTTATGTGCAGATGCCCTAAATGCAGATTCAACTTTAGGAGCAACTTCTCCTAATTCTGCAGCTTCAAAAGTGGTTAATTTTGCAATCAACATCTCTCTACTAAAGTTTTGAGTCAGGGGTATAGTTTCTTGAATAGACATTGCCTTAAATTTGTAAGTAGGAGTTAAAGATCTGAGAATCTTTGCAATGACTTCTTCTTCATCACAAGTACCTCTACAATTTCTAATTCCAACTATAGCTTCTGTAACCCTTTGAACATAGGCTCTAATGCTTTCATCTTCATTCATTTGTAGCTTCTCCATCTTTGTCTTCTAGTTTTGCAATTTCACTTTTTTGGTATATTTGTCTCTTTCATAGAGTGCCTCTAGTCTTTTCCAAATATCATGTGCCAAATCTAGATCTTTATTTTTAGTAAACTCACCTTCAGATAGTGCATTGATCAATGCTTCTCTTGCAACCATGTTACATGAAAATAGTTTCTTTTCATCATCAGTAGCTGACCCTAAGTCATTCCCAGCCTTCAAAGTTTCCTTCTTCTTCACAATCATCTAGTAGTCTATGCCCAAGCATAGAAGATGTGTTCGCATCTTGTTTTTCCAACTATCAAAGTTTTCAGGATCAAACTTGGGACTATCATTCCTATAGAATTCCATTTTCCAAGATCACCTCAAGATGTTAAGATTTCTCTTTGAGGACCACATGCTCTTATACCAATTGTTAGGATTAACAGTCCACAATACAACTGAGAGGGGGGGACAGGGGGCGAATCAGTTGTATGATAGAATATTAAACTTTAAACTTGAATCTTATCAGATCCAATGAACACAATGAACACCAACACAACAACACAATATTTTGGTTACGAGGAAACCCTGTTAAAGGTAAAAACCATGGTGGGAATTAGCACCCACTAATGATGTATTGAGAGTATAGAAATCATTGTTAGAAGATATGGCCCTGTTAGTATCTTGTTAAAACATTACAGTACATATTCCTTGTTAGAGGACAGACCCTATTAGAAGTCAAGAATAAAGAGGGCTCACTACCCAAAGAAGGTTAAGTCCACCTTCTAAACTCACTATTTAGCAACAAGTGTATATGAAGAAATACACAATCTTTGAACTGTTTGCCAACAATTGTCTTTGCTTGATCAGTTCCAATAAAATCCACCAACAAACCTCTTCTCTACATACAATAGACACAAGTTCACAACCTTCTCATATTCCTTCTCTCTCTCTCTCACACACACACATACTTATTTTCCAAAGAAAAGACCTTACATTTATACCTTATTACATTTTTCCAAGATTAGGTTGGCCCATAAGGCTTTCCTAATTACAAATAATTACATAAGACCTTTCTAAGATACACATAGTATCTAAAACAAGTTTACAATGATTAAATTACAACAATTAAGGACTGACATACTTGAATTATGCTTGTTAATCAAAACACACACTTCATTTCCTGAGTCAGCTTCAAAATAAGCCATCACCAAAGCGCACATCCTAGATGATGTCACCAATCATTTCATACCTTGCATTGACCAATGAACATCCATTAGTACCTCTTCCATCATCCTTCAAGATCACATACATTGAATCCAATCCCTCTGAAATCTATACTAAAAACTTAGAGACTATCACTGTCAATTCTCACTATCACAGTCCAGTGACTAGTCTTTACCAAAATAGTTGTATCTTCCCTAATATGCATCCATTAATGATGCAATCTTAGATATAAGATCACAACATCAGTTTGAACTCTCATCTGACTTCCCAGTATTTGAAATAGTCGTACGTCTTCTGTACACTGTGATTACCTATCTGGCTCCTTCATAGAAGCATATATTGACATCAGTGACAAAACACAAATGACAACAATATGAGTGCCCATTTAGTAACGTAGTGATTAAACATATTAAATGTCTTAATCAACACCCATGCATTAGCAATATTCAATAAGAACATCCAGATGGATTTCCTCTATGTGAATACAAAGACATGGTGTGCAAATTGAAGAAACCCTCTATGGGTTGAAGCAAGCTCCTAGGTCTTGGTATGAAAGGTTGGACAAGTATCTACTTGGACTTGGATTCAGAAAAGGTAATGCAGATAGTAATTTGTATTTAAGAACTACTAAAAATGGAATCCTGATAGTAGAAGTATTTGTGGATGGCATTATCTTTGGAGGTAATGATGATCTATGTAAGAAGTTTTCTAAAGAAATGAAAAGTGAATTTGAGATGTCCATGATAGGTGAAATGAAATTCTTCCTTGGATTGCAAATAACTCAGAATGAGGATGATATTTTCATTTCTCAGACCAAGTATCTCAAAGAACTACTTAAGAAATTTGGTATGGAAGATTGTAAACCAGTAGGAACACCTATGGTGACTGGAAACAAGCTAACAATTGATGATGAATCAAAATGTGTTTTTCAGACTTTATATAGATCAATGGCTGGAGGGCTACAATATCTAACTCACACTAGACCAGCTATTGCTAATGTTGTTGGAATTGTGGCTAGATATCAGGTAGATCCCAAAGAGACTCATCTAGCTTCTATGAAAAGAATATTGAGGTATCTCAGAGGAACCATAGACTATGGTTTATGGTATGATAGGAATGATAGCTTTGAACTTCATGCTTATATTGATGCTGATTGGGCAAGAAATATTGATGACATAAAAAGTACAAGTGGTGGTACATTTTTCCTTGGGAAAAAGTTGGTTTCTTGGCTAAGTAAGAAACAAGATTGTATAGCACAATCTACTGTTGAATCAGAATATGTTGCTGCTGCTATAAATTGCACTCAAATTGTTTGGATGAAACAAATGCTGACAGACATTGGAATAAATTTTAATGAGCCTATGGTTATTCATTGTGATAACACCAAGATAGTAAACATGTCAAAGAATCCAATGATGCATTCTAAAACTAAACACATTTCTATCAAGTATCACTTCTTTAGAGACAAGGTGGAAAAAAAAAAATCAAGCTAGAATATATCAGTACAAAAGAGCAGATTGTAGACATTTTTACAAATCCACTACCAAAAGATACCTTTGAATATCTCAAAGGTATGCGAGGGGTTCAGGCCCCTCCTAGTTAGAACTAATGATGCAGAGATGCATTAGGCCGGAAGTGTTCAGAGCCTCATCATTTTCTAGACTAGATGTAGGGATCTAGTCCTTAGGGGTAGTGATCATGGAATAAATTTTATATGTGAAGGCAGTTGAAGGCTCATGACACCCTTTGCTAGTGCTATCAAATGGGGAGTGTTGCTATGAGAAAATATCTACTGTTTGGGGAGATTGTTCAGTTGAAGGACTTTGGATTGATATAAATTTGTGATAAGATTTTCCCATATGTTGACATCAATGCCAAAGGGGGAGATTATTGGATATTTCTAATGCATGGGTGGAAATTGAGACCTATAATATGTTTAATCACTACATTACTGAATGGGCATGCATATTGTTGTCATTTTTGTTTTGTCATTGATGTCAACATATGCTTTTATGAAGGAACTAGACTGGTAATCATAGTGTACAGTTAGTGTGCAGATGTTTCAGATGCTGGGAAGTTAGATGAGAGTTTAGGTGGATGTTGTGATATTATATCTATGATTTCATCATTAAGTATTGCATATTAAGAGAGTTATAGCTATTTTGGTCAAGACTAGTCACTGGACTGTGACAGTGAGAATTGACAGAGTTAGTCTCTGAGTTTTTGATATATCTTTCAAAAGGATTGGATTCAAGTTATGAAAACTTGAAGGATGATGGAAGAGGAACTTATGAATGTTCATTGGTTAGTGCAAGGTACAGATTGATTGGTGACATCATCTATGGTGTGTGCTCTGGTGATGGCTTATTTTGAAGTTGACTCATGGAATTAAGTGTGTGTTTTGTTTGGGAAGCACAAATCAAGGATGTCGATCCTTAATTGTTTTAATCTAATCATTATAAATTTGTTATAGATACCATGTGTATCTTAGCAAGGGTTTATGTAGTTTTTTGTAATTAGGAAAGCCTTATGAGTCGACCTGATCTTGGTAAATTTTAATAAGGTATAAATGAAAGGTCTTTTCCTTGGAAAAGATATGGATGGAATATGTATGATATAAGGAGGTTGTGAAAGTTGCAAACTTGTGTTTTATATATGTAGGGTAGAGGATTACGGGTGGACTTCATTAGAACTTATCAAGAAAAGAAAATTTGCTGGCAAATAGTTCAAAAGATTGTGTATTTCTTCATATACACCTATTGCGAACTAGTGAGTTCTGAAGGTGGATTTAACCTTCTTTGGGCAATGAGCCTTAGGAAGTGAGCCCTCTATTGTTCTTGAATCCTAATAGGGTCTTTCCTCTAACAAGGACTATGTACTGTAATGTTTCAATAAGCTCCTAACATGGCTATATCTTCTAACAAGGATTACTATACTCTCAATTCATCATTTGTGGGTGCTAATTCCCACCAGGGTTTTTACCTTTAACAGGGTTTCCCCAAGACCAAAATATTGTGTTATTGTGTTGGAATTCATTGTGTTCATTGTTTCTGATATTGTTGAGCTTAAATTTTAAAGTTTAATATTCTATTATACAGCTAATTCACCCCCCCTCTCAATTGTATTGTGGACCGTTATTCCTAACAGGGGGAGGGGGGCTAAACTAGTTGTCTCCAAACTTGTAAAACTTAAATTTATCTTAGATCTGATAATTAAATATGAAAGCATGTATCAACCACATAAAATGAACACACATAACACCAAGAAAGTTTGTGTGGGAACCTAGTTAAGGGAAAAAACACAGCAGGGATGAACCCACAAGATAAGTATACTCTGTTAAAAGTATTATAATGGGGAATGAACATGCATTCAAGTACATTGCCTATAGATCAGTACACAAAATAAAAAAGGATCACTACTGAGGGAAGGCTCACTACCTTACAACAAATTTTGGATTACATCCATAGATTATGAACTATATAATAGCATCTTCATTATGCCTGAATTAGTTCCATTGAAGCACAAAATAGTTTTATTCTTCAAACTTCTTCTCTACGTTCAAAAGATGTATAATTTCAGCTCACTCGCACATATCTTCTCTCACACAAAAATCCAATTTTATTATATTTATTTATACATGGCATCAACCTTGGAAAGATTATCAAGCTTGACCAAACACTTACCACCTAATTTTAAAAAATATAACCATACTCAATTACAATATAACATGCGGACTAAGAAATGTTGGCCAAGACATAGCATGAACCAAAATCTTGCATCTTGAACATGCTATACCTCCAAGAATTAAATCCCAAACATTTGCAACACACTACAATTATCTAGTCAACCAAGAACAAGACGAGCACCATCATATCAAATAGAAAAATCCAATAGTGAGCACAACGATCAATGTGGACCACCAACATAAAAGGCACATGATATAGAAACATCCACAAGCATCATGAATTACCATAGAAACATCCCAACACAAATTACTAGAATCATCAACATCATCATACCGAACCTTAGGATCATTAATAGGAACAACTATCAACCTTTAAAAATTACTTGCAAACCTCCAAATGAAGAACCACTTGAATCAAGGACATGCATCAACATCCCAAAAATGCTACATAGATTCACAGAGAAAGATATTATAATGCAAAACAATGTAGATCAAAATACTATCACTTTGTCACCACTAAACAAATGAAAAACCATCCACAACACAAATAATCATAACATACTCAAATCTCCATGTGAACCTTTGAAACTTGAACTGAATCAACTACAAACAACCTTGTAACAAATGCACACATCTGCAAACTATGATCTTTATTATATTGAACAAAAAATATCATTGAAATTTACTGCATCATTGTAAAATATGGAGAAATTTTTTGACAACAATGATAACATGTCTCTCAAACATCTCTTAAGCACATATTTGCACATACTTCTAATTGACTCAACATACAAACACCTCTTGAGATATAGAAATTAACAATTTTTAATCTATTGAATGTGAAGAAATGCCTTAAGGAATGGGCTAAAATAGTTACAAATCTTGATGTTGAAGATAAGTTGAGGAGATGAATGATTATAAGAGTAAGATAAACATTTACAAGAGAAAAATACAAAGAAGGTATGAGATACAAAATGAATGTGGTCTTTCTATTCTAGTTTTAATGTGAACAAGGAAGACGAGATATTTGTAGCGTTATAATATGTTTCCTTTCTAATTAGGATGAAGATCACCATTACTTGAATGGTCCAAATCATCTATGTAAACTAGTGCAATGTAACAAATAGCATTTTACTTATGAGGGATATTCTAGGTTGGGTTGTACTTTTCATGAGTTAGGTTACATCACCAATTCATGTTATATCTAATTATATATTTAATCATAATCTATACAAATATAGATTTGAAGTATAATTTTTAAAAAATGATAATGATATATACGATAAAGATAGATTAAAATTTAAAGTATTTTTAATTTGTTAAATCTCATTTTTATTTAATCCTCTATTTCTTATATTGATTCATGAGAAGGATTTTGTCTCAAAAGTAATAGGCAAATATGTATTATAGCTATATAAGTATTAAATAATAATTACTAGTTTAAGTATTCTTTATGTATGTCATTGTAATGATGATGTTTGGGTAGTATTTTTAATTTTTATGTTATTATTATATAACATGAGACAAGCTCTATATTAGATTAGATAACTGGGCTTTTATTGATGAGCAATGAATAGAGAACTTTATGAGTTGATCCTTTGAAAAGAATAAAAGAAAGAAACTATGTATGTTACAACAACCAATGTCAAAGGTAATCATGATAGAGTTAACAAGAAGCTTGAAGAAATTGTTTATTTATCAAGGAGATGATGGATAGGACTTTGGGTTCTCTCCATATCCAACAGGTGGAGTTAAATCATAAAATAGCCAAAAGAAAGATTAAAGAAATGATGTTGACAAAGGAGATGGAAGTGATGACTTGAATATCTTGATGAACTAAAGGAATGGTGATTATAGATCACCGATCTATTAAAGTGGTATGTAAGATGATTAAATTAGTCAATATATGTTGTCATTGATGTCAACTAGTTTTGACTATACTTATCATGATAGTTACAAATATCTGAACATTTGTAGAAGGAAAAAATGAGATATCTACATAAGGAAAAGATGAATATGATAGATAAGGATAAGATATACATTAGGTAACTTATTGATGATTCTATGGCATTATATTGTTGACTTGAGAATACATTATTCTATTATGAAGAAGAGATGAGAATTGAACAAGTTAATGTGGTCGGTAATTGAAGATTTATGTATACACTGAGGAAGTCTTGTGTATACCGAGTGATAGTAATAACTGAGTTAGTTATCATCGACACATTTAGTATTAACCGAGTATGGATGAAAACATTAAATGTTATAACAACCAACTAAAATTGATGAGCTGGAAATTGCTTATGATTCTAAGGTAACAGATGAAGTTTTTTATAAGATCTATGACTGACAAAATTCAGAGGTGATCTAAGGGAAGAGAATGAAATGTGTTATTGACACATCTGCCAAGGAAGTTTGAACTGGAAAAATAGATGAAAGAGATTAAGAGGCAAAATCTAATGGTTGATATGAAAATAGTTTACATGTCTATTTAAGAGACATGAGATTCATTGTTAAATTATGTTGGATGAATAGAGACTGTGGAAGATTTTGCGTGAAGACATTTTTTCACCCATTCTTGATCAAACTAGTTACAGATAGAACTGAGCTACAGGCATAACCGAGTGTCAGAGATATATATACACCGAGTGAAGTAAGTTGAAGGATATAGGAAGTGAATTGATTATTGATCAAAAGAGTTTTTATGAGCTTAGCATAGATATGAATACTTTCAAATTAATTTGTATTTGAATCATATCATTACTGTATCAGTTTAACCATTGCTACAACAAAATCTCTTAATCGAGTGGACTTAACAATCTTTTGTATTTCCATATGACATTCCAGGAATGTTAATTGTTATCTTGTTGACCCCATAGTGAATGCTAGTCAAAAGTTAACTGTTAGTGATAAATCCTTTAACTAGGTCACACCTGATAGTGTGCATTGTAACCTTTAACAGGGTTGGCTCCTAATTGAGCTCACTTTAGACTTGAGTGAATTATTTTGGGGTTATCGATTCTAGTTGGTTTTTCCCTTAGTAGGGTTTCCATGTTAAATCATCGTGTTATGTGTTATTTGTTATGATTATTTTGCTATCATACTTTACATGTTGCATATTTGATTAATTAGTAAAGACAATTTGGATAATTACTGCTATTCGGTAAATGAATAGAAAGATAATTATTTTATCTTACCAATTAGTTTTCTTTGTTGAAAAAGTATGAAGAAGTGCATAAGAGAGTTTGGGACTATAGGATAATTGATTCAACCCCCCTCTCAGTTATCTAACAATTGGTATCAGAGCATATTGGTTTCTTGGAGGAATGTTTAAAGGACTTGAGAAAAACATCACAAGATGTATAAAAGGGAAGTGCCTAAGCTAAACAAAGACAACTTCATGACATGGAAAAGTAGGATGAGGCTGCACATATCTAGTATTAGAGAATCTGATATCCATCTCCTCAACCATGGCTACATACAACTGACTATTGGACCTTTGACAATTGATCAGTTGAGGGACATACATGAACACAATATAACTATGATAAAGATTATTAATGTTCTATTTGATGTAGAATTTGAAGATGTCAAAGCATGCAGTATAGTGAAAGCAATGTGGGAAAAACTTGCACTAGTTTATGGTGGTGATGCAAATGTAATGAGGGCTAGAGCTAAAAGCCTAAGAGGTATATTTGATGATATAAAGATGAAATAAGGTGAGAACATCACAAAATATTCTAGAGGTGGTCAATTCTATTTGAGGAGCAGGAGGTATTATTTATGAAGATACTATTGTAAGTAAAATATTGAGAACCTTGTTGCCTATCTATGCTATTATAATATCTTCTATTCATGAAATGAGATCTGCATGTGGTAGTATTATTACACTTGATAGTCTGATCGGTAAGATGACTACTTTTAAGCTGAATAAATATGACAATAGTATTGTACTGAGTGTTGAGTCTTCTTTTATGTCATCACTGAAGATTGGTAAGTCTAGCAGTAAGCATAACATAAAGAATGAAAGTGGCAGTGACAGTGAATAGGAGCTTGATGAGCTTGAAGCACTTATGGCTAGAAAACTTCAACAAGGTAAAGGAAGATATAAAGGAAGTTACCTTTAGCTTTAACATTTAATTCTAAAGAGATTGGCCATAGAATCAATCTTTGAGTATCACTTCTGCCAGTGGAAATATCATATCATGCTAGACTGTGGGGTAGGATATCTGATAAGTGTTGAGAAACACTTGACACTAGGGTAGTGTTGAAAAGCACTATTTGGGTGGTGTTGAAAAACACCATTTTCAAGATGTCCTAAAGACCAACACATCCAAGAGACCAAAGCTAACATAGTTATGCCCCCTAGACAAAGACAAAGACCAATTCCAAACCAAGGCAATAAGGTCAAGGTATGATGGAAAAAGGCTAAGTGTCGAGGATGCATGCTAAGAAACAAGGGTGCAAAGGCCTCAAGTAGTGCCTTTTTCTAGGTTTTCACCACTTGGAGATTTTTTTTTGTATTTTTGCTACCAAGGCGCCTATTTCCAGGTTTTCACCAAGGCAATTTTTCTATTTTTTTGAATTTTTTGCATTTTTTGATTTTTTGGAATATATATGCTTTTAAGAATTTTTTCAACATCATATATAAATTTTTTTGGAATTTTTTTAGGATCATAAAATATGTACAAAGGACTCCCCCAGACAGAATGAGCATCAAACTCCCAAGCAAGATCACATCATGTAGTCCCAAAAGTCTAGCAAGGTGGAGGACAAGAGGGAATAGCAAGCTAGTGGAAGAGATGGAAGAAAAGATAATGAAGGAGAATGAAGGGAAGAAATCCTCAAGGGAAAACCCCGCAAGAGTACCCAAGCTAGGGAAAAATTGTCATGTAAAGCACATTTGGACAAGCAATGAAAGGCCAGCATAGGATAAGTCACAAAAGAGTAATGCAAAAGAAGGAAAGGATGTAGTCCAAAGGAGTAGACATGTCAAGAGGCTTCATAGCATCATGTTTTACTCTTTTCTATTAGATCAAGACCAAAGGGGAAAATGATAGTGAAAGGCTAGAATGAATGGAGGAAAATAAATATGAAGGCTAAACATGAAAGGAATGAAAGAAAGATCATTGTAAGATAACTCACAAGATAGCCAAATGTTTGTGTATAGCTCAACATTGTCAAGATCCAAAAGAGAAGACGGAGTGGATGAAATATGTAGAAGAACTACGCATGATGCTTGATTGCCAGGTTTTCATCACAGTACTTATCCAAGGTGCCACAAGGGAGTGGTTTTCACCATAGGATGAATTTATTTCTCTTTACTTTTGCTACCAAGGTGCCTGTTTCCAGGTTTCCACCAAGGCACATTTTTAATTTTTCAAATTTTTTTTTTTGTTCTTTTTGAAATTTTTCTATTTTTTTTATTTTTATTTTTTTTGGAAGAAGACAAGCTTTTTAGATAATGCTCCTTGAAAGGATAAACCATGATATGCCAAGGATTCAAAATGATGTTCTCAAAGATGCTGATAGGGAAAGGAAAATGGAAGAGAAAAATTGAGGATAAGGCTTTATGTAAAGAAAGTGACGCTGGAAGATAGGAGGAATAGGAAAATGAGGAAAAAGGATAGAAGGTAGAAGGATAATGAATGGAAGGAATGTGAAAGGGTAGATGGAAAAGGAGGCAAGATCAATGTCAACACACACCTTGAAGGGTGGCGAGAGGATGGAGGAAATGTGAATGAAGGAAGACAAGAAGGAATATGGTGAATGTTTAGCAGAGGTTGTGGTTTAGGCACATAGAATGAAAGAATGTTTTTGGAAGAAGATGAAGTGGAAGCCTTTGGAAGCTTAAATGTCAAATTCACTTTTCGCTCAACATTAGACTATTTCAAGAGAGACTTTGGAATCCATATAGCCATAGGCTTTTCATTTCTTTTTGATGATTTAGAGAGAATATCTTCAATGATGGATTTTGGAACCCATAATTTTCTTGTAGTTTTCTTCTTAGATATCTCTTTTGACTTTATGCTTCCATGTCGATTAGAGGAGACATGGTGATCTTATTTTTTTGATGGATTCTTGTATTGCTTTTTTTTTGTGTATTGAACATTCAAGTTTCTTCCAAAAGACTTGGGACTTGTGGAAGAAGAAGGATGATATGACTAGTTTAGATAGGTAGGTGGATGAAAAGGATTCAAGGGTATAAATCTATGTTGATCTTGAGGAAAGATACGAGATGGAGGGACATAAGGACCCAAGATGGATGACAAATTAGGAGAGTTAGGAGGGGAATGTGAAGGTACATAAGGGCCCAAGATGGAAGGAAGACATGAGGCCCTTAATAGTGGTGGAGGAGGTCCAAGGATGGATGTGGAAGATACAAAAAGATAATCATGAAGTTCATCAACATCTATATGACAACCAAGGATATCAACATCTTTAGCGCGAGCATTAGGATTTGCAATAGGATCATGAGTATCTTGAATATGAGAAACTTCTTTTATAGGACTATTCAAAGCTCACAAAGACTTAGAAAGAGTAGAAAGTGGACGTGAACATGGGGTGGTAGAACAAGAAGATGGAAGACTTTGATCTTGACAAGGATCTTTAGATAGCACAAGCACATCATTTTTTTCTGGATTTTCAATAGGCTCAACATTGGAAGTAACAACACTATTTTCAATAACCTTAATGGAAGTAGGGTCATCTTGATTGTCAATAAGCCCAATGGTGTGAGTAGTAGCTTGATCTTGCTTAGGAGAAGACTCGAGACATGGTGAAATGAAGGTGAAAGGGTGTAGAGGATCAAAAGAACCAAGAGATGGAGGAGAGACATCATGAAAAGGATTGGGTGACATGGAGGTTTCTTGATCTTGATCTTTCTTTATATTTTTTTCTTTTTCATTCTTAGAGTCCTCTTGACATGAAGTCACTTCTAAGGACAAGGAAGCATGTTGGGATTGCATGGAAGATTTTGGAAAAGATGGTGAAGGACTAGTTGAAGTAGGCATTATATCACATAAAGGCTTAGGATAGCTTGAGTTTATTTAAGAGGTAGCACTTGAGGATAACTATAGGGAACTGTATGAAAAGTATTAGGATGTTTGTTGGATGAAGGATTTGAAATAGATTTGGAAGACTCAGAAGCTTTAGGAAATGTATGGGTATTGGAGGAAGTAGGGGATGGAAGGGAACCATCACAAGACAAAGGTCCTTCATTAACATAATCTTTCTTGAGAGTGTAATCTTTATTTTCAACATGAATGTTCTTAGAGGAATGATTCTTACAATATTGATGTTTCAAATCAACACAGTGCATTTTATAGTCCTTAGTAGTAGTAAATGGATCATAATCAAGGTATTGTTCACAAAACTCATCAAAGTCTCTTTCAAAATCAGAATCATAGGGATCACCATCATAGTCTCTCCAATAGGACATCCCATTTCTAGTAAGCATGAGCACATGACAAGGAGGACTCTTAGGAACAAAGGTTTCATAGGTATGACTATATGGTTCATCATCATAGCCATTATAATAGTCATCATAGTCATCAAAGGTGGGTGTGTCACTCTTTGTGGGAGAGGTATCACAAGGACTACCATATTGCTCATATTGAGGAGTAAGACTCTTGGGAGAAGTAGAAGAGGAACGAGATTGTGAAGAAGAGGAAAATGAAGACCTAGTGGAAGAAGAAGACTTGGATAATGAAGAATGTGAATAATGTCTAGAAGAGTTCTAGGGAGACTTGGAAGATGAGGAAGAATGAAAAGACTTAGATGATGAAGAATTTTTGGAAGAAGGAGGTCATGACATGATCATGTCTATGATCCTAGAAAAGGCATCTGATTCAATCATCTTTTCTTTTATTTTTGCCTTAAGTTTATCACCATTGCCATATCTAGAAACACTATTGGAGGAATAAAACTCTTCGAATTGAGCAATGAGTTTGAGATCATCTATTTTTAAGAAAGGTTCCATAACAAGATAGTTGAAATTCATGGTTCTCAAAGAGGATAAATCAAGCATGGAAGAGAAAGAAGAGATAAATAGAAGAAGGTAGACTAGAAAATAAGAGGAAAAGAATTAAGAAGATGTGAAGATTTTAGGAAGAAGAGGAAGAAGCATGAAGGAAGAAGAGAAAGGATGGAAATGGGAGACTAGGAAGACATGGGAGATGTAAAAGAAAGGTGACCAAGAGTCATTTTGTGAAATTTGATACCATTTGAGTTCATTTGGATGTTGAGCAACATGTCACGGCACCTAAGATCCAACCTGGACTAACCAAGGAAGACTGGGAATGGCAAGAATTAGCTTCAGCTTGCAGATAACTGTGAGACAACAAAATCAATTTGTGCAATAGTTTCTAGGCAAGCTGTGTGGCTCTTGACTAGTGAACATGAAAAACTCATTTTTGAAAGCAATTGGTCAATGTTTCAATTTGGCAAGTTCGATTTCACAATTCAGAATACAGTAATAGTAGATAATAGACAAGTTTGCAAATAGTAGGTGATCAAACATGTCATAAAAACTCTTGTGCAAGAGAAAAAGAAACCTTGCCAAGACAAGGAATTGTGATATCAAAATAAAAAATTCTATTACCACTACCGCAATGTTGAGTATGCAAGAACATTTATATGGGTATATCACAATGAGAACACTTCAAGCACTTTCTAGCCTAAAAAGACAATGGCTCAATACTTAACAACTTGGCCCACACTTGATGTCCCATTGCCTCACACAAAGTGGTTTCCCATAATAGATATTGTCTTTGTTGTGGAAGTGCCAATGACACAACCAAAGGAACACAGATGGTGAGTAATCTTGGGGTGATCCGGGTTATTCCACTTGGATCAATCCTTGCACCAAGAAGCTAAGTGGAAAAATAGGGTGGCCTCTATCTATGGTTCTTAGTAAGGGCTTCCGTTCATAACACCCCTCTTGTTCCCCAAAGGGACTCCTTACCTTGTGGCAAGTAATGGACCTCATGGCCTCAAGAGTACCTTAAACATTATTTCTTGACATTTTCCTCATGGTCACAATCCCATAAGTACTCACATCAAGCGAAGATAAGTGCTACGTCTACTAAGCTGTTGGTTCCCAAAATGGACTTTATGCTTTGACAAGCAACCAATACATCTACAGGTTTTAAGGATGGGTTAGATCCAAATATTGAGTTCTAAATATGAATGGACCAACTATAGGGACATGACTGCCCTCTGCACTTCTAGCTCTACAAAACCAAGGTGGGTGTACCTAATCCAGTAACACAAGACTTATTTCACTAATCAAGGATTTAAATATAACAGATAGATGGTAAGAAAGTGCTAAATGAGAACCACTCATTAATTGACTCTCCATTACCATAAGATGAGGCAAAACAGGTAGGTCATAAAAACATCAAGGATTTTGACATATTTATATCAAATGAGGGAGTAAAATAGAACCCTATCAAACATTGATCTCTATAAAAGGGACTCACTACTGACCAGTGTCTTATCCATTGGGTACCACCTCCACTGCAAGATTATTATACATAAACAAACATATTGAACTTTGAATGATCTTTATCCTTTGAAAATGATAATCACCCTGTGGTGGATTTTATCAAAGGAGTCCTAGATTCACACTACTTACTAGTATATCCTTATGTAAACCTTTAAAGAATTTATGTCATATTTAGAGCCTTTTAATCTGATCTTGGATCAGAGCTGAAGAATATAAACATACACATAGAGATTATCCATGCAACGAATTTTATCAATTCATAACTTAGAGAGAAATACACAAGGAGAGATATAAACTTAGGAACTTATTCAAATGTTATATCAGTATCATGTAAACAAAATGCTTTACATTGCAACTTTATGAATATTCAACTAGACTAGCAATATTGCTCTATACAAAAAACATGCCTAATACAGTCTACCATACCCTTGACTGAGAGCAAGGTCATTAGTCAGTGTTATGAGACTAAACAAAATAATAGAATTACATCTACTATGTAGCCCACAGAGCACTCAGGACCAAGAAAATCTGAAACTCCAGGAGTTAAGCACAGCTTCAAACCCTCTGTCGAGACCAGGATTTTGGAACCCTTTACAACAATGAGAAGATCTACATATATCCTTAGGAAGAGAAACCTAAAAGATATCTCTGTTATGACACCTGTTACTTCCAACAAGATAATTCTGTAAACAACTTCATTTTCCCACCAAAATTGACCTTGGAGACAAAAGCTCCTACTGCTCTTTTCTACTTCCCCAAAACTAATTTCTGATGATGCCAATGGAACCCTTGTTTCCCGCCATTTCCAATGGTATATTACACTTGCATATTTGAGTAAAAATTTCACCCAGAACATCATTTACAAATTTCAGCTCCTGTCACATTAAAAATTTTGAAAGTATGGATAGTCTGAACTTTCATATTTATTTTAAATGCTACACATAGATTTCATATTAGGTGGGTCCCACATGTGCCACATGTTGAAATCTGGTTCGCTTGGCTGACCACCTCATCTCCACCTGGATGCCACATTTGACCTTTGCCACATGGCACTGTTTGGTTGGCCTGTGTCTCCACCTAGACATTGAACAACAACCTCATTACCACCTCGCTGGAGTGCAACATGGTGGCCTAGCACATGATCACAAGGGCCGAAACTGGCCCTTGAGATCATGTGACCACTGTCGATGGTGGCATGAATCTCAAGGTCAGATTTCCTGCATAGATCATAATTTGGTCAAAAATAACCTTACCTTCGAATGCGGGACCCATCTTGCCGAGTCATCGCCAACTCACACTCCAAGTCCATGTGCAGCCTTGTCGCATGATCACATAGCTTGAAAGAGGCTCATGAGATCATGCAACAAACCGTCAACATAGCTTCTTCATTGACAGCAATCTCCTGTAGCCTTTATTGTTAAGACAACTACCTAGTTTCATGATCGCATGGCTTGAAAGAGGCCCATGTGAACATGCGACAAACCGTTAGCATTCATGACCCATCATTATTTTAAGGTCACTAGTGCCACTTCACTACTTTGTCATCACTCCATGACATGTGTCACCTTGTTATTAGTTAGCTAATCCATCCGAGCATCTAACTGTAACATCACAGCTGCATCATCACCTATGTCATGCGACCTCCCATGTCATCACCCGTGCCACGTGTCGACCCATCACATGATTGCATGGGCTGAAACTGGCCCTTGAGATCATGCGACAACCGTCAGATGGTGGCACAAATATCTAGGCCATTGACTTGTCCACCTATCCACTTCATCAAAATTGTTTACCTTTTGTGGGGCCTGCTGCTCTGTCACCGCCAACTCATCACCAATCGGGCACCTTGGTTTTCATGCACACAAGCAAGTCATCCAGCCTTGCATCCATACTTAGACAATACATTATTGTGTATTGTTTCTTTTAAATACCTCTTTTACTTTTCACATAGTGAATGTGGGATAACTAAAACTAAGAGCATAGCCAACCAGAACATTTGCCTAGCTCCTGTAATGCAAACCTTCCTCTTTTCCTTGCTTGCATGAGATCTCTATAAAACTGGCAGCCTCTTTCTTTTAAGCTGGCTTGTTTGGAAATTACACAAGCCATCCCTTTATTCATTTCCTATCCTTCAAATGATCAAAACTCTGCTAACTATGATTGAATTGATTGAATGATAGGTGTTACAAAACTTCTAGGATATTTTAGATCTTTGACAATCCTCCTTGCAAATATTGTAATCTTGGAATTTGGATTGTTTATGTTCCATATAAATGCATCCTTTAAATGATGTCCATCAATTTCAATGTCAAGGTGAATAGGAAGAAAGTTCTCCAATATTGGAGCTAGCATTGGATTGCTTACGCATATATTCTTAATTCTACACATCACTTGGCACACTCACCTTGCCATAGATAAAATCTTTATATGGTCACTCCAAATTTGGGCCAAATTTGGGAGTACCAATAGTGGCTCTATCTAGGGACATGTGCCCCTTGTGGGCACATAGAGAATTCTAAATCTCTTGGTGAAGCAAACCACTCAAAAAGGACAAACTTCTCGCTCTCTTCTCAAAATTAGGGAACCTTTATTGAAAGAAACACACCACATGACTGAAAGAAAAGGAACTATACAATGAGCACTTTATGTACAAATGGCCCAAAGCCATCAAACTGAAATCACCACTTACCCCTATCAAATAATTGATTCTCATTTCCATGGATTAGAGGTAAGCTAGAATTACCACTGTCATATGCCTGATTAATCATGCTGCAACTTCTTATCAGCGTATCATAGTAAAAACTATCAGCCTAATCATTATCCTTGAATACTTGGGAATCAACATAATAGTGCAAATGTTGATCATTATGTAACACAAAATTATTACATTCTTTGCAACCATTAACCAACTGAGAAGAAAAACAACCCAACTCTTTCACACAGCTGGAAACTGACATATCTTGGACACTAGCTTGCACAAAAGAAGAAAGCGTAGTCATAGTAAAAACTTGCAAACTATTCAAATAAAAACTTGATTGCAAAATATTGGAGACATCTTGTTGTTCAAAAATTTTATCAGCATTCTCTAAATCTAAAAATGTATTATCAATGAATGGCTCACTAGTCATTTGTAAATCTGAGAAAGAACATTCAGATTTATCATTTTCTTCAAAACAAGAATCAAGATTGGATTCTTTCATGCCATGTTCATCAGATTCAAAACTTATCTCTATGTATGAGTCTTCATACTCATCATATATAACTTCAGCAAGATTTTTACACTCATGTGCACTTTGATCTTGCACATCATTTGACTCAAAAGTAAGAAAGGAAGATTTAGGATATGTCTCAAACTTTGCAACCATCAACATGTCTTCATTATCAAAAAAAATATCAACTGGGTACCGCAAAGTGGAGTCTACATTTGGTGCATACCTTTGAAGATCAACAACCAATAATTTTGAAATTTGTTCACTATTCAAAGAACAATGGACCTCACCTTCATCTTCTTCTGATTTTTGCTGGATGTCACAATCATCTTCCTTGCTAGAAATAGGAATCAAGATCTCTTGGCTTGTATCATTTACTTCTGAGAAGTCACTACAACAACTTTCATCTGCCTCATAATCATCTCCTTGTTCTTTACACAAATATTTTTTATATTGCAAGAACAAGGTTGTCCTCTTATGCTGATAATAGGAAGGATCTACAAACTTAATGAGAACATTATTAATTGCAGATTCATCTTCAAAATCTTTATATTCACTAACTTCACTGTCAGCATCATAATCAGCATAACTATCACAAATAGAAACAACATCATCATTGGTGGACTCTTGATCATTGAAATGAAGAACAACCATTGCTTGTAGCCTCTGTTCTTCTTGCAACTACCAAAGGATAGCATCATTCTCAGCAATTTCTCTTTCGAGGATTTCAATCTTAATGAGTAGATCCTCATTATTAGCTTCATGAGTGATGTGATCAATAGAGACATTAATGTCCTGGTCTGGATTTTCATTTTTTATTTCACACCCATCCAAACCAACTCTTTCATCAAAATGTTCTATGAATGCTGCACTTAATAGCTCCCAAGGGATTGAAAATGATGGAAGGGATAAGAACCAATCCCTTTCATTATGTGAAAAAGATTGCACAAGCAACCTCATGGCAACATCCTCATGCTCAACATCCATCTCATCAAATAAATCCATGAAATTATCCACATGTTGACTTGTTGAAACTGATCCGTCAGCCATAAAACTTGGCCAGCCTTCCCCATCCTTAGTAGAAAACTCATGGGGGGAACCTTCAATGCCATCAAAACAAAAGGGCCTGTATTCCTCCATAAGGAACTACCCACTTACTTTCATCCCTTTATACTAGTGCTGAAAACTTGATAGGGAACATTCTTCACTACTGATTTTCATAAAAACAAGGTACATGAAAATCAAAATACATGGAAGTACTGCGGTTGAAAACTAGCTTGTTGATTGAGAAGCACGACAGATCTAGAGCTCTCTTTGTAGCTCCATCAAATTCTTTGCTTTGTAGAGTCACCACCTCCTTGAAGAGGAAAATATTGCACTTGCTTTTAGTATTTTCTTTCAATCAACACCAAACTTTGTCAGGACTTATACACTGTTTATCAGATCTGGATACATCATATCCTTTATTCTGAATTTGCACTGATCAAACAGAGAATTCTCAGAGTCACCACTCACAACTTGGTGAGATGATATTAAAACCTTTTGGATCTGACTCTAAACACTTCAATCGTAACCACTAGATAGATAAATAACCCAGCCAAGAGACTAGCTCAGCTTGTACCCGTGTTATTTAAACTTTACAATAACAGTTCCCTAGTAGAGTCACCATTTTGTTGGTTCCCAAAATGGACTTTATGCTTTGACAAACAACCAATACATCTACATGTTTTAAGGATGGGTTAGATCCAAATATTGATTTCTAAAGATGATTGGACCAACTATAGGGACATGACTGCCCTCTGCACTTCTGGCTCTCCAAAACCAAGGCGGGTGTACCTAATCCAGTAACACAAGACTTATTTCACTAATCACTGACTGGATTTAAATATAACAGATAGATGGTAAGAAAGTGTTGAATGAGAACCACTCATTCATTGACTCTCCATTACCATAAGATGAGGCAGAACAGGTAGGTCATAAAAACATCAAGGATTTTGACATATTTATATCAAATGGGGGAGTAAAATAGAACCCTATCAAACATTGATCTCTGTAAAAGGGACTCACTGCTAACCAGTGTCTTATCCATTGGGTAACACCTCCACTGCAAGATTGTTATACATAAACAAACATATTGAACTTTGAATGATCTTTATCCTTTGAAAATGCTAATCACCCTATGGTGGATTTTATCAAAGGAGTTCTAGATTCACACTACTTACTGGTATATCCTTATGTAAAACTTTAAAGAATTTATGTCATATCTAGAGCCTTTTAATATAATCCTAGATCAAAGCTGAAGAATATAAACATACACATAGAGATTATCCATGCAACGAATTTTATCAATTCATAACTTAGAGAGAAATACACAATGAGAGATATAAACTTAGGAACTTATTCAAATGTTATATCAGTATCATGTAAAAAAAATGCTTTACAGTACAACTTTATCAATATTCAACTAGACCAGCAATACTGCTCTATACAAAAAACATGCCTAATATAGTCTACCATACCCTAGACTAAGAGCAAGGTCATCAGTAGGTGTTATGAGACTAAACAGAAGAATAGAATTACATCTACTACCTAGCCCACAAAGCACTCAAGACCAAGAAAATCTGAAACTCTAGGAGTTAAGTACAGCTTCAAACCCTTTGTCGAGACAAAGATTTTGGAACCCTTTACAACAATGAGAAGATCTACATATATCCTCAGGAAGAGAAACCTAAAAGATATCTCTGCTATGACACCTGTTACTTCCAACAAGATAATTCTATAAACAACTTCATTTTCCCACCAAAATTGACCTCGGAGACAAAAGCTCCTACTGCTCTTTTCTGCTTGCCCAAAACTAATTTCTAATGACGCCAATGGAACCCTTGTTTCCCACTGTTTCCAATGGTATATTACACTTGCATATTTGGGTAAAAATTTCACCCGTAACATCATTTACAAATTTTAGCTCCTATCACATTAAAAATTTTGAAAGTATGCATAGTCTAAACTTTCATATTTGTTTTAAATGTTGCACATAGATTTCATATTAGGTGGGTCCCACATGTGCCACATGTTGAAATCTGGTTCGCTTGGCCGACCACCTCATCTCCACCTGGATGCCACATTTGACCTTTGCCACATGGCGGTATTTGGTTGGCCTGTGTCTCCACTTAGACATTGAACAACAACCTCATTGCCACCTCACCGGAGTGCCACATGGCGGCCTGGCGCATGATCACAAGGGCTAAAATTGGCCCTTGAGATCATGCGACCACCGTCGATGGTGGCATGAATCTCAAGGTCAGATTTCCTACACAGATCATAATTTGGTCAAAAATAACCTTACCTTCAAATGCGGGACCCATCTTGCCAAGTCATCGCCAACTCACACTCCAAGTCCATGTGCAGCCTTGTCGCATGATCGCATAGCTTGAAAGAGGCTCATGAGATCTTGTGTAATGCCCAAAAGTTCGGGACAAAACACAACCAACAATTTTTTTTTAAAAAAGTTATAAGTTTCACGTTCACAATGCGGGAAAAAAGTGCTATGACGAGGTCCAAAAGCGACAAGAGGTCAAACCTCAACAAAGTTGTTTTCCAAAGTATGCTAGATGAAAATTCAATATAATCGAAGTTTGTTAATCAACTTGACGATCAATTTCGTCAAACGTTAATCTATTAATCCTTTAGATTATCTAAGAGGAACAACATGTTTATTGTTAACATTATTCTTTAAATAGGTTAACCATTCCCAATTATGTAAATTTCAAGACCAATTTGATTATGAAAATTAAATTGAAAGCTAAAGAAAGATATTGAATATAATTTTCAATAGTCATCTATACCAATTTCTATTCAAAATGAATACATATTAATTCAATTAATGATTACATTATACCAATTAATCAATGTACCTTTTAACTAATTAATAAATCTAAAGGAAACATTATTTAATGATATTAAATCAATGATTATAATTAAATATTATATATATAAAATTAATTAATAATTATAATATATTAATCAATTAATATAGTTATTAATCAATTAATAAATCATAATATATTAATTAATAATATATACATATTATATAATTCATAATATTGAACATTTTGTAATTAACAAATAATAAATAAAACATTGCTGAAATAATAACTATCTATTGTTATTAACAAAACATTAATTTCAAAATAACATAATTAACTAACAACCTAAGCTAACTTAACAACCTACTCACTAAACTAAACATCCCACCAAGTCAACTAGCCTATCTCCCTACTCTTAGCACCCTAGAAATCTATCAAATCTTCCCTCCACACCACTTACCATCACAAGGACAAGGGAGGGGTGCGCAATTTAAGAGAGGGAAGAAAATTTATTTCAAAATTTCAAACTTCCCCAAAAGCCTGCGCCCAAACCTGCGCTTGGAAAGAGGAGAGGCATGGGGAGTAAGTGGGAAGTGGGTCCCACCACTTACTCTTGTCCAAGGGAAGCTCCATTCACAATTTAAATTAATTGCTAGGCATGGGCTAGCAAAGGCATGCGTAGGTTTTGGAGACTAAAAGGTAAGAGCATTTAGTAAAAGGTAAGAGATGACAGCAAAAGGACATTCCCACTGTCCAATGAATTTGGTTTGAAATAAATACAAAGACTATGCAACCCTTCACATGCGCCTAGTAAAGGGGGAGAATTAAAAAGGTAAGGGGGTAAAGTAGATTAATATTTTATTTTTTAATATATATTGAGGTGGCAAGATTTAATATTATAAAATGACTGTGGTATGGATTTTGTATGGGATTTTTATCCCATACAAAATCCAGAGAGCATTTTGCTCTCTTAAAATCCGGAGAGTGTTATTTTGCTTGCATTATTTTTACATCTTCTTGCAAACTATGAGTAGTATACCTTAATCATTTAATTAGTCTCCTTAATGCATAAGGAAGTATATTGTCTTAAGATTGATAGAGTATTAATAAGGGTTAAATATAGTTTGATTGCAAATCAATTGAGATATCAACATATAAATTAATTTGTTCATTCCTTCATAGATGTTTCATTACAATTGATAGGTCTAAAAGAGTGATATGAATCAAATGGAGATTATTTTCAATGATCATGACATTTAAATCATCATATATGAATCTGCAATATTCCTACTTCAACCAAAATATGAAATCTTATTGAAATTGATACAATATCTATTCTATCAATATTGAGAACTCATTGCAAAAAGGAGAGTAATTTCAACTATATCCTTTATCTATTCTATCAACTTTGATTTTCATTTCACAAGAAGGAATAACTTCATTATCTCAAGAAGTAGAATACATTGGATATGGAAGAAATGATTCATCATTTTCAATATAGTCATCTCCTCAACTAAAATACATATTCTTTGTGATAAAGAAGTATTCACATTTACAACTAATTAATCCAAACTGGTGTAGATACTCAATGAGAGTTCAAGATGGAATAACAAAACTCATCTTCATTACTAATCTCTTACAACTTCACAATAGCCAAAAGGCATACAAACAACATTACAAAATACAACAAGAAGATGATCTTCAACAAGGATCAACAATACCACATCATAGGATAATTCTACACCAAGAGAGTGGACTTTTTCAAGCATCATCCACATGAGTCCTGACATCCAAACCTGCAAATAAAAAAGATGGAGAACCATGGGTGCTCACCACCCAACCTAGGTCTCTTATGAGACCACCCTCGAGCTTGGAGAACCAAGGCTAAATGGGTATGCAACAAGATCAACAAGATGCTCACAAACAATATACACAATGCACATACGACAAATTACTCCCTTCCAAGGTTACACAAATGAGTCTTACAAGCTCATTGAGAGGGTGGAGGTGGGCTTTTCCAAGGGGAGAATTCCATTACATACAAATTTTCTCACCATGAGTATTCAAATGCCTCTTCAAGGCTACATATCCAAATGCCTCTTCAAGGCTACATATCCATGCATATCCAAATGCCTCTTCATACACATACTTTGCTTAACATCCTCTTTAAAATACAAGAATGCAATGGCTTCCATGGTGCCCATACACCATGGACTTATCCCTCTTCTCCAAGAGAAGAGAATCTCACCTCATGGAGAGCCCAACTAACCCCTCCTCCCATAGGCCACTTCTTCCCTTCCCAAAGGGTGAGTAATGCCTCACACCCATAAACAAGAACTCCCTCAATCAAGCAAAAAGAACAAGATCAAACCATGAAATCAAAACCCAAAATCCCTCCATTACAACACATTGTCACAACAAGAACCAAGATTCATATGCATGAGAAAGAAAAATATAAGTTAATCTAAAGAGCAAGTAGAAAGGCTTCCATGAGAAGAGTAACCAACCTCCATAAGTGTGATGGAAATGGAAATTTGAGAAGAGCTTATCCACTATCCTTCCTCAATCCAAACCCTAATGTCTCCAAATGTGGAGAGTGGGTGAACACCCACTAAAATCTCCTAAGGGCCTCTAAAAAGGCCTCCAAATCTCTACCCACCCACCATCCATAAATGCAGACTTGACTCTATGGCCTTGTTGTCTTCCCTTGTCCCCTCATGATAAATGCACGATTGAAAGAAAAGGTGGAGTTGGGTAAAGATCATGACTTATCCAATTTCGAAGTTGAGGGCAAATGGGTCATAAAATAGGTTACCAAGGTCACTAGGGAATTAGGGACATGCTTAAAACCTTCTTAACTCATAACCCTATCCATAAGGTACTTAAATTATGCCAAAAATGACCCTTAGAACCCCTTATTGGCCTCTAGAAGTGACTAGAACAAGGATGAATTAAAACAAGCACATAACAAGTGTCAAATGACACTAACAATTACACATTACATACCCAAGGTCATGTCATGGATGACAACAAGAAATTAACTAATAACACACATGCAAAAATCCACATTTACCAGGAGTTCACATTACAACGAGGCTTTTAATCCCATATCGAATTAAGCTTTGGCTTACTCAATTCACATATGTTTAACCTTGGTTTTCTGATTAATTCCATGGTTCTCTTACCTGCACACTCCTCAATGCAGCATCAATAATTCAAGGAAGAAAAACCAATAGGAATAAACATATAAGATATAACATCTTCAATTTAATCAAAATTCAATTGCTTAGTTTCAATTTCATAATTCAATTGCCTCTCTAATGCCTACTAATCTTGTAATTCAATTGAAATCATGATCATCAATAATCTAACATCATCACAAGGTAATCATCAATTACTCATAACATCAATGCAGCGAAGATGTCTAACATGATATTCATTTGCAACATAGAATTCGATTGCATTCTTACAATCGCTTTCTCATAATTCATGATTCAATGCATACATCTAATCACTTTCATATAGTGCATAATTTAATTGCATATAATTTTATACACATAAGTTATAATTTCTACTACGTACTCAAAGTCACATAAAGTACAATGCCCACATATAGATCATAATCCAAATTCAAGCTTGCAAACATATAGAATACATTCATTATTTCAATTCAATTCAATCTACATAATTTGATTGCATAAGTTCATAATACTCCTAATCTCAAAGATTCTCAATTTTCCTTAGCATGATATTTAAGATAAATCGATAGTTCAACATCAGTAAGGGGGTAACCATAACAATCAGGTCCTATAAAATTCGTATCACAAGTATGATTAAATTTCCTAATCTAGGAAAACAAAATGCAGAATAATCCTATTAGTCTAGGATCTAACAAATCCTTGTTCAGGGTTCTAAGAATATCACCAAAATGTCACTATGGTATAACCATATAATACATCATCAAAACATTACTCATCCTCCTCGTAGGAGTTACTAGAATCATCACATCAACTTATTAATTTAATCCAAGATAAACTTAAGACTTAACACATACTAATTTGGCATTTACATCTCGACTTCTTGAAACTAATCCTTTCGACAAAAGTACTCAAAGGAGCCTTAATAGTCTAGCTGAACGTATGATCTGTAGGGTAACATATTGCATCCAAGATTCACTTACATAATTAATAACCTAGAGATATCACCTCTGTCATAGTGACACTTAGTTGATAGGTACTGATATGAAGGTATAATTCCATTAGGGATTTACCATTCATCCAGCTACTACAACACCCCTTAATCTTCCGTCATCGAAGTGTCGAGGAAAAGGTGGAAACAGGTTGGGCCTTACATCATGCGATAAACCATCAACATAGCTTCTTCATTGGCAGCAATCTCCTGCAGCCTTTATTGTTAAGATAGCTACCTAGTCGCATGATCGCATGGCTTGAAAGAGGCCCATGCGAACATGCGACAAACCATTAGCATTCACGACCCATCATTATTTTAAGGTCACCGATGCCACTTCACTGCTTTATCATCATGTCACTTTGTTATTAGTTGGCTAATCCATCCGAGCATCTAACTGCAACATCATAGCCACGTCATCACCTGTGTCATGTGAACTCCCATGTCATCACCCATGCCATGTGTCAGCCCGTCGCATGATCGCATGGGCTGAAACTAGCCCTTGAGATCATGCGACAACCATCAAATGGTGGCACAAATCTCGAGGCCATCAACTTGTCCACCTGTCCACTTCATCAAAATTGCTTACCTTTTATGGGGCCTACTGCTCTATCACCACCAACTCATCACCAATCAGGCACCTTGGTTTTCATGCACACAAGAAAGTCATCTAGCCTTGCGTCCATACTTAGACAATACATTATTATGTATTGTTTCCTTTAAATACCTCTTTTACTTTTCACATAGCGAATGTGGGATAACTAAAACTAAGAGCACAACCCACAAGAACATTTTCTCGGCTCCTACAATGCAAACCTTCCTCTTTTCCTTTCTTGCATGAGCTCTCTATAAAACTGGAAGCCTCTTTCTTTTAAGCTGGCTTGTTTGGCAATTACACAAGCCATCCCTTTATTCATTTCCTATCCTTCAAATGATCAAAACTCTACTAACTATGATTGAATTGATTAAATGATAGGTGTTACAAAACTTCCAGGATATTTTAGATCTTTGATAGTCATCCTTGCAAATACTATAATCTCAGAATTTGGATCGTTTATGTTCCATATAAATGCATCCTTTAAACGATGTCCATCAATTTCAATGTCAAGGTGAATAGGAAGCAAGTTCTCCAATATTGGAGCTAGCATTGGATTGCTTACGCATATATTCTTAATTCTACACATCACTTGGCACACTCACCTTGCCATAGATAAAATCTTTATATGGTCACTCCAAATTTGGGCCAAATTTGAGAGTACCAACACAAGGTTTTGTGTCCCTGATAGCCTTGAGTTTATAGTGGGTTGGAATAGCTGACAATAAGCTTATCCCCACTTGGGTCATTCCGCTTGATTGCTCAAGAGTAGGCCCACTAAAGGATTCTAAGAACTAATAAAAAAGTGGATCAAGTTGTTAGGTTCAAGGTTTTTGTTTCACCACAAAGGTGAAGAGCATACTCCCCTATCTCAAAGTTTCTCCCAAACACACCAAAAAGAGGTTCAATTACCCTCTTGCTTTCAAAATCCAAAGATGGGTCAAGATTTTTTGGTTCACCACAAGAGTGAAGAGCATACTTCTCCTACCACCCAAGAATTCCTACAACAAGATATTATGTTCTTATGAAATGAAACAACTAGTAATTTCCACACTTGAAATGAAATAAATAACAAGCACTTTTTTTTTTTCAATGCTTTTGGGCATCCCTACAAAAAATGTTAGTAGCCCTTGTGCATGCAATTTTTTGGCAAAATATTTGAGCAAGAGGCACCTACAACCACAACTTGTTAGCTCCACAAAGAGTTAGCACATAAAAACCAATAAGAATCTGCAAATAAGCCTCCGTTTTACAACAGTAAATCAAAATCTGAAAGTAAGAACACATGCAGTGAGTTAGAACATAGAATTTAATAATCTGATAGCAAAATTAAACAAAAAATACCAGGTGGCATTTAACAGCTAATGTGCATCATTTAAAAGCTGGCAGGCGTGATCAAAATACTCATAGGCATAATCAGACTGTTCATAGGCATGATCAAAATGTGCACAAGTGGCAACAAAATGTGCCTAGGCATGATCAAAATGTGTATAGGCCTAAACAAAATGTGCATAGGCAGCAATAGAATGTGCATAGGCGTGATCAAAATGTGCATAGGCATGATCAAAATGTGCATAGGTGGCAACTGAATGTGCGTAGGCGTTAACAAAATGTGCATAGGCATGATCAAAATGTGCATAGGTGGCAATAGAATGTGCGTAGGCGTGAACAAAATGTGCATAGGCGTGAATAGAATGTGCACAGGCATGAATAGAATGTGCATAGGCATGAACAAAATTTGCACAGGCATGAACATAATGTACACATGCATGAATAGAATGTGCACAGGCATCGTCAAATTTCTCGTCAGCGGCGTTAGAATTCTCGTAGGTGGCATTTCTCTTGTTTGCGTAAATTTGATGAAAAAGTGACGCTGAAAATATACAGAACTTGATAAAAATGAAGAGAATGAGGCTCAAGGCCCCACGGTGGGTGTAAAAAATGTACACACTAAATAGTGCACTTCTCTAAGTCATTACTTCCAAGGGAATCCATGAATGGGAACCTTGAGAAAGTGACCTAGAGATCCCTATGAATGGAGTTGCAAAAATTTTAAGATTGCTCTCAGCTAGAGCTATAAAACTTATGACCTTGCTAGTCAACCACACAATGGGAGATTCAATGAAGACAAGGGAAAGAATGCCAATACCCTCAAGAATCAAGGTGAAATGCAATGCAATGTTATACTAGAAATGAAGATGCAAGCTATGCAAACTAAGCTATGAAATGAAATGAAAGTGTTACAATCCTTCCTAATTAAGCTAGATGAATTAATCTAAAGCATAAAGGAAACTAAGCTATGTATGCCATGATAATGAAACTAAAATGCAAGAATGAAACTAAGAATAGCATGTAAATGTGAAACCTAAGAATGCTCCAAATCTCCAAAGCTCCAAAGTCACCTAGAAAACCTACAGCCTAACATTAGCATAAAAAGATGGATCATGAAAATGAAGAAGAGAGCTCTTCTTTTATAGTAAATGAAAATCAACGGACGATGGAGATTAAGAGGCAAAAGATTAATCAACGGTGGAGCATAAAAGAGGAGCAATCCATGTGCACAAATATCCTCCAATGAGAAAATAAGAGTTGACTTTTGTGTCCATATAAGACAAAAAGTTCTTTTCTTCTTTTTATAAAATAAGAATAATCCTTTATTTGTGCAACTTAGGATAAGAGGAAAGGGGGGATTTTTATTTAATAAAATGGGAGGAAATTCTTTTTAAATAAATAAAAAATTTAGGATAAAATGGTTAGCTCATAGAAAAATGATAAAAAAGGATTTGATCAAGGAAATTGATATAATTGCGAAAATGTTGATTTTTCAAAATATTGATTCAGGGATTTGATAAATTGCTGAATGGGGGCCCAAAGTTTAGGTGACCATTTTAGGGTGCATACAAAAACAAGTGTTGGAAGGAATGAATGAGGTGATGATTGATTGAGTGATTATATATTGTAACAACACTAGTGCTATAAACATTTTTAAGAATCGAGTGGTGCATTAAAAAAAAAAAGAACATATCTATTAAGTATCACTATTTGAGGGAACAAGTACAAGAAAAGTAAATGAAATTAGAATTTGTGAAGTCTAAAGAACAACTTGTTGATATATTTACCATGCCCTTACCGAAGGACACTTTTGAGTACTTGAGGACTAGACTAGGTGTTTGTCCCCTGTCTATCAGTCACTAAGGTGATCAGGAGGTTGCATCAACCTATACCTTATCAGAAAAATTATTCATGTTGATGCACATAGATCACACTTTAGGATTTCTAAGGTTGTGAAAGATTTTAGAAGCTAGAACATAAAATTGTATATCAGTACATGAAGATACTTGATTTGGACCGAACAATAGAGAACAACTTGGCTACTACAGAGTTGTTTATTTTCTTTGGCATTGTTGTCAAAGGGAGATAAATTTATATGAAATATTTGTTGACAAGAACATACAAAGAGAGAAAGAATCAGAGAACTGAAGAAGATCAAATCTGCAGGGAGAGTCTACATGTAATGTTGTTTGTAGTGATTAAACATATTAAATATCAAGCTAGGGAGAGCTTACCGAGCTACAACATTTACCTATATAGTTGTAGAACAAATGTTTGGTATGGTATGACATATTTCATATTGTTTGTGTTGCCATCAATGCCAAAGGGAGAGATTGATGATCTACAACTGATTGAATATCTTGATGAACTGAACTAACAATAATTATAAATCACTGAGCTATTAAAATGATATGTAAGATGATTAAATCAGTCAATATATTGTCATCGATTTCAACTAGTTTTGACTATACTTATCATGATAGTTACAAATATCTGAACATATGTAGAAGGAATAAATGACACATCTACATAAGAAAAATATGGATATGATAGATAAGGATAAGGTATATATTGGGTAACTTATTGATGAGTCTATGGCATTATATTATTGACTTGAGCATGTTACATTATTTTATTATGAAGAAGAGATTAGAATTGAACAAGTTAATGTGGTCAATAATTAAAGATTTATGTATACACCAAGTCAATCTTGTGTATACTGAGTGATAGTAATAACCAAGTTAGTTATGACGAAGGCATTCAGTATTAATCAAGTATGGATGAAAATATTAAATGTTATAATAGCCAACTAAAGTTGATGAGCTGGAAATTGCTTATGATTCCAAGGTAACCAGTGAAGTTTGTTATAAGATCCAAAAATGACAAAATTTAGAGATGATCTAAGAGAAGAGAATGAAATGTGTCATTGACACATCTATCGAGGAAGTTTGAAGTGGCAAAATGGACGAAGGAGATTAAGAGGAAAAATTTAATGACTGATATGAAAATGATTTACACATCTATTTAAGAGACATGAGATTCATTGTTAAACTATGCCGGATGAATAGAGACTACAAAAGATTTCACGTGAAGATATTTTTTCATGCATTCCTAATCAAACTAGTTACAAATAGAACTTAGTTGTAGGCATAATTGAGCGTTAGAGATATATATACACCGAGTGAAGTAAGTTAAAGGATATGAGGAAGTAAATTGATTATTGATCAAAAGAGTTTTTATGAGCTTAGCATAGATCTGAATACTTGCAAATTAAGTTGTATTTGAATCTGATCACTACTATATCATTTCAACCATTGTTATAGAAAAATCTCTTAAACTGAGTGGACTTAATAGTCTTTTGTATTTCCATATGACATTCAAGGAATGTTAATTTTTATCTTGTTGACCCCATAGTGAATGCTAGTCAAAACTTAACTGTTAGTGATAAATCCTTTAACCAGGTCACACCTAATAGTGTACATTGTAACCTTTCACATGGTTGGCTCCTAATTGAGCTCACTTCAAAAGTATGAAATATTTTTGGGTTACCAATCCCATGTGGTTTTTCCCTTAGCAGGGTTTCCACATTAAATTATTGTGTTATGTGTTATTTGTTATGATGGTTTTTCTATCATACTTTACATTTTGTATGTTTGATTAATTGGTGAAGACAGTTTGGATAATTACTAGTATTTGGTAAATGAACAGAAAGATAGTTATTTTATATTACTGAGCATTTTTACTTGTTGAAAAAGTATGTAGAAGTACATCTGAGAGTTTGGGACTGTAGGATAATTGATTTAATTGATTCACCCCCCCCCCTCAATTATCTAACAGGAAGGTCCTACTACTTTGGGCTCGACATAATGTACTAAAAATAAAGGCTCTTTCTTGAATATATAAAAAGAATTAAACTAGGAGTTAAAGGAGGTTAAGGCCCTCTCTCTATCTTATGGCCTTTGTTATTTTCTAGGTTTCTATGGGGATTTCTTGTAATTTTTCTTTGTCGGTTCTTTCCTTAGTTTAGTTGCTAGGATTTTTGCTAGTAGAATTTGGTCTAACTTTGGGCTTGATGTAAGGGTTTGGGTGTTGGAATTTTATATTAATTTAGATTACCCTTTAGTTTAGAGTAATAAATAAATAGTTAGTTTAATGTTAGTTTCTGGGAAGTTGCATTCCCGTAAGTAGTTATTCACAATAGAAAAAAAAAAAGGCTTTAAAAAGCCAGTAAGATTGTATTGTAAATAATTCTATTGAAATCTGAATATATCTTATTTTAAATTCAATAAATCATGCTCTTTTGTTTTTACATTTGGTATCAAATAAGTTATGAGGGTAGTTAACGAGAGCATAGAATCATAAATATAAAATGGGATGGATGCTCATGAGAAATGTCATTTCTTGCAAGACCAATAGAAAGGCCAACACATCATTTTAAAGTTGCGGGATAATGTTTTGAGTGTATATGTAGCAGTAGGATTTCTTTGGTGTTTGGATTTTATAGTGTAAATTTCTCTCTAGCTTCTATATTATTTTCAAAATGATGTTGTTGAAATCCTTGTGGGCCTATAGCCTCTAGAAAATAATCTCTCTTTTTTCTATGTCCCTCGTAATGTTACTGGTTTTTTCATCTACACTACGGAGAAGAGAGAAATACAATGGTATAATAGTATCAATTATGAAGCTTTGAACGATGAACTAATGCAAAATAATAGAAGTTGATGCATTCATGAGGATTGGTTATGCAAGGGAACCATTATTGGTTTCAAAAATGAGGCTAAAGTAAACAATTTAACTTATTTTGGTTACATATTGAACAAAGGAACAAACCAATCATTTACACTAGATGTTGAATATAGTTGGACATGTAGAGAGTTACTAATCCCATTCTTGGGAGCGAGCCAAAGATGAAAAATATCAAAACATTCCAATATATATAGGAATGTCATGTTGGTGTAAAATTTACAATGCTTGGTGGACATTCACGGTAGAAGTAGAATTGTTGTAAGCTTTGGAAAATATAACTCATGGGATGTTTGTGGCTTAGCGAAAGTGCACTGCTAGATAGTTTCTCAATGATAATAGTTGTGTATATATTTCTATTGTGGTTTCCATGAGTATGACTCTCTTTATCAATAAGTTTATGATATTAATGTGTTAAAAAAGGATTGTGGTTTATATCACTCTCATCTTGTGGTTCAAGAAATATTGGAGAATTTTTTATTATTTTATAGCACCAAGAAATCATTCACATGGAGAAAAGAAGTGAAGTGAATAGAGAAGATTTCATATTGTTTGTGTATGATTGTAGAAGCAGATAAATGTGATAGATTGTAAAAAGTGACATTTTCATTGAATCGATATGGGTCTATCATTTGAAGGAACCATCATCATCTTTGTTACATGTAAAAATGCACTCAAGGAATCACATGAATCAATAGAAAAATAAAGAGTTACAAGAGGCTGGAGGAAACAAAGGTAAGAGGTTTTCTATCATCCTAAGATAGATTATCACTCATGGATGATTCATTGCATGAGAAGCAATCTATTTGTGTCCCTAAAAAGCCAGGGCTTGGCAGATTCATCCCTAAAGAGAAGAGGGGGCTTAACTTAATTATGTCCCTAAAGAGAAGAGGGGGCTTGGAAGCATGATTTTTGTGTGTGTGAAAATTGTACCTGATCTGTAGACACAACACTTCAGTAAAACATTAGAGGTTAGCAAAAATCAAAATCGTGCAAAATTGAAATCTAATTTAACCAAGCGATTTACTGCCTTCTAGTAGGTGCGAGATTAATGTTCTCATATTGTTATCGAGATCAGTGACCTAGACGACACCTAAATGAAGGATTTGAATGCAATTGATCTATTTTTTTGATATTTTCTATGCAATAATAATGAAAAATTGATATGAATCTATGCTAATATAAAATTGATCTATGAATCTAAATGAATGCAAAACAAGATTGATCTCACAAAGGTGTCAATTCGCAAGAGCTTTGATTTTCCCAATTCCAATTCTCCAACGTGATTGTGCAAAAATATGAGATGATTTGGGATGAACTGAAGCCTTGTTTTTATAGAAATCCAGGACTTTAGAGGTGCATGGATAAAAGCCATAAATCACTCAAATAACTTAGCTTGATTTTTGAGTTATTTTTAAATAAAGATAATTAAGTCACGAAAATCATGCAAAAGCATAGTTCAACTCGAATTAGAAGTTTAGGTTAACTTTAAAACTCAAAAAGATGTTGAGTTTCAAAAAGTTAACAACTTGCATTGATTTTCCAATTTGAGTTTAACTGGTCCTTGAATATGCACATGGATAATTATGATTTAATAAATAAATAAAGTGATTTATTCTCAACTTAACTGATTTTTGAAATAAAATAATTAATTTATGGGTTAATCAACTATTTTATCAAACTTTTATTAAAAACTATATTATTAAATAATGACAACTTGCTTTAATTAATTAAATAAGAATTTAAACAATTATTCATAAGATATTGGATTTATTGTCAAAATTAAATAATATAATTAATAATAGATAGAATTAAATTTAATTACATAATTAAGTGGCAAGATATTAAATCTAATTAATTAAATATGAAAATATTCAATTAATCAAACTTAGGATAAATGTGATTTATCGCCAAATAATCATTAAATTAAAGATAATTAAGATAATTAGGAATATTGCTAGGAATATTCCCCGATGCAGAATTTAAGATAATCAATTAGGATTCGACGATGTTTAGATGTGCCTTAGGTTAGGACTTTGATGTCAATTTCATTCAAATTGTTGATATAGGAGATTAATGAACTTATAGCCCATTTTTGGGTTATTACATTTTGCCCCTCTTTGAATTACTGTGTGAAGCGCAGTGGTTCAAAGAAAGTCTGTGTTTGATAGAGATATGAAACTGATTCAAAATTGATAATTGATATGAGACAGAAGCTAATTGATATTGATTTGATATGAAGATAATAGGTCCTGAATGACCAAAGATAGTGTTCACTGTAACAGCGATGAACCGAGGATTGAGAAAAAAGTGTCAAAGTGCCTGATTCCAAACCTTAGGATTGCTAAGAAGTGAGTGACTGGTTCTAGACTCGATTGTCTTAGCAAAACTAGCAGGTATCACATTTGAATCCTTTAGTTACCGAAGAACCAAGGAAAGAACACTATGATCCGATGGTTGCAAAAAATGATACAGTTTACAAGATTAGGAGAATACCAGATTGATATGGATCTTGATGAATCTGATATGCCCCAAGTGATGATAGATTTGCCCCAAGCGATGAGGACTTTTGATGATTCAGCAACTAGACATGGTTGTTGTCTTGATTACTGAGGAAAGATTGATAGAATTTGATTTACAGACTTTGAATCATGTCCAATACCATGCCCCCTTCGGGATTAAAATTGAAATTTGACAAGAAAAGTCAGCGTTGATAGTTTAGAAGTATGTTAATTGATTTGAGAAGTGGTTAAAGACGTCTAGGAATGTATTCTACATCGTTTAGAGGTCTAGATAACCAAGTTTGACTAGGTTAAACCATGAGTTGATCATAGTTGAAATTTTGATAGTTTGATGTAAGATAATCAGTTAAGTTGAATACTGGATTTCTGTGATGATCGAAGGTTGAATATGCAAGTATATAATAATATGAATGATCTTAGATTTCAATTTTGATCCCGAAAAAGGATTCTACTTGCTGTTTCATTGGAGGAACCTTCGTGTGAGATTTAGCTCTTGTTAAATTTGAAGATGCGAGTGGAGAATTGTTTAAGCATTGAAGTTCATTTAGCCATTGTGAGATCATGCAACATGAAAAATACAAAGAGACATGCAAAATGAAATGCAACCTAAGACCTAGGACCTAGTCACTGATCATGTGTCAATTTTTTATCATCATTGAACTTTTAGGTAACCGGATAAATCAATACAATGTCTACTAGCTATGAAACCATGGACATATGAATATCGATTTGTATGCACAAGAATCAATACAACACCCACTGGTCAACAACCATGGATATATGAATATTGATTTTGTTTTTGGAATGTTAGATTAGATATAAGCACCAAGGCATAAACGCTAGGATGACCTGAATATCATGTCCATTTTGATATAGAAATTTGTATAAGCATTAAAACATAAACATCGTGATGACCAGAATACACCTTGCATTAACAAACACATCAAACATCCAAGAGATTATTCTAAATCCAATGTGAATTACCCGTAGTGACCCTTTATCATTCACATCCTTAGGTAAGATCATGTTTCACAGTAGGAGAAAGAACTCACTCAAAAAGACAATAGTTAGATCAATACTTCTTTGAATCATCTGGGTATCAATGGTCGAGGTATGCATGGCCATCCAATTCAAGATAGAGGCTCTTAGAGTCAGACACCATTTCAATCCAGAATTTCCAAAGTTGTTAGATTTTCACATACAAGCAGAAGACAAAGAAAAGATTATGCCCCAGTCATCACTCTCTAAATCCTGTAAAGGACATCATCGAAGGGCTCAAAGGGACACAATATGCAAAAATCTCAATGTGAATCAATAAGCATACAAGGAGATAAAAGCATGTAAAAAAGCATACATTGTTTTCAATTTGTGTTTGTTGTTATTGTTGTAGATGCAAAATCCTTTCTGGAGACAAGACTGACTGACTGACTCACATGAAGCTTCAAAAGGACTCTGACTAGATAAGACACATCTAAGATATACTAGAGGCCATACGATATGACATTGATTGCCCCCAAGTTTGAACATTGATAAGATATAGACGCTTGAGCAGATTGGGGGACAAACTAACTTATTGAAAACTGGAAATGCAAAAACAAACCGGGAGATATGTACAAACTAAAGCAAGACTAAAAGCTGGGAAAGACCAAGATTGCACTGATAGATGAAGCATTTTGAAACAAGTGGTGCCCATTTGCCAGGTTTTCACCATCTTGGTAGAGATTCTATTTTTGCTACCAAGGTGCATGTTTCCAGGTTTTCACCAAGGTATGTTTTTTTTTTGTTTTTTTTTTAATTTTTCAATTTTTTTGTACTTTTGATATTTTTAAATTTTTTTGTGAATCATCAAAGTGCCTATTGCTAGGTTTTCACCAAGATGTTCATTTTTTTAGGACTTTTCCGATTTTTATAATTATTTCAAGACATTTTACCATAGACTGAATGCCTTAGGCATAGAATTTCTTTAGATGGAGAACGTTGATTGGTTCTCAGAGCTATTCTCCTTCAGTCGTTGAGAGTTGATAGGCACCAGAGCCAAAAGTAGTAGTGATTACAAAGGGACCTAGCCAATTGGGTTTGAACTTCCCCTTGCGTTCTCGATGTGATTGATTTTTAGGATTTTCTCTCAAGACTAGATCACCAACCTAAAATTCTTTGTGTCTGACTTTCTTGTTGTAGCCTCTAGACATTCTCTTCTAATATACTTTGATATGATCATATGCTGCTTATCTGTGCTCATCTAGTAGTTCCAGTTCTTGTAACCTAGACACTCTATAGTCATCATCAGTTACTAGACCATGCATTCTAATTCAGAGTGATGGGATTTCAACCTCAATAGGCAGTACCGCTTTAGACCCATAAACTAAAGTGAAAGGTGTAGCCCCTGTAGGTGTTCTGATACTTGTTTTGTAGGCCCATAGAGCTAGATTAATCATGAGATGCCACTCTCTACCAGTTTTGTTTACTATTCTGTGCAAGATCTTTAATAAATTTTTGTTAGAAGCCTTTTCTTGGCCATTCCCTTGTGGATAGTAGATAGAAGACCAATGTTGGGTGATTTTGAACTTGGCACATAGATCATTGAGGTTTTTATTCTTGAATTGCCCACTGTTATCTATGATTATGGAATGAGGTATCCCATATCTACATATGATATAGTCCAATATGAACATAGATATCTATTTCCCTGTTGCTTGTGTCAAAGGGACTGCCTCTACCCATTTTGTAAAATAATCTATGGCTGTGATTATATGGGTATGTCCATTAAAAGAATGAGGATGAATCATCTCGATAAGATCAAATGCCCATTGATGGAAAGGCCATTGTGTTGTAAAGGGGATTAGATCCCTCCCTGGAGCATGAATTAGGTTGCCATGTACTTGACACTTTTGACAATTCTTAGCAAATTTGATAGCCTCTTTCTCCATTTCAAGCCAATAGTACCCAGCCCTAATAAGTTTTCGAGCTAGTGTTAAACCATTCGATTGTGACCCACAAATATCATCATGGACTTCCTCTAATGCACGTTGAGACTCTTCCCATTCTAAAAATCTAAGTAGCGTACCATCTAGACCTCATTTGTATAGATCATTACCAATGATGACATATCGGGAGGCATTATGGATAAGGTATCTCTTTTCATGATGGTTGAAGGTATCGGGGATGATTTGGTCTTGGAGATAGGAAAAAAGGTTTTTATATCTAGATGAATCATGACCTACAATACTGCAGATCATGCAGGTTTCAAGGGAGTCATATGCAGGATAAGATAGTGCTTCCACCAGAAACTCATAGCGTAGCTCATGTTCAGGCTGCTGTAATAAAGTAGATAGTGTTGCCATTACATCGGCAGCCTTGTTCTCCGTTCTAGGAATTTGCTCAAATGTGATAGATATGAAATATTTCTTAAGATCATCTACCATTCTCTTGTAAGGAATGATCTTTTCATCTTTAGTTTGGTACACATCATTGACTTGATGAATAACAAGTTGAGAGTCTCCATGAATGTGTAGCTCTGTTACTCTCCATTCAATTGCTATTTTTATACCATTCAAAAGGGCTTCATATTCTACAATATTGTTTGTGTAGGGGAACTTTAGTCTGAATGCTTTTGGGATGGAGTATCCTTGAGGAGTTATGAACAATATGCCTACTCCAGATCCATTATGTGTATAGGAGCCATCAAAGAACAATTTCCATTCTCTAGAAGATAGGTGCATAATAGAGGAGTCTAGAAATTCCATTTGCATTGGTGTGTCATCAAACATGAGTGCATCTGCTAGTTGATTAGCAATAACTTGACCTTTTATAGCTTTTCTTTCCATGTATTCAATGTCAAATTCACTTAAGAGCATAACCCATTTAGCTAATCTACCGGTGAGGGTAGCTTTGCTTAGTAGGTATTTTAGTGGATCAATTTTTGCTACTAGATGCGTGGTATGAGCTAACATATAGTGTCTCAGTTTCTGTGATGCAAAGATCACAGTGAGACAAGCTTTCTCAATCATAGAATAGTTCTTTTCATATGCCACCAATGTTCTGCTTATATAATAAATGTCTCTTTCCTTTTTGTCTTCATGATGTTGCGCTAGCAATGCCCCCAGTGATGTGGCTATTGCGGAGACATATAAGATCAATGGCTTCCCATGAATAGGAGGCATCAAGATAGGTGGATTGGATAGATATGTCTTGATATGGTTAAAGTTGTTCTCACATTCTTCATTCCATACAAAGGTCACACCTTTATGTAATGTTTTTGTAAAAGGCTGTGATATGTCTGCTAGCTGTGATATGAATATTCTGATAGATTGAACTCTTCCTTGCAATGTCCTCATTTGACTGATATTCTTGGGAGGTTGCATCTCTACTATAGCCTTGACTTTAGCTGGATCAACTTCAATGCCCTTCTTTGAAACTATGTATCCTAAGAGCTTTCCAGAAGTGACACCAAAAGCACACTTCTTAGGATTTATTCGGAGACTAAACTTTTCCATTCTGTCTAGGATCATGCTCAAGTCAGTTAGATGTTCTGTTCTGATCATTGATTTTGCTAAGGTATCATCAACATAATCCTCCATTGTTATATGCATCATATTATGAAAAATAGATGTCATTGCTCTTTGATATGTAGCTCCAGCATTTTTGAGTCTGAATGGCATAACATTCCAACAGAAGGTTCCCCACGCGCATGTGAAAGCAGTTTTCTCTTGGTCTTCTAGAGCAATTTTGATTTGGTTGTATCCAGAAAAGCCATCCATTAAGGAATACATCTCGTAGCCAGCCGTCATGTCCACTATCATATCAATGTTAGGTAGTGGAAAATCATCCTTAGGGCATGCTCTATTCACATCTCTAAAGTCTATGCACACTTTGATTGAACCATCTGGTTTTAAAATAGGCACAATGTTGGAGATCCACTCAGCATAGTCGATGACACGGATGAATCTGGCTTTTAGGAGTTTCTCCAACTTAGCTTTGACCAGAAGTGCAACATGAGGATGCATTTTTCTCAATTTTTGCTTCACAGGTTTTACTCTAGGAGCAATGGATAGATGGTGCATGATAAGATTTGGATCGAATCATGGCATATCTAAATACTTCCATACAAAGTTGATCTTCTTTGCTATTAAGAATGTAGTAAATTTCTATTTCTCCTCTTCTGATAAGGATTGTGCTACATGTACCAATTGTGGTTCATTTGTTGTACCCAAATTGATGGATTGGGTGGGCTCAATTAGAACTGAAGATCTATCCTGTAAATGAATCGAAAGGACATCAAATATCTCATCCTTAGGCACCTCAGAGAGGTTTTCACCTTTGGATATGTCTTTTATTTTTACTTTTGTAGGTTCTGAGACTGCCACAAAGTGGTTTTCACCCTCAGAACTCTTTTTCTTTTTCTTTTTATTTTTTTGACTAAGATATTTGATGTCCAACTCAGTCATGCTGACGCTCAGTTCACTAATGGAAGTCCTCATAGGCTCGATTGCATTGAGGTAACAAGTGAGGGCATAGTCATTTGGGAAGGTATAAATACCATGGCTCAGATTCATGGAGGTTTGATCAATAAGTTCTGGATATTTGATAGTCAAGGTAGGGAAAGATTGGGAGATAGTGTTTATGGATATGGATCTGTCATCATTGGTCCTCACCTGATGCTCAAGTTCAAAGGTGATACTATAATTTAAGACATCCAATTCATGAATAGGCTCAATGTCATCAAGGGAGTTCAATTCAGCCATAGGTGGATCAGACTCGATAGGTTCATTGTTTCACTCTAGACTTACATTGGTTTGAGGTACATATTGGTGAATAATATCAACATGTTTCTCTATAATAAGCTCATCTTCATCTGGTTCTAGAATGGCTCCCCATTCATAGTCATTTGATTCAGCTTCTAATTCAGGATCTCTAGGAAATCTTAGAACATGAGTAAAGTCGGGGTGAATACCCCAAGAAGGGTTACCCTCAGATTTTGATTTGTATTCATACTCATGAGAATCTATCTCAGAATCACTACCACTTCCCTCTTCTTGATTGTTTTCAAGATTATCTGGTTCTTGTGTTACAACTATCTCTTGATTGATAGTAGGTTCTTGTGTTTCTACTACATTAATGCTTTTGATAGGATCATCTTTATCATCAAGAAGGTCTTTGATCTCTTTAGGAAATTTTTCATAGGGGATGAGTTCTGAACTATCTAAATCACTATCTGATGGTTCTATTTCTTCTTTCTTAAGAAGAGGTTCCCCTGGTGTGATCTGCTCTATGACATGAGAGAAATTACCTTTGAGGTGATAGGGTTTCTTCTTAAAGCCTAAGCCAACTTTTTTTTAATTTTCTCTAGTAGTATGTGGGAGAGGTACCTCAAGACCTTTTCCTCTAATTCCTAGAGGTCCTTTACCTAAATATCCCATCTTAGCTATTAATTTATCTCCTGGACCATATGACTTGGAAGGGAGTTTGGAGACTACAGAGTCACCAGTTTGAACAACTTGAGATTCAGGTTCATCTTTGTATAGCCATGATAGCACAGCCTCATCCTCTTCAAATTCTTTCTTGGATAATTGTTCTGCTACAAAATTCTTTTTATATGCTTCAAGAGGTTCTTTAGAGTCTTGTTTGGATTGTTTCAAAGATTGCCCATAAGACTTAGGTGAGATAGGGAGAGATGTCAAAGATAAGACTGGCTCGATAGTATATTCTCCCATACGATTTTCTTTGATATTAACCTCTTTTGCTAGATCTTCCATTTTACATGTGGATGCTTCTTTAGATGGTTCAATAGAAGATTCTCTATTATTAGGTACAAGCTTATCTGCACTTTCCTTCAAGGTGTTGCAAGTTGTATTCAGATCTGCAGGGATAGTAACCTCTACTCCTTCATAAGGAAACTTCAAACATTGATGGTACGTAGAAGGAATAGCTTGCATTTCATGTATCCATGGTCTCCCTAGAAGGACGTTGTAGGCCAAAGGTAGATCAAGCACTTGACAAATGGTATCTTTGATAATTGGACCCACTCTGATAGGTAAGACAATGGTGCCTTTAGAAGATCTTTCTTGTTCATCATAGGCCTTGATAGTTATTTTCTTTCTAGGATCAATAGCCAATTCTGAAAATCCCAATTGTGTGATCAAGCTGTAAGAACAAATGTTTAGGCCAGTGCCCCCATCTATCAACACATGTTTGACTCTACGGTTCTAGATCAAGACTTCTATATGCAAAGGTTGATTATGTGGGTGACTCAAGGAGTTGTCATCTTCCTCTGAAAAGGAGATATATTGTGGAGATGTAAGATGTCCAACCATAGTCTGGAACCTATCTAAATCAAGGTCATCAGGAACATTGGAACCAAGCAAAGCTTTATCAAGAATGGCTTTATGAGCTGGAGATATTCGAAGCAACTCAAACATGGAGATTTTTGCATTAGTGTGCTAGAGTTGTTAAACAATGCTATAAGACGTAGGCCTTGTATCCTTTGGATTGGAAGATTTTGAAGCAGCCTTCTGTTTAGAAGCAGATGAAAGATTGAAGGGCACCTTAGGGACATTTGATGAATCTGGGATTTGTCCTTTCAAATGCGTTTGAGCTTGTGATCGAGTAACTGTGTTAGCTAAGGAATGATTTCTATCTCTTCGTACAATTGTGATGACATTGCAACTTTCAGAGAGACATGGCTCAACCATATTGATGACAATGTTATTTCCAGGGTAGGCATAGTTGACTTTTTCCCTCATATTAGGCTGAGAAGTTGAAACTTTTTGACCATGTTTTGGAAATGGTTCTGTGAATGTTGTATGATCGTTATTGCTCATGGGATTTTCAATTGTGATGTCTCCACTATCGATCAGATCTTGAATGGTATGCTTCAAGTGATAGCAACTACTAGTTTGGTGACCTTTACTCTGATGGAAATCATAGAATTCATTTTCCTTCCACCATATCGGTTTGGGGTCCTGAGCATTTGGTCAGATTGGTGGTAAAGAGATGATGTTATTAGCCAGTAGATTTTTCATAGCTGATTCTAAAGACTCTCCTAGAGGAGTAAATTTTTTATGTCTATCCCATTTTTTGTATTCTGGCTTCCTTTGAGATGGTGGAGAAGACTTTTGCTCTGAAGCTTTAATGGCTTGAGTGCCAAGAGTGAGATTGTAGGCTAGTGCCTTTGATGGGGCATAGATAGTGTCAACAATGCTATCTGTGGCGATGCCTTTGTTCTTATTCCAATTTTTGTTCTTGTCTTTAGAACTGGATCCAGATTCATACTTGTCTTTTTGAAGTGTGATGTCTCCTTTTTTTACAAGCACTTTTTCAATTTTAATAGCATTATCCACCATCTTGTCAAAAGATGTATGATCTTGCATTTGTAAGGGATAATTGATTTCTGGAACAAGGTTATTGATAAAGATTTCAAGTTTCTCCATTTCAGGAATTGGTCTAGCATATAGAGAGAACTTCTTTCGCCACCTCTTGAGGAAAGTTAGGAATGATTCTCCTAGATATTGCTTGAGATTACAAATATCAATCATGGTGACCGAATGTTGAATATTGTAGGAGTATTACTGGTAGAATAATTTGATCAATTCCTCAAATGTCTTGATCGTAGGAGGCAATCTTGAAAACCACTGAATGGATGCTCCTCCCAGAGATCTAGGAAAAAGACACATCAGATAGGTCGGTTCATGCATGAATTCCATGGATTGTGTACAGAACTCTCTGACATGATCTTGAGGATCAGAGTGTCCATCATACTTATCATACTTTGGCATCTCCACTCTTTTTGGAAATGGTGGCATATACAAGTTTTTGTCAAAAGGAAAAGGGCATAGAGCTTCCATGGAGAACTCTTTAGGTTCCTTTTCTTTCTCAAGGCTATTAAATTTGGCTTGTAAAGCATGTATCTATTTCATCATAGATGTGAGTGGAGTTTCTTCCTCATGCATAATGATATCTTCAACATTAAAGTTGGGAGGAAGTTTAGCTCCTTGATGAGCTAGTTGTAAAAAGTATGCTTCTCTATCTTCTTTCAAGAAATGCTTCATCATTCGTTTGAAGTTATCATCATTTTGATATTGAGAAATTTCTTCAGGTGAGGGTTCCTGATCTACACCATGTTGAGATTGAGCTCTTTAAGAGCCAAAATTTGTCCCTACTTGAGACATGGTAGGAGTTCGTGGACTCCCTGGATTAGATTGATGAGGGGTATGTTGAGTACCTTCATGAGTTGATGGAGGAGGTATGTAACCAGATTTCAATCGATAGTTGCCAAGACTGTCATCCTCGTAAAGATCAGAATTGATGAGTTGCTCAAGAGTTGGAGTTTGGAGAGTGGTGATGGATTTCTTGTGAGAGGAAGCTCTAGTCTCCACCATTCACCTCAAGTGAAAAAAAAGAATAAGATCCAAATAATCGAAGAATGAATTGAATCAAGATGATCAGATGATGCAACCTTGTCAAGGTTTGATTGATTTGAAGATTTGATTAGACGTGGATGAAGGATACTATGCCCTAGATGTATGGGTAGATTCCCAAAAGATAGCGAAAAAGATATCACAACACTTAGTCATTTTGATGATTGATTGAAGATTGATAGTTATGACAAGGTTTTAACACAGGATGATAAAGACTCAAATCGATTAAACAGAAGGCTGAATCAGATTCAAAAGGCCACTTTAGGAAAATGATTGGATTCTTAATAGCTACTGCTCTATTCTTGACACGGTGATTTGTTCGACAGATTCTGAAATTAGGCTGAAAAAGCTAAATATCTGGCAATTCTGACAATTTTTTGACAACTTTCAAAAATTTCCCAAACGACACTCTGCAGACTCGTACGACAATGGGTATGCTGTGAAACGACAGTTGCAAAACTCATACGACAATTGCAAGCAAGATTTTGACTCTTATAATTTTCTAGCATCAAAAATCGTATGACACTGGGTTGGTTATCATATGATAGTTGGGTGTCAATGAAATGATAGTTGAAAATCTCATACGACAGTTGGGTAGCAATGAAACGACAGTTGAAAATCTCATACGACAGTTGCAAGATTTTGACTTTGAGAATTTACTGGCATGGAAACTTGTACGACACTGGGTACTCAATCATACGACAGATGAGTTGTAATGAAATGACACTTGATGGAAACTCGTATGACTTTTTGACCTCCTGAGATGACTTTTGACTCCAGAAAAGGATTTTACTTCAAATTTTGCAAATTTTGAGTTTTCAGATTTGAATTGTTTGCAAATTTCAATGTCCAGATTTGAGGATTGTAACAGATTTGTCCATTTTCAATAACCAGATAGATAAACAAGCACGCAAAACAACAAGCAAGTGATTTCAAGCATGTCTGAAAATAATGAACAAGGGAAAAAGCAACCTTGCACATGAAAAATCAAGTGACTTATTCATTCTAATCCTCAGAAGCACTAATTGTGTATGTTCCAAAAATGTTTTGCAATAACGCACATATACCCTATAAAATGAAAATTTGGCCTCGTTAGGGTTTTTAGTAATGGTTTGACTCTGCAACTTTTATGATCCAAAGGGGTGAAATCCAATCCCGGTGCACTAAAGTTTTGACATAGTCCGAGAACTTAATCTTCAGGAGCTGCTAGGGAGACTTGACAACCCAACAATGAACCATACTCATGGAGATTTCTTCCACAAGGACATTTATATAGCGGCTATCACTACCACGGCGAAAATGGCTATTACCGCTTGAGGTTCCGTCAATGCAATTTGCCTTGTGAAGGGATTGTCCACTATGGTTAACCCTCTCTAAAGGTGACTCATAATAGTATACCATAATGGGACTTGGCTCTAGATCCAAGGTTTTGATGCCTCTTCACTTTTAACCCAAACAAAGCAAGCAAATTAATCCGACACACTAAGACAAAGTTTGTCTCACCAAGGTCTATGATATCAACCCCACGTGATCTATCAACCCCTCTGGAGAGAGAATGTATCAATCAATAAGAGAAGACACACTAACCAATTTTGATTCACCAAAGCTCATGATGTCTACCCCACGTGATCTATCAACCTCTCCTGGGAGAGAATGTATTGATAAATAAGAGAAGATGCACTAACCAAGTTGAATGTGAAACACACTAAGTATCCTCCCTACCTACAAGGATTTTTTCGTTAAGAAGGATTTCACTAAAAATCCAATCTCTCAAGAATCACAAATAGTGTTCATAGGGCCTAATTACTATGTGAGCACATATGTATGTTTCCAAAAGCAAATCTACCAAAAGTATCCAAAAAGCAGAAAGAGGAACACTTAACGCTTAAAGTGAATATGAGATGAGTCCACAAGGTGGAACACTTAACACCCCACACAAGCTGAAAATGAGTCCCCAACTTAGAAAATAAGTGAGTTCCTAAAAGCACAAATGGGTTGCCAAGTGGAACACTTAACGCTTCTGTCCTATTGACCCCTCCCCTTTATGGCGCTAAGATTGCAACCACGGGGCAGAATGAGGGGCCGACAGATTAGTGAGTCCAATAGCCCAAGATAGCAATCAAGATCAATCACAAGTATCTGAAACTACTTAATGAATCCTTAAGGGGTCACAACCTAGTATCAATTATGCAAGTGTGTAGAAATAAACAAAAGCATGAAAAGATGCACACAAGCCAGACACATAAGAGATTTAGTTTAAGTCCAAATTAAAATGTTATTAGATGAAGGAGAATACCTGGGATCCTCACAATGTGCTTAGTAGATTTTACTTAATTTTTAGCAATTCTTGTTGAGCTTTTCCATGCAAGCAAGTGACGAACTCTCCAACAAGAAAACAAGCAAACAAGATATGTAACATATATTCAACTTATGAAAACCATAGGGTTAGCTCTAAAAATCAATTATTATCAGCAATAATAACCAACAATTAACCCAAATGACTTTCATATCATTCATTGAATCATGTAAAAAAAATAAGTGCATACCCATCACAAAATTTTATTTATTTTTTGCTGCATTTGACCTAGTCAACAAGATCTAATTTTTATTTTATGATTTTGGCCACAAAAAAAGAAATTCAAAATAGAGACCCCTACTAAAAAATAGAGAAATTTCCAAAAATGTAAAATTTTTTAAAAAATCTCTTCATTTGTGCCCTAGAGACCCGTTTTATCAAAATAGACTAGTTTTTGTAAATTGACTATTTGAGCTATTATATTGTGTCCAAATTTAAAATACAAAGAATGGACCCCCTATATAATTTAAAGATATTTCCAAAAATATAAAAATTTTTAAAAAATATTTTGATTTGTGTTAGATATTAATTTTTTCTAGAATTTCAAGAAAAAATTATTAAAAATTCAAAACATCTCAAAAAATTCTAAATTTTTTATTTTAGCTTCTCTAATATATTTAAAATCTGAAAAAAAAATTTTAGAGAAAAAATCCAAGGTGTTTGAAAGATAAAATTAAATCTTTGAAACTTTAGGGCTTTAGCTCCCCAAAAAAATCAAAACTAGCATGTAAAGGTGGGTTGCCCCATGGTGGGTGCCAAAAATGTGTGTGTGAAAATTATACCTGATCTGTAGACACAACACCTCAGTAAAACATTAGAGGTTAGCAAAAATCAAAATCATGCAAAATTAAAATCTAATTTAACCAAGCAATTTACTGTCTTCTAGTAGGTGCGAGATTAATGTTCTCATATTGTTATCGAGATCAATGACCTAGACGACACCTAAATGAAGGATTTGAATGCAATTGATCTATTTTTTTTATATTTTCTAATTAATAATAATGAAAAACTGATATGAATCTATGCTATTATGAAATTGATCTATGAATCTAAATGAATGCAAAACAAGATTGATCTCACAAAGGTGCTGATTCGCAAGAGCTTTGATTTTCCCAATTCCAATTTTCCAACGTGATTGTGCAAAAATATGAGATGATTTGGGATGAGCTGAAGCCTTGTTTTTATAGAAATCCAGGGCTTTAGAGGTGCATGGATAAAAGCCATAAATCACTCAAATAACTCAGCTTGATTTTTGAGTTATTTTTAAATAAAGATAATTAAGTCACGAAAATCATGCAAAAGCACAGTTCAACTCGAATTAGAAGTTTAGGTTAACTTTAAAACTCAAAAAGATGTTGAGTTTCAAAAAGCTAACAACTTGCATTGATTTTCCAATTTGAGTTTAACTGGTCCTTGAATATGCACATGGATAATTATGATTTAATAAATAAATAAAGTGATTTATTCTCAACTTAACTAATTTTTGAAATAAAATAATTAATTTATGGGTTAATCAACTATTTTATCAAATTTTTATTAAAAACTATATTATTAAATAATGACAACTTGCTTTAATTAATTAAATAAAAATTTAATCAATTATTCATAAGATATTGAATTTATTGTCAAAATTAAATAATACAATTAATAATAGATAGAATTAAATTTAATTACATAATTAAGTGGCAAGATATTAAATCTAATTAATTAAATATGAAAATATTCAATTAATCAAACTTAAGATAAATGTGATTTATCGCCAAATAATCATTAAATTAAAGATAATTAAGATAATTAAAAATATTGCTAGGAATATTCCCCGATGCAGAATTTAAAATAATCAATTAGGATTCGATGATGTTTAGATGTGCCTTAGGTTAGGACTTTGATGTCGATTTCATTCAAATTGTTGATATAGGAGATTAATGAACTTATAGCCCATTTTTGGGGTATTACAATTTTACCTTTGAAGAGTGAGGGGGGGAAGGATTTGGTTGGTGATTTTTAGATAACTTAAAGATGCATTAGACACACTCGGAGGAGATATCAACTTTCAGAGAAAAGGCATCTCTTGTGTAGACATATTGCTAATGACTTTTTCCATGACACTTGAGGAGGCATTAGACACACTCGGAGGAGATGTGGATATTTGAAGGAAATACGTCTCATGTGCAGCACCAGAGAAGGCATTAGACACACTCGGAGGAGATGTGGAATATTGGAGGAAATATGTCTCATTGTGTAGGGGGTGAGATCACTCATGTTGTTGTGTGCTAAAATGTTGACACACTTCTATGAGTCATTATATCCAAGATTGCTCAAGAATGAGGTCTCAAATGAAAACTCATAGCTTTTTATTCATGGAGTGTAAGGGTTTATGATGGAGGCCTTTAGCTTAGACCTAATTTGTGCCCATGCAAGTACATCATAAAATGAGAGATTCAAAGAGGAAAAGTAAGAATGCTAGTCTTCATGATCGTCAAGTATGCATACAAATGAAAATGGAAGCTATTCTATAGGATAACAATGCATGAAAGAAAACTAATCTATGAAAAGAAATGCTTATGCAAGCTTATTCTATGAAAGGAAATATGAATCTAATATAATATGAAAGTGTGATATTAATCTAAATGGATTGACATGGAGGAATGAGAGAAGAAGACAAGAAAAGAGAAGTTGTAATGTCCAAGCTCAAGTGCTCCAAACTCTTCTCCAAAATCTCTCTCCAAGCCTGCATAACAATAACATAAATCTTGATCTCTAAAATCTTCATGCATAAAATGAGAAGGAGAGGGCTCCTTATAAAGGATTGAAAAATAAAAAGGATGGTCAAGATTAAGAGGCAAAAAGAAATGAGCAATGGTGGAGATTAAATCTTGGTTGATCCATGTGCTCAAGATTCTCAAGAGGCAAAATCAATGGACATGGTTAAGAGACAAAATGATGGGTGGAAGAGATTAAGAGGCAAAAAGAGATTCCACTCATCTTGAAAAGTGTGCATCCAATGTGTGGGAACAAGTCTTTTTCTTTTTCTTTTTATTTAATTATTTTTAGCAAAGTGGTTTCCATTATTTAATTAAAAGATTTTTTATTTCTAAAAGAGATTTGTTCTTTTAATTAAATGTGGCTTAGGATAAAGTGATTTTATTATTTAATTAAAAGATTTTTTATTTAATTAAAAGGGAGAATGTTCTCTTAATTAAATAAAACTTAGGATAAAATTATCAAACCTTAGGAAATATTAAAATAATTAAATAAATTATGATTTGATCAAGGAAATTGATTTGGATTGAAAATATTGTAAAGAATTGATTCAGGAAATTGATAAAATGATGAATGGGGGCCCAAAGTCTACGTGACCATTTTAGGGTGCATACATTTGTCCCTCTTTGACTAATGCATGATCTTCATGGGAACACATGTAGTAAAAGAATGAAGTTGAAATGTGAGATCGATTTGAGATCACAAAACAATCCAGACATGTGATCAACGAACAGGAACACATCAAGAAAAAGATAAGTTGGTTGAAAAAGACAAGGCCAACACCCCTATAAATAGGTAATTGTCAAGTCTCAAGCAAGTTTTCCCCAAGTGAAGCAATTGATTGGATTGATAAAATTGAATCAAGGCTTAAATTTTGATAGGTATTGCCCCCTCATGATCAAAATCAAAATAAGATAGAGGAGAAACAACAAATTGATAAATTTGATCAAATCAAACTAAAGATAAAGTTCCTGATGTAAGATGAAATATATAAGGATTACAGAACCAAGGTAGATCATTAAACATTAAATATTATGCCCCAAGCTTTAATTAGAAGAAAAGAAGTGGGGTGAAAGAGAATGGAAGATAGAAGTTTGGAAGAGGTGGAAAGAAATGGAGAGAAGACAAAGAATTTGCCTCAAGAAAGAGAATGACCCAAAATCAATCAACTGTTTAAGATAGAGAATTTTGATTGAGATCATGAAATAAGATAAGGAAATAAAGATCAAAACATGACCACAATTGATTAAAATTTCAAAAGAAAGATGAAGGAAAACCCTCTCAAACTCCTAATGCAGTCTAAAAATGCAAATTAAAATAAAGTCTAATAATGCAAGCTACATGAAAAAATGCAAAGGTGTACTTGTAATAGAGCAACTATAACATAGGATTTTGTGTTCATCATTCATTAGAGAATGTTAAGGAACTTATTTTCATCATTGGGCCATTATTAACAGACATTGAAAAATCACACAATCATCACTAGTCACAAGCGTAACTATGAAGATATGAATGTGATTTATATTGGATAGGAATGTGGAAAGATTCTAACATAAGTATCAAAGACATAAAGGTCAAGATGAATTTGATGTTATCTTACCCAATTTAATTTAGAAAAACCATGCTCACATCAAGGCATAGATGCCAGGATGACCATAAGAACAGTTGTGCAAAAAATAGTCAAGGATGATGCCTCAAATCTCCCAAATGTTTCAAGGGGACAACAAGAGACACTCCAAAGTTTCAAGACCACACCCACAAGTAGAAAGTAAATAAAAATATGCCCCATGCCCCAAGTCCTCTAGCTATGCATCCCAAAGAGACTTATTAGACAAGGACACTCAACGAAAGTCAATAACAGTCAACACACAAAGAAAAGATCATGACATAGCTCAAGCATTAAGTGTTGTGTTAAAAAATTTAAGTGTGTTAATTGATACTGAGTTCCGAGGATAAGAATCGAATGCTTTCTAGTAGGTAAGATCCCATGAAAAAACTAGGTAAGACCAAGCTGATAAGTGTTGAAAAACACTCGATGTCAGGGGTTGTGTTGAAAAAAATAGTTGGGGTGGTGTTGAGAAACATCATTTGCAAGGTGTCCTAAAGACTAACACATCCAAGGGACCAAAGCTAACACAATTATGCCCTCTAGACAAAGACAAAGACCATTTCCAAACCAAGGCAACAAGGACAAGGCATGATGGAGAAAGGCTAGGTGTCGAGGATGCGTGCTAAGAAACAAGGGGAACAAAGGCCTCAAGTAGCGCCCATTTCTAGATTTTCACCACTTGGATTTTTATTGCAAATTTTTTTTTTTAGGATTTTTTATAATTTTTTTGTATTTTTGCTACTAAAGTGGCTATTTCCAGGTTTTCACCAACGCACTTTTTTCTTTTTTTTTAAAATCTTTTTTTAAAAATTTCTATTTTTTTCATTTTTTTTTGGAAGAAGGAAAGATTTTTAGATAATTCTCCTTGAAAGGATAAACTATGATATTCCAAGGATTCAAAATGATATGCTCAAAGATGTTGATACAAAAAGGAAGATGGAAGAGAAAAATAGAGGATAAAGTTTTATGTAAAGCGAGTGAGGTTGGAAGATAGGACGGATAGCCAAATAAGGAAAAATGATAGAAGGTAGAAGGATAATCAATGGAAGGATTGTGAAAGGGTAGATAGAAAGGAAGACAAGATCAACATCAACACACACCTTGAAGGGTGGTGAGAGGATGGAGGAAACATGAATGAAGGAATACATGAAGGAATATGGTGAATGGATAGCAGAGGTTGCGGTTTAGGTGCATGAAATGGAATAATATTTTTGGAAGAAGATGAAGTGGAAGCCTTTGGAAGCTTGAATGTCAACTTCACTTTTTGATCAACATCAGACTCTTTCAAGAGAGACTTTGGAATCCATATAGCCATAGGCTTTTCATTTCTTTTTGATGATTTAGAGAGAATATCTTCAATGATAGATTTTGGAACCCATACTTTTCTTGTATTTTTCTTCTTAGATATCTCTTTTGACTTTATGCCTCCATGTTGATTAGAGGAGACATGGTGATCTTCTTTTTTTGATGGATTCTTGTATTGCTTCTTTTTCTTGTATTGGACATTTGAGTTAATTTCAAAAGACTTGGGACTTGTGGAAAAAGAAGGATATATGACTGGTTTAGATGGGTGCGTGGATGAAAAGGATTCAAGGGTATGCATCTATGTTGATCTTGAGGAAAGATAGGAGATGGAGGGACATAAGGACCCAAGATGGATGATGAATTAGGAGAGTTAGGAGGGGAAAGTGAAGGGACATAAGGGCCCAAGATGGAAGGAAGATGTGAAGCCCTTAGTATTAGTGGAGGTCCAAGGATGGACATGGAAGATACAAAAGGATAATAAATAAGTTCATCAACATTTATATGACAACCAAGGACATTAGCATCTTTAGAGTGAGCATTAGGATTTGCAATAGGATCATGAACATCTTGAATAGGAGAAAATTCTTTGATAGGATTGTTTGGAGCTTGAAAAGACTTAGGAAGAGTAGAAAGTGGAAGCGAACATGAAGTGGTAGAACAAGAAGATGGAAGACTTTGATCTTGACAAAGAGATTTGGATAGCATAAGCGTATAATTTTTCTCTTGATTTTCAAGAGGCTTAACATTAGAAGTAACAATACTATTTTTAATAACCTTAATGGAAGTATCATCTTTGGAAAGCGCAAGTGTAGTAAGGCTATTTTGATCGTCAATAAGCTCAATGGTGTAAGTAGTAACTTGATCTTTCTTAGAAGAAGACTTAAGACATGGTGGAATGAATGAGAAAGGGCGTGCAAGAACAAAAGAACCATGAAATAGATAAGAGACATCATGAAAAGGATTGGATGACATGGAGGGTTCTTGATCTTGATCTTTCTTTATGTTATTTTCTTTATCATTTTTAGAGTCCTCTTGACATGTACCCACTTCTAAGGATAAGGAAGAATGTTGGAATTGTATGGAAGACTTTGAAAAAGATGGTGAAGGACTAGATGAAGTAGGAATTATAGCGTATAAAGGCTTAGGCTCTTCATTATTGAAAGTATTTGCAGCCAAGTAAAGGTTAGCATGAGTTTCTTTAAGAGGTAGCCCTTGAGGAAAACTATAGGGAATCACATGAAAAGTATTAGGACCTTTGTTGGATGAAGGATTTGTGAAAGATTTGAAAGACTTGGAAGCTTTAGGAAATTTATGGGTATTGGAGGAAGTAGGGGATGGAAGGGAACCATCACAAGACAAAGGTCCATCATTAACATTATCTTGCTCAAGAGTGTAATCTTTATTTTCAGCATGAGAGTTCTTAGATGAGAGATTCTTATGGTATTTACATTTATAATCAGTGCGGAAAGCTTTCTCTTCCTCAATAGAAGTAGATGTATCATCTAGGTATTGTTCACAAAAATCATCAAAGTCTCTTTCAAAATTAGAATCATATGGATCACCATCATGATCTATCCAATGTGATGACCCATTTCAGTAAGAATGAGCACATGACTAGAAGTCTTAAGAATAGAGGTGCCATAGGTATCACTACATTGTCCATCATCATAGTCATCAAAGATGGGTGTGTCACTCTTTGTGGAAGAGGTATCATAAGGATTGTCACGTTGTTCATTATGGTATGTCTTGAGAAGAGAAGTAAGACTCTTGGGAGAAGTACAAGAGGAACGAGATCGTGAAGAAGATGAAAGTGAAGACCTAGTGGAGGAAGAAGACTTGGATAACGATGAATGCAAATAATGTCTAGAAGAGTCATGGTAAGCCTTGTAAGATGAGGAAGGATGAGAAGACTTAGAAGATGAAAAATGTTTGGAAGAAGGAGGTTGTGATAGGATTACATGTATGATCCTAGCAAAGGCATTTGATTCAATCAACTTTTATTTTATTTTTATCTTAAGTTTATCACTCGTGCAATATCTAGAAGGACTATTGGAGGAATAAAACTCTTCGAACTAAGCAATGAGTTCAAGATCAGCTATTTTTAGGAGAGGTTCCATAACAACATAGTTATAATTTATGGTTCTAGAAGAGGAGGAATCAAGCATGGAAGTGACAAAAGAGATGAATACAAGAAGGTAGACTAGATGATAAGAGGAAAAGAATCAAGAACACGTGAAGAGTTTAGGAAGAAGAGGAAGAAGAGAAATGATGGAAATGGGAGACTAGGAAGACATGGGAGATGTGGAAGAAAGAAGACCAAGAGTCATTTTATGCAACTTGATACCATTTAAGTTCATTTGGATGTTGAGAAATATGTCATAGCACTTTTGGGGAGATCTTTGAAGTTTTTATCACTCAGAAAGTTAGATTTGTTTGTTTAATGTGACCAACTAGATGCATTAATAGATTTTTGTCACTAATCAGGCATGCAAGATAGCAATCAGGGAGTCCAAGAAAATAATTGTCTTCAAACAATGAGCAAGGGACAAAGAAACCTTGTGCATGAACAAGAATAGTGACATAGTATTCTACTCCCTAAAGATGTTATTTGTGTATGTTCTCAAAATATTTTTCAGTCATGGACATAGTCCTAGAAAGAAAATTTTAGTTGCACTATGGTTCGTAGTAATGGTCAACTCTACAACTTTTGCAATTTCAAGAGGTAAAACTCCAATCCAGGCACACTGAGGTTTTGACACATTCTAAGAATTTAATCAATTAGAGATGCTAAGGAGATCTGACAACCCAACAAGAAACTACACCCGTGGAGATTTCTTTCACAAGGAAATTTATATAGTAGTTGTTACTACTACGATAAAAATGGCTATTACCACTTGAGGTTCCATCTACGTGGTTGACCTAATAAAGGGAATGTCCACTATGGTTAACCCTCTCTAACAAGGTGATTCACAAAAAGGACCACATGGGGACTTGATTTAGATTCAAGGATCTGAGTTTTTGATACTACCTAAAAAGGGAGTAGAGCATAATCCTCTATCCTCTTCACTTCACCCAAACATAGCAAGCTAATTCATTGACATGTTAAGATTGAAACGACCTCACCAAAGTTTTTGATGTCAACAATAATGTCTACCAAGCTCTCTAAGTGGGTCCAAGAGAGAACGTACTGATAATGTTGAGGACTAAACCAAGTAAGACCATGAGATAGTAACAATATCCTCCCTACCTATAAGGGGATCTATCTTCAAGAAGAGCTTCGCATGTAAAAAAAGTGAATGAAGCTCACTCTCTCAAGAACTCCACAAATAGTGTTCATAGGGCCTATTTACTATGTGAAACATATACACGAGAAAGTGAATCTATGTTCTTTTTAGAGCCCAAAATTGAGGTGTGATCTGTGAAAGCAATAAAAACTCAACCTGGACACATGAAAGATTCATTTTATTCCCAAAAGCCAAATGTTATAGAGATGCAGCAAAATACCTTAAGTCTAAAGCAAAACACATAGTAGATTTTTGTTGAGCATTTTTTTGTGCAAGCAAGCCATGAACTCTCCAACAAACAAGCAAACAAGATATGCAATGTATATCCAACTTATGCAAACCTTAGGGTTAGATCTAAAAATCAATAGCCAACAAATAATCTAAATGACAACACATATTATGCATTGAACCATGAAAAATAAGTGCATACTCATCACAATTTTTATTTTTTTTGCATTTGACCTAGTTAACAATATCTAATTTTTTTGATATGATTTCAGCCACAAAAATAGAAATGCAAATCAAAGACCCCTGCTAAAAAATAAAGAGCTTTCAAAAAATGTAAAAATTTTTAAAAAATCTCTTCATTTGTGCCCTAGAGACCCATTTTACCTAAACATAACAATTTTTGTAAATCGACTATTTGAGATATGATATTGCATCCAAATTTGAAACAAAAATCATGGAACCACTGTAAAATTTAAAGAGCTTTCTGAAAATGTAAAAATTTCTAAAAAATATGTTGATTTGTGCCGAAAATTATTTTTTTATGAAAAATAAAGAAAACATTATTAAAAATCCAAACTACCTCAGAAAATTTTGAATTTTTTACTAAAGCTTGTCTGATATGTCCTCAAATCATGAAAAATATTTCAGACCAAAAATCCAAGCTGTTTGGGAGATATGATCAAATCATTTTTGAAAATCTAAGGTTTTAGTCTCCAAGCAAATCTGCACAAAGAGGTTAGCTCCAAAAAATAACCAAAACTAGCATGTAAAGGTGGGTTGCCCCACGGTAGGCACCAAAAATGTGTGCTAAAATATTGACATACTTCTATGAGTCATTATATCCAAGATTTCTCAAGAATGAGATCTCAAATGGTGACTCATAACTCTCTATTCATGGAGTGCAAGGGTTTACGATAGAGGCCCTCAACTTAGACCTAGTTTGTGCCCATGCGAGTACACCATAAAATGAGATATTCAAAGAGGAAAAGAAAGAATTTTAGTCTCCATGATCATCAAGTATGCATGTAAATAAAAATGGAAGCTATTCTATATGATAACAATGCATGAAACCAAACTAATCTATGAAAGGAAATACTTATGCAAGCTTATTCCATGAAAAGAAATATGTATCTAATCTAATATGAAAGTGCAATATTAATCTAAATGGATTGCCATGGAGGCATGAGAGAAGAAGACAAGAAAAGAGAAGTTGCAATGTCCAAGCTCAAGTGCTCCAAACTCTTCTACAAAATCACTCTCCAAACCTGCATAACAATAACATAAATCTTGATCTCTAAAATCTCCATGCATAAAATGAGAAGGAGAGGGCTCCTTATAAAGGATTGAAAAATAAAAAGAATGATCAAGATTAAGAGGCAAAAAGAAATGAGAAATGGTGGAGATTAAATCTTGGTTGATTCATGTGCTTGAGATTCTCAAGAGGCAAAATCAAAGGACATGGTTAAGAGGCAAAATGATTTGTGGAAGAGATTAAGAGGCAAAAGAGGATTCCACTCATCTTGGAAAGTGTGCATTCAATGTGTGGGAAAAAATCTTTTTCTTTTTATTTTTATTTTATTATTTATTTATTATTTTTAGCAAAGTGGTTTCTATTATTTCATTAAAAGATTTCTTATTTATTTAAAAGAAATTTGTTCTTTTAATTAAATTTGGCTTAGGATAAAGTGATTTTATTATTTAATTAAAAGGGAGCATGTTCTCTTAATTAAATAAAATTTAAGATAAAATGATCAAACCTTAGGAAATATTAAAATAATTAAATTAATTACGATTTGATCAAGGAAATTGATTTGGATTGAAAATATTGCAAAGCATTGATTCAGGAAATTGATAAGACGATGAATGGGGGACCAAAGTCTAGGTAACCATTTTAGGGTGCATACAGTTGTGACTTCAAGTTTTGTGGTCAGGAGATCCACTGATGCAGATAGTTTAGTGTTTCTTGAGTGAGCATTGTTAGGAGATCTACTTGTGCAGTTGGTTAGGTGTTTCTTGAGTGAGCAAAGAGGATTGGTGAAGGTGCTTTATCAAAGTCTCCAGAGGGTTAGGTTTAAAACCTTTGAAACTTCCACTCTTGTTCGAATTAATGTAATAAGGGGAGAGTATTGGAATTTTACCTTAATTTTAGTTAGCCTTTGTTTAGAGTAATAAATAAATAGTTAGTTTCTGGGGAATTTATATTCCTGTGAGCAGTTATTCACAAGAAAATAAGGCTTTAAAAAGCGAGTAAGATTTTACTTCAAATCATTCAAGTGAAAGTTGATTATATCTTATTTTAAATTCAATCAATCCTTCTCTTTTATTTTTACATTTGGCCCCTCTCAATTGACTTAATCAGAACATAGTTACAATTTTAATAAGAAAATAACTATCTTGTTATATATATTATGAGATGTATTGTAACTATGTAGGGGCGTGTATTATATGTGATGAAGGGTGCTCCCCTTAATACCACAAACACATAACAGAAATAGAGAAACAACAACAATATGCAAGAACAGAAAATTAGCTTCTTATTATCTCCACAAATGTGGAATTACAAACTTTTGGAATTACCATATGAAAAGCCACATGGGCATTCCCTTACAATATTCTGTAGGACAAAGCCTTGAATCAATACCCAAATCTACTACCAGAACTGCCCTAGACAACACTACGGGCCTTCTTTATATAGGCATTTTCCACCCCCCGAGAAGGTTCTAGAAATTTAGCCCTTAGGGCCGACCAACTTAGAATTATTTTATTTTTCAATTTATTACATCAAAGTCAGCTCAAAATAACTTTCGAAACCCAACCAAAAATTTTGAAAGAAAATTATTTTCTGCCATTTCAGGTGGCCCGACTTCCAGAGACCATAAGTCATCACCAGTTGACCCGATTGACTATTATAACCCCATTTTGGAAAGGCCACGAAGCACTCTATAGGATTGACTTGCACAAGCACCTGTCACCCAAATTTTTGACCTTATTCGGGGCCTCTAAAGCCTTCAAAACTTAGTTCAAAGTTTCTATACACTGCTGCCAATACCGAAAATCTTCAATATCTTCAAAACTAGACCTGATCTAGCCATGAAACTTTACTCGCAGGCTGATATGACTGAGATGAACCTCCACATGTAAAATCAGAACATTCTGAGATCCTATGGCCAAATTACTAAAAATAGAAAGTTTCCATAAATAACAGTTCTACACAAGATAACCCTTCTTGAATACAAAAACATAAATATTTTTGGGTGATGCAAGATTGCTCTTACACCCAGGATGCTCCTGCATCAGACACCTGAGGTAATTTAAGAAGTGACCCTATCATGACTTAGGTGTGCAGAGGAAAACCAAGAAATTTAACCTCCTCCTTTGTTAGCCATGATAAATCTTCAACAGGTTGTCCTTTCCATTTGACCAAATACTCTTCATATGTCATGTTCCTTGTGCTTCTGCCAACATGACTATCCAGTATATCCTCAATATGCTTGATATCTGAACTGGTTGCTGGAATACTCCACTATGCTGTTGTGATCTCATCTTCAACACATCCCTCATAATACTTTGTTAGATTTAAAATGTTAGACACTGGTGAAATATTCAGCTCAGTAGGCAACTCAACCTCATATGCATTTCCTGAATCATGCTTCTTCAGTATCTTACATGGCCCAAACTTCTTCATTTTTAGCTTGTTATATGTACCAATTGGAAATCTTTCCTTCTGCAAATGAACCATGACTTCATCTCCAACCTGAAATTCCTTATGCCTCCTTTTATCATCTAGCTTAGCCTTATACTATGCATTCATTTTGGTAATATGCTTCCTCAACTCCTCATGGATGTTCTTCTAATGTTCTACAAAATCCTAAGCTTCAGCACTAATTATTTCTCCTTTATCTATCTTTCTCAACTCAGATGCATTTCTGGGACTACTTCCATATACAATCTGGAATGGTGATCTACCAATGCTCCTGCTGACAAAATTATTGTATGCAAATTCTGCCTATGGTAAAATCAAATCCCATCCTGTTGGCTTATCTCCAACCAAACATCTTAGCAAATTTTCCAAACTCCTATTCACCACCTCTGTCTATCCATCAGTCTATGGATGATGTGATGAATTGAACTTCAAATCTATCTTCAACTTCTTCCACAATGTACGCCAGAAATATCCAATGAACTTAGTGTCCCTATCTGAAACTATACTTTTTGACAAACCACATGGTCTCACCACTTCTCTGAAAAATAATTCTGCTACATGAACAACATCATTAGTCTTCTTGCAGGGAATAAAATGTGCCATCTTTGAAAATCTGCCACCACCACAAAAATTGACTCATGTCCCCATTGTGTCTTTGGTAAACCAATAACAAAGTCCATACTGATATCCTCGCAAGGCTTCTCTGGTACATGTAATGGCTGATACAACCCTGCATTCTACTTCACTCATTTTTTCATCTAACATACTCTACAACTCTGTACAAACTTCTTGACATCTTGCTGCAACTCTGGCCAATAATAATTCTCCTTGACCAAAGCAAAGGTTTTATCATGACCAAAATGTCCAGCCAATCCTCCGCTATGCTTCTCTTTGATGATATTCTCCCTCATAGAACTTTGTGGAATGCACGTTGACTCCCTCTAAATAGCATATCATATTGGATGATAAAATCTAGTCACTTCATTCTGTCTAGAGTAATAGGTTCTTTACAAGCTTTCCAAGCTTCACCAAAATTAGGATCCTCTGTATACAAATTTTTGAGTTCCTTGAACCGAACCACTTCAATCTATATTTCTATCAGCAATAGTTGCCTTCTACTAAGAGCATCTATAACCCTATTAGACTTTTGACTCCTGTGTTTCAAAACAAATATGTAACTTTGCAAAAACTTGACCCATTTCAAATGCATTTGATTCAACTTTTTTTGACTATTCAAATATTGCAAAGCATGATGATCAGTATACAAAACAAACTCCTTAGGAAGCAGATAGTGTCTCCACTTCTTCAATGCCTAAACTATAGCATAAAACTCTTGATCATAAACATAATACTTTCTCTTGGCATCATTTAACTTCTCACTAAAATAAGCAATAGGTTTACCTTCTTGGCTCATAACAGCTCCTATTGCAGTACCACTCACATCATAGTCTACTCGAAACACCTTATTAAAATCAGGTAGTGCTAAAATAGGTTATTTTGTAATTTTTTGTTTCAATAGTTTAAAACTCTTATCTGCCCCATTAGTCCACTTGAAGTCTTTTCTATCCCCTCTCATTGTTTCAGTCAAGGGTCCATAAATACTGTTAAAATTTCTGATAAACTTTCTGTAAAAACTAGCGAAACCATGAAAAGATCTTACTTTAGTAATACTCCTTGGAGTAGGCCATTCAAGGATAGCCTATACTTTCTATGGGTCCATTTTCAGACCTTCTACTGAAACTACAAATCTCAAATATACTAACTCCTTAACAAAACTGCACTTCTTCAAATTAATCAACAATTTCTCATCTCTCAGCGTCTCAAACACCATACAAATATTTATCATATGCTCTTCCAATGTCTTACTAAAGATCAAAGTATCATCTAGGTACACAATGACAAACTTACCCAAAAATTCTTTCAGAACCTCGTTCATGAGCCGCATGAAAGTGCTTGGTGCATTGGTTAGCCCAAAAGGCATGACTAACCATTCATACAGTCCTTTTGTCTTTAAGGTAGTCTTCCATTCATCTCCTTCTTTGATCTGAATCTAGTCATATCCACTCTTCAGATCTATCTTTGAGAAATACACAGCTCCACTCAAACAATTCATAATATCATCCATTCGTGGCAATGAAAAATTATACTTGACTGTGATCTTGTTTATTGCTCTAGAATCTGTACACATCCTCCATTCTCTATTTTTCTTTGGTAATAATACTGTTGGTACAACACATGGACTCAGGCTCTCCTGAATCAATCCCTTTTGTAACATATCATGTGCTTGCCCATTCAACTCTTCACTTTTTGCTAGTGTCATTCTGTGTGCTACCTTGTTTGGCAAATTGGCATCTTGGAATCAAATCCATCTAATGATTGATCTACCTTGCTAGTGGTAATGCATCAGGTACATTATCAGATATAATATCCTAAAACTCATTCAACAAATCTGCAACCTCTACAGGTACATCCTCTACTTCTTCTTTACCAGCTTTTGGAATTAAAGAAAAAAACACATGCTCATTCCTCATACCATCTAAGAATTTTCTTCCATCAATAAATGTTATTTTTGCATTACCACATACATTTTCTTTGGCCTCTTGCAATGGCTTTAGTTTATGTTGCACTCCATCCTTTGTTAGAGAATAGGTATCCGCACGACCATCATGTACAACACATCTATCAATCTGCCATGGTCTACCCAACAACATATGACATGCATCCATAGATATGATATCACATAGTACCTCATCTTGGTACCTACCAATCTTGAACTTTACCAGGCACTGTTTACTAACCATGACCTTGTTGTCATCCTGTACCCAAGAAATCTGATATGGATGTGGGTGTTTCTATCTCTTGAGCTTCAACTTTGTCACCATGTATTCTGACACCAAATTGTTAGTGCTTCCACTGTCAATAATCACATCACAACATTTACCCTCACACTTGCATCTAGTGTGAAATAGGCTCCTCCTTTGTTTAAGTTCATTCTCACCACTCAGGAGGACTCTTCTGTTAATCAACATTTCTCCTCTTTCAACATCTTTTGAATTTGATGATCTAGAATCTTCATCTACACATTCACTTTGGCCTGGCCTTCATTCCTCCTATCTATCCTTCCTTGGTGTTGAGGATATTCAAATGCCCTATGACCTTCTTCTCCATAATGAAAACATGTTCCACGGAAGCCTCCTCTTCCTGAACCTTGTCCTCTTCCTCTTCTTCTCTGATCTCTATTATTCTAATCTTAGAAATGATTGGAATTGTTTCCTCTCTGGTTTTGACTACTACTAGCCTCATCCTTCTTTTTTGGATATCCTCCATATGACCGTCCATGAGATCATCCACCACGATCTCTTCCATTTTGTCTTCTCTCAAATTTCTTGTTTAGCTTTTCCTCCACTTTTAGGGAAAAATGGTATACCTCTTCAATACTGCTCATTTGAACTAGATTCAGCAACTCCTGAATGCTCAGCCTCAACCCATTAAGGTAATGGGAAAATTTCTCCTGATCAGCTTTTGCATAGCCTATTCTGATGAGGATTCGATAGAACTCTTCTATATACTCCTGAATAGGTCTTCCTACTTGCTTCAAACATTGCATCTTCTTCAGTAGGTCAAGCTCATAATCAACAGGAATGAATTGTTGCTTAAATTTATCCACCATCTGATCCCATCTTGTGATTTTATCTTTCCCTCTTGTATTTCTCTCTAATTAAATCTCTTGCCACCAGATCTTTGCATGACCTTTCAGTTTGGCCTTCATGAATTTGACCCTATCAAGATCCTCAATATCTTCATACTCAAAATATTCTTCACATTCATTGATCTAGTCAATCAACTACTCTAGGTTAAGATTTCTTGAAAATGTAGGAACCTCAATTTTAGGTTTTTTTCTGATCTTAGAAATGGCTCAAAAAAGTCTTTCTTCCTCCTGGTTCACAACTTTGACTTCTCCTCCTTGATCTTCTTCTTCTGCTTCATTCTCACTTTCATCTCTAACATTAAGATTCATTCCTCTATGAATCTCCTCTTGCAAATCTCCCACTTGTCTCTAGAGTGCTCTAACCTTAGGTGTTAAAACATCGGCTCTTCCACCACGTTCCCTTCATGGAAGCATTTTTGCGATGCGGCCTGAAACCCAAATCACAGTCCTGGTGCAAACTGTCACACAATTGGTGATCTATTTACACACTCAGGAACTCCTGCTCTGATACCACTTGATGAAGGGTGGTCCCCTTAATACCACAAACACATAATAGAAATAGAGAAAGAAAAACAATATGCAAGAACAAAAAATTGGCTTCTTATTATCTCACAAATGTGGAATTACAAAGTTTTAGAATTACAATATATAAAGCCACATGGGCATTCCCTTACAATATTCTGTAGGACAAAGCCTCGAATCAATACCCAGATCTACTACTAGAACTGCCCTAGACAACACTATAGGCTTTCTTTATATAGGCATTTTCCATCGCTTGAGAAGGTTCTAGAAATTTAGCACTTAGGGCTGACCAACTTAGAATTATTTTATTTTTCAATTTATTACATCAAAGTCAGCTCAAAATAACTTTTGAAACCCAAACAAAAATTTTGAAGGAAAATTATTTTCCACCATTTCAGGTGGCCCGACTTCCAGAGACCATAAGTCATCACCAGTTGACCCAATTGACTATTATAACCCCATTTTGGAAAGGCCACAAAGTGCTTTATAGGCTTGCCTCATGCAAGCACCTACCACCTAAGTTTTTGACCTCATTCGGGGCCTCTAAAGCCTTCAAAACTCAATTCAAAGTTTTTGTACCCTACTGCCAATATCAAAAATCTTCAATATCTTCAAAACTAGACCTGATCTAGCCATGAAAATTTACTAGCAGGCTGATATGACTGAGATGAACCTCCACATGTAAAATCAGAACATTTTGAGATCATATGGCCAACTTACTAAAAAAAACAAGATTCCATAAATATCAGCTTTGCACAAGATAGCCCTTATTGAATACAAAAACATAAATATTTTTAGGTGATGCAAGATTGCTCTTACACCTAGGATGCTCCAGCATTAGACACCTAGGGTAATCTAAGAAGTGACCCTGTCATGACTCAGGTGTGTAGAGGAAAACCAAGACGGTTAACCTCCTCCTCTATTAGCCATAATGCATCCTCAACAGGTCATCCTTTCCATTTGACCAAATACTCTTCATATGTCCTGTTCTTTGTGCTTCTACCAACACGACTATCCAATGTATCATCAATCTCCTTGATATCTGAACTAGTTGCTGAAATAATCCACTGTGCTATTGTGATCTCATCTTCAACACCTCCCTCATGATACTCTATTAGATATAAAATGTTAAACATTGGTGAAATATTCAGCTTAGTAGGCAACTCGACCTCATATGCATTTCCTAAATCATGCTTCTTTAGTATCTTACATGGCCCAAACTTCTTTATTTTCAGCGTGTTATATGTACCAACTGGAAATCTTTCATTCCACAAATGAATCATGAATTCATCTCCAACCTGAAATTCCTTATGCCTCATTTTCTCATTTGCCTTAGCCTTATACTATGCATTCATTTTTGTAATATGCTTCCTCACCTCCTCATGGATGTTATTCAAATGTTCTGCAGAATCTTTAGCTTCAACACTACTTATATCTCCTTTATCGATCTTTCTCAACTCAGATGCATTTCTAGGACTACTTCCATATACAATCTGGAATGGTGATTTACCAGTGCTCCTGCTGACAGAATTATTGTATGCAAATTCTATCTGTGGTAAAATCAAATCCCATCCTGTTGGCTTATCTCAAACCAAACATCTCAGCAAATTTCCCAAACTCATATTTACCACCTATGTCTGTCTATCAGGCTGTGGATGATGTGATGAACTAAACTTCAAATCTATCTTCAACTTCTTCCACAATGTACGCCAAAAATATCCAATGAACTTAGTGTCCCTATCTGAAACTATACTCTTTGGAAAACCATGCAGTCTCACTTCTCTAAAAAATAATTTCGCTACATGAACAACACCATTAGTCTTCTTGCAGCAAATAAAATGTGCCATCTTTAAAAATTTGTCAACCACCACAAAAATTGAATCATGTCCCCACTGTGTCCTTGGTAAACCAAGAACAAAGTCCATACTGATATCCTCTCAAGGCTTCTCTGGTACATGTAATGGCTGATACAACCCTATATTCTGCTTCACTCCTTTGGCCATCTGACATACTCGACAACTCTATACAAACTTCTTGACATCTTGCTCCAACTGTGGCCAATAATAATTCTCACTGACCAAAGTAAGGGTTTTATCACGACCAAAATGTCCAGCCAATCCTCCGCTATGCTTCTCTTTGATGATATTCTCCCTCATAGAACTTCATGGAATGCACAACTGAATCCCTCTGAATAGCATATCATCCTGGATAATAAAATCTACATTTCTGTCAACATTAGTTATCTTTTGCTAAGAGCATCTGCAACCCTGTTAGACTTTCCACTCTTGTGTTTCAAAATAAATGTGTAACTCTGCAAAAACTTGACCCATTTCAAATGCCTTTGATTCAACTTTCCTTGACTATTCAAATATTGTAAAGTTTGATGATTAGTATACAAAACAAACTCCTTAGGAAGTAGATAGTGTCTCCACTTCTTTAATACCTGAACTATAGCATAAAAATCTTGATCATAAACATAATACTTTCTCTTGGCATCATTTAACTTCTCACTGAAATAAGCAATAAGTTTACCTTCTTGGCTCATAACAGCTCTTATTGCAATACCACTAGCATCACAGTCTACTTGAAACATCTTATTAAAATCAGGAAGTGCTAAAATAGTTTGTTCTGTAACTTTCTGTTTCAACAATTTAAAACTCTTATCTGCCCCATTAGTCCATTGAACTCTTTTCTATCCCCTCTCATTGTTTCAGTCAAGGGTCCACAAATGCTGCTAAATTCTTTTATCAAATTTCTATAAAAACTAGCCAAACCATGAAAAGATCTTACTTCAGTAGCACTCCTTGGAGTAGGCCATTCAAGGATAGCCTGTACTTTCTCTGGGTCTATTTTTAGACTTTCTGCTGAAATTAAAAATCTCAAATATACTAACTCCTTTTTCACAAAACTGCACTTCTTGAAATTAATCAACAATTTCTCATCTCCCAGCTTCTCAAACACCATATGAATATGTATCATATGCTCTTCCAATATCTTACTAAAGATCAAAGTATCATCTAGGTACACAATGACAAACTTACCCAGAAATTTTTTCAAAATTTCGTTCATGAGCAGCATGAAAGTGCTCGGTGCATTGGTTAGCCCAAAAGGCATGACTAACCACACATACAGTCCTTCCTTTGTCGTGAAGGAAGTCTTCCATTCATCTCCTTCTTTGCTCCGAATCTAGTCATATCCACTCTTAAAATCTATCTTTGAGAAATACACAGCTCCACTCAAACAATCCATAATATCATCCATTCGTGGCAATGGAAACCTATACTTGATTGTGATCTTATTTATTAGTCTAAAATCTATACACATCTTCCACTCTCCATTCTTCATTGGTGTTAATACTACTGGTACATCACATGGACTTGGGCTCTCCTGAATCAATCCCTTCTATAACAACTCATGTACTTGCCTATTCAGCTCTTCACTTTCTGCTGGTGTCATTTTGTGTGCTGCCTTGTTTGGCAAACTAGCTCTTGGAATCAAATCCATTTGATGACTGATCTTCCTTACCAGTGGTAATCTATTAGGTACATTATTAGATACAATATCCTGAAACTCATTCAACAAATCTACAACCCCTATAGGTACATCCTCTACTTCTTCTTTACCAGCTTTTGGAATTAAAGAATAACACATATGCTCATGCCTCATACCATCTAGGAATTTTCTTCCATCAACAAATGTTATTTTTGCATTACCACATACCTTTTCTTCAACCTCCTTCAATGGCTTTAGCTTATATCTCACTCCATCCTTTATTAGGGAATAGGTATTCGCATGACCATCATGTACATCACATTTGTCAAACTACCAGAGTCTACCCAACAATATATGACATGCATCCATAGCTATGATATCACATAGCACCTGATCTTGGTACTCACTGATCTTGAACTTTATCAAGCACTATTCATTGACCATGACCTTGTGGTCATCCTACACCTAAGCAATCCGATATGGATATGGGTGTTTCTATCTCTTGAGCTTCAACTTTGTCACCATCTCTTCTGACACCAAATTGTTAGTGCTTCCACTATCAATAATCACATCACAACATTTACCCTCACACTTGCATCTAGTGTGAAATAGGCTCTTCATTTGTTCAGGTTCATTCTCAGCACTCAGCAGGACTCTTCTGTTAATCATCGTTTCTCCTCTTTCAACATCTTCTAAATTTGATGATCTGGCATCTTCTTCTACATGTGCAACTCTAGCCTGGCCTTCATTCTTCTTATCTGTCCTTCTTTGGCATTAAGGACATTCAAATGCCCTATGAACTTCTTCTCCATAGTCAAAACATGTTCCACGGAAGCCTCCTCTTCCTGAACCTTATCCTCTTCCTCTTACTCTCTGATCTCTATTTTTCTGATCTTGGAAATGATTGAAATTATTTCCTCTCTGATTTTGACTGCTACTAGCCTCATCCTTTTTTTTTGGATCTTCATTTTGGCCTCCATATGATCATCCACCAGATCATCCACCGTGACCTCTTCCATTTTGTCTGCTCTTGAACTTCTTGTTCAACTTTTCCTCCACTTTTAGGGAAAACTAGTATGCCTCTTCAATATTTCTCATTTGAACCAGATTCAACTCCTACTGAATGCTCGGCCTCAACCCATTAAGGTAGCAGGAAACTTTCTCCTTATCAGCTTCCGCATGGCCTGTTCTGATGAGGATTCGATAGAACTCCTCTGTATAGTCATGAATAGATCTTCCTGCTTGCTTGAAACATTGCATCATTTTTAGTAGGGCAAACTCATAATCAATAGGAATGAACTGTCACTTCAATTTATCCACCATCCGATCTTATCTTGTGATTTTATCTTTCCCTCTTCTATTTTGCTCGAATTGAATGTCTTGCCACCAGATCTTCGCATGACCTTTCATTCTGGCCTTTGCAAATTTGCCCCTATCAGGATCCTCAATATCTTCATACTCAAAATATTCTTCACATTCATTGATCCAGTTGATCAACTCCTATGGGTTAAAATTTCCTAAAAATGTAGGAACCTCAATCTTAGGTCCTTTTCTAATCTTAGAAATTGGCTTAGAAAAGTCTTTCTTCCTCCTGGTTAACAACTTTGACTTCTCCTTCTTGATCTTCTTCTTTGGCTTCATCCTCGATTTCATCTCAGACATTAAGACTCATTCCTCTGTGAATCTCCTCTTGCAATGCTCACACTTGTCTCTAGAGAGCTCTAACCTTATGTGTTACAACACCAGCTCTTTCACCACGTTCCCTTCATGGAGGTATTTTCGCAATGCATGCTGAAACCCAAACCACAGTCCTCGTGTAAACTACCTCACAATCGGTGATCTATTTACACACTCAGGAACTCCTGCTCTAATACCACTTGATGAAGGGTGCTCCTTTTAATACCACAAACACATAACATCAATAGAGAAACAACAACAATATGAAAGAACAAAAAAATGGCTTCTTATTATCTCTATAAATGTGGAATTATAAATTTTCAAAATTACAATATGAAAAGCCACATGGGCATTCCCTTACAATATTTTGTAGGACAAAGCCTTGAATCAATACTTAGATCTACTACCAGAACTACCCTACACAACACTATAGGCCTTCTTTATATAGACATTTTCCACTGCTTGAGAAGGTTCCTAAAATTTAGCCCTTAGGGCCGACCAACTTAGAATTATTTTATTTTTCAATTTATTACATCAAAGTTGGCTCAAAATAACTTTTGAAACCCGAGAAAAAATTTTGAAGAAAAATTATTTTCCACCATTTCAGGTGGTTTGACTTCCGATTGAACCGATTGACTATTATAACCCTATTTTGAAAAGGGCACAAAGTGCTCTACAGGCTTGGCTTGCACAAGAATCTACCACCTAAGTTTTCAACCTCATCCAAGGCCTCTAAAGTCTTCAAAACTTAGTTCAAAGTTTTTGTACCCTGCTGCCAATAGCGAAAATCTTCAATATCTTCAAAACTAGACCTGATCTAGCCATGAAACTTTATGCACAGGCTGATATGACTGAGATGAACCTCCATATTGAAAATCAGAATATTCTAAGATCATATGGCCAACTTCCTAAAAAAAACAAGTTTACATAAATAGCAGCTCTGCACAAGATAGCCTTTATTGAATACAAAAATGGAAATATTTTTGTGTGATGCAAGATTGCTCTTACACCTAGGATGCTCCTACATCAAACACCTAGGGTAATTTAAGAAGTGACCCTGTCATGAATCAGGTGTATAGAGGAAAACCAAGATGGTTAACCTCTTCCTTTTTTAGCCATGATGAATCTTCAATAGGTCATCCTTTCCATTAGACCAAATACTCTTCATATGTCCTATTCCTTATGCTTCTACCAACATGACTATCCAGTATATCCTCAATCTCTTTGATATCTAAACTAGTTGCCAAAATACTCCACTGTGCTATTGTGATCTCATCTTCAACACCTCCCTCATGATACTCTGTCAGATCTAAAATGTTAAAGATTGGTGAAATATTCAGCTTAGTAGGCAACTCGACCTCATATGCATTTCTTGAATCATGCTTTTTCAGTATCTTACATGGCCCAAAATTCTTCATTTTCATCTTCTTATATGTACCAACTGGAAATCTTTCCTTTCGCAAATGAACCATGACTTCATCTCCAACCTAAAATTCCTTATGCCTCCTTTTCTCATCTTCCTTAGCCTTATACTGTGCATTCATTTTGGTAATATGCTTCCTCACCTCCTCATGGATGTTCTTTAAATGTTCTGCAAAATCTTCAGCTTCAGCACTACTTATATCTCCTTTATCTATCTTGCTCAACTCAGATGCATTTCTGGAACTACTTCCATATACAATCTGGAATGGTGATTTATCAGTGCTCCTGCTAATAGAATTATTGTATGAAAATTCTACCTGTGGTAAAATAAAATCCCATCCCATTGGCTTATCTCCAACCAAAAATCTTAGCAAATTTTGGAAACTCCTATTCACCACCTCTATCTCTCCATCAGTCTATGGATGATGTGATAAACTAAACTTCAAATATGTCTTCAACTTCTTCCATAATGTATGCCAGAAATATCCAACAAACTTAGTGTCCCTATCTGAAACTATACTCTTTGGCAAACCATGCAGTCTCACGACTTCTCTGAAAAATAATTTCTCTACATGAACAACATCATTAGTCTTCTTGTAGGGAATAAAATGTGCCATCTTTGAGAATCTATCAACCACCACAAAAATTGAATCATGTCCCCGCTGGATCCTTGGTAAACTAAGAAAAAATTCTATACTGATATCCTCCCGAGGCTTCTCTGGTACAGGTAATGGCTGATACAACCCTGTATTTTGCTTCACTCCTTTCACCATTTGACATACTCTGCAACTCTGTACAAACTTCTTGACATCTTGCTACAACTCTGGCCAATAATAATTCTCACTGACCAAAGCAAGGGTTTTATCACGACCAAAATGTCCATCCAATGCTCTGTTATGTTTCTCTTTCATGATATTCTCTATCATAGAACTTCATGGAATACACAACTGAATCCCTTTGAATAGAATATCATCTTGGATTATAAAATCCAGCCACTTCATTCTGTCTAGAGTAACAGGTTCTTTACAAACTTTTCAAGCTTCACCAAAATCAAGATCATCTGTATATAAATTCTTGAGTTCCTTGAACCCAACCACTTCCATCTACATTTTTGTCAGCAATAGTTTCCTTCTGCTAAGAGCATCTGCAACCCTATTAGACTTTCCACTCTTGTGTTTCAAAACAAATGTGTAACTCTGCAAAAACTCGACCCATTTCAAATGCCTTTGATTCAACTTTCCTTGACTATTCAAATATTGCAAATCTTGATGATCAGTATACGAAACAAACTCATTAGGAAGAAGATAGTGTCTCCACTTCTTCAATCCCTGAACTATAGCATAAAAATATTGATCATAAATAAAATACTTTCTCTTGGCATTATTTGACTTCTCACTGAAATAAACAATAGGTTTACATTCTTGGCTCATAACAGCTCCTATTGCAGTACCACTAGCATCACAGTCTACTTGAAACACCTAATTAAAATCAGGAAGTGCTAAAATTAGTTGTTCTGTACTTTATGTTTCAACAGTTTAAAACTCTTATCTGCCCTATTAGTCCACTTAAACTCTTTTCTATCCACTCTCATTGTTTCAGTCAAGGGTCCATGAATACTGCTAAAATTTTTGATAAACTTTTTGTAAAAACTAGCCAGACCATGAAAAGATCTTACCTTAATAGCACTCCTTGGAGTAGGCCATTCAAGGATTGCCTGTACTTTCTCTGGGTCCATTTTTAGACCTTTCGCTGAAACTACAAATCTCAAATATACTAACTCCTTCACAAAATTGCACTTCTTCAAATTAATCAAAAATTTCTCATCTCTCAACTTCTCAAACACCATACGAATATGCAACATATGCTCTTCCAATGTCTTACTAAAGATCAAAGTATCATCTAGGTACACAATGACAAACTTACCCAGAAATTCTTTCAGAACCTCGTTCATGAGCCGCATAAAAGTGCTCAGTGCATTGGTTAGCCCAAAAGACATGACTAACCACTCATATAGTCCTTCCTTTATCTTGAAGGTAGTCTTCCATTCCTCTCCTTCTTTGATCTGAATCTGGTGATATCCACTCTTCAAATCTATCTTTGAGAAATATGCAACTCCACTCAAACAATCTATAATATCATCCATTCATGGAAATGGAAATCTATACTTGATTGTGATCTTGTTTATTGCTCTGGAATCTGTACACATCCTCCATTCTCCATTCTTCTTTGGTGCTAATATTGCTGGTACATCACATGGACTCAGGCTCTCCCAAATCAATCCCTTCTATAACAATTCATGTACTTGCCTGTTCAACTCTTCACTTTCTGCTAGTGTCATTCTATGTGCTACCTTGTTTGGCAAACTGGCTCCTAAAATCAAATCCATCTGATGACTGATCTTCCTTACCGGTGGTAATCCATCAGGTACATTATCAGATACAATATCCTGAAACTCATTCAACAAATCTGCAACCTCTACAGGTACATCCTCTACTTCTTTACCAACTTTTGGAATTAAAGAAAAACACACATGCTGATGCCTCATACCATCTAAGAATCTTCTTCCATCAAGAAATGTTATTTTTGCATTACCACATACCTTTTCTTTAGCCTCCTTCAATGGCTTTAGCTTATGTCACACTCCATCCTTTGTCAGGGAATAGGTATTCGCATGACCATCGTGTACAATACATCTATCAAACTTCCATGGTCTACCCAACAACATATGACATGCATACATAGATATGATATCACATAGTACCTCATTTTGGTACCCACCGATCTTAAACTTTACCAGGCACTATTCACTAACCATGACCTTGTGGTCATTAAGCACCTAGACAATCTTATATGGATGTGGGTGTTTCTGTCTCTTAAGCTTCAACTTTGTCACCATCTCTTCTGACACCAAATTGTCATTGCTTCCACTATCGATAATCACATCATAGCATTTACCATCACACTTGCATCTAGTACGAAATAGGCTCCTCCTTTGTTCAGGTTCATTCTCACCACTCAGTAGGACTCTTCTATTAATCAACATTTCTCCTTTTTCAACATCTTCTAAATTTGATGATCTGACATCTTCATCTACATGTACAACTCTAGCCTGGCCTTCATTCCTCCTATCTATCTTTCCTTGGCATTAAGGACATTCAAATTCCTTATGACCTTCTTCTCCACAGTGAAAACATGTTCCACAGAAGCCTCCTCTCCCTAAACCTTTTCCTCTTCCTCTTCCTCTTTGATCTCTATTATTTTGATCTTGAAAATGATTGAAATTGTTTCTTCTCTAATTTTGACTGCTACTGGCCTCATACTTCTTTTTCAGATCTTCATTTCGGCCTCCATATGACCCTCCACCAGATCGTCCACCGCGACCTCTTCTATTTTGTCTGCTCTTGAACTTCTTGTTCAACTTTTCCTCCACTTTTAGGGCAAAATGGTATGCCTCTTCAATACTGCTCATTCGAACTGGATTTAGCTCCTCTTGAATGCCTAGCCTCAACTCATTAAGGTAATGAGAAACTTTCTCCTTATCAGCTTCCGCATGGCCTGTTCCGATGAGGATTCGATAGAACTCCTTTGTATACTCCTGAATAGGTCTTCCTGCTTGCTTCAAACATTGCATCTTCTTCAGTAGGTCAAGCTCATAATCAATAAGAATGAACTATCACTTTAATTTATCCACCATCCAATCCCATCTTGTGATTTTATATTTCCCTTTTCTATTTCACTCTAATTAAATCTCTTGCCACTAGATCTTCACATGACCTTTTAGTTTGGCCTTCGCAAATTTGACCCTATCAAAATCCTCAATATCTTCATACTCAAAATATTCTTCACATTCATTGATCTAGTCGATCAACAACTCTGGGTTAAGATTTTCTAAAAATGTAGGAACCTCAATCTTAGGTCTTTTTTTGATCTTAGAAATAGCTCGGAAAAGTCTTTTTTCTTCTTGGTTCACAACTTCGACTTCTCCTTCTTGATCTTCTTCTTTGACTTCATCCTCACTTTCATCTCTGACATTAAGATTCATTCCTCTACAAATCTCCTCTTGCAATGCTTCCACTTGTCTCTGGAGCGCTTTAACCTCAGGTGTTACAACACCAACTCTTCCGCCACGTTCCCTTCATGGAGTTATTTTTGCGATGCGCACTGAAACCCAAACCATAGTCCTAGTGCAAACTGCTTCAAAGTCGGTGATCTTTTGACACACTCAGAAACTCCTACTCTAATACCACTTGATGAAGGGTGCTCCTCTTAATATGACAAACACATAACAGAAACAGAGAAACAACAATAATATGCAAGAACAAAAAATTGGCTTCTTATTATCTCCACAAATGTGGAATTACAAACTTTCAGAATTACAATATGCAAAGCCACATGGGCATTCCCTTACAATATTCTATAGGACAAAGCTTCGAATTAATAACCAAATCTACTACCAGAACTGCCCTAGACAACACTATGGGCCTTCTTTATATAGGCATTTTCCATCGCCCGAGAAGGTTCTAGAAATTTAGCCCTTAGGGCCGACCAACTTAGAATTATTTTATTTTTCAATTTATTACATCAAAGTTGGCTCAAACTAAATTTTGAAACCCAAAAAAAAATTTTGAAGTAAAATTATTTTCTATCATTTTAGGTGGCCTGACTTCCAGAGACCATAAGTCATCACCAGTTGACCCGATTGAGTATTATAACCCCATTTCAGAAAGGCGACAAAGCGCTCTACAAGTTTGACTCATGCAAGTTCCTGTCACCTAATTTTTTGACATCATCCGGGGCCTCTAAAGCTTTCAAAAATTAGTTCAAAGTTTCTGTACCCTACTGCCAATATCAAAAATTTTCAATATCTTCAAAACTAGACCTGATCTAGCCATGAAACTTTACGCACAGGCTGATATGACTGAGATGAACCTCCACATGTAAAATCAAAACATTCTGAGTTCGTATGGCCAACATACTAAAAATAGCAAGTTTCCATAAATAGCAGCTCTGCACAAGATAGCCCTTATTGAATACAAAAACAAAAATATTTTTGGGTGATGCAAGATTGCTCTTCCACCCAGGATGCTCCTGCATCAGACACCCGGGATAATTTTAAAAGTGACCCTATAATGACTCAGGTGTGTAGAGGAAAACCAAGATGGTTAACCTCCTCCTTAGTTAGCCATGATGAATCTTCAATAGGTCATCCTTTCCATTTGACCAAATACTCTTCATAGGTCCTATTCCTTGTGCTACTACCAACATGACTATCCAGTATATCCTCAATCTCCATGATATCTGAACTGGTTGCTAGAATACTCCACTGTGTTGTTGTGATCTCATCTTCAACACCTCCCTTGTGATACTCTGTCAGATCTAAAATGTTAAACACTGGTGAAATATTTAGCTCAGTAGGCAACTCGACCTCATATGCATTTCCTGAATCATGCTTCTTCAGTATCTTACATGGCCCAAACTTCTTTATTTTCAGCTTGTTATATGTACCAACTGGAAATCTTTCCTTCCGCAAATGAACAATGACTTCATCTCCAACCTAAAATTTTTTATCTCCTTTTCTCATCTGCCTTAGCCTTATACTGTGTATTCATTTTGGTAATATGCTTCATCACCTCCTCATGGATGTTATTCAAATATTTTGCAAAATCTTCAGCTTCAACACTACTTATTTCTCCTTTATCTATCTTTCTCAACTGAGATGTATTTCAAGGACTACTTCCATATACAATCTAGAATGGTGATTTACCAGTGCTCTTGCTGACAAAATTATTGTATGCAAATTCTGCCTATGGTAAAATCAAATCTCATCTTATTGGCTTATCTCCTACCAAATATCTCAGCAAATTTTCCAAACTCCTATTCACCACCTTTGTTTGTCCATCAATCTGTGGATGATGTGATGAACTGAACTTCAAATCTATCTTCAACTTCTTTCACAATGTATGCCAAAAATATCCAAAGAACTTAGTGTCCCTAACTAAAATTATACTCATGGAAAACCATGCAGTCTCAACATTTCTATGAAAACTAATTCCGCTACATGAACAACATCATTAGTATTCTTATAGGGAATAAAATGTGCCATCTTTTAAAATCTATCAACCACCAAAAAAATTGAATCATGTCCCCACTGTGTCCTTGGTAAACCAAGAACAAAGTCCATACTGATATCCTCCCAAGGCTTCTCTAGTACAGGTAATCATTGATATAACCCTGTATTTTGCTTTACTCCTTTTACCATCTGACATACTCTGCAACTCTGTACAAACTGCTTGACATCTTGCTGCAACTGTGGCCAATAATAATTCTCACTAACAAAAGCAAGGGTTTTATTATGACTAAAATGTTCAGACAATCCTCCGCTATGCTTCTCTTTGATGATATTCTTCCTCATAGAACTTTGTGGAATGCACAACTGACTCCCTCTGAATAGCATATCATCTTGGATGATAAAATTTAGCCACTTCATTCTATCTAGAGTAACAGTTATTTACAAGATTTCCAAGCTTCACCAGAATCAGGATCCTTTGTATACAAATTCTTGAGTTCCTTGAACCCAACCACTTCAATCTGCATTTCTGTCAGCAATAGTTGTCTTCTGCTAAGAGCATCTGCAACCATGTTAGACTTTCCACTCCCGTGTTTCAAAACAAATGTGTAGCTCTGCAAAAGCTCGACCCATTTCAAATGCCTTTGATTCAACTTTCCTTGACTATTCAAATATTGCAAAGCTTGATGATCAGTACACAAAAAAAACTCTTTAGAAAGTAGATAGTGTCTCCACTTCTTCTATGCCTGAACTATAGCATAAAGCTCTTGATCATAAACATAATACTTTCTCTTGGCATCATTTAACTTATCACTGAAATAAGTAATAGATTTACCTTCTTAGCTCATAACAGCTCCAATTGCAGTACCACTAGCATCACAATCTACTTGAAACACCTTATTAAAATCAAGGACTGCTAAAATAGGTTGTTCTGTAACTTTCTATTTCAACAATTTAAAACTCTTATTTGCCCCATTAGTCCACTTGAACTCTTTTTGATCCCCCCTCATTGTTTCAGTCAAGGGTCCACAAATACTGCTAAAATTTCTATAAAAACTAGCCAAACCATGAAAAGATCTTAGCTCAATAGCACTCCTTGGATTAGGCCATTCAAGGATAGCCTGTACTTTCTCTAGGTCCATTTTCAGACCTTCTGCTGAAACTACAAATCCCAAATATACTAACTCCTTCACAAAACTACACTTCTTGAAATTAATCAACAATTTCTCATCTCTCAGCTTCTCAAAGACCATATGAATATGCATCATATGCTCTTCCAATGTCTTACTAAAGATTAAAGTATCATCTAGGTACACAATGACAAACTTACCCAGAAATTCTTTCAGAACCTCATTCATGAGCCACATGAAAGTGCTCGGTGCATTGGTTAGCCCAAAAGGCATGACTAACCACTCATACAATCCTTCTTTTATCTTGAAAGTAGTCTTCCATTCATCTCCTTCTCTGATCTGAGTCTGGTCATATCCACTCTTCAAATCTATGTTTGAGAAATACACAGCTCCACTCAAACAATCCATAATATCATCCATTCATGGCAATGGAAACCTATACTTGATTGTGATCTTGTTTATTTCTCTAGAATCTATACACATCCTCCATTCTCCATTCTTCTTTGGTGCTAATACTACTGGTACAACACATGGACTCAGGCTCTCCCGAATCAATCCCTTCTATAACAACTCATGTACTTGCTTGTTCAACTCTTCACTTTCTGATGGTGATATTTTGTGCGCTGCCTTGTTTGGCAAACTGGCTCCTGAAATCAAATCCATCTAATGACTGATCTTCCTTATCGGTGGTAATCCATCAGATACATTATCAGATACAATATCCTTAAACTCATTCAACAAATCTGTAACCTCTACAGGTACATCCTCTACTTCTTCTTTACCAGCTTTTGGAATTAAAGCAAAACACACATGCTGATGCCTCATACCATCTAGGAATTTTCTTCCATCAACAAATGTTATTTTTGCATTACCACATACCTTTTCTTTGGCCTCCTTCAATGGATTTAGCTTATGTCTCACTCTATCCTTATCAGAGAATAGGCATTCTCATGACCATCGTGTACATCACATCTGTCAAACTGCCAGAGTCTACCAAACAACATATGACATGCATCCATAGATATGATATCACATAGCACCTGATCTTGGTACTCGTCGATCTTGAACTTTACTAGGCACTATTCACTAACCATGACCTTGGGGTCATCCTACACCTAGGCAATCCGATATAGATGTGGGTGTTTCTATCTCTTGAGCTTCAACTTTGTCACCATCTCTTCTGACACCAAATTGTCAATGCTTCCACTATCGATAATCACATCACAACATTTACCCTCACACTTGCATCTAGTGTGAAATAGGCTCCTCCTTTGTTCAGGTTCATTCTCACCACTGAGCAGGACTCTTCTGTTAATCAACATTTCTCCTCTTTCAGCATCTTCTAAATTTGATGATCTGGCATCTTCATCTACATGTGCAACTCTGGCCTGGCCTTCATTCCTCTGATCTATCCTTCCTTGGCATTAAGGACATTCAAATGCCCTATAAACTTCTTCTCCATAGTCAAAACATGTTCCATAGAAGCCTCCTCTTCCTGAACCTTATCCTCTTCCTCTTCCTCTTTGATCTCTATTATTCTAATTTTGGAAATGATTGGAATTGTTTACTCTCTCATTTTGACTGCTACTGGCCTCATCCTTCTTTTTTGGATCTTCATTTTGGCCTCCATATGATCATCCACCAAATCATCCACCGTGACCTCTTCCATTTTGTCTACTCTCAAACTTCTTGTTCAGCTTTTCCTCCACTTTTAGGAAAAATTGGTATGCCTCTTCAATACTGCTCAATCGAACCAGATTCAGCTTCTCCTAAATGCTTGACCTCAACCCATTAAGGTAAGAGGCAAATTTCTCTTTATCAGCTTCCGCATGGCCTGTTCTGATGAGGATTCAATTAAACTCCTCTGTATACTCCTGGATAGGTCTTCCTGCTTGCTTCAAACATTGCATCTTCTTCAGGAGGTCAAGCTCATAATCAATAGGAATGAACTGTCACTTCAATTTATCCACCATCCGATCCCATTTTGTGATTTTATCTTTCTCTCTTCTATTTCACTCCAATTGAATCTCTTGCCACCAGATCTACGCATGACCTTTCAGTCTGGCCTTCATGAATTTGACCCTATCAGGATCCTCAATATCTTCATACTCAAAATATTCTTCACATTCATTGATCCAGTCGATTAACTCCTCTGGGTTAAGATTTCCTGAAAATGTAGGAACTTCAATCTTAGGTCTTTTTCCAATCTTAGAAATGGCTCAGAAAAGTCTTTCTTCCTCCTGGTTCACAACTTCGACTTCTCCTTCTTGATCTTCTTCTTTGGCCTCATCCTCACTTTCATCTCTGACATTAAGATTCATTCCTCTACAAATCTCCTCTTGCAATGCTCGCACTTGTCTTTGGAGTGCTCTAACCTCATGTGTTACAACACCAGCTCTTCCGCCACATTCCCTTTGTGGATGCATTTTTGCGATGAACACTAAAACCCAAACCAAAGTCCTGGTGCAAACTGCCTCATAGTCGGCGATCTCTTTACACACTCAAGAACTCCTGCTCTGATACCACTTGATGAAGGGTGCTCCCCTTAATACCACAAACACATAACAGAAATAAAGAAACAACAACAATATGCAAGAACAAAAAATTGGCTTCTTATTATCTCCACAAATGTGAAATTACAAACTTTCAGAATTATGATATGCAAAGCCACATGGGCATTCCCTTACAATATTCTATAGGACAAAGCCTCGAATCAATACCTAGATCTACTACCAGAACTACCCTAGACAACACTATGGGCCTTCTTTATATAGGCATTTTCCACTGCTCGAGAAGGTTCCAAAAATTTAGCCCTTAGGGCCGACCAACTTAGAATTATTTTATTTTTCAATTTATTACATCAAAGTCGGCTCAAAATAACTTTCGAAACCTGAACAAAAATTTTGAAGGAAAATTTGTTTTCACCATTTCAGGTGGCCCAACTTTTGGAGACCATAAGTAATCACCAGTTGACCTGATTGACTATTATAACCCCATTTCAGAAAGGCCATGAAGTGCTCTACAGGCTTCAATAGCGCAAGCACTTGTCATCCAAGCTTTTGACCTCATTCGAGGCCTCTAAAGCTTTCAAAACTTAGTTCAAAGTTTCTGTACCTTGTTGCCAATCTTGAAAATCTTCAATATCTTCAAAACTAGACCTGATCTAAGCATGAAACTTTACTGGTAGGCTGATATGACTGAGATGAACCTCCACATGTAAAATCAGAACATTCTGAGATCGTATGGTCAAGTTACTAAAAACAACAAGTTTCCATAAATAGTAGCTCTGCACAAGATAGCCCTTATTGAATACAAAAATAGAAATATTTTTGGGTGATGCAAGATTGCTCTTACACCCAGGATGCTCCTACATCAATATGAGAGGGTGATGGTCATGGTTTAGTACAAGTATTATTCAATTCCTTTTGAAAGGATACTTTGAGCTTTCTTAAGACATATTTGTGATCAGTTATTTTGTGCTGAAATCAAGCATTTTTTTTTAAATTTTTATTTTCATTGCTAATTTAAATTTTACCTTTTCTACATGTGATTTTATGTAAAGGAAAGGATAATTAACTTGTTACAATGATTTGATTTCAATCAAAAAATGATGTAGGGGAGAATTTATTTATATGGCTCTAACACAAATAGAAATAATAAAATTTCAATCAATTTAAAACTTTAGTAAAGGTACAAATACTCATTTTTGAGCTCAAAGAATGAAATAACCTTTATGATAGTTGGATTGGTTAAAATGAATTCCAAAATTATCAAAGGATTAATGTCTTCTTGGACTATGAGAATCAAGGTAAAAGATATATATGTTATCATTACAAGTTTTTCTGTTGGATAAATTTTATGCTAAAATTTGTTTATACTCTTCAACATATGTGTTTGTATTATGTTGTTCTAAAGTCTTAGTTTTATTCATCAATGAGATATTTGTAGTATTTATTATCTAATAATAATGAAAACCTATAATGGACCAATTATTCAAAAGAATAAATGATTGATATATATTTTACGTTAAGAAGTATTATCTATGGAGTTTAATTATGTCAAATTTGGCTTTTTACAAGTCTAGATTTAAAAATCAAGTACTTTACAAGATGGTTGCTAGAAATGTCTTTTAGGACATTCATAAGATCCCATATAATCCCATACTCTTTCAATTATCCTACATGTAACTTGATAACTATAAATTTTCTTGATTTAGTGTAAAGAGAATTCTAGGTATTAAGGTTGACTTGACTTGATAGGCACAATTTTCTTGAATTAGTGTAGAGGAAATTCTTGGGATAAAAGAAGTCATCTTTCAAAGAACTCATGGTATGCAGTGAGTCATGACCCTCCTATATAATTGTATTGTAGCTCTAATAATATCGATGAGGTATGTTATACCCTAGCTAAGCATAGATAGAGGTAATGTAATGTTAAATTTTCTCACCCCCCAAAATTGGCCAAGGTTAAACATTATATAACTTTTAAATATATTTATAGTTTTAATTAATTTTTATATTTGTTGGAAAATATATATGATGCACTCTCTCCCATAGAATTCACAAATACTTTCTATTTGTTGCATTCATTGCTTCAATTTTTGTTTGTCATGTTGAGCTCCGTTATTTGATTTGATATGATTTGAAATTAAAAATATGACTAAGAATTTAATATGTAATGCTTAAAAAGTCTTGAATTGCGTGCATTATTGATTATTATAATTTTTTTTTAAAGGATATCCTTGAGGGACTTATGAGGATCATGTTGATGTAAATATTTTTATGTTGTTCACAAGCTACTCAAACAATATTTAGCTTCATATTTTATAAGCTTTTGAGTTATAATATTTCAATAGATTGTAGGTCTTGAGAAAGAAAATGTCAACAACATTTTAGTGGTACTATTTTGGATTCATTTATGATTCAAATTATATTGATCCTTAATTGGAAAATTTTATTTTATTGCCATGTCATCTATTTTTAAACATCATGTGTTGACAAGAATTATACTGAGATGGGTGACCTCCCAGGAAGTCCTAGTGCTTCACCTTTGTGAGCATCACCTAGATCCAATGAGTGCTAAATGTTCCATTCATTCTCATGAGAGATGGGTTCGTGTGAGCCACTACTCATGAAACATGGTTCAATGAGTTTGACTAAATAAACTGGGCAGTTGAATCCTGATAGCAATATCACAATTATAAGGGTTGTTTATTATGTGAACATGAATTTATTTCCTTTAAATTTAAATATTTTCATTCATTCCCAAACCATCTTATTTTCATTAGAGAACCTTAGTTGATTAGTATATCACTCCAAATTAAATAGAAATCTTAAAAATAAGTTGAGTTGAATCTCACAATGGAAGAAAGAGGCTATGATGCCAACACAACCCATAAGAACATCCATACTAAAAAGTGGTCACCAAAAATATACAATTTTTTATTTTGTAACCATACTAATGAAAAGCATCACTAGGAAATGAATGTAGAAGCCACAGGTCATAGCATGGTGCAAGACCATGACTAAGAAAAATTACACAAAGAAACATATGCAGATAAATGCATAATACATAGAAATGAAAGAAATTTTGAAGGAAATGTGTCTCATTATACAAGGAAGGTGGGAACACTCATGTTGTGTAGATGACTTCAAGTCTTTTAGTCAAGAGATCCACTGATGTGGATAGTTTGACATTTCTTGAGTGAGCGTGGTTAGGAGATCCATTATTGCAATTAGTTAGGTGTCTCTTGAACAAGTGAGGAGGATTGATGAAGGTGCTTCATCAAAGTCTTCAAAGGGTTGGGTTTAAAACCCTTGCAACTTCCACTCTTGTTCGAATTAATGTAATAAGAGGGGAAATGTTGGAGTTATTACATTATAGGTTTAGTTTTAGTTTATTATAATAAATTGTCACGTGGTTCTTTTCTATGGTTTTGTAACTATTTTAGTTTTTCTTGTATTGTCTATTTATAGGCACTCTTATTGATTGAATAGATCATCAAAGTATACGTTTTCATCATTTTCTCCTTAAGTTTCACTGGTAAGAGTAATGGAGTCCAATTGAGAGTACATGAAATATTTTGCTATTATAAGAGTCATAAGGAGTCATTTTCAAAACAGAAGTGTCAATGTTTGAAATACAAAAATTATAAGGAGCCTAAAAATAATACCACCAGATTTGGTTTCTTTACAAAAGTTGAGTGAAGTGGATTGGAGAAGTGTTTGAAAAGTTGTAAGACATAAAGAGACACAAGAGAAAAGAAGAGGTTAAATCAACAATAGTTGATAAGGAGATCTTAGAGCTAGGATAAGAGTAAAGGTCTTAGTGAAGCATCTTCCATTAGACCTACTGAGTTTGTATCTTTCAGATTGCAAAATGGAGAAGCTAATTGTGGGATCTAAAAACAATTTGTATGAAAGATTTCCGATGGTGTAAGAATTTTGAAGTAGAGAAAGTGGGTGAAAAAGAGTTTTTAGTTAGAAAGAGATAGTTGATTGATAGAAGATTTGGATTTATAGTGAACAGAGGCAAAGTTTTATTTCAAAAACATGGTAGAAACAAGTGGAAGTATTTAACAACCCTATACTCTAATATTTAATGGTAGAAACTATGAATTTTGGAGCTTAAAAATGAAGACCCTATTTTACTTCTAGGATGTTTGGGACCTGGTTGAAAATGGGTTCCCTGAACCATCAAACCAACAAGCTTATTAGGATCTTTCAGAAGATGAGAAGGATTTGTTGAAGGAAAATAAGAAGGATGGTTTAATTTTAGTAGGCAATCATGGAGGAATCAATTTAAAAGTAACAGCTACTACATGATCAAAGAAGGCATGGAAAAGTTTTCAAACATCATACCAAGGCCTAGGAAAGGTGAAAATAGAAAAAATACAAATTATTAAAAGGGATTTCAAAAAATTGCAAATGAAATATTTAGATTCAATAGATTCATTCTTTATAAATGCAATGGAAATAGTAAATCAGATTAGATCATATGGAGAAACCATTGGGGATCAAAAGGTTGTAGAGAAGATACTTAGAAGAATACCTACAAATTTTGATCTAGTTGTAGTGGCCATTGAAGAGTCGAAAGATAAATTAATGGGATCATTCTTAGTACATGAGAAAAGACTGAATCAATCAGGAACATCATCATTGGAGAATTCATTCCAGACTTGGCTTTCATTTGGTATAACAAGAGGGAGATAAAATTACAAAAGAGGTAGAGGACATTTTAGACCAAGAGGAGGAAGAGAAAATACACAAATTTGAAAGCAAAAGACCAACATCAAGCCCACACATGCACATTCAACATCAACATGAGGAAGGGGGAGAATCCATTCTCATATTGACCATCAAGGAGAAAGGTGTGATAAATTTAACATCCATATTATTATTATTGTAATAAGTTTGAGCATTTTTCATTAGAATGTAAGAAAAAGAAATATGAAATGAATAAACAAAAGGAACATTTTACAAATGAAAACAAACCCAACACTAGTGAATAAAATACCATATTGATAACATGCAATGTAGCACAAGAGAGTTCCAAAGATGTATATTTTCTATATAGTGGTTGTAATAACCATATGAGTGTGAGTAAGGAGATGTTTGCAACAATGGATGACTCGACAAAATTAGAGGTAAAATTGGGGAATGATCACTGAGTATCAGTCATGAGAAAAGAGTCAATTAGTATATAAAAAACTAAGAAACATGATGAAAAGTATATTCCTGGATTGCAACACAATCTCATAAGCATTGGGAAACTAGTGCAAAAAGGATATAGGATATACTTTGAAAATGATGAATGTGTGATTCTAGACAAGAAATCAAGTAATAGGCTGATTACATAAGTTGAAATTCAAAGTGAACTATTCTTAGAGCCACAAGGATTGAAAAATTTTGCTAAGCTATCCTTCAAAGATTCATACAAAATTGAATCTTTTCTATGACATTTAAGACTTGGTCATTTAAAGTTTAAAGAATTACAATTGTTATATAAGAAAAGATTGGTATATGGATTTCTACCAATAGAGCCATTTATAACAATTTGTGAGAGTTGCATATTAGCAAAGAAAAAGAGAAACAAATCTCCAGTTGGGGAGTCTTATAGAGAAAAAAATCCACTTGAGATAGTACATTCAGATCTTTGTGGACTAACACAAATACCATCCATAAGTGGAAAGCTTTATTTGACATTTATTAAATATTTCACTAGGAAAGTATGGGCTTATTTTTTGAAATATAAATAAGATGTATTTTCTATTTTTAAAGCTATTTTAAGGAAAAATTTGAGAAACAAAGTGGCTACTATGTCAAAACATTGAGAATTGATTAAGGTGGTGAATATATATCAAATGAATTTTCAAAATTTGCAAAGAAAATGGCATAAAAAAATAATTTACAACAAGGTATACTCATCAACGAAGTGAAGTAGCTAAGAGAAAGAATGAAACAATCATGGAAATTGCACGAAGTATGATAAAAGAAAAAATATACCAAATGAGTATTGGGATAAAGAGGTTGCATGTTCATTATGAATATTAAATAGATGTCCAACAAAAGAAGTGATAAATAAAACACTAGAAGAATCTTGTAGAAAAATGAAGCATAATATAACACATTTGAGAGACTTTGTATGCATGGAATACTCATTGACACCACAAGAGTTGAGAAATAAACTAGATGATAGAGGAGAGAATTACATATTTATTGGATATAGTGAAAAATCTAAGGAACATAAGCTATACAATCCTAACACAAAGGAGATTTACTAATAAGCCATTATGTTAAGTTGTTTGAAGGAGTATGGGATGACAACATGGATAAAATAGCCACATTTGTAGATAGTGTTTCAGAAGAGAATGAAACTCAAATTGTGAATCCTACTACATAAGAAAATGTTCCTACAACACCTACTAGGGGGACCACCACTCAAAATACTACTAGTCTAGCAAGTAATAACAATAGTGTCTTTTAATCTAATGCTTGCATCACTAAGATCAAGGTCTTAAACACTTCAAAGAAGATAGGAAGTATAAGGGACATATATGATGAAATACAAGAGGCTGAGAATGATGATTTATGCTCTAATTTTTCATTCTTAACACAAGTTGATCCAATTTATTTTGAAGATTCCATTACAAATGAAAAATGGATTACATCCATGAATGAAGAAATTCAGTCAATTGAAAAGAATCAAACTTGGGATTTAGTAGATCTTCCTAAAGGCTAGGATATGATCGGGATTAAATGGGTTTACAAGACAAATTATAATGCTAATGGAAAAGTAGAAAAGTATGAGGCAAGACTAGTAGCTAAAGGCTTCTCACAACAACCTAGCATAGACTACAATGAAACATTCACATCTATGGAAAGATTGGATACCATTAGAATGGTCTTATCTATAAAAAATCAAAATAATTGAAAGGTTTATCAAAATTGATGTTTTTGATTAGGTAAAATAGGTTTTGAATGGGCCTTGAAACCATTTACAGTCAGTTTTTTAGAAGGGAATCATAACCCTATACAATAGCTGAGAATGATAGGAAATATTAGCACCGACCATAGAGAGACAATTGGGGAATGAGGACATAGGCATTATAGAACCCCCCATCACAGATTACCAGCAAAGCTACTAGCAATCCCAATCCAATAGAACAACAACAACCATAAAAAGAATAGACAATAAAGCTCTAGCTGCACCAAACCTAAAGCCTTAGCTTTACATCAATCTAGGGTTTTCTAGTTCCCTAAACTGGTAGTATGGGGTTTGACAAGGCTCCCATAACTAGGAAGGCCAACCAAAACTAGGGTATTCAGGCACCCAAACTAGAAATATGGGTTTTGAAATGGCTCCCATAACCGTTCTGGGTTTAACCTGGTACCCAAAACCAGCATGGTGGTAAGAAGACCAACCCACCCTAGTAGAACCAATTAGGAATAAAAAATAACAGCTTAAATGTTTAAGCAGATTTATTTTGAGCTGCAAAAGGATATAGGTGTTTTGAAAGGCTCCCTCAACCTTCACCAAAGAAATGGGGGAAAGAAAGTCTCCCCAAACCACTAAGCCACAATCTACCAGGGGAAAGAAAGTGCAGGCAAGAAACTTTGGCAGAAAGAGCTCCCTCCAACACAAACTAGGTTCAACAAAAAAATTCCTTTACACCACTTTCATCTAGCAATGAGCCACCTCTATAGACCAAGCCTCCACCTCAAAAGGAGCTTCCATCTCAATAGGAAGCGGTAAAAGGGAAAGAAGAAGAGAAGCCAAGAGAAGCCCCTGGGTCCAAGAGTGAAACCCCACCTTGATAGGGATCTGTACCATAGAAAAAAGAGGGAAGAAAGAGCCAACACTCTAGCACAGTAGCCCTCCAACCCTAGACAACAGAAGAGAAAAGAAACCTCTCCACAGCAAAGCATCGAGAGGTAGAACACACCTTCCACTGAATGAAAGGAAGAGTGGAGGATAGGACAGAACACCACCTATGCAACAGGCACAGGGCAGGTCAAGAGGATCCCCAACCCCACAAAACCCATGCCAACCATCCACACACTGAGAAAGAGCCCAAGGAAGAAGGGCATTGCTGACAAAAAAGAAGGAGGCCACAACATGAGAGACTCCAGCCGTCCCAACATAAACAAGGCCAGACCTCCACACCAGGATGGCAAAAAACTAAGGTGCACCAGGCACAAAAAGAACCCCAACCTCCAAATTTTGCAAATCCTCAAGTGGGTCATCTTCATCATTACCAGACTCACTCAGCTCCTTTGAAGAACCCAAAACCCTAGCACCAGAGGCCTTGCATCCACTCCCACTCCACTCCATCCTTATCAAAATTGATGTTAAATCAACATTTCTGAATGATATTTTAGAGGAAGAAATGTATATAAAATAGCCACCTGACTATAAAGTTTTGGGAGAAGAACATAAGGTATAAAATCTAAAAAAGGCATTATATGGTTTGAAGCAAGCTCTTGAGCTTGGTATAGAAGAATAGATTCTTATTTTATGAACAGTGGGTTTAACAAGTGAAGAAATGAACCAACCTTGTAAGTAAAAGTGAATGAAGAAGGAGAAATCTTGATAGTTTGTATGTATGAAGATGATTTTATATTCATAGGTAACATGTTAATTAAGACATCCAAGGAAGCCATGGAAAGAGAATTTGATATGATCGATTTGGGGATCATGAGATATTTCCTTGGGATAGAAGTAAGTCAAAATGATCAAGGAAAATTTATATGTCAAAGTAAGTATGCTACCAATTTGTTGAAGAGATTTAAGATGAAAAATGTAAAGTCAACCCATACACTAGTTGCATTGGGTTTAAAACTTAGCGAGGATGAAAAAAGTCCTGATATTGATGCAACCTTATTCAAAAGATTAGTTGGAAGTCTTCTATATCTAACCAATACAAGACCAGATATCATGTATGGGGTCAATCTCATTTCTAAATTCATGGATAAATCAAAGGAATCACATTAGAAAGTTGGAATTTTTTTTCAAGGTATATAGCTAAAACAAAGAAATTTTAGATTTTTTATACACCTTTAGATGATTACAAGCTAATTGGATATATAGATAGTGATTGGGGAGGTAGATTGGATGATATAATAAGAACTTCAGGACATATATTTCATCTAGGAATGAGTTTTGTCTCTTGGGAATCAAAGAAACAACCAATTGTGACACTCTCATCAACTGAAGTAGAATTTGTTACAGTCACATCAGTATCTTTCCAAGTAGTATGGATGAGAATAGTACTCTTAAACTTGAGGCACCCACAAGAAGAACCTACATAAATGTATTGTGATAAAAAATCAGCAATTTCTTTATCTAAAAGTTATGTATTGCATAAATGTAGCAATAATATTGATACAAGATATCATTTCATTTGAGAATTAGTGAACAATGGTTATATACATCTTGAGTTTTGTAGGTCCAAAGACAAAGTAGCATATATTTTCAAAAATTCACTTACAAAGAATGTCTTTGAACATCTCTGGGAATGAATTGGAATAGAACACATATATGGCAATGTAGACTAAGGGGGAGTGTTCATTGATGTGGACTTTATTTTTTCCTTTTTGTGCATTTTCTAGAAGTTTCTCTTGTAGGTGTAAGTAGTGGTATGTTTTGAAAGAATTTGAAACTTAATTTTGATGTAAGAAAAGAGAGCATTGGAATTTGTGTCTATGTTAAAGGTGTTAATAAAATCTATGTTCTAGATGCTATTATTGTTTTCTATTATTTGTAGTTCTAGGTCTTTTTACTTTCTAACATCTTATTCCTCATTCTTCTTCTAACAAGTCAAAATCATTCACATATTGTTGTTATTCTATATGCAATAGATAAAGATATATTAATAAATAATAATAATAATAACTCTCATCATGTAATAAGATGAATGCTTACAAAATAAATAATAATAACTCCCATCATAATAAGATCACAATCTAAAATTATCTATCTTAACATGCTCTCTTGTGATCACCACCACCAACATTTGTGTGATGATTAGAAGGCTACTCAAAATATGATTATGAATGGTGTGGTGTTTGACAATCATGAAAGAAAAAGAAAAAAAATGTACAGATGCCTTCACAATCAGTAAATCTCCTCATGGTCTTCCCCAATTTCACAGATAACTTATTATTCATGTGATTTGATTCTTGCGAAATGTGAAAAATACAAAGAAAAATAAAACATTAAACAATAAAATCTTTTCTTGTAAAGGATTATAGTTTTGAAGACTATATCAAACATTACAATTAGAGGTTTCCATTTTTATAGTTTTGAGGGGTTGAATATAATAAAAACTAAGCATGCAAAACATCATTATTTATAGTAATAATAAAGAATAAATTATTAATAATTAGTTATGTTTCTTCCCTCACTTCCATGTTAGATGCTAACATGTAAAATAAATTTGCCCAAAAATCACAATGTGAAGTTTGTCTCTGAAAATAAAATACAGTGTTCATGTGATTGGCTTCTTCAAGTCAAACTTTAACCCAACCCAATAATCCTCATGTAGTTTAAGAGAATATTAAATATAGTTTGTCATCCTTGTCCTTATTAGTTCCTGCCAGGGCAGGAAATTATAGTGAATCCTTAAACATTAAATAGTTATTAAACTTTATGCCCACAACCAATTAGAATGAAGGATTTGTTATATAAATTTATGTTTCATTATATACTATGACAAAATTTCACATTCATTATGGGATATTTTCCTGTATTTAGTTATTTGTTCACCTGTGATTAGGTTTGCAAGAGGTTTGTAGGAGTCCTCCCAAAATCAAGACAAGAGAATGCACTGATTTTGAAGAGACCTAAAATAGTGTTTGCAGTGTTCAATCCTAGGGATTACCATCATTGCAGGGGATGGACATTAAAAATGAAAATATGAAAATAGATGAAATTTAGGGATTTCGCATGCATGTGAGACATGTTTGATGGTTATGAACTATGTACAACTCTGCATGTGCAATATTATTGTAGAATTCTCCTTGGTGACACATCTTCTCTGTGTGCCTATTATTTTTGGGAATCTAGAACATCTTATGTGATCGAGTTTCTTGGCTTGAATTTATGCCAAATCTTGTCAAATTTAGTGGTAAGTTCTTTTGCAGAATTTTCTTTTTTCTTTTTTTGGTTTTTACACTTTTAGCTATTAAATCCTAAAATGGGATTTTGGCACCTTTATCCTGTTATACATTGTCATCATTTTTTGAGAGCACTACTATAATGGATGTTGAGATTACAAAAAGAAATACATGTGTTGGTGTAATTAAATATTCCTAATTACACTCAACTTAATCTTACTTAGGTTAATGCATTGCATAGTAGTTTGTAATTGAGACACCTAGGGGTGTGCACCTCATTCAAGCACATGGTGTAGGAGAAATTCCACTTTAGGTGTGATAGTTATCATCACATACCTCTTTGTGTGTGAGATCCACCTTTCGTGCTCTTATCACATTATCATCCTAATCCATTGCACACACTTTATTGCATAATGGAGGATGATCCACATTTAGTGGACATGTGATTACACCTAGCATAGGTGATATCTTATCATCTCCTTATCATTGTCTCTTATTGCCTTTCCTATATAAGGAGTCCTATTATGTACATTTTAATCATCTCCATGATCAATAATATCATTCTTGCATCTTAATGCAATTGTCTTGCCAATCTCTTATGGAAGTTATCTCGGTCTTGCATTCGATCCTGGGGGTGTTGTAGAGTCACCTAAAACTCTAACATGGTATCAAAGCTCTCAAGGTGTGAAGACCTCTTCTCAAGAAGTGCAATCTTGGCTTGATTCAATTGTGGGTGTAGAATAAAGGTATTTGGACATCACCATTACATAGTCTATTTGGAGAAAATTTGGGGTTTTGTATTTTGTGGCTTTCTATTGCAGGTCAATATTAGTGCTTGTTGGTGCAAATCAGAGGTTGGCATCATATTAAGGAGGTCCAAAAACCCTTAAATCAAATTTTTTTTCATCCAAATCAGACACCCGAGGCCAAATCTAGAGCCTTTGAATTTTGGAAGTGCGGCGGTGGCGATTCAGAAAAAATAATTTCAGAGGCAATTTTCAAATAGCGATATCTCAATCATCTGGACTCCTTTTTTCGAGTAATTTTTTTTGTTTTTGGGTAGAATTTTATGATCTACACAATGGTTCAGATGGTTTCTGATCTTTATTTCTGAATGTTTCTGAAAATTACAAATCTCAGTTTTTGCAACTTTCAAGGCCTCGTTTGAGCTCATATGAACTCCTTTTTAGGTGCAATTTTTTTTGAAAGTGCATAATTTTTTCTGTATTTTCTAGATCTAAAATCAGATTTTAGTGACTATGATTAGAAATTGTACTTTCAGAAATTGGCTTAGTTTTTTCATTTGTAATGCATAAGCCTTAGCTTGGTCTTTTGCATAGTGATCTAAGTCTATTATAGCCTTATTATGGAGTGTAATAATTTGTTGATCTCAATTTGTAATGAGAGAAGTGTATCATTAATGTAATCATGGGTTATGAAACACATCCTACGGTAGTACTTTTGACTAAGGATAATTATGAGTCATGGGCAAAAGGAATAATCACACATTGTAGATGGCTTAATCTCTTGCCTCATCTTTATGGACTCATTCCTGAGCCAAAGTCACAATGGAAGAAATATGTTTGGGGAGAAAAGAATTCTCATATTATAAATTTGATTATTGGTAGCATCATTTTTTGTCTCTTCTATGACATCTACCCCAAATTTAGAGGTGTTCAATGTCCACACATTATTTGGACAATCATTTGGGATATTTTTGGTGATCCACATGTTCCTCCATTTCCAGATGATCTTTCTTTAGATTGCCTCATTCCTCCTGATGATGCAGATAACATTCCCTATGAAGATTATACCTTAGATGAGATTGAAGAATTTGCAAAAATTGAGAGCGAGGATGATCTAGTGGCCCCTCTTGTAGCTCCTACTTCTCCAGTTGAGATCACACAATCATCTCTTGTTGGTGGTTCTAGTGAGTCATTGCAAGAGATATCTATTTGTCTTCCTAATTGGGATTCTTATTTGCCAAATATTTGTGCATTGTTTGTGGAGTCTCACATTGCAGATTTGGGAGACATACTTGAGGGGGTTTCTCTTCTCTTTGATGATAGTTTCATCATAGTTGGAGATACTTCTTCACATTCTTTAGAGATTGACATTCTTGATTCTTCTTCTTCACTTGGTTTGTCACATGATGTGATAGATTTTTTGAGCTTGGAGATTCCTATTCAGTCTTCAGAGATGCATATTTGGAGATTTTCCTCGTTATTTCATTTGGATATGGATTGGTTCATGGCATCATCATCATACTTCATTTGGATTCCACTTCCTAGTTCCTATCCACAATGGGAAGCATTCCTACATTTGTACTTGGTATATCTTCTTCCCAAGGAGAGAAATGTTGTTTGTAGTCATTGGAATATAATTTTTCTTCAAGCACCCACCATTTTTGTAGGAGATTCTTCATTATGGAGGGGATATCTTGTCTCCTACTATCCTTCTTATGGGGGGATAATTCTTTGTATATACATGATGTATGTAGTTCTTAGGGGGTCTTGAGTACTCCATCCATTCATGCATCTTGTTTTCTTCTCTCTTTTTGGGGGATGGTTTTTCCCATGAGGTTTTCCCTCTTTCTCCACTTTATGAGAGTTATCCATTTCATGTATTGCATTTTGTACATGGGTACCTAACATGGCCTAGTAGCCAGGACCCATCTTGCATTGTGATTTTAAGTGAATTCCCCTAAGTTGCACTTAAGGGGGGGTGTTGGTGTAATTAAATATTCCTAATTACACTTAACTTAATCTTACTTAGGTTAATGCATTGCATAGTAGTTTGTGATTGAGACACCTAGGAGTGTGCACCTCATTCAAGCACATGGTGTAGGAGAATTTCTACTTTAAGTGTGATAGTTATCATCACATACCTCTTTGTGTGTGAGATCCACCTTTCATGCTCTTATCACATTATCATCCTAATCCATTGCACCTACTTTATTGCATAATGGGGGATGATCCACATTTGATTACACCTAGCATAGGTGATATCTTATCATCTCCTTATCATTGTGTCTTATTGCCTTTCCTATATAAGGAGGCCTATTATGTACATTTTAATCATGTCCATGATCAATAATATCATTCTTGCATCTTAATGCAATTGTCTTGCCAATCTCTTGTGGAAGTTATCTTGGTCTTGCATTCGATCCTGGGGGTGTTGTAGAGTCACCTAAAACTCTAAAAACATGTTTACATGGAACACTTTTTACTCCTACGTCCAGTAAGTGTAGGTGGTTAATTCAAGAGCTAGGTGCTCTTAAATGAATCTCCAAGAATAACCTAGTATTGCAATATATCTCCAGGGGGTTCAAATGAAAGGGTCTTCATGCGAAGGCCCCTATTATGGCCTTCTCCCCCAAAGACAACTTATTTCTTTAAACTTCCACTCTACAAATCTCATGATCAAAGACCAAATAGAACAATATTCACAAACCCAAATACTAGATGGTGATACTCAAAACAAGATTTTTAATGTTTATGATTTTAATATATATTGATTTCATTGTGACTTTCTATTTTTAGTTTTATTAAACATAGGTTGTATGACCATTTCTAGCAACTTCTTTGTTTGATGCTTCTGGAAAAATAGTAAATTAGAAGAAAAAAAATTATGAAAAATATCTAGGAATTAGGTATTTGTGTTATATTTCTAACAAAATAATTTTTATTTATTTTTAATATGTATAGATCAAGTTAGAGCAAACTAAATGAGCCTATGTCCAAATTACAGTTATTGTCACTTCAAAACTTAGTAAACTATAAAATTTTAAATCAAGTTGATCGAAACCAATTGGATGCCCTAGATATTGGTGTTACAAACCTAACTTCAAAAGAATTAGGTTTTTATCATTTCTAGAAAAAAAAGTTATGCTTGATTAATTGAATGTCACTCCTTAAAAATGTTGATTTTATATACAAACTACTTTTTGAAAGAGAAGGAAAAATGGTTACAAAGCAATTCAAAAAAAATTGAAAATATATATTTATAAACTATGAACAAAATGATAAAAGTCACTAATTTACATCATCTTCAAAATCCTAATGGTTTTTAAGCAATAGGTGTCTGAAAGAGAAGTTTTTTTTAGAATGTTCATCTTAGTGTCAAAGTTGGAAAAAAAGTGGGACATGATATTGTGGGACCACCATCTAATCTTGTCTCTCTTTTGAATAGAAGAAGTTTTCATGAACATTCTCAAAGTTCATGATCTTTTGGCAAGTAGATTGTTTGTCTTTCTTAAAATCTTGACTTCGTCTCTTTTATTCATATATGTATCTAGAATTAAATTTTGTTGTTGATTATTTGAAAAAATAGATATTTGAAGTAAAAAAACATTTGGAATGTAGAAGATTGTGAGTCTTTATCTTCAACTCAATCTTGATGGTTTTTCCAACTTCTTTATGATAATTTAATTTGATCACTATCATCTTTTGCTTATTAATATTTTTTAAATTAATTTTATCGAGTATTTTGTGATGATTTTAAGGTCAACATTCTTTCACATTATCAAATATGATGTCACATGGCATGATGTTTTACAATCACAACGCACATGAAAATAAAATATGAGTGGTTCAAAAAGAATGGTGACTCCATTAGCCACACCTTTAGTAAAACCAACTTTGAGTAACTTTATATTCATATGATTCAACTTTTAATGTCCCTTCCCTACCACATTTGTAGTCATGAAGCTAAAATTGCCTAAACTTCAGAGTTCAAAGTTTATTTCAAGACATGAAACACATTGTTCATGTGAATGTGATGCAGGAGCATCCTGGGTGTAAGAGTAATCTTGCATCACCCAAAAAAAATAAAATTTCTATTTTTATATTCAGTAAGGGCTATTTTGTGCAGAGCTGCTATTTATGGAAAGTTACTATTTTTGGTAATTTTTGTATGTGCTTAGAATGATCTGATTTATTTCTTGGAGGTTCATTTTGGTCATATAAGTCTGCCAGTAAAGTTTCATTGCCAGATCAAGTGTATATTGGAAGATATTGGAGATTTTCGGTATTGGCAGCAGGGTACAGAAACTTTGAACTTAGTTTTGAAGGCTTTAGAGGCCCTGGATGAGGTCAAAAATTTGGGTGACGGGCGCTTGCGTGGGTCAAGCCTATAGAGTGCTTCGTGGTGTTTCCAAAATGGGGTTATAATAGCTGATCGGGTCAACTGGTGATGACTTATGGTCTTCGGAAGTTGGGCCACTTGAAATGGCGGAAAATAATTTTCTTCAAAATTTCTGTTCAGGTTTCAAAGGTTATCTTGAGCCGACTATGATGTAATAAAATTTAAAATAAAATAATTTTAAGTTTGGTCGGCCTTATTGGCTAAAATTCTGGAACCTTCCCAGGCGGTGGAAAATTGCCTATATAAGGAAGGCTGTATTATTGTCTTAGGCAGTTCAGAATAGTTTTGGGTAGTAGATCTGGGTAATAATTTGAGGCTTTTTCCTACAGAATATTGTAAGGGAATGCCCATGTGGCTTTGCATATTGTAATTCTGAAAGTTTGTAATTCCACATTTGTGGAGATAATAAGAAGCCAATTTTCTATTCTTGCATATTGTTGTTGTTTCTCTGTTTCTGTTATGTGTTTGTGGTATTAAGGGGAGAACCCTTCATCAGAATGGTTTTTTTGTCTCAAATCGATCAAAAAGAGATAAACCAGACTAAAATAACCCATAAAGTGTGGGAAGACAAGCTTGAAAAGACATGAATTAATAATTAGTAGTAAAGATGTAAGACAATTACCCAAAATGGAAACTAAACTATTAGATCCCATGAGATCTCAGAGATTGAACATACTCCAAGTCCTAGCGAAAACAAGTAGATAGTAAATATCCATGATGCAACAAAGGGATACCACCTTAGAAATCATAGGCATCATTAATCAATAAATTTCTATCTTCAAGAAAATTGTTAGCATCCCAACAACATTTAGAGTCCTTAGCAACCCCTAAATTATCAAAAAAAATAATCAACCACGTAGTTCCTTCCCTATAGATATGGGAGATAATACATTCATCAAGGTGTAAAAGATAAAATAGTATATGGGGTCCTAGGGCAATGGCTTGCACATAAAAGAGACCCCAAAGCCAATATTTTACACTTACATGAAATTGTATTGATATAGAAAGTAAATATAGATGAACAATATTGAAATTAGAAAATAAAGGTACTTACCTCTGAAAAAGAATTGGCTGAAAACCCTATCAAAGGATCTCAAAAATAGTTGATTCTTGCAATGTTATACCGAAACTACGAGATCTAAAAAACCCAGAAATCTTTTTCCTAGATTTGATCAGGTCAACTTTGACCTTTTAAAAGGTCAAGGACAACCTCAAGAAAATGAAGGTTGACTTTGACTTTGTTTGTGGATCTCAGAAGTTAGGTGAAAAGGGTATCCAAATCTACTCTCAGATCCGAAGTTTCGCACCTGTACCTACAAGAAAAAGAGGGTTTTTGGTTATTTGTTGGGGGGGGTTTGCCTCAGTCAAACCCCAATTTAAGAATTAACCTTGAAATTAAATTGAAATTGCTGGAGTAAACAAAGTAAATGGAACAATTCACCTTGCTTGAGTTGAAACCCTTGTGGAGGATTCAAATCCTTGAATCCACAAGAATGGATGAATGTAGAATCACATGAAGGATGTCTCCAATCAATTGTCTTTAGATCTTCAACACCAATCTTGAATGGATCTTGAACTTGAAAAAGGCTTGAATAGAAAATGGATGAATCTTCAACAAGAGAGCTCCATAGAGCTTGAATCCTTCAATGGCTACTAATGGATCTCCTTGATGAATTGGATGCTTAAATTCTTGAAGTCTTGAATGTTTGATCTTCTTGCTTGAGTGATTGGGAAACTTGATTGCAAAACTTGATGGAGAAAATGAGAGAGGAAGGCTCCCTTTTATAGTGATCTAGGGCACAAGAGGGGCCTCGTAGAAAACAATAATTAAGGGCCCATGGCACAAAACTCTAGAGAGGTGCACATGGAGAGGAAATTAAATTAAAGTCTTGACACAAAACTCTAGGAGGGGACCACCCTTAATAAATAAATAAAATAATTATTTAAGAGCCTTGTTACAAAATTCAAGGTAAGGCCAACCCCAAAGTTAATTTTTGTATTAGGCACAAAACTCGAGAAAGGATAATCTCCAATAATAAATTAAGATTCTTATACAAATATCGAGAAAGGTCCACCTCAAATATTAATTTGAGAATTCGACACATAATCCGAGAAATAGTGGCCCCGAAGAGGGAAAAGACAAGTTTTTTATGAGATCCTGAAATTGGAAACTAACACTGAAGATCCCGAACCTTAGGGTCAAGGTCAAGGTTGACCCTGACTAGGTCAGGGTCAAGGTCAACCTTGACCTAAAAAGGTCAACCTTGACCTTATGGTCAAGAATTTCAGGTTCACAGTTCAGGATGGAAGAAAATGCTAGGAAGAAGTGGAAAATGGGGTAGAACAAGGGGAAAAACCAAATCCAAGTCGAATATCCATTCAAGGCATTTGACATGACCCCAAACCACTTACTCAGAGGGCTAAACACTCTTAACATGGAAGTGCTTCCATTTTAAGACGATACATTAAGCCCCCACTTTAGCAAGAGTATGGACTTGATACAAACTCTTGGTAAAGGAGATCATAAAGAAAAAGATAATCTTACTGAAATCAAAGGGACAAAGGAATCCTCAAGCCCCCAGAGACTCGAGTCTTTGTCAACTCCAAGATTGCAATAAGAGAGACATCAGTAGAAAAAGAGAGAAAATGGAAGAGAGGAGTGGCTAGCTCGCCCAATAAGATGTGTATATCTCACCGTGAACCACAAAAGGATAGGATGGCCTACCAAGCAAACACTTGATAGTCACCCCATAATATTGTGCACCTTCTGGCAGCTTTGTGCATGTATGTAGTACATTTTCTGACAGCTTTTGTAAAGTACCCATGGATCCACCTTCTTGTATCACCATGGAATACAAAATGTGTGTCTCCTTAGGATTTAGCAACTTATGTGTGTTACCTTCAGAAGATTTAGCATATTGATGCATGTCTTTTCAGGATTTAGCAACTTATGTGTGTTACCTTCCAAGATTTAGCATATTGAAAATTTTGAAAAATGCATGTCTCCTCAGGATTTAGCAACTTATGTGCATTACCTTCGGAAGATTTAGCATATTTGAAATTGGAAATGTGTCTCCCTTCAGGATTTAGCAACTTATGTGTGTTATCTTTCAAGATTTAGTATGTTGCAAGACAAAAGGTTACAACAAAAATACATAATATAGATCGAGGGAGGCCGTATATATGCCCCCTTCGTTAATATGGCAAAAACATACTATTTTGACATGTTAAGTAAAGAAAAGAACAAGGATAAAGCCTTCTTCATCATCAAGACAATATCCATAGACAACACCCAGTCCAAGCCAAGAAGGTCACAGCTCCTATGAGGCCATGGAAGGGACGAATGCAAAGAGATATCATGCAAGAAGTGAAAAAGTAACCCTTATGAGGGATAGCACACTGTTCAGTTTCCAAGGTGAGAGATTTATCCACCATGCAAACCCAATGTCAAACAACAAAATAGGTTGTGATCAAAGACAAAGATCCTCAATGCAAACCAAAATTTTCATGTATGATTGGATATCACATTGCCAGTATTTGATTTGTAGGCCGCAAGCGGCGAGGTAGTTCAGAAAATTTATGTCTCCAGGACATTTGTAGTTGAAGGAGGATGATGAGGAAGTCTAGGGGGCCATCATGGGTCATTTCTTGTCTCAGAAAGGTACCAGTTACCCATTCATGGAAAGACTTTGTGCAGGAAGTGGATGAATTCAAGTTGCTTGTCTGCAAGTTGATGTAGTACAAGGATGGGCATGCAAACTTGAGGTCTAATTGGCCATAATGTTGCAGAGATATATTCATGATCAGACTTGGTTGAGTTAGGGTTATAATAGATAAATTTTTCTTAACCAAGAAAAGAGGTGAATCCCAGAAAGACAGAAAATAAGGAGATGACATCCTTGCCCCCCCAAGTGTAGGAACAAGGATGGAAAGGGACCTATTATATCGCTCGCAACACTATGCAAGACAACGAGCCCCCAAGTATTAGGCTACTATTGTTTACATAATGTGGAGCTCCATAATAGGAACATGAATGTTATTTAGAGAAAGTAGTATTGAAATACAACTCATTGTCACATGATATATAAATAACCTTACTATCAATGAGTTTCCTAATCTTATAATGTAAAGCATGACATTCATTAGTAGAGTGATCATGAAATCTATGATATAAACAAAAAGGAAGAGTCTTCAAGTGTGGAATACGTTTCTTTATGTGTTTAGGTCTAGTAATCATCTTAGCATGAAGGAGTTTAGGCAAAAGAACTTCTTGGTCAAATTCTTTCACAGGTTCATCATGTTTTGAAGTGTTATTTGAGATGTTAACATTGAATTATTTTTGAGGACTAAATCCTAATCCATAAGAATGCTCATGCCCCCCAGTGTGTAAGGGCATTTGAATTCCCTATTTATGCTTACCACATCCTTGAGCATTAAATCCTTGTTTAACTAGGAAATGATAACCAAGACCATAACGAGAAGCCATATCAGAAGGAGTCAATGGAACCTCAGTAGTCACTATATCCTCATTAGTAGGTTTGACAGATTCATTGTGGGTGGAAGTAGTGACAAATTTATTACAAAGGGGTTTAGATGTAAACACTCGTTGTTCAAACTCTCTTTGTTTCTTCATAAAATCAAGATCATTAATCTTGTATTCTCCAATAAAGGTAGGAGTAAAATCCAAGGTTCCCCAATCATCGCTAGGAAGAGCACTAGAGGAAGGAGGATTACTATTAGGAATAGGAGTAGTGTGGGTTTGAATATTCAGACAAGGATTAGGTGCATCATCTATATGAAGTGTATAGATCACGTTGTTATGTATAAACTTGACTTTACGATGAAGGGTGGAAGAGACGGCATGCATCTCATGCAACCAAGGTCTACCCAAAAGAAGGTTATAATTGAGAGGTCCAGGCATAACATGTAAAGGAGTATTTAGGATGGTCGGACCTACTTTTATAGGTAAAGTAATGATTCCTAAAGTGTTCTTAGAAATGTTATCAAAGCCATGTATAGGAACATTATCAGGTTGAATAGTTGAAAGATCGGCATTAATTGCTTTGAGCATGTCCATGCTACAAATATTAAGCCCAGATCCATTATCAATCAAGGTCCTACGAATGATACTTTTATTGACAGAAACATCAACCATAAGAGCATCATATCAATTTTGAACTTCTTTAGAAGGTAAATCTTTTTGAGTAAATACAATGTCAGGAGGACCCGGGGTAGCATGCATGCATTGTAAGAAGTTATTGATGTTTTCTTGATTAGGAGGTGGAATAGGAAAAATTGATAGAGCTTTTTGCAAGACTTCATAGTAGGTAGGTGAAGTTTGAAGAAGCTCCCATAAAGAAATCTTGGCAGGAGTATTTTGCAATTGAGTTATCAAATCATACTCCTTGCTAGGAAGATGGGGTGGAGGAGGAAGAATGGGTTGAGAAGGTGGCAAAGAAGTAGAAACCATTGAATTAGGTTGAGGGTTATTCCTTGTACGATATGTGTGAGCTATAGAATCTTGATCATTGAAAGACTCCATAGGTTTACCTTTGATAGTAATGCGAGAACAACCTTTGACAATCAACAAGGGTTTAGGATAAACCATATTAATTGTCTCAACACTACAAATAGATTCACAAGAAGGAAGAAAAGAGGACATCCTAGGAGGAGATGAGGTAAGATCTTGATTCTCCATAGGATCATCACTAAAAGGGAGAGCATTAAGGGAACTCATATCATTCTCCAATAATGCCTCATCACTAGAAGGAATCTCAAATGGAGGTAAAAAATCTATAATATCATCTTCTTTCACTAAAATATCTGCATAAGGAGAGAAAGAGTTATCATCATGTAATGAATCTCCCTCTTGTATCAAAGGTTCATGAGGAGGCGATAAATCAATGTCTTTATCTAAGGGATCATTTACAATGGTTTCATGAGGAAGAGAGTAATCAACATCCAAATCTAAAGGTTCATCCCAAATAGGAGGATTATCATCCCTATCCATTAAGCACTTGAAAAACACTTGAAACAACTTATGCATCATGATAATGAATAAGGAAATGCATACAAAACAGATCTAGATATATCCAAATTCATTTAAATGAACTTTATAAGCATGAAAAGGAAATCAAACACACAATAGGGCATCTAATTCCACAAAAAAAAGAGGATTCGTATAATGGGTTCACCAAAATGTAAAAGATAAAATAGTGTATGGGGTCCTAGGGCAACGGCTTGCACATAAAAGAGACCCCAAAGTCAATATTTTACACTTACATGAAATTGTATTGAAATAGAAAGTAAATATAGATGAACAATATTGAAATTAGAAAATAAAGGTACTTACCTCTGAAAAAGAATCGGCTAAAAACCCTATCAAACAATCTCAAAAACAGTTGATTCTCGCGCTCCTAAACCGAAACTGCGAGATCTACAAAACTCAAAAATCTTTTTCCTAGATTTGATCAGGTCGACTTTGACCTTTTAAAAGGTCAAGGATGACCTCAGGAAAATGAAGGTCGACTTTGACTTTGTTTGCGGATCTCAAAAGTTTGGTGAAAAGAGTATCCAAATCTACTCTCAGATCCAAAGTTTCGCACCTGTACCTACAAAAAAAAAAGGGTTTTTGGTTGTTTGTTTGGGGGGGTTTGCCTCAGTCAAACCCCAATTTAAGAATTAACCTTGAAATTGAATTGAAATTGCTGGAGTAACCAAAGTAAATGGAACAATTCACCTTGCTTGAGTTGAAACCCTTGTAGAAGATTCAAATCTTTGAATCCACAAGAATGGATGAATGTAGAATCACATGTAGGATGTCTCCAATCAATTGTCTTTAGATCTTCAACTCCAATTTTGAATGGATCTTGAAATTGGAAAAGACTTGAATAGAAAATGGATGAATCTTCAACAAGAGAGCTCCATAGAGCTTGAATCCTTCAATGGCTACTAATGGATCTCCTTGATGAATTGGATGCTTGAATTCTTGAAGTCTTGAATGTTTGATCTTCTTGCTTGAGTGATTGAGAAACTTGATTGCAAAACTTGATGGAGAAAATGAGACAGGAAGGCACCCTTTTATAGTGATCTAGGGCACAAGAGGGGCCTCGTAGAAAATAATAATTAAGGGCCCATGGCACAAAACTCTAGAGAGGTGCACATGGAGAGGAAATTAAATTAAAGTCTTGACACAAAACTCTAGGAGGGGACCACCCTTAATAAATAAATAAAATAATTATTTAAGAGCCTTGTTACAAAATTCAAGGTAAGGCCAACCCCAAAGTTAATTTTTGTATTAGGCACAAAACTCGAGAAAGGCTAATCTCCAATAATAAATTAGGATTCTTATACAAATATCGAGAAAGGTTCACCTCAAATATTAAGTTGAGAATTCGATGCTTAATCCGAGAAATAGTGGCCCCGAAGAGGGAAAAGACAAATTTTTTATGAGATCCTGAAACTGGAAGCTAACACTGAAGATCTCAAACCTTAGGGTCAAGGTCGAGGTTGACCCTGACTAGGTCAGAGTCAAGGTCAACCTTGACCTAAAAAGGTCGACCTTGACCTTATGGTCAAGAATCTCAAGTTCACAGTTCAGGATGGAAGAAAATGCTAGGAAGAAGTGAAAAATGGGGTAGAACAAAGGGAAAAACCAAATCCAAGTCGAATATCCATTCAAGGCGTTCGACATGACTCCAAACCACTTACTCGGAGGGCTAAATGCTCTTAACATGGAAGTGCTTCCATTTTAAGACGATACATAAGGAAACTAATAAGAATAATGCCTTAGATAGACCAACTGAACTTTTGGATCCCCTTCCATCAATCAAGAATATTGAAGGAGTCATTTTTTAACTAGACCTTATTGAGTCCTTTAGCAAAAGTCATATTAAGGTCAATGTAGATTACTTTAACTTCGGCATAGTAGTTTCTCAGTTATTAATTAATATATAACTTTTTCTTTTCCAGAAAAAAATTCACAATGAAAACTCAGAAGTTTCCAACGGTATTGTTAGCCCATGTAATTTCTGAATCCTCTTCTAAGAAGTCAGAAGCATCCGCTTATAGCAGTTATTCTATGGAATGGATAAAAACATGTGAACTCCTTTCCCTCTACAGTTTTCACGGCAATACTAAAAAAAAAAAACCATCCTTGTCATGATAAGATCACAATCCGAAGTTCCAATTCTTGACACGCTCTCTTGTGACCATTAACACGAGCAGTTTGTGATGATTAGAAGGGGCGTGATGCTTCACAATCACAGCAACCATGAAAGCAAAAGGAAAATGGTTCGTGAAAGAAATAGTGGTGCTGTAGCAACTCCTTTACCTTTATTTTGACTTAATAAGTCAATCTCCTGGTCTTCTCGAATTTCACAGATAACTTAGTGTTCATGTGATTCTACTCTCTACGTGTCTTCCCTCACTTAATCCGCGTTACCATACATGCATACCAAAATTTCGGAATAATTAGTAACAGTATTCTCTCTATGCATAAGATGTCGCTTGAGGCGTTGGCCATGGTAGGCATTGATTACACAAAGGTTGATACTAAATCATTCTGCAGTCGAGAGTCTTTATTTTCAACGGCTTCTGGGGCTGGTGATTGTTGTGATGGATGGATCACAGAAGAAATCTTTGCACAGTGAAGAACCGTTTATTTCAAAGGCTTTTGGGGGTGATGATAAAGTACGGCTCATTTCTTTTGAGAAGCTCAGAAAACAGAAATTCTCAAAGCCAAGGAAAACGAAAATAGATGTTATAGAAAAGCATGGCATTATGAATTGTGTTAATGTTAATGATACAATGAATATGAAGAAATATCTGAGAGAATGAGCTAAAACAGTTGCAAAGCTTGCTGTTGAAGAGAAGCTGAATGTTGAAGCTATCAGACTGATTACACATTCACAAGGCAGAGCAAGACCAAGGTCAGCATACCCAGAAAGTGTGGGAGATTTGTATTATCGTAATATGTAAGGGTCAATGTATTCTAGTTTGCATTCTGTATTTACTATGAGCAAGGAACAGAGGAGAGATTTCTTACCTTGCCAATCCCGATGGGATTATTGTAGAAATCAGGATGAGGATCGCCTCCATGTGAACAGTTTAGTTGTAGGATGAAATCATCCGTTCAAACTAAATTTTTTTAATATTGAGAAGGATATCATAAGTTGGTTTCCACTTTTGGTGACTCGAGTCACATCAACAATCCATTTCATATGAAGTTATGATGCATGCAAGCCTTTTCTTTAAAAAAATCGAAATATAAGTAAAATAAAAATTAGGAAAAGTTTATAAGATAATATATAATAAGACATGTATTGCTTATAAGAGTAATTGATGATTATAATTAGATTAGGGGAAATAAAAATCATTTTTTCATATACTTGTCTAGTTGATTATATTTTGTAATATTTTATATTAGTTATATGACTTATTGGTAGCTATTGTTTACGATATAGTAAATAATTTTCTCTACACATTCTATCTCACTTTTTTGGGTGATGTTTAGGAACGCAATATGTTTGTAACAATAAGGAACATGAACATAAAGATTTTTTCCATATTATTTTCTATAATGGAGTAAATTTTACACCCCTTGTAGAGGCCATTTCCGCATTTTGTCCTCCTTAGCATAAGACACAAATTCTCATCACCCCCTCTATCCAACTCATCATCCATTCCAAATTCCATGCAACCAAGCCCTAATGGTCTTCAAACATGTGTGCACTAGGGAGACCTCTGTGCAACGTGCTAGCATCCAAGAATCTGTAGATGTGCAAAGGACCATTTGAGTATTATGAATCTACAAACCTGCAAATGTAACACACATTATGATGGGTTTTTGCATGGGATTCCATCCGGGTTGTTCAAAACCTCCTCTTTTACATGCATTTAGCCTTCTTGGTTACTCATTCGATCTGCTTGAGAATTCTTGGCAATCCTTTCCATCTTCTTGGCCACTACTCTATCACTCTATGCATCCACTTTTACACCATTTTTTGTAGGTTTCCACCATTATAGAAATATGCTCAAGCTATCCAAGCTCTTGCACTCAACTTCATATCACATATTCGAACTCTCTACTTGCATTTGGGGAGTTCCCTTTCCATATTTTTGTCTATTGAGCATATTATCTACACTCTTGATCACTCTTTCTGATTTCATTATTTTTGTTTTCATTCTAGTTATCTATCACTAGTTATCTCATCATATCTAAAGGTTGTATGTGGAGGTGGAAACACCAAAGTGGGGGTTTAACTAAGGCAAACCTCTTAAATGGCCACAAACATTTTCCTCTTTGTTTTGTGTAGGTTTTCATTACAAACCCATGGATTTGGAAATTAAAGTTGGATTGCATAATCAGACTTTGAACTAGGTTATATCCTTCTTCTTCTCTCTTTCTCTATCATTTCATTAGTTGGTAATCACAAATCAGTTATTCTTTTTTCATTTGATCATTTCAATTCCATAATCGTAATCTGTATAGTTAGTGTAATTTTTCTTCATCTTGTGTGCTTCAATCTAGTTTATTCATATTTTTTTGTTTACCTTTAAACACATTTTTATGCATTAGACTCTAGTTTTGTATTATTTTCTCCATTATTGACAAGTCCACACTCTATCTGTACAAGATGCCAGCACACCGTGCTGGTATCCATCAAATGCATTATTGTCCTTTGGGTCGTGCTTCTATCCATGATAGTGAGCTTGCAGAGCTCAGGTCTTGGTTCTCATAGTCAGCCTTTTCGATTCCTGAACACATTTTAATCACCTCATCTATTCATGTGTAATTTACACTTAATTAATCTTAAACATAGTTAGACACTTACACGTTCAATATGTCTTTAATCAATTGAACACTTCAATAATTGTGGTTAGTTAACCTCTTATCAAAAATCTTTCTACATCTCCCATTTGATCTCCCTAGCTCTTCTAGCTAGTAAAGTGAGCTAGTTTGAAGGGAATCGTGCATCCCTTGAGGTTTTAATTGGCCTCTAGGTTGGTGATTATTCTATTACCCACATTTTCAATAGATTTCATTAACTTGAATGTTTTTCTCTACATGTATGTTTGAATAGATTCTAAATTGTATTCAAGCACTCATGTCAAATTTAAAAAAAAATGTAGAGTCAAAGATTATTTGTATCATTTTGCACCCTCTTTCATACGAAAAGTCTTCTATATAAAGATAAGTATTAAAGTAAATTAGTAAAAAGTTGTTATTATAAAAAGATTTTGCATATTTATATTTATTTGTTTGTATACATTAATAATTTATTGTATATTATACTGATAATTCATATGTGAAAATTGAACTAAGGATAAAAAAATAAAACATTCAATAGATCAATTGTTATATAGGTTATACATAAAGTGGATGGGTAGTTTTAAAAATTACGTTATGTCCAAGTTTTTTCTTGAAGCGTATATTTAATTGGATAAATATGAATGACATCACAAGTGTCATTCAAGGAGATAATATAATGTTGATATGAAAAATGTGTATTTATTATGATGTATATAATATTGTATATGGCATTCAAGTTATCTATTGAACTCACACAATTTATTAAAATAGAAGGTAAGTAATAATCTAGTTTATTCCACCATGCACCAATAGAGAGAAAGACAAATGACATTTTTTAAATTAATAAATAAAACAAGTAATTGTAGACTATAGAATTGTTGTCTAGTATTTTCAATTTGATACAATGAGTGATTGAACTATTGAAAAAGTTTGATTAAATAAGTGCATTATTCCTACCATAAGTAGGAACTAATAAAAATAATATTTTTTTTTAATATATTTACCTTATAATTATATTTTTATCTTAATATTTAAAATAGTTTAATTTAGATATAAAATAATTAAATTTTAAAATTAATTACTTTGAACTTATTCAATTTTTAATTTGTCACATTCTATTCAATTTTTATTCAATCTTTTAACTTACATTAAATATTAGGTCATAAGAAAGACTTTGTCCCTTGAATGAAAGGAACACACAAGGACAACTGGGGACATACTATAAGTATTTTTTATTTTCGTTAGCAAAAGTGGGTGAACCACTAATATTTTATTAAAATATATCTAGTTCAAGAGCTCATCTAGGAAATTACAGTAAGAAAACCTAGAATCCTTGCCTGAATACAATATATAGAGGAGAAATCAGCCCAAAAAGAAGGCCCTATAAGACTACCCCCACACATAGACTATCAAAATAAATATAACATTGCTATCTCCAAATATATAGTTGGAGGAAAACACACCATTGCAGATACAATTACTTTTACAATTCAAACATCAAGAGCCCAAAATCATATCAAAAACATTAGATGACCTCCATCCAAAAGTAAATAGTTGGACTCTACCAATCAAACATATTGAAGTCCCAAATCCCAAAAGAGCATATAATGCATTCTTATATCTACCATGGGAGAAACGAAGCAATACAATCGGTTGTGAAAATCTACTTGAAATAGAAAAACTCATCATTCTAGCACATAGGGCATAGATACACACCGAAAATGAGGCAAACCATACTCCTGCAAAAATATCATTTGTGCCTTACCACCACGAACACCTGCTACCATGAAACCTGATGAGACATCCACAAGTGAAGCTTTTTTTTCAAATATTTGTCTCAGTATATAAAAGTTGTCCAAAAATTGGGAGATAGTATTGTGGGATCACCCTCATACTATGAATGTGTTTTTTTCCATGAGATCCTACATGGTTTCAATAATTCTTATACTTAATTTTTCTCAGAATTTCTAGTTGAATGCAAGAAACCACTAATGGACATAGATGAATTCTCTGACAGTGACCACATGGTTTTTTGAATTTCAAGGGTCTATATCACCAAAAATATTAATTTTTTTTTTTTTAAGGTCAGACCCAATTCATCCCCAACTATTATTAAATGGTAACATCGAGTCCATATTTGACTTCAAAATTGAAACTGCACCACCACAATCATGCTCAAGTTTGCCAAATTTTTATATCCCAATTGTAGAATGCCATGTAATTCACCAAATTTCATTTGACATAAATACATGAGAAGGTGAGATTTTACACCTTTTTCTTAGTTCAGTATGCACTTACACACCTACTCTCGACACAAGTTGCTCGAGAAACACAAGTTGCATAGGAATTGCTTAGATGTTGGGTCATTCACAAACCCTATGAAAACTTAATAGTAAGTGAATTCAAAGGTTAAAAATTCTTTTTAGTGTTAGTCATTTTGCGTTGTTAGTGTTTTTCATTTTGATTTCAGAATTTTCTTGTAGCTTATCTTTTAGGACTTTTTTCCATTTTTATTTGTTATTGCTTACTTGGTATGCATTGTTACAAGATAGTTTATCTATTTTATTTTCCCTTTTTTATCTATTATTTTATTTCATAGGAATCAGATACCTTCTTGTAGATTTTTTTACTGAGAGATGTCGATTAGCAAGACTCTTAAAGCTATCCAAAGGAGGCCATCAAAATGCAAAAATAAAAATATAATGTCATACTTCCACAATCCATTAGATGGAGCTACAACATCAACACTTTCATCCAATGCATTAATTGATATAGATGCCTTTTTAATAGAGAATGTTCCAATGTATACTCAATGTAGTCAAACATAAAATAATCAACTTGGTTGAAAATGTTGGTGATGCTATTGTTGAAAAGGTCACTTATGTTAGCAATGTCGATGACATTATTTTTTATTAAGATTGCAAAGCCACGTGATTGGTTCTTGCACTTTGCTCCTATTGGTGGATTGATGCAAAGGTAGTTATCCCCTTTTGAATTCTTGATTTCCATGTGGCATGGGCTTGTTGAGGGAATATAAGATATTTAATTAAATCAAATATATTAATATCTCTAGCCATGTGATGGGATTTTTTCTCTTTATTTAATTAAATAGATAGGACATTAATTGCTTAATACTATTGATGAATTATGTAATTAAATTGATTGAACTTTAATCACACAATTAGGGTTAAGGTTCCTTTGATTTTTTGGATCAATTTATTAAAAATTATTGATTTCATTTAAATTTTAACCATTTTTGGCTGATTATAATTTCCCATCTTTGATTCAATGTGTAAGAAACACATTGATTCAAAGAACATCTGATATTACCCCTGATTCTTGAACTGGTCTGATAGGATGATGATCACTAATGCCTGATTAGGTGAGCTAATGATTGGATTAAATAAACAGTGAATAGATTGATATAGATTTTGATGAAACTAATCACAATAGGATGATATCTGATACAAGATTGTTTTTTATTAAGTAAAATAGGTTTTGAAGGTTACCTGAAACCCAGAACAAGTTAAGATATTATAATAAGATCCAGAACACCAAAATAGGCAACCAGCCGAAAAGGCCAACAACAGGGCCAGCTACAAAAGACAACAAAAAGAACTAGCATAGGGAGAAACAGAAACAACAAAAAAAGGAATAGGCCAAGCCATCTTCTCAAGAAAATTGGTAGCTTACACCTCCAGATGTTCAATTTTATCACCCGCATCTTTAATTTGGGTGAGCTCCTTTGAGGAAATAGTGGCATTCCTTTTCCTGGTACTATACTTAGTGTGCATGCTCATACCCTAGCTTTGGGTGGCATCTTTCTCCTCAGTGGTGTTCTGCTCATCTTTATGTTGGAAAAATGGTCAGCACTCCCCTCAGGATTCATGGCATGGCTTAAGTCTAGTGGTTGTATCAAGCATTAACAGGGTGATCTTTTGGTGCAACGACAACCATTACTTGTAACAAGTGGTATCAGAGCTTGGTCACAGGTTCGAATCCCCTTGGGTAACATTGATGGGGAGATAGTTGGCAAAATGGATAGCTCTCTCCTTAGGATTTGTCACATGGATTAACCGCCTCCTATGTCTTCTATAAGTCTAGTGGTTGTATCGAGCATTAACAAGTCGATCTTTTGGTGCAATGGAAACCACTACTTGTAACACTTTGTCGCAGGGGGTGGCTTCCATCTTGTTTAGAAGGATCTTAATATGCTCATTAGAGGCCTTGAGGATATTGAAACTTTTCTCGGTAATGCCCTTGAAGTTATTCTCAAAACCAGAAACCTTGTTCTCCATCTCCAGCATGCAAGCCTCAAGCTTGTAGAAATCGGCCACATTGAGGAGGGGACTAGAGGTACAGATATCCTTGTCCACTTTATAATTCCTCTTCTTATCCAAATCATCCATCCTCGATTTCAAATCACCCACTTCAAAGAAGAGCCATTTGATAGACCTATAGTTGTCCAGCATGCCATTCCTGGCATTATTGAGTAGGTTGAAGTCAAATTCCCTAGTAGAGTTTCTTAGGATAATCATAGAGGGGTGTATGAGATTAGAGGTCTCAATTTTGCCTCTTTCCCCTTCAGGAACCATAGGATTAATCACTTCTCTAGTAATTCCCCATTTGGTAGTGCAACAATTGAAAAGATTCCATGCTATGCATTTCCCTTTGGTATCCATGTGGGGTTCTGGCATAGTCCCAGGGGGAGAGAACTGAGAGGCAATATCTTCCTCAAAGGTATTCTTCTTCCCAACAACTGGGGAACCAACAGGGGTAATCTCATGGGAGTTAGAGAGGGAGAAAGTACCCTTACCATCTTCTTAAGAATCAACAGAGAGCTGGAGCGACTTGTTCAATTTAGTCTTCTTGGAGTGCTTGGGATATTTTTTGGTCGTATTCTTCTTTCCTTTCCCTCTTGTCTCTTCCTCCTTAGTTTCCATATCTTCCTCATCCTCATTATAATCCTCATCCGAGGATATGGAAATTCTAGTCTATTTTTTAGGGGAAGGACCCATGGCATCTTTTTAACCCTCTACAGATATTTCCATTTTTTGGAAGAAGAACCAAAGGCCCCTTTCTTAAACTCCTCCTTCACCAAATCTTCAACATGTAAACCAGTGTTATCGTCAGTGTCGGAGGGCTCATAGTCAGACCCTGACTCCTCCTCCTTGGGCCTCTTGTCCTTAATAGACTTACTCACCATTTGCAGTTTGAAATACTCATAAATAAGCAGCAATAAACCCTCATGGAAAGTAGGGTTAGCATTAGCTTTACTCTTGAAACTATTGATTTTTTCATTAATAGAAGAATATAAGTAAAAGGGGATGGACACCATCTTACCATGTCTGAAGTGGTTAAGCATAACAAAATGGTAAGTACAAATTTTGGAGAATTTGGTGTCCAGGGTGATGTAGTAAACGATGTTCTGAAGCATGAACCTCCATAATTTATTTATTCCTTCGGGGAGGTAGTAGGTTTCAGACTTGAGAGAGCATGTTTCTCTTCTAGGTCCTTGGGGAAGTCATTAATCGTAGGGTCCAAAATCTTGTGAACCCTATAGAACTTTTTCGCCATAATAGGGATACCAGTGAACGTGGAAATAACTTCCTCAGTCACAATAAATTGGAATCCATTGATTTGAATGCTACCTGTTAGGAATAACAATCCACAATAAAACTGAGAGGGGGGGTGAATCAGTTATATGAAAAATTATTAAACTTTAAACTTTAAGCATGAACAATATCAGATCCAATGAACACAATAAATCCCAACACAATAACGCAATATTTTGGTCTCAGGGAAACCCTGTTAAAGGTAAAAACCCTGATGGGAATCAACACCCACAAATGATGTACTGAGAGTATATTTATCCTTGTTAGAAGATATAGCCATGTTAGGAGCTTATTGAAACATTATAGTACATAGTCATTGTTAGAGGACAAACCCTGTTAGGAGTACAACAAGAAATACATGTTTACATGGAACACTTTGTACTCCTACATCTAGTAAGTGTAGGTGGTTAATTCAGGAACTAGGTACTCTTAAATGAATCTCCAAGAATAACCTAGTATTACAATATATCTCCAGGGGGTTCAAATGAAAGGGTTTTCACGTGAAGGCCCTATTATGGCCTTCTCCTCCAAAGCCAACTTATTTCTACAAACTTCTTCCCTACAAATCTCTTGATCAAAGACCAAATAGAACAATATTCACAAACCCAAATACCAGATGGTGATACTCAAAATAATATTTTTAATGATTATGATTTTAATATATATTGAGTTCATTGTGACTTTATATTTTTAGTTTTATTAAACATAGGTTGTCTCGCCATTTCTAGCAACTTCTTTATTTGATGCTTATGGAAAAATAGTAAATTAGAAAAAAAAAATTATGAAAATATCTATGAATTAGGTATTTATGTTATCTTTCTACCAAAATAAAAAAATGAATTTTGATATATATAGATCAAGTTAGAGCATGCTAAATGAACCTATTTCCAAATTATAGCTACTATCACTCCGAAACTTAGTAAACTATAAAATATTAAATCAAGTTGAATGAAACTAATTGGATTCCCTAGATATTGATGTTACAAACCTAACTTCGAAAGAATTAGGTTTTTATCATTTTTAGAAAAAAAGAAGTTATGCTTGATTAACTAAATGTCACTCCTTAAAAATGTTGATTTTATATGCAACCTACTTTTTGAAGGAGAAGGAAAAATGGTTACAAATCAATTCTAAAAAAAATTGAAAATATATATTTAGAAACTACAAACAAAATGATAAAAGTCACTACTTTACATCATCTTCAAATTCCTAATGGTTTTTAAGCAATAGGTGTCTGAAAGTGAAGTTTTTTTCAAAATGTTCATCTTAGTGTCAAAGTTGGCAAAAAAGTGGGACACGATATTGTGGGACCACCATCTAATCTTGTCTCTCTTTTGAATAGAGGAAGTTTTCATGAACATTCTCAGAGTTCATGATCTTTTGGCGAGTAGATTGTTTGTCTTTCTTAAAATCTCGTCTTCATCTCTTTTATTCATATATGTACATCTAAAATTAAATTTTTTTGTGGATTATTTGACAAAAGATATATTTGATGTAAAAAAACATTTGGAATGTAGAAGATTGTGAGTCTTTATCTTCAACTCAATCTTGATGATTTTTCCAACTTCTTTATGATAATTTAATTTTATCACTGTCATCTTTTCCTTATTAATATTTTTTAAATTAATTTTATCGAGTATTTTGTGATAATTTTAAGGTCGACATTCTTTCACATTGGCAAATATGATGTCACATGGCATGATGTTTTACAATCACAACAAGCATGAAAGTAAAATACGAGTGGTTCAAAAAGAATGGTACTCTATTATCCACACCTTTAGTAAAACCAACTACGATTAACTTGATATTCATGTGATTCAACTTTTAATGGCCCTTCCCTTACTTCCACATTTCTAGCCATGAAACTAAAATTGCCTAAACTTCAAAGTTTAAAGTTCATTTCGAGACTTGAAACATATTGTTCATTTGAATGATTTGTTTGACACCCAGTCCTAGTGAAAACAAGTAGGCAGTAAATATCCATGATGCAACAAAGGGATACCACCTTAGGAAGCACGGACATCATTAATCAATAAATTTCTAACTTCAAGAAAACCATGGACACCCATCCAACATTTAGAATCTTTAGCAACCCCTAAATTTTCAAAAAAATCAACCACGTACAAGGAAGATAATACACTCGTCAAGGGAACTAGTAAGAATAATGCCCTAGATAGACCAGATGGACTTTTGAATCCCCTTTCATCAATCAACAATATTGAAGGAGTCATTTTTGAACTAGACCTTTTTGAGTCCTTTAGTAAAAGTCATATTAAGATCAATGTAGATTGCTTTCACTTCGGCATAGTAGTTTCTCAATTATTATTAATTAATATATAGCTTTTCTTTTTAAGAAAAAAATTCACAATCAAAACTCAGTAGTTTCCAACGGTATTGTTAGCCCATGTAATTTCTTAATCCTCTTCTAACAAGTCAGAAGCATCCGCGTATAGCAGTTATTCTATGGAATCGATAAAAACATGTGAACTCCTTTCCGTTTACAGTTTTCATGGCAATACTTAAAAAAAATAATAAGCATTCTTTTCATGATAAGATCACAATCCGAAGTTCCAATTCCTGAAACGCTCTCTCGTGATCATTAACACGAGCATTTTGTGATGATTAGAAGGGGCGTGATGCTTCACAATCACAGCAACCACGAAAGCAAAAGGAAAATGGTTCGTGAAAGAAATAGCGATGCTGTAGCAACTCCTTTACCTTTATTTTGACTCAATAAGTCAATCTCCTGGTCTTCTCCAATTTCACAGATAACTTAATGTTCATGTGATTCTACTCTCTGTACAGTCCGTTTGTTTGCAGGAATTAGAATTTGAGTCAAAATCTGATTCGAAAGATAATTTAAACTGTTTGGTTGACCTGAAAGATGGCTGAGACAATCAATAAGTCAATCTCCCCGTCTTCTCAAATTTCACAGATAACTTAGTGTTCATGTGATTCTACTCTCTACGTGTCTTCCCTCACTTAATCCACCTTACCATACATGCATACCAAAATTTGCCTGAAATTAAAAATGTGAAGTCTGTCTCCAGAAACAAAACACATTGCTCATGTGACTGGCTTCTCCGTGTCGAGCCCAATAACTCGCGCTTGTCCTCCTTGTCCTTATTTATTCTGCAGATGAGTGAGGCAAAGTGAACAGTCGTCCTGGTCTGCTATCAAATTCAATTATTTCGGAATAAGTGGTAACAGTATTCTCTCTAGTAGCACAAGATGTCGCTTGAGGCGTTGGCCATGGTGGGCATTGATTACACAAAGGTTGATGCTCAATCATTCTACAGTGAAAGGTCTTTAATTTCAACGACTTCTGAGGCTGATGATTGTTGTGATGGATGGAGACAAATAGGATCACACAAAAAATCATCGCACGGTGAAGAACCGCTTATTTCAGAGGTTTCTGGGGCTGATGATAAAGTACGGCCCATGTCTTTTGAGAAGCCCAGAAAACAGAAATTGTCAAAGCCAAAGAAAACCAAAAGAGATGTTACAGAAAAACATGGCATTATGGATTGTGTTCATGTTAATGATCCAGTGAATATGAAGAAATGTCTGAGAGAATGGGCTAAAACTGTTGCAAAGCTTGGTGTCGAAAAGAGAGCTGAGCAGATGAATATTGAAGCTTTCAGACTGATTCCACATTCACAAGGCAGAGCAAGAGCAAGAGCAGCATACCCAGATAGTGTGGGAGATTTGTATTGTCATGATTTGTAAGGGCTGATGTATTCTTTATATTCTGTATTTACTGTGAACAAGGAACAGAGGAGAGATTTTTTTCCTTGCCAATCCCGATGGGATTATCGTAGAAATCAGGATGAGGATCGCCTCCATGTGAACAGTTCAGTTGTAGGATGAAATCATCCGTTCAAACTAGTGAAATGTGACGAGGGATTTTTTTTAATATTGAGAAGGACATCATAAGTTGGTTTCCACTTTTGGTAACTCGAGTCACATCAACAATTCATTTCATATTTGCTTCCGTCTGCACTTCATCTCCCCTGCTCTGCTTCAGTTTGTCTCCTGTGCTTTATTCTGCCTTAAAGATGAACCGCTCTAGTTTCTTGGTTGGTGTTAGTTCTTCAATGGATCTATGTTCTACTTGCTCGTCTCTGCACATGGACTATTATCCTAAAAACTTTAGGCTGCTGCTGGAGGTAGAGGATTGGGAGAAGTCATTCTTTGGTTTCATTAGAGACGATATGTTGGCCACCATTTTTATTTGTGACCGCCGGCACATTCATCGTGGCATCAAGAGAATTATTGGATGTGAGGCTCTCTTCCTTTCAGGAAGACATATTATTTACCCATCACATATTTTATCTATATTTCTTTCTAATTTGATAGATTTGCTCCAATCTCCGTTCCATCTTGTAGTAGATATGTTAGACCTTAGTTCTTGCAGGGGAATAAAATGTCTAGAGCTCTCCAAAAATATGATCTATGGGGAGGGGCTGCATTAATCGGTGATCTTTTCCACCATCATGCAATTCTTCGTAATCATGGCGTGGTCATGGTTCTACAGAGCATTAAAAAGGGTCTTGAAAAATAGTCATTTCGCCCAGTTAAGCTTGCCTTGCATCAGTTTGAAAATTTTCTGGCAAAGGAGTGTGTAAACAATGTACATCAAATTATTTTTGCAATGCTTGACCTACTGGAGCAGGATTCTTCAATTGTTGTTCCACCACCACATCCCTCAGTCTCAATCTCTTCTCAAGTCCTGCCTGACCTTAATCTCATATTGGGTTCATCAGATAATCCCTCTGGGGTTTTATGGAAAGTTAATTGTTGGTTTATTATGTCGTGAGCTCTGTTCGCCTTTTGGGTTTTTCTACTCATCTTTGTGTGTAGGTTTTCAAGTTTTCTATACCAGTATTGTGCGTCTTGTTCACCCTCGTCATTTTGATCACAAAGTGTATTTTGCTCCGATGGCTCCATTTTGAAATCAGTGCTTTTTGGTGGAAGCTCTCTCAAAGGTCAAAAGTTCAAATTGGAGTCTTCAACAATGGTTTCCTGTCTTTTCTTTTGGTGGACACTCTCTCTGATATCATCTTTTCAACTTGATGCCTTCGGACTCGGTCTCCTGCTTTCCAAACTCGGATGCCACATGTTGTAATTGTCTATGTGACATGGCATTTTTGTACTTGCCCATTGGGCTTACCTTTGTAATTAGATTCTATAGGCTGAGCTTTACTATTCAATTGCATTCTTGATATTGTATGTAATGGGCCCAAACTCTGAGGGCTTTTGGCGCTCAGCCACAACATCTTAATGTAAAATTTTATTTTGTGATGGGATAACGAACGGGGTTTTTTTCCTGGCTCTTTTATCCAGGAGGTCCATATTTTAGAGCCAGTATATGTAAATCATATTATATATAATATATTAAATGGCACTGCCACCTTTTGCAAAAAAAAAAAAAAAAAAAACAATTCATTTCATATGAAGTTATGATGTATGCAAGCCTTTTCTTTAAAAAAATCAAAATATAAGTAAAATAAAAATTAGGAAAAGTTTATAAGAAGGTATATAATAAGAGATGTATTGTTTATAAGAGTAATTGATGATTATATTTAGATTAGGGTGATCATCTCTTTTTTATTTCATTATTTTTGTTTTCATTCTAGTTATCTACCACTAGTTATCTCATCGTATCTAAAGGTTGTATGTGGAGGTGGAAACAACAAAGTGGGGGTTTGAATAAGGTAAACCTCTTGAACGACCACAAACATTTTCCTCCGTGTTTTGTGTAGGTTTTTATTACAGACCCATGGATTTGGAAATTAAAGTTGCATTGCATAATCAGACTTTGAACCAGGTTCTATCCTTCTTCTTCTCTCTTTCTCTATCATTTTATTAGTTGATAATCACAAATCAACTTTATTCTTCTTTCATTTGATCATTTCAATTCTAGAATCATAATTTGTATAGTTAGTGTAATTTTTCCTCATCTTGCATGCTTCAATCTAGTTTATTCATATTTTGTTGTTTACCTTTAAACACATTTTTATGCATTAGACTCTAGTTTTGTATTATTTTCTCCATTATTGACAAGTCCACACTCTATCTGGACAAGATGCCAATGCACCGTGCTGGTATCCATCAAACACATTGTTGTGCTTCGGGTTGTGCTTCTATCCATGACAATGAGCTTGCGGAGCTTAGGTTTTGGTTCTCACAGTCAGCCTTTTCGATTCATGAACACATTTTAATCATCTCATCTATTCATGTGTAATTTACACTTAGTTAATCTTAAACACATATAGAAACTTACATGTTCAATCTATCTTTAATCAATTGAACACTTCAATAATTGTGGTTAGTTAACCTCTTATCAAAAATCTTTCTACATCTCTCGTTTGATCTCCCTAGCTCTTCCAACTAGTAAAGTGAGATGGTTTGAAGGGAATCACGCATCCCTTAAGGTTTTAATTGGCCTCTAGGTTGGTGCATTATTCTATTCCACACATTAAATAGATCAATTGTTATATAGATTATACATAAAGTGGATGGGTAATTTTAAAAATTACATTATGTCCAGGTTTTTTCTTGAAGCGTATATTTAATTGGACAAATATGCATGACATCACAAGTGTCATTCAAGGAGACAATATAATGTTGATGTGAAAAATGTGTATTTATTATGATGTATATAATATTGTATATGTCATTCAAGTCATTTATTGAACTCACACAATTTATTAAAATAGAAGGTAAGTAATAATCTGGTTTATGCAATAACTTTTTCCACCATGCACCAATAGAGAGAAAGACAAATGCCATTTTTTAAATTAATAAATAAAAAAAGTAATTGTAGACTATAGAACTATTGTCCAATATTTTCAATTCGATACAATGAGTGATTGAACTATTGAAAAAGTTTGATTAAGTGCATTATTATTCCTTACATAGGTAGAATCTAATAAAATTGATATTTTATTTTTATCTATTTACCTTATATTTACATTTTTATCTTAATATTTAAAATAGTTTAATTTAGATATAAAATAATTAAATTTTAAAATTAATTACTTTGAACTTATTCAATTTTTAATTTATCACATTCTATTCAATCTTTTAACTTACATTATATTAGGTCGTAAGAAAGACTTTGTCCCTTAAATGAAAGGAACTTACAAGGACAACTAGAGACATACTATAAGTATTTTTTTTCCTCAGCAAAAGTGGGTGAGCCACTAATATTTTATTAAAATATATCTAGTTCAAGAGCTCATCTAGGAAATTACCAGTAAGAAAACCCAGAATCCTTGCCCGAATATAATATATAGAGGAGAAATCAACCCAAAAAGAAGGCCCTATAAGACTACCCCCACCCATAGACTTTCAAAATAGATATAACATTGCTATCTCCAAATATATAGTTGGAGTAAAATACGTCATTGCAGATATAATTACTTTTACAATTCAAATGTCAAGAGCCCAAAATCATATCAAAAACACTAGATGACCTCCATCCAAAAGTAAATAGTTGGACTCTACCAATTAGACATATTGAAGTCCATGTATCGTCAGAAAATGGAACTTCCATTTAGGACAGGTTTAGCCCTCCAAGTAAGTGGTTTGGGGTCATGTCAAGCACCTTGATTAGGTCTTTGAATGGATCTAGCTTTTCCCCCTATTTTGCTTCTCTCTTCACCTATTTCTAGCCTGTTTCTGGCACTTGGTCCTAAGAATCTAAGATTTGTGACCTTAGGGTCAAGGTCAACCTTGACTCTGACCTAGGTCAAAGTTGACCACAACCCTGACCCTGGGTCCACTTTTCAAATTCTGGAGGTTTCGGGATGTCGGCCTTTGGAAAGTTTTATTTTCCTGCTTTCGGGTCGATGGTTTCAGGTTTTAGAATGGTAAACTCTTAAATTATATTTAATCTAGGTACATTTCTAAGGGTTAAGGCCTAACTGGAATTTAATTCTCGTATGTTGGCCCCTCTAGAAGTTTGTGCCCTAGATCACTATAAAAGGAGGCCTTTCTCTCTCATTTTCACATCCATTTTTCATGATCAAGACATCTAGCTCTCAAGTGCAATCAACAAATCAAGAAAGAAAGAAGGAGAAGGAAAAAATTCATTCATCTCTAAGCATTCAAGCATTCATCAAGGAGGTCCATTGTTAACCATTGAAGGATTCAATCTCTTTGGAGCCCTCTTGTTGAAGATTTCTCTATCAACATTCATCCAAGTTTCTTCCTATTCCAAGATCCATTCAAGATTGGTGTTGAAGATCTAATGACATTGATTTGAGACATCCTACATACAACTCTACATTCATTTGGAGCATCCATACTTGTGGATTCAAGGATTTGAATCCTCCGCAAGGATTTTAACATAGGCAAGGTGAATAGTTCCATTTACTTTGTTTATACATTGTAATTTCAATTATATTTTAATGTTGATTCCAAACTGGGGTTTGACCAAGGCAAACCCCTCATCAAAATAACAAAAACCCTACTTCTTGTAGGTACAGGTGCAAGGCAATGAATATCAATGTAGATTTGGATAGCCTTTTCAGGGAACTTCCAAGATTCACGAACAGAATTTCTGTCAGAGTTGTTTCAGGTCAAGGTCAACTTTTAGTGGGGGTTAAGATTGTACCTTGGGGTAAGATCTTACCCCAATCTTGAGGTCAAGGTTGACCTTGCTCCAAAAGACAAAAAATTTTTGGGTTTTCTCTGTCTTCACATTTCCAGGTCGAAGTAGGTTGCAAAATCTCCCGAAACTTGTCTTCTATTCATTTAAGTTTTCAAACACACACTTTCTATAGTGAATTATAAGATTTTCTCCTTTCTTCATATTCTCCATAGTTTGATTCATTTTTGTATTGATCACTTCCTTGTGATTAATCAATTTGGATCTCTCCTTTTGGGAATTTGGATTAGGGACAGATCCTATATTCCTCTATTCTGCCCCCTTTCACAATACATATATACACATTCTTTATATCCCTCTACACATTTTGGTGAACCCGACAAGCTTACCCCTTTTCTTTTGTGGAATTAGATGCTCTATTGTGTTAGATTTGTGGTTTAATTCTTTCTTTTATGGTGTTAGATCTTGCATGTATTAGATATCTTTTACGTGTTTGCATCTCATATAAAATCAAAATATTTTGTGTTTTTAGTTTAGTTCATTTGTATTGCATTGGTATATGAGCTTTACTACCTCTAGTCCTACTTATAATATTCTAGTTAGATGAAGTCGTAGACTTATGGGTGCCTTTGATCCTGAGTCTTCCTCTCCTTTCCTTAGGATCCCGTATAATAATTTGATTATTCATGATTCCAATCCTAGTATGGAGAAAAATTCTTCTCACTCATCTTATGTCGAGGATGATGCTTTAAGAGTTCCTCTTGAACAAGTTCAAAAAATTTCAACCGAACTTGATAAAATGGGTAATTTTCTTATTCAAGAAAACCATAATCATTATTCTATTCAAGCTATAGAGGCTCTTAAGAAAGTTCTTCATGACAGTGATCAGGGTGTTAATATCTTGTGTGGTATTACTCATCTTGTGCATTTAAATGTTAAACCTTTAGCTCAAGAAGCTCAAGATTTATGATTTACTCCTCCTATTACTAGTATAGAACCTTCTTCTATTCCTTTATCTAGTATTCCTGCTTATACTCCTCCTTTGGTGACTGCAACGGTTCCCTCTATTCCTATGAGTGTTCCTCCTGTGTCCCTTCCTACATCACAACCTTCTTAACATAATGTTCCTTTTACTTATTCCAATCCTCTTCCAACTGTAGTTCCATGCATTCCTCCAGTTGTGTCTTCCATTCCTACTGCTTCATACACTTTACCTAGTGTTTCTAATGTTGCTATGCCTCCTATTTCATCTAATGATTCAACAATCATTAGTTTGGCTCAAACTGTGTCATCTTTATAACAAAAACTTGGATCCTTGACTCAAAACAAGTTTAGAAATCCTACATGTGACATGGGAAGTCCTTTGTCCCAAGAGATTATTCATACTCCCGTTCCTCAGCAAGCTAATATGCCTTGTCTTGAGAATTAAAATGGTAAGGGAGACCCTGTTCATCATGTTAAAACATTTCAAATCCTTTGTAGTGATTATTCTCATAACCATAAGATTTTAGCCAAGTTGTTTGCCAGAACTTTTCATGAAAAGGCCTTACAATGGTATTGGTCATTGCCTCCTTGTTCCATTGACTCATTTCCAAAACTTGCTAATGCTTTTATTCAACAATTTCAAAATAACATTGGTCTACAAGTGTCTTTGACTAATTTGATGCATTGTAAACAAAACACTAAGGAAAAATTGATTGAATTTATTCGTAGATTTAAGCATTTGAATGCTTAAATTTCCTATCGTCTTCCTGATGTGGATATTCAATGTATGTTTATTTCAAATTTGCAAAAGGATATTAGAGATAAGATTCTGCTTACTGAATTTACCTCTTTTCAACAACTTTGTATAGTACTTCAACATTATCAATTACAAGTGAGTCAATTTGAGAGCAACACTCCAATGGCTCCCATTCTAGTTGATAAGAGTGATGTCACTCCTAATCTAAACAAATTTCAAAAATTCAACAACTATGTCAAGATAACTAAACAAGCGAATGTAGTAGCTGATCAAGTTGTTGTTGCATCCCACAATGCCACTTCTACATCCACTGATTTTTGATTAAATCGTATGTTTACTCCTTTCTCTGAATCTTTACATTCTATTATGAATAGGTTGTTAACTGCTAATATGATTACATTACCTCCTATTCAATCTCTTTTACCTACTACAGTAGCATCCAAATCCTTTGTTCCTAAAGTTTTTTGTCAATATCATTGTCATAATGGTCATGATATTGAGAAGTGTTATTCTTTAAAACATAAGATTCAAGACTTAATTGATTCTAATATTTTATTTGTTGATAATCTTGATGGTAGTGGGAATAAATCTATCTCTCCTCCTAATCAAAATCTTCAAATCTATACGAATCCTTTACCTACACATGATACTAATACTATTTCCAAGCCATCCTCTATGAATATTGTTTATGATTCAAAGATGGATGATCTTAATCACATTGTTAACCATGTGGAGCATGTTGTTCAATCTATATCTCCATCTCAGCTTCAAACTCAACCTCAAGTTCCACCTCAATCTTAACCAAAACCACAGCCTGAATTAAAAAATCAACCTAAACCTCAAAAGAAACCTAAGAATAAAAGACCTCAAGAACTTTTGATTACCTTTGATGATTCTGAGACTATTAAAGCTCCAGATGGTCCCCTTTACATTTATGCTAGGATTTATCAAATACTTACGCGTGGTTGTCTTGTTGATCCTACATCCTTAGTCAATTTTATTACTGAAGAAAATATTTTAATGAAAAAATTGCAATGTGATTCTTATGATACATTTGATGTATGGATTCAAACTTGTAATGGTTTTCTTTATCCATCATTTGGTTCTATTAACTTTTCGGTTGAACTTTGTGGTAAAATTGTTAACATTACCTTTATTGTTGTTCTTACCTCTGATCAATTTCAAGTTAAGCTTGGTTTGCTTTGGTTAAAAGCCATGCATGTTGTTGCTTCACCTATCCATAAGTGTCCTAAATTCATTCATGATGAATAAGTGAAGATGGTTAGTCATAGTTTATATCAACCTTCTAGGCCCAAGGATTGTGCTACCCTTGACTTCTTTTGGCCTTCATTACCTAATTCATGTCCTTCTCTGATAATCTTTTTCACTCATACCAAGCCTATAAACATCGTAAGATTCTCAATTTAAGCATGCCTTCGATGGATCTTAATCCTGGTCTTTTGCCTACACCTTCCATGCCTCCTTTATCCATGGCTTCTACTTTTTTTAATCTTACTCCTAGTGTTCCTTGTCACTCTACTATGAATCCTACTAATCCTCCTATAGAGCCTATGAAGGATCCGATAGTTGTTCCTCCTAGTTCTCAACATATTTCAAATTAAAAAAAAATGTAATCGATCTACTAATGAACATCATAAGAAGCATTGTGCTCAAGCGAAGGCTTGTACTTTTGTTCTTCAAAGTTATTTACCTTCTTTTGACATGCCTATAGGTATGTGGAGGATCATGGTATGCCAAAAAGTGACAATGTGAAAAAAACTTATTTTCACTTCTCCAAAAGAACACAAATAGATTTGTTGACTTTTTAGTAGGCTTGGGTGTCAATACACCAGGCCAAGCCAAAACTGAAGGCATAATTAGATATCTGATATTATTGGATATCTGATAATATCGAATATTCGATATTTGCCAGTAGATATATATCACTGTACCTAGTCGCGTTCAACATTTTTCATTGTAAAAATGTGAATGCAGCTAGGGTTTTCGGATATCCACTCCCAAATCCCCTATCTAATTTTTCCTAAATTGCTAGATAAGTGAAGCTTCTAATTTTTATTGTTTTAATTATTTTTTATTATTTTTAAATAGAAATATATAGTTTTTTATATAAAAATTAGGGTAGCAATGATTTTTTGTATTGTTTTTTAAAATTCATTATAATTATCTATTTTTTTCATTGTTATCAGACATGGAATCAGAAAACCCTCCTAATGATCCCATAAATAATCCAGAACCACCTCCCAACAATCCCCCACCTCCAGAAGACGTATCTGTCACAAACCCTCACTTTTTAGAAGATCTAATAGGAGATAATCTAAATGAACTTAGAGGATTTCAAACCACATATGCCAATATCCCCACATTGCTCCCCATTTTTACGACAGTGAACTCAATTATTGAAAACATGGAGAAACTTACACAACAACATAATGTTGCACTTCTTTGGCACGATTCCATGCATGCCCAGTTTGGTGATGGGCTTGATTATGATCAAGTCATGAACCTAAATATAACAAAACATGACATAGCTAATCTTTTTGTGGATCCTAAAACTGGTATAAAAGTAGACCATAAAAAAATTAAGTTATCAATTAAATGGTGCACAAATAGTGCAATACATGACAAATTTTGGAACCGTTGGTGGATAGTTTTTGATAGACTACCTCACAATAATTTGGATGTCCCGTTTTATTTTATTAAAAAATTGTATGCTGAATTTGTGCTTGATCACAAGGTGAATTATAGGAGTCTGAGACCAAACCAAGGTGTAGGTTTAGGCACTCTGCAAGATAGACCATGGGCACAATGGGTGAAATCCCACACATATGTCCCCCCTCCCAAGATTTCACCACCTCCCACAGTGTGGCATCCTGACATTATTGTTGAGGCCAGATCACAGACTATTCAAGCCATTCACACCTTGATTGATCTGTTGGTTATGCAGAATGGGACATTGTTTCCTCCTTGTCCTGATGCTTTTGGCGCTTCCATATCCTCCATGAGCTCACATGTTTGTGTTCCCCACACTTGTGTTATATGCAAGAATTTGTGCTTTGGTCCTGTTACCCCAATTTTCCTAGTCTATACAAATTTGGCTAAAATCTATCCCCAGGTCCCTATTTCTACCCTGCCAAGCATCCTTGAAAATTTCATGGCTTCATTGCAGACCCTCTAGCCTCGGCAATCCTTTTAACTCTCTGGTCTGCAGGTTAAAAAAATTCATAAACCTAGCCGTTGCAGGCAGAAAACCCTAAGAGTCTCTTTGGCCTATTATATTCTTTCATTACCTTTTCGGCACTAAATTCTCAAAGGTCCACATGCTTTAATAATTCCCTAAGTCTCTAGCGCTTAGCGCTTTAATTTTTCCTAAGTCCCAGCACTTAATCTCTTCTAATGTTTCTAGCCTTTATGTCTCCTAGGCCTGGCCCTCTGACACCATTTCAATCAACGGTCATTGTATGATCTCATGCATTCTGTCAGAGCCATGAGATTATGCATCGACCATCGATTATCCTTTGTGACGTAACTCTTCAAATAGGCGGGTCCACTACCAGGTGTGTGCAGGTGGCATATTTTGATTGGTCCACATGCTAATGAGTCATCTCTTGTCAGTGGGACCGGGCCCTTTCGGTAGTCAGAGGCTCTAACATCTACAGAGGATCGATGACTAGCATATGTTCGCAAGGCTTTGTGTCAGAGATTCTAATCATGCAACAATTGTTGATCTTACTTTATCTCTGGGCTCTATCAGGTGGGTCCCCAGTTTTTGACATGCTCGCATTTGATTGGCCAGCGGAGGACAGCTTGGATCTGTCAGTGGGACCATGTCAGAGGGTCTACGGATGTGTCAGAAAGGATAAGATCTACAGTGGTCATATGATCTCATATAATCTTCTGACCCTATGAGATCATGCGCCCGCCATTAGATTGGAATCTCAATTGTAGTGGGTCCGTGGTTGTCAGATATGCTGATTTGCTCGCTTCCAATTGGCTGTTGACTTCCATGATGGTTTTGACTTGTTAGAAGGGGATTTTAAGCTATTTTCAAGTGCATCATAGCCATTCATCTACCAGGAAGGGTTTCTCATCGACGGTCACATTTTAAAATGACCAGGCTAGCTGTTAACATTTAAATTCAAAATTCTTGCAAAAGTTTTGCTAGGGTTTTGCTCTTTTCGGCCATGCACGATGTTGATTAGCTCAAGAATTAAATTCTCAGGATACTTATGGTTGTGAAGATGATAGAGATGACTGTTGGCCGGTGTTGCAGGGTACTGTGCCACATTTTCATGCTAGGAAGTGCTAGAAAGAGTTGGCACCACCTTTTAAACGGTACTATTCCTAGGGAAATAGGATCAAATTGTGAGCCTTCATGGCTTAGTGGAGTTGCAGGTGGGTAGATGAGTCAAGGTTGTTGTGTCTGCAAGTGAGTTCAGTACAGTAGGATCAACACGCAAAGAAGGATATGCTCTGATCAGCCAAACATTCTCAAAATTTGATGATGGGTCATCAGTGCAGCTAGGGTTTGATTATTGTATTGTAAAATCTTGTAACCCTAGTTAGGTTTTTGAATCCTGCCTATGTGTAGTTGAGTTGGTATATAGTTAATTTTTGGAGCTTTAGAGCTGAGAGTTGGACAATTGTAAAAGAAATTCATCTTTCTTAAGAGTTATTTGTGGCACTTTTTCTACCCTCTGGCTTATACAGTTGTAAATCTCCCATTGATAAATTCAAACATTGCAAGGGTATTTTGTGACAATTATTCATGTCCTTATGCTTCCTTGTTTGAGTTCATCTCTTAATGAATTAAGGTCTATGCATGTTTTCAATGACAACTTAGGGTTCCTGATCCCTCTTACTTTCTATAATTGTGTGTGTTATTGTGTTTGATCTAATTTAGATGTTTTTGTGGGTATACTTTAGCCCCCTAATAGTCTTGTCTCAATCCTACACCGAGTTGTAGAAGTGAATGTCTGCTTGCAGGTCATAGGTTGTGCCTTATGTTTAGGCCCTCTTATGAAACACTTATGCAAGCCTATTCAGTAAGTCATGACCTACTAGACCTAAGCCTTTCATTGATTATATCCCTCTATGCTACAATTCATACCCTAATTTCAGTGTATCACCTAGTAGGTAGTTTGCTTTCAAGTCATTTCCCTTTCAAGCATTTTTTCTATCCCTTTCCCTCAAAAGTTTTTCCTTTCCTGACAAGAAGAAAATTAAGGTGATTATCCAAGAGGAACCTGTTATCACTCAAAAAAAAATTTCATGGCTATAGCACTTTTCTTTTGGTCCCTGCAATGTTTTATATGTCTCTAACCTCAAGCCCTAGTTCAAATTTTCAAATATCTAGCTATTGCATGAAAAACCCTTTCTTTTACCCTGGCCCTGTTCTATTTTAATGTTACTTTTTTAGGCCACTGAAGTGTCTAAAAACCCACATGCTCAATATTTCCCTAAGTCTAGCGCTTGGCAGGTTTTAATTTTTCCTAAGTCCTAAGTCCTGCGCTTTAATTTTTCCTATGTTTCAGCTTAGCATTTCCTAGGCCTGGCTCTCTGACACCATATTAATCCTACGATTGTCATAAGTTCATAGGGGTATTGCTAGAGGCTTGCAATCTTACGATGCTCGTTGATTCTCTTTTATGACGTAACCTTTCAATGTAGGCAGGTCCACTGCTAGGTAAGCATAGTTGGTGACTTGTGATTGGTCCACAAAGTGGTATGCTGGCAATTGTTAGTGGGACCTAGTTTTCAGCTTGTCAGAGGGTCCTGACATCTATAGAGGATCGATGGTGGGTGCATTTTCTCATGAGATGTGTCAGAGGTTTGAGATTATGCACCGGCCGTTGATTTTGCCTTTTTCAAAAGTGATAAAATTAGGTGGGTCCATTGCTACGTGTGCATGATATGGTACCTTTTGATTGGTCGACGTGGATGATACTGTAGGGTGGGGCCACTGTTAAAGAGGTCGATGACTAGGCAGGATCAAGGGTTGGCGCATGATCTCATGGGTGGTGTCAGAGCCATGAGATCTTGTGCCCACCATACGATTATAAGGCTTGTATGCAGTGGGTCCTGTGTCAGTGATGACCAAGCATGAGCAGCAAGTAGCGTGATGACAAGTGGCATAAAGCGGGTCTAGGCTGGCATCTTTTTAAAAGATAAATCACAGAGCCCACGAAAAGGAAAGATCTGATGGTCACGATATAAATTTGATCCAAATTTAAACGTTGATTGTCGATTCACTGTTGGCGCCATGGAAATGACCATTATGGTTTGAATTCAAATTTTTGAGGGTTTCCAGTGACAGAAAGGACCAAAATTGAATGCTTTCATAGTCGGATTAGGTAGAATTGGTTTTTCTGACTATTGTAGTATGGTCCAGGGTGTTCCATGATCATTTGCAAGGGTCTGTATTGTGTTCTTTATGCTTGAGGCATGTTGCAGGTGGCCGAACAGGTTGACAAATTAGGCATTTTTGTGGTTCTCAGTACTTTCTCAGGGAATTTGTCATGATTGAGGATCACTTCAGGATCTATCTTCTCCTGGTTGCCTGGGTTTCTTCCCCTGTAATAAATTTGTGACTATTTCTAGTTGGTCTGGTGGGTGAAACCCTAACCCTAGTCATCCGTAGCTTGTTGCATCCTGTTTTGGGATTTCAAGATGACTAGGAGGGTATATATTGTGGTATTTTTGACTTAGTGGAGGTTCCAAAACTTTCTTTTTGGTCCCTAGTTGTTGTTGATGGTATTATACTAAACAAGGAGAGCTTGGATTTATGGTTTTTGTTTCTCTTTGCATATTGTTGTTTGAATAATGTATTGATTCTGCAAGTTTTGATGAGAATATAGTTGAATTCCAATCTCATAGTGGTGTATGTCTTCTTGTTTTGATATTGAGCTCATCTATGTTAATGTCACAAAGTGAGTTAGCATATGGTAAACAAAGAGTATTGTGAAATTATCTTTGAGTTCTTAACAAAGTTAGGATTAAAGTCTTTCAAGTAATTTCAGTGAGTTCATGGCTTGATAAGAATTTGATGTCCTGGTATGTGAGTGAGAGGGATAATAGGAAAAGCACTTATCCTGAATTCAAGTATGTTTGAGTTAGAATTTTTAGTTGGTATAAGTTATTTAGTGACTCTATTCCCTAGGTTAAGGCACTGATCTATTCTCTAGAAGCAGTCCATCATCATCAATCACACACACACACACACACACACACACACATTTAAATGATAAAATCTTTAATCAATTAGTAAGGGTTATAATTGTCTATTAGTTAGTGATTCCTTTCAAGAAGTGAATCAAGGGTACACCCACCTAAGCATCTTGGCTCAAAGTGTAGGAGGATCTCTTTGATCCTTGTTAATTGGCCCTCTTCCTTGTAGACTTTGGAGTGGTGATAGAGTCAAAGTATTATTAAAGTTATCCATCAAAGTATAAATCTACAAGTTGAAGATTGAAGGGAAAAACCAACAAAATGGTGACTCTACTGGGAAGAGTCTAGAGATAAAGGTTTTCAAAGTGCACTCTTGTTTTCATGTTGTATTCAGTTAAAGGATTTCCCACTTTGGTGGGTGGCGACTCAAAAGGGTTAGAACCAGTGTTATAGACTGGAAATCATGGACAAAAGAAGGAATACTAGGTCCTTTGTCAGAAAAAATCTAGAGGTCACTCTGGAACAATTACCTAGACAGGAGAAGAAGAGTTGGATCAGGAGAAATGGTGAGTCTACTAGTGCTCCCATAAGAGAACAAAGAAATACTAGAGGTAGAGCACCACATGTTTCCTCAAGTGAGGAAGGTTCACAAGACAGAGTTTCTAGATCAGATGGTGGTCACTCTAAAGATAAATTTTATGATACCTTAGAGGCTGTATTTCAAGACAAGGGTTCATTGCCTGCAGGTTAGGATGAACAAGCCAGAGAGATGGGTTTTGAGATTGATTTAGATCTTGATGAGGATAATTTTAGAAGAGAACCCATGAGACTGAGGCAAGTCCATTTCCCATATCAAAATCTTACTGATATGGATGTGTCATTAGGTTCTAATGACAGTATGATAGACCCAGATGATTTAAATGCACTAAGGTTATAGCTGGCAGAGTAGGATGCCATACATAAGAGGTTGCAAAAGGAAAGAGAAGCTAAAAAGGTGAATGCTCTAATAGAAAGATAGTCTCTCCTTAGAAAGATTAATGAAATGAAGGAGAGAAACAAGATGCTTGCTTCTGCTCCTAAGACTTTGCAACATGATGTCTTTGGTGATCTTGATGCTTTAAGGAGTGAGCAGGAGCGCTTCCTACAAGATCATGAATTTGATAAGGAGGGCCCTGTGGTTAGACAGGTTCAAAGTTATGCTTCCCTCCCTAAAGATAAAGATGGGCATGAGATCACTAGGCCTGCTATTGCCACTGGTGAGAAAGGAAAGAAAAAGATGGTGGGACATCAAACAAGAAAATCATTGACAATACCGGGGGTCCCACCACCCAATTCAAATAAAGACACAGAGATAGAAAGAAGAAGAAAAGAAGATGAGGACCTTGTAAGAGAATTAGAAAAGGCTGAAATTGAAGCCTCCATTATAGAAAAGAGAAGAAAGATCCAGTTCTTGAAGGCTTCATCTGCAAATGCTCTTGGTCCATCTGCTATTGAGCTAGGTATGTCATCTATGACTACTACTATTCCACTTAGTAATGCTACTACTATTTGAATTCCTTCTTCATCTGCTAGGATAGGTGCTGATCCTAGACAATAGTCAAATGCACAAGTAGATGGAAATATAAATGTAAATGTTGATCCTAAGGTTAACACTAGTTCAAGTTTTCAAAGAAGACCTATGCAATTAGAAGGCTATAGGCAAATTAGTTTTGATGGAATTCCTAGCTACCCAAATGCTTTTCCAACTGATATAAGAGATAAGGTACCTAAGTTTGCTGGTAACAATGCTATTAGTTGTGAGGAACATATTAGGTTATTTTTTGATATGCTTAATGATTATGAGTAGAGCATGAGGATGTAGTCATGAAATTATTTGTTCAATCTTTGGTGGATGATGCTAGAGATTGGTTTAAGAGACTTCCTGATAAATATATTGATACTTGGGATTCTTTTGAGAGATGTTTCAAAGAATAGTATGGTGACAGGCCTAATGCTAGCTTCATGTTGAATGAGTTCAATACCATAAGGAAAAATTAGAATGAGTCTGTAGTTGAGTTCAATATGAGATTTTAGAAGGGTATGCATAAGTTATTTCAAGTTATGCAGTTAGATGACAATGTTTGTTTAACCACATACTTCAATGCATTTGATGGAAAAATGGGATACTTGTTGAGGGATAAGGAACCAAGAACTCTTAGAGATGCTTTTAGGATTTCTATCAACATTGAGAACAATATGAAGATATCAGTGAAGTTGGGTGGGAAGAGAGATGACCCTAAGTTGTTTGGGGACAAGAAATACAAAAAAGAAAATGATAGGAATGTTGGAACTAGGAGGCAAGAAGAAGATAAATTGGATAAGGTTGTCAATGCATTGAAGGATTTGAAGGCACCTGCAAATAGGAACATCAGTGCTCCTACCAATGAAAGGCCTCAGTTCAACAACAATTTCAATAAGTAGAATAGATTGTAGAACTACCCCTACAACACCCAATGGAAGGATGGCAAGCCTGTTGTCCCTATTGCAAGAGGAAATAATGATAGAGGTGTCCCTGAACCTCTACAAAAAGATTCAATAAATGTCATGGAGGACATACCTTGGTGTGTTGCATGCCAATCCCCTCATTCTGCAGAGCATTGTGTGGTTGCACATTCTATGGCTGCAAATCAAGATTGTGGCAATGAGGAGATAGATCAAGAAGAGACTCACAATGATGTTGGATGCAACATGGCTACTTCATATCTAGGATATGAAGATGATTCTAATTTTGATGAAGAAGCAGATGTAAATGTGAAGAGACATAATCAGGCCCTTTTTCATCAAGAGGTTTTTTCTGATAGTGAAGACATTGATAAGAAGACATGTAACATGAATTCTTCTGAGCTAGTAAATTTAAGAAGACCTTCTAGAGAAGAGATAGATAGGATTACTATAGAAATGATTTCCCAAGTGCAAACTAGGGGCATGGTGGTAAGGGATACAAATGGAAAAGCTCTAGGAATGTTTATAAAGAGTACCAACTCTGGAGAGCTTGATGAGAACAAATCAAAAGGTGATCACATGGTGAAATTCAAGAATGTAAAAGGTAAGAATTGTGAGCCTAAGGGAGTTGGAGTTGAAAGATTTTCTAGTGAGATTGAGAAGCCAGTTAACACAATGGCTAAGATTGAAAAAATCAGGGTGGCCAATACACCTAATGTATCAGATAAGCAAAAGGATACTAAAGCAGTGCAGATTGATATTCCTTCCTCTGCTCCTATTGATATGTTATCTGTATTGTCCCAAATTACAGTTAAGGTTCCATTGTTAGAATTGTTGAGGATCCCTGAGCACAAAGATAAAGCTATTGCATGGGTAGATAATGTTCATAACAATGATGTTGCATGCAATGGGTCTTAGGATAAAGCTTTGAAAGGTGTTGCTACTCAGGGAATTGTATCTCAAATTCCTCCTATATATTTGGATAGTTCTATCAATGCTAGCCCTGAAAACATTGATCCATTCTTTTTAAGTGTCCTTGTGAATGGAATGAAATTAAGAAATTGTATGATTGATAGTGGTGCCTCTAATACTATTATACCTTTTAAGATTATGGAAAAATTGGGCCTTAAAGTTGATACAGTTCAAGGCAGATGTTGTGCAATGGATCAGAGGGAGGTACCAGTCATTGGGACTATCAATGCAATGCCATATAGGCTGGAAGCATATCCAGAGAAAGAATTAACAATGAGTGTTTTGGTGGTGGACATCCCTCCTCACTATGGGATATTGCTATCTAGAAGGTGGAGTGCTGCCATGGGTGGAATTTTACAGTGTGATCTCTCCTATGTCACTTTCAAGATTGATGATCATTTTGTCAAGATTGAGCGAGAACCAAGAGTATGCCACATGATTGAGAGAAGTATTGATAATGAAACTACATGTTTTGTGGATAATGATATTAATGCTTTTACGATAGAGATCCCTATACTTGAGAAGGAACCTATTTTGTCACCTATCTCTATTGAGGTAAGTGTTAATTCTGTGAAGGGTGATTTGTGGGTAATGTACTTCAATGGTGCAAATTGCAAGGATGGAGTAGAAGTAGGTATTTTACTTATTTCTCCTAATGGAAACACCTACAAATTTTCTTTCACATTGAATTTCTTTTGTACCAACAATATAGCAGAATATGAGGCATTGTTGTTAGGACTGAGGTTGGCACAAAAACCTGGTATTAAGTACTTAAGTGTTGTTGGTGATTCTGAGTTGGTGGCGTCCCAAGTCAGGTCAGTATATGCTTCCAAGAACAAAAGGTTAAAACAATATAGGAATGCAATTTGGGATTTGATTGAACATTTTGATTCCTTCAATATTGAGTGGAAGGATAGGAGTAACAATAAGATGGCTGACTTGTTAGCCAATATAGCAATCAGTCCCAGTGATATTACATTTACTAGTATCTCTAAAGTTGAAATTCAAGCTAGGCCTAGTGTACTAAACAATATTGAAAATTGGAAAGCTTTTGATGATGATAATGATATCTTGAATTTTATGAGTTGTGAGGATCAGTATCATGGTCAAGAATTAGATTGTTTAGCTCTGATTGAGACTATAAAAGGAAAAGAGGTTGTCTTTGGCAATGAAGTTATTCAACTTAAAACTAACAAGGTGCCCAAGGGGCTTGTTGTTCTTGAGACCATGTTTGACAACTAGGATAGAGTTCAAAAGAATATCAAAAGAGAAGATCATGCTGATCTAGAGGAGATAAATCTTGGAACACATGAGGCATCTAAGAAGGTATACATTGGTAGGGACATGTCTCACAATGTGAGAAAATCTTTGATTGAGTTATTGAGAAAATTCAAGCATGTTTTTGCATGGTCATATGATGACCTAAAGGTTTATAGAGAAGACTTATTTCAGCATATTATTCCTTTGAGAGAAGATGCTAAACCTTTCCAGCAAAAACAAAGGCCTATCAATCCCACTTTGGCACCTAAGATGCAAGAAGAATTGATGAAGTTAAGAGATGTTGGCATTATCAAGCCTATTAGGCACTTTTCTTGGGTTTCAAATCTTATCACTTTTAGAAAGAAGAATGGTGACATCAAACTTTGTGTGGACTTCAAGAATTTGAACATCAACTCATTAAAGGATAACTATTGTCTGCCCAATATGGAAGCTATGTTGCAGAGAGTGACCGGATCAGAATTGATGTCTATGATGGATGGTTTCTCTAGTTATAATTAGGTAATTGTCAAAGAGTCAGAATAGTTGAAGACAACTTTTACAACACCTTAGGGGACATATGTTTATGTGAGAATGCCTTTTGGTCTCACAAATGCTAGTGCTACTTTTCAAAGGGCAATGGATGTTGTCTTTTCAGATTTTATAAATGATTTCCTTGTAGTTTATCAAGATGATTTAACTGCTTATTCCAAGAAGGAAGAAGACCACTGTACTCATTTAGAGAAAATATTTGTGAGGGCTTTGGAATATGGCATTTCATTAAACCCAAGAAAATGTGCTTTTGGTGTCACTGAGGGTAAGTTTCTTGGCCATTTGGTTGGCAAGCAAGGAGTTAGGATTGATCCTGAGAGGGTGGCAGCCATTGATAAGATTCAAAGGCAAAAGAATATTAAAGGAATATAGTCCTTCTTTGGTTAGGTAAATTTCTTGAGAAGATTTGTAACAAACTTTGCTGAGGTCACTAGACCTATATCCAAGATGTTGAAGAAAGGATCTGCTATTACATGGGAAGGTGAGCCTGATGAAGCTTTCAAGAATATCAAGTAGGCTATCAAAGATGTGTCTGTGCTTAAGGCACCTAATTACAATATCCCAATGCACATCTTTTCATTTGCATCTTTTCACACTATTGCTGCAGTTTTGCTACAAAAGAATAAGGATGGTTTTGAGCAGCCTATTGCATTCTTTAGTAAATTTTTGTAGGCTACTGAATTGAAATATGACATCAATGAAAAACAAGCTTATGCATTGGTCAAGGTTGTGAAAGCTTTTAGATGTTATCTGATGGGAGCAGTTGTGATTGCCTTTGTGCCAAGTGCAACAGTCAAAGATATTTTCTCACAACAAGAGGTGTCTAGGAGAAGATGTAGATGGATCAATAGGATCCAAGAATTCAACATTGATATCCAAATTACTAAATTGGTTAGAGGACAAGGATTGGAAAAACTGATGGCTCAATCCAATCTTGATGCAAATCAGATAAATCAAGCTGAAATTGATTATACATGTGACATGGATGATTGTATCTGGTATCAAGATATCATCTATTACTTGAGAAATATGAGATGTCCAGCAAGAATGAATGATAATCAGAGGAGGACATTAAAATTACAGGCCATCAAGTATGTAATTGTGAAATGTAAATTGTATAGAAAGAATTTGGATTGCATACTTTTGAAATGTGTTGATGAGGATCAGGCTAACAAGTTGTTAAAGGAAATGCATGAGGGAGTTTGTGGTGGGCATTATATGGGCAAAACCACTGCTCATAAAATCTTGAGAGTAGGATTCTGGTGGCCCACAGTCTTCAAGGATGCAGAATAGTTGGTAAGGAGATGTGATGCTTGTCAAAGGTTCTCTAGTAAGCTTAAATTTTTAGGCAACATGCCATTAAAACCAGTAGAAGTACAAGCTCCTTTCCAACAATGGGGAATTGATTTCATAGGGGAGATACCAAACAAGTCAAGTGGAGGACACTCATGGATCTTAGTTGCCACTAATTACTTTACTAAGTGGGTAGAGGCTATCCCTACAAGAAATGCAACTAGTAGGGTGGTAATTGATTTTCTGTTGAATAATATTGTTACAAGGTTTGGTTACCCTGAGAGAATAGTAAGTGACAATGCCATGTGCTTCAAGTCTACTGAATATAAGGAATTTTGCAAAGGTTTAGGAATTAAAATTTCTTATTCCTCACCTTATCATCCACATGGAAATGGATAGGTAGAATCTACTAATAAGAGTTTGATTAAGATCCTCAAGAGAATTCTTGAAAAGAATAAGAGGGCATGGAATTCAAAACTTCCATTAGCTGTATGGGCTGATAGGGTAACTGTGAAGAAGACAATTGGCTATGCACCATTTGACCTAGTATATGGAATACATGCAAGAATGCCTCAGAATAATTTATTGGAAATGTATAATTTTGTTCAGTTATATGATGATGATGTAGATGATGAAATGCAGTTGAGAATTGAGGACCTCATTAGGTTGGATGAGACTAGAAGAGAATCAGCTGCAAGAAATGCCAAATTGCAATTGCAGGTCAAGAATTTGTATGACAAGAAGATTGTTGAAAGAAGGTTTGAGCCTAGTGATTTGGTGTTAATTTGGAATGCCAGACTGGAGGATAAAGGAAAACATGGTAAATTTGATCCACTCTGGCTAGGGCCATATCTAATTCATGAGAAATGGGGCCAAGATTCATATGTTGTGAAAGAGTTAAATGGTGAAGTTCAGGAATTGCCAGTTCATGGACAATTCTTGAAGAAATACTTCAATTGAAGATATTTTATTTCCATGAACAGTAGTTAGGTCTGTACATTCTGTAAATTTTGTAAAGTTGCTTGCCCCTGTCATGTTTTGTCCTAGTCTTTAGGGTTTTGGTCTTGTTGCTCTTTGTTGTCAGTTTTTCCAGTGGGATGGTCTACTTTAACCAGTGATTCTAGATCCTTGATATGCCTATAGGAGGCATACATCCCCAGATAGAGCCACCGTTTATCACTCAAAAAAAAAATTCATGGTTGTAGCACTTTTCTTTTGCTCCCTGCAATGTTTTTTATGTCTCTGACCTCAAGCCCTAGTTCAAATTTTCAAATATCTATCCATTGCATGAAAAACCCTTTATTTTACCCTGGCCCTATTCTATTTTAACATTACTTTTTCAGGCCACTTAAGTTCATAAAAACCCACATGCTCAATATTTCCCTAAGTCTAGCACCTAGCGGGTTTTAATTTTTCCTAAGTCCTAAGTCCTGCACTTTAATTTTTCCTATGTTTCAGCTTAGCATTTCCTAGGCCCGGCTCTCTGACACCATCTTAATCCTATGGTTGTCATAAGTTTGCAAGGGTATTTTCAGAGGCTTGTGATCTTATGATGGCCATTGATTCTCTTTTATGATGTAACCTTTCAATGCAGGCGGGTCCACTGCCAGGTAATCACAGTTGGCGACTTGTGATTGGTCCATGAAGTGGTATGCTAGTAGTTGTCAGTGGAACCTAGTTTTTGGCTTGTCAGAGGGTCCTAACATCTACAGAGGATTGACGGTGGGCACGTTTTCTCATGAGATGTGTCAGAGGTTTGAGATTATGCGCGGGCCATTGATTTTACCTTTTTCAGAAGTGATAAAATTAGGTGGGTCCACTGCTACGTGTGCATGATATGGAAGCTTTTGATTGGTCGATGTGGATGATACTACAGGGTGGGGCCATTGTAAGAGAGGTCGATGACTAGGAAGGATCAAGGGTTGGCGCATGATCTCATGGGTGGTGTCAGAGCCATGAGATCTTGCACCCACTGTCCGATTATAAGGCTTGTATGCGGTGGGTCCTGTGTTAGTAACGACCAAGCATGAGCAGTGAGTAGCATGATGACAAGTGGCATAAAGTGGGCCTAGGCTAGGGTCTTTTTAAAAGATAAATCACAGAGCCCACAAAAAGGAAAGATCTGATGGTCGTGATATAAAGTTGATCCAAATTTAAATGTCAACCACCGATTCACTGCTGGCGCCATGGAAATGACTGTTGCAGTTTGAATTCAAATTTTTGAGGGTTTCTAGTGATAGAAAGGACCAAAATTGAATTCTTTCATAGCCGGATCAAGTAGAATTGATTTTGCCAACTGTTGCTGTGTGGTCTAGGGTGTTCCATGATCATTTGTAGGGGTCTGTACTATGTTCTTTGTGCTCGAGGTGTGTTGTATGTGGCTAAACAGGTTGACAAATTGAGCATTTTTATGGTTCTCAGTACTTTCTTACAGAATTTGTCATGATTAAGGATCACTCTGAGATCTGTCTTCTCCTGGTTGCCTGGGTTTCTTCCCCTGTAATAAATTTGTGACTGTTTCTAGTTGGTCTAGCGGCTGAAACCCTAACCCTAGTCATCCGTAGCTTGTTGCATCCTATTTTGTGATTTCAAGATGACTAGGAGGGTATATATTGTGGTATTTTTGACTTAGTGGAGGTTCCAAAACTTTCTTTTTGGTCCCTAGTTGTTGTTAATGGTATTATACTGAATAAGGAGAGCTTGGATTTAGGGTTTTTGTTTCTCTTTGCATATTGTTGTCTGAATAACGTATTGATTCTGCAAGTTTTGATGAGAATATAGTTGAATTCCAATCTCATAGTGGTGTATATATTCTTGTTTTGATATTGAGCTCATATATGTTAATGTCACAAAGTGAGTTAGCATATGGTAAACAAAGAGTATTTTGAAATTATCTTTGAGTTCTTAACAAAGTTAGGATTAAACTCTTTTAGGTAATTTTAGTGAGTTCATGGCTTGATAAGAATTTGATGTCCTGGTATGTGAGTGAGAGGGATAATAGGCAAAGCACTTATCCTGAATTCAAGTATGTTTGAGTTAGAATTTTTAGTTGGTATAAGTTATTTAGTGACTCTATGCCCTGGGTTAAGGCACTAATCTATTCTCTAGAAGTAGTCCATCATCATCAATCACACACACATATTTAAATGATAAAATCTTTAATCAATAAGTAAGGGGTATAATTGTCTATTAGTTAGTGATTCCTTTCAAGAAGTGAATCAAGGGTACACCCACTGGAGCATCTTGGCTCAAAGTGTAGGAGGATCTCTTTGATCCTTGTTAATTGGCCCTCTTCCTTGTAGACTTTGGAGTGGTGATAGAGTCAAAGTATTATTAAAGTTATCCATCAAAGTATAAATCTACAAGTTGAAGATCAAAGGGAAAAACCAATAGAACCAGCCTAGAACCTGGAGGTCTCATCTTAGTTAGCATAGGTCGCACAACCTAGAGATGATTCCCATGTTATAATAAGTTATCAAGACTAAGAGAGCTTGAAACAAGTGTGCAAACTTAGTGTATAACAATTTTGGCACACCCGGTGGGACTACAAAATTCTTGTTTGAAGATTATGCTATCTCTGATATACAGATTGCATAATACAAGCTTTTAGAAGTGTTCTATCAAGTATATCTAGAGACTCCACTAATTTCAAAGATCCAGGCCAACCTTGTTTAAGGTTTATGAGAAAGATTAAGACTAGGAGCTCAAAGTCCACTAAATTTTTAGAGTTGCCCTCAAAAAGAAGTCATAAGGGCAGAACAACTCAAAGAACATCCCCTGCAAGGAGAGTTCATTCTACACCTCCTGATACTTCAAAAAGGAGACCTTTTTCCCTTTCATTCCAGAAGGAGAGGTAGATCTCTAACCAGAGATCTAGAAGAGGATTCAAATCTAGCAATAAATATAGCTCACGTAGTTGTTAATCTCTAAATCACAACTCCTACAATGGCTAGACAGTTTGTCTTTGCACCATTCAACCAAGGGATTCCATTAGCCTTTTCTCAACATCATGTTGTGCCCTTGGTGGCACTTAAGAGTACACCTGATTTCAGAGGTGAAGGGTAGACAACTACTTTTGAACACATAAGAGATGTGACCACCATCTGCAGCATACACAACATAACTCAAGAAGATGTGGCCACAAAATTATTGGTGACCTCTCTAAAAGGAAAAGCTCTTGAATGGTTTAGAACTTTAACTGTTGGTTCCATTACTTCATGGGATGAATTAGGAGATGCATTAAGTAAGCATTTTGAGGATAAATCAAATAAATTGTCTCTAGTTGAGCAGTTAACAACCATTAAGAGAGACCCTCAAGAACAAATGATAGATTACAATAGTAGATTCCTCAAAACATGGAATAGAATTCCAGTCTCTGTGAGACCATCAGCTGACCATGCTTTCCTTTACTACTTGCAAAGCTTGAATGGTCAAATTTCTATCATGATCCAATCTATGGGTGGTACTTCTTTACCCCAAGCCTTTAACATAGCTGTCAGGACTGAAAACTGTTTAATCCAAGTAGGCATGATTGCTAGAAGGCCACCGATGCCCATCTTTCCTAGCCTTCAACCCATTACACCTACACAAGTACCCCCATTTACCCCTATTCCTACCATATTGGCACCCCAAGCTAGTACCAGTGGCCAGGAGCTAACAACAAGTTTCTCTCAAGAGTTACAAGAGATAAAGAATAGCCAACAAAGCAGTCAGCAAGAAATGACAAATTTATTGCAAACCTTGACTAAAGAAGTAAGAAATCTAAAGAAGCAAGGTCAAGGAATCAGACCACCCTTTCAGCCACAAGGCCAAGGTCCTAATCAACAATATCAGAATCAGGGACAGCCCTATCAACAAAATAGGCCACCATACCAAGGAGGGTATCAAGGAGAAAAGAAAAGTTTTAATCAAAGACCATTCCAACCATATAACCTTGCACCTCTAAATTCTGCAAATCCAGTGAGGGATATGGTTCCTAGTCAAAATAATATGGCTATGGATAATGAATGGTGTTTTCCTTGTAATCAGCCTCATAATCAGGCTACATGTTCAAATGGATGGATGAAACAAGCTCTAATGGTTCAAAATGCCTCCCAAGCTCAATCTGAGGCTTCATCTAGGGGGTTAGTTCCCCAACAATAATCACAAGAGAATGAGACTGCTCTCTTTAATTGGGAGCAGCCAGACTTCAATGGAGTCAATGATGAATTTAGTTTTGTTTCCTATACAAGAGCAAAAAGAAGAGCTCAAGACATGGAGAAAGCAGATTCCAATGCCAAATCCACTACATCTACAGAGCCACTACAGCAAGCCACTCCCATCACACCTAAGGAGGTTCCTACCATCACAAGCAAGGAGGTTCAGACTTTCAAATAAGTGGAGCCCATCATAGTGAAAGCATAACAAAGAGTACACAGTGTAACACCTTTTAATATTGTAGACAACATGAAGAAGGTGAATGTCACCATGTCTATGTGGGACTCTTTGGCTCTTCCAGGACAACCAGAGATTTTGAAGAAAGCTATGATTGAAGTAACTACTCCTCAACCTGCAAAAGAAGTTGAAAAGCTAGTGTTGGTTGACACTGATCAAGAAAAGGAGGCTCCAAGTGGCAACTCCAAGGCCAATGCCATGCAAGGTAGGAATTCAAAGCCACCTCTTTTTTATGTATCTCTAATTATTGGAAAATATTTAGTGCATAATTGTATGGTAGATAGTGGAGCTACTAGCACTATAATGCCCAAGAAGGTGGCTAACCAATTAGGACTTAAATATGAACCCTTCCAAAAGAAGGTCACACAACTTGATGGATCCTCAGTTAGCACTATAGGTGTGGCCAAGAATACCAGTCTGATCCTTCATGCTAGTCTTAATTTCTCCATCCTCCTTGATATATATATATTATAGATCTCCCTACATTATTTGCTATATGTCTTTCAAGGGAGTTTACAGCCAAGATAGGAGGCTACCTATCTTCTAACTGGTCTCACATGTTATTTCATACAAGGTATGGGACCAAGGTCACCATTAAATCAGAACCATTGGTAGCACACCATATAGAACCATATGTGTCCAATACCATCAATGTAAACTACACCATATTTGATGGCAGTGACTTCCAAACCATTAGTGAAGTAGACACTAAGATAGAAAGTATCCCTGATATTTTTCTAGATGAAAGAGCTTCAGAGGCCCAAGAAAATCTTGTTAGGGATTTTGGTTTGGGAAGTTATTTGATACAAGAAAGTGGATCCATAGAGCCAATCCTTTTCAAAGAAGACATTGATTTAGAGGATCAGAGCAATCAGGTTTGGGAACTATTTTTTGATGGAGCTAGAGGTAGACATGGTTTTGGTGGTGGTGCTATGCTAGTGTCCCAAAAAGGAGAAAGGTATTATACTTCCTTTAGATTTAGTTTCTCCTGCACTAGCAATACTGCAGAATATGAAAGTCTAGTCAATGGACTAGAGTGGGCTAGAAAAAGAGGGCTTAAGGCCTTAAAATTTTATGGTGACAGTGAATTAGTTGTCAGCCAAGTAAGAGGGATAAGTGCAACCAAGAATGACACTTTGAAAGCATACAAGCATAGAGTTTGGGATGCAATTGAATATTTTTGTGCTTTCAATATTATTGCCATCCCTAGAAAGCTAAATCAAAATGTAGATAGATTAGCTACTGTTGGATCTCAGTATGACATTCCAAATAGCATTTTAGAGGAGGTAGACCAACAACATATCAAAGTGATTCTCAAACCCTCTATTCCTGATAATGATGTCAATTGGCAAGTGTTTGACAATGATGAACAAATTATGCAATTCTTGTTTGAAGAAGATGTCTTTTTAGGGCATAATCAAGAGAGATTATCACAAAATTATGGTGATCAAGTGATACAACTGAAGTCCAATAAGATGCCTAGAGGTCTTGTCACCTTAGAGACTATCTTCAACAAGGATGATGAAGTTAAGAGAAACAAAGCTAGCCTGGTAGTTCAACAAGAACATTGTGTTGAATTAGAGTTGGAACCAGGTAAGAGCTTACAATTTGGAAAAGTGAACACTGAATTGGAAAATCAAGCTTATACCCAATTATTTAAAGAATTCAGTGATGTTTTTGCATGGCAATATGAAGACCTTAAAGGTTTTAACCCTGCTCTTGTTCAACACACTATTGAGTTAGAACCTAATGCCAAACTAGTGAGGCAGAAGCAAAGGCCTATTAATCCCAAACTTGAGCCACTTATGCATAAAGAAGTACCTAAACTAATAGAAAGTGGTATCATTTACCCCATCAGGCATACTAGTTGGGTTTCCAACCTTGTTTCTATTAGGAAGAAGAATGGAGAATTGAGGTTATGTGTTGACTTCAGGGATCTTAACAGGGCCTCACTAAAGACCACCATCCTTTACCCTCTATGGAACAAATCTTACAATGTGTCTCTGGATCTGAGAGATTTTCATTATTGGATGGCTATTCAGGATATAATTAGATCTTAGTGAATGAAGAGGATCAATACAAAACTGCATTTACAACCAAGTGGGGAACCATTGCTTATCAAAAGATGCCCTTTGGTTTGTCAAATGCAGGTGCTACATTTAAAAAGGCAATGGATATGGCCTTTAATAGCCTCATGTACAAGTGTGTATTGGTCTACTTGGATGACATTACTATCTATTCAAAGCATGTAGTAGACCATATCAAACATTTGAGGAAGATCTTTGAAAGGTGTAGAGAATTTGGGATATCTCTTAATCCCAAGAAATGTGTGTTTGTGGTCCATGAAGGAAAATAATTGGGATATGTAGTATGCAAAGAAGGAATTATAGTAGATCCTGAGAGAATTTCAGCCATCTTAGAGCTACCCCTACCACATCACAAGAAAAGTCTCCAATCTTTCATAGGAAAGATTAACTTTGTTAGGAGGTTCTTGCCTAACATTGCAGATTTACTCAAGCCCTTGATGACCATGTTGAAGAAAAGTTCAGCTTTTAGTTGGACCAAAGAAGGGAAAGTCAATTTCCAAGCTATCAAAGAGGCCTTAATAGAAGCTCTTGCCCTGTTAAACCCAAATTTCAGTAAGGATTTCATCCTTTATGCTTATGGAGGTCATGATGCTATATCTACAATGCTAACTCAAGAAAATTTAGAAGGGTTGGAGCAGCCTTTTTCTTTCTTTAGCAAAGGTTTAGAGGAGTATGAATAGAGATACTCTTTTGTAGAAAAACATGTATTTGCTATGGTAAAGAGCCTTAAAATTTTTAGATATCTATTGACCCATAGAAAGGTACACTTGAAGGTTACTCATCCAAGTGTCAAAGAATTTTTGCTTTCCAAAGACCTAAATGAGAAAAGAGCTAGTTGGATCACCAAGGTGATGGAATATGACATAGATATCCAAACCACCAAGCTGGTAAGAGGAAGAGGTCTTTGTGAACATTTGGCATCAAATGAAAGTTCAAAGAAATCAGAACAAATAGATGCATCTCTGGTGGTGCATTCTACAGAAGAACAAGCCAAGGCAACAAGTTGGTTTCCTAATATGATTAATTACTTGAAGATAGGACAAAGTCCTACAAGTTTGGATTCAATAAAAAGGAGGTATTATAGATTGCAATCTATTCCTTTTGTGTTGATAGATGAAGTTCTTTTCAGAAAGGGTCACAATGGTGTCCTTTTGAGATGCATTGATTCAGAAAAGGTAGTAGATGTCCTATTTGAGTTTCATGATGGACCTTCTGGAGGTCATTTCTCTCCTAGGACTACTACTTTTAAAATCATGAGGGCTGGATACTATTGTCCATCTATCTTTAAGGATAGTCATGATTATGTGAGAAAATGCATCAAGTGTGCCATGTTTGCAGGAAAAGAAAGGCTTGCAGCCTTGCCCTTATAGCCAGTCAGAACAGAGCAACCCTTCATGAGATGGGGTATAGACTTCATTGGCATGATCAATCCTCCATCTAGTGCAAGCCATAAATGGATAATCACTGCAACAGATTACTTCACCAGATGGACAAAAGAAATTGCTTTAAGAGAATCAAATGAGAGTGTTGTATTAAGTTTTTATGACGACATAATTCATAGATTTGGCACTCCTGATTCCATCATTTCAGATAATGCATTGGCATTCATAGGCCTCAAAGTCTTAGAGTGGGCACTCAAGAATGGCATCTATCTAAATACTAGCTCAAATTACTACCCCCAAGGCAATGGTTTGGCAGAATCAACAAATAAGAACTTGATTAGGATAATCAAGAAGAATCTGCAAGACAACCAAAGGGATTGGCATACCAAATTGAAGTCTATCTTGTGGTTAGACATGATTACTCCAAAGAAGATAATTGGGAATTCTCCTTATGTGTTAGTGTATGGTAGAGAGGCCAATTTGTCTATCTTAGTTGAATTTCCAACTCTGGACTTGGCTACTCAGTATGCCCTATTTGAAGAACGAGATCCCTTGCAGGTCAGGCATGCTCAGTTGATGGAATTGGAAGAGATCAGAGACAAATCAATGTAGGATATGGAATTCCATTAGATCCAAATAAAGAAAAACTTTGTTAAAAGAGCCAGGATCAGAAATTTCAAAGTTGGGGGTGTAGTCGTCAAATGGGATGAGTTCAGATCCAAACCTGGCAAATATACAAAATTTGATTCATTCTAGAGTGGACCATTTGTTATAACAGAGTGCAAGGGGTCTAATTCTTTTCAACTATCAACCCTTGAAGGAGATGCCTTGCCAATATCAGTGAATGGATTCCACTTGAAGCCCTGCTTTGAGGTTAATCCCTCTCTGTAATTCTTGTAGATATGTGTGTTTTTTGCTTTGTTCCCCTATTTTCTAGGTTAGTTTCCTACTTTTCAAGAAGTTCCCTGAGCACAGCTTTAGTCCTGTCTCCTTGTGAGAATTTTTTATTTTTGATGACCCCATGCCCAATGGATTGTTTATAGGCCACTGGTTTTCCATGTCTAGCAGGCTGACATCTAGCAGAAATTGCCAAAATGTTACCCCAATTTTCCTAGTCTATACAAATTTGGCTAAAATCTCTCCCCAGGTCCGTATTTCTACCTTGCCAAGCATCCCTAAAAATTTCATGGCTTCATTGCAAACCCTCTGGCCTCTGCAATCCTTTTAACTCTCTAGTCTGTAGGTTAAAAAAATTCATAAAACTAGCTGTTGCAGGCAGAAAACCCTAAGAGTCTCTTTGGCCTGTTATATTCTTTCATTACCTTTTCGGCCACTAAAGTCTCAAAGGTCCACATCCTTTAATAATTCCCTAAGTCTCTAGTGCTTAGCGCTTTAATTTTTTCTAAGTCCCAGCACTTAATCTCTTCTAATGTTTCTGACCTTTATGTCTCCTGGGCTCATCCCTCTGACACCATTTCAATCAATGACCATCATATGATCTCATGTATTCTATCAGAGCCATGAGATTATGCATCAACCGTTGATTATCCTTTGTGACGTAACTCTTCAAATAGGTGGGTCCACTGCTAGGTGTGCATAGGTGGCATATTCTTATTAGTCCACATGCTAATGAGTCATCTCTTGTTAGTGGGACCGGGCCCTTTCGACAGTCAGAGGCTCTGACATCTACAGTGGTTCGATGACTGGCATATGTTCACAAGGCTGTGTTAGAGATTCTGATCATGCGACGACCATTGATCTTACTTTATCTCCGGGCTCTGTCAAGTGGGTCCTCAATTTTTGATGTGCTCACGTTTGATTGGTCGACAGACAACAGCGTGGATCTGTCAATGGGACCATGTTAGAGGTTCTGCGGATGTGTCAGAAAGGCTAAAATCTATGATGGTCATATGATCTCATAGAATCTTCTAACCCTATGAGATCATGCACCCGCCGTTAGATTGGAATCTCAGTTGCAGTGGGTCCATGGTTGTCAAAGATGCTGATTTGCTCGCTTCTGATTGGCTGTTGACTTCCACAATGGTTTTGACTTGTTAGAAGGGGATTTTAAGTTGTTTTCAAGTGCATCATAGCTGTTCATCTATCGGGAAGGGTTTCTCATCGACGGTCACATTTTAAAATGACCAAGCTAGTTGTTAACATTTAAATTCAAAATTCCTGCAAAAGTTTTGCTAGGGTTTCGCTCTTTTCAGCCATGCATGACATCGGTTAGCTCGAGAATTAAATTCTTGAGATGGTTGTGGTTGTGAAGATGATAAAGATGACTATTGGTTGGTGTTGCAGGGTACTATGCTGCATTTTCACACCAAGAAGTGCTAGAAAGAGTTAGCGCCACCTTTTAAATGGTATTGTTCCTAGGGAAATAGGATCAAATTGTGAGCCTTCATGGCTTAGTGGAGTTGCAGGTGGGTAGATGAGTCAAGGTTGTTGTGTCTGCAGGTGAGTTTAGTACAATAGGATCAACATGCAAAGAAGGATATGCTCTGATCAGCTAGACATTCTCAGAATTTGATGATGGGTCATCAATACAGCTAGGGTTTGATTATTGTATTGTAAAATCTTGTAACCCTAGTTAGGTTTTTGACTCCTGCCTGTGTGCAATTGAGTTGGTATATAGTGAATTTTTGGAGCTTTAGAGCTAAGAGTTGGACAATTGTAAAATAAATTCATCTTTCTTAAGAGTTATCTGTGGCATTTTTTCTACCCTCTAGCTTATACAGTTGTAAATCTCCCATTGATAAATTCAAACATTGCAGAGGTATTTTGTGACAATTCTTCATGTCCCTATGCTTCCTTGTCTGAGTTCATCTCTTAATGAATTGAAGTCTATGCATGTTTTCAATGACAACTTAGGGTTCCTGATCCCTCTTACTTTCTGTAATTGTGTGTGTTATTATGTTTGATCTGATTTAGATATTTTTGTGGGTATACTTCAGCCCCCTAACAGGCTTGTCTCAATCCTACACCGAGTTGCAGAAGTGAATGTCTGCTTGCAGGTCATAGGTTGTGCCTTATGTTCAGGCCCTCTTATGAAACACTTATGCAAGCCTATTTAGTAAGTTGTGACCTACTAGACCTAAGCCTTTGATTGATTCTATCCCTCTATTCTACAATTCATACCCTAATTTCGGTGTATCACCTAGTAGGTAGTTTTCTTTCAAGTCATTTCCCTTTCAAGCATTCTTTCTATCCCTTTCCCTCAAAATTTTTTCCTTTCCTGACAAGAAGAAAATTAAGGTGATTATCCAAGAGGAACTAGCATAAAACCTAGAGGTCTCATCTCAGTTAGCATAGGTCCCACAACCTAGAGATGATTCCCATGTTATACTAAGTTATCAAGACTAAAAGAGCTTGAAACAAGGGTGCAAGCTTAGTGTATAATAGGTCCCTTGACTGATAGTGATGCATATAATTTTGACTTTGATGGGGATGATTCTACACAACACACTATAAGAACTGAAGAAGCTCATGGAGATGTGCATCAAGAGCCTACAGTGGCATGGACTCCCACTGTTATGGTAAGGGTAAACCGTTCACTTTTTACATTGTTTTTAAATTTTATTGTTCGTATTTTTAGTAGAATTTCCTTATAATAATTTCTCACTTATGTCTTTTTATGTGTTACATTTATGTTTAGTTGATGATAGAGGAGGAGATGGTGTAGGTGGAGGGGTCCACACTTTCAGCCATATCATTTGGTCTTGATTCTTCCACGGTACATATGTTTTAATGTACTCATTGGTTTCCTTTTAAATTATGATAATAGTATATGTACATTGTTTTCTAATTTGTATTATCATCTTTTACATATTGATGCAGGTGTCACTAGTTGCCATCGGGGGGCTATGTGAGGGGGTGCAAGTGTCAGTTGTTGATAAAGGAAAGGTAATTAAGTAATTTAGTTTGTTTATGCATACATGTATACTTGTCAATTGTGCATACTCATTTTTAATTTACATGGTTTATTTGATAAAGAGTGGCATGTGATGATGTTGTGAGACCCTATCATCATGATAGAGTCATAGGCATATCCATTCAAAGTGATAGCCCCATGGTACATACATTTCTAAAGTTATTTGCATGTATTTTTCTATCAAGTATATATAATATGGTCAAGTTATGATAATATATTGAAGTATCTATTTGACTTTTGTAGGTCACTCCTAGTTTGAGGGAGCCAGAATGGCAAGGGTTTGTATCGCTGATGACTTAGCCAACAATCCCTAAAGAAAGTTCAACATAGATAAGTTTTAATGTTAATTCAATTATTTTGTAAACATACATTTGCTACCAAGTTTTTAACATTAAATAGTATAACTCATAGATCAATCTCATGTTCGCAAACATATACAGGTGGGAGTCGACATTGGTGGCACTATTCCTACACTACCAAGGACATATATTAGGTCTCCTGCCTACAGGAGGAGACATAGAGTTGAGGTATATGAGAGTTCAATTTTAGTTTAAATTTTATTTTTTATTGTTGACTATGATTCTAAATTTTAATCTAACTTGGGGTTTCACTTTCGTGTTTGAATGTAGGATCCATTAGAGTTGAAGAGTACTTCAAAGAGGCTCCATTTTGATGAGCCACCAATAGAATAGGATGTCCTAGAAATATTTGTAGTTGAACTTCTCATTTTGAGATGTCACATGACATATTTTAAGATGGTGTATGCCACATTGTATCTAGATATGTTGACATATAAATATGTACAGAATTATTGTTCATTTATTCATTGTTAGTATGTAAATATGCTTGTGTGTATGTACTCATGTGTGTAATTTATGCCTTAAGTATATTCATGTATATTCAAGTACATTATTCATAACCTAAATTCATGTGTATGGGCTACGTGCATGACTTAAGTGAATTCATGTTGTATGCTTTATAATTTATGTTCTACATGTATGTTTCATGACTTAAGAAAATTTATGTGTACGCTTTATGTGCTATGTGTGTTCACATGTGTAATTCATCATTTGAGGTATATAAGGATATATATTAAAGTGGTTTCAAGGTTTTTAGACTTACCCTTTACTCCCAATGGCTAAAAGACTTCAAACTGGCCTAATTACATAATCAAACACCCTTTTGGAAATAATCAAACACCCTTTTGGCCATATCAAAATATATTGGTCTTTTGTACAAAATATCAGTACTCTACTTGTACCCCTTTAAATACACTAGGAATGCCTAAGAAACATGGTCTTGTCGCATCTCACGAATTACTGATACCTCTCACGAGGTCTAAGTTATGAGCCTTGATAGTTTGCTAACCAATCATGCTTAGTGCACCTTGGGGACACTTTGGTCCGGCATGGTCCAGAATGTTTTGCTAACTCAGTGGTCAAAATGGGGTTGTTCCTAGTGTTAACACACCCAACCAAAGCTAATAGAAAATTCCATTCAATGCTGGGATGAATGATTTGGAAGTAATCCATTGGTGCAACTTTCAACTGACCCTCATTGCAATTTTTGGCATCGAGCGAGACTGGCGTGCCAAATTGAAAGGCCTCAGAAATGCCATCTTGTAGCATCTCATAGATCTCTAATACCTCTCACAGGCTCCAAGTTACAAGCCTCAAAAGTTCACTGCCCAATCGTGCTTAGTGCACCTTGGGGACACTTCGGTCCAGCGTGGTTCAGAACATTCTACTGACTTAGTGGTTTACAAAAGGTTGTCTCTAGCATTTACCCACCCAACCAGAGCTAATGACATAGTCTATTTGGTTCCGGGACAAATGGTTTGGAAGTAATCCACTGGCGCAACTTTCAACTAACCCTCACTACAAGTTTTGGCATCAAGTGAGACTTTCGTGCCAAATTGAAAGAAATTTGAATCTCCCATAATAGAGAGAGGTTATTATAGGCCTCTAAAACATCATCCTATAGCATCTCATAGATCTCTGATAACTCTCACAGGGTCTGAGTTACGAGCCTCGAAAGTTCATTGTCGAATCGTGCTTAGTGGACCTTGGGGACACTTTGGTCCGGCATGGTCTGGAACGTTCTACCGACTTAGTCATCAAAATGGGGTTGTCGCTAGAATTTACCTACCCAACCAAAGCTAATGGAATAGTCCATTTGGTGCCGGGATGAATGGTTTGGAAGTAATCCATTGGCACAACTTTTAACTGACCTTTACTGCAATTTTTGGCATCGAGCGAGACTGGTGTGCCAAATTCAAAAAAATTTGAATGTCCCAGAATGGAGAGAGGTTATTGTAGGCCTTAGAAATTTTTTCATGTAGCATCTCATGGATCTTTGATATCTCTCATGGGGTCTGAGTTACGAGCCTCAAAAGTTCATTGCCCAATCGTGCTTAGTGCACCTTGGGGACACTTTGGTCTAGCATGGTCTGGAACATTCTATTGACTCAGTGGTTGAAAAGGGGTTGTCCCTAGCATTTATCTACCCAACTAGAGCTAATGGCATAGTCCATTCAATGTCAGGACGAACGGTTTGGAAGTAATTCATTGGTGCAACTTTCAACTAACCCTCATTGCAAGTTTTGGCATCGAGCGAGAATGGTGTGCCAAATTAAAACAAATTTGAATCTCCTAGAATGGAGAGAATTTATTCTAGGCCTTAGAAATACCATCCTATAGCATCTCACAGATCTCTGATACCTCTCACAGGGTCTGAGTTATGAGCCTCAAAAGTTCACTACCTAATCGTGCTTAGTGCACCTTGCGGACACTTTGGTCCAATGTGGTTTGGAATGTTCTACTAACTCACTGGTCTAAATAGGGTTATCCCTAGCATTTACCCACCAAAATGGAGCTAATGGCATAGTCCATTCAGTGCTGGGATGAATTTTTTGGAAGTAATCCATTGGCGCAACTTTCAAATGACCCTTACTGCAAGTTTTAGCATCAAACGAGACTGGAGTGCCAAATTGAAACAAATGTGAATCTCCCAGAATGGAGAGATGTTATTATAGGTCTTGGAAATGTTTTCCTATAGAATCTCACAAATCTTTGATACCTCTCATGGGGTCTGAGTTATGAGCCTTGAAAGTTTTCTTCCCAATCGTGCTCAGTGCACCTTGGGGACACTTTGGTCTGGCGTGGTCCGAAATGTTCTACTAACTTAGTGGTTGAAATGGAGTTGATCCTAGCATTTACCTAACCAACCAGAGCTAATGGCATAATCCATTTGGTGTCGAGATGAATGGTTTGGAAGTAATCCATTGGCGCAACTTTCAACCGACCCTCACTGCAAGTTTTAGCATCGAGTGAGACTGGCATACCAAATTCAAAAAAATTTAAATCTCCCAGAATGAAGAGAGGTTATTCTAGGCCTCAGAAATTTCATCTTGTAGCATCTCACATATCTCTGATACCTCTCATGGGGTCCAAGTTATGAGCTTCAAAATTTTTCTGCCCAATCTTGCTTAGTGCACCTTGGGGACACTTTGGTCTGACGTGATCCATAACATTTTTTGCACTTTAAATGACATTAAGATGATACAAATGTGGGCTTTTAATATTTACAAATCAACCCCATGGGCTCTTTTATATTTCCAATTTTGCATCTAATTTTACATCAATTTTTTTATATACAAAATTTGGCATCTAAATATTGACATTACATTTGATTGTTGTTTTATATACAAAATTTGGCATCTAAATATGCACATTACATTCAATTACTATTTTTATATACAAAATTTGGCATCTAATTATGCACATTACATTCGATTGTTGGTTTTATATACAAAATTTGGCATCTAAATATAAAAATTACACAACTATATATAAAAAATAAGTGTCATTTTCGCTCCAATCCCTACATTTGAAAGGCAAAAGAAAAGTTAATAGAGAATATAAGAAGTTCCCTTTTGGCATCTAAATATGCAAATTAAAAAACTATATTTTAACTTGAGTTGAACTTACCTACTGAAGTGTGCCTGAAGGGTCATCTCTATGCTTGAGACTATTCAGTATTGCTTCATGATCACCAGTACTAATAGTCCAAAGTTCCTTTGTCTTTGGTTTTCCTTGATGTTTCAACAAATTAACATTGGCTATTATAACAAGGTGTGAATAAATGAGAATGGTTTTGTTCTTCTCATAGTCTTCAAATGTAGGAATGCCATTATTTTTAATCATATATGTGCACAACCATGTTCCCGCAACAACATGTGATCCTATTGGATATGTGAACATATCATCATCTGTCGTTGGTTGTGCAAGTTTCTTCTTTCCTCATACACAACATGCTAACTAGTAATCCGATCTCTCATCATTCCCTTCTAGTGCAACCAATGCAAAAATATGTCCTGGCTGTAGAAGATCTTAAAAATAGTCATAGTATGTGTGTGTGAAAATTGTACCTAGTTGTGGACACAACACTTCAATAAAACATTAGAGGTTAGCAAAAATAAAAAATCTGCAATGAAATAGAAACTAAGATAACCAGGCAATTTATTACTTTCTAGTAGGTGCAAGTATGGTATTCTCAGATTAGAATGAGATCAGTGACATTGCAACACCTAAACAAAGGATTTGAGTGCTAAAAATGAATGTAGAATGAATGCAAATTAATCTATACTTTTTGTATTTTCTATGCAATAAGATGGAAAATTGGATACAAATCTAATGTAGATGAAATTGATGTGATATGAAATTGATCTAAGAATGATATGCTAAATTCTATAAATGCTCAAAATAATGAATGAAAATCTCACAATAACTTGGATTCGCAAAAGATAGATTCTTCAGTCACAAATTCACTAGAGTGAGGATGCAATTTCGTAGATCCTTTTAAAAGAGTTGAAGCCTTGATTTTATAGAAATCCAAGGCTTGAGGGTGCATGAAGAAAAGTCATAAATCACTCTTGATGAACTCAGGTTGATTTTTGAGTCAACAAGAAATCAGAATTAGATCAACTCACATAATCATGCAAAATCATGCAAGAACAACTTTTTAACTCGAATCAAAAGTTGAGATCAATTTTCAACTCAAAAGAGAGTTGAGTTTAAATTTATAAAAAATTGAATTGATTTTCTGATTCAAAGTTTAGCTGCTCTTTGAATGTGCATAGATAATCATGAATTAATTAAATAAATAAAGTGATTTATTCTCAACTTAATTGATTTTAAATTTAAGAATAACTGATTTATGGGCTAATCAATTATTAAATCAAACTTTTATATTGAAAACTATATCATTAAATTTGACAATTGGCATTAATTAATTAAATAGGAATTTAATCAATTAGTCATAAGATTTTTGATTTATTGTCAGAATTAAATAACATAATTTAGGAATAAATAGAATTAAATATAATTAAATAATTAAGTGGCAGAATTAAATCTAATTAATTAAATATTTAGAATATTCAATTAATCAAACTTTAAGATAAATAATGATTTATCGCCAAATAATCATTAAATTAAAGATAATTACGATAATTAGGAATATTTCAAGGAATATTCCCTGATGTAGAATTAGGATAATCAATTAGGATCTGATGTGCAAAAGATGTGCCTTAGGTTAGGACTTCGATGTCAATTTCGCTCGATTTGATGATGTAGGAGATCAATGAACCTATAGCCCATTTTTGGGGTATTACATTTTGCCCCTCTTTGAATCACTGTGTGAAGCGTAGTGGTTCAAAGAATCATTTGTGTTTGATAAAGATGTTTAAGATTGATTTGAAAGATTAGCCGATTCTAAGATAGAAACTGATTTGAAAGATTGGAAAAGCTGATTCAGGTCCTGGTTGACCAAGAATCGTGATGATGTCAACTATAGCAACAATGAACTGATGATTATGAAAAAAAGAATCAAAACGCCTAATTATGAACCTTATGATTACGAAGAAGTGAGTGACCTAATTCCAGACATGATTGTCCAAAGGAATCATATTGGTATCACATATGAACCCTTCAATTATGAAGAACCAAGGAAATAACACTAATGAACTGATGGTTACAAAAAACTGATATAGTTTACAAGATAGATTAGGATACTAGATTGATATGGGTCTTGATGAGTCTAATATGCCCCAAGCGAAGAGGTCTTTAGATGAATGAACAACTAGATGTGGTTGTTGTCTTGATTACTGAGAGAAGATTTGATTTATAGATTTGATTGACATGCAATACCATGCCCCCTTTGGGCTGAAAATTGAAATCTGACAAGAAGAGTCAGTGTTGAATGATTTAGAAGCATGTTAATTGATTTAAGAAGTGGTTATACATGTTCAAGAATGCGTTCTACATCATTTGGAGGTTCTGGAGACCAAGTTTTACTAGGTTTGACCATGAGTTGACCATGAGTGACCAAGTTGAAATTCAAATAGTTTGATGTTAGACAATCAATTAAGTTGAATTCTAGATTTTTGTGATGATTGAAAGTTGATTATGCAAGTAGTCAGCCATCCTGGGTCCAAAAATTTTAAATCATGATTTTGACATAGTAAATGATCTCAGATTTTGATTTTGATCCTGAAAATGGGTTCAGAATGTCAAAATTAGCCAGGGGTGCAATTTTTGTGGAAAATGGAGCACTTTTGAAAATTAGGTCAAAAGCTATATAAAGGCCAAAAAGGTCATTTTCAATTCATTATTCTCATTTGACTTTTGAAACCTTGTGGAGCCCTCTGAGCGAGAAAATAGCCGAAATGAGGGTACCTATCTCTTCCCACCATTTTGAGTGCAGCCGGAGATATCAGAGACCTCGTTAGTATGGACATCTAGTAAGTGGACCTCTGTGCCTCTTTGTAAATTTCATTTTTGCAGGTTCATAGCATTTTTAGGTCTTTTTTTTGTACATTTTAATTTTTCAATTCTTGTATGCATGGAAACTCATACGACTATCATCCGTAACTTGTATGAATTTTCAATTTCCTTTTGATTGTCATTTTGTAACCCCTAGAAACTCGTATGAGAGGGACCCAAGAGTGGTATGACATTTTGTCGGGTCCCTCCTTTATCGTATGAGAAGACCTTGATAGTCATATAACCATGGTTTGTCAGATGATACCTTGCTGAAACTTGTATGATTTTTTATGCCAGATTGAATTGTCGTATGGGAAACGAGCCAAAAACACCTTTTTAGGTCAAAATTCTTGATTTTTTTATTTTTTAGACTGATTGTTGAGCATTTAATGCACCTTCTAAGATAGTGAGCTTTTCAATTTCTATACTTGTAGCCTATTTTTCAACCAAGTTACTGATAGGATTCCCTGTTGTTGTACTGTGTAGGTTATCTATCATGATGTTCATGTTTGCATTTCACATCCAGTGACACAAAGGTTATGTGTTTCACTACTTGACCCTATGAGGGTACATCTCACTTCTTGTGGTTTTGAGTATCTGATTCAGTTACCTGAGATTAGGGTTAACCATGGACTTTTGACGACATTGATTGAGAGGTTTCATTTAGAGACCCAGACCTTTTATCTCCCTACAAGAGAGATTAATATTAAACTAGAGGACATGTACAGGATTTTGCGCATTCCATTCCATGGTGTCCATCCAGATTATGTGAGTTCGAGGAACTCTGGATTACATGCCTTCAGATGGTTGTTTAGAGATGATACACAACTTGTTGGTTTGATTTCATGGGAGAACTTAGTGCAACACTATGGGCAGACCCATAGATTAGAGTGTATTATAGCTAGCATGGTAGGAGGTATTAGCGTGTCTGACCATCAGCATAATGGTTTTCTAATGGGTTGGGCCCTGATGGTGGCACAATTGATGGTGACTCCTTCTAAGTTGGCTTGGGGTCAGTGAATGTTGGCACATATGTTCTCTGAGATGCATGAGATCATGTATCAGGAGAGAAAGTAATTTGCTTATGGTGCCTTAGTACTTCAGATATGATCCCGGTATGTAGACCAATTTTTTAGATGCAGCGCCAGCCGCAAGAGCTAGTGATTTATGTATACTCTGGATATGTTACATAGGTTTACATGGGTCACACAGAGTATTGGAGATGTTTTCTTGATATATGAATTTTGTACTATGGAGATCTTACTTGCTGATAGAGGTCTGGCCTACTGTGAGGGAGAAGTTTAGTTATTTTTTTTAGAGCCATATATTAATTGGGTAGTCCACCATAGTTCTTGAGTGCTTCCTTATTATCAGAGTGTAGAGGTAGTATGACATCATTTAGTATGCACCATAGGAGCATGTTGCTTATGCACAAATTCTTAGAGAGCTTGGATTAGGATGGGCCCCTTGATTGTCCTATGCTCTTTGTATATAGGAGTATAGCAGTATTGTCAATAGAGATTGGGATTATTAAGTAGATGTTCTAGATGTTGGCATTACTGATGGATTCATAGCTTGACTCGCAGAGCATCCGATATATAGATTTTCAGATCCTACAGAGTTGATACCTTCGATGGAGGAGGCTATGGATGTCACAGGTGCTCTGATAGGTTGAGGGAAGAGACATGAATAGGTACAAATGCCCTAGTCCATACCTCTGAGGCTAAGAGTAGTTTTGACACCAAAAAGACCATCTGGTTAGATGAGACCACCTCACCCTACTAGTACTATAGCAGATAGTCCTATAGTTTTGTAGAGGAGATTGACTAGAGCGGAGAGTGGTACTTTAGGTAGTGTTGACCTTGAAAATGAGGTACTTGGTGTAGAGCAGGATGTAGGTGCCATCCCAAATCTTTTATAGGGTGATACTAGTTTTTATCTTGGTGTTGAGGTTAGACATCATAAGGCGTAGAGAGCAGAGACTGTTGAGCAGCCAACTGGAGATACTGATATGCCTATAGTGGATGTTGATCCTAGTGTACCATAGACTCCTCAGGAAATTATCAGATGGCTCAGATTATATGTCAAGGACCTAAAGGTATGGAGTGCTAGTTGGGAGGAGTGATTTATAGAGGCTAACAGATAGTGATCTGAGCTCCGAGAGGAGAATAAGAGATTATAGACAAAGGTGACACATTGGACCTCTCGAGCTACCTACTATGTTTCTACATATTATGCTATTGTTCATGTTGGCCAAAGATTTCACACATACTCTTAGTATATGATAGTGTTAGAGGGAGTTAGGGCACCCCAAGCCAAGGCAGTACCAGATGCACCACTGCCACCTCCACCAGATGTAGACGAGTAGGCTGACAGCTGATTTGTCTAGTCATGTTTCTGATTTATTTTGTCCTTTTTTAATAGACATCTCGCTTTGACTTCTGATAGCTCACGTGAGCTCATTCTTTTGTACACTATGCCAGTAGTGCATCCTTGACTAGTTCTGAGTTATATGATTTATATGAGATTGAGATTTTGGTTGTGACTTCATTTTTACTTATCATGTTTTGATTTATGATGATATCATGTGATGTTTATATGCTTATGAGTAGTGTAAAATGTATGCATGGATGCATGAAATGCAATGATTTCTCTCAAATGTATAGATTTCTGCACATGTAAATGACATATGTAAATGTACGCTTTTGATTATGTTATGCAATGATAGATGCACATGTATGTGATGCAATGTAATAAAATGATGATTATGATATGGAATGTAAATGCAATGATACACATGATATGTTTTGTAGGTATTGATGAAGACAAGTACTTAGTCTTATGTCAAAAAGGATGTTTAACCCAGGATGGTAACTACTTGTCGTTCTATGAAGAGACCTTCGTGTGAGATTTCAGCTTTTGTTAGATTTGAAGATGTGATTGAAGAATCATTTAAGCATTGAAGTTCATATAGCCATTGTGAGATCATGCAAACATGCAAAATGCAAAGAGATATGCAAAATGAGATGCAAACCTAAGACCTAGGACTTAGTCACTGATCGTGTCTCGGTCATTCTTATCATTGAATTTTTAGGTAACCGGATAAATCAATACAATGTCCACTAGTTATGAAACCATAGACATATGAATATCAATTTTTTTGTCAAAATCAATACAACATCCACTGGCTAGACAACCATGGACATATGAATATTGATTTTTTTTTTGGAATGTCGGATTAGATATAAGAACCAAGGCATAAATGCCAGGATGACCTGAATATCATGTCCATTTTATCTAGCAATTTTTTTAAGCATCAAAACATAAACTTTGTGATGACTTGAATATGCCTTGCATGAAAAACACATCAAGAAATCAAGAGATCATTCCAAATCCATTGTGAATTACCCGTAGTGACCCTTTATCATTCACATCCTTAGGTAAGACCGCGTTTCATAGTAGGAGAAAGAACTCACTCAAAAAGACAATAGTTAGATCAAACTTCCCTGAATTTGTTGAGTATCAATGGTTGAGGTACACATGGCCATCAAATTCAAGATGGAGGCTCTTATAGATGGACACCATTTCAATCCAAATTTTCCAAAGTTAGATTTTCACATACAAGTAGAAGACAAAGAAAAGATTTTGCCCCTAGTCATCACTCTCTAAATCTGATAAAGGACATCATCGAAGAGCTCAAAGGGACAAAATATGCAAAAATCTCAATTTGGATTAGTAAGCATACAAGGAGATAAAAGCATGTGAAGCATAGATTGTTTTCATTTTGTGTTGATGTTTGATTGTGTTGTTGTAGATGCAAAATCCTTTCTAGAGAGGAGACTGACTGACTGACTCAAATGTAGCTTCAAAGTATTCTGATTGGATATGACTTGTCTAAGGTATACTGCAGACCATAGGATATGACACTGATTACCCCCAAGTTTGAAACATTGATAGGATATAGACGTTTGAGCTGATTGGTACAAAGACTGACTTTATTGGAAATAGGAATGTGGAAACAAACTAGGAGATATGTACAAACTAAAGTAGGATTGAAAGCTAGGAAAGACCAAAATTGTGCTGATAGATGGAGCATTTTGAACAAGTGGCACACGTTTGCTAGATTTTCACCATCTTGGTAGAGATTCTATTTTTGCTACCAAGGTGCCTGTTTCCAGGTTTTCACCAAGGCACTTTTTCTTTTTCTCATTTTTTTTTTGTATTTTTCATTTTTTTAATTTTTTTGTACTTTTGATTATTTTTTAACTTTTTTTGTAAATCATCAAGGCACCTATTGCTAGGTTTTCACTAGAATGTTTATTTTTTCAGGACTTTTTCTAATTTTTATAATTTTTTCAAGACATTTTACCATAGACTGAATGCTTTAGGTGTAGAATTTCTTCAGATGCAGAATGTTGATCGATTCTCAGAGCTGTTCTCCTTTAGCCATTGAGAGTTGATAGGCTCTAGAGCCAAAAGTAGAAGTGATTACAAAGGGATCCAGCTAGTTGGGTTCAAACTTCCCCTTGCGCTCTCTATGTGATTGATTTTTTGGATTCTCTCTCAATACTAGATCACCAACTTGAAATTCTCTGTGTCTAACTTTCTTGTTTTAGCCTCTAGATATTCTCTTCTGATATACTCTAAGATGATCATATGCTACTTGTTTACACTTATCTAGTAGTTCAAGTTCTTGCAACCTAGACACTTTGTAGTCATCATCAGTTACTAGACCATGCATTTTGATTCTTAGTGATGGGATTTTGACCTTAATAGGTAGTATCGCTTCAGACCCATAAACTAAATTGAATGGTGTAGCCCCAGTGGGTTTTCTAATACTTATTCTATAGGTAGAGAGAGATGGATTGATCATGAGGTGCCAGTCTCTTCTTGTTTTATTAACTATACGGTGCAATATTTTCAATAAGTTCTTGTTTGAAGCCTCTTCTTGTCCATTCCCTTGAGGATAGTAAATAGATTACCAATGTTTTGTAATCTTGAATTTTGCACATAGATCATCTAAGTCTTTGTTCTTGAACTAGCCACCATTATCTATGACTATATAATGGGGAATACCATACTGACATATGATGTAGTTTAGGATGAACATAGATATTTGCTTGCCAGTTGCTTGTGTGAAATAATATGTAGTTGTGATTATATGGGTATGTCCATTAGAAGAGTGTGGATAGATAGCATCGATAAGATCAAAATCCCATTATTGAAAAGGCCATTGTGTAGTAAAGGGGATTACATCTCTCCCTAGTGCATGAATCAAATTTCCATGTACTTGACACTTTTGACAATTCTCTGCATATGTGATAGCCTCTTTTTCCATTTCAGGCCAATAGTACCCAGCCCTAATAAGTTTTTGAGCTAGTGTTAAACCATTAGAATGTGATCCACATATACCATTGTGGAATTCCTCTAATGTACATTGGGATTCCTCCCATTCTAAACATCTAAGGAGCATACCATCTAGACCTCATTTGTATAGATCATTACCAATGATGACATATCAGGATGCAGTGCGGATAAGGTTTCATTTCTCATACCGGTTAAAGGAATCAAGAATGATTTGATCTTGGAGATAGGAGAAAAGGTTTTTATATCTAGATGAATCATGACCTACAACAGTGCAGATCATGCGGGTGTCGGGGAATCCTCTTCTTTGATTTCAGTATTAGGTTCTTGTTTTTCTACTACATTAATTCTTTTGATTGGATCATCCTTAGCTTCAAGAAGATCTTTTAGTTCTTTAGGTAGATGCTCATAAGGAGTGAGGTCTGTAGTGGATTCTAAATCATCACTATCAAATTATTCTATTTCTTCCTTTGATTGAAGTTATGTTGATGGTTCAATCTGTTCTAAGACATGAGAAGAGTTGCTGCTAATATAAAAAGGCTTCTTCTTATATCCTAGACCTATTGTATTCTTGTTTATGTGGCCATGATGATTGAGAGGTGACAAAAGACCCTTACCCTATAATCCTAGAGGTCTTTTTCTTGTATATCCCATTTTAGCAATCAGTTTGTCCCCTGGTCCATATGACTTTTGAGGAATTTTTCTTGAAGAAACATCACATTTATGGACTGATTGGGTTTGAGATTCATCTTTTTATAACCATGCAAGCACAACTTCTTCTTCCTTAAACTCTTGTTTAGATGCTTGTTCCATGACAAAGCTTCCATTGAACTTGACCTTGGATTCTTTAACATGAGGTTTCACTTTGTCTGAAGGTTGTCCATAAGATTTTGGGGACAACAGGAGAGATGTGAGACATAAAACTAGTTCCATTGTGTATTCTCCCATACCATTGTCCTTAATTTTGACTTCTTTAGCAATTTCTTCTATCTTGGATGTTGAGGCAACATCTGTTTGCTTAGTGGAAGATTCTTTGTTATTAGGAACAAGTTTGTCCGCACTTTCCTTTAATGCATTGCAAGTTGTAGTTAAGTCAGCTAGAATAATCACCTCTACTCCTTCATAAGGAAATTTCATACATTGATGGTATGTGGAAGGAATAGCTCTCATTTCATGTATCTAGGGTCTCCCTAGGAGAATGTTGTAAGCCAAAGGTAGATCAAGAACTTGACATGTGATATCTCTGATAATTGGACCTATTCTAATAGGTAAGACAATTGTTCCTTTGATAGTTATCTTCTTCTTAGGATCAATTGTAGCTTCTGATAATCCTAGTTGTGTGATCAAGCTGTAAGAACAAATGTTAAGACCAGCGCCTCCATCTATCAACACACATTTGACATGATGGTTTTGGATCAAGACTTCAATGTGTAAGGGCTAGTTATGCGGATGACTCAATGAGTTATCATCTTCCTTTGAAAGGAGATATATTGTGGAGATGTCAAATGACCAACCATAGTCTAGAATTTGTCTAAACCAAGGTTGCCAGGAACATTGGATCTGAGTAGAGCTTTGTCTAGAATAGCTCTATGAGTAGGAGATATTCGAAGCAACTCAAACATAGAGTTTTTAGCATTTGTATGCTAGAGTTGTTGGACTATACTCTATGAAGTAGGTCTTGTTTCTTTAGGATTTGAAGATTTAGAAGCAGCCTTCTATTTGGAAGTAGATGATAGATTGAAAGGCATCTTAGGGACATTTGATGGATCTAAATTTTTTCCTTGCAGATGTGCCTGACATTGTGATCGAGTAACTGCATTTGCTGATTGATTATTTCTATCTTTTCTTACAATGGTGATGACATTGCAATGTTTAGATAAGCAAGGTTCAACCATGTTTATGACAACATTGTTTCTAGAGTAGGCATAATTAAATTTAGCACCCATATTAGGCTGAGAAGATGAATCTCCTTGACCATGTTTTAGAAATGGTTCTGTGAATGCTGTATGATCATTGTTGCTTTTGTGGTTGTCAATTATGATTTCTCCATTATCAATTTTATCTTGAATGAGATATTTTAAGCATATGTTGTTATTAGTTTTATGACCCTTGCTATGATGGAAGTCACATAAATCATTCTCTCTCCACCATTTTGGTTTAGGTTCCGGGTCAAAGTGTTTTATCTCAAGCAAAGTGATGATATTGTTAGCCAACAAAGTTTTCATAGTAGATTCATCAGACTCTCCAAGAGGAGTAAATTTGCATTTAGGATCGGTAGCCCAAGGTTTATATTCAGCTAGCTTTTTGTTTGACTCTGTTGTTTTAGCTTTAGAAGCTTTAATGGCTTGGGTGCCAATAGTAAGATTGAAAGTGGGTACCTTGGATGGGGCACAGACATTATCAACAATGCCATCTGTGATGATGCCTTTGTTCTTGTTCCAATTTTTGTTCTTATCTTTATAACTAGATCCAAATTCATACTTCTCCTTTTGAAGTGATATATCTCATTTTTTTACAAGTACTTTCTCAATTTTGATTGCATTGTCTACCATCTTATCAAAAGATGTATGATTTTGCATTTGTATGGGGTAGTTGATTTCTGGAACAAGATTTTTGATGAAGATTTCTAGCTTCTCAATTTCTGGAATGGGTCTAGCATGTAGATAAAATTTATTCCTCCATTGTTTGAGAAAATTCAGGAATGGTTCTCTTGGATATTGTTTCAGATTGAAAATGTTGATCATAGTGACCGGACATTGAATGTTGTAGGAGTATTGTTGATAGAATAGTTTAATTCACTCCTCAAAGGTCTTGATCATAGGAGGCATTCTAGAGAACCAATGAATGGATGCCCCTCCTAGAGATTGAGGGAAGAGACACATTAGATAGGTTGGTTCATGCATGAACTCCATAGATTGAGTACAAAATTCCTTGACATGATCTTGAGGGTCAAAGTTTCCATCATACTTGTCATACTTAGGCATTTCCACTCACTTTGGGAATGGTGGAAAATACAAGTCTTTGTCAAATGGAAAAGGGCATAGAGCCTCCATGGAGAATTCCTTAGGTTCCTTTACTTTTTTGAGTTTGTTAAGTTTGACTTGTCTGGCATGCATATGTTTCATCATAGCTATGATAGGATTTTATTCCTCATGAGTAATGATATCATCCACATTAAATTTGGGAGGAATTTTAGCTCCTTATTGAGCGAGATCTAAGAAATATGCCTCTCTATCTTCCTTCAAGAAATGCCTCATCATTTTCTTAAAGTTATCATCATTCTAATATTGTGCAATTTCAGAAGGTGTGGGTTCTTGATCAACACCATGTTGAGAATGTTGTCCTTGAGATCCTTGGTTCATTCCTCCTTGAGACATGGTGGTGTTATGAGAGTTACCAGGGATAGATTGATGTGGAGTTGTCTAATAAATTCGGTCAATTGATATAGGAGGAGTTGGTTGATTAACTATGTTGATGGATGCAAGTGGTGTAACATAACCACCTTTCAAGAAAAGGTTACCAAGAGAGTCTTCTCCAAATTTGTTAGTGTCATAAGGTTGATCAAAGGTGGAATCAATCACAGAAGATGATACCAAAGAGGGTCTGGGTTGTTCTCTTCCTTTCCTTTGTGATGAAGCTCTAGTTTCTACCATTAAATTTTGGTGAAGCAAGAGAGAAAGATGAAGACAACTGAAGAATGACTTGATTCAAAAAGATCGAATGAAACAACCTTGTCAAGATTGGATCTGATGCAGGAGCATCCTGGGTGTAAGAGCAATCTTGCATCACCCAAAAATATTTCTATTTTTGTATTCAATAAGGGCTATTTTATGCAGAGCTGCTATTTTTGGAAAGTTACTATTTTTGGTAATTTTTGTATGTGCTCAGAATGATATGATTTCTTTCTTGGAGGTTCATTTTGGTCATATAAGTCTGCCAGTAAAGTTTCATTGCCAGATCAAGTGTATATTGGAAGATATTGAAGATTTTCGGTATTGGCAACAGGGTACAGAAACTTTGAACTCAGTTTTGAAGGCTTTAGAGGCCCCGGATGAGGTCAAAAATTTGGGTGACAAGCGCTTGCATCGGTCAAACCTATAAAGCGCTTCGTGGCATTTCTGAAATGGGGTTATAATAGCCAAGCGGGTCAACGGGTGATGACTTATGGTCTTCGGAAGTTGGACCACCTGAAATGGCAGAAAATAATTTTCTTCAAAATTTCTGTTCGGGTTTCAAAGGTTATCTTGAGCCGACTATGATGTAATAAAATGTAAAATAAAATAATGCTAAGTTTGGTCGGCCTTATTGGCTAAAATTCTGGAACCTTCCCAGGCGGTGGAAAATTGCCTATATAAGGAAGGCTGTATTATTGTCTTAGGCAGTTCAGAATAGTTCTGGGTAGTAGATCTGGGTATTGATTCAAGGCTTTGTCCTACAGAATATTGTAAGGAATGCCCATGTGGCTTTGCATATTGTAATTCTAAAAGTTTGTAATTCCACATTTGTGGAGATAATAAGAAGCCAATTTTCTATTCTTGCATATTTTTGTTGTTTCTCTATTTCTGTTATGTGTTTGTGGTATTAAGGGGAGCACCCTTCATCAAGTGGTATCAGAGCAGGTTTTCTTGAGTGTGTAAACAGATCGCTGACTATGAGGCAGTTTGCACCAGGACCGTGGTTAGGGTTTCAGTGCGCATCACGAAAATGCCTCTATGAAGAGAACGTGGCGGAAGAGCTGGTGTTGTGACACCTGAGGTTAGAGAGCTGCAGAGACAAGTGCGAGCATTGAAAGAAGAGATTCACAGAGGAATGAATCTTAATGTCAGAGATGAAAGCGAGGATGAAGCCGAAGAAGAATATCAAGAAGGAGAAGTTGAAATTGTGAAAAGACCTAAGATTGAGGTTCCTACATTTTCTGGAAATCTTAACCCAGAGGAATTGATCGACTGGATCAATGAATGTGAGGAATATTTTGAGTATGAAGATGTTGAAGATCCTGATAGGGTCAAATTTGCGAAGGCCAGATTGAAAGGTCATGCGAAGATCTAGTGGCAAGAAATTCAATTGGAGCGAAATAGAAGAGGGAAAGATAAAATCACAAGATGGGATCGGATGGTGGATAAATTGAAGCGACAGTTCATTCCTGTTGATTATGAGCTTGACCTACTAAAGAAAATGCAGAGTTTGAAGCAAGCAGGAAGATCTGTTCAGGAGTATACAGAGGAGTTCTATCGACTTCTCATCAGAATAGGCCATACAGAAGCTGATAAGGAGAAAGTTTCCTGATACCTTAATGGGTTAAGGCCAAGCATTCAGGAGGAGCTGAATCTGGTTCGAATGAACAGTATTGAAGAGGCATACCAGTTTTCCCTAAAAGTAGAGGAAAAGCTGAACAAGAAGTTTGAGAGCAGACAAAATGGAAGAGGTCGCGGTGGATGACCTGGTGGACGATCATATGGTGGCCTAAATGAAGATCCGAAAAAGAAGGATGAGGCCAGTAGCAGTCAGAATCAGCGAGGAAATAATTCCAATCACTTCCAGGATCAGAATAATAGAGATCAGAGAGGAAGAGGAAGAGGACAAGGATCTGGAAGAGGTGGCTTCCGTGGAACATGTTTTCACTGTGGAGAAGAAGGTCATAGGGCATTTGAATGTCCTCAGCGCCAAGGCAGAACAGACAGGAGAAATGAAGGCCAGGCTAGAGTTTCACATGTAGATAAAGATGTCAGATCATCAAATTCTGAAGATGCTGAAAGAGGAGAAACGTTGATTAACAGAAGAGTCCTGTTGAGTGGTGAGAATGAACCTGAGCAAAGGAGGAGCCTGTTTCGCACCAGGTGCAAGTGTGAAGGTAAATGTTGTGATGTGATTATTGATAGTGGAAGCACTGACAATTTGGTGTCAGAAGAGATGGTGACAAAGTTGAAGCTCAAGAGATAGAAACACCCACATCCATATTGGATTGCCTGGGTACAGGATGACCACAGGGTCATGGTCAATGAACAATGCCTGGTAAAGTTCAAGATTGGCGGATACCAAGATGAGGTATTGTGTGATATCATATCTATGGATGCATGTCATATGTTGTTGGGTAGACCATGGCAGTTTGACAGATGTGCTGTACATGATGGTCGTGCGAATACCTATTCCCTGACAAAGGATGGAGTGCGACATAAGCTAAAACCATTGAAGGAGACTGAAGAAAAGGTATGTGGTAATGCAAGGATAACTTTTGTTGATGGAATAAATTTCCTAGATGGTATGAGGCATGAGCATGTATGTTTTTCTTTAATTCCAAAAGCTGGTAAAGAGCAAGTAGAAGATGTTCCTGTAGAAGTTGCAGATTTGTTGAATGAGTTTCAGGATATTGTATCCGATAACGTGCCTGATGGATTACCACCAGTCAGAAAGATCAGTCATTAGATGGACTTGATCCCAGGAGCGAGTTTGCCGAATAAGGCAGCACACAGAATGACACCTACAGAAAGTGAGGAGTTGAACAGACAAGTACATGAACTGCTCCAGAAAGGATTGATCCGTGAGAGTCTGAGTCCCTGTGCTGTACCAGCGGTATTAGCACCAAAGAAGAATGGAGAGTGGAGGATGTGTACAGATTCTAGGGCAATAAACAAGATCACAATCAAGTACAGGTTTCCATTGCCACGAATGGATGATATTATGGACTGTTTGAGTGGAGCTGTGTATTTCTCAAAGATAGATCTGAAGAGTGGATATCATCAGATTCAGATCAGAGAAGGAGATGAATGGAAGACTGCCTTTAAGACAAAGGAAGGACTATATGAGTGGTTAGTCATGCCTTTTGGGCTAACCAATGCACCGAGCACTTTCATGCGGCTCATGAATGAGGTTCTGAAAGAATTTCTAGGTAAGTTTGTCATTGTTTACCTAGATGATATTATGATTTTTAGCAAGACATTGGAGGAACATATGATGCATATTCGTATGGTGTTTGAGAAGTTGAGAGATGAGAAATTGTTGATTAATTTGAAGAAGTGCAGTTTTGTGAAGAAAGAGTTAGTGTATTTGGGATTTGTAGTTTCAGCAGAAGGTCTAAAAATGGACCCAGAAAAGGTACAGGCTATCCTTGAATGGCCTACACCAAGGAGTGCTACTGAGGTAAGATCTTTTCATGGTCTAGCTAGCTTTTATAGAAAGTTTATCAAAAAATTTAGCAGTATTTGTGGACCCTTGACTGAAACAATGAGAGGGGATAGAAAAGAGTTTAAGTGGACTAATGGGGCAGAAAAGAGTTTTCAATTGTTGAAATGAAAAGTTACAAAGCAACCTGTTTTAGCACTTCCAGATTTTAATAAGGTGTTTCAAGTAGATTGTGATGTTAGTGGTACTGCAATAGGAGCTATTATGAGCCAAGAAGGTAAACCTGTTGCGTATTGCAGTGAGAAGTTAAATGACGCCAAGAGGAAATATTCTGTTTATGATCAGGAATTTTATGCTATAGTTCAGGCATTAAAGAAGTGGAGACATTATCTACTTCCTAAAGAGTTTGTTTTGTATACTGATCATCAAGCTTTGTAATATTTGAATAGTCAAGGAAAGTTGAATCAGAGGCATTTGAAATGGGTTGAGTTTTTGCAGAGTTATACATTTGTTTTGAAACACAGGAGTGGAAAGTCTAATAGGGTTGTAGATGCTCTTAGCAGAAGGCAACTATTGCTGACAGAAATGCAGATTGAAGTGGTTGGGTTCAAGGAACTCAAGAATTTGTATTCAGAGGATCCTGATTTTGGTGAAGCTTGGAAAGCTTGTACAGAACCTGTTACTCTAGACAGGACGAAATGGTTGGATTTCATCATCCAGGATTATATGCTATTCAGAGGGAGTCAGTTGTGCATTCCACGAAGTTCTATGAGGGAGAATCTCATCAAGGAGAAGCATAGTGGAGGATTGGCTGGACATTTTGGTCATGATAAAACCCTTGGTTTGGTTAGTGAGAATTATTATTGGCCACAGTTGCAGCAAGATGTGAAGAAGTTTGTACAGAGTTGCAGAGTATGTCAGATGGCGAAAGGAGTGAAGCAGAATACAGGATTGTATCAGCCATTACCTATACCAGAGAAGCCTTGGGAGGATATCAGCATGGACTTTGTTCTTGGTTTACCGAGGACTCAGCGGGGACATGATTCAATTTTTGTGGTAGTTGACATATTTTCAAAGATGGCACATTTCATTCCCTGCAAGAAGACTAATGATGCTATTCATGTACAAGAATTGTTTTTCAGAGAAGTAGTGAGACTTCATGGTTTGCGAAAGACCATAGTTTCAGATCGAGATACTAAGTTTGTTGGATATTTCTGGCGTACATTGTGGAAGAAGTTGAAGACAGATTTGAAGTTCAGTTCATCACATCATCCACAGACTGATGGACAGACAGAGGTGGTGAATAGGAGTTTGAAAAATTTGCTGAGATGTTTGGTTGGAGATAAGCCAATAGGATGGTATTTGATTTTACCATAGGTGGAATTTGCATACAATAATTCTGTTAATAGGAGCACTGGTAAATCACCATTCCAAATTGTATATGGAAGTAGTCCAAGAAATGCATCTGAATTGAGAAAGATAGATAAAGGAGAAATAAGTAGTGCTGAAGCTGAAGATTTTGCAGAACATTTGAAGAACATCCATGAGGAGGTGAGGAAGCATATTGCCAAGATGAATGCACAGTATAAGGCTAAGGTAGATGTGAAAAGGAGGCATAAGGAATTTCAGGGTGGTGATGAAGTCATGGTTCATTTGCGGAAGGAGCGGTTTCCAGTTGGTACATATAACAAACTGAAAATGAAGAAGTTTGGACCATGTAAGATACTGAAGAAACATGATTCAGGAAATGCATATGAGGTAGAATTGCCTACCGAGCTAAATATTTCACCAGTGTTTAACATTTCAGATCTGACAGAGTATCATGAAGGAGGTGTTGAAGATGAGATCACAGCAGCACAGTGGAGTATTCCAGCAACTAGTTCAGACACTAAGGAGATCGAGGATATACTGGACAGTCGTGTTGGCAGAAGCACAAGGAACAGGACATATGAAGAATATCTGGTCAAGTGGAAAGGATGACCTGTTGAAGATTCATCATGGCTAACAAGGGTGGAGGTTAACCATCTTGGTTTTCCTCTGCACACCTGAGTCGTGACAGGGTCACTTCTCAAATTACCCTGGGTGTCTGATGCAGGAGCATCCTGGGTGTAAGAGCAATCTTGCATCACCCAAAAATATTTCTATTTTTGTATTCAATAAGGGCTATTTTGTGCAGAGCTGCTATTTTTGGAAAGTTACTATTTTTGGTAATTTTTGTATGTGCTCAGAATGATATGATTTCTTTCTTGGAGGTTCATTTTGGTCATATAAGTCTACCAGTAAAGTTTCATTGCCAGATCAAGTGTATATTGGAAGATATTGAAGATTTTCGGTATTGGCAGCAGGGTACAGAAACTTTGAACTCAGTTTTGAAGGCTTTAGAGGCCCCGGATGAGGTCAAAAATTTGAGTGACAGGCGCTTGCGTCGGTCAAGCCTGTAGAGCGCTTCGTGGTGTTTCTGAAATGGGGTTATAATAGCCGAGCGGGTCAACGGGTGATGACTTATGGTCTTCGAAAGTTGGACCACCTGAAATGGCAGAAAATAATTTTCTTCAAAATTTCTGTTCGGGTTTCAAAGGTTATCTTGAGCCGACTATGATGTAATAAAATGTAAAATAAAATAATGCTAAGTTTGGTCGGCCTTATTGGCTAAAATTCTGGAACCTTCCCAGGCGGTGGAAAATTGCCTATATAAGGAAGGCTGTATTATTGTCTTAGGCAGTTCAGAATAGTTCTGGGTAGTAGATCTGGGTATTGATTCGAGGCTTTGTCCTATAGAATATTGTAAGGAATGCCCATGTGGCTTTGCATATTGTAATTCTAAAAGTTTGTAATTCCACATTTGTGGAGATAATAAGAAGCCATTTTTCTGTTCTTGCATATTGTTGTTGTTTCTCTATTTCTGTTATGTGTTTGTGGTATTAAGGGGAGCACCCTTCATCAGTATTGATTGACGATCATATTAGACATAAATGAAGGATATTGTGCCCTAGTAGTATGGGTAGATGCCCAAAAGATGGCAGACATGAGCTTGCAACACTTAGCCATTTTGATATAGATTAAATTGATTGAAGATTTTGACAAGGTTTTGACTGTCATGCCCATAAAATTTCACCCTAAAAACACACCAACTTTTTTTTTTGAAAGGTAAGAAGTTTATGACTAAGATTAACAGTTGGCTCAAGTTGAAAAGTTGATCCTGAGAAGGCTTAGTATGTAACCCTTAAGCAAGAGGAGTGTAGTGCAATGAGGGATCCACTTTATACGTTAGTTAATTTAAACTACTAGATCAAGAAAATATTTCCCCCAAGGCACAACTATGGTTTTTAGTTACACTAAAATCATCAATTAGGCCTAATGTCAAAATTATACCACATTAGGTCATTAGGATTTAATTATTAAAGTGTTGCAATAATATAACAAGGCAATCTAACTAGCTAGATACTAGCTAAACAAATTTTATTGTTCATAAAACTAAGATTACAATTTAACCTATAATTTTCTATAATTTAACCCATAATGCTCATCCATAGGAAGCATACTATCATCCATTATAGAATTAAACATGATTTTTTACAAATAATAATCAAATTAATTATTAGTATCTAATAACTAATAAAACTAATAAATTTCATCATAAAAGAATGAATAAATATAGTATTAAGTGATAATGATTATATTTATTACCAATCAATACATTTATTAAAATGTAAAATAATTAAATAATAATATTAATTATTATTAACTAATATAATTATTAATAGCCGATTTAATAAATAAATTATTATGTTAAATAATGTTTTATATTAATTAATATAATTATTAAATAATAAAATATATAAACTAATAAATACTATATATATTAATTAATATTATTAACATTAATTAATATAAATAATAATTAATTTAATAAAAATTATTTATATTAATTAATAATATTAATATTAATTATTAATAATTATATATATTATAAAGCAAATATTATTAAAAAAATAAAATATAATAACACTGTGAAAAGTTTTTTTTTAATTTTAAGTCCCATGAAAAGGACTGGCGGGGCCCACGCATTGCAAATGCAGTGCATACCCTGGCTTGGTAGGCGCACTGCAGGCCCCTTGCCTACGCTAGCCATGGGAGGAGTGGGTGGCGTGGGGTCCACTGCCCCACCCCCCACAATAATATATATATATATATTTTTATAAAACACTTTTAAAAAAAAAAAAATCTTGGTTAAATTTTTTTTTTTATGTTTATCATTTTTTTCTTTGTTTGTTTATATATATGTATTTTAAAAGAATATTTGTGACAGGACATGAGAGCATAATGTTTTTGAGGACATATTTCTAAGTTATTTATTTATTTATTTATTTATTGTATTCATTTAAAAGGGACTTTATAGGACCTTTTTTTTTTTGGGGGGGGGGGGGGGGGCGGGGGGACAACCCAGAAGGGTCCCCCAAGAAGTCTAGTCATCTAGGATAGGTTAGGTTAGTCATTTTTTTGTTCTAGGAAACAAGTGGCATGAAATATTATTATTTTAAGACTGTGGTAATTGGAAAATGTATGGGAATTTTTCCCATACATTTTCCAGAGACCTATAGGTCTCTTTTCCCTTGTTTTTCCTTTGCTTTGCACTTGTTTTGATAGCTTTTTCTTCTCTCTTTATTTACTTTTTCCCTTAATAGTTTGTTGGTCTCATTGGTATAAATGGATATAGTTTAGGAACAATGATAGAATGAATTCTAAAGTACAAAATGATATAGAAAGTAACAAAGATAAATTTAACTAAGTTTCACAATATAGATTATTATTTTTAACAACTAACATAGAGTTTGCAATAAAAGAATTGAGAGAGAATGATTATAAACCATTTATTTCACACTATTATCATTTTAATCCTATGAAATATGTATAATAAAACTATAAAGATACTACAAATACTATTTTTTTCTTAAAATCTTACAACATGTCTAAATAAAGTTTTTATCATTGAGTAAGTAATAATGCCTTCACAAAATCTATTCCAACAATTCTTAATCTTTCAAATGATAAATACATTGTCCATTCTTTATTCAATATAGAAAGAATACATTGAAATCATCCTTTGATCAACATTATATATTCACATATAATCATAAATCTATCAAAGGAAAGTTATACATTTCCTCAAAACTTGATACAACATCACTTGTTACAATACAAGGCTTGGAGTGATAACTCCATTACAGAGAAATTACATTGAGTTCAAGGGATTCCCATGACTCCCTTACAAAAAAAATAACAATGTAAAACAAGAGTGATCCAACTCAAATATGAAAATAATCATCAACTCCTCAAGTCAACTCCAACCATGAAGTCTTCAATGGCTCCAAAATCTTGCAATAAAAATACATAGGCCAAGGAGTGCTCACCTCCCAACCTAGGCTTCTATGAAGCCACCCCCAAGCTAGGGGAACCATCACAAAGACAAGGAGACACTCAAGCAAACCTAGAATAACATCAAAATCAACATAAAACACAAAGAAATCTCCCTTCCAAGGTTATCACAAAGAGTCTCAAAATGACTCAAAAAAAGAGGGGTGAAGGTGGAACCATTTCAAGAGGAGAAAGACCATCTCATGATAAGAGATAAGCCATCACTTGGCTTCCTCACCAAGAATCTTTCACCACAAACACAATATTAACAAACTCCTTATGACCCCCAATGCACAAAACATATAATAGAGATAGCTACATGGAGCCCATACATCCATGTTTCATCCCTCTCCTATCCAAGGAGAGACAATACACCCTTGAATGTCCCAACAATCCCTTCACCCCCAAGGCTACTCTTCTCTCCCAAGGGTGAGTATGGCCTTGAGAACTCCCTCAAACAAAACACAACAAAACATATAAGAAAACTTCAAGAAACAACAAATGAAACTACATATTTACAATGCTAAGAAACCATGCTCAACAACAAGCTCAAAATTCACATAACATCCATTACCACAAAAAGAACAAGATCTCAATCACATACACTACAAGAAATAATAACTACATTATGAATACAAAAAATAACATACAAGAGAGCTCTTCCTCTCAACATGAAAACAAAATAAGTAAATGAAGAATACCACCAACCTTGATCCAAGCTTATGGAAGAAAGTTGATGAAGAGCTTTTCCACTTTCCAAAGTCCTCTTCAAAATAGCTAAGTCTCCAAATCTAGAGAGTGGGTATAAAAATCTTCCAAAAGAAGAGTCCCCTCTAAAAAGGCCTCCACACACTCTCCTAGGGATAGGATCTCATTCTCATTAGGTGACCTTCCCTAGCTTCTTACATGGTTTCCAAATATGGATTCCTAAAAAGGTTGCCCAAAAAGTGGACCAAAGACTAGTATCATGATTGGATGAAACACTACCCAAGACCTTGCTTCAAAAGTGGATTTTCGGCCATTTTGAAAATCAAAATTTTGGAGGGATCTTTTGGTCAACATGGGGTTGTCCTATGGTTAAAAATGTCCCTTACCCATAGGTATATCAAGTGGGTTTACTAAAAATGGCCCTAACACTTCCCTAGACACCTTTTAAGCCTCCCAAAAACCCATATGAAGCTCAAATTCGAAATTCATTGATAAGACAAAACCTCAAGCTCTCTAACCAATTGATTTCCATGGGGATCCTAAAGGGTACCTTCCTAGGTTGATGTTCAACCAATCCCCAAGTGGACATGTCATGGCCACAAGTATACACACATGTGTCAAGTGACACAAACAAAAAGACACATCACAAGCCATGTGGCATATCCACTTGGACATTCTAAAAAAAATAAAATTATAATTAACATATACATCAATTACATTCATGCACCATACTTTACAAATTAAATACATTACAACGAGGTTTTTGGCTTCTCACTAGAAGCAACCTTGGCTCAAACAGATTTTCACATTAGTCTCTGCGATGGTTCCCTGAATTTACCATGGCCTATTTCCCTACACACTCAAGTCCAATATCAGTAGTCCAAGGAAATATACATGTAAATTCCATAACTTTCATAATCAAATAATTCTCAAGAAATCAATCATAATTAAGTCAAAGTTTCACATGGCATAATCATTCATTTATAACTAACATAAGTCTCATCATGAATATATATAATTCCTCACTAAATTAAACTTGAAACATAATCATTGCATGCATATATAATTTAATTGCAATTAAACTTCATCATCATAATCATTCATAAAATCCACTTAATTTCACATAAGGTTCCAAATAGATATAACAGTTTCATCAAAATAACATAATTGAATGTGCAACTAAACTCTAAGGTGCTAAACCACAACATAAAGTATCAGTAAAATCAATAGAGCATCAAAATATAATCATCAAATATGTCTATCTCAAATGCAAAATTGAATGGCTATGATAGGCTTCGGGTGAGGCCTCACATTGACACAAGATAGAAAAGATTCAAATTGATTAAACAAAAGGCTAGATCAGACTCAAGAGACCACTTTAGGAAAATGATTGAATTCTTTCTAGTTTGTGCTCTGTTCCTGACATAATGATTTGTTTGATAGATTCTGGAAATAGGCTGTAAAAATGGGATTACTGGCAATTTTGGCAACTTTCAGGCAATTTTTTTCAAAAATTCTCATATGACTTTCTGCAAGCTCATACGACAATGGGTAGGCTCTGAAATGATAGTTGAAAAACTTTTACGACATTTGATAGCAGATTGTGAATTTTTTGCTTTTGACTTCTGGCAAAACTTGTACGATACTATACAAGCTATCATACGACAATCTAGGGGTTATGAAATGACAAATGCTCAAAACTCGTATGACTTTCTAACCATGTGGGATGAATTTTGACTCCAGAAAGGGATTTTATGTCAGATTTTGCAATTTTCTCAGTTTTCAGAATTGGTGTGTTTGCAAAGTTTTATGTCCAGATTTGAAGATTGTACCAGAATCATTTGTTTTTAATAACCAAGTAGATAAACAAGCACACAAAACAACAGGAAAGTGATTTCAAGCATGTCTGAAAACAATGAACATGCGACAAAGAAACTCCATGCATGAACAATCAAATGACTGAATGTGCTAATCCCTAGGAGTGCTAATTGTGTATGCTCCAAAAAAAATCAATAATGCCCATAGTCCTAGAAAATGAAAAATTGGCCTCGCTAAGGTTTGTAGTAATGGTTTGACTCTACAACTTTTATGATCTCAAGAGGGAAAACTCCAATCTAGGCACATCAGGGTTTTGACACAATCTAAGATTTTAATCAATCAAGATCTGCTAGGGAGATATGATAGCCCAACAAGAGACCACACCTGTGAAGATTTTTCTCCACAAGGACATTTATATTGCAATTGTCACTACCATAGCGAAAATGGCTATTACTGCTTGAGGTTCCATCCATGTGGTTGACCCAATTAGGGGAATGTCCACTATGGTTAACCCTCTCTAAAGGTGACTCACAAAAGATACCGCATGGAGACTAGATCAGATTCAAGGATCTGGGTTTCTGGTACTATCCAAAAAGGAAGTAGAGCATAATCCCCTAGCCTCTTCACTTCACCAAGACAAAGAAGATAGATTAATCTGACATCCTAAGACCAAAATTTATCTCACCAAGATCTGTGATGTCAACAACTTATGTCTATCAACCTCTCTAGAGAGAGAACATATTGAGAAAAAAATTGAGGACCAAATCAAGTGAATGTGAGATAATCTCAGTAACCTCCCTACCTACAAGGGGATCCTTCATCAAGAAGACCTTTGCATGTATAAACAAGTGAATGAAGATTAGTCTCTCAAGATCATCTGCAAATAGTGTTCATAGAGCCTATTTACTATGCGTAATAGATATGTGAAAATAAAATCTATGTTTGTTTTTATAGCCCAAAATGAAGTCTTTGATATGAAAGTAGGAAAAGTCACACAAGCTTGACATGTGAGGGTTCATTTTATATCCAGAATCAAAGTGTTATCAGATTGAACAAAATACCTGAATTCCTCACAACACGCTTAGTAGATTTTACCTATTTTAGCAATTTTGTTGCACTTTTCTAATCAAAATTAGCAAATACCAATTAGAAATAGAAAATCTCAATTGTTAGGGTTAGTTGTCAGTCCAAATCTAAAAATCAAATCTGAAGAACTATCTAGAAATCTGAAATGACAATTGAATTATGGTGTCAAAACTCGTACGACAATGGGTTACCTCCCGCACAACAATCAGGAAACTCGTATGATAGTGGGTGTCTACTCATATGACAATCAAGCTCCCAAATGACAATGTGTACCTTCTGATACGAGCCTTGATAATATCAACTATCAGACGATAGTACGGTCTTCCCGGTATGACTTTTGTTAGAAATTCATATGAAAAATGTATAGATAGAAAATAAAAGATTGCAGTTTTAATCAAAAAATGATAAGAAATCGATAGAAATTGTTAGAAATGAAATGGAAACCCATTTTAGGGCCCCACAATGGACACTAGAAATGTGTGTGTGAAAATTATACCTAGTTGTGGACACAACACTTCAGTAAAACATTAGAGGTTAGCAAAAATAAAAAATCTGCAATGAAATGGAAACTAAGCTAACCAGGTGATTTGCTGCCCTCTAGTAGGTGTGAGTATGGTATTCTCAGATTAGACCAAGATCGATGACAATGCAACACCTAAACGAAGGATTTGAGTGCTAAAAATGAATATAGAATGAATGCAAATTAATCTATATTTTTGTATTTTCTATGCAATAAGATGAAAAACTGGATATGAATCTAATATAAATGGAATTGATGTGATATGCAATTGATCTAAGAATGATATGCTAAATTCTATGAATGCTCAAAATAATGAATGAAAATCTCACAATAGCTTGGATTTGCAAAAGATAGATTCTTTAGTCGCAAATTCACCAGAGTGAGGATGCAATTTTGTGGATCCTTTTAGAAGAGTTGAAGCCTTGATTTTATAGAAATCTAGGGCTTGAGGGTGCATGAAGAAAAGTCATAAATCACTCTTGATGAACTCAATTTGATTTTTGAGTCAACAAGAAATCAGAATTAGATCAACTCACATAATCATGCAAGAACAACTTTTTAACTCGAATCAGAAGTTGAGATCAACTTTCAACTCAAAAGAGAGTTGAGTTTAAATTTATAACAAATTGAATTGATTTTATGATTCAAAGTTTAACTTCTCTTTGAATGTGAATAGATAATTATGAATTAATTAAATGAATAAAGTGATTTATTCTCAACTTAACTGATTTTAAATTTAAGAATAACTGATTTATGGGTTAATCAATTATTAAATTAAACTTTTATTCAAAAACTATATCATTAAATTTGATAATTGACATTAATTAATTAAATAGTAATTTAATCAATTAGTCATAAGATTTTTTATTTATTGTCAGAATTAAATAACACAATTTAGGAATAAATAGAATTAAATATAATTAAATAATTAAGTGGCAGAGTTAAATCTAATTAATTAAATATTTAGAATATTCAATTAATCAAACTTTAGGATAAATAATGATTTATCACCAAATAGTCATTAAATTAAAGATAATTAGGATAATTAGAAATATTTCAAGGAATATTCCCCGATGCAAAATTAGGATAATCAATTAGGATCTGATGTGCAAAAGATGTGCCTTAGGTTAGGACTTCAATATTGATTTCATTTGATTTGATGATGTAGGAGATCAATGAACCTATATCCCATTTTTAGGGTATTACATAGTCAAGTGAACAATATATATCATCATTTATTACATAGACTATGAGAGATAAAGGAGTAAGATAGTGTGGAACCCATGTATCAACCCACTCACTTGACTCACACTGATCCCAATCACACTGAAGACAACTTGGACAATAACAAGCCAACTCTCGTGTCCAAATGGTCCATGTACTAGCATCTGAGCTTTGAAATGAATGCATTTTTGAAGAATCTTTCATAGTTTGACACAACCTATCTCCTATTGTGCTCAACTCAACCAACCAAAATAATTTGTGCACCACTGGATCAAGAGTCCCCCCTATGACAATGTTGAAGTACACCAATCAATAATAGAATAGGCATCAATGAGTTATGTACCTCAAATTCTCAGTTTCTCCTTAACTAGAGCTCTCTTTACACATGCACCTACTCCATCATGCTCCCCTTTTCCATGACCGGCTTCAAAAAGCCTCCAAATATGAGTTACACCTCTCTCTACATGCATTCTACATAACCAATAAAACATATGAGCATTTTTTAATTGACCTGTGCAATTATCTGACCAAATGAGATGTCTATCCATAGCAATATTATTTTCCTGCACCCACTCAAAATAATTCTCAAAGAAATGTTGGACAAACTCAGATGAGTGCGATCTATCATCGCTCATATAAAAATGGTACTCTCTGATTATCTTTTTGTCATCTTCTATATTATCAGGGGAATGTCTATATGTTATGTGCACAAAAATAGAAACCTCAATAGAATTGTAATAATATTGAGCTTGCGACTCATTTTGGGGCTGCAATTTATATTTCTCTGCAAAGTCAACAACCGATGTAATAGTGCCAGTCAGGAAAGTGTTCTTACACATCATGAATTGTTGATCCAACCACTGAGACTTGTGACTATGACTTGCATACTTGTAAAAATGATTCTTCCTGAAATTTGAAATAAAATTAGCTACATTGCATTCTTTAGTAACCAACTCGCATCTAGAGCCTTCACCTCCACTTTTTAATGTATATTTAATGGTTTCATATATCTTTTGGTGGAGAATTGTCTTTTCAAAATCATGTTCGCAGCCCTCATGAAAACATTCAACAAACTTAACTAGCCCACCACACTCTAAGCACTTGTCATTTAAGCAATCTTTTCTATAAAAGAAACATCCATCATCTCTAGGACATAAAAATGATCTAGCAAGTCTCTTGATGATTTTGGAAGAGCACTTGCACCACAGTCCTCCAACATTTCACTACTATGCAAAGTAGAATAAATGGATCGTAACAATTCATGGTGCATTGAAAACTCCAGATGATATTTGTAACAACAAGTATTTTGAATCTTAAGAGGCACACAAAAAAAAGGCTTCAAGGCTTCAAAAGCTCTTTGTGATATTTTCAATGTTGGATGTGTTTCACAAAAAAATTTTAACAACATTGTTTGACTCACCTCCAAATAATGTTTGGGATGTCAGGTGTGGTCTTGAATGTCAATTCTTAACTTCAAGACATCCTTCACATTTGGTGACATTATTGAGTTAGATTGCCAAAATAGTTGAATTTGATCCTTCACAACATTGGTAAGTTTCTTATCACAATGTGAAAGTCTCCCACCATAAGCCCATGTATCATTTTGAAGAGAATCATCAAGTCTTTCTCTTCTTGCAAGTGCTCTATCCAAAGTTTTATAATTTAGATTCAAGTCAACACAAGTTTGTCTCATCAAACCAGCCTTTCTCAAATGATGACTTACTAAGGAGGTTATAATAACCCTCCTAGTGGCTCTCTTATCTTTCTCCTTGGTAGTATTCCCAATGGAATTGAGAGCACTAAAAGATTTCTCAATATAATAGCATTCTGCTCCTTTTTCTTGTTCACACTAATCTTCAATTTGACTAGTATACGTCTCATCTTCTACATCTTTAACAATTGCACAAATATTTGACATTGCTCAACCAACGTCTTGTGCCTAAAAATTGATCAAAAAGTTTTGAAACCCACAACCGAATGGTTCTTAATGATCTCTTGCCATAGAAATTGCTCATTATGTTCTCATCAATTTCAAGTAACCATTTAGTTATTCTTGAAGGTCTCAATTTTGAAGTTTGTCTTTCTTCCTCCAAGGGACTTCATTTCTCATATAATTTGGAGATGTGTAACATTGATTTGGTTCTTTTGCACCATTATCATTGTCAATTACTTCACATTCAATTGGTGGATTGTCATTGAGAATGTCCACACTTCCATTGGTCACATCTACATGTTCATTTCAAAACCTACATTTCAATCTTCAAAACCTAAATTCTCATTTTCAAAAACCTACATTTTCATCTTCAAATTCATGTTCTTCACTTGAAACCACATTCAAAGGTGGGTCTATGCCGACATCTTCATTCATATTTAACATACCTTGTCTCTTGTTCCAATGGGAAACCCTATCCATTTATCTATACACTTCAACATCTTCATTTGTGAGTCTCCTCTTCTATTTATGCTTTTGACGACTACTACTCCCCATTGTTAGACCAAAAAGAAGATGCAAATACCTTTGGTAATAGAGAAAATCACCCCGAAAAAAGATGAAATACCTTTGGTAATAGATAAATTCACCCCAAAAAGTATTTTTTTGTCTTGTCACTACAACTTGAATCTCGTAACTAAGGAAAAACATGTGACTCTCTGGAGGGACCCAGAGAATCTTGTTTTTTTTAACACCAGTAAACAAAATCGGATATCTGAAACTATTGGATATCTGATATTATCAGATATCTAATATCCCCCACCAAAATCTTGGTAAAATCTATCTCTCTATCCCTCTCACCTTTCTCTCTCCACTTTTTCTCTCCTCTCTCCTCTCCCTCTCTCACCTAGAGAGAGAGGAGAGAGGAGAGAAAGAGAGAGAGAGGAGAGAGAAATATTTGAGAGACAGGGGGAGAGAGAGATGAGATAGAGATAGAGAGGAGAGAAAGGGTCATGGGGACTTCCTAGGGGTCCTAACCCATGATAAGGTGTATTAGGACCCCTAGAAAGTTCCCATGACCCCTTTTGACATATACTTGAGCACTCCAATGTGTCAAAAGGGGTCATGGGGACTTCCTAGGGGTCCTAGTATGCCTTATCACATGTTAGGACCCCTAGGAAGTCCCCATAACCCCTTTCGACACATTTGAACCCTCTAGTGTGTCCTAAGGGGTCCTACAACATGTTCAAACACACTTGAGCATTCAAATGTGTTAAAAGGGGTCATGGGGACTTCCTAGGAATCCTACCTTATCACAAATTAGGACCCCTAGGAAGTCCCCATGACCCCTTTCAACACATTTGAATGTTCAAGTGTGTTTGAAAGGGTCGTAGGCCCCCTTAGGACCCACTTGAGGGTTCCAATGTGTTGAAAGGGGTCATGTGGACTTCCTAGAGGTCCTAGTATGCCTTATCACATGTTACGACACCTAGGAAGTCCTCATGACCCCTTTCGACACATTAGAACCCTCAAGTGTGTCCTAAGGGGTCCAACGACCCCTTCAGACACACTTCAGCATTCAAATGTGTCAAAAGGGGTCATGGGGACTTCCTAGGGGTCCTAGTATGCCTTATCATGAGTTAGGACCCCTAGCAAATTGCCATGACCCCTTTTGACACATTAGAACCCTTAAGTGTGTCCTAAGGGGTCCTATGACCCCTTCGGACACACTTGAGCATTCAAATGTGCTCAAAAGGGGTCATGGTGATTTCTTAGGTGTCCTAATGCATGTTCAGGCATAGTAGGAACCCTAGGAAGTCCCCATGACCCTTTTTAACACATTTTAATGCTCACATGTGTCCTAAGGAGTCATAGGACCCCTTAGGACATACATGAGGGTTCAAATGTGTTAACAGGGGTCATGGGGAAATCCTAGGGGTCCTAACACATGATAAGGTGTACTAGGACCACTAGGAAGTCCACGTGACCCCTTTCAACACATTTGAACCCTCAAGTGTGTCCTAAGGGGTCCTATGACCCCTTTCGATAGACTTGAGCATTCAAATGTGTCCAAAGGGGTCATGGAGACTTCCCAGGGGTCCTAACATATGATAAGGCATACTAGGACCCCTAGGAAGTCTCCATGACCCCTTTTGACACATGGAATACTCAAGTGTGTCCGAAGGGGTCATAGGACCCCTTAGGACACACTTGAGAGTTCCAATGTGTTGAAAGGGGTCATGATAACTTCCTAGGGGTCCTAACATGTGATAAGGCATACTAGGACCCCTAGGAAGTCCCCATGACCCCTTTTGACCATTTGAATGCTCAAGTGTGTTCAAAGGGGTTAGAGGACCCCTTAGGACACACTTGAGGGTTCTAATGTGTTGAAAGGGGTCATGAGGACTTTGTAGGGGTCCTAACATGTGATAAGACATACTACAACCCCTAGGAAGTCCTCATGACCCCTTTCAACATATTAGAACCCTCAAGTGTATTCTAAGGGGTCCTACGACCCCTTCAGACACACTTGAGCATTCAAATGTGTTGAAAGGGGTCATGGGGACTTCCTTGGGGTCCTAATTCATTATAAGGCATACTAGCACCCCTTGGAAGTCCCCATGACTCCTTTCGACACATTTGAACCCTCAAATACATCCTAATGGGTTGTAGGACCCCTTGGGACACACTTGAGGGTTTCAATGTGTCCAAAGGGGTCATGAGGACCTCCTAGGGGTCCTAACATGTGATAAGGCATACTAAGACCCCTAGGAAGTCCCCATGACCCCTTTTGACACATTTGAATGCTCAAGTGTGTCCCAAGGGGTCGTAGGACCCCTTACAACACACTTGAGGGTTTCAATGTGTCAAAAGAGGTCATGACGACTTCCTAGGGGTCTTAATGCATGATAAGGCATACTAGGACCCCTAGGAAGTCCCCATGACTCCTTTAGACACATTGGAACCCTCAAATGGGTCATAAGGAGTTATATGACCCCTTCAGACACAATTGAGCATTCAAATTTGTTGAAAGGGGTTATGTGGACTTCTTAGGGTTTCTAACGTGTGATAAGGCATACTAGGAGCCATAGGAAGTCCCCATGACCCCTTTTGACATATTTGAATGCTCAAGTGTGTCCTAAGGAGTGAATGGACACCTTAGGACACACTTGAGGGTTTAAATGTGTTGAAAGGGGTCATGGAGACTTCTTAGGGATCTTAACACTTGATAAGGCATACTAGGACCCCTAGGAAGTCCCCATGACCCCTTTCAACACATTTGAACCCTCAAGTGTATCCTAAGGGGTCCTACGACCCCTTCCAACACACTTGAGCATTCAAATGTGTCCAAAGGGGTCATGGGGACTTCTCAAGGGTCCTAATGTGTGATAAGGCATACTAGGACCCCTAGGAAGTCTGCATGACCCATTTTGACATGTTGGAATGCTCAAGTGTGTCCAAAGGGGTTGTAGGACCCCTTAGGACACACTTAAGGGTTCCAATGTGTTGGAAGGGCTCATGAGGACATCCTAGGGATCGTAATGCATCATAAGTCATACTAGGACCACTAAGAAGTCCCCATGACCCCTTTTGACACATTAGAATGCTCAAGTGTGTCCAAAGTGGTCCCATGACCCCTTTGGACACACTTGAGCATATAGATGTGTCAAAAGGGGTCATGGGGACTTCCTAGGGGTCCTAATGCATGATAAAGCATACTAGGACCCCTAGGAAGTTCCCATGACTCCTTTTGGCACATTTAAATGCTCAAGTGTGTCCTATGGAGTCATAGGACCCCTTAGGACACACGTGAGGGTTCAAATGTGTTGAAAGGCATCATGGGGACTTCCTAGGGGTCCTAGTATTGCTTATGAATTATGCATGATAAGGCATACTAGGACCCCTAGGAATTCTCCATGACCCCTTTCGACATATTTGAACTGTCAACTGTGTCCTAAAGGGTCCTACGACCCCTTCAGACACACTTGAGTAGTTAAATGTGTCCAAAGGGGTCATCGGGTCTTCCCAGGGGTCCTAACGCATGATAAGGTGTAGTAGGACCCCTAGGAAGTCCCAATGACCCATTTTGACACATTGAAATTCTCAAGTGTGTCTGAGGGGGTCATATTACCCCTTAGAACACACTTGAGGGTTCTAATGTGTCAAAAGGGGTCATGAGGACTTCCTAGGGGTCCTAACATGTGATACAGTGTACTATGACCCATAGGAAGTCCCTGCGACCCCTTTTGACACATTTGAATTCTCAAGTGTGTTCGAAGGGGTTGTAGGATGCCTTACAACACACTTGAGGGTTCCAATGTGTCGAAAGGGATCATGAGGACTTCCTAATGGTCCTAATGCTTTATAGGACATAATAGGACTCCTAAGAAGTTCCCATGACCCCATTCGATACATTAAAACCCTCAAGTGTGTCCTAAGGGGTCCTACGACCCCTTTAGACACACTTGAGCATTCAAATATGTCGAAAGGGGTCATGGGAACTTCCTAGGGGTCCTAATGCATAATAAGGTGTACTAGGACCCCTAAGAAGTCCCCATGACCCCTTTTGACATAGTTGAATGCACAAGTGTGTTTGAAAGGTTCATAGGACCCCTTAGGACTCACTTGAGGGTTCCAATGTGTCAAAAGGGGTCATGAGGACTTCCTATGGGTCCTAACATGTGATAAGGTGTACTAGGATCCCTAAGAAGTCCCCATGACCCCTTTTGACACATTTGAATTCTCAAGCTTGTTTGAAGGGGTCATAGGACCCCTTAGGACACACTTGAGGGTTCTAATATTTTGAAAAAAGTCATGAGGACTTCCTAGGGGTCTTAATGTGTGAAAAGGCATACTAGGACACCTAAGAAGTTCCCATGACCCCTTTCGACACATTAGAACCCTCAAGTGGATCCTAAGGGGTCTTGTGACCCCTTCAGACACACTTGACATTTGATTGTGTCAAAAGGGGTCATGGGGAATTCCTAGGCATCCTAACATGCTATAAGGCATACTAGGAACCCTAAGAATTCCCCATGACCCCTTTTGACATATTTTAATGATCAAGTGTGTCCTAATGAGTTTTAGGACCTCTTAGGACACACATCATGATTCAAATGTGTTGAAAGGGGTCATGGGGACTTCCTAGTTGTCCTAACACGTGATAAGGCATACTAGGGCCCCTAGAAAGTCCCCATGACCCTTTTTGACCCATTTGAATGCATAAGTGTGTCTAAAGGGGTCGTAGGACCCCTTAGGAAATACTTGAGGGTTCCAATGTGTTGAAAGGGGTCATGAGGACTTCTTATGGGTCCTAACACTTGATAAAGCATACTAGGATCCCTAGGAAGTCCCCATGACCCATTTTGACACATTTGAATGCTCAAGCTTGTTCGAAGGGGTCGTAGAACCCCTTAGGACACACTTTAAGGTTCCAATGTTTTGAAAGGGGTCATGAGGACTTCCTAGGGGTGCTAACATGTGATAAGACATAGTAGGACACCTAGGAAGTCCCCATGACCCCTTTCGACACATTAGAACCCTTAAGTGGATCCTAAGGGGTCTTACAACCCCTTCAAACACACTTGAGCATTCGATTGTGTCAAAAGGGGTCATGGGGAATTCCTAGAGGTCCTAACACATGATAAGGTGTACTAGGAACCCTAAGAATTCCCCACAACCCCTTTTAACATATTTTAATGCTCAAGTGTGTCCTAAGAAGTTGTAGGACCTCTTAGGACACACATGAGGGTTCAAATGTGTTGAAAGGGGTCATGGGGACTTGCTAGGGGTCTTAACATGTGATAAGGTGTACTAGGACCTCTAGAAAGTCCCCATGCCCCATTTTGACACATTTGAACCCTCAAGTGTGTCCTAAGGGATCCTACAACCCCTTCCGACACACTTGAGTAGTCAAATGTGTCCAAAGGGGTCATGTGGACTTCCCAGGGGTCCTAATGCATGATAAGGCATACTAGGACCCCTAGGAGGTCCCCATGACCCCTTTTGACACATGTGAATGCTCAAGTGTGTCTGAAGGGGTCGTAGAACCCCTTAGGACACACTTGAGAGTACTAGTGTGTCAAAAGGGGTCATGAGGACTTCCTAGTAGTCCTAACGCGTGATAAGGCATACTAGGACCCCTAGGAAGTCCCCATGACCCCTTTTGACACATTGGAACTCTCAAGTGTGTTTGAAGGAGTTGTAGGACCCTTTCAAAGACACTTGAGCATTCAAATGTGTTGAAAGGGGTCATGGGGACTTGCTAGGAGTCCTAATGCATGATAAGGTGTAATAGGACCCCTAGGAAGTTTGCATGACCCCTTTTGACACATTTGAATTCTCAAGTGTTTCCTAAAGAGTTTTAGGACCCCTTAGGACACACTTGAGGGTTCCAATGTGTCAAAATAGGTCATGAGAACTTCCTAGGTGTCCTAACACATGATAAGGTGTACTAGAACCCCTAGGAAGTCCCCATGACCCCTTTCATCACATTTGAACCCTCAAGTGTGTCCTAAAGGGTCCTACGACCCCTTCCAACACACTTGAGCATTCAAATGTATCCAAAGGGGTACTAGGACCCCTAGGAAGTCCCCATGACCCCTTTCGATATATTGGAACCCTCAAGTGTGTCCTAGGGGGTCCTATGATCCCTTCAAACACACTTGAGAATTCAAATGTCTCAAAAGGGGTCATGGAGACTTCCTAGGGGTCCTAATGCATGATAAGGCATACTAGGATGCCTAGGAAGTCCCCATGACCCCTTTTGACACATTTGAATGCTCAAGTATGTTCAAAAGGGTTGTAGGACTACTTAGGATACACTTGAGGGTTCTAATGTGTCGAAAGGGGTCATGCAGACTTCCTAGGGGTCCTAACGGTTGATAAGGTGTACTAGGACTTCTAGGAAGTCCCCATGACCCATTTTGACATATTTGAATGCTTAAGTGTGTTTGAAGGGATCGTAGGACCCCTTAGGGCACACTTGAGGGTTCCAATGTATCGAAAGGGGTCATGGGGACTTCCTTGGGGTCCTAGTATGCCTTATCACACATTAGGACCCCTAGGAAGTCCTCATGACCTCTCTCTCTCTCTCTCTCTCTATCTTCACCTCCACTTTTAAATGTATATTTAAAGGTGTCATATACCTTTTTGTGGAAAATGTACCTTAAATGTTCTTACATCAATTTTAATGCCACTGTTAGTTTCTAGACCAGATGATGAGTGTACGGTGGTTCTACATCTATGTGAAATTTCTATTTGAGAGTTAAAAAATTAATTGATTGTATTCAATCGAGGGGAAGTCCATTGACATCTACTTATTTAGTATAGTCAGACCACCAAAATTACAAGGAATCTATAGAAAAATCTTGTGCTGGATACTTTTAAGAGAATTTGGGCTGAAACTGTTTGTCCTCGAATCAACTATGCAAGTATTTTTTCAAAATCATTTTGGATATCAAATAATATAATACATACTAATATAAAAATTTATATTATAATATTTATGCTATGCTATTATTATTTAATATTATTATTTAATATTATTATTTAATATTATTATTTAAAATGAAATTAATATTAACATAACAAAGATATAATTTAATATGAAACTTGAATTAATATTAACATAAAAAGAATACAACTTAATTTATAAGACAATTAATATTACAATTAAAAAATACATTTATTATGAAACTTGAATTTGTGAAAAGTGGGGCAATTGAAATTTCAAAATAGGCAGGCTTTTTCGAATATCTGATATTATCGGATATCTGGAAGTTTCAGATATCCAATTGTATTAGATATCTAATTAGGTTTAGTGTTTTCTTGGGCATTATGAAACATGTGTGGTCAACAGCGTGTTTCAAGAGATAGTTCTTGATAGCAAGACTTCAACCATGTAGCTGACGACTATTTTTTCACTCAAAATTGATGAAACAAAAAGGGTTTCTTAAAGACATTATCAGCTTTCCATCAATATAATTGTTGTCAAATTTTGAGTTCAGTAAGTAATTATTACTTATTTTTTAATTGAGTTATCTTTAAAGTCGTAATTGACATACTGATTGAAAAACAACTATAACTTTCAAACCGTTTAACCTTTTTGAAATCTGAAACATGTGTCACATTCTATGCTTCGGCTACTATAAGAAAAAAAAAAGTTTTGAATTTGGTAAAATTTTGAATTAGTTAAGGTGGTCAGACATGAGAGTTTTTTTATTCTGAAAAAGTTGGAGCAGAAAATTCATAATTAATTATTTATTTGACCAAAAATTTAAAAAAAAATGCGTCACATCCAGGCATGAGTCTACTACTTATGTCTAGAATCTTGGGAAAATATATCATCATTTGTTTGTGATTAAGGTGGTTATACATACACGCACTTTTTATCTTTTCCCTAAAATTTTCATATTACTGCATCAAAATTTAAAATTTTGAACAATTAGACAAAAACAATTTCAAATAAGGGCTAGTAGTTTAAAAACTATATTCAATTTCCTATAGATTCTACTCTTACAACTTTTTCACACAAGGTTCATAAGATGTTCAAACTTTTACGTCAAGTTGACTAACCCTGATTTTCTAATTTTTCATTGCCACTTAAGGCCATAGTTTGGTATACCATGATCCTACACATACCCCTATGCATGATGTGTTAGAAGAAGTTACTGCTAATAATGATGTTAAAATGCAAGATTATGATGATTCTATTCGTATCTTAGATCCTATTTTGATTAATCTGGATGAAGAAGATACTCTTGATGATACTAATGATGTTACTGATGAACATGACACTATTGACATTGACATTGATTTTCCTAATATGATTTCATCACAATTAACACTTACACATAGTATTGAACATTATGATTCTCAAGAGGATCCTTGTTTGGAACTGGCTATCATTCGTACTGTATTAGATATAGTTCCACTTGTGAGTTATCCACCTTCTCTAAATGATATAGAATGAGATGGGGAGAGTAGGCATTTTGCTTGATTGGCTTATCCTTTATGGTAGCTTTGTTGTCTGTTTGTCTATTCTACTGTGCTTCTCCCATAATGTGTTTGCTAAATGTTGTTAGATTCTTTTATACGACCCTTGTTACTTTGTCGGTACAAGGTGATAAAGGAATAGAACCTATTATACAAATCCTCTATATGTATCTCTATTCTTTTATATGTTGTTTCATGTTATGTTGTACTTATGATATTGTTCATAAATCTTTCTTTTTATAGTCTTCCTGGATTCACGACTTGGTAGCATTGAATCTTTTTGGTCTCCTAGTTGTGGTTTGAAAATATTCTTCTTAGTATCTCTTATGTGTTCTTTCCTCCATTATGATTTTAGTTCTACATTCTTTAGGGAATGATGTCAATTAATTTGCAATAATATCATATATATATATATATATATATATATATATATAAAATCTTATGATCATACTCACCCCATGGTAGGTAGATCCCTTCTATGTTCTCTATATTTTTATGTGGTATTTTCCTTGACTTGTCTTCATTTAGGGGCATCTCGTAGTGGAAACATAATCAGTGGAGTTGTTTATGTTTTCATTAAATACATTTCTCATGTTAAAGTGTTAGCAATAACTTTAACATGGGGCATACACTCTTCTCACCTATTGCACACATGCAATTTCAATTTACACATTTTTCAAGGCATTTCTCTCTCCCTTTATGGATTAGTGACTAATCCTTAAAGCATGGATATTTATTTAGGATCTCTTGATCCCTCCAGTTTCAAATTTTGATCCCTTAAGGTCGAAGGTTTCTTAAAGATTGGATCTCTTTTGTTTTTGGTTTTTCTCTTGTGGAATAATATATTCCTAAGGGTGTGTTGGTACTCAAAATACAGTTTTGAGGTACCATGTAAAATTCTTGATTAGTGCTCACTTTTTGGCTTTGTATTGCATGCTAGCATGGACGTATTTGAAGTCATGTCATGAAGTATATGTGTTCATTGCCTTTCATACATCCCATTGAGTTGATTGGAGTCCTTAGATGGCATTTTCAAATGGGTTTTCATCAGCTCGTTCCTAAGGGGTCTCAAAATCAGAAATTCAGAAATTGAGTGTATAAATCACCGGGAAGGGCCACTTTGAGGTTGAATAATATGCATCCTAGAGAGTGTCATGAAAATCTGAGCCTGACCTCTTGTTGTACACATTGCATACTCTCTATGTATCAGGTTTCAGGTCCCAGTGATGAGTTTTAACCCTGTTTATTCATCCCCTTCCGGAGGTGTTTTCTTAATTTTGCACTTATGCACTTGTTCATTTGTTTGTCGGAGGCCCTGTTTGATAGCTTTTATCTTTTGCCCAGTGATTGAAAATGAAGTGATGGTCATGTCCCTACATTATAAATGAGTTTTACTTCATCCCTATCAGTTTTTAGCTCATGACGAATCCATTGGATGAGTTTCCCAATGTGATTCCATTTGCAGTTTTCTGCTGTTTGCAAAGACTGTGAAGTGCATCAGTTTGCCGGAGGCCAAATTTGATCGGTTATAACTTTTGACCGGTCAAACCTATCAGTGAAATTTTTGTTGGTCTGCATTGAAAAGTTGACATATCACTTCCAGTTCAGATTTGAGCTTTCTGTCAATCTATTTGATGTCTTTTTGAAACCAATTCCAACTGCAACTTTTAAGAGTTTTCTGCATTTTCTCGGTCTATCTCTGCAAGTACCTATTTTTGTGAGGCCATATCTTTTTCCCCACTGGTGTCCAGTTCCAAGCAGTGATTGAATCATGTTGTTTGTATCTAAATGAACTTCTATGCCAGTTTATAGCCTCCTCAGACTCTATTTGGTATTTTTCTAGGGTGATTTCGGATGCAATTTATCAAGTTCTGACAGTGTGTTTGCAGAAAACAAAATGAAAGGGGCAGCTTTGAAGGCTTGTAACTTTTGCCTCGGTTGTCGTCATGGGACACCGTTTTGCAGGGTAGATGAGTATGTAGCAAGGAATGTGCATGTTCAGTGGTGGCACCCAGTTAGGTGATACATTCAGTTTTCTAGGCCAGTTCCAGATGAAATTTATGTACTTTGACAAGTGCGAATAGGCAATGATTTCAAAGGGAATTGTTTGATTGTTGAACTCTTTTGGCCCAAATCTTTCTGAGCATCTTCCTTTGACCGGCGTGTTGAGAAGTTGGAGAGGAGTTTATGCTCCCAGTGGCGTGATCCTATGTTTGCTTTTTGTCAATTTTAAGGCCACTTCTAGAGGTCAGTCGGCATTCATGGTGACTTTGCAAAAGTGTAAAAGGTGAGAAGTATGTTTAAAGTTTTGTTAAATCATGGTCATACTTCGTCGGAGGTGAATGATGCTTAGAGAGCATCAACGGTTACATGTTTTAAGTGTACACTGATTCCCAATGTTTGGAATGAAATGAATACATGGATATTCATAATGCATTGATAATTTTGACAAAATTCTCTAGTATTTTTCCTGTCACAAGAAAAAGTGGCATTAATCTTGAAAGAAGGATTGGCAATGGGGGCTCTACTTCTATTAGTGGGCAATATAAGAGAGGAGACTCACACAATATTTGTAGGGATCTCATACCCGAATTGGAGGGTCTGTGCATTGATACAGAAGCCTGCAAAATGGAGGTTTTATGAAGGTACCAGAGAGCCTCATGTGAAGGATAGAGGCACATTTTGAGCATGTAAAGGGAAGCTAATATATGATAGAGGGACGTTTTGAATAAAGGAGGATGCTAAAAGAAATACCATCCACATAATGATTTATTTTTGCAAACACGAATTTGTGAAGTCACGGATTTGTAGAAGAAGAAAAAACAGTCATATTGCGGGGGGCATAACTTTTTTTTTGAACCGTTGGATCGAGCTCGTTTTCGGATATGTTGTCGCAAACCTAGTTGTCTTGATTCTCACCGGAGCGATTTTTAAAATTCTTTCTGGTTCGCGAGTTACAGTCACCTAAGTACGGCACTATCAAAACTGCCCATTAAAACTTCACGACCAATTATCCCACATTGGCTGGGTGAAGGATTATTTTTGTGTTTATATACAACAGCACTCCAATGCATTGTAAACAAAGAAACAAGAGGCTCTTGCTGGGCCTCTTGGTTGGAGGATTTGGTGCGGCGGTGGGCCCCATTATTTTGAGACAAAGTGCAAAGAAAGTTTAAAAACTCACAACAATTTAGTCCCACATTCATCTGGAATGGGAAAATTGTAATGAATATATGCAAGTCCGCTCACATATGAAATAGATTGAAGAGCTAGAGGCTCTTCTCATGCGCGCCCACCTTGATTTCCATGCTTGTGCCCAGACAGAAGTAAAATTTTGTGAAGTGGTCGCATGGTCGCATGCGCCATTTCTGGTGCATGCGATCATGCGACCAGGTGAGTTGGCAGATGAGGTGGCGTGTGGGTCCCGCTCTGGGGTATTAAAAATAATATTTTATTATTCTCCCATGCATTCTCAGATTCAAAAATCAAAATTATAAGTGTTTTTTATATAGTTTTAACTATATAAAAAATTCAAAAAATCTAAGTTGCAGAGCATGGACAAAATTAATTGTTGGGGGCTTTATTTTTCGCCCGGGTATCAAGTATTATATACCGCCGAAAAGGTGAGAAGATGAGGAATCCATTTCTGAGGTCAATTTCAATGCAGGTCATGCTGGTTTCAAGATATTTGCAGTTGAAAGAAACAGGGGGCCAGGAAGATATTTTGGAAATATCTTTTTTGTTGCATCTGGTGATTCACAATCAGTTTGAAGAAGATGACAGGGGCTTTCTAGAATTGAGAACATGTCCCATTTCCAGTTTGAAGGCAGATGACTCATTCAGTGAGTAGTTGAGAGTTTGACAAGTGTCAGTTGGTGATGCTTTCTGGTGTTTTCCCCTTCTCTTCTTAGTCTGGTTTCTTTTCAGTTTGGAGGGTTAGAATCTTTTTGCAGGAGCAGAGCTCTGCAAGTTTGAGTTCCAACTTTGGTTCATGACTGTCTAGCATAATGGTTTTCTGTGTGTTTCATTTTCTATCATAGATTCAATATAAGTGTTTGTAAATTTGATTGCAAATCGAAATATGTGTAAGGCATGTATGGTTTTCAGAGAATTGTCTTCATTGTATTGAGTTTCAATTTCAGTATGAATTCAGTGTTCAAGGGATATTGAGTTTGTCTTCTCCAAGGGAGAATGTATCTGTTTGTATTTGGATATCCTTCAAGGAAGGATTGTAAAATCCTTAAACGCAGATTGGAAATTGATTAGTGCTATGAATTTGTATAATTCTTCATATTGAGCGATGGAAATGTGTTAATGTAAGGCATTAATGCAGGGATATTAATCAATGAAACATGGTTTGTAGTTTGAGTTTATATTTACTGGTTTTGACTCCATGCCCGGATTGAAGGCACTGGTCTTTATTGTTAGAAGTCATTTGCCAAACTAGCATCAATTTAATCAATCAACTTTCCCTTTCTGTTGATGAGTTTGAAAGATAGATTGAGCATGTGGGTAGGCTTCCCATAAGATAGGTTCATCTCAGTTATGAATCCTATTGCAAGACCTATTTATTCTATTTAATCCATTGGTGAAATCTGCTTATTAGGTGTTTGTATTAGTTCATATCAGTTTGCATAAGCAGAGAAGTGAGGTACACCCGCCTGGGTCTGTGGAGCCCGAAGTGAAGAAGGATTTAATCCTTATCAATTAGCATTTCTCTTGCCAGGAAAAGAGCATCAAAGGGGAGAGATCAGGTTATGATCTAGTTATTTACCCGTACAAGAAAAAAGGCTAACAGGGTGAATCATTAATGGGTTGACTAGTGAGTAGCCACATTCATTAGGTGGTTCAATTCCATCTTTCCGATTGTGTTGTTTCCTTGTGTGGCTCACAATGGGACATAAGTTCTAATTAGGTGAGATAATCACACCCTCTTCTCTCTCTTTTCTAGAGATGTCTCTCTTATTGTGATCTTGGAGTTGATGAAGAATGGAGTCCCTCAGGGCTTGAGGATTTCTTTGTCCCTTTCATTTCAATAGGATTATCTTTTCATTATGTTATCCTTTACCAAGAGTTTGTGTCGAGTCCATACTCTTGCTAAATTTGGGGCTAAATGTATCATCAAAAAATGGAAGCACTTCCATTTAGGATAGGTTTAGCCCTCCAAGTAAGTTGTCTAGGGTCATGTCAACCACCTTGATTAGGTATTTGAATGGATCTGGATTTTCCCCCTGTTCTACTTCTCTCTTCACCTATTTCCAGCCTATTTTTGCCATCTAGTCCTAATAATCTGAGATATGTGACCTTAGGTTCAAGGTCGACCTCAACTTTGACCTAGATCAAAGTTGACCTCAACTCTAACCTAGGTCAAAGTTAACCTCGCCACTAACCCTGGGTCCACTTTTCAAATTCTGGAGGTTTCAGAATGTCGGGCTTTGGAAAGTTTTATTTTCCCACTTCCGGGTAGGCTATTTTGGGTTTTAGAATGGTAAACTCTTAAATTATATTTAATCTAGGTCCATTTCCAAGGGTTAAGGCCTAATTGGAATTTAATTCCCCTATGTTGGCCCCTCTAGAAGTTTGTGCCCTAGATCACTATAAAAGGAGGCCTTCCTCTCTCATTTTCACATCCATTTTTCATGATCAAGACATCTAGCTCTCAAGTGCAATCAAGAAATCAAGCACGTAAGAAGGAGAAGGAAAAAATGCATTCATCTTCAAGCATTCAAGCACTTAAGAATTCATCAAGGAGGTCCATTGTTATCTATTGAAGGATTCAATCTCTTTGGAGCCCTCTTGTTGAAGATTTCTCCATCCACATTCATCTAAGTTTCTTCCTATTCCAAGATCCATTCAAGATTGGTGTTGAAGATTTAATGCCATTGACTTGAGAAATCCTACATACAACTCTACATTCATTTGGAGCATCCATACTTGTGGATTCAAGGTTTCGAACCCTCCACAAGGATTTCAACATAGGCAAGGTGAATAGTTCCATTTATTTTATTTATATATTGCAATTTCAATTACATTTTAAGGTTGATTCCAAACTATGGTTTGACCAAGGAAACCCCCTCATCCAAAACACAAAAACCCTTTTTCTTGTAGGTATAGGTGTGAGGTGATGAATATCAATGCAAATCTGGATACCCTTTTCGGCAAACTTCTGAGATCTGTGAACAATTTTTTTGTTGGAGCTATTACAGGTCAATGTCACCTTTTAGTGGGGGTCAAGATTGTACCCTGGGGTAAGCTCTTACCTTGATATTGAGGTCAAGATCGAACTTGGTCCAAAAGACAAAAATTGTTTGGTTTTTCTTTGTCTTCGCATTTCCAGGCTAGAGCAGGTTGCAGAATCTCCCAAAACTATGCATAGACATCAGAAAATAGGATTTTCTAGATTTACCCTATTTTGAGGTTAGTACTTGTCTTCTATTCATTTAAATTTTCAAACACATGCTTTCTATAGTGAATTATAGGATTTTCTCCTTTCTTCATATTCTTCGTAGTTTGATTCATTTATGTATTGATCACTTCCTTGTGATTAATCAATTTGGTTCTCTCCTTTTGGGAATTTGGATTAGGGATAGATCCTATACTCCCCCATTCTACCGGCTTTCACAATACATATATACACATTCTTTATATCCCTCTACACAGTCCCAAATCCTAAAAGAGCATATAATGCATTCATATATCTACCATAGGAGAAAAGAAGCAGTACAATCGGTTGTGAACTCATGGCCTTGCAAAATCTCATCAAAATCTACTTGAAACAACAAAACTTGTCATTCTGGCACATAGGGCATAGATACAAACCAAAAATGAGGCAACCCGTACTCCTACAAAAATATCATTTGTGCCTTATCACCATGAAACTTGATGATACATCCACAAGTTAAGTTTTTTTTTCAAAATATTTGTCTTAGTATAAAAGTTGTCCAAAAAGTGGGACACATTATTGTTAGAAAGAAAAGATCACCAAGATAACTGAGAGGGGGGGGGGGGGTGAATCAGTTATCTAATAATTAAACCATTTATCTACTTCAATATCAACTTCAATAGCTTTAAACCATATAATCAATGCAGTAACCAACCATAGAAAGATAATCATACACAATGACACAATAACACAAGATATGTTAAATAGGGAACCTCTTGATCAAAGAGTAAACCCCAGTGGGAATGATGCCCACAAAATGATGCACTAATATGAAAGTTCCTTGTTAGAGGATGGACCCTGTTAGGAGTCTTATGAAATACATTCAGTACATATGAATCCCTATTAGGAGATTTTGAATCCCTATTAAAAGATTCTAACCCTGTTAGGAGTTATGGAAGACAGAAGGACCCACTGCCCAAACAGCTTCAAGGCAAGATCTCTGAACTCACTGTCCAAATGATCTTAGGATTATTCAATAGAATAATATGAAATATGTTACCTCCTTCAAACTGTGCCAAAACCACACTCTCTACTACACAAGATCACAAATCTAGATCTCTGTACTTTGCAAGTCTTCCTTCATCACTGAATTAGCTCTATTCTTCACCTCATGCATATATTCGCATCAAAACTTTCAAAATTTCATATCAAAACAATTACAATCCCTTCGTATAAAAAGGAAAACATTCCTTCCTTTATACCACACTCAAATAATTACAAATGAGTCAGCATCCAAATACAAAATAATAATTTCAACACGCTACATCAAAATTACATAAAACTATCAGCTTCCAGATACAATAACTTTTCAATCATGTGACCTCGAAGTTTGCACTATGAACCACATCACCACCAATGAGTCTCAAACTTCCCTTTAACTAAACAAAATCAGATTCCATCCTGGTTAGGAGATATCCTCCGATTACCAAAAATCGCTACTCAGGAACACTGCTAGAATTCTGCTTTCACCAAAATGCTTATAACTTTCATGAATAAGTGAATTTATTTTTGCGCTCTTAACCATAGGCTAATAACACACCAAAGAACATACCATCAACTTCACATAACTCAATTTGTAATATAACATGTGCGCAAAAGAAAACTGTGCCTGCTTCTCTGCTAAACTCCAGAATATCACTGTGTTGACATCAATGACAGTCATAGTCATGAATGCAACAACCATTGCTAGATAATGATTGCCAAAGGCTTCAGAATTCATTCCTAACAATCTCCCCCATTGCCATTGATGGCAACATAGATGAAAAACATCCAATGTTCCAAAAATCCAATCACTTCTACTCAACTTCTCTGCTGCTCTTCATTAATCAAATCTTGCTTCGTTTTCCTATTTAGTCTCTCAACAAATGTAGTTCCTCAATTTTTTTCATGATTCTCTCCCCCATTGACATCAATGATAGAAATTTCATCACTATGTCAAACAATAGCTCAATGTCAAAAGACACTATTCAAAAAATACATTCACAAGAGTCCTCATGACTTAGCTCAGATACACATACTCCCCCATAGAGGAAGTACCAACATCCAATCCAGAAAATAGATAGAGCCATATTCCACTAGATGGATGCAACCAACTACATCATTACTCAAAAGTAGGTTGGGGCATAACCCCAAGCATACCTCTTAGATACTCAAATGTATCCTTCGACAAGGGCTTAGTAAATATATCTGCTATATGCTCCTTTGTGCTAATGTACTCCAATCTGACTTTTTTATCTGCAACTTTCTCTCTTACAACATGATACTTGTTCTCTATATGCTTAGTTTTAGAATGTAATATAGGATTCTTAGACATACTAATGGTACTAGGGTTATCACAATGTATAACAACAGGCTCATCAAACTAAATTCCAATATCCTTCAACATTTGCTTCATCCAAATTATCTAGTTACAATTGTTTGTTGTTGCTACATACTCTGCTTCTGCTATACTTTGTGAGATACAATTCTACTTTTTGCTCAACCAAAAAACTAATCTTCCTCCAAGAAAAAAGGCTCCACCACTGGTGCTTTTCTTATCATCAACGCTGCCTCCCCAATCAGCATCAGTATATGCACATAGGGTAAAATCATCAGAAGTTTCATACCACAATCCATAGTCCATTGTGCCTCTAAGATATCTCAATATCGTCTTTACTGCTACATAATGTGACTCTCTAGGTTCAGCTTGAAATCTTGCTACCATTCCAACTAAATCTTGTATATCTGGTCTAGTGTGTGTCAAGTACTACAATCCACCAATCATGGATCTGTATTTCTTTTGCTAAACTATTGTTGTTTCATCTTTACTAGATAGTTTATGTCCTATAACCATAGGTGTTCCAACTAGTTTACAATTCTCCATACCAAATCTTTTCAACAAATCATTCAAGTACTTTGTCTGACTTACAAATATACCATCTTTATTTTGTGTTATCTATAATCCCAAAAAGTATTTCATTTCTCCAATCTTGCTTTGTTTCTAATTACTTCTCCTTATTCATTCATCTTGTTCTCGAATACCCATTTAGTTCCAATCACATTTTTATCTTTAGGTCTAGAGACCAATTCCCATGTCTTGTTCTTTTCAATCTGATCCAATTCTTCTTTCATAGCTTTAATCCAATGTTCATCTTCACAAGCTTCATTAGTAGACTTAGGTTCAATTTGAGAAATCAAACATAAATGTACCTTCTTTCTAGTCATAACTCCTCTGTCCAAACTTCTAATCACTTGTTCAATAGGATGATGTCTTGATATATACCTATTAGGTGTCATAGTCACTGATCTTTCTTCAACTATAGATTCTTCTCTAGATTCTTCTTTGTTTTCTTCAACATGAATTTCATTCAACAATTCACTGTCAGTCTCAAAAAATTGTTCAGTAGCTTCAACGTTAAGCTGAGGGTTAGTTCCTTCATTAGATTCATAATCAAGCATTTTTTCCTAAATTTTAAACTTCTCATCAACTTTTACATTTGCACTTTCAACAATAGTCTTAGTTCTCTTATTGTAACATCTATATGCTTTGATTTTCAAAGAATATCCAAGAAAAATTCCAGTATCACTTCTAGGATCAAAATTTCCTATATCATCATCTCTCTTAATATAACATTTGCTTCCAAAAATTCTAAAATACTTAACTGAGGGTGCATGTCCAAACCACAATTCATAAGGTGTCTTGTCTGTGTCTACTCTAATTTGTACTCTGTTCATTATATATACTGATGTATTCACTGCTTCTCTCTAAAATGTCTTTGCCAAATCACCTTCAAACAACATAGCTCTAGCTACTTCAGTCACTAATCTGTTCCTTCTTTCTGCAATACCATTTTGTTCAGGTGTTCTAGGGGCTGAAAACTATCTCTTAATACCATTTACTTCACAAAAAGTGTTAAACTCTTTAGATGTAAATTCTCCACCTCTATCAGATCTCAAACATTTAATCCTCATTCCTAATTCATTCCCAACTTTATTCTTCATGACCTTAAACTTATCAAATGCTTCAGATTTTTCTTTCAAAAATGCAATCCACATCATTCTTGTAAAATCATCAACAAGAATCATAAAATACCTTTCTCCATAGAATCCTCTAGTCCTAGTAGGACCGCTCAAGTCTATATGAACAATCTCCAACTTTTCTATAGATGTGAACTTCTTGCTAGGAAATGAACTCCTTTTTTGCTTAACCATCACACATTCCTTGCAAATCATGTTAGTAGGCTTCATAATCTTAGGTAAATCTCTTACTACAAGTGTAGAACTCACTTTCACAATATTATCAAAGTTTATATGACATAACCTTCTATGCCATAACCAACTGTCATCAATCTTAGTCATCAAACATGTCATCTCAGTAGGGTTCAGCTGAAATACATTACCTCTGGTTCTAGATCCTATTCCAATCAGATTTCCATCTTTATCCTTAATCACACAAGTTTCCTCAGTAAACAAAACTTGATATTTTCTTATCAACTAACTGTCCAACACTCAAAAGATTATGTTTCAATCCATCAACAAAGTAAAATTCATCAGTATTAGTCTTTCCATCAAGAGTAATAGATCCTATACCTTTAATCAAACAAGGTACATTGTCACCAACTCTAACAACTCCTCCATCATAATTGTTAAACTTTATGAACTTTACTTTATCACCAGTCATATGATGTGGACAACCACTATTTATAATCCAATCAGATTTCTTTTCAACTTGGGAAACTAAGGCTTTTTCTTCCTTAACATTAGATTCAAAATTTTCTTCCTTAATTGCTACAAATCCTATGTAATCAAAGTTATCATTATCACTGTCACTCAAATGTCTTTCAATTCCTGCTTCAATTTCTTCATCATTTGCATAATAACATTCTTTAGGTCTTCTAGGCTTGAAATTATTTCTATACTTCTTAACTCTCTTAGGACACTTAGATGCAAAATGACCATATTCTTGACATGTCCAACATTTAAAGATTTTCTTACCATTTGGTTCTCTTTTCACAAGTAAGGCAATACCTTCTTCAATCTTCTTATCTTCTTCAGATTTGGATCTACTACTACTGGCATAATCTCCATTCACACTTGTACTTCTAGACAAAGTAGGTCTAATGCTAAGAGCACTGAATACTATCTCCACTCTAGGTAGATCTCCTGATAATCTCAAATTCATCTCTACTGCTTCCAATCTTCCAAGAAGAGTCTCTCTTGAAAAGTTTGGTGTACAAGGTATCACTTGTTCAATCATTTGTGTAGTCTGCCTGAATACCGGTGTCAATGTTCTCATAATTTTCCATATTACTTCATTCTCTATCTTTTCACCTCCACAAGACTTTATTCCTGCAACAATTTCTGACATCCTACCAATATAGCTTCTAACAGATTCATCTTCCATCATTCTTATGTCTTCAAATGCACAAATCCAATTATGTAACCTAGCTTTCTTTGCATGTTCATCACCTTCAAAAGTAGAATGTAAAGCTTTCCAAATATCATAATATCTAGTTAAACCTTTTACCTGACTATATTCATTCTCTGGAAGTGCTAATAAAAGTGCTTCTCTTGCAAGTATGTTACACATGAATAAATCTACCTCATCTTTAGAACTTGTTTCAAGATTGTCTTCTTCAATTATAGTTCTCTCATTTTTTGTAATCAACCAATAACATGGTCCTAAACACAAGAGATGTGTCTTCATCTTTTCTTTCCAACTGTCAAAATTTACTCCATCAAACTTAGGGCTTTCTTTCTTGAAATTCACCATAGATCTCCTTAAGTTGTTAAACTTTCCTTTCAAGGACTTGTCACTCTGATACCAATTGTTAGAAAGCAAAGATCCCCAAGTTAACTGAGAGGGGGGGGGTGGATTAGTTATCTGATAATTAAACCATTTATCTACTTCAATATCAACTTCAACAGCTTTAAACCATATAATCAATGTAGTAACCAACCATAGAAAGATAATCATACACAATGACACAATAACACAAGATATGTTAACTAGGGAACCTCTTGATCAAAGAGTAAACCCCAGTGGGAATGATGCCCACAAAATGATGCACTAATATGAAAGTTCCTTGTTAGAGGATGGACCCTATTAGGAGTCTTATGAAATACATTTAGTACATATGAATCCCTGCTAGGAGATTTTGAATCCCTATTAAAAGATTCTAACCCTGTTAGGAGTTATGGAAGATAGAAGGACCCACTGCCCAAACAGCTTCAAGGCAAGATCTCTAAACTCACTGTCCAACAGATCTTAGGATTATTCAAAAAAATAATATGAAATATGTTACCTCCTTCACACTATGCCAAAACCACACTCTCTGCTACACAAGATCACAAATCCAAATCTCTGTACTTCACAAGTCTTCCTTCATCACTGAATTAGCTCTATTCTTCACCTCATGCATATATTTGCATCACAACTTTCACAATTTCATATCAAAACTATTAAAATCCCTTCTTAAAACAAGGAAAACATTCCTTCCTTTATACCACACTCAAATAATTACAAATGAGTCGGCATCCAAATTCAAAATAATAATTTCAACATGCTACATCAAAATTACATAAAACTGTCAGCTTCTAGATACAATAACTTTCCAATCGTGTGATCTCAAAGTTTACGTTGTGAACCACATCACCACCAATGAGTCTCAAACTTCCCTTTAACTGTTTAGAATTAGATTCCATCCAAGTTAGGAGATATCCTCCGATTACCAAAACCGCTACTCAGGAACACTGCCAGAATTCTGCTTTCACCAAAATGCTTATAACTTTCATGAATAAGTGAATTTATTTTTGCACTCTTAAACATAGGCTAATAACACACCAAAGAACATACCATCAACTTCACATAACTCAATTTGCAATATAACATGTGTGCAAAACAAAATTGTGCCTACTTCTCTGCTAAACTCTAGAATATCATTGTGTTGACATCAATGACAATCATAGTCATGAATGAAACAACCACTGCTACAGAATGACTACCAAAGGCTTCAGCATTCATTCCTGACAAGTATTATGGGATCACCCTCATACTTGAACATGTTTTTTTCCATGAGATCCTACAGGTTTCAATAATTCTTATACTTAATTTTTCTTAGAATTTCTAGATGAATGAAAGAAACCACTGATGGACACAGATGAATTCACCAATAGCGACCACATGGTTTTTTGAATTTCAAGGGTCCATATCGCCAAAAATATTAAAATTTTTTTTTAGGACAAGCCCAATTCACCTCTAAATATTATTAAATGGTAATATTGATTCCATATTTGCCTTCAAAATTGAAACTGCACCACCACAATCATGCCCAAGTTTGAAAAAAATTTATCTCCCAATTGTAGAATGGCATGTAATTCACCAAATTTTATTTGACATAAATACATGAGAAGGTGATATTTTACACCTTTTTCTTAGTTTAGTATGCACTTACACACCTGCTCTTGACACAAGTTGCTCAGGAAACACAAGTTGCTCAGGAATTGCTTAGATGTTGAGTCACTCACAGACCCTATGAAAGCTTAACAGTAAGTGAATACAAAGGTTCTAAAATTGTTGTTGGTGTTTGTCATTTTGAGTTGTTGGTGTTTTTCATTTTGATTTCATAATTTTCTTGTAGCTTACCTATTAGGACTTTTTTCCATTTTTATTTGTTATTGTTTACTTGGTATGCATTGTTACAAGATAATTTATCTTTCTTATTTTCCCTTTTTGATCTGTTATTGTATTTCATAGGAATCAGATACCTTCTTGTAGATTTTTTTACTAAGAGATGTTGATTAGTAGGACTCTTAAAGCTATCCAATGGAGGCCTCAAAATGTGAAAAAAAATATATAATGAACCATACTTCCATAGTCCATTAGATGGAGCTACAACATCAACACTTTCACCCAATGCATTAATTGATATAGATGCCTTTTTCATAGAGAATGTTCCAATGGATACCTAATGTAATCAGACATAAAATAATTAACTTGGTTGACAATGTTGGTGATGCTATTGTTGAAAAGGTCACTTATGTTAGCAATGTTGGTGAGATTATTTCTAATTAAGATTGCAAAGCCACGTGATTGGTTCCGGCACTTTGCTCCTATTGGTGGATTGATGCAAAGGTGGTTATCCCCTTTTGAATTCTTGATTTCCATGTGGCAAGGGCTTGTTGAGGGAATATTGGATAGTTAATTAAATCAAATATATTAATATCTCTAGCCATGTGATGGGATTTTTTCTCTTTATTTAATTAAATAGATATGACATTAATTGCTAAATACTATTGATGAATTATGTAATTAAATTGATTGAACTTTAATCACATAATTAGGGTTTAAGGTTCCTTTATTTTTTGGATCAATTTATTAAAAATTAATGATTTGATATAAATACTGACCATTTTTGGCTAATTATAATTTCTTGTCTTTGAACCGATGTGCAGGAAACACATTGATTCAAAGAACATCTGATATGCCCCTGATTCTTGAATTGGTCTGATAGGATGATGATCACTAATGCCTAATTAGGTGAGCTAATAATTGGATTAAATAATCAGTGAATACATTGATATAGATTTTGATGAAATCAATCATAATAGGCTGATATGCGGTATGATATTGTTTTTTATTAAGTAAAATGGATTTTTATGGGTACCTGAAAATTGGAACAAGTTAAGATATTACAATAATATCCACAACAACAAAATAAGAAACCAGCTGAAAAGGCCAACAAAAGGGCCAGCTACAAAAGATAGAAAAAATGAACTAGCATAGGGAGAAACATAAAAAACAAAAAAAGGAACATGTCAAGACATCTTCTCAAGAATATTGGTATCTTGAACCTCTAGATGTTCAATTTTATCACCCACATCTTTCATTTGGGTGAGCTCCTCTAAGGAAATAGTGGCATTCCTTTTCCTAGTACTAGACCTGGTGTGAATGCTCATACCCTAGCCTGGGGTGGTGTTTTTCTCCTTAGTGGTGTTCTCCTCATCTTTTTCATAGGGGGTGGCTTCCATATTGTTGATAAGGATCTTAATATGCTCATTAGAGGCCTTGAGGATATTGAAACTTTGCTCAGTAATGCCCTTGAGGTTATTCTCAAAACTAGAAACCTTGTTCTCCATCTCTAGCATGCGAGACTCAAGATTGTAAAAATTGACCACATTGAGGAGGGGGTCAAAGGTACACATATCCCTATCCACTTTATCATTCCTCTTCTTATCCACAACACCCATCCTAGATTTCAAATCAACCACTTCAAAGAAGAGCCATTTGATAGACCTATAGTTGTCTAGCATGATGTTCTTGGCATTATTGAGTAGGTTAAAGTCAAATTCCCTAGTAGATTCTCTCAGGATAACCATAGAGGGGTCTATGAGCTTAGAGGTCTCAATTTTGCCTCTTTCCCCTCTAGGAACCATAGGACTAATCACTTCTTTGGTAATTCCTAGTTAAGCAGTGCGGCAATTGAAAAGCTTCCACACCATGCCTTTCCCTTTGGTATCTAGATGGGGTTTTGGCATAGTCCCAGGGCGAGAGAACTAAGAGGAAATATCTTCCTCAAGGGTATTCTTCTTCCCAACAACTGGGGAACCAACAGGGGTAATCTCATGGGATTCAAGGAGGGAGCAATTACCCTTACCATCTTCTTTAAAATCAATAGAGAGCTAGGGTGACTTGTTCAATTTAGTCTTCTTGGAATGCTTGGGAGATTTTTTGGTTATATTCTTCTTTCCTTTCCCTCATGGCTCTTCCTCCTTGGTTTCCATATCTTCCTCATCCTCATTATAATCCTCATCCGAGGATATGGAAATTCTAGTCTATTTTTTAGGGGAAGGACCCATGGCATCTTTTTAACCCTCTACATACATTTCCATTTTTTGGAAGAAGAACCAGAGGCCCCTTTCTTAAACTCCTCCTTCACCAGATCTTTAGAATGTAAACTAGTATTATCCTCAATTCCAAAGGGCTCATAGTTAGACCATGACTCCCCCTCCTTGGGCCTCTTGGCCGTAATAGACTTACTCACCATTTTCAGTTTGAAATATTCATAAATAAGTAGCAATAAACCCTCATGGAAAGTAGCGTTAGCATTAGCTTTACTCCTAAAACCATTGACATTTTCATTAATGTAATAATATAAGTAAAAGGGGATGGACACCATCTTACCATGTTTGAAGTGGTTAAGCAGAACAAAATGGTAAGTATGAATTTTGGAGAATTTGGATTCCTATGTGATGTAGTAAATGATGGTCTGAAGCATGAACATCCATAATTTATTTATGCCTTTGAGGTGGTAGTAGGTTCCCAAGTTTGAGAGAGAATGCTTCTCTTCTAGGTCCTTGGGGAATTCATTAACCATAGGGTCCGAAATCTTGCGAACCCTATAGAAATTATTCCCTATAATAGGGATACCAGTGACCATGGAAATAACTTCCTCAGTAACAATAAATTGGAATCCATTGATTTGAATGCTACCTTCATTCTAGTTCTCTAGGAACATATTGGTGACCTCATGGTTTCCTCCATGCAATATCTCCATAAAAGGCGTAATACCACCCATCTATAAGATATCCCAAATGACCCTTCTTTTCTTCCACTTATTGCAATCTAAGGGTTCCCTCCTAATTCTTTGAACTCCCATAGTAAGAAACTATTTGAAACAAGGGTTTCTCTTCAGATAGCTTTGGACACAATAGAAAAAAGGATCACTTCTATTACACTTGCATAGACTACACCACTTAGAAATAAAATGAACATTAAGGAAAGAGTTTTTGGCTCTCATAAGAACCCAAAAGCATGCAGAGTTAAACTCTCATAATTGTGGGTAGTAAAATCACCGTACTTCCCATGCTTTGAAAAACTCATTGGAAAATGTGGATTAAATGTCATTATTTCCATATATAGTTCTTTCTCTACCATGAATTTTATCCCATGTAATCAACTCGATCACCTTCTGTGAGATGTCCTTTCCATTATGCCACCTCACCAAATCTTTCTATCGAACAACCAAATTAGACATAACATCAACCACTTGGTTTGCTTCTTTGAATACATGAGAAATATGAACCTTATCGAAGGAATTAAGAATTCTCTGAGCCTCCAAAATTATGTTCTCAATAGTCGACAAAGGGGAGGATCCTTTCAAACATCTAATAGTATTATTAGAGTCACCTTCAAGCCATAGTATTTGATCCCCACATTATGAGCTAGCTTCATGACCTAGAGGGAAGCCATGACTTTAATAAAATGATTAGTTTGGGTACCAAGAGGGAGAGAAACTACAAAGATACAGGCACCATGGTGGTTTCTTATCACTCCTCCATTGCCAATTGGACCGAGATTATCTTTGGCTTCTCCATAAAAGTTATCCTTGAATCATCCCTCAAGGGAAAGAGCTTAGTGCAATTGTCTCTTTGATGATCAATCTGAATGGGAAGGAGATCCATGCAAATACCTAAAAAAAGATTAGTACCACAACTAACAGAGAATTTTTCAAAGAGAGCATGAATAATTTTAGAAGAAACCACTTTTGAAGGAGCCTGAAGATCTCTAAAAATTCTATTATTGTTCTCCTTCCAAATTCTCCAGTAGAGATGGTGAAAGGCCCAAGACTAGCATTTCTTGATAGAAGGAGAGGTGGGGAAAGGGGAAGCCCACTAGGAGAAACAATCAAGGATAATCAAAGGGAAAACCCAGGTTTGACCATAAGAGGAAAGGAGGGTAAACAAAACATCCATCACAAAGGGATAGTGGATAAAGATATGCTACAAAGACTCGACATCAGACCTACAAAGGACACACATATTAGGCAAGGGAATGCCCCTCTTAACAAGGTTATTGACAGTAAGGATACAGTTCTGCAGAGCCATCCAAAAAAAGATGTTGATCTTAGGGATTAAATTGGGAAACTAGGCTTTGGCCCAAAAAGGAGGGGGGAAGGGTGGGGAAGAGCCAGAATGCCTGAAGTGATAGAAAAAGTCCCATTGGGGAGGCTTCCCAAACTAAAGTATCTAGGGACTAAGAAAGAGACAAAGCTGAGAGGGACCTCATGAGGGGTTCCAGATCCAACGAAATATAACATAGATTTACCCAATCATTACCAGCTCTATAGTTACAAACTTGAGAACCAAAAAAAAAAGAAACCTCCACCAATTTTTTGAAAGGCTCCACATTAACTAGAATTGTGAAGTGGAGCCAATTGTCATTCCATAAGATAATATTATTTCCATTCCCCACTTTCCATTTGGCCCAAGAGGAAGTAATCTCTCTAGCCTTGAGGATACCATTCCATATGAAGAATCCCTTAGGAATTTCATTGAATAATAAGAGGTTTTTCAAATAATTATTGGAGTGGAGGCATTTAGCAACAAGAATGTCATACCAATCTCAAATATCCTGAAAGATACACCACACTTGTTTGGCTTGAAGTGCTCGATTGAAGGTCCTGAAACTCCTCAGGCCAAGACCACCAAGATGCTTTGGAGTAAAAACCTTATCCCAATAAATTAGATGGAGATTCTTTTGGTCTGCCACCCTAGACCAAAGAAATATTTTCTAAATCTTCTCCATTGCATCAACAAATTTGGCAAGAATCGAGAAGAGGCTCAGAGCATAGGTAGGAAGTTTTTGGAGAGTAGATTTCAAAAACTGAATCTTACCAGCCTAGCTAAGAAGCACCCCCTTCCAACTAGCCAACTTCCTATTAAATCTATCAATTAAACTTTTCCAAATGGACTTAAGAGGTTTCAAACCCAAGGGAAGACCCACCCAAAAAGTTCAAAGGGAAGGAATCTAATCTGCAACACAATATCTCAATGATCTTAAGTTTTCTATTAAGGGGGATGTTGATAAAGAATATCAAGATATTTTTCCAGTTAATAAGTTGACCAGTAGAATTCATATAGCTATTCAGAACTCTTTTCATACCTTTAAGTTCTTTGATATATGCCTCTCCCCCTAGAATAGTTTCCTCAATGAATTGTTGATGAGAGAATTTGGAATTCTCTAAGGATGGGTTTATCCCCTGCAAAGCCCCAGGGGTATTTTTTTCTAAAATGAGTCTCCCTAGGCATTCAACCACTATAATGAAGAGGACAGGGGATAGGGGGTAATCCTTTCTGAGGCCTCTAGAGGGTTTGAAGAAAGTTGATGAAGACCCATTGATCAACACCATCAAAGATGGGGAGGAAACCAACTAATGGATGATACTACAAGAGCCATGATTAAAGCTAAAAGCTTTCAAGATATTCATCAAAAGATGCCAATCCACCCGATCATAAGCTTTGGAGAGATCAAGCTTAGGGAATAACCTTTCTTTATTAGTTGAATCCATGGAATGTATGACCTCATGAACAATGATGATAGAGTCAAGGATCTGTCTACCCAAGACACAGGCAGATTTTTGACAAGAGATAAGAAAAGGAAGCATCTTGAGAAGTATCAAAGTAAGAACCTTTGAAATGATCTTATAAAAGGAGTTACATGAATTGATGGGTCTAAAGTTCTCCATAGCCTCTGCACTAGGAAATTTGGGAATGAGAACTAGGAAGGTAGCATCCAGCTCCTTCAAAATATTCCTAGAGCCAAAGAACTCCTAAACAGCTTGCACCACATCCCTCTTAACAATGTCCCAGAAAAAATGAAAAAATAACATGGGGAAACTATCAAGGCCAAACACTTTATCCCCTGATGTGGATTGCACAACTTTGAAGACTTCCCCCTTCTTAGGGATGGAGAAAAGAGCTTTATTTTGGTATTTAGAGATAACTATAGGGATTTTATCCATAATCTTGGTTTGATAGTCTAAAGAGAGGTGGTGGTCTTTAGATAAGAGAGAGGAGAAAAAGGCCACAACTTCATTAGCTATGTCCTTATCCTCTAAAAGAATCTGATTCTCCCATTTGAGTTTTTTTATTTTGTTAACTACCATGTGTTTCATACTAGAGAGATGGAAGAACCTTGTATTCTTGTCCCCTTCCTTCAATCAGATGGATCTAGATCTTTGTTTCCAGTATAGTTCCTATTTTCCAATCACATTATGATAATTAGAGAGTAAGGCTTTCTCTTTTTCTAGGTGATCATAATCATATCCCAAGCTCTAGATCTCCCCTTGAATAAGATTAAGATCCATAAGAATCTCATCTTTGGAAGAAAAGATATTGCCAAATTCATTCATGTTCCAAATCTTAATGTTATTCTTAACATTCCTAAGTTTATCAGAAATTCTAAACAGAGCCATCAATATGGATATCCCACCATTCCTTCACCTTATTTCTTAGGTTCAGGTGGGTAGTTCATATCTTTTCAAATCTGAAGGGAAAGCTTCTCTTAACAGTGAGGGGGTCAAGAATAAGAGAAATGGGGGAATGATCTGAACCAATTCTAGCAAAGGTTAAAAGATTGCTAGAAAAGACACGAAGCCAATCAGGGGTAATAAGGGCATGATCAAGGCTTACCTAAATGAAATCTTTTTCAATTCTTCTGTTAGACCAAGTGTAATATACCCTATGGAGGTCAAAGTCTAAGAGGTCTTGATCATTGATAAAGTCCATAAGGTCCATTGTGCTATTCAAGTCTGGAATACTCCCACCTAGCGTTTCCCCTTCTTTGAGAGGAGTATTGAAATCTCCCATAATAATTCCTCTAGAAGATTGGAAGGGAGAGGAGATAGTCCCGATCCTCTCCCAGTACTTGGTTCTAGCCTTTTTGGAGTTAGGAGCAAAAACATTCAAAATAAACCAACTATCAAAATCACAATTACTAGTGAATTTCATCAACAGAAGATTACCTTCCTCATGAATAACTTCCCCCTTGAAGATGGCAGAATTCCAAACTATAGAAAGCCCTCCAGAGGCCGCATTCGAGTTGGTCCCCACAATCTCCATGGACTTCAAAAGTTTGATAGTTTCAACTTTCTCTTTATTCATCTTAGCTTCCTGGATCATCAGAATATATGACCTATGATCTCTAATCATAATCCTAATAATATCTTTCTTATGTGGTCCATTCAGACCATGAATATTCAATGCAATAATCTTCATTTCTTCTTGTTGGAGAAAGCTTCACAGAAGGTAAGTTGGATCCCATTTGGGATATTCGTACTATCTTCTTCATCTTTGATTTGGTAGTTTTTTCCTTCCCAAAGTTCTGGGTTTGGCTCCCACATTGAAGTTTTTTTTAACTTTGTGTTGCCGCTAATCATCAGAATATCCTATATGAGATTGTTAATAAAAGATCACATAACCAATTTTATATGGGTTATGATGAAATTGATTACCAGCCAGAAGAAGACTAAAGATGGAGATGCTGATAAGAATGAGTAACCAATTTGATATCCAATGGGTCATGATGAAATTTAGTACCATTAGATTGATATTGAATATACTGATGCCAATGAGAATGAGTAATTTTATATGGGTCATGATGAAATCACTTGCTTCAAAATATTTTGATTGAGACAATCAACTTGATATGGATCCTTGTGAAGTTGATTATTTGATGGTGATGAAGACACTATCAATTTGATATGATTCTTGATGAAATTTATATGCTCCTATTGATTCAATGATGATGATGGTGACATTGTCGATTTGATATAGTTCTTGATGAAATTGACATGTCTTTGGTGATATGATTCAATTTGATCCAATCTGATCTTTGATTCAATTGATAACAAGATTCATTTTGATGTTGAAGACTTGATTGCTAAAGAAGATTTGATGAATTTAACCAATGAAATTTGATGTTTGATTTGATCTAATATTCTAATTTTGATTTGATCCAATTAAAATGATGACATTTTGATTATGAGATCTGCCCCAGATGCATGAATGTACTTATTATTGATGTTTTTTTCTATTTTTGAATATGATCTATAAATATTTTTATTTTGATCTCGACAATGATTTTGTGAAGATTTTTTACGAGTCACAATATGTCAAAATTTGATTTGGTTGACAAATGAAGGGGATTGATGATTTCAATGAAGAAGATCTTTATGGTTTGATGATTTGATTGATGATATAATTTGATGACAATATTTGATACTTTGGATTATTTCAATGGTCTAATTTTGATAATAATGTGATTATGATCTTGACTCACATGTGAAAATGTTATGACTATGTCCCCTTGGGATTGAAATCAAAATGTGATGATGAGATATTTGGAGGATTTTGGATGATGTTGAATCATTTTGAATGATGTTGAATAATTTTAATTTAGCTCCTAATAATGATGTCTAAATATTTTGATCAGAAATGATGTTTCAAAATTGATATGCAATGCAAGTATGTATGATGTTGTTAATATCTTTTTGATGGATTAATGATGATACTCGATCATATAGGAAATAGATTTCATGATGATGTAAACATGTCTCTTTTACAAATTGAGATAATCTTGTTGTTTCTATTTGATCAAGTAAAATGAATGCAACACCTATATAATTCTATCATGCTATGAAAACTTCCATGATTGTCAATCTTTTGATCTTTCTTTTATGCTATATCTCATCATTGAGCTTTTATGGATCACCAGCGAGTACAATCACCACTGGTATGATAACCCTCCCAATAGTTGATCTTAAAATATCCGAACCATAGATAAGAAACAATAAAATAATCCTTATGGTTGCTCCTAAATATTGTCGTGGCTTCAAATATTTTCCAAATTATCTCCACAATAGATAATATATCTAGCATAAAGAATGATAAAATATGAGGCTTTCCTTCAAATCCATAGACTAGATAATGTATGTGTACTTTTCAGCAAGATACCAATCAACCTAATTGTGATCAATGATGACCTTAATCTCCTTCTCCAATCCTCATGGTCTCAAAAATATTATAATCATGGGAGATAATCTTGATGAATTGTGACCTATAATTTCATATAATGTTTTAGCAAAGAATTCTTCATAGTGTTAATACTTTAAGCATAGTTATATTTCTTATGCCAAGTATTGGTCCATAATTATATTTTCTTAGGATTTCCAAACTTGTCTATTGGCTCAATATGGAGGTCAGGAATCCATACATTGTTCTTATGGCCTTTCCACAATAATATATGTAATAATAATGAATACCATTTAAAACTCCCTATAGACTTGTTCACTTTAATCTCCCACAAAACCGTGTGGATATTATCTACAACAAATTGGGCATAATCAAAGAGTCCATTATTGTTGGGATCTTGAATGTCACAAACTAGGATAGTCATTTCTTTTGGCATCATTTCATCATAAGTATAACCCGTCACCTGACTTACCCCATAATAGATCACCTAAAATTACTTAAAGAACAAATCAACATTGTATGGAGGAAACTCAAAGCCTACAAATTTATGAAGATTACCATCAACCCTAGCATTATGCATAGGAAACTATCTTCTTATATACGTACCTTATACATTATAATATTCTTCCTTTAACATCTACACGTTGATTTTCATGTCAAACACTTCACAAACTAATGCTTTATTTATTTGCAATAGAGATCCTACTTTTTTCCTAATGCACCTAGTGAATTCATCATAATAGGTGGCTAAAACATTAATCAAATATACTTTAAAAAAATATTATGTACAACCAATCTATCCATTCACAACCTCCACAAATTTGACTCAAACTGTGGGTTCTCTGATCTAGCCTAAAATATTGTGACTCCTAACCTTTATGTGGGTTTCATTGGCATCTTTTCTTTTCTCAACAACATTAGGGATATTTACCGCAATATTTTTCCTACCTACAAAATTAGGGGGTAGTGCAATTATGTCATGACATAAATGCTACCTTGTTTGCCTCTTATAAGTAGGTTCATCCTCTATATACTTTTGTCTCTTTGACAAACTAGCCATTGCTATAAACAAATAAAACCCCTAATTTCTATATTATCAAATCTAACTCTCCCCTTTAAATCCTTTCAAATTGACACTTTCTTAGGAAATTAAAACTTCAAGAGAGTTTTTCTTTTACTTACTAATTTTAGTATATCTCAGTTGATTAATTGGGAATTCTTTGTAACTAGCTGCAAGTTCATTGGCAATCCATCACTCAGCTTCTTCAATTCACTTCAATTTTTTAAAATGGAGAGAAATTAATTCTGATTCACTTTTATTTCCTTATCTTTTCCAACTTTAAATAGAAAAAAATGGCTCGTTCAACTCATTTTTAAATCTAGGTAACCATTGGTGCAAAAATATCAACAATGCACATTGAGATTCAAAATTGGCTTTGTAGCACTCCAATGATCTCATAAAACAATCACCATGTCAAAAAATTTTGGTGCATTGGAAGAAATGAATCCTTCCAATGTGCCAATGATTTGTATTTTCCATCATTAATGTATCCACATTAGACATGCTAGCATTTTGGAACAAAAAAGTCTTCCAATGCACCAACAAGTGGCCACCCCATCTTATGGAATCATCCATGTAGGATATGATATGCACACACCACATTGGACTCATTAGCATGCTAGAAAAAAGGAAACCTTCCAACACACTAGCAAGTGGCCATCCTATCATCAAAATTGAGTATTATGAATTCACTCGCCAATGCACTGGAAGAAAAGCTTTGTTCCAACATGCCAAAGAGATCATGGTATATGCTAACTCAGCACACCACACAAGCACAACATATCAATGTCCCAATGTGCTGAGACACAAATTTGTCCCAACATGCCAACAAGATGACAAAAAGGAAATTAAAAGCCACTTTTTTGCATGTATAATTCAATTTTTAAGTTACATGCCAAGGGGACATCAGTAGGGGTATAAAACATAACAATATTAATGGATTGTGTAATTAAATAGGTAACATGTGTCTCAATTCTAGTGACTTTGAGAAGGAAATTGGTTTCGTTAGAATTTCCTCTAGAATTGAACCTATCATTGATATCATATTATCTGATGGTGCAAATATCTTCATTGTGGTGGAGAAATTAATCTAGCAAAATTGGGCCCACCACTGATCTTGTGAAATTGTAAAACCTTTTTAAGTGTACTCGAGCCCACTACTCATTTTGAAAAATTGTGAAATATTTGGGTGGCTGAAAACATAAAAGTTGTGGATGCATTGGGGCAATAAAATAGTGAAACTTGTCAAATTGGTTACTTCATACATTGATTCTATGAAATTAGGGCATATGTCAATTAACTTTCAAAAACTCAGGCTCACCATTCAATTGGTGAAAGTGAAACCTTTATGACAAGCTGGATCAAATGACATTGCATGGCATAAAGGCACCGTGTGAAAAATAGAAATCTAAACAAGTTTATCAACTATCAATAAATTTCTGCAATAATATTCCTGAAATATTATCATGGATTGAGGAAATCTATTGTCACTAAATTCAAATAAGTTTTTGATGCAAGCACTATGTAAAATGACAAAATCATTGCAAGTAATTGATCAAACCAAAGCTGCTATGTAAAACTGTAAAATCAATGTGAGACATTGATCAAACTAAAGGTGATGATTTTCACACACTTTCGTTGCAGAATGATATTGCAAAACTATGAACTAGGAACATGTTTTCATTATAGAAATGAGTAAATCAGTCAAATCAAATAGCATTGTCATCACATCAACTAATTTTATTAACATTTGATTTGTGTAGCATTATTAGCTTGAGGTTTAAACAATTTGAATTTACACACTTACTCAGATGTACAACTTTAATAAATAGAAAATATTTGGCTCTTGATTACTTGTGTGTGAACTTAATGGCTTTTGGATATAAAGCCTTTAGGGTTTCAATTTCCAAATCAAGTAAAAATAGATAGTTATAACTTATAGTGGTGATTGCTGCTATAATTAAAATATCATCCAACTTCTCCCTTCGCACTACAAAAAAAATGGAACCTTTTTGGGGGGAGGATAGTCCCAATAGATAGAGAAACATTTTCTTCTTTGAGGAGGATGAGTTCATCCATAATGTTTTAATCATCCTAGATCATGACTATCTTGTGGCAAAGTTCCATTACATAATAAATGTGGAAATTGCATCACTCTTCTTCGCATGGTGTTTGAAATTAGGCACGATGGTAGAGGCACAGTGGCTCATGACTTATTGTGCTCTTAAAGAATAGAGAGATTACTTGGAAAATATCCTAGTCAAGGTACTAATGGGATGGGCTTGTCGGCCCGTGATGACAACTAATTCCAAATTGGTGAAGGGTACCCCTTTATTCATCCTTTTCTTGTTTGGAATGTGTATGAGAATCCTGAAGTGTGTAGAGAGAATGTATAAAGGCCTCAATTCCATTTAGGATTACCTTTTCAAAAATGAGTCAAAACATTAACGAATCCATCCAAAGGGAAGTACAAAGTTGAAGGCAAAAAGGGTCAACTCTAGCATTGAGTGGTGACCGAAGCAAGAATAATAATGTTGTCTTCATTGGATTATCGTCTATGTTTTGATGTATGGTTTAGGTGTGGACTCAAATTTCTTTGGGATGGGGGTACTAGTTGTGGAAATTGGTTCTAGTGTAAGAGTACAAACCTGTATCACACTTTTATAACTTGGAAAAGGTCAACAATTCACAAACTATTCAACTTTAACGACACAAATGTGGCATTTGTGTTTAGTATTTGAAGATGATGTAAACTGATGAAATGTGTAAATTTGGATAAAGTTTATTCCTACAACTCTTTTTTTAAAAAATGAACAATAATTGACACAATTTTTAAATTTTTGAAGTCCATTTTTCAGTTGCTAAAAAATTCTAAAAATCTAGGGTCTAGTTCCCTCCAAACAAGTATATACAAATAATCTTTTTTTCCTTTGATTTCAAAATATGTTATAGATGACATGTATAGCTAGTGTAGAAAAGATGAAAGATTGATTTTTATGTATATTTTCTCTGATATAACTACTCAAAGTCAAACTTATCAGAAATTGACAGTTTTCATCTCCCATCAAATTTCTCCTATCAAATATACACCATTCAGAAAAAAAATTACATATTCTTGAAGAGGACTCTCTCCTCTAGTGTTAAATATAAATTTAAATTTTTTTTTATATAATTTACTATTTTTTTTTCTTTATTTGAAGCAACATCTTGTCAAATGTTAAAATACCTACTTGTAGTATTTTGAAATTATAATATATTAGATCTAATAAAAATACTATAAAACTTATATGACAATAATCTTGATTTTGAGCTCTACAAAAGAGTATTTTTATATTTTTTTAGAAATATCATTAAGAAGAGCATGAGTTATTGAAATGTCACTTTTATGAAATAATTGTATTTATTTGGTAATTGGACCCAAATTGGTATAAAATATACATTTAATAGATCTTTCCAATTGGAAAATTTGAAGCACTTATCTAATGAATCTAACTAGACCATATGTTTGAAAAATATTAACTTTTAGTTAGAAATACTCAAATTCAGTTGTATTGATAAGTTAGCCTGAAACGTGATACAACTTTGTACTTTTACCCTCTAGGTGGTAAAACTAGTAATTGGAGAAAAATTCTATTTTGTGTAATGTTATGTACACTATATCAACCAACAAAATTGTTACACATTTTAATATTTATATAATTCCCCATTAAAATGACTTCAGTTTTTTTTATGATAGTGTAAATCACCAATAAAAATAACCATTCACATTAAAACATGTCTAGATCACCAAATTATTTGTTACATTTATTTGAATACATGGAAAAATCACTAACACTATTATGTTTCTTCAGTTCACGGAAAAAAATCTATTTGCCAACATTTTCCACTAATTTTTGGTGATTACAAATGATTTGCCAACCACAATAACACTGCATTTGCACAGAAAACCAAAAAATTTCTTGTATTATTACATTTGATTTCTACAAGTACCAAAAAAATGCTATTATTTTTCCACTTTTCTAGAGGGTAGGGGTGGGGGGTAGGGATTCTTAAAGTTATCTCTTCCCCCCTTAGCTATCCTTTTAGACCCACCAAACTCAAGCAATAAGAAATATCTTAAAAACCCCATATTAAAGTCCCTCCATAGCTCCCTTGAAAGCCCTACCCACATTACTATAGAGGTAGGGTCAGTTGACAGAAAATGGGAATCACAAGCCCAAAGCAAGAAAAAAGGAAAAGCCTTGGTAGAAAACCAAGTTTACAATACAAGAAACAAACTCTAATATTGAGGCTACTGAGAAAATTGATACCTGCAAAAGGTCCAGTAGGCTTGCTACTTGTCGTATGGGAAAATGGAAAAAGAATATTATGGAATCAAAGATGAGGAAGAGGAAGGGAATGAAAGTGAGGAGAAAGAAGATAAAGGAAAAGGGGTGGGAACTAAAAATAAAAAATATATGGAGATGGGAGATAGTTTGGAGACTGCAAATAGTTCTTCTCATGTTTTGAAAAGCACCAAAAGAGGCCTATCAACTTTACAAATGAAATGATGTCAAAGGAAGTTGGTTCAAACCAACCCATTCCTATTAGGATCTGCAGAGAAAATTATTTGGGGTCCCTTGATAAATATGTTGTCATGGTGGATGAGCTTGAGAAGACTAAGCTTGGAGTTTGAAAACTTGAAAGGAAAATTGGGAATATTTCCTACTTTTCCATGTGCATGATGCATAGTTTAGTCATTTCTCTATGTCTAAGTGCGCAATGAAGTTCTAAGAGATGATGATAGTGATGAAAGTCCAATTAAAAGGAGCTATTTAAGTTCCTCATAGAGGACTAGTGTGCTACGTTGCATCAAGTGAGATGAAATTTTAAAGGAGCTCAATAGGGACAATGACCCTTTTGTTGTTTATTTTATTTTTTATTAATTGTCATTGTGGGCATAGTAGGAAACTTTGATTAATATTTTTATGTTTTTTTAATTTTGATACTGATAGTATTATTTTTATGCTTATTACTAGGGATGGCCCCAGGTGGCCCTATTATCATACTTTTAGTAGTTTAGATCATACACTGGATAGGAATTCTAGAGAATTTTATTTATTTTTGATGATTTGGATGTTCATTATATTTTGATATTTTTATGTTAGTAGTTAGTGATTAACATGCTATTAATGTGTTGCTACTTTCCATCTATTGAGTGGGTTCCCTCTAGGTTATTGTATTAATGGGACAACACCCTTACTTCTACCACTTTTAACATCAAAAAAATGATTATGATTTTACTATAAAATAGATAATTTTTTATGTATTTATGAGATCACTATGTGGAGGGAGAGTACTATATGAGAGAGTGATGGTCATGGTTTTGTTAAAAGTAGTTCAAGTCATTTTGAAAGGATGCTTTGAGCTTTATTAAGACATTCATTATTAGTTATTTTGTATTCAATTCAAGCATCTATTAGATTAGTCTTATTATCATTGTGTTGGTTAACAGTTTGTCCTCTCTTAAGATTTTCAATCTTTGACTCTCTATACACCCAAAGTGAGAGAACAAAAGGATGTCCACCAACAAATGGGTCAGTGTAAGTCTTCTATCACTGCCCTCTAAATTGACAAGTACAGCTCCATGATTGTGTATGATATGCAATGAATATGTTTTATCTTGACCACCAGGCTGTCTCTTATGTGTTTTTAACCAAATTTCTTGTAGACACAAACAACTTAGGCAAGGATATATGAAGATAATCTACAACACCCAATACAATGTTGACCATGTATCATCACATGATTTTGACATCTAACTAATTCTATCCTACTCTATATGAAAACAGGTTCTACTTGGTGAATAGAAACAGACTTATATCATGAGTGGTAAATAGAATCATCGGTACTGCAATTACTTAGCAAGAAATAGAATTCAGGAAGACATCACAGTATCAGAATATAAATGTGCTTTCCATTAAAAAATGCAACTAAAATGATGAATGAATGGACAAAGAGTTATACACAAAAAGTGAATAGAATCACTCCCACTACACTTCTTAACATGAAGTAGAATCCAGTAAGAAAATGCAGCTCTGCATGCAACTGTTCATTCCATTCATAATGCAAAAGAAACTATCTATGGAACAACAAACAAGAAGGCTTAGTAAATAGAATTACTTTGCTATATTCACCAGTTTTCCGACCTTTTTTACATCTTTTACAATAGCTTATATAGAAAACATAGCCTACGCCCTCTAGGGGAATGTGAAGTGATTCAACTTCTAAAATTTTGAAAACTATAGAAAAGTCAAAGGACTATGACTTTTCATATATCTCTTCCTGTAGCTTGCATTTGAGAATATGAAATGAATAGTCTTCATCAATAGAATACAACTTGTAGAAGCTGAATGATATTGATATGCTTGCTTCCCAGCTCATCAGTCACCATCAGACCACAATCTAGAGCTTTGTTGAACCATGACTAATCACCACAAAAACATATGATGAAACCATTATACTCAGCATGCTCTACACTATAATTCTCTTTGTCATTGACATAGTCCTCTAATTTTGTAGAAAGCATCAACCTTCATAGTCATAAGTTGCAGCTCTGCTACACAACCGTTATGATTCTGGAATAAAAACCGAGAATTCATTTATGTCGAATACCTTTTTTTCCTTTCTAAAATAATAATCTTTTACTTCTTTTACGTGCCGGACACGCGTCAAGATCCCACTTTGCCTCCATGACTTTTTCGCTCCATAGCAAAAAAAATGGGGACCGTTGATTGTCTTTCAGAGAGCCACCTGATATAGATGCCTTTGGGCCCACCGAGAGACATGTGTACGTATCTTGCATGATCACAATGAATCTCCCATGGCTTAGCGACAAAGAGACTACCATTGATTTGGTATCGCAACTCTTTTGGTCCTACGGCTATGTGGAAGAATCTCACAAGTTTGCATAAACATTTGGTAGGGGTCACGATCTTGCGAGGACCGTCGGATGTGCTCCTTTATTCTACCATAGGTAAGTTCATTGACTTGGGTCCCACTTGGTCTTTCATTGTTGCATGATCACATGGGTGTTATTTTATTCATGCAATCATGCGAGCGCTCTATCATTGGAGCACGTGGGTTCCAGCAAGGTACCATCCATCTACCCGAGCTTCCATTATCACATCCACGTTGTTGCATATGTGAACTGTACGTGGACTCCAACTGGAGTCAATTTAATCCTTCGTGTCCTTTGTGCCTCTTTCCCACCTAACCAGCTATGCTTCATGCCTTGTCACATGATCGCATGGGTGTTATTTTATTTATGCGATCATGCGACCACACACCTACTACAAGGCTTTACATCATCCGATCCCTTAACCTATGTGGGCCCCCCCTCTTTTCACCTTTTCGCATGATCGCATAACACTTTTTTAATCTATGCGATCATGCGACCGCTCTGTTATTGGCGCTTGATATAATATCAAAAAAAACTTAAAACTTTCACTTGCCCGGTCTATGTTGTCGCATTTGCACTATTGGCGTATGTGGGTCCCAGCAAAGCATCTTTTACTTGGTCTTTCCTATCGTTTATTAACTTTTCTCATCTGCCTGAGCTTCCATTGTCGCATGATTGCATAACACTTTTTTAATCTATGCAATCATGCGACCGCTCTATGATTGGTGCAAGTGGATTCCCAACCTGGCACTTTTCAACATCAAATCGTACACCATTTTCACTATTAGGATCTGTGGACAAGGCTTTTGAGGATACCTATTTTGAAAGATTCAAACCAAACAAAGATTAGATTTTAGTCTAGCACAAAATCAATCCAAAACAAATAAAATCTAAACTAAGCCACCTCAGATTGAGCTAAAACAGGTGCACCCAAGCACTGTTTGATTTGCTCTTGCTTAAGGGGATGTGGGTGTGCTCTCTAAGCACTTGGAGCATGTTCCTTATGCATTTTAGGATGGATTGAGATCCATAAAAACCCCATAAATGGCACAAAATAAGTATAGAACACCTGATTTGCCCCTAAGGCCTCAAGGATCAAATGATGCTGAAATGAAGATTAAGCTACATGATGTTTATGCTAAGATTGATTTTAAACCAAATAGAGATGTGATATGATGCTATGCTTATGCAAAGCAATGGAAGAAACTAGTTTAATCCATTATTACTAAATTAGGATGAGCTAAAATGCTTGAAAGTAAGTTAGATTAAGATGATTATGCTAAGTTTAGAGCCAAATGAGCATGATAACAATGCTTGAAATAAAAGGTGAATGGTTATTTTGCTCTTGGAAATGAGGAGCATTTATAGGATTTGGGAAGGAGGAATGAGTGGCCAGGATCAAAATCCTTAAGAGAGGCCAAGATTCATTCAAAGGGGAGCACATGGATTGTGCTAGTTCAGAGCCACCTCCTTGTGACAAGTGTCATAAGGGCATTGGGTTGAAAGATGTGAGGGATGTGCACAATTTGGGAAATGTGCCTAAGGTCAAAGGGTGTAAGAAAGGGGTGAGGGGCTTCTTAAATGCATGATAAATGCATGTAAGAGGGATAAGGAGGCCTTAAATGCACTTAATGCATGTAAGAGAAGTTTCTAGAAGTTTGTTGACTTTGGGTTAAGCTTAGGAGTTGGCTAACCTTGGTTAGGGAATGTGACAGGATTAGGGGGGATTAGGATTAGGATTAGGATTAGGACTTTCTAGAAGAGTCTAGAATTTCCTTAGGATAAATATGGATTTGAGGAAATAAATAAAGATTTATTTATTTCCATGGTTTAGGTTTGAGAATATTTATTAAAATGAATTTAATAAACATGAGGATTAAATATTTAATCTTAATTAAATATTTTGAGTTAGGATTAGGGTTAGGAAATGAAGGGATTAGCTTTTAATCGAAATTAAAGAAGGATTAGAAGATTCTGGAAGAGGTTAGTGGTCTTAAGGAAATTGGCCAAGTTTTGGGCAAAAAATAAATAAATTATTTATTTTGGGATTTTTGGTCAATTTATTAATTAAATAATTAATAAATAGGGGAATAATGTTTAAATAAGATTTAAATATTTTTGGGAGGGATTCCTTAATTAAATATTTTTAATTAAGGTAAAGGGATTTAATGACATAAAAATAAATTAATTAATTAAATAATTAATTAATTAATAAATGATGATGTCATCAGAGATTTTTCAGAAAATAAAAATAATTTATTTTCTAAAAGATTTTTAGGTGTTTACATTTTGCCCCTCTTTGATGCGATGCCGCAAGTGGCATGGCATCAAAGACAAGAAAATAAGATGCCCAAGGCTAGAATTTAGAGGAATGAGGGGTTGTGCCCCCTCGAGAAAATAATGCAAGGAGTAAACATTGTGGAATTTTCTTGAAAAGAAATAGAGAAAGAAGGACCTAAGAAGAAAGGGAGATAAATAACCAAGCTTCCAAGAGCAAAGATGAGGAATGCAAGATGAGATGGAATGCAAAATGCAGAATGTAGCTATATGAGAGATGCAAGATGCAAGATTAATCTATATGATGCAAGATGTAGGGGATTGGGGGAAGCTCCAAGTGCAAGTGTGGAGAGCACAACCTAGTTTAATATAGCAATGCTAGAGACCTGCCAAGGATACTGGGATCACGAGGCCTTGTCACCAGTGTTGCATAGGACTGACGCTAAAAAGACACGCAGGGTTGCCCCAGCATCGTGCATGAATCCCAGAGGAGGCATGGTGGAAATGATGCTGAAGAAACCACAAACACACGACTGACTCACAGGCATAAGCAAAAGATCACAAGACCTTGCCCCAGATTATCCTCATTCGTAGCGCACCATGATATAAAGGATCGTGGCGACTTTGAGTAGAGAACAATGAGAAGCCGTAAAAGATTAACAAGACCCAAAGGACAAAATCCAAGGTCAAAATGATAACTCCAAAAGACAACCTTTGCCAAGGAGAGAGATTTGATTTGATTGATGGTGGGAAGATTGGTCTGAACGTGTGGAAGAATACATCGACACGGACCTGGTGTGCTTGGTGGAAGATTAGGTCAGACAGGAAGGATACAACTAAGGGGACCTGTGATTAGGCTTAGGTCAGACAAAATAGAAGCATACATCTATGTGGACCCGATGTTGATGGGGAGAATGTTGTGTTGCTGATCACTGGCAAATGATGAAGTTAAAAGATAGTCATGATGATCAAGAATAGTCGACAAGTGATATTGCTAAAGTACAAGGCTGGGTAGGACAAGATGTGATGATCAAATGCTATTGCAGGACTGACAAGGACTATGTACAACAAGATAGTGACAAGGGCTGACTGACACAAAGGATGGGACCTAAAGACACATATGTACAAATTAGTTTAGGTGGAGACACGATAGATGCTATGGTACAAGACTCAGGATTAGGATGTACAAAGAACCTGGGGATGAAGCTGAAACTCCAAAGATATGCAAGACGATGCCCCAGTTGGGCAGGAAGGCCAAGATGGACTGGTGATGGATGATGTGTCCTGAAATGACATGGATTTGGGAAGGACATATCCCAATGATGATGATTGGATTGAGATCAAGGCTTGCTACAAGACTAAGGTTGTGATTTGGTCGGTTGGCTTGATCTTGGATGTTGGATTTTGGATAGCTAGAGGATGTGGATAGGATTGGAAGATGTTGGAAGATTGCTAGCAATAGTTGGATATGGGTGGATGGCATTGGATTGCATGAAATGTAGCCTATAGCTAGATACCAATGACAAGGGAAGATACCGGGTGATGGAAAGATGGAGGAAATTCTTAGGATGAGGATGATGGAACTGCTAGGAGATTTGGATGGAGGAGGATTTGGATTTGGATGGAGGAACTACTTAGGAGACTTGGATGACAGATTTGCTTGAGGATTGGATATAGGAATGCATGGGTAGATTGGATGGCAGATTTTCTTGAGGATTGAAAGATGGATGCTGGAGGAACTGCTGAGGAATCTGGATAGAGGAATGCTCAAGGAGATTGGATGGTAGATTTTCTTAAGGATTTGGAAGATGGAAGATTTTGGATGAAAGATAGTCTCCAAGGAATAAGATGCCCCCTGCTTAGGATAGTTCATTCATTCAGAGGTAGTAGGATGGGGTATGATTCAACAGAAGATATGCCAATAAGAGGATGAGGAAGATAGATGGAAGATAGGATGAATGGATTGGATAGAGGATATGTAGCTAAAAAGTGTGATGGATGCCAAGAAGGTGCCCAAAAGCATGCATACCTAGTAGTCTTTGTTTTGTCATCAAGATCCAAAGGAGGATGAAGGAGGTGAGAGACAAATAGGATGGAGGAGATGTTTCATAAGAGGTGATAGAAGGGAATGGCCTCCAACTACAGAAAGGAATTGGGGGGAGGGCCTATGCATGATGCCTATTTGCCAAGTTTTCACCATGGTACTTGTCCAAGGTGCTTGAATTGCCAAGTTTTCACCATTAGATGAATGTTTTTCTCTTTTCTTTTTTGATACTTTTCTCTTGATTTTTTCCAATTTTTATGGATTTTTTGATGTTTTGCTGACTAGATGCTGACCTTTTGATATTCTAATGTGTTCCTGACTTTCTAATTTTGTTGACCTGCTGATTTCTCTGATTTGTCACTGACTTTCTGATTAGATGTTTGTCATGTTGCTGACTTTCTGATTTTGCTGACCTACTAATTTCTCTGATTTGTTGCTGACTTTCTTCACTAATCTTTCTGATGTGCTTGGATGTTGGTACAACTTTGTTAAGATGGAGGAATTATGCAAAGGCATGGATGAGATGGGGTAGATGGGAGATATGGTGGTAGAAAGTTTTTGGATGGAAAGATGGAAAGTGATCATGATAGGGAGATGCTATCAAGACCAACATTGGCACATGTTGTGAGGAAGATAGATGAAGTGGATGGGTTTCGAAAGATAGAGGTAGATAGGATGGAGGATTTATGCTAGGAGATTTAGGATCTTTGGGATCCTAAATAGATTGACGAGATGGAGGAGAAGACTAAGTAGTTGGGGGATTAGCAACTTTGGATGCCATTACGAATGTTTCTTTTAGATGTATTACATCTTTTTGCTTTGAGATCCACATCATTTTAGCTTTAGCATTGGTGGGCCTTTGTGGCCATTGGTATGTATTGAATTTTTCTTTTTCTTTGTTGGGCCTTTGCAGCCATGTAGTAGATTTTTCTTGTGCTTTTCTAGGCCTTTGTGGCCATTGGTATGCATTGAATCACTTGATTGGATTTTTCTTTGGTTGAGCATGTTGTTTAGACTGGACATGACAATCTTTGGATTTGTGTGGATATTTCCCTTTATTCATATTGGATATGGCATCCAAATTGTAGGGAGCATTGGAGTGAATATGAGGAGATGTGCGGGATGGAGGAAATATAGATGGAGAGATGGAAGGAGATTGGTAGATAGGATATGTGGGAATGTGCCTTTGTTGATCCTGTCTAGGGATGTTTGGATTTTGGATGAAAGACTAAGTAGGATAAGATGGGGGATGATATTTTGGGATGTAAGGTCCCAAAATGGATTTGGTATGTAGAGGATATGTGCTAGAAGATTTTGGGACATAGGGACCCAAAATGGATTTGGAGGATGAAGGAGGAATGTGATAGGTTGTCCTGGGCTATAATGATGGAGGAGGAGGAATAGCATTGTATGTTTTGGGAGATGTGATGGTGGGTTTGGAAGGATGCTTGAATGTAGCTTTAGTTGTACCAACATTTCTGGAGGAAGTGACTTCTTCTAATGTGTGACCAATGCCACATAACTTTGGATGTTTCTTGTCTTGGATAGGCTCCAAATTTCCTTGTTCATGGATGCCTAGGCCTTTGCCTTGATAATTCCATTTCTTGAGCATTTTATCCAAACAAGGATATTTATGACTTGGGGAATATGATAAACATCCAGTTTCTAGTTCCCTGATGGAAGATATGGAACTTATTGCTTCTGCTTCAAGTGGGTTACCTCTAACAAATGTAAGTGGTCCAAGAGGATAGAGTGCTGGTAGCTGGATAGTTTGGATTAGAGGATCCTCAAGAGGAGAGGATGGGATGATGGGATCTTGACTGGGATTGGGAGATAGTAATAGATCTTGAGATGGAGGAATAGGGATTGTAGGATCTTGGATTGGAAGACTTTGGATTGTAGGATTTTGGATTGGGGGTGATGGAAGCAATAGAACATGTGATGGGGGAGTGAAGGGATTGGATCTTGATTTTCTTTTGTGAGTATTTCAACATGCTTTTGGACAAGATCTTGACATGGTAGGTTTTGTGTGGATAGAGTGACGGGGGATGTATGGATGGACTCTTCAGAGGGGGTGGATGGAAGGATCAGAGATTCAGTAGCTGTGATGTCTGGAAGAAGGAAGAACTCTTCAAATGGTATGGATGAAAGGATGGAAGATTCTATGGCTGTGATGGTAGGAAGAAGGGTGAACTCATGAGGCTCATTAGATATGCTTTGGATAATACTAGGAGGAGGTGATTTTGGTGGGAATTGGATGGAGACTTTAGATGGAAGGGACTCAATGATGCTAGGAGACAGAAGGAGATCAATGAGTGGGATGTATGGAAGATAGATAATAGATGGGAGCGATGGATGGGCCTCATCAATGATGGCTTCACATGAAGGATTGAAATGGCTTGGCTCTTCATTTTTAGGAGTGGGATTTGTTATTGGCTTCCTTGTGAAACTCCTTGGATACTTTCGGATTGGAGGAGGTGAAAGATTAGAATGTGTAGAAGATGGGGGGCTTGGATGGTCCTCACATGAAGGTGGGGTGGAAGATTTTGAATTTTCTTGAGGGGATGATGGTGCTAAAGAGGTAGAGGTGATGGATAGAGGTGTGAGATATGAAGCGGTTTGAATGATGCACTCTGCTTGTGGGAGGGGATTTTTGGAAATGTGGTTTGGAATAGAAGATGGTGGATTGAGATAGGATGGAGGATTGGGGAAAAGGATTGGAAGACTTGGTGTTTGGTTTTGAAAGGGTTTTGGAGGATAAGTGGATGGAGGTTTTAGATAAGGGAAGTAGCGTGAAGTGTTTTGAGGGGATGGTGGTGATTGGGATATGACCATAGCAGGAGATGGTGGTATGAATGATGCATATGGAGGATGTGTAGGTTTAAGATAGGGATAAGGTGTGGATGGATAAGATAATGGATTTTCCTTGCCAAGGACATGAAAAGGAGTGCTAGTGGATAAGCATGAAGGCATGATAGGATATTTTGGAGGAATGATTGGATGCTGGGGGATGTTTGGAGAAAACTTGCTAAGATTTTCAAAATATGCATCGTGATCTACAAGGCTTTCATCATCTTTGGGATAGGATGGATTGAGGGGAGAGACATAATAACCAAACTCATCATAATAGTTTTGAGACATGCTGACTTTTGGATGAGTTGGATAGGAATGAAGGATGAAGATGGATTGGAAGACTAAGACTCAGATTGGGATGATTGACAGGATCAGACTAGGATTGGATTTGGCTTTAAGATTGGAAGAAGACTAACTCTAGAGGAAGATAGACAAGCCGATGGGGGACGACCAAGATGACTCTGCTAACCTAAGATAGGAGGAAAGGATGACAAGACTGGATTGAATATGACTAGAAAACCATGATTTGAGATTTTGAAAGCTTTGGACATTTTTTGGATTTTGGGAGGATTTGGACTGACATGGCTATTTTGAGTACCTTTGAACCAAGTTATAGATCAGTTTGATGTTTTTCCAATGGCAAAGGATAGATTTCAACAAAGATTTTTAGATAAGCAATCTGCTCAAGGGACAAAGCAACCTTGTGAGACACAAACAAGATTACTGACTCTGATAAAGCTTTGAAAAGTGTATGTTCCAACAAGTGTTTTCACGAAGTATTTGACTGTCAAGCACTTCAAGCAGATCTACCTAAGGAAGCTGAGTATCAAAATAACTTGCCCATAGCTTGGTACCCCCTAGAAGGGAATACAAATGGTGAGTAATCTTGAGGTGACCCGGTAAACCCCTTGGAATCGGTCCTTGCACAAGGATTTTGATACTTTCGGATGTAGATAGGGTAGCCTCTATTTTATCAGGTTTTTAATAGTTCCATGGAGTCTCCATACCCGATTATGCTGACCGCCTGTGACTCACTTAAGAGCCTAGCCAACAACGCTAGGGGAGGAATATTTACCTATCCCCAGACATTTGCATTTGGCACAAAATGCCTGTGGATTAGGAGATATAAGTGAGTACTTTTTGCCTTCACTTTATTTATATACCAGCTGGGGGGGATACCGGTTTGAGGTCATTCTCCGAGGAGGAAGTACTTTTCTCCCTGGACAGGCCTCGCTAAAAGTAGAACAAGTGAACTTGTCCGAGTCCAAATGTTCTATGTTGCTTACTTTAACAAGATTTACAAAAAAAGTAACGCTCCTAATTACACATCAAGAAAGTTGTTCTTTTTCCCAATTTGATTAAGTGATGTTTGAATTTGAACAATTGAAGACACAAGTGTTTAGGCTTTGATTTGTTCTTTTTCCAAAAGACTTTCGAGCATTTGTAGTTGCTTTGACTTGGGCATTCAAGATTGAATTATCGTGTTGATTTAGAACTTTGAAGTGCTTTGTTTTGTCCTTAAGGCATTCAAGATTGAATTTGTGCTTTTCTTGAATTGAAAAGGAGGGAATAGAGATGCTTATTCTTTCCAATTTAGATCATTCAAGATTGTGTTTGATTTTCAAAATGATAATGACTCTTAGGACCTAAGTTCATTTCCCTTATTTCATTCAAGATTTGTTTTTGACTTTTGCTTAAGAAAAATGAATCCAATATCAATCTGAGAACAAAGGCAACAGGAACTTGAAAGTTCAAAGGTGACAGGAACTTGAAAGTTCATAGGCGACAGGAACTTGTATATAGGCGACAGGAGCTTTTGTATAGGCGATAGAGAAATGCTCATAGGTGGCAAGAGCTTGTGCAAAGGCGACAGGAAAAATTTCATAGGCGATAGAAACTTGTGCACAAGCGACAGTAAAAAGTTCATAGATGACAACAAGTTATGTATAGGCGACAATAACTTGTTTATAAGCGACAGTAAAATGTGCATAGGTGACAGTAAAACATGCATAGGCAACAATAACTTTTTTATAAGCGATAGTGAAATGTGCATAGGTGATAGTAAAACATGCATAGGTGATAGTAACTTGTTTATAAGAAACAGTGAAATGTGCATAGGCGATAGTAAAACATGCATAGGCAACAATGAAATGTTTATAGGCGATAAATGAAATACTGATAGGCAATAATGGAGTTGATACAAGTGACAATGAAATGGTTATAGGAAACAATGAAATGGTTATAGGTGACAATTCTGTACGCGGAGGCATGAATGTTTATCTCATAGGCGTGATTATTTCTGTTGCAGGCGACAGAAAAGAAGTTTAGACAGAATAGAAGTTATCAAGCACGGAAATCTTCAGAAAGTAGGCATCGATTCAGAGCTTGTAGGCATGATTGAACTCTTTATTGGCATGACTGAACTGTGTGTAGGCGACATTTCATCTATTTCCTACAAATCATTCATGAAAAATGGCAAATATGAGAGTATAAAGTATGATCTAATCAAGCTGATTTGTGGGTTTGGGTCCCATCGAGTGTGCCAGAATGTGGACAAGGCTTTTGAGGATACCTGTTTTGAAAGACTCAAACCAAACAAAGATTAGATTTTAGTCTAGCATGAAATCAATCCAAAACAAATAAAATCTAAACTAAGCCACCTCAGATTGAGCTAAAACAGGTGCACCCAAGCACTGTTTGATTTGCTCTTGCTTAAGGGGATGTGGGTGTGCTCTCTAAGCACTTGGAGCATGTTCCTTATGCATTTTAGGATGGATTGAGATCCATAAAAACCCCATAAATGGCACAAAATAGGTATAGAACACCTGATTTGCCCCTAAGGCCTCAAGGATCAAATGATGCTGAAATGAAGATTAAGCTACATGATGTTTATGCTAAAATTGATTTTAAACCAAATAGAGATGTGATATGATGCTATGCTTATGCAAAACAATGGAAGAAACTAGTTTAATCCATTATTACTAAATTAGGATGAGCTAAAATGCTTGAAAGTAAGTTAGATTAAGATGATTATGCTAAGTCTAGAGCTAAATGAGCATGATAACAATGCTTGAAATAAAAGGTGAATGGTTATTTTGCTCTTGGAAATGAGGAGCATTTATAGGATTTGGGAAGGAGGAATGAGTGGCTAGGATGAAAATCCTTAAGAGAGGCCAAGATTCATTCAAAGGGGAGCACATGGATTGTGCTAGTTCAGGGCCACCTCCTTGTGACAAGTGTCATAAGGGCATTGGGTTGAAAGATGGGAGGGATGTGCAAAATTTGGGAAATGTGCCTAAGGTCAAAGGGTGTAAGAAAGGGGTGAGGGGCTTCTTAAATGCATGATAAATGCATTTAAGAGGGATAAGGAGGCCTTAAATGCACTTAATGCATGTAAGAGAAGTTTCTAGAAGTTTGTTGACTTTGGGTTAAGCTTAGGAGTTGGCTAACCTTGGTTAGGGATTCCTTAATTAAATATTTTTAATTAAGGTAAAGGGATTTAATGACATAAAAATTAATTAATTAATTAATGATGATGTCATCAGGGATTTTTCAGAAAATAAACATAATTTATTTTCTAAAGGATTTTTAGGTGTCTACAAGATCATGGAGACTTAAGGAATCGATTTATACATTCATTTCATGGAGAACATCAGTTTCTACTGTTACTTGAAAATACATTAGATCAATGAGTGTTCAGCTTTGCAACGTCAGTAGTTCAAACTTATTATTAAGTTCTTCATAACATCATAACACTATTCTTAGATCCCAAGAAATTCCAATGAAAACTCCATGTCATCTTCAGATTGCTGCAGACAGTATTAAGCTCTATTTGAAACATACTCAAAACATTGAGATACAATAGGCATGATAAAATCCTTTGTAAACACTACAATATGACATAGTTCGAACTAGTCAACAATATCTTTGCACCCATCCAATCCATAGATTTATCAACTAAGATGCATTCCTTTGAAGTATCTTTTATACTTTGAACTTGTGCATTGTGATGTCATATAAGATGCAACCTTACATTCTTTGGTAATTCTTTCGAAACATATCTTGAGATCTCTTTGACCTACAGATTTTAGTATAGCCCCAATGTATTCAACTGCAAACTTTACTTTTCTATAATCAATGTACTCATTAAGAATAAAAGGAGTTCATCAATTGAATGCATACACTATCATAAGAAGTATAATTCTGAATGTTTCAATGCCAACTCTATTATTACATCAGTCACATGAAGACTTTCCTCTGATCCCTTGTAAATGCTTGAAGATCATGATCTATAATTGTCATTCCATCTAAGAAAGAGCATCAACAGGAGCATATAATCTTTGCCGAGTTGGGATCTACAACCTACCCAATATAATGAGACTTTGAAAACATCCCACCCAGTTAAAACATGAAAGCAATTTGGAGGGAAACCCGGCAAAGATTTCCTAGCCTAAAGGAAATCTAGACCTAGACATTACATGACCAGACCTGACTTGTAACATCAAGACTACCACTTTGACATCATGGAAATAGGATAAGAAGTGGGGAAACACATTGCTAGTTTACAATTTACCCTTTTTGGATGTAATTATATGCAAAGGAAACAATTTTTAACTTGTGTACAATGATTATATTTCAATGAAAGGGGATATGGAAGGGTCAATTCGTGACTTCAATACAAATAGAAACAAGAAATTTGCAATGAATTAAAACTTTAGTAAAGCTACAAATACTCATTTAACTTTTGTAGAATGATTATATTTCAATCAAAAGAGATATGGAAGGGTCAATACACGACTTTAATACAAATAGAAACAAGAAATTTGGAATGAATTTAAAACTTTAGTAAAGCTACAAATATTCTTTTGGGGGCTCAAAGAATGAAATAACTATTAGAATAACTGAGAGGGAGGTGAATCAATTATCCAGTGTCCCAAATCAAAATGTATAATTCAAAACATCTTCTTTAATTTTTTCTCATCAGTAGACAATAATAACTCTTACTATCTGTGCTTTTACCGATTACCAGTCTAATACTTATAACAGTTTATCAATCAAATCTAACATGTAACATGCAAAACATGCAAAGTATGATAACAAACAAATATCACAATCAACACATAACACAAGAGATTTAATGTGGAAACCCTGTAAGGGGAAAAACCACCTGAGATCGACAACCCAAAATTGTTCACTCTTCTGAAGTGAGGTCGGTTAAGACCCAACCCTGTTAAAGGTTACAAACACACTGTCAGGTGTGACCTTGTTAGAGGATTTTAGACTAGAAGTTATCGTCCAACCAGTATTCACTATGGGGTTGACAGGATAACAATGTTCATTCTATGAATGATACATCATAAGACTTTCAGAGTCCACTCAGTTAAGAGATCTAGACTGTATACAATGGTTAAATATGTAATAGTAAAATGAACTGCCTTAATACAACTTCAATTGTAGATTGCAGATCAATATTTAGTCCATACAAATCCTTCTGATCAATATTTCACTTCAGATTCAATACTGTATCAACTTACTATTCATCGGTAATTACTCTCTATAGCTCGGTAACTATTCTGCAGCTCAGTTCTCACTAACCAGTATGATCAGAATGCATGAAAGCTTGTTCACGCGAAATTCCTATAGCTTCTTCTTCTTCCAGCTCTTTACTAAAGAAATTATGTTCTCTTATATAGATGAGTAAATCATTTTCTTCTCCACCATTAGATTTTGCCGCTTAATCACATTCATAGATTTTGCCTCTTTAAAACTTTCTCAGTGCTTGTGTCAATAATACGTTTCAATTTGCTTCATTAGATCTTCCTTGAATTTTGTCAGCCGTTGATCTGCGTAACAAACTGTATCTGTTACCTTGATGTTATACTCTTGCCAGCTCATCAATCTTATCGGCTAAACTAATCTTTTAATTCATTTTGTCCTCCTCAGTTAACAAAGAATGTGTCAGTGAACACTAATCAGTTAATACTGCGGTCGGTATACACTACACTCCGTCGGTGTATACTAGAAATGCTTCATTTACCGACAACACTGCTTTGTGTCTTTTAGCTGTATACTTCATTATAGATGAATGTAACATAATAAAGTCAATATCATCAAGTCATAGACTCATCAAAAAGTTACTCAATGTGTTCCTTATCCTCATCTATCTTGTACATCTTTCCTCATGTAGATTTCTCTGTTCTTCAACTCTTTTACCTTTCTTCAGATGTCTCGGTATAGTAACTTACAAGATAAATGTTGTCAAACTAGTTGACATCAATGACAACATAATACTGATTTAATCATATTACCTATCTAATCAACAACTTATCAGTGATCTTGCAAGCATAGATCCTTCAATCAGATTCCAAATCAGTTGTAGTCCAACAATAACTTCTGTGATAGATTGTTTTAAATGAATAAATCTATTTATTTTAAAATTATCAAAGGATGAATGTCTTCTTGGACTATGAGAATCATGATAAAATATGTATGTTATTGTTACAAAGAACCAAGGGCCTGTTTGGCACCTGGAATTAACCTGGAATAGACATTATTGAATGCAAGAATAAACTAATTCACTGTCTATGGCCATTTTTTGAATTCTCAAATTTGAAAACTAATTCACATTTTGGGCCAAATGCTTGCATTAGTTAATTCCAAAATAAGGTGGAATTCATTTTATTCTAGGAATAAGCTTTTCATGGATTCGAAATTACATCAAAATGTATAAGTTTTTTGAGTCTGTGCGTGAACGTTTAAGGGATTATAATCTTATTTTTTTATAAAAAAAAAAATTTATAAATTTTTTTTAATATTTTTTTTTTACAATTTTTTTTTATAATCTTATTTTTTTAAGTTAATAATACATATTTTAATTTAAAAATATATAAGTTAAAAATACATATATATTTTAATAAAAAACCCAACAACAAAAAAGATCAGTTTAAAAATTAAAATTAAAAAAATGAAAAATAATTCTTATTCTAATTTCACATTAGGGGATCCAAACACAGAATAGATTATTCCTGCTTTCATTTTGAGGATTAATTAATCTGAGAATAGGTCCTTATTCTAGAATAGGCCTAGTCTAGATAAGTTAATTTCATGCACCATGTTGGTATTCAAAAATACATCATGGGTTTTTGAGTACCTTGTTAAAGTTTTGCAGTTTGAAGCCCTATAATTACTTTTGTGCTTATCTTCTCGGATGAGATTCTGAGGTCTACCATGCGTGTCAAGTATTCATTGCTCTTGTTTAGACATTTGAAGACATCTTAGGTCATTAAATTCAAGTTTCAAGTTGTTTCATGATGTCTTATTTTGAGCACTTGTCCAAATTTGCATTTTTGGCCTAAGTGTCATTTTGTTGTAACAAGCCCTATTTGCATTGGAATATATTTTTTCATGTGATTGGTTTTGAAATACCAGTTGTGGCATCATATTTTAGGCATGGGAGTGAGTCATAATGCCAATTTTCAGCCCCCCATTTGCCCATTTGACCTATTTTCTAGTGTCATTCCGTTTGCAATTTGTTAAAATTCTCTAAGTGCGCACTGTCCAGTTTTATAAGTAGCCTACTTTGAGGTATCCTAGTTTGTGCCCTATTCGAGGTCTAGTATAATTGAGTGTGGTTCCATACTATAGACTTGGAAGACTAAGTGTTTGATGATTTTTAAGTCTCTACCAATCCATTTGATTACTTTCCCGGGCCAATTTCGAATCGGATTTCTATGATTTTTTACTGTTTCTTATCCCGAATTTTACTAATGGGCTGAATTTGGAGTTTGTTTGTGATCATACAATTGATCATGGGTTCATACTCCTTGCATGTGGGTGAATCAATGCCTAGGTTGTTGGTTTGTGAAAGTTTCAGTTGGTCAGTTTTTAAGGCCAGCTCCAGAGGCCAGTTGTCATTTTGGAGAAAATGTACATAGCTATCATAAGTGACTTTGGATGGTGGAATTTTCATTGTATTCAATCTCAATTGCATTGGAGGCATTTTATGATCATTTTAAATTCCAGTTGGCATCAATTTAATAGAAAGGGAGTTTTGACATGATTTTAAATGACATTTTTGTTTTAAATCATTACGATTTAAATGATAATGTTTCCTAAACCAAAGTGAAGTTATTTAAATCTTTTTTATTTAAATAACTAATGATGTATAAGTGGAAAGATGCAATGTGGATTCTAAAGTAAAAAATTAAAGAAACTCTTAGATATGTCAGATAATTGGAAAGCTTTGCCTTTGCCGAAAGAACGCATGGATGTCAGAAAGACATGGCTGCAATCAAAGCATATCCGACTTTTGAATGTTGTCACTCATTTTTTTGTTTCCTTGAATGCACTGATGGAAGTCATTATACAATTAAAGCACTAAGTAGATTCATATGGTGTTATAATTGTGTCATTTATGGACGATTATGAGCACGTGGTTTTGAGGACCATTGCAATATGTGAATATGGGGTTCATAATTTATTATCCAAATACATTATTAAGTATGATGATGACAATTTTTCAAGAGGGAGGAAGTGCACAAGTACCTTACTTGAGAGCTAAAGTGAGGAAGCATGTTGAGATGAGGGGCTCTACGCAAATGGATTGAACATCCTTTATGCATTGCCAAGTAAACAAAGAATACAAATGGCCAACATTTTAAAATAGCATGCCAGCATGTATTTGAAAGCAAGGAGCCTCACACATAGTGTTTGGGGCTCACACATGTTGAAAGGCATAGATGAGTAATGATGTTTCCTGCGTGAATATGCAAAAGGGACCTGTGTATGCATGGAGAACCCACGTAATGATGGGAGCTGCATCAAACATGGGTGAGAGATAAAATGAGTAGAGGCCAACGCATAGAGGTACTCATGAAAAGCATAGAGAACATTGCATGAGGTATGAGGGGGTCCACAAAACACAACATGGAAGCCCACACAATAACAAAAGAGGGTGAGCATAAAACATTATAGAGGTAGCTAGTTGCCAGGGGATGACCTACAGTTACAAAGTAGATGAGAGGGAGGCTCATGAAAAGAAATGGGCATTCACACAAGGTGCTAGCATGATTTGAAGCATGTGCAATTGCACAATTACATCAAATGATGGTGGCCATGTGCAAGTTTGGAAAGTGCCACACACCAAATGAAGGATCTGCAGGGACTATATAAGATAGTGAATACTAGGCCAGTGTGTCAAAATGATAGTGTATACACCAGGGCAAATTGCTAGTCATGCACCAATGTAAACCAAATTGGGGATCCACACATTTTGATCAGGCCTCATGCAAAGAGATTGGGGTTGTGTGCATGGATCGTTTGTGAGAGGTCTCACGTAATATGCAGAGGGAGGCTTCCTTACTATGCTAGCGCTAATGAAGGACTCACGCATGAGATGTTGGGGTTTGTGTAGAACATAAAGAGGGGTTTTCTTTTATTTTTTATGTTCAAATTAGTGCTATCCCACATTTTTTAGATGTAATGATTATAAGTGTTCAAATACAAGGCCACACAAGTGTATTGTAAGTTAATGAAAGAGGAGAGGCTTGTGCCTTGTGGGACCGCTTTGTTGTGCATGCCAGCTGGACTTAAGCCAAAGTTTTTAATACATGGTTTAAAAACTCTTAGATGAATTGTCCCACATTCATCTGGAATGGGGTATCTAAAGTGTTTATAGGAAATAACCCACACAAGTATGGTAGATGAAGAGTTGGAGGTTATGCATGCGCGAACGGTCATGTTGATGCTTTGGTTTTCATGCCAGCGGGCCCAATGGTAAGTAAATTTTGCAGACGGCTAACAGACAAAGTGGACACATGGCACCTTCTCGCAAGGTCATGAGATCAAGTGATGGTTAAGACTAATATCTAGCGACCTGGTGGGCAGTTAGTTGCTAGGTCTCGTAATGCTGGTGGTTAGGTGGCTCAAATCCAGAGATTCAGAGACTAGTGCAGTCACGAGATCTCCTAATGCAAGTGATTAAGTGGCAAGGATTTGGAGATCATGAGATGGACTTTGTCGCCAGATCGCCGGAAGAATTATTTGGAGACTTGGAGATTCAAAGACCAAGTGTTAGTCTCCAAGTCTCAAGATCAAACCCATAGTTAGCCAAAAGCTTCAGAGACTTAGAAACTAGTGTTAGTCTCCAAGTCTCTAGATGAGCAGGAGTTAAAGTTGAGTTAGGAGCCTAGTCTAGATCAACAAATTAGCAAGTGACACTTGGCACATTCTGGTGCCTTCTGAGAAAATTTTGTAGGAAATAATTTAAAAAGAGCCAAAAATGATATTTTTAAAGGATTTCAAATATGATATAGTTTGAACATTTGAATTAAATCTAAAATTTAAATGGTAGGGCCTTGTCATTGATTTAATGCCTGGAGGTTTTATTTTTATCAGAACATAGGCATATAATATTGTTAGAAATAGGGAATACTGAGAGGGGGGGTGAATCAGTTGTATGCAAATTAGATGTCTAATAACTAGAGATGATAAATTAACTATTTAAAGCCAATAAATCAATCTAATGCAACACAATGAAGAATATAAAGTAATTATAAAATGATGAAACTAAATTATTTACCTTCACCTACCATGCAGCTTGTCTCCATTGTCCTCCTAGTCTTGATTTCTTGTAGAGGTTGAGCTCTCAGATTTCCAAATGAAGCCTTCTCCCAAGATGCTACCAAAGTGTGGAGATTTTATGAAATGAGTGCACAATAGCTTATGCAATCTAATGGATGGAATGAAAATGAAATGATGATAATATGGATTAATTGCTCTTAGAATGCTTGGATGCTTGGATGCTTGATTGCTTGAATGCCTATTACAAAAATACCTATTAGCTCACAAAGGGGAAATGTGGCTCCTTTTATAGAGTTTTAGAGGATCTAGGCCTAGGTGGCACAATCCTACAGTTGAGAATAAAAGGTGGAAGATTCTAGGGCTAAGATTGACTTGGTTGAAAGAGTTGAGAGAAAGGGGGATGTAGTTGGAATGTGAGAGGAAGAATAGGGATGATGTTCCTCTCACATTGACATGGAGGAGAAGAAGGTGGAAGGGAAAGACACATGTCAAGTGTCTCACAAAGACCAAAGAGAGAAAGAAGGAGAGACCTTTTCCTCATGAGGACTCTGTGCACAAGTGTCCTATGAGTCACCTTTGACCCTTAGAGGTGGCTTGAGTAGCCCCTTAGGAATAGGGAATGTCTCTTGACTTGGTTGTTGAGAGGACATGTGGTCATGAGACCAAGTCCTATGAGGCCACATAGCCCTTAAGAATAGGACATGTGTGGGTGAGGATAATTACTAATAAATAATTAATAATAATTATTTATTTTAGCCAAGATGATGTGTCAAGTGAGTGGATAGATGAGGTGGACTAGGAGTCTTAGTCATATTTAGGTGATTGTATATTTATTTAAATCACTTTAATAAAATTAATTAGAAGACTTAGGATAGAGGAATAGACTATAGTGAATTCACTGAATAAATTGAATAATTTATTTAATAAATAGAGGAATAATTATAATAAATATTTAATTAATTTATCAAGTCAATAGTAATTAAATAATAAATATTTAATTAATTAATGAAGCCTTTTTTAGGTGTATACATTTTGCCCCTCTTTGAAATAATGTGCTGGTCACAATGTTTCAAAGAAAATTCAAGCATTTTTGCCAAGCATTTTTGCCCCTGCCCCAGACAATGTCTTAGATGACCTATGCATGCCCCCTCGAGAGATTGATTGACAAATTTTTTTTTAAATTTTTTTTTTTTATATATATATATTTTTCGAGTTGGATAATCAATCTCACGAAAGAATGGTAGAAAAGAGTGATGAAAATGAGGCAGAATGGGAGAAAAAAGGGTAGTAGGGTCCACTCTTTAAGCACATAGGGTCCACAGGGTATAAATAGGGCTAAGGGGTCCACAATAAGCTCATTGTGCACACTTGTCATTTGGAGATCAGAGTGCGAGAGAGAGAAGAGCAGAGCCACCAAGATGCCATTTCCATTGTCAGATCACCACTTCGAGAGGGTCAAACGCTTCCAATGACCACCCGATTTGGGTGAGCTGGTAGGTGATTCAATCTTGCTTTGTGATTTCATGATTTGATGTATTGTAGAGTAGAATTGTAGCATGTTTAGGATAAATTAAATGATAGATTTGGGTAGAAATTTTTTTGTTTTTAGGCGAAGGATGAATGCATAGTTTCGGTGCATCAATGCGCAAAAATAATCAACATTTGCATAGAAATTTAAAAACTTTTGCGCATTCGTGTAGGAAAGCTGCGCATTCATACTAGGAGAAAGTTAGCACCGTGCAAGTATGCAATAAAAGCGTGCATATATTAAAATCTATGCATTCATACAGAATTGTTGCACAAATGTGGAGGAAAATTGTGTATATGTGAAAACCTGTGCAAATGTGAAATAAAGTTGCGCATGCATGTTTCAATGTTGCACATGTGTTTTAGGTGGTAGAAAATGGTCAAAGGTGATAGTCAATTAGGTCAAACTTGATGTCGATAAGCTGATTTGATCTATCAATAGTTGATGTTGATCGATTTGATTAAGATAGGAAACATTGTAGCATGGTCTCTAGTTAACCAGTCTTGTTGGTAGATAATTGATAGAATTATCTTGTTGAAACACGTGATAAAACATGTTTGAAATTGATATGATAGGATAGATAGATTGATAGATCAGTTTATCAAAATTTGATAAGTTGATTGTTGTTGACTTGAATAGGAGGATATTACAGATACTCCGATGTCATGGGAGAGATATCCCATCACACAGAATTTGAGACTGGCACTATTAGAGACTGACAGACTGCTGATCGGAGCATCTGGGTTGTACTACATGATCTACATGCCTAAGATTTGGGTGAATCTCAGCATGATGATAGCATTAGTAGAGCGATGGCACTCAGAGATGAGTACCTTCCATCTTCTGACAAGGGAGATGATAGTCACACTAGAGGATGTATATCGCATCCTCCGAATTCCCATCACAAGTGAGCTAGTTTAGTACGATCAGCACAGCGGAATCATAGAGTGCAGAGCCATCTTTGGTGATGATGATATAAGGATGGAGAGATTAGTTGGGAGGACATGGTTGATTTATATGACCCTCTTCCAGTGGTTCTAGCAGGGGTGATTGGGGGATTTGTATGCCCTGATTGTAGGTCACATGGATTTGCAGTTGGATGGGGCCGCACATTACAACGGATGATGGAGGGGACACAATTTGCTTAGGGGGTGTGTTTATTAGCACATCTTTATCATGATATGCATCAGGTGGTATACCATGGAGGTGCATCTCTATCAACAGGTGTGACACTGCTCCATGTTTGGGCATGGGAGCACATTGTAGTGACACGACCAGTGGCCATTAGATTTCAGGGCACAGGGCAGCCCTACATTCATTTATATTCCTTAGTTTTGTCACAAGCAAAATTGGGCCATTTAGAGTTCTAGTGGTATACATTGGATACTTTAGATACAGTGACATGGAGACCGTACTTAGGTTGCGAGCTGTGGGATGATGAGCGGTAGCTAGGTTTTTGCTTTTAGTCATGGTGGTTGATAGGGTAGACACCCTTTATTTTGGAGAGACAGTTGGTCCGCTGGGTTCTATGCCAGTTTGGCAGAGTCTAGGGCATGCCGTAGGGAGTGACAGAGCATGCTCGTACACATCAAGAGAGATGGGACTAGGGACCCATGGCATCATTTGATACGGCTCAACAGGAGTTTGTGGACATGCCATTTCAGGCATGGAACATGAGACAGACAGTGGTAGACCCTGGGATGACTACAGATCTTGAGAAATTCTTGAGAGACTTTCCTGTACCATGGATTACAGATCCAGCAGCTAGGCCTACAAAGAGATGATGGGGGAAACTCTGAGGGAGAGATAGACATGGGTGAGGGAGATGAGGCCGCGGTGACGGTGGAGGAGATGCAGGAGGAGATGGTGGAGATGGTGGTGGAGATGGTGGGAGAGGGGATAGGGAAGGACCACAGATGAGGGGATGTGAGTGAGATAGAGGGGATTGATGCCTGCACCAGCTAGACAAGGATGGAGATAGCCTTCAGCATAGCCATCGCAGCCACCTGCAAGAGCTCCACTATAGGTACCAATCACTCAGGTACAGATACCAGCTACCCCAGTACAGGATGAGGTAGACATCTTATTGGTACAGGGTGGTGTTGTACAGGGTGGTTAGGTTCATGATGATGTACAGGGTGAGCCAGATGCTGAGATGGTAGATGTACTGGCACAAGATGAGCAGGCAGACATGGATATCAGGGGACAGGATCCCTATTTTTAGAAAGATGTTGCTAAGGAGGAGCCAGATATTGATGCACTACTAGTCTGATTAGTAGTTACACAGGTGCAGGCAGACTGGGTTCCAGGTCTAGAGAGATAGATTGAGAGGATGGATAGACAGATGAGAGTATTGAGACATGAGTGGGATGCAGTGCTTGAGAGACTTGGGGAGTCAGAGATGCTACTAGATGAGCTGCAGTGCACAAAGGAGTTGGGTCCTCATGGAGATAGCATCAGATCCATGATACATGCCAGGAAGGAGATATCCTACTGGTGAGAGGCATACAAATTGGCGGTCCTGAGTGATCAGTGGATTGGGAGTTATAGGGAGAGCTCAGTGGCTATCAGGATGGTAGTCCATGAAAGGGGGGCACCAGCTGGTGGAGAGGGTGTATCATCACACCCTCCTAGAGCACCGACAGGTTCGGGAGATCAGGGTGGATCCTCGGCATCAGGGAGTTCAGCAGCATAGGGCCACATTGCATCCCGTAGATAGCGGTAGACAGAGTTTGGAGGCAGTGGTTCATAGATGTTGAGAGAGCATTGTATACACTATTGTACCATTATGATTCATTATATCATTACATTTTGACTTGATGGACACTGACTATGGACACATTGTTATTGATTTATATCATTGGACATTTGGACATTTTTGTTGTTTTATGGACTTTATATGATGGATGCTATATGATTGATTCTATATTTTATAGTGATGTAGTTCTATCATGATTTACTTTGATGATTTATATACATGTGTGTACTGACATATGCAGGATGTGATGTTTTACTTTAATATGCATAGAATGTATGTCTTGGAATGCAAGATAATTTACTTTCTATGTGATGCATAATGGTTAAAAATCTAACATATGATGTTAATGTATAAATGTATGTCTTAAATGATGTTTGCTAATGCGATGTTATGTGATTACTAATGCAATGATGTAAATAATGTGGATAATGGATAAGAAATGGATATTTAATGAACAATGTAGTAGATAATAAATGCATGATGATATAATACATGTAATGTATAATAAATGACAATGTAATGCAAATGATAGCTAATGAAATAAAGGATAACATACTTAAGATGATTGAATATAATAACTAATAACATGATAAAATGAGATGAAATGATAGCTATAATACATGATCAAATTATATACAAATGAACACTCCTAATGAAGATAACACATGTCTCTAAATGATTAAGTGCAAAATGTTCAATGCAAAAAGTCTTAATATTTTTGGTTGTCCAAATGTCCTCAACGTGAAATAACAATGTTTTTGACACAAGAAGAATGGACTAGGAGAAATAGATAACCTAATGAGAAAGATAACTTATAAATCCCTATAAAAGGAGCATTGATATGAAATTCATGAGATGGTAAAAATGCAATATGAAATGAATGTATCTCCACAACTTTAGGTAACATCTTAGAACTTCATAATAACTGGAATTTTATTTTCATCATTAAGCTCATTATGTTGCAAGAAAATGCAAGCATCATGGTATAATTAAACCAAGATGACCTGAGCACTTCTTGCATGGAGTTTAATATTGCAAACTTGACAAGCATCTAGGTATAATTGAACCGAGATGACCTAAGTTTCATTTGCATAATAGAAAAGGAATATTCCCTTCTCCAATAGGGAACAAATATTTGGAGTCGAGGTATGTGCTGGCGTATCACCATAAATAGCATATATAGAACAACATGATTTGGATATTGTCAATACTATTAAATGAATGAAGGCACTTATGCACAGACACCCCAATTATTTGTTCCTTTGATTTCATGGGGAAGTATCCCACAAATAGAAACCAAAGAAAATACCATGCCCCATCATGGCTATCCTAATCAATGACATTTTAGAGTTTCAAACTCATGTCAAAAATATCATGGAATAGCATAGGAAACATGATAAAAATGAAATCCAGATATGAATGCATAATTTACAACAAATCATTCTAACATGCCTATCATGAATATACATTTCTTTTTCCAAAAAGATAGTGTATGATATAGTGATCAATTCAAGTGATGATGTATAGTCAAGATTTGATAGATAAACAGCTGTGTTTTGAAGGATAGATTACAGATTCTGATTCATCATAAAGATATCATTGTGAAAGAACATTTGATTGTGTTTTTCTTTGTCTAGTGAAAATCACTCCATTGTGTCCTCTAAGAGTCATGACTATCATAGATCCACTTCCTGAACTAGGTTGAGGACATGCCTCCAACTAGGTGACAGACTGACTTATTATGGATGAAGAAAGATGCAATAAGACTAGGATGAAGACCATGACAAATGATCAAGCTATGATGGAATTTTATTATGTTTAGATACAATGGATGGTGTATGAATTGACCATTTTATTATGATATGTACATGGCGGGTATGGGGACCGACTAGCTGTTTTATTGTGGATATATACAATGAATGGACACACTAGAAGAATCCTAATAGATAGAGGAGCTAACTCAATACAAATGGCACCTGTTTCCAGGTTTTCACCACATGCTTTTATTGCAATTTTCATTTGATTTTTTGATTTTTTTGTATTTTTATGATTTTTTGTATTTACAAAATATATACATAGCCCTTGCATTGAGAGTTCAAGGATAGAACTTCTTGAGATGGATGTTGTTAAGAGGTTCATCCAAGGGATCTCCCTCAGGTGTGGAAAACTAATAAGCCCCAAAACCATAGACTGTTGTAATCACAAAAGGACCTAACCAATTGGGTTCAAACTTGCCCTTCTTTTCACGGTGCTGTTGATTCTTTGGATTTTCATGAAGGACTAAGTCACCCAGCTGAAAGTCTCTGATCTTTACCTTGCTATTATACTGGCAAGACATACGCTACTAATAGAATTTCAAATGATCATAAGCTCTCTGTCGATGTTCATCCATCAGTTCTAATTTAGTCAACCGTGCAACTCTATAGTCTTCATCAGGAATCAAATCTTTGAGAGTGACATGAAGTGAAGGCAACTCGACCTCGAGGGGTAGGACTACTTCAGATCCATAAACAAGAGAGTATGGGGTGGCTCCAGTAGGAGTATGGATGGAGGTATGGTAAGCCCATAAGGCTGGATTTAGTTGGATATGCCAGTCATGGCTAGCATCATTGACAGTCTTTTGTAGGATTTTAACAATAGTTTTATTTGACGCCTCAGCTTGGCCATTTCCTTGGGGATAGTATATGGTAGAATAGTTATGGGTGATATGGAATTTTGCACATAGTTCATCCATGTCCTAATTTTGAAACTTTTTCCCATGATCAGTAATGAGATACATAGGTATACCATATCTACAAATGATATAGTTTAAGATAAACATGGATATTTTTTTTCCTGTGGTAGTAATTAATGGAATAGCCTCAATCCATTTAGTAAAGTATTCCATGGCAGTGAGAATCCATTTGTGACTATTGGAAGATGGAGGGTTGATAGTGCCCACAAGGTCAAGCCCCCACTGACTAAATGGAAAGGTAGTTGTAAAAGGATGTAACTCTTGTGCTGGAGCATGAATAAGGTTTCCATGTATCTGACATTTCTTACATGCTCTAGCAAAATGAAAGGAATCTATTTCCATGGTAGGCCAATAATAACCCATACGCATGAGTTTCTTAGCCAAAGAGGGACCACTCGAATGTGTCCCACAAATACCCTCATGTACGTCTCACAAAGAAGTTTGAGCTTCATCATGCTCGAGACATCGAAGGAGAGTACCATCAAGACCTCACCGATAAAGGGTATTAGATATTAGGACATAGCAGGAGGCTTGACAAAGAAAAGTTCATTTTTGATTGCAGGATAGGTTAGGGGGTATGATGTCATTTTTCAAATAAGAATAAATTTTTCCATAGATGGGGGAATTGTGTCCAATTAGATGACATAAAATACTCGTATCAGGATCATCATATGCAAGACAAGTCAGGGATTCCACCAAGAACTCAAAATAAACCTTGGTATCTTCTATATCAAACAAAGAAGCAATCATTGCCATGGCATCGGCAGCCTTGTTATCATGTCGAGGAATCTTCTCAAAAGTGATGACTGAGAAATATTGTTTGAAGTCATCAACCATATGTTTATATGGTAATAACTTATCATCTTTAGTCTGATAGTCATCATTAACCTGGTTTATAATCAATTGAGAATCCCCATAGACATTTATTTCAGTTACTTTCCATTGTATAGCCATCTTTAACCCAATTAGCAAGGCTTCATATTCTACTACATTGTTGGTGCAAGGAAAAAGCAACTTGTAAGATTTCAAAATGGTGTATTCTTGTGGTGTGACAAAAAGAATACCAGCTCCTGAACCCTATTGTGTATACGGTCCATCAAAATATAGTTGCCAGGTTTGTGTAGATAAAGCCAAAATGTGTTCATCAGGAAACTCTGTATGTATAGGTTGGTCATCCATTAAAGGAGCATCTGCTAACTGATATGCTATCACTTGACCTTTGATAGCCTTCCTGTCTACATATTCAATATCAAATTCACTAAGTAGCATGACCCACTTAGCCAATCTGCCTATTAGTGTTGTTTTGCTTAATAGATACTTTAAAGGATTAATCTTTGCAATGAGCTGGACTGAATGTGATAACATGTAATGTCACCACTTCTGTGATGCAAAAACAATGGCCAAACATGCTCTTTCTATAGGATAATAATTTAGCTCATATCCCACTAGGGTGTGACTGATATAATAGATGGCTTTTTCTTTTCCTTCATGATCTTGCTGAGCCAATAGAGCACCTAGTGACACTACTGTAGCTGAAATGTAGAGCAAGAGTGGCTTGCCCAGAATTGGTGACATCAGAGTTGGAGGATTCACTAGATATTGCTTGATTTTGTTGAAAGCTTCTTCACACTGATCATCCCATTGGAATAAGAGATTTTTATGCAACAAATGTTGAAAGGGATGACTTCGATCTGCTAGTTGAGAAACAAATCTTTGGATAGGTTGGAGATGTCCTTGTAATGATCTTAACTAATTGATGTTAGTGGGGGAAGCCATCTCCAATATTGCTTTAACTGTTCTTGGATCCACTTCAATTCCTTTGGCTGAGACAATGTATCCCAACAATTTACCGGATGTAACTCCGAATGCACATTTCTTCGGATTGAGTCGAATCTGATACTTTTCCATCTAGGTGAATATTCTATCCAACACTCTCAAATGACCAGCTCTGTCTTTGGATTTTGCTAAAATGTTATCAACATAATCTTCCATAATGGTGTGCATCATATCATGAAAGATTGTGGTCATTGCTCTTTGGTAGGTTGCTCCAGCATTTTTGAGGCCAAAAGGCATCACATTCCAGCAGTATGTACCCCATGGACAAGTAAAAGTAGTCTTTTCTTGGTCTTCTGGTGTAATCTTGATTTGGTTATAGCCAAAAAATCCATCCATTAATGATAACATCTCATGCCTAGCTATAAGGTCAACAATAATGTCAATATTTGGCAGAGGAAAGTCATCTTTCGGACAAGCCTTATTAAGATCTTGAAAATCAATACAAATCTTGATAGATTTGTCTGGTTTTGAAATGGGGACAATATTTGAAATCCACTCAGCATAATCAATAGCCCAAATGAATCCAACATCTAGGAGCTTCTTCAATTCCGCTTTAACCATTAGTGCAATATGGGGATGGATCTTGCGGAGCTTCTGTTTAACCGGTTTTACACCTGGTTGGATAGATAAATGATGCATTATGAGATTTGGATCTAGACCTGACATATTAGCATAGGACCAAGCAAAATTGACTTGTCTTTCTTTGAAATTTTTTGCAAAAGCTTCTTTCTCTGATTTTGTCAAGGATGCTGCTACTTTGAGGATGCACGGAGACTCTTCTATTCCAATGTTAAGAGGTACTATTGGTTCTATAAGAATAGCAGATTGTTCTCGATACAGATAGTTGGGAAGAGTGTCAATCCTTCCATTATCAGGTGCCTCAGAGAGGTTTTCACCATCAGATGCATCATTTCTTTTTACTATTTTTGTATCTAATACTGCCACTGAGTGGTTTTCACCATTAGATCTGTTGATTATTTTTATATTTTTATGACTAAAAGGATTGGCACTCTCACCAAAGTAGGCCATGTCATTGAGTTCTATCAGAAATCCTGACTTGTGATCCCCTAGTGGTAAATGATCTCTAATTCCAAAATAGTCAATGATTGCATCATCATTATGGAATACATCAAGTTCTGGATGATCAGGAGAATCCCAATCGATAAGTTTGGGATGTACAAGGGGTATCAGATCATTCGGGTCAGTTTCAAAGGCAGAAATGGTATTAATGGAAAATTTGTCAAGGTTTATGATGGTATCAGTGAGGTCTATTTCCATACTCTCATCTGATTCATCTATCGCAAGATAAAGGTCACTTTCCTCACAATCAACAAAAGTAGTATCATGTGGGACCAATCCTAATGAGTCAGTCTTTGAACTCTCTCCCTCATGGTAATCATTACTATGGTGATGGACAACATCAACTCCTATCTCTATAGTACAATCAGATAATGAATCCCATTCATAATCATTTGAGTCAGAATCATCATTATCCCCAAGTCTATCAATGATTCCTTGTGTTATCCTTTGTTTCTCTAGATCCACATACATACCATTCTTTCTGAATTGCAAAGTAGGAGCTTTAGATATCTCATAAAAAGGTGTGACCTTTTCTTTTCCTTTTGATTCTTTTGGTCCTTCTCCTCTGTAGCCTAATCCTGTAGTGTCTCTTTGATAGTTGGGATTTTGTAAAATTGGTTTGATAACCCCTTCTCTTTGTAACCCTATAGGTCCAACACCTTGGTATCCCATCTTTTGTAACAAAGTATACCCTTTACCATAGACATCAAGTGATATATATTCATGTTGGATATCCTCTTCATTCTTCTGTGACTTAAGCATATGATCAGCATTACACTCATCTGCCTCTTTGGATATTGTGCCCCCACTTATAAATGTGTCATAAACAAGTGTTGAAGGGGGTTTTGATTGTTGTTTAGTGATCAAAGATCTACCATATGATCTAGGAGATAAGGGTAACTCTATGATACAAAAAGCTTGACTTGAAGTGTACTCTCCCATACTTCTTTCTTTTATGTCTATCTTGATCCCATTTGATTTTGATGTTGATGCTATATTACTAGGATCAATGGGTGTAGTTGCAGAAGATCCAGTACGATTATAAGGTATCAAAGAATCAGATGTCTTCACAAAACTGCAATACTAGAATGGATTAGTATCTCCCTTGATAGTGACTTCCTGACCATTATGAGGAAATTTCAAGCATTGATGATAGGTTGATGGTACAGCTTGCATGGAATGAATCCATGGTCTTCCCAAGAGAATGTTATAAGCAAGATCCATGTCTAGGACTTGGAAAGGTACATCTTTGATCATAGGACCTACTCTTATTGGTAAAACAACAAACCCCTTGGATGACTTCTCTTCCTCATCATAAGCTTTTACCATGATTTTCTTCTTGGGATCAACAACATTTTCAGAGAATCCCAATGCAAGGACTAGTTTCAATGTACAAATATTTTAGCCAGCTCCTCCATCTATTAGTACTCATTTAATTTTGTGACTTTGGACAAGGACTTTGATATGTAGGGGAGCATTATGAGGTTGGGTAATAGCTAAGTCATCATTCTTAGTGAAGGATAGGTAATGCGGGGTTGTTAAATGACCCACCATAGCTTGAAATTGATCATGATCTAGATTTGTGGGGACTTGGGTTTCTAAAAGAGCCTTTTCAAGGATATCTTTGTGAGATGGGGATAGATGCAAAATCTCTAAGATGGATATCTGGGTAGGTGTTTTCTTGAGTTGCTCCAAAAGGTTTTATTGGTTGGAAATATTCGTTGTAGACTTTGGGACATAAACAGACTTGTTGTGAGGTACATTTGGTTTAGACTGGACTCCTTGGAGAGTAACTTTGGATTGAGCACAAGTAGTAACATGGACTGGGTGACTCTCTGATCTTCCTTTGATGGTAATGACATTCGCATAATACTTAGAAGGATGACATTCAGAAATGTTACCAACATATCGTTAGGGAGTGGAATTATAATTGGCTTGATTGTCACTCTTCGTATTGGAAGAACCTCCTTTTTCATGCTTAGGAAGTGGATCTTTGAAAGTCATATGTGATTCATTTGAGGTATGTCCATCAACACTAATCTCACCGCTTTCAATTAGATCTTGAATTACATTTTTGAGCCTTTTGCAATCATTGGTTTTATGTCCTTTACCTCTATGAAATTTGCAATAATCATGCTCATCCCACCAAGAAGGCTTCACTCTAGGTTTGAAATCTTTTGTGTCAAGAAGCATAATGAGCTTCTTTGTGATTAACTTCCATAAGGCTGATTCGAGAGATTCCCCTAAAGGAGTAAAGTTTCTTCGAGGTGACATGAAAGACAATCTTGGTTTAGATGAATCTTTGTTGGTATTTTGATTTGATGACTGATTGTTGTAAGTACCTTGACTAGCATTGGCCTGATTGGTCAGATTGAGAAGGGGTTGTGTTGGTTTGACATTATGATTATCAACAATCCCATCATTGACAATGTTTTTGTTTTTATTCCAAAACTTCGATTTGTCATTGTTATAGTTGTTGGAATTGGAATTTGAGGATCTAGCAGTGTCTTTAGAATAAAGTTTGATCTCACCTTTTTAGACCATGGCTTCCTCAATTTTGATACCATTTTCTATGAGCTTATTGAAGTTTGGTGGACATTGCAATTGTAACCTATAACTCATTTCTGGTGTAAGGTTATGCACAAAAATATCCATATTTTCTTGTTCAGGAATCATTCGTGGATATTTAGCAAACAATTGATGCCATCTTTGCAAAAGAGTAAGGAAGGGTTCTCCATTCTTTTGATGTGCATTGCAAAGATCAAGCATAGTGACTTCATGTTTGATGTTATATGAATAATGAGTCACAAATTTGTCAAGAAGCTCATTGAAAGATTTGATTCCCAGGGGTAGTTTGGAGAACCATTCCATGGCTTGTCCTCCTAAACTTCATGGAAATAGTCACATAAGATAAGTGTCATTGTGAATGACTTCAATACAAGCAGGACAAAACTCACGAATGTGGTCTTGTGGATCTGAATTCCCTTTGTATTTGTCAAATTTTTGTACCTCAAAATGAGGAGGGAATGGAATCATTGCTAAATTCTTATCAAAAGGATAAGGACATATATCATCCAAGGAATACTTCTTTGTTGATGATCCAATTTGGATGTCATGGATTTGTTGTTGAAGCATCTGGATTTGTTGTAGAATGGGATCCAAAGATAATGTGTTTCCTTGAGAGTTTTGGGAAACATTGTTGTGAGAAGCATTATTTTGTGAAGCATGATTTTGGGAAGCATGGTTTTGCTGATCATTTTGAGAAATAGTGTGTCGTTCATGACTATGAGAAGCATTGGATTTCTGATTGGTTTCCTTTGCTCCATGAGTATCTTGAGAACCTTTAGGAATTTGTTGATTGTTTGTGTGAGCTAGTTCTCTAAGATAGGAAACATCAAAATCGCTTGGCGACTTAGCTCCTTGTTGAGAAAGCATGAGGAAATACATCTCTTTATCCAAGCCTAAGAGTCTTTCCATGACATGATAAAATTGAGGATCTTGTGAAGCTTCCCTAAGTTCATCATCGGTGGGTTCGTCAGTGGATGTAAAAAGTGAAGTTTTCTTAGGAGCTTCAGGCCAAGGATTTTCTTCATTGCTGGTATTTCCTTCCATCTTGTCTAGAGATTCTAGATTAATGGCTTGTTTAAGTTTCTGAGATCGAGTTTGAACCATAAAATTGAGAAAATTGATTATGGAATGAAAGATTCTTGATGAGAAGATATGGAAAGTGATTTATAGAAAAGATGTTGAAACGTGTTGAAAAGTGATAAGACAACTTGATAAACTCTAAGTCAATAGGAGGTATAGATCTCACTATGATATGACAAAGGGAAATCAAGAGATAATAACCTAAGTAATATTGGTGGTTAAGGATGATATATCCTGATATGGTAAACTCACAAAGATTAGAATCTGATAGATAAGGTAATGTTTCAACACTAAATTGAGAATTTCAAAGGTTGGAAGAAAATAATTTGATGAGTTCTTAATGAAGAAATGGTGAAAAATGATGAAAAGGGTCAAACTAAAGATCAGAGGTCTGTGTAACTCGACTATTTTTCTAGAATCTTACTAAGGACAAAAATGGGTATCTAAAAAAGTGATTTTGAAAATTGCAAAGTTTGTGGAAATGCTCACTATTGTAAATGCGCAACAAAAAATGCGTAGGATAGATTAATCAATGCATAATAAAATTGGATATATGCGCAGCAAAATATGACAGATGCGAACTGGGAAAATCAAAAGCGTAGACAGTCTGAACAGAAGCGCAACAAATTTGATCAAATGCATAGCAAGATGTGATATATGCGCAATTTCTGAGGTTTTGATATGATTTGAAAATTTTGGATGTTTTTGATATTTTTTTTTTCTTTTTTTTTTTGGCAAAATGAAAAATGCATAAACACACGCACGCAAGACATAAATGATTTTAATCTAATTATGCTAATATGAATGCACAAACATGCTTACAATCCTATGGTAAGCAAGGACAATATCTACTGAATCCCCACTAGGATAATAAAATCTAGCCATGCAAATCCACAGTGGATAGCCTAAGAACTTGGAGGCACAGGATCCTCCTTACAGTGCACTCACTTCTCAGGCACACCAAGTTTAGAATTCAATGGATCATTACTTCCCAAAGAACTGCTATCTCTACTATGAACTGTGAGTAATGTGGGGTGTCTTCACGAGCTTGGGTGACTCCTTGAGCCAGTAGATAGAAGGTTTTTGGCCACTAAACAAAATCTTTTAGTAAGGACATCCATTCAGGTGGTTGTGATCAAGTCATTTTCCCAATTAAGGGGGCTCTCCCAATCTTTTCAAAGCAAGGCTTTCACCTCTACTAAGTAAGACTTTAATGCACCACTAGGGTACTGGAGGAGATTTTGGTTGCCACAATGAATTCACACCTATCTAATGTGAGACTAATCACACTAGCATTTTTTATATACCGGTTTGGAAGGGCTTGGCTTTAGCCTGTTACCGATTGGGTCATTCTTTGGGGTGAGTACCTCTTCTCCCACCAAAGACCGCCCTCTAAAAATTATAACAGTTTCTCTTACACCCAAGGTCCACAAATGACAAGGGGAGAGGATATGTTGTTATAATTTTGGGATTACAAATATGCTATTAAGCAAGACACAACAAACACTTGAGCTATGCTAAAGAGTACACACAAACCAAAAGCATGTCTTTTTTTAAGCCCAAACGAGGTTATGGTTTAATTTGCAATACCCCTTAGGAATCCCTGTAAAGAAATGTGTTAGAAATTTTAGCAATAGGGTCTTCTACTAAACGTCCTGTAAAATAGCCTAAAAACTACCAAAATAAACAAAAAACTTGTCAAAGGTTAGCTAAAATCAAAATAAGTGAGAAATTTAAACTTAACTACTGTAAATAACAGATGAACAATAATAGTGTATAAATGCACAAACTAATTAAACACATGCATAGAATAGAATAATGGATGCACAGAAAATATTAATGTATGCACAGGAAAATGTAACAGATGTGCAGATGTTAATTAAAAATAAAAATGGGAAAAAGAAAATGACAAATTTGATCAGAGATGCATGCACAAAACATATAGATAAATGTGCAGGATTCATGGATGAATGCACAGTAAAAACCTGGAAACATATGCACATGGAAAACTAAAAAAATAGAATGTCAAAAATGGAGGCTGGCCCTCCTTCTAGCACCAAAAATGTATGCAAATTAGATGTCTAATAACTAGAGATGATAAATTAACTATTTAAAGCCAATAAATCAATCTAATGCAACACAATGAAGAATACAAAGTAATTATAAAATGATAAAACTAAATTATTTACCTTCACCTACCATGCAGCTTGTCTCCATTGTCCTCCTAGCCTTGATTTCTTGTAGAGGTTGAGCTCTCAGATTTCCATATGAAGCCTTCTCCCAAGATGCTACCAAAGTGTGGAGATTTTATGAAATGAGTGCACAATAGCTTATGCAATCTAATGAATGGAATGCAAATGAAATGATGATAATATGGATTAATTTATCTTAGAATGCTTTGATGCTTGGATGCTTGATTGCTTGAATGCCTATTACAAAAATACCTATTAGCTCACAAAGGGGAAATGTGGCTCCTTTTATAGAGTTTTGGAGGATCTAGGCCTAGGTGGCACAATCCTACGATTGAGAATAAAAGGTGGAAGATCCTAGGGCTAAGATTGACTTGGTTGAAGGAGTTGAGAGAAAGGGGGATGTAGTTGGAATGTGAGAGGAAGAATAGGGATGATGTTCCTCTCACATTGGCATGGAGGAGAAGAAGGTGGAAGGGAAAGACACATGTCAAGTGTCTCACAAAGACCAAAGAGAGAAAGAAGGAGAGACCTTTTCCTCATGAGGACTCTGTGCACAAGTGTCCTTTGAGTCACCTTTGACCCTTAGAGGTGGCTTGAGTAGCCCCTTAGGAATAGGGAATGTCTCTTGACTTGGTTGTTGAGAGGACATGTGGTCATGAGACCAAGTCCTATGAGGCCACATAGCCCTTAAGGATAGGACATGTGTGGGTGAGGATAATTACTAATAAATAATTAATAATAATTATTTATTTTAGCCAAGATGATGTGTCAAGTGAGTGGATAGATGAGGTGGACTAGGAGTCTTAGTCATATTTAGGTGATTGTATATTTATTTAAATCACTTTAATAAGACTAATTAGAAGACTTAGGATAGAGGAATAGACTATAGTGAATTCACTAAATAAATTTAATAATTTATTTAATAAATAGAGGAATAATTATAATAAATATTTAATTAATTTATCAAGTCAATAGTAATTAAATAATAAATATTTAATTAATTAATGAAGCCATTTTTAGGTGTATACATTAGTATTCTACAAACTTTATCTTTTGCCCAATTATGGATATAACATATTATCTTTATACATGCATAACATAAGAAGCTAAACAATATGCATAGTAATAGAAATAAAGAACTCATAACACATGATATGTTCTCGAGGAAACACTGGCCAAGGGAAAACCCCGGTGGGGATGGTACCCACAAAGATCCACTAATCAAAAGTATCATGTTAAGTATGTTGACCCTGTTAGGAGTCTATTGCAAGCATATAGTGTATCAGTCCTGATTAAGGGACTATAGGCCTTGTTAGAAGCCTCAACCCTGTTAGGAGTTGTCAATACAAAATCTGATTACCAGATGAGCCCACTGCCCAAACAAGTAATGTATAATGTATACTGATTACAAAAATGGATTAAGGTATATAACCTTATGCTGCTTGCATCAATATCTTTTTGTTGCTCTTACATTTGCATCATATCATTATAATATTACCATATCTCTCTCTCTTTCTTCTTGCAATTACATATTACATATATAAAAGTTATTAAGGATAATAAATTTACATGGTCAGCTTCCATATATCTTTATCCAAGAGTTAACATCTAGGATGTCATCCCTTTGTATTGTTAAGTCATTAATTTGATAAACAAAATAATCCCTTAACTCTTTACCAATTCTGCCTTCATAGTTCTGTCCTGTTGGCTTAACACTGTCTTCGGTAAAACTATCATAAATATTTCTGTACATGTCGTACTGACTTGCACTCTGAGATGGGTCATCATTAGTCATCATAGAGTCTATGTTCAAGGGCACAAGCACTAAACTTATTCCAGTCAATGTCGCAAATAAAAACTGTATCCTAGTGCACTAGTGAAAACATTATCTTACACTTAGAAAAATTTGCAATGCACTCTGCTATACTTGTTCTCTAACCTATGTGATCTTTATGTGGATCATATGTTGCCATAATGACAACATCTATGTACTCACTTCAGCCAAATTTCCAACAATCTCCCCCTTTGTCATTGGTGCCAACATATGAGAAAATTGGCTAAGTGTACAAGTTAAAATCTCAAAATTGTATCAAAATTGTGTCCATAGTATAGAATATGTATACTATCCTTATAACTCCTCAAAATGTAAACTCTAATACAATGCTCCCCCTAAGAGTATCAATCCTTATCAAATATATCAATTTTCTACTCTAATATCTCTCCCCCTTTGACAACAATGACAAAATAAGGTAGGGAGGATTACAAAATTGTATCCCAAAAAGATTATACCTTCATTTTCTTATTGCAAAGCTAGTAGGATTGCAACACAATCTTCAAAATCAGCTTTCATAGCTTCTATCTCCTTTTCTCATGAATTCTTGATGGAATATGCCACATTGAGTAATGTGCTCAGTCCATAAGATGCTATTTGACAAGCTTGGAGGTTGTCAAATTTGAATTTCTGAAAGGATGTCTTAGTTGTAAGACATTCTTCTAACTACTCTTCAATGATACTCAACTTAATAGAGATATGTTCTCTCAAAAGAGCGAGTCTCCTCATTTTTCTGTTCCTCTCATCTTGCAATATCCTTATTTCATCATAAAGCTTCTGAACTTTCTTTTCAACATCACATACCTTCACATTAGGTCTAGAAAGAAGGTTACATTCATTCTAAATCTCAGCTTCCTTCAACTTGATCTTTTGTTCCTCTTTTGCTATCAAATTCTCTAGTTTTGTACACTGTATGTACAATGATTTTCCTATCTCCAAATGTTTCCTCAAGTTCTTGATACAAATATCAAGACTGCTAATAACATTCCTGATATTTTGACTTATGTTCAAAAGCATTTTAGCTTCATAAGCTGCTCAAGAGCTCTCACTTTTGCAATATCAAATAGGTTAGTGAATTCATTATCAAAAGTGCTCATTACCTTCTTAGCTTTCTCCAAAGGGTCTGCCTCTATGATTTGTGTAGTTACAATGCTTTGTAACTTCTCAATAAGGTCCTTTAGACTCCCTTCAAGATTCTTCACTTTCTTGTTCTTGCCAATGATTTTATTCAAAGAAGTGATCAGTTCCAACTGATCATCATCATCAACTTCCTTTCCTAAATCTTCAAACAAAGATCCAATTTCTTTCTTCTTTCCAGCCTCAGGAGTAAGACTGATGTCTTCTATGGTAGGAATGGGTGCTTGAATCTCAGTCTCCTTAGGTTCTTCACTAATAGATTGAGTCTTCTCTGCTTCTTCAGTTCTATCTGGTTCATCAAGAGCTGAATTGTCAACAATGTTTGCTAAGTTCTTGAATACATTGTCATCAGTATTGAAGGTGACCTTAGTACCTTCTATATTCATAGTTTCATCTTCAATGTTAATAGCTAAAGGAGAAGGAATATCCTCTTGTTCAGCTTCAACTTCTTGCTTTGTTGTAACCGATGGCTCTCCAACATTTTCTTCCATGACCTTGATTATTGCCTACTCAGTATCTGAATAAAATTCTTCATATCTGCCTCCCATAATCAAAATGGTTCTCCTTTTGGTTCTCAAATGGGTGCTTAAGGCCTTCAATATCTACTTCAAGTGTTCATCATCTCTCACATCACAAAGCTTCTTCACAAGATTCTTTCTGATATTAGTGTCTTCTTCAATTGCTCTCTGCTTTCTATTTACAAGTTTGGTATACAACTCATCAGGTATTTGACCTTGAATAGAATCAAATTTCTTGTCTACCAAAATCATATGCTTCACAATAGAATTCTCCAAATTTAGTCTTTCTAAATAATCATAAAGTTTATAGTACTTGTTCATTTTAGTGAAATTTCCATCTTGTATGATTTCTTCATTCACTCTCTCAACTCTTGGTTTCCATGACTTCTTCTTAACTGTAGTGTCATCATCCTTTATTTCTACAATTTCTCTTGGTACTGGTTGAACTAAAGTCTTATGTCTCTTTCCTAGTCCAGTAGCAATTTCTTTCATTCTCTTGCTAGCTGTGGAGGAAGTGGATCTTGTTGTTACTTGTTCCTTTTCTGGTTCCTCTACTTTCACCTTGATTTGTGTAGGTTCTTTCTGTACTACACTGGATGACAAGGGTGGTACAATCAAGACTTCTTTCTGTCCAATATCCTTGATTGCTGCTGCTATCTGTTTTGCTATTAAGAATTCTTGTTCTGACATTCTTGAATCTTTCAGTATTCTCCTGATAGTACTGTCAACTCTCTTCTTAGATTGCTTCTCTTTAGTTATAGCTTTTTCCAAGTTGAAGTTCTCTTCAAAAGTTCCAAATCTGCTGCACTAAGTGTCCAATTTACATTTAAGTAATATGCCAACATATTCTTCTGTATTAGCATTAGATATCTCATAGCCAAGAGGGTCTATGAAATCAATTCTAGGTTCCACTGCTTCAATATAGGTAAAGTCAGTGTCAACCATAAAACATATATCATTTTTATACTTCTTCACAAGTGACTGTGAAATTCTTGATCTGCTAGTTACCATGTTCTTAAATGTGTTCATTACCAACATAGCACTCTCATTTACTTTGTCAATAACATGTCTCAAATATACTTTATTTATCCTTTCCATAGCAGTTTGTCCATCATTCCAATCATCTGCAATAGTGTATGGAAATCTTCTCAATGAGTGGGAAAACATGTATGTGATTAAGGATGAAAATCTAAATTGTGCATACTTATATTTCTTAATCTTCTCCAAGTTTTCAAACAATTGAATTCTCAGAATTTCACACATATCAACTGGCACTTTGTCAACACACATTAAATAGGCAATATGCACCATTCTAGCTGCCATATCATCTTCTCTAGAATTTGCACAAAACTTAGTGGTTAGGATCTTGCATAGGTATCTCACATCATCTTGTTTGATTTTGCTAATCACAATCCCTCTGCCATTGTAGGATCAACCTGTGTTGTCTATGAATATTTTTCTCATATTTTTCTCATTTAAAGGAATAGCACCAACTTTAGATAAACCTGTGACTTCATGAATCAAGTCAGCTATAATGTCTATCACTCTATCCTCTAGCCAAAACTTCCCATTATGAATTTTGCTCAGAATAATCTTAGTGCATTCTTCATTGTCAAACTCATACTTTAAAGCATATTGAACAATCTCATTATGTTTCAAATGTTCATATCCTTGTTTTAATGACATGTCATGGTTGTAAATCTTCTGATATTCACTAGTAAAATCACTATCACTGACAGTTTCTAACTTGCATCCAAGATAACTTCTCACATTTTCTAAATGCAAAACTCTGTTTGGTACGGATGATAATGCTAACCTAGGATCATCTTCTTCCAAGGGTTCTACTAGTTCCCTCTTCATTCTAGGTCTATTCTTATCTCTAACATTGTGAATTAAGGATACATCCATGACTACTTTAAATTCCTTATACTGATTCAAAGATCTGCCAAGATAAATACCTCAAATTCTTGATTTTAGGGCTTTCACAAATTTGACACTCAAATCTTTCACCAAATCATTGCAAAATGCTTCCAATCTCTGTTCTTTGCTCTCCTAAACACTTCAATTCACTTTGATAACCAAATAACATCGATCATAACCTTTTATTACTTCAATCTCATTTAGATCTGACATCACATTCAATTCTTTTGCCACTTCTTTCCAAAAAGTTGTTTCTGCTATCCTGTAAAACTTAAAACTTCTTGCGATCTTGCAAAACATAATATTTTCTTTTGTGCTCTTAACCATAGCATTAGTACATCATAAATAACCTTACATTAACTGCGCAAGACTTAATTAATCAAAAATCTACTTCTACACTAATTCTAAGTTCCTAATCTTCTGTAATTATCATAAATTAATTGCTTTGAGTTAGGTCAAGTAAGTATTTATTCTTACCACTTGATACTTCACCTTTCTGATTACCTTCAATGTTGAATATGTCTCCTTGATCTGTGCCTTTAACAAACTTCACTTCATCTGCATTACTATAGCAACTTTTTTGTCTATTACCTACATCTTCATTTCTTCTTGCATGATTTCTAGGGTTAGGGTTAGGATAAAAAACTCCATTGTTCATTTTACAAAACCTTGTTGTATGTCCAATCTTGTTACATATCTGACAAACAATTCCATTATTCTGATATCTTGGTCCTTGCTGATTGATTTGTGATCTACAGTTTCCAGCAATGTGTCCAATCTTGTTGCATTTATAACATACTACTTTATTTCTTTTGTTCATATCTTCAGTAGGTCTTTTATCTATATTTTTAGTATTTCTAAACATTCTACTACCATAATTATTCTCAATAACTTTAGGTCTTTTACATTCAATAGCTCTATGTCCAAAACCATCACAATTATAACAATAACCATTAAGAGGTTTAAATTGTTTACCTGTGCAATCTCTTTTCATGTGACCAATAGTATTACAACCAAAACATCTACCTTTGAATTCTCTTTGCATACCTTTGGGTGATTCCTCTTGGTTCAGTGGTTCTTCTTCTTTAGGTGGTTCTTCTCCTTTAGGTGTGTCATCAGATTTGTTGATCTCATCTGACTTCTTCTTATCGATGCTTTCAAATTCTTTTAGATTTTGTTCCTTTCTTTCATCATTTGTTCTGAATATATTAAATCCAAGTCCAGCCTTATCATAGGATGGTTTTCCATAAGATACTTGTTCATCGATCTTCTCACTATTTGAATATAGCCTTTCAAGTTGTTGTTTGGATTGAGTCAATTCACCTTTCACAATCTTATTGTATTTCTCAACTTCTGCATGCTGCAAATTTACTTTCTCAAATTCAGATGTTACTTTGCCAAGTTTAAATTTTAATTCTTCATTCTCAATTTTCAACCTTTCATTCTTAGATCTCAAATTTGTTTCATTTTTGTCATTTCCATCTTTCAAACTAAGCTTTAGATTTGCTATCTTCAGTTCATGCTTAAGGATCACATTTTATTTTTCTAAATTGTCATCACAATCTTCAATAAGAATTTTAGATTCCTTTTCAAATTTCAAATCTTCTACCTTGTTTTTCAATTTCTCAATAAGATTATTTGCATCATCATATTTCCTTTTCAGAATGTTTCTTTCATCAGTAAGCATATCAATTTGTTGAAGAGCTTCTTCAAGATTTTTTTGTAGTTCATCCATATCCATAGAGATCTTACTCAAGCTGCTAGGCTTTCCTTGAATGATTCTTCTCTGAGTAACTAAGCTTTGATACCAATTGTTAGAAATAGGGAATATTGAGAGGGGGGGTGAATCAGTATTCTACAAACTTTATCTTTTGCCCAATTATGGATATAATAGATTATCTTTATACATGCATAACATAAGAAGATAAACAACATGCATAGTAGGGTATGTGCAAGATCATGAGGGGCCAAAAAGTGGCGATGTCAGCTCAAAACTTTGACAATGTAGCCGACGACTTTTTTTAACCTGAATTTGATAAAATGAAAAGGGTATCTTAAGGAGATTATCAGCTTTCTATCAATATAATTGCTGTCAAATTTTGAATTTGGTAAGTAATTATTAGTTATTTTATAATTGAGCTACCTCTAAAGTGTTGATTTATATATTGATTGAAAAACAACTATAACTTTAAGATGTTATAACATTTTTGAAATCTGAAAAATGTGTCACATTCTATGCTTCACCTACTATAAGGAAAAAAAAAAATTGAGTTTTGTAAAGCTTTGAATGAGTTAAGGTGGTCAGACACGGGAGTTTTTTTATTCTGAAAATGTTGTAGCAAAAAATTAATAATTAATTATTTTTTGGGAATAAAATTATAAAAAAACGTGTCACATCCGAGAATGAGTCTACTACTTATATATAAAATCTTATAATAAAATATTATCATTTGATTATGATTAAGGTGGTCAGACATACACCTACTTATTTTTTTCCTAAAATTTTTGTACTGTTGAATTCAAATCTATACTTTTCACCAATCATACTAACTTTTTCTCAAAAAAGGCCTAGTAGTTTAGAAACTACATTCAATTTTCTATAGATTCTATTCTTACAACTTTTTGATATTAGGTTCATAGCTAGTTGAAATTTTCATGTCAAGTTGACTAACCCTGATTTGCTGATTTTTCATTGCCAATTAAGGGCATAGTTTGGCCTCTCATGATCTTGCACATACCCAGCAATAGAAATAAAGAACTCATAACACATGATATGTTTTCGAGGAAACCCTGACCAAGGGAAAACCCCAGTGGGGATGGTACCCACAAAGATCCACTAATCAAAAGTATCATGTTAACGATGTTGACCCTATTAGGAGTCTATTACAAGCATATAGTGTATCAGTCTTGATTAAGGGACTATAGGCCTTGTTAGAAGCCTCAACCCTGTTAGGAGTTGTCAATACAAAATTTGATTACCAAATGAGCCCACTGCCCAAACAAGTAATGTACAATGTATACTGATTACAAAAATAGATTAAGGTATATAACCTTATGCTGCTTGCATCAATATCTTTTTGTTGCTCTTACATTCACATCATATCATTACAATATTACCATATATCTCTCTCTTTCTTCTTGCAATTGCATATTACATATATACAAGTTATTAAGGATAATAAATTTACATGGTCAGCTTCCATATATCTTTATCCAAGAGTTAACATCTAGGATGTTGTCCCTTTATATTGTTAAGTCATTATTTTGATAAACTAAATAATCCCTTAACTCTTTACCAATTCCGCTTTCATAGTTTTGTCCTGTCAGCTTAACACTGTCTTCGGTAAAACTGTCATAACTAATTCCGTACATGTCATACTAACTTGCGCTCTGAGATGGGTCATCATTAGTCATCATAGAGTCTATGTTCAAGTGTGCAAGCTCTGAACTTACTCCAGTCAATGTCGCAAACAAAAACTATATCCTGGTGCACTGGTGAAAACACTGTCTTACACTTAGACAAATTTGCAATGCGCTTTGCTATACTTGCTCTCTGACTTGTGCGATCTTCATGTGGATCATATGTTGCCATAATGACAACATCTATGTACTCACTTCAGCCAAATTGCCAACAAATATATCACTGGAAAGGTCTCAGAACGAGGATTTTGATGGAGGCATTTGTTTTTAATTTTAGAGAAGCGGGAAGGAGTAGTAAGAGGTTTTTATTTCGAATCAAATCTTGTTGCAAAGGTAAATACAGTTGCAGATGACCAAGTGAAAGAGGATGCAAATTTGGAGGGAAAAATGAATGTAAAGGTGGATGTAGTTGCAGATATTTTGAGGATAGATAGGTGTCGATGACTGAAATGGTTTTCTCCATTCTCCTATATCTGGTTTTTTCCCCATTGTAATGAGAGGTTAGAATTTCTACTGCTAGGCAGATTTCTAGTTTGTTGTCTAGGTTTGTGTTTATTGTCTAGATATTTTGAAGAAGTGTGGATTAATGAAATATAGTGCAATTCCTATTCTATATGGTCTTGTCTCTTTTACATTTTGTTTGTGCTCTTGTATGTTTAGTTTGTAAAGCATCCTGAACATATCGATTACAAGATAATCATCCAGTTGTTTATGAGTTTCTTTTAAGGAGAGAAGTAAGTTTCATTAATATTTTCAGAGAGCAAAATAGTGTTGTTAAGATTTGATGCAGAAGTGTGGAAATGAAAAGATAGTTTGCAAGGCACTCTATCTAGATTGCATATAGTTTTTAAGGCACTCTATAGTATCTTCATTAGTTTGTTTCTATGGATTCATATTTTAATTGACTCTTTGCCAAAGGAATAGGTACTGGTCTAGGATTTGATTAACAATATTTTCTTCATCCAGTTAATCAATTATATTTTAGTTACTTAGAACAAATGAGCTGAATTCATAAGGATTTGTATCAGTAGGATACAATCCATTTTGTTGATTCCTTAGAGAGTAAATCACTAGGTTAGCCCACCTTAAAAGGAAGAAGGATGAGAATCCTTATCTCACTGGTTCTTGCTATTCTCCGAGTCATGGTTTATCTAGTTAAGCTTTGTATTTCAGTTGATTTTGGTCATCTACAGAGTGATTCATAAGTTGGTTCAATAAAAATTAAATAGTAGATCAGTGTCCACTTTCATATATACTATGTAATCAGTCATTATTTAGAGGTAGCACCTACTTGAGCATGTGGAGCTTGAAAACGAAGGAGGATCTTATCCAATCCTCAACAATTAGGTATTTTTTTTGTTTGAATCAGTATTTGGAGAAATAGTGTTCAAGTAGTATTTCAAGCACTGTGATTCATGCAAGAAAAATCCCTAACATGCCAAACGGGCCCCAAGGATCTAGAGGCCAATTATTGAAACACTCTCTTATAATCACGACCACTAGCACACGTTTAGGGAAGGTAACCAAGTTGCGGATTATCTCTCAAATTTGGGGTGCGATGGGATGGAGATTTCTTCACTAAATCCAAGGTGCATGATTGAAAATCATAGATAACTTAAAAGATTGATTGTCGTAGATATGGAGGCATGTCGACACTTAAGTTAATAAATTGAACATGATGTGGAAATGACTGCATCTGCCGTGCCAATTAATAGAAATAAATTTGATCTTTTTCGCCATTGCCATTCTCTAGTGTGAAAAATTATGTCACTGATGCATGGGTTAGGAAGTACATACTGGAGGCATAAGAGAGGACATTTGTCACACACAAATCACATGGGTACTCAGGTGTTAAATCGCCCACCCTATGTCATTCCATTATGGACATTTAAGGATTGGGATACCCCATATCTGCACTTTAATGAAAATTTTTACAAGTGCATCATCAGGTTATACAACAGGATACCAGTTGTAATTTACAAGCATATTGTGAAAATGTCGAAGCCTTTGGATGTAGCTGCCTTGTGCGAATCTTGCCACAAACAACATCGGTTGATTCTACCAAAGAATTACTGCATTTGGATCACTCCATGCCCCAAGGAAATTGTGTTACTTGTTCATGTTGATGATGCGGCCTTAGATGAGCTGTTTGTCATCCATTCTCCCTCCATTTGTCAGGCCATCAAGCAGGTAATAGGAGAGGAATTCCTAGCTTCCTCTGCAATGCACTTTCTTTATCCTTCAAATATGGTTTCTATTTTCCTATCCAATGCCATGGATATATTACAGTCACCTCAACTCTTGCAGTCTTTGGCCTCCAAGGTAATTCGACCGCATTTCATTGTTAACAATAGACTTAATGTTGCTATGCAAAATTATGATCTGTGGAAGGATTGACTTTGGTGGGCAGTTTATTTTCTCATGTGCAGTTGTTACAAAAACATGAAGTAATGGTCACATACGAAGCCCTTAATAGAGCTGTGGAAAAACATAGTCCTTCCCACATGAAAGTTGCACTACAGGTCACAGCTTGGGCTCTCGATTTTTAGTTGGAAGACCAAGTGAGAAAAATAGGGTATGCATTACTGGACCTATTAAGATTCTTGAATACACCTCCTACTCAGGGCTCGCATTAGGTGTTGTCAACTTAGTCGTCAAGTGCTGTGGGTGCTAAGTGGAATGCTTGGTTCTCCCTTTCATCACATCAATTGCAACATCCCCATGCTAAAGAACAATCTGGGTAGGGGTGGTCTCCCAAAAACTCAATGGACCAGAGCAGTGGCTAGGGCTCGGTGGTGACTCCACATTGTGATCTTGGCTGGGGGAAGGCCTCGGGTCCCTGGAGAGATTCAACTGTATAGGGTTCTTTGGATTGTGGGTGGTGTGAAGATGTGGAGGATGTTGATCCTCACTTACACAGGGTATCTCAAGATAATGATGTCATGGAAGAGTGAGTGTTGGTGATGGGGTTTTTGCTTTTTGTTATTTTGGATTTTTGTTATCCACAGTGTAAATTTATAATCATGTGATCAGAGGATATTGTATCTCGTAAGCTATGTAATTGGAGGTAGTTCATACTCCAAATTGTAAATAAGATGCGTAGGCATCTTCGAAATACATCAAAATTGTATATTTGATAACTTAAATTTTGTATTGAGCGATGATGCCGGATTTTCTTCCTGATTCTTTCCCAGTTGAACTTTTTTTGAATCAATTTTTAATATAAATATTATAGTGTCTCGTCCACTTTTGCCTTAAAAAATAAAAATGACGACTGCCAGCATTTTGTGATGATGAGAAGGGGCGTCATGTTTCACAATCACAGCAAGCATGAAAGCATAAGAAATACCGTGCGTGAAAGAAATAGCGACGCTGTAGCTACTCCTTCACCTTTATTTTAAATACACAATCAGTCGATCTCCTGGCCTTCTAGAATTTCACAGGTAACTTAGTGTTCATGTGATTCTACCCTCTACGTGTCTTCCCTCACTTAATCCACGTTACCAGGCATGCAAACCTAAATTTGCCTGAAATTAAAAATGTGAAGTCTGTCTCCAGAAGTAAAACACATTGCTCATGTGACTGGCTTCTTCCTGTCGAGCTCAATAACTCGTGCTTGTCCTCATTGTCCTTATTTATTCTGCAGATGAGTGAGGCAAATTGCACAGTCTTCCTGGTCTGCTATCAAATTCAATTATTTCGGAATAAGTAGTAACAGTATTCTTTCTAGTAGCACAAGATGTCGGTTGAGGCGTTGGCCATGGCGGGCATTGATTACACAAAGGTTGATGCTCAATCATTATATAGTCAAGGGTCTTTGATTTCAACGGCTTCTGGGGCTGATGATAAAGTACGGCCCATGTCTTTTGAGAAACCTAGAAAACAGAAATTCTCAAAGCCAAAGAAAAGCAAAAGAGATGTTATAGAAAAGTATGACATTAAGGATTGTGTTAAAGTTAATAATCCAATGAATATGAAGAAATGTCTGAGAGAATGGGCTAATACAGCTGCGAAGCTTGCTGTTGAAGAGAAGCTGAGCAGATGAATATTGAAGCTATCAGCAAGAGCAAGAGCAGCATACCCAGAAAGTGTGGGAGATTTGTATTGTCGTAATATGTAAGGATCAATGTATTCTAGTTTGTAATCTGTATTTACTGTGACCAAGGAACAGAGGAGAGATATTTTTCCTTACCAATCCCAATGGAATTATTGTAGAAATCAGGATGAGGATCGCCTCCATGTGAGCAGTTTAGTTGTAGGATCAAATCATAGGTTGGGCTCTACTTTTCGTGAGTTGAGTCACATCAACAATTTATTTCGTATGAAGTTATGATGTATGCAAGTTTTTTTCTTAATATTTCAATTATATAAAAAAGTTTAAAAGATGATATATAAGAAGAGATGTATTGTGTTAAGTTTCTATTAGTAAGTCTTTTACACATAGTAGTTATTGTTAGGTAAATTAGTTGATGATTGTAATAAGATTATTAGAAACATAAAGTAATCATAATTATAGTTAGTCGTCTAGTTGATTATTGTTTATAATGTTCTATCTTAGTTATATGAATTATTAGTAGCTTTTGTTAATGATATAGTAAATGATTTTTTTTACACATTTTAGCTCACTTTTTTTTTGTGATGTATAGGAAGGTAATATGTTTGGAGCAATATGGAACTTAAGCATAGAGTTTTTGTTCGTATTATTTTCAATTAATTTGATTTACCTTAATTTTTTTCTCATACAAGTGTGTTTAGATAGGTATTGAATTGTGTTCAAGCACTCATGTCAAATTAAAAAAATGAGCAGTCAAAGATTATTTGTATCATGTTGCTCCTTTGTATCATTTTGCTTCCTTTTTTACAAAAATAGCTTCACCCTAAATATTAAAACTAATTAAAACATTAAAAAGATCAATTGTTGTATAGATTATGCATGAAGTAAGTAGGTAAATTTTAAAAATGCATCATGTCCAATATTTTTTTTTAAATGTTTATTTGATGAGATAAATATGAAAGACATCACAAATATCAAGAGACAAGAAATGTTAAAGTAAAAAATGTAAATTTATTATGATGTATATAATATTGTATATGTCATTCAAGTTATTTTTTGAGCCCACAAAATTTAAAATAATAATAATAATTATTATTATTATTATTATTATTATTATTATTATTATTATTATTAAATTTTTGCAATGACTATTCTCAACATGCACTAATATAGAAAAAGATAAATGATATTTTTTAAACTAATAAATAAAACAAGTAATTGTAGACTAAAGAAGTGTTACCCAAAAATTTTAATTCGATATTATGATTAGTTGAACTATTGAAAAAGTTGTATTCAATGAATGCATTACTATTCCTATCATAAGTAGGAACTAATAAAATAAATATTTTATCTTTATCTATTTACTTTATATTCATATTTTTATCTTGTTGTTTAAATTAGTTTAAGAATAAAAAAATTATATTCTAAAATTAATTACTTTGAACTTATCCAATTTTTAACATGTCACAAAGGGAAAAAGCACTCGGGTCTAACCAATACAATTGACCCACATTAAATACATGGAGAAACTATAAGGTTCATATAGAAATTTGTGATATGATGTACAAAAGAAAGCTAAAGTACCCTAGAAGCTCTTAATCCAACTTCATCATTTAGCTCATAAAGTCATGTCTCTCTTTTGCATAGAGGATGTTTTTGTAAATTTTATTTTAGGTTGTCATCTTTTGGTGATTAGATTGTTCGTCTTTCATAAATTTTTTACTTTATCTCTTTTATTCATATTCATAGACATTGAAATTTTGTTGTGGATTGTCTAACCAAATAAATATTTGATGTAACAAACATTTGGAATGTCATAGATTCTGAGACCTTATCTTCTACTGAATCTTGATGAGTTTTACAACTCCTTTATAATAATTTGATTTGATCACTAGCATCTTCTCCTTATTAATGTTTTTTAACATAATTTTAACAAGTATTTTGTGATGATGTTAAATCCAGACCTTATTTCACCTTGTCAAATATGATGTCATATGGTTTGATATTTCACAATCACAATAAGCATGAAACAAATATCAAGTGGTTCATAAATAAGCTCATTTTAGTGCTAAAGATAAAGTACGGCCCATGCCTTTTGAGAAGGCTAGAAAATAGAAATTTGCAAAGTCATTTAAGAAAACCAAAAGAGATGTTATAGAAAAGTGTGTCATTATGGATGGTGTCAATGTTGGTAATCCAATGAATATGAAGAAATATCTAAGAGAATGGGCTAAGCTTGTTGCAAAGCTTGTTGTTGAAGAGAAGTTGAGAAGATGAATATTGAAGTTGATTGATTACACATTCACAAGCCAGAGAAAGAGATGGACCAGCATACCCAATGTATTCTTTGTATTATATACTTACTGTGAAATAGGAAAGAGGAGAGATTTTTATCCTTTCCAATGCCGATGAGGTTATTGTAGAAATTAGGATGAGGACCGCCACCATGTGAGCAGTTAACTTGTAGGATCAAATCATCCATCTCAACTAGTGAAATGTGACAAATGATTTTTTACATTGGGATGGACATCATAGGTTAGGCTCTACTTTTCATGAGTTGAGTCACATCTGAAATTGATTTCATATGAAGTTATGATGTATGCATGCCTTTTCTTAAATATTTCAAAATATAAGTAAAATAAAAATTAGGAAAAGTTGATAAGATGATATATAATAAGAAGTGTATCATGTTAGAGTTTTTGTTTATAAGTGTTGCAGAAAGTAGTTGTTAGGTAGAGTAGTTTATGGTAAACCAATGAACAAGAGTTAAACCATACTAAAATAGTCCACAAAGTATGGGAAGGCAAGAATGACAAGATAGTACATAATAATTAGTAGTAAAGGTGTAAGAAAATTTTCCAAAATGGGATCCAAACAATGAGATACCCATGGTGCGACAAAGAGATACCACCTTAGCAAGCATAGGCATCATTAATCAATAAATTTTTAACCTTGAGGAGGATGGAATCATTAGCCCACCTACAACAAGTAGAGTCCTTAACAACCCCTAAGATAGAAAAATAATCAACCACATGGTTCCTTCCCTATAGATATGAGAGATAATACATTCATCAAGGGAACTAACCATGTTAAAACAATAAAAAAATGTCCTAAATAGATCAATTAGGATTTTGGATCTCCTTGTCAGTTGTTTGCATCATTCTATTTGTTAGGGACCCATTTCTCATTCCTTCTTTGTGACCTGCATTGTTCAGATTTGTGACCATATCTATTGCAATTATTACAGTAGTCCTTGTAGCTTGGCTTCCTTGGATTGTTAGAAGCTCTTGATCTACATTCAAATGTCTTGTGACAAAACTTATTGCAATTGTAATGGTGACCATTGAACTTAGGATTACTTGGTGGATTACCTCTTTTGCTCTTGCATGCATTTGTTGTGTGTCCTGATTTTCCACAATGATAGCATGTAGGCTTCTTTGTCTTCGGTGGGGTAGTAGTACTATCTAATGTAGCACAACACTATCTGTTAACAATAAATTCAATCACAAGACATATAACACAGATTTGAAACCTTCAATATTTTTCCATTCATCACTAAGTGCGTCTACAATTCGCTGCAAACTCTTAAGTAACCAAAAAAACCTAGAAAATCAAGAAATTCAAAAATTACCCTTTTTGGCAATTTTTTCCATAATATTTTTTGCCATTTTTGGTAATTTTTGAAACAACACCTAAAAAGTTTAGTTTTTCCCTAAACATGCCCTCGACTAAGTTAGAATGAATTGCCAACTAATATTCAAGATTAGAAACACAAATTTGGATTTATACAAAACAAAACTTTCTAAAAACTAGAGAAAAAACACTAAAAGCTGAGTTCGGAACCCTAGATGAATTTCACGCACCCAAAAAATTTCAGTAAAAACCCAAACCTGAGTCAAAAATTATGACCTCCCGAAGTTTCTATATTAGTTTATGACCTACAGAAGGTCTTGCATCACTATCTCGGTTGGCTTCTTGATTGGAGGACTCACCCTTCTCAATAGTGGTGTTTGCATTATATGCAAGTCTAGTGGTATCTCTTGGTTGTCTCTAACCTCCTAGTTGTTCATCCAATATCTTTAGTGCTTCTTCATTCCTTTTCAAGACTTCATTAGCATATTTCTTAGATTTTAAATCATTCTTCAGATGTTCATTCTCAGATCTCAGTTCAACAATCTCTCCAACCAACATCTTGATTTGTACTAACTAGTTGGTATGTCAAGTTGTAGGGTAAATGCACAATAATATGTCACCTTTTAGGATAACTTGATAGACATGACTCAGTTGGACTCGGTCGAGCCATACATGGTCGAGTCCAACACGACAGAGTACATGTAGGCACCACGTGATGTCGAATGGCACCTACGTGGTCTCGTTGACTGGGTCGAGTGGTACTCGGCCAAGTCCAAATGTGATTTTTAAATAGCGAAAAAGAGCCCCAAGCCCCTCATTCTCACATTCAGGGGCTATGGGTACTCATCCTAGTAGGACTCTGTCGATTCCTACTCTGCCGAGTTGGACTCAGCCAATTTTGCCTAGGTGGCATGCCATGTTGGTAGCCAAACCTCCAAAAACACAAAAAAACCATAAGTTTGCACTTCTACTATTCCTTTCTCTACTCAAAATAGAAAATGTCAAAAAACTAAAATTACCCTTTTCTAGATCTCAGAACCATGATTCTGGGCATATAAATTTTATATTGTTTCAACTAGAAAACGTTAAACAAATTTGCTAAAAACTACATGTAGGTATATTAAAATTTGAGAAAATGTTGATTCGGAAAATATAGAAAAATGATAAATCAATTCAAAAAAAAATTAAAATTATATACAACATTAGAGAAGAGAGTCCTCTTCAAGAATATGTAATTTATTTGGTTTTTTGTATAGTTTTGATAGGGGAAAAGTGGCGGGAGACAAAAATTATTGATTTCAGGTAAGTTCAACTTTGAATGCTTATAATGGGCAAACTATAGATCGAAAACACTTTTTTTTTCTTGCACTAGATATACATGTCATCTAAAACATATTTTGAAATTGGAGGAAAAAACAATGTTTTACTTATAATGATTTGACGGGAAGTAAACTCCCTGATTTGTAGTATTTTTTAGGATATAAAAAATGGACCTAAAAAATTAAAAAATATATTAATTTTTGTTCAAATTAATTTTTAAAAATTATAGGCATAAAATTCATCCTATTTCAAACATTTCATCAATTTACATCATCTTCAAATTCTCAATAGAAATGTGACTTTTATGCCCTTGAAGTTTTTCAGTTTTGGTGTTGTTAGCCTTTTCCTTTGTAAAAGGGTGACAGCTTATTATGCTTTTACCCTGTAGTGAATTTGTGTCAACCTCAGTATTTACCTATCTTTATCATCTAGTCTTGTGTTCATTTGTCTTCTTTCATCTTCCACCATTATTTTGTCATCTTCATCTTTTCCTTTTTATTCTAGGATTTCACACATCCTTACCAATTGGGCTTCTTGCTCTCTTTTTAGTGCTTTCACCTTATCAGCTAGGTTTTTGTTTTTTTTCATACAGTTATGATATTATAGCATCAGACTCCTCATACATGCTTCCTTCTAATTTTTCTTCAATTTCTTCAACCTGATCTTGAGTGTCCTTCAATTGATGTGCTAAATCCTTCCTCTTGTTGTTTGAATGCATCAGTTTTCTCCTTAATTCATCAATTTTCTCATTGGTCATTCTTAGTTCCATTTCCATATTATCAATCACCCTTTCATACCTATAGCTGTTCATTCCTCTAGATCTTTCCTCTCAAGTGATTAAACTTCTTAATAAGAGACTAAGCTCTAATGCCAATTGTTGGATTAGGTAAGGAAAGGTGAGTACTGACAGGGGATGGGTGAATTAGTACTCTAAAACACTTTTTAAACTATTTGAAGTTTCTTCCTTAAAAATTTACTGAATCCATAACTTTTGTATGCATCATATAAAACATATAAAAGATAACATATAACTCATAACACGTTCATTTTGGTATCGCAGAAATCCTTGTTAGAGGATAAAAACTATGATGGGGATGATACCCACAAAACTTCACTACTGCAGTAAAAAGTTTGCTCGGTTAGAGCTACACTGTTAGCTATTTCTGATAGCTTACCTTGTTAAGAGTATTAACCCAGTTAAGAGTCTTAAGACTTGTTAAGTCTACCTTGTATGAGGATTTTACAATTCTAATCTAAGAATTGTACCTGGTTAAAGGATTTACAATATAAGATCTGTTAGGATCTGCTTGGTTAAGAGACTTTACAATTTTGATAACTCTTTAATCAGTAGTTCAAAAACTTGTATGTTAAACTTGCATAAATCATATGCATATCAGACTCTTTATGCTTAATAACCCATTACCTCATACTGTGTACTACTCACAATATCAATTTAGTGCTCGATAGATTCAATTTTGAATCACAATCACTTTGTGCTCTTTACTGCTCTGTACTCAGTGTCTTCTCTGCTCATCACCTTTTCTGCAATCTCTGCTTCACACATGCAATCTCCCTTCGTGCATGCATAGTGATCTTCACACTCTGGTCCATTTATATACAATTCAAGAAGTGGTGCTAGATGTTCTAGAATCATCTTTACAAGCGATGCTAGCATGGGTTACTCCTCCAATGTATATATCATACTTTATTCTCATTGGTAGATCTCACCTTGTAATCATGTGTAATCATTATGTTTTACATCTCCAATGCTCTAACATACAATCTCCTTGAGATTGGTAAACCATTTTTTGTTCGGTGTCCAGATTCAATGTACTTTAAGATTCTCCTTGTGTCATCCTACTATGCTCGGTAAGATATTTTCCTTTAGTTTGATAACTCTCTCATCTTCTTGATTCAATTGTTGTTGTAGCTCAGTACAACTTGGTGCTCGGTGCTTGGTTTTTCCTTGCTCAGTGTCTAAACTTTCTTTTCCTTTACCAAAATTAGTTGTTCCCTTATTTTCTTTTACCGATTAGCTTTTCCTTCCTTACCGAATTCTCTTTCCTTCTTTACCGAATGACTTTGACAATCATTATGACTTCTTCATAACTTATGAAAACAAAATAAATCTTAGGAGTATCACTAAGTTCAATTATTTTAAGAACAAGAAACCTCATGGGTAAGTGCACAAAGATGGGGGACCAAAAAGGGGGTATAAGATGCCACTTTTTTTCCTAAAATCATAAAACTCTGAACTTCAAGAAGAAATTGAAGATAGTTAGACTCAAAATTTTAAGATGTGACAAGAACAAGAGTTTTAATACTATGAATCTAGTTTTTAAAATACTAATTTATTTTGAAAATGGTGGAGATTAAGGCCCTCAAAAAGGGGGAGCACAAAAAGTGGTCCTATTTTTTGTGAAAGAACATAACATAGCGTCTAGTGTGCTCGCCCTAAAATGTTAACTTTGTTTTTGAATTTTTTAAATCGCTTCAGTGAGAAGTTAGCTAACACCATGTAGTTTATTCTAGATTTTTTTGCTAATTTTTTTATGAATGTATAATTTTTGATGAATTTACGAAGTGCACACATCCTGAAAACATGAAATTTATGTGTGCTCCCCCTAGAAATCATTTAAAACTAATCAAAAATTATTATTTTTTTCAAAGTGTGTAGAATGGAGTCTAGTTTCTAAAAATGTAACTTGTTGCAAAATTCAATGAATGAGCCAAAATCTATGCCCAAAATACTACACGTTGGTTTTTTACAAAAAATGGACATACACACAAAAGAAATTAGAGATGAAAAACTTAACATAATCAGAATTCAAAATAAATTATATGCTTAGATAGCTAACAGAGAGATCTGCAATATCACATCATCTTATTTTTACGTTACTAAACCATGAGTAAACCTAGCGAAGAGCACACAAAAAAAGTTGTCATTTTTTTGTATGTCTGCTAGAAAACACGTCTCAGGCCTATTCGAATCCTCCAAGCCTTTGGGTTGGATCTCCAAGGAAAATCCAAGCCTTAGGATTGGTAAATTCCAATGCCTTACCAAGTGCGTGTGCCCTATAAGGCATGCCGCTATAGGGCATGCGCATGATGGAAATCTATGACTTCCATAGAGCATGCGCACTATAGGGCATGTGCCCTATAGCGCATGCACCCTATTTAAGTCATAGATTTCAATTATGAGGAGAAATAGTTAGAGTGAGAGGAAGAGATCTCTCTCTCTCTCTCTCTCTTTCTTGTTTTTCATAGGGCGCACATGCTATATCACGCTCATGCTATGCATAATACTTTTTAGTTTTCCATAGGGCGCATGCGCTATAGCGTTCTCGCGCTATGGAAGACTAAAATAAATGGTCTTCTTTGTTAAAGATCTTGTGAAAGAGGCCCACTTTTTTTGTATGCTATCTAAGTTATGCATGTTATCTGACAAATATTCTCTTTTCATGGTGTTGGTAGTGACAAAGGAGCATATTCTATCAATTTGCACCATCTTTTTGCTTAAAAATCAATATCAAATTGTGAAAGTCAATCATTATCACCAAAATTTATCGATCGAGGTAAGTATTTTATTTTTTTACATGTCAAATGCGAATAAAGAGTTTTTTGGTTTATAATTGGTATGATATAGACTTGTTCAATACATAATTTGATATAATTGTAATAAATTTATATTATAGTTTTTCATATTGTAAGAGGTTTATATTATAATTTGACTTATTTTTTTACATTTATATTATATTTTTAAAATTTTAATCAATTTATATGTAGAAATCATCATCATGCCAAGGAAACGAGCAAAGATTTTAACACCATAAGAGCATGAAAGAGACAAAGAGAAGAAAAGGGAAAGAATGAGACAACTTCATGAACAAAAAAAATTGGATACCATAGAAGAAGATTTTTCTTTGGATGAGGAACATGAAACATCAATACAAAGTAAGAGAGAATTGGAATTGGAAACAAAAAGACAATGAATGAGAAACTTACGTGCAACAAGATAATTGAATTATGAAGATGTGGGCACATCATCTATGAATTCCCAAGTTGAAGAGACATCATCATCCAATGTTGGAGGCACACCATTGTATCATGTTAAAGGCACACCATTGTTTACTTCCTAAGGTGTGGGCACACCCTTGTATCATGTTGAAGGCACACCATTGTCTACATCCCAAGGTGTATGTACCCCCTTGTATCATGTTGAAGGAACACCATTGTCTACATCCCAAGGTGTAGGCACAACATCATCTCATGTTGAAGGCACTCAAGATGGTACATAATTCACACATAATATTTTTGATTCTCCTAGAATTATTTATAGAAAGCCAAAATATTTGATTGATATTGATACTAACATTTTGCAAGCAATGCCTGACAAGATTCCCAAGCGTACTTGTCAAAGAAATGCTAATTGTATTTGGAGATCATTTTTTGAGAATTTAAACTTGACAAGAAGATTTCAACTATTTGTTGAAATGATGAGAAATCTAAAATTTAAGCCCATCATGAATATTCTTGGGCTAAGAATGATGGATGAGTCAAGTGAAAAATATATTGTAAAAAATCTAATGACTACATATGAGAGTGTGGGTTCTACATCACACATAAAAGATAGTAATGTCACACGACGTGTACTTACATAAATGATAGTAAGCACTCAAATGAAGAAATCTTGACTCATTAGAAAGACAAGCAAAACATTGAAAATAAGTAGAAAGTCTCTAATGAGAACCTTGGGAAGGCGTCAAAGAGTGGAAGATCCAAATAGAAATGAGTTATGGGAATTTTCCGATAGACTACCACAAAAATATAAAGCAATTGTTGAAGCTTTAAAATCCTTGATTGAAGAATTTTGGAAGAATAACACACGGGTATCTCCTAACAAAAACAGCTTCAATGTCAAAAGACACTTTTCAAAAAATACATTCACTAGAGTCCTCATGACTCAGCTCAAAAACACATACTCCCCCATAGAGGAAGTACAAATATCCAGTCCAGAAGAAAGATAAGGCCCATATGCCACTAGACTGATACAACAATTTGCATCACTTCTCAAAAGTAGGCTGGGGTATAACCCCATGCATACCTCTTAGATACTCAAATGTATCCTTAGGCAAAGGCTTTGTAAATATATCTGCAATCTACTCTTTTGTGCTTATATACTCCAGTCTAACTTCCATCTCTACAAATTTCTCTCTCACTACATGATACTTTATTTCTATATGCTTTGTCTTAGAATGTAGTACAAGATTCTTAGACATACTAACTATACTAGTGTTATCATAGTGTATAACAATAGGCTCATCAAATTTTATTCCAATATCCTTCCACATTTGTTTCATCCAAATTATTTGATTACAATTGTTTGTTGTTGCTACATACTCTACTTCTATTATGCTCTGTTATAATTTTGCTTCTTGCTTAGCCAAGAAACTAATCTTCTTCCAAGGAAAAATGCTCCACCACTTGTACTCTTTTTGTCATCAACACTACCTCCCTAATCTGCATCTGTATATGCACATAGGGTAAAGTCATCATATTTTTCATACCACAATCCATATTCAATTGTGCCTCTTAAGTAACCCAGTATCCATTTTACTGTTGCATAACATGCGATTCTCTAGGATCAGCTTGAAATCTTGCAACAACTCCATTCACATGTGATATGTCTAGTCTTGTATGAGTTAAATATTGCAATCCTCCAATCATAGATATGTACTTATGTTCAATTGTAGGAGTCTCATATGTGCTAGATAACTTGTGTCTAGTTACCATAGGTGTTCCAACTGGCTTATAGTTCTCCATTCCAAATCTCTCTAATAAGTCATTCAAGTACTTCGTTTGACATAAGAAGATACCATCACTATTTTGTGTTATTTGCAATCTTAAAAAATATTTCATCTCACCAATCATACTCATTTCAAATTCAGTCTTCATTTCATCCGCAAATTTATCACTTGCTTCATCTTCTCCTCCAAAGATAATATCATCAAAAAAAATAACTACAACCAACAAACCATTTTTAATTTCTTTTGTGTACAATTTTTTGTCTTTTGTGCCTTTAGTAAATTCTAATTGTATCAAATACTTATCTAGTCTTGCATACCAAGTTGTAGGTGCTTGTTTAAGTCCATATAAAGCTTTCTTCAATTTACATACCATATCTCCTTCATGAGTTAAGGGAAAACCTTCAAGATTCTCAATGTAAACTTCTTCTAACTCTTCATTTAGGAATGTTGACTTCACATCTATCTGATACACTTTAAATTTCTTATAAGCTGCATAAGCCAAAAATATTCTTACTGCTTCAAATATTTCTACAGGTGCAAAAGTTTCATCATAGTCAATTCCTTCTTGCTATGAGTATCCTTTACATATCAATCTTGCTTTATTCCTTACAACTTCTCCTTGTTCATTCATCTTGTTCCTGAATACCGATTTAGTTCATATAGCATTCTTATCTTTAGGTCTAGGGACCAATTCCCAAGTCTTGTTCTTTTCAATTTGATCTAGTTCTTCCTTTGTGGCTTTAATCCAATGTTAATCTTCATAGGCTTCACTAGTAGATTTAGGTTCAATTTGAGAAATTAAACACAATTTTTCTTGTACCTTATTTTGTGTTAGAACTCGTCTGTCTATGCTTCCAATAATCTTCTCAACGAGATGATTTCTTGATAGATTCCTATTAGGTGTCACTATCTCAGCTCTTGCTTCAGCTGTAGGTTCTTCTATGATTTCCTTAATGTAGCTTTCATTCTACAATTCACTATCATTTTCATAGAATAATTAAACATTCTTTGGATTAGTTCTAGGATGAGTTCCTTCATCTGATTCATAATCAAGCATTCTTTCCTGAATTTTGAACTTTTCATCAACTTTAACATTTTCACTCTCAACAATAGTTTTAGTTCTCTTATTATAACATCTATAAGCTTTTCTCTTCAATGAATAACCAAGAAATATACCTTCATCACTTCTAGGATCAAACTTTCCAATGATTTAATATCTCTTAATATAACATTTACTTCCAAAAAATTTGAAATACTTAACTGATGGTGCATGTCCAAACCATACTTCATAAGGTGTCTTGTCTGTGTCTCCTCTAATCTATACTCTGTTCATTGTATATACTATTTTGTTCACTTCTTCTCTCTAGAATATCTTTTCCAAATCATTTTCAAATAACATGGCTCTTGTTGCTTCAGTTATTGACCTGTTTCTTCTTTCTGCAATACCATTTTGTTCAGGTGTTCTAGGGGCTAAAAACTATCTCTTAATACCATTCACTTCACAAAAAGTGTTAAATTATTTTGAAGTAAATTGTCCACCTCTATTTGATCTCAAACATTTAATCTTCATTCCAGATTCATTCTCAACTTTTTTCTTAATTACTCTAAACTTATCAAATGCTTCAGACTTTTCTTTAAGAAATGCAATCCACATCATTCTTGTAAAATCATCAACAAGAATCATAAAATACCTTTCTCCATAGAATCCTCTAGTCCTTGTGGGACCGCTCAAGTCTATATGAACAATATATAACTTCTCTATTGTTGTAAACTTCTTGCTATGAAATGAGCTTCTCTCCTGCTTAGCCATCACACATTCCTTGCAAATCATGTTAGTAGGTTTCATAATCTTAGGCAAATCTCTTACTACAACTATAGTACTTAGTTTCACAATTTATCAAATTTTATATGACAAAATCTTCTATGCCATAACCAACTATCATCAATCATATTAATCAAGCATGTCATCTCAGTAGGATTCAACTGAAATACATTACCTCTGGTTCTTGATCCAGTACCAATCAAACTAGCATCCTTTTCTTTGATTACACAAGTTTTCTCAATAAACCAAACTTGATATCCCTTATCAAATAGCTATCCAACACTCAAAAGATTATGTTTCAATCCATCCACAAAGTAAACATCATCTATATTAGATTTTCCATCAAGAGTAATAGATCCTATACCTTTTATCAAACAAGGTGCATTGTTTCCAACTCTAACAATTCCTCCATCATAATTTTTAAAATTTATGGATTTCTTCATGTCTCCAATCATATGATGTGAACAACCACTGTCTATAATCCAATTAGATTTATTTTCTACTTGAGAAACTAAATCTTTTTCTTCCTTAACTTCTATTTTAGGATTTTCCTCTTTTATTGCTACAAATCCTATATCATCATTCTCATTATCACTTTCACTTAGATATTTCTCCATACTAGCTTCAAATTTTTCATCATTAGCATAATAACGTTCTTTTGATCTTCTAGGTTTAAAGTTCTTTCTATACTTCTTTACTCTCTTAGGACATTTAGATGCAAAATGACCATATTCTTGGCAAGTCCAACATTTAAAAAAATTCTTACCATCTGGTTCTCTTTTCACAAGCAAGGAAATTCCTTCTTCAATCTTCACATCTTCTTCATTCCTGGATCTACTTCTACTAGCATAATCTCCACTCACACTAATGCTTCTTGACAAAGTAGGTCTAATACTAAGTGCATTAAATGTTGTCTCCATTCTAGGTAGATCTCTTGATTGTCTCAAGTTCATCTCTGTTGCTTCTAATCTTCCAAAAAGAGTTTCTCTAGTGAAATTCTTAGTACAAGGTATAACTTTCTCAATCATCTGTGTTGTCTGCTTAAATGCAGGATTCAATGTCCTTAGAAATTTCCATATTACTTCATTCTCTGTCTTGATTCCTTCACAAGATTTTATACCTGCAACAAGTTTTGACATTATACCAATATAGCTTCTAATAGATTCATCTTCCATCATTCTTATATCTTCAAATGCACATATCCAATTATGTAATCTGACTTTCTTTGCATGTTCATCACCTTCAAAAGTAGATTTTAAAGCTAACCAAATTTCATGAGATTGTTTTAGATATTTTACCTCACTGTACTCATTTTCTAGAAGGGCTAACAAAAGTGCTTCTCTGGAAAGTATGTTACACATGAATAGATCTCTCTCCTCATTAGTAAATTCTTCAATTTTGTCTTCGTCAATGATAGTCTTCTTATTTTTTGTGATTAACCAATATCCTGGTCCTAAATAAGTAAATGTGTCTTCATCTTTTCTTTCCAGCTATAAAAATTCACTCCATCAAACTTAGGGCTTTCTTTCTTGAAATGACTTGCCATGGATCTCCTCAAGTTGTTAAACTTTTCCTTCAAGGACTTGCTTCTCTGATACCAATTGTTAGAAAGTAAAGTCCACCAAGATAACTGAGAGGTGGGGGGGGTGAATCAATTATCAGATAAATACAAATTTTATCACCTTTAACAGATTTTAACCATGTAAGAAATGTGATTAACAACCATAGAAAGATATACATACACAACACAATAACACAAGATATGTTGACTAGGGAACCTCTTGATCAAAGAGTAAACCCTGTTGGGAATGATTCCCACAAAAGATGCACTAATATGAAAATTCCTTGTGAGAGGATGGACTCTATTAGGATTCTTATGAAATACATTCAATACATATCAGTCCCTGCTAGGAGACTTTGAATCCCTACTAAAATATTCTAACCCTATTAGGAGTTATGGAAGACAAAAGGACCCACTGTCCAAACAAATTCAAGGGAAAGATCACTAAACACACTATCCAACTGATCTCTATATTACTCAATAGAATAATACCAAAAGATTACTAATATCAACAACTTATCACTTCTCCTTTGACTATGCCAAACCACACCAACTACTTCATCAGATCTCAATACCAGATCTCTATACTTCGTATATCCTCTTACAACAAGTATTGCACAATTCCACAATTCACTTTCACATACTCTCTATTTCTTACATTAAAATTACATACTAAAATAATTAAATTAATCCCTCCTTTATACCACACTCAAATAATTACAAATGATTCAGCATACAAATTACAAAATAAAATCTTCCACACATTACATAAAAATTCCACAATTACATAAAATTGTCGGCTTCCAATTAAGATAACTCTTCACTCATGTGACCTCTAGCCTTTATGTCATGTCCATGTCACAATCATCATGGCTTCATCATCTATACAACTTTGGATGCTTGAATTCTATCCCAATTAGGAGATATCATCCAATTTCCACAAACCACTCCTTAGGAACACTGCCTGAATACTACTTCCACTGAATTACACATTGTTGTCATGAATAGATGAATTTTTATATGTGCTCTTAACCATGATCTTATGAAACATCATAAATTAAGTCCTCAACTTTGTGTAGCTTGATCTTCAATATCCCATGTGCGCTAACTCAAACACTGTTTGCTTCTCTAATAATCTTTAGTAGATCACTGTGTTGACATCAATGACAATCACAGTCATGAATGCAACAACAACTTCTACAAAATGACTATGAATAGTCCCCCATAGGATATAATTAGAATTCATTCCTAACATCTCAACCTACTATTCCAGTTTCTTTACCTCCTTCCCAGCCTATACTTCCTCAAGTTCCTACATTTCCATCTACCTTCAAGTAGTATGACTTAGTAGAACAATTATGTGCTACTCTTGCTAAGATATCTTTATGGGAATTTCTTCAAACTTCCCTAAAATATCATGAGGCATTGCAAAAGGCTTTATCTACCCTTCCTATCTCACCTCCTAACCAAGAGAATATTAATTCCTTTTCGGAGTCCATGAATACTATTCCTTTTGTACCTCCTATTATGTTTACCAATGATGATTTACCTTCTATGGAGGTGTAGAATCAATATGATGCTCTTATATTTGTTGTTTCTATTAATTAGAGTATCATTCATAGAACATTAATTGATAATGGATCTAGGCTTAATGTTTGTAGCATGGATATGCTTAAGGCAATTAAGGCTGATATTACAACTATTCAACCTAATAATGTCCCTATTCATGGATTTGACAATATTGCAAAGAGAACTTTGGGCATTATTACCTTACCTATTAAAGTTGGTCTGGTTATTCTCAATACACCTATTCATTTTATGCCTGGACCTCTCAATTATAATATTCTTTTAGGTAGACCTTGGTTACATACTATGCATGCAGTTCCTTCTACTCAGCATCACAAGGTTACATTCATTTATAACAGTTTGATGTATACGTTACATGTGGATGATGCATCGAATACTTGCTTAAATGTGGAATATGTTAAAGAGCCTAAAAGGCCACCTGAGATTAAAAAAATTGAAGCTCCATCTTCTTCTTTGACTGGGGATGATTGGGGAACATTGGACTTTAATTCTTCTTTCATTGGAGAATATAAAGTCTCTAAGTTGGAATTCATGAAACAACAAGGTGAATTTAAAAAATAAGTTTTTACTCCTTCCCCACTTTTTGATGATCTAAAAAGTAAATTTTTTTCTACCTCGATTGAAGAAATAATTGAAACAATAAAACTTGATTGCTATGATATTGTGACATACATCGCTCCTTGGACTCCATTTGATATGGCTAATAGATATGGTTCTTGTTATCATCTCCTCAAGAAGTCAGGATATAATGGGAATGGATGTGGTAAATGCGAGCAAGGTATACAAGTACCTTTGGATAACAAAATTTATGATTATACATATGGATTGGGGTTCAATCCTTACAAACAACCATCAGCTTTTCCTCTCAATTTTAATCATGTCTATGGTGGACATTTGAAGTTGGTTAACCCACTCCTCCTTGACATGAATCAAAAAACTATCTTGGATTTTTTTCCTGAAGATGAAGCCTTAGCGGATTTTTTGGAGTTTATGAGGATTATGTGGATGATATCTTGGCAAAATCTATACAAAGAGAAGATCATGTTAGTATTTTACGATAGATATTTGAAAGGATTAGAAGTTACAATATGAGGTTGAATCCTAAGAAATGTTTCTTTGGATTTAATTCCATTAAATTATTATGGTTTATAATCTCTAAGCGAGGCATACAGGTAGATACTAAAAAGATTGAAGCTATTGTTAATATGTGATAGGGAGATCTTTTTTCCACAAGCCCCACTTCCTCTAGGACTTCACTAGGTCTTCTCTTGACCTATTCTAGGGTTCCTAAGACCCTTCAAATAGAGGGATTCTTCCTAATCTCCTCTACTCCTCAAGATCTCTCTATCAAGGTTACAAACTCACTCTAGTTCCCACAACTCCTTCAACGAATTCAAGTAAGGAATTCATCCCTTACTCCAACTCCATGAATCCAATTGATAGACAAGGGAGAGGACTCTTATAGTCTTTTTTTTACTCAATTTGGGGTGCTTCACCTTATGGTATCCTTCTTCTAATACCCGATCTCCAATTTTAGCCTAAAAGGGCTATTAGTCCTTGTAGGTCTCCTAACACACAAATCAAGGTTTAATTATGCATCTGTCCACACAAGTGGTCAAAAAGATTGTATTTTCAAACACCCTTTAGGAATTTGTAAAGGATTCAAGAACCCTTAAATTTCCAACTCCTCCATATAGATCCTTCCTACTTTATAGCCTGTTTTTAGGCCTTTTTAGCCCTCACTAGTTCACAGTGAGGGTTTACTTTTCCCACCCCTTGAAAAAAATTTTCATGAGCTTTCCTTCATATGATTGAGTCTTTTAACATTGTAGAACACACTCTAGGTCTTCTATTTTCATTCTCAATCCCTAATCTCTCTCCCAAATGCTGGATCAACATAGGTTCCCTAACCGAGATTGTCTCTGCTCACCTAGGGCCTGTTGTTTAAAATATTTCCCCTACATTTTAATCCACACAAATACATATCTACATTGTATTTAGATTGGACTAACATATTCCAAGTGGTCATAAAGAACCTACCATGTAATCCTAAGTTAGAGCCATTCTAATGGCCTCTACTTTGAACAGTCTAAAATAAAGATTAAAACTAAAACATAAAGCATAAGATAAACAAGATTCTTTCTCTAGTTTAATCCATGAGATTGGATAACCAAGCTTTCTATTCAATTCATTCAGAGGTACAGTCTGCCAATCATGAAATCTTAAAACAATACTCAAAATTATGAGTCTCCAACCTTTGGTCTCAATGAAAGAAAGCAATTGTTAGAGCTTTTCCTTGCAGGACCAAAGTTGAATAAATATATGGGCTTGATTCTCAGATTATGCACTCAAGTTTGACAAGAAATAGTCTAATTGATGAGGATTGAAAGGAATCCTCCTTCTTCTTTGAGCTCCACATCACTCAGGCGGGTATTGCCTTATTTGCACACTCATTACACTTCTTGATGAACAAAAGGCTTGTAGACAGATTACTATGGAATAGCTTTCAGATCCCTATGGGTATTCAATACCCCAATGAAACTAAATCTTATGCAACAACCCTATTTGCATAGAATAAATCTGAAGACTAGAATGGACCTCCTACTACCTATTACCAACATGAAAGGAAAAGGTATTTCATTTCAATGATTTTAATGTTGGGTGAAAAGACCCCTGAGATACCCTAAATCTCTCATAGACCAGTGCCTTATCCAATGGGCAACAGAGTCAAATACATCACTGCAATAGAGAGCTATGAAACAAGAAGATAATACATCCTAATATGTTGATGCCTTACATCAAACATACACCATTAATCAAACCTCACTTCAAAAATCCACCTGTGTACCTAGATATGCTATCACCTATTCAAAGGATTTTAACCATCCCCTTAAAAGAGACCTATATAAAAGCAATACATTAATCAACATCTACTGAAAGACAAGCATGAGATACCCTTGATACCCCAGCTCATACACATCTGAAAACTAATCTTGAACTCAGTTATCTCTGTGAAGACAACTCTATTGCAGACACATAGGAAATGCAAATAGAAAGATTAAACATCCTTAATGTTGTAATCAACAAGTTCAGGATTCAAATGGAGACAATCTAATAACAGTACAAATATATTGAATTCTTATACATAAGACAAACTTGTTACAACTTATATTATCTTCTCCAAACCAGAAAGGAAAGAGGGAACACCCTATATGTAGAGAAGAAGGAAAATATCTATAGGAAATGGACCCTTTGATGGAACTAGCTCATAGAAGAAAACTAGAACTCGAACCCCTCCTAAATAAAAAATGCTACAATATATACCACTAGTCATCTTGGAATCCCAAAAATCAGGATGCAATAAGCTACGGATGACTAGGGTAAAGGTTTCAACCACCAAACCAATTAGACTCAATCAAAAATTTAATTCATTGGAGGGAAAACCAAGCAACCTGGAGCAAACAGATCCCATAATGATCTCCATTTATGATAACTTTTTTGACTTGTGTACTGAAGATCATGAATTCACCAAGTTTATTAATCTGATCAACCACCTGCAACATGTCTCAAGCAACTAGTTACCCACTTTTTCATTGTACAAACCCTCTATAGTCAATCATCAAACTCTCTGGACCACACTGTAGCACTTGACAAAATCAAAACTACCAGATCCAGCAGCCCAAGCATTAAAAACTAGTCCTTCTATCATTGAGAAACCCTTGAAATATTCAAAATTGAGAGAAATGGCTACATCAGGGCATGAGACAACACATCAACAGTTAGAAATAAAATTGAGATCAACTTTAAAACATGACCATCAAATCCTCTTACTTTTCCCAGGTATCAGATTTTAACCCTAGTGGGAATCCTAGTTTACATTTATGCCTTAGTCATGAAAAAACCAAACTTCATCTCTAACCATAGTTACAGTCAGAAACCACATGACTAAAGAGAAAACATAGGCCCACCTGGATCCATGTGCTATCAAAACACTCACCCATATCATAATGAGTCAGCAATAGAGGACCCACCGCATGGTTCCATCTCTAATCAAGATCAACGGTCGTCGCTATACCACTAACCTAAGTATCATGCATCTTATATGCATGGTATAATGAAAACCATAGGATCCTACTGTACTTTAACCATCTGGGAAATAGGTCCCACTAACACCATCCTAGTCACCAAACCCATGACCAATCAGAGCATCACAAATCGGCAACACCAGGAAAATGGTCCCACTACCATCCCCTATGGTTAGATACCGAATCAATGGATGTCGCATGATCTGATAGAGGAAGAATATTCCATGCACCCTTACACCAATTGTTAGATCTTCTAACAACTAAAAATTAGGCCCCACTGATTCATCTGACTCAGCATCTAGCTCGACCAATGAAAAGCTACCATTTGTGCACACCTGGCAGTGGACCCACCGAGAAACATCATATCACCTAGAAGATCAGACGGTCGGTGCATGATCTGATAGGCCACTAAGATTCCATAAGATCATGTGCCTATCATAGGATTAAAAAGAGACTGAGATACTAGGCATGCCATCATGTGAACTAGTGACTAAAGAAAAGATAAACTACCATGCTAGGTCGCAAACTATTTCGAGTCTAACCACCATGAATAAAAGATCTTGCAACAACAACAATCACAAAATCACTTAATAGAATTACTAATTGCCCGAGAACCTGGAAAACAAGCGACTGATAGTATTCACTAAATCACTGAATGATAAAGAGACATGAAACATTGTTAAGAGATTCAGCGAACACCAAGAGAGAAATAGTCATGTGCTGATAGGGAAACTTAAGTGGCCCAAAAAAGTAACAAAGAAATAGAACAAGGCCAGGACAATTAGGGTTTTTCCCTTTCCAATGGCTATAATTATGAATTTAAACCTAGGGTTTCAAGCCAGAGATAAGGAAAAGCATTGTAGAGGCCAGAGAAAGATGATATAGCCATGAAAATTTTTGCAGGTGCCAACAATAGTAAATAGGCTTAGATCCTCAATCTTGGTCAGTATGATCCCTATAACTAACTCCTAGGCTCGAACAGGCTTTAGACCAAATGTTGTCATGACAACTTTTACATTTTCTTGACAACTTTGTCAAGGTTGAGCCATGAGGTCTCAATAGACTCTCTCAACTATTCTAAGCCTTCTCGGACCCTTATTCCAATGAATTACGCTCATTTAGTTCCATTTCATAGTCAAGATACACTTTGACTGATTTAAAACTCCCAATGGCATACAAGCCATATGCTTGGGTCTTCACCAAGACTTATTAAGACTAACACTAGGACTAAGACCAATTACTTAACAACCTTATAGAACTACTCACAAACCCACTAAATAAGACACAACCAAAAATTCCTTAAAGGACAGTGGCTAGGCCAATAATGACTACAAGCCAAAAACTTAAAACTTAAGTGTCTAGGAGCTAGCCTAGGTACTCCTGCACCATACTCCCCTGCAAAAAAGAACCTAAGTCCCATTAGGAGACAAGAGTTCCACATTAATAACCATCTTATTAAATTTTTTCTCTTCAATCCATTGAGCTTCTGATTCAGGGAGAGACTTCCACTTCACAAGGTGATCCATGTACACTCCATGTCTAGTCTTCTTCTTGATCCTTGAGTCTAGGATCTTCTCATCTTGAGCCTGCATGGGGAATGGTAATATGAGATCTTTCACATCAATCTAAACATCAAGGCTATGCTCATCATCCTTCACATCAGGGCCTCTATATTTCATGAAGTCTTGGACATTGAAAATTGGTGAGATAGATAGGTCACTAGGCAGGCCTATCTTGCAAGCATTGGAGCCATACTTGGCTAGAACCTTACAAGGTCCATTTCACCTCATTTGAATCTTTCTAGGTATGCCTCTTTGAAGCCTTTCTTTATTCAGGTGTTCCATCACCCAATCTTCCACTTCAAACTGAACTTCTTTTCTCCTCTCATCAACTCTAGCCTTCACCTTGTGATTGGCTTCCACTAATGTCCTTCTAACCTACTCATGGACTTCTTGCATGGATTGGGAAAAATCCTCAGCATGTCCACTCACTCCACCTTGATTACCAAGTTCTCTTAACTCACACACACCTCTTGGGTGCATGCCATACACCACTTCAAAGGGGCTCTTTTCAGTAGACCTGTTTATGCTATCATTGTAAGAAAATTCAGCTTGTGGTAATACCTGGACCCACACTTGTCCATACTCCTTGGTAAGAAACCTTAAGATATTCCCAACACTCTATTGACAACCTCTATTTGTCCATCCATTTGAGGATGATAGGCTGACCCAAAAGAATGGTTGGTTCCCAATTTCTTCCACAAAGTCTTCCAAAAATGCCCTATGAATCTCACATCTCTATCTGAGACTATGTTGATTGGTAGGCCATGAATCCTTACCACTTCCTTAAAGAATAGATGTGCTATGTAGCTGGCATCATGTGTGGTCTTGCATGGTATGAAATGGCTCATTTTTCTGAATCTATCTACCACCACATAGATGCTATCAAAACCAGTAGTTGTCTTTGGAAAAACAACTATAATGTCCATACTTAGACACTCCCATGGCCTCTTAGGGATTGGTGAAGGCTGGTATAACCCTACATTTGAAGATGTGCCTTTATCCTTTTGAAAAACAATGCATTGTTCTACATATCTCCTCACATCTCTTGGCATCTTGGGCCAATAGTAGAACCTTTGTACTATGTCCAAAGTCTTGTTCAAGCCAAAGTGTCCACTAAGGCTACCATTATATTTCTCTTGGATAAGGTTCTCCCTCATGGAACCTCTAGGTACACACAACTGATTTCCCATGAATAACAATCCATTTTGTAAAGTGTAATCAATAAACTCACTATGAAAGTGATTCTCAAAATCTTCACATACCTTGTAGGCCTTGGAGAAATCATCATCCTCCTTGTAGATTCCTTTGAATCCTTCTATGCCAATGCTTTGGAGCTATATTTCTTGGACAATCAGAAACCTTCTACTTAAGGAATCATCTACCTTGTTATTTAGGCCCTTTTTGTGCTTGATAGTAAATGTATAGGCTTGGAGGAAGTCCATCCACTTGATGTGCCTATGACTTAACTTATCTTGAGTGTTGATGTAACTCAATGCTTGATTGTCTGTATAGAATACAAAGTCCTTAAGCAATAGGCAGTGCCTCCACTTTTTAAGTTCTTGAACCAATGCATATAGCTCTAAATCATATGAGGAATACTTTTATTTAGCCTCATTTAGTCTTTCACTAAAAAAAGCAACTGGTCTCCCTTCTTGATTCAAGACTTCTCCCACTGCTATATTGCTTGCATCACATTCAACAATGAACAACTTGTCAAAGCTTGGTAATATCAAAATAGGCTGAGTTTCTACTCTTTCCTTCAACTTCTCATGCCCTTCTTGAGTTGCCTTGGTCCACTCAAACTTTCTTTTAACTCCACCTTTGATAGTATTGAGTAGAGGTGCACATATCTCACTGAATCATCTTATGAAATTCCTATAGAACTAAGATAATCCATGGAAGCTCCTTACTCCAGTCCCTATTTTAGGAGTAGGCCCACTTACTATAACTTCCACTTTTCTTGGATCCATCTTGAGGTCACCTTTAGACACCACAAAACCTAGGTACACTAGTTCTTATTTGAGGAACTCACTCTTCTCTAGGTTGATGGCTAACTTCTCTTCATGTAATATTCTTAGGACAACTTCTAAGTGTTACACATGTTCTTCCTTGGTCTTGCTAAAGATGAGGATGTCATATAGGCACACGACAACAAACCTACCAATATAGTCTTTTAGGACTTCATTCATTAACCTCATAAAGGTACTAGGTGCATTTGTAAGTCCAAAGAGCATAACTAACCATTCATAAAGACCCTCATTGGTTTTGAAAGTTGTCTTCCACTAATCCCCTTCTTTCATCCTAATTTGGTGATACCCACTCTTAAGATCAATTTTAGTAAAGTATTGAGACCCCCCAAGATAATCCATAAGGTCTTCTATTCTAGGGATAGGAAACCTATATCTAATGGTAATCCTATTAATTTCCCTAGAATTAGTACATAATCTCCATTTACCTCCCTTCTTTGGTGCCAATACCAAAGGAATGGCACATGGACTAATACTTTTCCTTATTAGCCCTTGATTAAGAAGTTCTTGGATCTACCTTGCTATCTCCTTGTTTTGCTCCGGGGTCACTTTGTATGCTACCTTGTTAGGTAAGGATGCTTCGGTACAAAGTCAATTTGATGATTGATTTCTCTTTGAGGAGGGAGAGTGGCTAGTGTCCCATAACTTATGATATCTTTAAACTGATTCAAAAGTTTTTTCACTTCCTTAGACAGTGTAGTATGGAGAACCTTGGTCTCCTCCTTGGGTTTCAAGAATATAGCTAGTCCCACTCCTTCTTCATTGATTTCATGTAAGAACTCCTTCCCACTCATCAAGAGTACATTAGGATCAACTAAAATTTCAGCTCCTTCCTCCACAAGTGACTGAATTTAATAAGTCACTCCATCCTTCTTAAAATTGTACAAATTTCTCTTCCCATAGTAAAAAGAATCCCGGTCATATTGCAATGGCCTTCCTAGTAGAAAATGGAAAGCATTCATTGGTAGGATGTCACATAGCATCTTATCTTGGTAGCCACCAATCATGAAATCTACCCATGCTTGTTTATTCATAAGAACATTCTGCCCTTTGTTCAACCAAGTCACTTTGTAGAAGTGAGTATGAGGTATCCTCTCAAGTTTGAGTTTTTGGACTACCTCCTCTGATATTATTGTATCATCTTAAAATGGAAGCACTTCCATGTTAAGAGCATTTATCCCTTTGAGTAAGTGGTCTAGGATCATGTCAAGCACCTTGATTAGGTCTTTGCATGGATCTAGCTATCTCCCCCCTATTATGCTTCTCTCCCCCTATTTCCAGCCTCTTTCTGATAGACTTTCTCTGAGAAATTGGAGACTTTGACTTTCTAGGTTAAGAACGACCTGAAGGGTCAAGGATGACCTAGACCCTGACCTAGGTCAAGATCAACCTTGACTCTAGCCTAGGGAAGTTTCAACCTCATCACTGACCCCAGGTCCAAATTTTAGTTTCTGAAAGTTTCTCGATGTCAAGCTTCAGAAAGTTTTATTTTCTCGCTTTCGGGTCGACTATTTCAGATTTCAGAATGGTAAACCCTTAAATTGCATTTAATCTAGGTCCATTTCTAGGGGTTAAGGTTAATTGGGATTTAATTCTCCAATTTCTTCCTTCTCTATAAATTTTTACCCTAGATCACTATAAAAGGAAGCCTTCCTACTCTCATTTTCACATCCATTATTCACCAAGCAATTTCATGATCAAGAGCTCTCAAGGAGATATTCACAATCCATCAATTTATCTCTCAAGCAAGATCAAGCAAACATTCCATCAAGAATTTTCAAGGAAGCATCCAAGTCATTATCATCCATTAAAGCATTCAAGTTCTCCATTGAAGATCAAGGATTCAAGCATTCAAGCCTTTGAAGGGATTTCATTCAAGCATTCAAGATTCATCATTCAAACCCTAGATCTAGCCATCATGATGGTGTGATCTTCCTTCAAGATCCTTTGTTCATCTTCAAGATCTATTCATTCTCCTTTCAAGGTGGATTCCAAGTATGCAATCATGGAGGTTTTGATTTACATTGTTGAGTCCAATCTTTTATATCAATATAGTTGTTTACATTTCAAATACAATTGCATATCTATTGAATATCATAGCTTCATTCTTAGATCTACTTCTACTACTTACTAGCATTCTCTATTTCAATTCCATTATTAAGCTTTATTCCAAATTGGGGTTTGACTAAGGAATACCCCTCATCCAAACAACAAAACCATTTTTCTTGCTGGTACAAGTATAGGATTGTGAATTGAAGTGCAGATTTGGATACCCCTTTTGTTGAACTTCTGGGATTCGTGAATAGAATTTCCATCGAAGTTGTTTCAGGTAAGGGAAAACCTTTAGTGTGGGGTAATATTGTGCCCTGGGGTAAGATTGTGCCCCTCTATCTGGTTCAAAGTTGACCTGACCTCAGAAGGACAAAAGATTTCTAGTTTTTGTAGATCTTGTAGTTTCGGTTTAGAATCCTAGAAATCAATAGTTTCTGAGATTGTTTGACAGGGTTTTCAGTAGGTTCTTTATGGGAGGTAAGTAATTTTATTTCTTCATTTCAATACTTATATTACTAGATTTACATTCCATCCCCTTAGATTTCAAATGTATGTATAAAATATGGGTTTAGGGTCTCTTTCATATGCATTATTCTAAAACCCTATTTGGACCATTTTTCTTATCTTACATTTTGGTGAACCTATTTAAAATAACTCTTTCTTTTTGGTTTTAGGTTTACATTTTGTGTTAGATCTTACATGCTTGAAAAAGTAGATTTTTTTTATTCTCTTGCATTTATATTTCAAAAATACAAAAAAATTGCAAAATTTCTTTAAAAATACAAAAATATTTACATTTTTCATGCTTGTAGTATTGCTTTGTGTTCAACATGTATGATTTTTGTTTTGAATACTTTGATGATGTCTTTCTTACAAAATATGATAGATCCCTTAATGAGGTACATGGAAGTGAGGATGAAAATTGTTCAAATGAGATCTCTATTGATACTATTCCTATTTCACCCTCCTCCACAACCTCTTCAATTGACCTTTACAAAGATGAGTTAGGGATTGATGTTAATTCCTCTCCTAATTTATGTATTTTCTATGAGCCTACTTTAGAATATAATTTACCTTCTTTTCCCTTTAAGGATCAAGCTTTAGTGACTAATGGAACTCCTACAATGTGCTTTATTGGTAGGGATGATAATCCTCCTATTTGGGATGAAACTTTGGATTTTGATGTTGATTACTCTCTTCCTCATGAAACCATTGTGGATGATTCTACTTTTTGGGATGAACCCTCAGATAAAGACATTGATTTTTTCCCTCCCCATGAAGAAGCTTTGATACAAGAGGGTGATTTATTAATGGATGACATATTCATATATGATGGCGACTCTTTTTCTAAAACACACTCCCCTTATGAAGATATTTTAGTGAAAGAAGATGACATTATAGATGTTTTAGCTCCATTTGAGATTCCTTCTAGTGATGAGAAATTAGTGGAAAATTATATGAATTACATTAATTCTCTCCTTTTTAGTGATGATCTTATGGAGAATCAAGATCCTACCTCATCTCCTCCTAGGATGTCTTCTTTGCTTCCTTGTGAATCTATTTGTAGTGTTGAGACAACTAACATGGTTTATCTAGAATTCTTGTTGACTATCAATTGTTGTCCTCACATTACTATCAAAGGTAAACCTATGGAGTGTTTATATTCTTTCAATGATCAAGATTTGATAGCTCACACCTATCATACAAGAAATAACCCTCAACCTAATAAAATGATTTCTACGTCTTTACCACCTTCTCAATCCATCATTCCATCTTATCTTACAAGTTCTCAAGATCACCATGATACCTCTCAAGATGTGGCTAAGAAGGTGAATGTTAAGTTAATGAATTAGGAATTATATCTCACTCTTGTGCGGTATTACAATTTCTTCATAATTTTACCCCTCATTTTGATATAATATAGATCTCTTCTCCTCTTGTCTCTAGACTGGGGGGCAAGAGGTGTATTTCCACAATCTCCTAGGATCCATTAGGATTTTTATTGAGCTTAATTGGTATTCTTTCTATCCTATCTCTCTATGGTTTTGTATTATGTTTATAATCATCCATAGATCCTACTCAAGATATATTTTCTAAGACATTTTTTTGCAGAGGTATCTCTTGCCTTCATCCCTGGGGGAAAGGTTCTTCCTTCTTTCTCTTTGTCTAGGGAACTTCTTTCCTTAGCTTAGTGGTATTTATTTATATTGCAATATTAGTTCATCATATTAATAGATGTTTTGACTATGGATAACATTTTTACATAAGAGGTTGTTGTCCTAGGTCATCACCTCTTCTCTATGTTGCAAATTATGTTCTTTATAAATTCTTACCCTTGCTTTGGTGTTAGAGTTGCTTCCCTCATTCCAAAGATTCCTCTTCCTCTTCTTTGCAGGAGACTTGATGATTGAATCTTTTTTTCTCGCCTGGCTTACCTTTGAAAGATGATATTTTATCTAAAAGCACTCCTCTATGGTGGGGGTCTTGTTGATAAGATCTCTTTCATTGAGGATCCTTTTCCATGAGTGACATATATATCCTTTTCACAATTATCTATAATCTTGGATGTTGGGGTCAATATCCCTTGCTAAGAATATGGTGAACATTGTTGTTAAGAAGGATATCTCCTTGCATTGTGAAGTAGGTATCCTCTTCCTTATCCTGTCTAGTAGATAGCCATAATAAGGAGGAGGGCATATATAGGGTCTCTCTTGTACTATAGTTTTTTATTTATTTTATATGCTAAATCTTGGAAGGTAACACACATAAGTTGATAAATCCTGAAGAGACATGCATTTTTTATATGCTAAATCTTGGAAGGTAACACACATAAGTTGCTAGATCCTGAAGAGACGTGCATTTTTTAATTTTCAATATTCTAAATCTTCAAAAGGTAACACACATAAGTTGCTAAATCCTGAGGAGAAACACATTTCATATTCATATTGATACAATAAGGTGGATCTATGGGTATTCCAGAAGCTGTCAAAAGATGCATTACAATTGCAAGCACAATTTATGGGTGAACTATCAGGTTTGGCCACCTATTTGGCTCTCCCTCGGTGATTCATGGTAAGGTGGGCATCTTACTAGGTGAGGTAATCACTTTCTCTTTTCTCTCTTTTCTCTTTCATGCTAGTAGGACTAGATCATGAAGCTATGTTATTTATAGTGTTTCTCTTATCTTTCTTATGTAATCATTTATGATTTTATGATAGCTTTCCAAATATGATATTAGTATGAGAAATATTTGTTAGAAAGGTTTCTTATGCTAATTGATTTGGGTTTGTTTGTACTAACCGCTCTTTTGTGTTATTTTTTTTGGTTTTCTTTTTGCACCCTCATGCGTGTGTGTTGAGTTAGAATCCTTATCCTAGGGGCTTGTGTCCTTAGCTAAGTCTTATTTTATCTCATTGTGAATCCACTCATATCTTTTCTTTCTTCTCCTTTACCAAGAGTTTTCATCGAGTCCATACTCTTGCTAAAGTGGGGGCTTAATGTATCATCTTAAATTGGAAGCACTTCCATGTGAAGAGAATTTAGCCCTCTGAGTAAGTGGTATGGGTCATGTCAAGCACCTTGATTAGGTATTTGCATGGATCTGGTTGTTTCCCCCCTATTCTGCTTCTCTCCCCTATTTCTAGCCTCTTTTTGATAGACTTTCTCTGAGAAATTGGAGACTTTGACTTTCTGGGTCAAGGATGACTAGACCCTGACCTAGGTCAAGGTTGACCTTCAATCTAACCTAGGGCACTGTCAACCTCATACCTGACCCTAGGTCCAAATTTTAGTTTCGAGATGTCGAGCTTCGGAAAGTTTTATTTTCCCACTTCTAGGTCAACTGTTTCAGATTTCGGAATGGAAAACCCTTAAATTGCATTTAATCTAGGTCCATTTCTAGGGGTTAAGGTTAATTGGGATTTAATTCTCCAATGTTAGCCTTCTCTAGAAGTTTGTGCCCTAGCTCACTATAAAAGGAAGCCTTCCTCCTCTCATTTTCACATCCATTATTCACCAAGCAATTTCATGATCAAGAGCTCTCAAGGAGATAGTCACAATCCATCAAGTTCTCTCTCAAGAAAGATCAAGCAAGCATTCCATAAAGCATTTTCAAGGAAGCATCCAAGCCATTATCATCCATTCAAGAATTCAAGTTCTCCATTGAAGATTAAGGATTCAAGCATTCAAGCCTTTGAAGGGAAATGGTTCAATCATTCAAGATTCATCATTCAAACCCTAGATCTAGCCATCATAATGGTTTGATCTTCCTTCAAGATCCTTTGTTCATCTTCAAGATCTATTCATTCTCCTTTTAAGGTGGATTCCAAGCATACAATCATGGAGGTTTTGATTTACATTGTTGAGTCCAAGCTTTTATATCAATATACTTATTTACATTTCAAATACAATTGCATATCTATTGAATATCATAGCTTCATTGTTAGATCTACTTCTACTACTTGCTAGCATTCTCTATTTCAATTTCATTATTAAGCTTGACTCCAAACTAGGGTTTGACTAAGGAAAAACCCTCATCCAAAGAACAAAACCTTTTTTCATGTAGGTACAAGTACAAGATTGTGAATTGAAGTGTAGATTTGGATACCCTTTTCGTCAAACTTCTGGGATCCACGAATAGAATTTTTATCGAAGCTGTTTCAGGTCAGGGATGACCTTCAGTGGTGGGTAAGATTCTGCCCCTCTATCTTGGTCAAAGTCAACCTGACCTCAGAAGGACAAAAGATTTTTGGGTTTTGTAGATCTCGTAGTTTCAGTTGAGAATCCCAAAAATCAATAGTTTCTGAGACTATTTGACAAGGTTTTCAACAGGTTCTTTTTCAAAGGTAAGTACTTTTATTTCTTCATTTCAATACTTATATTCCCATATTTACATTCCATCCCCTTATAATTCAAATGTATGTATAAAATATGGGTTTAGGGTTTCTTTCATATGCATTATTCTAAAACCCTAGTTGAACCATATTTTATATCTTATAATTATATTATCAGTTGAGCCTGAATCTATGATGACTTTGAAAATTTGCCAAGGATCTTACATTTGATCCTAAAAAGAGCCCTCCTATGTTTTGGTTCCTCTTTAGTAGGTTCCTTGAGTAGAATCCTCCTAAACATGAGGTTCTCTCGATGTTCTGAATCCAAGTTCACCTCAGGTGACTTCACACTTCCTTCTTCCTCTTGAACATAAGTTATCTTCTTCTCTCCATGAGAACTTGAATCCTTATCCAGAAATCTATATGTAGGATGGCCTAGCTACCCACAATCGTAACACTTCATGCTTACAAAGTGTGATCCCCTGATGAAGCCACTTGACCTTCTTCTACCACCTTGGAACCCTCTACCTCTACCATAATTTCTCTTATACTTAGCTCATTGATTTGTTCCACCAACTTGGAGTCTCCCTAATTTCCAGGGTCATTACTCCTACCACCATAGCCACCTCTATGTCCTCTATTATCTCTTCCTCTACCTCTACCCTTGGATGAGGAGTCTTGTTTCTTTTTGTTCTTTTCCTCTACCTTTAGTGCTAATTGAAAGAATTCATGGAAAGTAGTAGGAGTCCATAGAATGATTTCTTCTTGGATACTCCATCTCAAACCACTCAAGTATCTTGCAACTTGTATACTTTCCTCTTCTTTCACTTTAGACCTCAAACAAAGTTTTTGAAACTCCTCGGTATAGGAAGTCACATCCATTTATTTTTGGCTAAGATTCTGCCTTTTCTTGTGCATTTAGATCTCATGATGCTTTGGAAAGTAATTCTCCTTGATCTTTATGACCATATCATTCTAATTTTCAATGGGTCTCTTCCCTTCTCTTTCCCTCTCTTCTTGAAGGAACTTCCACCATGTTAGGGCTAGTCCCCTTAGCCTTGATTTGGCTACCTTCACTCTTTGTGCCTCTGAGACACCTTCACATTCAAAGTGATTTTCCATCCCTTCAATCCACTCCATCACCAATTCTAAATCCATCTTTCCAGTGAACAGGGGTATCCCTTCTAAAGCTTTGCCTCCTAATGCCTTGATGGCTTTTAGGAAGGGTTCTTCTTAGGTAGGTGGATTAGGTTCAAGAACATAATCTTCATCAACAAGTGCCTTGCCCTTGTCATCTTCTACATTCATCTTTTCTTTCATCTTTTTAGTAGCCTCTACCACTAGCTCAAGCTTATCTTTCAAAGCTTCCACAGTCTCCTCTAGTAGCCTATTTATTTCTTTCTGATCAACACAGGTTCCCTAAACGGGCTTATCTTTGCTCACCTAGGGCCTGTTGTTTAAAATAGTTCCCTTGCATTTCAATCCATAGAAATACATATTTAAATTTTATTTACATTTTCCTAACATATTACAAGTGGCCGTAAAGAACCTACCATGGAATCCTAATTTACAGCCATTCTAATGGCCTCTACTCTAAACAGTCCAGCAAGCTGGCCTCGGAGGAGGAATTTAATTGAAAATATTGAAAGAAATCTAAAAACCTAAAAAAAATCTTAAAAATAAAAACTAAAACATAAAGCATAATATAAACAAGCTTCTTTCTCTGGTTCAATCCATGAGATTGGATAACCAAGCTTTCTATTCAATTCATTCACGGGTAGAGTCTGCCAGTCATGAAATCTTAAAATAGTACTCAAAATTATGAGTCTCCAACCTTTGGTCTTGATGAAAGAAAGACATAAATAGGCTTAGATCCTCAATCTTGGTCAGTATGAGCCCTATAGCTAACTCCTAGGCTCAGACAAGCTTTAGACCAAATGTTGTCATGACAACTTTTACATTTTCTTGACAACTTTGTCAAGGTTGAGCCATGAGGTCTCAATAGACTCTCTCAACTATTCTAAGCCTTCTAGGACCCTTCCTCCAATGAATTACACTCATTTAGTTCCATTTCATAGTCAAGATACACCTATAACTAATTTACAACTCCCAATGGCATACAAGCCATATGCTTGGGTCTTCACCAAGACTTATTAAGACCAACACTAGGACTAAGACCAGTTACTTAACAACCTTATAGAACTACTCACAAACCCACTAACTAAGATGCACAACCAAAATTTCCTTAAAGGAAAATGACTAGGCCAATAGTCACTACAAGACAAAAACTTAAAACATAGGTGTCTAGGAGCTAGCCTAGGTGCTCTTGCACCAATATGCCTCCTAAGAACATTTCTCAGTTATGAAGTTTACAAGGAAAAATTGAAGCTATTCTTTGCTTTGTTTCCAACTTAGTTGATAGAACACTTCTGTTTACTTCCTTTCTTAGAAAGGATACCACTTTCTCTTGGAATGACAAATGTAAACAATCCTTTGAGAAATTTAAGGAGTATCTCACCAATCCTCCTATTTTGCAACCTGCTCAATTTGATAAACACTTTTATCTATATACTTCAACCACTCTGAAAGTGATGAGTGCATTGTTGGCTAAGTATGATAGTGAAAGTAAGTAAAGATCTATGTACTACATTAGTTAGACTTTACTCAATTACAAAATAATATATATAGATTTGGAAAGACAATGCTTAGCTATAGTTTATGCTTGTCAGAAACTTAGGCATTATATCTTAAATGTTGAAATTAATGTGATTGTTAAATTTGATCCTTTAAAACATATTTTCTCAAAAAATGATCTCTATGGCCATCTTGAAAAGTGGATGATGTTACTTACGGAATTTGATCTTAATTTAATTTCTCAAAATTTGATTAAAGGACAAGCTTTAACATATTATTTGGCTGAAGCTTCGTGTCCTCATTCCAATACATGCATTACTTCAATAGAATTCCCCAATGAAAAATTCTAGCTATTAAATAGGATGATGTTTGGGAGTTATATTTTGATGGATCTAGATGTAAGATAGGCTCTGGTGTTGGTATTATCTTGATCCCCCCTACGATAAATCTGATCCCTCTATCATATAAATTGACTTTTCCTTCTACTAACAATATTGCAGATTTTGAAGCTCTTATAGCTGGCTTATGAGCAACTTCATCCCTTAACATTAAAAACTTGGAAATTTATGGAGATTCACAATTGATTGTAGAATAGATTAAAGGAGGTTATCATACTAAGAATGATAAAATGACATAATATAGATATTTTTCTCTTGATGTTCTTTCACAATTATCTTCTTACACAATTCAAACTTTACCTAGGAAAGATAATCGACATGTGGACACCATGGAAAGAGCAGCTTCTTTGGTTTGTGTCAAGAATAATGCTAAAAATTTTCAATTTACTATACATACTCTTAAAAACCCTACAATTTCCAATAAGGTTACCTCTGATTGTTTCAATTTGCATTTGGATGAATGGTATTCTCATATCTTTCATTTCTTGAAAGATGGAACTTTTCCTGAATCAACAATAAGGAACATGTGTAATCATATTAGGAAGCTTGCAGTGTGTTATATCATTTTAGGAGATATGCTTTACAAACACTCTTATGAGGGTTTACTATTAAGATGTCTTGGTAGAACTAAAATTTTGGTAGCTTTGGTAGAAGCTCATTCTAGTTCTTGTGGGGGACATTTTGGTGGAAAGTCTTTAGTTAATAAACTTCTTAGAATGGTATATTATTTGAAAAAAATGGTACAAGAATCTTTCATGTTTGTTAAGAAATGTCCTCAATGTCAGTAGCATAGTAATTTGATTAATGCTCCTACTCGTGAGCTTCGTAATCAAGTTGCTCCGTGGCCTTTTAGTATTTGGGTTTTTGATCTTATTGGAAAAATCTCACCAGCTTCTTCTCAAGGACATATGTACATCTTGACAACTACAGATTACTTTACGAAGTGGGTGGAAGTTGTCCTTCTCTAAACCACTACCATGGATGTTATTTGTGATTTAATCCTTAATAATATTATAACATGATTTGGCATTCCTTTGACGATAGTTTTGAATAATGGTACCTCATTTAAGGATAAAGAAGTTGCAAAATTCTTGAAGAAATATCAAATTCAACATAGATTGTCGGCTCCTTATTATCCTCAATCTAATGGTCAAGCTGAAGCATCAAATAAAGTCATTGAACAAATTCTAAAGAAAATAGTTAATAAGCATGGGAAAGATTGGCATACCCAACTTACCTATGCTTTATGGGCTTATAGGACTAGTGTTCGTACTGCTATGGGTACCTTATAATCTTGTCTATAGTACTGATGCTATTATGCCATTGGAATTAGAAATACCTTCTTTACATGTTTCATTTCATGGGATAATCAACAAAGATACATTTTGAGAACAATGATTACAAGAATTAGAAATGTTGGATGAACAACGAATAAATGCTTTGGAACATATAAAGGATTATCATAAATCACTTCAGAAGTAGTATAATCATAAGGTACTTGAATGATCATTTTTAATGGGTGATTTAGTATTATATGATAATCAAATAAATGTGAATGGTTTACCTGGTGAAAAGGGAAATTTTAGCCCTAATTGGCTAGGACCTTTTGTTGTAATTGAGGACTTTGGTTAAGGTTCTTACAAAATTTCTGATATGGATGGTGTGTCTTTTAAGGAACCTATCAATATTATTCATCTCAAACATTATTATCCCTAATTAATCTTTCTTTCCTTGTGTATTTATGTATTCCTTATAAAATATTTGTGTTTATTTTATAGGTTATGTGATTTTAGAAAATTACATTTGAATACATTTATACATGTTCTTTCTTTCTCTTAAGTTTTATGTTATTGATGAAAATATAGTAATCAAACATAGAACTAACTAGTAAAGAGAGTTTTTCATTTATAAATTCTTTTGATTTTGATACATATGTGGCACATCACTCTGTCTATCTCTATGCTTTGATGGTCGATGACTCCCAGATCTCTCTTATCTATGATGAGAAGATATAGATCTCTATTTGGCAGTCTGCAAGTGGCTCCTTGATATGCTCAGCTCATATATGCACTCTTGTGATCTCTGTAAGTTATCCATCAGCCTCTCTTCTCTCTCTCTACACAACCTCAACTAACTTTGGACACACAAAAAGATATCATCATGCCTGTTGGGATCTTTGTGACCAATGGGAAACTCTTGCTTGCTAGCTAGTAGTTGGTAGGATAGACATGTATCCTTTAGGACCTTAGATACAAAAATCCTCCACTCCACCATGCTAGCTATAGAATGGAAACATATTTATCCTTTAGTACTTTTCATTCACAAATTAAGTTAAATATTCAAATCAATTGCATGATTTATACCTGGATCTCCATGTTGGGTGTCACTGAAGGATCTGGATGGTTGGGGTATGGAGTGACTACTCTCTCCATGCTCAATGTGTCTAGGTCTCAGAGGTGGTGTCTTTGTATGGGTGTGTGGAGGTCATCATGATCTTAATGGTAATGCATGAAAAAAATTCACATCTACATCGGTACTATCAGCTGGGGGCATATCATATTCTCTCTCCTCTTCTCTATCCTCCTCCATGGGATCTCCAATGGAGGTGGCCTCCTCCTTGTCTTGGTTCTCCTCCTCCTCCTCTAGTATGCCACCATCATGGTGTGTCCTCTCTGAAAGGCCTGGATCACATGTGGGATAGTCATCAGGGAAGATGGAGTGGGTTCCCTTCAGACTCCATTATCAAATATAGTCTCGGTTGATGTCTGAATAGGTTACATCTAGGGATACCTCTATATCCTATGTATCATATGTATCACTATCTATAATGTCTTATACTGATGGTTAGCATATAGCATCAGGTCTCTGATAATACCTCATTAGATGTGTGTATCAAGGTACTGATCTAGGGACCCCCTGTATTAGATTGAACTATCTCATCACTCGGTCATAGTACTAGGGCATCACTATGTGACTCTGATGACCCTCTAGCATTTTGTGCTCCTATGATTGCCTCATCTGGTGTCGCATATCTAGCCACCTTTTCATGTGACAATATGGTCTCCATATCACATCTGTGCCTAGAACACGGTCTAGACATACCCTCCAATAGAGGATATCTTCATGTTTCTAGACATCTCTTAGTGGAAAAGAAAAGGCTCTCGGTGTGCTAGAATCTACCATCACAGGAACACCATGTGGTTATGTACATGTGAAGTGCTCAAACAACCAAATTTGAAAAAGTGTGCATACCGTGAGACTCTCTCACGGATATCTCACCAACTGATATAGATCGTGGTATAAGTAGGCTAGCATACTGTGGCCCCATGAAAAGATAGTCCTATCACTCTCCATCCTACGCACAAGATGAGTGAAAGGTGCTGAAAAGATTGTACCCTTTGTGTTGGGTACTACAACCAAGGAAAGTATACACAACATCACCCTCCATACCAAGGGTGTCAGGCCTGCTAGTATGGATGATAGAGTGATCTGGTCTACTCGGGTTTACATCTATGGAACCCTTCCTAATAAATACTCTACATCTATGTAGATATCCTCAAGAACCCAATGTACTCTTCGTCTAAAAGGCTCATCTCAAACTAAAAGTCGTAGGATCCTTTATACATCCTCCAATGTCATAGTGATCTCACCTGAGGGAAGATGAAAGGAACATATGTCCTCATCCCACCTCTCTACAAGAGCCAATAACATGGCTCAGTGGAGTCTCATTTGTGGTAGGACTATTACCTAGTACATTCCTACATCTCTTAATAACTGTATCTCATCCTTGCTAATCTCAGATAGTCTCTCTCTGATAATCAGTAGTGGCCCTCCAAAGGGGTGCTCTTGAAGATGAACCAAGCCCTGTAAGCACAAACATACATCATATCAACACTCTAGAATCACAAAACTATAAATCCAACTTGACTAGGTCAAGGTCAACCTCAGTTAGGTCAAGATCAACCTTCCTAGGTCAAGGTTGACCTTCCTAGGTCAAGGGTGACCTTTTTGGGTCAAGGTCGACCTCATCCCAGAAAAGGTGTAGACCTTCCAGTTCATGTTGACCTTGACTGTTGACCTTTAAGAGTCAAGGTGAACATAACTAGGTTAGGTTCTACCTTGCCTATAAAAACAAGAATTTGAGATTACAAAAATCAACAATAGAAAACTTACCTCGAGAAGCAGTTGTCTAGTAGTCAGGCACTATCTTAGGAGCTCCATACATGTCACTCGAAGTTCTTCTCTACTTGACATTCTGATTTCTCTCTTTGAATTTGAAAATGGTAAGAATGAGAAGATATGATTTCTCTTACCTTATTTATAGTTCAAAATTAAGGATTTGTTTTAGGGTTTATTTATGTTAAATTCAAATTTCCCTTCACATGCATTTAGATATACATCCAATCTTTTCATCATAACTTGAGTTTGGTAACTCCATTTTTAGTGCCTTCAATGGTGTTTGAATCATGATTCAGATACCTAACTCCTTGAATTAGTTTAAGAATGATAGGATTCCTTATAATTGGTTTAGGAAAAGGATTTCTCAACAAAATGCATATCCAGTGTATAAGGCTATCCTTATCACCCTGTTTCACCCTTCAGAAGTCGAAAGCTGAAATAGGGGGTCATAAGGGGCTCTATGCACTTCTTAATTTCATTTGAGTAAGTCTTAGGTGATTTATAAATTTTCATTAACCTTGTTTGCTATAGGTTGTGGGTACTAATAGTTTTTTTGCAGGATCTCTACATTGAGGACTTGGTTATATCCTTTTTATTTATTATGATGTTTTCTTACTTTAGCTTGCATATTCACGTAGTGTCATATCTAAGATAAAGTGGGGGCTAAATGTATCATCTTAAAATGGAAGAACTTCCATCTTGGTAGGTTTAGCACCCTCATTTAGTGCATTTTCATTATAGATTTTCATTTAGGATGCATTTTCACTTGATTCTTCATTTCTAAGTGAAATTAGGGTTAGGATCCTAAGGATTCTCATTGATTTCCTTCATTTTGGCTCTATTTTCTAGGTAGGACTTAGGTATTGGTTCTCATAGCCTTTTTTACATCTATCCTAGGCCTATGTGCCCTTTTTTGACACTCTATCATGTTTTCTCATCATCCCAAGTCTCTGGCCGACCTAGAAACTTCCCTTTTTTCAATGTTGACTGGGCCTAAAACTTTGGGTCAGGGGCAAGGTCAACCTTGAACCTTGTTGAGTTTTCATCCACCTTTTCAAATTTTTATCATAGAGGGTCCCTGAATTAAAATCGGGCCTCCGGATCCAAATGTGGAAGTATTTTTATTTAAAATTCATTTAATTATTTTTCCTCCTTAGTTGGTTATTGTGATTGGACCATAATTTGGGGTGAAATTTTAATTAAGGGACCTTACATTTCCTAAGGATCCTTACCTTAAAATATCTATATAAGCACTCTCTTTTGCCTTCATTTTTCAGGATCACATATCAAGCAACTTCAAGTAACAAACAAGAAGTGAAGATGAGGAGATGATGCAAGATTGTAAGAGGATGATATAGAAGATCAAGATTTTGTTGATGCCTTGATGAAAGAAAGCATTTCATGGATAAGCTATTATGGACATTCATTGGGAGAAAGAAAGATTCCTTATGATGCAGTCAAGGATGGTGGATCCAATTAAGGTCAGTCCAAACCTTGCAGCCAACAACCAACACAATGGAATACTCAACAAAAACAATAACAACAACAACACAATAATTATTTAACTCTAATTTTCATTAACATGCCTGACTGTAAGGCCTTCTAGGTTAGGGCCAATTACAATCTAAAACAATTCTACAAGATCACAAGATCCAATTACAACACTAGCTTGTCTAGTTCTAAAAACTATCAGCAACTGATGGAAACCCTAAGGTAGATCTAAACTTGAGCTCACAAGCCTCCAAGAAATCTCCTTGTCTCCAAGCCTTAACCACTAGCTCTGCTATTACAAACTATTAGAAATCTATCTGCTCTACAAGATCTTGCAAGATATTTTCCACAACTTCAACAACTCCATTTTCCTAGATCTGATGTCATTCTGCTCCCATCTGATGATCCCCAAAACAACTACCCCAAACACCCCTTAAATGCTAATCATCAACCACAAGCTAGCTGGATGAAACTATTAACTCCCCTAACAAATATTAAATGCAATACAAGTCAGCTCATAAATCACCTTACAAACATTTAATACAACATTTCAGCCTCCAGATCTACATAGGAGAATCCAACAAAATATATAAACAATAAATGCACCAAGTCGTCCTAACAAATCACATAGAACTTGAGTCAGTAAACTAGAACTACCAAGCAATAGTGAAATAATCGAGCATGCCAAGCAGCATTGAGCACTAGTGTTGATTGAACACCATAGGCATCACCAAGTAACACTTTCACTGAGTGCCAAAGATTACCGAGTTCCTTCAGTGACCGAGCTGATGCAGAGGGTTTGGGTTCTAGTTTTTTCTCCGAAGCTCCTAACTCCTTTTAACCATCCAATAGTTACTCCTAGTGTTATCTTCACCAATATGAATCTCCAAGATCCTCTCTACCAACTTCTCCTCCAAGGTATAGTTAGTATCTAGAAGATACACTACTTCCTAGACCAATTAGGCCTTCAATTCCCTAAGCTTCTCCACTAGAATTCCCCTCTAGAATCCCAAACCCTCGCTTAGGATCTTCCCACACATTACTTCTACTCTCCACTAAGTCCTAGACTCTTTAATCATCATTTGGAACCCTTCCATACACTTCTGGATAGTCTACCAAGCCAATAAGTATCAAACTCAATAGGAGGCCTAATTGGCTCAATTCCTATTAGGCCTATTTTCACTGATTTTGACTTCAAGCTTCCAAAATATCCAAAAACCCTAATAGAAGACCTTGAAAATATTCAATTTATCCACTAACCCTCTCCAAATCCTAATTTGTGGCTTCTAGTTACACCCACAACACCAATTACTAGTAGGCCCTAGTTTTAAGCCTATTAATTAGGCCTCTAGACCTGTCTACACAAAAGACCATCAAATTGATCTCCAAACTTCAAACCCCTTGCTCCAACCTCTTGAATCTTCAAGGGGACTCTCTAAGCTTCTCACAAATGTCTCTAAGTTCTTTCCTCAAAGTCATGGGTGCACGTGCCAACTCCTTCTATACCCTATCCTGGCTCACTTGTCTTCAACAGTCAGCCATAGGGCTTCCAATATGAGCATGAAATCTTGGTTCTAACACAAAAATTAAAACATAAACAATATCTATAGACTCTAACCTTCCATCCCCTATGGTTTCAGTGATTTCCATTGGTGGATTTCTAGGTTAGAGTCATTTCGAGCATGGAGGCTCTGTAAATGGCTTTTACAGACAAGAAGCTTGAAGTGCCTATCAAACTTGATTCCTCTAACCTACCAACAAAAAAATTAATATAGAATGGAGATTAGGCACTATACTAAACTATCATGGGTCTTGTTCACCCTTTCCAATCCATACACACCATACAAGGAATAGAGAAACCATGCAATCAATGAAAACTAATACATTGCAACCGTACAGAAAATTCTAAATTATCAAGTTGAATCCAAAATCTCATTTGACTTCAAAATCCTTCAGTCTCATGCTCATATACTGAGAATGAGTGGTTAAAACCACCTTAACCTCCATGTGAGCAACTTTTCAAAAAGTTTCTCAAGCAACTTTGCAAAGTTGCTAGCAACTTTTGTCATTTGGCCTTCTAGACCAACTCAAAGACTAGGAATGACTCCTAAGTCCTATCTAAAGAAATTTAAGGTTCTAAGACCTTATTTAGACCATTTCAAACCAAACCTATCTAATTTGAGACTTTTCAAGCCATTTAGACCAAATGGATCACTAACTCTCCTTGAGCTCATTTGTCTTTTACAATCACAAACATGGTATCAATCAAATGGACCTTATTCTAACAACTCACAAAAAACTCCTAACACAAACCTAAATACTCACTAACTCATCAAGGTGGGAGGTGCCCTACACCACAAGCTTCCTCCAATGATCAAGACTATTTATCAAGGCTACAACCCAATAACACCGACCAAAATACCACACCTCCATGCAGATTCCTTGAGTACCCTATAATGCCCCTACATTAGACACCCTAGGTTTGAAAAGATGTTCATATGTGAGAAGAAAATATTCCAGGATTTAGCACATAAATCCTGAACTGGTTCTTCACATATAATTCCTCCAACTTTTTAGATTGAATACTCTTCCACTTCAGCTTTCTCTATCTTTTTAAGTCTTTTCTTGACAACACATAGGTTTGTTCTCCAAACTAATCACTCATTCTCTCAGGATCCACCAACTCAACTCGGCTACCGATACTTAGGCTTCTCCTATTAAGTGTTGTATCCATCAAATGCATCAGGGAAAAATTCATGTCATCCTTCTCAATAGTAAACACATTCTTCACACAATCATGCATAGCTCTTCAATCAAATTGCTAAGGTTTTCTAAGCAATATATGACAACTATTCATGTCCACAATGTCACAAATCACAAGATCCTTATACTGGCCAATCTGAACATCAATGAAGCATTTTTCTCTTACTTCCAAAGAATGATCATCTTGCAACCAACAAATCCTATAAGGACATGGATGTTTCATTCTATTCAAACCAAGTTTCTAAACCATGTCCTCATCAACAAGGTTATCAATACTACCACTATCAACAACAACATCACAGAGTTTACCTCCAAACTTGCATTGAGTCCTGAACAAGTTACTCCTCTAGTTGACAAGGTTCATCCTTTGTACCAAACAATGTTCATTGAAGTAGCAAGTTCTCAAATTCAGGTTCATTTTGAATGTTCTCATTCACCACAATAGTTCATCGGTCAACCTTCTTCTATGTACACTCAAAAGAATGGTGTCCTTCCTCTCCATAGTTAAATAAACTACCCTTAAAGATAACTCTACCTGTCTTCTTCTTTGGTTCCACATGTTTCTATTCATCTTCTGCATCAGTCGGTTTATCCTTCACTGAGTGATTAATCTCTTTCTTTCCCTCGGGAGTTACTATGTTGTTTCCTCTTCAACTTATCTTCTGCCTTCAGATCATACTAATAAGAATCTTCAACAAAATCAATCTTCAGCATACCAACCTCATCCTAAATATTGAATCTCAGACCATTCACATACCAAGCTACCTTTTCCTTACCAAGTTCTTTATGTCTAGACCGAATAGTAAGTTTTTAGAACTCCTCGGTATAATCCTCAACAAAAAATTCTTCTATTTCAGATTCTACAATTTCTTAAACAAGTCAAGCTCATAGTCAACTGGTATGAACTTAGCTTTCAACTTATTCACCATCAACCTCCACCGATTGATCTTCAATTCACCTTCATCTTCTCTATCTCTTTGTGGTTCTTTCCACCAAAGAGTAGCATGTCCTTTCAAATTTTTTGTGCCAACCTCACTCTAAGAGGATCTTCAATTTCTTCTAGCTCAAAGAAATCTTCAAGTTCACTGATCCAGTCAATCAAGTTCTCAGGTTTTAAAGTTCTAGAGAAATTAGAGACTTCCATTCGATAACTACTACTTAATCGAGCTTCAGATCTATGTAACTGAGTAGTTCTATCTTCACTAGATTTGTCTCACTGTTCATCACCACTAGATCTAGTAGCTTCAAATTCATCAGCAACTTCTTCATAACCATCCTCAATACCAACATTCTGAGGTACACTAGCAACAACTCTCATGATCTCGGTGACCATGTCATTCTTCATCAGTTCCATCTCAGATCTAAAATCAGATTTCACCTTCTTTGTAATCCTAGATTCCATAGTATCATAGAGATCCACAACTACTCTAGGGTCCAATCTTCTTAGAGGCATCCTTAAAGATAAGAGAAAACCCTCTACAACAAACCCTACATCGATCACCTTGTGACAATATCCAACATGTATGCAAGTTAGATCAATCTACTACCTTGCATGAACAACTAGGGAAAGATTCCACAAGTCAGTGCCACAGATCTGCAATCAAGATCATATGATCTCTTCACCAATAAGATTAATTTTGCAAAATCAGCCTTGCTAGGTCAATCCACAAGATCAAACTTGGCTCTACAAGATCTACTTTTCTCTGATACCACTTGATGCAGTCAAGGATGGTGGATCCAATTAAGGACAGTCCAAACCTTGTAGCCAAGAACCAACACAACTAATACTCAACAACACAACAATTGTTTAACTCTGATTTTCATTAACATGCCCAACTGTAAGGCCTTCCGGGTTAGGGCCAATTACAATCAGAAACAATTCTACAAGATCACAAGATCCAATTACAACACTAGCTAGTCTAGTTCTAAAAACTATCAGCAACTAATGGAAACCCTAAGGCAGATCTAAACTTGAGCTCGCAAGCCTCCAAGAAATCTCCTTGTCTCCAAGCCTCAACCACTAGCTCTGCTATTAGGTTAAAAGCACAATAAGTTGTCACCCTTTTACAAAGGAAAATGCTAACAAAATCAAAGTTGTTCAACTTCAATAGTATAAAAATGATATTTATGTTTAGAATTTGAAGATGATGTAAACTAATTAAATGTGACAAAATGGATGAAGTTTATGATTAGTATTTTTAATAATTTTTTTGAATTAGAATTGATATGTTTTTTAAAATTTTAAAGATGATTTTTTAGTTGTTGAAAAATGTTGAAAATTAGGGGTCTAGTTCCCACTAAAAAATTATATGTAAATAAACATTTTTTCCCCTAATTTAAAAATATTTCATATATGACATATATATCTAGTGCATGAAGAAATAAAAATTGGTTTGTGACCTATATTTTTTCTTTTATAACAATTCAAATTCTAACTCACTAAAATTGGCAGTTTTCATCTTGCAACATATTTTCATAACAAATCTATCCCAACCAAAAAAAAGAAATATATATTCTTGAAGATGAATCTCTCCTCTAGTGCACCATATGTATTTCAAATTTATTTAATAAGATTTACTATTTTTTTCTTTCTCCAAATCAACATCTCCTTGACTATTAAAATACCTACTTGCAATATTTTTTAATTACATTAAGCTATGTCCAATTATAACACTATAAAATCTATATGACGATATTCTTGACTCTAATCTCTACAAAAGGGTATTTTTTTATTTTTAAAAAAGTATCATTTAAAATATTAGGAGTTATTGAAATGCCCCTTTTCTAAAATAATTTTATTTTTATGGTAATTGGACCCAAAGTGGTATAAAACATGCATTTAATAGATATTTCCAATTGGAAAAGTTAAAGCACTTATCTAACTTAGGTAGAATGAATCTAGCTAGACCATATGTTTGATCAAAATTAATTTTTAGTTAGAAATAGTAAAATTAATTTGTGCTAATAAGTTACCCTAAAAGGTGACACCTAATTGTGCTTTTACCCATTACAAACTATCAAAAATCTATCTGATTTGCAAGATCATGCAAGATCTTTTCCACAACTTCAACAACTCCAGTTTCCTAGATCCGATGTCATTCTGCTCCCATCTGATGATCCCCTTTAATGATCCCCAAAATAACTACCCCAGACACCCCTTAAATACTAATCATCAACCACAAGTCGGCTGGATGAAACCATTAACTCCCCTAATAAATATTAAATGCAATACAAGTCGGCTCATAAATTGCCTTACAAACATTTAATACAACATGTCAGCCTCTAGGTCCACATAGGAGAATCCAACAAAAGATATAAACAATAAATGCACCAAGTCGGCCCAAAAAATCACACAAAACTCCAATTGGTAAACCAAAACTACCGAGCAACAGTAAAATAACCGAGCATGCCAAGCATTATCGAGCACCAGTGTTGACCAAGCACCACAAGCATTGCTGAGTAACACTTTCACTAGGCATTAGAGATTACCGAGTTCTTTTAGTGACTGAGCTTCCTTCAATGACTGAGACTTTCAGTTAAGGCTACAACTGAGTAACACTGACCAAAATACCACACCTCCATGTAGATTCCCTAAGTACCCTAGAACGCCCCTGCATCACCTTCTTCCTTGATCTACCATTTTTAACATTCAAGCATTCAAAAGATATAAACATGGGGTAGCAATTATGAATTGTGAGTTTGGTAGGAGTACTTTAGACTTTGGTGATTGGTATGATTTATTTATCATATTCAAATCTATGCATTTCTCTATCATTTCAATTCATGCTAGGGTTTCAATGTAGAGGATTAGATCTTGGCATTGCACATTCAAAGCTCTTCCTATGAGCAACACACACATATTCTATTAAATTTGACTATTCATGGAGGTGGAGATCACAAAAATGGGGTTTTGACTAAGGCAAAACCCTATATAGCCACCCCAAAACACCATAGATATCTATAGTCATTGTTTCAAGAGTTGCAGAGTAGATCCGGATACCCTTTTCAGAAAACTTTCAAGATCCATGAATAGAATTTTTGTCGGAGCAACGCAGGTCAAGGTCGACATAAAGGGGTAAAGGTCAACCTTTATTTGGGTCAAGGTTGACCTGGCTCAGAAAAGGAAAATATTTCTGGGTTTTCTCTATCTCTGTGTTTTTGTCCCAGATCTGATAGCATAATTTCCAGAAACTCAGTATAGACACCTGAAAATAGGTATATTTAGATCAGCTATGTTATGAGGTATGTACTTTATTTCACTATCCTTTGCAAGCATTTTTAGATTTACATTACTTATCATTTAAATTTATATGTTTTGTGGTAAATACTGATTTAGGGTCTCTATTAGGGGCATTTTTCAAAACCCTTATCCATCACATTTTTTTTCATTACACAAATATATTGTCAACCAACAATTACTAAGTTGACATTAATGAAAAAATCATAATTGATCAACCTATCATCAGATCTGTATCAAACACATACCATAACATTCTCAACTTATCTCTACACATTTATGCCAACAAATATAATCTTTCCATCCCCCTTGTAATCGTTTACTTCTACATGTCTCACAAATGATCCTGTTGTGAAAATCAATTCCTAAGTAAATTTGTATTCCTCTAGAATCTCTTATAAAATTCCTTCAAAGAGGGATTTAGCTTGTTGTTTCTTCCTCTTTATAGAGAAAATCATGATCTTGGTTTTCATGCTAGTGCTCACGGGCATCCCCACCTACTAACAAAAGCTCTCTACAACTTCTGAATGTTCTCTCAAATCCTAGGAAGTTTGTGCAATTAGAATGAGATCGTCTACATAAAGAAGAAACTTCACCACACAACTAGAAAGTTGGATGCCCTCTCCTATAGTTTTGTTGTTTGTGTTTACTTATTTATGGGTTTAAAGTGAAACACTATCAATTTGTATGGTTATAAATATTTTTTAAGATTCAAAGAATAATTTCACTTTTCAGTTTTGCTCGAGGCAACCAGTTTTGTAAATTTATAGTTATGATTTATTTCAGATGATTTTTCTATCTTATAGTTGTCGCAGGGGAAATCTGCACAAGCTAAACAAATAAAATTAGTAGCATCTCTTAATTTAAAACAATAACTAATCAAACCATTTAACCCTACAAACAACATAATAAAAAGAATGATGATTAGAATTAGGATTAACTAATTAAAATGCAAACCATCCAATGCTCTGAAGCTTCTCTTGCTTCTCTTTGCTTCATTGAGGTGTGGCACTCTGAGGTGATTCTGAAAGAACCTTGACTCAAAGCTCCAAGAATTTGTGATTGATTCATAATAAAACCTGCAACATAATTTTGATATAAAATTCAGAGGTCCAATTGTGAGGAATGAAGGGTTCTCATATAGATTTTCATGAAATCCATAGACGGATTGAGATCGATTCTACAAAAGTAGATTGGACAGATGAGATAATTCAAGACTAAAGAGAATTTGGGTAACTTTCTAGAAAAATAGATTTAATTCCAATTTTACTCAAAAAGCGAAGATATAAAAGAGAAAATAAAGATGAGATAAAGAAAGAGAGGATTTTATTTGGTTTTTGAAAGATTAAAGTTTCCAAAATTGACTTGTTTTCTAATTTAAAAATGATTTGATTTTTAGAAAAGTGTTTTCTCAATTTATGAGGATTTTGAATTTTCAAAAATTTTAATTGCCTCATATTTTTTATTTTTCTATTTTTTAGAATATTTAATTGAATTCAAAATTTAATTAAATAGAAAGATGAAATTAGAATGAAGTTAAATGAAAATTAATTAGAAATGATATTAATTAGAATTGATGTGAATTTAAATTAATTTAATTTGGAAGAATAATTAGCTAACTTGAATAATTAAATTCAAATTATGGGAAATTGGAAATTGAATTCAATTAACTGATAAAGATCAATTAATTAAAGGTAATTAATTAATTAAATTTAATTATTTAATTAATATTAGAGAGGTGATTAACTAATTAAAATATTGGATTTTTTGAGGAAAATAAGATGATTAATTCATGATTAAATAACCATTAACTAATAGAAGAATAATTAGTGACTTAATGTTAGCTCACAATTATGTTCATTTTTAGGTGTCTACATTTTCCCCTCTTTGATACAATGTGATTATGAGTGTTGTGTCAAAGAATTTCAGATCAGGTCCTACATCAGCTTCCTGCAATGACAGTAGGTGAGTTTTATGCCCCCTCAACAAATTAAGCAAAAAATGTGTGAGATGACCATTAATTTGTTGACAATGTTATATTTCTATATGATGATGATGTATGCACTGATGATATGATTCCTATGTGATGATTATCGATGCATTTCTATGTTTTTTTTAATTTTCTATGCAAATTTATCTATCATGTATGAAAAACCTATTGTTATATTTCTAAGCACTTATCAGGACTGACTCAATTAGATAGAAGAATTGAACTTATGCTATCAATGTGAATGATGTACTGAGTCGATGCTAGATATTTTCACCATTTTCATCATCGTGCCTTATTGAAAAGAAAGAGATATGAATGCACAAATGTATTAACCATCTGGATACCGCTACTATCTCTAATGAAGAAAGTAGGAAAAAAAAGGAATGTTGGGCTCAATTCTAAGTGCATGTGCTTAGAGTTGAGGTATTGTGGCATATCATAATCTTCTATTGCTGCAATACTTTGTAATTGATATTTGATAGATATGTGAAGGCTCTTATCATGGACACCCCAAGAACACTTGTCTTAGAACTTCACCACAACATTCCACAAACAACAAACAAATAAAAACAAGATTATGATCCATCATGGCTACTCTTGCCACTCAATGGTTTCCTTGAGGATCTTAAGAACACAATCACAAAAGATAAATTGATAATGAACTAACTTGATTGACTTTGTCAACAACCTTACTAATCATTGATTAGATTGATTCTGATGTTTGATTGGATGTGGATGTGTCTTGTTTTAGGAATGGACTACTCATATAAGACTAATCTGTCTAATTTTGAGTGTATCCATCATTGTATAAGACAATTGATTGGTTTTATTGAGAGATAACACATTGGATTGTTGATCAAGACAAGTCTCATGAGTTCATTATTGATTTATGAAGTTCATTGTTTTGACTTAAGTTTAGTTGTTTGATCATCACTTTCTTCTTGTTGTGGTAGAGATTATTTTATTGCAAGATTTTGATGTGTTTTGATTTTATTTTTTTATTGGTTTCTTCAGGACATTTTTTTGTGTTTTTTGTCCATCAAAGGTTTCATATGTTTGGAGTCGAGGTATGTGTGGCGTAACACATAGGTGAAGGCCCTTATCATAGACACCCCAAACATTGTTGCCTTAGATGAAATTTTATGATTTTTAATTTTTTAGGATTATTTCAGAATCATATATGGTGTTTTTGATCATTTTTTCAGGTCATTTTAGTCTTTTTTATGGATTTTTTTTCAAGACATTTTGCAATATTTTTTAGATTTTTTCAGAACATTTTTTGAATGTTTTTTAGATTTTTTTAGGATAGTTTCTAAATGTTTTTGGAATTTTTTTCATGACATTTTGCAGTGATTTTGGATTATTTTCAAGACTTTATTTTTTTTTTTGGAATTTTTTTTAGGACATGAGTTGCCCCAGTATCTAACAAGGTAAGGAGATTATGGAATGATGGATAAATTGATATATGGATGAAGGATAAAGGTCTCTTAGTATGTCTTGAAGCTATTTGGATGCCAATTACTATCCACATGATGGTATAACATGTTTTTTCCACACTTAGGGATTGAACAAGAAAAGATAGGGTAATAATATGGTGTACTAAATGGAATGCAATGCATAGGAATGGACACATCAAGAGGACGTTGAAAACAAGTTTGGCATTTTATGTCCTTATTTTATATCCAGATCAAGAAATGGATTTGGATAGGATAATGATAGGACAGGCAAGATCAAGAATGGACAAGGGGATATGGACTAAAGGTAGCAATAAGATAAGAAATATGGACCAAAGGGATGCAGATAAGATAAGGGACATGGACCAAAGGTAGGTGGACAAAATGAAGCAAATAGGACATGTGATGATTCTAATGAGATCCCTAGCTTTGTCAAGATCAAAGTTGGGAAAAAGGGAATATGGACGCTAATAAGAAAGGGAATGTGAGGGACATAGGATAATGGAGGAAGTGAAAAGGATATGATATAGCAGGAAAACATGGATGGAACCTACCCCCAAGGATGGAATGCAAGAAGTTCATAAATTACACATGATGCTTGTTTACCATGTTTTCATCATGATACTTGCTCAAAATACCTATTTTTCAAGTTTTAACTATTGGAAGAAATTATTTCTCTTTAGGTTTTTTGTGTTACCAAGACGCCTGTTTGCCTGGTTTTCATCAAGGCAACAATTTTTTTTATAGATATTTTTTTCCTTTTTTTTGACTTTTTGGGAAGATAATGGATGCATGACATGACATGGATGAATGACTCAAGAATCTTTCTCTTCACATTGTGCTCTTGAAGGACATGCAATAATAAATCATATCTTTTTATGGTATGCTCATAGATGTTGGCAGGGTAATGACAAAGGGAGATGAAATGGATAGTTGGATGAAGTGGGATAAGGGTTTATGCAAAGGATTGGATAGGCCATATTAAAGGGTAGAACTTAGGAGTCAAATAATAGATTGGGTATTATAATACTTGTGTAGAATTATATGGAAAGGGTGATAAGGTCAACATTAACACACACCTTGAAGGGTGGTGGAGTGATGAAGGAAAAGGAGATTTGGAAGCTTTAGATTTTGATGGAGAAGTGAATGTGGATTTCAAATTTGGGAGATGAGGATTCAAAATGGATTTGGCAGTGAATGGAAGATGTTTGGATGGTGGATTTGAGGAAACCTTGGGAAGCTTGAATGACAATTTTTATTTTTTTTAGTATGCAAGTCTTTTACAAGAAACTTGGGAATCCACATAGTTTTCAACTTTTCTTTGCTTTGTGATTATTTAGAACACATTTATTTAATGAGGGATTTAGGAACCCACATTGTCTTTGATATTTTTTTTTTTCGTTGAGCCTTTATGGCCTTTTGGATATTTATTTTTTCTTTGTATTCACATGTCGATTTGATCGGACATGTTGATTCTTTGATGGATGCAAATTTTTAGACTTGAAAATTTTATGATTGGCATCCAAGTTACTTCCCAAGGTATTGGGATTTATGGATGGATAGGAATGTTTTGGAGGGTTCATATGTATATGTGGTGGAAACATTTTCAAGGATGTGTGCCTTTTTGATCTTGAGTTGGGGTAGGATAAGTAGATTATGAACTAATGGATGGAGGAATATGTGGACCTAAGATGGATGGAAGGTTTGAAGGCTTTAATGAATGCTTGGGTTTAGATGGGGGAATGTAGGATCTACGAATGGTACCAACATCTTGAGTGTGAGCCATGTAGCCAAGGCCATAATTTTTGGGGTTTGATATTATATAAGGAGGTTCCAATATGCCTTGTTCGTGAATGTCCAACCATTTTCCTTGACAACACATGCTTTGAAAAAACCTTCTTAGCAAAGGGATACTTGTTACTTTGATAGAATGATGAGAGTCAATTTTGAGGTGGAGGAGGTGTTTAAGGTATGATAGGATCATTAAGTGTACTGGACCGAATGAAAGTGAACGAACCAAGTTTATATGCAAGGGCTCATTATTAGCTTTTGTAGGGGTGATGGGATCTTTTGGAGGACAATTAGGATCATGGATGGGAGTGGAGGAACTCATTTGACATGTATGGGGTTCATGAATAACTTGCATAAGTTTTTTGGGATCATGAGGGGGATCAAGAGGAATAATAGGATCTTGCAATGGAATAGGAGGAATGGCATGATCATTTGGTAGGATAGGATCTTGTAGAGAGGATGAAGGATAAGGACATGGAGATGAAGGAATGGTGGGATCATGAGGAAGATTTGGAGGGATGATGGGATCTTGTGGTGGACATGAAGGTGAAGGAATAATTTGATATTGACTTGGAATGGGATCATTGGACTCCATTTTAAGGGTGTTCTTCTCTTGACTATGAATAAAATCATTTGGAAGAATGAACAAAATGTCACGATCTTGCTTAGGAATAGGAAGTGGAAGGTCCATAATACTTGGAAGGACACTTTTTTCTTGGGATAGATAGGAATCCTCATTGATATGATTGACATGGATGGTAGGATCATTATTAAATTCTAGGAAGATAAGATCTCAAGTAAAAAATTGGATAGATTTGGTGATTGTTGAGATCTTGATCATCATTTTCTTTAGGACTTATTTCTTCATGCTTTGCCTTTCCCTATTGACATGGGGTAGGAATTGGAATATGCATGGTGGTTTCTTGGAAGGGTTCAATGTTTTCACATGACAAGAATGGCCTTTGAATGAGACTAGCTATATTATGTTTATCTAGGAATGGAACATATGGTGGCATTCAATCTAGGATAGATGAGTTGTAGGAGAGAATTGTATCATAGAAGGGATTATCTTAGATATCAACTATGGATATCCCTTATGAGGTCTCATTACTGGATATATCATTTTATGGAAATGAAAAAGATTGCTCTTGTGACACTTCAAGAGATGAAGGGATGGTGGGAAATATGGAGGATTCTCAAGGGAAAACTTCTTCATGAGAGGAAAATGTGTCATTGGTGTGATTAGTTTTTAATGTGCCATTGCTAGACATGGGCAGATGGTTTTGATCTTGTTCAAAAATAGGATGACATTTGTGAGCCATTTTTTGAAGAAAATAGTTGAAAGGTTTAGATTGAAAAGTTTTTTCTTAGGAAATCTTGTTGGTGATACCACATTGATGTTTGCATGTTGAAAGTTATTTATTAACTAAACATTTGGTACAATAGGTTTTTGATTGATTATGCTTGATTCATGACCAAAGGATGACATACTTACAATTATGTTTGTTTGAAAAATCCTTGGTGACGGATTTGAGGAAGTAATCTGATATTCATTGAGATGTAATTTGATTAGAGGCCTATAGGTTGACTGATCAACAAAATAGGGATATAAATACTCTATGGTGTAAGAATTTGGTTGAATTTGATTTTCAAAACTATTTAGCTAAGTTTTTAGGTCTTGCATTTTTTGTATGAGGATATAAATTCACAATTGTTCATGTTCCATTTTAGGGAAACTTTCTGAATAGACAAAAGGGTCTATTCCATCATAGTAGTTGGGTTCTTGTTCTTCTTTGTATGGAGGAAATGAATTGAAATACATGTCATTTTGGTTTTTCCTCGTTTGAGATCTGATGAGTGGTCTCTGACCAAAAGCATATGGAAGAGACATCTTTCTATTGGTTTAAATGATAGGATATAATTTGTATAGACACAAAAGAGCACCTCTTCTAATAGGTTTGAGTTCCTATTCAGAAATGAGAATCTTAGGGATAAAGCTTGATTTATCTTGATCTTGAAGTTGGATGGTTTTGATATTGATTTGATCATACTCTTGTTATAGATGAAGCATGCAGTCAAGATTGATTACTTTGATAAGATTTTTATAGTGGATAGATTAAAAGGGATCTAGTCTAACATGTTAGATTGACAATAATAAATGATTATCAAACATAAAAAAGAGGTTTCCTAATGTTGACAACTTTGGTATAATCCTATTTGAAAATTAAAGATGACCATGGTATTCAGAGAATTACGAAAGGTGTGTAATTGGTTGTCTTGTTTATTAATTTCAAATATTTGGTAGTTTGCAGACCTTTGATAGACATATAGTTTTTAAATTTTAGAGAATGGTTTTGACAGTTTGTAGCTTTCAATTTGATAGATAGATAGTTTGACAAATAGAGAGTTTACAAATCCTAGAGAATGGTTTTAACAGTTTGTAGTTTTAGTTGGATAGATAAATAGTTTGCAATTCTAGAGAATGGTTTTAATAGTTTGCAATTTCATTTAGATAGATAGACAGTCTATAGTTTTGGAAAGATTATTTTTTTGATAGTTGGAAAATTTGGTTGGAACAATATTAGCAATTGATTGATTATTTTTAGTTCTCTAGATAGAAGGTTGTTGACTCCCTAAAAGTCTAACATGTTTGACACATTTTTACTTGTAGGATGTTTGGTTTTACATTTAAAATAACACTCAAGAAAGCACAACAAACAAAGTGTTTTGTAATCTAGAAGTAATCAAATAGAATTACAACCTATGGTAGACAAGGAAAATATCTATTGAATTCCCACTTTGACAAAGTCCAGCCATGCTTAATCAATATAAATAATCTAGAAGCTTGGAGACACATGCTCCTCCTTATAGTGCACTCACTTCTCTAGCACAACAAGCTCTGAATTCCAAGGGTAGTTACTGCCCAAGGAATCACTATCTTTACAAAAAGCCATAAGGATTGTGGGATAGATTTAGGGACCCTTAGCACCAATAGATAGAAGGTTTTTGGTAGCTAGAATAATTATTTTAGTAAGGTCATTTGTTCAGGTGGCTATACATGCAAAATATTAGCCCTATTATAGAGGCCTCCCAGCCTACAAAAGTGGTGTAGTCAAGGTTGGAGGATCCAATTAAGGATTTTCCAAACTTGCAGCCAAACACCAACATAGCAAAAATGACAACACAACACCAGATTTGAAGAAAACACATATCTTTATTAATCCACAACTGATTACATGCAATGTACCAAGCTGTAAGGCCTTCTCGGTTATGGCCAATTACAAAGCAAGAAATAGTTATGTAAGATCATGCAAGATCCAACACACTTCTCATCTATTCCAGGTCTATAACACAACAAGACAATAGTAGGAACTCCAAGAAATATCTAAACTTGGGCTCCCAAACCACCAATCAATCTTCTTGTTCCTAAGCTCGCAAGCTACTAACTCTGATACCTTCTATCCAGATCTACACTACCCAAATCTGCCTCTAAACAACTACCCAAGGACCCCTTAAATACTAATCCTTAGCTACAAGTCAGCTGGATGAAATACTTAACTCCTACAAACAAATATTAAATGCAATGCAAGTTGGCTCTCAAATAGCCTTACAATAATTAAATTATCCATGTTGGCCTCCAAATCCATATAGGAGAATGCAACACGCCAAATCTAGGTCCCCACACATCCAACGGTCAATCCATAACTCAAGCAACATGACCCAAATTAAATGCACCAGTTGGCCAAGACAATTCACCAAGAACATCTGTAGGTAATCCAAACTACTGAGTGCTGGGAAATATACCGAGAAAACATACCAAACAAGCTCCACAAGCATTACCAAGCACTAGAAAAGTTGAATCTCCTTCCATGACTGATCTTCCTTTAGTGATCGAGTCCTCCAGTGACTGAGCAACTTCAGCGACCTAGAAACAATCATAAACACTGAGACCCCATCGATAACTAAGCACTGAGAAACAAAACACTAAGTCACTGAGTGACCATCATCCACCAAGATCCACCAGAACTTCCTACTAAGAATCACTACCATGATCACCGAGATCCATCGGTGAAGCCAAACAAACTTCGATCGAGAACGATCATCAAAGACTAAGAAACTCCAATCTTCTACTGAGATCACCAGCCAATTAACCAAACTCCACTAGATAGTTACCGAGACTGCCAGAATCTTCAAGAACCAAGAATGCCCCTGCATCAGACACCTAGGGTAAATAAGAAAGTGTGTCCCACACTTTAATCCTTCAAGAAAATTCATCATCCACTTCATCTTCACACAAGGCTTGTCAATCCACGAAGCTAGGAAAATGCAAAATCTCATCAGCCAAGTCCTCCTTAACTGATCTACAACCAACCAGTCAGCATGTTCACCATCTAGAATAAATCAAGCCTTCAACCCATCACCAAATATCAAGTTAGAATCCCATCTTAGAATCTCATCACAAGACTTATCACTATCAACCCACAACTCAAGTCCACAACTAGAAAACAACATCGGCATCACAACACCAAACAAAGGCATGTCGATAACACCATCATCACAAATGTATTAAACAATAGGTAACTCCTCATCAATGACAACCTAATCAGACACAACCAGATTCTCTACAATCTCCATGTCAAGTACAACTGACTAAACATGAAAACCAATCTCCTCACCAGCCTCAATAAGGTCAACAACAATGTTGGCAAACAAAGGTATCTTAGCAACAACCACAAGTTTCTCTGCAGGTTTCATGTTAGATTCCACCAACTAAACATCAAAACCAATGGATACCTCATCAACTCCAGCCAATTCATCAGGGACTTCCACAAGCTATCATCATCTCCACACAATCTTCTTCACAGGCCATACAATCCTCTTCTTTCTTGAGATATGCCAACTCAGTACAATACAATACTTAAGGAACTCCTCCCACATTCTAACCACAATAGGGTCCTTCGAATACCAACTCACAGGCTTCCTTTTTCTTTCACCATCTTTCTTCACATCATTGATTTGCACACAAAATCCTAACGATCTGCTACCTGTACGATCCATCTGCAAGTCCTCTGCAATTGCAAGTGAGAACCATGATCTTCCACCTCACAAAAAAATAACTAGGACTCCATAAATGAATCATTTGCCACACAAACTACAACTTCAGAGAGATTTGCAATCTCTCCAGGGTCCAATCTTCTCAGAGGCATCTCCAAAGATCTTTGAAAAACCCTCTACAACAAACCCAACACTGATCACCTTATGACAACCTCCAAGTTGTATGCAAGTCATATCACAACCCACCACATTGCATGAACAACTAGGCCACAATTTCACAAGTTCAGCGCCACAGATCTGCAACTCAGATTGCGCACAATCTCTTCACCAACCTTTCTCTAAACAAGATCCACTAATCTTTGATACCACTTAATGAAGTCAAGGTCAGAGGATCCAATTTAGGACTGTCCAAACTTGCATCCAAACACCAACACAACATAAAACACAACACAACACTAGATCTGAAAGAAAATAGATATCTTTATTCATCCACAACTGATTACATGCAATGTGTCAGGCTGTAAGGCCTTCTCAGTTATGGCCAATTATAAAGAAAGAAATAGTTCTACAAGATCACATAGGATCCAACACACTTCTCAGCTAGTCTAGGTTTGTAACACAACAGGACACTGGTAGGCACTCCAAGAAAGATCTAAACTTGGGCTTGCAAACCACCAATAAATCTTCTTGTTCCTAAGCTCGCAAGCTACTAACTCTGCTTCCTTCTATCTAGATATACACTACCCAAATCTACCTCTAAACAACTACCCAAGCACCCCTTAAATACTAATCCTCAGCAACAAGTCGACTGGATGAAATACTTAACTCCTACAAATAAATATTAAATGCAATGCAAGTCAGCTCTCAAATGTCCTTACAATAATTAAATTCTCCATGTCGGCCTCAAGATCCACATAGGAGAATGCAACATGCTAGATCTAGGTCCCCACGCATCCAACGGTCAATCTATAAATCAAGGAGTGCAACCCAAATTAAATACACTAGTCAGCCAAGCTGATTTACCAAGAACATCTATCGGTAATCCAAACTACCAAGTGCTAGGAAATATATCGAGAAAACATACCAACCAAGCTCCACAAGGATTACCGAGCACCAAAAATGTCGAATCTCCTTCCATAACCGAGCTTCCTTTAGTGACCAAGTCCTCCAGCGACTTAGCCACTTCAGCAAATGAGAAATAATCATAAATACTGAGACACCATCGGTAACCGAGCACCCAGAAACAAAACACCAAGTCATCGAGTGACCATCATCCACCAAGATCCACCAAAACTTCCTACTGAGAATCACTACCATGATCACCAAGCTCCATCAGTGAAGCCATACAAACTTCGACCGAGAATGATCATCAAAGACTAAGAAACTCCAGTCTTCTACCAAGATCACTAGCCAATTAACCAAACTCCACTAGACAGTTACCATGACTTCTAGAATCTTTAGGAACCCAGGATGGCCCTGCATCAAAAAGTTATGTTTTGTAGGTTTTTATGTACTACTTGGATACTGAGGGGGATCTTATATCAGTATAATACAATAAACACCTGTTTGTTGTGACACTAATCACAATGATTCCTTTTATATAGTGATTTGGAAGGGCTTGGATTTATCCTATCACTGGTTGAGTCATTCCTTGGGGTGAGTACCTATTTTCCCACCAAGGACTGCCCTCTAAAGATAAAACAAATTTATCTTCACCCTAGATCCGTGAAGGTGAGGGGAGAGGATATGTTTGTTCTTTCTTGGGAAACAAAATCCAGACACATCATACAGTTAGGTTCATTTTCCTTATTCAAAAAGAAATGTGTGAAAAGTAAATGTTCTTTTTAATGCCCAAACTAGGTGGTCTAAGATAGAAATCCAAAGCAAGACAAAAAGGAAAACAAATAAAGAAGCAATATTATTTTTTAAAAATTTTAAAACCCTTCCCCATCCTGCATGCAAACTATTAAGAGAAAGGTTTCTTTGACATGTGTTATTTTCCCTATAGATTTACAAGCTTAAATAACAAGATTAGTAACACATGTTGAATCCTAAAATTTGGTTAAGTCTATTTTTTTTTTATCTTCCAAAATCCTAAATTTGCATTGTAACCCCTAAAGATTTGAAACCACTCTCAAACATCCTGAAAGTATATATTTAAAATATAACTTAAAGTATAATTATCATAGATTAAACACACAAACAAAGTATACAAACCAATGAACCCTTCAAGCCTTCATTTCTTCTCTTTGCTAGGTTGAGGTGTGGCACTCAACTATGAATCTGATAGCACCTTGACTCCAAGCTTTCAGAAATATGATAAAATTGAATGATTGCAAATGAGTGTGCTTACAAACTGACAGAAGTTCGATGCTTAGTTGCTTAATTAAGAAGTGAGAGATGAGGGTTGCTTATATAGAATTTTTGGTTAAAATGGATGATCAAGATTAATCAGGTAAAATCAATATCGATGGATGAGAAAATTCAAGAGTGGAGAAGAATTTGGCAGGTTTTCATTTTAACTCAAAAAGTGAGGAGTTGAAAAAGGAAAGATAAGACCAAGAAGATGTCTCTGATTTTGAGAAGATAAAGTTTCCAAAAACTAAGAAATAAGAAGAAATGAAAGATTCTTCTTTTTTTCTTATTTCAAAAGATATTTGATTTTCAATATATGAGCATTTTTCAAAATTTCAAAATTTATAATTGCTCAATTTTGATTTTCCATATTTTTAATGATTATTGAGTTAATGAAAGATTAGAATTAGAATGAAATTAGAGTGAAATTAAATAAAATTAATTGGAAATGAAATCAATTAGGCATTGGTACGAAATTAAATTAATCAGGTCAATTAATTTAATTTGGAGGAATAATTAGATCATTTAAAGAATTAAATAATAATTATTTAGACTATAGGAAAGTGGAAAATGAATTTAATTAATCAATAAAGATAAATTAATCAAAGTTTAATTAAGTAAATAAACTTAATTAGTTGATAGGCTTTTAATTGTGGGCTTGCCCTTGTACTTTTATGCTAGAAAAATTGTCTCACATTATAAATCTACCCAAAAGAACCACAAAATAAGTTTTCCCAAATCATCAAACTGTTGGAATTAGGAGAGATAGGTACTGAGAGGGGAGGGGTGAATCAGTGCCTTCAAAACTTCACTTGTAAACCTTTCAGATCTATAACTGTATACTGTGATAACCGATCAAAATAACTTCAATCTAATTGCATAAATCAATCATCTAGTTAAGTTAAGAAAGTAAACAACATGAAATCAATATGACAATCACAAAACACAAGTATTTTGGTAATGCAGAAACCCTCGTAAGAAGGTAAAAACTGCGGTGGGGATGAGAACCACAAATTCTTCACTACTACAAATAGAAAATGTTTTCTTGTTAAGGCTACAAGTTTTGATCACTTTTGGTGATCTTACCCTATTAGGAGTAACATATTAGATCAGCTAGATCTACCTAGTTATAGGATTTTGACAACACTAATGAAGTGTGTACTCGGTTAAGAGATTTACATAAGACTGTTAAGTCTACTTTATTAAGAGATTTTATCAAAAACTCTACTACAATTGTCAGAAAGTAATAGGCAATTATCTGCTAGTTTGACAACTTAATTGTCTGAAACAAATCTATAAATGCTCATAACAATATCACCTTGACTGTGATGATTCACTTCTCTGTTCTGCTCGATAGCCTTCTCTGATTCTACTCAATCTGATATCCTCTGTACTCTGTTCTGCTTAGTAAACTGATTGACTTGAAGTTAGGCAATGGCTTCAAGTTCTCCATGATTGATATATATATCAGTTCACTAACTTCTCATAAAATGATGTGAACACACAAAATATATAATGTTCTATTTTTGCTGCCTTAGCAAAAATTAGGTTACAAAGATAATCATAACCCTAAGATCTATGGTGCAAAATTAACCTAGATCAACTATTACAATAAGATAAACATTACATTTAATGAGTATCTTTTACAATAAATGCTCCTCAATCTTGGTAAACCATTTTACGACCTGTTGTAACCATTTGTATAGAAGAATGTGCCATTTCAGATTACTATGCCATTTTTTTTGATCATCGATAAACAATGTATAATTTGCTCGGTGTGTACTATGATGCTCGGTGTTTACTATCTATCGGTGTCGGTGTCGCTGATGCTCGGTGAACTGTGTGATGCTCGGTGTAAAGGCTTTACCGACTGCTCTATCTTACCTCTGGTTATCGACCAACTCAATATAAGTGACCAACCGACCTGTTTAATATCCTTTGATACTAATGACAACCTTAAATGCTCAATAGAGATTAACAATCTCCCCCTTTGGCATTAGTATCAAAAATTCAGATGTATATAGACAAAATGTTTCTATATATTCCTTATGTCTCCGCCATATACATATCCACAACAAAAAATTTCTAAGTACAAAGTACTCCCCCTCAGTGCATGCTCCTGGTAGTATGTAATATACATATCAAAGTATACTTATTTGGTATATACATGTTTTCCCCCTTTTTGATAATAATGCCAAAAACAAAAAATAGAATGTATACTTACATCTTACCAAAAATGATTGGATGGGTTTTCTTTACAGACTCCAAGAGGTTGTCCCACTCCTCTTTCAAGTTGGTAAGAGCAATATGCTCAAGACCAACTTGTGCATGCATGTCAAAGATATTGTCTAACACCGAAATCTCTGGTGTTGCTACAAGTTGTTCAGCTTTGACAATATGAGTTTCAAAAATCTTCAGGTAAGGAGTGAGTTCTATTTGTAACTCTTTGACTTGATCAATGATTTTCTCTTCTTGTTTTCTTAGATCTGCTATCAACCGTCAGAGTTCCTGAACTCGGTGAATATGCTTTAAGAAGGCATTCGGCTTGGTTATAGCTACTTGTGTACTCAACTTTATTTCTGCTTCTAAACCTTTTATCTTTTCACTGACTTCTACAGTGAAGGTGTTTGAAGTACAAAGCTTGATAAAAAATTGACAGATTATCTAGGTGATAGATTTTACCTCGGTAATGACCTTAGATAATTTTACATTATTTAGTGCCACTTCTGTGCTAATCCTTTCTGCCAATTTGTCTTGAATCTTTGATTCTGCCTGTTCTTCTATTTTTTTGTCTGCATCTATGTCAGGGGCATTGATTTTTTTGGTGAGTGTAGCAAGTTGATCTATGATGGGAGTATTCTCATCAATATTTGTCTCTGGTACTATCTATTGTAGAATATCCCTCACATCATGTAACACTTTTGTGTTTTTGTGTTCTTCCCTTAACTTTTCTCGTGTCGATTTCCTTGAACATAGTTCCCCATATCTACTTAGTTCCTCGGGGCTTAGGGTTCTTGGGTCACATTCTGGTATAATTATGACTTCATCAATGGTGACCAACCCTTTTGCTTTCTTCTTCTTCTTCTTTTGTACAAGAGGTGACTTCTTCTCACTAATAAATATCTTTTTCTCCACTTTTTCGAGTATCCTTCCTAGTTGACACCATATCTTCCTTCTTTTGCTCCACAGTAGATGGTGTGGGAGTCTCAGGTGGGTTCACCTCGGTCGACATTGTTTCTTCTGGTTCCTTTGTTTATGTAGACTGCACCTCTATTTTGGTAGGCTCATTTGTATCTATAGGTTGCTCAAGTGCTTGTATCCCTTTTGTATCTTTATTGTGTTCAGGATGAGAAGCATCGGGTTGTACTTGTGAAAGTATTTCAACTGCCTCTGCAAGTACAGGAAGTTCACTTGGTAGAGATGTGAACACACTATCAGTGTCTAGTGCTTCATCTTTTTTTGGTGCAATAGTCACATATTCATCATCCTTATCATCAAGATCACCGTTAGTGATGTCCTCAATGAGTGCATCGTCATCGGTTTTCTTCTGCAAGTGGATCTTTACTTGATCCGGTGCATCCTGTGAAATTCTTATTTCTTCCTTTTTTTTGGTGATATCAATTACCTTGATAACTGATATATCGATGTCCTCTAATTTCTTTCCCTTATCATCATCAATGTATATGCCTTTAACTTTTGAACTGTGTCTCTTCTTAGACAGTTTCAGGAATGCTTCTTGTTCATCTTTCTCTCCTGCTTTCAAAATTGATGTCCATAGAGAATCACATGTGACATCCATATCAGCCATATTCTCATCCATTATTTGCATAGCTCTATTCTTGACTAGAAATCATGCTTGGTACTTTTTCAAGTATTCACTTGCTACATCATAACTGAAGTGTGAAGCTGCATGAACTAATGATTGTTCTCTTTTCCTTTTCTTAGTATCTAGTGCAATAGCCCATCTCTCATTTATTTTTTCATCAAGTTCCTTCGGTAATTGACATGCGAATTCCATTGGTACTCTCTTGAATTTAATCATCATCTGGATGATAGCATGTTCTAGCTTTGTCTTGTCCTCAATTAACATTTTGTTAAATTTGCCTATGCCTGGATCTACAAGATTTCCATTTTCAATTATATCTTCAATTATATCTTCATTTATTTCTTCTATTGTAATTTCCCTGTTATGAACTAGCTTGAATTGATTAGCATCATTTTCAGTATCAGTCTCCTCTATATCTTCTTTACTTCTTATGTATTTCCTCTTTTTTTTTGGTGTCTCAGGTACTTTCTTGTTCTTTCTCTTTACGTATTTCTTCGTCAGTGTAGATACTCTTCTTTTTGCTACTTTCACTATTTCTTCTTTCTTGGTAGGTTGTGCTACAATTGACAAATGTGTCTTCATTCCTTTAGGTTCTGGTAACTGCATTTCTTGTTCAACATTGGTGTATTAAATGTGTGACCTAACTTTCGATACGAAACAGCTGACAGCTTGGTAATGTCTACAATTTCCTTTGCTCGGTTAACATAGAATTTCTTCATCGGTTTGCACTATTGTCGGTTAACCTTGTATAGTGATTACTGATGGGTAATCAACTATCATTTCTTCTTTTACCAACTATGTGACTTTTGCAAACTCACAACACATAAACCATAGTGCATCTTTATTCATGTAGATTTGGTATGTGTACATCATATATAAGGAACTGTATGTAAAATGTGATCATTTAAAAATGTCAGTTCCATACATACCTTTGTCAACTTAAGTGGAGGTACCGATGTCACCCAATCCAATGGACGAGGTTTCAATGACAACGTTACTTGACTCAGCATTCTCATTGGATGCCTTCTTCCACATTGTGTTCCTTAACTTTGTAATTTTTGCAATGTTATATCCACTCTCAAATATATGGTTTTCATCTGGTGCTCGGTCTCTGCAGTTCTTGCTTAAATGACCGACCTTGTGACAGTGCATACATGCCATTCCTGCATTTGTCTAGTTTCTTGATTGTCCAATCTGACTCTTTCTGTAACAGTTTTCTGCAATATGTCTATACCGACCACATACAGCATAGTTAGTCCATGTATTATAATCCCAAACATTTGATTTACCTTGTCTCTTCAGTTGATATGGCTTTCGTTGTAGTTTCTCTTTAGGTGTCCAGACTTGTTTCATTTTTTCCTTCCAATCCCTTGCAGTGTGTCCATGCTTATTACAAGTATAGCATATTTTCTCCTCAGTAGTATTATTAGCAATGTCATTCTTCTTAGCTCTACATTCATAAGCTGGATGTCAAAACTTACCACAGTAATAACAATGTCCATTGAATTTAGGAATGACAGGAGGTTTACCTTGTACTTTGCTTCTGCACACATTAGATGTATGTCCTGGTTTTCCATAGTGATAACATGTCAACACTTTAGGTTTCTAACTTTGATTGTAGTTGACTTTTTCAGCTTGTTGTGATGATTCTCCTTCACTAGTGTAGCCTATACCGACTCTGCTTCCGAATCTTCTTTGATTAGTCAGGAAATCATCAATCTTCTTAGAACTGTCCTCAGCTATCTTCATCATTTCATTATGTTTCTTTTGTATCTTTATTTCATTTCTTAGTTTTTCATTATCTTCTCTAAGTATTGCAATATCTTCAAGTCTTCTTGATAATTCTCCATTTACTCAATTCATTTCTTGATTAACTGTCATCATCTAATTTGATACTTGGAAGTGACGATCAATGAGTCTCTATATTTCACTTTCTTTTGCTTGGAGTTGTTCAGTCATCAGTCTTCGGTCTTCAATAGCCAGATTCTGATCTTGTTCAGCTTGTCTAGCATTGTTCATGATTTCCACCATTCTCACCATTTGAGATTCATGACCGACTTGAAGTGCTTTCACTTGCTCAGATAGATGCTGATTCTTTTCAGATAAATCAGAGATTATGCTTTTAGATCTGTTAGAGATGCTTCTAGAGCTTGATCCAATATGATCAAATATTTCATTAATAGGCTCTTCATGATAACCAATTTCATTCTACAGAATTGCAAGATTCTTTCTTTCAACCAATAATTTCTTCAGTTCTTCCTTGGCTTGTTTATATTGTTCCACAAACATCTGTATTTGTATCTTCTAATTCTCAATAGTTTTGTCAAGTTTGTATCTCTCCATGACTTAGATCTTTACCCTTCAATGGTTAGACTATTCAACAAGAGAACTAAGATCTGATACCAATTGTTGGAATTAGGAGAGATAGGTATTGAGAGGGGAGGGGTGAATCAGTGCCTTCAAAACTTCACTTGTAAACCTTTTAGATCTATAACTGTATACTGTGATAACCAATCAAAATAACTTGAATCTAATTGCATAAATAAATCATCTAGTTAACTTAAGAAAGTAAACAACATGAAATAAATATTACAATCACATAACACAAGTATTTTGGTAATGCAAAAACCCTTGTAAGAAGGTAAAAACTATGGTGGGGATGACACCCACAAATTCTTCACTACTGCAGATAGAAAAAGTTTTCCTGTTAAGGCTACAAGTTTTGATCACTTCTGGTGATCTTACCCTATTAGGAGTAACATATTAGATCAGCTAGATCTACCTAGTTATAGGATTTTGACAACACTAATGAAGTGTGTACTCGGTTAAGAGATTTACATAAGACTGTTAAGTCTACTCTTTTAAGAGATTTTATCAAAAACTCTACTACAATTGTCAGAAAGTAATAGGCAATTATCTGCTAGTTTGACAACTTAATTGTCTGAAACAAATCTATAAATGCTCATAACAATATCACCTTGACTGTGATGATTCACTTCTCTATTCTGCTTGGTAGCCTTCTCTGATTCTGCTCAATCTGATATCCTCTATACTCTGTTCTGCTCAGTAAACTGATTAACTTGAAGTTAGGCAATGGCTTCAAGTTCTCCGTGATTGATATATATATCAGTTCACTAACTTCTCATAAAATGATGCGAACACACAAAATATATAGTGTTCTATTTTTGCCACCTTAGCAAAAATTAGGTTACAAAGATAATCATAACCCTAAGATCTACGGTGCAAAATTAACCTAGATCTACTATTACAATAAGATAAATAATACATTTAATGAGTATCTTTTACAATAAATGCTCCTCGATCTTGGTAAAATATTTTATGATCTGTTGTAACCATTTTCATAGAAGAATGTGCCATTTCAGATTACTATGTCATTTTCTGTGATCATCGATAAACACTGTATAATCTGCTTGATGTATACTGCGATGCTTGGTGTTTACTATCTGTCAGTGTCGGTGTCACTGATGCTTGGTGAACCGTGTGATGCTCGGTGTAAAGGCTTTACCGACTACTCTATCTTACTTCTGGTTACCACCCAACTCAATATAAGTGACCAACCGACCTATTTAATATCCTTTGATACTAATGACAACCTTAAATGCTCAATAGAGATTAACAGAAACCTCTTCACAACAGTTGGCAAACTTCTTTACGACAAAGCTATGCATTGATCTGCTTTATTTTTAGTCTCATTTAGTCATCGAACTTTAAAAAATCATACATCTATTTTATTCCCATTTTGTTTTTTCTCTAAAGAAAAAAACCACTTGTACATTCTATTTTTTTTCCTAGTGTTGTGTTTTTTTAGTTTTATTAACCCACAAAATTTGAGGATTTCCATGTTTTTTTCTTCATTTTATTATTACTTTCTACTCTTCCAACAACTAAATTCATTGCTATATTTTAATTCTATTTTTTTTTGTGATATACTCATTAGGCTAGGTCTATTTTCTTTTTTCTTTATTCTTATTCATCGGGCAAAAAACCCTGTTCATGCTTGTTGTGTTATTTTTAATATGATGTGGTAGATTGGTATGTTTTATTTAATCTTCCCAGATAAAAAATGAGGGGATTGATTTCCTCCTTTTTATTTTTTATATTTAAATTCTAACTATAATTTTCTATCAACTTATCCCTTGAACCTTGTTAGGTACAAGTGCTAGTTATTTAATTATTATTTAAAGAATGATTAAGTGATCTAAGAGGTTGGATTATAGAGGAATAAAGAATGATTAATTATTAATAAAATAACTATTAATTAATGGTATCATCAAGAGACATTGTTCTCAAATATGTGACTTGGAAAGTAAATAGTGGAGACAAGGTTAATTTTTGGAGAGACTCCTGGAATGGTCAACCTCCCTTAATCACATTGCAAAAAACATAGGATATTATATCAACCTCAGAATCTTTATGGGGGACACAAGTCAATCACTTCATATCTGTAGTCTACCTTTTTTCAAGGAAAGTCATCTGGAAGGATCTGGATCAGCTTCCACTATCTCAATGGGATAGAAATTATTTTCAATCCATACTAGAAAAGAAACAAGTCTTCCTATCGAATAATGAAGACAAATTGTTGTGGGCTCTAGCCAAGGATGGAAATTATTCAGTCAAAGAGGGATATAAACTTATCCAAAGAATTTCTTTAGAAAAAAATCCATTACGAGCATACTCTTTTTATTGGAACCATGTTGCCCTACCAAAAGTAGGGTGCTTCGCATGGCTTGCAATCAAGCACAAGATCCTAACAAGTGATAGGTTGGAGAGATTTCATATTGCTCTATCTTTCAAATGTGTACTATGTGATGTGGACTATCAAATGGGTGATCATCTATTTGTGAGTTGTCCTTTTGACACCAATGCTAGATGTTCATTCTCAAAAAATTAAACTACAGTACTCCTCTTCAGAATAACATTTGGGATCTTTTCCAAGCATGGTCGATCCTTTTTCCAAGGCTCTTGTTTTATGGCTTATGGAAGTGTGCTCCGACATTAGTGATATGGGCTATTTGATGGGAAAGAAATAAATGAATTTTTAGAAAAGAGTTTTATTCTATTGAAAAGGTGTTAGAAGGTATTGAAAGGTCAATAATAGAAGTAACTAATGCGAGTCTTAGTAGATGCAAGATTAATCCTATTATTACCTCATGGGATGGTAGGATTCTTCGAGAATGGAAAATGCTATTTATTCCATCAGGATGGGGATTAGTCAGTAAAACGCCAACTAAAATAGATTGTTCTATTGTGCACTGGCATCCTCCCACTATAGGATATGTGAAGCTCAACTTTGATGGGGCTTCTAGAGGAAATCCACATAATTCAGGACTAGGGGCATGTATTAGAGATTGTAATGGGAAAGTGTTAGCAATTACAACTGCCTCCCTCCCGGATGAAACAAATAATATAGAAGAAGCTCAAGCCTTATTTGCAGGATTAATCCTTGCCAAAAAAGGGGACTATCATCGAGTGCACATTGAAGGAGACTCTCAAGTAATTATCAATGCCTGCATTAAGAGATAGACATACTCTTGGTAGCTTAAGTATATTCTACACCAGATATGGAATTTGTTAGACCAATGCCATGACATATGTTTATCACACACTCTCAGGGAAGGAAATAAAGTGGCCAACTTTATTTCAAATTTAGGATGTGATGGCATAGTGATATTAACCTTTCTACCAAATCTATTCATTGATCAGAACGAGGAGCTCCAAATGTTGATTAAAACATAAACAAAGGGATGTCAATCTTAATTATTGATCATATGGGTTTTTTTGACATGATTGCAATTGTAAAGTTTGTGATGAATATTGCTTATGATGTCTTATTTGTAGACGCCAAGTGTCCTGTCCATTGGGCGTCACATATGTGCGTCAAGTACTTGCAGGGATGCATGGTACAGGTCGCACGTTGTGATGTTACAACTACTTCTGTTGAAGTATTATTTTCACATGGCCAAATTAACTCTCAAATCTTTAGCATAAATTTGTATCTGTTTGCACTAAATTCACACATGATATGACATTAAATTGTAATTCTTTTGGTACATTTATACCCTTTAAGATAGTGGGCATTATTCAATTGAAAATTTTCTTATCTGAAGATGTCGAACTCAGTGGAGGTCTGCGTCAAGTGTGAATTGTGCTCTAAGTTTCATAGGGAAATTTTGCCTAAAAACTATCGGATTTGGATTCATCTGAGGGTGGAAGAGAATGTTCTTCCACTGCAAGTAGACGACATTGCCATGGATGATATGTTTCGTGTCCATTCTCCTTCTATTCGGCAGGCAATAAGGCAAGTAATTGGGGATGATATACTCTCCCCTTCTTCAAAGAATTTCCTTTACCCGTCAAATCTAGTGTCGATATTTCTATCAAATGCTATGGATTTATTACAATCAGTACAACTTCTAGAGATTCTTGCTTCAAAAGTTGTCCGACAACATTTTTGGAATGAGAACACGCTTAAAGTGGAAATACAACATTGTGACCTATGGGCTGGTCATGCTTTGGTGGGGGACCTATTTATGTGGTCTCAATTGCTTCAGAAGCATGAGTTCATGGCTACATTTGAAGCACTTCAAAGATCATTTGACAAGAAAAACCCTCGTTTCATAAAATCCACCTTACAAGTCACTATGAGGGCTCTTGGCTTCTAGCTAGAAGATAGAGTAAAGAGAATTGGGCATGCCCTGTTGGATCTTCTTGGGTTACCAAATAAAATTTATATGTTGTAGCCTAGTCACAGGCCTCCAAATTCATCAGCTTCTGGCTCAGAGGATGTAAGGGATGCTCCACAGAAAAAGGTTACAACGTCATCACTGGCTCAAGATCAACGGGCTTTGGGCTCGCAGACCAATATCCAGTCTGATGATGATGTTGTTTCGGGCTGGTCTCCGCCCCTATATGGAGAACATGATTACGGGTGGGACATGGTGACTTTTGTAGTGTTTCCTTCAAATTGGAGGTCGGGTCCTGGATCGGGTTGGGGATCATCGCCACAGCTTCAACCTATTAGTGGCTAGGAAAATGTAGCTCGAAACACAGGTGGATCAGACACCCTTGGTGTGGCCAAGTGTGTAGAAATGGAGGAATGACTTTAATAGTTTGCTAAGGATAGTACACTTTTTGAATTTTGGTCATTCAAAGATCGGTTTTTTACTTGGAGGAAGTATTATCTCCAAACTTTAAATAAGGTACTTATGTATCCTCAAATTGGGTATTTTTTAAAATTTTGATGTTTCAAACTTTTGTATTTAGCAACAATTCTGGGTTTTCTTACTGATTCTTTCCCAGTTGAGCTTTTGAATCAGGTTTTTTATATAATAAATATATTTAGTGGCTTGTCCACTTTTGCCAAAAAGAAAAACTATTAATTAATAGAAAAAAAATTAGTGAATTAGTGTTAACTTGCAAGTGTCCATTTTTAGGTGTCTACAATAGTAAGCAATATACATATACTAAATTTGAATATGTAAAGTCATATAATAATAATAATGAATTAAAAATATATACTATAATATTATTAATATTAAAATAGTTTCAATAATTTCTATTAAATCTATATAATACTATATGAATTTAATAAAATATATTATAATATTATTAATAGTTACAATATTATCATTAATATTTGATAATATTAGCTTATAGGCTTCCCTTGTGAGCTTGCTCATGTACAGTCTTGTCAACTTTTTGTCTCATGCACAAAAATGGTTTACCAATTGGTTTTCTTGAAATAAGAAGGTGGTAATCTAGTGAGGGTTGTCTATGTTGTTGTTGTAGTGATTTCCTATTCGCCTTGATGTGCGAGTGCATCAAATGGATTTCCATCTGCAACTTATCTTAATCATTTTTCCTTAGACATATTTTTGATCATGTAATCATGGACAATGTCATGAAGATGCATTTGAGATGACACGACTCAATGCAGTGCGCACATAGTTTTGTCAATTGATCATGATAACTTTTTTTAGGTCATATGCTCAGATTTAGTTTTCAGCTACATTTAGTCCTTTTGAAAATATTTAAATTAATATGAGTCCTACTTCCAACACTCGTAAATAACATCGACATAGTACAATTCTTAATTTTGTCAACATTCACACGCAACGTCAGTTGGGATAAGATTTACGACTTTCTGAAGGGGAGTGAAAAAGAGAAACCTCAACATAGCACAATTCTTCATTTCATCAACATTTATTGGCAAGGTTAGATAGGATAAGATTTAGTTCTTTCTTAAGGGAAGTGCACAAAATATCTTGGAACATGTATGCCCTTTTCTTTTGGTTGGTTTTCTTCAAATTGAATGTATTTGATTATGGGTTGTATTTTCTACTTTATAGAAAAATTTAATCACTTTGCCTTACCAGTAGACCTCATTTCTACATTTCTTGTTTGAATTCTTCAATCTTTTATATTAGTTGTGTTTTGTTATTTATTTTGATGGTTGCAGATGCCACAACTACTTTATTTGTCTAGTGCTTCATTATTTATGTCCAACATTTTGTAATCTAATGATAATAGAGAAACATGTTGTAAGAGTGTAATCTATGTTCAAATAACCATTTTAAATAAGGTTGCTAGAATTTCAATGCATAGGTTTAAGGATCATAAGAATTTTTTCCAAGCTTGTTTCATTCTATATTAAATTTGACTATAACCTGATCTAAAATAGAAAAATTTTCAAAAAAAAGAAAAGAAAAATAGTGCAGTTAACTATTACATGTCATTGCAATTATCTATTATCTAGAGTTTGAATTGAGACTAAGATCATGGCATTTTGTTTGAAGCTAATTTGGTTCTAAATATTTTAGCCTCTTTTGTTGATTATTATGAGTTCTAGTTTGGAAATGAGGAGATAGTTGAGATGTATGAGCTCATCTTGAGGAATAAAGGCCACAAAATTTATGAACTTGGTTTTCCTAAGAACCATGGAGATGGTAATTCACATTTCATTTATTAATTTTTTTGGTATGCTTAATTTTCTCTTGTTTAAAATCTTCAATTTTAATGGGTGTTGGATATTTGTGTCATTAGCATTTTGAATTTGATATGTGTAAGTTGGTAGACAGACAAAATGGTTGCAAGGTTATTGGTATAATTCATGCCCTAAACATTTTTGGAGGTTATTCTATCTTCATTTTTGGAGATTATATTTAAGATCTATATATTGGATGAACTAGATGATAATGTTTGGACATGATTTAGAGGACTTTCTACTTTAAACATGCATCTTCATAGTGGTTACTATGAAGGAGCACACACATTGTACGCATCACAAGTTCTTAATGAATGTATTAAATTTTTCAAACTATGAATTGAAAACACACAATATGAAGGCTACACACAATTATAACTTTATTTGTGGTAGTAAAAATTGGTCATTGTAGTTATTACTACATTTAGTATTATTTACAAACCACAAGACACTTGCTCCATAAATCTCAAGAAAGATTGCTTAAAAGAACATTGAACAATGGTTGTATTTTGGCTTTTATTAAGCTGTAGATAGGTTATTACAATAATTTCAAAGTAGGTTTTGTATTTGACACAATAAATCTCTGAACTAGTTGAATTTGTTAAAGATTATACCAAAATAGTCCACCTCTATACTCTCATAACTGACTATTGATTTGAAATTTAAATAAATATAGGTTTGTAACCGGTTCCATTTTCTCTCATGTTTCACTAAAGTTGCATGGTACTTGGTTATGAATTTGGTTGTTACCATAGATAAAATTGTCTCTTTTACTTCATCATTTTATTATTACTTATTTGTTTTATCACATGAAGTCTTGAACATTAAAATAAACTTATGTGGCTACCTCCAGTACTACGTGATTCTGATAGATTTAGCATCACTTTGTAAGCTATGATGTTTTGAAATCCAATAATAAGAAGCTCTCGGTAGTCCTCTTGTGAGGTTTTCACAACACCACCCCATCGCAGATGAGGACCCCCCCTTTTTGCTACCTTGCTGCTGTCAGCAATTTTGCTTTGAGTAATTCGGCACTTGGTTGAGATGTGAAAGGCTTTGTTAGCTCTTTTTCATGTAGAATCGCAAATTTAGCTATTAAGCTTGACTCTCAGGTTCCCAATTCTGGATTCTTACAGGGAAAAGGCTAATTGATAAGGACCAAGTCCTTCTTCTACTTCCGGCTCCACAGACCCAAGTGGGTGTACCTATCTTTAGACTCACTGCTTCACAATGAAATCCTATAGTGGATTAGGGGTTCTCACAATGATTCACTAATGTCTTTTGCTGCAACTGATGCAGAGCTTAGAAAGCCAATCCATGATATTAACAAAAGTAAACACTCATTGCAGAAAAATGGCAAATGTGACAACAAGAATAAACTCCTTCTTCTTTTCAAGCTTTGAAACTCAGGCAGGTTAACCCATTGATTCTCTCTACAAGGAATCACTAGAATGAATTGTACTCCCTGAATACAATCAGACATGAAAGTTCATAATAACAAGAAAGTAAAGTGATTTCAATTAATGCTTGATGAAGAATAATTGCTATTCAAACCAGGAACAGTGCCTTGTCTATTGGGCAACAGAGTCAACAAATATGAAATCCCAGAAAACTTAAATCCAAACTCCAAAACCCGAATGGAATGCCTTGCAAATCATTCTTCTCATTTCAATACCTAGACATCAAATTCATATATAAATCTCAACTTCTCAGATCTTGTATTTAAGACTGACTCTCTCCTTGAAAGAAACTTGAAAACAAGATCATAGCTACCTTATAGCCAGTGCATCAAAATGCCTTACAAACTGACACACAAGAAACAAGACCAAATATACAAAGACATCAACAAGAATTGAATAGGGATTCTCTTGTTTTCATTAAAACTTATCTGAAACTGTACATTGCTAAACTATGAACACAAAAATACAAAACTAAGAAGCCTAAAGCTGTCCTAGCATAAAATTCAACATCCCTTTCACAATTCAAAGAAAAACAAGATATAGGACAATGGAGAAAAATCTCCACCCCGACACCTGTCAGTCCTTTAAAATATCTGCAACCACCATGCACCTTTTGAAAACTTCTTTCAGAAGTTACCAAGCATCTCTCTCCATAACTGACAATCAAATCCCCTGTATTCTGCCTCTCAAATGCACAAAATATCTTCAAATTTTGAGGGAATTTGTAACTGAAATCAAAACACAAGGATGCCCTTGGAATGCCATCAAAACACATGCACAATCTGATCAAGGAGCAAAATAATGCAATCAGGAACATAATCCAAAAATTAAGGAGCCAACAAACATATCAAACAGTCTCCTAACTGAATTCTGATCTTAAAATGTTCAAACCATTGCCTAATATCAAGTATCATTATGAAAAAACAAAACCTCTGGTAGCAACTACCGTTGAACACCTGCACATAAATTGATTTCAAAAATGGAAAATTCAGATTCTCCCGGTTCCAACGGTATATTACACTCTACATTTTGGACAAAAATTGCCCCTCCAGCATTAGTTTGAAAAATCATGCCCTGCCTGTAAAATGTGCAATGAATGACCATTTTGAAAAATTTAAAATTCCCTATAGTCTAAACTATAGAAAATTATAATTTTAACTTTGATTTCTTCAATTTTGAGATCTGACGGCAACAAAATAAAATATTATAAAAATATTTCATTTCCCCTTATATCTCCCTAGGGTTCCAACCGGGTGCCATGTGTCACAATGCTATTGGGTCACGTCTCTGACTAGGCACATTAAATAGCAACTTATTTCCACCTCACCGGAGTGCCACATGGCAGCCTAGCGCATGATCGCATGGGCTAGAAATGGCCCATGAGATCATGCGACCACCCTTAGATTACTGCACAAATCTCGAGGCGCTTCAGACTTTTAAAGTTTTAATGCTTTCAGTGCATTTTCATTCAAAATTTAGGGCCCACCGCACACTACATTTCCTCCAGTCAAGGGGCCCACCAAGAGCCTCCTCACCACCTCATCGGGCTGCCACATGTCAGCCTGTCGCATGTTCGCATGGGCCAGAAATGGCCCATGCGATCATGCGACCACTCTGCAAAATTTACTTCCATCTAGGTGTGGGCATGAAAACTGAGGCAGCTGCACAAGATTACATAGGGAGAGCTTCCTCCATTTCGATTTACTTCATATGTATGTTGACTTGTTTATAAACAACTCAAATTTGCCTAGCAGGAGCAATGTGGGATTAAGTTTTTGAGAGTTTTTAAATATTACATTAAAATATACCTTAGTGCACCCAGCTGGCACACACTTCCGGGCGGGCCCACATGAGCAAAGGATTCCACATGCCTTCTTCCTTACTTGATTCACGTTCATATTGGGTACCAGTGTATATAAACATTACTTTGACATCAAAACTCATGAATGTGGGATAAATGTTCTCTGTGATTCTTATGGGCAGTTTAGATAGTGATGAACTTAGATGCCTGTATCTCACGAACTAGGAAAAAGTTTTAAAATAGCACTAGTGAGAATGTAGAGAACTTGATTTTCGACAACATATCCAAAACTTAGCCCGATCCAACAGTTCAAAAAAAAGTTATACCCCCCACAATATGATTATTTTTTCTTCTTCTACAAATTTGTGACTTCACAAATTTGTGTTTGCAAAAAAAATCATTATGTGGATGGTATTTCCTTTAGCATCCTCCTTTCTTCAAAACGTCCCTCTATCATATATTGGCTTCCCTTTACATGCTTAAAATGTACCTCTATCCTTCACATGAGGCTCTTTGATACCTTCATAAAACCTCCATTTTGCAGACATCTATATCAATGCACAGACCCTCCAATTCGGGTACGAGATCCCTGCAAATATTGCGTGAGTCTCCTCTCTTATATTGCCCACTAATAGAAGTAGAGCCCTCTTGCTATGCATGAATTCCCCTTTTTGAATTTGCACAAGGCATCTTCTCTGTCTACTCACTTTGGCGGCTTACTTCAAACAAAACATGTATGCGAAATGTGAGCATTTGGTTCATTATTAAAACAATGCAGGCCGCTCTTTTTTTTAAATGTGTGGGCTCACATTCATGTTTACTGGTTCCTTTCTATCTTGAAACAACACAGACTGACAGGGATTGAAGCGATTGTAAGACATCATCCAACAGCCTTTCAATGTCATTTTCATTCTTTCGAAGAGCTTTTCTTATTAAAACGTGAGGCCCCACATGCATATACATTGCGTGAGATTACATATTTCATTTGTATTTCCATATTCATACATGTACTCGATCAATCCGGATTCTTTTGCCAGTGAACATGAATAGCTTTAATAACTTCAACAGTTGCAATATCCCAACAAAAGTCAGCTACTTCATCACTGTTCAAAAGCTCTCGTTGCTGTGTAAAGGTAGCTTTTTCCAACAAGTCCATAATTCTTTCAAAACTCTCTTATGATACATGACCTGGTTCATAGCCCCCATCGCCAATCCTTCTTTCAAGATTAATGCCAATTTTTCTTGTGACAGGAAAAATACTAGAGAATTTTGTCAAAATTATCAATGCATTATGAATATCCATGTATTCATTTGATTCCAAACATTGGGAATCAGTGCACACTTAAAACATGCAACCGTTGATGCTCTCTAAGCATCATTCACCTCCGACGAAGTATGACCATGATGTAACAAAATTTTAAACATACTTCTCACCTTTTACACTTTTGCAAAGTCACCATGAATGTCGACTGACCTCTGGAAGTGGCCTTAAAATTGACAAAAAGCAAACATAGGATCACGCCATCGGGAGCATAAACTCCTCTCCAACTTCTCAACACGCCGGTCAAAGGAAGATGCTCAGAAAGATTTGGGCCAAAAGAGTTCAACAGTCAAACAATGCCCTTTGAAATCATTGCCTATTCACGCTTGTCAAAGCATATAAATTTCATCTGGAACTGGCCTAGAAAACTGACTGTGTCACCTAACTAGGTGCCACCACTGAACATGCACATTCTCTGATCTACAAACTATCATTCCCCAGAACAACATCTCATGATTGTACCCGAGGCAAAAGTTATTAACCTCTGAAGTTGCCCTTTAATTCTGCCTTTTGTAAACTACTATTACAAGTACTAAACTGCATTTGAAATTACCTTGGCAAAAATACCAAACGAATCCCTAGGAAGCCACAAACTGGCACATAAGCTCATTGAGATGTAAACAATATAATTCAATCATCATCTGGATCTGGGAGTCAATTAGGGAAAAGATATAGCTTCATGAAAATCAGAACTTGTAGAGATAGACCCATAATACACAGAAAACAATGGAAAGTTCAGTTTGGAAATGCCTTCAAAAAGACATCAACTGGATTGGCAGAAAGCTCAAATCTAAACTGGAAGCTATATGTCAACTTTTCAAGGCAACGCAAAAAGAATTTTATCAAAAGAGTCAAATGGTCAAAATTTATTCACTGGCAAAGTAGGGCATTCAGATTTCTGGGAAAACACTCTGCAGAACTGAACACATTTCGCAAAAATTGCAAATGGAATGAGCTTGGAAACTTGGTCAAACGGATTGGTCATGGTTCGAGATTTGGTACGGTGGGAGTAAAACATGATTGCAACATGACCCAATCATTACCTTTCTCATCGGATCACGCAGGTGTCTTTTACACACTGTCAAATATAGCCCTTAAAACTTCTAAACTTCTGGGTTTCAGCAAAATAATGAAAACTGGAAATGGATTTGGCTTTGAAAAGTACTGAAACGGATTCACAAGAGGCTAAAAATGGATAGGCCAGAAGACAAACATGTTTACAACACAAATCAATAATTAATTCTTCTTGACCAATCACCGGGTATCAGATATAGCTTCACAAATAGGGCTCCCGACAAAACTATGAAAAGTGCAAGATGGAGCTTCACAAAAACACCTCCGGAAGGGGAAATAAAAGACCTATTAAAACTTGTCACTGTGACCTGAAATCAGAAACATAGGTCAATGGAAGTACACTGAAGAAGACCCCACTCCCAGATTTTTATGACACTTGTCAGAATTCAAGATATTCAATCTCAAAGTAGCCCTTCCCGATGAATTCTATACTTAGCAATTTTCTGATTTTGAGACCCCCTAGGGATGAACTGATGAAAACCCATTTCAACATGCAACTTGAGAGCTCAATTTGAATCAATGGGACATAAACAAGGTATTAAATCATTCTCCACTCATTAGAGGACCCAGAAACACCCTTTTCACATGTGCATTTTGGACCCAAAGGAGCACTTTAGCAAGTGTTTTACATGGTACCTCAAAATTGAATTTTGAGTCCCAACAGGATGCAATTGACTAAAATTGAGAAAATTTGGCTAAGTAAAAAATACATTGGAGATGAGACATATTTCTCTACCTATGTAAATTTTACTTCATCTTTGAGCTGAGACATATTTCTCTACCCATGTAGTTTATGTCCCATCTTGGGGCTAGGACTTGATTCTCTACCCATGTAATCTTTGTCTCATCTTAGAGCTGAGCCCTTTCCCTTGCCTATAATTCATGTTTCATCTTGGGGCTGAGCCTCCTTTTCCTTACCATGTAATTCATGTCTAGATTCAAGAAAGGGTGAATGAAATTTACTTTGGAAGCGGAAATTCACTTTAGTTTGGGCAATTGGAAGTAGTGGCTAAGCTTAAGGGCTTCATGACTTTATATAATGCAACTGAATGGAGGAATTCATGTTCTACTTATGTAGGAGAGGTGAGGTATTACTAGTACAAGCTTGGATGTATGCCAAGTGTCCCCATGGAAATGATTGGTGAGATCGTGTCTTCATTCATTGAACATGAGAGGGAGGATGAAGATGGGGCATGCGATTCCCAAGGTAATGAGATGGAATAGGTCCACAAGGCCTTGAATTTGTTGATTGGTTGATTACTAAATGCCTTAATTTGGTTGGCCCATTTGGTGCCAAGTGGCATAGGCCCTCGTGCCCTTTCTTTTCATTGGTTCCTAGTTTTTTGAATTTTTCTATTGGTTTATGAGGTGGTGACTTTATTGACATGTTATCTCTTCTCATTGAATAATCAGCTACCAACTATAAATAATTATGCTTCAAGATCTTGACAGTCTCTCGAAGTGAATGAATCTCTGCTAGGGAAAGGAAACTACCACTGTGCTTCATCTGACATACCCTAACCATATACAACCAACATCTATCAGATAGCATGATAATGCTCAAGAGATGAAGATATTGACTTACTAGAAAAAGTAAGTCCCATTCAATAGAGCCATAACCCTCAATAGGGTCCTCTAATCACCAGTATTAGCCTACAAGGACCTAGTAATAGGCTAAATTTACCCACTATCATGGTCATGCTAAAAAGGGGATATTACATTGAACTTGGATTTGTGAAGGAAATTCAAGTTTATGATGATCTTCTCCACTTGTAGACTTGTTCATTCCCTTTGTACAACTTGGCTTCACCAACTCCATCTTGGTGACATGAACTTGAACTTGGATGTGCATCTTGACTTAATGATGCAGGAGCATCTCAGGTCCTTGGCAATCTTGTGTCACCAAAAACATATTTGAGTTTGTTTGTATTTCTCGGTTCCTGCTTTGACCGAGTTGGTTTGGTGTTGCTCAGTTTCCTATGTTCACCGGTGTTGGTCAGTTATCTCTCTAGTGCTCGGTGAATTTCCTTGTTGCTCAGTGATGCTTTTCTGGCGCTTGGTTGGCTTTTCGTACTGATGGGTTTCTTTATGCTTCTATTGAGGTCAACTTGTGCATTTATTTTGGGTTGTAGATTTAATGTTGGTATCCATCATTAGGAAGTGTGTTGTCCCAGATCCAACTGTTCCTTTCATTGATTATGGATTTGAAGATTGACTTAGTTTGGTAGCCTCTTGTATAAAAATAGTTTTTTGGTTAGAGTTTAAGAGTAAGTTTTGATAGGAGATAGAAGATAGAAGATTAGAGATTATTTGCAGATCCTCATATGTTTGAGGACTTCTGTAATTCATTATAATATATGGCCATAATCGAGAAGGCCTTACAACCCAACATGTATGAATCTATTTGAAGTAAATATATGAAAGATCTTGCATTTTCTCTCTCCCACTGTATTGTTATTGCTTCCACGTGTTGTTGAGAAAGGTGGATCAGGCTAGGGTGTGCCATCATTTGGACCCTGTTGTCCCTCCTTTGCATCTGATGGTATCAGAGAAAGGTTGGATCTGGATCTAGGTTTGAGAACCTAGGTTTGAAGGTTCCTTCTTGTGAAGCCCTAGTTGAATTGTTGTGGGGTAGCAGATTGTGATTTGACCTACAATTGCAAAGGGTTTTCAAGATGGTTCATGGGATGTGAGATGCAGATCTAGGACTGGTAGACATGTTGAGACAACTTGCTGCTAGGTTAGAAGTTGTTAAAACATCCCAGAGAAGAGGAAGACATCTTGAAGATGTTAGATATGATGAAATTGAGGTGGAACAAGGTGATGCAGAACTTGCACCTTTCATGGATCAGGGTGAAGAAAGATTTTTGAAGGCTCTGACAAGTCTGAAGTCTACACCACATTTTAATCCTCTAGAGTATGGTGGAAAATTGGATTTTGATGAATTGATGGGCTAGATCACTGAGATGGAAAAGTACTTTGAGTATGAAAATGTACCTAAGGAAAATAAGGTGAAGATTTCAAGTAAAATTTTGAAAAGTCATGCATCCTTATGGTGGGAACATCTCCAGCTAGACAGAAAGAGGAAAGGGAAAGAAAAAATCAAGGTATGGAGTAAAATGGTGAATAAATTGAAAGGAAAGTTCTTACCTTGTGATTATCAGATTAACCTAGTTAGGTGAATGCAAAGTTTGAGGCAGAAGGAAAGCTCGGTAAAAGAATATATTGAGGAATTCTATAGACTAGATATCAGATCTGGACATGATGAAGATGATGTGGAAAGAATTTCTAGATACCTGAATGGTTATAGAGTTCCCATCCAAGAAGAAATCAGCATGGTTAAATTGGAGAACATTGAAGAGGTTTATCAATTTGCATTGAAAGATAAGTAGAAATTAAATAAGAGACATGAGAAAAGACAAAGAGGTAGAGGTGGTAGATTCCCTAGAGGAAGAGGTAGATCTTGTGGTGAAAACAATAGATCTAAACCTGAAAAGACAAATCTAGATAAACGTAAGACCGAGTGGAAAGGTGAAAGTTCATCTAGAGGTAGAGGTAGTAACTATCGAGGTGGTTATAATAGAGGCAATTTTTGAGGAACTTTTTACAATTGTGGCCAAGAAGGACTCGTTGGTTAGAATAATACCTTAGTAACATCAAGGATTGGACATCCTTTCATAGCGATTCTATGGTAATAACATCAAGTATTTACTTAGAATATCATGTTGAGCTTCATTTAGATTTATCAATCCGAGAGCGTGGAACTTGAAATGGTTACTACAAGGTATATGCTCTAGTTCATCTCAAAAGCAATATTTACTAAAGAAAAGAAATTGCTACAGGAAATCTATGCTAGGAATTGAAACAACAACTTAACTCAAAATTTAAGGGAATGCTTCAATAGTAAATCTATGTTGCAGGAAACAGTCAGTGGTTCTGCTACCAATGGCTGCAAGAGAAACAATGTTAAATAACTTCAAAGAAACTTAAGACTAGATTCTACTTAAGCATGAAAAGAGTTCACCTTCTGCATGGGCCCCCATGGAAGAGTGAATGGATTTAAAACTCAAAGACTGAAATCTAAAGATATCATATATTTATTCATGAAAACATCAACATAAGTACAGACTAGAATACTAGAGTGTATTCACTTCTTTTCTAGATTACAAAATGGATTCCTTCAACATCTAACTAACTCAGAATCACTAACTCCAGATTATTTAAGCAACTAGAAAAATAGACTCCTAAGAACTAGGATCCTCCCATCATGGGTACAACAACTTTTATCAACTAGACATTAAACGCAGAAGCAATCCACATTCAATTTCATAGGAATATAGGAATGCACGAGCACTAGATTTCCTCCAAAACACTCAGTCATCAAGTTGATTCGGTCTATAATAGCAACTACAATTGATTGGAAGTAGTGGAGTCATAATGAAACTTGAAAACAATTACTTGACTTAATGAAGCCACTTCAATGTTGAGTCTTCTTTACCTACTGACTTTATCTTTCCCTACAAAAGATTAGTGCACCCAAACCTGTAACACAAACCAAGATAAATATCCATAATGAGCTTTCCTATTTAGTGCATCCTCATCACACGGCTATAGGAACACTACCCATTAATGCAAAGAGGAAAGAAATACCAAATTTTATCATAATAACCACTTAATCTATACATATATTCAGTACATATCTTTAATCTTAAAAGTACCAAATACACACATAGTCATATCATATGAACATAAAAGGTCTGAAGTTGTTTATGAAACCCATGAAAATACTTAAAGTTTAGACTAGAAAATCATAAATAGAAAAGCTATAAATTAGGCTCATCATTTGCCCTACAGCTTAGTGTTTTGTTGGTCCCTTAGCAAACATGAAATTTTTAAGCCTAGTTGTCATCCTATAATCTGCAGCTATCTTTTGTCCAACACCTCCTTTAGCAAAGCTCCAATAAAATCCTTTTGTCTCCCTGTGCCTTTCCCACCTACTTAGCTCTCCTACCATGTCATAATTGTCTAAACTCTCTGAGTTTGCTAATAATGGAGACATTAGCAATGGTGGCTGAAAAGTAAGTGGAATCCAAAAACTATGTTGGTCTCTCCCCAAAGAAATATACCAGGGTGCACACCAATTTTCCATGTCAAAGTTTAGGGGTGAATGTGGTTCCTTAGCTCTCAAATCCCTATTCAAACTGATCCAATGCCATTGGATGGTATTCCTAGCTTCAGGCAACTCATAATTTGCCAGTTGTTCATATTCATCAAATGCTACATTCCTAAGTGGATAAACAAGCTTACTTCCTGAATCTGAGCGTGCAATTTTTAACCAATCATAATAGAAAGTTTTGGGGTCTTTGGCTTTAGGTCTCAAATATAGGGGAATCTCTTCTTATAAATCTCTATACAACTTAGCTTGAGTCTCCCAATTGATCTCATTCAAGATCCAAGACATAAGAGCCCTAAGTTGGATATCCCCAATGTAGAGTAAGGGATTCCACACTCGATCATTTGGAACTTCCAAGTTATGAAGAAATAATTCACATAGAAGATTATGAATGGTTACAGGAGAATTATTAAAAGCTTGAGAAAATTGAAGAGGTTCTAGCAATGAGGGAGAACTATCTTGCATAATGCAGGTCATCTAGTAGTTCAACAATTATTCTTTGAGGAACATGGCATATACAGGAGATGGGGACCTATAGTCCATTAAGTCAGGAATAAGAGATGTGATTTTTTTATGTTTCACATTCAACTGTTCTACTTTTTCCTCCTACTCAAGAGTCTCCTGATAGTGCTGGTCTATTACCCTATTCAATTCTTTTCTTTATTGCTTCCACTATTCTCTCTCAGAAACTAATTGCTTGGATAACTGAAAAATAATAGATAACAGAGACACAGAACCAGACTGATCTGACATGGAACTAATGCAAGAATTTTTTACTGATTTAGGAACAGGGGACTTACCATTTTAAAAACTTTCCTTTTTCATAGGATCTATCCAAATTACCATAGACCTCTCAGTATTACAACATTGTTGTGCAGCAGAGGCTAGTGCATCCAAACCCTCTCTTATAACCTGCTCGACCACTTTATCAACAAGGTCCATATCAATATCAAGATTTTCTTCATATAAATTCCTCTCTACTACAAGAGATAATCTCGGTCCCTCTTCCTCCATTATATAACATCCCCCAGACATCTCTTCACTATCTAAGTCATTACAACTATCATTTATCTGAGGATTCTTGGAGGATGAACCTCTTCTCTGAAATACATAATCCTGCTCTTTAGAGCCGAAGTCATCACCAATTACAATGACTTCTTCATTTACTTACTTATTAGGAACCTATTCTATTTCAATATTAGGAAACCCTTCAAATGTTTCTTGCTGCATAATCTCAGGCCTTTCTTCTTCTTGCTCAGAAATTTTAGGTTGTATTTCCTGCTGAATATTTGTAAATTCTTATTCTTTTTGCCCAAAGGCTTCTTGTTCAACATTTGACCCTTGAAGTGGAATATCTGCAGTCTCCTTCTTCTTCTTTCTATTACTCCTTAATAGAGTGTCTTCCTTTTTCTTTGGGACTTTCCACTTTTTAGAAGTTCTTTCGACAATAGGAGTTTGTTTCCTTGCCTGCGAACTAGAACTAGGACCACTTTTCTTTCTCTTTCTCACGTTTCTCTAAGAAACACTTTTCAACACAGGGGTAAACTTATCTACAAAGGAATTTCCTTCCTCATTCTAGACTGACTTTGAAGTAGAAGAGTGAGGGGGATCCTCAGGAGTTCTAACCCTAGATTTCTTCTTGGAGGAAGGTCCTGGTCCAAGCTCTATAATAATTTTCTTAACCCTTGCATCAGTCTAAATTCTCTGGCCAACTCTTCACCCAATAGGCTTTGGGGTCAGTTCTTTAACCCCATGCAATAAAAATTCCTCCCAAGATAATTCAAACTATTCTCTTAAAGCCCTTTCAATAACTAGCTTAATCAAACAATAGTGTGAAATAGAATTAACTTTACCCTCCTGCACCAGAGAAGCTTGCCTTGTCAAGATATTAAACATAAAGCTCGAAACATTGATGGGTCTATTCTCATGTCGAAAACAACTTAAAAACTTGAAATGGATAAAATGCAAGTATGAATACCATCCTTCACAAGTAAAATAATTGATAACATGAACTGCGCATTGCTTAAATGGCTATGGTAGGGACATTCTATATGTACCTTTATTTTTGTCTATTTCAAGAGGTGGGTCTGAGTGTAGGGTGAACTGGGCCCTTGACATTGTAGGATCAAGGCTCTCTAAGAATTATTCCCCCACTTGAGGTAAACCCACAACATCTGTGACTATTGTCTGAGAAAATGACACTCTTAACCCCTTGACTGTGGCCACTCCTTTCTTCAATGAGCTCATAAACTACGAGGCAACCTCCCTGTTCCAACTGGTGAGCTTCAAAATATAATCAATCCATCCTCTCACCTGGAAATATGGCCTCCAGGCTTGATCATCCAATAGAATATCATGCACAGTGGGCTCACACCGAATAAGGTCACCACCCATCTTCAAGTTGCCAAATTGCTCAAAACAAGGTTTTAGGATCTTTCACACTAAAACAAGGTTCTAGCAAGGAGTTTCTTGAAATAGAAAGTTATAGGAAAATTTTACATGCAGAAAGTTCTGGCATTTTTTAAATGAGCTCCTAAGTAAATATGAGTGTAGATTAAGATAATTTTGCACATTAACTACTCATAATTACATAACCACAAACTCGTACTAGCACGTACTTGCCACCTTAGCATAATATGTGCAAAATAAGAAAATCATAGCACATAACTCTGTCAAAGTGTCACATCACATCATGACAAGAAATGTATAAAGTGAAAATAAGATAAAAGAATAAACATAAAGATTTCAAATGAATACGTAAGACAAAACAATTATATATCTATCTCCCCCTAGCTTAATTTTGCAATTGGTCCCACAATTGCGCATGTGATGAGGTGTTACTAAAAAGTTGGAAAATAAATTAAGGAATAAATACCTCGGTCATCGTAGGATCCTAAAATTCTACTGAGAGCATCGGTTGTCATACCATTAATGGAGAAAAATGAAATGGATGGGTGAAAGACAAGGAATGAAGTGGATTTTTCTATTGTGGATTAAGAACTTTCATGAAGAAAGTATTTATTATGGAAGTGACAAGAACTATTTTAAAGTGAAGAAGCCAATTGAACAGAAGACTCAATATCAAAGGCTGTAGGAAATATATCACCATTGGCGGTTGAGAACTGTGGTAGGAACTCTTCTTTACTTTGCTGCTTGTGATACAATTTCAACCTATGACCATTTACTAGCAACTTGAACCAAACAAAATCAATAGTAGATAGTTGGACCACTCCATTGGGAAAAATAGCTACAATTTCATACAGTCCTAACCATCGGGTTTGGAACTTCTTAGATTATGCTGATACCAGGAGTCATAAAGAAGTGCCCAGTCACCAACAAAAAAGAATTTATCCTTAATAAACTTATCAAGCCATTGCTTGCACTGTTGTTGCACCAATTTTGTATTGTGCAAGGCAGATTTGTGCCATTCATCAAGTCCATTCAAACTAAGGAGGAACTCTTGTTGTGCTGTAGGAAGATCTAGACCAAGAGAAAGAGCTTTCTATAATGTCTTATGTTCAAATTTGATAGGCATGATAGCTGACCAACCATAGACAAGCTCAAATGGAGTGAAGCCTGTTACAAGTAGTGGTTTTTGTTGCACCAAAAGATTGATCTGTTAATGCCTGATACAACCACTAGACTTATAGAAGACATAGGAGGCTATTAAACCATGTTACAAATCTTGATGGGAGTGCTAACCATTTTTCCAACAATCTCCCCCTCAGCGTTACCCAAGGGGATTCAAACCTGTGACCAAGCTCTGATACCACTTGTTACAATTAGTGGTTGTTGTTGCACCAAAAGATTGACCTATTAATGCTCGATACAACCACTAGACTTATAGAAGACACAGGAGGCTATTAAACCATGTCACAAATCCCAAGGGGAGCACTGACCATTTTGCCAACAAAGCCTGTAGTAGATTTCCAAGTAGTCCTGTAAGCCCAAAGAGCTTCAGAAAGTTGTGTGGCCCAATCCTTCTTATGGAGTGCTATAGTCTTGGTAAGGATGGAATCCAGATCCCTATTAGTGACTTTGACTTAGCCATTAGCCTAGGGTGATAAGGCGAGGACTTACCATGCCGAATTTTATATTCTTCCATCAAAGAAGCAATCAAATTGGAAGTAAACTGAGGACCTTGATTAGATTGTAACTCCCTAGGCACACCAAATCTTGTGAAAATAAACTCATAGATGAACTTGGCAACATTTTTATCCCTAGGATGCTTCATAGGTTTGGCCTTAGCCCACTAGGTAAAATAATCAGTGCATACTAGGAAATAGGACTTACCTTGTGAAGATGGCTCAATAGGACTGACAAAATCAATCCCCCATTTATCAAATGGTGTTACAATTACTTGTGGCTACAGGGGAATCTCATTGTTCTTAGTGGGTCATCCCATGCATTGACATTTATCACACTTCTTTGTATATTGAGCATCATCTTTATGTAAACTTGGCTAGTAATATCTTGTGGTCAAAATCTTGAATGCAGTTCGCTTGGCTGAAAAATGACCACCATAGGGCTCATCATGACATGTCCTTAGGATATCATATGTTTCATCCTCCCTTATGCATGTATGGGTTACTTGATCAAGACTGGTATAAAACATGAATCTAGAAATCCAAGAATAATTAAAACTTTTCTCAACTAACAACCTTCTTTCCTTAGCAGAGAAATGAGCTAGAGTCTTACCATTGGTGAGATAATTAGCAATGTTGGCATACCATGGATTATGTGTAGAAAATAGAAAGAGCCGTTCATCAGGAAAACTATCATCAATGGCTGCAAGATCATCAGGGACATGCAACTACATTAGCCTTACCAGGCTTGTTGACTATTGTGATATCAAATTCCTACATAAGGAGAAACCAGCGAGCCAGTCATCTGAATATTGTAGGCTTATTCATTAGGTACTTAATAGAAGAGTGGTATGTATGCACAAAGATCTCATATCCGGTAATATAATGCCTGAATTTATTTAGTGCATAGATGACAGCAAGTAGTTCTTTCTCAGTGACCGTGTAGTTGAACTCTGCACCTTGCAAGTTCTTACTGATGAAATAAATAGCATGTTCAACTGAGTCTTCCTTCTAACCAAGCATGGTACCAATAGCATAATCTGAAGCATCTATGTGGATATGGAAAGGAAAACCCCAATTAGGTCCTCTCAAAACTGGAGCTATGGTGAGAACCTCCTTAAGCTATAAGAAACACTTGGTATAGTCAGAGTCCCAAGAAAATTCAGCATCCTTCTTCAACAGGTTATACAGAGGTGCTACAAGCTGACTGAAATCTTTTATAAACCTTCTATAATACCCAACATGCCCAAGAAAACTCTGCACATCTTTATGCTTTTCTGATGTAGGCAATGTACTAATTACGTCAATCTTTGCAGGGTCCACTTGAATGCCTTTGTAGGAAATGAAATGGCCTAAGACAACCCCTTCCTCCATCATCATGAAGCATTTATCAGTATTAAGAGAAAGGTTGTAGCCCCAACATCTCTTAAGAACCTTTTCCAAATTCACCTTAGCTTCATCAAAAGTGTTTCCATAGGTATTGAAATTGTCCATGTAAATCTCCATGCAATCTGTGGATATATCAGAAAAGATACTTATCACAACTCTTTGGGAAGTGGCAGGAGCATTGCACAAGCTGAAAGGTAAGACTGAATAGGAAAATGTCCCCCATGGACATGTGAAGGTTTTCTTCTACTGGTCCTCAGGAGCTATTTGTATCTGATTGTAACCACTGAAACCATCTAGGAAAGAGAATTACTTTTTGCCAGCTAGGTTATCAAGGACTTGGTCTATGAACGACAATGGAAAGTGGTCCTTCTTAGTAGTTGAGTGTAGCTCCTTGTAGTCAACACAGACTCTCCACTTCCATCCTTTCTTGGGTACTATAACTAGAGGTGAGACCCACTAGCTATCAAAAATGGGGTAAATGAAACCAGCATTTAACAACTTCTACAGTTTAGTCTTAACTATATCCCTTAGGGCTAGATTGATCCTCCTTTGTGGTTGATGGACTGGATTATATTCAGGGCTGATATAGATTTTGTGAGTGAAAATTTTAGGATCTAATCATTTCTGTTAGAATAACTAAGAAGGGGGGAGAATCAGTTATCCAATGACCCAAACCAAAATGTATAATCCAAAACAATTCTTCAACTTTTGCTACTCGGTAACCATAAAATACTTTCACTGTCTATGTTTTTACCGATTATTAGTTTAACACTTATAGTAGTTACCAATCAAATCTAACATTTAATATGCAAAGTATGATAACAAAAAAATATCACAATCAACACATAACACAAGAGATTTAACGTGGAAACCCTGTGAAGGGAAAAACCACCTGGGACCGGCAACCCAAAAATACTCACTCTTTTGAAGTGAGGTCAGTGAAGACCCAACCTTGTTAAAGGTTACAAACACACTGTTAGGTGTGACCTTGTTAGAGGATTTTAGACTAGAAGTTATCATCTAACCAACAGTCACTCTGGGGTTGACAGGATAAAAATGTTCACTCTATGAATGAAACATAAAAAGACTTTCTTAGTCCACTCGGTTAAGAGATTTGACTGTGTACAATGGTTAAATATGTAACATTAGATGATCTTCCTTGAAACAACTTCAATTGTAGTTTACAGATCAATGTTCAAATCATTCAAATCTTTCTGATCAATATATCACTTTAGATTCAATACTATATCAACTTACTATCCATCGGTAATTACTCTATGTAGCTCAGCAACTGTTCTGTAGTTCGGTTCTCACTAACTAGTATGATCAAAATGCATGAAAACTCCACATGATAATTTTGTAGTATCTTCTTCCTCCTGCATTATTTCAACAATGAAACCAATGTCTCTTATATAAATGAGTAAATCATTTTCTTTTTGTCCATCAAATTTTGCCTCTTAATCTCATTCATTGATTTTTCCGCTCTAACCTTCTTTGGCTGATGTGTTAGTAACATGTTTCAATTTGATCCATTATATCTTTCTTGAATTATGTTAACCATCAATCTTCATAACAAACCTTATCTGTTACCTTGATTTCATACACTTTATAGCTCATCACTTTATCAGCTAAACGAATCATTTAATTCCTTTCTTTTCTACTTGATTAAAAAAGAAATACGTCAGTGAACACAAGCTCAGTTAACACTATGCTCGGTATACACTACACTCCATCAGTGTATACTGGAATGCTTCATTTACTGACAACATTGCTTTGTGTCTTTTTGCTCTATTCTTCATCATAGATGAATGAAACATAATAAAATCGATATCATCAAGTCATAGACTCATCAAAAAGTCACTCAGTGTATTCCTTATCCTCATCTGACATATACATCTTCCTCATGTAGATATTTATATTCTTCATCTTTTTCACATTTCTTCAGATGTTTCGGTATAGTAACTTACAAGATAAGTACTATCAAGCTAGTTGACATCAATGACAACATAATACTGATTTAATCATCTTGCATATCTAATTAGCAACTCCTCAGTGATCTTAAATCATAGATTCTTCATTCAGGTTCTAAATCAGTTGTAGTTCATCAATCTCTCCCTTTGGCATTGATGGCAACTCAAGTAATATGAAGTGTACCAAACATGTATTCTACAACTCTATGAACAAATGTTGTACAAGCTCTCCCTAGCTTAATATGTTTAATTACTATGTTACTAAACAACATTATCAATGTAGCTTTGACATTATGCAAATATGATCTTTTTACTCTCCCTTTCTATCTTTTGTTCTCAGTAACTGATCTTCAGTGCTCTCCCTTTCTTTCTATTTGTCTCTCCCTTAGATATATGTTTTCGTGTTCTCATTGGTGCATATTGTTTCATATTATTTATCTCTCTATTTGACAACAATGCCAAAGAAACAAATAAATAATCAGCTCTATAGTAGCTAAGTAACTCTCTGTTGTCCAATACATTCTTTGTATCTCTCTATACTGATATCCCAATCTATTTTAGTTCTTCAAACTTAATCACAACCTTGAACATTATCCAAAGTGTGAACTATGCTGCATCAACATGTGTGATCTTCTAATAAGTTTAAGCTAATGCAACATCTAGATCACATTAGTGACCGGTAGATAGGGGATAGACCCCAAGTCTAGTCCTCAAATATTCAAATGTGTCTTTCGGTAGAGGCTTTGTAAAGATATCTGTAAGTTGTTCTTTAGATGTAACAAATTCTAACTTGACTTGCTTCTCTTGCACTTGATCTCTTAAGTAGTGATACTTAATTGATATATGCTTTGTCTTAGAGTGCATCATTGGATTCTTTGAAATATTGATAGCACTTGTGTTGTCACAATATATAATCATTGCTTCAGTGATCACCTCATTCATTCCTTCCAACACTTGCTTGATATATGAAATGTTTGAGAAATTAGTAGCAGTAGCAACATACTCTGCTTCAGCTATAGACTAAGAAATACAAGCCTTCTTTTTAATTGTCCAAGTTACAAGTCTTTCACCAAAGAAGAATACTCCTCCAGTGGTGCTTTTTCTATCATCCACATTTCCAGCCCAATCAACATCGGTATAGACCATCAGTTCAAACTTACCTTCCTTAGGATACCATAAACCATAATCCTCTATCTTGTTAAGGTATCTTAAGATCCTTTTTGTAGAAATATGTGTGATTCTCTAGGATTAGTAGAGAATCTAGCAACAATTCCCACAACATGTGCTATATCTAGTCTACTGTGAACTACATACATTAGCTTACCAATCATAGATATGTAAAGTGTCTAGTTTACCTCTATAGTTTCATCTTCCTCAGTCATTTTACACATAGTAGCCATCGGTGAATCACTTGTAGTCCTAGAAATAATTTAATCTCTCCGAACATAGACATTTCAAACTCATTCCTCATGTCATTAGCAAAAGATTTACATACATGATTTTGACCTCCAAAAATAATATCATCAACAAATATCTCAGCAATAAGAATAGTGTCATCAGTATCACCTTTCATGTACAAATTGTTGTTTTCACTAGTTCTTACAAATCCAATACTTAACAAGTAAGTATGCAACCTTTCATACCAGGCTCTCGGTGCTTGCTTCAAACCATTAACGCTTTGTGTAATCTACATACCGGGTGAACCCACAATAGTGGTTACACTTTTTTGCTTGAACGGACACTGAACTCTACATTTTGAAAATAAAATTCAGCTTCGGATGCATATTGTCGTTAAACCTTTTGAAATCAAAAGATGAAGTAAATTAGAGGATTTTAGTATTTTCTATCTAGATCCTAAATATATATTTTTTTATTTATTTTTGAATTGATTTGAATGGTTTTTTCTTTCTCCCACAAAAACTAGTATGTTGCTGAAAATCTCACTTTCAAACAGTTACATTATTTTCATAGAGCATAACTTTTTTTCTAAAATAGATATTAATGTGCTTCTTTCAAATTTAGTTTTATAACATCCATATGGAGGGAATGCAATTGGTTTGATGATATCATCATGATTATTGCATATTTTATTAACATTTGAAGTTGACTAAACCATAATTTTGACATATCTCGACTACATAGCTAATAAATTGTCATGTATTTATCCAATTTCATTTTTAGTTTTTTTGATAGAAAGAGAACTTCAATACCTAGGGCATATATATTTTTTAGATTTTTTTTTCACTCATTTACTATTTTTCCATAAGCATCAAACAAAGAGGTAGACATACGATGAAATATCTATGTTTAGTAAAACTAAAAATACAAAGTCATAATAAACTTAATATATATTAATATTATAATCATTGAAAAGATTTTTCTTAGTAGTACCTTAAGACATAGATAGGTTTGTCAAATGGATTCATTTGATTTGCCAAAAGATAAATTTGAAGTGATTTTTTTTCAGCATTTTAATAAGTGCGAAGAGGACTCCATTGTAGGTATGAATGAGGAGTATAGATGTTATATCAACATTTTTTTGTCTAAGAGGCTTTGAGCTAAGCATTTGTAATTAATTCCTTCAAATGGAACCTCTTGAGGCTTAAATCATCATATTTTATTAGAAATGTGTTGTTTAAGCAAAAATCAGCATGTCTAAAAAAGTGTAACCCACTATTGTGGGGTCACCCTACCATGTCTTTGTTGTCTGGATCAATGAATCCTTCAGGTTGTTCTATGTAGACCTCTTCTTCAAGTATACCATTCAAAAATGTTGACTTCACATCCATTTGATAAACTCTAAATTTATTGTGTGCAACATATGCAAGTACCATTCTAACTCCTTCCAATCTAGCAATAGGTGCAAATGTCTCACCATAGTCAGTGCCTTCTTCCTGTGCATATCCCTTGCATACCAATCTAGCTTTATTTCTTGTCACTTCACCATTTTCATTTAGTTTGTTCTTGAATATCCACTTAGGTTGGGGTACTAAGGACCAAGTTTTGTTCTTCTTTATTTGTTCTATTTCCTCTTTCATTGCATTAACCCATTCTTCATTCTCTAATGCAACTTTCACATTTTTTGGTTCAAATTCACAAACTAGACATGTACCTTGTCTTGCTTTGCTTCTTGTCTACAGCCAGCTTGTCTGTCTCCAATAATTTATGTCTCAGGATGATGTCTTCTGAAAAAACTAGCTAGTACTTGGTTTATCCTTTCTTGTTCATCCTGTTCAGGTTCATGTGCTTGCTCGATAGCTCTATCTTGTTGGTTGGTTTCCCTTTCCTATTCCTCATGGTTGTTTTCCCACTAACCAGTTATCATAGGTTGCGACTTTGGTATATAATTAGGATATTCAATGTAAGTGAATCTACCATAGTCTTCCAGTTCCTTTCTAGTTTCCTCTATGTTCTTGTCATCAAACTCATCAACATGGACATTAGTACTTTCAATTATCCTATTTGTAACCTTATTCAAACATTTGTATGCTTTACCCTTAGTAGAATATCCTAAGAATATTCCTTCGTCATCTTTAGAATCAAATTTCCCATTTCTATCATCTTTCAGAATAAAACATTTTCTTCCAAAGATCCTAAAATAACTTATAGTAGGTTTGTGTCCAAACCATAGTTCATAGGGTGTCTAGTTGGTGCCCTTCTTCAGTTGTACTTAGTTAAGCACATATACATCTGTACTGATAGCTTCCCTCCAGTATGTCTATGAAATATTCTTTTGTAGCATTAGTGTTCTTGCACAGTCAATGATTGACCTATTCCTTCTTTCAGCAATCCCATTCTGTTGAGGTGTTCTCGGTGCAGAGACCTATCTTTTGATACCATGCTCATTACAGAAATTAGTAAATTCATCATAGCTAAATTCACCTCCTCTATCAGATCTTAAGCATTTTAATTATTTTCCATTCTATTTTTCTACCTTTGCCTTATACCACTTAAACATCTTAAATGCTTCAGATTTTTCTTTTAAGAACATAATTGTCATCATTCTAGTATAGTCATCAACAAAAAGAATAAAGTATCTATCACCATAATAACTTTGAGTTCTCATGGGACCACATAGGTCGGTATGAACCAACTCAAGTATCTTCTTTGTTGAGTAGTCTTTGATTTTAAAACTAGACTTAGTCATCTTACCTTTCTGACATTCATGACACATAACATGATCTAGTTTTGACAAGTTAGGCAACCCTCTAACTCTTTTCCTCTTACTAATCTTGATCATGTTATCAAATTTCACATGGCATAACCTTTTATGCCACAACCATGCATCTTCATCCTTCATTAATAAACAAGAAGACTGATCAATATCAAGATAAAATAGATTACCTCTGGATTGTGTACCGGTTCTGAAAAGTCTTCCTCCATCATCATAGATTTTTACCTTTCTGCTCTCAAAAGCAAGTCGGTGGCCTAAGTTATTCAGCTGTGCCACACTTAAAAAATTATAGTTCATTCCATCTACCCAGTATGCATTTTCACATTTTATTCTATCATTAATCATCAGTGAACCTTTACCTCTTACCATACAGGGTGCATCATTTCCCATCCTTACAGATCCTCCATCATATTCATCAAGTAGATCAAATTTCTCTATATCACCCATCATATGATGTGTACAGCCACTATCTATGATCCATGTATCATTTTTTCTTACTTTAGAGATCAGTTTTGTTTCTTCATGTTTCTCTTCTTCCTCTGAGTCATCTTTCATAGCAACAAATACTACTTCTACATCATCATCAATATCAGATTCAAATTCAAATTCTTCGGCTATGTAACATACCTTTTTCCCTTTGTCATAGCTATCTCGATTGTCTCTGTTATTGTGTCGATAGTCTATGTTGACTCTTCTCCCATAGCTTCCTTTGGATCGGTCTTTGGATCTATCATCATCTTTCTTATTAGGATATCTAGCAGTGATGTGGCCAAATTTTTTACAATTACATGTCAAAGGTAGCTTAGCTCTATACCTTCCTTTACCTTTGGGTAATCTTCTGGCCATAAGAGCTTCAAGCTCATCAAGTTCATCATCGGTACCACTATCATTATCATTATTCTTACTATTCCTACTACTAGACTTACCAATCTTCAAAGAAGACATGAAAGAGGATTCAACAAAAGGTACAACACTATTGTCAAAGTTATTCAATTCAAAGGTTGTAAGCTTACTGATCAGTGTGTGAAGAGTAAGGTTGGATGTTTCTCTTGTTTCATGAATTGCAGAGATCCTGATTGCATAAACTGGTAGCAAAGTTTTGAGAATCTTGATTATCATTGTTTCATCCTCAATAACTCCATCTGATGCTCTAATAGCATGTACTACCTCTTTTATTCTATTTTTGTATTGCACAATGTTCTCACCTTCTTTCATCTTCATATAATCAAATCAACCTCTTAGGCTTTCTTCTCTGGCTCTTTTAACATTCAAATCTCCACTGTATATTAGAGTTAGTTTATCACACATGGCTTTGGTAGTAGTGCATCCCTTAATGTCTTCAAATTTAGCATCGGTACAAGAAGAAACAAGTTCCATTATAGTAATATTGTGATCATGCCTATCCTTCAGTTGATCAAGTGTTAGGAGACTTGATGTCAGTTCAATGTAGCCATTTTGCATCAATTCTAGTGCAGAATTCCGAATTCCAGATATGTGCAACTTCATCTGGTTGTGCCATACTGTGAAGTTCTCTTTGTTCAACTTTGGCACTTCACTCTTATACATCTTGAGACCTTTTTGCTGGAGTCCTTAAAACTCTATTCTAAGCAACCACAACTCTGATACCAATTGTTAGAATAACTAAGAGGGGGGCAGAATCAGTTATCTAATGACCCAAACCAAAATGTATAATCCAAAACAATTCTTGAACTTCTACTACTCAATAAATATAAAATACTTTCACTATCTGTATTTTTACCGATTATCAATTTAAAACTTATAGTAGTTACCAATCATATCTAACATGTAATATGAAAAGTATGATAACAAACAAATATCACAATCAATACAAAACACAAGAGATTTAACATGGAAACCCTGTGAAGGGAAAAACCACCTAGGACTGGCAACCCAAAAATGTTCACTCTTCTGAAGTGAGGTCGGTGAAGACCCAACCCTTTTAAAGGTTACAAACACACTATTAGGTGTGACTTTGTTAGAGGATTTTAGACCAGAAGTTATCGTTCACTCTATAGATGAAACATAAAAATATAGGATAACAATGTTCACTCTATGAATGAAACATAAAAAGACTTTCTTAGTCCACTTGGTTAAGAGATTTGACTATGTACAATGGTTAAATATGTCACAATAGATGATCTTCCTTGAAACAACTTTAATTTCAGTTTACAGATCAATGTTCAACTCATTCAAATATTTCTGATCAGTATATCACTTTAGATTCAATACTATATCAACTTACTGTCCATCGGTAATTACTCTCTATAGCTCGGTAATTGTTCTGCAGTTTGGTTCTCACTAACCAGTATGATTAGAATGCATGAAAACTCCTTCACATGATAATTATGCAATATCTTCTTCCTCCGGCATTATTTCAACAATGAAACCAATGTCTCTTATATAGACAAGTAAATCATTTTCTTTTTGTCCATCAAATTTTGTCGCTTAATCTCATTCATTGATTTTTTTGCTCTGACCTTCTTCGGCTGATGTGTCAGTAACATGTTTTAATATGATCCATTAGATCTTTCTTGAATTATGTTAGCCATCAATCTTCATAACAAACCTTATCTGTTACCTCAATTTCATATACTTTACAGCTCATCACTTTATCGGCTAAACTGATCATTTAATTCCTTTCTGTTCTACTTGATTAACAAAGAAATGCATCGATGAACATGAGCTTAGTTAACACTACGCTCAATATACACTACACTCCATCGGTGTATACTAGAATGCTTCATTTACCGACAACACTACTTTGTGTCTTTTTGCTCTATTATTCATCATAGATGAATGCAACATAATAAAGTCGATATCATCAAGTCATAGACTCATCAACAAGTTACTTAGTGTATTCGTTATCCTCATCTAACATATACATCTTCCTCATGTAGATATTTCTAGTCTTCATCTCTTTAACCTTTCTTCAGATGTTTCGGTATAGTAACTTACAAGAGAAGTATTGTCAAGCTAGTTGACATCAATGACAACATAATACTGATTTAATCATCTTTCATATCTAATCAGCAACTCCTCAGTGATCTTAAATCATAGATTCTTCATTTAGGTTTTAAATTAGTTGTAGTTCATCACTTTCATGTTTGTATAGTCCCAAGAAAATGCTTGTTGATGTTCCTGCAGTGATTGTTGGACAACTTTCTGATGTGGAAGGGGTAAAGCATTGCTAATATTCAATTCCCATCCTGGACCAACTTCTAGCTTGATGACCTTTTTTTCCATTGATAACTAAGAAACTAGAAAAGAATCTATCTCATGGGGCAGCAATGAGTGGAGGAATTGAGAAGTTGTTAAACATTGATGTTCAGTCGGAGATGGCAGCAGAGTTTCCAGAATACAATTTGCTTGTGAGCACTGCTGAGACTTCACACCATACTCATTCATGATAATGGATGAAATTATCTCATCCTCCTCCCTAGAGGCTAAAAATGGTTCCTAAGTTATCATCATAATTTGGCGGATGGAATTGAATTTTGGATCAGCATCACCTAAGTCTGACCAGGCTATTTGATCATCTTGTAACAAGGGTTGAGTAGGGGAATACAAGGTCAAGTTCTTAGTATTGACACCATAGGATATTATCATTTTACCTAATCGACAAGCTATATAGGCATCTACAGTAGCTAGCCATAGCCACCCTAGAATTATTGTATATCCACCCATGTTATCTTTTGGTGAAAGGACAACAAAGTCAACTAGATACTCCCCAGAGTTTAATGTAACTATGACATCTTCTATCATCCCATCATGTGTGATAGTTGAACTATCAATAAGATAAAGTATGGTTGGAATTTTCTTGAGGCCAATGATGAGAAAATGAGACATTACCTCCTTTTTCATGACATTTATGGATGCACCTAAGTCAACTAGAGCATTTTGGACTTGCATACCATGAATGGTATCTGTAACCATAGGACTGCCAAGATCAGAATATTTGGGAACAGTTAGTTTTTCCAACATCAAGTTAGATAACTGTCCCAGGACATGTATAGTTTTAGGATCCTTTCTCTTCCTTCCTAGCTACTTAAGATTGGTCTCCTTAATGGCATCTAGCAATGGGATTTTGACTGTCATCTGCTTTAGTTGGTTAAGCAAGTCTATCACAGCTTGGTTTTCCATAGGCTGAGCTTATTCTTCCAATCTATGAGGGAATGAAGGCTCTTTAGCTATAGGAGAGGTTGATCTAGTTGGCACATCTACTTCTACTTATTCAGTTGAAGCATCCTCAACCTTAGTTATGATAGGCTGTTGAGGAGAGGCAAGGGTTTTTCCTGACCTTAAATGAATATCATTCAAGGAAATAACATAGCTCTACTATTCTGTGGGTGGTTTAGCATTATTGGGATTAGGGGTAGGCTGAGGAGGTAGCTGAGTCTATTTAGGGGAAGTAGTGTTGGCTGCAGGAGGATGCATTAAATCCTGTTGTTGAGGTGGTGGTAGAAAATATTGTTGATTTGATTGGTTCATCCAATTGTGTGGCTGCTCCACCCTTTCTGAGGTTGTTGCTAGCCTTGCTGAGGTTGTTGCCAACATTGGTGAGGCTATTTCTAGCCTTTCTGAGGTTGTTTCCAACCTTGTTGAGGTTGCTGCCAGCCTTGCAAAGGTTGTTGCCAACCTTGCTGGGGTTGTTGCCAACCTTTCTAAGGTTATTTCCAACCTTGCTAGGGTTGTTGCCAATTATTATACCCACTAAAACCACTATGCCATTGATTTTACCATTGACTGTCACTATTAAAATTTTGGAGAGGATCTTGGGGCATACTTGGACGCTGTGCCCATGGCCTTCACTGGGAAATGTAGAGAACCTCCCCATTTTCATCAATGACTTTAAACTTATTAGGCATAGGTTGAGATTCCAGGCTTGCAAAAAACTTGCACTGATAATTATTTTTCTTCTCCCTACAATGAAAATAGTACTCTGCTAGCATGGCATCAGCTTCATCCTTCTTTCTTCTCACCTACATGGTGTCCAGCTGTGTAGCAACATCATTGCTTAAAGTCTGAAAATAGATTTGACAACTCTACTTTGGACACTCCGGCACCATTAGACTTATGAGTTAAGTCTCTCAATCTTCTTCCTTTCTTAACTGTAGCTCTAGAATAGTTCAGATATATATTCTTTATGTCAGCCCAAGTTTTTTGAGTAATATCTCCTCCTACCATGAGGTCGAGGGCCTCAATGCTTCCATCTTTCAAACCTTTCAGAAAAAGATGCTTTTGGGATTCATCATTCAGCTAGTGCTATGTATTACGTTGTAGGTTAAACATGAACTAGGAGACATAATCTTCCAAGGTTTCATCTTCCCTTTGGGACATTTTAAAAATGTCATCTCCTTTTAAATCTCTTCCTCTGCAATACTCTTTGTACTTTGAAAGAAACATATTGCTCATCCCAGGCCAATCTTGTATAGCGTTGGCACCAAGGCTCATGAACCATCGTAAAGTAGCTTTCTTCAAAGTAAAGGGAAACAAATTCAGCTTATGGGTGTCAATTGAGTAGTCATAACTCCTGCAGAGTATGTCAAACTCAAAGAGAAATGTCTCAAGATCTTCTGTAACGAGGCCATAGAATTTTGGGAGTGCAGCAGAAGGGGTGTAATTCAAGTTTTGGTTAACTTTCTGGTTAGGAATAGGAAAAGGGAAAGTAGGTTAGGCCATTCTTGGAGGAGGACCTTGCGGCAGTGGTTGGTAGATGATAAGAGCAAGTGGATTATCTTGATATTCAGGGTTAGAAAATAGGTCGTTCAGATGCTATGATTCTTTAGAGGTTGAAGGTGAATGAAATTGTTCATATGCATCCACAAATACATTCTCAAATGGTTCTTCTTCTTGTATGTTCTCGGCTTGGGGTTCCTCTGATTTTGGGTTAAAAACCTCAAATGGTTCTAATTGGATATCACGAGGAAAAAATCTCACAAGATGGTCCCTATGTCTATGCATGCAAGGAAATACATAATTAAACTAACTAAATGACTTCAGGGTTGAACTAAATTGACACCATCCCTGGCAATGACACCAAAAATGGTTGGTCAGAATAATACCTTAGTAACATCAAGGATTGGACATCCTTTCATAGTGATTCTATGGTAATAGCATCAAGTATTTACTTAGAATATCATGTTGAGCTTCATTTAGATTTATCAATCTAGGAGCATGGAACTTGAAATGGTGACTACAAGGTATATGCTCTAGTTCATCTCAAAATCCATATTTACTAAAGAAAAGTAGGAATTGAAACAACAACTTAACTCAGAGTTTAAGGGAATGCTTCAATAGTAAATCCATGTTGCAGGAAATAGTCAATGGTTCTGCTACCAATGACTGTAGGAGAAATAGTGTTAAATAACTTCAAAGAAACTTAAGACTAGATTCTACTTAAGCATGAACATAGTTCACCTTTTGCATGGGCCCCCATAGAAGAGTGAATGGATTTAAAACTCAGAGACTGAAATCTAAAGATATTATATATTTATTCATGAAAACATCAACATAAGTACAGACTAGAATACTAGAGTGTATTCACTTCTTTTCTAGATTATAAAATGGATTCCTTCAACATCTAACTAAATCAGAATCACTAACTCAAGATTATTTAAGAAAATAGAAAAAAGAAACTCCTAAGAACTAGGATCCTCCCATCATGGGTACAACAACTTCCAGCAATAAGACATTAAATGCAGAAGCAATCCGCATTCAATTTCACAAGAATAAAAGAATGCACGAGCACTCGATTTCCTCCAAAACATTCAGTCATCAGGTTGACTTAGTCTATAACAACAACTACAATTGATTGGAAGTAGTGGAGTCATAATGAAACTTGAAAATAGTTACTTGACTTAATGAAACCACTTCAATGTTGAGTCTTCTTTACCTACTGACTTTATCTTTCCCTGCAAAAGATTAGTGTACCAAAACCCACAACACAAACCAAGATAAATATCCATAATTAGATTTCCTATTTTAGTCCATCCTCATCACACAACTACAGGAACACTACCCATTAATGCAAAGAGGAAAGAAATACTAAATTTCATCATAATATCTACTTAATCTATACATATATTCAGCACATATCTTGAATCTTAAAAGTACCAAATACACACATAGTCATATCATATGAACATAAAAGGTCTGAAGCTATTTATGAAACCGATGAAAATACTTAAAGTTTCAACCAGAAAATCATAAATAGAAAAGCTATAAATTGGGCTCATCAAGGACATAGGTCTTTTGAGTGTACAAATGCAAGTAAGAGGGTTGGTAATAGTTGGAATGCTTTAGTGCAAGAAGAGTCACCAAATGAACCTGAGAAGGAAAATAACTTTATGGTAAGAAGAGCACTATGGAATGAAAGTAAAAATGAAGATCCGGTAAGGAAAATTTTGTTCAAGACTAGATGTAGAGTTTCTGACAAAGTGTGGAAGGTAATTATTGACAGTGGTAGCTTGAAGAATCTAGCATCTGATGAAATGGTCACAAAGTTATAGTTGAAAAGGTTAGAACATCCGAAGCCCTATGAGATTTCATGGATGAAGGATGAGCATACTGATGTAGGAGCATCTCAGGTCCTTGGCAATCCTGTGTCACCAAAAACATTTTAGAGTTTTTTTTTGTTGCTTAGTTTCTTCTTTGACCGAGTTGGTCGGTAGTTGGTCAATTTTGTTTGGTCACTAAGTGCAGTAGGTTCTCTCCTGGGTGGTCAGTTGTTTCACTAGCACTCGATGTTGCTTGTCTGTTGCTCGGTCATCCTTCCTTATCGAGTAGTTTTTTTTTGTTTTTGTTGAGGATAACTTATGTGTTTATGTTGGGTCATGGATTTAATGCTGGAATCAATCATTGGGAAGCATGTGGTCCCAGATCTGACCATTTCTTCCTTTGATTTTGGATCTGAAGGCTGACTCAGCTCAGTAGACTCTTGTATAAAAGTAGTTGTTTGGTTTAGTTTTAGAGAGAGATTAAGGGATAGAAGAAAGTAGACATTAAAATTGAGATTTTGATAGATCCTCACATGTTTGGGGACTTCTTATTTGATTGTATTATCAGGCCATAACTGGGAAGTCCTTACAACCTGACATGTATGATTCTATTTGATGAAAATTAATGAAAGAATCTAGCATTCTCTCTCTCATTGTGTTGTTTTCTTCGATATGTTGTGAGTAGGCTAGATCATTAGGGTGTGCCATTTTTTGGCACCTTTTAACCTCTGCCTTGCGTCAGGTGGTATCAGAGTGAGATTAGATCTTGATCTAGGTCTACAGATCTAGGTTTGTAGGTTCCTCTTGAAGCCCTAGTTGAATTGTTGTGGGGTAGCAGATTACAATCTGACCTACAATTGCAGAGGGTTGTCAAGATGGTTCATGCAAGGCAAGATGTGGATCTAGGGTTAGCCAACATGTTAAGACAAATTGCTGCTAGATTGGAAGCTAGTGAGATAGCCCAGAGAAGAGGCAGACATCTTGAAGATGTTAGTGATGATGAAGTTGAGGAAGAATAGGTGAATGCAGAACCTACACCTGTGATGGATCAAGGTGAAGAAATATTTTTGAAGGCTTTGACAAGTCTAAAGTCTACACCACATTTCAATCCTCCTGAGTATAGTGGAAAGCTAGATTCTGATGAATTGGTGGACTGGATCATCAAGATGGAAAAGTATTTTGAGTATGAAAACATTCATGAAGACAATAAAGTGAAGATCGCAAGCACAAAATTAAAAAGTCATGCATCCTTATGGTGGGAACATCTACAGCTAGATATGAAAAGGAAAGGAAAAGACAAAATCAAGGTATGGAGTAAAATGGTCAATAAGTTGAAAGGAAAGTTCTTACCTTTTCATTATCATATTAACCTAGTTAGGTGAATGCAAAGTTTGAAGCAGAAAGAAAGCTCAGTAAAAGAATATACTGAGGAATTCTATAGATTATATATCAGATTTGGGCATGATGAAGATGATGTGGAAAGAATTGTTATATACCTAAATGGTTTGAGAGTTTCCATCCAAGAAGAGATTAGCATGGTCAAACTGGACAACATTGAAGAGGCTTATCAAATTTTTTTGAAAGCCAAGGATAAATTGAACAAGAGACATGAACAAAGGCAAAGAGGTCAAGGTGGTAGATTCCCTAGAGGAAGAGGTAGATCCTATGGTGAAAATGGAAGATCTAAACCTGAAAAGATAAATCTAGATAAAGGAAAGACTGAGTGGAAAGGTGAAAGTTCATCTAGAGGGAGAAGTAGTAACTATCGAGGTGGTCATAAAAGAGGAAGTTTCTGAGAAACTTGTCACAATTATGGAGAAGAAGGACATAGATCATTTGAATGTACACAAGCAAGTAAGAAGGTTGGTAATAGTCAAAATGCTTTGGTGAAAGAAGAATCACCGAATGAACCTGAGAAAGAAAATAACTTTATGGTAAGGAGAACAATGTGGAATGAAAGTAAAAAAGAAGATCTAGTAAGGAAAAGTTTGTTCAAGACCAGATGTAGAGTTTTTGAGAAATTTGGGAAGGTAATCATTAACAGTGGTAGCTCAGAGAATCTGGCATTTTGAGGAGATGGTCAAAAAATTGCAATTGAAGAGGTTGGAACATCCAAAGACCTATCAGATTTCATGGATCAAAGATGAGCACACACTCTTGGTAAGTAAACAATGCTATGTGAATTTGAAAATTAGAAAGTACTATTATAAGGTGTTATGTGATATCATGTCTATGGATTGTTGTCATATTTTGTTGGGTAGACCTTGGCAATATGATAGACATGCTATATATGATGGAAGATTGCATAAGTATACTATTGTGGTTGATGGAAAGAAACAAATCTTGTTTCCTTTGATGGAAGAACCTGTTAGTAATATTTGCACATTTGTGAAATTTTTCTTGATGGAAGCAATAAATTTTGTTAAAGATTTGAAGAAGAATGATGTATGTTTTGTTGTGATTCCTAACAAACAGAGTAAGAAAACCGAGGATAGTGTTCCTGAGGAGATTGATAAGTTTCTCACCGAGTACAGTGATATCATTTCTAATAATGTACCTGATGGTTTGCCATTGAAAATAAGCATTGATCATTGCATGGATCTTATTCTTGGAGCTAGTTTACTAAATAAGGAACCTCATTGGTTAACACCTACCGAGAATCAAGAATTGAACTGAAAGATTCAAGAATTATTGGAGAAAGGTTTGATTAGATAAGGTTTGAGTCCTTGTGCAATACCTTCTATATTGGCACCTAAGAAGATTGGAGAATGGAGAATGTGTACTGATTCTAGAGAAATCAACAAGATAATAGTGAAATATAGGTTTCCTATACCGAGAATGGATGATATAATGGATAGTTTGACTGGAGCAAAGTATTTTACCAAAATTGATTTGAAAAGTGGATATCATCAGATCATAATCAGAGAAGGTGATGAATGGAAGACTACTTTCAAGAAAAAAGAAGGTTTTTATGAATGGTTGGTTATGCCTTTTGGTTTAACTAATGCACCGAATACATTTATGAGGTTGATGAATGAAGTTCTGAAGAAATTCTTGGGTAAGTTTTTGATTGTATATCTTGATGATATTCTAATATTTAGTAAGACCAAAGAAGAGCATTTGTTGCATATTAGACAAGTTTTTCAAAGATTCAAAGAGGAAAAGTTGCTGATAAATCTGAAAAAGTGTTCATTCATGAAGGAAGAGATTGTGTATTTGAGATTTGTAATTTCAGGTGATGGTTTGAAGATGGATCTTGAAAAGGTTGAAGCTATTTTGAATTGGCCTACACCTAAAAATGCTAGTGAGGTAAGATCATTTCATGGATTGGAAAGTTTCTACTGAAAGTTCATTAGAAATTTCAATGCAATTTGTAATGCTATGACTAAGACTATGAGAGGAGACAAAAGAATATTAAAGTGGACACATGTAGCTGACAAAAGTTTTGAGACTCTGAAGTAGAAGGTTGTTGAATTACCTATTTTGGCATTGCCTGATTTCAATAAGGTATTTCAAGTGGAATGTGATGCAAGTGGTAGTGCAATTGGAGCTATGTTGAGTCAAGAAGATAAGCCTATTGCTTTCTTGTAATGCCTCACTAGAGAACACATGCAGTCAAATTCAAAAAATGGAGGAGAGAGAGAAAAGCATAGAGTAGAAATCTAGACATGCACGCAACCAGGCACGATGAAGACACTTCTATTTCAAAATGCATAAAAACATAAACATAAGAAGATTTAGATCCTACCTCAAACACCCAAGAAAAATTTTGAACGAAGACCAAATCTGAAGCCAAAAATCCAAAAACCTAAAAGCCTTCCAAAATTGAATTGTCTCCCCAGAATCTGTCTGCCCAATTTTCCTCCAAACTTGTCTCCATCTAAAATGAATGAAAATTCTACCTAATAGGGATTCAATTGCCCATTTCATGCAACCCTAAAGATTGATGAACTACAACTGATTTAGAACCTGAATGGAGAATTTTTAATTCAAGATTACTAAGGAGTTGTTAATTAGATATGCAAGATGATTAAATCAATATTATGTTGTCATTGATGTCAACTAGCTTGACAATACTTATATTGTAAGTTACTATACTGACACATCTGAAGAAAGGAGAAAGAGATGAAGAACATAAATATCTACATGAGGAAGATGTATATATCAAATGAGGATAAGGAATACACTGAGTAACTTGTTGATGAGTCTATGACTTGATGAAATTGAATTTATTATGTTGCATTAATCTATGATGAAGAATAGAGCTGAAAGACACAAAGCAACATTGTCAGTAAATAAACCATTTCAGTATACACCAGCGGAATGTAGTGTATACCAAGCATAGTGTTAACCAAGCTTGTGTTCACTGACACATTTCTTTGTTAACCGAGCAAAATAGAAAGGAATTAAATGATTAGTTTAGCCAATAAAGTGATGAGATGTAAAGTGTATGAAATCATGGTAATAGATAAGGTTTGTTATAAAGATTGATGGCCAACATAAATCAATAAGGATCTAATGGAGAAGATTGAAATGTGTTACTGACACATCAGCTGAGGAAGCTTAAAGAGGAAAAATCTATGAATATGATTAAGTGGCAAAATCTAATGGAGGAAAACAAAATGATTTACTCTAGTTCTATATAAGAGACATTGGTTTCATTGTTGAAACATTGTCGGAAGAAGAAGATACTACAGAATCATCACGTGAACAAGTTTTCATGAATTCTGATCATACTGGTTAAAGAGAATCAAGCTGTAGAACAATTACTGAGACATAAAGAGTAATTACCGACAGATAGTAAGTTGATATAATATTGAATCTGAAGTGGTATATTGATCAGAAAGATTTGAATGAGCTGAACATTGATCTGTAAACTAAAATTGAAGTTGTTTCAAGGTAGATCATCTACTACTACATATTTAACCATTGTACATAGTCAAATCTCTTAACCCAGTGGACTATGAAATTCTTTTGATGTTTCAGTCATAGAGTGAACATTTTTATCCTATCAACCCCAAAGTGACTACTGGTTGGACGATAACTTCTGGTCTAAAATACTCTAACAAGGTCACACCTAATAGTGTGTTTTTAACCTTTAATAGGGTTGGGTCTTCACCGACCTCACTTCAAAAGAGTGAACAATTTTGGGTTGCCGGTCCCAGGTAGTTGTTCCCTTCACAGGGATTCCACGTTAAATCTCTTGTGTTATGTGTTGATTGTGATATTTTTTTGTTATCATACTTTTCATATTACATGTTAGATTTGATCAATAACTATTATAAAGTTTAGATTGACAATCGGTAAAACACAAATAGTGAAAGTATTTTATGTTTACTAAGTAGCAAAAGTTGAAGAATTTGTTTTGGATTATACTTATTGTTTTGGGACATTGGATAACTGATTCACCCCACTCTCAGTTATTCTAACAATTGGTATCAAAGCTTTGGTTTCTTAGAATAGAGTTTTAAGGACTTCAGAAAAAAGGTCTCAAGATGTATAAGAGGGAAGTGCCAAAGCTGAACAAAGATAACTTCACAGTATGGCAAAGCTGGATGAAGTTGCACATATCTGGAATTGGGAATTTTGTACTAGAACTGATGGAGAATGGCTACATTGAATCGACCACTGGTCCCTTAACTCTAGATCAACTGAAGGACGTGCATAAACCCAATATTACTATGATGGAACTTGCTACTACCTGTACTGATGCTGAATTTGAAGACATCAAGGGTTATGATACTGCTAAGAAGAAATGGGATAAACTGACTCTAATATATAGTGGAGATGCAAATTTTAAGAGAGCCAGAGCAGAAAGCCTAAGAGGTTGATTTGATGATATGAAGATGAAAGAAGGTGAGGACATTATGCAATACAAAAATAGACTAAAAGAGGTATTACATGCTATTAGAGCATCTAGTGGAGTTATTGATGATGAAACAGTGATAAGAAAGATTCTCAGAACTTTTCTACTAGTTTATGTGATCAGGATCTCTAAAATTCATGAAACAAGAGCTACATCGAACCTTACTCTTGAAACACTGATCAGTAAGCTTACAACCTTTGAATTAAATAACTTTGACAATAGTGTTGTACCTTCTATTTAATCCACTTTCATGTCCTCTTTGAAGATTGGTAAGTCTAGTTGTAGGAATGATAAGAATAATGATAGTGATAGTAATACCAATGATGAACTTGATGAGCTTGAAGCTCTTATGGCTAGAAGATTGCCCAAAGGTAAGGGAAGGTATAGAGGCAAGCTACCCTTATCATGTTTTAATTGTAAAGAAGTTGACCACATCGCTACTAGATGTCTGAATAAGAAAGATGATGATAGATCCAAAGACCGATCCGAAGGAAGCTATGGGAGAAGAGTCAACAGAGTCTACCACCACAAAAATAGAGATAACCAAGATAGCTATGAAAAAGGTAAAAAGGTATGTTACATAGCCAAAGAATTTGAATCTGAATCTGACACTGATGATGATGTAGAAGTAGTATTTGTTGCTATGAAAGATGATTCAGAGGAAAAAGAGAAACATAAAGAAATAACACTAATCTCTAAAGTAAGTAGAAATGATACATGGATCATAGACAATAGCTGTACACATCATATGACTGATGATATTGAGAAATTTGATCTACTTGATGAATATGATGGAGGATCTGTTAGAATGGGAAATGATGCACCTTGTATGGTGAGAGGTAAATGTTCACTGATGATTAATGATAGAATAAAATGTGAAAATGCATATTGGGTAGATGGACTAAACTATAATTTTTTAAGTGTGGCACAACTAAATAACTTAGGCCACCGACTTTCTTTTGAGAGTAGAAAGGTAAGAATCTATGATAATGGAGGAAGACTTGTCAGAATTGGTACACAATCTAGAGGTAATCTATTTTATCTTGATATTGATTAGTCTTCTTGTTTATTAATGAAGGATGAAGATGCATGGTTGTGGCATAAGAGGTTATGTCATGTGAATTTTGATAACATGATCAAGATTAGTAAGAAGAAAAGAGTTAGAGGGTTGTCTAACTTGTCAAAACCGGATCATGCTATGTGCCATGAATGTCAGAAAGGTAACATGACTAAGTCTAGTTTTAAGAGCAAAGACTACTCAACAAAGAAAATACTTGAGTTGGTTCATACCGACCTATGTGGTCCTATGAGAACTTAGAGTTATTATGGTGATAGATACTTTATTCTTTTTGTTGATGACTATACTAGATTGATGACTTTTATGTTCTTGAAAGAGAAATCTAAAGCATTTAAGATGTTTAAGTGGTATAAGGAAAAGGTAGAAAAAGAAACTAGAAAAGAATTAAAATGCTTAAGATCTGATAGAGGAGGTGAATTTATCTCTGATGAATTTACTAACTTTTGTAATGAGCATGGTATTAAGAGACAAGTCTGTTGGCATTAAGTATGATTGTCATTAGTGACAACACTTATTCAGACTCTGTGTGCTTACTGAGCTCATCTAGCAAAATAGTGCTTACTGAGCAGACTGAGCTTCATAGTGCTTACTGAGTTATCATTACCAAGTGATGAGATGAGAAGTGTTTACTGAGTGCTAGCATAGTAAATAGGGAATTCAATTTCTATCAAGTGACACTATATCTACCGAGTCTCCAGTATATACCAAGTTTGAAACTACAACCGAGTGGTTAGTATGGACCGAGTCTCTACTCCTACCAAGAGCATGATGATGCTAAGTATTGCAGTGGATGCTGAGTATCAGAAAGTCACTGAGTTAGTTTGCAGGAACTTTGTAACTATATTTGGGCCGACTCAATAATATTTGTGTTAGCTTGTTTGAGAGCTGACTTTGTAATTATTTTGTAATTGTTTTGGATTGATATATAAATAATGTTTTGTATCATATCCAAGGTGTGAATAAGTGAGAAGTGTGAAAAAAAGAGAAGAAAGACAGAGATAGGTGAATCACAAAGGGCTATAGCAGTATAAGGAGTAGTAGAGACATATCTATCATAGAAGGTGATCAGTACATCAAAGAATCTCAATCAACAAGTACAGTTGCAAGTAAGAGATCTATTGTTTCATCCTAATTGGTGAATCAGCTTGAAATCCTTTAACAGGGTAGACTTAATAGTCTTTTGTAAAATCTCTTAACCGTGTGCATACTTCATTGTATGTTTGTAAATCCTCTATCAAGGTGGACCTAGCAGTCCTAATTGCTCCTAACAGGGTAGATCATCATAAGTGATCATTGTAAGCCCTAACCGATAAACTTTATACTACAGTATTGAAGTTTTGTGGGTATCATCCCCACCCCAATTTTACTTTCTATTTGGAAGGTTTTTGGGTCACCAAATCTCTATGTTCAAAGTGTTATGAATGTTTTATTCTTTCTGTTACTCATGCATGTAGTTAGCTTATTGATCTAAATGTTATTTGGAATATGGTTAAGATCTGAAATTGATATAAAAGTTTTGAAGTTATTGATTCACCCCTCCCCTCTCAGTAACTTTGCTAGTCTTGAATATTTCCAACAATTGGTATCAGAGCTTTGTGGTTCTTAAGATAAAGTTTGACAGCTTGAGCAAAGATTCAGGACAATGGAGATATTCAAACTTAACAAAGTAATTGAAAATGAAAAGCTAGATCTGGAAATGGCCATAGCTCAACTCAAGGAAGCAAAAGAGCATCTTTCCCAATCCCTAAAAAGAAGGAAGGAACTTGCAAACCAGATGAATGACCATCAGTATGTTGAAGAAAAGATTGAATATTTTTTCCCTTCAAGAAGCTCAAATGAAGTAAACAAGGCAATCAAAAAACTTCTAGAAAAGAATGGATCTCTGCAAGAAGAAGTAAGAAAATTGAAAAGAGAACAGGAAATTCAATCAACAAGATTTTGTGAAATCTTGGAACAAAGAAATGAGATGAAAGATGAAATAGATGGAAAGAACAATGAAATCCAGAATCAAACTCTTCAGCTAGAAAACCTTATTGATCAAGTCTCCAATGCAAATGAAGAAATCTTGACTCTGAGATCAGAAAATAAAAATATAACAGAGGAGCTAAGATCTGAAAAGCAAATCAATTTAAGATTGGTGAATGACCTAGACACTGAAAGGCAAATCAATGAGAGAATGATGAAATCTCAAGAAGATATGAATCAGCTATATGAACAAAACCTTCATAAGCAAAAAGGAAAAGCAGGACTTGGATAAAAAGAGGAAGGTGAATCCTCCAAACAAGGTACTTAAAAGAATCAGAAACCTACTTGTAATCACTGTGGAAAAATTGGTCATACTTCAAACAAATGTTGGAGCAATGGAAACCAAAATTCAATAGAAAATGCTACAATTGCAATCAACATGGTCATAAAGAAAATGAATGCAAGGAGAAACCAAGATTTAAAGGCAAATGTCACAAATGTAACAAACAAGGTCACAATGCATCAAACTGCAGATCTAAAACACCTAATCCAGCAGAACAAATTGTGAAAGCAATATTTGGTTGGGATTACAACACTTGGTGTAGGTGTCATTATTGTGGAGAATATGGACACATTGGCATGAATTATGTAAGGCATCACTTGAGAAAAAGGGATACTACCATAAGATGTTATACATGCACTAAACTTGGTCATATAGCTAAAAACTGCATGAATACAGGTAGAGTTGTAGACAAAAATAAAGCAAAAGCAAATAGCACCAGGAAGTAGATGAGAAAATAGTGGATTCCTAAACCTGCCAAGCAAACTAGTCCAAGTAATGAAGTCACTCATGAAGTGGGTGGCTCTATCAATTCTAACTAAGTCTCCAAGAAAGCACTGGAACTGTATCTTCATAGACATATTCCAAAACAGTTCTAGAATTGAAAGGAAGAAATATCCAAATCAGTATGCAAGATACAGTAGGATCACAGGAAGGTCGGTATCAGTTACTATTGAGCAAGGTCAGGAGTAACCTAATTTCATATGGTTACCGAGTAAGGTCAGAGCAGTAAGAATTTGTATGTTCACCAAGTTGTAGAATCTTCATTGAGCAATTAATGCATAGTGGATGACAGTCTGTCTAGTTCAATGCCCTAATTCCTATGGAGCACTAATGACAAAATTTTAACAAAAAGCATGAAATTGAGTTCATTCTTCACCGTGAATATCAGCATATTGAGCAAAAAAATTTCCTAGTGCGATCAAGCGATTTGAAGCAAAATTTGCAGCAGAAATTTTTTAAAGAATTTTCTACCGAGCTACCATGGCATCATCCAGCACTAAAGTGAAGAAAGGTTCAGAAATGTTAGTTCAAGGAGAATGGAAGGCACCAGATTTCAAACTCATGCCCGTGATTGCAGAAACCCTAGACCTGAGTGGAGCTCAATCTCAGATCCCTCCCAAGGTACTTCTTGGAAATGACATTCATAGACATTTTAAAGGTACAATTCAAGAGCTTGGAACCCTAGAGATAGATGTTGCCCGAAATGAACTGTGTGTTGATGGTGTTCTCAAACCGGAACATAAACATTTGGAAGATAAGGGTTTGACACATATCACCCACTTGCCTCAGAGTTTCCAGATAAAATGGATTAGATATATCCTAAGCCGAGTGCATGAAGGTAAAATTTGGCTTGAGCAACTAGTGGAAATAATAGAGAAGATGATTTACTGAATCACTGGTCTTCCCATGCTTGCCAAGGAAAAATCTACAAAACCCCTAGGTCAGGTAGAGCTGGAAAAGAAAACCCTAGCTAAATGGGATGGTAGAGGTATTAGAATAAACAATATTACTAATGTAGAACTAAAATTTGGCACATATGTCATAGCTCACAAGATATATAGTTCAAGTCGATAGAATAGTGTTCTGTGTGAAGCAGTTGACCTAGCTTATAAAATTGTGAAGAACAACTTGTCATTTGATCTAGCAGATTTTTTGTTGAAGTAGTTCAACAAGAATATGAAGAGCATTCAAACCTCAAAGAACAATCCATGTAAGTTTGGCTCACTGTTGGTTTGTTTATTTTTCTATGCTCAAAAGTTTTTCCCATCAAAAGGGACGGTAAAATGGAGAAAGGATGTGCCTGTTCTTTATCAAATAAATGAGTACATTGCAAAAATGGGTGAGAATTTTGTAAACATAATGGATAACTATTTTGAATCTTTTAAAGAAAAGATGAATAACAAATTCTGAATTCCATAAAATTTGGTGGAAGATTATAAAGATGATATTTGTTTCATGGTTGATTGTGATAGAGTATACATTCAGGCAGTAAGGCCTAGGATTGTATGGGTGAAACCTCTTCCTTATGAGGTAAACATTAATGAGACAAAGGATATAATTGAAGCCCTAGTAAATCAACCTATTGATCCAAAGGCTCCATACTTTGGAACATATGATGAAGCAAAGATAAGAATAGAACTAAGCATAAAGCTTCCAAAGGCAGTTAACAAAGGCAGAAAGAGGATGGCCAAGATGCAATCTAGTACACCTCTAATGTTAACTAAGGGAAAAGGAGAGGACATTGAAGAAGAAGAAGAAAAGAATGAGAGTGAAGAAGAACAAGAACCTGTGAAGAAGAAAGGGAAGGTGACCATCACTAAGGAACCAAAACAATCTACTATAGTCTTCACAAGAAGAATAAGGGGCAAGGCAGGTAAAGTCGGTGATGATATAGTACTCAAAAGGCCTCCTCCCTCATTAGAAGAAAAGATTAAGGATTTGAGAGAAGGATCTGGAATTTTAAATTTCAAATCTCTCAAATATGAAATTAGATCAGAGGCAAAGCAATAGGAAATTGAAGATGTTATTATTGAGAAAATGGGAAAATGGAAGTACTCACCTGATGATATGGCTTCTCAAATTCTAGGTGTTCTATTGGATAAAGTTAAGATGAGATGGTCCAATGTAAGGCAAACTATCAAGGACATATATGCTCAAACCTTAAGACAATTGATGCCAAGTTTGAAAAATGTTGAATTCAATAAGGCATTGATAGAAAATGAGCACAAGATGACACTAAAATTCAACACTTGTCTGATTCAAATAAAAAATGTAGAATCAGTTGTAAAGAGTGACACTACTACATGGAAAAAAATCTATCATCTTCACCAACCAAGTGTTGAAACTGTGATAATAAAAGATATTGAAGATGATAGTGATGAAGATAAAGAAGAAGATGCTGCCATAGAAATAGTTCAGCTAGATAGTATTGAAGTTGAAGAAGTAGCAAAGGAAGAAGCTACTGAGGAAGCTAAGTAGAATGTTGAGGAAGATGATCCAGTTCGGATAGCTGTAGAAGTAATTGCCTCACTTCCTCACTCTCTAGCGAAAATTGCTACATCTAACTCGGAGATAGCTTTAGCAAGTGTGATTGTGACAACACCTACAGATGCATCAAATGTCCAATCATCACTAGCACAACTCAATGTATCAATGACAGAAGTGGCTACCACTTCATCCACCAAGCTTCAGCCTCCTTCTTCCACCGAGTTGTAGTCTCTAACATCATCTTCAATACGTTCTTCAATTTTGAGTTTTTCAGCAGCAAGTACTTTAGTTTTGGATACCTCAGTAAGTACTTCAGATTCTATAATTATAAATACTTCAATTTTGGGTTTATCAAGTATTCCAGTTAGCATTCCATCAGTTGGAAGTTTATCATTTTTCACTACAAGTCCTACTATGTCTACAATAATTTCTACTACAAAGGCATTAAGTACAATGACAGTTGAACCTAAGGCTCAACCGAGTACAAGATTTTTGAGTAGGAGTAAAGACATAGAAGAAGATATAGATTTGGATGAGTAGATAGAAATTCCACAATTAGATTTTGCAAATCTTTCAGCAAACCAAATGCAAATGGTTGGTGAACTCCTCCAGAAGAAAGCAAAGTAGAAGAAACTAAAAGAGGAAAGAGATAAGGAATATAAGATCATTGAGGATGCCAAGAATATTTTGACAAAAGCAATAGGTGTTGAAGTTGATTCCTCTCAACACATTTTGTTACGATTGGCAGAGGCAGTAAAAAAGTTCAATGAGGACTCTTCTAGTCAAGAAAAGTTGCTTGAGAAGGCTGAGAAGAAGTTTTATAATAAAGTGCTTGAGTGTATTGCTTAGTGAATAGCTATCAATCAGGCAGGGTTATCTTCAATTTTAACTAACATTGAGTCCTCCTATTCCAAGGTAACATCATTTTTTGTCAAAGTATGTAATGTTGCCAAGTTCTCAAAGGAGATTAAGGAAAAAATAAATAAGATTAATGAGGATCTGAAGGTCAATGCACAGAAGTTGCAACTTGAACCTAGTTCAAGCTCTGCACATCATATGACAGTCAGATTCCTATTTGATAAGTAGTCAGAGTTATTAAGAGAAGATGCAAGGATCAGGTCAACATTGTTAGATATTCAAAATATGATCCTTCCCATCATGGATACAATGCAGAAGCACATTGCTCACTCAAAAACATTGATCCATGACAACCAGTTTTCAATTGCAGATCACATGATTAAACTCTCTGCAGAAGTCCAAGTTGCACTCCATACATGTAAGATTCTACAAGAGAATTGGGATAGAACTCTGGCACTGATTGGCAAGGTACATTATGATTTTCTCTCACATTTTGGTATCTCTATGTAAAATATTTGTATATACACCTTTGGCATTATTGTCAAAAAGGGGGAGAAAGTATATAAGATAGGGGGAGATATATGGAAAGATATGAGAGATATGAAAAGGGGGGAAAATATATGAGAGAAATAGGAAATATGAGTATGAGGTGAAATAAGATATTTGTATATATGTATATTGTATGGGGGAGTCATGAAATGTATATACAATAGATTGACAAAGACAAATTTTGAAAAATCAAAAATAGATTCAGCATGATTTTTGTATATAACTTTTGGGCAATAAGTGTTTTTGTCACTAATACCAAAGGGGGAGATTGTTGGCATTACGTATGATTGTCATTAGTGATAACACTTATTCAAACTCTATGTGCTTACTGAGCTCATCTAGCAAAATAGTGCTTACCGAGAAGACCAAGCTTCGCAGTGCTTACTGAGTTATCATTACCGAGTGATGAGATGAGCAGTGTTTACCAAGTGCTAGCACAGTAAACAGGGAATTCAGTTTCTACCGAGTCTCTAGTATATACTAAGTTTGAAACTACAACCAAGTGGTTAGTATGGACCGAGTCTCCACTCCTACCGAGAGCATGATGATGCTAAGTATTGTAGTGGATGCCGAGTATCAGAAAGTCACCAAGTTAATTTGTAGGAACTTTGTAACTATATTTGGGCTGACTCGGTAGTATTTGTGTTAGCTTGTTTAAGAGCTGACTTTGTAATTATTTTGTAATTATTTTGGATTGATATATAAATAATGTTTTGTATCATATCCAAGGTGTGCATAAGTGAGAAGTGTGAAAAAAAGAGAAGAAAGGCAGAGATAGGTGAATTACAAAGGGCTATAGTAGTATAAGGAGCAGTAGAGACATATCTATCATAGAAGGTGATCAGTACATCAAAGAATCTCAATTAGCAAGTACAGTTGCAAGTAAGAGATCTACTATTTCATCGTAACCAGTGAATCAGCTTGAAATCCTTTAACAGGGTAGACTTAACAGTCTTTTGTAAAATTTCTTAACCGATTGCATACTTTAGTGTATATTTGTAAATCCTCTAACAAGGTGGACCTAGCAGTCCTAATTGCTCCTAACAGGGCAAATCATTAGAAGTGATCATTGTAAGCCTTAACCGGCAAACTTTATACTGCAGTATTGAAGTTTTGTGGGTATCATCCCCACCCTAGTTTTACTTTCTATTTGGAAGGTTTCTGTGTTGCTCAGTTTCTATTGAGGCCAACTTATGCATTTATGTTGGGTCATGGATTTAATGCTGGAATCAATCATTGGGAGGCATGTGGTCCTAGTTCTGATAGTTTCTTCCTTTGATTGTATAAAAGTAGTTGTTTGGTTTAGTTTTAGAGGGAGTTTGAGGGCTAGAAGAAACTAGACATTAGAATTGAGATTTTGATAGATCCTCGCATGTTTGAGGACTTCTAATTTGATTGTATTATCATGCCATAATTGGGAAAGCCTTACAGCTTGACATGTATGATTCTATTTGATGAAAATTAATGAAATAATCTGGCATTCTCTCTCTCACTATGTTTTTTTTTGCTTCCGTATGTTGTGAGTAGGCCAGATCAATAGGTTGTGCCATTGTTTGGCCCCTTTTGACCTCTACCTGGCATCACATACACTCTTAAGGGTGAACAATGTTATGTGAATTTGAAAATTGGAAAGTACTATGATAAGGTGTTTTGTGATATCATGCTTATGGATTGTTGTCATATTTTGTTGGGTAGACCTAGGAAATATGATAGACATACTATATATGATGGGAGATTGCATACGTATACTATTTTGGTTGATGGAAAGAGACAAATCTTGTAACCTTTGATTAAAGAACCTGTTAGTAATGTTTTCACATCTGTAAAAGTCTTTTTGATGGAAGGAAGAGAATTTTTTAAGGATTTAAAGAGAAATGATGTATGTTTGGCTGTGATTCCTAACAAACCAAGTAAGAAAATAGAGGATAGCATTCCTAAGGAAATTGATAAGTTACTCACCAAGTACAAAGATATCATTTCTGACAATGTACCTGATGGTTTGCCACCGAAAAGAAGCATTGATCATTTTATGGATCTAATCCCTGAAGTGAGTTTACTAAATAAGGCACCTCATCAGTTGACACCTACCGAGAATTAGGAATTGAACTGATAGATTCAAGAGTTTCTAGAAAAAGGTTTGATCAGAGATATTTTGAGTCCTTGTGTAGTACCTATTGTATTGGCACCTAAGAAGAATGGAGAATGGTGAATGTGTACTGATTCTAGAGAAATCAATAAGATAACAATGAAGTATAGATTTCCTATACCGAGAATGGATGATATAATGGATAGTTTGACTAGAGAAAAGTATTTTACCAAGACTGATTTGAAAAGTGGGTATCATCATGATGGGGAGATTGGGATAGACTAGCCTAGTCTATGCTCTTTGATCTCTTTCTTGGATCAATAGGTGTTCCCCTTACACCCTATGGTCTCTAGGACTTCCTTTGATTGTGGAATCCCCTGAACTTTCCTAATCTGACCACCAAGAACAAGCACATCAACTTCTAGACTCTCCTTTTCTTCGCTCTACTCCATTCCCTAACTTAAGCTCATAAGGGCACAACTCCTCTAAAACCTTCTCAGGTCCTAGCAAGGATGAGGATGGCTTCAAAGGTGTTTTTTTAGTCTTCCATGTGACCCCAAGGGCTTGGGCCATTCATCTTCCCTACTGATCTCTTCTTTTTCCCTCAAAATAGGGCTATAATGAATGTGCCCCAATTAGGCCTCCATTTTGAGTGTTTAGGGTTTTCACCTTCAAATCTCACCAAATCTTGGCTAACTCTCCAAAGAGACTCCTATTCAATTCCCAAGGTCTCATGGATTTTCAAGGTTTTAGGACCCCAAGTGTCTATATAATGCCCTAATCCAAACTGAGGGTGTTTAGGTGCTTTTTGGCTTCACAAGGTCACTGAATTGGTATGATAGTTTCACCACCTTGTCTAGATTAGTAGAGGCTCCTCCTTCATACCAATGAAGCTTTATTAACTATAATCCAACTCTTTCAAAGGATTCTTCTTGAAAATGATGCAGGAGCATCCTGGGTGTAAGAACAATCTTGCATCACCTAAAAATATTTTTCTTTTTTTATATTCAATAAGGGCTATTTTGTGCAGAGCTACTATTTATGGAAAGTTACTATTTTTGGTAATTTTTGTATGTGCTCAAAAAGATCTGATTTCTTTCTTGGAGGTTCATTTTGGTCATATGGGTCTACCAATAAAGTTTCATTGCCAGATCAAGTGTATATTGGAAGATATTGAAGATTTTTGGTATTGGCAGCAGGGTACAGAAACTTTGAACTCAGTTTTGAAGGCTTTAGAAGTCCCAGATGAGGTCAAAAATTTGGGTGACGAGCACTTGCATTGGTCAAGCCTATAGAGCACTTCGTGGCATTTTCAAAATGGGGTTATAATAGCCGAGCGGGTCAACAGGTGATGACTTATGGTCTTCGAAAGTTGGGCCATCTGAAATGGCAGAAAATAATTTTCTTCAAAATTTCTATTCGGGTTTCAAAGGTTATCTTGAGCCGACTATGATGTAGTAAAATGTAAAATAAAATAATTCTAAGTTGGTCGGCCTTATTGGCTAAAATTCTGGAACCTTCCCAAGCGGTGGAAAATTGCCTATATAAGGAAGGCTGTATTATTGTCTTAGGTAGTTTAGAATAGTTCTAGGTAGTAGATCTGGGTAATAATTCGAGGCTTTGTCCTACAGAATATTGTAAGGGAATACCCATGTGGCTTTGCATATTGTAATTCTAAAAGTTTGTAATTCCACATTTGTGGAGATAATAAGAAGCCAATTTTCTATTCTTGCAAATTGTTGTGGTTTCTCTGTTTCTGTTATGTGTTTGTGGTACTAAGGGGAGCACCCTTCATCAAGTGGTATCAGAGCAGGAGTTCTTGAGTGTGTAAATAGATCACTGACTGTGAGGCAGTTTGCACCAGGACCGTGGTTAGGGTTTCAACATGCATCGCAAAAATGCCTCCACGAAAAGAACATGGCGGAAGAGCTAGTGTTGTAACACCTGAGGTTAGGGAACTGCAGAGACAAGTGCGAGCATTGCAAGAAGAGATTCATAGAGGAATGAATCTTAATGTCAGAGATGAAAGCGAAGATGAAGCTGAAGAAGAATATCAAGAAGGAGAAGTCAAAATTGTGAACCAGGAGGAAGAAAGACTTTTTCGGGCCATTTCTAAGATTGGAAAAAGACCTAAGATTGAGGTTCCTACATTTTCTAAAAATCTTAACATAGAAGAATTGATCGACTAGATCAATGAATGTGAGGAATATTTTGAGTATGAAGATGTTGAGGATCCTGATAGGGTCAAATTTGTGAAGGCCAGACTGAAAGGTCATGTGAAGATATGGTGGCAAGAGATTCAGTTGGAGCGAAATAGAAGGGGAAAGGAGAAAATCATGAGATGGGATTGGATGGTGGATAAATTAAAGTGACAATTCATTCCTGTTGATTATAAGCTTGACCTACTGAAGAAAATGCAAATTTTGAAGCAAGCAGGAAGATCTGTTCAGGAGTATACAGAGGAGTTCTATTGACTTCTCATCAGAATAGGCCATGTAGAAGCTGATAAGGAGAAAGTTTCCTGATACCTTAATGGGTTAAGGCCAAGCATTCAGGAGGAGTTGAATCTAGTTTGAATGAGTAGTATTGAGGAGGCATACCAATTTTCCCTAAAAGTAGAGGAAAAGCTGAACAAGAAGTTCGAGAGCAGGCAAAATGGAAGAGGTTGCGGTGGATGATCTGGTGGATGGTCATCTGGTGGCCGAAATGAAGATCCAAAAAAGAAGGATGAGGCTAGTAGCAATCAGAATCAGTGCGAAAATAATTCCAATCACTTCCAGGATCAGAATAATAGAGATCAGAGAGGAAGAGGAAGAGGACAAGGATCTGGAAGAGGAGGCTTCCGTGGAACATGTTTTCACTATGGAGAAGAAGGTCATAGGGCATTTGAATGTCCTCAGCACCAAGGCAGAATAGACAGGAGAAATGAAGGCCAGGCCAGAGTTGCACATGTAGATGAAGATGCCAGATCATCAAATTCTAAAGATGTTGTAAGAGGAGAAATGTTGATTAACAGAAGAGTCCTATTGAGTGGTGAGAATGAACCTGAGCAAAGGAGGAGCCTATTTCGCACCAGGTGCAAGTGTGAAGGTAAATGTTGTGATGTGATTATTGATAGTGGAAGCATTGACAATTTGGTGTCAGAAGAGATGGTGACAAAGTTGAACCTCAAGATACAGAAACACCCACATCTATATCGGATTGCCTAGGTACAGGATGACCACAAGGTCATGGTCAATGAACAATGCCTCGTGAAGTTCAAAATTGGAGGATACCAAGATAAGGTATTGTGTGATATCATATCTATGGATGCATGTCATATGTTGTTGGGTAGACCATGGCAGTTTGACAGATGTGCTGTACATGATGGTCGTGCGAATACCTATTCCCTAACAAAGGATGGAGTGCGACATAAGCTAAAACCATTGAAGGAGACTCAAGAAAAGGTATGTGGTAATGCAAGAATAACTTTTGTTGATGGAAGAAATTTTCTAGATGGTATGAGGTATGAGCATGTATGTTTTGCTTTAAGTCCAAAAGCTAGTAACGAGGAAGTAGAAGATGTTCCTGTAGAAGTTGCAAATTTGTTGAATGAGTTTCAGGATATTGTATTCGATAATGTGCCTGATAGATTACCACCAGTCAGGAAGATCAGTCATCAGATGGACTTGATCCCAAGAGTGAGTTTTCCGAATAAGGCAGCACATAGAATGACACCTGTGGAAAGTGAGGAGTTGAACAGACAGGTACATGAGTTGTTACAAAAATGATTGATTCGTGAGAGTCTGAGTCCCTGTGCTATACCAGTGGTATTAGCACCAAAGAAGAATGAAGAATGGAGGATGTGTATAGATTCTAGGGCAATAAACAAGATCACAATCAATTACAAGTTTCCATTGCTACGAATGGATGATATTATAGACTGTTTGAGTGGAGTTGTATCTTTTTCAAAAATAGATCTGAAAAGTGGATATCATCAGATTCAGATCAGAGAAGGAGATGAATGAAAGACTGCCTTCAAGACAATGGAAGGACTATATGAGTGGTTAGTCATGCCTTTTGGGCTAACCAATGCACAGAGCACTTTCATGCGGCTCATGAACGAGGTTCTAAAAGAATTTCTGGTTAAGTTTGTCATTGTTTACCTAGATGATATTTTTATCTTTAGTAAGACATTGGATGAGCATATGATGCATATTCGTATGGTATTTGAGAAGTTGAGAGAAGAGAAATTGTTGATTAATTTGAAGAAGTGCAGTTTTGTGAAGAAAGAGTTAGTGTATTTGGGATTTGTAGTTTCAGCAGAAGGTCTAAAAATGGACCTAGAGAAGGTACATGCTATCCTTGAATGGCCTACTCCAAGGAGTGCTGCTGAGGTAAGATCTTTTCATGGTTTGGCTAGCTTTTATAAAAAGTTTATCAGAAATTTTAGTAGTATTTGTGGACCTTTGACTGAAACAATGAGAGGGGATAGAAAAGAGTTGAAGTGGACTAATGGGGTAGAAAAGAGTTTTCAGTTGTTGAAATGAAAAGTTATAGAATAACCTATTTTAGCACTTCCAGATTTTAATAAGGTGTTTCAAGTAGATTGTGATGCTAGTGGTACTGCAATAGGAGCTATTATGAGCCAAGAAGGTAAACCTGTTGATTATTTCAGTGAGAAGTTAAATGATGCCAAGAGGAAATATTCTGTTTATGATCAGAAATTTTATGCTATAGTTCAGGCATTAAAGAAGTGGAGATATTATCTGCTTCCTAAGGAGTTTGTTTTGTATACTGATCATCAAGCTTTGCAATATTTGATTAGTCAAAGAAAGTTGAATCAAAGGTATTTGAAATGGGTTGAATTTTTACAAAGTTATACATTTGTTTTGAAACACAGAAGTGGAAAGTCTAACAGGGTTGCAGATGCTCTTAGCAGAAGGCAACTATTGTTGACAAAAATGCAGATTGAAGTGGTTGGGTTCAAGGAACTCAAGAATTTGTATCCAAAGGATCCTGATTTTGGTGAAGCTTGGAAAGCTTGTACAGAACTTGTTACTCTAGACAGAACAAAATGGCTGGATTTCATCATCCAGGATGATATGCTATTCAGAAGGAGTCAGTTGTGCATTCCACGAAGTTCTATGAGGGAGAATCTCATCAAGGAGAAGCATAGCAAAGGATTGGCTGGATATTTTGGTCGTGATAAAACCCTTACTTTGGTTGGTGAGAATTATTATTGGCCACAATTGCAGCAAGATGTGAAGAAGTTTGTACAGAGTTGCAGAGTATGTCAGATGGCGAAATGAGTGAAGCAGAATACATGGTTGTATCAGCCATTATCTGTACCAGAGAAGCCTTGGGAGGATATCAGCATAGACTTTGTTCTTGGTTTACCGAGGACTTAGCGGGGACATGATTTAATTTTTGTGGTGGTTGACAGATTTTCAAAGATGGCACATTTCATTCCCTGCAAGAATACTAATGATGCTATTCATGTAGCAGAATTGTTTTTCACAGAAGTAGTGAGACTTCATGGTTTGCCAAAGACCATAGTTTTAGATCAGAACACTAAGTTTTTTGGATATTTCTTGCATACATTGTGGAAAAAGTTGAAGATAGATTTGAAGTTCAGTTCATCACATCATCCACAGACTAATGGACAGACAGAGGTGGTGAATAGGAGTTTGGGAAATTTGCTGAGATGTTTGGTTGGAGATAAGCCAACAGGATGGGATTTGATTTTACCACAAGTGGAATTTGCATACAATAATTCTGTCAATAGGAGCACTGGTAAATCACCATTCCAGATTGTATATGGAAGTAGTCCGAGAAATGCATCTGAATTGAGGAAGATAGATAAAAGAGAAATAAGTAGTGCTGAAGCTAAGGATTTTGCAGAACACTTGAAGAACATCCATGGGGAGGTGAGGAAGCATATTACCAAGATGAACGCATAGTATAAGGCTAAGGCAGATGAGAAAAGGAGGTATAAGAAATTTCAGGTTGGTGATGAAGTCATGGTTCATTTGTGGAAGGAGCAGTTTCCAGTTGGTACATATAAAAAGCTGAAGATGAAGAAGTTTGGACCATGTAAGATACTGAAGAAACATGATTCAGGAAACGCATATGAGGTAGAATTGCCTACTGAGCTAAATATTTCACCAGTGTTTAACATTTTAGATCTGACAGAGTATCATGAAGGAGGTGTTGAAGATGAGATCATAGTAGCACAGTGGAGTATTCTAGCAACTAGTTCAGACACTAAAGAGATTGAAGATATACTGGATAGTCATGTTGGCAGAAGCACAAGAAATAAGACATATGAAGAATATCTGGTCAAGTGGAAAGGATGACCTGTTGAAGATTCATCATGGCTAACAAGGGTGGAGGTTAACCATCTTAGTTTTCCTCTGCACACCTGAGTCGTGACAAGGTCACTTCTCAAATTACCCCGGGTGTCTGCTGCAGGAGCATCCTGGGTGTAAGAGCAATCTTGCATCACCCAAAAATATTTTTATTTTTTTATATTCAATAAGAGCTATTTTGTGCAGAGCTGCTATTTATGGAAATTTACTATTTTTGGTAATTTTTGTATGTGCTCAAAATGATCTGATTTCTTTATGGAGGTTCATTTTGGTCATATAAGTCTGCCAGTAAAGTTTCATTGCCAGATCAAGTATATATTGGAAGATATTGAAGATTTTCGGTATTGGCAGCAGGGTACAGAAACTTTGAACTTAGTTTTGAAGGCTTTAGAGGCCCCGAATGAGGTCAAAAATTTGTATGACAGGCGCTTGCACCGGTCAAGCCTGTAGAGTGCTTTGCGGTATTTCAAAAATGGGGTTATAATAGCCGAGCGGGTCAACGGGTGATGACTTATGGTCTTCAGAAGTTGGGCCATCTGAAATGGCAGAAAATAATTTTCTTCAAAATTTTTATTCAGGTTTCAAAGGTTATCTTGAGCCGACTATGATGTAGTAAAATGTAAAATAAAATAATTCTAAGTTGGTCGGCCTTATTGGCTAAAATTCTTGAACCTTCCCAGGCGGTGAAAAATTGCATATATAAGGAAGACTGTATTATTATCTTAGGCAGTTCAGAATAGTACTGGGTAGTAGATCTGGGTAATAATTCAAGGCTTTGTCCTACAGAATATTGTAAGGGAATGCCCATGTGGCTTTGCATATTGTAATTCTGAAAGTTTTTAATTCCACATTTGTGGAGATAATAAGAAGCCAATTTTCTATTTTTGCAAATTGTTGTGGCTTTTTTGTTTCTGTTATGTGTTTGTGGTATTAAGGGGAGCACCCTTCATCAAGTGGTATCAGAGCAGGAGTTCTTGAGTGTGTAAACAAATCATCGACTGTGAGGCAGTTTGCAACAAGACCATGGTTAGGGTTTCAATGCGCATCACAAAAATACCTCCACGAAGGGAACGTGGCGGAAGAGCTGGTGTTGTAACACCTGAGGTTAGGGAACTGCAGAGACAACTGTGAGCATTGTAAGAAGAGATTCGTAGAGGAATGAATCTTAATGTCAGAGATGAAAGTGAGGATGAAGCTGAAGAAGAATATCAAGAAGGAGAAGTCAAAATTGTGAATTAGGAGGAAGAAAGACTTTTTTGGGCCATTTCTAAGATTGGGAAAAGACCTAAGATTGAGGTTCCTACATTTTTTTTAAATCTTAACACAGAAGAATTGATCGACTGGATCAATGAATGTGAGGAATATTTTGAGTATGAAGATGTTGAGGATCCTGATAGGGTCAAATTTGTGAAGGCCAGACTGAAAAGTAATGCGAAGATATGGTGGCAAGAGATTCAGTTGGAACGAAATAGAAGGGGAAAGGAGAAAATCACGAGATGGGATTGGATGGTGGATAAATTGAAGTGACAGTTCATTCCTGGTGATTATGAGCTTGACCTACTAAAGAAAATGCAGAGTTTGAAGCAAGCAGGAAGATCTGTTCAAGAGTATACAGAGGAGTTCTATCGACTTCTCATCAGAACAGGCCATGCAGAAGCTTATAAGGAGAAAGTTGCCCGAGACCTTAATGGGTTAAGGCCAAGCATTCAAGAGGAGTTGAATCTAGTTTGAATGAGCAGTATTGAGGAGGCATACCAATTTTTCCTAAAAGTAGAGGAAAAGCTGAACAAGAAGTTCGAGAGCAGGCAAAATAGAAGAGGTCACGATGGACGATCTAGTGAACGGTCATATGGTGGCCAAAATGAAGATTCAAAAAAGAAGGATGAGGCCAGTAGGAGTCAGAATCAGCATGGAAATAATTCCAATCACTTCCAAAATTAGAATAATAGAGATCAGAGAGGAAGAGGAAGAGGACAAGGATCTGAAGAGGAGGCTTCTGTGGAACATGTTTTCACTGTGGAGAAGAAGGTCATAGGGCATTTGAATGTCCTCAGCGCCAAGGTAGAACAGACAGGAGAAATGAAGGCCAGGCTAGAGTTGCACATGTAGATGAAGATGCTAGATCATCAAATTTTGAATATGCTGAAAAAGGAGAAACGTTGATTAATAGAAGAGTCCTATTGAGTGGTGAGAATGAACCTGAGCAAAGGAGGAGCCTATTTCGCACCAGGTGCATGTGTGAAGGTAAATGTTGTGATGTGATTATTGATAGTGGAAGCACTGACAATTTGGTGTCAGAAGAGATGGTGACAAAGTTGAAGCTCAAGAGATAGAAACACCCACATCCATATCGGATTCCCTGGGTACAGGATGACCACAAGGTCATGGTCAATGAATAATGCCTGGTGAAGTTCAAGATTAGAAGATACCAAGATGAGGTATTGTGTGATATCATATCTATGGATGCATGTCATATGTTGTTGGGTAGACCATGGCAGTTTGACAGATGTGTTGTACATGATGGTCGTGCGAATACCTATTCCCTGACAAAGGATGGAGTGCGACATAAGCTAAAACCATTGAAGGAGACTCAAGAAAAGGTATATGGTAATGCAAGGATAACTTTTGTTGATGGAAGAAATTTCCTAGATGGTATGAGGCATGAGCATGTATATTTTTCTTTAATTCTAAAAGCTGGTAAAGAGGAAGTAGAAGATGTTCCTGTTGAAGTTGCAAATTTGTTGAATGAGTTTCAGAATATTGTATCCAATAATGTGCCTGATGGATTACCACCAGTCAGGAAGATTAGTCATTAGATGGACTTGATCCCAAGAGTGAGTTTACTGAATAAGGCAGCACACAGAATGACACCTGCGGAAAGTGAGGAGTTGAACAGACAGGTACATGAGTTGTTACAAAAATGATTGATCTGTGAGAGTCTAAGTCCCTGTGCTATACCAGCGGTATTAGCACCAAAGAAGAATGGAGAATGGAGGATGTGTACAGATTCTAAGGCAATAAACAAGATCACAATCAAGTACAGGTTTCCATTGCCACGAATGGATGATATTATGGACTATTTGAGTGGAGCTGTGTATTTTTCAAAGATAGATCTGAAAAGTGGATATCATCAGATTCCGATCAGAGAAGGAGATGAATGGAAGACTGCCTTCAAGATAAAGGAAGGACTATATGAGTGGTTAGTCATGCCTTTTGGGCTAACCAGTGCACCGAGCACTTTCATGCGGATCATGAACAAGGTTCTGAAAGAATTTCTGGGTAAGTTTGTCATTGTTTACCTAGATGATATTTTGATCTTTAGTAAGACATTGGATGAGCATATGATGCATATTCGTATGGTATTTGAGAAGTTGAGAGAAGAGAAATTGTTGATTAATTTGAAAAAATGCAGTTTTGTGAAGAAAGAGTTAGTGTATTTAAGATTTGTAGTTTCAGCAGAAGGTCTAAAAATAGACCTAGAGAAGGTACAGGCTATCTTTGAATGGCCTACTCCAAGGAGTGCTACTAAGGTAAGATCTTTTCATGGTTTGGCTAGATTTTACAAAAAGTTTATCAGAAATTTTAGTAGTATTTGTGGACCCTTGACTGAAACAATGAGAGGGGATAGAAAAGATTTTAAGTGGACTAATGGGGTAGAAAAGAGTTTTCAGTTGTTGAAATGAAAAGTTACAGAACAACCTATTTTAGCACTTCCAGATTTGAATAAGGTGTTTCAAGTAGATTGTGATGCTAGTGGTACTGCAATAGGAGCTGTTATGAGCGAAGAAGGTAAACATGTTGCTTATTTCAGTGAGAAGTTAAATGATGCCAAGAGGAAACATTTTGTTTATGATCAGGTATTTTATGCTATAGTTCAGGCATTAAAGAAGTAGAGACATTATCTGCTTCCTAAGGAGTTTTTTTTGTATACTGATCATCAAGCTTTGCAATATTTGAATAGTCAAGGAAAGTTGAATCAAAGGCATTTGAAATGGGTTGAGTTTTTGTAAAGTTATACATTTGTTTTGAAACACAGAAGTGGAAAGTCTAACAGGGTTGCAGATGCTCTTAGCAGAAGGCAACTATTGTTGATATAAATGTAGATTGAAGTGGTTGGGTTCAAGGAACTCAAAAATTTGTATCCAGAGGATCCTGATTTTGGTGAAGCTCGGAAAGCTTGTATATAACCTGTTACTCTAGACAGGACAAAATGGCTAAATTTCATCATCCAGGATGATATGCTATTCAGAGGGAGTCAGTTGTGCATTCTACGAAGTTCTATGAGGGAGAATCTCATCAAGGCGAAGCATAGCAGAGGATTGGCTGGACATTTTAGTCATGATAAAACCCTTGCTTTGGTTGGTGAGAATTATTATTGGCCACAATTGCAGCAAGATGTGAAGAAGTTTGTACAGAGTCGCAGAGTATGTCAGATGGCGAAAGGAGTGAAGCAGAATACAGAATTGTATCAGCCATTATCTGTACCAGAGAAGCTTTGGGAGGATATCAGCATGGACTTTGTTCTTAGTTTACAGAGGACTCAGCGGGGACATGATTCAATTTTTGTGGTGGTTGATAGATTTTAAAAGATGGCACATTTCATTCCCTGCAAGAAGACTAATGATGCTGTTCATGTAGCAGAATTATTTTTTAGAGAAGTAGTGAGACTTCATGGTTTGCCAAAGATCATAGTTTCAGATCGGGACACTAATTTTGTTGGATATTTCTGGCGTACATTGTGGAAGAAGTTGAAGATAGATTTGAAGTTCAGTTCATCACATCATCCACAGACTGATGGACAGATAGAGGTGGTGAATAGGAGTTTGGGAAATTTGCTGAGATGTTTGGTTGGAGATAAGCCAACAGGATGGGATTTGATTTTACCACAAGTGGAATTTGCATACAATAATTCTGTCAACAAGAGCACTGGTAAATCACCATTCCAGATTGTATATGGAAGTAGTCCGAGAAATGCATCTGAATTGAGGAAGATAGATAAAGGAGAAATAAGTAGTGCTGAAGCTGAAGATTTTGTAGAATACTTGAAGAACATCCATGGGGAGGTGAGGAAGCATATTACCAAGATGAACGCACAGTATAAGGCTAAGGCAGATGAGAAAAGGAGGTATAAAAAATTTTAAGTTGGTGATGAAGTCATGGTTCATTTGCGGAAGGAGCGGTTTCCAGTTGGTACATATAACAAGCTGAAGATGAAGAAGTTTGGACCATGTAAGATACTGAAGAAACATGATTCAGGAAATGCATATGAGGTAGAATTGCCTACTGAGCTAAATATTTCACCAGTGTTTAACATTTCAGATCTGACGGAGTATCATGAAGGAGGTGTTGAAGATGAGATCACAGCAGCACAGTGGAGTATTCTAGCAACTAGTTTAGACACTTAGGAGATTGAAGATATACTAGATAGTCATGTTGGTAGAAGCACAAGACGACCTGTTGAAGATTCATCATGGCTAACAAGGGTGGAGGTTAACCATCTTGGTTTTCCTCTGCACACTTGAGTCGTGACATGGTCACTTCTCAAATTACCCCGAGTGTCTGATGCAGGAGCATCCTGAGTGTAAGAGCAATCTTGCATCACCCAAAAATATTTTTGTTTTTTTATATTCAATAAGGGCTATTTTGTGCAGAGCTGCTATTTATGGAAATTTACTATTTTTGGTAATTTTCTTATGTGCTCAGAATGATCTGATTTCTTTCTTGGAGGTTCATTTTGGTCATATAAGTCTGCCAGTAAAGTTTCATTGCCAGATCAAGTGTATATTAGAAGATATTAAAGATTTTCGGTATTGGTAGCAGGGTACAGAAACTTTGAACTCAGTTTTGAAGGCTTTAAAGGCCCCAGATAAGGATGAAAATTTGGGTGACAAGCACTTGCATAGGTCAAGCCTGTAGAGCGCTTCGTGGCATTTTTGAAATGGGGTTATAATAGCCAAGTGGGTCAACGGGTGATGACTTATGGTCTTCGGAAGTTGGGCCATCTGAAATGGAAGAAAATAATTTTTTTCAAAATTTCTGTTTGGGTTTCAAAGGTTATCTTGAGCCAACTATGATGTAGTAAAATGTAAAATAAAATAATTCTAAGTTGGTCGGCCTTATTGGCTAAAATTCTGGAACCTTCCCAAGTGGTGGAAAATTGCCTATATAAGGAAAGCTGTATTATTGTCTTAGGCAGTTCAGAATAGTTCTAGGTAGTAGATCTGGGTAATAATTCGAGGCTTTGTCCTACAAAATATTGTAAGGCAATGCCCATGTGGCTTTGCATATTGTAATTCTGAAAGTTTGTCATTCCACATTTGTGGAGATAATAAGAAGCCAATTTTCTGTTCTTGCAAATTGTTGTCGTTTCTCTACTTCTGTTATGTGTTTGTGGTATTAAGGGGAGCACCCTTCATCAAGTGGTATCAGAGCAAAAGTTGTTGAGTGTGTAAATAGATCACCGACTGTGAGATAGTTTGCACCAGGACCGTGGTTAGGGTTTCAACGCGCATCACAAAAATGCCTCCACGAAAGGAACGTGGTAGAAGAGCTGGTGTTGTAACACCAGAGGTTAGGAAACTGTAGAGACAAGTGCGAGCATTGCAAGAAGAGATTCATAGATGAATGAATCTTAATGTCAGAGATGAAAGCGAGGATGAAGCTGAATAAGAATATAAAAAAGGAGAAGTCAAAATTGTGAACCAGGAGGAAGAAAGACTTTTTTGGGCCATTTCTAAGATTGGAAAAAGACCTAAAATTGAGGTTCCTACATTTTATGAAAATCTTAACCCAAAAGAATTGATCGACTAGATCAATGAATGTGAGGAATATTTTGAGTATGAAGATGTTGAGGATCCTGATAGGGTCAAATTTGCGAAGGCCAAACTGAAAGGTCATGCGAAGATATGGTGGCAAGAGATTCAGTTGGAGCGAAATAGAAGGGGAAAGGAAAAAATCACGAGATGGGATCGGATGGTGGATAAATTGAAGTGACAATTCATTCCTGTTGATTATGAGCTTGACCTACTGTAAAAAATGCAGACTTTTAAGCAAGCAGGAAGATCTATTCAGGAGTATACAGAGGAGTTCTATCGACTTCTCATCAAAACAAGCCATGTAGAAGCTGATAAGGAGAAAGTTGCCCAATACCTTAATGGGTTAAGGCCAAGCATTTAGGAAGAGTTGAATCTGGTTCGAATGAGTAGTATTGAGGAGGCATACCAATTTTCTCTAAAAGTAGAGGAAAAGCTGAACAAGAAGTTCGAGAGCAGGAAAAATGGAAGAGATCGCGGTGGATGATCTGGTGGACGGTCATATGGTGGCCGAAATGAAGATCTGAAAAAGAAGGATGAGGCTAGTAGCAGTCAGAATCAGCATGGAAATAATTCTAATCGCTTCCAGGATCAGAATAATAGAGATCAGAGAGGAAGAGGAAGAGGACAAGGATCTGGAAGAGGAGGCTTCCATGGAACATGTTTTCACTGTGGAGAAGAAGGTCATAGGGCATTTGAATGTCCTCAGCGCCAAGGTAGAACAGACAGGAGAAATGAAAGCCAGGCCAGAGTTGCACATGTAGATGAAGATGTCAGATCATCAAATTCTAAAGATGCTGAAAGAGGAGAAACGTTGATTAACAGAAGAGTCCTATTGAGTGGTGAGAATGAACCTGAGCAAAGGAGGAGCCTATTTCGCACCAGGTGCAAGTGTGAAGGTAAATGTTGTGATGTGATTATTGATAGTGGAAGCACTGACAATTTGGTGTCAGAAGAGATGGTGACAAAGTTGAAGCTCAAGAGACAAAAACACCCACATCCATATCAGATTGCCTGGGTACAGGATAACCACAAGGTCATGGTCAATGAACAATGCCTAGTGAAGTTCAAGATTGGATGATACCAAGATGAGGTATTGTGTGATATCATATCTATGGATGCATGTCATATGTTGTTGGGTAGACCATGGCAGTTTGACAGATGTGCTATACATGATGGTCGTGCGAATACCTATTCCGTGACAAAGGATGGAGTGTGACATAAGATAAAACCATTGAAGGAGACTAAAAAAAAGGTATGTGGTAATGCAAGAATAACTTTTGTTGATGGAATAAATTTCCTAGATGGTATGAGGCATGAGCATGTATGTTTTGCTTTAATTCTAAAAGCTGGTAAAGAGGAAGTAGAAGATGTTCCTGTAGAAGTTGCAAATTTGTTGAATGAGTTTCAGGATATTGTATCCAATAATGTGTCTGATGGATTACCACCAGTCAGGAAGATTAGTCATTAGATGGACTTGATCCCAAGAGTGAGTTTGCTGAATAAGGCAGCACACAGAATGACACCTGCGGAAAGTGAGGAGTTGAATAGACAGGTACATGAGTTGTTACAAAAAGGATTGATCCGTGAGAGTCTGAGTCCCTGTGCTGTACCAGTGGTATTAGAACCAAAGAAAAATGGAGAATGGAGGATGTGTATAGATTCTAGGGCAATAAACAAAATCACAATCAAGTACATGTTTCCATTGCCATGAATGGATGATATTATGGACTGTTTGAGTGGAGCTGTGTCTTTTTCAAAGATAGATCTAAAAAGTGGATATCATCAGATTCGGATCAGAGAAGGAGATGAATGGAAGACTGCCTTCAAGAAAAAGGAAGGATTATATGAGTGATTAGTCATGCCTTTTGGGCTAACCAATGCACCGAGCACTTTCATCCAGCTCATGAACGAGGTTCTGAAAGAATTTCTAGGTAAGTTTGTCATTGTTTACCTATATGATATTTTGATCTTTAGTAAGACATTGGATGAGCATATGATGCATATTCATATGGTATTTGAGAAGTTGAGAGAAGAGAAATTGTTGATTAATTTGAAGAAGTGCAGTTTTGTGAAGAAAGAGTTAGTGTATTTGGGATTTGTAGTTTTAGCAGAAGGTCTAAAAATGGACCTAGAGAAGGTACAGGCTATCCTTAAATGGCCTACTCCAAGGAGTGCTATTGAGGTAAGATGTTTTTATTGTTTGGCTAGCTTTTATAGAAAGTTTATCATAAATTTTAGCAGTATTTGTGGACCCTTGACTGAAACAATGAGAGGGGATAGAAAAGAGTTTAAGTGGACTAATGGGGCAGAAAATTTTTTTCAGTTGTTGAAATGAAAAGTTATAGAACAACTTGTTTTAGCACTTCCAGATTTCAATAAGGTGTTTCAAGTAGATTGTGATGCTAGTGGTACTACAATAGGAGCTGTTATGAGCCAAGAAGGTAAACCTATGGCTTATTTCAGTGAGAAGTTAAATGATGCCAAGAGGAAATATTTTGTTTATGATCAGAAATTTTATGCTATAGTTCAGGCATTAAAGAAATGGAGACATTATCTGCTTCCTAAGGAGTTTGTTTTGTATACTAATCATCAAGCTTTGCAATATTTGAATAGTCAAGGAAAGTTGAATCAAAGGCATTTGAAACGAGTTGAGTTTTTGCAAAGTTATACATTTATTTTGAAACACAGAAGTGGAAAGTCTAACAGGGTTGCAGATGCTCTTAGCAGAAGGCAATTATTGTTGACAGAAATGCAGATTGAAGTGGTTGGGTTCAAGGAACTCAAGAATTTGTATCCAGAGGATCCTGATTTTGGTGAAGCTTGGAAAGCTTGTACAGAACCTGTTACTCTAGACAGGACAAAATGGCTGGCTTTCATCATCTAGGATGATATGCTATTCAGAGGGAGTTAGTTGTACATTCCACGAAGTTCTATGAGGGAGAATCTCATCAAGGAGAAGCATAGCGGAGGATTGGCTGGACATTTTGGTTGTGATAAAACCCTCGCTTTGGTTGGTGAGAATTATTATTAGCCATAATTGCAGCAAGATGTGAAGAAGTTTGTTCAGAGTTGCAGAGTATGTCAGATGGTGAAAGGAGTGAAGCAGAATACAGGGTTGTATCAGCCATTATCTGTACCAGAGAAGCCTTGGGAGGATATCAGCATGGACTTTGTTCTTGGTTTACCGAGGACTCAGCGGGGACATGATTCAATTTTTGTGGTGGTTGATAGATTTTAAAAGATGGCACATTTCATTCCCTGCAAGAAGACTAATGATGTTGTTCATGTAGCAGAATTGTTTTTCAGAGAAGTAGTGAGACTTCATGGTTTGCCAAAGACCATAGTTTCAGATCGGGACACTAAGTTTGTTGGATATTTCTAGCGTACATTTTGGAAGAAGTTGAAGGTAGATTTGAAGTTCAGTTCATCACATCATCCATAGACTGATGGACAGACAGAGGTGGTGAATAGGGGTTTGGGAAATTTGCTGAGATGTTTGGTTGGAGATAAGCCAACAGGATGGGATTGTATTTTACCATAGGCGGAATTTGCATACAATAATTCTGTCAACAGGAGCACTGGTAAATCACCATTCCAGATTGTATATGGAAGTAGTCTGAGAAATGCATCTAAATTGAGGAAGATAGATAAAGGAGAAATAAGTAGTGCTGAAGCTGAGGATTTTGCAGAACACTTGAAGAACATCCATGGGGAGGTGAGGAAGCATATTACCAAGATGAACGCACAGTATAAGGCTAAGGCAGATGAGAAAAGGAGGTATAAGGAATTTCAGGTTGGTGATGAAGTCATGGTTCATTTGCGGAAGGAGCGGTTTCCAGTTGGTACATATAACAAGCTGAAGATGAAGAAGTTTGGACCATGTAAGATACTGAAGAAACATGATTCAGGAAATGCATATGACGTAGAATTGCTTACTGAGCTAAATATTTCACCAGTGTTTAACATTTCAGATCTGACAGAGTATCATGAAGGAGCTGTTGAAGATGAGATCACAGTAGAAGCACAAGAAACAAGACATATGAAGAATATCTGGTCAAGTGGAAAGGACAACCTGTTGAAGATTCATCATGGCTAACAAGGGTGGAGGTTAACCATCTTGGTTTTCCTCTACACACCTGAGTCGTGACAGGGTCACTTCTCAAATTACCTTGAGTGTCTGATGCAGGAGCATCCTGGGTGTAAGAGCAATCTTGCATCACCCAAAAATATTTTTGTTTTTTTATATTCAATAAGAGCTATTTTGTGTAGAGTTGCTATTTATGGAAAGTTACTATTTTTGGTAATTTTTGTATGTGCTTAGAATGATCTGATTTCTTTCTTGGAGGTTCATTTTGGTCATATAAGTCTGCCAGTAAAGTTTCATTGCCAGATCAAGTGTATATTGGAAGATATTAAAAATTTTTGGTATTGGCAGCAGGGTACAGAAACTTTAAACTCAGTTTTGAAGGCTTTAGAGGCCCCGGATGAGGTCAAAAATTTGGGTGATAGGCACTTGCGCTGGTCAAGCCTGTAGAGCGCATCGTGGTGTTTCTGAAATAGGGTTATAATAGCTGAGCGGGTCAACAGGTGATGACTTATGGTCTTCGGAAGTTGGGCCATCTAAAATTGCAGAAAATAATTTTCTTCAAAATTTTTATTCGGGTTTCAAAGGTTATCTTGAGCCGACTATGATGTAGTAAAATGCAAAATAAAATAATTCTAAGTTGGTCGGCCTTATTGGCTAAAATTCTGGAACCTTCCCAGGCGGTGGAAAATTGCCTATATAAGGAAGGCTGTATTATTGTCTTAGGCAATTCAGAATAGTTTTGGGTAGTAGATTTGGGTAATGATTTGAGGCTTTGTCTTACAAAATATTGTAAGGGAATGCCCATGTGGCTTTGCATATTGTAATTCTGAAAGTTTGTAATTCCACATTTGTGGAGATAATAAGAAGCCAATTTTCTGTTCTTGCAAATTGTTGTGGTTTCTCTGTTTCTGTTATGTGTTTGTGGTATTAAGGGGAGCACCCTTCATCAGAAAATCTCATCCTCACCTTCTAGAACCTCTGCAAACTTGTCCTTACCTAGCTGGGCACAGTCTAGGCTCACCTAGGGCTTGGTCTTAAAATTGCTTTCTCAAACTTCCCAGGGGCCTACTTTGTATGATACAATGTACAAGGTTTGTACTACCATATCCCATGTTTCCATGAAGTTTCCACAATGGGGATAGGAGGTACAGACCCATCTTCACAAACCATTCAAAACTGGACAGTGAACTGGTAGATTCAAACTAATTACAAGAGAACACACAAACTTTTAAAGAAACCTAAAATTTGAACTTGAAATGAAAACTTATTAAAAATAACAGATTCACAACACAATAATACTCAAAATCTATTCATTAACTTTCAATCTTCACTCCCTGTATGTAGATTGGCATACCAAACACTATAACAGTCTAGATTTTCCTTCTCACTGATGTACAAACTGACAACTAACCCTTGACTTAGGATTTTTCCAAGCATTTAATGTCTTTCCATCGAGGTATGATTCTGGTTATGGTTTTACACCACCAGGTTAGGGTTATAACTCTTTAGGAAAGAAGTTGCATAGCAACTTTGAATATGGTGTAGAGCACCTCATGAAGCCAAGGGGTCATTTCATTGACCTTGATTCAAAATTGGACAACAAGAATTTCAAAGACCTTGAAGGTCTCTATTCAAATGTAATTGAGGCCATTAGTGCCTTTATGCTATGTTTTTTTTCATGTTTCCATGATAAGGCAAAGTTCCCTACGAGGGTCACCATGTAATGAAATTGTTAGTCTTTTTTAGTCTTAGAAATGGGAGTGTGTGCGAGGAATATGGTTATGGGTGCAAGGTCATTTTTTGAAAGTGTGAGTTAGGTTTTTTAAGAGAGCATATAGTAGTAGTTATGAGATAATATAAGAGAGGAGAGAAGCTCTCAAGGATGGAGGAGAGAAGCTCTTGAGCATGGAGGAGAGAAAGGAAATATGAAAGTTTTTTTAGCTTGGTTTGGAATCTTTATATTGTTGTAGCAAAGAATTATTGTAAATAGCAAGTTTGATTTAATATAGGTTTTACTTGTTTCATTGTTGCCTTGTGGACTCTAGCTATGGAGTGAATTTTCTTTGTTTTTCCTTATTGCATGAACAGAATGAGATTACAATCTTAAAGAAGCTTGGCTCAGTTCATTTGTTGTTTAGACTGTGACAGTGAATGAACAATCATAGTCCCTTAAGCTCAAAATAAGAGTATGGGTGTTGTTGGATCTTGTATGACCACAAAATCTCATGATTGGAATGCATAAAATGTGTTAGATATGTTTGGTATTGATTTCATGTAGGTACAAAGAAAGGAGAGTATCCATATGCTCATACATTTAACATGCAAATGGGAAATGCATTAAATAACTATCTCAGAAAAAAAGACCCTCAGTTCGGAGACCATATCTCCCTAATTCACCATTGGATTTTGATGATCTTTGGGTATGTTTTGATAAACCTAATTATGCCTCTTCTCACTGAAGTGATTGAGAAGTTTTGATTTGGTTCAAAAGTTATGAACCTCTGTATATGGGTCTGTCCAGAAGACAACAAGAAGGTATATTCTTGGGTATTTATTTGCAGAGTTTTGTTTAGTGGATTGTCAATAGTCTTTGTTGTGGGTGTAGTCTCTTTGATTATGGCTTAAGGGCTCTCATTGGTGTCTAATAATGAGGGTTGAAGCATGGAACCATATTTGATAATTTCTATTGGTGTGGAGCTAAGTGGAAGGAGTCTTGAAGAAGACTAGGATCATGACCTTGGCTGGTCTTGAAAATGGAATGGGTCTTAGCTTTGATCCATGAGTGAAGAAGGGTTTGAGGGACCTAAGAATACAATAGTAAGTTGTAACCTATTTGGGGAAACCAAATATAAGTGCACCACTTTCCTCTACATCACATCATATCATAATCAGAGAAGGTGATGAATGGAAGACTTCTTTCAAGGCAAAAGAAGGTTTGTATGAGTGGTTGGTTATGCCTTTTGGTTTAACTAATGCATCAAGTAATTTTATTAGATTAATGAATGAATTTTTGAAGAAATTCTTGGGTAAGTTTGTGATTGTATATCTTGATGATATTTTGATATTCAGTAAGACCAGAGAAGAACATTTGTTGTATGTTAGACAAGTTTTACAGAGATTGAAAGAAGAAAACTTGTTGATAAATATGAAAAAGTGTTCATTCATGAAAGAGGAGATTGTATATTTGGGATTTAGGATTTCAGTTGATGGTTTGAAAATGGATCCTGAAAAGGTTGAAGCTATTTTGAATTGGCCTACACCTGAGAATGCTAGTGAGGTAATATCATTTCATGGTTTGGCAAGTTTTTACCGAAAGTTAATTAGGAATTTCAGTTCAATTTGTAATGCTATGAATGAAACTATGAGAGGAGACAAAAGAGAATTCAAGTGAACACATGGAGCTAATAAAAAATTTTAGACTCTGAAGTAGAAGGTTTTTGAATTGCCTATTTTGGCATTGCCTGATTTCAATAAGGTATTTCAAGTAGAATGTGATGCAAGTGGTAGTGCAATTGGAGCTGTGTTGAGTCAAGAAGGTAAACCTATTGCTTTCTTAAGTGAAAAGAGTTAGGATAATCGAGAGGGGGGTGAATCAGTTATCCACAGTTCGAAATACAAAATGTATAACTCAAAATAAATTTTAGCATAATTCTGCAGCTTGGTAAGCAATAATACTAAATTATCTGTACTTTTACTGATTACCAGTTAATAGTTCATATTGATTACCGACCAAATTAGATATGCAATATGTAAATTATAATAACCAAACAATCACCACATAAACACATAACACAAATATTTAATGAGGAAACCCTGTTAAGGGAAAAACCACCTAGGACCGGTAACCCAAAATATTTTCACTCTTCTAAAGTGAGCTCAGTGAAGAGCCAACCCTATTAAAGGTTACAAAACACACTATAAGGTGTGACCTTGTTAGAGGATTTAACACTAATAGTTATTGTCCAACCAACATTCACTATGGGGTTGACAGGATAACAATGTACATTCTATGAATGACATATAAGACTTTCAAGTCTACTTAGTTAAGAGATTTATTTGTTTACAATGATTAAACTGTAACAATAGGTGATTTGATGACAATACAACTTGATTTGAAAATATTCAAATCTATTATAAGTCCATACAATCCTCTGATCAATATTTCTATTTAATTCATTCAACATTCAATAACTTACTGTCCCTCAGTAAATACTCTATGACGCTCGGTAAACTCTACAATTCAGTTCTCCTTTAACCAGTCTAAGTAGGCATGCATGAATCTTTGTTCATGGAATATCTCTACAATCTCCTTCCTCCGGCATTTGTTTCACTATGAAACCCTAGTCTCTTAAATAGACAAGTAAACCATTTTCTTTTCATCCATTCGATTTGCCGCTTAATCTCCTTCATTGATTTTTATGCTTAAACCTTTCTCGATAGATGTGCTACAATTCCATCCTTTAGATCTTCTTCAAATTTTACTATTCATTGATCTTCATAACAAACTTGATCTTTCCACCTCGTAATCATACACTTTATAGCTCATCAAATTCTATTGGCTAAACTAATCATTTAGTTCCTTTGTCCATACTTGATTAACAAAAAAATGCATCGGTGAACACAAGCTCAGTATACACTACATTGGCTTGGTGTATACTAGAATGCTTCATTAACCAACCAAATTGCTTTGTAACATTTTTCTTCTATCTTCATAATAGATTAATGCAACATAATCAAGTCAACAATATGAAGTCATAGACTCATCAATAAGTTACCAAGAGTATTCATTATCCTCATCTGTCATATCCATTTTTCTCAATATAGATATCTCGGCTCTTCATCTTTCTCTTCACTCTTCTACATATGTTTAGATATTTGCAACTACCATGATAAGTACTATCAAAACTAGTTAACATCAATGACAACATAAAGACTGATTCAATTATCTTACATAATAATTCAGTGCTCGGTGATCTCTAATCACTTGTAGTTCATCAATCAAATTCTCAATCAGTTGTAGTTCATCAATCTCTCCCTTTGGCATTGATGGAAACTCAAGCAACATGAAGTATACCATATACATACCAAACATATATTCTACAACTCTGTAAGCAAATGTTGTAGCTCGGTAAGCTCTCCCTAGCTTAATATGTTTAATTACTGCATTACATGATAGCATTGTAGGTGCAAACTTTCTTCTCTAGATATGATCTTTCTAGTTCTCAGATTCCTTCTGTTCTTAGTAACAAATGTTCAACCCTCTCCCTAATATTCTCAGATTATCTCTCCCTTATATAGATGTTCTAGTAATCTCCTCAATTATCATATTGTTTATCTCTCCCTTTGACAACAATGCCAAAGAAAAATATAAATATACAGCTATGTATTAGCCATGTGACTCTCTGTTGTCTAGTGCATACAATGTATCTCTATATACCAATATGCAAATAGTTGTTCCTGAAATCTTTCACAACCTTAGACAGAATCCAAAGTGTGAATTGTGTTGCATCAACATGAATGATCTTCTGATAAGATTAGGCTGATGCAACTTCCAGATCACACTAGTGACTGGTAGACAGGGGACAGACCCCAATTCTAGTCCTCAAGTATTCAAATGTATCCTTCGGTAGAGGCTTGGTAAATATGTTAGCAAGTTGCTCTTTAGATGTAACATATTCTAATTTTACTGCTTCTCCTGTACTTGTTCTCTTAAGTAGTGATACTTGATAGATATGTGCTTTTTTTTTTAATGCATCACTGGATTCTTTGAAATGTTTATTGCACTCATGTTGTCACAATATATAATCACTAGCTCTGTGATTACCTCATTCATCCCTTCCAATACTTGCTTGATGTAAGCAATATTTGAACAGTTTGTAGCAGAAACAACATACTCTTCTTTGGCAGTAGACTGAGAAATACAAGGTTGTTTCTTAATTTTCTAGGTAACAAGTCTTTCACTAAAGAAAAATGCTCCTCTGATGGTACTCTTTCTATCATCTATATTTCCAGCCCAATCAGCATCAGTGTAGACTCTTAGTTCAAACTTTCCATCCTTTGGATACCATAATCCATAGTCCTCTATTTTCTTTAGGTATCTCAAGATTCTTTTTGTAGCAACCATGTATGACTCCTTAGGATTTATAAAAAATCTAGCAACAATCCCCACAGCATGTACAATATTTGGTCTACTATGTACTACATACATTAACTTATCAATCATAGATCAATACAATGTTTGGTTTACCTCTGTAGTCTCATCATATTTAGTCAGTTTATAGCCTATGACCATTGGTGTTCCAACTGGTTTAGTATCTTCCATGCCAAATGTTCTTAGTACTTCTTTGATATACTTTGATTGTGTGATGAATATCCCATCATTCTATTGAATAACCTACAAGCCTAGAAAGAACTTAATCTCTCCAAACATAGACATTTCAAATTCTTTTCTCATCTCATCAACAAATGATTTACATATGTGATCTTTTCCTCCAAAAATAATATCATCCATAAATATTTCAGCAATCAAAATAGTGTCATCTGATTCTCCTTTCATATACAGATTATTGTTCTCACTTGTTCTAACAAAACCAATACTTAAAAAATAAGTATGCAGCCTTTCATACTAGGCTCTCAGTGCTTGCTTTAAACCATATAAATATTTATGTAGTCTACATACCATGTCTTTCTTGTCTGAATCAACAAACCCTTCTGGTTGTTCGATGTAGACCTCTTCTTCTAGCATTCCATTCAGAAATGCAGACTTAACATCCATTTGATAAAATTTAAACTTCTTATGTGCTACATATCCAAGTAACATGCAAACTCCTATTATAGAAACAGGTGCAAAGGTCTCACCATAATCAATTCCTTCCTCCTACGCATACCCCTTGCAAACTAGTCTGGCTTTATTCCTTGTAACCTCTCCATTTTCATTTAGCTTGTTTCTCAAAATCCATTTAGTACTGATAACATTCTTATCTTTAGGTCTAGGTACTAAGGTCCATGTCTTATTTTTCTATATCTATACTATCTCTTCATTCATTACATTTATCCATTCATCATTTTCTAGTGTAACCTTAACATTCTGTGGTTCAAACTCACAAACTAAGCATGTACCTTGTCTTAAATTACTTCTTGTCATCATGCCATCTTGCTTGTCACCAATGATTTGGTTCTCGGGATGATGTCTCTTAACAAATCTTGCCAGTACCTGATCTCTTCTTTGTTGTTCATCCTGTTCAAGTTCATTTTCTTGCACAGTAGCCTCTTCCTAATCGTTGGTGTTCCTTTCCTATTCCTTAGTGTTGTTTTCCTAATGACTGGATGTCATAGTCTATGGCTTCGATAGGTACTCTAGATGTTCAATGTAGGTGAATCTACCATAATCTTTTAGTTCCTTGGTGCTCTCTTCACCATTCTTATCATCAAATTCATCAACCCTGACATTAGTACTTTCAATCATTTTATTAGTAACTTTATTTAGACACCTGTAAGCTTTTCTTTTAGTGGAATATCCAAGAAATATCCCTTCATCACCTTTAGAGTCAAACTTTCCATTTCTATCATCTTTTAGAATAAAACATTTTCTACCAAATATTCTGAAGTAACTTATAGTCAATTTGTGACCAAACCATAACTCATAGGGTGTTTTGTTTGTGTCCTTCAGTTGTACTCAGTTCAGAACATAAATAGCTATGCTAACCATTTCTCTCTAGTATGTCTAAGCCACATTATTTTCTATCATTAGTGTCCTTGAACAATCAACAATTGATCTATTCCTCCTTTTAGTAATCCCATTTTGCTAAGGTGTTCTCAGTGTAGAAACCTATCTTTTTATACCATGCTCATTACAATAGTTAGTAAATTCATCAAAAATAAATTCACCACCTCTGTCAGATCTTAAGCATTTCAGTTCTTTCCTAGTTTCTTTCTCTACTTTTGCTTTATACCATTTAAACATCTTAAATGCCTCTGATTTCTCTTTTAAAAACATCACAGTCATTAATCTAGTGTAATTATCAACAAACAAAATGAAATACCTATCTCCATAGTAGCTCTATGTTCTCATGGGACCACATAGGTCAGTGTGAACCAACTCCAAGATTCTCTTTGTTGAATAATCTTTACTCTTAAAACTAGATCCTGTCATCTTACCTTTTTTACATTGATGATACATTACATGATCCGACTTTGTTAGGCTAGGCAAACCTCTAACCTTTTTCTTTCTACTGATCTTGATCATGTTATCAAAGTTTACATGACATAACCTTTTATGCCATAACCATGCATCCTCATTTTTCATCATTAAATAGGAAGACTTTTCATTGTCAAGATAAAACAAGTTACCTTTTGTATGTGCTCCTGTTCCAACAAGTTTTCCTCCATCATCAAATATCTTTACCTTCTTGCTCTCAAAATCTACATGGTGACCTAATTTGTTAAGTTGTGCCACACTTAGAAAATTGTAATTTAGTCCTTCTACCCAATAAGCATTATCACATTTGATTTTATCATTTAGGAGTAAATATCATTTTCCTCTAACCATACAAGGTGTATCATTACCCATTTTTATAGATCCTCTATTATATTGCTCAAGATGATCAAATTTTTCTTCATCACCAGTCATGTGATGTGTACAACCACTATCAATGATCCATGTATCATTTTTATTAACTTTAGAAATGAGTGTTGTCTCTACATACCTTTCTTCTTCCTCAGAATCATCCTTCATTGCGACAAAAACTACTTCAACATCTGTTGGCATTAAGCATGATTGTCATTAGTGACAACACTTATTCTATATAGTACATACCGAGAAGAATAGAGCATATCAAGCAGAACAGTACATACCGAGTAGAACAGTACATACCGAGTAGAATAGTGTTTACCGAGTTTGAAACTACGACCGAGTGGTTAGTATGGACCGAGTTTTCACTTCTACCGAGTGCATGATGATGTCGAGTAACGTAGTGGATGCCGAGTATCAAAAAATCACCAAGTTAGTTTGTAGTAACCATGTAACTATATTTGGGCCGACTCAGTAATATTTTTGTTTACTTGTTTAAGAGCCAACTTTGTAATTGTTTTGGAATTGACTTAGATTGATATATAAACAATGTTTTATGTCATATCCAATGATAAGAAATAGAGAAGTATGATAAAGAGAGAAAGGTAGAGATAAGCGAATTACAAAGGGCTATAGCAGTATAAGAAGCAAAAAAGATCTATCTATCACAGAAGGTGATCAGTACATCAGAGAATCTCAATCAGCAAGTATAGTTGCATGTAAGAGATCTACTATTTCATCCTAACAGGTGAATCAGCTTGAAATCCTCTAACCAGGTAGACTTAATAGTCTTTGTAAAAATCTCTTAACCGAGTGCATACTTCATTGTATGTTTGTAAAACATCTAACAAGGTGGACCTAGTAGTCCTTATTGCTCCTAACAGGGCGGATCATCAGAAGTGATCATTGTAAGCCTTAACTGGAAAACTTTATACTGCAGTATTAAAGTTTTGTGGGTATCATCCCCACCCCAGTTTTACTTTCTACTTGGAAGGTTTCTGGGTTACCAAATCTCTGTGTTCTAAGTGTTATGAATATTTTATTCTTTCTGTTACTCATGCATGTAGTCAGATTATCAATCTAATATTATTAAGATCTGAATCTGTTAAAAGTTTTGAAGTTACTGATTCACCCCTCCCCTCTCAGTAACCTAGATAGTCTTGAATATTTCCAACAATTATTATTAGAGCTCAGTGGATCTCAGAATAAAGTTTGACAGCTTGAGAAAAGATTCAGGACAATAGAGATATTCAGACTAAACAAAGTAATTGAGAATGAAAAGCTAGATCTGGAAATGGCCATAACTCAACTCAAAGAAGCAAGAGAGCATCTTTCCCTTTCCTTAAAAAGAAGGAAGGAACTTGCAAATCAGATCAATGACCACCAGTATGTTGAAGAAAAGATTGAAGACTTTTTCCCTCCAAGCAGCTCAGATGAAGCAAACAATGCAATCAAAGAACTTCTAGAAAAGAGAACAGGAAATTTGGTCAACAAGATTCTGTGAAGTCTTGGAACAAAGAAACAAGATGAAAGATGAAATAGATGAAAAGAATAATGAAATCTAGAATAAAAATCTTCAGCTAGAAAATCTTATTGATCAAATCTCCAATGCAAATGAAGAAATCTTGACTCTAAGATCAGAAAATGAAAACATGAGAGAAGAGCTGAGATCTAAAAAGAAAATCAATTTAAGAGTAATGAGTGAGCTAGATGTTGAAAGGCAAATCAATGAGAGAATGTTGAAATCTCAAGAAGATATGAATTACGTGTATGAACGAAACCTTCATAGGCAAAAAGGAAAAGTAGGACTTGGATACAAAGAGGAAGGTGAATCCTACAAACAAGGTACTCAAAAGAATCAGAAACCTACCTGTAATCACTGTGGCAAAATTGGTCATACTTCAAACAAATGTTAAAGCAATGGAAAAGAAAAATTCAATGGAAAATGCTACAATTGTAATCAGCTTGGTCATAAAGCAAATGAATGCAAGGAGAAACCAAGATTTAAAGGCATATGTCACAAATGTAGCAAACAAGGACATAAGGCATCAGAATGCAGAACTAAAACACCCAATCCAGCAGAACAAATTATTAAAGAAATGTTTGGTTGGGATTACAACACTTGGTGTAGATGTCATTATTGTGGAGAATATGGACACATTGGCATAAATTGTGTAAGGCACCACTTGAGAAAAAGGGATTCTACTATAAGATGTTATAATTGCACTAAGCTTGGTCACATAGCTAAAAACTGCATAAATTTAGGCAAAATTGAAGATCAAAAGAAAGCAAAAGCAAATAACATTAGAAAGTAGATGAGACAAAAGTGGATTCCTAAACCTACCGAGCAAACCAATCTTGAAGTCACTAATGAAGAGAGAAGCTCTATGAGCTCTAACTAGTCTCCAAGAAAGCACTGGAACTGTATCTTCATAGACATATTCAAAATAGTTCCTGAACTGAAAGGAAGATAGATCCAAATCAGTATGCAAGATACAGCAAGATCATAAGAAGGTTGGTATCAGTTACCACCGAGCAAGGTCGGGAGTAACCTAACTTCATTTGGTTACTGAGTAAGGTCGGAGAAGTATGAATTTGTATGATTGCCGAGTTGTGGAGTCTTCACCAAGCAATTAATTCATAGTGGATGACAGCCTATCTAATTCTATACCCTAATTCGTATTGAGCATTAATGACAAAGTTTTAACAAAAGGAGTGAAATCAAGTTCACTATTCATCGCGAACAAAAGTCTCCTAGTGCAATCAAGCATTTCAAAGCATATTTTAGCAAGATATTCTCTTTCCTCAAAGAATTTACTATGTTCACTGAGCTACCATGGCATCATCCAGTGCTAAAATGAAGAAAGATTTGGAAATGTTGGTTCATGGAGAATGGAAAGCACCAGATTTCAAACTCGTGCCCGCAGTTGCTGGAAACCTAGACCCGAGTGGAGCTCAATCTCGGATTCCTCCTAAGGTACTTCTTATTAACGATATTCATAGTCATTTTAAGTGTACAATTCAAGAGCTTGGAACCCTAGAGATAGATACTATCCGTGAGGAACTATGTGTCGATGGTGTTCTCAAACCAGAACATCAACATTTGGAAGATAAGGGTTTAGTTCACATCACACACTTGCCTCAAAGCTTTTAGACAAAATGGGTCAAATATATTCTCAGTCGAGTACATGAAGGAAAAATATGGCTTGAGCAACCAGTAGAGATTATGAAGAAGATGATTCACTTAATCACTGGTCTTCCCATGCTCGACAAGGCAAAATCTACAAAAACCCTAGGTTGGACAGAACTGGAAGAGAAAACCCTAGCCGAGTGGGACGGTAGAGGTATGAAGATAAGCAGAATTACTGATGTAGAATTAAAGTTTGGTATACATATCGTAGCTCACAAGATATACAATTCAAGTCGGCAGAACAGTGTTCCATGTGAAGCAGTTGACCTAGCGTATAAAATTGTAAAGAACAATCTGTCATTTGACCTTGCAGATCTTTTGTTGAGACAGTTCAACAAGAACATGGAGAGCATCAAAACTTCAAAGAACAATCCATGTAAGTTTAGCTCACTGTTGGTTTGTTTATTTTTCTATGCTCAGAAGTTTTTCCCATCAAAAGGCATGGTAGTATGGAGAAAAGATGTGTCGGTTCTTTATCAGATGAATGAATACATTTCAGAAATGGGTGACAATTTTGAAAGCATAACGGATAACTATTTTGAATCATTTAAAGATAAAATGAACAATAGATTCTGGATTCCATAGAAATTGGTGGAAGATTACAAAGATGATATTTGTTTCATGGTGGATTGTGATAATCTATATATACAGGAAGCAAAACCAAGGATTGTACATGTGAAACCTCTTCCCTATGAGGTAAATATTGATGAAACCAAAAATATTATTGAAGCCCTAATTAATCAACCTGTTAACCCAAAGGCACCATATTTTGGGATATATGAAGAAGCTAAGGAGAGAATTGAGCTTAGTATAAAGCTTCCATAGGTGGTTAACAAAGGAAGAAAGAGGTTGGCCAAAATACAAGCTAGCACACCTCTAATGTCAACCGAGGAAAAGGAGAGGACTTTGAAGAAGAAGAAGAGAAAAAGGATGAGGAGGAAGAAGAACAAGTACCTGCAAAGAAGAAAGGAAAAGTATTTATCTCTAAGGTTCCCAAGCAACCCTCTGCAGTATTTACAAGAAGAAGTGCAAGAGGCAAGGTAGGCAAAGACAGTGAAGAAATAGTATTCAAAAGGCCTCCTCCTTCATTAAAAGAAAAGATCAAGGATATGAAAGAAGGATCTGGAATTGCAAACTTCAAATCTCTAAGATATGAAATCAGATCTGAGGAAGAGCAGCAGGAAATTGAAGATGTTGTTATTGAGAAAATAGGAAGATGGAAATACTCACTTGAAGAGATAGCTTCTCAAATCCCAAGAACTCTGCTGAACAAAATTAAGTTAAGATGGTCTAATGCAAGACAAACTATCAAGGACATCTATGCTCAAACCTTGAGGCAATTAATGCCAAGTTTGAAAAATGCTGAAATTAATAAGGCATTGATAGATAATGAAATTAAGATGACACTCAAATTCAACAGTTGTTTGATTTTGATCAAAGATATTGAGTCAGTTGTGAAGAGTGCCACTGCCACATGGAAAAACATCTATAATATTCACAAACCGAGTGTCGAAACTGTGATAATCAAGGATATTGATGATGATAGTGATGAACATGAAGAAGATACCGAGGTGGACAAGCAAAGTGATGAGGAAGATAATATTGTTTGGATAGCTACAGAAGTCATGGCCTCACTTCCTCACTCTCCAGCAAAAGTTGCTACGCCTAGCATGGAGATAACTTCAAGTATGGTTATGACACCTTCCATAGATACATCAAATGTCAAATCATCACTACCACAACTCAATGAATCATTGACAGAAATGACTACCACCTCTTTTACCGAGTTGTAGTCTCCTATATCTATTTCAGTACCTACTTCCATATCAAGTTTTCCAGCAGTAAGTACCTTAGTTCTGGATACTTCAGTAAGTATTTCAGTTTTTTATTCTACAATTGTGAATACTTCAGTTTTGAGCCCTTCAAGTATTCCAGTCGGTAGTTTATCATTTTTCACAGCTAGTCCTACAATGTCTACAATAACTTCTACAAAGGCATTAAGTGCAATAATAGTTGATCCTAAGGCTCAACCGAGTACAAGATTTTTGAGTAAGAATGTAGAAGAGGATATAGACTTAGATGAGGAGATAGAGATTCCAAAATTAGACTTTGCAAATCTTTCAGCAGACCAAATGCAAAACATTGGTGAACTCCTCCAAAAGAAAGCAAAACAGAAGAAACTAAAAGAAGAAAGGGACAAGGAATATAAAATTATTGAAGATGCAAAGGATATTTTGTCAGAAGCATTAGGTAATAAAGTTGATTCCTCTCAACATATTTGGTTACAGCTAGCTGAGGTAGTAAACAAGTTCCATGAGGATTCCTCTGCGTTAGAGAAGATTATTGAGAAAGCCGAGAAGAAATTTGACAATAAAGTGCTTGAGCATGTTGCTCAGCATATAGCTATTAATCAAGTAGAATTATCTTTAGTTTTGACAGATATTGAATCCTCCTATTCCAATGTTACCTCACTTGTTGCTAAGCTATGTAATGTTGTCGAGTTCACTAAGGAAGTCAAAGAAAAATTGAATAAGATTGATGAGGATCTGAAGGACAATGTACAGAGGTTGCAACTTGAACCTAGTTCAAGCTCTGCACATCATATGAAAATCACATTCCTATCAAATAGGCAGTCAGAATTATTAAAAGAAGATACAAAGATCCGGTCAACACTGCTAGATATACAGAACATGATCCTTCCCATCATGGACATAATGCAAAAACACATTGTTCACTCAAAAACATTACTCCATGACAATCAATTTTCTATTGTAGATCACATGATTAAACTCTCTGCAGAAGTCCAAATTGCACTCCAAACATGCAAGATTTTGCAAGAGAATTGGGATAGAACTCTGGCACTAATCATAAAGGTACATTCTAATTTTCTTTCACATTTTGGATTCTCCCTGTAAAATACTTGTATATACACCTTTGGCATTATTGTCAAAAAGGGGGAGAAAATGTATAGGAGAAAGTGTATAAGATTAAGGTGTGTAATACGAAAGGGGGAGAAAGTAATCTATATAAGGGAGTCATGAAATATATAAATAGCAGTTTGACAAAGATAAATTTTTGAAAAAAAAAAAATCAAAAAAGATTCAGCATGATTCTTGTATATAAGTTTTGGCTATAAGTGTTTTTGTCACTAATGCCAAAGGGGGAGATTGTTGGCATTAAGCATGATTTTCATTAGTGACAACACTTATTCTTTATAGTACATACCAAGCAGAATAGAGCATACTGAGTAGAATAGTACATACCGAGCAGAACAGTACATACTGAGTAGAACAGTGTTTACCGAGTGCTGCACGGTTAAACAGGAAATTTAGTTTCTACCGAGTAACACTTTATCTACCGAGTCTCCAGTGTTTACCGAGTTCAAAACTATGACCGAGTGGTTAGTATGGACTGAGTTTCCACTTCTACTCAGTGCATGATGATGTTGAGTAACGTAGTGGACCCCAAGTATCAGAAAATCACTGAGTTAGTTTGTAGTAACCGTGTAACTATATTTGGGCCGACTCAGTAATATTTGTGTTTACTTGTTTAAGAGCCGACTTTGTAATTGTTTTGGAATTGACTTAGATTGATATATAAACAATGTTTTATGTCATATCCAATGATAAGAAATAGAGAAGTATGAAAAAGAGAGAAAGGTAGAGATAAGCGAATTACAAAGGGCTACAACAGTATAAGAAGCAGAAAAGATCTATCTATCATAGAAGGTGATCAGTACATCAGAGAATCTCAATCAGTAAGTACAGTTGCATGTAAAAGATCTACTGTTTCATCCTAACAGGTGAATTAGCTTGAAATCCTCTAATCGGGTAGACTTAACAGTCTTTGTAAAAATCTCTTAACCGAGTGCATACTTCATTGTATGTTTGTAAAACCTCTAACAAGGTGGACCTAGTAGTCCTTATTGCTCCTAATAGGGTAGATCATCAGAAGTGATCATTGTAAGCCTTAACCGGCAAACTTTATACTGCAGTATTGAAGTTTTGTGGGTATCATCCCCACCCCAGTTTTACTTTCTACTTGGAAGGTTTTTGGGTTACCAAATCTCTGTGTTCTAAGTGTTATGAATGTTTTATTCTTTCTGTTACTCATGCATGCAGTCAGATTATCAATCTAATATTATTAAGATCTGAATTTGTTAAAAGTTTTGAAGTTACTGATTCACCCCTCCCCTCTCAGTAACGTAGATAGTCTTGAATATTTCCAACATGCCTCATTTTTCATCATTAAATAGGAAGACTTTTCATTGTCAAGATAAAACAAGTTACCTTTTGTATGTGCTCCTATTCCAACAAGTTTTCCTCCATCATCAAATATCTTTACCTTCTTGCTCTCAAAATCTACACGGTGCCCTGATTTGTTAAGCTATGCCACACTTAGAAAATTTTAATTTAGTCCTTCTACCTAATAAGCATTATCACATTTGATTTTATCATTTAGGAGTAAATATCCTTTTCCTCTAACCATACAAGGTGTATCATTACCCATTTTTATAGATCCTCTATTATATTGCTCAAGATGATCAAATTTTTCTTCATCACCAATCATGTGATGTGTACAACCACTATCAATGATCCATGTATCATTTGTATTAACTTTAGAAATGAGTGTTGTCTCTACATACCTTTCTTCTTCCTCAGAATCATCCTTCATTGTGACAAAAACTACTTCAACATCATCATCTGTGTTGGTCTCGGTATCATTCTCTTCAGCAATGTAACATACCTTTTTGCCTTTATCAGTGTTGTCTCATTTGTCTCTATTGTAGTGTCGGTAACTCCTATTGTTTCTCCTCCCATAGCTTCCTTCACTAGATCGATCCTTATTTCTATCATCTTCTTTCATTTTTGGGCATCTAGCAACAATATGACCAACTTCTTTGTAGTTAAAACATGCTAAAGGTAATTTACCCCTATATGTACCCTTACCTTTAGGTAATCTCTTGGCCATAAAAGCTTCAAGCTCATCAAGATCATCATCAGTATTACTATCATTATCATCATTATTACTTCTACTACTAGACTTACGGATCTTTAGAGAAGTCATGAAAGCGGACTCAACAATCGTTACAAAACTATTATCAAAGTTGTCCAATTCAAAAGTTGTAAGCTTACCGATTAGATTATTGAGAGTGAGAGTACTGCAAAGTGCAGACCTCATTTCATGTAGTGTAGATATTCTGATTGCATAAACAAGCAAGTCCTGATAATTTTACTTACCACTATTTCTTCTTCAATGATACCACCAGATCCTCTGATAGCATTAACTACTTCCTTTATTTGGTTTGTGTATTGCACTATATTTTCTCCTTCTTTCATTTTCATATCATTGAATCTTCCTCTTAAACTTTCAGCTCTGGCTCTTCTTACATTTGCATCACCACTATAAACTTGAGCAAGTTTATCCCACATTTCCTTTGAGGTAGCACAATCCTTGACATCTTCAAATTTTCCATCTGATAGAGAAACATCAATCTCCATCATAGTAACATTATGCTCATGTCTATCTCTCAATTGGTCAAGAGTCAAAGGTCCTGTAGGTGGTGCTAAGTAGCCATTGTCCAATAGGGTGAGAGAAGAATTCTCAATCCCAGATATATGAAGTCTCATTTGTCTTTACCATATTGTAAAGTTTTCTTTGTTCAGCTTTGGCACTTCCCTCTTATACATTTTGTGATCTTTTTGCTGAAGTCCTTAAAAATCTATTCTAAGAAACCAAGAAGCTCTGATACCAATTGTTAGAATAACTAAGAGGGGGGTGAATTAGTTATCCATAGTCCCAAATATAAAATGTATAACTCAAAATTTTTTTAGCTTAATTCTACAGCTCGGTAAACAATAATACTAAACTGTCTGTGCTTTTATCGATTACCAGTTAATAGTTCATAGTGATTATCGACCAAATCAAATATGAAATATGTAAAGTATGCTAGACAAAAAATCACCACATAAACACATAACACAAAGATTTAACGTGGAAACCCTGTTAAGGGAAAAACCACCCGGGACCGGTAACCCAAAATATTTTCACTCTTCTAAAGTGAGCTCGGTGAAGAGCCAACCTTGTTAAAGGTTACAAAACACACTGTAAGTGTGAATTATTAGAGGATTTAACACTAACAGTTATCATCCAACCAACATTCAATATGGGGTTGATAGGATAACAATGTACATTCTATGAATGACATATAAGACTTTCAAATCTACTTGGTTAAGAGATTTATCTGTTTACAATGGTTAAAATGTAACAATAGGTGATCTGATTATAATAAAAATTGATTTGTAGATATTCAAATCTATTATTAGTCCATACAATCCTCTGATCAATATTTCTATTCAGTTCATTCAACATTCAATAACTTATTGTTCCTTGGTAAATACTTTGTCATGCTTGGTTAACTCTACAGTTTGGTTCTCATTTAACTAGTCTGATCAGGCATGCATGAAGCTTTTTTCACATGATATCTCTATAGTCTCCTTCCTCTGGCATTTGTTTCATTGTGAAACTATAGTCTCTTAAATAGAAAAGTAAACCATTTTTTTTTCATCCATTAGATTTTGCCGCTTAATCTCCTTCATTGATTTTTCTGCTTAAACCTTTCTCGATAGATGTGTTACAATTCCATCCTTTAGATCTTCTTCAAATTTTGCTAGCCATTGATCTCTATAACAAACTTTATCTTTCCACCTCATAATCATACACTTTACAGCTCATCAAATTCTGTCGACTAAACTAATCATTTAGTTCCTTTGTCCATACTCGGTTAACAAAGAAATGTGTTGGTGAACATAATCTCGGTTCATACTATCACTTGGTATACACTACACTAGCTCGGTGTATACTAGAATGCTTCATTAACCAACCACACTACTTTGTAACATTTTTCTTCTATCTTCATAACAGATTAATGCAACATAATCAAGTCAACAATATGAAGTCATAAACTCATCATTAAATTACCAAGAGTATTCTTTATCCTCATCTGTCATATCCATCTTTCTCAATGTAGATATCTCATTTCTTCATCTTTCTCTTCACTCTTCTATAGATGTTTAGATATTTGCAACAACCATGATAAGTATTGTCAAAACTAGTTGACATCAATGACAACATAAAGATTGATTCAATTATATTACATAACAATTCAGTGCTCTGTGATCTCTAATCACTTGTAGTTCATCAATCAGGTTCTCAATTAGTTGTAGTTCATCATAAATTTGAATGATGAAAGGAGAAAATATTCTATGTATGATCAAGAATTCTATGATATTGTTCAAGCCCTAAAGAAATGGAGACATTATTTGATACTGAGTAAATTTGTGTTGTATACTAATCATAAGGCTTTACAGTATTTGGGTAGTCAGAATAAGTTGAATCAGAGACATATGAAATGGGTTGAGTATTTGTAGAGTTATGCATTTGTGATAAAGCATAAGAGTGAAGTCACTAATCGAGTTGTCGATGCATTGAGTAGAAGAAGATCTTTGATGACTGAGATGAAAATTAGAATTTTAGGCTTTCATGATATGAGAGATTCTTATGAATTTGATCCTGATTTTTATGAGCCGTGGAGAAAGTGCAGAGAACCTATTCAAGATCAACAAAGTACTAAATGGGATGAATATTTTATTCAAGAAGGTATGTTGTTTAAAGGTACTCAATTGTGTATACCGAGAGGACCAATGAGAACTAATTTGATAAAGGAAAAACATAGTGGCGGTTTGGCTGGACATTTTGGTGTTGATAAGACATTGAGTTTTCTTAAGGAGAAATATTTTTGGCTAGAGTTGTATAAAGATGTTCAGAAATTTGAGAAAAGTTGTGGAGTTTGTCAAGTTGCAAAAGGAGTTAGTCAAAATATTCGATTGTATACACTGATTGTTGTTCCTGAGAATCCTTGGATTGACATTAGTATGGATTTTGTTCTTGGCTTACTAAAGATAGTAGGAGGTAATGATTCTATATTTGTTGTTGTGGATAGATTTTCTAAAATGGCACATTTTATACCATGTAGAAAGACATCAGATGTAGTACATGTAGCAGATCTTTTCTTTAAGGAAATTGTCAGATTGCATAGATTACCGAGGAGTATTATCTTTGACTGAGACAGTAAGTTTTTTGGATACTTCTGGAAGATTATTTGGAGAAATTTGGGTATTGAGTTGAAATATAGTTCGACATTTCACCCACAAACTGATGGACAGACATAAATTGTGAACAAAAGCTTGGAAAATCTTTTGAGATGTTTAGTTGGAGACACACCAAGTAACTGGGATTCAGTATTAGTACAAGAAGAGTTTGCATACAATAATTTAGTGAATAGGAGTACTGGAAAAACACCTTTTGAGATTGTGAATGGCATACAGCCAAGAGGTATATCTAATTTGAGAGACATTGATGAAAGAAAGAGAAGTGCTGAAGGAGTAAAATTTGCTGAGTACATGAAGATATTGCATGAAGATGTAAAACTTAAGCTGGAAAAGATTAACCCGAAATATAAAGATAGAGTTGATAGATCAAGGAGGCATAAGACTTTTGATGTTGGTGAGGAAGTGATGGTTCATTTGAGAAAAAGGCAGATTTCTTGTTGGAACCTATGGGAAGCTGAAAATGAAGAAGTTTGGACCTTGCAAAATTTTGAGAAAATTTGACAGTGGAAATCCATATGAAGTTGAGTTACTTGAAGACATGGATATTTCACCTATATTCAACACTGCTGATTTGTATGAGCTTCATGAACCTGAAGAAGACATGACAGTACTAATAGATTATCCTAAGAAACAAAATGAAGAAGTTGGGCAGATTTTAGGGCAAAGAATTGGCAAAAGTACAAGGGGAAAATAGTGTATGGAATATTTGGTAAACTGGAATAATAGACCGATTGAAGATAGTTCATGGATTTCACAATCTGAGTAGGTTGTAGCTTGGATCATACTTGCTAAATGATTCAGAGAATCATTTCAAAATAACCCCAGGTGTTTGATGCAGGAGCATCTTGGGTCCTTGGCAATCCTATGTCATCAAAAACATATTTGAGTTTGTTTGTGTTTCTTGGTTCCTGCTTTGACCGAGTTGGTTCAGTGTTGCTTGGTTTCCTATGTTCACCGATGTTGGTTGGTTATCTCTCTGGCACCTAGTGAATTTCCCTAGCGCTTGGTTGGCTTTGCTTACCGACGGGTTTCTTTATGTTTTTGTTGAGGCCGACTTGTGCATTTATTTTGGGTTGCAAATTTAATGTTGGTATCCATCATTGGGAAGCATGTGGTCCCAGATCTAACCATTCCTTCCATTGATTATAGATTTGAAGGCTGACTCAACTTGGTAGCCTCTTTTATAAATATAGTTATTTGGTTAGAGTTTAGGAGTAAGTTTTGATAGGAGATAGAAGATAGAATATTAGAGATTATCCATAGATCCTCGCATGTTTGAGGACTTTTATAATTCATTGTAATATCTAGCCATAATTAGGAAGGCCTTACAACCTAACATGTATGAATCTATTTGAAGTAAATATATGAAAGATCTTGCATTTTCTCTCTCCCACTATGTTGTTGTTGCTTTTGTGTGTTGTTGAGCAAGGTGGATTAGGCTAGGGTGTGCCATCATTTGGACCCTCCTCTCCTCCTTTGCATCACTTAATCTTCAACTTGGAAGCACCTTGCTCACTTGATGAACAACATGTAGTTTGATGATACTGAAGGTCTCCATATTGTTTTTGATGTTGAAGTATGCTTGCACTTGAAGCACCCTACTCCTTTCCACCCTTGATCTATAATACAAAACCATTTGTCAAATATTTTTACTTCGTATTTCATTTAAAATCAAAGGGTTAGTGCTTAAGAAATCAAAACTGTGATGAAAACACCCTCCCTAGATAGATAATATGAACATTCGTTGAACTCAAAACCTGATTATATCCACTTGCTTCTAGTCTAAATGATAACTTCAAATTGAAACAATTTAATCACACCCTCTCTCTATCAAATTCAAATTCCTCTTTTAAAATGTATTCACAACCCTTTTTGATCATATACCTTACTCATTGCAACCAAATTCAGAGTTTTCAACTCAGATTTGGAAATATTTCAAACTCCTAGAAGGCTTGGTTCACTTTTAGGTTTTGATCTTTTACCATGAATTTGCAATTTGCACTTGTTAGGCCTGATTTCTTTTGATAAAATTTGGGTTTGCATTATCAATTGACCTTGATTTTAATGATTGGTGAGATCGTGTCTAGATTCATTAAACATGAGAGGGAGGATGAAGATGGGGCACACAATTTCCAAGGCAATGAGATGGCATAGGCCCACAGGGACTTGAATTTTTTGATTGGTTGATTAATAAATGCCTTAATTTGGTTGGCCCATTTGGCACCAAGTGGCATAGGACCTCGTGCCCTATCTTTTCATTGGTTCTGTTGGTTCCTAAAACCGCAGATTGGAAATCCAAGAGCCTACCAGTTCTAAAATAGGATTCCAAATCAATTTTGGCCAACGAACGGGAATACTTCAAACTCCCCTACACTTTAGGCTTCGCTACACCTAGGTGGGTAAACCTTTACTTCAAACTTGATCACCTAGTTCGAAGCTCTTCTATAGCGAATTTAAGCTGGCGAGTTCCTCGGTTGGCAAAATCCTTGAACTCGATTGAAATAAAGTTGAATGCTGAATGTTTGAATTAAAATGTTGTGTAATGATTAATAAGGTTTGTAGGAAGGATTTGATAAATTTTTTGACTTCATATATAAACCCAATATTTCAATAATAATAAGACCAGTGCCTCTGCTTATTCGGGCAATAGAGTCAACTTCAATGAAGGTTTACGTACAACTTTATAATGTTCAAAGCATTTATATTGCTAATCAATTCAATAATCAAGACGCGACAAATCAAATATTTATGCAATCCTAAATTATTTCAGTGTGAGTTTAGGATGCTATCTGACTGTATCCACTTATCCAATATTTAAATTGTACAATATTCAAAAATAATAATTACAAAGGATGAATCATTTATAGTTTAATTCTCCATGCCTCTATTAATAAACAAAAGACTTTTTATTTTATTATTAAAATAAAATAAATTTATATTTATAAAGTCATATTATTTCCTTATCACTCTGTACAAAATATATAAAATGCTTCTATTTTTTCCATCGAATCTCTCATCTTCTTTTATTTATATAAAAATGAAACGTCAATGAATGAAACCATACACCATTTCATTAGAAGATCAATGCACCCGTTAATCAATTTATGTCTTAATATTGTTCTTTGTTTGTTATGTTGTTTCTCCATTTCATTTGTTTTGCTTTGTCCAAATTCATCATATAGGTCGTGGATGTGAATCTCGAGTCTAGTTTTTTTAATAAAGGACTTCTTACATAGATCCTCAACTGTCATATGTTAGCTACTGATGAAACATAGACAGGAAATATTAATCAATCCCAGGAGACGATGTTCAAATTTTGAAACTAAACATTTATTTCTATGCACCGTTTCACTCCATTATCGGGGATGGTAAATTAAAACATTTATTTTGGCTTAACGCGGGTTGTTATACAGAGCAGTATATGAATTCTTTACTGCCATTAACTGAACTGTGCCTCCAATGATGAAGAATTCTCCTTTCAGTATCTCGCTTTGAGAACCCCGGTCATTCTCAGCATCCATTCCCTCTCTCGTATATGCCTCAAGTCAATCTTAGTCATGTTCTTCACCATATCATTGTCCCTACTGAATCATATGTGACTTGGCACTATCACCATATGAAATGGCATCATCGTGGGGTGTTCATCAGTTTGTGACTTTATGTCTTCCATTCATACTAGTGCTACATGGGAAGGCATCGACTGTGTATTGTCATCAACATCATGAAACATTATTTCACTTGCTTTGTCCAGCCGAAACATATCAGGCCGTCTCTCTCCAATAACCTTTTAAGCGGTGTCATCCCCTCAACTTTGGTCAGCTATAGCTTTCTTAATTTTCTTGAATTGAGTTCAAATTATATATCTGGTCTCATTGTTCTAGAGCTGGGGGAGTTGTCAAATCTGTATGAGATTCGATTGTATGCTAACAATCTCTCTGGAGTAGTGTCTACCTTTGTTGGTCATTTTTCTTTCAATGTTTTGATTGAAACCATCCTCAATGAAGATTATAACTCCACTTTTGCAGTTTCTTCTACCTTCCTCTTTTGCTTTTCAGTCGCTTATGGTTAAATCATACATAGATATTAGTTAATTTGTCAATGAACATCAGAAGGTAAGGTATAACTGTGTACAGATGATGATTAGCCATTTCCTATCGCAGTTTTGAACTGTTACTAACTGTCGAACATTATCACACAATGTTCCCATTTTGCCTGTATTCATGGCCATATACAACATATGCAAATCATGCCTGGTTTTCACATGCCCAATCGATGCTATTACTGAATCAATAATCTAATGATTCTCCCTTTGGTGTGCTACTTGAGACTCTAAAGTTTGACAAATTTTAGAGATCCATCAGTGGCTCTTTCTGGGGATGTATGCTCCCTGTGAGCATAGCGAGATCTCAGTTATCTTTGGAGAAGCAGATCAATTAACTTGATGCAAAAGTGAAATTGGGTAGCCCTCGGCCCCCAAAAGTGAGACTCACTTCTTTCCTCTATCAAACACCTGATTTTGATCATGCAACAACTTTTTCTTTCTAATCATGGTATTATGTCGGTCCTTAGTATAATCAGACTCATTAGCAAATTTTAGAAAATGATCATTACATAATATGTGCTTTTTCTTTATCCCCTCGGTATGATTATCCTTTTGTGTACAAATCGTTTCAGCCCCAAACTCAGAATGCATATCCTTTCCATAGGAAAACCTTGAAGTCGGTCCACAAAAAGATGTCTTTTCACCTATATCAAATGTATGATTGGATGAGTAATCATTACAACTATCCTTCAATCTATCTTCCCCATCATGCTTGGTTGATTCCATTTTGTCATCATATATTTGATGTACTTTGTTCTCATAGGATGAACTGAAAGATATCTCATCAATTGAATGCACTTCATGAGTTTCATCAACCTTAAAATTTGGACTCTTATCTTCATTATAATACTAATGGATTCCATTGCATAAAGGATCATCTTCAAACAATGGATTTGAGAATGCAGACATATCTTCATTTTCTTCTTCCTCTTCAAATAATGGATTCAAGAACATAGAAAATTCAGGCACATTTTCATGAGAATTTTTATTTGGGTCCTCAAGTGTTTCATCATCAAGACTAATATCTAAAACTTCCTCCTGTTCATACACTACATGCAATTCATCTCCACTATCTGATTCTTGGAAATCTTTATCTAGTACCTCCAGAATATGTGCTGGTTTGTTTCCATGGTGGATTGAGAAAAAATTTGGACCATTCTTCTCAATGTGTCTTTGGTATTCCTTGTCTAACAAGGCTGAAATCTCTTCCTCACTGATAGAATCCTCTTCATCATTTTTATATTCACCGATGTTTAATGTCATACAAGTATCATCATGGAAAGATCTTTCTTTAGCCTGTCCAAAAGAGTCTCCTCCATTCATATCTAAAACCTCACTTGACTCATATGCTACTTCAGTTTTGCATTCATTCTCCTCTGCATCCAGTTCATTATTCATTAGTTTGAGAAAGGTAAGGAATTGATGATCATATAAAAGACCTTGTTCTCGCATTTTGTTGAAAAGATCAGAGGTTGAAGATCTGTATTCTAAAGGTACTTCTTGACAGATATTAAACATCCTTAGGAAGAATTGTACTACAAATTCTTCTTCTTGCTTCTCTAAGTTAAAAAATGTGTCCAAAGGGGATATGTAGTTTGGATCTTCTTCATCATTACTATGATTTCCATCAAGCACAAGGCCTTGTTCAATCTGATCATAAGTTTCCTCTTCTGTATCTTCATCATCTTCTTCTAGTATTTGAAAAAGAAGCTTTAGATTAGGGTCACCTAATGAGATTCCTAGATTTTTGACCTTTCTCATTATTTCTTTTTGTGAAGGCATAATATCTGAAGGTACTTCTCAAAAAATATTCACCATCCTTATGAACAAATGTGTTGATGTCTCGCCTTCATATCTTTCCAAATTGAAAAAGACATCAAGTGGAGACATGTTAGGATCATCTTCCATGTTGCACCTTTGGTCTTCACACCATTCATAACACATGTCATCTTCCTTGCTTGCATCATGAAATTCATATAGGAACCACTTTTTAAACTCTTTCCAAGATGAGATACATTATGTAGGTAATGATTCATAAGCCTGTCTCACATCATCCTTCAATGTTCTGACAAACAACTTCATCACCTGATCTTCTACATTGACTTCATAGTCTTCTACGAATGTATAAAACATATCCAAATGTTGAAGTGCAGACTCATCCCATTCTCCATGAAACTTTGGCACAAGTTGTGAAAGTTTTGGAGATAACTTGCTAGGTTCGTAATCAAAATTGCTAAAATCCAATGGCCTGATGCCATCTGGGATAAAAGGTTTTCTTTCAAATGATCGATACATTTGATAAACATATCCACCCTTTCCTTCTGAGTCTTCTCCCTCAGCAGAGCTACCAAATGAAAATTATATTGAATAGAGTTGCCACCTTCTTCTCAAGAAGGACAAAATCATACAACTAATTCTAGTTCTGTCTCCAGTAGAGTCTAACTCTCTGATCACTAGAAATTCTGAATAATGTTCTTACAACAACTCCCCAGGAGAGTCACCAATCTGTTGGTTCCCAAAACTGTAGATTGGAAATCCAAGAGCCTGCCAGTTCTCCAATAGGATTCCAAATCAATTCTAGCCAACGAACGGGAATACTTCAAACTCCCCTACACTTTAGGCTTCGCTACACCTAGGTGGGTAAACCTTTACTTCAAACTTGATCACCTAGTTCGAAGCTCTTCTATAGTGAATTTAAGCTGGCGAGTTCCTCGATTGGCAAACTCCTTGAACTCGATCGAAATAAAGTTGAATGCTGAATGTTTGAATTAAAATGTTGTGTAATGATTAATAAGGTTTGTAGGAAGGATTTGATAAATTTTCTGACTTCATATATAAACCCAATATTTCAATAATAATAAGACCAGTGCCTCTGCTTATTCAGGCAATAGAGTCAACTTCAATGAAGGTTTACGTACAAATTTATAATGTTCAAAGCATTTATATTGCTAATCAATTCAATAATCAAGATGTGACAAATCAAATATTTATGCAATCCTAAATTATTTCAGTGTGAGTTTAGGATGTTATCTGACTATATCCACTTATCCAATATTTAAATTGTACAATATTAAAAAATAATAATTACAAAGGATGAATCATTTATAGTTTAATTCTCCATGCCTCTATTAATAAACAAAAGACTTTTTATTTTATTATCAAAATAAAATAAATTTATATTTATAAAGTCATATTATTTCCTTATCCCTCCATACAAAATATATAAAATGCTTCTATTTTTTCCATCGAATCTCTCATCTTCTTTTATTTATATAAAAATGAAACGTCAATGAATGAAACCATACACCATTTCATTAGAAGATCAATGCACCCATTAATCAATTTATGTCTTAATATTGTTCTTTGTTTGTTATGTTGTTTCTCCATTTCATTTGTTTTGCTTTGTCCAAATTCATCATATAGGTTGTGGATGTGAATCTCGGGTCCAATTTTTTTAATAAAGGACTTCTTACATAGATCCTCAACTACCATATGTTAGCTACTGATGAAACATAGACAGGAAATATTAATCAATCCCAGGAGATGATGTTCAAATTCTGAAACCAAACTTTTATTTCTGTGCACCATTTCACTCCATTATCAGGGATGGTAAATTAAAACATTTATTTTGGCTTAACGTGGGTTGTTATACAGAGTAGTATATGAATTCTTTATTGCCATTAACTGAACTGTGCCTCCAATGATGAAGAATTCTCCTTTCAGTATCTCGCTTTGAGAACCCCGATCATTCTCAGCATCCATTCCCTCTCTTGTATATGCCTCAAGTCGATCTTAGTCATGTTCTTCACCATATCATTGTCGCTACTAAATCATATGTGACTTGGCGCTATCACCATATGAAATGGCATCATCGTGGGGTGTTCATCAGTTTGTGACTTTATGTCTTTCATTCATACTAGTGCTACATGGGAAGGTGTTGACTGTGTATCGTCATCAACATCATGAAACATTATTTCACTTGCTTTGTCCAACCAAAACATATCAGGCCATCTCTCTCCAATAACCTTTTAAGTGGTGTCATCCCCTCAACTTTGGTCAACTGCAACTTTCTTAATTTTCTTGAATTGAATTTGAATTATATATCTGGTCTCATTCTTCTTGAGCTGGGGGAGTTGTCAAATCTATATGAGATTCTATTGTATACTAAAAATCTCTCTGGAGCAGTGTCTACCTCTGTTGGTCATTTTTCTTTCAATGTTTTGATTGAAACCATCCTCAATGAAGATTCCAACTCTACTTTTGCAGTTTCCACTGCCTTCCTCTTTTTCTTTTCAGTCTCTTACGGTTAAATCATACATAGATATTAGTTAAGTTGTCAATGAACTTCAGAAGGTAAGGTATAACTGTGTATAGATGATGATTAGTCATTTCCTATCACAATTTTGAACTGTTACTAACTGCCGAACATTATCACACAATGTTTCCATTTTGCCTGTATTCATGGCCATATACAACAGATGCAAATCATGCCTAGTTTTCACATGCCCAATAGATGCTATTACTAAATCAATAATCTAATGATTCTCCCTTTGGTGTGCTACTTGAGACTCTAAAGTTTGACAAATTTTAGAGATCCATCAGGTTCATACTTTTTTGAATTTTTCTATTGGTTTATGATGCAACCAAGGGATGGTGGATCCAATTAAGGATAGTCCAAACCTTGCAAGTTTAGAATTACACAATAGATAACTCAACAACACAACAACACAACAATTGTTTCAAAGTAATTTCCATTAACATGCCCGGTTGTAAGGCCTTCCAGGTTAGGGCCAATTATAATTAGAAACAATTCTGCAAGATCAAAGATCCAATTACAACACTAGCTAGTCCAATTCTAAATTAAATTAGCAACTAATTGAAACCCTAGGTAGATCTCAACTCAAGCTTGCAAGCCTCCAGGCAATCTCCTTGTTTCCAAGTGTGCAAACCACTAGCTCTTCTATAAACACTATCAGAAAACTATTCTGATCTGCTATATCATGCAAGATCTTTTCCACAACTTCACCAACTCCAGCTTCCTAGATCTGATGTCATTCTTCTCATCAACCTCTAATTTTTTTTCCTCTCCCTCCTAAACAACTACCCAAACACCCCTTAAATACTAATCATCAGCCACAAGCCAGCTGGATGAGACCATTAACTCCCCCTAAGAAATATTAAATGAAATACAAGTCAGCTTATAAAATGCCTTACAAATATTTAAGACAACATGTCAATCTCCAGATCTACTTAGGAGAATCCAACAAAAGATACAAATAATAAATACACCAAGTCGGTCCAAAAAATCACATAGAACTCCAGTTGGTAAACCAGAACTATCGAGCAATAGTGAAATAACCAAGCAAGTTGAGCATCGCTGAGCACCAGTGTTGACTGAACATCACAGACATTACCAAGTAACACTTTCATCAAGTGCCAGAGATTACCAAGTTCCTTTAGTGACCAAGCTTCCTTCAATGACCAAGACTATCAGTCAAGGATGCAACTGAGTAACACTAGCCAAAATACACACCTCCATGTAGATTTACCAAGTACCCTAGAATGCCCCTACATTAGACACCCCAGGTTCAAAAAGATGTTCATATGTGAGAAGAACATCTTCTAGGATTTATAACATAAATCCCAAATTGGTTCTTCACATACAAGTCCTCCACCTTTTTAGATTGCATACTCTTCCACTTCATCTTTCTCTATCTCTTCAAGTCTTTTCTTGACAACACACAGGTTTTTTCTCCAAACTGATCATTCATTCTCTCTGGATCTACCAACTCAGCTTGGGTACCGATACTCAAACTTCTACTGAGCATTGTATCCATCAAATGCATCAATGAAAAATTCAATTCATCCTTCTCAATAGTAAGCACATTCTTTACACAATCATACATAGCTCTGCAATCATATTGCCAAGGTCTACCAAGAAATATATGACAACTATTCGTATCCACAATGTCACAAAGCACAAGATCCTTATACTAGCCAATCTGAACATTAATGAAGCATTGTTCCCTTACTTCCAAAGCATGAACATCTTGGAACCAACCAATCCTATAAGGATGTGGATGTTTCATTCTATTCAAACCAAGTTCCTGAACCATGTCCTCATCAACAAGGTTATTAGTACTACCACTTGTACACACTAAATTGTGCACTTCTCTAAGTCATTACTTCCAAGGGAATCCATGAATGAGAAACCTTGAGAAAGAGACCTAGACCTCCCTAGGCATGGAGTCACAAGGATGTTTTATAGTGCTCTCAGCTAGAACTATTGAAGCATACAACCTTGCTAGTAAAAAACACAATGGGAGATTCAAAGAGACAAGGGCAAGAATGCCAATATCTTCAAGAATCTTGAATGAGAAATGCAATGCAACTATACTAAGAATGAAGATGCAAGTAAGATATGGAAATGAAAATATTACAAGCCTTACTAATTGTTAGAGATAGTTAGAGTCACCATTAATGAAGTGTCTAAGACCCTTTATAGTTCATTATTTTGAAGCTTATTCAACGTGTTTACTTGATAGTTTTTCCCTGCAATAATCTTTCAAGTGTTTATGCCCTTCAAAGTCATCTAAGAAATAGTCTTCAAGTTTGTCAAGTTCAAATTTGGCCTTCCTTAGATGAACCTTTTTCAAGACTCATGTCTCACCCAAACCACTTTGAACCACTTTGAACTCTGGTTCAAAGTAGTTCAAAGCAATTCAATGAAGGATTTCTTTTCTAATGATTGTTTTCTGCAGGTGGGCCCTAGCCTACATCATCTTCTTGGTGGTGAACCACTTCAAACCACTTTGAACTCCGATTCAAAGTAGTTCGAAGAGGTTCAAAGATAGATTGTGGGCAGAGTCATAAATGAAAGGACAGTTGATGGGACACATGATATAAGTTCACATTGAAATGATGATTAAGTTTTAAAGCCAAGTACTTTTGATTTGACGGGAACAATAAAGGAAATCTTGGATGAAGTTTTGGGTGATGATTAATGAAATTGTTAGCACAAGCGAAAGATATCATTTGAGGAATGGTTAATAATGATAATAAAGATGGTAGATTTCAAGGATGTCCTTTTTCTGAGTCATCACTATTCACATCATTCAAAATTAATGTCCCTGACTAATTCTCATTAAAGTCAATTTTTTAGGGCATTAATCTTTCAAAATATAAACAGCTCTATAAATCTTTCTTTCCTATTAAGCTTTCTGCGGAGTCTCGACTGTTGGACAAGAATTTGTTCCAAGTTTGCATGAAATAGGTAGCTCCTAAAGCTTTTCTCATTTCCTGTTGTTGTTTAATATATTGCTTCGAAAGAGGGGGGGGACACGTTTGTTTTCATTCCTGAGGAAGATATGAGGTCCAGTATACATTTCTTTGGAAATGTCAAAAATATGCAATGTTGAGCTCCCATTGTCTCAGACACAGACTTGTTAGGGGTACCGGTAGAAAAAATGGAAATTGACCTCACAAGCCATGTAATGGAGGATTATAGTTTAGAGTTCCTGTCAAGTGGATTATTAGAAGCCGTGGCTTTTCCACCATCAGCTGTATGCCCAGAATTGGTTCAGCAATGTATTAACCAATGTGATGTTAAATCTAAGTGCATTATGAATACAAAAGGCCAAACCCTTGTGCCAGTCAATAGGGAGACTATTATGGTTGTTTTTAAAATTCTAGAAGAGTCCCTTGTCATTTTTACTCCCACCCAATCTCTAGCTCAATACAGAGAGAACGTAGATAAAAACTGGAGTCATGTAGCTAGGAAGTGGACTCAAACCAATTACAAAGGTGGGTCTCGGTTACCTAAAGTTTGTTAAAATAATAATAACAAAATATAGAGTAAGGAACTTTTTTAATCAATGAGCAAGGAAAATAAGTGTTACCATGAATAATCACAAAAACTAGGAGCATTCACCAAGCACAATGAAACTAGGAGATAATATTTTGAAGGGGAAAAGCATAAAAAAACCCCTATGAAATTAATAAAAGTGGAAAAAAATACCTAATAAAGAGAGAGAGAGAGAGAGAGAGAGAGAGATTCTCATACAATGATAATCAAGAAGAAGAATAATCTCATGGAAATGAGAGAGAAGAGCCATCTCTTAATAGAGATGTCAGAAAGGAGTTACATTGTAACTCCCAATTCTGTGTATGCCACATTTCACTAGTGTGTGAGACAAGTGTAGGATTCCTCATAAGGAGGAATATCTATTTTCTTTAATAAAAGAAATTACAAATATTACATGTCCTCCCACTTGGACTAGAGGAAAAATACATTAGGATACCTTGGTTTATCCTTTAAATACAAATATACCAAAGAAAGATTAAATTCTAACACCCCCCTTTAATCTTTACTTGGGGTAATTACATTAATAGGTATCAAACCCAAATGTTTACTATGAATTGGAGATGTTTCTTTTGAAAGAGTCTTCACTAGGATGTCTTTGGTTTGATCATCTTGCATGTCTTCAACTTGTGCTTTGAAGCTTGAATGGTACATAGGACTTTTGGCAAAGTGAATAGTGTGTTGAGGAGAGCCCAAATCTTCGAGAGACCATTGAAATTCTTGAGATGTATTTGTACATTGTAAATGTTCATTTCCCATAGAAAATAGAGATGAAGATGGATCAACACTTGAGCCCACAATAAGGCAAAAAACACTAGTAGAGTGCCCATCATTGGGATCACCTAGTGCTGAATCAGTAACACTTTGGAAAAAATCATATTGTGAATCATGAGGAAAATAATTAGGAATGCAATCTTCAGTTGCATAAAAAAAATCATAATATGAATCATGAGTCATTGAATTAGAAATGCAATCTTTAGTTGCATAAGATATATTTGTAGTGCATTCATCATAATATGAAGCATCAAGAGGAGAGTTAATATAAGCATCATTATCAGTAACCTCCACAACAATCATAGGATTAGTACTATCATCATGAATTTCATCTTGAGTAATAAACATATCTTGCAAGGTAACATTAAGAAAGTTAGATATAATTTCCTCTTCTTGGTCAAACATATCATCAACATGAGAGCAAGGAGGAGTAAACAGATTATTACCATCATCATCAACCTGTAACAAGTTATCTCAATGAGGAAAATAGGAAGCGAGGGGATCATCCCCAAAACAAACATCATCACATGGGTCATCCCAAATAGGAAAATCATTTAAAGGATACATAATGTCACAATGCGGTGTAAAGTTTTGATTTGCTTGATTAATAAGGGGAACATGTTTCTCATAAGTTTGAAATGTGTTCTCTAAGACATGCCAAGCCTGATGAGCCATAGTACAATATGAGATAAGATGATATAAATCTAGATTTAATGAGAATCCAATTAAACCAAATGCTTCCTCATCTTTCAACTGCCAAGAATCCTAGTCAGCCTGAGGAGTGATGGATGTCGGTTTCAAATTTGGTGAAGACACAATATCCAAAAGGTGTCAAGATTTTAGAAAATTAGACATGTGTGGCCTCCAAACAGTATAATTGGAACTAGTGAGTTTAAATTTCAGCATTGACGTAGACATGATGAAACAAAATTACAATTGAAATTGAACATAAAGATATATATATATTTTAAATTACCTTAAATGCTTAAAAACAAGAAAATAGAAGTGGAAAAAGAAAAAGATAAGAGAGAAATAAATAGATAATATGAACAATGATAATTAGTTAAATTGGATTAGTTGACTCAAATAAATAGAAGCAAAAAAAATAAATTTAAGCTTAAAGACTATGATAAAATTGATAAACTTGAATAAATTAAATATTAATTCAATAAAATGATTAAAATATATTAAACTAAGAATGTAAATGTAAAACAAAACAATAAACATAGCTTAAATAGAAATCCAAAAAAAATTTGAAGATAAGAAGATTTTTTAAAAAAAGGTAATTTAAACATTATTGATAATTACAATAATCAAATTGAAGTGTGAGTATCAAATGTATGAATAAACAAGGTGGAAAAAATAATCCTTAATTGAATTAAAATTTTTAAAGAAAATTCATTCTCAAAGTATTTAAATGTTATTGAGATGAAACATAACATAAAATTTGTTAAAAAAAACTTTGTTAATTTAAAAAATTAAACAAATATGATTAAAGAACAACCAAAGAATCTTAGGATAAGTGAAATAACTAATGATAGAGCTGAATAAAGAAAAGAATATAATAAAAAAATATTAGTGCTGCAAGAGACCTGCAAAAACTGAGAAATATGTTATAAAAATAGATGTAATAATGACTTGAAATGAACTAAATAAACTGTAACAAAATTATTAAAATGCAGAGATTTGACTGTTTTAGAAATACAGTCCTAGTGTGGGGGTCATATCTCCCAAATGAACCGTTGGATCTAGCTAAATTTCAAATATGTTTTGCAAAACCTAATTATCTACAACTCCACCCAAGCGATTGATGAGATTATTAATATTTTAAAAGTTATTAAATACTGAGTGAAGGTCTATAAAACTATCTTCGAAATGACAATCACAGTATTGTTTAAATAGTTTGCAAGGAAGAAAATATATAATAACAGAGACATAAATATTAGTGAATATTAATTAAAAATAGAGATAGAGATCAAATGTAAGAGATAATAAATCTAGAGCAAAGATCTAGTGTCAAGATGAAATATCAAAGATGTTGAGAATGAAAGCAAACCAAATGTTGAAAACTAGTATAAAAACTAGACATAAATAAACCTGCACATCAAACAATTATAAGAGTGATAGATGGATTTAAGAGAAGTTGAATATATATAAAAAACTAAAATATACAGATCTGAATATAAACTATAACCTTGCAAATGAGAAAGTTAGAAAGAATGGATGAGAAGCATGAAAAAGAAAACCCTTGCAGTTGCCCGACAAAGGGTGAGGTTAGTACTTTAAAAAAACAAACTTGAAATAGATATGAATAGACTTAGATTTGCAAAAGCAATGAAGGAAATTCCAGCAAACAAGAGTTAGATCAACAAAAAATTGATTTCTTCTCCTCAACGGAGAAATCTTTCAACTATTCCTGCATGCACTATCAGATTAGTTAAAAAAATATATACTAGCAATAAACTCTCTCAAGAGTCTCCGATATTGGAGTGCTCCAAGATATGGTAGCTCCTTCACCTGTACACTCAATAATGGATTAAACCAACCTACTCTGATACTATGTTAAAATAATAATAACAAAATATAGAGTAAGGAACTTGTTTAATCAATGAGCAAGGAAAAGAAGTGTAACCATGAATAATCACAAAAACTAGGAGCATTCACCAAGCACAATGAAACAAGGAGACAATATTTTGAAGGGGAAAAGCATAAAAAACCCCTGTGAAATTAATGAAAGTGGCAACAAATGCCTAATAATGAGAGAGAGAGAGTGTGAGAGCAATGCTCATACAATGATAATCAAGAAGAAGAAGAATCTCATGGAAATGAGAGAGAAGAGCCATCTCTTAATAGAGATGTTAGAAAGGAGTTACATTGTAACTCCCAATTCTATGTATGCCACATTTCACTAGTGTGTGAGACAAGTGTAGGATTCCTCATAAGGAGGAATATCTATTTTCCTTAATAAAAGAAATTACAAATATTACATGTCCTCCCACTTGGACTAGAGGATGAATACATTAGGATACCTTGGTTTATCCTTTAAATACAAATATACCAAGGAAAGATTAAATTCTAACAAAGTTCTTACTAAAGATCACATGAAACCTCTTATTCATGATGTGATAGTGTTGCTTCACTAGATTAAAGGTTCAGAATAGGTTCTACTCTATGAGGAATGGATGTTTCATTTTATAGAGATAGTCTTGGAAGGGGGGCAACATATTGATTAGGTGGATATTATTGCTAGTTCCTTGAGGGACCAACTTAAATAGGCCCAGGCCATTAAGAAGGATTTCTTTATGTCCTCCTATTTGATATACTGCCTAGAATGCACACAAGATTGATCCACCATTCAACAAGTTCCTTGGAATGAAGATCTTCTAATTTATGAATACTGTCCTTTATTGAGAAAGGATAAAATTTTGGAAAATTATAGGAAGGTTCATGATGTTTTCCTGGGTAGATTGTGTCAACAATTGGTAGGAGTCTCAAACCAGAGAGTTTCATTAGAGGCGTAGAAACTGATTCAAGCCTATGGAAGTCTATTCATTCAGTTCCCACACTTCACTTACATCCGGGTTGGAGGTTTCGATGATGAACCACTCAGGCTCCTAAGGTTTGCTTTCGATTGTTTTATTTTGGCAGAATTTTGCAGGCAACTATTAGTGGTTATTAAAAATACCTTGCTTGAAGAAAAATGGCCTTCTATGTTCCCAATCAAGATTAGAAACTTGACCTGTAATAGTATGATGGACGCTTTGGTGATAGGAAGCAACTTGCTAAGTTTTCATTTGCAGTTTTATGAATTAAGAAGGAGTTTTGATAACAAGGGTTTCACTAGGTAGGTTCTAAGCCTAAGTAATTATCCTTCACCAAGCTCGCATCTTGAGGACCTATGGGAAGATCTCAGCGATGAAGATGCAATCTAGAAAAGAGATCACTCCAGACTTGTAATTCCATAGATCAAAATGTTGCAATTAAATTTTGACATTAAGGGTGTAGAAGAAGATAGTTCCAAAGCCACAGGTTTAGAGGTTAGCAATGTGGAAGTAGGAAGTCCCCCAGATATAGATTGAATAGGAAAGAGGAAGATGATATAAAGCTAAGGGCTCGAACTATTTTTGGGGTCATAGAAAGTTGGTTAATAGAAAAGAAAAATAAAAGAGCTAAGACCCCCCCTCTTGAAAAGAATAGTGCAGGATCAACCTTAAAAATTATGAAACATGCCCCATCTAATGTATCTCCTATGGTTCAAAATGCAAGTGAAGTTACATCCCCTAAGAAAAAGGCGGTTCCAAAAAGGCATCCTACCACACCAAGATTGAGACCTAGAACTAGTCAGAAAAGCGTGGTCAAATGGTATCCTTGGGGTCAGACTACATGGATATCGAGATTAATGATGATGACATTTCTTTCCCACTAGATCAATAGGAGAAGGTTTAGGAAATCCTTTTTGAGGGCACAGATCTTTCTCAAGTTGAGAATACTCCTATAAAAACTCCTAACAATCAGATGGTCACCGGTTTGGTTCCTCCTTGGTTAACTGAGTCAATAAATAAGAGGAAAAGTTATAAACTAATTTCACTTCCTGTGAAGGAGATTGTCACTAAATATGCTACCCAGAATCCCAAAGCAAAAAGAATGAAGAGTGATGCTAGGCTCTCTACTAATCATTCTACTATAAACGTAACCGTAGAAATAGCCACTTTCAAGCCCAAAGAGGGAATTCAGGAATTGGAGGCTGAAGACTTCAAAATCACAAAAATGGAGCTTGGTGTTCTAAATAGGGATTCTAGGGATCACCTATTTAAATTCTCAGCTGATCACATGCTTGGGTAGTCAGAAAAAGATGGACAGGAGAAATGCAAACTGAAACAACTGGTCTCTACCATGGCTGAATTTCTTTCCTCACTTGCTGACAATGGAGTATTGCCACTAGCCCAGTCTTCCCAAGACTTTGATCCAAATTCAGTCAAAAGAAAAAGGTTAGTGAAATAGATGCAAAAGGGGAGGGTTTTGATGAAAGTCATGAAGTCTTGGATAAACAATGTTATAACTAAAGGGAGTGCTTTCATCTGTGAGTTTATATCCACCTGTCTAGATGGAGAAGGATTACTCGGTGAAGTTCAAACCCTAGTTCCAAGCTGGGAGATGGAGGAAGAGAAATGAACAGTGATCATCCTATAGGTTTGAGAGATAGAAACTTATGATGTGACTCAATTCTTGGCTGAGAACCTGATGAAACTAGTGGATCCCTGTATGTTGTTTATCCTAAAACAAAACTTTGGATGGAAAAATATGATGTTCAAGGCTGCAATCTCTCAAGCCAAGGCCATCAAAAAAGAGGTGTTAGATATGCATGTGGATGCCCTCAAAGATATCAAAATAGTGAATCCCTCAAGTATTCTACAAATTGATGAGGGTAATAGAGATGTGGATGCCATGGTTAAAGTCCTTACAGACACTATGAATGCTCTCAAGGAAAATGAAGCGCCTACAGTTCAATATTTCACCAAAGTTGCGAATGTGGAATCTATATTGCTGCTGAATCAAGGGAAATTACCTAAGCAGGCAGAGAGGATCAAGGAATTAAGGTGGGAAAAGAATGCAACTCGAGCAAAACTGGCAGGTCTGAAGAATCTGCATTTCTAGCCAGCCCAAGAATTGGTGAACATCTTTCAATCCTGGAAGCTCGTACAGACCGCCATGTCAGAAGGCCCAGAGGGAGTTAGTAGTTTTCACAATAGTATTTCCCTTTCTTTACATTTTAAGTGACATGTGCTTTGAAACTCTATTGTTAGTTATGTAACTGGTTTAAATGGTTTTTCTGGTGTCTGAGAGGTTGGGTTTCTCTGGAGGCTCTCTCAGACTTGAAACTATTAATGCTGGAGCATTGAACAGTTAAGGGGTTAGAAAATACAAATAGGACATAGATAGTTTTCTTTTTGAAAGTCGATAGTTAGCATAGTCTTTTAATTTCTGAAACAGTTGTGACTGATTTTTTATTAGACTTTGATCCAATCTTATATGAATATATAAATGCATGGTATGGTTTAGATCTTTGAATCAAAATCTAGAATGTATTAATTTCTTTGAAAGTTGATACATTTAAATCTGTGCATATGTTATTTATATTCAGTCACTTTTGGTTTCCTTCTAGCTCATTCTTCTTAAGTTATTTTATAGGTTGTTTGCTTTTGAAGTAGTAGATAAATTTTTGTTCTCTTCTTAGTTCTTTTTAATTGTATGTTGATTTTTTAAATCACCTTGATACCCAAGAGTATTCGAGTGGTCCTTTTACACTTTTCGATCAAAGGTGTATGATTTTACTTTTTGTTAATAATTCATTGAATATTATACAAGGAAGTTGTACCTTAAAAAATACAGAGGGAAGCAATTTCTTATGCTTACCCAACTGTTGATGAATTGTTTGTCTTCAGAAGTGTAGAGTCTTTATTCAATATTCATTTAGAAATAGGAAGACAAATTTGTTCGCCAACACTAATTAAGCTATATGAGCTAATCTAGAGCATAAAGAAAACTAAGCTAGATGCCATGAAAGCTTAAGCTAAGAATGCAAAAATGGAAGCTAAATGCATGAAGATCTCCAAAGCTCCAAAGTCTCCAAGAAATCCTGCAACATACGATTAGTATTCAAAGTTGGGATCCTGGAATGAGAAAAGAGTTCTCCTTTTAAAAGAATTGAAAAGGAATGGACCATGGAGATTAAGAGGCAAAACATTTAATCAAGGGTGGAGACTGAAAGAGGAGCAATCCATGTGCACAAATTGTTACAAGTAGTGGTTGCTATTGCACCAAAAGATTGACCTATTAATGCTTGATACAACCACTAGACTTATACAAGACACAAGAGGTAGTTAAACCATGTCACGAATCCCAAGGGGAGAGCTGACCATTTTTCTAACAATCTCCCCCTTAGCGTTACTCGAGGGGATTCAAACCTTTGACCAAGCTCTGATACCACTTGTTACAAGTAGTGGTTGTTGCACCAAAAGATCAACCTATTAATGCTCGATACAACCACTAGACTTATACAAGACACAAGAGGTAGTTAAACCATGTCACAAATCCCAAGGGAAGTGCTGAACATTTTTCCAACACAAATCTCTCTAATGAGAAAATAAGAGTTGAATTTTGTGTCCATATGAGACAAAAAGGCCTTTTCTTCTTTTTATAAAATAAGAATAATGCTTTATTTGTGCAACTTAGGATAAGAGGAAAAGTGGGGGCTTTTTATTTAATAAAAGGGGTGGAAAATTATTTTTAAATAAATAAAGACTTAGGATAAAATGGTTATCCTATGGAAAATAATCGAATAAATGATAGAAATAGGATTTGATCAAGGAAATTGATATAATTTGAAAAATGTTGATTTTTGAAAATATTGATTCAAGAAATTGATAAATTGTTGAATGGGGGCCCAAAGTCTAGGTGACCATTTTAGGGTGTATACATTTTCCCCTCTTTGACTAATGTGAGATTAATTTGGGATCACATGCAGTCAAAGAAGGGAATTGAAGTGTGAGATCAATTTGGGATCACAAAATAACCCAGACGTGTGTTCGACAGATGGGAACACATCAGGACAAAGATAAGCTAAAAGACAAGACCAACACACCTGTAAATAGGAAATTGTCAAGTCTCAAATAAGAGATAAGAATCTCAAGCAAGGTTTGATTGATAAAGCTGAATCAAGGATTGAAGTTGATAGGTACTGGCCCCTCAGAATCGAAATTGAAATCAAGTAGAAGAGAAATAGTAAATTGATAAATTTGATCAAATCACTAGAAATCATAATCGAAGGTGAAAGATGATAGGATAACCATCAAGTAGTGAAGACATGCCCTAGTTTGACTAGGTTTGACTGAGAAAGATATAGGATAAAGATGAAGTCAAACCTCAGAGAGACGAAGTGAATGAAGAATGAATGAAAGACTAGAAGGTTGAAAGAGAGGGGGATGAAGAAATGAAGATGCCCCAGTAAAGATCAGAGGATCAGGCCTCAAATGGTCAGCCAACTATGCAAAAGAAGGAGAAATTTTAAAATATGATGTTGACTATCAATATGAACTTGGATTTTGATTTCAATCCCGAAAATGGATCCAGGACATCAAAATTAGCCAGGGGTGTTGAAATTAGTGGTGAAAGGGGAGCACAGTTGACCGAAAAGTCTGTGAAAGATGAAAGGAGAGCTCTCTCCATATGCAAGATGCAAGACTAAACTAACATGAACCTAAAAATGCCAGCTACTATGAAAAGTGGTTTACTTGAAAGTTCACAAAGCTATTAGACTCTAATATTCATCATCGAGCTTTACTGGTAGCATCGTAAGATCATACAATACGCACTAGTATGACTATGTGAATCTAAATATGATCTATATTAGATAGATATGTGGGAATCCCACCTAAGCATCAAAGACATATAAAGTCAAGATGACTAGTGCAGTGAGATTTTCTAAGTTTAATATGACAAGATTATACTTGCATCGAGACACAAGGAAAGTCAAGATGGCTATAAACAGTCAAGGATAATACCTTGTAGACCCCAATGTCAAGTGGAACAAGCATAAATGCTAATGATAGTTAGGATCAACAAAATATACCCACAAGAAAAAAATAAAATAAAACATGTCCTCATGCCCCTAGTCTTCTAGCTTAGCATCATCGAATGTTAGAAAGTAAAGACCACCAAGATAACTGAGAGGGGGGGGGTGAATCAGTTATCTGATAATTAAACCATTTATCATCATTAACTTCAATATCAACTTCAATAGCTTTAAACCATATAATTAATGTAGTAACCAACCATAGAAGGATAATCATACACAATGACACAATAACACAAGATATGTTAACTAGGGAACCTCTTGATCAAAGAGTAAACCCCGGTGGGAATGATGCCCACAAAATGATGCACTAATATGAAAGTTCCTTGTTAGAGGATGGACCCTGTTAGGAGTCTTATGAAATACATTTAGTACATATGAATCTCTGTTAGGAGATTTTGAATCCCTGTTAAAAGATTCTAACCCTGTTAGGAGTTATGGAAAACAGAAGGACCCACTGCCCAAATAGCTTCAAGGCAAGATCTTTGAACTCACTGCCCAATAGATCTTAGGATTATTCAATAGAATAATATGAAATATGTTACCTCCTTCACACTATGCCAAAACCACACTCTCTGCTACACAAGATCACAAATCCAGATCTTTGTACTTCGCAAGTCTTCCTTCATCACTAAATTAGCTCTTTTCTTCACTTCATGCATACATTCGCATCACAACTTTCACAATTTCATATCACAACTATTACAATCCTCATACATAAAATGGAAAACATTCCTTCCTTTATACCACACTCAAGTAATTACAAATGAGTTGGCATGCAAATACAAAATAATAATTTCAACACGCTACATCAAAATTACATAAAACTGTCAGCTTCCAGATACAATAACTTTCCAATCGTGTGACCTCGAAGTTTGCACTGTGAACCACGTCACCACCAATGAGTCTCAAAATTCCCTTTAACTACACAGAATCAAATTCCATCCCAGTTAGGAGATATCCTCTGATTACCAAAAACCGCTACATAGGAATACTGCGAGAATACTGCTTCCACCAAAATGCTTATAACTTTCATGAATAAATGAATTTATTTTTGCGCTCTTAACCAGAGGCTAATAATGTACCAAAGAAAATACCATCAACTATACGTAACTCAATCTACAATATAACATGTGCACAAAACAAAACTATGCCTGTTTCCTCTACTAAACTCCAGAATATCACTGTGTTGACATCAATGACAATCATAGTCATGAATGTAACAACCACTGCTATAGAATGACTGCCAAAGGCTTCAACATTCATTCCTAACATTGAAAACTATTAGGGAGAGAACACTCATTAAAGAAATCATCATAGATAGCACACAAAGAAATAAAGTCAGACAAGTCTCAGCAAGTCGAGTGTTTAAGTGCATGTGTGTAGGTCATAGAGTCAAACTTTGAGTATCGCATCTGCTAGTGGAAATATCATATCATGCTAGACTATGGGTAAGATATTTGATAAGTGTTGAGAAACACTTGAAACTAGGGTAGTGTTGAAAAACACAGTTGGGGTGGCGTTGAAAAACACTATTTGCAAGATGCCCTAAAGACCAATGCATCCAAGAGACCAAAGCTAACACAGTTATGCCCCCTAGACAAAGACAAAGACCAATTCCAAACCAAGGCAACAAGGACAAGGCATGATGGAGAAAGGCTAAGTGTCGAGGATGCATGATAAGAAACAAGGGTACAAAGACCTCAAGTAGCGCCTGTTTCCAGGTTTTCACCACTTGTAGATTTTTTTATTTTTTCAATTTTTTTGTATTTTTGCTACCAAGGCACCTGTTTCCAGGTTTTCACCAAGGCACTTTTTCTATTTTTTTTTTTGAATTTGTTGCAATTTTTCTATTTTTTATATTTTTTAGGACTTTATATGCTTTTTAAGATTTTTTCAACATCATATATGAATTTTTTTAGAATTTTTTTAGGATCAATAAATATGTACAAAGGATGCCCCTAGACAGAATGGGCATCAAACTCCCAAGAAAGATCACATTGTGTAGTCCCAATGTCTAGCAAGGTGGAGGACAAGAGGAATTAGCAAGCTAGTGGAAGAGATGGAAGACAAGAGAATGAAGGAGAATGAAGGGAAGAAATCCTCAAGGAAAAACTCCTCAAGAGTACCCAAGCTAGGGAAAAATTGTCATGTAAAGCACATTTGGACAAGCAATGAAAGGCTAGCATAGGCTAAGTCACAAAAGCATAATGCAAAAGAAGGAAAGGATGTAGTCCAAAGGAGTAGACATGTCAAGAGGCTTCATAGCATCATGTTTTACTCTTTTTTATTAGATCAAGACCAAAGGGGAAAAGGATAGTGAAAGGCTAGAATGAATGGAGGAAAAATAAATATGAAGGCTAAACATGAATGGAATGAAAGCAAGATCATCGTCAGATAGCTCACAAGATAGCCAAATGTTCGCGTATAGGCCAACATTGTCAAGATCAAAGAGAGAATATGGAATGGATGAAATAATGTAGAAGAACTATGTATGATGTCTGATTGCTAGGTTTTCATCATGGTACTTATCCAAGGTGCCACAAGGGAGTGGTTTTCACCATAGGATGAATTTATTTCTCTTTACTTTTTCTACCAAGGTGCCTATTTCCAGATTTCCACCAAGGCACATTTTCAATTTTTTCATTGTTTTTTTGTTTTCTTCTTGAATTTTTCTATTTTTTTGAATTTATTTTTTTTTTGGAAGAAGGAAAGCTTTTTAGATAATGCTCCTTGAAAGGATAAACCATGATATGCTCAAAGATGTTGATAGGGGAAGGAAGATGGAAGAAGAAAATGTAGGATAAGGTTTTATGTAAAGTGAGTGAGGTTGGAAGATAGGAGGAATAGGAAAATGAGGAAAAAGGATAGAAGGTAGAAGGATAATGAATGGAAGGATTGTGAAAGGTAGATGGAAAGAAAGGAAAGATCAACATCGACACTCACCTAGAAGGGTGGTGAGAGGATGGAGGAAATGTGAATGAATGAATACATGAAGGAATATGGTGAATGGATAGTAGAGGTTGTGGTTTAGGCACATGAAATGGAAGAATGTTTTTAGAAGAAGATGAAGTGGAAGCCTTTGGAAGCTTGAATGTCAATTTCACTTTTTGCACAACATCAGACTCTTTCAAGAGAGACTTTGGAATCCATATAGCCATAGGCTTTTCATTTCTTTTTGATGATTTAGAGAGAATATTTTTAATGATGGATTTTGGAACCCATACTTGTCTTGTAGTTTTCCTCTGAGATATCTCTTTTGATTTATGCCTCCATGTCAATTAGAGGAAACATGGTGATCTTCTTTTTTTGATAGATTCTTGTATTACTTCTTTTTCTTGTATTGAACATTCAAGTTACTTCAAAAAGACTTGGGATTTGTGGAAGGAGGATATGACTGGTTTAGATGGGTGGGTGGATGAAAAGGATTCGTGGGTATGCATCTATATTGATCTTGAGGAAAGATAGGAGATGGAGGGACATAAGGACCCAAGATGGATGATGAATTAGGATATTTAGGAGGGAAAAGTGAAGGGACATAAGGGCCCAAGATGGAAGGAAGATGTAAAGCCCTTAGTATTGGTGGAGGAGGTCTAAGGATGGACGTGGAAGATACAAAAGGATAATTAATAAGTTCATCAACATCTATATGACAACCAAGGACATTAGCATCTTTAGAGTGAGTATTAGGATTTACAATAGGATCATGAACATCTTGAATAGGAGAAACTTCTTTGATAGGATTGTTTGGAGCTTGAAAAGACTTAGGAAGAGTAGAAAGTGGAAGTGAACATGGAGTGGTAGAAAAAGAAGATGGAAGACTTTGATCTTGACAAGGAGCTTTGGATAGCATAAGCGTATAATTTTTCTCTTGATTTTCAATAGGCTTAAGATTGGAAGTAAAGACACTATTTTTAATAACCTTAATGGAAGTATCATCTTTGGAAAGTGCATGTGTAGTAAGGTTATTTTGATTGTCAATAAGCTCAACGGTGTAAGTAGTAGCTTGATCTTTCTTAGGAGAAGACTTAAGACATGGTGGAATGAATGAGAAAGGGCGTAAAGGATCAAAAGAACCATGAAATGGATAAGAGACATCATGAAAAGGATTGGATAACATGGAGGATTCTTGATCTTGATCTTTCTTTATGTTCTTTTCTTTATCATTTTTAGATTCCTCTTGACATGGAGCCACTTCTAAAGACAAGGAAGCATGTTGGAATTGTATGGAAGACTTTGGAAGAGATAGTGAAGGATGAGCTGAAGTAGGCATTATAGTGCATAAAGGATTAGGATCTTTAGGTTTTGTCAGCACCTATAAAATTTTTATGACTCTGTAGCTTTTCTCTGGCCTTTGCAATGTTTTTCCTTGCCCCTGGCCTCAAACCCTAGTTCAAATATTCAAAATTCTAGCCATTGGTGGAGAGAAGCCCTAATTTGCTCTAGACCAGATTTTATTTCTTCATTACCTTTTTCGGTCACTAAAGTCCCAATTACCCATGTGCCAAATTCACTGTGACCACTTTGCATGTTATGTCATTAGGTTTTATTATCGGGGCCCCCTTTAATTTTTTCTATCTAAGCCTAAGTTTTCTCGATAATATTTCCAAGTGTTTCAACCCTTTAAAAATGTGTAGTTGTCATTACATCACAAGGCTTCCCATTGTCAGAGTTTCTGACATGCAGTATAGCGACGAGCAGACATCTATCCTGGTGAGTCCTCAGGGTGCCAGGTGTTGCAAAAATGGAAATTTCTCATTGGTTGTTGAGCAGTGATTTGGTAGTTATTAGTGGGACCAGGGTTTCTGGCGTGTCTTTGAGGGCTCTGACATTTGTAGGAGATCTACGGTTGGCGTATGATCTCATGGGTTTTGTCAGTGCCATGAGATCTTATGCCAACCATTGATCTTACCTTATCTCAAGCGGAAAAGGGAAGGTGGGTCCTCTAACAGTTGGAGCTGACGTGCATGATTTTCATTGGCAGAAGGGTAACAATGCAGTGGGACCATTGGCTAGGTGGTGCTGATTTGTTTTATTTTTATTGGCCAAGCTGAAGGGTGATAGGGACATGTCAGTGGGCTCGAATCTTTTTAAGGGTGGCAATGTGGCAGGATCTATGGCTGGCACATGATCGCATGGAATCTTTTCAGGCCATGTGATCATGCGCTCACCGTTCAATTAAAGGCTTATATTCAGTGGGTTTGATATGCTACATGGTGCTGACTTGCTCAATTTTCATTGGTTGTGAAATGTTGATGTGGCCAGAGAATTTTCAAAGGGTTCATGACTATTATGGAGATTAATCTGAACCACCTGATTTGTCGAGAAATAATTGGATCGATGGCTGCATTTTAAAATCTGTCTAGTTAACCGTTGTAGTTCAAATTTGAATATTTTAAAGGGTTTCCAATGATAGAAGGACTGAAATTGAATGTTTTTGTAGCTAGATTTGGTAGGAATGATTTCATCAACTATTGCAAAGTGGTCTAGGGGTGTTTGATGACTAATTGCAGGGGTTTTTGTACCATGAAGTGCTACTCGAGGCGTGTTGTAGGTGGACAATCAAATCGATGAGTTTAATAAATTCATGATTCTCAGTACAAATCAGGAAATTTTTCATTTATGAGGATCATTCTAGGATCTTCTTTCTCCAGGCTACTTGGTTTTCCCCCAATTGTAATAAATTCCTGATTGATCTTAGTTGGTTTGGTGGGTAAAACCCTAACCCTAATCATTCATAGCTTGTTGCATCCTATTTTGGGATCCCAAGATGATTAGTGGTATATATGGTTGAATTTTTTTATTTTGCAGAGTGTCGATGATGTTACTGTTGATGATATTGAAAGTCAAGGTAAAGGACTAAACAAGGAGAGCCTAGATTTTGGGTTTGTTTCCTAACATTTTGTTGTTCTGATAATGTATTGATTCTGAAGATTTTAATGAGAATGCACTTTAATTCCAATCTCAAATTCTTGTTTATCTTCTTATTCTGATCTTGGGCTCATATATGTTAATGTCACAATGTGAGTTAGCATATGGTAAACAAAGAGTATTATGGAGTTATCTTTGAGTTCCTAAAAAAGTTAGGATTAAAGTCTTTAAGGTGATTTCAATGAGTTCATGATAGGGTAAGAATTTGATGATCAAGTTTGGGAGTGAGAGGGATAATAGGCAAAGCACTTATCCTGAGTTCAGGAGTATTTGATTTAGGATTTTTAGTTGATTTATGTTATTGGGTGACTCCATGCCCTAGGTTAAGGCACTGATCCTTTCTCTGGAGGTAGTTCATCATCATCCACCATACATATAAATGATAAAATCTTTCAATCAGTTTGTAAAGGGTATAATGCATAACATTTTGTGACTCCTTTCAAGAAGTGAATTAAAGGTACACCCGCCTGAGCATTTAGGCTCAAATTGTAGGAGGATCTCTTTGATCCTTGTTAGTTGGCCCTTTTCCTTGCAAACTTTGGAGTGGTGATAGAGTCAGTGACATTAAGTTGTCAATCATAGTGTAAACCTGCAAGTAGAAAGAAAAGACAATCAACAGGTTTAACATTATTGAAAGTATTTGTAGCCAAGTGAAGGTTAGCTTGAGTTTCTTTAAGAGGTAGCCCTTGAGGATAACTATAGGGAACCGCATGAAAAGTATTAGGATCTTTGTTGGATGAAGGATTTGTGAAAGATTTGAAAGACTCAGAAGCTTTAGGTAATGTATGGGTATTGGAGGAAGTAGGGGGTGGAAGGGAACCATCACAAGACAAAGGTTCAACATTAACATAATCTTGCTTGAGAGTGTAATCTTTATTTTCAGCATGAGAGTTCTTAGAGGAAGAATTTTTATAATATTTACATTTCAAATCAGCACGGTACATTTTATATTCCTCAATAGAAGTAGAGGTATCATCTAGGTATTGTTCACAGAAGTCATCAAAGTCTCTTTCAAAATCAAAATCATATGGATCACCATCATGATCTATCCAATGTGATGATCCATTTCTAGTAAGCATGAGTACATGACTAGGAGGACTCTTAGGAATAGACGTGTCATGGGTATCACTATAGTGTCCATCATCATAGTCATCATAGTCATCATAGTCATCAAAGATGGGTGTCTCAATCTTCATGGAAGAGGTATCACAAGGGCTATCATATTTCTCATCATGGTCTATCTTGAGAAGAGAAGTAAGACTCTTGGGAGAAGTAGAAGAGGAACGGGATCATGAAGAAGAGGAAAGTGAAGACCTAGTGGAGGAAGAAGACTTGGATAATGAGGAATGAGAATAATGTCTAGAAGAGTCATGATAAGCTTGGAAGATGAAGAAGGATGAGAAGACTTAGATAATCAAGAATGTTTGGAAGAGGGAGGTCATGACATAATCATGTCTATGATCCTAGCAAAGGTGTCTAATTCATTCAACTTTTCTTTTATTTCTATTATAAGTTTGTCACCCATGAGATATCTAGAAGGACTGTTGGAGGAATAGAACTCTTCAAATTGAGCAATGAGTTCAAGATCATCTATTCTTAAGAGAGGTTCCATAACAAGATAGTTAAAATTCATGATTCTGATAAAGAAGGAATCAAGCATGGAAGTGATAAAAGAGATGAATAGAAGAAGGTAGACTAGATAATAAGAGGAAAAGAATCAAGAAGACATGAAGAGTTTCCCATGGGAATGGAAGACTAGAAAAACATGGGAAATATGGAAGAAAGAAGACCAAGAGTCATTTTGTGCAACTTGATACCATTTAAGCTCATTTGGATGCTAAGCAATCATGTCATATCACCTAAGACTTGACCTGGACTGACCAAGGAAGACTGAAAATGACACAAATTATATAGACAACAAGATTACTCTGTGCGATAGTTTGCAGGGTATTGGGATGATACAATATGTCCATGCAATATTTCACACTAAGGTATTACAATAGTTTCCAGGTAGTAGGTGAGATATTTTCTAGGCTATCTATGTGACAGTTGTGCAACAATAAACTATCGCACAATAAATCTTAGTATAGTGCGTGATGGTATTTCAAGATCATATGACTCTTGACCAGTGAGTGTCTAAATTTTAGTTTTAAAGCCAATTCGGTCAAAGTTTCAGTCTGATGATTGGATTTTTTGATTTCAAACACAGTACTAGCAATAATCAAACAAGTTTGCAAATAGTAGGTGATCAAACATGTCATAAAACACTTGCATAAGGGAAAAAGAAACCTTGCCAAGACAAGCAATTGTGATATCAAAGAAAAGAAAATCCTATGAATGCTACCACAATGTTCGATGTTTGAGAACATTTGCATGGGTAGATCATAGTGAGAACACTTCAAGCACTTACTAGCCTAAAAATATAGTGGCTCAATACTTAACAACTTGGCCCACACTTGATGTCCCATTGCCTCACACAAAGTGATTTCCCACAATAGATATTGGCTTTGTTGTGAAAGTGCCAATGACACAACCAAAGGAACACAAATGGTGAGTAATCTTGGGGTGATCCAAGTTAGTCCACTAGGATCAATCCTTGCACCAAGAAGCTAAGTAGAAAAATAGGGTGGCTTCTATCTATGGTTCTTAGTAAGGGCTTTTGTTTGTAATACGCCTCTTGCTCCCCAAAGAGACTCCTTACCTTGTGGCAAGTAACGGACCTCGCAGCCACAAGAGTACCTTAAGTATTCTTTGACATAGGGCAAGGATGGAGGATCCAATAAAGGATGGTCCAAGCCTACACTGCAAGTTATAACAACATCAAGCACAATAGAATATAACAAGATAATTCTTCAAAACTAAATTTCATTCAACATGCTCAGCTGTAAGGCCTTCCAGGTTTCGGCCTATTACAATGAAATAACAAAGTATTAGCAAGATCTCACAAGATCTAGGGAACCACCAACTAGTTCAGATCTACAATAGGCAGCCTCTGATAGGAACAACCACCACATGATCTAAACTTGTACTCACACTTCCAAGCAACCCCTTGTTGTCCTAAGCCCGCAGGCCACTAGTTCTGCTACAAAGTCCCAGATTCACAAATCTACTTCTACTCTACTCTTCCTAATGATCTAATGATCATATAATACTAAACTCACTTAACTTATAACTACTAAACATCTAACCAAGCTCTCAATATATAGTCAGCTAAGCCACAAATCAGCCAGTCGGGTTTTTAATTACAATATAGGTCCAGTCCAATGAAAGAAACCAAAAATAATGCAAGAATGATCAAAACTTAATGTTCCTTTATATTTAGGTCCAAAAATGACCCAAAAACATTCCCTTAACCATGCAAGGCCCCATCTCATCACACAGAACCATGCAAGAAGAAACACTCCACATTTCACGTGAAAATTGCCATAAAATAGGTCCCAGAGCAAAATGGCCATAACTTTTTACTCACAATGAATCAAGAGTTGTGCCCTTGGGAAATGGTAGTATTTTAGGTCCTCTTAAATAATTAAGATTTAAAAGGATGATTTATTAATGATAAAAATCACCATGATGTGAAATCAGTGCCAAAACTACAGGAATGGCTCCGATGGAAACACTGGCAAAAAATAGGTCCTCGAGCAAAACGGGCATAACTTTTTACTCATAATGAATTAGGAGTTGTGCCTTTGGGAAAAGATATTATTTTAGGTCTTATTAAATTTTCTAAGAGAGAAAAGGCTTATTAATTAATAATTAATGGCACCACATCCCACAATCAGCTCCAAAACTACAGGAAAACACTGCTCCGATGGCAAGGAAAACAACTCCAACTTTGAAATGGTTCATCTAATATCTCCCAAACCATGCCACCTCAAGAGATACAAAATTAGAAATATCTTCCAAACACATAAAGGAAAAAATTCCTTTCATCACACATTCCAAAGATCTCCATAGATCATCACAACACAAAAACTCAAAAAACTTCCAAAAACCAAGTATTGTATCCCTCTGCCAAGGAATTCCTCCAAGACTAAGAAAGATCTTCATGAACTCAAAATTCTCTTGCATCAAAATACCTAGGTAAATAGAAAGTATGTACCATAATTTAATCTCAATAAAATTACCTACAATCAACTACATCTTCACCAAAAGCTTCCAATCCATCAAGGACAAGAGAACAAATCTAAAAATCAACCATCTATGCTTCATCCATTCAAACATCAGAATCACATGAATCTCATCAATCCAATTAGAACACCACTGATCACCACAACCCATCTCAACAACAAGAGTATCCAAATCTCCAACAAGTAGATCCAAAGTCATTTCCCCATCAAGATGAAATCTCTCATCATCAGCATCCCATCTCTGCAACTCATCACAAGACTCATTACTATCAACCAGCAATTCAAGTCCACAATCAGCAAATAAGATCTGCATCATAACACCAAATGAATGAAATTTTGTAACACCATCATCAAAAAGGTGTTCAACAATAGATACCTCATCACCAATAGAAGTTTGATCACACCCAATCAAACACTCTGTAATCTCCATGTCAGACACAACCGACTAAACATGAAAACAAATCTTCTCACCAACCTCAACATCAAGTAAATCTTCACCAATAGAAGTCTGATCACACCCAACTAGATGCTCTTCAATCTCCATGTCAGACACAACCGACTGAACATGAAAACAAATCTTTTCACCACTAGCAATCTCATTGTACACAATAAGATACTCTGCAAGTTCCATGCTAGATCCATCTATCTGCTCATGTGAACCAATAGACATTTCATCAACTCTAGCCAAGTCATCAGGGACTTCCACAAGCTATTGTCATCTCTTCACAACCTTCTTCTTTGTAGTCTACCTTCTTAATTCCTCTTGTATGTCTTGCACTTATTTCTTCAAAGCTCTAAATTCATCTTCATATGCACTAAGGTCCAATCCTCTTGGAGACATCCTTCAAGATCTTCGAAAATCCAAGGCAACAAATCACCAACAAGGTCTTGGTGTAAACAGCCTCAACTGATTTACACACTCAAGATCTTCAAGCTCTGATACCACTTGACGCAGGGTAGGGATGGAGGAACCAATAAAGGATGGCCCAAACCTACACTACAAGTTATAAAAAAACCAAGCATGACGGAATATAAAAAGATAATTCTTCAAAACTAAATTTCATTGAACATGCCCGGCTATAAGGCCTTCTAGGTTTTGGCCTATTACAATGAAATAACAAAGTATCAGTAAGATCTCGCAAGATCCAGGGAACCACCAACTAGTTTGTTTAGATCTGCAACAAGTAGCCTATGATAGGAACAACCACTGATACCACTTGGTTTAGTGCAGGGATGGAGGATCCAATAAAGGATGGTCCAATCCTACACTGCAAGTTATAACAACACCAAGCACAGTGGAATATAACAAGATAATTCTTCAAAACTAAATTTCATTCAACATGCCTGGCTGTAAGGCCTTCCGGGTTTTGGCCTATTACAATGAAATAAAAAAGTATAAGCAAGATCTCACAAGATCTAGGGAACCACCAACTAGTTCAGATCTATAATAGGTAGCCTCTAATAGGAACAACCACCATAGGATCTAAACTTGTACTCACACTTCCAAGCAACCCCTTGTTGTCCTAAGCACGCAAGCCACTAGTTTTGCTACAAAGTCCCAAATTCGCAAATCTACTTCTACTCTACTCTTCCTAATGATCTAATGATCATCTACTACTAAACTCACTTAACTTCTAACTACTAAACATCTACCCAAGCTCTCAATATATAGCCAGCTAAGCCACAAGTCAGCCAGTCAGGCTTTTAATTACAATATAGGTCTAGTCCAATAAAAGAAACCAAAACTAATGCAAGAATGATAAAAAATTAATGTGCCTTTATATTTAGGTCCACAAATGACCCAAAAACATTCCCTTAACCATGAAAGGCCCCATCTCATCACACGGAACCGTGCAAGAAGAAACACTCCATGTTTCACGTGAAAACTGTCAGAAAATAGGTCCCAGAGAAAAATGACCATAACTTTTTACTCACAATGAATTAGGAGTTTCACCCTTGGGAAATGGTATTACTTTAGGTCCTATTAAATAAATTAAGAGCACAAAGTATTATTCATTAAGGATCAACATCTCCACAATGTGCAATCAGTGCCAAAACTGTAGGAACGGCTCCGGTGGAAACACTGGCAGAAAATAGGTCCCCGAGAAAAATGGGCATAACTTTTTACTCATAATGAATTAGGAGTTTCACCTTTGGAAAAAGATATTATTTTAGGTCCTCTTAAAGGCTTTAAGAGAAAAAATTCTGATTCATTAAGAATCAATGACACTACATCCTGCTATCAGCTCCAAAACTGCAGGAAAACACTACTCCGACGGCAAGGAAAACAACTCCAACTTTGAAATGGTTCATCCAATATCTCCAAAACCATGCCACCTCAAGAGCTAAGACCTTAGACATATCTTACACACACATAAAGGAACAAACTCCTTTCATCACACATTCCAAAGATCTCCATAGATCATCACAACAAAGAAAGTCAGAAAACTACCAAAAACCAAGTATTGTATCCCTCTGCCAGGGAATTCCTCCAAGACTAAGAAAGATCTTCAGGAACTCAAAATGCTCCTACATCATTCTTGCTCAACATTTTCCTCATGGTAAAAATCCCACAATTACTCACATCAAGCAAAGACAAGTACTACGTCTACCAAGGTTTTGTGTCCTTGATAACCTTGAGTTTATAGTGGGTTGGAATAGTTGGTGAAAAGCTTGTCCCCACTTGGTTTGTTCCTCTTGATTGCTCAAGAGAAGGCCCACTAAAGGATTCCAAAACTAAACAAAGAGTGGATCAACCTTTTAGTTTCAATATTTCTAGTTCACCTCAAGGGTGAAGAGCGTATTCTCCTAGCTCAAAAATTTCTCCCAAACACACCAAGCAAATGTTCAATTACCCTCTTGCTTTCAAAATCCAAAGATGGGTCAAGATTTTTGTTTCACCACAAGGGTGAAGAGCATACTCTCCTACCACCAAAAGATTCTTACAATAAGATATTAAGTGCCTATGAAAAGAAACAACTAGTATGCCACACTTTAAAATGAAAGCAATAAACAAGCACTTGATTGGATTGGTTTTTATGCGTTGGGCAGCCCTGCAAAAACCATTAGTAGCCCTTGTGCATTTGAAGATTTGACACGTGTTCTTTTGGAAAAGATTCAAGAAATGAGAGCACCTACAAGCACAACTTGTTAGCCCTACAAAGGTTAGCACATCAAAATCAAGTGAAATCTGCAAATCAAACTCTGTTCTACCACAACAAATCAAAAACCCAAAGCAAATAAATCAAATCTTGCAAAGAAATGTCCAAAATTACTCACTGCCAGGCCTATGAAAAAGTTCTGTCAGAGAAAGAATCATATGATACTTCTCCCTATACTAGTGTGATACTTTCTCTCAGTATGATACTTCATGCTACCTGCATGTGATAGAGTATAAAACACTAATGCGACAAAGTCTTGTATAACCGAATGATACTTTTATTGGAAAAGTATCACATGGGTATGTAATAAAATATTGCATGATACTAGAAAACTATCGAACGATAATATGTCAAAAAAATAGAGAACCAAAATAGCAAGCAAAAATGATTATAGAAAATTGATGGAAATTCATAAAAAGGACAAAACAAGAGTGTTCTACCCCATGGTGGGCGCCAAAAATGTACACACTAAATTGTGCACTTCTCTAAGTCATTACTTCCAAGGGAATCCATGAATGGGAAACCTTGAGAAAGAGACCTAGAGATCCCTAGGCATGGAGTCACAAGGATGTTTGATAGTGCTCTCAGCTAGAGCTATTGAAGCATACAACCTTGCTAGTAAACCACACAATGAGAGATTCAAAGAGACAAGGGAAAGAATGCCAATATCTTCAAGAATCTTGAATGAGAAATGCAATGCAACTATGCTAAGAATGAAGATGCAAGTAAGCTATGGAAATGAAAATATTACAAGCCTTACTAATTAAGCTATATGAGCTAATCTAGAGCATAAAGGAAACTAAGCTAGATTCCATGAAGATCTCCAAAGAATGCAAGAATGGAAGCTAAATGCATGAAGATCTCCAAAGCTCCAAAGTCTCCAAGAAATCCTCTAGCATAAGATTAGTATTCAAAGTTGGGATCCTAGAATGAGAAAAGAGCTCTCCTTTTAAAGGAATTCAAAAGGAATGGACCATGGAGATTAAGAGGCAAAAGATTTAATCAAGGGTGGACCTTGAAAGAGGAGCAATCCATGTGCACAAATCTCCTCCAATGAGAAAATAAGAGTTGACTTTTGTGTCCATATGAGACAAAAAGGCCTTTTCTTCTTTTTATAAAATAAGAATAATGTTTTATTTGTGCAACTTAGAATAAGAGGAAAAGTGGGGGCTTTTTATTTAATAAAAGGCAAGGAAAATTCCTTTTATAAATAAAGACTTAGGATAAAATGGTTAGCCTATGGAAAATAATCAAATAAATGATAGAAATAGGATTTGATCAAGGAAATTGATATAATTTGAAAAATGTTGATTTTTGAAAATATTGATTCAGGAAATTGATAAGTTGTTGAATAGGGGCCCAAAGTCTAGGTGACCATTTTAGGGTGCATACACCACTATCAACAATAACATCATAGATTTTACCTCCAAAATTGCATCGAGTCTTGAATAAATTACTCCTCTGACAAGGTTCATCCTTTGTACCGAGCAATGTTCTCTAAAGTAGCAAGTTCTCAAATTCAGGTTCATTCTAAATGTTCTCATTCACCACAGCAATTCATCAATCAACCTTCTTCTGTGTACACTCAAAAGAATGTTTTCCTTCCTCTCCATAGTTCTAGCAAGTTCCCTTAAAGATAACTCTACCTATCTTCTTCTTAGGTTCCATAGGTTTCTATTCATCTTCTGCATCAGTCGATTTATCCTTCACTGAGTGATCAATCTTTTCCTTTCCTTAGGAATTACTATGTTGTTTTCTCTTTAACTTATCTTCTACCTTTAGAGTATACTGATAAGAATCTTCAACAGAATCAATCTTCAGCATACCAATCTCATCTTGAATATTGAATCTTAGACCATTCACACACTGAGCTATCTTTTCCTTACCAAGCTCTCAGTGTCCGGACCAAATAGTAATTCTGTAGAACTCCTTGGTATAATCTTTAACAAACAAATCATTCTACTTCAGATTTTGCAACTTCTTAAACAAGTCAAGCTCATAGTCAACATGTATGAACTTAGCTTTCAACTTAATCACCATCAACCTCCACCGATTGATCTTCAGTTCACCTTCATCTTCTCTTTCTCTTTGTAGTTCTTTCCACCAAAGAGAAGCATGTCCTTTCAACTTTGTTTGTGCCAACCTCACTCTAAGAGGATCTTCAATTTCTTCCAGCTCAAATAAATCTTCAAGTTCACTAATCTAGTCAATTAAATTCGCAGGTTTCAAATTACTAGAGAAGTTAGAGACTTCCATTCGGTAACTACTACTTAACCAAGCTTCAGATCTATGTAACTGAGTAGTTCTATCCTCACCAGATCTATCCCTTTGGTCATCACCACTAGATCTAGTAGGTTCAAAGTCTTTAGTAGCTTCTTCATAGCCATCTTTAGTACCAACATTTTGAGGTACAACAATAACAAATCTTATAATTTCAGCGACCATGTCATTCTTCATCAATTCCATCTTAGATCAAAAATTTGATTACACCTTCTCTATAATCCTAGATTCCATGGTATCATAAAGGTTTTCAGTTACTCTAGGATCCATTCTTCTTGGAGGCATCCTTAAAGATAAGAGAAACCCTTTGCAAAAAACCCTACACCGATCACCTTATGGAGATCTCCAAGTTATATGCAAGTTAGATTAGCCTTCCACCTTGCATGAAAAACTACGGTGAGATTCCACAAGTTAGTGCCACAGATCTGCAACTAAGATCATATGATCTCTTCACCAACTAGATCAACTTTGCAAGATCAACCTTGCTAGGTCAATCCACAGGGTCAAAATTTTCTCCACAAGATCAACTATGCTCTGATACCACTTGACATAGCCAAGGGATGGTGGATCCAATTAAGGATAGTCCAAACCTTGTAGCTTTAGAATTACACATCGGATAACTCAATAAGACAACAAAATAACAATTGTTTCAAAGTAATTTCCATTAACATGCCCAGCTATAAGGCCTTCCAAGTTAGGGCCAATTACAATAAAAAATAATTCTGCAAGATCAAAGATCCAATTACAACACTAGTTAGTCCTATTCTGAAACAAATTAGCAACTGATGGAAACCCTAAGGTAGATCTCAACTTGAGCTCGCAATCCTCCAAGAAATCTCCTTGTTCCCAAGTGTGCAAACCACTAGCTCTGCTATAAACACTATCAGAAAACTATTCTGATCTACTAGATCATGCAAGATCTTTTCCACAACTTCACCAACTCCAACTTCCTAGATCCGATGTTGTTCTGCTCATCAACCTCTGATTTCTTTTCCTCTCCCTCCTAAAAAACTACCCAAACACCCCTTAAATACTAATCATCAACCACAAGTCAGTTGGATGAAACCATTAACTCCCCTTAACAAATATTAAATGCAATACAAGTCAGCTTATAAAATGCCTTACAAACATTTAATACAACATGTTAGCCACTAGATCCACTTAGGAGAATCCAACAAAAGATACAAACAATAAACGGACCAAATCAGCCCAACAAATCACACAGAACTCCAGTCAGTAAACTAAAACTACTGAGCAATAGTGAAATAACTGAGCAAGTCAAGCATCATCGAGCACCAGTGTCGACCAAGCATCACAGGCATTATCGAGTTACACTTATAGTGAGCACCAAAGATTATCAAGTTCCTTCAGTGACCGAGCTTCCTTCAATGACCAAGACCGTCGGTTGGTGTAGGAGCTTTTAGTGGCTTTTTAAAATTTTAGTAGTTTTTTTAGTTTTTTAGAAAAAAATTCTTTTTTAAAATAATTTCAAAATATTCTTTCCAATTTTGAAGGTTAGTTGGCAGTTCATCTTATCTTAGTTTTAGGAAGTTTCACGGAAAAAATAAGCTTTTTTCAAGTTGTTTTAAAAATTACAAAAAATGGCATAAAGTTATTTTATGAAAAAAATGCCAAAAAGGTAATTTCAGATTTGTACTTAAATTAGTGTTTTCTCTCTTGGTAGGAGGAGAGTATTTGGAAGAATAAAAAAATAAAGATTGTAATTCTAAAAATCTTATGTGTTTTTTTCTCTCTTGTATTTTTATTAATTGTTAAAGGAATTTTGGATGCATCATTTGGTATCAGAGCCCAGAAGGTCTGGGAAAGAGAGTTTGGTGTTTGTTTGGCTTTATTTGTGTAGGTTGAAGAGATAATTTGGATGCCAAAAGACTAGGTCGAGAAGATAAAATACCTGGGTGAAGCAAAAGACAAAGTGGAAGCAAGGTTAAAGGGACTTGCTTGAAGAGATGGATTTGTTGAAGAGATGCTTGCAGAGTGAGGACTCGGTAAAGAAGAAAAAAGAAAAAAAAGAGAAGATGAAAGACAAAAGTGTGAAGAAGAAGGAAGATGGCAAGGAAAATTTAGAACATCTTAAGTAGGAGGTACAAAGGTTGGATCAAGCCTTAAAAGAATTGGCAACAATATTTTCCCTAGAGATGCAAAAATGACACCTACCAGCTAAGAAGAAGATCACATGGCCCATTAGAAAGATTATTCAAAAGAGGAAAATGAAAGAAAGGAAAAAATAATAGAGGAAGAGGTAGAAAATGAAATGGTAAGTATACGTATGACTTTTTCGACATCAAGAATTGAAGAAGACAAAGTAAACGCAGTTGTAGATAAGTCTTCCTGTCATTTTCAATTATTTGAATATGATGTTCAAATTGAGCAAGTGGAAATTCCTATTGATAATAAGGTTGATAGTGAACATGTTTCTGATTTGTTTGTTAATGAGGCATATGCAGATTTGCAAAAGTATTATGAAAAGTGTGGTAATGGAGTATGGTGTTATATTATATGATGAAGACATAAATAATGATGCTATTGAAGTATATGCATAAGAAATAGAATTTTGGAATCTAAAAGTTGAGCTGGTGTTGAATAGGAGATGGGTTAAGAAAGAAAAGAGCAAGAAGGACCCAAGGGTAGTTTCCAATATGAAGGACACATTGCCAAAGAATTGGAAGACCAGGAAAAAGGAGTAGACTTGCATTCAAGAGGGATTCAATTTTCTCTTCTTTGGGTTAATACAATAAATATCTGGTATGATGGGAAAAATTAGATCTAGAAAAGAAGCATGCATTCAAAAATAACTTGCAGGAGCTACGTTCTTTCAACCAGAGGAGAATGATGCAGGAGCTTTTAGTGGCTTTTTAAAACTTTAGCATTTTATTTAGTTTTTTTTAGAAAGTTATTTTTTTATAACAACTTTGAAATATTGTTTCCAATTTAGAAGGTTAGTTGCAGTTCATCTTATCTTAGTTTAAGTAAGCTTCACGAAAAAAATCAGCTTTTTTCAAGTTGTTTTAAAAATTACCAAAAATGGCAAAAAATAGTTTTATGAAAAAATTACCAAAAAGGGTAATTTTGGATATGTACTTAAATTGGTGTTTTCTCTCATTGTAGAGGAAGAGTATTTTGGAATAATAATAAAGAAGGATTGTAATTCTAAAAATCTTATGTGTTTTTTTTTTCTCTTGTATATTTGTTAATTATTAAAGGAATTTTGGCTACATCATCAGTCAAGGTTGCAACCAAGTAACACCGGCCAAAATACACACCTCCATGCAAATTTACCAAGTACCCTAGAATGAACCTACATTAAGTTATGAGGTGGCAGATTTATTGACATGTGCTCTATTCTCATTGATCCACATGTCATTGATCCTTATCGGGTTGTTATGGATTTGAATTTTCTTATTGGCCCATGAAGGCTATGTAATTTTTCTATTGGCCCACGTGGTGGTGCTTAATTTTAATTGGATGGGTATTAGCAAGTGGTTATGGAAGCCCTAATTAAGGCTTATGTGGATTAATATCAACCTTTGATTTTAGATTTTTGCCTCTTAATCTTGGCCACTGATTGTACTTGAGCCTCTATATAAGGTCATTTGCTCTTATTTGTAAATAGGGAGGGGAGATTGAAGAAAATTGTTGCTGCCAAAATTGCTCTTCTTATCATTGTTATGTTTTACATGGTTATTGAGTTGGAACACTTGGTGTTATTGCATGGTTTCTACTTCCATAATTAAGATAGGATTTTATTTTAGTTCTTGGCAATAATCATGCATCTCACAACTATTTCAATCTGACATATGCACTACAAAACATCTGTAAACTAAACTTAAACTAAATAGTAAACAACTCATGCAATCTATAAATAAGATAATAAGAACTTTGCATATGTGGAGGTGCACACAACATGTCAATGAATTTCAAGATCAATATGAGTTCATTTTCTTCCATTAGAAGCAATATTAGAAAATTAGAAATTAGTGGAAAAGTCAAAATTTTAGAAAATAAGCTCTTTGGGGATATCACATGCAATTTATAAATAGGCTAGCAAGAACTTTTCATCTGAATTTCAAGATTGATATGATTTCCATTTTATTCCACTATACCTGTGAACTGTGGCGAGACTGGAGCATCACCTGCCAACACGATGTGCATCTTGTCCCCATGGAAGAGATTAAAAATTGAGAAGAGGCATCAAATGTTTTTTAATAATTTTTTTGTTTAATACAGAGATTGCACAAAATCTTTGCTTTGCAGATGTGATCAAAATATATCTCATGCGATGCCATGATTACAGGATCTCCATAAATTGCATTTGTCTGAAAGAGCTTTAGAAACTTTCAGAAAAGTGATTGGCATAAAATAATGGTGAAAAGATCAGGACATTATTGTAAAATGAGGGAAAAATTTTACAATAAATAACATAAAAATCATTTAGACCAATCTTTAAAATTAAAGAATATAAATATATGAAAGCACTGACAAGGCACTTCAACTATTTGTTTGGTAAAATGCCTCTGATACAGAATATTGAAAAAATATATAAATTGCAGTGAGGGCATAGAATAAATGTTTATACTATTGAGAAATAAATATAGGAGTAGATGTTCGTACTTGCAGTTATAAGAATTGTTTTAAAATATCATAAAACTTTCTATATTTCAAAACTGCTACTAATATTTCAAAGAAAGATGTCTATTATTTATGAATCAGAAGTAGAAACCAACTTGTTCCTTAATTTATTTTATAAAATCATTGAAAGCGTCTTCTTGGAAGCAATGAGACCTCATAATATTGAAAACTTCCAAAAATAAATTCGGAAAGTTATATTGGAAGTACCCCAATATTCCATCAGGTCTACTACCGAAGAAAGCATGTCATACATTTAGATATTAAAAATTAGTTTTTGGAAAAGATATTTAAACTATAAAATAAATAAATTTATAACTATTTTACTAAATATTATTATCTTTTAAGAATGTCATTTAATTATATTTTTTAAAATTTTAATTTATTTCTCTCATATTATTAAATACTTGTATAGATGAAGGGTGATCTATATAATGACAATATAGATTTTGGAAAGCTCTAAGCAGTTCACATAAGTCATTATCTACATATGTATGTCCTTGTTGGGAATTAATATGAGTTGCTATCCTTTGATCTATTATATTGTCCCATTCGCCTAGAAAAACTTGTTTTTTAACAGATTTAAATCCTTTTATGTTATCAGAGATTCTTGTGCATTCCCGATACTCTTTTCCAATTCTACTGAATCACTTGCAATGTGAAGAAAATGTATACGCTTGTCTGAGATCCAAAAAAATGGATGTACCTTGATATCATGTAGTTTAGGTCTGGAATGACAAATTTCACAATAAAATTTGTATATTTATATATTTAAATAGGTTTTTATAATAAATCTCTTACCGTTGAGAAGCATGTAGAAGTGAATTTACAATGCCATGGACCTCATGAATAGGACTAATGGTCAAGATCTAATGATGACCAATTTTTATTCCATTTTGACTTGTTGAATTATAACCAAAAGGATGGTCCCCCCTTCAAGCAGTAGAAAATGATGCATCCAAAGTTAAATGTGTCTATTTCCTCTCCCTTGATTTGATAAGGAGCTTTACATCCATGAGTTTCATTACCAATCATAAAATCAACATATTAATATTGTCATAGTAAATATATAATAGAATTTTAATATTTATCAATAATAATTAAATACACAAGAAATTACAAAAATACATGTTTGATCTACTAAATAATTAAATCTAATCACAATAATCTCTCATATCTAATAGCAAAAATTAATTTAAATATTTTTTTAAAAAACTATTAAATATTTAAAATGCTTTTTAATAACATCTAAAAAAGAATTGAACTCAAAATATCTGACCATACACCAATTTGACATAACCTTACAGAACCATACGATTCAGTCCTTAGCACATTTACTTAACTACCATTTGTACTAGTTTTGATGTGGTATACACTATAAACATAATAGTTTAAATTAGAGATAAAACCATTAATGTAGACCATTGCCACTACTACGATTCTCCAGAACACACTATATTGAAATCAAGAGAACAATAACATCAAATTAATTTCCCATACTTGATTTAAGATGATTGATAAAAAACAAATTAGAATAGTTTTATTTTTACATAAGTGTTGACATCACAATGCTTTATCTAAATTATTAGTCCCTGTCTAAGACACATGTTTTATGTGTGTTTTTATGCAATTAGTTCACTCCTCAAGATTCATGTGCAGTGTTTTATCCTATGATTGGTTGGAATTCCACTATATTATTTAATTATCTTTTTTCTTTGTTATATTTTATGATTGGTTTGTGTTATTTACTTGGCATTTTTCACCTTTTGGACAGCCCTGAATCTAGGAAAAATCATTTTGGTGAGACAGATAATGGTAGGAATTTTTTTTTCATTTTCTTATAATGGGCATGTGTCCTTCCTAGATGGGTGGGCGACATTCTGTAAGCTGGTTCACTTGCCTTGTGTTTATTAGTAGATTGATTTTATTTTTTCTTATTGGGTTATTTTCAAAAGTATAAAATTTGGCTTTTTTAGTTTTCAAATAAAAGACACTAATGAGAATTTTTTTCTTCAATATAGGGTCATTCTGCATGGTATTTCTTCTAAATATGAACAAACTCTTTATCATAGAGATTTGACTACTATGAATATTTTGTTGAAGTATGATGAAAATTATCTACGTGCAAATTTTTTTATTTCAGTATAAGTAATCTAATTAAATATGATTCCAACTTCGACTACAAAAACATTGGTATGGTGATTTTATTCTTTTCCTAATAATTATTTATTATTTCTCCGTATTTTGGATTGCTAGCATATTTTAATTATTTTTTGAGTTAGTAGATCAATAATCCAACCCTTTTTTGTTCCCAAATCCTACTAAAGATAATGCTTGAAACATAAATTGGTATGATGCAACTTTCAACAATCACATTTAGACCAATCTTTACAACTAAAAAATATAAATATAGGAAAGCACTCACAAGGCACTTGAACTATTTGTTTGGTAAAATGTCTCTAATATAGAATATTGAGAAAATATATAAATTGCAATGAGGGCATAGAATAAATGTTTATACTATTGAGAAATAAATATAGGAGTAGATGTTTGTAGCTGCAGTTATAAGAATTGTTTTAAAACTTCATTCAAGTTTGTATATTTCAAAACTGTTGCTAATATTTCAAAGAAAGATGTCTATGATTTATGAATCAGAAGTAGCAACCAACTTGTTCCTTAATTTATTTTACAAAATCATTGAAAGCATCTTCTTGGAAGTAATGAGACCTCATAATCTTGAAAACTTCAAAAAATAAATTTGGAAAGTTATCTTGGAAGTACCCCAATATTCTATCAGGTCTGCTACCGAAGAAAGCCTGTTATACATTCAGATATTAAAAATTATTTTTTCGAAAAGATATAAATAAACTATAAAATAACCAAATTTATCACTATTTTACTAAATATTATTATCTTTTAAGAATGTCATTTAATTATATTTTTTAAAATTTTAATTTATTTCTCTCATATTATTGCATACTCGTATAGATGAAGGGTGATCTATATAATAACAATATAGATTTTGGAAAGCTCTATGCAGTTCGCATAATTCATTATATACATATGTATGTCCTCATTGGGAATTAATATGAGTTGTTATCCTTTGATCTATTATATTGTCCCAGTCACCTAGAAAAACTTATTTTTTAATAGATTTAAATCTTTTTACTATCAGAGATTCTTGTGCATTCCCGACACTCTTTTCCAATTCTACTGAATCACTTGCAATGTGAAGAAAATGTATACACTTGTCTGCGATCCCAAAACAAATGGATGTATCTTGATATCATGTAGTTTAGGTCTGGAATGACAAATTGCACAATAAAATTTATGTATTTATATATTTAAATATGTTTTTATAAAAAATCTCTTACCTTTGAGAAGCATGTAGAAGTGAATTTACAATGCCATAGACCTTAGGAGTATGACTAATGGTTGAGATCTAATGATGACCAATTTTTTATTCTATTTTGACTTGTTGAATTATAATCAAAAGGATGGTCTCCCCCTTAAGGCAATAGAAAATGATGCATCCAAAGTTAAATGTGTCTATTTCCTCTCCCTTGATTTGATAAGGAGCTATACATCCTTTAGTTTCATTACCTATCATAAAATCATTATATTAATATTCTCATAGTAAATATATCATTAAATTTTAATATTCATCAATAATAACTAAATACACAAGAAATTACAACAATGCATGTTTGATCTATTAAATAATTAAATCTAATCACAATAATTGCTCATATCTAATAAGAAAAATTAATTTAAATATTTTAAAAAAAATTTATAAAATATTTAAAATGCTTTTTAATAACATCAAAAAAAGAATTGAACTAAAAATATCTGACGATACACCAATTTGACATAACCTTACAGAACCATACGATTCAATCCTTAGGACATTTACTTAACCACCATTTGTACTAGTTTTGATGTGGTATATACTATAAACATAATAATTTTAATTAGAGACAAAATCATTAATGTAGACCATTGCCACTACTACGATTCTCTAGAACACACTATATTGAAATCAAGAGAACAATAAGATCAAATTAATTTCTTATACTTATATATATATATATATTTACTTTGTTCTATTCTATGATTGGCTCTTGTTATTTACTTGGCAATTTTTCACCTTTTGGATAGTCCTAAATCTAGGAAAAATCATTTTGGTGAGATAGAAAATTGTGGGAAATTTTTTCTCATTTTCTTATAATGGGCATGTGTCCTTCCTAGATGGGTGGGTGACATTCTGCAAGCTGGTTCACTTGCCTTGTGTTTATTAGTAGATTGATTTTTTTTCTTACTGGGTTATTTTCATAAGTATTTATCTTTTTTAGTTTCCAAATAAAAGACACTAATGAGATTTTTTTTCTTCAATGTAGGGTCATTCTGCATGGTATTTCTTCTAAATATGAACAAACTCTTTATCATAGAGATTTGACTACTAAGAAAATTTTGTTGAAGTATGATGAAAATTATCTATGTGCAAAATTTTTTATATCAGTATAAGTAATCTGATGTAGCACAATAGTCTCTATTTTTAATAAAACTCCATTACAAGACAAATAAACACAAATTTGAAGCCTTCAATATTTTTCATTCATCATTGACTGTGTCTACAATTTGCTACAAACTCTTAAGTAACCAAAAAACTTAGAAAATCAAGAAAACTAAAAATTACCCTTTTTGGCAGTTTTTTCCATTGTTGTTTTTTTTGCCATTTTTTGTAATTTTCAAAACAACACCTAAAAAGATGAGTTTTTGCCTAAACATGCCCTCGACTAAGTTAGAATAAATTGCCAACTAATATCCGAGATTAGAAACATAAATTCAGATTTATTACAAAATAAAACTTTCTAAAAACTAGAGTTAAAACACTAAAAGCTGATTTCGGAGCCTTAGATGAAAGTTTTAGCTCCCGAAAATGTGCCAAAACAAACCTCAATCAATCTGAGATCATTGAAAAAACACATGGCACCTCCTATGGCACGCACTTGAAAAATTTCATCAAAAACTTAGACCTGAGTCAAAAGTTATGACCTCGGTAAGTTTATGTATTAGTTTATGACCTACAAAAGGTCCTGCATCATAATCTAATTAAATATGATTCCAACTTCAACTACAAAAACATTGGTATAATGATTTCATTCTTTTCCTAATAATTATTCATTATTTCTACTTATTTTGGATCGCTAGCATATTTTAATTATTTGTTGAGTTTGTAGATCAGTAGTCCAAACCTTTATTTTCCCAAATCCTACTGAAGATAATACTTGAAACATAAATTGGTATGATGCAACTTTCAACAATCGCATTTAGACCAATTTTTACAACTAAAGAACATAAATATAGGAAAGCACTCACAAGGCACTTGAACTATTTGTTTGGTAAAATGCCTCAGATATAGAATATTGAGAAAATATATAAATTGCAGTGAGGGCATAGAATAAATGTTTATAGTATTAAAAAATAAATATAGGAGTAGATGTTCGTACCTATGGTTATAAGAATTGTTTTAAAATTTCATAGAACTTTCTATATTTCAAAACTGTTTCTAATATTTCAAAGAAAGATGTCTATTATTTATGAATCAGAAGTAGAAACCAACTTGTTCCTTAATTTATATTATAAAATCATTAAAAGCATCTTATTGGAAGCAATGAGACCTCATAATCTTGAAAACTTCAAAAAATAAATTTGGAAAGTTATCTTGGAAGTACCCCAATATTCCATCAAGTCTTCTATCGAAGAAATCCTGTCATACATTCAGATACTAAAAATTATTTTTAGGAAAAGATATAAATAAACTATAAAATAACTAAATTTATAACTATTTTACTAAATATTATTATCTTTTAAGATTTGTCATTTAATTATATTTTTTAAAATTTTAATTTATTTCTCTCATATTATTACATACTCGTATAGATGAAGGGTGATCTATATAATAACAATATAAATTTTGGAAAGCTCTAAGCAGTTCACATAAGTCATTATATACATATGTATGTCCTCGTTGGGAATTAATATGAGTTGTTATCCTTTGATCTATTATATTGTCCCAATTGCCTGGAAAAACTTGTTTTTTAACAAATTTAAATCCTTTTACTATCAGAAATTCTTGTGCATTCCCGATACTCTTTTTCAATTCTACCGATTAACTTGCAATGTGAAGAAAAATGTATACGCTTGTCTGAGATCCAAAAAAAAATGGATGTACTTTGATATCATGTAGTTTAGGTCTGGAATGACAAATTGCACAATAAAATTTGTATATTTATATATTTAAATAGGTTTTTATAATAAATCATTTACCTTTGACAAGCATGTAGAAGTGAAATTACAATGCCATGGACCTCAAGAATATGACTAATGGTCGAGATCTAATGATGACCATTTTTTATTCTATTTTGACTTGTTGAATTATAACCAAAAGGATGGTCTCCCCCTTAAGGGGGTAGAAAATGATGCATCCAAAGTTAAATGTGTCTATTTCCTCTCCCTTGATTTGATAAGGAGTTTTACATCCATGAGTTACATTACCTATAATAAAATCAACATATTAATATTGTCAAAGTAAATCTATCATACAATTATAATATTTATCAATAATAATTAAATACACAAGAAATTACAACAATACATGTTTGATCTATTAAATAATTAAATCTAATCACAATAATCTCTCATATCTAATAACAAAAATTAATTTAAATATTTTTTTTAATATTTATAAAATATTTAAAATTCTTTTTAATAATATCTAAAAAGAATTGAAGTGAAAATATCTTACCATACACAAATTTGACACAACCTTACATAACCATATGATTCAATCTTTAGCACATTTACTTAACTACCATTTGTACTAGTTTTGATGTGGTATATACTATAAACATAATAATTTTAATTAGAGATAAAGTCATTAATGTAGACCATTGCCACTACTAGTATTATCTAGAACACACTATATTGAAATCAAGAGAACAATAAGATCAAATTAATTTCCCATACTTGATTTAAGATCATTGATAAAAAACAAATTAGAATATTCTTATTTTTACATAAGTGTTGACATCAAAATGCTTTATCTAAATTATTAGTCTCTCCCTGAGACACATGTTTTATGTGTGTTGTTTGGCAATTATTTCACTCCTCAAGAATCATGTGCAGTGTTTTATCCTATGATTGGTTGGAATTCCACTATATTATTTGATTTTTTTTTGCTTTGTTCTATTTTATGATTTTCTTATATTATTTACTTGGCAATTTTTCAATATTTCCAGTCCTAAATATAGGAAAAATCATTTTGGTGAGATAGAAAATAGTGGGAAATTTTTTTTCATTTTCTTATAATGGGCACGTGTCCTTCCTAGATGGGTGGGCGACATTCTGCAAAATGGTTCACTTGCCTTGTGTTTATTAGTAGATTGATTTTTTTTCTTATTAGGTTATATTTTAAGAAATATTTATGTTTTTTAGTTTTCAAATAAAAGACACTAATGAGATTTTTTTCTTCAATGTAGGGTCATTCTGCATGGTATTTCTTCTAAATATGAACAAACTCTTTATCATAGAGATTTGACTACTAAGAACATTTTGTTGAAGTATGATGAAAATTATCTATGTGCAAAATTTTTGATTTCAGTATAAGTAATCTAATTAAATATGACTCCAACTTCGACTACAAAAACATTTTTAAGGTGATTTTATTCTTTTTCTAATAATTATTTATTATTTCTACTTATTTTGGATCACTAGCATATTTTAATTATTTGCTGAGTTTGTAGATCAGTAGTCCAAAGCTTTCTTTTCCTAAATCCTACTCAAGATAATGCTTGAAACATAAATTGGTATGATGCAACTTTCAACAATCACATTTAGACCAATCTTTACAACTAAAGACTATAAATATAGGAAAGCACTCACAAGGCACTTGAACTATTTGTTTGGTAAAATGTCTCCGATACAAAATATTGAGAAAATATATAAATTGCAGTGAGGGCATAGAATAAATGTTTATACTATTGACAAATAAATATAGGAGTAGATGTTCCTACCTATAGTTATAAGAATTATTTTAAAATATCTTAAAACTTTCTATATGTCAAAATTGTTTCTAATATTTCAAAGAAAGATGTCTATTATTTATGAATCAGAGTAGAAACCAACTTGTTCCTTAATTTATTTTACAAAATCATTGAAAGCATTTTCTTGGAAGCAATGAGACCTCATAATCTTGAAAACTTCAAAAAATAAATTCGGAAAGTTATCTTGGAAGTACCCCAAAATTCTATCAGATCTGCTACTGAAGAAAGCCTATCATACATTCAGATATTAAAAATTATTTTTTGGAAAGGAAATAACTAAATTTATATCTATTTTACTAAATATTATTATCTTTCAAGAATGACATTTAATTATATTTTTTAAAATTTTAATTTATTTCTCTCATATTATTACATACTCGTATAGATGAAGGGTGATCTATATAATGACAATATAGATATTGGAAAGCTCTAAGCAGTTCACACAAGTCGTTATATACATATGTATGTCCTCATTGGGAATTAATATGAGTTGTTATCCTTTGATCTATTATATTGTCTCAGTCACCTGGAAAAACCTTTTTTCTAACAGATTTAAATCCTTTTACTATCAAATATTCTTGTGCATTCCTAATACTCTTTTCTAATTCTAATGAATCACTTGCAATGTGAAAAAAATGGATATGCTTGTTTGAGGTCCAAATAAAATGGGTGTACCTTGATATCATGTAGTTTAGTTCTGGAATGACAAATTGCACAATAAAATTTGTATATTTATAAATTTAAATAGGTTTTTATAATAAATCTCTTACCTTTGAGAAGCATGTAGAAGTGAATTTGCAATGCCATGGACCTTAGGAATAGGACTAATGGTCAAGATCTAATGATGACCAATTTTAATTACATTTTGACTTGTTGAATTATAACCAAAAGGATGGTCTCCTTTTTAAGGCAGTAGAAAATGATGCATCCAAAGTTAAATGTGTCTATTTCCTCTCCCTTGATTTGATAAGGAGCTATACATCCATGAGTTACATTACTTATCATAAAATCAACATATTAATATTGTCAAAGTAAATACATCATACAATTTTAATATTTATCAATAATAATTAAATACACAAGAAATTACAACAATACATGTTTGATCTATTAAATAATTAAATCTAATCACAATAATCTCTCATATCTAATAACAAAAATTAATTTAAATATATTTTTAAAAATTTATAAAATATTTAAAATGCTTTTTAATAATATCTTAAAAAGAATTGAACTGAAAATATCTGACCATACACCAATTTGACATAACCTTACAGAACCATACGATTTAATCCTTAGCACATTTACTTAGCTACCATTTTTACTAGTTTTGATGTGGTATATACTATAAACATAATAATTTTTATTAGAGATAAAATCATTAGTGTAGACCATTGCCACTACAATGATTCTCTAGAACACACTATATTGAAATCAAGGGAACAATAAGATCAAATTAAATTCCCATACTTAATTTAAGATCATTGATCGAAAACAAATTAGAATATTTTTATTTTTACATAAGTGTTGACATCACAATGCTTTATCTAAATTATTAGTCCCTACCTAAGACACATGTTTTTATGTGTTCTTTTGCAATTAGTTCACTCCTCAAAAATCATGTGCAGTGTTTTATCCTACAATTGGTTGGGATTCCACTATATTATTTGATTTTATTTTTTTTGCTTTGTTCTATTTTATCATTTTCTTGTGTTATTTACTTAGCAATTTTTCAATATTTTCAGTCCTAAATCTAGGAAAAATCATTTTGGTGAGATAGAAAATAGTGGGAATTTTTTTTTCATTTTCTTATAATGGGCATGTGTCCTTCCTAGATGGGTGGGTGACATTATGCAAGTTGGTTCACCTGCCTTGTGTTTATTAGTAGATTGATTTTTTTTCTTATTGGGTTATATTTTCAAAAATATTTATGTTTTTTAGTTTTCAAATAAAAGACACTAATGACATTTTTTTTCTTCAATGTAGGGTCATTCTGCATGGTATTTCTTCTAAATATGAACAAAATCTTTATCATAGAGATTTGACTACTAAGAATATTTTGTTGAAGTATGATGAAAATTATCTATGTGCAAAATTTCTGATTTCAGTATAAGTAATCGAATTAAATATGATTGCAACTTCGACTACAAAAACATTACTAAGGTGATTTTATTCTTTTCCTAATAATTATTTATTATTTCTCTGTATTTTGGATTGCTAACATATTTTAATTATTTGTTCAGTTAGTAAATTAGTAGTCCAAACATTTCTTTTCCCAAATCCTACTAAAGATAATGCTCGAAACATAAATTGGTATGATGCAACTTTCAACAATCACATTTAGACCAATCTTTACAACCAAAGAATATAAATATATGAAAGCGCTCACAGGGCACTTGAACTATTTGTTTGGTAAAATGCCTCCGATACAAAATATTGAGAAAATATATAAATTGCAGTGAGGGCATAGAATAAATGTTTTTACTATTGAGAAATAAATATAGGAGTAGATGTTCGTACCTACAGTTATAAGAATTGTTTTAAAATTTCATAAAACTTTCTATATTTAAAAATTGCTGCTAATATTTCAAAGAAAGATGTATATTATTTATGAATCAGAAGTAGCAACCAACGTTTTCCTTAATTTATTTTACAAAATCATTGAAAGCATCTTCTTGGAAGCAATGATACCTCATAATTTTGAAAACTTGAAAAAATAAATTCGAAAAGTTATCTTGGAAGTACCCCAATATCCCATCAGGTCTGCTACCAAAGAAAGCCTTTCACATATTCAGATACTAAATAGTATTATCTTTTAAGAATGTCATTTAATTATATTTTTTAAAATTTTAATTTATTTCTCTTATATTATTACATACTCGTATAGATGAAGGCTGATCTATATAATGACAATATAGATTTTGGAAAGCTCCAAGCAGTTCACATAAGTCATTATATACATATGTATGTCCTCATTGGAAATTAATATGAGTTGTTATCCTTTGAACTATTATATTGTCCCAGTAGTCTGGAAAACTTGTGTTTTAACAGATTTAAATCCTTTTACTATCAGACATTCTTTTACATTCCCAATACTCTTTTCCAATTCTACCGAATCACTTGCATTGTAAATAAAATGTATATGCTTGTCTGAGACCCAAAAAAAAATGGATGTACCTTGATATCATGTAGTTTAGGTCTGGAATGACAAATTGCACAATAAAATTTGTATATTTATAAATTTAAATAGGTTTTTATAATAAATCTCTTACCTTTGAGAAGCATGTAGAAGTGAATTTACAATGCCATGGACCTCAGGAATATGACTAATGGTCGAGATCTAATGACGACCAATTTTTATTCCATTTTGACTTGTTGAATTATAACCAAAAGGATGGTCTCCCCCTTAAGGCAGTAGAAAATGATGCATCCAAAGTTAAATGTGTCTATTTCCTCTCCCTTGATTTGATAAGGAGCTTTACATCCATGAGTTTCATTACCTATCATAAAATCAACATATTAATATTGTCATAGTAAATATATCATACAATTTTAATATTTATCAATAATAATTAAATACACAATAAATTACAACAATACGTGTTTGATCTATTAAATAATTAAATCTAATCACAATAATCTCTCATATCTAAGAACAAAAATTAATTTAAATATTTTTTAAAAAAATTATAAAATATTTAAAATGCTTTATAATAACATCTAAAAAAGAATTTAACTTAAAATATCTGACCATGCACCAATTTGACATAACCTTACAGAGCCATATGATTCAATCCTTAGCACATTTACTTAACTACCATTTGTACTAGTTTTGATGTGGTATATACTATATACATAATAATTTTAATTAGAGATAAAATCATTAATGTAGACCATTGCCACTACTACGATTCTCCAGAACACACTATATTGAGATCAAGAGAACAATAAGATCAAATTAATTTCCCATACTTGATTTAAGATGATTGATAAAAAACAAATTAGAATATTTTTATTTTTACATAAGTGTTGACATCACAATGATTTATCTAAATTATTAGTCCCTGCCTGAGACACATGTTTTATGTGTGTTGTTTTGCAATTAGTTCACTCCTCAAGAATCATGTGTAGTGTTTCATCCTATGATTGGTTGGAATTCCACTATATTATTTGATTTTTTTTTCTTTGTTCTATTCTATGATTAGCTCGTATTTTTTACTTGACAATTTTTCACCTTTTCCAGTCCTAAATCTAGGAAAAATAATTTTGGTGAGATAGAAAATGGTGGGATTTTTTTTTTCATTTTTTTATAATGGGCATGTATCCTTCCTAGATTGGTGGGTGACATTCTGCAAGTTGGTTCCCTTGCCTTGTGTTTATTAGTAGTTGATTTTTTTTTCTTATTGGGTTATTTTCAGAACTATTTAGCTTTTTTAGTTTTCAAATAAAAGAAATTAATGAGATTTTTTCTTCAATGTAGGGTCATGCTGCATGGTATTTTTTCTAAATATGAACAAACTCTTTATCATAGATATTTGACTACTAAGAATATTTTGTTGAAGAATGATGAAATATCTATTTGCAAAATTTGTGATTTTAGTATAAGTAATCTAATTAAATATGATTCCATCTTCGACTACAAAAATATTGGTAAAGTGATTTTATTCTTTTCCTAATAATTATTTATTATTTCTGCATATTTTTTATCGCTAGCATATTATAATTATTTGTTCAGTTAGTAGATCAGTAGTCCAAACCTTTCTTTTCTTAAATCCTAATAAAGATAATGCTTGAAACATAAATTGGTATGATGCAACTTTCAACAATCACATTTAGACCAATCTTTACAACTAAAGAATATAAATATATGAAAGCACTGACAAGACACTTGAAATATTTGTTTGGTAAAATGTCTCTGATACAGAATATTGAGAAAATATATAAATTGCAGTCAGGGCAGAGAATAAATGTTTATACTATTGAGAAATAAATATAGGAGTAGATATTCATACCTGTAGTTATAGGACTTGTTTTTAAATTTCGTAAAACTTTCTATATTTCAAAACTACAACTAATATTTCAAAGAAAGATGTCTTTTATTTATGAATCAGAAGTAGCAACCAATTTGTTCCATAATTTATTTTACAAAATCATTGAAAGCATCTTCTTGGAAGCAATGAGACCTAATAATCTTGAAAACTTCAAAAAATAAATTCGGAAAGTTATCTTGGAAGTACTCCAATATTCCATCAGGTCTGCTATGGAAGAAAGCCTGTCATACATTCAGATATTAAAAATTATTTTTTTGAAAAGATATTTAAAATATAAAATAACTAAATTTATAACTATTTTACTAAATATTATTATCTTTTAAGAATGTCATTTAATTATATTTTTTTAAATTTTAATTAATTTTTCTCATATTATTACAAACTTGTATAGATGAAGGGTGATCTACATAATGACAATATAGATTTTGGAAAGCTCTAAGTGGTTAACATAAGTCATTATATGCAGATGTATGTCCTCGTTGGGAATTAATATGAGTTGTTATCCTTTGATCTATTATATTGTCCCAGTCGCCTGGAAAAACTTGTTTTTTAACAGATTTAAAGGCTTTTACTATCAAAGATTCTTGTGCATTCTCGATACTGGTTCCAATTCTACCGAATCACTTGTAATGTGAAGAAAATGTATATGTGTGTCTGAGATCCAAAAAGAAATGGATGTACCTTGATATCATGTAGTTTAGGTCTGGAATGACAAATTGCACAATAAAATTTGTATATTTATAAATTTAAATAGGTTTTTATAATAAATCTCTTACCTTTGAGAAGCATGTAGAAGTGAATTTACAATGCCATGGACCTCGGGAATATGACTAATGGTCGAGATCTAATGACGACCAATTTTTATTCCATTTTGACTTGTTGAATTATAACCAAAAGGATGGTCTCCCCCTTAAGGCAGTAGAAAATGATGCATCCAAAGTTAAATGTGTCTATTTCCTCTCCCTTGATTTGATAAGGAGCTTTACATCCATGAGTTTCATTACCTATCATAAAATCAACATATTAATATTGTCATAGTAAATATATCATACAATTTTAATATTTATCAATAATAATTAAATACACAATAAATTACAACAATACGTGTTTGATCTATTAAATAATTAAATCTAATCACAATAATCTCTCATATCTAATAACAAAAATTAATTTAAATATTTTTTTAAAAATTTATAAAATATTTAAAATGCTTTTTAATAATATCGAATAAAGAATTGAAATGAAAATATCTTACCATACACCAATTTGACGTAACCTTATAGAACCATACGATTCAATCCTTTGCACATTTACTTAACTACCATTTGTACTAATTTTGATGTGGTATATACTAAAAATATAATAATTTTAATGGGAGATAAAATCTTTAATGTAGACCATTGCCACTACTACTATTCTCTAGAACACACTATATTGAAATCAAGAGAACAATAAGATCAAATTAATTTCCCATACTTGATTTAAGATTATTGATCGAAAACAAATTAGAATATTTTTATTTTTACATAAGTGTTGACATCACAATGCTTTATCTAAATTATTAGTCCCTGCCTGAGACACATGTTTTATGTGTGTTGTTTTGCAATTAGTTCACTCCTCAAGAATTATGTGCAGTGTTTTATCCTATGATTGGTTGGAATTAAACTATATTATTTGATTTTTTTTTTTCTTTGTTCTATTTTATGATTTGCTTGTGTTATTTACTTGCCAATTTTTCACCTTTTCTAGTCCTAAATCTAGGAAAAATCATTCTAGTGAGATAGGAAATAGTGGGAAATTTTTTTTGTTTTCTTATAATGGGCATGTGTCCTTCCTAGATGGGTGGGCGACATTCTGCAAGTTGGTTCACTTGCCTTGTGTTTATTAGTATATTGATTTTTCTTTCATATTGAGTTATATTTTCAGAAGTATTTATGTTTTTTAGTTTTCAAATAAAAGACAGTAATGAGATTTTTTTCTTCAATGTAGGGTCATGCTGCATGGTATTTCTTCTAAATATAAACAAACTCTTTATCATAGAGATTTTACTACTAAGAATATTTTGTTAAAGTATGATGAAAATTATCTATGTGCAAAATTTTTGATTTCAGTATAAGTAATCTAATTAAATATGATTCCAACTTCGACTACAAAAACATTGGTAAGGTGATTTTGTTTTTTTTTCCTAATAATTATTTATTACTTCTCCAAATTTTGCATCGCTAACATATTTTAATTATTTGTTCAGTTAGTAAATCATTAGTCCAAACCTTTCTTTTTCCAAATCCTACTAAAAAAAATGCTTGAAAGATAAATTGGTATGATGCAACTTTCAACAATCACATTTAGACCAATCTTTACAACTAAAGAATATAAATATACGAAAGCACTAACAAGGCACTTGAACTATTTGTTTGGTAAAATGCCTCCGCTACAAAATATTGAGAAGATATATAAATTGTAGTGAGGGCATACAATAAGTGTTTATACTATTGAGAAATAAATATAGGAGTGGATGTTCATACCTGCAATTATAAGAATTATTTTAAAATTTCATAAAACTTTCTATATTTCAAAATTGCTGCTAATATTTCAAAGAAAGATGTCTATTATTTATGAATCAGAGGGAGCAACCAACTTGTTCCTTAATTTATTTTACAAAATCATTGAAAGCATCTTCTTGGAAGCAATGGTACCTCATAATCTTGAAAACTTCAAAAAGTTATCTTGGAAGTACCCAAATATTCCATCAGGTCTTCTACCGAAGAAGCCTGTCATACATTCAGATATTAAAAATTATTTTTTGGAAAAGACATTTAAACTATAAAATAACTAAATTTATAAGTATTTTACTAAATATTATTATCTTTTAAGAATGTCATTTAATTATATTTTTTAAAATTTTAATTTATTTCCTAAGAAGTAGGATGAAGGCATAAAGAAAAGATGTCAAAATGTTGTTACAAAGTTGTCATGACAACATTCGCAATAATGGCAAATGTTACATGCAACTCGGTTACATAGGATCCCCTAGAAGATAGGAAGTGGGAGATTGACCAATAGGCCCTAAAAACATGGGAAATTCCATCTAATTTAATGTAAGGCTCGAATCTCAAAGTTAGTGTGGATGGTAACAAGTTTGAGTAATGAGAATACATCTCTCCAACTCTATTTTGTGAGGAACCCGAGCATTTCATTGTGATAGTGGTATTATATGGTTTGAAAATTGAAAGTTAACATTAGATTTGTGTAGTGTAGTATGTTTTAAGAATTTTTCATTTAGTGTGTTAGTTGTTTTGAGTTAATCTATTAGTTGTGAGAAAATAAGTTAGATTTAGATAGTGTGCTGGTCTTTGTTAGACTGTTTTTGGTTTCATGGCTCCCACTTGAGATTCAACCCTTGAAACTTCAAGAAAGAGGATTGATCTTCAAGTGGAACCTTTGTACATAATGTATATAGAGGTAGGATTCTAAAGGAGTAAGGTTACTATTTTAAATGTCAAGCCCCTAGTGAGCTAGGAGAGCCCGGTTAGAGGTTAGATAGTGATCATTTGAATAGTATATGCAAGGAAGAGAAGAACTATACGAAACAAGTACATTTCCAAGTAGGAATTAGTCATATGCTTACATTTTGTGAGCATTGAGACCATATCAATCCATTAGACTAGGTTTTGAATGAGAAAATAGTGAGATCCTAGTAAACAAGCCTTTTAGCCCTATTAGTCCTAGTTTGTAGGAACCCTATGTACGGAGGACTAGGGAGTCCAAAACCTTCAAAATATTTTGTAAAATCCAAAAGGGTATCCTAATATGGGATTATATTTTTAGGTTTTTTGGAAAAACATTTCAAGGAGTGGCAAAAAAAGTCTTTGGTAAAGGCTACAAGGAAATAGGCGTAATTAGGCCTCCTCATGGTGAAGTCTTGAACCTGATAAGGAAAGGCTTAAATATCTTTCTAAATGGATCTAAATGAGAGCCAATGGAATGTTTCCATGATGATAGACACCCATGCAATGAATTTCATGAATGGAGAGAAGTTGGCACTTAGATCCTTCTAAGTGTAGGTGAAGAAGTGAACTAACTAAAGAGTGTTAGTCTTTCAAGGTGAAGCACAAGGTGAGACTCTTAGAGAAGAGTTGGAATAGGACTTAGTTAATCATCCAAGCCTAATAAGGACCTAGATAAGATTAGGTTCCTAGAAGAAGACAAGGAATTTCTTCTTAAGCAAGGTGTGCAAGAAAACCTTGGAACGCTCACATCGTATTGGTATCAGAGCTTGAATTGATCAGGCTTGTGGTTGATGTTTCAGCCTACTAAATCAGTAGGAGAGAATACACCAGTGGGATTAGAGGAAGATAAAACCATGGTGACTAACATTTAGTTAGCCAGAAAGGTGGAAGACCAAGAAGAGGATAATTAGTTGCTAAGAGAAAGATTGTCCCAAAAGGAGGAACTCTTGGGAGAAGTCCAAGACAAAGTAGATAAGGTCAAAGATGAAATTGATCAAAAGGAAGAAAAAGAAGAAAGGGAAAAGGAATTGGAATTGGAGGAAGAATCTCTAACCCCTGACCCTATTCTCCCTGAAGAACCCTTCTTGAAGGCACTAAAGGCCTTAAGTGGAAAAGCTTTGGAGGGTGTGACACTATTCAGTGGACAAATGGATCTAGATTCAGTTGTGGATTGGATTGATAGCATTGAGAACCATTTTGAATGTCATGGTATCTCTGAGGCCCAAAAGGTTATGGTGGCCAAGTCAAGGTTGAGAGGTTCATCTCTCACATGGTGGAAGTTTATGCAAACTAAAAGAGAGAAAGATGGAAAGGGTCCTATAGTTACATGGAAGGGCATGGTAACTAAATTGAAGTAGACCTACCTACCTAATGACTATGAAGTTCAGTTTCATAGGAGGAGACACAATCTTAGACAAAAATATCTAGATGTCCAAGCATACACTGAAGAGTTCCAAAAGTTATGCTTAAGATCAAAAGTAGTTGAAGATGAAAGCATCAAGCTTGCAAGGTACTTGAATGGCCTCAAATAGTCTATTCAAGAAGAAATGGGTCTAGTGAACTTTAATACCATCTACCAATGTTATCAAATAGCCTTTAAGATAGAAGAGAAATGCAAGAGAAAGAAAGAGAAAACCTCCAAAGGTAGAGGTAAAGGAAAGGATAGTAGAGGAAAAAGAGGTGGCTATGGTGGAAGGAGTTCTGAATCAAAGGCTCAAGGAGAAATCACATTCAGTGAGCAACAAGAAGGAAGCTCTAGTAGAGGTGGTAGAGGAAGGAACTCTAGTTTTAGAGGAAGAAGTGGTGGACAAGGAAGAGGCAATTACTTTTCCAATATGAAGTGTTATCACTACAATCAAATGGGGCACCCTGCCTATAGGTGTCCAGAGAAGGGTAGTACTTCTCAAGGAGCTGATAAGAGAACTAATCTTGTTCATGATGAGACAAATGTAGTAGATAAACATCCTAAGGTCCCATTGAATTTAGAGGAAGGTGAGAACCTCATGATGAGGAGAACTTTGATCAAGAAGCCGGTTAAAGAAGAACCAAGCCAAAGGAGGTCTTTGTTTAGGATAAAGTGTAAGATGATGGGGAAAGTATGTAGAGTCATCATTGACTCAGGGTCTACTAACAATATTGTGTTAGAGGAAGCAGTCCACAAGCTAAAGTTGACAACGATACCCCACAGCAATCCTTACAAGGTCACATGGCTCAATAAAGGCCAACATGTGTTAGTGAATGAACAAGCATGGGTGGAGTTGTTAGAAAGTAAAGTCCACCAAGATAATTGAGAGTGGGGGGTGAATCAGTTATCATATAGATAAAAATTTTATCAACTTCAATAGATTTTAACCATGTAAGCAATGTAACCAGCAACCATAGAGAGATATACATGCACAATAACACAATGACACAAGATATGTTGACTAGGGAACCTCTTGATCAAAGAGTAAACCCTGGTGGGAATGATGCCCACAAAATATGCACTAATATGAATATTCCTTATGAAAGGATGGACTCTATTAGGAGTCTTATGAAATACATTTAGTACATATGAATCCTTGTTAGGAGATTTTGAATCCCTGTTAAAAGATTCTAACTCTATTAGGAGTTATGGAAGATAGAAGGACCCACTGCCCAAACAGCTTCTGGGTAAGATTAGTGAACTCATTGTCCAAATAATCTTTGTATTACTCAATATAATAATACTAAAAGATTACTGACCTCAACAGTTCAATACTCCTTCTTTGACTGTGCCAAACCACACAAACTCCTTCAAATCTCAATACCAGATCTTAGTACTTTGCATATCCTCTTTCAACAATTTCACTTTCACAATACACTTACATTAATCACATTCCATATTACAACAAGGAATGCATTCCTTCCTTTATACCACACTCAAGTGATTGCAAATGAGTCGGCATACAAATTACAAAATAAAAGTTTCCACACATTACATCAAAATTACACAAAATTGTCAGCTTCCAATCAATATAATTCTTCACTCATGCGACCTCAGATCTTGCATTGTCAACCATGTCACTATCAAAATGTCTCCAATTTCTCTCTAACTGTGCATAACCAGATTGCATCCTGATTAGAAGATATCATCCGATTTCCACAAACTGCTACTCAGGAACATTGCCTGAATACTGCTTCCATTGATTTCCTCATAACCTCCATAAATAAATGAATTATTGTTTGTGATCTTAACCAAGATCTAATAATACATCATAGAATAATTCCTCAACTACACATAGCTTCATCTTCAATATCTCAAGTGTGCTAACTCAAACACTGTCTACTTCATTGCTAATCTTTAGTAGATCACTGTGTTGGCATCAATGACAATCATAGTCATGAATGCAACAATAACTGCTACAGAATGGCTGCTAATACTCCCCTATAGGATATATTCAACATTCATTCCTAACAATCTCCCCCATTGGAATTGATGGAAACATAGATGAAAAAACATCCAAGCTTCATAAATCCAATCACTACAACATTGCTGCACTAAAAATGCTTCAAGTCTTCTTCATCAATCAAATCTTTCTTCATTTTCCTATTCAGTTCTCTCCAATAGATGGTACAAATGGTTTTTCATGTATGCTTCTCCCCCATTGACATCAATGACAAAAATTTCATCATTATGTCAACAACAACTTCAATGTCAAAAGACACTGTTCAAAAAACACATTCACTAGAGTCCTCATGACTCAGCTCAGATACACATACTCCCCCATAGAGGAAGTACCAACATCCAGTCCAGAAGAAAAATAGGGCTCATATACTACTGGACAAATGCAATCATCTGCATCACTTCTCAAAAATAGGCTGGGGCATAACCCCAAGCATACCTCTCAAATACTCAAATGTATACATAGGAAAAGGTTTTGTAAATATATCTGCAATCTACTCCTTTGTGCTTATGTACTCAAGTCTGAATTCTTTCTCTACTACTTTCTCTCTCACTACATGATACTTTATATCTATATGCTTTGTCTTAGAATGTAACACAAGATTCTTAAACATACTAACCATGCTGGTGTTATCACAATGTATAACAACAGGTTCAACAAATTTTACTCCAATATCCTTTAGCATTTACTTCATCCAAATTATCTAGTTACAATTATTTACTATTGCTACATATTCTCCTTCTGCCATGCTCTATGAAATACAATTATGCTTCTTGCTTAGCCAAGAAACTAATCTTCCTCGAAGGAAAAATGCTCCACCACCGGTGCTCTTTTTATCATCAACATTGCCTCCCTAATCAGCATCTGTATATGCACATAGGGTAAAATCATCAGATTTTTCATACCACAATCCATACTCAAGTGTGCCTCTTAAGTACCTCAGTATCCTCTTTACTGTTGCATAATGTGATTCTCTAGGTTCAGCATGAAATCTTCCTACAATTCTAAATGAATGTGCTATATCAGGTCTTGTATGAGTCAAATATTGTAATCCTCCAATCATAGATCTGTACTTCTTCTATTCCACTGTAGGAGTCTCATCTATGCTAGATAACTTATGTCCAGTTACCATAGGTGTTCCAATAGGCTTACAGTTCTCCATTCCAAATCTCTTCAATAAATCATTCAAGTACTTTGTCTGACTTACAAAGATACTATGTGTGTGTGTGAAAATTGTACCTAGCTATGGACATGACACTTTAGTAAAACATTAGAGGTTAGTGAAATCAAAATTTGCAAGTGAATGAAACTAAGCTAACCAGGCAATTTACTACCTTCTAGTAGGTGCGAGTATGATGTTCTCAAATTGAAATCGAGATCAGTGACAATGCAACACCTAAACGAATGATTTGAATGCCAAAAGAATGAAAGACTGTATGAGTGCAAATTAAACTATATTTTTATATTTTCTATGCAATAATATGAAAAATTGTATGAATCTAAGCTATATGAATGAAATTGAATGCAGATTTAATCTAAAAATGATATGAATGAAAATGAATGCTATGATCAACTATGAAAGATCTCATAAATCGCTTGTCGCAAGTGCTTAATCCTTCAATCGCCAATTCACCAGAGTAATTGTGCAAATTTGAGTGTTGATGAGATAATTTGTGAAGAGTTGAGCCTTGATTTTATAAAAATCCAGGGCTTTGAGGATGCAGGAGAACAGCCATAAATCACTCTTGATAAAATCAAGTTGATTTTTGAGTTATCAAGAAATCAGAGATAATTAGCTCACAAAAATCATGCAAAAGCAGTGCTTAATTCAAAATAGAGTTTACATCAGATTTCAAATCATCATCAAATGTTGATTTTCAATTTTAAAATTGATTGTTAATTTCTAGTTGCCTGCTTTTCTGATTGTGCATGATTTAATTATAAATTAATTTTAAAAATAAAGTGATTTATTCTCAACTTAACTGACTTTTGAATTAAAACAATTGATTTATGGGTTAATCAATTATTAAATCAAATTTTTATTCAAAAATTATATTATTAAATTTGACAATTGACATTAATTAATTAAATAAGAATTTAATCAATTAGTCATCAGATTTTAGATTTATTGTCAAAATTAAATAATACAATTTAGGAATAAATATAATTTAATTTAATTAAATAATTAAGTGGCAGTATTAAATCTAATTAATTAAATATTTAGAATATTCAATTAATCAAACTTTAGGATAAATAAGATTTATCACCAAATAATTATTAAATTAAAGATAATTAGGATAAATAGGAATATTGCTAAGAATATTCACCAATGCAGAATTTAGGATAATCAATTAAATTTCGATGTGCAGATGTGCCTTAGGTTAGGACTTTGATGTCAATTTCATTTGATTTGAAGATGTAGGAGGTTAATGAACCTATAGCCTTTTTTGGGGGTATTATATTTTGCCCCTCTTTGAATCACTATGCGAAGCGTAGTGGTTCAAAGAATAATTTGTGTATGATAAAGATGTATGAAACTGATTTGAAAGATTAACCGATTCCGAGACAGAAACCGATTGAAAGATTTGAAGATGCAAGATTTAGGTCCTGATTGACCAAAGCTAATGTTAACTATAACAACAATGAACTGGGGATTATGAAAAAGTGCCAAAAGGCTTGATTCTGAACCTTATGATTGTGAAGAAGTGAGTGATCGATTCGAGACCTGATTGTTCAAAGAGAATCATATTGGTATCACATCTTGAACCCATCAGTTATGAAGAATCGAAGAAATGACGCTAATGAAACGTTGGTTATGAAAAGCTGATACAGTTTACAAGATATATTTAGGATACCAGATTGATATGGATCTCGCTAAATCTAATATTCCCCAAGAGATGATAGATTTTCCCCAAGTGACGAGGACTTTAGATGAATAAGTAACTAGACCTGGTTGTTGTCTTGATCACTGAGGAAAGATTTGATTTAAAAATTTGAATGATATGCGATACCATGCCCCCTTCGCGATTAAAATTGAAATCTGACAAGAAAAGTCAGCGTTATATAGTTCAGAAGCATGTTAATTGATTTGATAATTGGTTATACACATTCAAGAATGCGTTCTGCATCGTTTAGAGGCCCTAGAGACCAAATTTGACTAGGTTTGACCATGAGTTGACCATGGTTGACCAAGTTGAAATTTCAATAGTTTGATGTAAGATAATCAGTTAAGTTGAATTCTGGATTTCTGTGATGTGTAGAAGGTTGATTATGCAAGTAGTTAACAATATAAATGATCTCAGATTTCAATTTTGATCCCGAAAAAGGATTCTACTTGTTGTTTCATTGGAGGGACCTTCATGCAATGCGCAGTCCTTTGTGTCATGTTTAGCATAGTTTTGAAGAATCATTTGAGTGTTCAAGCAATTTGTGAGATCATGCAAAGTGCAAAATGACATGCAGAATGAAATGAAAACCTAAGACCTAGGACCTAGTCACTGATCATGTGTCGATTTGTTGTCATCATTGAACTTTTTATGGTAACTGGATAAATCAATACAACATCCACTAGTTAGGAGACTATGAATATATGAATATTGATTTGTATGCGCAAGAATCAATACAATGCCCTCTGGCTAGACAACCATGGACATATGAATATTGATTTTGTTTTCGAAATGCCTAATTAGATATAAGCACCAAGGCACAAATGACAGGATGGCCTGAATATCATGTCCATTTTGATATAGCAATTTGTATAAGCATCAAAACATAAACGTCACGATGACTAGAATATGCCTTGCATAAAAAACACATCAAGAAGTCAAGAGATCATTCTAAATCCAATGTGAATTACTTGTAGTGACCCTTTATCGTTCACATCCTTAGGTAAGATCATGTTTCACAGTAGGAGAAATAACTCACTCAAAAAGACAATAGTTAGATCAAACTTCCTTGAATTTTCTAGGTATCAATGGTTGAGGTACGCATGGCCATCCAATATGAGATAGAGGCTCTTACAGACGGACACTATTTCAATCTAGAATTTCCAAAGTTGTTAGATTTTCACATACAAGCATAAAAAAAACAAAAGATTATGCCCCCAGTCATCACTCTCTAAATCCTGTAGAGGACATCATCAAATTTCTTGAAGGGACACAATATGAAAAAATATCATTTTGAATCAATAAACATACAAGGAGATAAAAGCATGCAAAAAGCATAGATTGTTTTCAGTTTCTATTTGATTGCGTTGTTGTAGATGCAAAATCCTTTCTGGAGAGGAGACAGACTTGACTGACTCAGACGTAGCTTCAAAGGACTCTAACTGGATATGACACATCTAAAGTATACTGGAGACCATAGGATATGACATTGGTTGCCCCCAAGTGTTAAGCATTGATAGGATACAGACACTTGAGCAAATTGGTGTACAGACTGACTTATTGAAAACTGGAAATGCAGAAACAAACTAGGAGATATGTACAAACTAAAGCAAGACTGAAAGCTGGGAAAGACCAAGATTGTGCTGATATATGGAGCATTTTGAAACAAGTGGTGCTCATTTTCTAAGTTTTCACCATCTTGGTAGAGATTCTATTTTTGCTACCAAGGCACCTGTTTCCAAGTTTTCACCAAGGCACTTTTTCTTTTTTCTTATTTTTTGTATTTTTCATTGTTTCAATTTTTTTTTACTTTTGATATTTTTTAATTTTTTTGTGAATCATCAAGGTACCTATTTGCTAGGTTTTCACTAGGATATTCATTGTTTTAGGACTTTTTCCAATTTTTAAGATTTTTCCAAGACATTTTACCATAGACTGAATGCCTTAGGTGTAGAATTTCTTCAGATGGAGAATGTTGATTGCTTCTCAAAGCTGTTCTCCTTCAGTTGTTGAGAGTTGATAGGCTCCAGAGCCAAAAGTAGCAATGATAACAAAGGGACCCAGCTAGTTGGGTTCAAACTTCCCCTTGCATTCTCTATGTGATTGATTTTTAAGATTCTCTCTCAACACTAGATCGCCAACCTAAAATTCTCTGTGTCTGACTTTCTTGTTGTAACCTCTAGACATTCTCTTCTAATATACTCTAAGATGATCATACATTTCTTGTCTGTGCTCATGTAGTAGTTCAAGTTCTTGCAACCTTGACACTCTGTATTCATCATTAGTTACTAGACCATGCATTCTGATTCTTAGTGATGGGATTTCAACCTCAATAGGTAGTACCACTTCAGACCCATAAACTAAAGCGAATGGTGTAGCCCTAGTGGGTGTTTTGATACTTTTTCTATAGGCCCAAAGAGTTGGATTGATCATAAGATGTCAGTCTCTTCCTATTTTATTAACTTTACGATGCAATATTTTTAATAGATTCTTGTTAGAATCCTCTGCTTGTCCATTCCCCTAAGGATAGTAGATTGATGACCAATGTTGTGTAATCTTGAATTTAGCACATAAATCATTTAAGTCTCTATTCTTGAATTTCCCACCATTATCTGTGACTATAGAATGTGGAATACCATACCAACATATGATGTAGTTCAAGATGAACATTGAAATTTGTTTGCCAATCACTTGAGTTAAAGGAACTTCTTCTACCCATTTTGTGAAATAATCTGCAGCTGTAATAATAAGGGTATGTCCATTAGAAGAATGAGGATGTATGGCTCCTATAAGATCAAATTCCCATTGGTAAAAAGGCCACTGTGTAGTAAAGGGGATTAGATCTCTCCTTGGTGTATGAATTAAGTTACCATGTACTTGGTACTTTTGATAGTTCTTAGCAAACTTGATAGCCTCTCTTTCCATTTCAAGCCAATACTAACCAACCCTAATAAGTTTTTGAGCTAGTGTTAAACCATTGGAATGTGATCCACAAATACCATCATGGACTTCCTCTAATGCATGTTGAGACTCTTCCCATTCTAAACATCTAAGGAGTGTACCATCTGTATACACCTAAAAATGGTCACCTAGACTATTAGCCCCTTTTGCTAAAATCATCAATTGCTTGCTCTTGATCAAATCCTAGCTCTATCATTTATTCGATTATTTTCTATGGGCTAACCATTTTATCCTAAGTCTTTATTTGATTAAAAGGGATATTTCCTCCCCTTTTAATAAATAAAAAGCCCCCACTTTTCCTCTTATCCTAAGTTGCACAAATAAAGCATTATTCTTATTTATAAAAAGAGAAAAAGTACTTTTTGTCTCATATGGACACAAAAGTCAACTCCTATTTTCTCATTGGAGGATACTTGTGCACATGGATTGCTCCTCTTTCAAGCTCCACCATTGATTAAATCTTTTACCTCTTAATCTCCATGGTCCATTCCTTCTCATTTCATTTAAAAGGAGAGCTCTCTTCTTCATTCTACATCCTCAACTTTTTATGCTAATGTTATGCTGCAGGTTTTCTAGGTCACTTTGGAGCTTTTGAAGATTTGGAGCATTCTTAGCATCTACATCTCATTCTTGCATTCTACATCTCATTCTTTCATTCTTAGCTTAGCTTCATATTTATGCTTTCTTAGATTAGCTTCATTTCTATGCTCTAGATTAGCTCACATAGATTAATTAGCTTGGGTTGTAACACTTGCATATTTCCTTTCATAGTTTAGCTTGCATTTCTATTTCTAGCATAGCATTGCATTGCATTTTCATTCTTTATTCTTGAGGATATTGGCATTCTTTCCCTTGTCTTCATTGAATCTCCCATTGCATGGTTCACTAGAAAGGTTATAGGCTAAATAGCTCTAGCTAAGAGCATTCTTAAAAACCCTTGCACTCCATGCCTAAGGAGCTATGGATCGATTTGTGAGGGCTCATTCTTGAGTTTTCTTGCATGTAATGATCCATAAAAGTGCACCATTTTAGTGTGTACACCATCTAGACCTCATTTGTATAGACCGTGACCAATGATGGCATACCAGGATGCATTTCGGATAAGGTATCATTTCTCATGGCGGTTGAAGGAGTCAAGAATGATTTGTTCTTGGAGATAGGACAAAAGGTTTTTGTATTGGGATGAATCATGACCAAAAATAGTGCAAATCATGTGGGTTTCAGGAAAATCATATGCAGGATAAGATAGTGCTTCCACCAAGAACTTGTAGCATAGCTCATGTTCAAGTTGCTGTAATAAAGTAGATAGTGTTGCCATCGCATTGACAACCTTGTTCTTTCTTTTAGGAATTTGATCAAATGTTATAGATATGAAATATTTCTTTAGATCATCTACCATTCTCTTGTATGGGATCAACTTTCCATCTTTCGTTTGGTACACATCATTGACTTGGTGTATTACAAGTTGTGAGTCTCCATGAATGTGTAATTCTGTTACTCTCCATTCAATTGATATCTTCATGTCGTTAAGAAGGGCTTCATATTCAATAATATTGTTTGTGCAAGGAAACTTGATTCTGAATGCTTTAGGGATTGAGTATCCTTGAGGAGTGATGAACAATATGCCTGCTCTAGATCCATTCTATGTATAGGAGCCATCAAAGAATAACTTCCATGATCTAGAGGATAGGTTCATGATAGAGGAATCTAGGAATTCCATTTGCATTGGTGTATCATCAAACAATGGTGCATCAACCAATTGGTCTACAATTACCTGTCCTTTGATAGCTTTTATTTTAACATATTCAAGGTCAAATTCACTTAAGAGCCTGATCCATTTGGCTAATCTACCTATGAGGGAAGCTTTTCTTAGTAGGTAATTTAGTGGATCTGATGCAGGAGCATCCTGGGTGTAAGAGCAATCTTGCATCACCCAAAAATATTTCTGTTTTTGAATTCAATAAGGGCTATCCTGTGCAGAGCTGCTATTTATGGAAAGTTACTATTTTTGGTAATTTTTGTCTGTGCTTGGAATGATGTAATTTCTTTCTTGGAGGTTCATTTTGGTCATATAAGTCTGCCAGTAAAGTTTCATTTCTAGATCAAGTGTATGTTGGAAGATATTGAAGATTTTCGGTATTGGCAGTAGGGTACAGAAACTTTGGACTCAGTTTTGAAGGCTTTAGAGGCCCCAGATGAGGTCAAAAATTTGGGTGACGGGTGCTTACGTTGGTCAAGCCTGTAGAGCGCTTCGTGGCATTTTTGAAATGGAGTTATAATAGCCGATCGGGTCAACTGGTGATGACTTATGGTCTTCGGAAGTTGGGCCACCCGAAATGGCAAAAAATAATTTTCTTCAAAATTTCTGTTCGGGTTTCAAAGGTTATCTTGAGCCGACTATGATGTAATAAAATGTAAAATAAGATAATTCTAAGTTTGCTCAGCTTTATTGGCTAAAATTCTTGAACCTTCCCAGGCGGTGGAAAAATTACCTATATAAGGAAGGCTGTATTATTGTCTTAGGCAGTTCAGAATAGTTCTGGGTAGTAGATCTGGGTAATAGTTTGAGGCTTTGTCCTACAGAATATTGTAAGGGAATGCCTATGTGGCTTTGCATATTGTAATTCTGAAAGTTTGTAATTCCACATTTGTGGAGATAATAAGAAGCCAATTTTCTGTTCTTGCATATTGTTGTTGTTTCTCTATTTCTGTTATGTGTTTGTGGTATTAAGGGGAGCACCCTTCATCAAGTGGTATCAGAGCAGGTTTTCTCGAGTGTGTAAAAAAATCACTGACTGTGAGGCAGTTTGCACCAGGACCGTGGTTAGGGTTTCAGCGCACATCGCGAAAATGCCTCCACGATGAGAATATGGCGGAAGAGCTGGTGCTGTGACACCTGAGGTTAGAGAGCTGCAGAGACAAGTGCGAGCATTGCAAGAAGAGATTCGCAGAGGAATGAATCTCAATGTCAGAGATGAAAGTGAGGATGAAGCTGAAGAAGAATATCAAGAAGGAGAAGCCGAAATTGTGAACCAGGAGGAAGAAAGACTTTTTCGGGCCATTTCCAAGATTGGAAAAAGACCTAAGATTGAGGTTCCTACATTTTTTGGAAATCTTAACCCAGAGGAATTGATTGACTGGATCAATGAATGTGAGGAATATTTTGAGTACGAAGATGTTGACGATCTTGATAGGGTCAAATTTGCGAAGGCTAGATTGAAAGGTCATGCGAAGATCTGGTGGCAAGAAATTCAGTTGGAGCGAAATAGAAGAGAGAAAGATAAAATCACAAGATGGGATCAGATGGTGGATAAATTAAAGCGACAGTTCATTCCTGTTGATTATGAGCTTGACCTACTGAAGAAAATGCAGAGTTTGAAGCAAGCAGGAAGACCTGTTCAGGAGTATACAGAGGAGTTCTATCGACTTCTCATCAAAACAGGCCATGCAGAAGCTGATAAGGAGAAAGTTGCCCGATACCTTAATGGGTTAAGGCCAAGCATTCAGGAGGAGCTGAATCTGGTTCGAATGAACAGTATTGAAGAGGCATACCAGTTTTCCCTAAAAGTAGAGGAAAAGTTGAACAAGAAGTTTGAGAGCAGACAAAATGGAAGAGGTCGCGGTGGCCGATCTGGTGGACGGTCATACGGTGGCCGAAATGAAGATCTGAAAAAGAAGGATGAGGCCAGTAGCAGTCAGAATCAGCGAGGAAATAATTCCAATCACTTCCAGGATCAAAATAATAGAGATCAGAGAAGAAAAGGAAGAGGACAAGGATCTGGAAGAGGTGGCTTCCGTGGAACATGTTTTCACTATGGAGAAGAAGGTCATAGGGCATTTGAATGTCCTCAGCACCAAGGTAGAATAGACAGGAGAAATGAAGGCCAGGCCAGAGTTGCACATGTAGATGAAGATGCCAGATCATCAAATTCTGAAGATGCTGAAAGAGGAGAAACGTTGATTAACAGAAGAGTCCTGTTGAGTGGTTAGAATGAACCTGAGCAAAGGAGGAGCCTGTTTCGCACCAGGTGCAAGTGTGAAGGTAAATGTTGTGATGTGATTATTGATAGTGGAAGCACTGACAATTTGGTGTCAGAAGAGATGGTGACAAAGTTGAAGCTCAAGAGACAGAAACACCCACATCCATATCGGATTGCCTGGGTACAGGATGACCACAAGGTCATGGTCAATGAACAATGCCTGGTGAAGTTCAAGATTGGCGGATACCAAGATGAGGTATTGTGTGATATCATATCTATGTATGCATGTCATATGTTGTTCGGTAGAGCATGACAATTTGACAGATGTGCTGTACATGATGGTCATGTGAATACCTATTCCCTGACAAAGGATGGAGTGCGGCATAAGCTAAAACCATTGAAGGAGACTGAAGAAAAGGTATGTGGTAATGCAAGGATAACTTTTGTTGATGGAAGAAATTTCCTAGATGGTATGAGGCATGAGCATGTATGTTTTGCTTTAATTCCAAAAGTTGGTAAAGAGAAAGTAGAAGATGTTCCTGTAGAAGTTGCAGATTTGTTGAATGAGTTTCAGGATATTGTATCCAATAATGTGCCTAATGGATTACCACCAGTCAGGAAGATCAGTCATCAGATGGACTTGATCCCAAGAGCGAGTTTTCCGAATAAGGCAGCACACAGAATGACACCTGCAGAAAATGAGGAGTTGAACAGACAAGTACATGAGTTGTTACAGAAAGGATTGATTCATGAGAGTCTAAGTCCCTGTGCTGTACCAGCGGTATTAGCACCAAAGAAGAATGGAGAATGGAGGATGTGTACAGATTCTAGGGCAATAAACAAGATCACAATCAAGTACAGGTTTCCATTGCCACGAATGGATGATATTATGGACTGTTTGAGTGGAGCTGTGTATTTTTCAAAGATAGATCTGAAAAGTGGATATCATCAGATTCGGATCAAAGAAGGAGATGAATGGAAGATTGCCTTCAAGACAAAGGAAGGATTGTATGAGTGGTTAGTTATGCCTTTTGGGCTAACCAATGCACCGAGCACTTTCATGCGGCTCATGAACGAGGTTCTAAAAGAATTTTTGGGTAAGTTTGTCATTGTTTACTTAGATGATATTTTGATCTTTAGTAAGACATTGGATGAGCATATGATGCATATTCATATGGTATTTGAGAAGTTGAGAGAAGAGAAATTGTTGATTAATTTGAAGAAGTGCAGTTTTGTGAAGAAAGAGTTGGTGTATTTGGGGTTTGTAGTTTCAGGAGAAGGTCTAAAAATGGACCGAGAGAAGGTACAGGCTATCCTTGAATGGCCTACTCCAAGGAGTGCTACTGAGGTAAGATCTTTTCATGGTCTAGCTAGCTTTTATAGAAAGTTTATCAGAAATTTTAGCAGTATTTGTGGACCCTTGACTGAAACAATGAGAGGGGATAGAAAAGAGTTTAAGTGGACTAATGGGGCAGAAAAGAGTTTTCAATTGTTGAAACAAAAAGTTACAGAACAACCTATTTTAACACTTCCAAATTTTAATAAGGTGTTTCAAGTAGATTGTGATGCTAGTGGTACTGCAATAGGAGCTGTTATGAGCCAAGAAGGTAAACCTGTTGCTTATTTCAGTGAGAAGTTAAATGATGCCAAGAGGAAATATTCTATTTATGATCAGGAATTTTATGCTATAGTTCAGACATTAAAGAAGTGGAGACATTATCTGCTTCCTAAGGAGTTTATTTTGTATACTGATTATCAAGCTTTGCAATATTTGAATAGTCAAGAAAAGTTGAATCAGAGGCATTTGAAATGGGTTGAGTTTTTGCAGAGTTATACATTTGTTTTTAAACACAGGAGTGGAAAGTCTAATAGGGTTGCGGATGCTCTTAGTAGAAGGCAACTATTGATGACAAAAATGCAGATTGAAGTGGTTGGGTTCAAGGAACTCAAGAATTTGTATCCAGAGGATCCTGATTTTGGTGAAGCTTGGAAAGCTTGTACAGAACCTGTTACTTTAGATAGGACGAAATGGTTGGATTTCATCATCCAGGATGATATGCTATTCAGAAGGAGTTAGTTGTGCATTCCATGAAGTTCTATGAGGGAGAATCTCATCAAGGAGAAGCATAGTGGAGGATTGGCTGGACATTTTGGTCATGATAAAACCCTTGGTTTGGTTAGTGAGAATTATTATTGGCCACAGTTGCAGCAAGATGTGAAGAAGTTTGTACAGAGTTGCAGAGTATGTCAGATGGCGAAAGGAATGAAACAGAATACAGGGTTGTATCAGCCATTACCTGTACCAGAGAAGCCTTGGGAGGATATCAGCATGGACTTTGTTCTTGGTTTACCGAGGACTCAACGGGGACATGATTCGATTTTTGTAGTGGTTGACAGATTTTCAAAGATGGCACAGTTCATTCCCTGCAAGAAGACTAATGATGCTATTCATATAGCAGAATTGTTTTTCAGAGAAGTAGTGAGACTTCATGGTTTGCCAAAGACCATAGTTTCAAATCGGGACACTAAGTTTGTTGGATATTTCTGGCGTACATTGTGGAAGAAGTTGAAGACAGATTTGAAGTTTAGTTCATCACATCATCCACAGACTGATGGACAGACAGAGGTGGTGAATAGGAGTTTGGAAAATTTGCTGAGATGTTTGGTTGGAGATAAGCCAACAGGATGGGATTTGATTTTACCACAGGAAAAATTTGCATACAATAATTCTATCAATAGGAGCACTGGTAAATCACCATTCCAGATTGTATACGGAAGTAGTCCAAGAAATGCATTTGAATTGAGAAAGATAGATAAAGGAGAAATAAGTAGTGCTGAAGCTGAGGATTTTGTAGAACACTTGAAGAACATCCATGAGGAGGTGAGGAAGCATATTACCCAAATGAATGCACAGTATAAGGCTAAGGCAGATGAGAAAAGGAGGTATAAGGCATTTCAGGTTGGTGATGAAGTCATGGTTCATTTGCGAAAGGAGCGGTTTTTGGTTGGTACATATAACAAGCTGAAAATGAAGAAGTTTGGGCCATGTAAGATACTGAAGAAGCATGATTCAGGAAATGCATATGAGGTAGAATTGCCTGGTGAGCTGAATATTTCACCAGTGTTTAACATTTCAGATTTGACAGAGTATCACGAAGGAGGTGTTGAAGATGAGGTTGCAGCAGCATAGTGGAGTATTCCAGCAACTAGTTCAGACACTAAGGAGATCGAAGATATACTGGACAGTCGTGTTGGCAGAAGCACAAGGAACAGGACATATGAAGAATATCTGGTCAAGTGGAAAGGACGACCTGTTGAAGATTCATCATGGCTGACAAAGGAGGAGGTTAGTCATCTTGGTTTTCCTCTGCACACTTGAGTCGTGACAGGGTCACTTCTCAAATTACCCTGGGTGTCTGATGCAGGAGCATCCTGGGTGTAAGAGCAATCTTGCATCACCCAAAAATATTTTTGTTTTTGAATTCAATAAGGGCTATCCTGTGCAGAGCTGCTATTTATGGAAAGTTACTATTTTTGGTAATTTTCATCTATGCTCGGAATGATGTAATTTCTTTCTTGGAGGTTCATTTTGGTCATATAAGTCTGCCAGTAAAGTTTCATTTCTAGATCAAGTGTATGTTGAAAGATATTGAAGATTTTCGGTATTGGTAGCAGGGTACAGAAACTTTGGACTCAGTTTTGAAGGCTTTAGAGGCCCCAGATGAGGTCAAAAATTTGGGTGATGAGCGCTTGCGCCGGTCAAGCCTGTAGAATGCTTCGTGGCGTTTCCGAAATGGGGTTATAATAGCCGATCGGGTCAACTGGTGATGACTTATGGTCTTCGGAAGTTGGGCCACCCGAAATGGCAAAAAATAATTTTCTTCAAAATTTTTGTTCGGGTTTCAAAGGTTATCTTGAGCCGACTATGATGTAATAAAATGTAAAATAAGATAATTCTAAGTTTGGTTGGCCTTATTAGCTAAAATTCTCGAACCTTCCCAGGCGGTGGAAAAATTGCCTATATAAGGAAGGCTATATTATTGTCTTAGGCAGTTCAGAATAGTTCTGGGTAGTAGATCTGGGTAATAGTTTGAGGCTTTGTCCTACAGAATATTGTAAGGGAATGCCCATGTGGCTTTGCATATTGTAATTCTGAAAGTTTGTAATTCCACATTTGTGGAGATAATAAGAAGCCAATTTTTTGTTCTTGCATATTGTTGTTGTTTCTCTATTTCTGTTATGTGTTTGTGGTATTAAGGGGAGCACCCTTCATCAGGATCAATCTTAGCTACCAAATGCATGGTATGAGCTAACATGTAGTGTCTCAATTTCTATGATGCAAAGATCACAGCTAGACAAGCTTTCTCAATCATTGAATAGTTCCTCTCATATGCTACCAATGTTCTACTGATATAGTATATAGCTCTTTCCTTCTTGTTCTCATCATGTTGTGCAAGTAATGCCGCCAGTGATGTATCTATGGTGGAGACATAAGATCAATGGCTTCCCTTGTATAGGAGGCATCAAAATAGGAGGATTTGATAGATATTTCTTGATATGATTAAAGTTCTTTTCACATTCCTCATTCTTATTAGCAAAATGTTTAGCACTCCCCTCGGGATTCGTGACAAGGGCTTAACCACCTCCTGTGTACTATAAGTTGAGTGGTTGTATTGAGCATTGACAGATCAATCTTTTGGTGAAATGAAAACCCCACTCTAACAAGTGGTATCAGAGCTTGGTCATAGGTTCAAATCCTTAGACCCTCGGGTAACGCTGAGGGGGAGATTGTTGGCAAAATGTTCAGTGCTCCCCTTGGGATTCGTGACAAGGGCTTAACCACCTCCTCTATACTATAAGTTGAGTGGTTGTATCGAGCATTGACAGATTGGTCTTTTGGTGCAATGGCAACCCCACTCTAACAATTCCATGCAAAGGTCACACCCTTATGTAATGTCTTTGTGAAAGGTTGTGATATGTCTGCTAGCTAAGATATGAAGCGTCTAATAGATTGTATTCTCCCTTGTAATATCATAAGTTGACTGATATTCTTGGGAGGTAGCATCTCCATGATAGCTTTAACTTTAGCTGGATCCACTTCAATTCCTTTCTTTGAAATAATGTAGCCTACGAGCTTTCCATAAGTGACACCAAAAGCACACTTCTTAGGGTTCAGTTTGAGACTAAACTTCTCCATTCTATCTAGTATTTTTCTCAAGTCATTTAGATATTCAGATCTTATCATAGATTTTGCTAAAGTATCATCAACATAATCCTCCATAGTTCGATGCATCATGTCATGAAAAATAGACATCATATCTCTTTGACATGTAGCACCAGTATTCTTAAGCCCAAATGGCATGACATTCCAATAGAAGGTACCCCATGCACATGTGAAAGCATTTTCGCTCGATCTTCTGGAGAAATTTTTATTTGGTTGTATCCAAAAAAACCATCCATCAAAGAATACATCTCAAAGCCCACAGTCATATCCACTATCATATCAATGTTAGGTAATGGAAAATCATCCTTAGGCATACTTTGTTAACATCTCTAAAATCTTTGCATGCTCTGATTGATTTATCTAGTTTAGAAAAGGTACAATATTAGAGATCCATTCAGCATAGTCAATCACACAAATGAATCCGAGTTTTAGTAGTTTCTCTAATTCATCTTTTACCAAGAGTGGCACATGTGGATGCATCTTTCTAAATTTCTATTTAATAGGTTTGACCCCTAGAGCTATAGATAAATGGTGCATTATAAGATCAGGATCCAACCCTGGCATATCTGAATATTTCCATGCAAAGTTGATCTTCTTTTCTGTTAAGAATGTGGTAAATTTTTTATTTTCTTCTTCTGATAAGGATTGTGCTACATGGATCAACTGTGATTCTTCTATTGTTCCCAAGTTGATGGATTGAGTGGGCTCAATTAGAATTGGAGATATATCCTGTAAATGACTCAGAAGGACATCAAATATCTCATCCTTAGGCACCTCAAAGAGGTTTTCACCTTTGGATATGTCTTTTATTTTTACTTTTGTAGGTTCTAAGACTGCCACAAAGTGTTTTTCACCCTCAAAACTCCTTTTCTTTTTATTTTTATTCTTATTATTTTGACTAAGATACTTGATGTCCAACTCCATCATGCTAACGCTTGGTCCACTGATGGAACTCCTCATAGGGTCAACTGCATTTAGATAGCAAGAAAGGGCATAGTCATTTGGAAAGGTATAGATACCTTGGCTCAGATTCATGGAAGTTTGGTCAAGAAGTTCAGGATGTTGGATAGTCAAAGTGGTGAAAGATTGAGGAATAGTGTTTATGGATATGGATCTTTCATCATTGGTCCTAACCTGACTCTCAAGTTCAAAGGTGATATTACAACTCAAAATGTTCAATTTGTGAATAGGCTCAATGTCATTATGGGAGTCCAATTCAGCCATAGGTGGATCAGACTCGTTAAGTTCTTTATTTTTCTCTAGACTTATGTTGGGTTTAGGTGCATATTGGTGAATAACATCAATATGTTTCTCTATGATAAGTTCATCTTCTTCAGGAATGACTCCCCATTCATAGTCATTTGATTCTTTGTCTATGCCTCTAGGAAATTTGAGAACATGAGTAAAGTCAAGATGGATACCCCAAGAAGGGTTACCCTCATATTCTGATTTGAATTCATACTGATGGGAATTTGTTTCAGAATAACTACCACCTTCTTTTTTGTTTGTTTGATTGCCTTCGAGATCAGCTAGTTCTTGTGGTGTAACTGTCTCTTGTTCTATAGTAGGTTCTTGTGTTTCTACTACATTGATTCTTTTTACTAGATCATCTTCAGCTTCAAGGAGGTCTTTTATTTATTTAGGAAAGAACTCATAAGGAATGAGTTCATCAGTGGTGGTTTCATAATCATCACTATCAAATTGTCCAGTTGTTTCTTCCTTTAATTGATCTATTATGGATGGCTCAATCTGTTCTAAGACATGTGGGGAGTTCTTGCTAAGATAGAAAGGCTTCTTCTTATATCCTAGACCCATTGTATCCTTTTTGGTTTGACCATGGTGGTCAAGAGGTGATAGAAGACCCTTACCTTGTATTCCTAGAGGTCCGTTTCCAATATATCTCATTTTCATGATCAATTTGTCCCCTGGTCCGTATGACTTCTGAGGAATTTTTCTTGAAGTGGAGTCACATTTCTGAACTGACTGGGATTGAGGCTCATCCTTGTATAGCCATGCAAGCATGGCTTCATCTTCCTCAAAATCTTTTTTAGATACTTGTTATGTGACAAAGCTTCCATTAAATATGACCTGGGATTCTTTAGCTATAGCTTTCACTTTGTTAGAAGGTTATCCATAAGATTTAGGGGACAATGGGAGAGATGTGAGAGATAAAAAAAAGTTCCATTGTGTATTCTCCCATACCATTGTCTTTGATTTTGACTTCTTTAGAAATGTCTTCCATTTTGGATGTTGAAGCAATATCTATCTGCTTAGTGGAGGATTCTATGTTATTAGGAACAAGTTTATCAGCATTTTCTTTCAAAGCATTGCAAGTTGTGTATAGGTCCGCTGGAATCATCACCTCTACTCCTTCATAAGGAAATTTCACACATTAATGGTATGTGGAGGGAATAGCTCTCATTTCATGTATCCAGGGTCTTCCTAGAAGGATGTTGTAAGCCAAAGGTAGATCAAGAACTTGACATATGGTGTCTCTGATAATAGGGCATGTTCTGATAGGTAAGACAATAGTTCCCTCAAAAGATCTTTCTTGCTCATCATATGCTTTGATAGTTATCTTCTTCTTAGGATCAATAGTAGCTTCAGATAATCCCAATTGTGTGATCAAGCTGTAAGAAAAAATGTTGACACCAATGCCTCCATCTATCAACACGCATTTGACATGATGGTCTTGGATCAATACTTCAATGTGCAAGGGCTGGTTATGCGGATGACTCAAGGAATTATCATCTTCCTCTAAAAATGAGATATACTATGGAGACATTAGATGACCAACCATATCCTAGAATCTGTCTAAATTAAGGTTATTAGGAACATTGGATCCAAGAAGAGCTTTGTCTAGAATGGCTCTATGAGCTGGAGATATCCGAAGCAACTCAAACATGGAGATTTTTGCATTTGTATGCTAGAGTTGTTGGACAATACTGTATGATGTAGGCCTTGTGTCTTTAGTATTTGAAGATTTAGATGTAGCCTTCTATTTAGAAGCAAATGAAAGATTCAAAGGCATCTTAGGGACATTGGATGAATCTGGGATTTGTCCTTGCCGATGCGCCTGAGCTTGTGATCGAGTAACTGCATTAGTTGATTGATTTTCTCTATCTCTTCTTACAATTGTGATGACATTGCAATGCTCAAATAGGCATGGTTTAACCATATTGATGACAACATTGTTTCTAGAGTAGGCATAATTGACTTTAGCACCCATATTAGGTTAAGAAGAAGAATCTTCTTTACCATGTTTCAGAAATGGCTCTGTGAATGCTATGTGATCATTATTGCTCTTATGATTGTCAATCATGATTTCTCCATTATCAATTTTGTCTTGTATGATGTGTTTTAAGCGAACAGAGTTATTAGTTTTATGACCCTTATTACGATGGAAGTCATAGAAATTGGTCTCTTTCCACCATTTTGGTTTAGGTTTAGGATCAAATGGTCAAATCTTAGGCAAGTAAATGATGTTGTTAGCCAATAGAGTTTTCATGGAAAATTAAAAGGACTCTCCAAGAGGAGTGAATTTCTAGTTAGGATCTGTAGCCCAAGGTTTGTAAGTAGATGGTTTCTTATTAGATTTTGCTGCTTTAGCTTCAAAAGCTTTGATGGCTTGGGTGCCAATAGTGAGATTGAAAGTATGTGCCTTAGATGGGGCACATATATTATCAACAATGTCATCTATGACAACACCTTTATTCTTGTTTCAATTTTTGCCTTTGTCTTTAGAACTAGATCCAGATTCATACTTATCTTTTCTAAGTGATATGTCTCCTTTTTTCACAAGTACTTTCTCAATTTTGATAGCATTTTCTACCATCTTATCAAAGGATGTATGATTTTGCATTTTCAAATGGTAGTTAAGTTATGGAACAAGATTTTTTATGAAGATTTCCAGCTTCTCAGTTTCTAGAATGGGTCTAGCATATAGAGAAAATGTCTTCCTCCATTTTTTGAGAAAAGTCAAGAATGGTTCTCCTGAGTATTGTTTCAGATTGAAAATATCGATCATGGTGACCGGATGCTGGATATTGTAGGAGTATTTTTGATAGAACAGTTTGATTAAATCTTCAAAAGTTTTGATAGTTGGGGGAATGTTTGAGAACCAATGAATAGTTGACCCTCCCAAAGATTGAGGTAAAAGACGTATTAAGTAGGTTGGTTCATGCATAAACTCCATAGATTGAGTATAGAATTCTCTGACATGATCTTGAGGATTAGAGTTTCCATCATACTTATCATATTTAGGCATTTCCACTCACTTAGGGAATGGTGGCATGTACAAGTCTTAATCAAATGGAAAAGGACATAGAGCTTCCATGGAAAACTCCTTAGTTTCCTTTTCTTTTTCAAGTTTGTTAAGTTTGACTTGCATGGCATGAATCTATTTCATCATAGCGATGAGTGGAGTTTCTTCCTCATGCGTAATGATATCTTCAAGATTAAAGTTGGGAGGAAGTTTAGCCCCTTGACAAGCTAACTCTAGAAAGTATGTTTCTTTGTCTTCTTTCAAGAAATGCCTCATCATTTTCTTGAAGTCATCATCATTTTGATATCAAGAAATTTCAGAAGGTGTGGGTTCTTGATCCATACCATGTTGAGAGTGATGTCCTTGAGACCCGTGATTTATCCCTTCATGAGACATGTTAGGAGTTTTAGGACTCCCTGGAATAGATTGATGTAGATATTTTTTATTGACACCTTGGATTGATGGAGGAAGGGGTATGTAACCAGTTTTTAATCGAAGATTGCCAAGACCGTCATCTTCATAAAGACCTGAATTGTAGAGTTGCTTGAGAGTTGGACCCACGTGAGTAATCAAAGGTATGGTATGAGATGCTTCTCTATATTTCTTGTGTGATGAAGCTCAAGTTTCAACCATTAACCTTGGGTGAGGCAAGAAAGTAAGCTGAAGCCAACTGAAGAATGACCTGATTCAAGAAGATCGAATGATGCAACCTTGTCAAGATTGAATGAGATTGAAGATAGATCAGACATGAATGAAGGATATTGCACCACATTATTATGGGTAGACACCCAATAGATGGTAGGCACGAGCTCACAACACTTAGCCATTTTGTAAGAAGACTGAATTTGAAGATAATTTTGACAAGGTTTTGACATGAGATGAAAAAGACTTAAATCGATAAATCAGAAGGCTAAATTAGACTCAAGATACCACTTTAGGAAAATGAATGGATTTTTTATAGGTTCTGCTCTATTTTTCACACAATGATTTGTTTGACAGATTTTGGGATTTGTTTCTCAACTCTAGATATCCAGTTTCAAGCAGTGTGCAACAGGAAAATAGGCATATAAACCCCAGACAAAAATCAAATCTAACAGAAAGTTGACCAACTGATAGGAATAAGATTGCTATTTTGAAAATTTGGGGATAGTCACGCGCGAGAAAATGCTGCCCTGCGCGATGAAGTACCAGGCTGCACGCGAGAATATGTTGTCTCGCGCAAGGAAATGCTCAGAAAACTAAAATCTCGCGTGATAAAAGAACAAAGTTTGACATTTTTGGCACAATTTTCAAGGCACAGATTTCAAGACACATCACTGGCTATTCTCTAACAAAATATTCAGTTCTCACACCAGAAAAGGATTTTTGTTTAGATTTTTCTATTTTCAATTTTTTGGAATCAATTTATTTGCAAGATTTTCTCTATCTAGGTTTGAAGATCCGTGTAATAGTTCATCTCAAGGTACCAAGTAGATATCAAGCATGCAAAACAACAAGCAAGGAAAGTAAGAAATCATCTAAAACCAATGAACAAGGGAAAAAGAAACCTTGCGCATGAACAAGAAATAGTGACTTAATATGCTAATCCCTAGAAATGCTACTTGTGTATGTCCCAATAAGTTTTTCAATAATGCACATATTCCTAGAAAATAAAAAATTTGGCCTCACTGGGGTTTGTAGTAATGGTCTAACTCTGCAACTTTTATGATCTCAAGAGGACAAAATCCAATCCAAGTGCACTGGGGTTTTGACACAATCCAAGAATTTAATCAATCAGGATCTGCTAGGGAGATCTGACAACCCATCAAGAGACCACACCTGTGAAGATTTCCTCCACAAGGACATTTATATAGCGGTTGCTGCTACCATGATGAAAATGGCTATTACCGCTTGAGGTTCTATCCACGTGGTTGACCCAATTAAGGGAATTTCCACTATGGTTAACCCTCTCTAAAGGTGACTCACAAAAGATACCATAGGGGGACTAGATTAGATTCAAGGATCTGGGTTTTTGGTACTATCCAAAAAGGAAGTAGAGCATAATCCCCTAGCCTCTTCACTTCACCAAAACAAAGTAGATAAATTAATCCAACATGCTAAGACTAAAATTATCTCACAAGGATCTATGATGTCAAACGCTTATGATCTATCAACCTCTTCGAAGAGAGAATGTATCGATCAAAAGTTGAAGACTCAAAAATCTAGTAGAATGCAAGATAATCCTCAATATCCTCCCTACCTACAAGGGGATCCTTCATCAAGAAGAGCTTTGCATGCATGAACAAGCCAAAGAATCCCACTCTCCCAAGATCATCGATAAATAGTGTTCATAGGGCCTATTTACTATGTATAAGAGATATGCAGAAAGCAAATCTATGTTCGTTTTATAGCCCAAAATGAAGTCTGTGATATGAAAGAAGAAAAGGTCACACAAGCTTGACACATGAGAGTTCATTTTAATCCAAATCAAGATGTTATTAGATTGAGAAGAATACCTTAGTTTCAAAGCTCAGCAATCCAGAATTTAGCACACATCCAAAAACTCTACATCAAAATTTACGATGTCTCCAAAAGTACAAAATCAAGACAAATCAATAGAAAATAGTAAGTGTCAGAAATCAATAATCTAAGAGTACAGATTTGTAGATTTTGTGTCTCTAGATGTAAAATCTCATGCGAGTTAGGATATGGTCCTGCGTGAGGAAGGATATAGTCTCGTGCGACGAAGGATGTGGTCCCGCACAAGGAAGTACTGAAACCAAAAAAATTTCATGCGATGCATTGAAAAATCTCACGTGAGAATCCATATAGGGATGTATGGAAGTACAGACGAAAAATTGAAAATCACAGTTTTGATAGAAAAAGATAGAAAATTGATAGAACAGAAGGGAAACCCATTTCGGGGCCCCATGGTGGGTGCCATAAATGTCTGTGTGAAAATTGTACCTAGCTGCGAACACAAAACTTTAATAAAACATTAGAGGTTAGTGAAATCAAAATCTATAAGTGAATGAAACTAAGATAACCAGGCAATTTACTACCTTCTAGTAGGTGTGAGTATGATGTTCTCAGATTGAAATCAAGATCAGTGAAAATGCAACACCTAAATGAAGGATTTGAATGCAAAAAGAATGAAAGACTATATGAATGCAAATTAAACTATATTTTTGTATTTTCTGTGCAATAATATGAAAAATTGTATGAATCTAAGCTAGATGAATGAAATTGAATGCAGATTTAATCTAAAAATGATATGAATGAAAATGAATGCTATGATCAACTATGAAAGATCTCACAAATCGCCTGTCGCAAGTGCTTAATTCTTCAATCGCCAATTCGCCAAAGTAATTGTGCAAATTTGAGTGTTGATGAGATAATTTGTGAAGAGTTGAGCCTTGATTTTATAGATATCTAGGGCTTTGAGGATGTAGGAGAAAAGCCATAAATCACTCTTGATAAAATCAAGTTGATTTTTGAGTTATTAGGAAATCAGAGATAATTAGCTCACAAAAATCATGCAAAAGCAGTGTTAACTTAAAATAGAGTTTACATCAAATTTCAACTCATCATCAGATGTTGAGTTTCAATTTTAAAATTGATTGTTAATTTCTAGTTGCCTACTTTTCTGATTGTGCATGATTTAATTATAAATAAATTTTAAAAATAAAGTGATTTATTCTCAACTTAACTGATTTTTGAATTAAAATAATTGGTTTATGGGTTAATCAATTATTAAATCAAATTTTTATTCAAAAATTATATTATTAAATTTGACAATTGACATTAATTAATTAAATAAGAATTTAATCAATTAGTCATGAGATTTTAGATTTATTGTCAAAATTAAATAATACAATTTAGGAATAAATATAGTTAAATTTAATTAAATAATTAAGTGGCAGTATTAAATCTAATTAATTAAATATTTAGAATATTCAATTAATCAAACTTTAGGATAAATAAGATTTATCACCAAATAATTATTAAATTAAAGACATTAGGATAAATATGAATATTGCTAGGAATATTCCCCGATGCAAAATTTAGGATAATCAATTAAATTTCAATGTGTAGATGTGCCTTAGGTTAGGACTTTGATGTCAATTTTATTCAATTTGAAGATGTAGGAGGTTAATGAACCTATAGCCCATTTTGGGGGTATTACAAATACCATCACTATTCTGTGTTATCTGCAATCCTAAAAAGTATTTCATCTCACCAATCATACTCATTTCAAATTTAGTCTTCATTTCATCTGTAAATTTATTATTGGCTTCATCTTCTCCTCCAAAGATAATATCATCAATAAAAATTACTACAATCAACAAACCATTTTCAATTTCTTTTGTATACAGGTTGCTATCACCTATGCCTTTTGTAAATCCTAATTTCAACAAATACTTATCCAATCTCGCATACCAAGTTCTAGGTTCTTGCTTCAGTCCATATAAATATTTCTTTAGTTTACATACCATGTATCCTTCTTGAGTTAAAGGAAAACCTTCAGGCTGCTCAATGTAAACTTTTTCCAATTCTCTATTTAGAAATGTTGACTTCACATCCATCTGATACACTTTGAACTTCTTAAAAGCTGCATAGGCCAAAAACATTCTTACTGCTTCAATTCTTGCTACTGATGCAAAAGTTTCTTCATTGTCAATTCCTTCTTGCTATTGTATGCACCCTAAAATGGTCACCTAGACTTTGGGCCCCCATTCAGCAATTTATCAAATCCCTGAATCAATATTTTCAAAAATCAGCATTTTATCAATTATATCAATTTCCTTGATCAAATCCTTTTATCATTTTCGATTATTCCTTGGGCTAACCATTTTATCCTAAAGTCTTTATTTATTCAAAGGAATATTTCCTCCCCTTTTATTAAATAAAAAGCCCCACCTTTTCCTCTTATCCTAAGTTGCACAAATAAAGCATTATTCTTATTTTATAAAAAAGAGAAAAGTACTTTTTGTCTCATATGGGCACAAAAGTCAACTCTTATTTTCTCATTGGAGGATACTTGTGCACATGGATTGCTCCTCTTTGATGCTCCACCATTGATTAAATCTTTTGCCTCTTAATCTCCATGGTCCATTCCTTCTCATATCCTATAAAAGAAGAGCTCTCTTCCTCATTTTGCATATCCATCTTTTATGCTAATGTTATGCCACAGGTTTTCTAGGTCACTTTGGAGCTTTTGAAGATTTGGAGCATTCTTGGCTTTTGCATCTACATTCCATTCTTAGTTTTATTTATGCATAGTAGCTTCATGTTTATGCTTTCATAGTTTAGATTTCCTTTTAAGCTTTAGAGTAACTCATCTAGTTTAATTAGGAAGGCTTGGTAATACTTGTACTTTCCTTTTCATAGCATAGCTTGTACTTTCATCTCCATAGATTAGCTTGCATCTCTCATTTCTACCTTGCATATTCATCTTAATCTAGTTTCCATTTGCATTTCATAGTGATTCTTGGGGATATTGACATTCTTGCCCTTGTCTTCATTTGAATCTCTCATTGTGTGGTTGACTAGCAAGGTCATAAGCTTAATAGCTCTAGCTAAGAGCAATCAAATAATCTTGCAACTCCATACATAGAGAGCTCTAAATTGATTTCTTGAGATTTTCAATCCATGGATTCTCTTGGAAGAAATGATTTAGAGAAGTGCACCATTTGAGTGTGTACATTTTTGGCACCCACCTTGGGGTAGAACATTATTATTTTGTCCTTAATTTGCTGCATTTCCATTAATTTTTCATCAATTTTTAGCATTTTTTTTGGCTCTCTATTTTTTTGGATCAGGTGATACTTCACTAGTATCATGACATACTTCACTCTGACTGGCGCGATACTCTAATAGTTAAAAGTATCACTCATTGCGAGAGGAACTATCTCTCTGTTTGGGACATTTTATCACCGGGTGTCAGACTAAGTATCGCCCAAAAATATACTATCACCCCAGTATACTGTAAAGTATCACGTGATATTTCTAGTGTTTGTACTATCACCTGTACCTGACAGTGAGTTGTTTCTTACATCTTCTTGGCCGAATTTAGACTTAATTAGCTTGCTGGTTTATTTTGCTGCAATTAGATAGATTCTATTTTCAGATTTCATTTGGATTTTGGATTTTGCTAACCTTGTGGGTCTAACAAGTTGTGCTTGTAGGTGCTCTCATTGCTTGAAATATTTTTCTAAAAGAACACATGTCAAAGCTTCAAATGTACAAGGGCTACTAATGGTTTTTGTAGGGCTACCCAAAGCATAAAAACCCAATCAAGTGCTTGTTGTTTATTTCATTTCAAGTGTGGCAATTACTAGTTGTTTCATTTCATAGGAACATAATATCTTGTTGTAGGAATTCTTGGGTGGTAGGAGAAGTATGCTCTTCACCCTTGTGGTGAACCAAAAAATCTTGACCCATCTTTGGATTTTGAAAGCAAGAGGGTTATTGAACATTTTCTTGGTGTGTTTGGGAGAAAGCTTTGGGATAAGGGAGTATGCTCTTCACCTTTGTGGTGAAACCAAATCTTTGAATCTCATAAGTTGATCCACTCTTTGTTTAGATCTTTAGAATCCTTTAGCGGGCCTACTCTTGAACAATCAAGAGTAACGACCCAAGTGGGGACAAGCTTATTGTCAACTATTTTGACCCACTATAAACTCAAGGCTATCAAGGACACAAAACCTTGGTAGACATAGTACTTTTCTTCACTTGATGTGAGTACTTGTGGGATTGTGACCATGAGGAAAATGTTGAGCAAGAATTCTTAAGGTACTCTTTTGGCTACGAGGTCCGTTACTTGCCACAAGGTAAGGAGTCCCTTTGGGGAGCAAGAGGGGTACTACAAATGGAAGCCCTTACTAAGAACCATAGATAGAGGCCACCCTATTTTTCCACTTAGCTTCTTGGTGCAAGGATTGATCCAAGTGGAATAACCTAGATCACCCCAAGATTAATCACCATATGTGTTCCTTTGGTTGTGTCTTTGGCACTTCCATGACAAAGCCAATATCTATTGTGGGCAACCACTTTGTGTGAGGTAAGGGAGCATCAAGTGTGGGCCAATTTATTAAGTATTGAGCCATTATCTTTTTAGGCTAAAGAGTCCTTGAAGTGTTCTCGTTGTGCTATACCCATGTAAACATTCTTGCATACTCAACATCTCGGTAGTATTCGTAGGATTTTTCAATTTTGATATCACAATTGTTTGTCTTGGCAAGGTTGCTTTTGCCCTTGTTTCAAGTGTTTGAAGACACATTTGATCCCATACTGTTTGCAAACCTATCAATTTTCTACTATCATTGTTATTGGAATCAAAAAATCAAACCTCAAACCAAAAATTCTAAACAAACAATCCCAAAAATTGAAAATTTGCACTTCACTGGTCAAATTCTGCAATAGTATCATGCCCTATGGAGACAAATATCGCACGATAGTTCACCCCTGTTGGACTATCATCCCACCTGCCTAGAAAGTATCACCTAGGCCTATTTGAAACTATCACCTAGCTTAAGATGAAGTATCATCTCACTATAAACTATCACCATGTTTGCCTGGAAAGTATCGCCCAAAATTATTTGCAGTTTGTCTAGTTTCAGCCATTGTCAGTTGCTTTTAGTTGACTAGATCTTTAAGTGGGTGATTTATTCTACTATTGGAAACTTCTTTGTACCTTGAGCTATTGTTTCTAGGCCTCTTGGATTAGTTTTCTTTGATTTTACAAAGTCATCTTGTGTGGAATTTCCAAGTTAAAAAAATTGTCCTTGTTGAAAAAGTATATCTCTAGATTCATTGGTAACATTCTTGGAGAATTTTAGTCCTCTTTTGTCCAAATTCATTTCCATCAAAAAGCAATTTCAATTATATAATTTGGGTGAATCCATCCTTCTAGTTCATACGTGCAAGGATACCAGAATCCTTTGATTTAAGCACCTCTTTGACAGTGTTGGTTTACTCCTACTGCAATTTTCTATCTCACCATCTCTTTTTGGACATTTGAGTACTTTTATTATCCTAGTTTGGTATTGACATTTTGTGAGGTCACCTTACCACCAAGGATATTTTTCTTTCATGTCAGTTACAACAAGGTACCAAGTTAGTCAAGGGAAATGACCTCAAGGTGTCTTCAATCAATTTCCCTTAGTTAAGACTCATCAACAGTGAAAGGGAAAGAAACCCATTTTTTATCAATCCCCTAAGAGTGAGTCTGAAGTTTTTTTTGATCCAGAGAGAAATTTGAATACCTCTTTAGCACCTTCTCAATTGAATATGGATATGAGTTACATCTTGACCAAACAACAAAGAGAAATAATGGATCAATCTCTTGATGACATTTTCCAAAGACATAGGGGTAACATGTCATTTGAAGATGACAATCAACTTGACTCACCTCCAATTAATTCAAGATATCTAGATGCTCATCAATGAGCTGAAAGGCATTATGCACAATCTCATCAAGATGCACAGTCACAACATGAGGACCAAAACAACCAATCTTATGATGCTCATGTGAACGCAACTAACTTGTTCAACCATTCAAGACCAAGTTCCCCACTAAAGACAACTTCAAGATATACAAGTGAGAGGCTAAAAAGAATTGAGTGGGAAAAAAAGCTGCAAAAGAAGAAAAACTTAGGCTCCTAGAAGAGGAACAATGAGCCTTGTTGGACATAGAGATAAAAGCGTTCCAAGAGGAACAAGATATGATATTAGCCCAACAACTCAACAATCAATTTAACAATGGGGGTACCAACAGTGAAAACAACTCTCCACCCTCTACTCCTCCAAGAACTCCAAGAAGTGGAAGGTGGTCAAGGACTCCTTCAAGATCTCCTAGTCCTAGAGGAAGGACTTTACAACATGCTCACTATAGGAGACAAAGACCTCCTAGGAACTCAAGAAAACCCTCCCAACGAGCTCATCATGGCTCTCAACATGGAGGAAGTAGTACAAATTATGAAGCTCAGGACTTTATGAGAGTACAACAAGAACCACTTTTTCAACAATATGTGGAGAAATATGTTGAGTAAAATAAAGATAGGTTCCTAGAGAGCTTAATGAATAAGGGTGCGAGGGTCCCTTATAACTTTGATGTGGATAGGAAGATCAAGAAATAGAGCCCCTCACAAGAAGAGGAAATTAAACAACTCAAGAAAATGATGGAGAAGATGATGGCTCTGAAGAGTTCTTTCAACCTTGATTCTATTTGTCCTAATCCTTTTGATAAAAGTGTGAGCATGAAAGATTTTCCTAGGAAAATTGAGTTTCCTCAATATGACAAATATGATGGTCATGGTGACCCACACGATCATGTATGATAGTTTTACACCATGAGTTTTGAATTTCAGCATGAAGATTCCTATTTGATGAGATTATTCCCAAGGAATATAAAGGGTCAAGCTATGGAGTGGTTTACCAACATTACTCCTCCTGTCAAAACATTCAAAGAATTGGTACATAGATTTTTGCAACATTTTGCATATAACTTGTCAAGGTCAGTCACCATGCTTGATTTGTGTCACTTAAAATAGAATCAAGGGGAATCTTTTGTTACATTTTTACAAAGGTGGAGATTATTATGCTCTCAGTATTCTAGGACAATTCCTGAACATGAGAAAATTGATATCCTTGTGAGCAATTTAGTGCCTGAGATGCAGTATAAGATTCAAAAGATGGTCTTTGACTAAACAAAGAAACAACAACTGTAGTCAAAATAATAATAACAACAATCATAAGGATAAAGGAAAGAACTCACACTGGAATAAAAATAAACAAGTGGTCAATGACAGAGTTGTTGACTCTAACCAACCAAGAGAACAAGGTGTCCTACACTCATCCAGTGCAGTTCAAACTATGAAGCTTCAAACATCCTCTAACCAACAAGAGGATAAACCATGATATCAAGACAAGTCCAAAAAGGAGAGGAGACAATTCGCTAAGCTTGGTGACTCTTATGAGGATATTTTTAAGATGCTTATTGCCAACAACCTTGCACAGCCACAAGATCTATCAAAATTCCACATACCTAAAATTAAACCATATTGGTGGGATGAGAAAGCCTATTGCAAATATCACAATGGCATTGGGCATGACATAGAGCATTGATGGAAACTTAAGCATCTTGTTCAAGATCTGATTGAGAGTAATAAATTACAAGTTGATCAGTTGAATACTAACGTAGACCACAAAGCATTTAAGGAACCTTTGCCAAAATATGATAAGGGGGAAACCTCTAAACCCAAAGATGGCAAAGCTGCAATTAACTACACCTACATGTTTATGGAAAATGTCATCAATATGCTTGAAGTTGTTGAAGAAAGTGTTAATATGATGGGAAACAAAGATCCCTATGGTCATGATGATAATTCTTCTCCTATATTTGATGCAGACCCCGTGATTGTGCTTAGAGGTCCCCACTCTTGAAGATCATCCCAAGCATTAAATGTTGTCACTAGAAGTCAAAACCAAGGTCCTATGGTTATTAGGGGGCCTAATTCCAAACCCAAGCAAGTGGCATCTAAAAATGTCACCAAAATAGTAGTGAATCCAAAGATGAGCTATAATCTTGTTGATCAATTACAAAGAACACCACATCAAATTTCCATTTTTGAACTCCTAGAATTGTCTCCAAGGCATAAGTGTATCCTTGAGGATGCTTTGCATATAGCTAATGTCCCCAACAATATTGATATTGATCAATTACAACACATGGTTAACCACCTTGCTAGCCCTCACTACCTCACATTCTCAGAAGAAGATGACAAAGCCTTGATCCATCTGCATAATCTTGCCCTCCATATTGAATTCATGATCCAAAAAACCTATGTTAGGTGTGTGTTGATTGATGGGGGTGCTGGGCTCAATATATGTTCTTTAAGTCTTTTGAAGACATTGGGATATTTAGAGGGAGTAATTGACACAAGAAAGAAAATCACAATAAAGGCCTATGATGAGGTAGAAAGAAGCTCTAAGGGGTTGGTTGTTCTTTGCATTAGGATTGGCCCAATAGAGAAAGATGTTTTGTTTTAGATTGTTGACGCTAGACCCCTAGCATACAACATCTTGCTAGGTAGACCATAGATTCATGACATGCAAGCAGTACCATCTACCTATCACCAATGTGTCAAATTCCCATATAATGGCATAGAAGTCTGCATACTAGGTGATAGCACCTTATCTGTCAATGCGATTTTAGCAAGCATTCATGTTCCTCTTAATAGAGCAGCAAAAAATTTTGATGCAACTTTAGAGCAATGCCAGAATAAGTTCAAATCCATAGACCTTCGTATGGGAGGTTATCAAATTGATTCCTTCACAAAGTTGTCAATTTCACCTAGGTCCTATGGGAAACCTTCACAGGGGATGCGACCTTCATCCTCAGCTATGACTTTCTTTGACACTTTTGTGGAGTCATTTGTACCCATTCAAGATGAAAAATAAGAAGTGGCCATTAGTGATGAAGGGTGCTCCCCTTAATACCACAAACACATAATAGAAATAGAGAAACAACAACAATAATATGCAAGAACAAAAAATTGGCTTCTTATTATCTCCACAAATGTGGAATTACAAACTTTTAGAATTACAATATGCAAAGCCACATGGGCATTCCCTTACAATATTCTATAGGACAAAGCCTCGAATCAATACCCAGATCTACTACCCAAAACTATTCCCAACTACCTAAGACAATAATACAGCCTTCCTTATATAGGCAATTTCCACCGCCCGAGAAGGTTCCAGAAATTTAGCCCTAAGGGCTGACCAAATTTAGAATTATTTTATTTTTCAATTTATTACATCAAATTTGGCTCAAAATAAATTTTGAAACTCGAACAAAAATTTTGAAGGAAAATTATTTTCCGCCATTTCAGGTGACCCGACTTCCGGAGATCATAAGTCATCACCAGTTGACCCGACTGACTATTATAACCCCATTTTGAAAATGCCATGAAGTGATCTACAGGCTTGACCGATGCAAGCGCCTATCACCCAAATTTTCTACCTCATCCAGGGCCTCTAAAGCCTTCAAAACTAAGTTCAAAGTTTCTGTACCCTGCTGCCAATACCAAAAATCTTCAATATCTTCAAAACTACACCTGATCTAGCCATGAAACTTTGCTGGCAGACTTATATGACCAAAATGAACCTCCAAGAAAGAAATCAGATCATTCTGAGCACATACAAAAATTACCAAAAATAGTAACTTTCCATAAATAGCAGCTCTGCACAAAATAGCCCTTATTGAATATAAAAATAGAAATATTTTTGGGTGATGCAAGATTGCTCTTACACCCAAGATGCTCCTACATCAGACACCCAGGGTAATTTGAGAAGTGACCCTGTCACGACTCAGGTGCAGAGGAAAACCAAGACGATTAACCTCCTCCTTTGTTAGCCATGATGAATCTTCAACAAGTCATCCTTTCCATTTGACCAAATATTCTTCATATGTCCTATTCCTTGTGCTTCTTCCAACATGACTGTCCAGTATGTCTTCAATCTCCTTGATATCTAAACTGGTTGCTGGAATATTCCACTGTGCTGCTGCAACCTCATCTTCAACACCTCCTTCATGATACTCTATCAAATCTAAAATGTTAAACACTGGTGAAATATTCAGCCCATTAGGCAATTCTACCTCATATGCATTTCCTGAATCATGCTTCTTCAGTATCTTACATGGTCCAAACTTCTTCATTTTCAACTTGTTATATGTACCAACCAGAAACCGCTCCTTCCGCAAATGAACCATGACTTCATCTCCAACCTAAAATTCCTTATGCCTCCTTTTCACATCTGCCTTAGCCTTATACTATGCATTCATCTTGGCAATATGCTTCCTCACCTCCTCATGGATGTTCTTCAAATGTTCTACAAAATCCTCAGCTTCAGCACTACTTATTTCTCCTTTATCTATCTTCCTCAATTCAGATGCATTTCTTGTACTACTTCCATATACAATCTGGAATGGTGATTTACCAGTGCTCCTGTTGATAGAATTATTGTATGCAAATTCCACCTGTGGTAAAATCAAATCTCATCTTGTTGGCTTATCTCCAACCAAACATCTCAGCAAATTTCTCAAACTCCTATTCACCACCTCTGTCTGTCCATCAGTCTGTGGATGATGTGATGAACTAAACTTCAAATCTGTCTTCAACTTCTTCCACAATGTCCGCCAGAAATATCCAACAAATTTAGTATCTCGATCTGAAACTATGGTCTTTGGCAAACCATGTAGTCTCACCACTTCTCTGAAAAACAATCCTGCTACATGAACAACATCATTAGTCTTCTTGCAGGGAATGAAATGTGTCATCTTTGAAAATCTGTCAACCACCACAAAAATTGAATCATGTCCCCGATGAGTCTTCGGTAAACCAAAAACAAAGTCCATGCTGATATCCTCCCAAGGCTTCTCTGGTATAGGTAATGGCTGATACAACCCTATATTTTGCTTCACTCCTTTCGCCATATGACATACTCTGCAACTCTGTACAAACTTCTTCACATCTTGCTGCAATTGTGGCCAATAATAATTCTCACTAACCAAAGAAAGGGTTTTGTCATGACCAAAATACCCAGCCAATCCTCCGCTATGCTTCTCCTTGATGAGATTCTCCCTCATAGAACTTCATGGAATGCACAACTGACTCCCTTTGAATAGCATATCATCTTGGATGATGAAATCCAACCATTTCATCCTGTCTAGAGTAACAGGTTCTGTACAAGCTTTCCAAGCTTCACCAAAATCAAGATCTTCTGGATACAAATTCTTGAGTTCCTTGAACCTAACCACCTCAATCTGCATCTCTGTCAGCAATAGTTGCCTTCTGCTAAGAACATCTGCAACCCTGTTAGACTTTCCACTTCTGTGTTTCAAAACAAATGTATAACTCTGCAAAAACTCAACCCATTTCAAATGCCTTTGATTCAATTTTCCTTGACTATTCAAATATTGCAAAGCTTGATGATCAGTATACAAAACAAACTCCTTAGGAAGTAGATAATGTCTCCACTTCTTTAATGCCTAAACTATAGCATAAAATTCCTGATCATAAACAGAATACTTTCTCTTGGCATCATTTAACTTCTCACTGAAATACGCAACAGGTTTACCTTCTTGGCTCATAAAAGCTCCTATTGCAGTACCACTAGCATCACAATCTACTTGAAACACCTTATTAAAATCTGAAAGTGCTAAAACAGGTTGTTCTGTAACTTTTTGTTTCAATAATTGAAAACTCTTTTCTGCTCCTTTAGTCCACTTAAACTCTTTTCTATCCCCTCTCATTGTCTCAGTCAAGGGACCACAAATACTGCTAAAATTTTTGATAAACTTTCTGTAAAAACTAGCTAGACCATGAAAAGATCTTACCTCAGTAGCACTCCTCGGAGTAGGCCATTCAAGGATAGTCTGTACCTTCTCTGGGTCCATTTCTGCTAAAACTACAAATCCCAAATACACTAACTCTTTCTTCACAAAACTACACTTCTTCAAATTAATCAACAATTTCTCATCTCTCAACTTCTCAAACACCATATGAATATGCATCATATGTTCCTCCAATGTCTTGCTAAAAATCAAAATATCATCTAGGTAAACAATGACAAACTTACCCAAAAATTCTTTCAGAACCTCGTTCGTAAGCCACATGAAAGTGCTCGGTGCATTGGTTAGCCCAAAAAGCATGACTAACCACTCATATAGTCCTTCTTTTGTTTTGAAGGTAGTCTTCGATTTATCTCCTTCTCTAATCTGAATCTGGTGATATCCACTCTTCAGATCTATCTTTAAGAAATACACAGCCCCACTCAAACAGTCCATAATATCATCCATTCGTGGTAATGGAAACCTATACTTGATTGTGATCTTGTTTATTGCTCTGGAATCTATACACATCCTCCACTCTCCATTCTTGTTTGGTGCTAATACCACTGGTACAGCACAGGGACTCAGACTCTCTCGAATCAACCCCTTCTGTAACAACTCATGTACTTGTCTGTTCAACTCTTCACTTTTTGCTGGTGTCATTCTGTGTGCTGCCTTGTTTGGCAAACTGGCTCTTGAAATCAAATCCATCTAATGACTGATCTTCCTTACCAGTGGTAATCCATCAGGTACATTATCAGATACAATATCCTAAAACTCATTCAACAAATCTGCAACCTCTACAGGTACATCCTCTACTTCTTCTTTACCAACTTTTAGAATTAAAGCAAAACACACATGCTCATGCCTCATACCATCTAGGAATTTCCTTCCATCAACAAATGTTATTCTTGCATTACCACATACCTTTTCTTCGGTCTCCTTCAATGGCTTTAGCTTATGTCACACTCCATCCTTTGTTAGGGAATAGGTATTCGCATGACCATCGTGTATAGCACATCTGTCAAACGGCCACGGTCTACCCAATAAAATATGACATGCATCCATAGAGATGATATCACATAGTACCTCATCTTGGTACCCGCCAATCTTGAACTTTACCAGGCACTGTTCACTGACCATGACCTTGTGGTCATCCTGCACCCAGGCAATCTGATATGGATGTGGGTGTTTCTATCTCTTGAGCTTCAACTTTGTCAACATCTCTTCTGACACCAAATTGTCAGTGCTTCCACTATCGATAATCACATCACAGCATTTACCCTCACACTTGCATCTAGTGCAAAATAGGCTCCTCGTTTGTTCAGGTTCATTCTCACCACTCAGCAAGACTCTTCTGTTAATTAACATTTCTCCTCTTTCAGCATCTTCAGAATTTGATGATCTAGCATCTTCATCGACATGTGCAACTCTGGCCTAGCCTTCATTTCTCCTGTCTGTTCTGCCTTGGCACTGAGGACATTCAAATGCCCTATGACCTTCTTCTCCATAGTGAAAACATGTTCCATGGAAGCCACCTCTTCCAGATCCTTGTCCTCTTCCTCTTCCTCTCTGATCTCTATTATTCTGATCCTAGAAGTGATTGGAATTATTTCCTCGCTGATTCTGACTGCTACTGGCCTCATCCTTCTTTTTTGGATCTTCATTTCGGCCACCATATGACTGTCCACCAGATCGTCCACCGTGACCTCTTCCATTTTGTCTACTCTCAAACTTCTTGTTCAGCTTTTCCTCTACTTTTAGGGCAAACTGGTATGCCTCTTCAATACTGTTCATTCGAATTAGATTCAGCTCCTCCTAAATGCTTGGCCTTAACCCATTAAGGTATCGGGAAACTTTCTCTTTATCAGCTTCTGCATGGCCTATTCTGATGAGAAGTCGATAGAACTCCTCTGTATACTCCTGAATAGATCTTCCTGCTTGCTTCAAACTTTGCATTTTTTTTAGTAGGTCAAGCTCATAATCAATAGGAATGAACTGTCACTTCAATTTATCCACCATCCGATCCCATCTCGTGATTTTCTCCTTTCCCCTTCTATTTCGCTCCAATTGAATCTCTTGCCACCATATCTTTGCATGACCTTTCAGTCTGGCCTTCGCAAATTTGACCCTAACAGGATCCTCAACATCTTCATACTCAAAATATTCTTCACATTCATTGATCCAGTCGATCAATTCTTCTGGGTTAAGATTTCCAAAAAATGTAGGAACCTCAATTTTAGGTCTTTTCCCAATCTTAGAAATGGCCCGAAAAAGTCTTTCTTCCTCCTGGTTTACAATTTTGACTTCTCCTTCTTGATATTCTTCTTCAGCTTCATCCTCGCTTTCATCTCTGACATTAAGATTCATTCCTCTGTGAATCTCTTCTTGTAATGCTCGCACTTGTCTCTGCAGCTCTCTAACCTCAGGTGTCATAGCACCTGCTCTTCCACCATGTTCTCTTCATGGAGGCATTTTCGTGATGCGCGCTAAAACCCTAACCACGGTCCTGGTGCAAACTACCTCATAGTCGGTGATCTATTTACACACTCAAGAACTCCTGCTCTGATACCACTTGATGAAGGGTGCTCCCTTTAATACCACAAACACATAACAGAAATAGAGAAACAACAACAATAATATGCAAGAACAGAAAATTGGCTTCTTATTATCTCCACAAATGTAGAATTACAAACTTTTAGAATTACAATATGCAAAGCCACATGGGCATTCTCTTACAATATTCTGTAGGACAAAGCCTCGAATCAATACCCAAATCTACTACCCAGAACTATTCCCAACTGCCTAAGATAATAATACAGCCTTCCTTATATAGGCAATTTCCACCACCCGAGAAGGTTCCAAAAATTTAGCCCTAAGGGCCAACCAAACTTAGAATTATTTTATTTTTCAATTTATTACATCAAAGTCGGCTCAAAATAACTTTTGAAACTTGAATAGAAATTTTGAAGGAAAATTATTTTCTGCCATTTCAGGTGACCCGACTTCCGGAGATCATAAGTTATCACCAGTTGACCCGACTGACTATTATAACCCCATTTCGGAAATGCCACGAAGCGCTCTACAGGCTTGACCAGCGCAAGCACCTGTCACCCAAATTTTCAACCTCATCTGGGGCCTCTAAAGCCTTCAAAACTGAGTTCAAAGTTTCTGTACCCTGCTGCCAATATCGAAAATCTTCAATATCTTCAAAACTACACCTGATCTAGCCATGAAACTTTGCTGACAGACTTATATGACCAAAATGAACCTCCAAGAAAGAAATCAGATCATTCTAAGCACATACAAAAATTACCAAAAATAGTAACTTTCCATAAATAGCAGCTCTACACAAAATAGCCCTTATTGAATATAAAAATAGAAATATTTTTGGGTGATGCAAGATTTCTCTTACACCCAGGATGCTCCTGCATCAATTAGAGATTGGATCTACAAGGAGGAAAAGTACCTGCATAATGAAAATTTCTCCCCATCTCCTAAGACCTATGGGAGAGGGTATACTTTGGTCAAGAATATGGGCTACCTAGGTCATGGTCGCCTTAGCCACCACTTAGATGCTGAAGCTGAACCAATTAATCATGCTCTCTTTGGCCATAGAGATAAAACAACAGTTGGCCTAGGTTTTGACAATCAGAAGAAAAATACTTCTCCTATCCTAGCTATGACATATAGTGATGATGAGTCTAGTTATGTGCCCAATTTGCAAAATCAAAAAGACAAGTGTGCAAATTGGATCCCTTCCACTAATCTCCTTTGGGGAGATTTAGATGCTTCAATTATTGATCCAACAATTTCAAAACAAGAACAATCTACTATTGCAACTCATGTTGAAGATCCTGTTCAATATACAAATGATATCCAAGAAGGTGTTACCCTTGGTGACATTAACGCTTCTACTTCAAAGCCTTAAAAATATGGTTGGTGCAAGCATCCTAGTCAAGATTCAGATACAGATTCACATGAATATGAATGGGAGACTCTTTCCAATTGTTCTACAGTTGACATGGACATTGTTGTCCATACATATGAGTCCCAACCAGAGGTAGCTAATGAGTCTAGTATAGGACTAGAGGATTGGAATCCACAAGTAGCTTTAGTGGATGATGCTTCGCTTAGTAGGACAAGTCCTAATTTGAGTACCTTAGAGGGATACTTGATGAATCCTAACTCTGTGATCACCAGAGATGACATAATCCACATTCACAATATTGAACCAGTCATTAACCTACCCCTTGCTCATCCCCACTTGATTGATTGGTCTCAGCACTATCAAGAGCCTCAACTTATAAATTTTCAAAATGACTACGAGATATTCTATTACCTTAACACTCTTGAACTCATAGTCTCTTCCACCAATGAACCAACTACAAGTATGACAGAGCTAGATATCAAGTACCTCAGTCACAAAATAAAAAGAAAAGAAAAAAAGAATGATAGTTCTGATGGCGAAAACCACTATGTGGCAATGTCAAAATCAAAAAAAGTAAAAATAAAGGACGTATCTAAGGGTGAAAACCTCTTCGAGGTGCCTAAGGATGAGGTGTTTGATAATCTTCCCAGTTATTTTCAGGATAGGTCATCAGTGATTGTTGAGCCCACACAGCCAGTAAATCTAAATACACAAGAGGCTCCACAAATTGTACATTTAGCTCAGTCTCTATCTACATAAGAGAAAGAGGCATACACCAAGTTCCTAAAAAGGAAGAAGATCAATCTTGCTTGGACTTATTCAGACATGCCAGGGTTGGACACTAGTCTTATTATGCATCATTTGTCCATAGCTCTGAGCATCAAACCAGTAAAATAGAAGTTGAGGAAAATGCATCCTCACATTGCTCTTTTAGTAAAAGAAGAATTAGAAAAGCTCCTCAGTGCAGGGTTTATTAGAGCCATTGATTATGCTGAATGGATTTCCAATATAGTACCAGTTTCAAAACATGACAAGTCCATTTGAGTATGCACAGATTTTAGAGATCTTAACAAAGCTTGCCCAAAGGATGATTTTCCACTCCCAAACATAGACATGATAGTGGATATGACCGCAGGCTATGAGATCTATTCTTTGATGGATGGATTTTCTGGGTATAATCAAATCAAAATAGCTCCTGAAGACCAAGAGAAAACTGCATTCACTTGTGCATGGGGAACCTATTGTTGGAATGTCATTGCATTTGGATTAAAGAATGTCAGAGCTACATATCAAAGAGCTATGACCACCATATTCCATGACATGATGCATAAGAACATGGAAGACTATGTGGATGACACCCTCACCAAATCCAAGAAAAGGAATACACACCTAGAAGATTTGGAAGTAATTCTAGATCGTATGGAATAATTCCAACTCATATTGAATCCCAAAAAGTGTGCATTTGGGGTCACCTCTAGCAAACTCTTAGGATTCATTATTTCAGTTAAAGGAATAGAGGTGGACCCTAAAAAATTTTAAGCAATAATGGATATGCCACATCCTAAAAACATCAGTCAAATGAGGAGTCTTCAAGGACGTCTTTAGTCTATAAGGAGGTTTATTTCACAACTAGCTAATAGAGCTCAACCCTTTAATAAAACTTTGCATAAAGGGGATAAATGTGTCTAGAATGAGGAATGCTAGCAAAGCATGGATCAAGTCAAACAATATTTGGCTAATCCTCCAATCTTAATGCCTCCTATCCCAGGAAAACCACTCATCTTGTATGTATCAGCAACAGAATCTTCCCTGGGGGCATTATTGGCTCAACTTGATGATACTAGAAAAGAGAGAGCCATATATTACATCAGTCGTACACTTGTTTCCTATGAGTTCAATTATACTAGTATTGAAAAATCTTGCCTTGCTATGGTGTTTTCTTCCCAAAAGTTTTGTCACTACATGCTTGCATATACAATACACCTCATAGCCAAAATTGATCCTCTAAAATACTTGCTTGGTAAGGCTTCTCTCACAGGTAGACTTGCTAAATGGATGATGATTCTTTCAGAATTTGACATCAAGTATGTTGAGTGTAAAGCCATAAAGGGACAAGCTATTGTGGATCAACTAGCTGACTTTCCAATCAAAGATAAAACACCAATGCAAATTGACTTTTTAGATGAGCACGTAATGTACATGACTGTGAGAACATGGAAGATGTTCTTTGATGGCTCTTTTATGTAGAATGGTTCAGGCATTGGAGTGTTGTTTATTTTCACTCATGGGTATACTATTCCTAAATCCTATAAATTATTGTTCCCATGCACAAACAACATTGTTGAATATGAAGAATACACATTTATGGGGATTTGTAATTAATCATCAACCAGGTTAATGAAGAATACCAAAAAAAGGATGACAAACTGATACCCTATAAGAAGATGGTTGATTCATTGTGATGATATTTCACATTTGTTACATTTCAACAAATCCCTAGAGCAGAAAACAAAGCAGCTGATGCTATGGCTACATTGGTCTCTCTTCTTTAGCTAGACCAGCATGAGTCCAGATATGAATTCCTAGTGGAAGAGCTATGATTCCCTATTTTTTACTCCTCCTAAAGCCATGTCATTTTCACCTTGGTTAGCCATGAGTCATCCCATTATGGTGTCATCTACTCATATCTTTGTGATGGTATTATTCCCAAAACTTTCAACTGTTCTGAAAGAAGAAACCTTATCTGAAATGCCTCTCACCACACCCTTATTTCTGGTGATCTATATAAGAGGGGTTTAGATGGGACACTTCTTAGGTGTTTAGAAAAGGATGAGTCCAACCAAGTGTTAGTTGACATCCATGAGGGCATTTGTGGAGGACATTCTAATGGTCTTTCCATGGCCCAAAGGTTGCTTAGGGCTGGGTACTATTGGCCCACAATGTAGATGGATGCTATAGATTTTTCCAAATCATGCGAAAAGTGTTAGAAACATGGAAACCTGATTCATGCTCTAGGTAGGGAGCTTATTCCTTCTATTTCTCATTGGCCATTTCAGTACTGGGCCTTTGATCTTGTTGGACAGATTCATCCCAACTCATCAGGTGGACATAAATTCATTATTACTGCTACTAACTACTTTACCAAATGGGTAGAAGCTATTCCACTTTCTGTTGCTTCAGGGAAGGCAATTTCTTTATTCATCTTGAATCACATCATCTGTCGATTTGGGATACCTTCTAAAATAATCACTGACAATGGAGGTTAGTTTAAAAATAAGGACCTTACACACCTCTACAAGAAATTTAAGATAAAACAACATTGGTCTTCCATTTACTTTCCACAGGGAAATAGACAAGCAGAGGCTTCAAATAAAACCATTCTCAAGATTCTCCATAGAATAATTCACAAGAATGGTAGAGACTGGAACTTATAGATAAATCCAACCTTATGGGCCTATAGAATGAGTATTCATACCCCAAAGAGGGCTACTCCTTTTTCCCTTACTTATGGTGCTAAAGCAGTCTTACCTTTAGAGGTAGAGATCCCTTCACTTAGAGTCTCTCTCAAAGGTTTAGTGATAGATGAAGACTATCGTGCCATGAGGTTGCAGGAACTAGAACTTCTAAATGAAAAATTAAAAGCATCTTTTGATCACATGAGAGTTTACCAAAAGCGTATGTCCAAAGCATTCAACAAGAGGGTTTGCCCTAGGGAATTTCAAGTGGGGGATCTTGTTTTATGAGAAAACCCTAAGAACCAACAAAATAGAGAACAAAAGGGGAAGTTCGAACCTAATTGGCTTGGACCATATATCATTATTATAGCTTTTGGTACAGGTGCTTATTTACTATCTAATCTAGAAGGGGAACAACTCCGTGATCCTATTAATGTTTTGCACCTCAAGAAGTTCTATCCATGATGCCTATTTTTTCTGGGGGCATCCTTTGTACATATTTATTGATCCTAAAAAAATTCCAAAAAAATTCATATATGATGCTGAAAAAATTCTAAAAAGCATATAAAGTCCAAAAAAAATACAAAAAAATTCAAAAAATTCAAAAAAATAGAAAAAGTGCCTTGGTGAAAACCTGGAAACAAGCGCCTTGGTAGCAAAAATACAAAAAAAATGAAATAAAAAATAAAAAATCTCCAAGTGGTGAAAACTTGGAAATAGGCACTACTTGAGGCCTTTGCACCCTTGTCTTTTAGCATGCATCCTCGACACTTAGCCTTTCTCTGTCATGCCTTGACCTTGTTGCCTTGGTTTGGAATTGGTCCTTGTCTTTTTCTAGGGGGCATAACTATGCTAGCTTTGGTCTCTAGGATGCGTTGGTCTTTAGGACATCTTGCAAATGGTTTTTTTTGACACCCCCCCAAACAGTGTTTTTCAACACTACCCTAGCGTCGAGTGTTTCTCAACACTTATCAGATATCCTACCCCACAGTTCAGCATGATATGATATTTCTCACTCGTAGATGTGATACTCAAAGATTGATTCTATGACCTACACACACGCACTTAAACACTTGACTCACTAAGACTTGTTTGACTTTGTTTTCTTTGTGTGTTGTCTATGATGATTTCTTTGATGAATGTTCTCTCCCTGTGATAGTTTTCAATGATGCATAGCTAGAAGACTGAGGGCATGAACACATGTTTTATTCCTTTTCTGCTTGTGGGTATATTTTGTTGGTCCTAATTGTCATTAGAATTTATGCTTGATCCACTTGACACCTAGGATTTACAAGGTATTATCCTTTATTGTTTTATGTGAGTGCATGCTTATAGCCATCTTAACTTTCTTATGTCCTAATGCCAGCATAATCTCACTATACTAAACTTAGGTAATCTCACTGCACTAGTCATCTTGACCTACATGTCTTTGGTGCCTAGGTGGGATTCCCACATATCAATCCGATATAGATCATATTCATATACCCATAGTCATACTAGTGTGTATTATATGATCTTATGATGCTACCAATAAAGCTTGATGATGATTATTAGATGTCTATTGGCATTGTGACCTTGCAAGTCAACCACTTTCATAGTAGCTTGCATTTTTAGGTTCATGTTAGTTAGTTTTGCATCTTGCATATGGAGAGAGCTCTCCTTTTATCTTTCGAGGACCTATTGGTCAACTGCACTCACCTTTCCTTTTCTCAATCATGTCTTTCACTCCTTGTCTTTCACATCACATCCTTTTCCTATCATCACAAGGGGTAATCTTATCAAACACCTTAGAATTGTGCAAAAATTACACCCCTAGCTAATTTCGACGTCCTGGATCCATTTTTCGGACTCGAAATCAAAATCTAAGTTAATCTTGATATTCAAAATTGCATTTCAAAATTTTCCCTTCTTCTGTGTAGTTGACTGACCATTTGAGGCCTAATCCTTTGATCTTTGCTGGGGCATCTTCATTTCTTCATCCCCATCTCTTTCAAAACTTTTAGTCTTTCATTCATTTTCATTCGATTCATCTCTCTAAGGTTTGACTTCATTTTATCCTATATCTTTCTCAGTCAAACTGGGGCATGTTTTCACTACCTAATGGTTTTCCTATCATCCTATCACTTTCGATTATGATTTCTAGTGACTTGATCAAGTTTATTAATTTGTTGTTCTCCTCTACCTGATTTCAATTTCAATTCTGAGGGGGAAGTATCTATCAGCTTTAAATCTTTGATTCAGCTTTATAATTCAGTTAAGCTTGAGATTCTTATTTTGAGACTTGATTATCACTTAACAACAATGGTGTTGATCTTTTCTTTTGATTCTTATCTCTTATTTTCAGACATGACTATCACTTAACAGCAACGGTGTTGGTCTTGTCTTTCAGCTGGTTTATTTTTGTCCTGCCGTGTTCCTAGAATGATCACACGTCTAGATTGTTTTGTGATCCCAAATTGATCTCACATTTCAATTCTTCTTTGACCACATGTGTTCCCAAAATTATCACACATTAGTCAAAAAGGGGAAAATGTATGCACCCTAAAATGATCGCCTAGACTTTGGGCCCCCATTCGGCAATTTATCAAATCCCTGAATCAATATTTTTAAAAATCAGCATTTTATCAATTATATCAATTTCCTTGACCAAATCCTTTTATCATTTTTTATTATTCCTTGGGCTAACCATTTTATCCTAAAGTCTTTATTTATTAAAAGGAATATTTCCTCCCCTTTTATTAAATAAAAACCCCCACCTTTTCCTCTTATCCTAAGTTGCACAAATAAAGCATTATTCTTATTTTATAAAAAGGAGAAAAGCACTTTTTGTCTCATATGGGCACAAAAGTCAACTCTTATTTTCTCATTGGAGGATACTTGTGCACATGGATTGCTCCTCTTTGATGCTCCACCATTGATTAAATATTTTGCCTCTTAATCTCCATGGTCCATTCCTTCTCATTTCCTATAAAAGAAGAGCTCTCTTCCTCATTTTGCACATCCATCTTTTATGCTAATGTTATGCTACAGGTTTTCTAAGTCACTTTGGAGCTTTTGAATATTTGGAGCATTCTTGGCTTTTGCATCTACATTCCATTCTTAGTTTCATTTATGCATAGTAGCTTCATTTTTATGCTTTCATAGTTTAGATTTCCTTTTAAGCTTTAGAGTAACTCATCTAGTTTAATTAGGAAGGCTTGGTAATACTTGTACTTTCCTTTTCATAGCATAGCTTGTACTTTCATCTCCATAGCTTAGCTTGCATCTCTCATTTCTACCTTGCATATTCATCTTAATCTAGTTTGCATTTGCATTTCATAGTGATTCTTGGGGATATTAGCATTCTTGCCCTTGTCTTCATTTTAATCTCTCATTGTGTGGTTGACTAGCAAGGTCATAAGCTTAATAGCTCTAGCTAAGAGCAATCAAATAATCTTGCAACTCCATACATAGAGAGCTCTAAATTGATTTCTCAAGATTTCCAATCCATCGATTCTCTTGGAAGCAATGATTTAGACAAGTGCACCATTTGAGTGTGTACAGCTGTGAGTATCCTTTACATAGCAATATTTCTTTGTTCCTTACCACTTCTCCTTTTTCATTCATCTTGTTTCTGAATACCCATTTTGTTCCTATAACATTCTTATCTTTAGATCTAGGGACCAATTCCCATGTCTTGTTCTTTTCAATCTGATCTAGTTCTTCTTTCATAGCTTTAATCCAATGTTCATCTTCATAAGCTTCACTAGTAGATTTAGGTTCAATTTGAGAAATCAAATATAATTGTTCTTGAAACTTATTTCGAGTCTGAACTCCTCTATCTATGCTTCCAATAATCTGCTCAATAGGATGTTTCCTTGATAGATTCTTGTTAGGTGTCACTGTCTCAGATCTTACTTTAGGTGGTGATTCTTCAATTACCTCATTGTGGCTTTCATTCAACAAATCACTGTCAATTTCATAAAATAATTTAGTAGTCTCAAGGTTAGGTCTATGGTGATTTCATTCATTTGATTCATAATCAAGCATTCTTTCCTGAATTCTAAACTTTTCATCAACTTTAACATTTGCGCTCTCAACAATAGTCTTAGTTCTCTTATTGTAACATCTATAAGCTTTTCTCTTCAATGAATAACCAAAAAATTTACCTTCATCACTTCTAGGGTCAAACTTTCCAATGTCATCATCTCTCTTAATATAACATTTGCTTCCAAAAATTCTAAAATACTTAACTGAAGGTGCATGTCCAAACCATAGTTCATAGGTTGTCCTATCTATGTCTGCTCTGATTTGTACTATGTTCATTGTATACACATCTATGTTAACTACTTCTCTCTTGAATATCTTCACTAAGTCATTCTCAAATAACATAGCTCTCATTGCTTTAGTTACTGATCTATTTCTTATTTTTGCAATACCATTTTGTTCAGGTGTCCTAGGGGCTGAAAATTGTCTCTTAATACCATTAACTTCACAAAAGATGTTAAATTCTTTAGAATTAAATTCTCCACCTCTATCTGATCTCAAACATTTAATCTTCATTCTAGATTCATTCTCAACTTTGTTCTTAATGATCGTAAACTTATCAAATGCTTCAAATTTTTCTTTAAGATATGCAATCCACATCATTCTTGTAAAGTCATCAACAAGAATCATAAAATACCTTTCTCCATAGAATCCTCTAGTCCTTGTAGGACCGCTCAAGTCTGTATGAACAATCTCCAACTTCTCTGCTATTGTAAACTTATTGCTGGGAAATGAACTTCTCTTCTATTTAGTCATCACACATTCCTTGCACATCACATTAGTAGGCTTCATAATTTTAGTTAAATCTCTTACTGCAAGAGTAGTACTTACTTTCACAATGTTATCAAAGTTTATATGACAAAATCTTCTATGCCATATCCAATTTTCATCAATCTTAGTAATCAAACGTGTCATCTCAATAGGATTCAACTAAAATACATTACCTCTGGTTCTAGATCCAGTACCAATCAAATTTCCATCTCTATCTTTTATCACACATGTTTTCTCAGTAAACCAAACTTGATATCCCTTATCAACTAATTGTTCAACACTCAAAATATTATGTTTCAAACCATCCACAAAGTAAACATCATTAGAATTAGTCTTTCAATCAAGAGTAATAGATCCTATACCTTTAATCAAACAAGGTGCATTATTTCCAACTCTAACAACTCCTCCATCATAATTGTTAAACTTTATGAACTTTTTCATGTCTCTAGTCATATGATGTGAACAACCACTATCTATAATCCAATCAGCTTTCTTTTCTACTTGAGAAACTAAAGCCTTTTCTTCCTTAATTTTAGTTTTAGGATTTTCTTCTTTAATTTCTACAAATCCTATATCATCATTATCCTCAGTAACACTTTCACTCAAAGATTTCTCCAAACTAGTTTCAAATTATTCATCATTTGCATAGTAACATTCTTTAGATCTTCTAGGATTAAATTTATTCCTATAATTCTTTACTCTTTAGGACATTTAGATGCAAAATGACCATATTCTTGAGTCCAACATTTAAAAATTTTTTTACCATCTGGTTCTCTCTTCACAAGCAAGGAAATACCTTCTTCAATCTTCATTTCTTCTTCATTTCTAGATCTATTGCTGCTAGCATAATCTCTGCTCACACTGATGCTTCTTGACAAAGTAGGATGAACACTAAGAGCACTGAATGTTGTCTCCATTCTAGGTAGGTCTCCTGATAACCTTAGGTTCATTTCAGCTACTTCCAATCTTCCAAGAAGAGTCTCTCTTGTAAAGTTTGTAGTACAAGGTATGACTTGTTCAATCATATATGTTGTCTGCTTAAATGCAGGAGTCAATGTCCTCAGAATTTTCCATATCACTTCATTCTCTATCTTTGTTCCACCACAAGATTTTATACCTACAATAATCTCTGACATTCTACCAATATAGCTTCTAACAGATTCATCTTCCATCATTCTTATATCTTCAAAAGCACATATCCAATTATATAATCTGACTTTATTTGCATGTTCATCACCTTCAAACATAGACTATAAAGCTAACCAAATTTCATGAGATGTTTTCAAATATTTTACCTAATTGTACTCATTCTCCAGAAGGGCTGAAAAGAGTGCTTCTCTAGCAAGTATGTTACACATGAATAGATCTCTTTCATCATTAGTACATGTTTTAATGTTAGCTTCATCAATGATAGTCTTCTCTATCTTTGTAATCAACCAATAACCTAGTCCTAAACACAGTAGATGTGTCTTCATATTTTCTTTCCAACTGTCAAAATTTACTCCATCAAACTTAGGGATTTCTTTCTTGAAATTTAGCATGGATCTCCTTAAGCTGTTAAACTTTTCTTTCAAGGACTTGCTGCTTTGATACCAATTGTTAGAAAGTAAAGTCCACCAAGATAACTGAGAGGGGGGAGTGAATTAGTTATCAAATAAATATAACTTTTATCAACTTCAATAGATTTTAACCATGTAGGAAATGTAACCAACAACCATAGAAAGATATACATGCACAATAACATAATGACACAAGATATGTTGACTAGGGAACCTCTTGATCAAAGAGTAAACCCCAGTGGGAATGATGCCCACAAAAGATGCACTAATATGAATATTCCTTATGAAAGGATGGACTCTATTAGGAGTCTTATGAAATACATTTAGTACATATGAATCCATGTTAGGAGATTTTGAATCCCTATTAAAAGATTCTAACTCTGTTAGGAGTTATGGAAGATAGAAGGACCCACTACCCAAACAACTTCAAGGTAAGATCACTGAACTCACTATCCAACTGATCTCTATATTCCTTAATATAATAGTACCAAAATATTATCGACCTCAAAAATTCAATACTCCTTCTCTAACTGTGCCAAACCATACCAACTCCTTCAGATCTCAATACCAAATCTCAGTACTTTGCATATCCTCTTTCAACAATTTCACTTTCACAATACACTTACATTCATCACATTCCATATTAAAAAAAGGAATATATTCCTTCCTTTATACCACACTCAATTAATTACAAATGAGTCAGCATACAAATTACAAAATAAAATTTTCCACACGTTACATCAAAATTACACAAAATTGTCAGCTTCCAATCAATATAATTCTTCACTCGTGCGACCTCAAATCTTGCATTGTCAACCATGTCACTATCAACATGTCTCCAACTACTCTCTAATTTTGCATAACCAGATTCCATCCCGATTAGGAGATATCATCTAATTTCCACAAATCGCTACTCAGGAACACTACCTGAATACTGCTTCCACTGATTTCCTCATAACTTCCATAAATAAATGAATTACTGTTTGTGCTCTTAACCATGATCTAATAATACATCATAGAATGAGTCCTCAATTGTGCATAGCTTTATCTTCAATATATCAAGTGTGCTAACGCAAACACTATCTGCTTCACTGTTAATCTTCAGTAGATCATTGCATTGACATCAATGACAATCACAGTCATGAATGCAACAACAACAACTACAGAATGGCTGCTAATACTCCCCCATAGGATATATTTAGTATTCATTCTTAACAAGAGTTCTCAATTGGAAGGTACAAGGACAAAGTTTTGTGTGATGTACTACCTATGGATGCATGCCCTTTTCTCCTAGGTAGACCATGGAAATTTGACCACCAAGACATACATGATATAGGAAAGAATTCCTATTCTTTCAAGAAAGACAATGTGACTTTTAAAATTCAGTCATTATTGGAGGATGTAGAGGTGAAGATAGTAGGTCCAAATTTTCTTATGGTTGGTGAAAAAGAGTTCTTACAAGCCATGGAAGAGAGTGAAGGAGTTGGCTTTGCATTGGTGCTAAGGCCAAGGGAGATAGATGAAGGCAAGGTGACTAAGAAGATAGAGTTACCAAAGGAGTTTCAACGCATGCTACAAACTTATGAAGGTATAGTAAGTGATGGACAACCATCAACCTTACCCCCTAAAAGAGCCATAAGTCATAGGATAGACTTGATACCAGGAGCTACCCTACCTAATAAGGCAGCTTACAAAATGACCCCTCAAAAAAATGAGGAAATTGCTAGGCAAATACAAGAACTCCTAAACCAAGGTCTCATTAGAAATAGCATTAGTCCATGTGTCATACCCACTATCCTTGCACCTAAGAAAGGAGGAACTTGGAAGCTTTGTACTAATTCAAGGGCTATTAATAGGATAATCATAAGGTATAGGTTCCCTATCCCTAGGATTGAAGAGCTAATGGATTGTCTAGGTGAAGCTAAGTACTATAGCAAGATAGACTTGAAGAGTGGCTATCACCAAATAAGAATACATGAAGGAGATGAGTGGAAAACAACCTTCAAGACCAATGAAGGTTTATATGAATGGCTTCTCATGCCATTTGGATTATCCAATGCCCCCTCCACATTCATGAGGCTCATGAATGAAGTCCTCAAAGACTACATAGGCAAGTTTGTAGTAGTATATCTAGATGATATACTGATTTATAGCAAGACAAGAGGTGAGCATCTAGAACACCTTGAGACTATTTTCAAGAAGCTACATGAGGAGAAGTTGATGATCAACTTGGAGAAGTGTGAGTTCATCAAGATAGAGCTAGTGTACCTTGGATTTGTTCTATCACATGGTAATCTGAAAATGGACAAAAGTAAAGTGGAAGCCATCATAAATTGGCCTACTCCAAGGACAACAACAAAGGTAAGAAGTTTTCATGGCCTTTCTCAATACTATAGGAAGTTTATAAGGTAGTTTAGTGCTATTTGTGCTCCTATGTTAGACACAATCAAGGGAGGTATGAAAACTAGGTTTGTATGGAATGAGAAAGCCAACAAGAGCTTTGAGTTGTTGAAGGAAAAGATAGCTACCCAACCTTTTTTAGTCTTGCCAATCTTTGAGAAGCTATTCATCATTGAATGTGATGCAAGAAATGTGGCTATTGGAGCTGTTTTAAGCCAAGAAGGTAGACCAGTGGCTTTTCTTTTAGAAAATTTAAGTGAAGCCAAGAATAAGTACTCTTCTTATAACCTTGAAATGTATGCATTGGTCCAAGCTCTAAGGAAATAGAGGCACTATTTTCTTGCCAATGAATTCATAGTGTATTCAGATAATCAAGCACTTAGTTTCTTGAATTCATAAGAGAATTTGAGTCACAAGCACATGAAGTGGGTTGAATAACTACAAGCTTACACCTTTAATATCAAGCACAAGAAAGGAGTACTCAAAAAAGTGGTAGATGCCTTGTCTAGAAGAGCTCTTACTATCCAAGAGATTCAATTGAAGAGCATGGGGATAGATCATTTCAAGGATTTATATGTTGATGATGAACACTTTGTAGATAGTTATAAGGTATGTGCTAAATACAAGAATCATTTCCATAGTAAGTATGTTGAATATACTTTGCAAAGTGATCTTTTGTTTAAGGGGAATCAATTATGTGTTCCTAGAGGCTCTATTAGAGAGAATATGATTCAAGAAAAGCATAAAGGTGCATTGAGTGGTCACTTTGGGATCACCAAGACTCAAGAACTTTTTCAAAGGTTCTATTATTGGCCAAAGATGAATCTTGATGTTAGGAGGTATGTGGAAAGTTGTATAGTGTGTCAAAAGGCCAAGGGAACTTCTTCAAATGTAGGCCTTTATCAACCACTACCTATTCCTACTAGGCCATGGAAATGCTTGAGTATGGATTTTGTAGTTGGGTTACCCAAGACAAGACAAGGTATGAATAGTGTTTATGTAGTTGTGGATAGATTCAGCAAGATGGCTCACTTTGTGTCATGCAAGACAACTAATGATGCCAGCCAAATAGAATCACTTTTCTTCAAGGAGATAGTGAGAATTCATGGGTTACCTATGAGCATTATGTCAGATAGAGACACCAAGTTTATGAGTCATTTTTGGAAGACTCTTTGGTAGAGATTGGGCACTAATTTATCTTTTGGATCAGCCTATCATCCCCAAACTGATGGTCAGATCGAGGTTGTCAGTAGAAGCCTTGGAAATCTACTAAGGTGCTTGACCAAGGAATATAGTCAACAATGGGATCAGTTGATTGGGCAAGTTGAATATGCCTATAATGACACTATAAACAGATTAATAGGGAAGAGTCCCTTTGAAATAGTCTATGGTTTACATCCTAGAGGATTATATGAGCTAAGAGACTTGAAGGATGGAGTGAAGGGAAGTGGATATGCTGATGACTTTTCATATGCAATGCAGGAGATCCATGATACATTCAAGAAGACTTTGACAGAGAACACCATTAAACATAAGACCAAGGTACATGAGAGAAGAAGAGAAGTTTAGTTTAATGTGGGAGACTTAGTGATGGTGCATCTCAATAAGTCTAGACTTCAAAAGGGAGTCCCTCACAAGTTGCAGATGAGAAGGATAGGTCCCTATCCTATCTTGGCTAAGTATGGTAACAATTCTTTTAGAGTTGAACTACCAAAAGATAGTCGACTATCTCCTATCTTCAACATTGTAGACCTAGTTCATTACAAAGGACCACAATAAGACATGGATCAAAGCCTTAGTAAAGTAATCAGAGATGTGGAAGATCTCAACCTACCTACTACTACAGTCAAAGGAGCTAATAGTATACTAGATACTAGAGTCTGTAAGAAGACTAGAACCAAGGAGTGAAAAAAACACTTTATAAAGAAGCATGGTCAAATTGATGTTGATGTGGTATGGGTTAAGGAATCAAAGTTTAATAAGATGGGGATTGATCCTACTATACTCAATCCAAGGGTGGATTGAACTTTTTGTTTTGGGGAGGATGGTGTAGGAGCATAGATAGGATAAGCTCCATAATTTGATATTTTGGCTTGTATCTGACATTAGCCAAGTTAGAGATGTTGAGTTTTTTTTAGACCTTATAATTTAATTTCTATTATGGGATAGGTGAGTTAGTCAATAGGACTAAGGTCACCAAAATAGTCATTGTTAGTAGTTTTTAAATTCTTAGTGTTAATAGCTTGAAGGTTGGATTAGAGTCTTCAATGTGTCTTAAACATACAAATGATGTTAGGAAGATGCCTTGAGGCCATTTATGATGTTTTTTCCTCAAGATATAGGAGGTAGAAGTCCTAAGAATTAGGATGAAAGCATAAATAAAATATGCCAAATGTTGTTACAAAGTTGTCATGACAACATTTGCAATAATGGCAAATGTTGCATGCAACTCGGTTACATAGGATGCCCTAGAAGATAGGAAGTGGGAGATTGACCAATAGGCCCTAAAAACATGGTAAATTCCATCTAATGTAATGTAAGGCTTGAATCTCAAAGTTAGTGTGGATGGTAACAAGTTTGAGTAATGAGAATACAGCTCTGCAACTTTGTTTTGTGAGGAACCTGAGGATTTCATTGTGATAGTGGTATTATATGGTTTGAAACTTAAAATTTAGCATTTTATTTGTGTATTTTAGTATGTTTGAAGACTTTTTCATTCAGCGTGTTAGTTGTTTTGAGTTAATCTATTAGCTGTGATAAAATAAGTAAAATTTAGACAGTGTGCTGGTCTTTGTTAGACTATTTTTGGTTGCATTCCTCCTACTTGAGATTCAACCCTTGAACCTTAAAGAAAGAGGATGAATATTTGAGTGGATCCTTTGTACATAATGTATATAGAGGTAGGATTCTGGAGGAGTAAGGTTACTATTTTAAATGTCAAGCACTAGGTGAGCTAGGAGAGCCCAGTTAGAGGTTAGACAATGATCATTTGAATTGTATATGAAGGGAAGAGAAGCATTGTATGGAAAAATTATAGTTCTAGGTAGGAATTAGTCATATCCTAAAATTATATGATTATTTAGGCCATATCAATCCATTAGACTAGGTTTTGAGTGAGAAAATAGTGAGATCCTAGTAAACAAGCCCTTTAGCCCTATTAGTCCTAGTTTGTAGGAACCCTGTGTACGGAGGACTAGGGAGTCAAAAACCTTTAGAATATTTTCTGAAATCCAAAAGGGTATCCTAATATGGGATTACATTTTTAGGTTGTTAGGAAATTTTTTGCAAGAAGTGGCCAAAAAAGTCTCTGTTAAAGGCTACAAGGAAATAGGCCTAATTAGGCCTCCTCATAGTGAAGTATTGAACCCAATAAGGAAAGGCTTAAAGATCTTTCTAAATGGATCGAAATGAGAGAAAATGGAATGTTTCCATGATGATAGACACCCCAGCAATGAATTTCATGAATGGAGATAAGTTGGCACTTAGATCCTTCTAAGTGTAGGTGAAAAATTGAACTAACTAAAGGGTGTTAGTCTTTCAAGGTGAAGCACAAGGTGAGACTCTTGGAGAAGAGTTGGATTAGGACTTAGTTAATCATCTAAGCCTAATAAAGACCTAGAGAAGATTAGGTTCCTAGAAGAAGACAAGGAAGTTCTTCTTAAGCAAGGTGTGCAAGCAAACCTTGGAACACTCACATCATGAAGGGTGGTCTATATAATGACAATATAGATTTTGGAAAGCTCTAAGCAATTCACATTAGTCATTATATACATATGTATGTCCTTGTTGGGAATTAATATGAGTTATTATCCTTTGACCTATTATATTGTCCCAGTCACCTGAAAAAACTTAGTGTTTAATAGATTTAAATCCTTTTACTATCAGAGATTCTCGTGCATTCCTGATACTCTTTTCCAATTCTACCGAATCACTTGCAATGTGAACAAAATGTATACGCTTGTCTAAGACCCAAAAAAAATGGATGTACCTTGATATCATGTAGTTTAGGTATGGAATGACAAATTGCACAATAAAATTTATATATTTATATATTTAAATAGGTTTTTATAATAAATCTCTTACCTTTGATAAGCATGTAGAAGTGGATTTACAATGCCATGGACCTCGGGAATACAACTAATGGATACAATCTAATGATCAATTTTTATTTTGTTTTGACTTGATGAATTATAACCAAAAGGATGGTATCCCCCTTAATGCAGTAGAAAATGATGTATCCAAAGTTAAATGTGTTGATTTCCTCTCCCTTGATTTGACAAGGAGCTTTAAATCCATGAGTTTGATTACCTATCATAAAATCAACATATTAATATTGTCATAGTAAATATATCATACAATTTTAATATTTATCAATAATAAGTAAATACACAAGAAATTATAACAATACATGTTTGATCTATTAAATAATTAAATCTAATCACAATAATCTCTCATATCTAATAACAAAAATTAATTTAAATATTTTTTTTAAAAATTATAAAATATTTAAAATTATTTTTAATAACATTTAAAAAAGAATTGAACTCAAAATATTTGACCATACACCAATTTGACATAACCTTACAGAACCATATGATTCAATCCTTACCACATTTACTTAACTACCGTTTGTACTAGTTTTGATGTGGTATATACTATAAACACAATAATTTTAATTAGAGATAAAATCATTAATGTAGACCATTGCCACTACTATGATTCTCTAGAACACACTATATTGAAATCAAGAGAACAATAAGATCAAATTATTTCCCATACTTGATTTAAGATGATTGATATAAAATAAATTAGAATATTTTTATTTTTACATAAGTGTTGACATCATAATGCTTTATCTAAATTATTAGTCCCTGCCTGAGACATGTTTTATGTGTGTTGTTTTGCAATTAGTTCACTCCTCAAGAATCATGTGCAGTGTCTAATCCTATGATTGGTTGGAATTCCGCTATATTATTTGATTTTTTTTGGTTTGTTCTATTTTATGATTGGTTTGTGTTACTTGGCCATTTTTCACTTTTTCCAATCTTAAATCTAGGAAAAATCATTTTGATGACATAGAAAATGGTGGGAAATTTTGTTTCATTTTATTATAATGGGCATGTGCCCTTCCTAGATGGGTGGGCGACATTCTGCAAGCTGGTTCACTTGCCTCGGTTTTATTAGTAGATTGATTTTTTTTTCGTATTGGGTTATTTTCAGAAGTATTTAGCTTTTTTAGTTTTCAAATAAAAGACACTAATGGGATTTTTTTCTTCAATGTAGGGTAATTCTGCATGGTATTTCTTCTAAATATAACCAAACTCTTTATCATAGAGATTTGACTACTAAGAATATTTTGTTAAAGTATGATGAAAATTATCTATGTGCAAAATTTCTGATTTCAGTATAAGTAATCTAATTAAATATGACTCCAACTTCTACTACAAAAACATTGGTAAGGTGATTTTATTCTTTTCCTAATAATTATTTATTATTTTTACATATTTTGGATCGCTAGCATATTTTAATTAGTTGTTCAATTAGTAGATCAATAGTCAAACCTTTCTTTTCCAAAATCCTACTAAAGATATTGCTTGAAACATGAATTGGTATAATGCAACTTTCAACAATCACATTTACACCAATCTTTACAACTAAAGAATATAAATATATGAAAGCACTGACAAGGCACTTGAACTATTTGTTTGGTAAAATGCCTCCGATATAGAATATTGAGAAAATATATAAATTGTAGTGAGAGCATAGAATAAATGTTTATACTATTGAGAAATAAATATAGGAGTAGATATTCATACCTGTATTTATAAGAATTGTTTTAAAATTTCATAAAACTTTCTATATTTCAAAACTGTTGCTAATATTTCAAAGAAAGATGTCTATTATTGTAGACACAGAAAATTGGCAAAGGCTTAAATCGATCAAAAGGTGCAATCAAATCATCAAAATAGCACTAAAAATTGATAAATGGAACAAAGGCAATTTGAATCAAAGAAAAATTCAATTAAATGATTAAATGATTAAATAAAGCTTGAAAAGGGGAAAAACACTAAGAAATTGATTAAATTCAATTGATGACATAGTTGTTGAAATAAAAAATCAAAATGAACCTCTTACCCTTCATGGCTAAATTTAATTACTTTAATTAATTAATAAATCATAAATTCCCTCAACAAAGGAAAAAGGAGACAAAATGGACACAAATCACTCACTTTTGTTGAAATGGTCCAGCCTTTTGAAACCATTTAAATGTTTGTCCCCCCATTTAGGGACAAAGCAAAGCCAATTGACCTTACCCAAGCATAACCATGATTATCTCACTCTACCCCCTACCCTTGGGAAAATCTTATAAATAGAAGGCATTTTGAGGCATTATTCATCCACTCCATATCTTTGAATTGTAGCAAAGCTCTTGCAATTTGCATCCACACCACTCACTTAGCATTTTCATTGATATTTAGCTTAAATTGTTGATCATTTTAGAGATTTTCTTATCAAATAGAGCTAGAATTTGATAATTAGATCTAAATTTGCATATCATATAGCTTAATTCTCATCTTTAGAGTGTCACTAGTGAGGATCATAGCTGAGAGCCTCATTTACCACTTTATTTTAGAGAACCATGAGATGTTGATAGATTAATTGTGCATTATTTAGATTAGTTTGCTTTGAATAGTGTAAATTCTCTTTAAATCTTGTAATTTCATGAAGGTGTAAATCACTCACACACAAATGGCGCCCACCGTGGGGCTCTAGGCCTCAAATTTATCAAACTTTCTACGTTATTTGCAAATTTAGGCTAGAATTGCATGATTTTGCTCACTGTTTGCAGGTTACAGGAAAGAAATCATGCCTACCAGTAAAGAAATCACGCCTACAGTAAAGAGATGTCACTCGCGGAAATTTAGATGTCGCCTGGAGTCTGAACGCTCACGCTTCTTACCAGCAGAATCACGCTTCTGGATAAAGAAATCACGCCTGGGGACATTATATTATCGCCTGACACACAAAGATATGATGCCTTTGGCTATTTGGATGTCGCCTACAAAGAATTAAAAGCCGCGGTCGACAAATTAGTTCACGCCTGGTGTAAAGGGAGTTTACTGCACTTTGCTTTTGATTTGTTGCTCTTATTATTTTAAATGTCGCTTTCATTTAATAAGATGTCGCTTATCTGAATTAGTTTATCGCTTTTGATAAATAATTCACGCGTTCATTTAATTTGATATCGCACATAATTACTTTAATCTCGCTTGAGCCCCTTTTGGTGACGCTCGCGGTTAAAGTAATTACGTCTTTGTTAAATTAGATATCACCTTTAACAGAAGAAATGTCGCCTGGTATAGCATCTATTTTTCTATTAGAGTAATTACTGTTGTCACCTGTTATAAAGATTTCACGCTTTTGTTAAATTTAATATCGCACTTGACTATTTTGATCTCGCTTGAGCCCCTTTTGGTGACGCTCGCGGTTAAAGTAGTCACGTCTTCATTAAATTTGATCTCGCCTGTAGTCTGGACAATGTCGCCTGACAGTATTTTCACTATTTGGTCAAAATAAGGACTGTATGCTAACATTACTGTCATTTTTTTTTGTCTCAGGAGCATGGTCTGTCATAAAAAAGTGCAAAAACCAGAGAGAAGATACAACTTAGAGGAGAAATTGATCTCTAAGAGGATAAGGAAAGAAAACCGGGTACATTCTACCTTTGTTCTCAATAATAATTTAGAGAAAGAAGTAGAATTACATGCCAAATACATTGCTGTTGTAGATGCTTACAAACAAAAATATGTCTCATTGAATTGAGAATTTAGTCCTTAAATTTGTAAGAATTTTGCAAGTATTTTGGTAAAAAAAAGAATCAAAAGCATAATCAATTATATCATTTTTAGCTTTGATTTTGGTTTCCCCTCACTTTGTTTGTATTGTGCTGACTAACTTGTTGGTGGAGGGAACATTTTGCCAAGGTAAGAGAAGGATTTGGAGAGGAAAATGAAAAATCTACTACTTAAAAATGCGCCTAGCATTTGCTAGCATCGTTTGAGGTATTTTTCTCATCAAGCTTGCACTTCCCTTAAATTGTGGCATTTTCAAAGTTCAAAAAACATAGTTTAATCATAAAAGGAAAAAAATAAACACTTCAATTCTAAGAACCCCTTTGTCACGGGGTTGAAAAAGAACCAAATTTGATTGTGAGTGTTTGGGATAAGGGAAAAGCAATAGGGATATGCTCTTCACTCTTTGAGTGAATCAAATTCCCAAACTTGCTCTACCAAATCCATTTTTCATGTTTTTCAATGAATATGTTTAAAACTTAGTGGGCTCGCCTCCCGAGATTGCCTTAGAAGGGCCGGTGAGAGGGACAGCCCAAAGTGGGATACACTTGCTTTTGCCGCGAGAATCCGACCCACTATAAAATGAAACGCGGGTATCCTTAATGGGGTACACGACAAAAGGATTTTAGCTCTTTCGAACGTCCTCTAGTAGTCCTAACGGATTGCGCAAAATCGTGCTTTTGTGCGTGTGGGAAGCCCCTTAACATAGTTGGGGGATGAAAAGCTAAGATCTCTTTTGAATGGAAAACTTACTACATAACGGTAAAATAGCAAAACTACCTATTAGAGCCATGTTTACGAACCAATTATGTGCTAGGTAGATTGTGTGGAAGCTATTCTTGTGTTAAACCTGTGAAAACGTTCAAAAATATACACATTAGAGCATTCTAGGGATATGGTACCTAATTGATGTGTGTGTTGAGATTGTTTTTATTTTCAAACAAGATATTCCAAAGTTATTGATCAAAATACCATTAAAATTTTAAACCATTTAAAATTGATCAAATACTTTTACCTTATTCCAAAAATAGCTTATCAAGAGAAGAAAGTCAACATACCCTTAAAGTTTGTTCATGCCTATTATTACAAGGTCACTCTCTATAAGGAAAGCATTACAAACAGACGGGACCTACAACGGAGAAGAGCTCTCATTTCCAAAGAACACTTTCATTACTTCACGAGTGACTGAAAATCCCACTAAGGCAAAGGACATTAACAACATGTTTAGTGGTACCCTAGGAAATATCGATCCCACTAACCAAGGGAACAACATGAATGGGGGCATAGATCCCAATAACAACCAAGGGAACAACATGAATGGAGGTATGGATCTTAACAACAATCAAGGAAATTCTAATAATCGAGGAAGAGACCCTAATTCTCAAGAGGCAAATTCACAAGGCAACAACTTATTGCCTCCTCATAATACAAACTTACCCCCAACTGCAGAAGAAGCCATGATTGAAAGAGCATTAGAGGCAAGACAATGTCCTTATTTCATAGAACTAATGAAAAAGACCATGCTTATGGATAAAGAAAAACACTTCATGGACTTAATACAAACGGGGGTAAAGCTACCTAAAGATTTTGACATAGAACAATTAAAGCCCAAGGAAATAGAAGACCCTATGGAAGCAATGAGGAAACAATTCAAGGCATTACAAATGGAAATTGACAATTTGAAACAAAATGGGGCTCCTAAGCCTTTCTCTATTGAAACATTATGTCCTTTTCCATTTGATAAGAGTTTGGTCATGGTGCCTTTTCCCATTAATGTAACATTTCCTAAATATGAGAGATATGAAGGAACATCTGACCCACATGATCATCTTCGGGGGTTTTGTGCATTGAGTCTTGAATTCATGCATGAATCAACCTATTTAATGAGACTATTCCCAAGAAGCTTGGGAGGAACAGCCATGGATTGGTTTTCAAAACTACCATCCGGCATAAAATCCTTTGAAGAGTTAGCATCTAAATTCGTGACTCATTACTCTTATAACATCAAACATGAGGTCACCATGATAATGTTATGTAACACGAAGCAACAAGATGGAGAAGCCTTTCTCACATTCTTGCAAAGATGGAGGACTGCATTTGCTAGATATCCAAGAAGTGTACCGGAGAAAGAAAAAATGGATATCTTTATTAACGGTTTAAGAAGCGAGCTGAATTATAGACTAAGGATGCAATGTCCCAAAACCTTTCAGGATCTAATTGATAACAGAATTACAACGGAAGAAGTGTTGATTAAGAGTGGAGAGTTGAAATTGCACAAGGAAAATAAGAATAACTCTAACTCCAACAACAACAATACCAACAATAACAACAATCCAAATAAAAGTTGGTACAACAACAATAGCCGTTATGCTGCAAAGAATAACAACAAAGGTATTGTTAATGATGGTGTAGTGGAATCCAGCAACTTGAAGGTGATCCCATTTGCCCTTACAAAGACACCAAATCAAGTGAATAATGCTAATCAAGCATATAATGCACCTTCCAACAATAACAACAATGCCAATAAGAATAATCAAGGGAACAAGGATCAAAACAGCAAGTATGATAAGTATTTGAAACCCACTCCTGCAAGACACTTTACACCCTTGGGAGAATCACTTGAAACTGCATTAAAGACTCTCATAGCTAACAATGTTATTACATTACCCGCTATTAAACCTTATGAACCAGACCACAAGCCGGGTTGGTGGGATGCTAAGCATCATTGTGAATATCATAGGATTCGGGGGCACCCTACAAATGAATGTTTACAATTAAAGAATGTGGTGCAAGACTTGATAGATAATAACATAATCACTGTTGATGGACCCCAAAATAATGAAGATCATACGGCCTTCAAACAACCTTTTTACAAACATGATAAAGGTGAGTCATCAAATGGCAAGAAACAAAGCGCCAATAATCTCAACTTTGCGCCATCATATGATCATATTGTTAATGCTATCATCATTAATGAACAGCCTCAAAAGGAAGCAACAAATGTCATTACAAGAGGGCAGAATTCTAGAATGACTTTACAAGGGATAGTCCCTCAAAACACCAATATCCCACCATCCAACATTGTGGTCAAACAATCTCCTACAGCAGCAAGACCTTATAGTTTGGTAGACCAATTGCAACGTACTCCAGCACAAATCTCAATCTTAGAATTATTGAAGTTGTCACCAAATCATAAAGAGATTTTGGAAAAAGCTTTGGAAGAAACACATGTTTCTACTACCTTAGGGGAAGAAAAGTTTCAAAATATGGTAGGACATCTTGTGGCTCCTCATTGTCTTTCATTTTCAGATCAAGATGACATGTCTATAACTCATCCTCAAAATTTGCCATTACATATAGAGGTTTTGATCGAAAGGCATAGAGTCAAAAGAGCCCTTATTGATGGAGGGGCTGGCCTTAACATATGCACATTGAGTCTTGTAAAATCCTTGGGTTTATCCGAGTCTTGCATTGACCCTACAAAGAAAATCACCATAAAAGCTTATGATGAGGCTGAAAGAGCTTCTAAAGGCATGATTGTGTTGCCCATCCAAGTGGGACCAGTTAAGAAGGAAACCAAATGTCAAGTGTTGGACATGAAATTAACCTATAACATTTTATTGGGAAGACCTTGGATTCATGAGATGCAAGCTGTCCCCTCCACATACCACCAATGCATCAAGTTCCCATACATGGGTGAAGAAATCACAGTTGGAGGAGACTCAAATCCATTTCAATATTGTAATGCACTCAAACCCTTGCATGAATTATACATTCCACATAATCGTGAAGGAGTTGTTCCAAGAATCACCAATGAAGATGCACAAAATCCTCTTCAAGCTAGCTCAACTACATCAACTAAGGGCAAGGAAAAAGTGAGCTACGAGGGTCCAAATGTGATGGAAAGTCCATATGTGGCACCTAAATTGGAAACAGTGATCTAAAAACCTACTAAAGAGGAAAAAGAACAAGCTAAAGCAGATCATTACCAATACATGAGTGAGATGATGAACAAATTTGACAAACAATGCAAGATTAGTTCAAAAGGGGTAGGAGAATATTCAGTTTCTCTATTTGACATGCCCATGTCTCCTAAATCACATGGAAAACCCTCAAAAGAACATCTTCCACATAATTATAATTCTTATTTTGTGAGGGAAGATAGCAAAGCAACATGGGATAAGGAAGAGGATGATGTCCTCCAATGGCTTTATCATGATGAGGATGGTACCCTAGACAGTCCCATGGAAAGAATTCAGCATGTTAATATACAAATAGAACAATATGGGAAAGGATTTGATATTATGCAAAAGATGGGATACAAAGGAAGAGGACCCCTAGGCCAAAGAAATAGAGGATTATTAGAACCTATTGAACCTGTTTGGAGGGCAAGTCATGAAAAATCTAGAGTAGGTTTTCAATATAAGGGAGAAAGTTCAAGTCCAATGCATGATTTTCATCCTCAAATAAATGCATTAGAATCCGAAGGAGATAGTGATGATTCTAGGGATTATGAATGGGATACTTTATCAGATGAGTCATGTCAAGATAAAGAAGTCATTGTTATACATACTTATGCAAAAATCCCAAAACAAGATGCTCCAATTAATGAAGAATCTTCTATTCAAAGGCCTAATATAGAACAAGCATCTAGTAGTGGAGCATGGATAGAAACATTTTGGACACCTTCAGAGGAGGGAAATTCAAACGTTAGTTTTAACCCGCTTGTGGCTTTTCCCACATTGTTTCCCGTAGAGGTCGACGAGGATTCAAGCGAAGGGGACTTTGACCCTGCTTCCATGGATCATCTTGAGGAAGCACACATCATAGACCTAAACGATACAATGTATGAACCCTCAAACGAAGTCATGTCCATAAATCCTATTGATGATACCTTACCCAATCATTCCTTAATTTTGATACATCCAGATCTCATTGATTGGGATCAAACTGAACCACATGACTTACTTTACTTCCCAAATGACCAAGCCACAAACCAATACCTCAATGCGGTTGAACCCTCTTTCACCAACGAACTCAATACGGACATGATGACAATAGCAAGGGTCCAATCTCTTAGTCAAGAAAAAGAAAAAATAAAAAAAATAAAAAAATGAAAAGTTCTATTGGTGAAAACCCAACTGTGGCACCATTAGAACCAAAAACAATGAAAATAAAAGACATTTCTTTTGGTGAAAACCCAACTGTGGCACCATTAGAAGAGAGATTGGATACTTTGCCTGAACATGAAGAAGAACGGTCATCTATTCTTATAGAACCAACAGAAAAAGTTAACATTGGCACGGAACTAGAGCCAAAGGTTGTACACTTGGCTGCATCACTTACATCTATTGAAAGAGAGGACTTTATCAAATTCTTCCAAGAACAACAAGTAAATTTTGCATGGTCATATGCCGATATGCCTGGATTGGATCCTGATTTCATAATGCATCATCTGAATGTTAGACCCGGAGTTAAACCTGTGAAGCAAAAACTAAGGAAAATGCACCCACATGTGGCTCTTCTAGTCAAGGCAGAATTGGAAAAATTGTTAAAGGTGGGATTCATAAGAACAATAGCATATGCTGATTGGATCTCTAACATTGTGCCAGTTACTAAACATGATAAATCTATCCGTGTGTGTACAGATTTCAGAGATTTAAACCTTGCATGTCCCAAAGATGACTTCCCATTGCCAAGCATTGATACCATAGTGGATTTGACAGTAGGTCACGCAATGTACTCATTAATGGATGGATTTAGTGGCTACAACCAAATCAAGATTGCTCCCGAAGACCAAGAAAAGACAGCATTTACTTGCCCTTGGGGTACTTTTTGTTGGAATGTTATGCCCTTCGGTTTAAAAAATGCTGGAGCTACATATCAAAGGGCCATGACAACTATTTTCCATGACATGATGCATACTTTTTTAGAAGATTATGTGGATGACATTCTAGCAAAATCCCACAATAGAGAAGAGCATTTACAAATCCTAAGAAAAATATTCATTCGGTTAGAACAATTCAAAGTTAGACTAAACCCAAAGAAGTGTGCCTTTGGTGTCCAATCCGGCAAGTTATTGGGTTATATAGTGTCAGCAAAAGGCATTGAAGTTGATCCTGAAAAAGTACAAGCAATTCTAGAAATGGAGATTCCAAGAAATATTAGCCAAATGAGGTCACTACAAGGAAAGATTCAATCAATAAGGAGATTTATCTCTCAATTAGCAGAAAGTGTCACTCCTTCACCAGATTGTTACACAAGGACACTACATTTATGTGGGATGAAGAATGTGATAAGGCCTTTGCTACTTTGAAGACTTATTTGATAAACCCACCTATTCTTATGTCACCTATCAAAGGTAAAGAACTGTTGTTATACATATCAGCCACAGAAAGGTCTCTAGGCATATTGTTGGCACAAGAAGATGAGCAAGGAAAAGAAAGGGCAATCTACTATCTTAGTAGAACCTTAATAAAATATGAACTCAATTATTCATTCATGGAAAGAGCATGTCTAGCAGTGGTTTTTGCATCTCAAAAACTAAGACATTATATGTTGATGCATAAGATCAAATTAATTTCCAAGATTGATCCTCTCAAATACTTACTAAGTAAAACTGCCTTAACAGGTAGAATAGCAAAATGGGTCATGATCCTAAGTGAATTTGACATTGAATATGTTGATAGAAGAGCAATTAAAGGACAAGTGATAGCAGATCACTTAGCAGATAACCCAATGGAGTCTACACAAACCATGCAAATTGAATTTCCAGATGCAGAAATTGTCAACATAGAAGCAAAGACATGGAAGTTATATTTTGATGGATCTTACACACAAGGAGGTTCTGGAGCAGGTATATTATTGGTTACCCCTCAAGGATACACCATTCCAAAGTCTTATAAACTCTTATTTCCATGCACCAATAATATAGCGGAATATGAGGCATTAGTCATTGGCATCAAAATGGCTTTAGAATGGAGTATTGCAGAATTACAAGTGTATGGAGATTCCCAACTCATAATCAATCAGGTTAATAATGAATACAATACCAAGGACATCACATTGATGAAATATAAAACCTTGATTGATGGATGGAAGAAGTACTTTGCTTTGATCACATTTGAACAGATTCCAAGAGAAAAGAATAGAGCAGCAGATGCCATGGCTACCTTGGCTTCATTGTTACAAAAACCAGATCAAAATGAGAAGTATGAGTTCTTGGTGGAAGAGTTGGTAAAACCGGCATTTAACCTTCCTGACACCCAAATTGTTGCTCTTTTACATGGACATGACTCTCCTTGGTATGGACCCATCTATACTTACCTTAAAGACCAAGTACTCCCCATAGACCAAACTCGTGCCCAAAAACGTAACTTCATACACCAAGCCGCCCGTTACCTAATCCTTTCAGACACATTGTATCGTAAGGGTCTTGATGGGACGTTACTTAGATGTCTAGAGGAAGAAGAGTCTAAGGTAGCTTTACGCGAGGTCCACGAAGGCATTTGCGGGTCACACTCAAGCGGTTTTAATCTAGCTAAGAAAATCCTTCGTCTAGGGTACTTTTGGACAACATTAGAAAAGGATGCTTGTCAATTTGTGAAGACATGCAGCAAATGTCAATATCATGGTAATATGATACATGCACCGGCTCAAGAATTACACCCATTCATTACACCATGGCCTTTTTATCAATGGGGTTTTGACTTGATTGGAATCATATATCCTCCATCTTCAAACGGACACAAGTATATCATCACAGCAACAGAATACTTCACCAAATGGGTGGAAGCAGTTCCGTTAATAACAGCAACCGGCAAACAAATTTCAATGTTCATTTTGAACCACATAATTTGCCGCTATGGTATTCCACATGCCATTATCACGGATAATGGGAAACAATTCAAAAATCAGGATATTGATGAACTTTGCATGACATTTCACATTACACATCATTCATCATCCATTTATTATCCACAAGGCAATGGACAAGCTGAGGCAACAAACAAAAATATCCTCAAAATATTAAAAAGATCAGTTAACAAATCAGGAAGAGATTGGCACGTGCAAATAAATCCCGCACTATGGGCTTACAGAACTAGTATCAGAACACCTACAGGAGCCACCCCATTCTCTTTAGTCTATGGAACCGAAGTAGTTCTACCATTAGAAGTTGAAATTCCATCTCTACGGGTTTCATTAAGAGGATTGATCACTGATGAGGATTATAGGATTGCCAGACTACAACAATTGGAATTGTTAGATGAACATCAGACTCAAGCTTATGAGCATTTAAAAGGTTATCAAAACAGGATTGCACACAATTACAACAAACACATCAAACCAAGAACTTTTCAAGTAGGAGACTTGGTACTAAGAGAAAATCCCAAAAATCAAGTTGAAAGGGAAAAGAAAGGAAAGTGGGAAGCTAATTGGATAGGCCCATTTATGATAGCGTCATCCTTTGGAACTGGAACATATAAGTTATCAGATTGTAATGGTGAAGAATTACAAGAACCCATAAATAGCATTCATTTGAAGAGATTCTACACCTAAAACAGATGAAAGAGTATAAAGAGTATCAGATGAGAGAGCATCATAATTATTGTACATAATTGAAAATGGAAAATACCAAAAACATTTGAAAATGGAAAATTCAAAAACATTGGAAAAGAAGAAAGATCAAAAACAGTGGAAAATTGGGCCTGAAGAAAGCAAAAACATTTGAAAAACTATCTCTTGGTGAAAACCTAGCAAATAGGCGCCAAGGTGATAATGAAAAACAAAAAAAAAAAAAAAAAAAAAAAAAATGAGAAAAAAATGAAAAAAGAGAAAAAGTGCCTTGGTGAAAACCTAGCAAATAGGCGCCTTGGTAGCAAAAGAAAAAAGAGAATACCCAAAAGTGAAAACTTGGTAACAAGCGCTTTTGGTTCCCTTAAGTCATTTCCTTCCTAGCCACATGTGTATATAATGCATCTCATCATCCCATTTGTCTAAACCTTCATTGCATCCGTCATTTGTACATAGTCATAATAACAGTTTGTAGCACCATCCTTTGCATTGCCTAAAGTTGTCAAAATTGATACTTCAAAATACTTGGGGGCAACATAAACGGATTGGAAAGTGGGTACCTCAAAAAAGGATTCATATGAACAACATTCAGTCACAAGCAGAAAGAGATCAACATTTTCAGAAGAGAGATCAGATTTTTGTAAACCTTGGATTGATAACAAAAAAGTTGACTACCACAACAAAATTTTTGAAGCCTAAATTGACTTATTATTCAGGATTAAAAATCAAAAATCATGTCATGATCAAACACTTGGAAATATATTTTGTTGAAAATCAGAAAACAATGCAAAACACTTAGATAGATTCTTTTGAAAAGTTGGTTAAAAAATCTGTTTACTTACATTCATTCAATTGGTATCAAGTCTTTTTAGCTCATCAATGATGTTTCGACTAGATTGGCAATGATGGAGACATGATATTTTTTATTTTTTTTTTCTTGACTATGAAGTGACTGTTTGGAGGAAAATTCATTGCCTTATGAGAATTCATCTAAAGACATGGTCATCAAAGAACCATCGAGGATTATCTTATAAAACAATGAGTTAACCTTTGTTTGTTTACGCAACCGGATACCTTGGATATTTAGATTCTTCATATCTAAATGACAAAATCCACTTGCAACATAGAATCCGACAAAATCGGTATTCGTACTCTCATGATTTTTTTTTGAAATCAGTGATAGTCGTATCGATGAGACCGATGGGAAAGCAAAACGGAGGTTACCATATGAGCAGTAAATAAAAAGCGATATTCATATCATCATGTCAGTGGGCAGTGGTGATTGTATCGACTTTCCGGTCCCAAGTGCTCAATGATGAAAATATATCCTCAAGGCATTTATTTGCTAAAAGCTAGTGACACTTAGCTGCATTCATAAAAAGGTTAAATGCATTCTCATGTTAGATTAATTGCATGTGCATTTTTTTTTTCCCAAGGGTTTTATTTTCGCATCAAAAAGGGGGTACATGACATCATTAACAGGGTTAAATCAACAAGGACAACATCATGTCAACATCATCTTTTCTACAAAAATAAAAATAAATGAGATTATACTTTTTGCATTCATTCCATATCATTAATCATTACATAGATATTATCAAAGAAAAGAAGGAAATAATCATTTACATTTGCATACAGATTGCATACATTCAGATTGCATACATGAGAAATAACATATCAAAACTGCATCCATACATGAAGAAGAAATGCATCCATTTATCTATATCATACATAAGATACGTTGCATCCATAGCCAATATCCATCCAAAAACAAATGCATTAGATAAACACATATAGCAGCATCTAAAGGAAATCTCATATATCATCAAGTAAAAGCAGGAAAGATCATAAATGTTCTCATATCACACGTCTACTCATCACTCAATATATCAAGTATAGCAATGATGTCATAAAACTCAACTCTATAATCACCCATCAACAGGGGCATCAATGTCAAATAAGTGTCAAAATACAACTGGAAAGGTGACACCAAGGTCACAAGACTATGGTACAATATCAAGTATCTCAGCATCAGTACATAAATGATCAATAAGAGCACTCATAGCTCATCTCTCGTCACCACTGGGAGGAGGTCCTGGAGGAGGCTGTGGAGGAGGCTGTGATGGAGGCTGCTGAGGAGGTGTCTGACCAACCATAGCAACAAGGAGAGGAACCAAGGGAGCCAAACCCGATACCAACTGCTGAATCATAGATGACATCTGTGACACCTCTGTCCGTAATGCTCCCACATCTGCTCGTATCTGGGTAGTACTAGAGCTCTCTCCAACCTCATAGGTACTCTGAGGATCACCTGTATCTATAGGAGCTTTTCCCCGATCACGGGAAAAAGCTGCTGGCATCTGCTGTGCACCTGTATCCTGACCATCCACAGTAGCCTGCTGTAATCCTGCTCTCGTATCCTGTCCTGTCCCTGGATCCTGTCTAGCAGCCCTCACATGATCCTGATGATCTATCCTCTGTCTCTGTGCTACTGCAAGACGAGGAGGAGGAGGAGGTGCCTGTACCGGTGCATCTCTCACTCGTCCTCTGAGCCTAATCACTGCCCTACCTCGGGGTCTACCTCTGCGTCTCCTCCCACCACCAACATCATCACCATCATCATCTCGCCCAGGTACTGGCTCTGCAGGGTCTGTAAAGCGAGGCATCGGATGCTCCATCAACCAAGCTAGATACTCCTGTGTGACTCCGGCATCTCTGATGTGTAACCTCATGTCCCAATCCATATAACCTAGTAATGATATCTGCTCTATAGCGTCATCATATGAAGGCATGTGACCCCAAGTAGCACGCTCTGCACTAGAACGAGCATATACTGCAGATCCCTGAGGCATAGGCTGAATCCGCCCAAACTGTCGTAGTACTCTCCCTGCCAAGAATCTCTCCAGAATAGAGTCGATCCTGCCAATCATCCATCAAGGAGCAAACATATATGGTAACTCCGAGCTATCCTCTCTCCAATCCTCGACCTCAACATATGGTCTCCAATAGACCTCATCCATGTCATCAATCTGCCGTCGCCAATACTCCAAGTGACCCAAGTGATGCTGTGTCACCATACCAGTATACTGCCATGCAAAAGGATATCCTAGAGGATGATCTCGATCTGATATAGGACGACTGACTGGTAAGTGCTCCCATATCCACAACTGTAAAATATGAATCCCAGCAGATAATGAGGCTGATCTCCTGTAAACCACCTCATGCAGATCATGATAAAGCTGTGCCAGCACACAAGATCCCCAGTCAAAGTGTCGAGGATGATGTAGCAAATCCTCGATAATCCTGCCCCATCCCACTAAAAATCCGTGACCTCGCCGATCAGGTAATAAAACACCACCAATGATAGCACCTAATAAGGCTGGTAAAATAGGAAATGAGGCAAACTGAGGCCATAAGATACAATCATCACCAATAGATGGATCTCTGAATACTCATCGACAATAGGTCCCGTCATAGACTGCATCATAATATGCTATCTCTCCATGAGTCGGGATCCGTAGCAATTTGTAAACATCCTCAGGTGTAATAGTCATCTCGCCCTATGGTAGCCAAAATGTGTTTGTCTCAGAGTGCCAACGCTCTGCGACAGCAGTAATCAAACCTCAGTTCATCTGGAACCGAGGAAGCTCTAGTACGCATAGTAAACCGCAGCGCCTAATCACTCGCCTCTCAGCGTCAGTCAACTGGGTCCTAAGCTCCATCACCCAGTGTGGTACAGTCCGAAGGTACAGCACAGGGACATCCTCCTGTTTAATCAAAACAAGGGAATCACATGAGTAACTTACTATCAGGAAATCAAACAATCAATCATGGTCATCAATTTAAATATACCTATCAGACTTACTAATCCTAACTCTAAGCATTGAGGAAGGACGATCCTAGTTTTATGTTTCTAAGCATTTGAGCATAAAATGAATGGACATTTAGATCCATGATCTATCATTCGTGATGAAGATTGATTAACCTTATTCTTCGATATTATAGTTACCTATGTCCTAATTCGTTGTTAAAATCAAACAAAGGGAATACCCTAACTAAACATTCGATTGAATTCATTGACGTGGTCGATATCAATCAAGTTGACGCAATCAAGCAATCAGACGTCTTAGAAAAGTTTGAAATAAACAAATTTTTTCTTACGTGACTTTTCTTTCTGGCGTCATTTCTTTTACCAGAGGCGACATTTCTTTGCTCAAAAGCGTGATTTTATTCATCCGCGTGACTTAATTTCATGGAGGCGGTATAAGATTTTCCGTAGGCGACATCTTATTATCACGCGACACCTGATAAAAATGATTAAAACCTAAGCGACATTAAATTATCCTTAGGCGACACCAGATTTTCTAAATGCGTGAAAATACCTAAGGGAGGCGACATCAAATTTACAGGAGGCGACATTAAAAATTTTCAGGCGATATTAAAATGCACGGAGGCGACATTTCTTTTCACAAACGCAGAATTAAAATTTTTAAAAGCATTAAATAAGGTCATAAATGTAACTTTAAAGACATACGAAAAATTTGAATGACATACCGGAGGACCATCGATCGCTCTCCGACTGAACCGGCGTGCTCTCTCAAACCGATGCTCGCGATGTGGGACCACCATCGTCTCCAAAAGGCTAAAATCAGAGCTCAAATCTCAAGAAGGAATGGTGCAAATGAATAGTAAAATGAGGGGTTTTACCCTATTTAAGGTGAAATTGGTTCTCATAAACACTTAAAAAACATGCACTTTGACCCTATCATAGGACATTTTCATTAATCGGGGCATGAATCAAACTTGATTATTTCTTTCAAACGGTATCAGAAATCAAAACATATTCCAACTACTCAAAATCTTTCAAATCAAGGACTCAATATGTTTTATTTCTGAGGGGGCATCAGAGTATCAAATGGGCATCACATCAAAACATTTATCAGTGGGGCATATCATATCAAGTATCATATCATATCATATCATAGCAGTATCATATCAATTTCATATCAGGAGGCAAATCAATTGCATATCAGTTTCATATCAAATCTATCATCATATCAAATCTATCAACATATCAGCAATCAATCAACCCAGGACCTTTATCAATCAACCCAGGACCTTTATCAGTAAACCCAGGACCTATCATCATATCAGGACCCATATCATATCAGAGGCATCAGAATCATATCAGCACCATCATCAGAGGCACATCATCGTCATCAGGAAGTACATCAATCAGAACGATCAGAGGCATATCAGACCTAGGACCTGAATCAGATCATCATACTAAGGGAATCTTTGAATCGGTGTTCTTCGCACATCGACTCAAAGAGGGGCATTTGTAGACACAGAAAATTGGCAAAGGCTTAAATCGATCAAAAGGTGCAATCAAATCATCAAAATAGCACTAAAAATCGATAAATGGAACAAAGGCAATTTGAATCAAAGAAAAATTCAATTAAATGATTAAATGATTAAATAAAGCTTGAAAAGGGGAAAAACACTAAGAAATTGATTAAATTCAATTGATGACATAGTTGTTGAAATAAAAAATCAAAATGAACCTCTTACCCTTCATGGCTAAATTTAATTACTTTAATTAATTAATAAATCATAAATTGCCTCAACAAAGGAAAAAGGAGACAAAATGGACACAAATCACTCACTTTTGTTGAAATGGTCCAGCCTTTTGAAACCATTTAAATGTTTGTCCCCCCATTTAGGGACAAAGCAAAGCCAATTGACCTTACCCAAGCATAACCATGGTTATCTCACTCTACCCCCTACCCTTGGGAAAATCTTATAAATAGAAGGCATTTTGAGGCATTATTCATCCACTCCATATCTTTGAATTGCAGCAAAGCTCTTGCAATTTGCATCCACACCACTCACTTAGCATTTTCATTGATATTTAGCTTAAATTGTTGATCATTTTAGAGATTTTCTTATCAAATAGAGCTAGAATTTGATAATTAGATCTAAATTTGCATATCATATAGCTTAATTCTCATCTTTAGAGTGTCACTAGTGAGGATCATAGCTGAGAGCCTCATTTACCACTTTATTTTAGAGAACCATGAGATGTTGATAGATTAATTGTGCATTATTTAGATTAGTTTGCTTTGAATAGTGTAAATTCTCTTTAAATCTTGTAATTTCATGAAGGTGTAAATCACTCACACACAATTATTTTTGAATCAGATGTAGCAACCAACTTGTTCCTTAATTTATTTTACAAAATCATTGAAAGCATCATCTTGGAAGAAATGAGACCTCATAATCTTGAAAACTTCAAAAAATAAATTTGGAAAGTTATCTTGGAAGTACCCCAATATTCCATCAGGTTTGCTACCGATCAAAGCCTATCATACATTCAGATATTAAAAATTATTTTTTGGAAAAGATATTTAAACTATAAAATAACTAAATTTATAGTTATTTTACTAAATATTATTATCTTTTAAGAATGTCATTTCATTATATTTTTTAAAATTTTAATTTATTTCTCTCATATTAAATTACATACTTGTATAGATGAAGGGTGATCTATATAATGACAATATTGATTTTGGAAAGCTCTAAGTAGTTCACATAAGTCATTATATACATATGTATGTCCTCATTGGGAATTAATATGAGTTGTTATCCTTTGATCTATTATATTGTCTGAGTCGCCTGGAAAAACTTGTTTTTTAACAGATTTAAATCCTTTTACTATCAGAGATTCTTGTGCATTCCCGATACTCTTTTCCAATTCTATCAAATCACTAGCAATGTGAAGAAAATGTATATGCTTGTCTGAGATCCAAAAAAAAATGGATGTACCTCGATATCATGTAGTTTAGGTCTGGAATGACAAATTGCACAATAAAATTAATATATTTATATATTTAAATAGGTTTTTATAATAAATCTCTTACCTTTGAGAAGCATGTAGAAGTTAATTTACAATGTCATGGACCTTAGGAATATGACTAATGGTCGAGATCTAATGATGACCACTTTTTATTCCATTTTGACTTGTTGAATTATAACCAAAAGGATGGTCGCCCCCTTAAGGCAGTAGAAAATGATGCATCCAAAGTTAAATGTGTCTATTTCCTCTCCCTTGATTTGATAAGGAGCTTTACATCCATGAGTTTCATTACCTATCATAAAATCAACATATTAATATTGTCATAGTAAATATATCATACAAGTTTAATATTTATCAATAATAATTAAATACACAAGAAATTACAACAATACATGTTTGATCTATTAAATAATTAAATCTAATCACAATAATCTCTCATATCTAATAAGAAAAATTAATTTAAATATTTTTAAAAAAATTTATAAAATATTTAAAATGCTTTTTAATAACATCTAAAAAGGAATTGAACTCAAAATATCTTATCATACACCAATTTGACATAACCTTACAGAAACATACAATTCAATCCTTAGCACATTTACTTAACTATCATTTGTACTAGTTTTGATGTGGTATATACTATAAACATAATAATTTTAATTAGAGATAAAATCATTAATGTAGACCATTGCCACTACTACAATTCTCTAGAACACACTATATTGAAATCAAGAGAACAATAAGATCAAGTTAATTTCCCACACTTGATTTAAGATGATTGATAGAAAACAAATTAGAATATTTTTATTTTTACATAAGTGTTGACATCACAATGCTTTATCTAAATTATTAGTCCCTACCTTAGACACATGTTTTTTGTGTGTTGTTTTACAATTAGTTCACTCCTCAAGAATCATGTACAGTGTTTTATCCTATGATTGGTTGGAATTCCACTACATTATTTGATTTTTTTTTTGCTTTGTTCTATTTTATGATTGCCTCATGGTATTTACTTGGCAATTTTTCACCTTTTCCAGTCCTAAATCTAGGAAAAATGATTTTGGTGAGATAGAAAATGGTGGGAAATTTTTTTTGTTTTCTTATAATGGGCATGTGTTCTTCCTAGATGGGTGGGCGACATTCTGCAAGATGGTTTGCTTGCCTTGTGTTTATTAGTAGATTGATTTTTTTTTTCTTATTGGCTTATTTTTAGAAGTATTTAGCTTATTTAGTTTTCAAATAAAAGACACTAATGAGATTTTTTTCGTCAATGTAGGGTTATTCTGCATGGTATTTCTTCTAAATATGAACAAACTCTTTATCATAGAGATTTTACTACTAAGATTATTTTGTTGAAGTATGATGAAAATTATCTATGTGCAAAATTTCTGATTTTGGTATAAGTAATCTAATTAAATATGATTCTAACTTCGACTACAAAAATATTGGTAAGGTGATCTTATTCTTTTCCTAATAATTTTTTATTATTTCTACTTATTTTGGATTCCTAGCATTTTTAAATTGTTTGTTCAGTTAGTAGATCAGTAGTCCAAACCTTTCTTTTTCCAAATCCTACTAAAGATAATGCTTGAAACATAAATTGGTATGATGCAACTTTCAGCAATCACTTTCCTTTGCAAAGAAAATTATTGTTGGCATTATTGACACTCTTGTATTGGTTGAAATTATTGAGGAACCAAGGCCACATTTTAAGTTTCATCCTATGAACACTGTAGAGAATGATCCCACAGGCTCTTTAACTTTGATACCCCATGGTCTCTTGTTGGCCGAAGAGATAAGATCATTTATCTATTGTAAGGTTGAAGATCTTGGTTCCAATGCTATCCTCAATGCATATACCAAACTGTATAATGCTCAGATCTAAATATAACTGATTGAATCCAATCTACATGTATGCTATCAATGTTTTCTCATAATATGTTGCTAATTTTCCCTGATTTGGCCTTCTATTAGATCTATCATAATTCTCAAATTTAGGGCTGGAAGATCGGCCCTTATATTGTTCTTCTAGAGCTGCACAATACTGCCCTAATTTGCTCCTCTAGGGGTACAAAATTCTTCCCTAATTTTCTCCTATGATTGCAAGATCTTTTTTGTAGTTTTCTCCTCTAGGGTTTCAACTAAGTGCATGAATTCGCTTAATACATTCACTTAATTAATTCGCTCCACCATTTTGACAAATTTGCTCAAGTAAATCACAACTATTGAGAATGGAGGGAAGATCAATGTTATGTCTTGGGTTATCTTTCCCATCCTCAAGAGCTTTATTTTATATGAGCAATTTTACTAAATTCACAACCCACAAGTTGGCCAACGTTGGGCCACTAGATAATAATAAATATAATTATATTTAATTTGCATAATTGATCCTTATAATAAATATACCCCTCATATTTTTTATATGGTTAGATCAATTTAGCCATAATTAAATATAATATCTAAACAACATATTTATTATTATTGCGAATTTAATTGCCAATATGTTGATCTTTGCCGTAAAGGCCAAAATATCAACACTCCCTCTTGGACTTGAGGAAAAGATAAACCATATCTTTTTCCTTCATCCTATCTATCATCCACTGATAGAGATACCAAGAACATAACTAAGATGGATTCCAAATCCAATGATGCTATAGATCTCTCATCTATGATAGTAGATCTCTATCTACAAGATATAATGAGAACATAAATGTTCTTCATTATTCCTCAACCATACATCTCATATTCATATGAGGACATCATATCATATGATGCTTACCATCCAAATGTGGATTTCCTAGATCCATTAGTCTCCACAACCCAAGAATATCAAGTCCATGATATTCACGATAACATCAAGTCCATGATGTTTACCAACCATAAGTGATATCAAGGTCATGATATCAACTTCATGATATTTTCAATCAATTTGTGGATTTCCTAGATCCATGAGTCACCTTGACTCTTTTGAATATCAAATCCATGATATTCAAGGAAGTATCAAGTTCATGATACCTTCCAAACATAATTCATCTTGAGTTAACCATCAAAACCATGATGTTTCCTATCCAATTTGTGGATAACTTAGATCCACGAGTCCTCTTGACTCAACCAATAGAATATCAAGTCCATGAGATTCATGGTATCATCAAGTCCATGATGTTAAGAGCATTTCTCTAAGGAATATCAAGTCCATGATATTCACCAAGGGCTCGGAGTAATGACCTATCGACATCAAGTCCATGATGTCCACCAATTACTCAGATGTGGATCCCTAATCCATGAGATATCAATTCCATGATATTCACAAAATGCTTAGAGAAATAGTCTCCAGACATCGAGCCCATGGTGTCCACCAAATGCTCAACAATGGATCCCTGATCCATGAGAGGAATATCAAATCCATGATATTCTCCAAGTATCCAATTTATAAGAAAAAAATTAGCCATATGCATAAGTGTAACCAAATAAATCAAACATAACCAAATGTATCTAATAATAAAAATCTTATCTCATGAATCCACACAAGCATAAGAGTAACCAATATGATCTTATAATCAATGCAATATAGTTCCACTATAACGAAATGTATTCACACTTGTACATAAGCATTTTATCATGAATACATAAAGCCAAAACATAACATGTGTGAAGTAAAGGATAACATATATCCATATAAAATATGTTCCCATGCATACTACAAAGGTATCTTCTCATAAAATATGTCAGCTGTAACATACACAACATATACCAATGTAAAGTATGATCCTATGCAAGAATATGCCAAAGAAATATAAATTAAGTTTCCTTAACATACATGAAACTACTGTAGTAGTTAATTAGCTAATAGTCAAGGTATGTATGTCAATCATACATTCATCCACCAACATATATGCACCTATATATCAATGTAAAACTAGTTACTCAATTATACTAGCAATCAGCTATGTAAGTTCCCATAACAACATTAGATATAACATATGTCAAGGTAAAGTGTGTACCCACACATACATAGTATATTCCTCATACATAAAAATGTGTTAACTAATCAGTCATGCCAATGATAGTTAAACAATAATGCTTAAACAACAATATAACATGTTGGGAGTTCCCTTTGATCTTCAACTTGCAGATTTATACTTTGATGGATAACTTAAATAATACTTTGACTCTATCACCACTCCAAAGTCTACAAGGAAGAGGGCCAATTAACAAGGATCAAAAGAGATCCTCCTACACTTTGAGCCTTAATGCTCAGGCGAGTGTACCCTTGACTCACTTCTACAAAGGAGTCTCAAAACAATATACAACTATATCTCTTACTAACTGATTAAACATTTTATCATTTGAATGTGTGTGTGATTGATGATGATGGACTACCTCCAGAGAAGAGATCAGTGCCTTATGCCTGGGCAAAGAGTCACTAAATAACATATATCACCCTAAAACCTTAACTCAAATACATATGAACTCAAAGTAAGTGCTTTGCCTATTACTCCCCTCACTCCCAAACATGATCATCAAATTCCAATCTAACAATGAACTCATTGAAATCACCCTAAAGGATTTAATCCTAACTTTGTTAGGAACTCCAAGTTGATCTCATAATACTCTTTGTTTACCATATGCTAATCCACTTTGTGACCTTAACATATATGAATCCACAATCAGAAAAGAAGACAATCAAAGATTTGAGACAAGAATTCAAGTGTATTCTCATTAATTTTTAGAAATCAATACATTACCAAGAAACAAAATACCAAAGGAAAAGGACCCAAAATCTAGGCTCTCCTTGCTCAGTATAATACCATCAACAACAACCCTTACAAAATAAAAAATGCTACAATATATACCACCGCTAGTCACCTTGGAAACCCAAAATAGGTTGCAACAAGCTATATATGACTAGGGTTAGGGTTTCACTCACTAAACCAACTAGAAATAGTCAAAAATTAAATGCAGGGGATGAAAACCAGTTGACCATGCTTGAGAAAGATTTGTACTTATGATAGATCTCTGGGAAAGTATTGCAAACCATGAAAATTCAAATTTGTCAACCTGTTTGGCCACCTGCAGCATGCCTTGAGCACAAAAAACATAGTACAGATCCCTGCAGACGACCATGGCACACCCTAGACCACACTACAATGGCAAAAAAATCATCCTTTTACCAGCTCTAGTCGCATCTGCATTGAATTTTAGTCCTTCTGGTCGCAAGAAACCCTTCACAAATTTGAATTTGAATTCAAACGGTCACTTTTATAGCGCCAGCAGCAAATCGGTGGTTGATATTTGAAATCAGATCAACTTTATATCATGACCATCAGATCTCTTTTATTTCACGGGCTTTATGATTTACTTTTTAATATGACCTCAGCTAAACTTAGCGAATTGGTGACTAAAGGATACCTCCAAGTCGCAGAATAATTTGTCTCCGCCAAATAGTTTAGCAATTATGTGAACACTTGTTCGCTAAACCACTAAAACATTTAGAGAACTGTCATCTTTCTTTGCGAATGAGAGAAGCCTTTGAAAACTTATCGGACCGCCAAAACTTTATCCCAACTGCCAAAAGACTAAGAAACTTAACTGGGCCCACATCAAGTAACATTGACGGTTGTCTTATCTTCGCATAGCCCTCCAAGATTCCATCAGATTACATGCCCACTATTGGATGAAGAATCATGCCCTGCTTCGATAACCCTCTGACAGGATATGAAATCAACAGATGGCACAAGATCTTAAGCCTCTGACAAAACCCATAAGAACATATGCCCATCATCGATCAACTAACAGTGTTAGGACCCTCTTACACATCTGGAAACCAGGTCCCACTGACAACTACCAACATGTTAATACATGGGCCAATCATAGACCACCAATTGTGCTTACGTGTTACCTTGGACCCACTAATCCTTTATGAGAATCAATGGCTATCACTATACCACTGCGTTAAAGGTTGAGCATGTCATCCTAGTGGAATAACGATAGCCACAAGATGAAACTGAACTTTAACCTGCCTAAAAACCAAGAAAACTGGTCCCACTGATAGCACTCCACTTCATACTCCTGTTGACCAATGAGATACCGCCAAATAAGCACACTTGGCAAGTGGACCCACTTGAAAAGAAAGGCTATGTCACACAATAAAATCAATGGCAGGCGCAGCTTTGCATACCTCTGACAAGACCCTTGTGCTTTCGTGACAATCGTTGGATCGAGATGGTGTTAGAGATAGACCCAAGAAAATATTAAGCTAGAACATTAGAAAGAATTAAAACATAAGACTTAGGCTTTTGGGAAAAAATCAAGCGCTGAGGACTTTAGGAAATATTAAAGGCCGCGAGGGTAAAAAACTTAGGAAAAATTAACAGCCGACCCCGCAAGGTGAAAAAATATAAAGCACATGTGAATTAGGACTTTAAGTGACCCAAAAAGGTAACTTGAAATTAGAACAAGGCCTGGGAAAAACAAAGGGTTTTCATACCAACGGCTAGTTTTTTCAAAAATTTGAACTAGGGCTAATGCCAGAGACCTAAAAGCAACTGCAAAGACTAGAAGAAAAGGGCTAAGGCTATGAAATTTTTTTCACATGCTAACATAACATAAGCATGCTAATAACTAGCTATGTTAGTCAGTCATGCTCAAGGAGTAAGATCTACCCAAAATGCAAGAGAAAAGAGTTACAAAACAAAGTGAGCCCATGATTAAGAAAACCTTTCTTATGCCATCCCCCGGTAGGTCTCTCCAACCCATGTATCCAGTATACAGTTCCTGCCATGGAATCTCATAGTAAACTTAAATAATTTTTATCCATGAATGTCTTATGCCACTCCTTAACTTCTCTTTCTAAAGCTTAGATTTTATCATAAGATTATACTCCCTCTCAATGTAAGCTTGAATCAATCAGTTAAGAGAGAATTAGTTTTTATTTTATCAATTGGATAATTTAGAGTGATTTGGTTCTTCCAAATATATAAGATTGGATTGATACAACCTTGAGATCTAATCCCTCTTATCTTCCTTAACCAATCATGAGGTGGTTTCATAACCAACAAAAACATCAAAATCATTTGCATGTTCAAATTTCAAATCTTAATTTTAAGATGATGCCAACCTTCAAAATTATTATGAATCAAAAGCCTCATAAAAGTCAAAAATTGGCCAAACCCAAGTTTTCCATTCTTAGCTTTGAAAGAGTTAGACTGAATTCCTAAATTTGAAATGGATCTTTTACTCAACCTTTCTCTGATACCATGTTATTATATTTCATATTCTATCAAGGAATATATCAATCTATAGAAATCTAACAAAACTAAGCACATGAGATGATAAGAAATCACAAAGAAGAAGGAGATATAATACCCAGATTATATCTCTAAATTAGTCCTTGGAGACTTCAAATCTGAATATTGAGATCTTCAATATTTTCCTTCAATATTGGTATGATTTGTATATGTAATGTTGCCTACCTAGGGCTCCTTTAATTCTAATCCAATATTGCTCAGATCTGAATATAACTGATTGAATCTGATCTGCATGTATGCTATCAATTTTTTCTCACAATATGTCTCTAATTTGCCTTGATTTGGCCTTCTATTAGATCTGTCATAATTCTCAGATTTAGGGCTGCAAGATTGACCCTTATATTGTTCTTCTAGGGTTGCACAATACTGCCCTAATTCACTACTCTAGGGATACAAAATTCTTCCCTAATTCGCTCCTATGGCTACAAGATCTCTACCCTAGTTTTCTCCTCTAGGACTACAACTAAGTGCAGAAATTCACTTAATACATTCACTTAATGAATTCTCTCCAGCATTTTGACAAATTCACTCAAGTAAATCACATCTATTGAGAATGGAGGGAAGATCAACATTATGTCTTGGGTTGTCTTTCCCATCCTCAAGAGCTTTATTATATATGAGCAATTTTACTAAATTCACAACCCACATGTTGGCCAACTTTGGGCCACTAAATAATAATAAATATAATTATATTTAATTTGCATAATTGATCCTTGTAACAAATACACCCCTCATATTTATTATATGGTTAGATCAATTTAGCCATAATTAAGCATAATATCTAAACAACATATTTATTATTATTGTGAATTTAATTGACAATGTGTTGATCTTTGTCATAAAGGCCAAAATATCAACATCTAGTACTACCGAAGAAGAAGTAGAGGTAGATGTTGTATCTTCTACAACTGGTAAGGCTACAAGAAGAAGAACTAGAAGTTTTATAGTGATAAAGGAAACTCCTTCCCCTATTACAAGAACAAAATCAAGGAGGAAACCATTAACTCTGTCTAAAGCATCAGTGGTTAAGGAAAAGGAGAAGACACTTGAAATTTGTAAAAAGAACTTACAAAAGAAAGAAGGGTGTAACTCATGGCTACAAAGAGACAAAAAGAAAGAGTAAGAAGAAAGATACAATAGAGGAAGAAGAAACCAAAACTAAATCTGAGAAAGAGAAAGCATAATTGAGGGCCAGTGGTAAAAAATCAAAGGTTGTAGGTATGACAACTGAGAAATCACTCAAAGTAGTGACTAGGAGATCTAATACATCAGACAACATAGTTGAAGAAGTCAAAGAATATAGAAGCATCCCTAAGGTAAGTGGTTGGGATGATAAATTTAATGATGAGGATTAGAAAAAGATTGAAGAAGTTTTCATATACACCATGCAAAAAATTCTGTAGAGGGCCCGGTGAGCTACATAAAATGATACCTGATACATTATTCAAGAAGATTGATGCTAGGTGGAGGTATATTATGAAAGCTTGTTAAAGATGGAGGTTTGTCATTGTAGTAACTTGTAATAGCACTTATAGATTTTCTGTGTGTTTCAAGTTACCTTCTCAATGCATATGTATATGATATTAAGAGGCATGCCTCTATAGAGACATGTCTCATTAATGTGATAATAACTTATATATATATATATATATATATATATATATATATATATATATATATATATATATATATATATATATATATATATATATATATATATATATATATATATATATATATATCTTTATTATCAATAATACTAATGCTCCATGATAATAATCATGTAGGATAGATATCAAATGTTTGAGGCCAATAGGTTATTCAAACATTTGATTTTTATCGATTGGAATCATCCGATCGATGCTAAAATCATTAACACTCCCTCTTAGCTAGGGAGGATGATTTCTATGAAAACAACATAGGGTAAAATTGCTACCTCATGGTAACATAAGGATTGAAGCTACAATTTATCAATACCCCCTCTTAGCTAGGGAGGATAAACACTTGATTAGATATTACCTCAATGTAATATCAAGTAATGACATGTTTAAGAATATCCTTGATCAGAAGATACTCATTATTAGATATCATCTCATGATATCAGGAGTAATGGTCTCAAAATATCAAGTTGCATGATATTCACCAAGTAATTTGAGTAATGGCCTCAGAATATAAAGTCGCATGATATTCATCAAAGACTCAAAAATGTTCAAAAGGTATGTGCACATGTATCCTCAATAATACTTACCATAGGAACATTATATTCATGGTATGTTTAAGGAGATTAATCCACCATGCATAATCTATCATGATCTTCTTAGACATCGTTAGATATCCATCATAATAGAAGATTAAGTTATTGTAAGATCGTCACCTTTCAATAACTTCTATAGATACAAGTGATAATCATTTGGAAGTCATCACTTCCTCATGATGTACACAGGGGGCAAGCCCATTAAAATCATGCAGTCACACACATAGACTTTTAGACTCCCTTTGAATATCAATCTTCTAAGCTCCTCATCCACTGTTTCCTCTAAAGTATCAGACTCCCTCTGAATTTGATATCAATCTTCTTTCTACTACAAGAGCATCCCCGAAAAAGATTAAGGCAAATAGCTCTTATAGTACGTCTAGAAATACAAATAAGAGATTAAATACAAGAAGTAAATCAAGGTAGGTCTCAAGATATACTAATAAAAAAATACTTATCTCATTATTTTATAAACCTCCTTTCAACATTATTTCTTACTATCACTTCTTAAATTCCATGACATTGAACTCAACAATTCATGGGGAGCAGTCTATCTATGAATCAAGTTCTAGTACTGCAATTAGATATGTCAAGAATTATACCAAATAAAATTCTAGACTTTCATAATGAGTTGTGTCAACCAATAGCATAAATTGTTTCATATAATTATCAAACATAGCCTTTTAAATCAAATTTCTGTCACTTTCTTTATCAATAAATGACATGGCCTCTTATTCAGATCAAAACCTATCATCATGTGTTGTGACTATCAATGTTACCATCCTTACGAATTTATTCATCTTTCAATACATCTGACATAGAATTTATGATGCAGGAGCATCCTGGGTGTAAGAGCAATCTTGCATCACCCAAAAATATTTATGTTTTTGAATTCAGTAAGGGCTATCTTGTGTAGGGCTACTATTTATGGAAACTTGCTATTTTTAGTAAGTTGGTCATATGATCTTGAAATGTTTTGATTTCACATGTGGAGGTTCATCTTAGTCATATCAGCCTGCCGGTAAAGTTTCATGGCTAGATCAGGTCTAGTTTTGAAGATATTGAAAATTTTCAGTATTGGCAGTAGGGTACAAAAACTTTGAACTCAGTTTTGAAGGCTTTAGAGGCCCTAGATGAGGCCAAAAATTTTGGTGATGAGCACTTTCATAGGTCAATCCTATAGAGCGCTTCGTGGCATTTCTAAAATGGGGTTATAATAGTCAATCGGGTCAACTGGTGATGACTTATGGTCTCTAAAAGTCAGGCCACCTGAAAAGGCAGAAAATAATTTTCCTTCAAAATTTTTGTTCGGGTTTCAAAAGTTATTTTGAGCCGAATTTGATGTAATAAATTGAAAAATAAAATAATTCTAAGTTTGGTCAGCCCTTAGGGCTAAATATCTGGAACCTTCTCGGGCAATGGAAAATGCCTATATAAAGAAGGCCCATAGTGTTGTCTAGGGCAGTTCTGGGTAGTAGATCTGGGTATTGATTTGAGGCTTTGTCCTACAAAATATTGTAAGGGAATGCCCATGTGGCTTTGCATATTGTAATTTTGAAATTTTGTAATTACACATTTGTGGAGATAATAAGAAGCCAATTTTCTGTTCTTGCATATTGTTGTTGTTTCTCTGTTTCTGTTATGTGTTTGTGGTATTAAGGGGAGCACCCTTCATCAAGTGATATCAGAGTAGGAGTTCCTAAGTGTGTAAATAGATTTCCGACTATGAGGTAGTTTGCACCAAGACCATGGTTAGGGTTTCAGCGTGCATCATGAAAATGCCTCCACAAAGAGAACGCGATGGAAGAGCTGGTGCTGTGACACCTGAGGTTAGAGAGTTGTAGAGACAAGTGTGAGCATTGCAAGAAGAGATTTATAGAGGAATGAATCTTAATGTCAGAGATGAAAGCGAGGATGAAGCCGAAGAAGAATATCAAGAAGGAGAAGTCAAAATTGTGAACCAGGAGAAAGAAAGACTTTTTAGGGCCATTTCCAAGATTGGGAAAAGACCTAAGATTGAGGTTCCTGCATTTTCTGGAAATCTTAACCCAGAGGAATTGATCAACCGGATCAATGAATGTGAGGAATATTTTGAGTATAAAGATGTTGAGGATCTTGATAGGGTCAAATTTGTGAAGGCCAGACTGAAAGGTCATGCGAAGATCTGGTGGCAAGAAATTCAATTGGAGAAAAATAGAAGAGGGAAAGATAAAATCACAAGATGGGATCGGATGGTGGATAAATTGAAGTGACAGTTCATTCCTGTTGATTATGAGCTTGACCTACTAAAGAAAATGCAAAGTTTGAAGCAAGCAGGAAGACCTGTTTAGGAGTATACAGAGGAGTTCTATCGACTCCTCATCAGAATGGGCCATGCAAAAGCTGATAAGGAGAAAGTTGTCTGATACCTTAATGGGTTAAGGTCAAGCATTTAGGAGGAGTTGAATCTGGTTTGAATGAACAATATTGAGGAGGCATACCAGTTTTCCCTAAAAGTAGAGGAAAAGTTGAACAAGAAGTTTGAGAGCAGACAAAATGGAAGAGGTCATGGTGGAAGATCTGGTGGATGGTCATATGGTGGCTGAAATGAAGATCTAAAAAAGAAGGATGAGGCCAGTAGCAGCCAGAATCAGAGAGGAAATAATTCCAATCGCTTCTAGGATTAGAGTAATAGAGATCAGAGAGGAAGAGGAAGAGGACAAGGATCTGGAAGAGGAGGCTTTTGTGGAACATGTTTTCATTGTGGAGAAGAGGTCATAGGGCATTTGAATGTCCTCAATGCCAAGGAAGGATAGATAGGAGAAATGAAGGCCAGGCCAGAGTTGCACATGTAGATGAAGATGCCAGATCATCACATTTTGAAGATGTTGAAAGAGGAGAAACATTGATAAACAAAAGAGTCCTGCTGAGTGGTGAGAATGAACCTGAACAAAGGAGGAGCCTGTTTCGCACCAGGTGCAAGTGTGAGGGTAAGTGTTGTGATGTGATTATTGATAGTGGAAGCACTAACAATTTGGTGTCAGAAGAGATGGTGACAAAGCTAAAACTCAAGAGATAGAAGCACCCACATCCATATCAGATTGCCTGGGAAAAGGATGACCACAAGGTCATGGTCAATGAACAATGCCTAGTGAAGTTCAAGATTAGCAGGTACCAAGATGAGGTACTGTGTGATATCATATCTATGGATGTATGTCATATGTTTTTGGGTAAACCATGGTAGTTTGATAGATGTGTTGTACATGATGGTCATGCAAATACCTATTCCCTGACAAAGGATGGAATGCGACATAAGCTAAAGCCATTGAATAACATAGAAGAAAAGGTATGTGGTAGTGCAAGAATAAATTTTGTTGATGGAAGAAACTTCTTAGATGGTATGAGGCATGACCATGTGTGTTTTTCTTTAATTCCAAAAGATGGTAAGGAGGAAGTAGAAGATGTTCCTATAGAAGTTGTATATTTGTTCGATGAGTTTCAAGATATTGTATCCGATAATGTGCCTGATGTATTACCACCAGTCAAGAAGATCAGTCATCAGATGGACTTGATCCCAGGAGTGAGTTTTTCAAATAAGGCAGCACACAGAATGACACCAATAGAAAGTGAAGAGTTGAATAGACAAGTACATGAGTTATTGCAGAAGGGGTTGATTTGAGAGAGCCTAAGTCCATGTGTTGTACTAGCAGTATTAGCACCAAAGAAGAATGGAGAGTGGAGGATGTGTATAAATTCCAGAGCAATAAACAAGATCACAATCAAGTATAGGTTTCCATTGCCACAAATGGATGATATTATGGATTGTTTGAGTGGAGTTGTGTATATCTCAAAGATAGATCTAAAGAGTGGATATCACCAGATTCAGATCAGAGAAGGAAATGAATGGAAGACAACCTTCAAGAAAAAGGAAGGACTGTATGAGTGGTTAGTCATGCCTTTTGGGCTAACCAATGCACCAAGCACTTTCATGCGGCTCATGAACAAGGTTCTGAAAGAATTTTTGGGTAAGTTTGTCATTGTTTACCTAGATGATATTTTGATCTTTAGCAAGACATTGGAGGAACATATGATGCATATTTGTATGGTGTTTGAGAAGTTAAGAGATGAGAAATTATTGATTAATTTGAAGAAGTGCAGTTTTGTGAAGAAAGAGTTAGTGTATTTGGGATTTGTAGTTTTAGCATAAGGTCTAAAAATGGACCTAGAGAAGGTACAGGCTATCCTTGAATAGCCTACCCCAAGGAGTGCTACTGAGGTAAGATCTTTTCATGGTTTGGCTAGCTTTTATAGAAAGTTTATCAGAAATTTTACCAGTATTTGTGGACCCTTGACTAAAACAATGAGAGGGGATAGAAAAGAGTTTAAGTGGACTAATGGGGCAGAAAAGAGTTTTCAATTGTTGAAACAAAAAGTTACAAAACAACCTATTTTAGCACTTCCAGATTTTAATAACGTGTTTTAAGTAGATTGTGATGCTAGTGGTATTGCAATAGGAGCTGTTATGAGCCAAGAAGGTAAACCTATTGCTTATTTTAGTGAGAAGTTAAATGATGCCAAGAGGAAGTATTCTATTTATGATCAAGAATTTTATGCTATAGTTTAGACATTAAAGAAGTGGAGACATTATCTGCTTCCTAGGGAGTTTGTTTTGTATACTGATCATCAAGCTTTGCAATATTTGAATAGTCAAGGAAAGTTGAATCAGAGGCATTTAAAATGGGTTGAATTTTTGCAAAGTTATACATTTGTCTTAGCAAAAGGCAACTATTGCTGACAGAGATGCAGATTGAGATGGTTGGGTTCAAGGAACTCAAGAATTTGTATCCAAAGGATCCTAATTTTGGTGAAGCTTGGAAAGCTTGTACAGAACCTATTACTCTAGACAGGATGAAATGGGTGGATTTCATCATCCAGGATGATATGCTATTCAGAGGGAGTCAGTTGTGCATTCCACAAAGTTCTATGAGGGAGAATATCATCAAAGAGAAGCATAGTGGAGGATTGGCTGGACATTTTGGTCATGATAAAACCCTTTCTTTGGTTGGTGAGAATTATTATTGGCCACAGTTGTAGCAAGATGTGAAAAAGTTTGTATAGAGTTGCAAAGTATGTCAGATGGCGAAAGGAGTGAAGCAAAATACAGGGTTGTATCAGCCATTACCTATACCAGAGAAGCCTTGGGAGGATATCAGTATGGACTTTGTTCTTGGTTTACCAAGGACTCAGTGGGGACATGATTCAATTTTTGTGGTGGTTGATAGATTTTTGAAGATGACACATTTCATTCCCTACAAGAAGACTAATGATGTTGTTCATGTAGTAGAATTATTTTTCAGAAAAGTGGTGAGACTATAAGGTTTGCCAAAGACCATAGTTTCAAATTGAGATACTAAGTTTGTTGGATATTTCTAGTGGACATTGTGGAAAAAGTTGAAGATAGATTTGAAGTTCAGTTCATCACATCATCCACAGACTGATGGACATACAGAGGTGGTGAATAGAAGTTTGGAAAATTTGTTGAGATGTTTGGTTGGAGACAAGCCAACAGGATGGGATTTGATTTTACCATAGGTAGAATTTGCATACAATAATTCTATCAACAGGAGAACTGGTAAATCACCATTCCAGATTGTATATGGAAATAGTCCAAGAAATGCATCTGAATTGAGAAAGATAGATAAAAAAGAAATAATTAGTGCTGAAGCTGAGGATTTTGCAGAACATTTGAAGAACATCCATGGGGAGGTGAGGAAGCACATTACCAAGATGAACGCACAGTATAAGGCTAAGGTAGATGAGAAAAGTAGGCATAAGGAATTTCAGGTTGGGGATGAAGTCATGGTTCATTTGTGAAAGGAGCGGTTTCTAGTTGGTACATATAACAAGCTGAAAATGAAGAAGTTTGGACCATGTAAGATACTGAAGAAGCATGATTTAGGAAATGCATATGAGGTAGAATTGCCTAGTGAGCTGAATATTTCACCAGTGTTTAACATTTTAGATTTGACAGAGTATCATGAAGGAAGTGTTGAAGATGAGATCACAACGGCACAGTGGAGTATTCCAGCAAGTAGTTCAGATACCAAGGAGATTGAAGACATACTGGATAGTCATGTTGGTAGAAGCACAAAGAACAGGACATATGAAGAATATCTGGTCAAGTGGAAAGGATGACCTATTGAAGATTCATCATGGTTGACAAAGGAGGAGGTTAACCATCTTGGTTTTCCTCTGTACACCTAAGTCGTGACAGGGTCACTTTTCAAATTACCCTGGGTGTCTGATACATGAGCATCCTGGGTGTAAGAGCAATCTTGCATCACCCAAAAATATTTTTGTTTTTGAATTCAATAAGGGCTATCTTGTGTAGGGCTGCTATTTATGGAAACTTTTTATTTTTAGTAAGTTGGTCATACGATCTTGAAATGTTTTGATTTCACATGTGGAGGTTCATCTCAGTCAACCAGCCTGCCAGTAAAGTTTCATGGCTAGATCAGGTCTAGTTTTGAAGATATTGAAGATTTTCAGTATTGGCAATAGGGTACAAAAACTTTGAACTTAGTTTTGAAGGCTTTAGAGGCCCCAGATGAGGCCAAAAATTTGGGTGACGGGTGCTTGTGCAAGTCAAGCCTATAGAGCGCTTCATGGCATTTTTGAAATGGGGTTATAATAGTCAATCAGGTCAACTGGTGACGACTTATGGTCTCCGAAAGTTGGGCCACCTAAAAAGGTAGAAAATAATTTTCCTTCAAAATTTCTATTCGAGTTTCAAAAGTTATTTTGAGCTGACTTTGATGTAATAAATTGAAAAATAAAATAATTCTAAGTTTAGTCGGCCCTTAGGGCTAAATTTCTGGAACCTTCTCAGGCAGTGGAAAATGCCTATATAAAGAAGGCCCGTAGTGTTGTCTAGGGTAGTTCTGGGTAGTAGATCTGGGTATTGATTTGAGGCTTTTTCCTACAGAATATTGTAAGGGAATGCCCATGTGGCTTTGCATATTATAATTTTGAAAGTTTGTAATTCCACATTTGTGAAGATAATAAGAAGCCAATTTTTTGTTCTTGCATATTGTTGTTGTTGTTTCTCTATTTCTGTTATGTGTTTGTGGTATTAAGGGGAGCACCCTTTGTCACTTTATCAAATAGACAGATGTATTTGTTGTTAGGAAATATAGTTATCGTAACCTGGCTCTCATAATTATGAGAGCCTAAAGACAAGCTACCTTTGTTGTAAGTTATGTCATCAATGTATGCCAGGCCACATTGATGTTATCATTCAAGAGGCTTTGTCCTTATCTGAGTGTGAACACTCTTCACTCATGTCATGATCTCTTTCCATTGCTTCCCCCAAATGGCACCACAATGTAGAATGTGCCCAATGCAATAAATTTCTATATGCTTAGCAACATATACACTATAATCAAATGCATAGGGAATGTGAACCTGATGATGACCTGCGAGTATTACTTCCTTCACGTACTTCTCTACCATTAATTCTTCATTTGACATGGCTCATGCAAATATTTGAACTCCACAATATTCAACCTTTTACAACACACAAAAGAGCACTCAATAATGATGGGATATCAAATTCAATGTTAATTTCAATATTTTCCTACACCAGTATAAGTCCTCGACGCCTATATGAGGAAGTGGGCCCATGATGATTTGATACTATAGCTGATATATTCGCACAATAAATAATCACATTCACATCAATATTGCTTCCACACAAAAATCATGATTATAGCCTTGATTTAATTAGACTCCATGACTCCTAATTAGATTGCAAATCCTCTATAATAGCTCTAGTCAGATAATTTGACTTTACAAAGTGAAAGCCACTATTAACAAAGTGACTAATGTAAGAAAGTAATAATACAATTCTACACAAGTTAAGCTTTCTAACTCATGCCAAATATTTCTTTAGTAAAATATTCAAAATAAACATTATCCTTCAAAATTTAATTTAAATGTTAAATCTACCTATTGAAAATAACTCTTCTAGGATTGTCATCCACTCTCATACCATGTTAAAGTTGGAGGTTTGTCATTGCAGTAACTTGTAATAACACTTATAGATTTTTGTGTGTTTCAAGTTACCTTCTCAATGCATATGTATATGATATTAAGAGGCATGTCTCTATAGAGACATGTCTCTTTAACTCTCATTAGTTATCAATAACATTTTCTTATTATCATAATTAATAATGTGATAATAACACACACACACACACACACACATATAATCAATAATACTAATGTTCCATGATAATAATCATGTAGGATAGATATCAAATGTTTGAGACAAATAGATTATTCAAAAATTTAATTTTCATTTATTGGAATCATTTGATTGATGCTACAATCATTAATAAAGCTGATAAAGAAAAGTCACAGTGCCCTAAAAGCTAATGCGAAGTAGTTTAAAGTTCTGATGAATAATTTGGAACAACTCAAAGTTAAAGGAAGCAAGTAGAAAGATGCTAATTAGGACCTAGATATGGATGGCCCTGGTAAGATGAATCGTGTGAGGATTAAGAAGATTTCTACCTAGGAGGACACTAATCTGGAAGATATTAAAAAAATTGATGGTACCATGGACCTTATGGTGAACCAGGTTGAGGAAACCATGAAAAAATTTTAGCTGGTCTTTTTCCATCTGGTTGTTTTCCTATCCCTGATGCAGGAGCATCCTGGGTGTAAGAGCAATCTTGCATCACCCAAAAATATTTCTAGTTTCTTTTCAATAAGGGCTATCTTGTGTAGAGCTGGTATTTTTGGAAATTTATTATTTTTAGTAAGTTTTCTCTTTGATCTCAAAATGTTTCTAATTTCACAGGTGGAGGTCCATTTTGGTCATATCAATCTGCCAGTAAAGTTTCATTGCTAGATCAAGTCTAGTTTTGAAGATATTGAGAATTTTTGGTATTGGCAGCAAGGTACAGAAACTTTAAACTTGATTTTGAAGGCTTTAGAGGCCCCAGATGAGGATGAAACTTCACGCCCTTTCTGAAATGGGATCATAATAGTCAATCAAGTCAACGGGTGATGACTTATGGTCTCTAGAAGTTGGGCCACCTGAAATGGTAGAAAATAAATTTCCTTCAAAATTTTTGTTTGGGTTTCAAAAGTTGTTTTGAGCCAACAATGATGTAATAAAATGAAAAATAAAATAATTCTAAGTTTGGTCGGCCTTTATGGCTAAATTTCTAGAACCTTCCTAGGCGGTGGAAAATTGCCTATATAAGGAAGGTCATAGTGTTGTCTTAGGCAGTTCGGAGTAGTTCAGAGTAGTTCTAGGTAGTAGATCTGGGTAATGATTCAAGACTTTGTCCTATAGAATATTGTAAGGGAAATGCCCATGTGGCATTACATATTGTAATTCTAAAATTTGTAATTCCACATTTGTGGAGATAATAAGAAGTCCATTTTTTGTTCTTGCAATTTGTCGTTTTTTTTTGTTTCTGTTATTTGTTTGTGGTATTAAGGGGAGCACCTTTCATCAAGTGGTATCAGAGTGGGAGCTCCTAATTGTGTAAACAAATCACTAACTGTGAGGTAGTTTGCACCAGGACCATGGTTAGGGTTTCAGTGAGCAACGCAAAAAATGCCTCTATGAAGGGAATGTGGTGAAAGAGCTGGTGGTGTGACACCTGAGGTTAGAGCATTACAGAGACAAGTGCGAGCATTGTAAGAAGAGATTTGTAGAGGAATGAATCTTAATGTGAAAGATGAAAGTGAAGATGAAGCTGAAGAAGAAGATCAAGAAGGAGAAGACAAAATTATGAACTAAGAAGAAGAAAGCCTTTTTTGAGCCATTTCAAAGATCAAAAAAAGAGCTAAGATTGAGGTTCCTACATTTTCAGAAAATCTTAACCCAGAGGAATTGATCGACTGGATCAATGAATTAGAGGAATATTTTGAGTATGAAGATATCAAGGATCCTAATCGGGTAAATTTTGTGAAAGGCCATACTAAAGGGCCATGCGAAGATCTAGTGGCAAGAGATTCAATTGGAGTGAAATAGAAGAGGAAAGGATAAAATCACAAGATGGGATTAGATGGTAGATAAATTAAAGTGACAATTCATTCCTGTTGTTTATGAGCTTGACCTATTGAAGAAAATGCAAAGTTTGAAGCAAGCAAGAAGACCTATTCAGGAGTATACAGAGGAGTTCTATCGAATCCTCATCAGAACAAGCCATGTGAAATCTGATAAGGAGAAAGTTTCTTGTTACCTTAATGGGTTGAGGTCAAGCATTCAGGAGGAGTTGAATTTGGTTCGAATGAATAGTATTGAAGAGGCATACAAGTTTTCCCTAAAAGTAGAGGAAAAGCTAAACAAGAAGTTCATGAGAAGAAAAAATTGAAGAGGTCATGGTGGATGATCTGGTGGATGGTCATATGAAGGCCAAAATGAAGATCTGAAAAAGAAGGATGAGGCTAGTAGTAGTCAAAATCAGAGAGGGAACAATTCCAATCATTTCCATGATCAAAATAATAGAGATTAGAGAGGAAGAGGAAGAGGACAAGGTTCAGAAAGAGGAGGCTTCCATGGAACATGTTTTCACTGTGGAGAAGAAGGTCATAGGGAATTTGAATGTCCTCAATGCCAAGGAAGGATAGATAGGAGGAATGAAGGCCAAGCCATAGTTGTACATGTAGATAAGGATGCCAGATCATCACATTCTAAAGATGCTGAAAGAGGAGAGACTCTAATTAATAGAAGAGTCCTACTGAGTGGTGAGAATGAACCTAAGTAAAGGAGGAGCCTATTTTGCACCAGGTGCAAGTGTGAGGGTAAGTGTTGTGATGTGATTATTGATAGTGGAAGCACTAACAATTTGGTGTCAGAAGAGATGGTCACAAAGTTGAAGCTCAAGAGACAGAAACACCCACATCCATATCGGATTGCTTGGGTACAAGGTCACGGTCAGTGAACAGTGCCTAGTAAAGTTCAAGATTGGTGGGTACCATGATGAGGTACTATGTGATATCATACCTATGGATGCATGTCATATTTTATTCGATAGACTTTAGTAGTTTGATAGGTGTTTTGTACATAATAGTCATGCGAATACCTATTCCATGACAAAGGATGGAGTGTGAAATAAGCTAAAGCCATTGAAGGAGACCAAAGAAAAGGTATGTGGTAATGCAAGAATAACTTTTGTTGATGGAAGAAAATTCGTAAATGGTATGAGACATAAGCATGTGTTTTTTTCTTTAATTCTAAAAGGTGGTAAAGAGGAAGTAGAGGATGTACCTATAGAAGTTGCAAATTTGTTGAATGAGTTTTAGGATATTGTATCTGATAATGTACCTGATGGATTACCATTAGTAAGGAAGATCAATCATTAGATGGATTTGTTTCCAAGAGCCAGGTTGCCAAATAAGGCAGCACACAAAATGACACCAACAGAAAGTGAAGAGTTGAACAGACAAGTACATGAATTGTTACAGAAGGGGTTAATTCAGGAGAGCCTAAGTCCATGTGTTGTACTAGCAGTATTAGCACCAAAGAAGAATGGATAATGGAGGATGTTTATAGATTCTAGGTCTATAAACAAGATCACAATTAAGTATAAGTTTTCATTGCCATGAATAGATGATATTATGGACTGTTTGAGTGGATCTGTGTATTTCTCAAAGATAGATCTAAAGAGTAGGTATTAGCAAATTTGGATCAGAGAAAGAGATGAATGGAAGACTACTTGCAAGACAAAGGAAGGACTATATGAGTGGTTAGTGTAATACCCCAAAAATGGGCTATAAGTTCATTAATCTCCTACATCTTCAATTCGAATAAAATCGACATCAAAGTCCTAATCTAAGGCACATCTAAACATCATCGAATCATAATTGATTATCTTAAATTCTGCATCGGGGAATATTCCTAGTAATATTCCTAATCATCATAATTATTTTTAATTTTATAATTATTTGGCAATAAATCACATTTATCCTAAAGTTTGATTAATTGAATATTTTCATATTTAATTAATTAGATTTAATATTTGCCACTTAATTGTATAATTAAATTTAATTCTATCTATTATTAATTGTATTATTTAATTTTGACAATAAATCTAATATCCTATGAATAATTGATTAAATTTTTATTTAATTAATTAAAGCAAGTTGTCATTATTTAATAGTATAGTTTTTAATAAAAGTTTGATTAAATAATTGATTAACCCATAAATCAATTGTTTTATTTTTAAAAGCAGTTAAGTTGGAAATAAATCACTTTATTATTAAATTAATTCATAAATAAAACATGCACAATCATAAAAGCAGACAACTATCAATTATCAATTAAAGCTAAACTCTATTTTGAGTTAAAACTTAGCTTTTGCATGTTTTTGTGAGTTAATTATCTTTTATTTAAAAATAACTCAAAAATCAAGTTGAGTTATTTGAGTGATTTATGGCTTTTTCCCATGCACCTCCAAAGCCCTGGATTTCTATAAATTAAGGCTTTAGCTCTTCACAAATCATCTCATATTTTGCACAATCACGCTAGAGAATTAGAATTGAAGAATCAAAGCTCTTGCGAATCGACATCTTTGTGAGATCAATCTTATTTTTGCATTCATATTTCATATCATTGTTAGATTAGCATAGCATATCAGTTTTCATATAGATTAATTTCATATCAGTTTTTCATTCATTCTTATTGCATAGAAAAATCCAAAAAAATAGCTTAATTGCATTTATTTCATATCCATCTTTTGCATTCAAATCCTTCATTTAGGTGTCATCTAGGTCACTGATCTCGATTACAATCTGAGAACATTAATCTCGCACCTACTAGAAGGCAGTAAATCGCTTGGTTAGATAGCTTTCAATTTTGCACGATTTTGATTATAGCTAACCTCTAATGTTTTACTAAGTGTTGTGTCTATAGATCAGGTACAATTTTCACACACACATTTCTGGCGCCCACCGTGGGGCAACCCACCTTTGCATGCTGGTTTTGATTTTTTTTTTGGGAGCTAAAACCCCAAAGTTTCAAAGATTTAATTTTATCTCCCAAACAGCTTGTAATTTGGGTCTGAAATTTTTTTTTTAGGTTGGTGACATGTCATGGAAGCTACAATAAAAAATTTAGAATTTTTTGAGATGTTTTGAATTTTTAATAATTTTTTCTTAAAATTTTGAAAAAAATTAATATCTGACACAAATCAGCATATTTTTTGAAAATTTTTATATTTTTGGAAATTCCTTTAAATTTTACAGGGGGTCCATTCTTTGTGTTTTAAATTTGGACATGATATCATAGCTCAAATAGTCAATTTACAAAAATTGGTCTGTTTTGATAAAATGGGTCTCTAGGGCACAAATGAAGAGATTTTTCTAAAATTTTTGCATTTTTGGAAAGCTCTCTATTTTTTAGTAGGGATATTTATTCTGAATTTCTATTTTTGTAGCCAAAATCATATCAAAAAAATTAGATCTTGTTGACTAGGTCAAATGCAGCAAAAAAAATAAAGTTTTGTGATGGGTATGCACTTATTTTTTTACATGGTTCAATGAATGATATGAGTTTTCATTTGGGTTGATTGCTAGTTATTATTACTGATAATAATTGATTTTTAGAGCTAACCCTATGGTTTTCATAAGTTGAATATATTTTGCATATCTTGTTTGCTTGTTTGCTTGTTGGAGAGTTCGTCACTTGCTTGCATGGAAAAGCTCAACAAAAATTGCTAAAAATTAAGTAAAATCTACTAAGTGCATTGCAAGGATCCCAGGTATTCTCTTTCATCTAATAATATTTTAATTTGGGACTTAAAATAAATCTCTTATGTGTCAAGCTTGTGTGCATCTTTTCATGCTTTTGATCTATTTCTACACACTTGAATAATTGATACTAGGTTGTGAACCCTTAAGGATTCATTAAGTAGTCTTAGAATACTTGTTATTGATCTTGATTGTTATCTTGGGTTATTGGACTCGCTAATCTACTGGCCCCTCATTTTCGCCCCGTGGTTGCAATCTCAGCGCCATAAAGGGGAGGGGTCAACAGGACAGAAGCGTTAAATGTTCCACTTGGAAACCCTTTTGTGCTTTTAGGAACTCACTTGTTTTCTAAGTTGGGGACTTGTTTTCAGCTTGTGTGAGGTGTTAAGTGTTCCACCTAGTGGACTCATCTCATATTCGCTTTAAGCGTTAAGTGTTCCTCTTTCTACTTTTTGGGTACTTTTGGTAGATTTACTTTCGGGAATATATCTGTGCTCACATAGTAATTAGGCCCTATGAACACTATTCGTGATTCTTGAGAGATTGGATTCCTAGCGAAATCCTTCCTTGACGATGGAATCCTTGTAGGTAGGGAGGATACTTAGTGTGTTTTACATTCATCTTGGTTAGTGCATCTTCTCTTATTGATTGACACATTCTCCCTCCGGAGAGGTTGATAGATCACGTGGGGTTGATATCACAAGCTTTGGTGAATCAAAATTGGTTAGTGCATCTTCTCTTATTGATTGATACATTCTCTCCCCGGAGAGGTTGATAGATCACATGGAGTTGATATCACAGACCTTGGTGGAACAAAACTTTGTCTTAGCGTGTCGGATTAATCTGCTTGTTTTGTTTGGGTTAAAAGTGAAGAGGTGTCAAAACCTTGAATTTGGAGCCAAGTCCCCTTGTGGTATAAATCTGTGAGTCATCTTTAGAGAGGGTTAACCGTAGCAGACAATCCCTTCATAGGGAAAACTACATTGACGGAACCTCAAGCGGTCATAGCCATTTTTGCCGTGGTAGTGACAGACGCTATATAAATGTCCTTGTGGAAGAAATCTTCATGGGTATGGTTCATTGTTGGGTTGTCAGATCTCCCTAGCAGCTCTTGAAGATTAAGTTCTCGGACTATGTCAAAACCCTGGTGTGCCAGGATTGGAGTTCACCCCTTTGAATCATAAAAGTTGCAGAGTCAAACCATTACTAAAAACCCTAGAGAGGTCAATTTTTCACTTTCAGGTATATGTGCGTTATTGCAAAACTTTTCAAAACATACACAATTAGTACTCTCAGGGATTAGCACAATTTGGTCACTTGATTGTTCATGCGCAAGGTTGCTTTTGCCCTTGTTCATTGTTTTCAGACATGCTTGGAATCACTTGCTTGCTATTTTGCATGCTTATTTATCTACTTGGCTATTAAAAATGATCAAATCTGGTATAACCTTCAAAATCTGGACAGTACAATTTGCAAACAATCCAAAACTGAAGACCTTAAATTTTGCAAAAATTGACGTAAAATCTTTCTGGAGTCAAAAGTCATTTCAGGAAGTCAAAAGTCGTACGAGTTTTGTCAAGTGTCGTTTCAGTACTACCCAACTATCGTACGAGTTTAGCAACTATCATTTCATAGACTACCCACTATTGTACGAGTCTGCAGAGTGTCATTTGGAAAAATTTGAGAGAGTTGTCAGAAATTGTCAAATTGCAAGATATCCAATGTTTCCAGCCTAGTTCCAGAATCTGTCAAAAATATCATTGTGTCAGGAATAGAGCAATAGCTATTGAGAATCAGTACACATGTCTCAAAGAATCAGTACACATGAGGAAGAAATTTTGATCGCTGCTATGAGGAAACAGCTGCATGCTATGCAAGTTGAACTTAACAATCTTAAGAAAGAGAAGGAATCTAAAAAGTTCTCCATGGAATCTCTATACTCTTTTCCATTTGATAAAGACTTGTACATGTCACCATGCCCCCGAAAAAAAATTGAGCAATATGATACATCTTCCACGGAGAGTGACACATCTAGCTTTAAAGACTATGATGACTATGACAACAGACAATGTAATGATACCTATGACACCTTTGTTCCTAAGAGTCCTCCTCATCATCCATTCCTGCTTACTACAAATGGGCCGTCACATTGGATAGATCGTGAGGGTGATCCATATGATTCTGATTATGAAAGAGACTTTGATGATTTCTATGCACAATACCTAGATGATCCATCTATTTCACTTGAGGAAGAGAAAGTTTACCACGCTAATTATAAACATGCATACTATAAGGATCTCTCCTCTAAGAACTCTCAGGCTGAAAATAAAGATTACACTCTCAAGCAAGATCATGTTAATGTTGGACCTTTTTCTTGTGATGGTTCCCTTCCATCCCCTACTTCCTCCAATACCCATACATTTCCTAAAGCTTCCGAGTCTTTCAAATCTTTCACAGAACCTTCATCTGACACAAGCCCTGATACTTTTCATGTGGTTCCCTATAGTTATCCCCCAGGGCTACCTCTTAAAGAAACTCAAGCTAACCTTCACTTGGCTGCAAAGACTTTCAATAATGATAAATCTAAAGAGCCTAAGCCTTCATATGCTATAATCCCTACTTCAGCTAGTCCTCCACCATCTCTTCCAAAGTCATCCATACAATCCCAACATGCTTCCTTTTCCTTAGAAGTGGCTCCATGTCAAGAGGACTCTAAAAATGATAAATAAAAAAAAATAAAGAAAGATCAAGATCAAGAACCCTCCATGTCATCCACTCCTTTTCACGATGTCTCTTATCCGCTTCATGGTTCTTTTGATCCTATACCCCCTTTTTCATGCATTCCACCATGTCTTAAGTCTTCTCCTAAGCAAGATCAAGCTACTACTCACACTGTTGAGCTTATTGACAATCAAAATAACCTTACTACGCTTGCGCTTTCCAAAGATGATACTTCCATTAAGGTTGGTAAAAATGGTGTTCCTTCCAATGTTAAGCCTATTGAAAAACAAGAGAAAAATTATGCGCTTATGCTATCCGAAGATCCTTGTCAAGATCAAAGTCTTTCATCTTCTTTTTCTACCACTCCATGTTCACTTCCACTTTCTACTCTTCCTAAGTCTTTGCAAGCTTTGAACAATCCTATCAAAGAAGGTGCTCATATTCAAGATGTCCACGATTCTATTGAAAATTCTAATGCTCACTCTGAAGATGCTGATATCCTTGGTTGTCATATAGATGCTAATGAACTTATTAATTATCCTTTTGCGTCTTCCACTTCCATCCTTGGACCTCTTCCACCACTACTAAGAGCTTCACACCTTCCTTCCATCTTGGGTCCTTATGTCCCTTCACTTTCCCCTCCTAACTCTCCTAATTTGGCATCCATCTTGGGTCCTTACATCCCTCCATCTTCCATCTTTCCTCAAGATCAACATAGATGCATACCCTTGAATCCTTTTCATCCACCCACCCATCTAAACCAGTCATATCCTCCTTCTTCCACAAGTCCCAAGTCTTTTGGAAGTAACTTGAATGTTCAATACAAGAAAAAGAAGCAATACAAAAATTCATCAAAAAAAGAAGATCACCATGTCTCCTCTAATAGACATGGAAACGTAAAGTCAAAAGAGATATCTAAGAAAAAAATTACAAGACAAGTATGGGTTTCAAAATCCATCATTGAAGATATTCTCTCTAGATCATCAAAAGGAAATAAAAAGCCTACGGCTATATGGATTCCAAAGTCTCTCTTGAAAGAGTCTGGTGTTGAGCAAAAAGTGAAATTGACATTCAAGCTTCCAAAGGCTTCCATTTCATTTCCCTCCAAAAATATTCTTTCATTCCATGTGCCTAAACCACAACCTCTGCTATCCATTCACCATATTCCTTCACGTATTCCTTCATTCACGATTCCTCCATCCTCTCACCACCCTTCAAGGTATGTGTTGATGTTGATCTTGCCTTCCTTTCCACCTACCCTTTTACAATCCTTCCATGCATTATCCTTCTACATTCTATCATTTTTCTTCATTTGCCTATTCCTCCTATCTTCCAACCTCACTTGCTTTGTATAAAAGCTTATCCTCCATTTTTCTCTTCCATCTCCCTTTCCCTATCAGCATCTTTGAGCATATCATTTTGAATCCTTGGCATATCATGGTTTATCCTTTCAAGGAGCACTATCTAAAAAGCTTGCCTTCTTCCAAAAATTCAAAAAGAAATAAATAAAAAATAAAAATTGAAAATGTGCCTTGGTGAAAACCTAGAAACAGGCACCTTGGTAGCAAAAGTAAAGAGAAATAAATTCATCCTATGGTGAAAACCACTTCCTTGTGGCACCTTGGATAAGTACCATGATGAAAACCTGGCAATCAGGCATCATGCGTAGTTCTTCTACATATTTCATCCATTCCATCTTCTCTCTTTGATCTTGACAATGTTGATCTATACATGAATATTTGGCTATTTTGTGAGCTATCTTATGGTGATCTTGCTTTCATTCCTTCCATGTTTAGCCTTCATATCCATCTTCCTCCATTCATTTTTGCCTATCGCTATCATTTTCCCCTTTGGTCTTGATCTAATAAAGAAAGAGTAAAACACGGTGCTATGAAGCCTCTTGACATGTCTACTCCTTTGGATTGCATCCTTTCTTGCTCTTGCATTATGATTTTGTGCTTATCCTATGCTAGCCTTTCATTGCTTGTCCAAATGTGCTTTACATGACAATTTTTCCCTAGCTTGGGTATTCTTGAGGAGTTTCCCCTTGAGAATTTCTTCCCTTCATTTTCCTTCATTCTCTTATCTTCCATCTCTTCCACCAGCTTGCTAATTCCTCTTGTTCTCCACCTTGCTAGACATTGGGACTGCATGATATGATCTTGCTTGGGAGTTTGCAAATGGAAAAAGATGCTATCAAGTATACCAAGTATCAAAATAATTATCAGAATCAGTATCAGAATCAGTATCAAAACCATTATCAGAACAAGCATCAGAACCAGTATCAGAACAATTATCAGAATTAGTATCAGAATCAGTATCAGAACCAGTATCAAAACAAGTATCAGAATGGGCCTACAAAACAAGTATCAGAACACCTACAGGGGCTACACCTTTCGCTTTAGTTTATGGGTCTGAAGTGGTACTACCTATTGAGGTTGAAATCCCATAACTCAGAATCAAAATACATGGACTTGTCACTGATGAAGACTACAGAGTGTCTAGGTTACAAGAACTGGAATTACTAGATGAGCCCAGGCAAGCAGCGTATGATCATCTCAGAGTGTATCAGAAAAAAAATGTCTAGAGGCTACAACAAGAAAGTCAGACACAGAGAATTTCAAGTTGGTGATCTAGTCTTGAGAGAAAATCCAAAAAATCAATCCCATCGAGAACGCAAGGGGAAGTTCAAACCCAATTGGCTAGGTCCCTTTTTAATCACTGCTACTTTTGGCTCTGGTTCCTATCAACTATCAACGACTGAAGGAGAACAACTCCAAGAACTAATCAATGTTCTCCATCTGAAGAAATTATATGCCTAAGGCATTCAGTGCTTGGTAAATGTCCTGAAAAAATCTTTAAAATTGGAAAAAGTCCTGAAAAAAATGAACATCTTGGTGAAAACCTAGCAATAGGCGCCTTGATGATTCACAAAAAAATCAAAAAATATCAAAAGTACAAAAAAATCAAAAAATATCAAAAGTACAAAAAAATTGAAAAAATGAAAAATACAAAAAAAATGAAAAAGAAAAAAAAAGTGCCTTGGTGAAAACCTGGAAACAGGCACCTCGGTAGCAAAAATAGAATCTCTACCAAGATGGTGAAAACCCGGCAAACGGGTGCCACTTGTTCCAAATGCTCCATCTATCAGCACAATCTTGGTCTTTCCCAGCTTTCAGTCTTGCTTTAGTTTGTACATATCTCCCGGTTTGTTTCTGCATTTCCAGTTTTCAATAAGTCAGTCTGTACACCAATCAGCTCAAGCGTCTGTATCCTATCAATGTTCACATTTGGGGGCAATCAATGTCATATCCTATGGCCTCCAATGTATCTTAGACATTTGCTATCTAGTCAGAATCCTTTAAAGCTTCATGTGAGTCAGTCAGTCAGTCTTGTCTCCAGAAAGGATTTTATATCTATAACAACGCAATCAAACTGAAAACTGAAACAATCTGTGCTTTTCATGCTTTTATCTCCTTGTAGGCTTATTGATTCGCATTGAGATTTTTGCATATTGTGTCCCTTCGAGCTCTTCGATGATGTCCTTTATAGGATTTAGAGAGTGATGACTGGGGGCATAATCTTTTCTTTGTCTTCTTCTTGTATGTGAAAATCTAACATCTTTGGAAATTTTGGATTGAAATGGTGTCCGACTATAAGAGCCTCTATCTCGAATTGGATGGCCATGCGTACCTCGACCATTGATACCCAAAAAATTCAAGGAAGTTTGATCTAACTATTATCTTTTTGAGTAAGTTCTTTCTCCTACTGTGGAACGCAATCTTGCCTAACGATGTGAACGATAAAGGGTCACTACAGGTAATTCACATTGGATTTAGAATGATCTCTTGACTGTTTGATGTGTTTGCAATGCAAGGCATACTCAGGTCATCACGACGTGTATGTTTTGATGCTTATACAAATTGCTATATCAAAATGGACATGATATTCAGGTCATCCTAGCATTTATGCTTTGATGCTTATATCTAATCCGACATTCCGAAAACAAAATCAATATTCATATGTCCATGGTTGCCTAGCCAGGGGATGTTGTATTGGTTCTTGAGCGTTACAAATCAATATTCATATGTCTATGGTTTCGTAGCTAGTGGGCATTGTATTGATTTATCCGATTACCTAAAAGTTCAATGATGATAACAAATCAACATATGATCAGTGACTAGGTCCTAGGTCTTAGGTTGCATTTCATTTTGCATGTCTCATTGCATTTTGCATGTTTGCAAGATCTCACAATGACTAAATGAACTTCAAAGCTTAAACAATTCTTCATATCAATTCTTCAAATCTAACAAGAGCTGAATCTCACATGAAGGTTCCTCCAATGAAATAGCAAGTAGAATCCTTTTTCGGGATCAAAATTCAAATTTGAGATCATTTATCTTATTCACTGCTTGCATAATCAACCTTCAATCATCACAGAAATCCAGTATTCAACTTAACTGATTATCTAACATCAAACTATCAAAATTTCAACTTGGTCAACCATGGTCAACTCATGGTCAAACCTAGTCAAACTTGGTCTTTTTGGACCTCCAAACGATGCAGAATGCATTCCCGGATGTGTTTTAACCACTTCTCAAATCAATTAACATGCTTCTGAACTCTCAACGTTGACTTTTCTTGTCAGATTTTAATTTTAATCCCGAAGGGGGCATGGTATTGTATATCATTCAAAGTCTGTAATCAAATTTGAAATCATATCTTTATGGAAATCATATCTTTCATCACTGATCAAGACAAACAATCACGTCTAGTCGTTGATTCATCAAAAGTCCTCATCACTCGGGGCAAATCTATCATCACTTGGGGCATATCAGATTCATCGATCCATATCAATCTAGTATTCTCTCAATCTTGTAAACTGTATCAGTTTTTGCAACCATCGGATCATAGTGTTCTTTCCTTGGTTCTTCGGCAACTGAAGGATTCGGATGTGATACCTGCTAGTTCTGCTAAGACAATCGAGTCTAGAATGGGTCACTCACTTCTTATCAATCCTAAGGTTCAGAATCAGGCATTTTGACACTTTTTCGCAATCATAGGTTCATCGCTGCTACAGTGAACATTATCTTTGGTCATTCAGGACCTATTATCTCCATGTCAATTCAATATCAATCAACTCCTATCTCAATATCTTTCAATCGGTTTCTATCTTGAGATCGGTTTATCTTTTGAATCAGTTTCATATCTTTATCAAACACAGACTATCTTTGAACCATTGCGCTTCGCACAGTAATTCAAAGAGGGGCAAAATGTAATACCCCAAAAATGGGCTATAAGTTCATTAATCTCCTACATCTTCAATTCGAATGAAATCGACATCAAAGTCCTAATCTAAGGCACATCTAAACATCATCGAATCATAATTGATTATCTTAAATTTTGCATCAGGGAATATTCCTAGTAATATTCCTAATCATCATAATTATTTTTAATTTTATAATTATTTGGCAATAAATCACATTTATCCTAAAGTTTGATTAATTGAATATTTTCATATTTAATTAATTAGATTTAATATTTGCCACTTAATTGTATAATTAAATTTAATTCTATCTATTATTAATTGTATTATTTAATTTTGACAATAAATCCAATATCCTATGAATAATTGATTAAATTTTTATTTAATTAATTAAAGCAAGTTGTCATTATTTAATAATATAGTTTTTAATAAAAGTTTGATTAAATAATTGATTAACCCATAAATCAATTGTTTTATTTTTAAAAGCAGTTAAGTTGGAAATAAATCACTTTATTATTAAATTAATTCATAAATAAAACATGCACAATCATAAAAGCAGACAACTATCAATTATCAATTAAAGCTAAACTCTATTTTGAGTTAAAACTTAGCTTTTGCATGTTTTTGTGAGTTAATTATCTTTTATTTAAAAATAACTCAAAAATCAAGTTGAGTTATTTGAGTGATTTATGGCTTTTTCCCATGCACCTCCAAAGCCCTGGATTTCTATAAATTAAGGCTTTAGCTCTTCACAAATCATCTCATATTTTGCACAATCACGCTGGAGAATTGGAATTGAAGAATCAAAGCTCTTGTGAATCGACATCTTTGTGAGATCAATCTTATTTTTGCATTCATATTTCATATCATTGTTAGATTAGCATAGCATATCAGTTTTCATATAGATTAATTTCATATCAATTTTTCATTCATTCTTATTGCATAGAAAAATTCAAAAAAATAGCTTAATTGCATTTATTTCATATCCATCTTTTGCATTCAAATCCTTCATTTAGGTGTCATCTAGGTCACTAATCTCGATTACAATCTGAGAACATTAATCTCGCACCTACTAGAAGGCAGTAAATCGCTTGGTTATATAGCTTTCAATTTTGCACGATTTTGATTATAGCTAACCTCTAATGTTTTACTGAGTGTTGTGTCTACAGATTAGGTACAATTTTCACACACACAGTTAGTTTGTTAGGAATGAATGCTAAAGTGTTTGGCACCCATTCTGTAGCAGTTGTTGTTGCATTCATGACTATGATTGTCATTGATGTCAACACAGTGTTTTACCGAAGACATGCTGAGAAGCAAATGGTGTTTTGATTAGCGCACATGGGATATTGTAGTTGGAGCTATGTGACATTGAGGATATACTCTTTGATATTTTATGTCTATGGTTAAGAGCACAAATAGTAATTCTTTTATTCATGAAATTTATGATCATTTTGGTGGAAGCAGTATTCAAGCAGTGTTCCTGAGTAGCGGTTTTTGGCAATCGGATGATATCTCCTAATTGGAATGGAATCTAGCTTTGCACAGTTAAAGGGAAGTTAGAGACAAATTGATAGTGATGTGGATGACAGTGCAATTTTTAAAGTCCCACGAGTGAAGATTTATTGTATTTGGAAGCTGACAGTTTTATGTAATTTTGGTGTAGCATGTGAAATATTTTATTTTGTAATTGTGTACCAACTCATTTGTAATTATTTGAGTGTGGTATAAAGGAAGGAATTTTTTCCTTGTTGATATATAGATATAGAGTGAGAGTGGTCAATTATGAAGTTGTGAAAGTGAATTCTGAAGGAAGACATGCGAAGTACAGAGATCTGAAATTGAGATCTGTTGTAGCAGTGAGTGTGGTTTAGCATAGTGAGAGAAAAGGTAACATATTATTCTATTGAATAATGCAAAGATTATTTGGACAATGAGCTCAGTGATCTTACCCTGAAGCTATTTGGGTAGTGGGTCTTTTTGTCTTCCATAACTCCTAACAAGGTTAGAATCTTTTAACAAGGACTAAAAATATCCTAACAGGGATTTATATGTATTGAATGTATTTCATAAGACTCCTAACAGAGTCCATCCTTTCAAAAGGAATATTCATATTAGTGCATTTTTTATAGGCATCATTCCCACCATGGTTTACTCTTTGATCAAGAGGTTCCCTAGTTAGTATATCTTATGTTATTGTGTAATTGTGTATGAATATCTTTCTATGGTTGGTAATTATATTGCTTACATGGTTTAATGTTGTTGAAGATGATAAAAGTTATAATTATCTGATAACTGATTCACCCCCCCCCCCCCTCTCAGTTATCTTGGTGGAATTTACTTTTTAACAATTGGTATCAGAGTAGCAGGTACTTGAAAGAAAAGTTTAATAGCTTAAGGAGATCCATGGTGAATTTTAGGAAAGAAAGCCCTAAGTTTGATGAAGTAAATTTTGACAGCTAGAAAGAAAAGATGAAGATGCATCTACTATGTTTAGGACCAGGTTATTGGTTGACTACAAAGAATGATAAGACTATCATTGAAGAAGATGATCTTGAGACATGCTCTAATGATGAGAGAGATCTATTCATGTGTAACATACTTGCAAGGGAAGCACTTTTGACAACACTTCCAAAGAATGAATATAGTCAGGTAAAATGTTTGAAAAAGTCTCATGAAATTTGGAAATCTTTACACTCTACTTTTGAAGGTGATGAACATGCAAAAAGAGTTAGATTACATAATTGGATATGTGCATTTGAAGATATAAGAATGTTGGAAGATGAATCTGTTAGAAGCTATATTGGTAGAATGTCAGAAATTGTTGCAGGGATAAAATCTTATGGAGGAACAAAGATAGAGAATGAAGTGATATGCAAAATTCTGAGGACATTAACTCCTGTATTTAAGAAAACAACATAGATGATTGAACAAGTTATACCTTGTACTATGAACTTTACAAGAGAGACTCTTCTTGGAAGATTGGAAGCAGCAGAGATGAACCTGAGGTTATCAGGAGACTTACCTAGAATGGAGACAACATTCAGTGCTCTTAGTGTTCACCCTACATTATCAAGAAGCATCAGTGTGAGTGGAGATTATGTTGGCAGTAGCAGATCTAGAAATGAAGAAGACAAGAAGATTGAAGAAGGTATTGCCTTGCTTGTGAAAAGAGAACCAGACGGTAAAAAAAAATTTAAATGTTGGACTTGTCAAGAATATGGTCATTTTGCATCTAAATGTCCTAAGAGAGTTAAGAAGTATAGAAATAATTTCAAGCCTAGAAGATATAAGGAATGTTATTATGCTAATGATGAAGATCTTGATGCTAGTATTGAAAGAACTTTAAGTGAAAGTGATACTGAGAACAATGATGAAATAGGATTTGTAGCAACTAAAGAAGAAAATTCTGAAACTAATGTTAAGGAAGAAAAAGCCTTAGTTTCCCAAGTTGAAAAGAAAGCTAATTGGATTATAGATAGTGGTTGTTCACATCATATGACTGGTGATAAGAAAAAGTTCATAAAGTTTAACAATTATGATGGAGTAGTTGTTAGAGTTGGTAACAATGCACCTTGTTTGATTAAAGGTATAGGATCTATTACTCTTGATGGAAAGACTAATACTGATGATGTTTACTTTGTTGATGGATTGAAACATAATCTTTTGAGTGTTGGACAGTTAGTTGATAAGGGATATCAAGTTTGGTTTACTGAGAAAACTTGTGTGATAAAGGATAAAGATGGAAATCTGATTGGAACTGGATCTAGAACCACAGGTAATGTATTTCAGTTGAATCCTACTGAGATGATATGTTTGATTACTAAGATTGATGATAGTTGGTTATGGCATAGAAGGTTTTGTCATATAAACTTTAACAATATTGTGAAAGTGAGTACTACACTTGCAATAAGGGATTTCCCTAAAATTATGAAGCCTACTAACATGATTTGCAAAGAATGTGTGATGGCTAAGCAGAAGAGAAGTTCGTTTCCTACTAAGAAGTTCACATCGGCAGAGAAGTTGGAGATTGTTCATACAAACTTGAGCAGTCCTACCAGGACTAGAGGATTCTATGGAGAAAGGTATTTTATGATTCTTGTTGATGATTTTACAGGAATGATGTGGATTGCATTTCTGAAAGAAAAATCTAAAGTATTTGATAAGTTTAAGATGATTAAGAACAAAGTTGAGAATGAATTTGGAATGAAGATTAAATGTTTGAGATATGATAGAGGTGGTTAATTTACTTCTAGAGAGTTTGACATTTTTTGTGAAGTGAATGGTATTAAGAGATAGTTTTCAGCCCCTAGAACACCTGAACAAAATGGTATTGCAGAAAGAAGAAATAGATCAGTGACTGAAGCAACAAGAGCTATGTTATTTGAGAATGATTTAGTGAAGACATTTTGGAGAGAAGCAGTGAATACAACAATATATACAATGAACAGAGTAGAAATCAGAGTAGACACAGACAAGACACCTTATGAATTATGGTTTGGACATGCACCCTCAGTTAAGTATTTTAGAATTTTTGGAAGAAAATGTTATATAAAGAGAGATGATGATATTGGAAAGTTTGATCCTAGAAGTGACGAAGGTATTTTTCTTGGATATTCTTTAAAGAGAAAAGCATATAGATGTTACAATAAGAGAACTAAAACTATTATTGAGAGTGCAAATGTTAAAGTTGATGAAAAGTTCAAAATTCAGGAAAGAATGCTTGATTATGAATCTTATGAAGAAGTTCATCCTAAGCCTAACACTAAAACTACTGAATTATTCTATGAAACTGCCAGTGAATTGTTGAATGAAAGTCATGTTGAAGAAACTAGAGAGGAATCTAGAGAAGAATCTATAGTTGAAGCAAGATCTGAAACTATGACATCGAACAGGTATTTATCAAGACATCATCCTATTGAAAAAGTTATTGGAAGTTTGGACAAAGGAGTTCTGACTCTGAATAAGGTACATTTATATTTGATTTCTCAAATTGAACCTAAATCTACTAGTGAAGCTTGTGAAGATGAACATTGGATTAATGCTATGACAGAAGAACTAGATTAGATAGAAAAGAACAAGACATGAGAATTGGTCCCTAGACCTAAAGATAAGAATGTGATTGGAACTAAATGGGTATTCAAAAACAAGATGAATGAACAAGGAGAAGTTGTAAGAAACAAAGCAAGATTGGTATGTAAGGGTTACTCACAGCAAGAAGGAATTGACTATGAAGAAACTTTTGCACCAGTAGAAACAATTGAGGTAGTAAGAATATTTTTGGCCTATGCAGCTTTTAAGAAATTCAAAGTGTATCAGATGGATGTGAAGTCAGCATTTTTGAATGGAGAATTGGAAGAAGAATTCTACATTGAGCAGCCTGAATGTTTTCCTTTGACTCAAGAAGGAGACATGGTATTTAAACTGAAAAAATCATTTTATGGACTAAAGCAAGCACCTAAAACTTGGTATGCAAGACTGGATAAGTATTTGTTAAAGTTGGGATTTGCTAAAGGAATAGCTGATAGCAATCTATACACAAAAGAAATTGAAAATGGTTTGTTGATTATAGTTATTTTTGTTGATGACATTATTTTTGGAGGAGAAGATGAGGCTAGTGACAAATTTGTTGATGAAATGAAGACTGAATTTAAAATGAGTATGATTGGTGAGATGAAATACTTTTTGAGATTACAGATAACACAAAACAATGATGGTTTCTTTGTAAGTTAGACAAAGTACTTGAATGATTTGCTAAAAAGATTTGGAATGGAGGATTATAAACTAGTTAGAACACCTATGGTAACTGGACATAAGTTATCTAGCATAGATGAAACATCGACAGTTGAGTAGAAGAAATATAGATCCATGATTGGAGGATTGCATTATTTGACACACACAAGACTAGATATAGCACATTCAGTTAGAATTGTAGCAAGATTTCAAGCTGAACCTAGAGAATCACATTATGCAGCAGTAAAGAGGATACTGAGATATTTAAGAGGCACAATGGACTATGGATTGTGGTATGAAAAATCTGATGATTTTACCCTATGTGCATATACAAATGTTGATTGGGGAGGAAATGTTGATGATAAGAAAAGCACCAGTGGAGGAGCATTTTTCCTTGGAGGAAGATTAGTTTCTTGGCTAAGCAAGAAGCAGAATTGTATTTCACAGAGCACAACAAAAGTAGAGTATGTAGTAGTAGCAAACAATTGTAACCAGATAATTTGGATGAAGCAGATGCTAAAGGATATTGGAATTAAATTTTTTGAACCTGTTGTTATACATTGTGACAACACCAGTACAGTCAATATGTCTAAGAATCCTGTACTACTTTCTAAGATAAAACATATAGAGATCAAGTATCATGTTGTAAGAGAGAAAGTTGCTGAGAAATAAGTTAGACTAGAGTACATAAGCACAAAGGAATAGATAGCAGACATATTTACAAATCCTTTTCCTAAGGATACATTTGAGTATCTGAGAGGTATGCTTGGGGTTATGCCCCAGCCTACTTTTGAGTAATGATTTAGTTGGTTGCATCTATCCAGTAATATATGATCCTTATCTTTCTTCTGGACTGGATGTTGGTACTTCCTCAATGGGGGAGTATGTGTATCTGAGCTGAGTCATGAGGAATCTAGTAAATGAATTTTCTAAATAGTGTCTTTTGACATTGAGTTGTTGTTGACATAGTGATAAAATTTATGTCATTGATGTCAATGGGGGAGAAGTATGCATGAAAAATAATATGAGAGAATTGAATAGGATAACGAAGCAAGATATGATTGATGAAGAGGATTCAAAGAAGCAGTGTTGTAGTATTGAATTTTTTGGAACATTGGATGTTTTTCATCTATATTGCCATCAATGCCAATGGGGGAGATTGTTAGGACTGAATGCTAAAGGATTTAAAGAAGTAGTGTTGCAATATTGGATTTTTTGGAACATTGGATGTTTTTCATCTATGTTTCCATCAATGCCAATGGGAGAGATTGTTAGGAATGAATGCTAAAGTGTTTGGCACCCATTCTATAGCAGTTGTTGTTGCATTCATGACTATGATTGTCATTGATGTCAACATAGTGTTGTACTGAAGACTTGCAGAGAAGTAGATAGTGTTTTGATTAGCGCATGTGGGATATTACATTTGGATCTATGTGAAGTTGAGGATATACTCTTTGATATGATATATGTCTATGGTTAAGACTGCAGATAGTAATTCTTTTATTCATGAAAGTTATGATCATTTTGGTGGAAGCAGTATTCAGGCAGTGTTCCTGAGTAGTGGTTTTTAGCAATCAGATTATATCTCCTAATCAGGATAGAATTTGGCTTTGTGCAGTTAAAGGGAAGTTAGAGACACATTAATAGTGATGTGGATGATAGGGAAAACTTTGAAGTCACATGAGTGAAGATTTATTGTATTTGGAAGCCGATAGTTTTATGTAATTTTGGTGTAGCGTGTGAAATATTTTATTTTGTAATTGTGTGCCGACTCATTTATAATTATTTGAGTGTGGTATAAGGGAAGGAATGTTTTCCTTGTTGATATATAGATAGAGGGTGAGAGTGGTTGATTATGAAGTTGTGAAAGTGAATTGTGAAGGAAGACATGCGAAGTATAGAGATCTGAAATTAAGATCTATTGTAGCAGTGAGTATGGTTTGGCATAGTTAGAGAAAAGGTAACATATTATTCTGTTGAATAATGTAAAGATTATTTGGATAGTGAGTTCAATGATCTTACCCTAAAGCTATTTGGGCAGTGGGTCCTTCTATCTTCCATAACTCCTAACAAGGTTAGAATCTTTTAACAGGGATTCAAAATCTCCTAACAGGGATTTATATGCACTGAATGTATTTCATAAGACTCTTAACAGAGTCCATCCTTTCATAGGGAATATTCATATTAGTGCATCTTTTTTGGGCATCATTCCACCAAGGTTTACTCTTTGATCAAGAGGTTCCCTAGTCAACATATCTTGTGTTATTGTGTAATTGTGTATGAATATCTTTCTATGGTTGGTAATTATATTGCTTACATGGTTTAATGTTTTTGAAGATGATAAAAGTTATAATTATCTAATAACTGATTCACCCCTCCTCTTAGTTATCTTGGTGGACTTTACTTTCTAACATAGTCATGCCTTTTGGGCTAACCAATGCACCGAGCACTTTCATGCGGCTCATGAACGAGATTCTAAAATAATTTCTAGGTAAGTTTGTCATTGTTTACCTAGATGATATTTTGATCTTTAGTAAGACATTGGAGGAGCATATGATGCATATTTGTATGGTGTTTGAGAAGTTAAGAGAAGAAAAATTGTTGATTAATTTGAAGAAGTGCAGTTTTGTGAAGAAGGAGTTAGTGTATCTAGGATTTGTAGTTTCAGCAGAAGGTCTAAAAATGGACCCAGAGAAGGTACAAGCTATCCTTGAATGGCCTACTCCAAGGAGTGCCATTGAGGTAAGATATTTTCATGGTTTGGATAGCTTTTACTAAAATTTTATCAAAAAATTTAGCAATATTTGTGGACCCTTGACTGAAACAATGAGAGGGGATAGAAAGGAGTTCAAGTGGACTAATGAGGCAGATAAGAGTTTTAAACTATTGAAACAAAAAGTTACAAAACAACCTATTTTAGCACTTCCAAATTTTAATAACATGTTTCAAGTAGACTATGATGCTAGTGGTACTGCAATAGGAGCTATTATGAGCCAAGAGGGTAAACATGTTTCTTATTTTAGTGAGAAGTTGAATGATGCCAAGAGAAAATATTATATTTATGATCAGGAATTTTATGCTATATTTTAGGCATTAAAGAAGTGGAGACACTATATACTTCCTAAGGAGTTTGTTTTGTATACTGATCATCAAGCTTTGCAATATTTGAATAGTCAAGGAAATTTGAATCAAAGGCATTTGAAATCGGTTGAGTTTTTGTAGATTTATACATTTGTTTTGAAACACAAGAGTGGAAAGTCTAATAGGGTTGCAAATGCTCTTAGTAGAAGGCAACTATTGCTGATAGAGATGCAGATTGAGGTGGTTGGGTTTAGGGAACTCAACAATTTGTATCCAAAGGATCCTAATTTTGGAGAAGCTTGGAAAGCTTGTACAAAACCTGTTACTCTAGACAGAATGAAGTGGTTGGATTTCATCATCCAGGATAGTATGCTATTCAGAGGGAGTCAATTGTGCATTCCACGAAGTTCTATGAGGGAGAATCTCATCAAGGAGAAACATAGCAGAGGATTGGCTGGACATTTTGGTTGAGATAAAACCCTTGCTTTGCTTAGTGAGAATTATTATTGGCCACAGTTGCAGCAAGATGTCAAGAAGTTTGTACAGAGTTGTAGAGTATTTCAAATGGTGAAAGGAGTGAATCAGAATACAAGGTTGTATTAGCCATTACCTATACCATAGAAACCATGGGAGGATATCAGTATGGACTTTGTTCTTTTTTTACCAAGGACTCAGCAGGGACATGATTCAATTTTTGTGGTGGTTGATAGATTTTCAAAGATGGTACATTTCATTTCCTGCAAGAAGACTAATAATGCTATTCATATAGCAGAATTGTTTTTCAAAGAAGTGGTGAGACTACATGGTTTGTGAAAGAGTATAGTTTTAGATCGGGACACTAAGTTCATTGGGTATTTTTCATGCACATTACGGAAGAAGTTGAAGATAGATTTGAAGTTCAGTTCATCATATCATCAACAGACTGATGGATAGACAGAGGTGGTGAATAGGATTTTGGGGAATTTGCTGAGATGTTTGGTTAGAGACAAGCCAATGGGATGGGATTTGATTTTACCACAGGAAAAATTTGCATACAATAATTTTGTCAACAAGAGCACTGGTAAATCACCATTCCAGATTATATATGGAAGTAGTCCTAGAAATGCGTCTGAGTTGAGGAAGATAGATAAAGTAGAGATAAGTAGTTCTGAAGCTAAGGATTTTGCAGAACATTTGAAGAGCATCCATGAGGAGGTGAGGAAGCACATTACCAAGATGAATGTGCAGTATAACGCTAAGGCAAATGAGAAAAGGAGGCATAAGAAATTTTTGGTTGGAGATGAAGTCATGGTTCATTTGTGGAAGGAGAAATTTCTAGTTAGTACATATAACAAGTTGAAAATGAAGAAGTTTGGGTCGTGTAAGATACTGAAGAAGCATGATTCAAGAAATGTATACGAGGTTGAGTTACCTACTGAGTTGAATATTTCACCAGTATTTAACATTTAAGATTTGAAAGAGTATCATGAAGGAGGTGTTGAAGATGAGATCACAGGAGCATAGTGGAGTATTCCAGCAACTATTTCAGCTACCAAGGAGATTGAGGACATACTAGATAGTTGTGTTGGTAGAAGCACAAGGAATAGGACATATGAAGAATATATGGTCAAATGGAAAGGATGACCTGTTGAAGATTCATCATGGCTAACAAGGGAGGAGGTTAACCATCTTGGTTTTCCTCTTCACACCTAAGATGTGAGGGGGTCACTTCTCAAATTACCCCGAGTGTCTCATGCAAGAGCATCCTGGGTGTAAGAGCAATCTTGCATCACCCAAGAATATTTCTAGTTTCTTTTCAATAAGGGCTATCTTGTGTAGAGCTGCTAATTTTTTTTGGCTCAAGATGTGTGATACACTTCTTCCAACTAATCCTTATGTAGCCTAAAGGCTATAGCCTAACAGTAGGTATCCTTACATACCCTAAACCATGAAAAGATCTTACCTCGGTATCACTCCTTGGAGTAGGCCATTCAAGGATAGCCTGTACCTTCTCTAGGTCCATTTTTAGACCTTCTACTGAAACTACAAATTCCAGATACATTAACTCCTTCTTAACAAAAATGCACTTCTTCAAATTAATCAACAATTTCTCTTCTCTTAACTTCTCAAACACCATACGAATATGCATCCTATGCTCCTCCAATGTCTTACTAAAGATCAAAATATCATCTACATAAAAAATGACAAACTTACCTAGAAATTATTTCAGAACCTCATTCATGAGCCGCATGAAAGTGCTCAGTGCATTGGTTAGCCCAAAAGGCATGACTAACCACTCATACAGTCCTTCCTTTTTCTTGAAGGCAATCTTCAAGAAATAAGACTAAACAAAAAAAAGGGTATAGCCTAATAGCCAAAACATAAATAGGGATTGATGAAGGGTACCTAAAGGCTATAGCCTAACAACCAAAACATAAATAGGGACTTGGATCAAGATGTGTGATACACTTCTTCGAACTAATCCTTATGTAGCCAATATCAAATTGATTCATAAGGGAGGAAAATGGAAATCTTAAATTTGTGGGGTTGAAACTGATTTTCTAAGGTCTCATTAGGTTCAATGAAACATGTCCTAACCATTTATCAAACCCAAGGCATTCATTTTATTATTGTTCATTCAATGAGCCTTTAAGTCCTAGTAGGTCTAGCTATCAGGTTATGAGATTACAACTCTCAAACTTATCACTAGACTCAGAGAACAAAATATAGTTCTAGATACCCTTTAAGGAATACTACAAATCCCCAAAGTTTTGGGTTTTGAAGTCTTGAGGAACAAACTATATGTTAACAAGATCAGACATGCCTAATTGGGCAATTAGGTACCTTAAAGAAGGAAGTACCCCAAGGATTTATGGAAGGACAAAACAAGTGTTTGGATTATATTAGGCATGAACCCAAACTACACCAACTTTGTTCACAAGGTTTGATTCAACCCCAAAGTACAACTATCATCAGTTTAACATTTTATTTACTGGTCGTCACATAGGGATGCTAACCTTAAATCATTGAAAACAAGCTCTAGCACTCACCTTCCTACAAACTAACTCTAGAATTACTGATACAACATACAAGCCTCTCATTCCACTAAGGATTAGAATTTTCCAAGGGTTGACATGAGAGAAAAGAAAAAATTAAGGTAGAAACCCTAGTTCTTGAGGGTTTCAGGACAATGCACAAAGAAATGACTCAAACTCTCTTTTTTGAGCACTTCAAAACTTCAAACCAAAAGCAATAGAGAGATAATTCATGCTTCTTCTTACATCCTAACCAGTTTCATCATCAACATTGATCGTACGAAACTTTGCAATGAACAGGAAGTCAACTATTGCAAGAAAATGAGTATATTTTATTGATTCAAAATGAAAATTACATCATGATTTCTTTCCACCCACCTAAAAGGGCTATGAAAGAATTCCCCAATGGTTACAATATCTTTTCAAACCAAAATCCATTGGGGAAGTCATTTAGACTTAACAACCAAAATTGCAAAGTTGTCAAAAAGTTGCTTGACAACTTTTGACAACATTTACAAATATGCACCCGAAGTGCAATCTTATTATAAAATGTGAACCTAAGGTTCATTATTAGCTTGAAATGACTTAAAAAATTTAACCTAAATCCTAAATTTTGGAGACCCTTTGACCATGGTTGACCAAGTGGCTTATGAATGCCAAATCTTGGAACCCGGCCTTACAGGTTGGTCAGAAGACTAATAGAATACACTTAGGACTTAGACATCCACAAGACTCCCTAGGAGTCACAAGAAAATAAAAAAACTTCAAGTTGTAGCAATGGGTTCTCCTACACCATACTCCCCATGAGATTTAGAACTCAAGCTCCAACTTGAGTCAAGTTGGTAAATGGTATTGTCATGTTGTTTGATCTGGTCTTCTGTCATCCATGTAGCATCAATCTTAGGAAGGCCTTTCCACTTGACAATGTACTGCACATATGTATTGGATCTAGTCTTTTTGAGGACTTTAGATTCTAGAATCAATTCCAACTCAACTGGTTTGCTAGGAGGGAGATTTGTGATATAATCTGAAGCATTAGAAGGATCTGAGATGGTGGAAGTACCTGTATCATCACATCCTGCATCACCTTTATAAGGGGCTAGATCAGGTATATTAAAGATTGGAGAATTAGACAAAGTATGGGGGAGAGATATTTCATAACATTTTCACCCATTTTGTGCAAAATCATGTAAGCGCCTACTCTCTTCATCTGTAACTTGGAGTATCTACCCTTGGGTGACCTCTCCTTCCTGAGATATTCCCATACTTTATCCCCAATTTTGAAATGAACTTCTCTTCTTCTCTTATCTTCATGCTCCTTATACTTTTGAGTAGTCTATAGTAGTTTAGATTTTACTTCTTCTTGGACTTGGGCAATGAGTTTTTCCAATTCTTCTCCCTAAGCACTGACTCTAAAATCTGAGGGTGAGTCTATAAGATCCAATGGGCCTCTTGGGTGTAGGTTGTAGACTGTTTGGAAAGGTGTCTTGCTAGTGGATCTATTAAGGGAATCATTAAAGGAAAATTCTTCCTATGGGAGGATGACATCCCAACTCTGATTATGTTGCTTAGTTAGACACCTGAGGAGATTGCCAAGTGATCTATTCACCACTTCTGATTGGCCATCAGTTTGTGGGTGATATGCAGAGCTATAAGTTAAATTTGTTTCCAATTTCTTATGGAGTGTATGCTAGAAATGTCCTTGAAACTTGACATCCCTATCTGAGACCATTGTTCTTGGTACCCCATGAATTCAGACTTCTTTAAAGAAGAGGTGGGAAATGTGGGAGGCATCATTTGTGCTCTTGTAAGGGAAAAAGTGCACCATCTTACTAAATCTATCAATAATGACAAACACACTATCAAATCCATGGTTACTTCTAGGAAGGCCCATGACAAAGTCCATGGAGATGGACTCCCAAGGCCTAGTAGGTATTGGAAAAGGTTGGCATAGCCCCTGGTTTGTAGACACACCCTTTTCTTGCTGATAGATAGTGCAGACTTCCACAAATTTCTATACATTATTTATCTTTGGCAAAAAGAAACTTATCTTAATCAAGTCTAGAGTCTTATCTATGCCAAAATGGCCACCTATGCCACCACAATGTTTCTCTTTTATGATATTCAGCCTCATAGAACACCTAGGTATGCATAGTTGAGAACCTTTGAACAAAAGATCATTTTGAATAAGAAATTCAAAGAATTCAGTGTGATACTTCCCTACTAGTTGAGGACAAACCTTGAATTCTTCTCTAAAGTCTGGATCACCTGCATAGAGATGTTTCAGAGCCTCAATCCCAATGCTTTGGATTTGTACTTCTTCAATTAGACCAACCCTTCTAATGAGGTCATCTGCAACCTTGTTCGCTTGTCCCTTTTTTTATTTTAGTGTGAAAGTATAGGCTTGCAATTGTTACATCCATTTTATATGCTTAACACTCAATTTTTCTTGAGAATTTAGCAAACTTAGTGCATGGTTGTCAATATAGACAACAAATTCTTTTGGTAAAAGGTAGTGTTGCCATTTCAAGAGCCTGTACTACTGCATATAATTCAAGATCATAAGTTGAGTATCTTTTCTTAGCATCATTTAGTTTTTCAGAGAAGAAAGCTATGGGCTTCCTTCCTTGAGTTAGGACAACACCAATAGCTAGGTTGCTAGAATTTGTTTCCACAGTAAATACCTTCCTAAAATTAGTTAAGGTCAAGATAGGATTTTGAGCAACCATGTTCTTCAAATATTCAAAAACATTGTTATTTTAATTATTCCAAGAAAACTTCATTTTCTTACTACCCTTAATGGTGTCTAGCATAGGAGCACATACATGACTCAAGTTTTTTATAAACTTTCTATAGAAAGTATCAAGACCATGAAAATTCCTTACCTCACCTTGGTTTCTTGGAGTGGGCCAATTGACAATGGCCTCCACCTTGCTAGGATCTATTTTTAGTGTTCCTTTATAGATGAAAAACCCCAAGAAGGTAAGTTCTTTTTGCATGAAGGTACATTTATCCAAGTTGATTATTAGCTTGTGGTCATGAAGTCTCTTTATCACCTACTCCAAATGATTTAGATGTTCTTCTTTGGTGCTACTAAAAATCAGTATATCATCAAGATAGATAACAACAAATTTACCAATGAAATCAATGAAACTATCATTCATGAGTCTCATTAATGTGCTTGGGGAATTACTTAGCCCAAACGGCATCACAAGCCATTCAAATAACCCTTCAATGGTCTTAAATGTAGTCTTCCATTCGTCCCCTAGCCTGATTATGATTTGGTGATATCTAGATTTTAAGTTTATTTTGGAAAAGTAACAAGTAGTGCCAAGTTGATCAAATAGCTCTTCAATCCTTGGAATAGGGAACTTGTACCTGATTGCTATTTTTTTTATAGCCCTTCAATCAGTACATAGCCTCCATGTTCTATCCTTTTTTGGTACTAGGACAGAAGGAACTGCACAAGGAGTGAGACTTTTCTGTATTAGGCCTTTGGCTAATATATCTTGGATTTGTCTTGAGATCTCTACATTCTGATTTAGATTCATCTTATAGGGTGCTTTATTGGGTAAGGAAGCACTTGGTATTAGATCAATCTGATGAGTGATATCTCTAAGGAGTGGTAGGGAAGAGGGTAGATCATTTTATATGACATCACTGTATTCTTTTAGCAACTCTCTGACCTCTACTAGTATGGGTACTATTTTGCCAGATTCTTCCATTGCTTTAGGCTTCATGATCAGTATAAAACTTTATTCTTCAGAGTCCTTCAGTGTTTTCACCATTTATTTTTCCCCTATCATAATTATAGTAGGTTATTTCTCTTCTTTTTGTTTAGGTAGTGGTTTCAAAGTATAAGTTTTACCATCCCTAATAATCGTACATGTGTTCTTCCTACCATTGTAAGTGGCATCCATGTCATATTGCCATGGTCTTCCAAGTAGAAGATGGCAAGCATCCATCTCTACTACGTCACATAAGACTTTCTCCTTGAAGTCTCCTAGAGAAAATTCTACCATAGCTTGTTCAGTTACTAATGTTTGATGTCCTTTAGTGAGACAAGAAACATTATAAGGAAAAGGATGTGGTATTTTATGAAATTCTAACTTCTATACTATTTCTTTATAAATTAAGTTCTATGTTGAACCAAAGTCTATTAACAAGTTACATACCTTTCCTTGGCACTTAATCCTTGTTCTGAATAGATTCTTCCTTTGTGGTGGTTTTTGAGCATGTGGTACTTGCAAAAAGGTTTGTCTCATCATCAGGGTTGTCCCTTCTTTAGCTTCTAGCTCTTGGTTATCTTATTGGACCAATTGTGTTCTTCTTTCACCTTGGTTATTGTTTCTCTTCTCAGGGCATCTTCCTGCATGATGGCCCAATTGATTGCAATTGTAGCATCTTAAGGGTTCATTAGATCTTCCCCTACCCCTACCAAAAGGTTTCCTTCCTCTAAAGCCTCCTTTGTTTCTTGACTCTCCTTGTTCTCTTCCTCCTTGATTCTACTCTGAGGATTTGTGACTTCTTGACTGTCCTTTATTCCAAGAATTGCCTCTTCCTCTAAAATTTTTATTAGGATTGTTGTTGCCCCTGCCTCTAGTGCCTTGTTCTTGTTTCCTCTTGAATTTTTCTTCCACTTTCAGTGCTAATTGAAAGAATTGTTGGACTATAGTAGGAGATCATAAACTCAACTCAGCTTGTATGTTTATTCTTAGTCCTTTCAAGCTTGACACTTTCTGGTTCTACCATCTTAGCTTTCATAGAGAATCTAGGAAACTCTTCTGTGTACCCTGAGACATCCATTTCCTTTTATCTCAGGCTTCATCTTTTCTTATGAAATTGTACTTCATAATCTTCTAGTGCATAAGCCTCTTTCACCAAGGCCATCATCTTCTTCCATGTGCCAACTGGATTCTTATCCATCTTCACCCTCTCTTCTTGAATGAAGTTCCACCAAGTCAGGGAAGACCCCTTCAACTTGCACTTTTCTATTTTCACTTGTTGATTCTCTATTATCTCCTCACAGTCAAAGAAACTAGTGAGTGCATCAACCCAATCCATGACTTCTTTAGGATCTATATTTCTGTTGTAGGCAGGTAGGTCAAGCTTAGTGTCCATGGTTCTCCTTTCCATAGACTTCAAAGTCTTCACAAGTAGCCTCTGATCTACAGGGATCTCCTCTTTTTCTTTCCAAGGGGTTTCTTCTTCACTCTCCTCTTCATCAACACCAAAATTCCCACTACTTCCTTTGTTGACTTGTTTCATAAGCTTTTCCATCTCTTGCCTCATTCACTTCCTTTATGCTTCATGTTCTTTCACTACCCGCAGTAGTTCTACATTTGTTATCTTGGCTGGTAGATCACTGTCTTCTCCACCTTTTGACATGTCTACAACTTGACTTACTCCAAAGATCTAGTACTAATTTGATACCACTTGATGCAAGTGCTATGCTAGACAAGGAAATGCAGAAACTTGTCCTTCGAAACCTTCTATAAAGGGTCTACATACACCAACCCACCAAGCCTAGACTCACACCTTTACAATAGATCAACATACCTTCACAAATCCTCCACACAACATCTTGACATGAATGTAATACTTGGAACAAGATGTGTGAAACACTTCTTCCAACTAATCCTTATGTAACCAATATTAAATTGATTCATAAGGGGGGGAAATGACAATCTTAACTTTGCGGGGTTGAAACTGATTGTCTAAGGTCTCATTAGGTTCAATGAAACATGTCCCAACCATTTATCAAACCCAAGGCATTCCTTTTATGACCGTTCCTTCAATGAGCCTTCAAGTCCTAATAGGTCTAGCTATCGGGTTATGAGGGTAAAAATCTCAAACTTCTCACTAGACTCAGGAAACCAAATATAGTTCTAGATACCCTTTAAGGAATACTACAAATCCCCAAAGTTTTGGGTCCTGACGTCTTGAGGAATAGAATGTATCTTAACAAGATTAGACATGCCTAATTAGGCAATTAGGTTACCTTAAAGAAGGAAGTACCTCAAGGATTTATGGAAGGAAAAAACTAGTGTTTGGATTGCATTAGGCATGATCCCATACTACACCATCTTTGTTCACAAGGTTTGATTCAACCCCAAAGTATGATTGTCATCAGTTTAATATTCTATTTATTGGTCACCACATAGAGATGTCGACCTTAAATCATTGAAAACAAGCTCCAGCACTCACCTTCCTACAAACTAACTCCAGAATTACTGATACAAGATACAAGTCTCTCATTCAACCAAGGATTAGAATTTTCCAAGGGTGGACATGAGAGAAAAGTGAAAATTAAGGCAGAAACTCTACTTCTGGAGGGTTTTAGGACAGTGCACAAAGAAATGACTCAAACTCTCATTTCCGAGCACTTCAGAACTTCTAATGCTATCAAGGATGGTGGATCCAATTAAGGACAGTCCAAATCTTGTAGCCAACAATCAACACAATGGAATACACAACAACACAATATACTTCAAACCAAATTTTCATTAACATGACCGACTGTAAGGCCTTCCGGGTTAGGACCAATTACAATCAAGAAGTAATTATGCAAGATCAACAAGATCCAATACAACTCTAGCTAGTTCAATCTTGAAAACTATCAACAACTGATGGAAACCCTAAGGAAAATTTGAACTTGAGCTCGCAAGCCTCCAAGCAATCTCCTTGTCTCCAAGCCTCAACCACTAGGTCTGCTATTACAACTATCAGAGAATAATCTGATCTGCAAGATCTTGTAGGATCTTTTCCACAACTTCACTTATCCTTCACCTCTATTGGTGATCTCATAACTTCCCCACCTCATTCCCAAACAACTACCCAAACATCCTTTAAATACTAATCATTAGCCATAAGTTGGCTGGATGAAACGATTAGCTCCTACAAACAAATATTAAATACAATACAAGTTGGCTCTCAAATCTCCTTACAAACTTTTAATTCAACATGTCAGCCTCTAGATCCACATAGTAGAATCCAACAAAAGATTCAAACAATAAATGCACCAAGTCAGCCTAGCAAATCTCCAAGAACTCCAATCAGTAAGACAAACTACCAAGCATCAGAGAAACAACTGAGAAATAGTGAAACAATCGACCAAGCCAGTAACACCGAGAAACATAGGCATTGCCAAGCACTAGTTCCACCGAGCACCAGAAGTTCCACTAAGTTCCGTTAGTGATTGAGATTCCTTCCTTAACCGAGACCATCGGTTTAAAGCTGCAACAGAGTTCCACAAAACTGAAATACCACACCTTCATGGAGATTCACCAAGTACCCTAGAATGACCCTACATCAGACACCCCAAGTTCAAAAAGATGTTCATATGTGGGAAGAAAATCTTCCAGGATTTAGCATGTAAATCCCAAACTAGTTCTTCACATACAAGTCCTCCAACTTTTCATCTTGCATACTCTTCCACTTCAGCTTCCTCTATCTTTTCAAGTCTTTTCTCAACAACACACAAGTCTATCCTTCATAGTGGTCATCTATACCTTTAGGATCTACCAACTCAGCTCAACTACCAATACTTAGGCTTCTCCTACTGAGTGTTGTATCTAGTAAAGGCATCAAGGAAAACTTCATGTCATCCTTCTCAATAGTAAACACATTCCTGACACAATCCTACATATCTTTGCAATCATATTGCCAAGGTCTACCGAGCAATATATGACAACTATTCATCTCAACAATATCACATAACACAAGATCCTTATACTGGCCAATCTGAAGATCAACAAAGCATTGTTCTCTTACTTCCAGATCATAATCATCTTGCAACTAGCCAATCCTATAAGGATGTGGATGTCTCATTCTATTCAAACCAAGTTTTCAAGCCATGTCCCCAACAAAAAGGTTATCAGTGCTACCAGTATCAATAATAACATCACAGAGTTTACCTCCAGACTTGCACCGAGTCTTGAAAAAATTACTCCTCTAACAAGGTTCCTCCTTTGTACCAAGCAATGTTCGTCGAGCTAGCAAGTTCTCATATTTAGGTTCATTCTGAATGTTCTCATTCACCATAGCAGTTAGTCGATCACCAAGCTTCTTCTATGTGCATTCAAAATAACGGTGTCCTTCTTCCCCATAGTTATAGCAAGTACCCTTAAAGATAACTCTACCTATCTTCTTCTTCAGTTCCACGGGTTTCTATTCATCTTCTGCATCAGTCGGTTTATCCTTCACCAAGTGATCAATCTTTTCCTTCCCTTGGGAGTTACCATGTTGTTTCCTCTTCAACTTATCTTTTAGCTTCAGAGACTACTGATAAGTATCTTCAATAGAATCAATCTTTAGCATACCAAGCTCATCCTAAATATTGAATCTCAAACCATTCACAAACTGAGATACCTTTTCCTTACCAAGTTTTCTGTGTCCAGATCGAATAGTGAGTTTGTAGAACTCCTTGGTATAATCTTCAATAGACAAATCCTTCTACTTCAAATTTTGCAACTTCTTAAACAAGTCAAGCTCATAGTTAGTAGGTATGACCTTAGCTTTCAATTTATTTACCATCAACCTCCACCGATTAATCTTCATTTCACCTTCATCTTCTCTATCTCTTTGTAGTTCTTTCCACCAAAGAGCAACATGTCCTTTCAACTTTGTCTGTGCCAATCTCACTCGAAGAGGATCTTCAATTTCTTGCAGCTCAAATAAATATTCAAGTTCACCAATCTAATCAATCAATTTCTCAGGCTTCAAGGTACCAGATAAATTAGAGACTTCCATTCGATAACTACTACTTAACCAAAATCCAAATCTATGCAACTGAGTAGTCATATCTTCACCAGATTTGTCTCTCTAGTCATCGCCACTAGATCCAGTAGCTTCAAATTCATCAGCAACTTCTTCATAACCATCTTCAGTACCAACATTTTGAGGTACACTAGAAATATCTCTCATGATCTCAGTGACCATGCCATTCTTCATCAGTTCCATCTCAGATATGAAATCTAATTTCATCTTCTCTATAATCCTAGATTCCATAATATCATAGAGATCCGCAATTACTCTAGGGTTAAATCTTCTCGAAGGAATCCTTAAAGATAAGAGAAACCCTCTACAACAAACCCTACACCGACCACCTTGTGACAATCTCCAAGTTGCATGCAAGTCAAATCACAATCTATGGCCTTGTGAACAACTAGGGTAGGATTCCACAAGTGTAGTGTCATGGATCTACAATCCAGATCATACGATCTCTTCACCAACAAGATTAATTTTATAGTATTAGCCCTCACAAGATCAACCTTCACTCCACAAGATCAAACTTCACTCTGATACCACTTGATGCAGTTAAGGATAGTGGATCCAATTAAGGATAGTCAAAACCTTGCAACCAACAATCAACACAACGGAATACACAACAACACAATATACTTCAAACCAAATTTTCATTAACATGCCTAGCTATTTAAGGCCTTCCGAGTTAGGGCCAATTACAATCAAGAAGTAATTATGCAAGATCAACAATATCCAATACAACTCTAGCTAGTTCATTACTGAAAACTATTAGCAACTGATGCAAACCCTAAGGCAGATCTGAACTTGAGCTCGCAAGCCTCCAAGCAATCTCCTTGTCTCCAAGCCTCAACCACTAACTTTGCTATTACAACTATCATAAAACAATCTAATCTACAAGGTCTCATAGGATCTTTTCCACAACTTCACTTATCCTTCACCTCTATTGGTGATCTCAGAACTTCCCCATCTCATTCCTAAACAACTATCCAAACATCTTTTAAATAATAATCATCAGCCACAAGTCAGCTGGATGAAACCATTAACTCCTACAAACAAATATTAAATCCAATACAAGTTGGCTCTCAAATCACCTTATAAATATTTAATTCAACATATTGGCCTCCAGATCCACATAGGAGAATCCAACAAAAGATAAAAATAATAAATGCACCAAGTTAGCCAAGAAAATCTCCAAGAACTCTAGTCGGTAAGACCAACTACTGAGAATTAGAGAAACAACCGAGTAATAGTGAAACAAACGACCAAGCCAAAAACAACAAGCAACATAGGCATTACTAAGCACCAGTTCCACCGAGCACCAGAAGTTCCACCGAGTTCCTTCAGCGACTGAGCTTCCTTCCTTAACCAAGACCACCGGTTTAAAGCTGCAACTGAGTTCCACAAAACCAAAATACCACACCTCCATGGAAATTCACTAGGTACCCTAGAATGCCCTTGCATCAACTTCAAACTGGAAGCAATAGAGAGATAATTCATTGCTTCTTACATCCCAATCAATTTCATCATCAACACTGATTGTACGGAACTTCGTAAGGAACAAGAAGTTGACTATTGCAAGAAAAATGAGTATATTTTATTGATTCAAAATGAAAATTACATCATGATTGCTTTCCACCCACCTAAAATGGCTATAAAAGCATTCCCCAATAGTTACAACAGCTTTTCAAACCAAAAATCCATTGGGGAAGTCATTTAGACTAAACAACCAAAATTGCAAAGTTGTCAAAAAGTTGCTTGAGAACTTTGACAACATTTACAAATATGCACCCGAAGTGCAATCTTATTATAAAATGTGAACCTAAGGTTCATTATTAACTTGAAATGACTTAAAACATCTAACAACCTAAATCTTAAGTTTTGGACACTCTTTGACCATAGTTGACCAAGTGGCTTATGAATGCTAAATCTTGGAACTTGGCCTTACAGGTTGGTCTGAGGACTAATAGAATACACTTAGGACTTATAGAATACACTTAGGACTTAGACATCCACAAGAAAATGAAAAACTTCAAGTTGTAGAAATGGGTGCTCCTGCACCAGTATTTGAATCTATGGAGGAGTTAGGTTCTATTCTACATTAGTAGATTAATGCAATGGAGCATTTGCAGAAGTCATGGGAGAGTTCTTTGGAGTCAGCCAAAGTCAATTTCAAAGATGTTTTTGAAAGGCTATGATCGGTAAGATGATTTCATTTTTGACATTTTTTTATTTACCTTTTCCATTTCTATCAAAGGGGGAGTGATCGGTACAGTGAAAATGGAGTTAGATCAAAAGAGGAGTGGTTTGATTATTTTCACTATGTCTTGCCATCAATGCCAAAGGGGGAGATTGTTGGCATTTTGATGGAATTTTGGGTTGAGATACAGAGTAATAATGTTTATGATTTTTTCATTGATGACAACTCTATCAACTCTATCAATTCCATCAGATTTGATGAATAGGTTGCAGATACTGATCGAATGGATGGATAGGTAAAGATAAATTATGCTAAGTGTTTTGACTAGTGAATTGGAAGACAATAACATAGATTGTTTTGCATGGCAATTGAAATGGATGATATTTTGGAAGGTGTGATTATTCCTGGTGGTTTACCAAGGTCAGATAACTACAATGATACAACTGCAACTGATAACTCAATGATTTGGGTGAGTTAGTATTTTGGTGATGTGATTATTGTGAACTGGTTGTGCTACCGATTAGTTCTTGATGATCAGATGATCAAGGCGGTTGATTTTTGGGCTGACATATCAATATGTTTTGATTAATATATTTTGGGCTGACATGTTAGGTATGTTTGGTGTGCTTTTCCATAAGTTTAGTCAATTTGGTGGACCAACTTGTAAAACATTTTGCAAGTCTTAGCCAATTTAAGAACATTAGTATAAAGGTGGACTAAATCACATGATTTAGGGTTGTAATCGTGAGTTTGGATGTTGCGATCAGAGACAGAGGCAGTACAGTGCGACAAAGATCAGAGATTATAGTGGATTTGTCAGGCAAGCAGTGTCATTCCCAGATCAACTATTTGAGTTTATTGCACAAGGCTAACTCTAATAGGTTAGCAGGTTAAATCGCTTAACCAAGTGAACTTTAACAAGTCTTTTGTATAAATCCTTTAATAGGGTGACTTCTTAACTGAAGTTCTAAATCCACTTGCAAGGTAGATCCTAACGGATCTTTTGGTACTCTTAACAAGGTATTAGTCACTTCTAACCAGGTGAACCCTTGACAGGGTATTGTAAGCTCCTAACTAGATAACTCTTTTATCTGCAATGAAGATATTTGTGAGTGTTATCCCTACCATGGTTTACTTCCTCTTACAAGGGTTTCTATGATAAAAATAGTGGTGTTATGTGTTATGCTTTGTGGATGCTTAAATTGTTTTACTTTTATTGCATAGCTATACTTGCATGTGTGATTGTATGAAAGTTGTTTAAAAACATAATCAGATTATTGGTTGAATTGGCTCATTTCTTGTTTACACTGATTCAGACCCCCTCTCTCAGTGTCTTCTATATCTAACAAGGCTGAGCACTAAAGGGTGGGTTGTGAGGCAAGGGTAGATTGTTAGGAAAGAGTAGCATTAGGTCTTTTTCAAATTCATTTTTTCTTGGTAATAGGTTTCATTTTCCTTATATTTTTTCCTTTGACAAAAGAACTTTAAATCAGAAACATAGATTGTCAAAAATTTTAAACCAGAAACATAGATTGTAAAAATATGATATCATTAATTTTAAATTAGTCGATCTCCTTTAATCTTTATAAATTTCACAAATAACTTATTGTTCATGTAATTCGACTTTTAATATCCCTTCCCTCACTCCCACGTTACCACTCATGAAACTAAAATTGCCTGAAATTCACTTTAAACTGAAGAAGAAAGGAGATCAGTGAAGCAAACGTGCAGTGTTAGACTGGAATAATTTGTCCACTCCGTTTCCTAAATTTGTGTTTCATTGTCCTCCACGTTCCTTGATTAGCTCTCCACGTCTTCTAATCTGCTGTCCACGTTTCTTTAACTCTGTTATGTTGTACTTTCCTAAACAATTTACAACTCTTTATATCCGTTGAGATTGACCTTGTGAAAACTTATATAGATAAATGTGTATATGAAAACATTAAAAAAAAGGATCTGCAACTGTGTGCTGTAGCATATGGGTGACAGAGGAAGTTTGGTGTTTTGAAGCTGCGAAAAACTGTATTCTGTTGCATTGATTTCTCCTCTGTTTTATACTTTCCCTGCTCACAAGCTCAATTATTTTGGCCATGGCGGACGCTGATTACACAAAGGTTGATGCCCAATCAATCCACAGTGAAGACTGGTTAGTTTTCAAGGCTGATGATAAAGTACGGCTCATGTCTTTTGAGACGCCAAGAAAGCAGAAATTCTCAATGCCAAAGGAAACCAAAAGAGATGTTATAGAAAAGAATGGCATTATGGATTGTGTTAATGATCCAGCGAATATGAAGAATCGTCTAAGAGAATGGGCTAAAACAGTTGCAAAGCTTGCTGTTGGAGAGGAGATGAGCAGATGATTGAAGATATGAGAGTAAAAATTTTCACAAGCCATAGCAAGAGCAGGATAGCCAGAAAACGTGAGAGCAAATGGCACTGTATATTGTGTATGCTGGATTTATGGTGAACAACGAAGAGGGGATAGATTTCTAGCGTCGTGATATTGCAACAAGGTTTTAAGATTAACTCAATGTTTTTTGAATTGACATTTCAGATCTTACTCAGTTATCATCATCAGAAAGAGGAAAATTTCTTCCCGATGAGATTAGAGTAGAAGAATAATCAGGATGAAGATCAACATTATGTGAGCAAATTACTTACGTAGCATCCATATCATTCATTCAAGCTAGTAAAATATCACATAGTATGTTTTTCTCCCTTCGAATGTCATTTTACCTTGAGGAGGATATTGTAGGTCAGGTTCTACTTTTGTTGAGTTGAATCGCAACTCATTTCATATCTATTGTAATACATGTAAATCTTTTCTTAAATATTTTGGAGTATATGTAAATATAATGTAAAACGGTGTTTATGATATAAAATGAAATCTGGTATTTTGTATCTTTTTATTTAGTTTATATTTTTTTATGAACAAGTGTCAGAGAGAGAGTGTGAGTGAGTTGTATTTGTAGATTTTGAATAAGATCAATGTTTGGAGCATAAAGAGAGTGTGAGTGAGTTGCATTTGTAGATTTTGAATAAGATCAATGTTTGGAGCATAAAGAGAGTGTGAGTGAGTTGTATTTGTAGATTTTGAATAAGATCAATGTTTGGAGCATAAAGAGAGTGTGAGTGAGTTGCATTTGTAGATTTTGAATAAGATCAATGTTTGGAGCATAAAATATTTTTGAAAAAAAGTTTCTAGGTGGAAATAGTAGTAGCAAAAGGGTGAAGATATGAGGCTTGATCACTCAATTTACCCAATAAAATAGTAAGGTTTGGGGCATTAATGGAAGAGTCGCAACCCTCATCATCTTATCTTAATCTTTATTTTCATCTTCATGGAACAATAAAATTACATGAGCTAATTGAATAAATTGGTTGAGGTCAAACTAACTTGAGGGCCAAACAAAAGGTCACTAAAGGTGGAGCACCGATGACTATGTCATGACCATTCTCATTGCTTGTGATATCCTTTGGTACCAACAAGAGATGCTTTAAAGTGAGTAGCACAATTGTCAAGAGTAGAAGGTGAGTGGATCCCAAGAGAAAGAAGGGAATAGGAGAATGTTGACAACAACACAAAGGGCATCTCACAGTGGTTAAGAAGTTCTTATAGGCGAGCCACTTCCAATGCAACTTTATCAACTTGTAGTTTGATTTGTAATAACATAATAGTACAAATATTTTTTGTTGAAAAACAAAAATATGTTGATCAATAGATAAATTAGTAAAGATATAATTGAATATTTCTTTTCATATGCTAGAGATAATCTCCATGCTCAAAGCATGAAAAATTTGGTAGAACTTATGAGGGATATGGGGCCAATCCCCTAGAAGAACATTATCCCAAGAGAAAAAAAATTTTAAAAAAGGTTTGAATATTTCATGAACCTAGGTCACAAGATATTATGTTGGTCAATAGAAATATCGTAAGAAAAAGATGAGCCATTTCTAGAAAATTCAAGGGTCTAAGACTCTCCAAACTCTCTAAATATTTTTAATTGCAAAAATTCCTTCAATGTGAACTACATACTTCATGGTGGAAAAGGTTTGAAAATCAATCACCTTCCAAGAAACTCATCCATCACAATGTCCAGAAGAGACATAGTATCAAACCATGATTTTTATATTGGACATGAAATACCAAACACTTTCACTATGTAGATAAATGTTAAAAACCTCCTCATTAACAAGAGACATAACATAATTCATAGGTAATCTAATGGAAGCCATTATGGTTCTTGAAGGCATTCCAAAAAAATCCAGAGAGAATCCTTTCCAATTTCATGTAAAAGGATTTAAAAGGATCCTAACAAGAAGAAGAATAATAACTATGGATCGTAGTTGTAAAAATGTGGGAAGAAACTTGATTTTTTTCTTCTAAATAGGGGTTTCATCATATAGTATGTAAGCTTTGATTCAATTGTAGTAATACTACTTTCTATAAGGATATATATGAAACCTATAAAGTAGAGGAAATTCCCAAGAATCTAAATGTTTTATTTCTCCTTGACCGGTTCATTTTCAACTAAGGTAGTTAGTCAAGAGGGCATGGAGAGAAAGGATTTTTTTTGTATTGCATCTTACATGATCGAATGGATGAACTAGAAGATTTACATAAAATATCCGAGAATTTGTGTCATTTTATGTTATTTTCCTCCTATTTCATGAGAGTGGAAAATGAATAATTTATAAAAAGACGTTAATAAGATAAGCTAATGAATAAGGAATGGCATTACCCTTGACCATCTAGAAGTTGATGATTCAACCTCACAAGCCCATGAATCATCTACAAACACACCATCTGTCAAAAAATGGAGATCAAGCAAGAATAAATATGCTCAAAAACCTAAAAATTGCATATTTGATGCACAAAGGAGTTGATTAAAATACAAATGAATATATGAATCTTTATGAAATGATGGATGAAACCCTACTTGAAAACTCTATTAAAGCATGATTAAATTAGCTAACCTTTCAAGTGTCACAATTTTAATGTACTAAAAATTTTAAGCTATTATGGAAGCAATATATGGAGTTGTCTGTTGGGAGTCCGCCGGTCACAGGTGCTTCGCTAGCTGCTGGTGCGGAGCCGGTGGATTCAGCTAGGGTTTTGTCTCTTGTTGGAGGCTTTCCTGGGAAGTTGCAGGCCTCGAAGGTGGCTAGAAGTTCTAGGGTTTCACCAATTGGTGGTGCTTCACTGTCTGCTGGGGCGTTGCTGGTTGCAATTGCTATGGTTTTATCTTCTGCTGGAGGTCTTTCATCAGCAGGGAAATCGCAGGTGTTGCTGGATGCAGGAAACTCTAAGGTTTCAATTGTTATTTCTCCTGAGTGTGAGGGTGGGGTGAAGGGCTCTTGGGTGGTCTTTTTTGAGCCCTCCGCAACTTCCAGGGATGTTGCACTGTTGAATCTGGGGGTTTCTCATGGGCCTATCCCCATCTCCTCTCCTTTATCTATTGTGGTGGATTCAGGTGTTGAGGAGGATATGGCTCATAACATCTCCATTCTCTCTTTCCATGCCTTGATTTGCAATTTTAGGGGTTTTTGGCCCATCTTGTCGAAGCTTCATGACTGGATCTCTCATCACTAGGAGCCTGTCCTTGAGGATACGGTGCATATCTTCCCCTTGGCTAAGGGGTATTCTATTGCAAAGTTTGAATATTCCTCAGATAGGAATAAAATGTTGTGCGATCATTTTTTCAACTGGGAGGATCATTTTATGCTCATGGTTAAACCTTGGCATATCGATTTCAACCCCATCTCAGATTCCTTCACTCGGTTCCCCATTTGGGTCCATCTTCCTTACTTACCTCTGTATCTCTAGATCAATTCTCATTATGAGGAGATTGGTAATGCTCTTGGGGAATTTTTGCTGGTAGATAGTGCCTCTTCTAATATGTACCACACTACTTATGCTCCCATTCTTGTTGATATTGATCCTTCTAAGGGTCTTCCAACGGAGATAGTGATCAACTCCTCCAAAGGAAGCTAGATGCAGACCCTAGATTATGAAGGGTTTCCTTTCAGATGTCATAGATGCTTTAATACTAGGCATATGGTTGCTCAGTGTGGTTTGGATAAAAAGAAATATGTTGCATCATGGTGGAAGGGTGTCTTGGCTCATCACTATTTGGTGGAGAAGAAACCTGTTTCGCAGAAAAGCTTCTCCCAAGTGGCTGTGCAAGTCCCCCCTCCCTCTTCTATTGGTCAAGATTCTACTCCTGGGAGTATGTCGGTAGATAGTGCTTTGACTAGGGTTTTATCTCCCGCTGGAGGTCTTTCTAGGAATTTGATGGCTTCGCAAGTTGCTAGTGATGTTATTGTTGGTGTGTCGTTGGTTGCCTCAGCTAAGGTTTTGTCTCCTACTGGAGGTTTTTTTGGGAAGTTGCAGGCTTCGAAGGCTCCTGGTGTTTCTAGGGTTTTGCTACTTGTTGGATCATTGTTGTTTGTTGAGCCATCACTGGTTGCTTTGGCTAGGGTTTCATCTTCTATTGGAGGTTTTTCATTGGTAGGGAATTTACAGGTCTCACTAGATGATGGATATTTTCCTCCTATCTCTCCTCTTATTTATTTTTTTTGCCTGGCTGGGGAGGCAACACTTTTGTCATCTCCTTGCGGTATGGAGTTTGTGGCTCCTATTCGGTCAACTAGTTTTGTGGATTCCTTTGTTGGTAGCCAGGATTTCTCTAGCTTAGCTAATGATACTCTGCATTGGCAAGTTGAGGTGGCTAGAGTTGAAGAGGGTTGGACCGCTGTCAATGGGAAAAAAATTAAGAAGGCCTCCTCTTCATTTGATATGACTCTTTGTTCCCATCATAAGGGTGTTCCAAGAAAATCCTAGTGTTGGATTTCTTTTTAGTTATGGGTTGCATGATGGTTGTCTCATGCTTGAATCATCCAAGTTGTGGGTGTCGATTGTAAAACCCTCTCTTTGGTCTTGACCCATTTCATTTAGAGGGCTTTTGTTGAATATCTTTAGTGACCATTATGTACAAGGTTTTGGGGCCCCTTCAAAACCTACTTTTACCTTTATCAAACACATTTTAAGCTATTATGAGCCTAATTTTATAAAAGGAAAAAGTGCCTAATTTTAGCTTAAGTGAATAAAAGAATTAATCAAATAATTAGATAATATCCTAATTATTCTAACACCCATCCTTATGATTAACTTGGGGAGAAGCTAAAAAGAAAAGGATGAATGCAAAGAATCAAGCATGAATAGGTCCCAGCAACAAAGGCCTAATTAAGTACCCATGTACAAAAAAAAGAAACTCGCACAAATGGATAAAAGGACAAAGACCCAATGGAAGAATTCTACTCTCCAAAAAAAAAAAATACAAAAGAGTACATGTGGCAAGAATTAAGGACTCAAGATATTCCCTCAAGTAATAAATGGGTCACATAAGTGCAATCAATATCTTCCCATATGAGAGAAAGGAAGATACTATGTATCTCCCCATAATAGAGAAGTCCCAATGTCAAAGTTGAAGGCTTGAGGACAACTTTTCATGAAGCTCCAAGATTTACACACTATATTCCTCCCCTTATGAAGAATTAAATATAATGGAAAATAAACTCCAATAAAAGAGATGTGAGGAAAGACTTCAAGATGTATAAGATGGAAGACTACATAGCTATCCATATGTTTGAATCAAAATATGCTAAATCAACTAAAGAAAACCCCAAAATTGTGAAGATACTTAATGAACAACCACAAAATGCATTGAAGATGGGATAACAAGAATGCTAAAGCTTTCATCAAAAAAGGAATTGAAGATCCTCAAGAGGGTTCCCAATGTCTAGAGCACGTGTGATGTATCAAAAAAACCATGCAATATTTGGGAAGTACTCATCACACAAAGTAAAAACTATAAGGGAACTATCAACTTGCTAAATTGAACTCATCTTTGAAGAAGTGGGAGGTAGAGATGGGGGAACTATAGAAATTAGATGACTGAAGGATGTGTGGCACACCAATATGGTGAAAATAAAAGTGACCACTCACAAAAATGCAACTAACACATTCAAGTTATTTGAAAATTCAAATAACCTATTTAAGCACCAGAGATCAGAAAATTTGAGCCATAATACATATGGGGTTTCAAAAAGTAAAACAATAATCACATTCATTACATAAAAAATGTGATTAGGTTCTCAAAATAATGTAACTCAATCATGTTTTTGTGATTTTAATTTTTTAAAAACCAACCAACACCAAAGAAACAACAAACATTCTATTGCGACTAGGGCTTATACTGCTACTGCTTATGTTGGTCGACGAAAGCCTCTACCCTCCAGCAGCCAGTTTTGTGATGGATTGGGTGTTACATTCCCTATGCCTGGCTCTGAGCCATCTCATGTCATTGTTCATCCCATTTCCTTTTCTTCTCTAGGTTTTGATGGGAGTGTGGAGGATGCTTCTTTTCCTCCCACTCATGTTGTGTCTCTTGTGACCCCGCTCCTCCCTCCTTCTGGTCCGGTTAGGGTTTTAGGTTCCTCGACGGGGGCTGGGGATACTAGCTCCCATGGTGTTATTGTTCCTTTGGTGATTTCTAGGGAGCATTTTTCAACCATTCTTGGGGGCTCCTCTCAGCACAAGTCAGTTGCCTCTAAGCAGTCTTTGGCTTCCAGACATAGGGGTGTTGCCCCTTTCCATGTCTCTAACCCTCTAATCCTCTCTCTAGATGATGAGGTTGTGAAAGACATTGAAGGAGCATCCTCTTTTCTTGGATCATGGTCTTATCTATAGGTTTAAGGGATTTTGGCTGAGTCTTTATGATCTTCATGCTTGGATCACTCACCAGTGGGAACCTATCATTTATGAAATTGTTCACATTTTCCCTCTAGCAAGGGGTTTTTTCATAGCTAAGTTTGAGAATTCTAAAGATAGGAATCTGATTCTATTTGATCATTTTTTTAGATAGGATGTTTGGTTCATGCTCATAATGAAGCCTTAGCATCCTGACTTTGATGCCTCTTGTGAGACTTTCTCCAAGGTTACTACTTGGGTGAGGCTTCCCCACCTCCCTCTTCATTTTTGGGTCAACTCTCTATTAGAGGCTGTGGGTGAGGCTCTTGGGGACTTTTTGATGGTTGATGAGGAATCTGATGATATTCTTCATTCTACTTATGCTATGATTCTGGTTGATTTGGATTCCTCCAGGGGTCTTCTAGAAAATATTATGTTGAAGCATCCTAAAGGATCCTGGATCCAATCCTTAGATTATGAAGGACTCCCCTTCAGATGTAGTAGATGTTTTAAAACTAGTCACTTAGCAAATCAATGTCGATTGGAAAAGGTTAAAAAACCTACTTCTTGGTGGAAGGGGGACTCCTCCCAACATTACTCTCTTGTGAAGGACTCATCTATCAAAATATTTTCTCAGGTTGTTTCTTCTTCTCAGGAGATAGTTGAGGCCAATGTGCCTCTTGGGACTATTGTTGGCTCTTCCCCGAGTGTTGATTCCATCCTTGGAACATCTCTTTATACAAAATCAATTGTTTGGGGCTCTGTTGGTTGTGAGGCTTCTACTCCTCCTATTGGAAATGATTTTTTGGTTCACTCTGGAATGGTTGCTACTGATTCATCTCTTGAATCAGCTTATTTGGAAACTTCTAGCCCTATCCTGGGACAATCTCTTGATTCTCAAAATTTGGACATCTCGGTACTTGATTTGATTTCTTGGTAGGATAAGGCTAAGAAAGCAAAAGATGGGTGGACTTCTATGAAAGGAAAAAAAATCTAAACATTTTCCCTCATTTGATATGTCTGTTCATTCCTAGATGGGGAAGAAATAACTTTTCTTGGGCTTTTCTTTACTGGCAGCTGGATCTTAGCTACAAGTATTTATTTTTGATATCTGCTAGAAGTTTTAGGGCTATTGGACTTAATTGTTTTATTCTTTGTTGCAACATCTTTTCTCGTTAGGGTTTCAGATTTCTTCTTCTAGCACCTTTATTATTTCCAGTTTGTGGGAGCCTATTGTAAAACCCTTGCTATGGTCTTGATCTGTTCCATTTTAGAGTTCTTTTTTAATATCTTTTATGACCAATTTATACAGGGTTTTGGGGCCCCTTCAAACCTATTTTTACCTTAATCAAAACAAACATTCTAACTTCAAAAGCCAGATAGAGGAAAAATGTGAATATTTTGGGTTGTGCAATGGGGACCTTTCCCATAATTTATTTAGGCTTTCCTCTTTGTGCTAAACCTCCATATTATTTTTGAATTTCCTTAATTGATAGGTTCAATAGGAAACTAGCAGGGTGGAAAGGGGCCCTCCTTAGCCAAGCTAGAAAATTTAGCTTCTTAAGTCCTCTTTAAAAAATCTACCAGTCTATGCCCTTAGCTCACTTAAATCTTGGTGAAGTTTGCTAATATCATTGAAAAGATTCAAAAAAAATTTCTTTGGTTGATAGTGGAGGAAAGAAAGATGATCTCATTAATTGGATGGGATGCAGTGTGTAGACTGAATAAATATGGTGGCCTATTTCTAAGGAATATTAGAACCTTCAATAAGGCTTTGTTGGCTAAATAGGTTTGGAGAACATTTTTTGAGAAGAGGGAATGGAATGCTATTTGGCCTATTAAATACTTACATAGTGAGATCTTTTAAGGATTTTATGGAATCCCAAAACCTTCCTCATGGTTCCACTTTTTGGAACAATGCTTTAAAAGACAAGGATGTTGCAACTAAGGGAGATGGCTAGAGAATTGGTGATGGTAAATAGGTTTTGTTTTGGGAAGATAGCTTTCTTAGCCACGAGCCTTTACATGATAACTTATCCTTAAAGAAATGGATAGATGTATGTAAAGTCAGTTTTGGACAGTTTATTAATGACTATTGGAAGGAGGGGTGGTGGGTCAACCTTGTTCATATCAACCTAGATCTTTCTCCTCTCAAAATATCCGTTAACTCCATCTATATGGATCAAATGAGTTTGGAGGATTTTTGGTATGGAAAGCTACTCCTACAGAGGCTTTCTTTGTGTCCTCAGTGGTGTCTTTTCTCCCAGTTTCTTAATCTTCCCCCTCTTTCAGCTAAAGTGTGGGTTAAAAATCTTATTCCTAAAGTTATTTTTTTTGTTTGGATTATACTTTAAAATAAGCTTTTAACTACATATAAATTTTGTAAAAGGGGTTTCTCTTTCCCAAAAATATTTTACCTTTGTATGGCTAAGGTTGAATATGCTTCTCATCTCTTTCTCCATAGTTCTTATGTTTATGATGTCTGAAGTTGAATGTTGCATCTCTAGAATTTAAGTTGGGTTTTCCTAGTATCTTTATTGGAGTTTTATTCCCAATGGAAATCTCCCTTTTCTGATCAAATCTTAAAGTTACTGTGGTCTTATATCTTTCCACATTTGGCCTTGGGGGTATGGAAAGAATGTAACAATCAAATTTTTAGAGAGACTACTCTAGTAGTGAATATTATTTTTGAAAAATCTATGGGGCTATAAGGGATAATTTGAATTGTCTAAATACTAATCTAGTCAATAGGGAGAAATAGATCTTCCATGACTATGATTACAGGGTGGCCAAGGCTTGTAAAATTAAGATTTACAAATGCTTTTAGACCTATTAAGAAACCCAAAGATGGAATCATCTTCCTACAAGATGGGTGAAAGTGAATTTTGATGGGGTGGCCAAGGGTAACCCTAGGCCAGTTGAGTGTGGCAAACTAATTAGGGATGAAAATGGGAATTTTATTTTAGTGGTGGTACTCTCTTTGGGTAGCCAAACCAACCACATTGCTAAAGCCATTAGAGCCTACTCGGTGCCTAATCTAGGTGCCAGGTCAAGGTTTCCTTCCCATTTTACTTGTTGAATGCATTGAATATCAATATTAAAGAACATAGAAAAAGACCTATGAAAACATATTGTTCTTCGTGAGGGCCTTCTTTTAATTCATCAGCATTTCAAGGCTTTTCTTTCTTTGTCTACCCCAATTATTGTTTCAAAAGAGGAAGACATAGAAACCATTTATTTTGAGGAGGATGATTGGAATATAGAGATAGAGGAAGATGAGTATGTTCCTCCCAAGAATCTTAAAAAGAATACTAGCCTTATTCCCCCCCCCCCCAATTAGTAAAGTTAAACTAAAGGGTATAAATAAATCCCCTACCCCTTATTCTAGCAAAATAAAAAATCAGGGGAAGATGAATGTGACCCCCCAGTTTGTTGATAAGGGGAAAGCTCTTGCTATGGATAACCATGTTTCTAGGTCTTCTAGGGAGATCTCTGCACAACTTCCCCTATTTTGAATGACTCCTATATGTTGTACCCTATGACTGATAGGGAAGATAGATCCAGGTTCCCCAATGATTTAAGGGTGGATTCTCATTATTTCAAAAGGGACCAAGAGTTCCTATATTATATATTAGCCATTACTAGAAATGGAGTGGACAATTTCTTTAGGCTCATCAAATGGACCTTCCATGAAATCATGGTAATAAAAATAAAATAGAGGGCTATGAATAGTAAAGAGAATTTAATGGAAACCAATGGAAATATAACAAGTGTCGAACCTGGTATTAAGGATAAGGAGTTATAGACCAAGGAAGATAAAAACTCTATTATGCATTGTGCATCAACAAAATAGTGGAGGCTATTGAGAAACTTAAAAGGGAATATGAAAATAAGGTAATTGGATTTGAACAAAATTTGAACAAAAGTAAGGATTCTCTTCAGTCAGTCATGAGCACTAGCCACATGGTCATCAAAATGATAGTTGATTCCGTGAATGTCATTGTGGGTAAATTGGAAAATGCATATCAGGACATGTTATTTATTGATCTAGAGATTAACATGGAGAAAGTTCAAGAGGAATATACAGGGCCAAACAAGAGGACTAGGGAAAATATGAAAAGGAAGGTTTAGAAGATCCCTTAGGACATCCAAGAGATGAAGACAGTGGTGCTCAACATGAACCAACTTGAAGTAGATGTGGCTGATGTTAGAAATAGGGAATACTGAGAGGGGCAGGTGAATCAGTATTCGACAAACTTTATCTTTTTCCCAATTATGGATATAATAGATTATCTTTATACATGCATAACATAAGAAGCTAAACAACATGCATAACAATAAAGAACTCATAACACATGATTTGTTCTTGAGGAAACCCTGGCCAAGGGAAACCCCCGGTGGGGATGGTACCCACAAAGATCCACTAATCAAAAGTATCCTATTAAGGATGTTGACCCTATTAGGAGTCTATTACAAGCATATAGTGTATCAGTCCTGATTCAAGGACTATAGGCCTTGTTAGCAGCCTCAACCCTGTTAGGAGTTGGCAGTACAAAATGTGATTACCAGCTGAGCCCACTGCCCAAAAAAGTAATGTACAATATACACTGATTAAAAAATAGGTCAAGGTACATAACCTTATACTACTTGCATCAATATCTCTTCGCTGATCTTTCACTATTGCTATTACATATGCTTCATATACTTTGCATCATTCTTCTACAAATACTTGCTGCTTATTACAATTTCTTACTTCTCTTTACAATTACAATTACATTTACATTTATACCAATATCTTTAACCATGATTAAACATCTAAGATTTCATCCCTTTATATTTTTAAGACATTATTTTGATAAACAAAATAATCCTTAACTCTTTACCAATTCTACCTTCATATACTGTCCTGTCGGCTTCACACTGTCTTCAGTAAAACTATCATAACTTCTTCCGTACATTCCATACTAACTTGCACTCTAAGATGGGTCATCATTAGTCACCATAGAGTCTATGTTCAAGTGCACAAGCATTGAACTCACTCCAATCAATTTCGCAAACAAAAACTATGTCCGGGTACACTGGTAAAAATATTGTCTCATACTTAGACAAATATGCAATGCACTATGTCATACTTGCTCTTTGACTTGTGCAATCTTCATGTGGATCATATGTTTCCATAATGACAACATCTATGTAATCAACTAAGCCAAATTGCCAACAATCTCCCCCTTTGTCATTGGTGGCAACATATGAGAAAATTGGCTAAGTGTGCAACTCCAAAATCTCAAAATTGAAAAAATTGTGGCCATAGTATAACATATATATACTATCCTTATAACTCCTCAAAAAATCTTATCTATAATACAATACTCACCCTAAGAGTATCAACTCTTATCATATATTATCAATTTTCTGCTAAATATTTCTCCCCCTTTGACAACAATGACAAAGTAATGGTAGGGAGGGCTACAAAATTGTATCAAAAAAAAGTTATACCTCAATGTATTTATTGCAAAGCCGGTAGGCTTGCAACATAATCTAAAAAATATGTCTTCATGTTTTCTATCTCCTTTTCCCATGACTTCTTAATGGAATCTACCACATTGAGTAGTGCACTCAGTCCATAAGATGCTATTTGACAAGCTTGGAGGTTTTCAAAATTGAATTTCTAAAAAGATGTCTTAGCTGTAAGACAATCTTCTAACTGCTCTTCAATAACACTTAACTTCATAGAAACATTCTCTCTCAAAAGAGTATATCTCCTTAACTTCTTATCTTTCTCATCTTGTATAATTCTGATTTCATCAAAAAGTTTCCTAACTTTCTTCTCAACATCACAGACCTTCACATTAGGGTTTACATAGAAGGTTTGTTTCATTCAGAATCTGTACTTCCTTCAATTTTATCTTCTGATCTTCCTCAGCTGTCAAAGTCTCTAATTTTGTACACTATATCTACAAAGCTTTTCCTGTCTCCAAATGTTTCCTCAAATCTTTGATATAGATATCAAGAGTACTGATATCATTGCTGATGTACTGACTGATGTTTAACAACATTCTAGCCTCATAGTCTGCCTATGCTTTTACTTTTGCAATATCAGCTAGGTTAGTGAACTCATCATCAAAACTACTCATCACTTTCTTTGCCTTGTCCATAGGGTCTGCTTCTACAATCTTTGTGGTCACAATACTTTGTAGCTTTTTAGTTATGTCCTTCAAAAATCCTTCTAGAATTTTAACTTTCTTATTCTTTCCAATGATTTTGTTCAAAGATGTGATCAATTCCATCTGATCATCATCATCCACTTCTTTTGCAAAATCCTAAAACAAAGATCTAGTTTACTTCTTCTTTCTAGTCTCAGGAGTAAGACTGATTTCTACAGAGGGTATAGATGCTTGTACTTCTAATACTTTGGGTTCTTCAATAGTAAATTGGATCTACTCTTCTTCTACAGTTCTATCCGGTTCATCAAGAGCCGAATTGTCAACAATGTTCTCTAGATTCTTGAATACATTATCATCAGTATCCAAGGTGATCCTTGTACCTTATTCATAGATTCTTCTTCAATGTTAATAGCTAGTGGAGAGGGAATATCCTCTTTTTCTGCTTCTTTTGCTTGCTCTGCTGCAACTAATGTCTCTCCAACAATTTTTGCCATAACTTTGATTATTGCTTGTTCAATCTCTGCATTCACTAGTTCATATTGTCCTGCCATAATCTGAATGGTCCTCATTCTTTTCCTTAAATAGGTGCCAAGGGGCTTTAGAATTTTTTTAAGATGTTCATCATCTCTTGCATCACATAGTTTCTTCACAAGATTCTCTTTGATAGATTTGTCTTCTTCTTGTGCTCTCATCTTCCTGTTAGCAAGTTTCTTCAATAAGTCATCAGGTATCTTTCCCTAAATAGAGTCAAAACTCTTATTAGCTAGAATCAAATGCTTGACCACTGCATTTTCAAGATTCAATTTATCAAAATAGTCATAAAGGTCGTAGTATTTATTCATTTTAGTGAAGTCTCCATCTTTTATAATTTCTTCATTCACTCTCTCAACTCTAGGTTTCCATGCTTTCTTCTTCACAGAAGTGTCATCATCTTTAATTTCTGCAATTTTCCTAGGTACTAGTGGCACCAAAGTTTTCTACCTCTTACCAGATCTAGTAGCAATTTCTTTCACTCTCTTGCTCAGTGTGGAGGAGGTAGATCTAGTAGGCTTGCTTGCTACTTGTTCCTTCTCAGGTTCCTCTACTTTCACCTTGACTGGTGCTGCACTAGATGATAAGGGAGGTACAAATAAAATCTCTTTCTTTCCAATATCTCTAATTTCTGCTATTGTCTGCTTTGCCACTAAGAATTCTCTCTCTGTCAATCCTGTATCCTTCAATATTTTCTTAATAGTGCTCTCAATTCTTTTCTTAGACTATTTCTCCTCAAGTATAGCCTTTGTGGAGTTGAAATTTTCTTCAAAAGTTCCAAATCTATTATTGTGTGTCAACCTTACACTTAAGTAGCCTGTTCACATATTATTCTATCTCTATTTTAGATATTTCATAGCCAAGAGGGTCTATGAACTCAATTCTAGGTTCAACTACTTCAATGTATGTAAAGTCAGTGTCAACCATAAAACATATTTCATTCTTGTATTTCTCCACAAGAGACTATGGAATCCTTGATCTGCTAGACACAATATTCTGAAATGTCTTAATAACAAGTACTGCACTCTCATTAACACTGTCAATAACATGCTTTTTGTATACTACATTAATCCTTTGCATTGTATTTTATCCATCATTCCAATCATTTCCTATGGTGTAAGGAAATCTCCTCAAAAGATGAAAAAACATGTAAGTGATCAAATATGAAAATCTAAATTGTGCATACTTTGTCTTCTTAATCTTCTCCAAGTTCTCAAACAATTGAATTCTCATAATTTCACACATATCAATTGGGACTTTGTCAACACACATCAAATAAGCTATGTGTACCATTCTAGCTGCCATGTCATCCTATCTTGAATTTGCACAAAACTTGGTTGTTAGGATCTTGCATAGGTATCTAACATCAAGTTGTTGGATCTTACTAATTACAATTCCTCTGTCATTATAGGATGAATTAGTGTTATTAATGGCTATCTTTCTCATGTTCTTCTCATTTAAAGGAATAGCTCCAAACTTAGACAGTCTAGTGACTTCATGAATCAAATTAGCTGTAATGTCTCTTACTCTATCTTCTAGCCAAAACTTCCCATTATGAATTCTGCTAAGGATTATCTTAGTGCATTCTTCATTATCAAACTCATACTATAATGCATACTTAACAATCTCATTGTCTTTCAAATGATCATATCCTTGTTTCAATGACATGTCCTGGTTATAAATCTTCTCATAGTCACTCGTAAAATCACTATCACTGATGGTTTCTAACTTGCATCCAAGATAACTTCTTACATTCTCTAAATGCAAAACTCCATCTGGTACAGATGATAAAGCTAACTTAGGGTCTTCTTCCAGAGGTTCAACTAGTTCCCTCTTCATTCTAGGTCTATTTTTATCTCCGATATTGTGAATTAAAGATACATCCATGATTACTTCAAATTCCTTTTACCAATTCACAGATCTGTCAAGTAAAATACCTCAATTTCACAAATTTAGGGCTTGCGTAGATTCAACACTCAAATCCTTCACCAAATCATTACAAAAAGCTTCCAATCACTGCTCTTTGATTTCCTTAATACTTGTGTTCACTTTGATGAGCAAATAACATCGATCATAACCTTTTATTACTTTAATCTCAGTTAGTTCTGGCATCGCATTCAATTCTTTTGCTGCTTCTTTCCAAAAAGCTATTTCTGCTATCCTTCAAAACTTAAAACTTCTTGCGATCTTGCAAAACATAATATTTTTCTTTGCGATCTTAACCATAGCATTATAATATCATAAACTACCTTCCATTAATTTTGCAAGACTTAATTCATCATAAATCTTCTTCTACACTAATCTAAGTTCCTAATCTACTATAATTTTCATAAATTAAGTGCTTTGAGATGCGTCAGGTGAGGATTCATTCTTACCACTTGATACTTCACCTTTCTGATTACCTTCAATGTTGAATATGTCTCCTTGATCTATGCTTTTAACAAACTTCACTTCATATGTATTGCTACAGCAACCTTTCTATCTGTTACCTGCATCTTCATTTCTTCTTTCATGATTTCTAGGGTTAGGGTTAGGATGAGAAACTCCATTGTTCATTCTGCAAAACCTTTTTGTATGTCTAATCTTGTTTCATATCTGAAAAAAAATTCCATTGCTTCCATATCTTGGTCTAGGTGGATTAATCTGTGATCTGCAATTTCTAGCAATGTGTCCAACCTTGTTGCATCTATTACATATTACTCCATTTCTTCTGTTCATATCTTCAGTAGGTTTCTTATCTACATTATTAGTATTCCTAAACATTCTACTATTATTATTATTCTCAATAAATTTAGGTTTCCTACATTCAATAGCTCTATGTCCAAATCCATGACAGTTATAATAATAACCATTAAGATATTTAAATTGCTTACCTATGCAATCTTTCCTCATATGACCAACAGTATTACAAGAAAAACATCTACCTTTGAATTCTCTTTGCATACCTTTGGATGATTCATCTTTCTTTGGTGATTCTTCTTCTTTAGGTGTATCTTTAGATTTGTTGATCTCATCAGACTTCTTTTCATCTGAGCTTTCAGATACTTTCAGATCTGGTTCCTTTCTTTCATCATTTTCTTTAAGAGTGTTGAATCCAAGACCAATCTTATCATAGAATGGTTTCTGAAAAGATGCTTGTCTATCAATCTTCTCACTACTTGAATATAGCCTTTCAAGTTGTTGCTTGGATTGAGTCAGTTCGCCTTTCACAATCTTGTTGTATTTCTCAAGTTTAGCATACTGCAAATTGACTTTCTCAAGTTTAGATGTTACATTTCAAAGTTTAGATTTCAATCTTTCATTTTCAGTTTTTAGACTTTCATTCTCAGATTTTAGATTTTCTTCATTCTTTCCATTTCCATCTTTCAAACTAAGCTTCAAATTTTCTATCTTCAATTCATGTTTAAGGATCTCATTTTCTTTTTCTAAATTTTCACCACAATCTTCAATAAGAACTTCAGATTTCTTTTCAGATCTCAGATCTTCTAATTTGTTTTTCAATTTCTCAATGATTTTCTTTGCATCACCATATTTTCCTTTTAGAGTGTCTCTTTCATCAGTAAGCATATCAATCTGTTCAAGAGCTTCTTCAAGATTCTTCTATAGTTGATCCATATCCATAGAGATCTTACTCAAGCTACTAGGCTTTCCTTGAATGATTCTTTTCTGAGTAACTAAGCTTTGATACCAATTGTTAGAAATAGGGAATACTGAGAGGAGGGGGTGAATCATTATTCTACAAACTTTATCTTTTTCCCAATTATGGATATAACAGATTATCTTTATACATGCATAACATAAGAAGCTAAACAACATGCATAACAATAAAGAACTCATAACACATGATTTGTTCTCGAGGAAACCCTGGCCAAGGGAAAACCCTAGTGGGGATGGTACCCACAAAGATCCACTAATCAAAAGTATCATGTTAAGGATGTTGACCCTGTTAGGAGTCTATTACAAGCATATAGTGTATTAGTCCTGATTAAGGGACTATAGGCCTTGTTAGAAGCCTCAACCCTACTAGGAGTTGGTAGTACAAAATGTGATTACCAGCTGAGCCCACTGCCCAAAAAAGTAATGTACAATATACACTGATTAAAAAATAGGTCAAGGTACATAACCTTATACTTCTTGCATCAATATCTCTTCGCTAATCTTTCACTGTCTCTATTACATATGCTTCATATACTTTGCATCATTCTTCTACAAATACTTGCTGCTTATTACAATTTCTTACTCCTCTTTACAATTCCAATTACATTTACATTTATACCAATAGCTTTAACCAAGATTAAACATCTAAGATGTCATCCCTTTATATTGTTAAGACATTATTTTGATAAACAAAATAATCCTTAACTCTTTACCAATTCTGTCTTCATATACTGTCTTGTCGGCTTCACACTGTCTCCAGTAAAACTATCATAACTTCTTCCATACATGTCGTACTGACTTGTTCTCTAAGATGGGTCATCATTAGTCACCATAGAATCTATGTTCAAGTGTGCAAGCACTAAACTCACTCCAGTCAATGTCGCAAACAAAAACTATGTCCGGGTACACTGGTAAAAATATTATCTCATACTTAGACAAATATGCAATGCGCTCTGTCATACTTGCTCTTTGACTTGTGCAATCTTCATGTGGATCATATGTTTCCATAATGACAACATCTATGCAATCAAATCAGCCAAATTTCCAATAGCTGATACTTTGAGGACCCTAGCTTAGTACTTTATGCTCTTTCTAGTTTTTTGGTTTTTTGTTGTCTCTTTGCTATTGGTATAACTATTTATTCCATGGGAAGTTGTCTATTTTAGTTTTTAATGATTAATGAGTTATCTGGTTAAGACTTCCTCTTAAAGGGTTTCGAGTCCCTTCAAAACCTATTTTTACCTTAATAAAAATCAAACATAAAAAAAAGGAAACTGAATCATGCTTTTGTTGCTATCAACCAAATAAATATACTATGATATTAAAGAGGAAACATGTACCAACTCTCACAAAATAACTACACAAAGATATAGGTCTTGAAACTCTTCTTCTAGGTTGAAAAAAACCTTTCATGAAAACATGGTAGTCCTAATGAACCTAGGATATCTTAATGTGATTGCATAAGTTGATAAGATAGTTAATTGCAATGGAATTTGTTTCCCTGGTGGTATGGCTATATATAGTTTCATAGATAGTGAGCTTTCCAATCACTAAGTTGTGTGGCTCTGAATATGGTGAGAATATTAGGTGGACCAATTAGATAGAAAATATGTGCATTATGAAAGAGTGTCCAAAGCCATTAAGAGTTCTCAAGATAGCACTACTAGATTTGGTCACTTGGAACCCTCTATTTCTAACAAATCTTTCACAATTAGGTTTTCCATTCTTTCAATTATCCCATACAAACTTTTAATCTTAGAGAGGTTTTCTTTGAGGATTGTAGGAACATAATTGTAGGTATCAATATAAGCCATGATACGAAGTTTGAATCCATAGGAAAAGGATTTTGTTCCATCTCCATACCACATATATGCATACCCTCTACATCAACTTCCTCTATCCTATTTCCTTCCCCCACTAACAATGGATTACTTTGACCTCAAACATGCAAAACAAGCCCGAACTAATATGCAACAAGGGTTGGTATTTATTGGTATTGGTTGGGGAATGGAAGGAGGAAAATCAATATGGGTTGAGTATGTTAAACCCACTTCCCATAACCAAGGTACACTTGTCATTTTCAATTTGGATACACTATGTCTCCAGAAACTCTAAGGTCGTATTTCTATTGATATGGTAGCTACATGAAAATAGAAATATGAAGTTTAGTGCTATGGTCCACAAATATCTAAAAATTGTTGGCAATTTGGCTAATGTGGATGCATAGATGTTGTCATTATGGCAACATATGATCTCTATTGAGAGCACAGAATCTGGAATGCAAGTATGGCAAGTTGAAGAAAGAAATTGTCTAAGTATGGATACAGTGATCCTGACAGAGCACCCGATGAAGATTTAGTTGGCGACGTCCACTAGAGCAATATTTTTGTTTGCACAGTTAACTGAAGCTTCTATAGAGTATGAGGATACCCCATCTTAGTGCACATAAAGTTTGGAGCAGTACAAACAAAGTTATTCAAAGTTTACCAAAGATAGTTTTTGCAGACAAAATAGTTTTGGAGACAGTATTAGCGAAAGAGTTAAGGGATTATTTTTGCTTGTCAAAATAATGACTTAACATTATGAAGGGATGACATCCTAGATGTTTACTCTTGGATAAAGATTTTGGAAGCCGACCATGTAAATTTATTAGCTTTAATAACTCATATATTAGGCATACTTGAAATGTAATGAATTATAGAAGTGATATGTAAAAATGAAGAAAAGATAACTTGTGATAGTTGTTTATTGTGATAGCAGCAAAGGCTATTGATGCGAAATTGTAAGCAGTACCATATTGTAGTCAAAAACATTTTGTATTACCTATTTGGGCAGTGAGCTTAGCTGGTGATCAGGTTTTGTAATCTAACTCCTAACAGGTTTAAGGCTTCTAACAAGGCCTAAAGTCCTTTAACCAGGATAGATCTACTATATATTGTAAATTGACTCCTAACAGGGTCCAATATCCCTAACAGGATACTTTTGATTAGTGATCTTTGTGGGTACCATCCCCACTGGGGTTTTCCCTTGGCTAGGGTTTCCTCAAGAACATATGATGTGTTATGAGTTCTTTCTATTTACTACTATGTTTGTTAATCAGCTTGATAATCTTTGTATGCACTAAAGTAATTTGTTATATCCATAAGTGGGAAAAATTAAAAGTTTGTGAAATACTGATTCACCCACCCCTCTCTGTATTTCCTATTTCTAACAATTGGTATTAGAGCATAGTTACTCAGAGAAGGAACATTCAAGGAAAGCTTAGCAGCTTGAGTAAGATCTCTATGGATATGGATCAACTTCAGAAGAATCTTGAAGAAGCTCTTGAACAAATTGATATGCTTACTGATGAAAGAAACTCCTTAAGAAGAAAATAAGAAGATGCAAAGAATGCTATTGACAAATTAAAAGGTAAGATTGAAGATCTGAAATCTAAAAAGAAATCTGATATGCTTGTTGAAGATTGTGATGAATTAGAAAAAAAAATGAGATCCTTAAGCATGAGTTGAAGATAGTAAATTTGAAGCTTAGTATGAAAGATGGAAATTTGAGATCTGATAATGAAAAATTGAAAATTGAGAATGAAGATCTGAGGTCAAGACTTGAAAAGGAAACATCTGAATCTGAAAAAGTAAAAATGTAGTATGTGGAACTTGAGAAGTATAATAAAATTGTGAAAGAACCATTCTTTGATAGGACTGGATTTGGATATAGTATGTTTAGAACAAACCATGAAAGTAAGAAGCCAGATCTAAAGACATCTGAAAGTGTGGAGGAAATAAAGCTAGATGAGAACACATTGGAAGATCCACCTAAAGAAGAACCACCTAGAGAGAAAGAAGAATCAAAGCAAGAAGAATCAAAATAGGAAGAATCATCTAAAGGTATGCAAAGAGAATTCAAAGGTAGATGTTTTGCTTGTAATACTATTGGGCACATGAAGAGAGATTGCACAGGTAAGCAATTTAAACCTTTTAATGGACATTGTTATAATTGTCATAGTTTTGGACATAGAGCTAATGAATGTAGAAGACCTAAAGTAATTTTGAATAATTATGATAGAATGATTGGGAATACTAACAATGCAGATAAGAAATCTATTGAAGAAATGAATCAAAGAAAAGTGGTAGTATGTTTTAGATGCAACAAAGTAGGACACATTGCTAGAAATTGCAGGTCACAGATTAACCAGCAAGGATAGAGATTTCAAAACAATGGAATCATTTGTTAGATATGCAACAAGTTTAGACACTCAGCAAGATTTTGCAGAATGAACAATGGAGGTTATCATCATAACCCTAACCCTAGGAACAATGCAAGAAGGAATGAAAATGCAGGAAATAAAGAGAAAGGTTGTTGTAGCAATAAAGATGAAGTAAAATTTGACAAAGGCACAGATCAAGGAGGTATAGTCAGCACTAAAAGTAGTCAGGAAGGTAATGTAACCAATGGTAAGGATGAATCTTTACCTAACCCTTCTTTAAGTACTTAAATTATGTAAGTTTCTATAGTTTAGGACTTAGGATTAGTGTAGATTAGGAATTTCAATGAGTTAAGTTTTGCGCAATTAGATATAGGTTTATTATGTTGTACTAATGCTATGGTTAAGTGTGCAAAATAAAATATTGTGTTTTGCGAGGTCGCAGAAAGTTTATGGTTGCAGGTTTACAGAATCAACTTTTTGAGGTTTTAGAGGCAAAATGAATGAATGTGATGTCAGATTGAGTTAATGTGAAGTGTTATAAGGACAAAAATCAAAGTTATTATGATTACAAAGCAATTGAAAAGTGATTTGAAAGAAGAAAAGCAAGTTGAGGATGATTTGAAGAAGTTTGGAAGCAGTTTGCAGTGACGATCATACCAAAACCCTAGATTTGCAAAGTTGAGGTATTTCTTGATCTTTAATCAGTTGATAAGATGGATATTTCTATGGTTCATAATGTTAAGGATAAGAATAGACCAAAGATTAAGAAAGAACCAGTAGAACCAACTGAAATTGATGACAGTCTAGCATTATCATCTGTACCACATGGAGTATTGCACATTGAGAATGTTAAAGGATATTTAGGTTGTAAGTTTGAAACTTTGGGAGATGCAGATTTTAGTGATGATTACAAGAAATTGTACAATCAAGACATGTCAGTTAAACTAGCTTATGGGCACCTAGAGAACAATGCACTATCAAATATTCCATGAAGTATGAATTCAATGATGAGGAATGTACCAAGATCATTTTAAGTAGAATCCATAATGGGAAATTCTAGATGGAGGATAGAGTTATTGATATAACTGCTGACCTAATTCATGAAGTTACTGGATTATCAAAAGTTGGAGAGATTCCACTAAATGAAAAGAACATGAGAAAGATTTTTTTAGATAACACTGGATCTAGTTATAATGGTAGAGGAATTGCGATAAGTAAGATTAAGCAAGATGATGTTAGGTACCTTTGCAAGATCCTAACAACTAAATTTTGTGGTAGTTCAAGGGAAGATGACATGGCTGCAGGAATGATTCATGTAGCTTATCTTATGTGTATTAAGAAGAAACCAGTAGACCTATGTGAAATCTTGAAAATTTAGTTATTTGAGAACTTAGAAAAGATTAAGAAGCCTAAGTACACATAGTTTAGGTTTTCATCTCTGATAACCTATATGTTTTTCCATATTTTGAGAACATTTCCTTACACGGTTGATTGGAGTGACAATGTGAACACAATGGAAAGAATAAACTCAGTCTACATGAAGCACCTTTTTGATAAAGTTAATGACAGTGTGAAGCTTGTATTGAAGACTTTTCAAAATATTGTTAAGAACAAATCAAGGATTCCTCAATCCTTAGTTGAAAAGCATAGAGATGACATTTGTTTTATGGTTGACACTGATTTCACCTACATTGAAGTAGTTGAGCCTAGAATGGAATTCATAGACCCTCTTGGCTATGAAATATCTAAATCAGAAACAATAGGATATGTGAATAGATTGTTAAAGTGTGAGTTGGATGGTCATGCAAATAGGTTTGGAACCTATGAAGAGAATTTCAACTCTGCAATAAGTTTGAGAGAAAAGAGGCAATCTAGTAAGAGAGTTGAATCTACTATGAAGAAAATATTGAAAGAATCTGGTATGTCAAGTCATGAGTTTGACATAGCTAAGAAGACTGTAGAAGCCTTGAAGCAAAGCGAAAATCTTGTAATTCCACCTGAGACATCAAGCGCAGATCCTGTTGATCCTATTGCAGTAAAGGTAAAAGTTGAAGTACCTAAAAAAGATGAAGGAGATAAATCTTTTCTCCTATTCCTAGCAAAAGAGTAAAAGTGAATGCAACAGGACCCAGCAAGAGACAGAAAGTGGTTGTACCACCTATACCTAGAAATGTAGCAGTAATTAAAGATGATGATGTAGTTTCAATCAAGAAGAAAACTTGGAAACCAAGAATTGAAAGAGTTAATGAAGATATATTGAAGCATGGAGACTTCACTAAGTTGAATAAATTCTATGATCTATATGGATCATTTGACAGATTGAACTTTGAAAATGCAATGGTTACACACATGATTGTGGTAGATAAGAAACTTAGCACTATTCATGGTAAGATCCTAGAAGATTTGTATAACAGACTTATGAATAGAAAATAGAGAGCACAAGAAGAGGACATAAAGATGAGAGAACATGTAATCAGACAGTTCTGTGAAGTTAAGGATGAAGATCATTTGAAGAGATTCTTGAAGTCTCTTGGAACTTTATTGAGAACTAAGAGAAGGACAATCCTTATAATGGGAGGCAAGAAGGAGGAAGTACAGAAAGAGACAAAGCAAGCAATAATGCAAGTTCTTGCAGATATAGTTGTAGAAAAGCATGTTGAATCAGACCCTCAGTAGAAGCAATTAGAGGAACTGCATGCAGAGGAAGTTAGTATTGAAGAAGTTCCATCTTCTTCACATATCAATATTGGCAAAGAATCAATGGATATTGAAGGCACCAAAGTGACTCTAGAATCAGATGATGCAGTATTTCATGATCTAGGAAACATTGTTGACAATTTGGCTTTGGGAGAGCAAGAAAAGGTCACAAGATTAGAGAAGAATATAGAGGCAGAGGAAGCACCAACTGTATCAGAATCAGTTCCAGCAGGGCAGTCAGTTAAAGGCAAACAAATTTTGATAGAGGCCACTACCTCTAGTGCACCTTCTATACCAGTTGAAGACATTAGTGCACCTGACAGTAAGAAGAGGCATATTGGCTCAATGTTTGAAGACCTTGGAAAAGAAGTTGAAGATGATGATCAGCTTGAGTTCATCACATCTCTGAATAAAATTATTGGAAAGAATAAGAAGGTGAAAGACCTTGAAGGCAAAGTTAGAGTTTTGATAGAGAAACTTGAGAGTGTGATCAGCACTCAAGTATCTGAATCAGATCCACTTGAGAAAGCTCAATTAGTAATGAATTCTTTTGACTCTAAATTTTCTAACTTGAAGGATATTGCTAGAATAAAAGCTTAGGAAGACTTTGAAGCAGAAATGCAACAAACTTTAAGTGTAAATATTTGAAATGATATTGGTAGTTTAGATGTATGCATAAAGAATTTGAGGAGACATTTTGAGACAGGAAAGAATTTGTACATACAATGCACTAAATCAGAAATCCTAACAGTTGAAGAGGATAAGAAGATCAAAGGGAAGTTAGATGCTATTATAGCTGAGACAAACACCTTGACAAGCCCTAATGTCAAGATAAGTTCTGTAGAAAAGAGCATAAGGAAATTGAAAGATGAAATTAGAATGTTAGCAGAGGAGAAGAATAGAAAGATGATCAGGGTTAACATCTTGAGAGAGCATGTCTCAATCAACATATCAATTGTTGAAGATCAAATTAAGCAGTGTCTTTCAGCAAAGACATCATTTCAGAAGTTTAGCTTCAATTCCCTGCAAGCTTGTCAGACAGTAGCATACGGATTGAGTACTCTACTCAATGTTGCTGAATCCATCAGGAAGGTATGGGAGAAAGATTTTGAATCTTGGAAGTTAGAGTTTGGTGATTGTGTTGCAAACCTACCGGCTTTGCAATAACTGATAATAAGGTATAAAGTTTTTGAAATTTTTGTACACCCTATCTTTGTCATTATTGTCAAAGGGGGAGAGATAGAAAAAATTGTATATATGTTGAGGAAGTATACTCATAGGGGGAGCTATTCTATGGAGTATGATATTGTATAGATATTGTATAACTTTTGGCCAAAATTTTGTATAAGTGTTTTTTGAAGTTTTGTTTGCACACTTAGCCAATTTTCCCATATGTTGCCACCAATGACAAAGGGGGAGATTGTTGGAAATTTGGCTAATGTGGATGCATAGATGTTGTCATTATGGAAACATATGATCTCTATTGAGAGTGCAGAATCTGGAATGCAAGTATGGCAAGTTGAAGAAAGAAATTATCTAAGTATGGATACAGTGATCTTGACAGAGCACCCGATGAAGATTTAGTTGGCGACGTCCACTCAAGAAATATTTTTGTTTTCATAGTTAACTAAAGCTTCTATAGAGTATGAGGATACCCCATCTCATTGTGCATAAATTTTGGATCAGTACGGACAAAGTTATTCAAAGTTTACCGAAGATAGTTTTTGCAGACAGAACAATTTTGGAGACAGTATTAGCGAAAGAGTTAAGGGATTATTTTTGCTTGTCAAAATAATGACTTAACATTATGAAGGGATGACATCCTAGATGTTTACTCTTGGATAAATATTTTGGAAGCTGACCATGTAAATTTATTAGCTTTAATAACTCATATATTAGGTATACTTGAAATGTAATGAATTATAGAAGTGATATGTAAAAAGGAAGAAAAGATAACTTGCGATAGTTGTTTATTGTCATAGCAGAAAAGGCTATTGATGTGAAGTTGTAAACAGTACCATATTGCAGTCAAAAACATTTTGTATTACTTGTTTGGGCAGTGAGCTCAGCTGGTGATCAAGTTTTGTAATCTAACTCCTAACAGGGTTAAGGCTTCTAACAAGGCCTAAAGTCCTTTAACCAGGATAGATCTACTATATATTGTAAATTGACTCCTAATAGGGTCCAATATCCCTAACAGGATACTTTTGATTAGTGATCTTTGTGGGTACCATCCCCACCGGGGTTTTCCCTTGCCCAGGGTTTCCTCGAGAACATATGATGTGTTATGAGTTCTTTCTATTTACTGCTATGTTTGTTAATCAGCTTGATAATCTTTGTATGCACTAAAGTAATCTTTGATATCCATAAGTGGGCAAAAGAAAAAGTTTGTGAAATACTGATTCACCCCCCCTCTCAGTATTTCCTATTTCTAACAAAAATTGGATATGCATTGAACACAACTTAACTTAAACCTATAAAAGCTTACTGAATGAAAACCAAGCCAAAGGAGGGATAGAAACAAATTAAATTTTTTCCAAGTTCATGAACTTGATACCTTCTTCCATCTCTATCAGTCTATTCTTTCTGCTCTAAAGAATTGTGTGAATTATAATGCAATGGCTCTACAAAAGCTCCTTTAATATATCTAGAAATATAACACTAATGACAAGACCCCTTAACTATATACCCCAAAACTAAAAAAAGGGAAAGGAAATGAACCTATAAATAGCACATTGAGCTCTCTCTCTCTCTCTCTCTCTCTCTCTCTCTCTCTCTCTCTCTCTCTCTCTCTCACTCACTCTCACACACACACACACACACACACATAGTTTTAAAGTAGATTTAGTGTGCTTCTCTAAAAGAAACCATAAAAGTAGCTATGTTACCTAAATGATAACATTTTTTATCTTATGTTGCTATTATGTCTAGTTCTAAAGTGAACAAAGATGGGGGACCAAAAATATGCCACTCATCTTTTGGTCCCCAAAGCATAGGGTGTGTGTCATATATGGAACATGCCATATGGCTTGGTATGCCAAGCCTAAGGCTTGGGCATACCAAGCATAAATAGTGCATGCCATATATAAAGCATATTAAAAAATTTAAAAGAAACCCTAAAACCACATTTTATTTTCATTTGCAACGGTGAGTTACAGAGAGGAGCAACATTTTAGAAGGTCGTACACCATACCGTGAGCATAATTATCTCCATTAGCATGTTTGATCTTCTAAAAAATGCTTCCAAGATGTCAAAGAGGTCAATATATTTATGTTTTTAGCTTCTTTTTTTGTTAAAATAAAAGCATAATTTTAAATTTTATCATAATTTACAACATATGTAAATCCACCTCAACAAAACCCCAAGCCACCTCCTCGTGAAGATGTTCATGAAGAAAATCACCTCAACCTCCTCCATCAATTGAAATACATCCACTAGGAATACAACAAAGACTTTTAAACTAAATAGAGAATAATAAAAATCTATTAGAGGCTTTGATTGGAAGGTTGAAAGAATCTATTGGAATAAATCCTCATGGGGCATCACTTAAAAATTCATTGGAATTAATTTTGACACATGTAGGAAAAGTTAGTGGGTAACTAAATTTATGGAAAAACAAAAGAGAGGAGTAGAAACAATACTATGTAGATAAATTATCATATTAGGATGTAAAAAAACAAAAAGAAAAAACAAAATTGATATTTGTGTCCTCTTTACAAATCCTAGAACAAATCAATCTCTTAAACCTAATTGTTGGATGTTTACCATCCATTGGTGCCACCATGAAGGATTTAAAAATAATTTTTGGGAAAGATGATGGATGGTTTTTGATAGCCCTCCTTGTAATAATCATGAGGTTCCATTTTTTTTTTTTGAGGAAACTCTATTATGAGTTTGTCCTCACTGAGGTCCCAAATTATTTTGATTACTTAAAATTCCAAGGAAGAGGTGGGGCATCCTCACACAAAATACTAGGGGCATAGTGTGACCTCAACATATTCAACATGCCCATTGCTAGACCTCATGTAAAGCATATTACTATTCCTTCTATTGTGAAGGATACTATTTAAGTGGCACACTAGGCACCATTAGGGTGCTCACTTAGATCCTTATATAGTGTGTCAATCCTTTAGTACAGAGTTAGACATGTGAGTCTTAGAGTGCTCAAGTTTTACCCCATTTATTTCAATCACGTGGAACCCTATGCACATATGGTGGTGATGATGGTGGATAGGAAGCTAGGGATGATGGATTGATGACTAATAAATTTCTCAATGCAATATTTGACATTGATATAGAGGTAATTATTTGCAAGATCATTTAATTTTTTTGATTATATTTAATTTATAAATGAATGAATAACTAAATTAGTATAATGATTATGATCAAAATCTAGGGTCAAAGTGTTCATGGCAATAATATTATTCCTCCAACCCCCTTTTTCATGACATCACTAAGTCCACAAGTGTATATCTAATAAAGCATTATAGTTATTACATGTGAGTAGTACATAATTATATGAATGGTTGTCTCATAACTCACTGTGCATGTACATTAGTTTACTGGTGGACCCTTCACACTAACACCTCATAGTGAAGGACATCATGAAAATTTCACAAAGGTATCATTATTTTCAAGTTCATTTAATTTATTTGATTATATTTAGTTTATAATTGAATAAATAATTAAATTAGTAGAATGATTATAATCAAAATCTTGGGTTAAAGTGTTCATGGCAATAGTTGTGTTCCTTTAGCCCACAAGTATATATCTAATAAAGCATTATAAGTATATGAATGGTTGTCTCATTACTCATTGTGCATGTGCATTAGTTTACTAGTTACCCTTAATGTTGACTCCAAGTAGTGAAGGACATCGTAGCATTTTCACTGAGGTATCATTTATTCATTAGTGGTGTGAAAACAATACAAGTATTCTTGATAACTACATAATGCTCTTGTTATTTCATTATTAGTTGTTGACATTGGAAACTCCTATTGTTCATGACTCATTGGGTTGTGGGGTTATAGTTGTAGTTATTTTTGAAGCATTGGCTAAGGTATGAAAGAGATTAGTTAATTTTATTTGTTTTACTGGTTTATATTAAAATTTTTAATGATATTCACGTATGTATCTTAATTATTATTTAAATTATTGTTGTAGGGGCTTGTAACTCTAGATCATCAACATTCCCCTCTCGAGGATGAACATAGCCACTATTTGTTAGTGGTAAGTGGATATTCTATTATATGTCATCCTATAATTTAATTTTTATGTATATTATTTATTGATGTTTATACTTGTGGTTTTATCACCTGGAGATCCAGAGGAGTCTAGAGAGGAGGAAAAGTGAGTGCACTTTAAAGACTTCAACATCCTTTACATCCCCATCCACTCAATCTTCAAAGGTAGCTCATGATTATTTTCTTCCTCTTGCAGGAAATGACTAGATTAGGGACATAGTTTGTATGCCTATATGGTATTTTTGGATATATATTTTGTATATTGTATTGTTAGAATGTGAGGTTGATGTTGTCTTTGGTTTTTTCACTAATATTTTTCGTTGATGTCAACATACCCTATGCATAGATGTGGATTGGTTGTTTTAGTGCTTCGATAGAAGCATGCACCAGATGATGTGCTTTAAATACTTACTCTTATCCATGTCGATACTAATTCTATTTGTTGTGCAACATTTTGTGGATCATTTATTTGGGTTTGTTCCCATCTTGGATGTGTTAATTATGCTTCTATCAATCCATTTAAATTTTAAGGTATAGATTTTGTCCGTTGGTAGTGAAGATCTTGGTGATAGTGTAGCATGTTTTTATGTGCAAGACATGTTGTATTAAGTGACATGGTCCACGTTTCATTCCTTGCCACTACAAGAATGCTTCGGTGTGACCTATTCCAAAATGGATTAGGTCAACCTTCTTATTCACATGAGATGATATAAGATATTAATGAATTTACTTGTTGCAAGCATCATGTATATGTGAGTATATGTAAAGTAAATGCAAATTTGACAAAGAAAGATCTATGTGTTGATGTATATTCAATTTGATACAATCGATAGCAAATTGTTATATCATTTCTATATTGCAAAGTATCAGTGAGTGACTTCATTGGTCGATTCAAATTTCATTTTTTATATTACAGTGAGCCTATTTATATTGGCATTGAGCCTATTTGTATCAAAAGTTAGCCTTTCTTATTTCTAGGTAGTTAGCCCAACTGACAGTAAGTCAACTAGTAGTTAGAAAAATGGTAGTGAGACCTTTGTAAAAATTACCTTAGTTGGTGTTCATTTCATGAGAATTATATTCACTATATTTTCCCTATCTAGGTTTCCACATAAGTTATGGTGTTTATTGTGTTGATGGTTTTGTGCTTTCATGTTCATATATGTTATAAGTTTATGACTAGTTTAAGATTTTACTGGTTTAACATAAATGAAGAAAATTGTTTGATTATAACTAGTTCACCCCCCCTCTCAGTCATTCAACCTATTTAAAAATTGGTATCAGAGCTTTTGTTTTTTCGAGAGAGCTTAACTGCATGAGGAAAATCTGATGGCACACAAACTAAACATTTGTATATTTGATGGATCTAACTACAGTTCATGGAAAGAGAAGATGAGAGGATACATGATCTTGATTAGTTACACTACTTAGAAGAATGTGGAGATGAATTATTTTGTTGCTCAAAATGACCTCAATACTCAAGATGAAATTACTACCTATGAGGAGAATGAGAAAGTAAGGTATACAATTTTTTGTTCTTTATCAAAAATTGAGTTAGATAAGGTTATTTCATTGAAGACTACCTATGATGTTTGGGAAAAATTGAAAGATATTTATGAAGGAAATGATAGAGTTAAGTTTTCTAGGAAGCTAATAGCTAAGCGCCATTATGAGAATGTGAAAATGGAAGAAGGTGATGATAGTAGAAGTTAATTTTAGAGGGTTGACAATGTTGGGAGTGAAGTCAAGAATCAAGGAGTAAATAAAATTGATGAAGATGTCATGGAGAAGATCTTGATGTCCCTACCAAAGAGCTATAGTGACAAGATCTTTGTGATTGAGGAGGTTTATGATCTACATAAGTTTAACAAAGAAAAGATATTTAATACCTTGACTATGTTTGAGATGAGAAAATTCAGAAAAGACAAAAGAAAATATGAGATAGCATTTAAAGCCACAAAAATAGAGGAAGATTCAGATGGTGATGATGAATCGGTTGATGTGGAAGTGAAATTTGCAAGGAATTTGAAGAAATGTATTGAAAAATACAAAGATATGTTACCCCTTAAATGTTTTATATGTGGAAATATTGGTCAGTTGGCTACTAGGTTTCTAGATAAAGGTCCTAGGTAGAAGTTTAAGAAGTTTAATAAGAAATCTTACTACATTAATGAAGATGCTAGTATTTCAAATGATGAGTAAGAAACAAAGGATTTTTTATTCTATGTTGAAGAAGAAGAAAAACATGTATTTGATATTTTTAACATTTCCCTAGAAATTGATGATAATTCTAAGACTACTTTGTATGGTATAAGGAACAAGAATGAATGGTTGATTGATAGTGGTTGTTCAAATCATATGAATAGTGATAAAAGAAAAATTTTAACACTTGAGAAATATAATGGTGGTCCTATTAGATTTGGTGATGATAAGACAATGTATATTTTTGGTAGAGGTTCTATTACTTTTGAAAGGAAAGAATAACACTAACAAGGTCTACTATGTGAAGGTTTTGTGGCATAATTTTTGAATTGTTGGATAAATGTGTGAGAATGGCTATGATGTCGTGTTTAAGAATAAAGGATGTGAGATTTGGAAGAGATCTAGAAAAATTACTACAATTGGGAAAAGGACAAGAAGGAATATGTACTAATTTGAAGGAGCTACAGAAGGATGTTTATTATCTTGGATTGACATTAGTTAGCTTTGGCATTGGAAGATGTGTCACATCAATTTTGACAGTTTGGTAAGAATAATTTCATCATGTTCTATAAGATATTTACCTAGAATATGTAAACTAGACAACATTATATGTAAAGGATGTCAAGAAGGGAAGCAAAGAAGATAGTCATCCAAGGCAAAAAATCATTCATCTACCAGTTTGTTGGATCTAGTGCAAACCAACCAGTGTGGTCTACCAAAACAAGAAGCTTACAAGGTGAGATATATTTCATATTTTTTATTGATGATTATTCTAGACTATCTTGGGATTTCTAAGAGAGAGAAAAGAAGCATTTGAGAAATTCAAGATTTTTAAAGCAAGAGTTGAGAATGAATGTGGTAGAAAGATTAAATTTTTGAGATCTGATAAAGGATGCAAGTTTACTTCTAATGAATTTGAGATTTTTTGTGAGAAACTTGGTATTAAATGACAAATTTTAGAGGCTAAAACACCACAACAAAATGGTGTAGTGGAAAGGCTGAAATGGACAATATAGGATGCAACAAGGACAATGATCAAGGAAACACTTTTACCAAAGATTTACTAGAGAGAAGTAGTTCATATAACTATTTACACACTTAAAAAAGTTCTTTACTGCAAGAAGTATGAATTGACATCATACAAACTATGGCATGGGAGAGCACCTACAATGAAATATTTTAAGATTTTTGGAAGAAAATGCTACATTCAGAGAGATGAGGATAATCTTGGCAAGTTTAACTGTAAATATGACAAAGGTATATTTCTTGGATATTCTACAAAGAGGAAAGTGTACTGGTGTTACACAAGAGATTGAATAAGATTGTTGAAAGAGCGAATGTGAAGGTTGATGAAGATTTTTAGAAAGCTCTTGAGAAACACATTGAATATGAATTTGATATAGAGGACAAAGGAAAAGAAGACAAGAAAGAAGAGGAAGAGACAAGGCTGCAAGACTTGACATCTACAACTAAGACACCAAGGTCTGTACAAAGAAATACTTTTAAGAATTAGATAGTTGGTGATAAGAATAGAAGTGTTGTTACAAGAAGTAGAGCAACAAAAGAGAAAGTTTTGTTGTGTTTACTCTTAGAAATTGAGGCTAAATCTATAGATGAAATGTGTAATAATCAGAAGTGGGTAAGATCAATGAAAGAAGAACTTGATCAGATAGAGAAGAATCATACTTGGGAACTTGTTCCCAAATTGGTTGACAAGAATGTGATTGGTATAAAATGGGATTTTTAGATTAAGCTGCATGAAAATGGATAGGTAATAAGGAACAAGGTAATACTAGTTTGCAAAGGTTATACTCATATTGAAGGTATTGATTTTAATGAAACTTATCCCCCTATTTCTTGGATGGAGGTGATCTAGATATTCTTAGCATTTGCAACATTTAAAGATTTCAAGGTTTATCAGATGGATGTTAAGTTAGTATTTTTGAATGAGAACTAAAGGAAGAACTTTACATTGAAAAACTAGAAGGTTTTAAGAGTGGAAAGGATACAAATTTTGTTTTAGATTGAAGAAAGTATTGTATGGATTGACGTAGGAACCCATGGCCTAGTATGGTAGATTGGATAGATATCTGATTGGACAAGAATTTTTGCAAGAACCAAAAGAGTCACATGTTATGAAAGTAAAAACAATTTTTAGATATTTTAAGGGTGCATAATAGTTTAGATTATGGTATCCAAAAGGTTTTAATTTCATGTTGATAGCTTATACTAATGTTGATGGGTCAGATGTCTAGATAACTAGTGGAGTACTAGTGGTTATGTTGATGATTGATTGTCTAATGGAGCCGATGATGAAGACCAACCAAGATCAAAGGTATACATGATGATAGTAGAAAGATTAGATCAATTATAATCTTGCCTTTGATGTCTAGCAATTGATTTTTTATTTATATTATGTTGCCATATCATTTAGTAATGATATAAGATGAATGAGTTAAGGAGGAGAAGATATGAGAAGTTGAGAAGTTGTAGAACTTAAATAGGAAACTGATATAGATCAGACAATGATTTTAGTATGTTGATATGATTATTTTCTACCTAACACATGACTATGTTAAGTCGGTAAAGTATGCTGATAAAGATTTGACAATTCGGTAAGATAAGTTGTTTTGGCTATCGAGCTGGAAAAGTCACTCAATAAGATAAAGAGAAAAAGATAGGTCACTTGATAAAGCAGAAAGGTTTAGGCACCGAGTAGTTAAGAAATTATAAGTGAAGGACACCGAGAAAGGTAAAGGTATTAAATATGGATGGAATCAACATTTAATGATTAACTATGATGAGATGGATGATCATGATGATGAGGAAAGTTAGTTACAAGAGATCTATGGTTATGAAAATTGAAGATGGAGATCTATGGAAAGATCTAAGTGGCAAAAAGAGATGGAACAAGTTTCTAGAAAAGTTCAAGTTCCTAGGTGAAAATGAAACACATTACCGAGATCCAGATCCAATGAATAATGAATTGAATGATCAAGATTGATTAAAGGAAAATGTAATAGATGAGATTAAGAGGCAAAAATTATCTATATAAAGGATGATCTTTTATGGACAAATAGCTGGCAAACCGAATAGTTGAAGGGTTTTCGACTATTATAGAGAAGAAGGAACATAGAGATTCTGAGTGGGAAAATAAGGATTTGATGAAGTTTTGATTTCAATAGATTATGAAAAATTAAAGTGAAGATTGAAGAGCGCATAAGGATTTGATTGAGAAAAGATAGGTGCACATCTACAAATCATTTTTATTACTGTTTCTTACTAGCATTTTTAACAGAGAAACCTCTTAACATAGTGGAATTAATAGTCTTATTGTAAATCATTGATAAAGGTGGCATTCTAAAAGAGTGTTTAAAGCCCTCTAACAAGGCCACTCCTAACAAATATGAGGTAAATCCCTTAATTGGGTCACACCTAACAATGTGTTTTCTAATCTTTAACTAGATTGGCTCTTAACCAGGCATACTTTAGAAGAGTATATTTCTTAGTGGGTACAATTCCCATAGTGGTTTTTCCATAGATGGGTTTCCACATTAAATATTGGTGTTACATGTTGTGAATGATTTACTAATTGATACAGTTTATTTGTTGTTGTCAGTAAATAGTGAACTGTGTTCCTACCAAGTAGTTACCAAGTTAATGAGAGAAAAGTTTATTAAGGTATTTTGTGATCCGGATTACTGATTCACCCCCCCCCCCCCCCCTCCCCCTCTCCGTAATCCAACAATTGGTATCAGAGCTAAATTTTCTGATGAAATAAGTTTAAAGACTTGAGTAAAAGATCCAAATATGTATAGGAGAGAGGTACCTAAGTTGAATAAGGAAAGTTTCTCAACATGGAAAAATAGAATGAAATTGTATCTATTTGGGATTGGTGAATATTCCCTATATCTACTAGAAAATGAATACTCTCCACCACCTACAGGACCCTTGATAGTTGATCAGATGAAAAAAAAGTAGGAGCATAACTCAATCATGATAAAGATTTTTTCTTCCCTATCTGATGTTGAATTCAATGATATTAAAGATTGTACTAATTCATAAGAGATGTGTGACAAGCTTACACTTATCTATGGAGGAGATCAACATGTGCAAAAATCTAAGGTTGACATCTTGAGAGGAAAATATGATGAGATGAGAATGAAACATGAAGAGATCACACAATATAGCAGCTAAATAAATGAAGTTGTTAGTGACATCATAGGTGTTGGTGGATCATTGAATAATGAAGAAGTGGTAAGTAAAATCTTGAGAACTTTATCTTCTAAGTATTCTATTAGAGTGTCTACAATTCAAGAATTGAGATCTATACTGAATAATATTGTTACTCTTGAATCCCTAATTGGAAATTTAACTGCATTTGAGTTAAGTAATTATGATAATAGTCTACCAACTATTGAGACAAACTTTAAGTCATCTATGAGTATTAGAACATCAAGAAAAGAAAAAGAAAATCATAGTACTTCACATGGAAATTAGTATGACAGTATCTAGACCGAAGACAAAGAGAAAGAGGAATTTGAAGCACTACTGGCTAACTGACTACCTAGAGGCAAATGAAAGTACAAAGACAAGTTACCATTGAAATATTTCAATTGTAATAAGATTGGACATATTGAATCTAGATGTCCTGATAATGAAAGAAATGATAAGAATGATAAAAGAGACAACCAACACCAAATATTTAAAGATTATAAGGATAAAGGAAAGAAATCTTGCTACCTTGTTGAGGAAGGTATAACTAATGATGAATCTGATGATACCAAGGAAGGTTATGAAGTTTTTTTTGCTGCAATAAAGGAAGAATCAAATGAAGAAAAGTGTGAAGATGAAAAAACACTTTTTTCTCATGTAAGTAAACCATACCCTTGGCTTCATGATAGTGGTTGTTCACATCACATGACTAGTGATATTGACAAGTTTGAGAACCTAGAAGAATATGATGGAGGATTTGTCATATTTGGCAATGATGCTCCATGCCCTATGAAAGGTAAGGGATCAATTGTGTTGAATGAGAAGATGAAATGTAATGATGCATATTGGGTTAGAGGACTAAACTATAATATGTTGAGTGTTGCACAATTGAACAATACTGGCCACCGAATGAAATTTCAAAACAAAAAAGTTAAGATCTATGGTGTTGATGGAGATCTAATTGAAATTGGAGGAAAATCAAGAGGTAATTTATTTTATCTTGATACTGATGCAAAGAGTTGTTTATTTTACTGAAGATGTATGGTTGTTTATTTTATCTTGACCAAGTTAAGTTTTCTAAGAAAGTCTTATTCTACAACTAGTATTTTCAAATTGGTTCACACTGACCTTTGTGGTTCTATGAAAGTTCAAAGCTATTATGGAGATCAATACTTTATTTTTCTTGTTGATGATTATTCAAGAATGATGTCAGTCATGTTTCTAAAAGAAAAAATTGATGCATTTCAAATGTTTAAGTGGTATAAGGCTAGAGTTGAAAAAGAAATAGGTAAATAGATGAAGTGTTTGAGTTTTGATAGTGGAGGTGAATTTATCTTTGATGAATTTACTATCTTCTGTAATGAGCATGTAATTAAAAGACAAGTGTCTACACAGAGGACTCCACAAAAGAATGGGATAGCTGAGAGAAGAAACAAAGCTATTGTTGGCTGTGTCAGAACTATATTGATTGATAAAAAGATTGCACAAACATTTTGGAGAGAAGCTACAAGAACTGCATTTTACACTCTCAACCGAATACAGTTGAAGAAAGGTAAAAACAAAACACCTTACGAATTATGGTTTGGACGCACCAAATGTAAGTTATTCCAAAATCTTTGGTAGTAGGTGTTATATATTGAAAGACTCTCAAAATGGAAAGTTTGATATAAAGGTGATGAATGAATATTTCTTTGTTACTCATCAAAGAGTAAGACATAAAATGTTTAATCAAAGATTATAACAAAATAGTTGAAAGTGCAAATGTAAGAGTTGATGAGATTGTAGAAAAGAATGAAGAGCATAGCAAAAAGGAACCTGAGGACTATAACAAATTTTTTATGTACAAAATGGTAATTCAATTGATACAACTGAGTTGCAACTAGAAGGAACTGATGAACACTGTGAGGCTCCACTGAGAGATGAAAACAATGATGATCATGTTAGAAAGTAAAGTCCACCAAGATAACTGAGAGGGGGGGGTGAATCAGTTATCAGATAATTATAAATTTTATCATCTTCAATAGCATTAAACCATATAAGCAATATAATTACCAACCATAGAAAGATATTCATACACAATAAAACAATGATACAAGATATGTTGACTAGGGAACCTCTTGATCAAAGAGTAAACCCCGGTGGGAATGATGCCCACAAAAGATGCACTAATATGAATATTCCTTGTGAGAGGATGGACTCTGTTAGGAGTCTTATGAAATACATTTAGTACATATGAATCCCTATTAGGAGATTTTGAATCCCTGTTAAAATATTCTAACCCTGTTAAGAGTTATGGAAGACAGAAGGACCCACTGCCCAAACAGCTTCAGGGTAAGATCACTGAACACACTATCCAAATATTCTTTGCATTACTCAATAGAATAATGCATTACCTTTTCTCTGACTATGCCAAACCAGACTCACTATTACATCATATCTCAATTTTAGATCTTTGTACTTCGCATGTCTTCCTTCACAAATTCGCTTTCATACTTAGCTCTTTTCTTCACTTCATGCATACAGCATCACACACAATCGCTACTTCCATATCAAAACTACATAAAAAAACAAGGAAATACATTCCTTCCTTTATACCACACTCAAATAATTACAACTAAGTCAGCACACAATTTCAATATAAAATTTTCCACACGCTACACCAAAATTACACAAAACTATCGGCTTCCAAATATAATAAATTTTCACTCATGCAACCTCAAAGTCTGTATTATCATCCACATCACTATCAATGTGTCTTCAACTTCCCTTTAACTACGTGAAACCAAATTCCATCTTGATTAGGAGATATCATCCGATTTCCACAACCCGCTACTCAGGAACACTGCCCGAATGTTGCTTCCACCAAAATGATCATAACTTCCATGAATAAATTAATTATTGTCTATGCTCTTAACCATAGACATATAACATATCAAAGAGTATATCCTCAACATCACATAGCTCCAACTAGAATAACCCAATTGCTCTAATCCAAACTCTATCTGCTTCTCTACAAGTCTTTGGTAAATCACTGTGTTGACATCAATGACAATAATAGTCATGAATGCAACGACAACTACTATAGAATGGCTATCAAAAATTTAGAATTCATTCCTAAAAATCTCCCCCATTGGCATTGATGGCAACATAGATGAAAAACATCCATTGTTCCAAAAATCCAATACTGCAACACTGCTTCTTCAAATCCTCTTCATCAATCAAATCTTGCTTCTTTATCCTAATCAGTTCTCTCTAACAGATGTCTTAGATTGTTTTTCATGTATACTTCTCCCACATTGACATCAATGATAGAAATTTCATCACTATGTCAAAAACAACTCAATGTCAAAAGACACTTTTCAGAAAATACATTTACTAGAGTCCTCATGACTCAACTCAGATACACATACTCCCCCATAGAGGAAGTACCATCATCCAATCCAGAAGAAAGATAAGGCTCATATACCACTGGATGAATGCAACCAACTGCATCACTTTTCAAAAGTAGGCTGGGGCATAACCCCAAGCATACCTCTCAAATACTCAAATGTATCCTTAGGCAAAGGCTTTTTGAATATATCTACTATCTGCTCCTTTGTACTTATGTACTCAAGTCTGACTTCTTTCTCAGCAACTTTCTATTGGAAAAATGGTCAGCACTCCCCTCGGGATTTGTGGCATGGTTTAACAGCCTCATGTGTCTTCTATAAGTCTAGTAGTTGTATCAGGCATTAATAGGTTGATCTTTTGGTGCAATGGAAACTACTACTTGTAACAAGTGGTATCAAAGCTTGGTCACAGGTTTGAATCCCCTCAGGTAATGCTGAGGGGGAGATTGTTGGAAAAATGGTTAGCACTCCCCTCAAGATTTGTGACATGGTTTAACAGCCTCCTATGTCTTCTATAAGTCTAGTAGTTGTATCAAGCATTAATAGGTTGATCTTTTGGTGCAATGACAACTACTACTTGTAACACTTTCTCTCTTACAACATGATACTTAATCTCTATATGCTTTGTCTTAGAATGTAATACAAGATTCTTAGACATACTAACTGTACTGGTGTTGTCACAATGTATGACAATAGACTCAACAAATTTTATTTCAATATCCTTCAGCATTTGCTTCATCCAAATTATCTGGTTACAATTGTTTGCTACTGCTACATATTTTTCTTCTGTTGTGCTTTGTGAGATACCATTCTTCTTCTTGCTTAGCCAAGAAACTAATCTTTCTCCAAGGAAAAATGCTCCGCCATTGGTGCTTTTCTTATCATCAACATTGCATCCCCAATCAGCATCTGTATATGCACATAGGGTAAAATCATCAGATTTTTCATACCATAGTCCATAGTCCATTGTGCCTCTTAAATATCTCAGTATCCTCTTTACTGCTGCATAATGTGATTCTCTAGGTTCAGCTTGAAATCTTGCTACAATTCCAACTAAATGTGCTATATTAGGTCTTGTATGAGTTAAATACTACAATCCTCCAATCATGGATCTGTATTTCTTCTATTCTACTACATGAGTTTCATCTATGCTAGATAGCTTATGTCTGGTCACCATGGGTGTTCCAGCTAGTTTACAATTCTCCATTCCAAATCTTTTCAATAAGTCATTCAAGTACTTTGTCTGACTTACAAAGATTCCATCATTATTTTGTGTTATCTGTAATCCCAAAAAGTATTTCATCTCACCAATCATACTCATTTCAAATTCAGTCTTCATTTCATCAGCAAATTTGTCACTAGCTTCATCTTCTCCTCCAAAGATAATGTCATCAACAAAAATAACTATAACTAACAAACATTTTTCAATTTCTTTTGTGTACAAATTGCTATCAGTTGTTCCTTTTGTAAATCCCAATGTTAACAAATACTTATCCAGTCTTGCATACCAAGTTCTAGGTTCTTGTTTAAGTCCATATAAAGCTTTCTTCAATTTATATCTCCTTCTTGAGTTAAAGGAAAACCTTCAATTTTCTCAATGTAGACTTCTTCTTCCAATTCTCCATTCAGAAATGTTGACTTCACATCCATCTAATATACTTTGAATTTCTTGTGAGTTGCATATGCCAAAAACATTCTTACTGCTTCAATTCTTGCAACAGGTGCAAAGGTTTCTTCATAGTCAATTCCTTCTTGTTGTGAGTAACCCTTACATACCAATCTTGCTTTGTTTCTTACTACATCTCCTTGTTCATTCATCTTGTTTTTTAATACCCATTTAGTTCCAATAACATTCTTGTCTTTAGGTCTAGGGACCAATTCCCATGTCTTGTTCTTTTCAATCTGATCTAGTTCTTCTTTCATAGCATTAGTCCAACTTTCATCTTCACAAGCTTCATTAGTAGTCTTAGGTTCAATTTGAGAAATCAAACTTAATTGTTCTTGAGCCTTATTTTGAGTTAGAACTCTTCTTTTGATGCTCCCAATAATTTTTCCAATAGGATGATTTCTTAACAAACTCTTGCTAGGTGTCACTATCTCAGATCTCTCTTCAGATGTACATTCTTCAATGACTTCACTATGGCTTTCATTCAAAAAATCACTGTCAGTATCATAAAATAATTTAGTAGATCTAGTGTTAGGTTTAGGATGAGCTTCTTCATCAAATTCATAATCAAGCATTCTTTCCTAAATTTTGAACTTTTCATCAACTTTAACTTTTGCGCTTTCAACAATAATCTTAGTTCTTTTATTGAAACATCTATAAGCTTTTCTTTTCAAAGAATATCCAAGAAATATACCTTCATCACTTCTAGGATCAAACTTTCCAATATCATCATCTCTCTTTATATAACATTTTCTTCCAAAAATTCTAAAATACTTAACTAAGGGTGCATGTCCAAACCATAATTCATAAGGTGTCTTGTCTATGTCTGCTCTGATTTGTACTCTATTCATTGTATACACTGTTGTGTTCACTACTTCTCTCCAGAATATCTTCGCTAAATCATTCTCAAACAACATAGATCTTGTTGCTTCAGTCACTAATATGTTCCTTCTTTTTGCAATGCCATTTTGTTGAGGTGTTCTAGGGGCTGAATACTATCTTTTAATGCCATTTTCTTCACAAAAGGTGTTAAACTCTCTAGAATTAAATTCTCCATCTCTATCAAATCTCAAATATTTAATCTTCATTCTAGATTCATTTTCAACTTTATTCTTAAAAATCTTAAACTTATCAAATGCTTCAAATTTTTCTTTAAGAAATGCAATCCACATCATTCTTGTAAAATCATCAACAAGAATCATAAAATACCTTTCTCCATAGAATCCTCTAGTCCTAGTAGGACCACTCAAATCTGTATGAACAATCTCCAGCTTCTTTGTAGATGTAAACTTCTTACTAGGAAAAGAACTTCTCTTCTGTTTAGCCATTACACATTTTTGCAAATCATGTTAGTAGGCTTCATAATTTTAGGAAAATCTCTTCCTGCAAGTGTAGTACTTACTTTTACAATGTTATCAAAGTTTATATGAAAAAACCTTCAATGCCATAACCAAATGTCATCAATCTTATTAATAAAACATGTCATCTAAGTAGGATTCAACTAAAATACATTACCTCTGGTTCTAGATCCAATTCCAATCAGATTTCCATCTTTATCCTTTATCACACAAGTTTTCTCAGTAAACCAAACTTGATATCCCTTATCAACTAACTGTCCAACACTCAAAAGATTATGTTTCAATCCATCCACAAAATAAACATCATCAATATTAGTCTTTCCATCAAGAGTAATAGATCCTATACCTTTAATCAAACAAGGTGCATTGTTTCCAACTCTAACAACTCCTCCATCATATTCATTAAACTTAATGAACTTTTTCATGTCTCCAGTCATATGATGTGAACAACCACTATCTATAATCCAATCGGCTTTCTTTTCAACTTGAGAAACTAAGGTTTTTTCTTCCTTAACATCAGTTTCAGGATTCTCTTCTTTAATTGCTACAAATCCTATGTCATCATTATTTTCAGTATCACTTTCACTTAAAGTTCTTTCTATACTAGCTTCAAGATCTTCATCATTAGAATAATAACATTCCTTAGATCTTCTAGGTTTGAAATTGTTTCTATACTTTTTAACTCTCTTACGACATTTAGATGCAAAATGACCATATTCTTGACAAGTCCAACAGTTAAATATTTTCTTACCGTCTGGTTCTCTTTTCACAAGCAAGGCAATACCTTCTTCAATCTTCTTGTCTTCTTCATTTCTAGATCTATTGCTGCTAACATAATCTCCACTCACACTGATGCTTCTTGACAAAGTAGGGTGAACACTAAGTGCACTGAATAATGTCTCAATTCTAGGTAAGTCTCCTGATAATCTCAGGTTCATTACTGTTGCTTCCAATCTTCCAAGAAGAGTCTCTCTTGTAAAGTTTTTTGTACAAGGTATCACTTGTTCAATCATCTGTGTTGTCTGCTTAAATATAGGAGTCAATGTCCTCAGAATTTTCCATATCAATTCATTCTCTATCTTTGTTCATCCACAAGATTTTATACCTGTAATGATTTTTGACATTCTATCAATATAACTTCTAATAGATTCATCCTCCAACTTTCTTATATCTTCAAATGCACATATCCAATTATGTAATCTAACTCTTTTTGCATGTTCACCACCTTCAAAAGTAGAGTGTAAAGCATTCCATATTTCATGAGATTTTTCAAATATTTTACTTGACTGTACTCATTCTCTACAAGTGCTGTCAAAAGTGTTTCTCTTGCAAGTATGTTACACATGAATAGATCTCTCTCATCCACAGTACAAGTTTCAAGATTGTCCTCTTCAATGATAGTCTTATTATTCTTTGTAATCAACCAATAACCTAGTCCTAAACATAGTAGGTGTGTCTTCATCTTTTCTTTCCAGCTGTCAAAATTTACTCCATCAAACTTAGGGCTTTCTTTCCTAAAATTCACCATGGATCTCCTTAAGCTGTTAAACTTCTTTTTCAAGGACCTCCCGCTCTGATACCAATTGTTAGAAAGTAAAGTCCACCAAGATAACTGAGACGGGGGGGTGAATCAATTATCAGATAATTATAAATTTTATCATCTTCAATAGCATTAAACCATATAAGCAATATAATTACCAACCATAGAAAGATATTCATACACAATAACACAATGACACAAGATATGTTGACTAGGGAACCTCTTGATCAAAGAGTAAACCCCTATGGGAATGATGCCTACAAAAGATGCACTAATATGAATATTCCTTGTGAGAGGATGGACTCTATTAGGAGTCTTATGAAATACATTCAGTACATATGAATCCATGTTAGGAGATTTTGAATCCCTGTTAAAATATTCTAACCTTGTTAAGAGTTATGGAAGACAGAAGGACCCACTGCCCAAACAGCTTCAGGGTAAGATCACTAAACACACTATCCAAATAATCTTTGCATTACTCAATAGAATAATATGTTACTTTTTCTCTGACTGTGCCAAACCACACTCACTGTTACATCAAATCTCAATTTTAGATCTTTGTACTTCACATGTCTTCCTTCACAAATTCGCTTTCATACTTAGCTCTTTTCTTCACTTCATGCATACAGCATCACACACAATTGCTACTTCCATATCATAACTACATAAAACAACAAGGAAATACATTCCTTCCTTTATACCACACTCAAATAATTACAAATGAGTCAGCACACAATTTCAATATAAAATTTTCCACACACTACACCAAAATTACACAAAACTATCAGCTTCCAAATACAATAAATCTTCACTCGTGTGACCTTGAAGTCTGTGCTATCATCCACATCACTATCAATATGTCTTCAACTTCCCTTTAACTACACAAAACCAGATTCCATCTCGATTAGGAGATATCATCCGATTTCCACAACCCGCTACTCAGGAACACTGCCTGAATGCTGCTTCCACAAAAATGATCATAACTTCCATGAATAAATGAACTATTGTCTACACTCTTAACCATAGAAATATAACATATCAAAGAGTATATTTTCAACATCACATAGCTCTAACTATAATAACCCACGTGCTCTAATCTAAACTCTATTTGCTTCTCTGCAAGCCTTCAATAAATCACTCTGTTGACATCAATGATAGTCATAGTCATGAATGCAACAACAACTGCTACAGAATGGCTGCCAAAAATTTAGCATTCATTCCTAATAGATCAATCCACCAAACCTATACTAGAAAAGTATGTGAGAAGACACCACTCACTGAGAAGAATTATTAGAGACAAGAATGCAGGCGTGTTGACAAGAAGTAAGTTAAAAGATAACACTTGTTTAATTTCTGAATTTGAGCCTAGATTGGTAAAGGATGCACTAGAAAATAAAGATTAGATGAATGCTATGAAAGAATAAATAGATCAAATTGAAAATAATAACACATGGTTACTTGTACCATGACCTAAGGGTAAGAATGTGATTGGAACAAAGTAGAATTTCAGATATAAACTCAATGAGAAAGGAGATGTAATAAGGAATAAAGCTAGATTAGTCTGCAAAGGGTATGCACAAGAAGAAGGTATTGACTATGGTGAGACTTTTTTCCCTATTTCTAGATTAGAAGGTGTAAGGATATTGCTTTCATATGTAGATTACAAATATTTTAAATTTTATCAGATGAATGTTAAATCTGCATTTCTTAATGGTATACTTGAAGAATAAGTCTACATTGAACAATCTGATGGATTTGTTGACAAGAATAATAAGAACACAGTCTGCAAATTTCATAAAGCTTTATATGGATTGAACCAAGCTCCCCAAGCATGGTTTGAAAGACTGGACTCTTATTTATTTAAGATTGGATATGAAAGGACTACTGATAACAATAATTTATACTTAAAATGTGATAAATCTGATGAAATTTTGATTGCTGAGATATTTGTTGATGACATTATATTTGGTGGTAATGAGATAATGTCTAAGTCATTTGATGAGGAAATCTGAAAGGAATTTGAGATTTCTATGATAGGAGAGATCAAATTCTTCATTGGACTTCAAATACAACAAGTTAAAGATGAGATCTACATCACTCAATCTAAATATATTAAGGAGATCCTGAAAACATCCAATATGGAAGACTCAAAACTGGTTGGAACACCAATGGCTACTGGTTGTAAATTTTCAAAAGAAGATGATACTAAGGATGTAAATGAAACACTTTACTGATCCATGATTGGTAAGCTATAGTATGTTGTCCATAGTAGACCTGATATTGCACATTTAGTTGGTATTGTTGCAAGGTTTTTAGCAAACCCCAAGGAAACACATTTGTTTGCAGTTAAGAGGATATTTAGATATTTGAAAGGGACTGAAGATTTTGGTCTATTATACACAAGAGGATTAAATTTTGATCTTAAGGTATATATTGATGTTGATTGGGCAAGAAATATTGATGACATAAAAAAACTAGTGGCAAAGCTTTCTTTTTAGGAGAAAGGCTAGTGACATGGTTAAGCAAGAAATAGAGTTGTATTTCACAATCTACTGCTGAAGAAAAGTATGTGACAACAACTATGAATTGTTCTAATATATTGTATGGATAAAACAATTAATGGAAGGTATACATGAAGAGATTATTGATCCTATTACAATCTATTGTGATAACTAGTGCTATTAATATATCAAAGAATCTGATTATGCATTCTAAGACAAAGAATATATATATTAAGTATCACTACTTGAGAGAGAAAGTAAAAGATAAGCATGTGACATTGGAATATGTGAATTCTAAAGAGCATATAGCTGATATATTTACTAAACCATTATCTAAGGATGCTTTTGAGTATGTCCGAGGTAAGTTAGGGGTTCTTCCCCTATCCAATGTACATTAAGGGAGGATGCATGCTGCATCAATTCAAGGACTCAATAGAATATCTATCTTGTGAGTTGATGCTATTATTTCACTCTTTAGGTGAAGCCTAGAGTTGTGAAAAAGAAATTCTGATTGTAATGAAAAATCTATATACTTGAGGTATATCTAATATGTTTATGTTTCTTTGGCATTGTTTTCAAAGATGGAGATGAATACATAAATTCAGATGTTAGAGGGAGAATATCATGGAGATGAACACATAATGGAGAATAGTAATTGATGATACATTATGATAAGGGAGATGAATACAGTAAGATGATTAAAGTAAGAGGGAGACAAAATAGATGATTATAGAAGGAAGATGAGATGTATAAGAGAATGTTGTTGATAGAATCAAAATGAAAAGTGTTACTAATAGAAAGAGAGATTACATATGAAAGATCAAAAAATGAGAAGTTGTTACTCAGAGGGAGTTCAGAATATGAATGACAGTAAAGTGTACCATCATCAATTGAACATTGAATTTGTTAGTGTTTCCATCAATGCCAAAGAGGGAGATTGTTATCATAACTGATAATAATGTTGATGATTGATTATTTGATGGAGCTAATGATGAAGACCAACCAAGATCAGAGGTATACATGATGATAGTAGAAAGATTAGATTAGTTATAATATTTTAATTGATTTCAAGCAATTGATTTTTAATTTATATTATGTTGTCTTGTCATTCGGTAATGATATAAGATGAATAAGTTAAGGGGGAGAAGATATGAGAAGTTGAGAAGTTGAGAAGTCGTAGAACTTAAATAGACAATTGATACAGATCAAACAATGTTTTTATTATGTTGATATGATTGTTTTCTACCTAACATATGACTATGTTAAGTTAGTAAAGTATGGTGATAAAGATTTGACAAATCAATAAGATAAGTTGTTTTGGCTACCAAGATCAGAAAGTCACTCAGTAAGATAAAGAGAAAAATATAGGTCACTTGGTAAAGTGGAAAGGTTTAGGCACTGAGCAATTAACCAAAATTCTAAGTGAAGAACACTGAGAAAGGTAAAGGTATTAAATATGGATGGAATCAACATTTAATAATTAGCTATGATGAGCTGGATGATCATGATGATGAGGAACGTTAGTTACAAGAGATCTAAGGTTATGAAAATTGAAGATGGAGATCTATGGCAAGATCTAGTAGAAAAAAGAGATGGAACAAATTTCTATAAAAGTTCAAGTTCCTAGGTGAAAAGGAAATGTGTTACCAAGATCTAGAGCTGATGAATAATGAATTGAACAGTCAAGATTGATTAAAGGAAAATGTAATAGATGAGATTAAGAGGCAAAAATTTTCTATATAAAGGATGATCTTGTATGGACAAATGACTAAAAAATTGAATAGTTGAAGGGTTACCAACTATTATAGAGAAGAAGGAACAAAGTTATTATTAGTGGGAAAACAATGATTTCATGAAGTGTTGATGTTAGTGGATTATGAAGAATTCAAGTGAAGATTGAAGAGCTCATAAGGATCTGATTGAGAAAAGATAGTTTCACATCTACATGTCATTTTTATTATTGTTTCTTACAAGCATTTATAATAGAGAAATCTCTTAATAGAGTGGACTTAACAGTCTTATTGCAAATCCTTGAGAAATGTGACATTCTAAAAGAGTGTTTAAAGACCTCTAAAAAGGTCATTCCTAACATATTGAAGATCCTAATAGATCTGAGGTAAATCCCTTAACCGAGTCACACCTAATAGTGTGTTTTGTAATCTTTAACCAGATTGGCTTTTAACTAGACGTACTTCAGAATAGTATATTTGTTAGTGGGTGACAATTCTCATAGTGGTTTTTCCCATAGATGGATTTCCACATTAAATATTGGTGTTACATGTTGTGAATGATTTGTGTGAATGATTTACTAATTGATATAGTTTATTTACTGTTGTCGATAAATAGTGAATTGTGTTTCTACTGAGTAGTTACCGAGTTAATCATAGAAAATTTTATTAAGGTATTTTGTGATCAGGATTATTGACTCACCCCCCTCTCCGTAATCCAACAGATACATGGTGTCCTTGTGGCAGGAGGTTTTGAACTGAAGTTGTTCTAGCCAAAATAATTCTGACCAAAACCCAATGAGCATATATAGGCCAAATATTCTATATGAAAAAATAATTGGTAAGTATTTACTCATGGAGTTTTGGTTGGAATAGTTTTGGTCGGAATTATTTTGTCTAGAACCTCCTAGGTGGCAGCCACATCACCAAAATCCTATAATAAAAAAATCTTTTGACTTCCACAACATATTTATCCTTCAAAATTTAAGTTATTCAAAAAACTAAAAATACCCTATTATAGAGCCTTAAGTTCAAAATCTATCCATATAATTTTTATAATGATTTGACTAGATTTAATATATTTTAATTATAATATAATGCAAGTAGGTATTCTAATATTCAAGAAGAGGCCAAATCAAAAAAAGAAAACAAATATTAAATCATATCAAAAAAAATTGAAAAATATATGGATCACTAGAGGAGAGTCTTCTTCTCAAATGTATAATTTTATTTTTTGAAGACACATTCGATATGGAATATATGGTGGAAGATGAAAACTATCAAAGTTGAGAATGTTAGACTTTGAAATGTTATAATTGTCAACACCTAAAAATATTTTGTTAGGAATGAATATTGAAGCCTTTGGCAGTCATTCTATAGCAGTGGTTGTTGCATTCATGGCTATGATTGTCATTGATGTCAACACGGTGATATTCTGGAGTTTAGCAGAGGAGTAGACACAGTTTTGTTTTGCACACATGTTATATTGAAAATTGAGTTATGTTCAATTGATAGTATGTTCTTTGGTGTGTTATTAGCCTATGGTTAAGAGCACAAAAGGAAATTCACTTATTCATGAAAGTTATAAGCATTTTGGTGGAAGCAGTATTTTGGCAGTGTTCCTGAGTAGCGGTTTTTGGTAATCGGAGGATATCTCCTAACCGAGATGGAATCTAATTCTACGTAGTTAAAGGGAATTTTGAGACTCATTATTGGTGATGTGGTTCATAGTGCAAAATTTTAGGTCACATGATTGGAAAGTTATTGTATCTGGAAGCTGACAGTTTTTATGTAATTTTGATGTAGCATGTTGAAATTATTATTTTGTATTTGCATGCCAACTCATTTGTAATTATTTGAGTGTGGTATAAAGGAAGGAATTTTTTCCATGTTATGATGAGGATTGTAATAGGTTTGATATGAAATTATGAAAGTTATGATGCGAATGTATGCATGAAGTGAAGAAAAGAGCTAATTCAATGATGAAGGAAGACTTGCGAAGTACAGAGATCTGGATTTGTGATCTTTTGTAGCAGAGAGTGTGGTTTTGGCATAGTGTGAAGGAGGTAACATATTTCATATTATTCTATTAAATAATCCTAAGATTTGTTGGATAGTGAGTTCAGAGATCTTGCCTTGAAGCTGTTTGGGTAGTGGGTCCTTCTATCTTCCATAACTCCTAACAGGGTTAGAATCTTTTAACAGGGATTCAAAATCTCCTAACAGAGATTCATATGTACTAAATGTATTTCATAAGACTCCTAATAGGGTCCATCCTTTCATAAGGAATTTCCATATTAGTGCATCATTTTGTGGGCATCATTCCCACCGAGGTTTACTCTTTGATCAAGAGGTTCCCTAGTTAACATATCTTGTGTTATTGTGTCATTATGTATGATTATCTTTCTATAGTTGGTTACTGCATTGATTATATGGCTTAAAGCTATTGAAGTTGATATTGAAGTTGATGTTGATAAATGGTTTAATTATCAGATAACTGATTCACCCCCCCCCCTCTCAGTTATCTTGGTGGTCTTTACTTTCTAACATGGTTCACACCTACGTGTCCCCTTTTAACATGTCTTCTATCTTGTGTCATTTCTCATTTGATCAGTTACTAACATTTCCCTCATTTCACATCTTAACCTCGATCTCTTTGGCTGAATTAATCAAGATCAAATCATCATTGGAACATTCATAATCATTCCTAAACCAATCCTAAACGTTCCTAACCATTCCAAATAATTCTTAAACCATTCCTCATTATTCCTAAATGTTCCTAAACCAATCCTAAACATTCCTAAATTGATCCTAATCAATCCTAAATCATGGAAAGCCTTCCTAAATCAATCCCAATTAGTCATAATCAATTCAAGACCATTTCAAACACTTTCAATCATTCTCAAATCAATCCAAGGCATTGTCAAAGTTCATCAATGCCTCATCATCATCATCAAATCAATCCCAAGTGCATTTTAAAATTTCATCGATGCTTCATTGTCATCATCCTAATCCAAATCAATCCAATGGCATTGTCCAAGTTCATTGATTCTGTTTCATTACCATCAGTCATACTAATAGAATTGTCAAAGTTTATTGATGCTATTTTATCATGTCTCCCTCGATCGCGCACATTGTCTAAGTTCATTGATGATGCATTGATACTTAATCGATTTTAATCATCAAGATCAATTCAAATCCTAATAAAATCATTCAAAACCAATCCCTTTTCGATCTTGCATCATTAATTTAGTCAATCATTTTTACTAATTTGTCCCCTTGGGATAGATAACCCATAGTTTATCCCTTTTGTATTAATCTATTTATTAGATCAATTCCCCTATCCTAAGTCTCCCGCAATTAATTAATTTTGAATTAACTTATTGATCCCCTTTTTAAATTATGATATTTTTATAATTTTCTAAATTCCTAATTTCTAATTGTGAGGGAATAATGAATTTTCAAATTATTAAAATGAGACTCTTACACATTCCCTTAAATCATGCTTAAGGATCTCCTATTAATTATCCTTCATATTCCTTCCACTTTTCCTATCCCATTCTCTACTAATTTGGGCTCCAAATTGCCTACTAATTAGCCTCATCCTTTCTCTTTCTTCTCTCCCCTAATTGTGAATTGATTTTTTCAATCTAATTTGTGCTTCCAATTTTTCATAATTATGACATATTTCTATGTTGCACACTAACTTTCCCTTTCTTGCATTTTGGCTCTCAAACTCTATAAATTGATCCTTTTTGCACTAATTTGGCTAACCACCTTGAACCATTAAACACACTCTTAGTATTCTCATGCTATCAACCACACTCCAAGTATTCTCATTATAGTCCATTTTTCTTTCAGTTATAGTGAATATTTTTGTCAATATCATAGAGCTACATCAATCAACTTCAATGGAGAAGAAAGGAGAGCATTGGAACTACATTTGAAGGGAGTTTTATGTTATTTTGCATATTTTTTAAGCTCTCATTTCAAATGGTTTTAATGTTAGATTATATTGGTTTGAATATATTGTTTATGAGATTTGTGGTTCTCTCATTTATGCTTTCTAATGCCATTTTCTAGTCTTACAATAACAGACAAAATATACATTGAAAACTCTTTTTATTTTTTTCATTCATTGGATATATATGTCCTCTATTTGTGGTGTTGAAATCCTGAAGAAAATAAGTTCATTTACATTTGATTTTTAGGTGGGAACTAGACCCCTAATTTTCAACATTTTTCAGCAATAGAAAAGTTAGCTTTAAAAAATTTTAAAATATTTCAATACTTTGTAATTTTTTTTAAAATAATAATAAGCATGAACTTCATCAATTTTTACACATTTTATTAGTTTATATCATCTTCAAATTCAAATTAGAAATGCTACTTTTATGTCATCAAAGTTGAACAGTTTTGGTTGTGTTAACCTTTCCCTTTAGATAAGTGTGACATGGGTTTGTACTTTTACCCCATAACACCAAGATTTTTATCATGGAAACCCGATAAAGGGAAAAACTATGGTGGGGATGAACCCCATAAGATAAAAATACTATGTAGAAGTATTACAATGGAGAATGCATGTGAATTAAAAATTCACTATGTCGTGGAGTTAGAATTTTTAGTCATTGCTTCATTCTTTCCTTTCCATGGTGTTTTGTTTGGGAACATACACACACTTGCCACTTTTCATTACAACGTGCATTTTGTAAAAGTTCTATTTTATTTTTTCCAAAGGCTCTATTCAAGTGCCACATGTTTCATCAAAGTGCTAACCATTTTTCCTTTTATTTGGTTGGCCCATGTGTTAAATAAAGCTATATCTTCACTGTATAGTTTTCCACATGGTCGTCTCACAGGTAGTTGAAGGAGTTCAGTCTTCTTTCAAAATTATCTTTTGGACCTATGTGTCATATGGTCATCTCATAGACCTTTGACGTGGTCATCTCGTAGACCTTTGAGAGAGTTTGACATCCACTTTAAAGGAGATTTTGTTCTCATCTACCACGTATCATCCCTCAGCTAAAGAAAAAGGCTTTCACATGTCTTGTGTCTACGAGCTTGGTTTTCTTTTAGTTATGGCATTTTCTCATGAAAACACTAGGAAAAGTAATGGTGAATCTAATCTCATGTGGTAGATGAGTAAATTAACGAAGATCTGATACGATAAGGTGGTAGTTGAGAGAAGTAATAAAGAATCTGGTCTTGTTATCAGACCAAGGGCTAGCTATAATTTTCTCAGGGCCAGTGAAAAAAATTGCAACTTCTTGGCTTCACGGAGTGGGATGCATGGAATTTTTTTGTTTCCATTAAGTATGATTGTCATTAGTGACAACACTTATTCAGACTCTGTGTGTTTACCAAGCAGAACAGTGTTTACCGAGCAGAATAGTGTTTACCAAGTAGAACAGTGTTTATCGAGCAAAATAGTGTTTACCGAGAAGAATAGTGTTTATCAAGCAGGACAGTGTTTACTAAGTAGAATAGTGCTTACCAAGTTATCTTCACCGAGTGATGAGATGAGCAGTGTTTACCGAGTGCCAGCACAGTAAATAGGGAATTTAGTCTCTACCGAGTGACACTATATCTACCAAGTCTCCAGTATATACCGAGTTCAAAACTACAATTGAGTGGTTAGTATGGACTGGGCCTCCACTTCTACCGAGTGCATTACGATGCTGAGTAACGCAGTGGATGCCGAGTATCAGAAAGTCACCGAGTTAGTTTGCAGTAACCGAGTCACTATATTTGGGCCGACTCAATAATACTTGTGTTTGCTTGTTTAGAGCCGACTTTGATATTATTTTGTAATTATTTTGATTGATATATAAACAATGTTTTGTATCCTATCCAAAAGTGTGAAAAAAAAAGTGAGAAGCGAAAAAGAGAAGAAAGGCAGAGATAAGCGAATTACAAAGGGATACAATAGTATAAGAAGTAGCAAAGACATATCTATCATAGAAGGTGATTAGTACATCAGAGAATCTCAATCAGCAAGAACAGTTGCAAGTAAGAGATCTACTGTTTCATCCTAACAGGTGAATCAGCCCCAAATCCTTTAACTGGGTAGACTTAACAGTCTTTGCAAAAATCTCTTAACCAAGTGCATACTTCTTTGTATGTTTGTAAATCCTCTAACAAGGTGGACCTAGTAGTCCTTATTGCTCCTAATAGGGCAGATCATCAGAAGTGATCATTGTAAGCCTTAACCGGCAAACTTTATACTACAGTATTGAAGTTTAGTGGGTTTCATCCCCACCCCAGTTTTACTTTCTATTTGGAAGGTTTCTGGGTCACCAAATCTCTGTGTTCAAAATGTTATAAATGTTTTATTCTTTCTGTTACTCATGCATATAGTTAGATTATCAATCTAATGTCATTGAGAAAATAGTTGAGATCTAAAATTAGTAAAAGTTTTGAAGTTACTGATAAACCCCTCCCCTCTCAGTAACCTAGCTAGTCTTGAATATTTCCAACATTTTTTACCACTTTCTATTAAGAGAATCGGGTGGCTCCTTAGATTATATAAAGGAGAACTTTTTAATTTGAAGAGGACTTTTACAGAGATTGAAAAGATACTTTTTGCAAGCCTCAAACTATATTTTGTGCAATTGAATCAATATTAATACAATCAATCATACTTCTATCCCTTTGGTCTTTTAAGATTCATTGTTCATGTATGTTTCAGTACTATTTTTCTAACTTTAATGCATGCATATTTGATTTATGCTAGATAGATTATGCTATAAGATTCTTTGTTCTATGTTTATCATTGTGTGATTCACTCTATGTCTTGTGTTGAATCATTTTTCATATATCTATGATTGTGCCTAAACTATAGTTGTAGTAGGGTTTCCTTGATATTCTATTTCTTGGAATAGCCTGTGCATTTATCCCTGGGTGTTCTAAAAGATTGGTGTATCATCTTAGAAAAAATTAGTAACACTTCTTCCCCTTTTCCATCTACATTAAACAAAGAGGTAACTATTAAATTCCTAGAGGTTGCTTAGTGAAATTGCATAAGGTCCCCCATTCACTAAGCTTCCCATAGGTTGTGTGTCCCACTGGGTGTGCCAAAAAAGAATTGTTGATGGCTAAAATTATTTTTAGACACACAACCTATGGGAAACTCAATGAATGGGGGACCTTATGCTATTTCATTGAGAAATATTTGGGATTTTAGAAGTTGACTCTTCATTGTTTGTAGAGGGAAAAGGGTAAGAATTAATGATAATTACTAAAAAGGTGATACAACAAGCTTTTAGAATACCAAATGATAAATGCATAATCTATTTGGAGAAATGGAATATCAAGGCAACCTCTAGAACAAATCAAATTTGGCACATTCACAGATAAATGAAAAACCATTCAAACATAAGACATAAAGGGATCACACAATAATAAGCATAGAACAAAGAAGCTTACAACATAATTTATCCAGTAAAAATCAAAGATGCATACACTAAAGTTAGAAAAATAGTAGAGAAACATACATGAACAATGAATCTTGAAAGATCAAAGGGATATAAGCATGATTGATTATATTAATATTGATTCAATTACATAAAATACAGTTTGGATCCTACAAAAAGTAGCTTTTCAATCTCTGTAAAAGTCCTCTTCAAATTATAAAGTTATGCATTATCTAAGCTAAGGCACTTCCTGATTCTCTTTAATAGAAAGTAGTTGTAGAAATTGCCAGGCATCCCACTCTGCGAGGACAAGAATTTGCAATTTTTGTCACCGGCCTTGAGGAAATGACAACTAGCCCTTGGTCTTATAACATAATTAGATTCTCTAAACATCTTTTAACTACCACCTTATCAGATCAGATCTTCACTAATTTTATCAACTACCACCCGAGATTAGATTCTCCGTTATTATTCCCAACTACTTCATTATAAAATCCTGAACTGAAATAAAACCAAGCTTGCAGACACAAGATGTGTGCAAGCCTTTTTATTTAGTGAGGAGATGACATGTGGCAAATTGGTGCAAAATATCCTTCAAAGTGAATGCCAAAATCTCTCAAAGGACTGCAACATGGCCATGTGGAACACATGTGAGAAAGATAATTTTGAAAGAAAAATGAACTCCTTCAACTGCCTGCAACACAACCATGTGGCACACTACGTAACAAAGATATAACTTTATGCAATGCATGGGCCCACCAAATAAAAGGAAAAGAAATTAGCACTTTGATAAAACACATTACACTCATATGGAGACTTTAGCAAAAAGAAAAGAGAAACTCTTCTGAAACACACGTTGTAATGACAAGTGGTAGGTAGGCATGTGTAGCTTCCCAAACAAAACACCACCAAAAGAAAAGAATCAAGTTGCAACAAAAAATTCTAACTCCATGGCATAGTGAATTTTTAATTCAAAGTTTGGGGACTCTAGGTGGAATCCTTCTTGTGGGATTACAAAACCCTTCAAAACCTCTAACTTCACAGAATAATCCTGATCATTTGGCGCATAAAGTATCTCAACTACTAGCATGTTATGTAGGAAACTGTACCTTCTTTTTCATCGCCTCCAGCCTAAGCCAAACATTTTCTCAAAATTTGCACACCAATAGAGAGATGTGGAGTACAACTCATCGACATACAACATTATTAGTCTTTCTATCTAGCTTCTAATCTTAAAATGTCACCTTATCCTTTTTCTATGTATATGATTAGTGACCTTTAGTAATCCATTGGCCATGGAGTCACCATCACTGGAATGACGCATTAACTCACTTGTAACCTCAAGAAAACTACAACTTATACAACCTGAACAAAAAAAACTTTGTTATCTCCTAGGGGGACATAATTGTTCTTGTGCACTTCTTGAAAAGATAAAAACACCTATTCTACTATGTATAAATATTTACATAAGGAAAATATCAAACAAAGCCATTGATTGTCTTGTTAAAGTAGCTTCCCCTCCTTACAAGTTGATTTTTTGCTTCATACACAGGGACAACTAGGTAGATCAACAAGCATGATAGTCCTACCATAGCTTGCTAGGGTTTTCTTTTTATACCCAGAACAAAGATGCTCTCTGACGCTGGAAAAAAGGGCATTCGGGTAGGACAAACCTACTCTTCCTCTTGATCTTCACCTTCATGCTTTGGAACAAGCATGACAAGGGGAAAGCTACTAATTTGTTGCCAAGCTAAATGTCTTATGGGGCATCCTCTTGATGGTTCTAGGTCAAGGAAATCAACCTAGACCACATTATTTTGTTCTACAACGATGGTATGTTGTTGGTTCAAAAATGGCTCCTCTTCCTTTCAAGAAGAGATAAACTCTTGCACCCCTTCCTCATATTTTTCGCTGAGCCTCATAAACTTTTGATGAAAGAGAAGATGGATTGATGTCTATGGATGAGAAAATATTTTTGATCTCATCCCAAAAACTTTTCTTGTCAACAAATTCTTCTTGTTTTATTACAATAATACACATAGGTTGAGAAACAACCTCATACATATCAACATGCTCATCCTCAAGGATAGAGCTATCCTTGGGATCTTTATTTTTATCCTCTATATCATAGAGGACTTTTTTCTACAACAACTAATTTTCTTCCTCCTTTTGTAGCAATCCCTTTGATTCTGATAAATGTTCAAAAGACAAGATTTGTTCCTCAAGGGTAGGAGCAACTTTGTTTCTCCTCTTCCTCAACAAAAGAATGGGGCTCTTCAAATAAGAGGACTGGGTCTTCTTAATTTTGATCTATTTTCATTTGTAGAGAGGTTTGAAAAGATAAACCCTTCTCAATTTCCTTCTATAACATATCCTCTTCTTCCTCCTCAACAGATTCCTCTAGCTTTGGCCCATGTGAAAACTGATGAGAAGAAAGAAACTTCTCCTCAAACTTCCTTTTTCATTGAGCTTCCATCTCTTGTTCATAAAGATAGGCGTAATAAGACTCCTCCTCTTGATCTATGTCAAGCTCTTGGTGCCTCTAGGATATATTTAATTCATCCATTTGGCTTCTGAAATCTAAAAACATGGCCTTGATCTCGCTAATTCTATTTGAAGAGATTGGGACTAATGAAACCGAGAAAGTAGGATGGTAAACATATTGGACATGTTGGTGATTTGATGCAACAAAAGATTTTTTTCCATAACCAAATTGTGGTTGAGGTTGGCATTGATAGTGTGAGGGCTAAGGGGAAGTATTTTCATAATATGGGGGGAAATAATAGGTATTTCTATGAAATGGGTCCAATGGTAGAGCTTCATAAAATCTAAAAATTCATAAAAAATTTGGAGATCACACAAAATGAGAAGTAATCTTGTACATACCAGCACTAGGACCTCTTTAAAATAGCATATTTCACACTCAAAGTTGTCATGGTGTTTGATTAAAATACCTCCAAAGGCCAATAACACTCAGAATAACAATTGAAATATTAGTGAATGATGACTCAACTAGCCAACCAATAGATATATGTAGCTGAATTGTGGTTTGGTCCCACCAAGCGTGCCATAAAAAGAACCGTTGATGGCTAAAATTAATTTTAGACACATAGCCTATGGGAAGCTTAGTGAATGGGGAACCTTATGCAATTTCACTAAGAGACCTATGGGATTTTAGAAGCTGGTTCTTCATTGTTTGTATAGGGAAAAGGGTAATAATTATTGCTAATTACTAAAAAGGTAATATACCAAGCTTTTAGAACACCCAAGAGTAAATGCATAGGCTATTTCGAGAAATGGAATAGGAAGGAAACCTCTAAAACAAATACTAATTTGGCACAGTCACACATAAATTAAAAAATATCCAAACGTAAGACATAGAGGGAATACACAATGATAAATATGGAAAAGAGAAGCTTATAGCATAATCTATCCAACATAAATCAAAGATGCGTGCACTAAAGTCATAAAAATAGTACAAAAACATACATGAAAAGTGAATCTTGAAAGACCAAAGGGATAGAAGCATGATTGATTGTATTAATATTGTTTCAATTGTAAAAAATATAATTTAACGCTTGCAAAAATTAGCTTTTATCAATCTTTGTAAAAGTCCTCTTCAAATTACAAAGTTCTACATTATATAAGATAAGACACCACTTGATTCTCATAATAGAAAGTAACATAAAATACCATGTCTCACTTTGTGAAGCAAAGAAGTTGTCATTTTCTTAGGGCTGGTGATGAAATTTGCAACTTCTTGGCTTCACAAAGTGGGACACTTGAATTTTTTTGTCAATTTCTGTTAAGAAAGTCAGGCAGTGCCTTAGCTTATATAATGCATAACTTTTTAATTTGAAAAGGACTTTTATAGATATTGAAAAGCTAATTTTTGCAAGCCTCAAACTACATTTTTGTGCAATTGATTAAATATTAATATGATCAATCATTCTTCTATCCCTTTGGTCTTTCAAGATTCATTATTCATGTATGTTTTTGTGCTATTTTTATGACTTTAGTGCATGCATCTTTGATTTCTATTGGATATATTATGCTATAAGATTCTTTATTCTATGTTTATCATTGCATGTTCCCTCTATGTCTTACATTTGAATGGTTTTTCATTTATCTATGACTGCACCAAATTCATATTTATTTTAGAGGTTGCCTTGGTATTCTATTTCTAAGAATATCATGTGTCTTTATCTCTAGGTATTTTATAAGCTTGGTGTATCACCTTTTTAGTAATTAGCAATGGTTCTTAAACTTTTCTCTCTACAAAAAATGAGGATCCGAATTATAAAATCCCATAGGTCTCTTAGTGAAATTTCATAAGGTCCCCATTGAGTGAGCTTCCCATAGATCATGTTTCTAAAAGTAATTTTAGCCATAAACAATGCAGATGCATTTAGGCACACTTCCTAGAGCTCACTGCTCAAATACAAAATTCATTACTTCCCATGAGACAAATACCATGTCATAGAGAGTTTGAAATGATAAAAAATATCTACAAATACCAAAGTATAGTTCCAGTTAATCATATTACATTGATTTTATAAACTTTATCACTCACTGCTTTGTTACACTAATCTTCTCTTATTCGGACCTCAAATCATTATCTTGTGCACGTGAAATTGTGCATAATCACTATAATCACCTTCCATAAACAATCCATCACACCAAAATTATCAAATACATCGATCATATATATCCTAAATAAGAGATTATATTTCTTACATGTCGACTCAAGAACACAACAAAATAATCAAATGTGCATGAACAATCGGCTAAATCTGAATGCAAATACCAATGCAGACCAAAATAATTGATCACATGTTACCACACATGTCGGTTAAAAATTTTAGATCACAAGAGAAATTACCAAAATCACTCCAACATATCTACATAAGGATCCATCACATCAGTCTGATGTTCACCACTATCAACCCAAAAACTTATACACAACTTTCTAACTTGCACACAATTTATCAGTGGACAACAAAATTATGGAATAAGGTACACCAGGCATCCATAAATATTCCCTTAGATCTAAAACTCAAAATATTTATATGAGAGTAAGTACTACACCAAATAATATACATTTCTATATGTTTTATTCATTGCCAAATTTGGAGAAATCTACAAACTGAATCCCGATATGATCGGATGATTTGTTGGAAATTATAATTGAAACAATTTTTATATTGTCATTGATGTCAAACCTTAACTGGTAAGATAATTTATATCTAGGAGAGTACCATATCTTTTGATTAATGAAGACGATTTGAAAATAGGAGATAACAAGAGGACCTAAGGAAAGGTTGAGTTATGTGATACTTTAATGGGTACTTGATTAGTTGGCACATTGACAAGGTAATGTGTTGTTTACCTTTAACATCGAGTGAAGAAGAAAGACTGGAAACATAGGCTTAACCAAGAAAAAGTGAAGACATTTATTTTAAGCCAAGTGATGCTAGTGTCAATCTAGCACTAGTATAAGCCGAGCAAATCTAGTGTTGACCGAGCATCAGTAATTTTCAAGTGACAAATAATTAAATGAGAAAAGAAAGTGTTTGTCGAGAAGGAAAGTTTTAGCAATGACCAAGATATCCAGTAATGACCAAGGAGATGATTACAGTATTGATCATGTGTCAGTAATTTACAGTTTGTGAAACAATTGAGAATCCTAGCCAACATAGTTGAATTCTTGGGATATGTAAAATGTGTTGAAATTATTAATGAATGGTATGGATCACTTAATGCATGGTAAACCTTTTTCTTATGGATTCAAAGAGAAGCTTGAAGATGTATCTAGAAGGAAAAGAAGGAGAATAAAATGATGGAAGGATTCGATGAATCTGACCTAAACCTAAGATCTATGAAAGAGATTAAGTGGTAAAAGATTATTCTACCTGATCAAGGAGGTATAAGGATGACCTAATTGTGAGGTTATATAGAGTGTGGAAGAGGTTGACGTTATTGACTAATGAATCTAAGCAAAAGGCTAAGGTGAAGCTGTGAAGAAATGAATAGAGTTGTGGTGATTGCTTGAAGATAATTCTGAGCAGATCAGAGATAGAGATAGAAATGAAGGTCAGTCAGTAAATCAACATATGATAAAATTGGATTTGTATTTTCAAAGTGAGTTGTATATTTTAGATCAAAACCTACTGTTACTTTCTAACCATTGTATCATTCTAAATCCTTAATCAAGGTTGACCTAATAGTCATTGTGTAAACCCTTTAATCAAGGTGACATTCTAATGCAATGTTCTTAAGCCCTCTAACTAGACCACTCTTAATAGGGTGATTAAATCCTTTAACTGGATCACACCTAACAGTTTGTATTGTAAACCTTTAACCGGGTTGGCTTCTGAAAGAGCTCACTTCAGAAGAGTGAAAATCAGCAGCATGTTACAAGTGGTTTTTCCCAAATTGGGTTTCCACGTTAAATCCTAGTGTTATACTTGTGCGAATGTTATTTGATGTGAATATTGTTGAAAGTTTTATATTCTGCAAGTTAATTACTTTTGGATAGTGGACTACAAGTTTTATGTAACTGATATATGCTATAGAGACTGAGTGAGTTGTTGATTAGATCTAAGTTTGTTGAAGAGCTAGAAAGTTGAATTGGTACATCTGGACTTGAGAATAACTGATTCACCCCACCCCCCCTCTCAGTTATTCTAAAATCATTCTAACAATTAGTATCAAAGTTGTTGGTACTTGTAGAGAAAAATTTTAAAGGTACTTAAAGCTAATGATCAAGATGTACAAAAAGGAGGTACCAAAGGTGAATAAGGAGAACTTCCTTGCATGATAGGGTTTGATGAAATTACATCTAGTTGGTATTGGTGATTCAAAAAAATACTACGTGGAAAATGATTATGTAACACTTGCTGCACCTTTGACTGTTGAGGAGATGAAAGAAAAACAAAAACACAATCAGGCAATGTTAGAGATTGCATCTTCCCTAAGCTATCCTAAATTTGAAGACATTAAGGACTATACTAATGAAAAGAAAATTTGGGACACTCTAACAGCTATCTATGGAGGAGACACAAATCTACTAAGAGCCAAATCTGAAAGTTTGAGAGGTAAGTTTGATGAAATGAAAATGCAAGAAGGTGAAAATATTATTTAGTATTGTGGTAGAATTAAGGAGGTAGTAAATGTTATCAGAGGAGCTAATGGAAACACTGATGATGAAACTATTATTAGTAAAGTGTTGAGAACTTTTCTTCCTATCTATGCTATTAGATTTTCTGCAATACAAGAATCAAGATGTAATCTTGGTAATGTCCTAACTTTGGAAAGTCTTGTTGGCAAGCTTATTGCTTTTGAGCTGTCTAATTATGATAATTTCAATATTCACAACATTGAATCTGCATTCAAGTCTCAAATGGTTCTTCATAAGTCTAAGAAGGGAAAATAAAGTTGTGTGAGTAGTGACAGTAATAGCGACAGTGATAGTGACACTTCTGATGATGATCTAGATGACCTTGAGGCACTTATGGATAGAAGGCTACATAGAGGAAAAGGAAAATACAAAGGTAAACTTCCTATAATCTATTTTTCATGTAACAAAGTTGGCCATATTGCAGCAAGATGCCCTGACAAGACTGGCAAGGATGAAAGAAGGGAAAGCAAGTACAAAGATAAGAGAAATGACATAGATCACAAAAGGTACAAATACTAAAAAGACAAAGGTAAGAAATCTTGTTATATTGTTGAAGAGGAAATTGATAGTGAAACCATTGAATCTGATGAATGTGATATAGAAGTTGTTTATGTTGCTATGAAAGATGATTCTGATGAAGATGAGAAAATTGCACTTATTTCATATGTGAGTAAAGGTGATAAATGGATTATTGATAGTGGTTTCTCACATCACATGATTGGTGATAAAAGTAAGTTTGAAACCCTAAATAATTACAAAGGTAGAAGTGTTAAGTTTGGTAATGATGCACCATGTGTTTTGAAAGGAAAAGGATCAATAAGATTAACTAATAAGATCAGATGTGATAATGCTTATTGGATTGGGGGTGTTAACTATAATTTGTTGTGTGTTTCAAAGTTGAACAGTATTGGTTACCAAATTGAATTTCATCATAGAAAGGCTAAAATATTTGATGTCACCTGTGAACTGATTGGAAGTGGAAAACAGACAAGAGGTAATTTATTCTATCTAGACCTATCTGAAGAAACATGTTTGTTTGCACAATTTGATGGTGTATGGTTATGGCATAAGAGGTTGTGTCATGTAAACTTTGATAATTTGGTAAATATTAGTAAGATGAAGAAAGTTAGAGGTTTTCCAAGATTGAAGAAACCTGATAATGTGATGTGTAAACAATGTCAATTGGGAAAAATGACAAAATCTAGTTTTAAGAGCAAGACATACTTCTGACAATATTTTGGAATTGGTTCATGCTAACCTTTATGGACCTATGGGTGTGAAAATTTATTGTGGCGATGAGTATTTCATTCTGTTTGTTGATGATTATTCTAGAATGATGACTATACTATTTTTAAAAAGAAATCTGATGTTTTCAATTGTTTAAGTGGTATTTGGCAAAAGTTAAAAAATAAACAGGTAAAAGATTGAAATGTTTGAGATCTGATAGAGGAGGAGAGTTTATATTAAATGAGTCCAATATATTCTGCAATGGTAGAGGAATAAATAGACAAATGTTTGCACCTAGGACACCTCCATAGAATGGTATAGCAGAAAGAAGAAACAGATCAATTGTGGATTGTGCTAGAACACTGATGATAGATAAGAATGTTGCATAAATGTACTAGAGAGAAGATGTAAGTACAACTATTTATACGTTGAACCAAATACAAATCAAGAAAGGTACAAATGCTACACCTTTTAAGTTATGGTATGGATATGCACCTAATGTGAAGTATTTTAAAGACTTTGGAAGTAAATGTTATAGATTAAAATACAATAGGAATGGAAAACTTGACGCTAAAAGTGATGAATGCATATTCCTAGGATATTCTACTAAGAGCAAAGTATACAAGTGTTTGAATTGTAACACTAACAAAATTGTGGAAAGTGAAAATGTTAGAGTTGATGAATATGCAGAAAAGAATGAAGTTGAGTGCAAGTAAGAACCTGAAGATTACAGATCTTTTGTATACATGGAAGAAGGAGAGGCTAGTAATGCACCTAAACTAGATGTCAAGGAACTGCATGAACCTATCGAGCCGCATCAAGAAAATGTTGAGCATCAGGAGGAGGATGTTGAAGAAGAATCAGAGAATCTACAAGATGAACCTAAAGATCAAGAAATGAAATCTAAAGCTACATTGGTATAGTATGTAAGAAGACATCATAAACCTGAAAAAATCATTGGAGATAAATAATCTAGAGTTATGACAAGAAGTAAGTTGAAAGATGATACATGCTTACCATGTAAATTTGAGCCTAAGATAGTAAAAGATGCTTTAGAGAATGAGGATTGGATACAAGCCATGAGTGAAGAAATAGAGCACATAGAAAAGAAAAAAACTTGGACACTAGTGTCAAGACCAGAAGACAAGAATGTTATTAGAACAAAATGGGTATTCAGAAATAAGCTAAATGAACATGGAGAAGTCACTAGGAACAAAGCTAGATTGGTATGAAAAGGATATGCACAAGAATAAGTCATTGACTTGTTAGAAATAGGGAATACTGAGAGGGGGGGGTGAATCAATATTCTACAAATTTTATCTTTTGCCCAATTATGGATATAACAGATTATCTTTACACATGCATAACATAAGAAGCTAAACAATATGCATAGCAATAAAACTAAAGAACTCATAACACATGATATGTTCTCGAGGAAACCCTAGCCAAGGGAAAACCCTAGTGGGGATGGTACCCACAAAGATCCACTAATCAAAAGTATCTTGTTAAGGATATTGACTGTGTTAGGAGTCTATTACAAGCATATAGTGTATCAGTCCTGATTAAGGGACTATAGGCCTTGTTAGAAGCCTCAACCCTGTTAGGAGTGGTCAATACAAAATCTAATTGCCAGATGAGCCCACTACCCAAAAAAGTAATTAACAATGTATACTGATTACAAAAATGGATTAAGGTACATAAACTTATGCCTCTTGCATCAATATCTTTTTGCTACTCTTACATTCACATCATAGCACTTTATCATATCATTACAATATTTCCACTTCTCTTTTCTTTCTTACAATTTCCAATTACATATATACAAGTTATTAAGGCTAATAACTTTACATGGTCAGCTTCCATATATCTTTATCTAAGAGTTAACATCTAGGATGTCATCCCTTTATATTTTTAAAACATTATTTTGATAAACAAAATAATCCCTTAACTCTTTACCAATTCTGTCTTCAAAATTGTCCTGTCGGCTTAACACTGTCTCCGATAAAACTATCATAACTAATTCCATACATTTTGTACTAACTTGTGCTCTAAGATGGGTCATCATTAGACATCATAGAGTCTATATTCAAGTGCACAAGCACTGAACTTACTCCAATCAACTTTGCAAACAAAAACTGTGTCCGGGTACACTAGTGAAAATGTTGTCTCACACTTAGACAAATTTTCAATGCGCTCTGCTATACTTTCTCTCTAACCTTTGTGCTCTTCATGTGGATCATATGTTTCCATAATGATAAAATCTATGTACTCAACTCAGCCAAATTTCCAACAATCTCCCCCTTTGTCATTGGTGGCAACATATGAGAAAATTGGCTAAGTGTACAACTCAAAATCTCAAAATTCTGGCCATAGTATAACATATACATATACTATCCTTATAACTCCTCAAAATATAATTTCTAATACAATACTCCCCCTAAGAGTATCAATCCATATCATATACAACAATTTTCTACTCTATATCTCTCCCCTTTTGGCAACAATGACAAAATAAAGTAGGGAGGGCTACAAAATTGTGTCACAAAAAAGATTATACCTTAGTTCCTTAGTGCAAAGCCGATAGGCTTGCAACACAATCTACAAAATTAGCTTTCATTGCTTCTATCTCCTTCTCCCATGATTTCTTAATAGAATCTGCCACATTGAGTAAAGTGCTTAGTCCATAAGCTGCTATTTGACATGCTTGAAGGTTTTCAAAGTTAAACTTCTAAAAAGATGTCTTTGCCAAAAGACATTCTTCCAACTGTTCTTCAATAACGCATAACTTCATAGAAGTGTTCTCTCTCAAAAGATTAAATCTTCTCATTTTTTTGTTCCTTTCATCTTGCAAAACTCTAATTTCATCATAAAGCTTCCTAAATTTCTTCTCAATATCTAATACCTTCACATTGGGGCTAGAAAGAAGGTTACATTCATTCTGAATTTCTGCTTCTTTCAACTTCATCTTCTGATCATCTTCTGCTATTAAGGTCTCTAATTTTGTACACTGTATGTACAAAGATTTTCCTATTTCCAAATGCTTTCTCAAGTCCTTGATATAGATATCAAGACTGTTAATATCATTCCTGATATTATGGCTAATATTCAAAAGCATTTCAGCTCCATAAGCTGCTTGAGTTCTCACTTTTGCAATATTAGATAGATTAGTGAATTCATTATCAAAAGTGCTCATTACCTTCTTAGCTTTCTCCAAAGGGTCTACCTCTCTAATTTGTGTAGTTACAATGCTTTGTAACTTCTTAGTTAGTTCCTTCAGACTCCCTTCAAGATTCTTCACTTTATTGTTCTTGCCATTAATCTTATTCAAAGAAGTGATCAGTTCCAACTGATCATCATCATCAACTTCTTTTCCTAAATCCTCAAATAAAGATCCAATTTCCTTCTTTCCAGTCTCAAGATTAAGACTGATGTCTTCTTTGATAGGAATAGGTGCTTGAATCTCTATTGCTTTAGGTTCTTCAATAGTGGTTTGTGTCTTCTCTGCTTCTGTATCCAGTTCATCAAGAGCTGAATTGTCAACAATGTTTCCTAAATTCTTGAATACATTATCATTAGTATCCAAGGTGACCTTTGTATCTTCTACATTCATTAATTCATCTTCAATGGTAATAGCTGGAGGAAAGGGAATATCCTCTTGTTTTGCTTCACCTGCTTGATCTGCTGCAATTGATGGTTCTCCAACAATTTCTGCCATAACCTTGATTATTGCCTGCTCTGTATCAGAATTAACTTCTTCATATCTACCTCCCATAATTAGAATGGTTCTCCTTTTGGTTCTTAGATGGGTTCTTAAGGCCTTCAATATCTGCTTCAGGTGTGCATCATCTCTCACATCACAAAGCTTTCTTACTAGATTCTCTCTGATAGAAGTGTCTTCTTCTTGTTCTCTCTTCTGTCTATTTACAAGTTTGTTATACAAGTCATCAGGTATCTGACCCTGAATAGTGTCAAACTTCTTATTTGCAAAAACCATGTGCTTTACAATTGCATTCTCCAAGTTAAGTCTATCTGAATAATCATAAAGACTATAGTACTTACTCATTCTGGTAAAGTCTCCATCTTCAATAATCTACTCATTAAGCTTTTCAACTTTAGGTTTCCAAGCTTTCTTCTTAACCAAAGTAGTGTCATCATCTTTAATTATTGCAACTTTCCTAGGAACTAGTGGCACCAAAAAATTATGCCTCTTACCAGGTCTAGTAGCAATTTCTTTCATTCTCTTGCTAGGAGTGGAGGAGGTAGACCTAGTAGGTCTGCTTGTTTCTTGTTCCATCTTTGGTTCCTCTACTTTAACCTTGACTTGAGGTTTTTTCTATTGTACTGCAATTGGTGGGGTAGACAAAACTTCTTTATGTTCACTCATTCTGATTGTTGTTGTTGTGTTCTTTGCTATCTCAAACTCATGTTGTGTCAATCTTGAATCTTTCAATATTTTCTTTATAGTGTTGTCAACTCTCTTCTTAGACTGCTTCTCCTCAATTATAGCTTTTGCAGAGTTGAAATTCTCTTCAAAAGTTCCAAACCTTTTGCAGTGAGTGTCCAACTTACACTTAAGTAACCTACCAACATATTCTTTTATTTCTATCTCAGATATCTCATAGCCAAGAGTCTCTATGAACTCAATTCTAGGCTCCACTGCTTCAATATAGGTAAAGTCAGTGTCAACCATAAAACATATATCATCTTTGTATTTCTCCACAATAGACTATAGAATCCTTGATCTACTGATTACCAATTCCTGAAATGTCTTCATCACTAACATAGCACTCTCATTCACTTTGTCAATAACATGATTCATATATAATTTATTTATCCTTTCCATAGTAGATTGACCATCATTCCAATCATTTGCAATGGTGTATGGAAATCTTCTCAATAGGTGGAAAAACATGTATGTGATTAAGGATGAAAATCTAAATTGTGCATACTTAGTTTTCTTAATCTTCTCCAAGTTTTTAAACAATTGAATTCTCAAAATTTCACACATATCAACTAGTACCTTTTCAATACACATTAAATAGGCTATGTGTACCATTCCAGCTCCCATGTCATCTTCTCTAGAATTTGCACAAAACTTAGTTGTTAGAAACTTGCATAAATATCTAACATCATGTTGTTTGATCTTGCTAATCACAATTCCTCTGCCATTATAGGTTGATTCTGTGTTGTCCATGAATGTTTTCCTCATATTCTTTTCATTTAAAGGAATAGCACCAGTTTTAGATAGTCCAATAACTTCATGAATCAAGTCAGCTTTAATTTCTATCACTCTATCCTCTAGCCAAAACTTTCCATTATAAATTCTACTCAAAATAATCTTAGTGCATTCTTCATTGTCATATTCATATTGCAATGCATACTTAACAATCTCATTGTCTTTCAAATGTTCATATCCTTGTTTCAATGACATATCCTGATTGAAAATCTTATGATATTCATTGGTAAAATCACTATTGCTGATGGTTTCTAACTTGCATCCAAGGTAACTTCTCACATTCTCCAAATGTAAAACTCTATCTGGTACGGATGATAATGCTAAACTAGGGTTATCTTCTTCCAAGGGTTCTACTAGTTACCTCTTCATTCTAGGTCTATTTTTGTCTCTGACATTATGAATTAAAGATACATCCATGATTGCTTCTAGTTCTTTATACCGATTCAAAGATCTACCAAGTAAAATACCTCAAATTTGTGATTCTAGGGCTTGCATAGATTCAACACTCAAATCCTTCACCAAATCATTGCAAAATGCTTCCAATCACTACTCTTTACTCTCCTAAACACTTCAACTTTCTTTGATGATCAAATAACATCGATCATAACCTTTTATTACTTCAATCTCACTTAGGTCTGACATCGCATTCAATTCTTTTGTTGCTTCTTTCCAAAAAGTTGTTTCTGTTAACTTGCAAAAACTTAAAACTTCTTGCGATCTCGCAAAACATAATATTTTCTTTTGCACTCTTAACCATAGCATCAATACATCATAAACTACCTTACATTAATTGTGCAAGACTTAATTCATCATAAATCTACTTCTACACTAATTCTAAGTTTTTAATCTACTATAATTTTTGTAAATCAAGTGCTTCCAAATAGGTCAGGTAAGGATTCATTCTTACCACTTGATACTTCACCTTTCTGATTACCATCAATGTTGAATATGTCTCCTTGATTTGTGCCTTTAACAAACTTCACTTCATCTGCATTACTGCAGCAACATTTCTGTCTGTTTCTTGCATCTTCATTTCTTCTTTCATGATTTCTAGGGTTAGGGTTAGGATGAAAAACTCCATTGTTCATTCTGCAAAATCTTGTTGTATGTCCAATCTTGTTTCATATCTAACAAATAGTTCCATTGTTTCCATATCTTGGTCCTTGCTGATTGATTTGTGATCTGTAGTTTCTAGCAATGTGTCCAACCTTGTTGCATCTATAACATACTACTCCATTTCTTTTGTTCATATCTTCAGTAGATCTCTTATCTACATTATTAGTATTCCTAAACATTCTACTACCATAATTGTTTTCAATAACTTTAGGTTTTCTACATTCAATAGCTCTATGTCCAAAACCATGACAATTATAACAATAACCATTAAGAGGTTTAAATTGCTTACCTATGCAATCTCTCTTCATATGACCAATAGTATTACAACCAAAACATCTACCTTTGAATTCTCTTTGCATACCTTTGGGTGATTCTTCTTGCTTAAATGGTTCTTCTCCTTTAGGTATTTCTTTTGATTTGTTGATCTCATCAAACTTCTTCTCATCTAGACTTTCAGATTTTTTCAGATCCGGTTCCTTGTTCTCATCATTTGTTTTGAATATGTTAAATCCAAGTCCAGTCTTATCATAGGATGGTCTCCCAAAAGATACTTGTTCATCGATCTTCTCACTATTTGAATATAGCCTTTCAAGTTTTTGTTTGGATTGAGTCAGTTTTCCTTTCACAATCTTGTTGTATTTCTCAAGTTCAGCATACTGCAAATTGACTTTCTCAAGTTTAGATGTTACATTGCCAAGTTTAGATTTCAGTTCTTCATTTTCAATCTTCAACTTTTCATTCTCAAATCTCAATTTTTCTTCATTCTTTTTATTTCCATCTTTCAAACTTAATTTCAGTTTTGCTATCTTCAGTTCATGTTTAAGGATCACATTTTCTTTTTTAAAATTGTCATCACAATCTTCAATAAGAACTTCATATTCCTTTTCAGATTTTAGATCTTCCAACTTCTTTTTTAGTTTCTCAATGAGGTTCTTTGCATCATCATATTTCCCTTTCAAAGTGTCTCTTTCATCAGTAAGCACATCAATCTATTCAAGAGCTTCTTCAAGATTCTTGTGTAGTTGATCCATATCCATAGAGATCTTACTCAAGCTGCTAGGCTTTCCTTGAATGATTATTTTCCGAGTAACTAAGCTCTGATACCAATTGTTAGAAATAGGGAATACTGAGAGGGGGGGTGAATCAATATTCTACAAATTTTATCTTTTTCCCAATTATGGATATAACAGATTATCTTTACACATGCATAACATAAGAAGCTAAACAATATGCATAGAAATAAAACTAAAGAACTCATAACACATGATATGTTCTTGAGGAAACCCTAGCCAAGGGAAAACCCCGGTGGGGATGGTACCCACAAAGATCCACTAATCAAAAGTATCTTGTTAAGGATATTGACCCTATTAGGAGTCTATTACAAGCATATAGTGTATCAGTCCTAATTAAGGGACTATAGGCCTTGTTAGAAGCCTCAACCTTGTTAGGATTTGTCAATACAAAATCTGATTACCAGATGAACCCACTGCCCAAACAAGTAATGTACAATGCATACTGATTACAAAAATGGATTAAGGTACATAACCTTATGGTGCTTGCATCAATATCTTTTCGTTGCTCTTACATTCACATCATATCACTTTATCATATCATTACAATATTTCCACTTCTCTTTTCTTTCTTACAATTTACAATTACATATATACAAGTTATTAAGGCTAATAACTTTACATGGTCAGCTTCCATATATCTTTATCTAAGGGTTAACATCTAGGATTTCATCCCTTTATATTGTTAAGACATTATTTTGATAAACAAAATAATCCCTTAACTCTTTACCAATTCTGTCTTCAAAACTGTCCTGTCGGCTTAACACTGTCTTCGGTAAAACTGTCATAACTAATTTTGTACATGTCATACTAACTTTCACTCTAATATAGGTCATCATTAGACATCATAGAGTCTATGTTCAAGTGTGAAAGCATTGAACTTACTCCATTCAACTTCGCAAACAAAAACTATGTTCAGGTACACTGGTGAAAATGATGTCTCACACTTAGACAAATTTGCAATGCGCTCTGCTATACTTGCTCTCTGAGCTTTGTGCTCTTCATGTGGATCATATGATGCCATAATGACAACATCTATGTACTCAACTCAGCCAAATTTTCAACATGACTATGGGGAGACGTTTGCTGCAGTTGCAAGATTGGAAGGAGTAAGGACTCTACTTGCATATGCAGCATAGAAAGGATTAAAAGTATATCAAATGGATGTTAAATCTACATTTCTGAATGGAATATTGGAAGAAGAAGTATACTTTGAACATCCAAAAGGATTTTTTGACCCAAGAAAGAAAAATATGGTTTGCAAGCTACACAAGGCATTGTATGGATTAAAGCAAGCTCCCAGAGCATGGTATGAGAGACTGCATAAGTATCTGATAAAGATTGCATTTGTAAAGACAAATGACAAAAACAATTTTTATTTGAAGACTGAAAAAGGTAAAGGGATTTTTTTAGCTGAAATCTTTTTTGATGATATCATATTTGGAGGACAAGATGCCCTATGTCAAACCTTTTCAAATGAGATGCAAACTGAATTTGAAATGTCTATGTTTACTGAGATCAAATTCTTTGTTGGTTTGCAAGTTTATCAAATGAAGAAAGGTATCTATATTACTCCATTTAAGTATGTTAAGGAGATATTGAGAACATTTTGTATGGAAGATTCCTGACTAGTAAGTACACCTATGGCTACTAGATAAAAGTTATCAAAAACTAATGATACAACTGAAGTCAATCAAACCCTATATAGATCTATGATTGGAAAACTACAATATGTTGTCCATAGAAGACTAGATATTGCCCTAGTAGTTGGGATTGTTGCAATATTTTTTGCAAAGCCTAAAGAGAGTCACATGATGGTAGTGAAAAGGATATTGAGATATCTAAAAGGAACAGAGGACTATGGATTGTATCACAAGAAGAATGATAAGTTTGAACTAAAAGTTTACACTAATATGGATTGGGCAAGAAATATGGATGATAGAAAGAGTACAAGTGGTGGTGCATTCTTTCTAGGAAATAGATTAGTCTCTTGGATAAGCAAGAAACAAAACTACATTTCCCAATCTATATCAAAAGCTGAATATGTAGCAACAATAGTGAATTGTTCAAATTTAGTGTGGATCAAGCAATTGTTAAAAGGTATGAAGGAGGAAATCACTGAGCCGGTTGTTATTTTATGTGATAACACAAGTGCTCTTAACATATCAAAAAATCATGTTATACACGTTAAGACTAAACATATTGCTATCAAGTATCATTACTTGAGAGAGTTAGTTCAAGACAAAGGAGTGAGATTGGAATATGTGAATACAAAGGAACAATTAGCAGATATATTCACAAAAGAATTACCTAAAGATGCTCATGACTACCTTAGAGGTAAACTAGGGGTGATTCCCCTAACTGAGGCTACTTAGAAACATATAGGAGCACTGCATCAAATGTGCTAATCAGAATATCTGACAAATTGATGCATAAGAGGTCACACTTTAGGAGTTGCCTAGAGTTTTGAGAAGTAAAGAAATGATGTAAATCAGTCATAAGAAAGATGATAGAGGGAGCATACAAATTAGAGAACTGACATGAAGACATCTACATTGTAAATATGTAAGTGACAGATACAAGTTTCTTTGGCATTGTTTTCAAAGAGGGAGAGATTCAATGAACTAGAGAGATACAACATTGAGGGAAAGATATAGAAAAGAGATTTAGTGAACAAACAAAGCAAAATTTATCCAAGAGGGAGCTAGTACTTAGATGTAAATTAGAATGAAGATAAGAATATTAATGAAGATCTGATGCACATAAATTTTGGATTGTATGGTAAATCATGTGGTGTTCATGTGGTGTTTCCATCAATACCAAAGAAGGAGATTGATGGAAACTATAATTGAAACAATTGTTATATTGTCATTGATGTCAAACCTTAACTGGTAAGATAGTTTCTATCTAGGAGAGTACCATATCTTTTGATTGATGAAGATGATCTGAAAAGAGGAGATAACAAGAGGACCTAAGGAAAGGTTGAGTTATGTGATACTTCAATGGGTACTTGATTAGTTGGCACATTGACAAGGTAATGTCCTATTTACCTTTAACACCAAGTGAAGAAGAAAGAATCGAAACATAGGCTTAACAAAGAAAAAGTGAATAAATTTAGTTTAAGTCGAGTGATGCTAGTGTCGATCAAGCACCAGTATAAGCTGAGAAAATCTAGTGTTGATCGAGCATCAGTAATTGTTGAGAGAGAGATAATTAACCGAGAAAAGATAGTGTTTGCCACGAAAGAAAGTTTATGCAATGACCGAGATATCCAGTAATGACCGAGGAGATGAATACCATATTGACCGAGTGTAAGTAATTTATAGTTTGTGAAAGAATTGAGAATCCCAGTCGATATAGTTGAATTCTTGGGATATGTAAAATGTGTTGAAATTATTAATGGATGGTATGGAGCATTTAATGCATGGTAAACCATTTTCTTATGGATTCAAAGAGAAGCTTGAAGATGTATCTAGAAGGAAAAGAAGGAGAATAAAATGATGGAAGGATTCCATGAATCTGACCTAAACCTAATATCTATATAAGAGATTAAGTAGAAAAAGATTAATCTACCTGATCAAGGAGGTATAAGGATGACATAATTATGAGGTTATACAGAGTGTGGAAGAGGTTGATGTTATTGATTGATGAATCTAAGCAGAAGGCTAAGGTGAAGTTGTGAAGAGTTGAACAGAGTTGTGGTGATTGCTTGAAGAGAATTTTGAGTAGATTAGAGATGGAGATGGAAATGAAGGTCAATCAGTAAATAAACATATGAGTGAATTGGATCTATATTTTCAAATTGAGTTGTATATTTTAGATCAGAACCTAAAGTTACTTTCTAACCATTGTTACTTTCTAACCATTGTATCAGTCTAAATCCTTTAATCAAGGTTGACCTAACTATCATTGTGTAAACTCTTTAATCAAGGTGACATTCTGATGGAATGTTCCTAAGCCCTTTAACCAGGCCACTCTTAATAGGGTGATTAAATCCTTTAACAAGGTCACACCTAACAGTGTGTATTGTAAACCTTTAATCGGGTTGGATTCTCACAAAGCTCACTTCAGAAGAGTGAAACTCAGTAGCATGTTACAAGTGGTTTTTCCCAAATTGGGTTTCCACATTAAATCCTGGTGTTATACTTGTGTGAATGTTATTTGATGTGAATGTTGTTGAAAGTTTTATATTCTGCAAGTTAATTACTTTTGGACAGTGGACTGCAAGTTTTATGTAACTGATATATGCTATAGAGACCGAGTGAATTGTTGATTAGATCTAAGTTTGTTGAAGAGCTAGAAAGTTGAATTGGTACATTTGGACCTAAGGATAACTGATTCACCTCCCCCCCCTTTCAGTTATTCTAAAATAATTCTAACTGTTAGCTTGTGGTGACTAATCAGGAAAGTACTGTACACTTTTCCTCCCGACCTTGCCGGGGTTCGGGGCTGAGCCGGGCCCCGAGCGGGGGTTTGGGGGTAGCAGCCCCCAAGAGTGAGGGTTTGGGGGTGGCAGCCCCCAAGAGCAGGGGTTCGGGGGCGCAGCCCCCGAGGAAATTTTTTTTGAGGCCGACTACTTTTTTCAATTTTTTGGGCTGACTACTTATAACTCATTCTAACCCTAAAGTGGGAAAATATTGTATAATATGGCTTAGGGTTAGGGATTTTCATGATGTATGATTTTAGTACTTGCGGTAGAATTGGGCTGTAAGGGATTACGGATTGTAATCAGGTTGTAATCACTGGATAATAATAATATTGGACTTGCTGTTGGTGGATGTAGCCCAGGGATTGGGTGAACCACGTTAAATTTGTGTGTCTTGTGTTCTATTCTGTGTGGTTTATTATTTTCTGATATTAGTTATATTTGCACATAATTGTTATTTCTGCCTTGTTAATCCTAACAAGTGGTATCAGAGCGAGGTTATTTCATTCGTTCTTTCATCTATTCTCTGAAGCAGGTCTCACGAGTTAGTGGGAGAGTCTCTCGGTTAAGTGGGAGAAATGGCAGATGAGGGTAGGCTGAAGGTTGATAAGTTTAATGGGCAGAACTTCCAGTTATGGAAGATGCAAATAGAGGATTATCTCTATCAGAAGGATCTATGGCGGCCATTAGAGGGAGTAGCCAAGAAAGAGCAATCAATGTCTCAGGAAGATTGGGATATTTTGGATAGGAAGGCACTGGGGAGTATTCATCTATGCCTGGCACAATCGGTGGCATTCAATATTACTGAAGCAAAGACAGCTAAAGATCTGATGGAAACCCTAGCGAAGTTGTATGAAAAGCCTTTAGCTTCAAACAAGGTATTTCTTATGAAGCGTTTATTTAATATGAAAATGGTAGAAGGTGGATCAGTTACTGATCATTTGAATGAGTTTAATACAGTTACAAGTCAATTAACCTCAGTTAAAATTACTTTCGATGAAGAGGTTAGGGCTCTCTTGATTTTGTGTTCTTTGCCAGAAAGCTGGAATGGCTTGGTAATGGCTGTTAGTAATTATGTTTCTGGTTCTAATACCCTAAAGTATGATGATGTTATTGGTGTTATATTGAGTGAGGAAATTCATAGGAAAAGCTCAGGGGCATCCACATCGGGTAGTGTATTGAACACAGAAAGCAGAGGCAGAACAAGAGATAGAGGAAACAACTCTGGAAATCGTGGGAAATCAAGAGGAAAATCAAAGGGAAAGAGGTCCGAATCTAAAGGGCCAAATGATTGCTGGTACTATGGAAAACCAGGTCATAAGAAGAAAGATTGTTGGTCTCGGAAGAAAGATCAAGGAGACAAAAATGATGGAAACAAGGAGGCAAATGTGGTAAGTAACAAATCCAAGGAGGATGCTTTGCTCTTGTCCTTAGAAAGTATTGATGATTCATGGGTTTTAGATTCTGGGGCTTCATTTCATGCTACACCCCATAGAAGTTATTTTGTTGATTATGTCCAAGGGGATTTTGGGCTAGTTTATTTGGGAGATAATGAACCCTGTCAGATTGTTGGAAAGGGAAAAATTAAGATTAAGTTGTAGAATGGGAATCATTGGCTACTACAAGAGGTAAGACATGTTCCAAGGCTGAGTAGGAATTTATTTCAGCAGGGCAACTGGGTGATGAGGGTTGCACAGTTACTTTTAATGATAAAAATTGGAAGGTTTCAAAAGGTTCCTTAGTAGTAGCAAAAGGTGTGAAAGTAGGCACCTTATATCTTTGTACAGGTCATACTGTTCCTTCTACTTTAATTGTTTCAGAAGATAATGAATGTTCAGGAACAGTGGCTGCAGTTGAGCAGGAAGAACATCAAACTGTTGCTGTAGATTCTGACACAGCACTATGGCACAACAGACTCGGGCACATGAGTGAAAAAGGTATGAAATTACTTCATTCAAAGAAAGTTTTACCTGGTCTGAAATGTGTCAATATGGATTTCTGTGAAAGTTGTGTTTATGGAAAACAAAAGAGAGTTAGTTTTGTGAAGAGTGGGAAGGAAAAGAAAAATGAGAGATTAGAGCTTGTGCATACAGATGTATGGGGACCAGCTCAGGTATCTTCCCTTGGTGGCTCTTTGTATTATGTTACATTTATAGATGATGCAACAAGAAAAGTATGGATTTATTTCCTTAGACAGAAATCTGATGTATTTCAAACTTTTAAGAAATGGAAATGCTTGGTTGAGAATGAGACTGGTAAAAGGTTAAAATGTCTCAGATCTGATAATGGTGGTGAGTATTGCAGCACAGAATTTGAAGAATATTATTCCTCTAATGGTATTCGTAGGCAGAAAACTGTACCAAGGACTCCACAAGAAAATGGAGTGGCTGAATGCATGAACAGGACAATAATGGAGCGTGCAAGGAGTATGAGGTTGCATGCTAGGCTGCCCAAAAATATGTGGGTAGAGGCAGTGAACACCGCTATTTATTTAATCAATAGAGGCCCCTCTACTCCTTTGGACTATGGTATTCCAGAGGAAACATGGAGTGGTAAGAAGGTGAGTTATTCTTTTCTCAAAACCTTTGGTTGTGAAGCTTTTGCACTTATAGACTCTGAAAATAGAACCAAGCTGGAAGCTAAGTCAAAGAAATGTGTATTTGTTGGGTATGGCATTGATGAATTTGGTTATAGGCTTTGGGATTTTGAAAATCATAAAATTGTAAGAAGCAAGGATGTCATATTCAATGAGAAAGTATTGTACAAAGATATGTTGCTGCAACATGAGAAGAAAGAAAATGACTATGTAGTACTGGATGATACTCCACAAGTTCATGTTCCAGTAGTTCCTTATGCTCCGCAACAACAGCAACAACAAATACCACACACCCCAGTGAGTGTTAGACGGTCAACAAGGCTTAGTAGACCTCCAGAAAGATTTTCTCCATCTTTGTATTCTATTCTGTTAACAGATGCTGGTGAACCTGAATGTTATAATGAAGCTGTGCAGGTGGATACAAAGCTTCAGTGGGAGTCTGCAATGACAGATGAAATGGACTCTTTGCTGAAAAATCAGACATGGGATTTATGTAAGTTACCTGCAGGTAAAAGGGCTTTACAGAATAAATGGGTTTACAGGATCAAAGAAGAGGATGGAGGTACGAAAAGATTTAAAGCCAGATTAGTCGTAAAAGGATTTGCACAAAAACATGGTATTGATTTTGATGAGATATTTTCTCCAGTTGTTAAAATGACTTCTATTCGTACTGTTTTAAGTATTGTGGCTACTGAAGATTTGCATTTAGAGCAGCTTGATGTTAAAACAGTCTTTCTTCATGGTGATTTGGATGAAGAAATATATATGGTTCAGCCACAAGGATTTGAGGTCAAGGGTAAGGAGAATTTGGTGTGCAGATTGCAGAAAAGTTTATATGGCTTGAAGCAAGCACCTCGGCAATGGTATATTAAATTTGACACTTTTATGAATGGGCATGGATATAGTCGGTGTCATTTTGACCATTGTGTTTACTTTAAGAGGTTGGATGATGACAGCTACATTATTTTATGTTTATATGTTGATGATATGCTTGTAGCTGGGTCTAACATGGATCACATTAAGGCGTTGAAACAACAGTTAGCAAAATCTTTTGCTATGAAGGATTTGGGGGCAGCAAAACAAATCCTTGGTATGAAAATTTGTAGAGATAGGAAAAATAGGAAATTGTCTCTATCTCAGGCTGATTATATTGAGAAGGTGTTGCAACGTTTCTCTATGGAAAATGCCAAAGCTGTCAGCACACCTTTGCCTGGTCATTTGAAATTGACTAAGGATATGTGTCCCAAGACACTAGAAGAAGAGACTAAAATGTCTAAGGTACCTTATGCTTCAGCTGTAGGGAGCTTAATGTATGCTATGGTATGTACTAGGCCAGATATTGCACACGCAGTGGGAGTCGTTAGCCGTTATATGAGTAACCCTGGTATTGAGCATTGGAATGCAGTCAAATGGATTCTCAGATATTTGAGAGGCACATCCAGTAAGTGTTTACACTTTGGGGGTTCTACTACTACTGTACAAGGCTATGTTGACTCAGATTTGGCAGGAGATATAGATAGCAGGCGGAGTACTACAGGTTATATATTTACTGTTGGTGGGATAGCAGTGAGTTGGATTTCTCGACTACAAAAGGTGGTTGCTTTATCCACTACAGAGGCAGAGTATGTTGCTGCTACAGAGGCAGCCAAGGAGGTGATATGGCTTCAATTCTTCATGGAAGAATTAGGACATCCACAAAAGGATAATTTTCTACATACAGATAGCCAAAGTGCCATTCATCTTGCAAAGAATTCTGCTTTGCACTCAAAGACAAAACACATACAGTTGCAGTACCATTTCATTCGATCAGTTTTGGATGATGGACAATTAAGGCTGGAAAAGATTCATACTGATGATAATCCAGCAGATATGTTTACAAAGGTAGTAACAAGGGAGAAGTTGAACTCATGTTCAGCTTCAGTTGGTCTTCTAGACTGAACAAAATAAAGGAACAACTGAGTCCAAGGTGGTTCAATCCAGTGGGAGCCTCATGTGGGTAGCGGTATTGCTACAGGATCAGTCTCCAAGTGGGAGGTTTTTTAGTATAGTGTGGATACTGATCAGTCACCAAGTGGGAGATTGTTAGCTTGTGGTGACTAATCAGGAAAGTACTATCCAGGAAAGTACTATACACTTTTCCTCCCGACCTCGCCGGGGTTCGGGGCCGGGCCAGGCCCCGAGCGGGGGTTTGGGGGCGGCAGCCCCCAAGAGCAGGGGTTTGGGGGTGCAGCCCCCGAGGAAAATTTTTTTGAGGCCGACTACTTATAACTCATTCTAACCCTAAAGCGGGAAAATATTGTATAATATGGCTTAGGGTTAGGGATTTTCATGATGTATGATTTTAGTACTTGTGGCAGAATTGGGCTGTAAGGGATTACGGATTGTAATCAAGTTGTAATCACTGGATAATAATAATATTGGACTCGCTGTTGGTGGATGTAGCCCAGGGATTGGGTGAACCACGTTAAATTTGTGTGTCTTGTGTTCTATTCTGTGTGGTTTATTATTTTCTGATATTAGTTATATTTGCACATAATTGTTATTTCTGCCTTGTTAATCCTAACACTAACAGGTTTCATGTGGATGGGAAAACTAAATTGAGTTTCCATCAATGACAACATCTATGGACCATTGTAGTGTCTCTTTCCAACACCTTTGATGAGATGATTTCAATTATGTGTCATAATACCAATGTTATAAATATTTCAAAGAATCCAGTGTAGCATCACGGGATAAAATTTATATCTATCAAGTATCGTTTCTTGAGAGAAAAGGTATTGGAGAAGTAATTTTAAACTTGAGTATCTACCGAAAAAGGATCAAATTACATATATCTTTACATAACAATTGTGCAAGGATACTTTTGAGTATATCACGCCGAAGATGGATGTTCTTCCCCTTCCTAGTTTCAATATTTTAATATTAAATTACATATTTCCTATTTTGATTTCAATTTCATATAGATATTTCATAATCAGAGTTTCTTATCTCATTATCATTTCCCATTTCAATTTTATAAATTTAGCACTTGGGACTTTCCTAGCCTATTGGGACATCTTACTTACGAATGTACAATCTTGAAAAGGAGACATCATCTCTTTCTTTTCATTTCTTCCCTTTTCCCACTATACATTTTGGTGATCCCAACTCATAACATTTCCATTCTGATTTTTTGCTGTTAGATCTCCTTTATGCACTTGTTAAATTTCATTGGCATTCGTGGAGTTTACTAAGTTAGATTGGTGTGTGATAACCTATGTTTTTACATTTATTCTTACTTCTTTTTATCAATCACATGTAGTGAACTATAATTTCTTACAATTCATGATGTTTTTCTTCCTTCATGGTATTCTTTCATATGGAATTATGAGATTATCAAATATCTTTATTCCTTATAAGGCATATTTCAAGACTTTTATCAATATTTCATATGGTTTTATCATTTACTTTTTAACAAAATGCATGGAATATGTGAATGAACCTAAAGATAATAATAGTATAAACCCTCTTAATTCTATTCCTATGGTTCTTATTTGTTATAATAGATATCTATCTCCTAATGATATCAGCCTAGCAAGACCTAGATACTCTCCTTCTCAACCCACCTTAGGAGATAATCTTAGGAAAGTTTTTTAATGCAATTCTTTGGATGATCTTAAAAAATATTCTTTTTATCAAATCATTATTCATAATTCTAATTTTAAGCATTTTTTGCTGACTTTTCTCAAAAAATATTAATTAGACAAGAAGATCTTGATAAACCTTCTTCTTCTTCACCACCAAAAGAAGATAAGAATAGTGATAGGAATCTCCCTAAAGAGAATGTACCTCCTCATATCCCTCTTTATACCACACATTTCCATAAACCTAGAGATAAATATACTTCACTCTCTAAATTAAAATCTAATTACAATGTGGGGATATGACACTACTAATCAACAAGGTTATAATAGATTAGGTCTTGCATTAATGAATAAGGTATTAAGGTTCCTATAGATCTTCATAAACAATTCACTAGGTGTGGTCTGGGTTTTGTACCTCAAAATACTAATTTTCCTTCTTATAATCCTTCTTCATCCAAACAAAAGCCTCCTCTTGATATTCTTTTACAAATACCATCCATTATCATACCTTCTTTTGATGACCAACTAGTTTTAGCTAAGAGAATCTTTTGGAGAATTAAATATGATCCTAAAATTCATTTTCCTTATAGACATTTTCCAAAGATAAAATATGTATTAATGGTGAATTTATACATGTCTATTTCATCATAGAAATAAACATTCTCTTTCTGACTATATTGAATTTAGACAATTTTCTCAAGATTTGGTAGATAGATCTCTTCTTTCTTTAACAACGGATCTTATGTTTTTTCTTGGTATCAAGGACATACCTTAGTATCTCTTTTTCCTATTATGTTTCTCTCCATTATATAAATTTAGTACCTTACATAATTCGGGGCTCTTTTATTTGCATAATGAGCATGATGAGTATCATAATAGGTTGTTTTCCTTGTTTCCTTGTTTGGGGGGCAAGATTTCTTTATCTTATCTATTTCTCCTTTCAAAGGATCCATTATCTCTTTGTTGGTTACATATTTTATACTATTATGTCCTTCCATATATGGACTTGTTTGTTTAGGATCTTTCTTTCTCTCTAATGGGATTTATATCCTTCTTTACAATCTCTTCTCTTCCTTTCTTGGAAGTGTATATCTTTTTCTTTTCTCAATAATTTATTTCATGCCTCAAAGGGCGTGTCTATCATAAATGATCTTTCATTTAGGGAATTAACATTGTTTATTTTCATATTCTTTCTCCTTTTTTTGACTTATCTTTCATAGTATGGTGTCCTTTCTTGCATAAATTTGTTTGTTTTAAATTAGGATATTCTTTTTAGGAGATTTATATCATTATTTACAACTTGTTTTTTTCTTGAAAGTGTATGGCTATTATAAAAGATCTATCACTTGGGGTGAGAAATGTATCATATTTTCCCTTGCCTTTACATTTTGGGGGAAAGGTTGTAGGTATCAATCTTCTTTTCCCTTATCTTTCCAAGGATCCACTTCCCTTATTATAGCAGTATTTCTTTATCATGTGGTATTATTTTCATTTATGAAAGTTATTTTTTATTATTATTTGGGATTCTATCTTATACAAGGGGTGTGTATCCTTGATCATAACCTATTTCTTATTTATAAAATTATGTTCATCCTAAATAAATTCCCTTATCTTGGGAGCTTAAAGTGTGTCATCCTCCATCAATAATCCCTTTTTCACCTAGAAATAGGGGGATAAAAGGGTGCATTCTTGTTCTCTTTCCCTCTTTTTTTGGAAGATGTTGTCTTTGTTAAAGAAAACCTCTTGAAGGTAGATCATTTTCACCCAAGATATCTTCCTTTCAAGGGAATCTTCCCACTTGTGGCATATCCTTTCATGGTTTTCTATTTCCTTAGCTAACAAGAGTTTTCACTCTTTTCTAAGATTATAGTGTATATTTTTATTTTATGGATATCTTCTTGTTGTTGGAAGTAGGTATCCTTGTTCTCTTTTTCTTATGATGCCACCATAGCCCTATTTTATCATCATAAGGAGGGGGGCACATACATGTTTCCTCCTTGTATATTATGCATATTTTTATTTATTAGTCCCTAAGGAGATAATGTTCTGGTAAATTTTTTGATCCCTAAGGAGATAATACATTCCTTAGGATTGATCGTGTTTTTGATCCCTAAGGATAAAATGCTCTTGTTAGGACTGATCATTTTTATGGATCCACACTGTGACAATACTTTTCATAAGACTGATCCCCTAAGCTTCCATTGTGCATAGAAACCTTTTTAATTCATCCCTAAGCACAAAATTTCAAATCCCCCATGAGTGAAAATTTTGTCAACTCAACACCATGCGCAAAAATTTTCAAGGTAGAATTGACTAGTATAACATAGTTTGCTAGACCATCAATGTCAAGTTGCCACCATACGCAAAAAGTTTCAAGGGAGAATTGACTAGCATAACACAACTTTCTAGACCATCCATTCTCCTTTCCCTTCTTTTTGGAATGAGTGGAACTAACATAACAAAACTTCCTATCCTTTCTACTCTTCTCATTTCTTCTTATTACACTGATCACCTAGCATAACACAACTTGATAGCCTATTGGATTCATTGTCTCTGTCTTTTCTTTCCATTCTCTCATAGTTATGTTAGTGGGTTATATCATGGATATTTGCTTCATCTTTAGTGATTCTCTTTCCCTTTCTATGTAACCACTTATTCTCTTGCAATATCTTTCCAAACATGATATTAGTGGTTGAGACGTTTCTCGATCGAGGTCTCTTCTACTAGTGGATTTAGAGTTTTATTTTTAGTACTAACCCTCTTTATGTTTTGTGTCTTTTTGTATTTGTTCTATCTTTTTTTTCATTCCCTTATGCATGAATTTTTGAGTTGAGATCCTTCATTTGGGAGCTTTTTTCCTAGAACTTAATAATGTCTCATTTGTTTGCAATTCACCTATGATTATTCCTCTCTTCTCTCTCATCTTCTTATACCACAAGCATGAGTTTGTCTCATACTCCTGCTAAAATGGGGGCTAAATGTACCATCCTAAATTTTAGGCACCTAATTTGTGTATAATTTAAAGATTATTTTGTACCCACCTTAGTTTTTTTTCTTTAGTAGGACCTCATATAGCATTTAATAGATACCTAAATTCAAATATGGGTCCTCTATCATTTCCATCTTGTGAAATATCAAGGTTATCCCTTATTTTTAAGTATTATCTTCTATTTTTCCTCTAATTATATAATTTATTTAATCACCTATGCCCTATATCCTTATTTATGGCCTTCATGACCTATTCCAACCTCAACATTAGTTGTACCTAATTATCATGCATCTATTGTATTCTCTCAACATCCTATTCAAATTTGAGCACATTTTCTACAGTACAAATAACCAAATTTGATCTTTATCTAGGAGAGATCATTAAACTCTATTTGTCCCCTTGGGTTTTGGACCAGAGTCCTATGTTAGAGTGCTAATAGGACATTGGTTCCCATGGCAGATCTGCTTATTTTTAATCCCCAAAATGACATGAGATACATATATAGACACCCTATCTCGTCTCATTTTGGAACCCATGATCATTATCAGGTGCATTCATTATTCTCAAAGCATCCCAAAAATCAAGCATTCAAGCTATCAAGTGTAAGGAAGAAAAATCAATTTCAAGGTCCTTTGAGCATTCATTATTTTCAATCATTCAAGGTGTTTTCTTCCATACATATAGCTTCTTTCCCCATTAGAGGCAAAGAAAAGGAGTTTTCTATTAAGAAAGAAGATCCATGTCCATCCACTCTCATCCAAGTGTTCTCTCTCTTCTCCTCAATCACACATTTTGGCAAATTACAACACCTATTCCACGTGATTTTTTATTTCATGATTTCATTTTGGTTTTTTTTGTTTATTCAAAGATATTGCATCAACATACTTAATCATATTTAAATAAGAATTTTCATTGCCAAGGTATGATATACTTCATTTTCTAGATCTAGCCTCTACTACATGAGAGCATGATTTCCTTTATTTCATTTCATTTCAATGTTAATTTCCAATAGGGGTTTGACTAAGGCAAACCCCTCTATCCAAAATTCTTCCTCATTTTTATGTGTGTAGGAATAAGGTGAAGAGCTATCAGGAAAAATTTAAAACGAACAGGAACTACCAAAGAACACCTAAAAGTTTGAGGCTAAAACCCATGATACATAATGAGTTTGGTGATTTGTACTTGGGTATAGAATGTGTTTGGAAGTCTGTACCCTCCATATTTAGATTGAATTTGATAGAGAGTTTGTAATGATCCCTTTTTGACTATGTTGGGAAATAGGGACAGTTACGTCAACTTCCCTTTCTACTAGGCCACTTGAATGTAATTAAAACTTGTAATGGAAGTTAAATCAAAGATCAACGGCTATTGCTGATATTAGAAGTAATATAAGTCAATTGAAATAATAGATATATTCAATATACAAGTATTATATGCTTATGAATATAACCATATCACTTATAGTAATAACTAATAAGAATGTGCTATTGTAAAGTCGATAAAATTATGTAATCGATTATATTGCTCTCAGCAATGGCTGCGATATCTTATATGACAACTTTAATATCCAACTTAGATATTATCATTAGAAACGACATGTTGCTATTTTAGATCATCAATGGATGCCTGCGACTTAATAATGGATGTCGTGTCTGATGTATATTGCTTAATCTCTGCAAACCGTAGATGTCGTCACTGATCTGCACTCCTTAGTGTGTTCCTCTCCGTATATTACTTTTGCTCTCCACCTATATCTTCTATGATTTGATAGTAGAGTTATTTCTATAATTATGAAGTATGCTAGGAATAGATTACTTATAATGATGATAGAATGAGCTATGTCGGATTTAATGGTTGTGAACGTGGTGTATTTCCCTTAGTCCTACTACTGTAACGGCTCATTTTTATTCAATGTCTCTTTTTTGTCTTTGTTCACCTTATTCCTTCCTTGGGGTTTATATCATAATTTGTCTTCAAATATATTCTATTTTCTCTATTAATTTTCCTTATGCCTTTGGATGGCGTTTTAGATTGTCTTTTATACCATATCTCCCAGCGGTCATGCCTCTTGGTGATGAGGAGTCGCATCTTGACCATAATGGCTTATTCACCATTCCTTATTTGTTCCTTGTTAATAATCATGTTAAACGTTGCTTAGACATACTTGAGTGATATACACACGTCCATCATTATGTCATTATTGTGTGGTCAAGCTCTTCATTACCATCGTAACTTCTTTCTACATTCTTCCCATCGCCCAATCCCTTTGAATTAATGTTGCCTGTCATCTGTCTATATGAATTGTGCGTAAGGTTTGCAAAGACATCAAGCTCCATCGTGTCACTGATATCCTTCATGGCTGGCCAGGTTATATTTACGGTGATAAAACATTGATTGGATATCGCTATCCATACTAATCCGGCCTTTAATCTTTTGTTGCTAGCGCATCGTATATTGCTGTTGATTAGCTTTCCTTCGATAGTATTGGAGATTTGGTATCACTATTTGATTGTAGGATCATCGTTATTGTGTCGTCTCCCAAGACTAATGAATATCAGTCGTTGTCGTTAAATACCGTCGGACACTCTGCCCTTAGTAGTCGACTACAGTCGACTATAGTCGATCATATTATTAATAGTTATTAATATTATGATTATTATTATTATCATATTATAGTTACAATATTTATTTATTATCATATTAATATATATTGTTAATTATATATAATTATGATCTATATTGTTCAATATCATTATTTCGATAATACATTATTAAATATTATATTAATATTTTAATATATTATTATATGGATTGATATTAATAATATTGATTATTATTATTAAATAATATTATTTGAGATTACTATTATATTAATATTATCATTAATATTAATAATTAATAATTAATAATACTAATAATTATTAATATTATATATAACAATTATTGGTATGAATTGATTCTGTAAAGATTCGTATATTTATAATATTTAAATCAAGTTTACTCATTTTGCATTGTCAATTAGGGCTCATGACAGAGTTAGACTACAATATTCAAGCCTGAGATCTGCATTTATAGGTATTTCTGGGAATCCATCTATTTGATATTTAGATATGAAACTACATCTCCTATTTTTATTTAAATTTTATATAGATATTTCATAATCATCATTTCTTATCTAAATATCATTTCCCATTTCAATTTTACATGATTAGAAAAGGATTATTGACCCATTTAGTACTTGGGACCTTCCTATCCAATCGGAACATCTTCCTTCCAAATGTACAATCTTGAAAAGGAGAAGTTATCTCTTTCTTTGCATTACTTCCCTTTTCCCACTGTACAATACTATTTTATAGCCATATCTCTTCTATTCACTATCTTTTCAACTTGTTCCTATTTTCATTGTCTCGTTGACTATTTTTTACTATTATTGGATTAGTGCTTAGTGTTGCATCTTCATGAAAATATGGTTTTAATAATATATATCACTATTGCTTGGTATCATGTTATCTCTAAAATGCAACATGATCATGATCCTCCAATAGGAAATTTGGAAAAGGCCATAAAAACATTACAAAACAATTCAAAAACCTTGAATACACCAAGGCATAGCACTGTGCTTATGATGGTGAACAAACAAACTCTTGGAAACCCTATAAAAAACACTAATTTCACATATATTGATCATTGTACTTGACTCATTTCTATTTAATATTTGTTTCATCTTTTCATTTACTTTCTTCCATACGTGATTATCATTGTTTTAAACTTTAATATAATTCATGAAAGTGGATGCATCTATAAAATCTTGAATGTCCCTTTATAAAATAATGAATTTCTTTGTTCTAGATAATACATACATACTCAAGGACAATCTAATATCAATGGGAAAGAAAATTATCTACTGGAACAATGATTTCATGTGACAAAACAATCCTTTATCTAATAAAACTAGTAAAACACCATGCTTGAATAGTGAATAAATATGCTTGGATAGAAATATAAAACCTTGTCAAAACTTTGGATAGAATCCTCCATGGAAACATGTAGGTCAAACTTTGATGAACACTTTCTCTATCTTGAAAACCTTTCTAGACTCATTCTTTGCATAGGAAATGTTGTCCTCTTCATATCTATTGCTCTTTTCATAAGGGTTTGATATTTCATATTTAATGTGTAATGTTGTTCATACTATGGATTACTTCTTTATCAAGAAAACATGAATTCCTTCACATAGGTTTTTGTTCATCTGCCATTGTTTTCCTTTTCTATGATTTTTCCTTTTTTTGAAGCTTTTTCCCCTTTTCTCATCCTTTCTCATGGTTAGGGAAACTTATTTTATAGTTGTAAAAAGTGTCAAATTTGAGTTTCCCTCCTAAATTTGTGCTAACAGGAGACCATGTGAGCATTTTTCCTTTCCTTTTACAATAAACATTTCATTTTAAAAAATTTATTAAAAAAATGCTTATTAAAAAGGCCCCCCTTTTAATATTTGAACTACTAAAGAGAACCCCCCTTTTGGAGAATAAATTTAATGAAATTTTGAATCATCAAGGACATGAAATTAACCTTTAAAACACAATCCTTTAGACCAACTAGGACCTAGATGGATTATTTTTACCTAGAGGGGAAAAATATGTAACATGCACCTTAAGGGACACATTGTTACAAAGTGGTCTAGAATCTTTTAGAAAGTTGGGGAGCCAAATAAGGTCATTTATAGCATTCAATTTCCTAATTAGAGGTGTTGGATAGGTAGTTTGAGGCCATGACAAGAAGTTTCAAGGATACGTATAGTTGCAAATTTCAACTAAGCAACATTGCAAGATTTGGAAAAAATTGAAAAGTGATTGCCACTTTTGAATGTGATTGAATCTCACAAAAGTGAGAGAGGATTTTGTAGGAAGAAATGACATGATCCCATAGCACCTAAAAAATCATTTATACATTACACAAGCTCTAAGAAATATCCCATCAAAGTTTGACAATTTTTGCACTCTATGCACCTTAAGACATGCACCAGTGCGAAGTGGCTCAGAACGTTCAAGTGAGTTGGGGAACCAAATGAGGGAATTCCTAGAATTTAATCTCCCAACTTGACATATTGGCATTGATGGTTCAAGGCCACAACAAGAAATTTAAAATATACATAAAGTTTCAACTTTCAACTGAGCGACATTGTAAGATTTGGCAAGAACTAAAATGTGGTTGCCACTTTTGAATGGGGTAAAATCTCCCAAAAGTGAGAGGGGATTTTTTGGGAAGTAGTAGGACAATTTTTTAGCACCTAACATATCATGTATACATTACACAAGATCTGATAAATTCCTTATCAAAGTTTGATAATTTTTGCAATCTAGGCACCTTAAGGGACATAACGATATGGAGTAATCTAAAATATTCAAGTGAGTTGAAAAGTATAAAAAGTTCCTTCCTATAATTTAATCACCCAACTAAAGATTTTTGCATAGGCGGTTCGAGGACATGATGAGAAGTTTCAAAGATATACAAAGTTGCAACTTTCAACTAAGAGACATTGCAAGATTTGGCAAGAACTAAAAAGTGGTCACCACTTTTGATCAGGGTCAAATATCCAAAGAGTGAGAGAGAAATTTATGGGTAGTGATAATATGATCCTATAGCACCTAATGGATCATTTATATATTACGCAAGCTCCAATAAATGTCCTATCAAAGTTTGATCATTTTTGCACTTTATGCACCTTAAGGGATGCACTGATACAGAGTGGTCCAGAACGTTCAAGAAAATTGAGGAGTTGAATGAGGTTGTTCTTGGAATTCACCCACCCAACTAAACGTATTTGCATAGATATTTTGAGGCCACGATGAATAGTTTCAAAGATACGCATAGTTGCAACTTTCAACTGAATGACATTTCAAGATTCAGTAAGAACTGAAAAGTGGTCACCACTTTTGAACGGGGTCAAATATCCCAAAAGTGAGAGAGGCCTTTTTTGCATTAGTAACATGATCTTGTAGCACTTGAAAAACCATTTATATGTCACACAAGATTCAACTAATACCCCATCAAATTTTGATAATTTTTGCACTCTATGCACCTTAAGGGAGACACTAGAACAAAGTGGTTTGAAACATTTAAGCAAGTTGGGGAGATGAGGAAGGTAATTCCTATAATTTAATCTCCTAAATGAAGGTGTTGTAATAGAAGGTTTGAGTCCACAATGACCAATTTCAAAGATATGCAAACTTGCAACTTTTAACTGACCGACATTGCAAGATCTGGTAAGAATTGAAATGTGGTCACCAATTTTGAATAGAATCAAATCTCCCAAAATAGAGAGAGGGTTTTTGTGTAGTTGTAACATGATCTCTTAACACCTAAAAGATCATTTACACATTGTACAAGATCTGAGAAATGCCCCATCAAAGTTTTATATTTTTTACACTCTATGCACCTTAAGGGATGCACCAGTATAGATTGGTCTGGAATGTTTGAGCGAGTTGCAAAGCCAAATGAGGTAATTCCTAGTGTTAAATCACCCACTAAAAGGTCTTGGAACAAATGGTTCAAGGTCATGATGAGAAATTTCAAAGATACACAAAGTTTTAACTTTTTTCTAAGTGACATTATGAGATTTGGCAAGAACTGAAAAGTGGTCACCACTTTTGAACAGGGTTGAATCTCCCAAAATTGATAGAGAATTTTGTGGGTAGTGGTAACATAATCCCACATAACCTAACAAAACATTTAAACCTCACACAATCTCTAAGAAATTCCTTGTCAAAGTTTGATTGGAGCTATTGGCACAAATGGTTTGAGGCTATAATGAACAATTTCAAAGATGCGCAAAGTTGTAACTTTCAACTAAGAAACATTGCAAGATTTGACAAGAATTGAAAAGTGGCCACCTCTTTTGAATGAGGTCGAATCTCCCAAAAGTGAGAGATGCAAATTTTTGGAATTTTCATGACAATGTTTTCTAATTAGGAGCCAATAGTGTAAAAAATGAAAAAGTGTTTAAAGTTTTAATTGTTTTCATGAAAACTTCTTCTTCAAATGCTCCAAATGGTTTGTATGGGCATAAATATTTTATTTTACCATGCCCAAGGGGTTGATGTTTTGGTTGTTGAATTTGAAGCAATAAAAATACTTCGTTCTCTACATTTTCCATATTTTTATGTTTGTAATAGTCATTGGTGAAGAACCTCATAATAGGTAATAATAACTACGCCAAAGCCTTCTCTAGGAATGGTATATTCAAACTAGGTATTACTTTTCCTATCACAAAGTGCATTTAGATTGTCAACCCAGGGACGTATACTTGAAATGGGACAACACAATTTATGCACTAAGTTTCGCATAGAGTCATCTTACTTAAACTGCTGCAGGAAAGGAAAATCCATTTAAAGAACCAAACCATTGATGTAGGAAAGGTAAGAAACACAGTTGAACAAATAAACTAATATAAAAAACCATAAATCTAACTCCAGCTCATTCTACCATTCTAATGTGTTGGTGTTTGAAAATGCTTACTCCACTTAGGGCTACCAATATTCCTTAAGACTAATGTTAGGAGTGGTTAATTCCAAGTATGGGAGCTCTGCAAGGCAACTGGACCAACTATAGGGACAAGACTGCCCTCTTCTGCTTCTGGCTTTGCAAAAACAAGGTGGGTACACCTAATCCAGATAAGACTCGGCTCACTACACACCTTATACTTCTAGATTCATATAGCAGATTATAGTAAAGGATTACTAAATACTAACCAGGTATTCATTGAATCAACTCTACTATGCTGGGTAAAATGGTCTTGTGAAGGGTATTACTACCAACAACCAAATAATGAAAAAGACTTGAAATGGTGTTGCTATTCAAAGATGCAGGAAATAGCCAAAAACCATCAAGCATTGGACTCAACTGAATATACTAGTCCTTGATCAGTGCCATTATCCATTGGGCAGCACTCAAAAACAAATATAGAACATGAACCAACTACTATCAAAGACTCAAAGCCATAAATACAACTGTTCCAGCCCATCCACTACTTATAAGATCCTTCTGTAGACAAATCTAATGAATCTATGCCCTATCCAAAGTATTTTTCACTTGATCCTAGATCAAGAACTAAAGACTAGAACATATGCAAAGGTAACCCTATGCAATGGACCAGAAAATCCAAAACTCATAAGACTGACACCAAGGAGAGACTTGAAAGCTTGAAATAATTATATTAAGTATGATGAATCATGTACATGTCTATACCAGAGATGAGGCAACCACTTCAATAACCTGCAAAAGATGCAAAGAAATTCTATTCAGCCTCCTACAATGTGACAGAGTTTACTACTTCCCACAGGAACCAAATAGAATGGAACCCTTACAAATTCAAAACTTCAACCATTTATACTCTAGCTGCCTTGGAATCCTAAACAGGTTAGGATGCAACAAGCTTCAGATAGCTAGGGTAAGGGTTAAGGTTTCAACTACCCAACCAACCAAAAATTATATCAAAATTTATTACAGGGGCAGGAAACCAAGAAATCTCAAAGAAACAGATCAAAGATGATCTCCAATTATGATAATTCTTAGAATAGTGTACAGAAGATCACAAATCTACCAAGAGAACAAGTCAAATCAACCACCCTGCAACACACCTTGAGCCATTCCTTGTTCATTCCTTACATGGTATAGATCCCTGCAAACAATCATCACACCCTGTACCACACTGCAACGGCAAACAAATTACTTCTTACCAGTTCCAATCACTTCTGCATTGAAATTCAGTCCTTTCTATCACTGGAAACCCTCAGAAAATTCAAATTTGAAATCAAATAGCTACCATGCATTTCGCGGGCTTTATGTTCCTTAACTATTTTCCCTTAGTCGCACAATCGTGCGGTCATCAACTTGACTACCACAGGAAAATGGGTTTCATCTTATGCTTGGTCGCATGATCGCAAGGCACCAAACTAACCCTTGCGATCATGTGACCACAATCTCTTAACCGTAGAATGCCAATCACAAACCCACTCAGAAGTATGAATTTGAAACGCAACGGTCATCCTCAGGGCACCAGCAATCTATCAACAGTCAACATTTGAACTGAGATTAACTTTATATCACCACCGTTTGATTCATTTACATTTCTCAGGTTGGCGCGCTTTATATTTCTTTAAACAAAATCAACGGTCGTCGTTACACCACAATGCTAAAAGTCGAGTATCTCACCTCAGCAGTATAACGACAACCACACGATCTTCACAAACTTGCAGACACTCTATTTCCTTTGAAAACTATGGCCCCACTGACAACATCTAGCTCAGCATACGTGGACCAACAGGAACGTGCCAATTCACTCCTTTTTTGATACCGAGACCACTTCCAATTTCTACGCAATTAGATCTAACATCCCTCCACTGTGCACTAACATAACCAATGAAACACCGCCATGGAGGCCGAACCTGACAAATGACCCCACCGAGCAATTTACCTTCATACCGCATCAACGACTCTCATTAAAGCATGGAGATTAAAAAGCTTGCATCTTTTCCTCGCGGTATGGTGAGGATCGTTGATCGTACACACCCATTAACAATCTGTTAGAGCCCCCCGAGATGGGCCTGCTAGGACATGGGTCAACCGGTCGCATGGTCACATGTCAGAAATTTCTGACATGCGATCATGTGACAACCAATCATTTGAAACCCTTGAAGACTCAGGTCCACAGGACAGGTGGCAATTGGTCGCAACTTCATGAGAAATAAACCTCGTGCAACTTTTCCATGCGAACAAGCGACAACCATAGATTATGTCTGAACATTAACTACACCAAGCAACTACGAAGAACCGGGTCCCACCAACAGGTCACGCTTGCGCAGTTATGGAATGCCAACAAAGAGGAAAAAGGTGCAAGGTTGAAAACACATAGGGTTTTCGGCAAAAGATCAAAAACATCATGGGTTTGTAAAAACATTGTGGGTTTTCGACACTGTGACATATTCTGAGATTATTTCCTACAGACCTTAAAACTTGAATATCTCCCTGGATTTTACGATTTAGGAGATGCAATCTAGACTGGAGCTAGATGACACATGGAAGAACATGAAGCTAAGGGCACACATCATAAAACCAAGTGGATCTACATCGCAAGTTAAAACTGTGTAGTAGGGTGGCATAACTTCAAAATTTGCAAGGAAGAGGCCATTTTCAAAGAATTTTGCATTGATAGGAAAATGGACTAACATAATGCATGAACTATGTCTATCTCTGCATATGTTGCAGGAACTAACATAAATACAATGTTGCAGGAATGAATAGTGAACACTAACTTAAATGCTGAAAACAATTAAACTACTTCTCTCTACTCTAGTCTACTCCACCTCCCACGTGGGCCCTCCTTGGTTGGTTTCGACTAACTACTAACATAGAAGATAACTCAAATTATTCCTTCATTTCATATATTCAAAAAACATGGATTACAATCGGAACATAGACTTGAAGAACAACTTGCTTCAATACATTAGTAACATCATTATTTCATCTAACTAGATTTCCATCGAACATCTCCCTATATATAGAGAATTACATTCAAAAAATTCAGATACACTTCATTGATTCATCCATGAAAGAAGGAGAACACATCAATCAATAACAAAAGATCATAAAGATCAAACAACCATCTTAACATAACATTAATTATGGAGGAGATCTAGGATGATCGTGCTCCCCTATATTCCCTAAAGCATTCATTCATTCCCTCAATTTTGCATGCATATCCCACGACTATCTTGATGGGTCTTCTGATCGTGACCGAAACATCTCCACTCCTTCATTGATGTAACCAATTTTTTTTCCAGTTGCTCCTTCATTCCTAGCAGGTTAGTAGCATATGCATAAACATTCATATATTCAACTTAATCAATTTCATCCAAATGTTAAAACACACATTAAAATAGCTATATGAAATACTACATTATGTATATATATAGTATTGGAAAAGTGTGTATACTATTTCCTACCCAAAATTTTGAGGATATAACTATACTTATGGATTATATAAAAGCTTAAACACTTAAAAGTCACAAAAATGTTTCAAAAATGTTTCAAAAATGTTTTAGGAACATAGCATAAAATATCATAAAACATAGACCAACTTTGGTCTCATCATTTTCCCCCCAACAAGTATAATTCGTGTCCTCAAGCATTACACTTCTTGGCTAATATTCTAAATTCACCAACCTTTTTCTTACCTCTCCTTTTACTCTTGAAGGTCTGACAAAATTCTCTAGTCCGCTCCCAGTAGTCCATTCTATGATCTTCCTGCAGCTGGTCTAATCTGGTAGTGTTAATATCATATAGTGGCCACAGAAGCATAGGTGGCTAGAAAGTTAGAGGAAACTAGAGTTCTCTTCTGATCTGCCCTCCTAGCTACATGTATTTCATTGCTCTATTCATAGCTGCCTCAAAATTAATTGGACTATGCGGTTCAAATTTCTTGAAATTCTCAAGCAGTCTATTCCACCTACTTCTCACCCTAGCCATGCCCCATTGAAATGAAAAATAAGGTAGTCCCTGATACTGCCTATAAACTTTATCTCTGAGAGCAAAGATATTATCCCTGACTTTAGGTTTTCTATTTCCATAGGTGAGTTCTAACCAATCTCTTAAAAGGACATCTGGTTTGCAGGATTCAACTCTTAGAGGTAAAGGTTAATGTTTTTCCTCATCTCTGTAGTTATCCAACTGCCTATTATAGTTGGCCTCATTTTGTATCCAGGACATCAATGCTTTTAAATGTACATCTCCTATATAGAGTAGAGGATTCCAATCAATTTCATTAGGAATAATGAAATTATGAATCTATACTTCATAGAGAAGAATATGTTGCCAAGTAGGAATGTTTGATAAAGACCATATAAGTCTTCGACTGTTTTAAACTCAGAATCCTTATCCTGAATGGTCATCATGAGTTGGAACATAAGGAACTATTCTTTTAAAAAAATAGCATATACCTTTGGGGGTGGCCTACAGGCTATAATCTAATCAACCAGCTTGAGGGCATGATCCATTCTCTATTTTTTCTTTTCTAATTGTTCCTTTAGGTGTTCAATCTCTTCCTTTTGTTCATCAATTTCCTTCTTCATTCTTTTCTTCTCCTCTCCCCACATGATGTTCTTGAAAACAAATTGGGTGTATAGAACAAACAAAATTGATTGCAAAGTAGGGGAACCAGGCTCCTTTGATTGAGTTCTCTAATTCCTCTCTTCAATGCGAGCCTGTTCTACATAATCTATATACGAGGTCCTTCTAAAAGGAACTATGTTATTCTAGGTGTAGGAGTAGACAGGTGACTTAGGAAGTTGATGGTCCTCTTGAATTGTTTGTGTATTTTCCTTAGACTCACCAGCTATTTGTAGTGATGGAGGCACATCAGGAGATAAATTATCTACATTGAGAGGGGGCTCTGGAATATCTGGTGGAACTAGAGAATCAACATCATGAATATGAGGCTGCATAGGAGATTTCTCTGGTGGAAGTTTTTGACTTTCTAGGGAATCCTTAGGAATCTGTCCTCTCATCCTAGAGCTTCTTCTTAAGAGAGTTTCCTTCATTTCTATAGTTTTCCTTTTACTAATCTTCTTCAGTCTCTCTAGTGCAGGATCAGTTGTTGCAGGAGCTGGTTTTCTTTTTCGACTTCTTGAAACTATAGGGTTTTGAGATTTTGCTTCCAAAACTAGAGTTTCTTCATCAACCTTTTTCTTCCCTTTCCTCTTGGATGGGGTAGGTACATTATCAACTAGAATAGGATAAGGTGATGTTTCTTTTGGACTCTCTGATTCCTTTTCTTGGGATACTTCCACTTGTTCAGGGGGTATTTCATTTTCAGGAATTGGCTGCTCAACATGCTCATTCTGGGGCTGCAAAGTTTTATTCTTAACAAATTCTTTCCATTCCATAGGAGAGACATCCCTAAGGGCTCTTTCAACTAGAAGTTTGATTAGGGCATGATGGGAAATGGAATTTTCTTTACCCTTTTGTGTCTCCTCAGCACTGATACTTAACATGTTGTACAGAAAGTTCAAAATATTTATTTGAAGATTATTCCTGATACAACTTAGTAACTTGAAATGATGAGCATGCAAGTTAGAAAATATCCCTTCACATGTAAAATACCTGATGATATGTGTAGCCAACTCATTATATGGGACTGGTAATGACATTCTCTTGTATCCTTTCTTATTTACTTCCAATGGAGGGTCAACAGGTTGGGTAAATTGGGCTCATACAGACCTAGCATCATGTTCATTGGGGTAATGCTCCCCCACTGCAGGTAAGCCTGTCACCTACGTAATTCTTTCCTCTATTGCTAGAATAGTCACTCCCCACATAGTAGCTTCCCCCTCGTCGAATGTATTCATGAACTTTGTTGCCACTTCTCCATCAAACTCCATTAATTTCAAGAAGTAACCACGCCATCTTTAGGCATGGAACCTATGAATAGCTTCAACATCTGCCAATAAGATAGTATGAACAATAGGTTCATGCCACATCAACTATCCACCCATTATGTTAAATTTTGCCTTCAAAATTCCTCCTCAAATTCTTCCTCAGGCTCTTCCTCAGTCTACAATTTCACAATGTTTGTTTTCTCTGAAACGCCAAATATTCTAAATTCCTTGAAAAAAACCCTTTTATTTAGCTCATAACTGCACTTCACTTCATCTCCCTTCAATCTTTGTGTCGTACTATTTTGAAAATTGGGAAATACAAATGATAATGACACTTGACAATGGGGGATTATATTCCTTTTAAGTGCAAGTAAGCCTTACTCAGATTTAATTACGTCACCTAAGGTAGGAATTGAGAATAATCTGAGAAATTAGGTACAACAATTTGTGCAAATATTACAAGTACTTGATGACACATCACATAAGTACTGATTTGGCTAACGTGCAATATGGTTTAAAATGATAGGTATAGGAAATAGTAACTTGGAAATTAATACACTTTTTGCCTCCGTACAAAAGAATGACAAGTGTCCACACTTGTCCTCCTTCACAAGGGAGAGAATACTGGCATAATGCCATAATATATAGACACATGCAGTACTAAATATAATTGCCAAAATCTATGTTTTAAAAGTGGAAATGAATTGAATAAATTGAATATATGTACCTGACATTATTTTTCCATGTGCACTTGAAAGACGAGAATTAGTTGTGCCTTGAAATTGATTGTCCTTGAATGAATTTATGCTGACGTGGATTTTATTGAAAACTTAGAAAATTGAGCAAAGTGGGTGACATGGAATTTGTACATGTGGAAGGTAAAGAAATGAGGTGGGTTGGAAAGAGAATTTTAGAAAAGTGAATGTGGAATGGGACTTCATTGAAAATGAAGTTTTATTATGGATGCACGCTCTTGTATGCTAGGGTGAAGCTGGAGGAAGAAGGTTGTCACCTTCTGCTGTAGGAGTGATTACCTATGTTACCTTTGGCTTATCATCTGTAAATTGTTGCAAGAACTCTGTCTTGGTTTATGGCTAATAGTATAGATGAAGTCTATGCCCATTAACTAGCAACTTGAACTGCACTAGGTCAATTTTTGTCAATTGAACCACTCCATTTTCAAAAACATGTGTTATTTCATATGGCCCTAGCCATCGTGTTTACAACTTGCCTTGTGTCTCTTGATACTTGGAATCAAACAGTAGTACCCAATCACCTACTTGGAATTGCATGCTCTTGATGTGGGTGTCATGCCATTTATTCCTCTATTTTTGGACTATTTCAATGCGCTCAAGGGAAGATTTTTTCATCTTATCCAAGGAGTTGAGATTCAATAAGCGTTCATGCTAAGCTACAGGAAGATCCATATTGAGCTTCAAAGAAGTCCTTAATGTTTTGTGTCCAAACTCAATTGGTATCATTGTTTTTTTTCCATAGAGTAGTTCAAATGGAGTCAACCCAGTTGTGGTTTTCCATGTGATTTTGTATTACCATACTACTTTTTCTAACCAGCTGCTCCAATCTCTTATGTTGAGTTGAGCTATTTTGGTAAGTATTGCTTCAATTTCCCTATTGGTGACTTCCACTTGACTATTGGCCTAAGGGTGGTAAGGAATGGACTTCCGATGTCTGATACTATATTCTTTCATGAGTTCTATGATTATATTTGATGTAAATTGGGCCCCTTGATCAATTACTAGCTCTCTTGGTACTCCATAGTGAGTAAATATTTCTTCATACAGGAAGGCTGCCACTTTTTTGTCACGTGCATGCTTCATTGCTTTCACTTCTACCCACTTTGTTAAATAATATTTGCATACCAAGATATATGATTTTCCATTTGATGGAGGGTCTATGGGACCAATGAAATCCATTCCCCATTTATCAAATGGTGTGACAACTACTTGTGGGTTGAGTGACATCTCATCTGATTTGGTTGGCCTACCCATCCTTTGACAATTGTCACATTTTCTAGTGTAATTGGCGGCATCTTTGTGAAGTGTTGGCCAATAGTAGCCTATTGTTAGCACCTTCATTATTGTTCTTTTTGTTGTAAAGTTTCCTCCACAAGGTTCATTATGGCATGCATGCAAAATATCATAGGTCTCATCTTCTTGGACACATCTCCTCATAGCCTGATCTAGACCTATGTAGAATAATGTATTGTCACTCCATGAGTATTGAAAGCTCTTTTCCACTAGCAATCTTTTGTCCTTTGGAGAGAAGTGTTCAGGCATCTTGTTTGCTACAAGATAATTTTCTATATCAGCATACCATGGATTTTTAATACCAATGTGAAATAGATGCTCATCTAGAAATGTGTCATCTATTAATGAAGTATTTGTGTCTACATGTTGTAATCTGGATAAATAGCCTACTACTACATTGGCTCTTCCTAGTTTATCTATTATTGTGAGATCAAATTCATGTAACAAAAGTAGCCATCTATCTAATCTACCTGAAATGGTAGGTTTGTTCATGAGATATTTTATTGCAGCATGGTTAGTATGAACAAATATGGGGTATCCTATTACATAGTGTTGAAACTTGTTTAGAGCGTATACTACTACTAATAGTTCTTTTTCCATCACTATATAGTTTAAATCTGGGCCATGTAGACTTTTACTAATGTAGTAAATATAATTTTCAAGGTTTTCAGACTTCTGGCCTAAGATAGCTCCTAGTTCATAATCAGATGCATCAATATGTATGTGAAATGGAAAAGTCCAATCAAGGCCTTTTAATATTGGTGCTTTTGTAAGAAGGTTCTTAAGCTGCAGAAATGACTCTTCACAAGCTGAGGTCTATGTGAATTCAGCCTCCTTTATAAGAAAAGTGTACAATGGACTTTCTATTTGACTAAAATTTTGAATAAAACATCTATAGTATCCAGCATGTCCTAGAAATGATCTAACCTCTTTTTGCTTAGTAAGAGTGGGAAATGTTTGAATTACCTCTATCTTTGCTAGATCTAGTTGTATGTTGGCTTTTGAAATGAAGTGTCCCAAAATGAATCCTTCCTACATCATCATAAAACACTTCTCACTATTAAGTGACAAGTTATGCTCTTTACATTTGATTAGAACTTTCTCCAAATTCTTCAAATGCGACTCTGAATGTAGTGAAGTCATCCATATAAATCTCCATGCAGTCTTGTGAGATATCAGCAAAGATGATGATCATGGCCCTTTGAAAGGTTGTAGGAGCATTAGATAACCCAAATGGTAGAACAGAGGAGGCGTATGTTTCCCAAGGACATGTGAATGTTGTCTTTTCTTGGTCCTCAGGTGCAATGCTAATCTGATTATAGCCACTATAGCCATTAAGAAATGAGAAGTACTTTTTGCCTCCTAATGTATCTACCACCTGACCAATGAATGGTAGTGGAAAACTGTCCATCTTTGTTGCATTATTAAGTTCTCTATAATCTACACATATTCTCCACTTACCCCCCTTCTTAGGTACTATCACAAGAGGTGAAATCCACTTGCTATCTGAGATTGGATATATGAAACCAGTATTTAGCAGTTTTTGCAGTTTGGTCTTCACAATCTCCCTGAGGGATAGGTTTCTTCTTATCTATGGCTATCATAGAGGTAGACTCCCTTCATTGATGTATATTCTATGGGTACATAGTTTTGGACTTAATCCCTTCATGTCCCCATATTCCCAAGCAAAATCTTTTTCATGTTTGCATAAGAGTTATGTTAACAATTTTAATTGTTGCTAAGATAATTTATTGTTAACATGAAGGTTATGGTTAGGTGAGAGTTGCACAGTAGTGATTAGCTCTAGCATAGAGGCTTCTAATACATGGCTGGTTGATATCTCACAAGGTAACAATTTCTGTATGATTTTAGGCTCTATTGGTAAGACACAGTTTTCATAGGTGGTCAATTGCAAAATTGAGCATTGAGAAATGTCTCTTGTTGTAACACAATCATTTGTGAGGATAATTTGGAGTATATCATCATCCTCTTGTAATTTTAGAAAAGATTGTCTATGCAGTATCATCAACTAAGCAATAGAGTTTATTTCTTCTTCCTCATCTCCCAAGTTTGGCTATATAGGATTGTTTAGATCTGCTTGTGGTTGGGCTAGAGGATACAGTGCTAATTTCTTGACAGTTTGGCCATCAAAGATGGTCATATTTCCTGATCTACAGCTAATATTAGCATATTTTGTTTCTAACCAAGGCCTTCCAAGTATTACTAGATAACTAGCAAGGGTTACTTTAAGTGATAGAATCATAAAATCAGCAGGATATTCCCTAGAGCCCAAGGTGACTACTATATCTTCAATCATATGATCTGGAGTAACTGTAGAACTATCTGCAAGTTGTAAAACTATTGGAGTTTTCCTTAGTCCCTCTATACTCAACCTATGCATAGTGTCCTTGGTCATGACATTTATAGCAGCACCTAGGTCTATCAGAGCATTCTTTACTGACTGGCCATTAATTATTATGTCTACAACTAGGCTTCCTAGATCAGAGTACTTAGGAACCACAATCTTGACCAACATTATATTAGCCAATTGACCTATTACATGCACTGTTTGGGGATCCTTTTTCTTTCTTCCAAGTTTCTTAAGACATGCTTCTTTTATGGCTTTTCCATAGAGTGGAACATCTTTGATAGCCTAAAATAGTGGAATTTGAATGTGCATGTTCTTTAAATGGTCCAGGATATCAAATGGTGCTTCTTCTTGGAGTGTAGGTTTATCCATTTTAAGCCTCTAATGGAATGGAGGTCTAGTTTGACTTTTAGGATCATCCTAGTCTGACATCTTAGTTGGTAGGGTTGGGTTTGGCAAGGTAATGTCTGGTTGTTGTGTTGATGCTACCAAAGTATCTAGTACTTTAGTTATAACAGGTGGTTCAAGTGTTGGCAGAGTAGTACTAGATCTCAAGTGGATATCAGTGATGTCCAATGCATAAGCAGGGTACTGCTAGGTTTTAGTGTTCTAGACTGGTTGTTGTTGCTTATTATTAGGATTTGGCTATGGTTGAGCTGGAAATTGTGTTGGTCGTGGTGGAGAATTTGTGGTTGCAGGAGGTGGTATAAGTGTTGGTTGTGGAACAAGAGGTGGTAATTGTTGATAGCTAGGATTCTGATTAGGCCACTATTGAGGTCCCCTCCATTGGTTATATGGCTGCCAATTTCCCTATGGTGGTTGCCATTCATTTTGAGGTTGTGGTTGTAGCCATTGGGGTTGTTGGGAGCTATACCATTGGTTCAGCTGGGTATTTTTCCATGTATTATTCCACATAGGCTGGAAAGACTATGAAGGATATTGGGAATTTTGGGTCTTCCATTGACTATTATAATTATTGAAAGATTGCAATGGGTCCTGAGGCATACCTTGTCATGGAGCCCATGGGCAACATTGTGCAACAAAGAAGACTTTCTCATCTTCCCCCTCTATCTTCCTGAACTCAGTTGGAACATGATGTGTCTCCAGATTTAATACTAGCTTGCATCTACAGTCCTTCTTTTGCTTGTGTAAATGTGGGCAATACTCTGCTAACTTTAACTCAGCTTCTTCATGCTTCTTTTTGGCTTGCATTGTATCCAAGTGGGTTGCAACATCATTGATAATGTATTGCTTGAAATCTAATAGCAAGTTTGAGATTTCCATCTTTGATATGCCAGAGCTACTTCCTTTTGCAAGTGTTGGATAGAATCCTCTTCCCTTATTTACTGCTAATCTTGAATAGTTCAAACAAATTTTATTGAGATCATCCCAAGAAGACTGGGATACATCTCCTCTAGCCATAAGGTCCAATGCTTCTAGATAGTTATCATTCACTCCTCTCAAAATGATGAGTTTATGTGAGTCCTCCTGCAATGCAAGTTGAGGATTCTTCTTCAAATTGTATAAGAAGCGTGAGATGTAGTCTTCCAAAGTTTCATCTTCTTTTTGTGACATGCGAAAGATATCATCTCCTCTCAAATCACCTCCTTTGCAATATTCTTTATATTTTTGCAGAAATAGGTCTCTCATCCCATCCCAATCAGTTGCTGCATTTTCCCCTAGTCCCATAAACCATCTTAATGCTAACTCCTTTAATGTAGCTGAAAAAAATTTGAGTTTATGACTATCAGTGTTATAGTCAAATCTTCGACAAAGAATGTCGAACTCAAATAGGAAAGTATTAGGGTCTTCAGTTATTAGGCCATAAAACTTTGGTAATGTAGCAGTGGGGATATTTTTAAGATTAGCATTGTTGATAAGGCTAGGAAGTGGAAATGGAAATGTAGACTGAACCATTACTACTGGTACTTGCACTTGAAATTGTTGTTGAGGAAGGTTTATACTCAATGGTGTACTATTAGCATTTGGTGCACTTAGAGTGGTGTGTGCAATAAAACTAGCCAAGATTTCAGCAAAAGGCTGAAGGTCAGATGGATCAAATGGGTCCTCTACAAATGAAGTGGATTGAGGAAATTATAGACTCACATCAACAAAAGGTAATTCAGTTTCTGCAGATTCTTCATTCAAATTTGGTGGTTCTCTTGGGAGAAATATACCATTAACATCTCTTCTTCTTCCCCTTCAATGCATACAAGTGATTTGATGAACTTGTGAAGCAAGTTCAGACTTTATAAACTACTCCTAGAAAATAAGAAACTATCAAGAATGACTCAATGGGATTCTCAGCTTGACACCATCCTCAGCAACGGTGCCAAAAATGAACAACCTCATAATAGGTATCAATAACTACCCCAAAGCCTTCCCTAGGAATGGTACATTTAAACCAGATATTACTTTTCCAATCACAAAGTGCATTTAGATTGTCAATCCAAGGACGTATACTTGAAATGGGACAACACAATTTGTGCACTAAGTTTCACATAGAGTCATCTTACTTAAACTATTGCAGGAAAGGAAAATGCATTTAAAGAACCAAACTATTGTTGTAGGAAAGGTAAAACACACAGTTAAACAAATAAACTAATGTAAATAACCATAAATCTAACTCCAGCTCATTTTTCCATTCTAATGCATGAACTATGTCTATCTCTGTATATGATGCAGGAACTAACACAGATACAATGTTGCAGGAACAAATAGTGAACACTACCTTAAATGATGAAAATAATTAAACTACTCCTCTCTGGTCTAGTCTACTCCACCTCCCAAGTGGGCCCTCCTTGGTTGGTTTTGACTAACTACTAACACATAAGATAACTCAAATTATTCCTTCATTTCATATATTCAAAAAACATGGATTAAAATCAGAACACAGACTTGAAGAGCAACTTGCTTCAATACAACAGTAACATCATTATTTCATCTAACTAGATTTCCATCAAACATCTCCCTATATATAGAGAATAACATTCAAAACATTCAAATACACTTGACTGGTTCATCCATGAAAGAAGGAGAACATGTCAATCAATAACAGAAGATCATAAAGATCAAACAACCATCTTAACAGAACATTAATTGTGGTGGAGATCTAGGATGATCATGATCCCCTATATTCCCTAAAGCATTCATTCATTCCCTTAATTCTGCAGGCATATCCCATGACTGTCTTGATGGGTCTTCTGATCATGACTGAAACATCTCCACTTCTTCATTGATGTAACTAATTTATTTTCCAGTTGCTCCTTCATTCCTGATAGGCTAGTAGCATATGCATGCACATTCATATATTCAACTTAATCAATTTCATCCAAATGTTAAAACACACATTAAAATAGCTATATAAAATACTGCATTATGTATATATATAGTATTGTCAAAGTGTGTATACTATTTCCTACCCAAAAGTTTGAGGATATAACTATACTTATGGAGTATATACAAGATTAAACACTTAAAAGTCACACAAATGTTTTAGGAATAGAGCATAAAATATCATAAAACATAGACCAACTTTGGTCTCATCAATTGGTATAACCTATACTTGAAACACCAATGTCTGAGGATGATTGGGATTGATGGAGGGATGGACCACCTTTCATTTTATTTTGGTTTCATTGATTTTTATTATGTTATGAGGGAGCTATACCATTTTTAGTGAAGGCAAGTTCAATTTTATAAGTTCTCTTTTGTAATTGTCTAGTTATTTTTCTTGGTACAAACTATACCTTCCACATGCGGATGTAACACTAGTTGTTATCAAAATGGCTATGAGTCTACTTTAATTTTATTTTGGTCTCATCAAAATCTATTTAGATTTGAGTGAGATATCAAGACATTTTGGCACTAATAAGACAATAGCCTTAGTGAGTGAGATTTACTTTTGGCCACAAGTTCAGAACGGTGTGAGGAATTTTGTACAAGGTTGTAAGGTATGTCAAGTTTCCAAAGGTAGTAGTTAGAATGTGGGGCTATATACACCTTTGATAGTATCAATTGGACCTTGGGAGGAGATTAGTATAGATTTTGTACTTGGTTTTTTGAGAACATGGAGAGGCTATGATTCTATCTTTGTGGTTATAGACAAATTTTCTAAGATGACACATTTTATTCCTTGTAGGAAGACAACTTATGTAGTGCATGTAGCCGATTTATTTTTCAAGTAGATTGTGAGATTACATGCATTACCTAAGAGAATTATTTCAGACAAGAATAGTAGGTTTGTTGGTTAGTTTTGGAGGACACTTTGGAAGAAGATGAAAAATGATTTGAAGTTCAGTTCTACTTTTCATCCACAAACTGATGGACAAATAGAGGTTGTCAACAAGAGTTTAGGGAACTTTTTGAGGTGTTTAGTTGGAGATAAGCCTAGAAATTGGGATTTAATTTTATCTCAAGCATAATTTTCTTATAAAATTTTAGTTAATAGGAGCATAGGGAAGACACCATTTGAAGTGTTTACTGGGTTTAATCCTAAGGGAGTAGAAGAATTAAGGCATATTAGTCTTGAAGTTAGGAAGAGTCCAAAAGGAGAAGAGTTTTCTGAGATTATGAAATCATTACATGAAGAAGTAAGCCATCATTTGGATGAAATGAACCAAGTTTATAAGAGGAGAGTAGACATGAAAAAAAGTCATAAGGAATTTCAAGTGGGATATGAAGTTATGTTATACTTGAAAAATGGTAGATTTCATGTTGGTACTTATAACAAGTTGAGGATGAATAAATTTGGTCCTTGTAAGATCTTAAGGATATTTGATTTAGGGAATGCTTATGAAGTGGAATTACCTGATGACATGGATATATCACCAATATTGAATGTTGTAGATTTGTATGAATATCATGAATTTGATGGTAGAATTGAGTTAGATGTTGGACAACACACTAGTACATTTGAGTCCTTTTTCTGACAGCTATCCATCATCATTCCAACACCAAACCGTCGACCAAACGACACTAACCACCATTACAATTTTGGTGTCGATAGCACCGATGGCTAGGATGACTATCGTAATTATGAAGACACACACCATCATAATATGTAGGGTAAAAGGGCATGCCAACATGGTTAGAGATGGTCAAAATTCCATTGGGACTTATTATTGCTGACGCAATTATGACATACATGCGAAAAAATGTTGTATAAGCGACGACTGCGTGTTAGATAGCTCCAATAGATAGTCATTGTCTTGAGTGCTCTATTGTCAATCGTAATTTGATTGTCCTCGTAATTACAATGACACACACCATCACAATGTAAAGGGTAAAAGGGCCTGTGAACATGGCCAACAAGGTGGTCAAAATGCCATCGGGACTTATTGTTGGTGTCATAATTACAATGGCAATGCGATGGAAATATTGTACAAGTGATGGTTGTCTGTCAGAGAGTTCTGATAGATAGCCATCATGTCCAGTGCTCTATTGTTGGTCATTCTCCGATGACCATCGTAATTGTGATGGTATGTTGTATTTAAAAAAAGAAATATCGTGCATGGATTGAGACCTTAAAATATTTGGCTTCTCTTTGTTTCGAGAATATTTTAACATTCTCTACTTAACAGGGCCAACCATGTGAAGGTGGAAGCTCATCTGGCCCCTCCTAAGAGCATCTTATGACCCCTTACGACACTTTAAGACCTCTAAGATGTATTCTTAGAGATTGTAAAGGGTCATAAGGGGTCATAAGAGGTCTTGGGACACAATAACTGAGAAACATAAATGTAGGCATCATGCATGGTCACAATTATTTGGAGATACAACATAATTGAGTGTATACCTAGATGATGCAAAACAACCACTACTTCTCCAGTACTAAGTTGACAGTGTAGGGTCCAAAAACCTAGGGCATCAATATTAACTATTACTTGTTTTTAATTCATCACATGATTGACTATCAGGCTAGGCCATCATTATTTGCTTCCATAGATGATTATTTACTGTACTTGATTGCTCAAGACCACGGGCCTATGACTGTTTCTTCCTTCTGTATATATCATTGCTTGATTTGATTTGGTTATTGACACACCATTATAATGTTCAATGTTGTATTTTACTTGTTTGGATCTTTGAGGACCTGTGTTTAACACTAGGGCATTATTGTTGGATCCTTGGATTTTTATTTACTATTGGATCTCATGAAGCTAGGGCATTATGGATTTAATAAATACATGATCATTTGATGGCATGTTTACTATTTGACTATTCCTTCTTGGATCATTGTCTTGAAGATCTTCCAAGGTTCGTGCTTGCATCACTATTGGTATTTCTTAATTTAGACATATGTGATGATGCTTTTGTATGATCATTTTGATGATGTCTCTTGATTGACTGAAATTGTCTATTTTTTGTTGAAGGTATTTTGTAGGAAATCACAACATACAAAATATGATAACTTCTAAGAAGGTCCACACTGCTTCTATTGTCAAGACAATCACCATCAACACAACACATGCCTTTCCTGCTATAGTATTGATCCCCAAATTTCTAATGTTGATTGTAAAAAGGAATTCCATCCTTTTATGTAAAGACAAAATAATCAATACTTCCTAACATGACCCTTATTGGCTGCGATATGCAATCACAAATAATTAATAGGCCTTGAAAACTATCTCTGAGATTAATTGTTGATTACCACACAAGTACACTACACAAAAATGGTCACCAATTTTAGCACAATTGATGTCCCTAAGATAAGCCACCCACAAGCATAATTCACTAGCAATTATTCATCAATTCAAAGTGTAGAGACTTGGTAGGATTAAAAATCCTACAAGATCAAAATTTCTAAAACCCTTGGTTTCCAACAACACAATCTCCAAAGTCACAAAATATCAAATGAATAATAGAATGAGTCCATTTCTTCCTTTGAAGGTATTTATAAATCTCCAAAAACTAATTGAGCTTGAAGCTTGAAGCTTACACCCCGTATAACTTATTATATGAGCCTTTCTTGCAAGTTTAAAATATAATATTTTATTATATTTCCCTCTATTCCTTCTCATGTAAATATGAAGCCTATAATGAAATTCTATGATATGTTTAGTGATGATGAAAGGAGAGTAGTTGAGGAGGTAGTAATCAGATACTTGTATATTTTCAAGATAGATCTCATATAGATAGAGATAACACAAAGTTTCTATAATATTCTAGATACAAGGAAATCATACACAATTGTAGAAGATAAGAAGATAAGGGAGAATGTGCTAATTGATCTCTATTCGGTCATTGCAAATGAAGAAGTGAAGAAAATTCTCAAGGATATAAAGAAGGAATTCTGCAATAAGCATAGAATGAACAAATTCATATTGGTCAAGTTGAAGGATTTATATGATGAAACTAAAAATATATTACAGGCGTATCTTGAGAATAACCAATATGAAGTCATTCCAAAAGGTGATGATGCAAGCACTTAAACACCTAAAATTGGCATGCCAACAAATGATATTCCTCAAGATAAGTAAGTGGAACAATATCAAGTAGTGACACAAGGTAAAACTAGTGATGCACATGTCACACAAAAAAGAACAAGTAGAATGGGGGTTACAAAAACAAAGGATAGTGGTGTGTAGGTTTAACAAGCCTTAGTAAGTGTTCCACAAGTTGCAGAAGTCACACTTATAGAAATAGATAATGTGGATGTACCTAAGATTCTAATAGAAGAGATTATTGATGATGATGAAATAAATACTCCAAAGATATAACTAATCAAATTGATAGTACAATAGAGAACCCTGAGGACAAGACAAGGAAAGAATCAAAGAAGGAAAATGATCAAAAGGAAGAAAAATAATATGAAGTAGATACCAAGGAGGAGAAAGAGAAGGAGATAGAGAAGGAAAATGAAGTAGATATAGAAAAGGAGAAGGAAGCATAATGTTAGGAAAGGAATAAGAAATAACTTGAAAGGGGTGAATAGGTAGAGGATATCCATCCTTTGAAAACAATGATGCCTTTGATAATAGAAGATCCAAATACCCAAATTGATAGAAAGGTTGACATTGTTGGAAAGGGAAAAGGAGTTATGGAAGCAAGAGACACTAGAAAATTAGTGAGGGGATATGTAAATATTGAAAGAATAGATGATGATATACATATTCCTAAAGGGCTAGTTGATTTATCTATACTTTTTCCCCTACAAAAGCTAAAATTTTCTCAAGTTGTTGAAGCAGAAGAAAGAGAAGAAATGGAGAGGAACTACCTCTAAGAGATAAATTTGATGGAGGAGGCATCTAAAATTCTTAATAAGTTGGTAACAACATTTGTAAGAGATGTTGCATCAAGTCCCTCCAACACCTTCAAGAACCTAAATGGCATGGTAAGATCACAATTTGAATCATTTAAAAAACCTACTAAACTTAAGCTGAGAAGAGAAATTGGTGATAGAAGATTCAATGAGCTAAAGAATACATTATCTTATGATAGAGTATTGTTGGAAATAAGTGTCAAAAATATTCAAGCTTCTCTAAATTAAGGTGGTAAAAATTATAAGTCCTTGTGTCGAGTGTATCTAAATTTACTGATGATATTGCAAAGAAGATTAAGGATTGTGTGTAGAGGATAGAGAAAATTTCTCACTCATTTGATCCTTTAGTTGCTTCAACATATGATTTAGAAGGTCAAGCCATTCCTCTACTTGACCATATAGAGAATTTGGAGAAATAAAGGAGCAAAATTACCGGAAAGGTAAAGGAGTTAAGAAGTTTGATAGCACCGAGCTTTGTGGATGGATCTTTGATGATGGAAAGTGTACAAAAGCAGAGGTAGGTGTTTATTTGGCTCTTTGATCATTCCATTTGATTCATGTGAGCTCCAAGCATCATTATCATTACCTCCACCTAGGGCATCAATGATTAACTATTACTTGTTTTCAATTCATCGCATGATTGACTATCAAGCTAGGGCATCATTATTTGCTTCCATTGATGATTATTTACTGTACTTGACTGCTCAAGGCCATGGGCCTGTGACTATTTCTTCTTTCTGTATATAGCATTTCTTGATTTGATTTGGTTATTGACACAACATTATAATGCTCACTACTATATTTTACTTGTTTGGATCTTTGAGGACCCGTATTTAACACTAGGGCATTATTATTGGACCCTTGCATTTTTATTCTAATATTATATATTAAATATTTGTTATAACATAATAGAACATGTAAAATGATTGAGGACATCTGATATAGATTTGTTTCCTTTATCTTGCTACTACTAAAATTATTCTTAGCCAAATCGTTATGAGTGGGTGGCTCTCTTCCTCCCACCAATCCCAACTTCTATTACTTCCCACCCAGGTCCCTTTGTATAGTTTATATTACCCAAATATAGTCGTATTAAATCCTATTGACCCCTATTATATAAAGGTAAGGAGGTGGGAAAATAAAACATTTTAGCAACACCAAAATAAATGATTTTAAAAATTGCATTTAGTATGACAAAGATATTAAAAAATTCCATCATTGAAAAATTGCATTGGGTAAGAAAGTGATTATAAATAGTTGGATTTAACATAGTTTCCCATTTCCATTCCTTGTGCTAATCATGGTGGGTGTCATTAAGCTCAATGACACTACATTTTTTGGCAAGTGAGTGTGGGTCCCATTGCATGACTATGTTGTATGACAATGATACTATTTTGTATGGTGATTTCTATGTTATATGTCTTAACCATGTCATTTATAGGGAGAATAACCACATCCATATCTTATGGTGTCACGGGTCTTGCATTAATAAGACTTGATCCCTATTAAACTCATTCAAAACCATTCAACTTTATGATACACCCAAATTTATAACAAACCTTACAAATTTAATTGAACCGTGTAATAATCATAAAACTTTTTAAAATTTATCCTTAAAATACTTATTAACATTTTTTTATGAATAGGCATTTCCATTAATATTTTAATAGAAGTTACATTATTCACAAAAAAAAGGTAGGGGGATACAAGATATCCCCATGAGAGTTAGACACGCAATTCTTTAAAAAACATAAAAATAGAAACATGAGTGCCCAAAAATAGAAACATCACATAAAAAGTCACTAAATGGATAGAGTGGTGGTCATGGATGGCAAAAGAGAATATCTATCATCATTGGGACCCCATATTGATATCAAAAAGGTCAAAATTTGTTGTCTACAAAGGACCACCCTTCTTCTGTTGCAACTTCTTCATTTTCTTTCTCCTTTAGGTGGAAGGAGAGATAACTAGTGCTAGTTGTGGGAGCCATTTGGAAGAGCTCAACCAACTATTGTCACCATTGGTGTCTAGCTAGCCAAAACCACCACCCATAGAAGGGCCTAAGCCTCCACATGGTAGAGAGATGGATCACTTGTTGGAATTGGTTCAATAAGAGGTGTTGACATTCATGGTTTGTCATTGATGTCAACATATGTTTTAGATGAAGATAGACATATTGGTTATCGTTGGTGTATGGATGACTAACACAAGTGTACAGACACTGTACAGATGTTTCAGAGCATACAAAGATGGGAAAGTGTATAGGGATGATCTATGATCTTATGTCTAAGGTCACATGGCTTAATGTTATAAACAAAATGAGTTACAATTGTTTTAGTGAAGACTGGGTACTAGATAGTGACATTGGATAGTAACAAAGTTGGTCTCTGTATTTCAGAGATAACTTGGATGTGAGCACGAACTGTGACCTGTAAGATCAAGGCGTGTTAGAAGACATGTTGGAGAATTTTTCTTATGATTTTTGGGTCTCTATGTTATTGGTGATGTCATCTGAAGAGTGTGTTCTTGTGAAGAAATATTTGTGGCCGACTACAATGGTGTAACATGTTTAGAAGATGGTGAGAATGGATTTTGAATCCTAGAGTATATTTGATGAATTATAATTATTTTTTACTTGTGTAAGGTACCGTGTGTATCTTAGGAAGGGTTTATTTAATTGTTTTTCAATGGGGAAGTCTTAACACACTGACCTTATTGAATATTATAATAGGGTATAAAGAAGAGTTGTTTCTTATAGAAAGAGAGGAATGTGAAAAAAAATGTATGTGGAAACTGTGAGCTTGTATCCTGTGAAGTCTACTGGATGTAGATCAGAGATTGTGATTGAAGAACTTCATTGGAACTGATCAAGAAAAGTCAATTGCTATTAGCCAATTCATTGGATTGTACATCTTCTATACAGTTGTATTTCAGATAGTGAGTCCTAAAGGTGGATTTGACCTTGTTTAGGCAGTGTGCCTAGGTAGTGTGCTTAGGCAGTGAGCCTACTATTTCTCTTAACTCCTAACAGGGTCTATCCTTTAATAGGGACTATTTATTGTATGCATTAAAAAGCTCCTAACAGGGCTAAATCTTTTGACAGAGATACTATAATTTTAGTACATTATTTGTGGGTGCTAATTCCCATCAGGGTTTTACCTTTAACAGGTTTTCATCGACAACAAATGGTTGTGTTATGGTATTTCATTTAATGTGTTCATATTTTGATTAAGTATTTGGTTTATGAAGTTTAAAGTTTAATAATGATGAAGGGTGCTCCCCTTAATACCACAAACACTTAACAGAAATAGAGAAACAACAACAATAATATGCAAGAACAGAAAATTGGCTTCTTATTATCTCCATAGATGTGGAATTACAAACTTTCAGAATTACAATATGCAAAGCCACATGGGCATTCCCTTACAATATTCTGTAGGACAAAGCCTCAAATCAATACCCAGATCTACTACCCAGAACTTCCCTAGACAACACTACGGGCCTTCTTTATATAGGCAATTTCCACCGCCCGAGAAGGTTCTAGAAATTTAGCCCTTAGGGCCGACCAAACTTAGAATTATTTTATTTTACAATTTATTACATCAAAGTCAACTCAAAATGAGTTTTGAAACCCAAACAAAAATTTTGAAGAAAAATTATTTTTCGCCATTTCAGGTGACCCAACTTCCGAAGACCATAAGTCATCACCCGTTGACCCGATTGGCTATTATGACCCCATTGTGGAAATGCCACGAAGCGCTCTACAAGCTTGACCCATGCAAAACACCTGTCACCCAAATTTTCAAACTCATCTAGGGCCTCTAAAGCTTTCAAAACTGAGTTCGAAGTTTCTGTACCCTGCTGCCAATACCGAAAATCTTCAATATCTTCAAAACTAGACCTGATCTAGCCATGAAACTTTGCTGGCAGGCTGATATGACTGAGATGAACCTCCACATGTAAAATTAGAACATTCCGAGATTGTAAGACCAACTTACTAAAAATAGCAAGTTTCCATAAATAGCAACTCTACATAAGATAGCCCTTATTGAATACAAAAATAGAAATATTTTTGGGTGATGCAAGATTTCTCTTACACCCAGGATGCTCCTGCATCAGACACCCAGGATAATTTGAGAAGTGACCCTGTCACGACTCAAGTGTGCAGAGGAAAACCAAGACGGTTAACCTCCTCCTTTGTTAGCCATGATGAATCTTCAATAGGTCATCCTTTCCATTTGACCAAATACTCTTCATATGTCCTATTCCTTGTGCTTTTTCCAACACGACTGTCTAGTATGTCTTCAATCTCCTTGATATCTAAACTGGTTGCTGGAATACTCCACTGTGTTGCTGCAACCTCATCTTCAACACCTCCTTCATGATACTCTGTCAAATCTGAAATGTTAAACACTAGCAAAATATTCAGCTCACTAGGCAATTCTACCTCATATGCATTTCCTGAATCATGCTTCTTCAATATCTTACATGGTCCAAACTTCTTCATTTTTACCTTGTTATATGTACCAACCCGAAATCGCTCCTTCGGCAAATGAACCATGACTTCATCGCCAACCTAAAATTCCTTATGCCTCCTTTTCTCATCTACCTTAGCCTTATACTGCGCATTCATCTTGGTAATATGCTTCCTCACCTCCTCATGGATGTTCTTCAAGTGTTCTGCAAAATCCTCAGCTTCAGCACTACTTATTTCTCCTTTATCTATCTTTCTCAATTCAGATGCATTTCTTGGACTACTTCCATATACAATCTGGAATGGTGATTTACCAGTGCTCCTATTGACAAAATTATTGTATGCAAATTTTGCCTGTGGTAAAATCAAATCCCATCTTGTTGGCTTATCTCCAACCAAACATCTCAGCAGATTTCCCAAACTTCTATTCACCACCTCTGTCTGTCCATCAGTCTGTGGATGATGTGATGAACTGAACTTCAAATCTGTCTTCAACTTCTTCCATAATGTCTACCAAAAATATCCAACAAACTTAGTATCTCGATCTAAAACTATGGTCTTTGGAAAACCATGTAGTCTCACCACTTCTCTGAAAAACAATTCTGCTACATGAACAGCATCATTAGTCTTCTTGCAGGGAATGAAATGTGCCATCTTTGAAAATCTGTCAACAACCACAAAAACTAAATCATGTCCCCGCTGTGTCCTTGGTAAATCAAGAACAAAGTCCATACTAATATCCTCCCAAGGCTTCTCTGGTATAGGCAATGGCTGATACAACCCTATATTCTGCTTCACTCCTTTTGCCATCTAACATACTCTACAACTCTGTACAAACTTCTTCATATCTTGCTGCAATTGTGGCCAATAATGATTTTCACTAACCAGAGCAAGGGTTTTATCACGACCAAAATGTCCCACCAATCCTCCACTATGCTTCTCCTTGATGAGATTCTCCCTAATAGAACTTCGTGGAATGCACAACTGACTCCTTCTGAATAGCATATCATCCTAGATGATGAAATCTAACCATTTTGTCCTGTCTAGAGTAACAGGTTCTGTACAAGCTTTCCAAGCTTCACCAAAATCAGGATCCTCTAGATACAAATTCTTGAGTTCCTTGAACCCAACCACCTCAATCTGCATCTCTGTCAACAATAGTTTCCTTCTGCTAAGAGCATCTGCGACCCTGTTAGACTTTCCACTTCTGTGTTTCAAAACAAATGTATAACTCTGCAAAAACTCAACCCATTTCAAATGCCTCTGATTCAACTTTCCTTGACTATTCAAATATTGCAAAGCTTGATGATCAGTATACAAAAAAAACTCCTTAGGAAGCAGATAATGTCTCCACTTCTTTAATGCCTGAACTATAGCATAAAATTCCTGATCATAGACAGAATATTTTCTCTTGGCATCATTTAACTTCTCACTGAAATAAGCAACAGGTTTACCTTCTTGGCTCATAACAGCTCCTATTGCAGTACCACTAGCATCACAATCTACTTGAAACACCTTATTAAAATCTGAAAGTGCTAAAATAGGTTGTTCTGTAACTTTTTGTTTCAACAATTGAAAACTCTTTTATGCCCCATTAGTCCACTGAAACTCTTTTCTATCCCCTCTCATTGTTTAGTCAAGGGTCCACAAATACTGCTAAAATTTTTGATAAAATTTCTATAAAAGCTAGCCAAACCATGAAAATATCTTACCTCAGTAGCACTGCTTGGAGTAGGCCATTCAAGGATAGCATGTACCTTCTCTCGGTCCATTTTTAGACCTTCTGCTGAAACTACAAATCTCAAATACACTAACTCTTTCTTCACAAAATTGCACTTCTTCAAATTAATCAACAATTTCTCATCTCTCAATTTCTCAAACACCATGCAAATATGCATCATATGTTCCTCTAATGTCTTGTTAAAAATCAAAATATCATCTAGGTAAACAATGACAAACTTACCCAAAAATTCTTTCAGAACCTCGTTCATGAGACACATGAAAGTGCTCAGTGCATTGGTTAGCCCAAAAGGCATGACTAACCACTCATACAGTCCTTCCTTTGTCTTGAAGGTAGTCTTCCATTCATCTCCTTCTCTGATCCGAATCTGGTGATATCCACTCTTCAGATCTATCTTTGAGAAATACACAGCTCCACTCAAACAATCCATAATATCATCCATTCGTGGCAATGGAAACCTATACTTGATTGTGATCTTGTTTATTTCTCTGGAATCTATACACATCCTCCACTCTTCATTCTTCTTTGGTGCTAATACCGCTGGTACAGCATAGGGACTCAGACTCTCTCGAATCAACCCCTTCTGCAATAACTCATGTACTTGTCTGTTCAACTCTTCACTTTCTGCTGGTGTCATTCTGTGTGCTGCCTTATTTGGAAAACTGGCTCTTGGAATCAAATCCATCTAATGACTGATCTTCCTTACCAGTGGTAATCCATCAGGTACATTATCAGATACAATATCTTGAAACTCATTCAACAAATCTGCAACCTCTATAGGTACATCCTCTACTTCTTTACCAACTTTTGGAATTAAAGCAAAACACACATGCTCATGCCTCATACCATCTAGGAATTTTCTTCCATCAACAAATGTTATTCTTGCATTACCACATACCTTTTCTTCGGTCTCCTTCAATGGCTTTAGCTTATGTCGCACTCCATCCTTTGTCAGGGAATAGGTATTCACATGACCATCATATATAGCACATCTATCAAACTGTCATGGTCTACCCAATAACATATGACATGCATCCATAGAGATGATATCACATAGTACCTCATCTTGGTACCCGCCAATCTTGAACTTTACCAGGCATTGTTCACTGACCATGACCTTGTGGTCATCCTGCACCCAGGCAATCCGATATGGATGTGGGTGTTTCTATCTCTTGAGCTTCAACTTTGTCACCATCTCTTCTGACACCAAATTGTCAGTGCTTCCACTATCGATAATCACATCACAGCATTTACCCTCACACTTGCATCGAGTGTGAAACAGACTCCTCCTTTGTTTAGGTTTGTTCTCACCACTCAGCAAGACTCTTCTGTTAATTAGCATTTCTCCTCTTTCAGCATCTTCAGAATTTGATGATCTAGCATTTTCATCTACATGTGCAACTCTGGCCTGGCCTTCATTTCTCTTGTCTATTCTGCCTTGGTGCTAAGGACATTCAAATGCCCTATGACCTTCTTCTCCACAGTGAAAACATGTTCCACGAAATCTTCCTCTTCCAGATCCTTGTCCTCTTCCTCTTCCTCTCTGATCTCTATTACTCTGATCCTGGAAATGATTGGAATTATTTCCTCTCTGATTCTGACTACTACTGGCCTCATCCTTCTTTTTCAGATCTTCATTCTGGCCACCATATGACCATCCACCAGATCTTCCACCATGACCTCTTCCATTTTGTCTACTCTCAAACTTCTTGTTCAATTTTTCCTCTACTTTTAGGGCAAACTGCTATGCCTCCTCAATACTGTTCATTCGAACCAGATTCAACTCCTCCTGAATGCTTGGCCTTAACCCATTAAGGTATCGGGCAACTTTTTCCTTATCAGCTTCTGCATGGCTTGTTCTGATGAGGAGTCGATAGAACTCCTCTATATACTCCTAAACAGATCTTCCTGCTTGCTTCAAACTTTGCATTTTCTTTAGTAGGTCAATCTCATAATCAACAGGAATGAACTGTCACTTCAATTTATCCACCATCTGATCCCATCTTGTGATTTTATCTTTCCCTCTTCTATTTCACTCCAACTGAATTTCTTGCCACCAGATCTTCGCATGACCTTTCAATCTAGCCTTCACAAATTTGACCTTATCAGGATCCTCAACATCTTCATACTCAAAATTTTCTTCACATTCATTGATCCAGTTGATCAATTCCTTTGGGTTAAGATTTCCAAAAAATGTAGGAACCTCAATCTTAGGTCTTTTCCCAATATTGGAAATCGCCCGAAAAAGTCTTTCTTCCTCCTGGTTCACAATTTCAGCTTCTCCTTCTTGATATTCTTCTCCAGCTTCATCCTCACTTTCATCTCTGACATTAAGATTCATTCTTCTATGAATCTCTTCTTGCAATACTTGCACTTGTCTCTGCAGCTCTCTAACCTCAGCTGTCACAGCACCAGGTCTTCCACCACGTTCTCTTCGTGGAGGCATTTTCATGATGCGCACTGAAACCCTAACCACGGTCCTGGTGCAAACTGCCTCACATTCGGTGATCTATTTACACACTCAAAAACTCCTGCTCTGATACCACTTGATGAAGGGTGCTCCCCTTAATACCACAAACACTTAACAGAAATAGAGAAACAACAACAATAATATGCAAGAACAGAAAATTGGCTTCTTATTATCTCCACAGATGTGGAATTACAATCTTTTAGAATTATAATATGCAAAGCCACATGGGCATTCCCTTACAATATTCTATAGGACAAAGCCTTGAATCAATACCCAGATCTACTACCCAGAACTACCCTAGACAACACTACAGGCCTTCTTTATATAGGCAATTTCCACTGCCCAAGAAGGTTCTAGAAATTTAGCCCTTAGGGCCGACCAAACTTAGAATTATTTTATTTTACAATTTATTACGTCAAAGTCAACTCAAAATGAGTTTTGAAACCCAAACAAAAATTTTGAAGAAAATTTATTTTCTGCCATTTCAAGTGACCCAACTTCCGAAGACCATAAGTCATCACCCGTTGACCCAATTGGCTATTATGACCCCATTCTGGAAATGCCACGAAGCGCTCTACAGGCTTGATTTGTGCAAAGTGCCCATCACCCAAATTTTCAACCTCATTTGGGGCCTCTAAAGCCTTCAAAACTAAGTTTGAAGTTTCTATACCCTGCTGCCAATACCGAAAATCTTCAATATCTTCAAAACTAGACCTGATCTAGCCATGAAACTTTTCTAGCAAGCTGATATGACTGAGATGAACCTCCACATGTAAAATTAGAACATTCTGAGATCGTAAGACCAACTTACTAAAAATAGAAAGTTTCCATAAATAGCAACTCTACACAAGATAGCCCTTATTGAATACAAAAACAGAAATATTTTTTGGTGATGCAAGATCGCTCTTACACCCAGGATGCTCCTGCATCAAATAATCTATCTCACAATTGATTCACCCCCCATCTAAGTTGTTTTGGTGGACTGTTATTCCTAAAAATTGGTATCAGAGCATCTGGTCCTCAGAGATAAATCTTAACAACTTCAGGTGATCTTGGAGATGACATTCTATAGGAAGGAAAGTCCAAAGTTTCATCTTGAAAATTTTGATAGATGGAAGAACAAGATGAGAACACATATGTTATTTTTGGGTATCGATTACTGGATGATAACAAAGAAAGAAGAGAAGATCAATCCTGAAGATGAATTAGATAGAGCTACTGAAGATGAGAAGAAGATATTTTCTTGTAACATGGTTGCAAGGGAAGAATTGATTAGTGCACTCTTTGAAGGATAATTTACTAAGGTTAAGGATTTAGATTCAGGACACAAAATATAGTCAAGATGTTGGATATTTGCCAGCAAGCTAGATTGATGACTGTATGTTTGTCATTAATGACAACATATGGTAAGTAGCATGCGTAGAATCCTGATGGAGAGAACCTTTAGCATATGTTTCATGGATATGTTATTAGCATGATATCATAGATGCAAAGGTTGATTCTAAGTGAAGATAGTAATACAGTTGTGTATATCAGTGCGTGTTCCTGACAGGTCCCAGGAATAGTTATGTATGTGATTGGTCGTACAGTTGCAGTAGAGCCTTGCTCCTTTATAATTATGTTGTATACATATGTATGATGTTATGTTCATGAACGTAGAGTCAGATATGTAATACAGGTTGAGTTATGAAGTCTCTAGTTGACAGTCACAATTTCCTGAGTTTATCTGGAAGAGCTAATAATGTTTATATGATTGCGGTAGTTGCACCTATCATCACAATATGCACACTTGGATTTAGGCTAAGAGGAGAGTTAACAATGTTCTTTTAAGAGCACATGATGTAATTCAACATCAGAAGAAAGTTGGAGTTAATTTGGAGAAGATGACTGTGTGTAGCATTGCGTCTACTCACATGGAGTTGTGTAGTCTTAATTTATGTTGCATGCTTAGTAGAGCTAACTGAGATATTATTGGAGAGTTTTATTGTTTCTCTAATATGATTTCAAGATGGATCTAATGGGCTGATTTGATTATATCATTTAGAGAAAGATATTTATAGGCAGTCATTTGTGATTGCTAAATATGGCTTTTAGTTGAAAGAGAAGAGAAGAGCAGAGAGTGTGAAGTGTTGAGCCATCAATAGAAGGTCTATGTGACATATTAGAGAGTATATGCTATTCATTGGAATTGGTCAAGATATCAGGTCTACGCATAGTTCACCAAGATCCAAATATAGTGTATATTTGTTAAATAGAAGGTTGCAGCCTTCACCCCTTTGAGAAGTGTACTCTCAAATAGTTCATCCTCACCCCTAATAGGGTTAATTGTAAAAGACTCCTAATAGGGTCTGACCCTTGACCAGGTCACTGTACTTATTGCATTGTAAAGATCAAATCCTAATAGGGTTGTAAGATCTTCTAACAGGGATCATAATACACTAGTGTAGTTCTTAGTGGGTGTCAATTCCCACTGGGGTTTTTACCTATTTGGGTTTCCCTATAACCAAAATTGTGGTGTTGTGTTAAGTGTTATTTCATTATGTTTATGCTTAATGTTCTTATATACTTAATTGGGTAAATAATTGAATCTTGTAGATAACTGATTCACCCCCCCCCCTCTCAATTATCTCTTGGGACTATTCCTAACAATTGGTATTAGAGCCAAGTTCCTTGGAGAGAAATTCTAATAGCTTGAGGTTGATCAGATGGCATTCTTTAGAAAATAAAGTCCTAAGTTTAATGGAGAGAACTATCTAGACTGGAAAAACAAAATGATGACACATTTGCAGTGCATTTCCTTTGAGATTTTTGAAGTAGCTACCAAAGAAGTTGAGATTCCTTCACTATCTGATATTGCAAAAGAAGATGCAACCTTGAAGCAAAAGGAGATGTTCACTTCAAATGTTATTGCCAAAGAAGCCCTTATCAGCGCCCTATCTGACAGTAATTTTTCAGAGATCAAGAATATGGACAAAGCCTATAAGATATGGAAATACCTAGAAGGCATGTTTGAAGGAGATATTCAAGCTAAGAATGTGCGCAGAAAAACATGGAAGAAAATATACAATACATTAGAGATGCTACCTGATGAGAATGTCAGATCCTACAATCAAAGGATTAATGAAGCAATTGCAAGAATCAGAAACAATCGTGGAGAAATCTCAGAAGAAGATATAATGGATAAATTGATGACTACCTTGACTCCAGAATATGACAACAAGATATGCATCCTAGATGAAACTTTGTAGTCCAAAAAAGACTTTAAAAGAGAGACTTTAATCAACAAGCTTTTAGCCTTTGAGATATCAAGATTGAAGACAAAACCTAAAAGAGAAACAACATTCAAAGCTTCAATACATGGTAAGAAATCCTTGAGCACCTGTGGTAATTTTGATGATGATAATGAAAAGAAAAAACTAGATGATTTCATTTCTATGATTGCTAAAAGAGAAAAGAAAGGAAAAGGAAAATATGAAGGTCAATTACCATTCAAATTCTTTTCATGTAATAAGATTGGTCACTTTGCATCCAAGTGTCCTACAAGAGTTAAGAAGTTCAAAAATAACTACAAGCCTAAGTATACAAATGAATGTTACTATGCTGGAGATGGAGTATCTAATGAAGAATCAGCAAAGGATGAAATTGGATTCATTGCTCTTGAAGATGAAAAGAATGCACAAGAGTTAGCACTAATCTCGCAAGCTGACATCAGGACAGATTGGATCATCGACAATGGTTTCTCACACCACATGATAGGAGACAAAGATAGATTTGTACATCTGGATAGATACAAAGGAGGCATGGTCAGATTTGGAGATAACACTCCTAAACCTATCATTGGTAGAGAAGCCATCACCCTGGATGGAAAGAACAACAATAATGATATTCTATATGTTGATGGTTTGTAGCATAACCTACTAAGTGTTGGACAGTTGCTTGACAAAAGATACCGGTTGGAGTTCAAAGATTAAAAAATGCATCATTAATAACAAAGAAGGTGAAATGATTACATCAGGCTCAAATACTAAAGGTAATGTTTTTAAGCTTAATCCTGAAGCAAGTTTTTTTTTTGCTAAAGTAGATGACAGTTGGTTATGGCACAAAAGATTATGTCATATATATTTTGATAACATAGTAAAGATAAGTAATGTAAAAAAATTAAGAGATCTTCCTAGCATTGCAAAACTAGTTGATGCTATTTGTAGGGAATGTGTGATGGGAAAGCATGTAAGGAACTCATTTAGAAGCAAGCATAATTCGGCAGAGAACATGTTGGATCTGATACATACAGACCTATGTGGACCAACTCAAACAAGATCATACTATGGTGAAAGGTATTTCATTCTGTTTGTTGATGACTATTCTAGAATGATGTGGGTTGCATTCTTAAAGGAAAAATCAGAAGCATTTGACAAGTTCAAATTATTCAAAGCTAAGGTTGAAAATGAGTCTAGATTGAAGATTAAATGTCTGAGATCAGATAGAGGAGGAGAATTCACCTCTGACAGATTTTATGAGTACTGCCAAGAATATGGGATAAAGAGACAACTAAGTTCCCCTAGAACCCCTCAGCAGAATGGAATTGTAGAGAGAAGGAATAGAATCCTTCTTGACACAGTGCTCACCATCATGATTGAAGGAAAGGTCGTACATACCTATGGAGAGATGCGGTTGATACAACAGTCTACACTATCAATAGAATTCAATTGAGGCCAGGTGCAAACAAGACACCTTATGAGCTATGGTTTGGGAATGTACCTAAATTGAAATACTTCATAATCTTTGGAAGAAAGTGTTACATCAAGAGAGATGAAGTAATTGGCAAGTTTGATGCAAGAAGTGATGAAGGTATTTTTCTTGGTTACTCTACTAAAAGAAAAGCTTATAGATGTTTTAATCTAAGACTGAAGAAGATCATTGAAAGTGCTCATGTTAAGATTGATGAGAATTTTATGATTCAAGAGAGATAGCGTGATTATGCAACTATGATTAAAGAAGAACCTAGACCTACCAGTAGTGAAGCAGTTGTTGAAGAAATATTTGATAGCATAGATGTTCTATTCAATGACCCTGAAACAAGTGAAGAAAAAACACAAAAGGTAGATGAAAAGGTCACAGCTAATGTTCCTAAATTCACATCTAGATATCATTCAAAGGAAGACATCATTACATATTAGAGCGGAAAAGTCATGACAAGATCAAAAGAAAAAAGTTCCACAGAAAATGAAGAGGTATGTTTACATTCACATATTGAACCCTTAAGTGTTGAAGATGCATGTAATGATTCAGATTGGCATGAAGCAATGAAAGAAGAGCTAGATCAGATAATTAATAATGCTACATGGGAATTGGTCCCTAAGCCTAGTGATAAGAATGTGATTGGAACCAAGTGGATATTCAAAAATAAGATGAATGAAGATGGAACAGTAGTAAGAAACAAAGCTATATTAGTATGTAAAGGGTATGCGCAAAGAGAAGGAATTGACTATTCAGATACATTTTCCCCTATAAGAAGATTGGAAGCTCTAAAGTTGTTTCTAGCTTATGCTACATTCAAGAACTTCAAGGTATACTAGATGGATGTTAAGTCAGCATTCCTGAATGGAGAGTTGAAGGAAGAAGTATACATTGAGCAACCAGAAGGATTTACTTTATCAAACAAACCTAATATGGTATGCAGATTGAAGAAATCCCTCTATGGACTTAAGCAAGCCCCTAGAGCATGGTATGAAAGACTTGATGGTTACTTGACTAAGATTGGATTCAAGAAAGGAGCAATAGATTGTAACTTATTCATAAGAGAGACATCTAATGGACTATTGTTAGTTGATATATTTGTTGATGACATCATTTTTGGTGGTAATCATAAGCTTAGTGCAAATTTGCTAAGGAGATGCAGAGAGAATTTGAAATGTGCATGTTTGGTCCTATCAAATACTTTTTGGGATTGAATGTGCAGCAGACAGACAAAGGTATATTCATAAATCAAACTAAGTATGTGAAAGAGATCTTCAAGACATTCAAGATGGATGATTGCAAGCCAGTAAGTACCCCTATGATACATGATGCAAGCTTTCAAAAGAAGATGATTCACCAGCAGTAGACATAACCTTGTATAAGTATATGATTGGTAAAATTATATATCTTACTCAAACCAGACCAGACATTTCCAATGTAGTTGGTATTGTTGGAAGATTTGCAACAGAACCTAAGAAAAGTCATCTGAAGGCAGTAAAAAGAATATTCAAATATTTGAATGGAACCTTAGACTATGGTTTATGGTATCCTAATTCAGAGAATGTAAAGCTTCATGTATATACATATGCAGATTGGGCAGGATGCGTGGATGATAGAAAGAGTACCTCTTGAGGAGTTGTATTCCTTGGAGATAGACTTGTTACTTTGACAACTAAAAAGAAAAATTATATCTCTCAATCAACAACAGAAGCAGAATATGTTGCAGCAGCATTGAATTGTTCTACAATTGCGTGGATCAAGCAGATGATAAAAGATTTTGGCATTCAGATTGACTACCCTATTGTTATTCATTGTGATAACACTATCACTATCAATATGTCAAAGAACCCTATGATGCATGCAAAAATAAAACATATTGAGATAAAATATCATTTCCTAAGAGAGAAACTTGTAGAGAAAGAAGTAATGGTGGATTATGTGAGTATAAAAGATCAGCTAGAAAACATATTCACAAAGCCTTTACCTAAGGATACTTTTGAGTATCTCAAGGAAAAGCTGGGAGTAATTCCCTTCCCTTAATCTGATTAGAGATAGCAGGAGTGCATCAATCCTTAGTGATTGATGAAAGGTTGACTACTCTACCTCAGGAGTAGTACCGGTGCTTAATATTTTTGGCGCCCTTTTCCATTAATGTCAAAGGGGGAGTAATATATAGTCATGAAAAACATAAAAAGAAGGAATATGTAGTAATAAAAAACAAGTAGAAAGGGGGACTAAACATACAGTCATGGGAAGTAGTACAGTTGAGGAAATGGAGAATATTGAAGAATATTGCAGCAGTCGGAGGATACTTCCTTGGGGGAGTTTTTTTTGAGGAAATGGAGAATGTTATAAAATAATTTATCATTTGGAGTGGTGGTGTTTTTCATTCCATATGTTTCCATCAATGCCAAAGGGGGAGATTATTGGAGATTTTCTAGCAAGCTGGATTGATGACTGTATATTTGTCATTAATGACAACATATGGTAAGAAGCATGTGTGGAAGTCTGATGGAGAGAGCCTTCAACATATGTTGGATGGATATGTTATTAGCATGATATCATAGACATAGAGGTTGATTCTGAGTGAAGACAATAATACAATTGTGTATATCAGTGAATGTTCCTGACAGGCCCCAGGAATAGTTATGTATGTGATAGGTCATACGGTTGCAGTAGAGCCTTGTGCCTTTATACTTATATTGTAGACATATGTATGATATTATGTTCATGAACACAGAGTCATATATGCAATACGGGTTGAGTTATGAAGTCTCAAGTTGACAGTCACAATTTCTTGAGTTTATCTGGAAGAGCCGATAGTGTTTATATGATTGCGGTAGTTGCGCCTATCATCATGGTATGCACACTTTTATTTAGGCTAAGAGGAGAGTTAAAAATGTTTATTTAAGAGTGCATGATGCAATTCAACATGAGAAGAAAGTTGGAGTTAATTTGGATAAGCTGATTGTGTGTAGCGTTGTGTCTACTCACATGGAGTTGTGTAGTCTTAATTTATGTTCCGTGCTTAGTAGAGTCGACTAAGATATTATTGGAGAGTTTTATTGTTTCTCTAATATGATTTCAAGATGGATCTAATAGGTCGACTTGATTATATCATTTAGAGAAAGATATTTATAGGCAGTCATTTGTGATTGCTAAGTATGGCTTTTAGTTGAAAGAGAAGAGCAGAGCAGAGAGTGTGAAGTGTTGAGCCATCGACAGAAGGTCTATGTGACACAATAGAGATTATATTCTATTCATTGGAACTGATCAAGATAGTGGGTCTATGCAAAGCTCACCAAGATCTAGATATAGTGTATATCTGTTAAACAGAAGGTTGCAACCTTCACCCCTTTGAGTAGTGTGCTCTCAGACAATGTGTCCTCACTCCTAACAGGGTTAAATGTAAAAGACTCCTAACAGGGTCTGACCCTTGACCAAGTCACTGTACTTATTGCATTGTAAAGATCAACTCCTAACAGGGTTGTAAGATCTTCTAACAGGGAACATAATACACTAGTGTAGTTCTTAGTGGCTGTCAATTCCCACTGGGGTTTTTACCTATTTGGGTTTCCCTATAACCAAAATTGTGGTGTTGTGATAAGTGTTCTTTCATTGTGTTTATGCTTAATGTTCTTATATACTTAATTGGATAAAGAATTGAATCTTGTAGATAACTGATTCACCCCCCCCCCCCCCCCCCCTCTCTTAGTTATCTCTTGGGACTATTCCTAACACAAGATTGGAAGCACTCTATGAAGGAGACAAGTTTACTAAGCAAGGGAAGTTGCAAAATTGGAAGACAAAGATGGAAAGCTTGAGAATGAGAGATGATGAAAATTTTAGAGCATATGTACAGAGGGTCACAAAGGATGTTATTGACATTAGAAACTCTGGAGGTACATACAGTGAAGAAGAAGTGATCACAAAGATTCTTAGATCTTTGACACCTGTGTACAAAACTAAAGTGCAAGTGATAGAGGAGATCATACCTTTGACAATGAACTCTAACAGAGAGATGTTAATTGTAAAGTTAACTATCTTTGAGGCTGCAAAACTTGGAGATTCATTACCTAACGATGAATAAATATTTAAGGTGACTATGCATAATGACAAAAGGACTTTATCAAGTCTAGAGAGAAATAGTATAAATGATTTGTGAGAAGAACTTGGTGATTATGCTGATGAATGGGAGAAGATACGGGAAGAAGAAAGGAAATTAGGTGAAATTGTGGCTTTGATTGCAAGAAGAGAAAAGAGAAGTAAGGGCAAGTTTGAAGGAAAGTTACCACTGAAATGTTTTTCAAGTAATAAGATTGGTCATTTTGTACCTAGATGTCCTACAAGGGTTCCCAAGAATAAACCTAAGTTTCACAAAGCTAATTATTCAAGGGATAATGAAGGTGTTTCTGATGATGATAATGTAGACTCTGATGAAATTGGATTTATTTCTATTAAAGATTATGAACCTATTCATGAAGAGAAAGCCCTAATTTTACATGTTGAAAAGAAATCAGAATGGATCATAGATAGTGGTTGTTCACATCATATGACTGGTGATAAGAATAAGTTTGTTAAGCTAAGTATGATGGTGGTATAGTTAGATTTAGCGATAGTACTCCTAAGTTTATCATTGGAGTAGGATCAATTTCTTTGGATGGTAAGACTAATATTGGTGATGTATTACTTATTGATGGACTTAAGCATAATTTGTTAAGTGTTTGACAACTTGTAGACAAGGGTTATCAATTGAAGTTAATTGATGGGAAATGTTCTATCAAAGGTAAGACAAGAGATTTGATCACATCAGGTACTAAATCAAGAGGTAATGTATTTGAGTTGAATACATATAAGGCTTCTTGTTTTGTTGTGAAGATTGATGATAGTTGGTTATGGCATAGAAGATTTTGTCATGTGAATTTTGATAATATTGTGAAAGCATGTATGACAAATGTTGTTAGAGATCATTGAAGATTGTAAAACCATCTAACACCATGTGTAGAGAATGTGTAATGGGGAAACAGACTAGAAGTAGTTTTCAAAGAAAATCTTATTCAACTAAAGGGAATTTGGATCTAGTACATACAGATCTATGTGGTCCTATAAGAATAAGAACTTATTATGGTGAGAAGTATTTCATAATTTTTGTTGATGATTTTTCTAGGATGATGTGGGTTGCATTTCTTAGAGAAAATTCTAAAGCTTTTGACTTGAGTTTAAGATTTTTAAAGAAAAAGTAGAGAATGAATCTGGTTTAAAGACAAAATGTTTGAGATCAGATAGATGTGGAGATTTTATTTAAAATATGTTTAATAACTTATGCGAAGAGCATGGAATATACAAACAAACATCAAATCCTCGAACACCAGAACAAAATGGGATTGCACAGTGAAATAACAAAACTATATTAGATGCTGCTAGAACTATGTTGCTAGAAGGAAATGTGTCACATGTTCATTGAAGAGAATTTTTTGGTGCTTATATTTATATCTTGAACATAATTCAGATCAGAGAAGGTACAAGTAAGACTCCTTATGAACTATGGTTTGATCATACTTGTACTGTGAAATATTTTAGAATATTGGGTAGTAAATGTTATATCAAAAGAGATGATGAGATAGGAAAGTTTGATGCTAGAAGTGATGAAGGATTTTTCCTTGGTTATTCCACTAAGATAAAATCTTACAAATGTTTGAATCTGATATTGAGAAAGATAATCAAAAGTGCTAATGTAAGGATTGATGAGAAGTTTCAGATTCAGGAAAGAGTATATGATTACAATCAGAATTCAGATAACAGATAAGTTGCTACGAATAAAGAAGAACCTTTTAAGGTTGATCATGAGATGGAGATATGTTTGAATGACTCTACTGATATTCAAAAGACACCGAGGTATGTAAATAAGAACCATCCTAAAAATCAAATCATTGGTGATGCTAATAAAGGAATGATTGCAAGATCTAGATTAAGGAATGAAATTTGTTTGATTTCTCAAGTTTAACCTAAAACTACTAATGAAACATGTAGAGATGAATCTTCAACTAAAGCGATGCAGTAAGAATTGGATCAGATAAAGAAGAACAAGACTTAGGAATTAGTTCCTAGACATAAAGATAAGGATGTGATAGGAACTAAATGGGTTTTCAAAAACAAAATGAATGAGGAAGGAACAATTGTAAGAAATAAGACAAGACTGGTTTGTAAAGGATACTCGCAACAAGAAGGCATAGACTTTGAAGAAACATTTTCTCATGTTGCTAGGCTTGAGGCAGTAAGACTATTTATTGCTTATGTTGCACATAAAGACTTTAAAGTATATCAGATGGATGTGAAATCTACATTTTTGAATGGAAATCTAGAGGAAGAAGTGTACATTGAACAACCTAATGGATTATCTTTGACAAAGAATGAGGATATGGTTTACAAACTAGAGAAAGCATTGTATGGATTGAAACAAGCACCTAGAGAATGGTATGAGATTAGATAAGTATTTACTAAGTTTTAGTTTCAGAAAAGGTAATGCTAACAGTAACTTATATTTAAGAATTAATAAAGAAGGAATCTTAATAGTTGAAGTTTTGTGGATGACATTATTTTTGGAGGCAATGATGAAATGAGTAAGAAATTCTCTAAGGAAATGGAAAATGAATTTGAGATGTTAATGATTGGTGAGATGAAATTTTTCCTTGGGTTGCAAATTAATCAGAATAAAGATGGAATTTTTATTTCTCAAACAAAATATCTTCAGGAAATGTTGAAGAAATTTGGAATGGAAGATTGTAAACCTATTGGAACACCCATGGTCACTAGTTACAAACTTAATAATACTGATAAAAGTCAGAGTATTTTTCAGACAAAGTACATATCAATGATTGGATGCCTACAATATCTAACTCATGCCAAACTAGATATTGCTAATGCAATTGGAATTGTGGCAAGATCTCAAGTAGATCCTAAAGAGACTCATCTTGCTGTTGTAAAAATGATATTCAGATATTTGAAGGGAACACTTGAGTATGGCTTATGGTATGATAAATCTAATGATTTTATTTTCCATGTTTATACTGATGTTGATTGGGAAGGAAGTGTGGATGATAGGAAAAGTACAAGTGGAGGTGCCTTTTTCCTTGGGAAAAGATTAGTTTCATGGTTAAGTAGGAAGCAGGACTGTATAGCTCAGTCTACTATTGAATCAGAGTATGTTGTTGTTGTGCACTCAGAGTGTTTGGATGAAGAAAATGATGAGGACATTGGGATATATTTGAAGAGCCCATGGTTATACATTGTAATAACACTAGCACAGTGAATATGTTGAAGAATCTAGTTATGCATTCTAAACTAAACATATTTCAATAAAGTATCATTTCTTGAGAGACAAGGTTGCAGCAAAGGATATCAGATTGGAGTATATCAGTACAAAGGAAAAATAGCAAACATATTTATAAAAAAATTTCCAAGTGACAGCTTTGAATATTTTAGAGGTATGCTGGGGATGAGAGCCCCCCCTTGTGAGAATTAATTGATACATGAATGCATCAGTCTAGTGGCTTTCGGAGCTATATCATTTCTGGACTTGATGCTTGGATCCACTCCTCAGGGGGAGTGATCGTAGGAAGAAAACATAACACATTTGGGTGATTTTGCACTTGGTTGATGAGATGATCAAAGGAGAGTAATGGAACCCTTTGCCATTAATGTCAAAGGGGGAGAGATTCAGGGAGAGTTGTATTGAGGATATTGAGAAATTTGTATTGAGAAGAGTACTTTTAGGTTGATGATTTTTCTCATATGTTTCCATCAATGTCAAAGGGGGAGATTGTTGGAATTGGTTCAGTAAGAGGTGTTGACATTCATGGTTTGTCATTGATGTCAACATACATTTCAGATGAAGATAGAAAAATTGGTTATTACTGGTGTAAGCATGACTGATAGAAGTGTACAGATACTGTACGAATGTTTCAGAGCATGCAAAGATGGGAAAGTGTACAATGATGGGCTATGATCTTTTGTCTAAGGTCACATGGCTTAATGTTATAGAAAAAATAAGTTACATTTTTTTTAGTGAAGACTAGGTACTGGACAATGATAGAGTTGGTCTCTGTATTCAGAGATAACTTGGATGCGAGCACAAACTGTGACCTGTGAGCTCAAGGCATGTTAGAAGACATGTTCGAGAATGTTTCTTATAATTTTTGGGTCTCTTTGTTCTTGGTGATGTTAGCTGAAGCATGTGGTCTTGCAAAGACCTATTTGTGGCTGACTACAGTGGTGTAACATGTTTAGAAGATGGCGAGCATGGATTTTGGATCCTAGAGTATATTTGATGAATTGTAATTATTGTTTACTTATGTAAGGTACCATGTGCATCTTAGCAAGGGTTTAATTAATTGTTTGTTCATTTGGAAACTCTTAACATTCTGACCTAATTGATTATTATAATAGGGTATAAAGAAGAGTTATTTCTTATAAAAAGAGAGGAATGTGTAAAAAAATGTAATGTGGAAGCTATGAGCTTGTATATGTGAAGTCTACTAGATGTAGAGTAGATATTATGATTGAAGAACTTCATTGGAACTAATCAAGCAAAGACAATTTCTATCAGTCAGTTCATTGGATTGTACATCTTCTATATAGTTGTATTTCAGACAGTGAGTCCTAAAGGTAGATCTAACCTTCTTTAGGCAGTGTGCCTGGGCAATGAGCCTACTATTTCTCTTGACTCCTAACAGGGTTAAATATTTTGACAGGGATACTATACTTTTAGTACATTATTTATGGGTGCTAATTCCCACTGGGGTTTTACCTTTGATAGGGTTTCCTTGACAATAAATGATTATGTTATGGTGTTGCATTTAATGTATTCATATTATGATTAAGTATTTGGTTTATGAAGTTTAAAGTTTAATAATATGTCTCACAAATGATTCACCCCCCTTCTCAATTCTGTTGGTGAACTATTATTCCTAACACCACATGTAAAAATCCCTGCCGCCACTAGATTGGTGATGAGGAGCCTGCAATTGTAGGGTCTGTGAGAAGCTATTGGAGGAGTTGTAGTTTTTCTATTGGCCATGAGACATAACGGTCATGGGAAGCATAAGGTTCTAGAGGCACCCTAGCAACTGTATAAGGGGCATTTCCCCAATGTTCCAAAATCTCTTGCAAGTAGGCCACCTCAAGCATAACCATGTTGGCTTGCACTTGAATTTGAAGCATCACATTATATTTTGTATTAACATAGTTCAACTAAGTCATTTATATCACTTCAAAAGAGTATTCAAAGAGTTATGGATTACATATCTGTTAGGTAACATTTAATTCAGCTACCTAGTGTATACATTTAAAACATCACGATATAGCCTATATACCTGTATAATCAGTTAATACAAAAAGATACTCAATCTGGCTAACAAAAAAGGAAACCAACAATCAACTGCTAAAAGCCAGTCCTCCATCCTTAGTTTTGAGTTCAGGCACTATTCTATCTTCAATGATTAGGTTCTTAATGAATTGGTTCAAATTATCAAGTTCCCTGTCACTGAGCATGTCTTTGTGAATGGAAAAATATTGGCATGAAACCAAATCCTCCTTGTGAACCAAAATTTGTCCTTCCCTTATCAGCATCATAAATCTGTCTCTAGAAATCTCAAGGGTAGCAGCAACCTGTGACATAATTTGAAAATGTATGAGTTTACAATTAAACTCAGTGAGTTGTCTCCTTCTCTATTGAAAAATCTCTCCATTTCTATCCTTCCAGAGGAGCCAAATAATCTCACAGGTAAGAATAGACCAAAAAATGTTAGCTTTACTATCAAAGGACTCAACAAAGGTAGCAAGAATTTCACTCCAAGAAAGACCAAGCTTACTATCCCACACAATGGGGGAGCCAAAAAAAATTGCCCAGACACCACGAGCATAGGGACATTCAAAAAATAAATGTTCAAAAGATTCAGGGACCGAACAAAAACCACACATAATGGGGTTACCTAGACCATGAGGCAAATTATTGCCTACAACAAGTTTCCTCAACAACAAAAGCCACCTAAAACAAGATTTCTTATGTTCACAAGGAGAATGCTAGAGAAAGTTAAAAATAAATTGCCATCTAGAAACCGACCACCCCAGCCCCCAGCCATGGTTCACCTTGTCAATAGGGGAACAATCCTCCTTAAAGATAGAGTAAATCTGTTTAATAGAGACCTTATAAAATTTAGTTCCATCTTTCCATTTGTTTTTCTGGATAAAATCATTGGTCTTTATAATCTGCCCTGGAAACAAGCTGCCCACAGCCTTAAAAAGAATAGAATATGTTTTCTTTTGAGAATTAGGGATACGATGCTTATCCGAGAGTTCATTCCAAAGACCCAAACAATTGTCAACCATTATGTCACTAACCAGAGAGATACCATATTTGGACCAGTTCTTAGCTGACCGACTTTGTGTTAATGCTAGAGGTTTACCATCATGTTCCACCCCCCACCAAATTGATCTATCCAACACCGAATAGAGAGGAGACCCACCACTGGCACCCCTAAACATGATAAGATTTCTGACCTAGGACCATGCCTTCCAAATGGATTGAAACACATTGGAGTCAAAGATGGATAACTGGAAATTCCCAAAAACTTTAACACATAAAGGAACATTATTCCAACTCTTACCTTTTTGAATGCCTAATTTGTTACTATTGTTCCTGACAAGAACTTTCCATGGTTCATCACTCGAAAGTTCCTAAATAATCCATTTTGAGGCCAAAGCCATCCCTTGAGCTTTCAAGTCTTTAATGCCCAAGCCTCCCTAGTTTTTTTTAAGGCAACACCACTTCCATTTAACACAATGACATTTCTTATTACCTAATCCATCAGACTAGAGAAAGTCCCTCATAATCCTATCCAAAGAATCATTTTGATAATTAGCAAACAACCAAGCAGAAGAGAAGTAAATATGGTGCGCATAGAGAACGTTTTGGACCACCTGCACACGCCCTGCTAGTGAAAGCATGTGAGTTTTCCATTTTAATATTTCTTTTCAATTTTAGAGAGGAGCCAATGTCACATGTCTTTAAGTGATGGGTCAATAGAGAAAGGGATGCCTAGATATCTGACAATTGCTTTAGGGCCCAACCATTGCCAACCTTTATTCACAATCCAATATGGTGGGGAGGACAACCAACCAAGGATAGAAGATTTGTGGGGAGATAATTTAGAACGAGAAACCAAGCAAAAGAATTGAAGCCTCTTGTACATATTATCAAAGTTTTCCTCATCCATCTCAATAAACAAAGATGTGTCATCTGCAAACTGAGCATTAACTCATCATGATTAGGAATCTTTATACCCTTGACCGAAGGTCCTAACTAAGGAGCCCTAAGAATATAGAATAAGGCATCTACTGCAATAACAAACAAGTCCAGGGCAATTGGACACCCCTATCTTATGGACCTCTGAAGAGTTATACTCTCAGATAGCTCACCATTAACATCAATAGAAGTAGAAGAGTATGTAAGAAGAATATTAATCCATTTGCAAAAATAGGAGGGAAAACCAAAAGCTTGCAGCATACCCAAAACAAAGGGCCATTCTATCAAGTCATAAGCCTTTTCAAAATCCAACAGAACTATCATTGCATTCTACCCATCATGCTTAGCCCAGTGCATTGCTTCCCAACTGGTGATCATATTCTCCAAAATAAATCTCCCTTTTATGAAACCTGTTTGGGTGGATGATATGAACCCATTAAGAAGCCCTCCAATCCTTCGAGCTAGAACTTTAGCCACAATATTATAAGACAGATTCAATAGTGTTATAAGCCTCCAATTTTTGACTTGAGACTTATCACCACCCTTGGGGAGGAGCTTAATTATACCTCTATTAATGTCAATACCCAAAGAGCCTTGTTGGTAGGCATCATCATAGAGCTCCATGAGTTCGGAGCTAATCCATTCTCTATTATGTTTATAGAACTCAGTCAATAGGCCATCAGGGCCAGGAGATTTATCATTGGAAAGGGAGAGAATTGCAACATCTATTTCCACAAGAGAAATGGGCTTGTCAGGTTCCATAGCCTCACTATCTGATATCTTTTTCCATATAAGCTTAAGACACTTCTCTAGATTACTCTTGTTTGTCTCATTGTATTCAGATGTGAATAAGTCTTTATAGAAATTTAAAAAAGCTTCTTTAATATCACTTGGGTTCTTAGAAATATCTCCATTGATCTAAATGCCCTCAATCAATTCTCTTTTCTGCTTAGATCTAATAGTATTAAAGAAATATTTTAAACCCTTGTCACCATATTTCATCTAGTTCATCTTGGCTCTGGTTTTCTGGCCCTCAATCTTATACTGCACTATTCTCCTAATGTACCCTTTAACCCAAACAAGTTTCTCCTCCATAAGAGGATTGGAACCTTTAATTTGAAGTTCCTTCTCAATTTTATTTAATGAACTCTGCAACATTTGTTCCTCCTTTGATCTATCAAGAGCTTTCTTCTTACCAATAATCTAATATATTTTCCTCCATGAATCCACCATTGAGCTCCACATTTCCTTAGGGCTCAATCCTTGGTTACAGAATTTGCAAAGACTAGGTACCATTCCAATGGCATCATCACTATCTCCATCATTAAGCAAGGAAGTATTAAGTTTGAGACTCCCCTTTTGAGTCCTTCTACTAACATTATCTAAACAAGGTTCCAACGATACAATAGCATAAATTGGGTTGTGATCTAACATGGAATATGGGGAAACACATACAGGGGCATGCCCATCTTGAATTTCAACAGAAAATAAGGCTTCTTCCACATATATCCTGTCCAAACGATAATAAACCATGTGTTGTCCAGCTTGATTATTACTCCATGTGTACCAAATGTCTGAAAATGATCATTTATTAAGAGCTAATGGGTCAACAATCTTATATTTCCTCTTAAACTTAGATCAAAAAAAAAACTCATTCCCCTTCCAACACTGCATATTACCCCCAATTTTATCTTCTTTATACTCCACCATGTTAAAATCCCTGACAAATATACATTGGGCTTTAGGAAGACCAGTAGAAATTCATTCCCACAAGGAGGCACAATCCCTATAATCATTAGGAGCATATATATTACATACCCTAATAGTGATATTCTTATCTGGAAAAATAACCCATAGAGCTCTATTACAAGGAGAAGATGTTAATATGATTTAGAACAATAGAGAGGGGGGAGTGAATCAGTTGTTCTCGGGTCCTGATGTATAAAACAAACTTAAAAACTTTTCCTTAAATTAGATCCAATAACCAAAAAAAACTCGGTCATCACTAATTCAATAATAGAAACATATAACAATGCAATCCACTACCCAATTGTAATTTAACTTGTAAAACACATAAATGTTCAAACCAAAACATTCACACAAGTATTAACACCAGGATTTATAGTGGAAACCCAATGTGGGAAAAATCACTTTGTAACATGCTACTATTATTTTCACTCTTCTGAAGTGAGCTCAATTAAAAGCCAACCCTATCAAAGGTTACAATACACACTGTTAGGTGTGACCCGGTTAAAGGATTTCAATCACCTTGTTAAAAGTGAGCCTTGTCATAGGACTTACATACACTCCATTAGAATGCAACCTTGTTCAAAGGATTTAACATATGACTGTTAGGTCAACCTCTGTTAAAAGGATTTTGACTGTTACAATGGTTAGAAAGTAGCAGCAATATTTATCTGAAAAACATACAACTCACTTTGCAAATATCAGATCTGATTCCGTACACTAATGTTGGTTTACTGACTTTGAAACTTTGCCATCTCCATCTTTGATCTGCTCGAAACTTTTCTTCAAGCAACCACCACAATTCTCCTTCAGCCTTTTCTGCTTATACAGTCAATAAAACTTTACTAATCTTCCAACATTCTCTTTTTCACCCATGCACCCACATATCCAATGCTCAGGTTCCCTTAATACTTTCCTCAATTAGGTTAACTTATCTTATGCTTATCAATCTCATTCATAGATCTTAGGGTTAGGTCAGATTCATTGAATCTACCAGCTTCATGTTCTTCGACTTCATTTCTAAAATCATCTCAAATCTCTTCAAGATTTACAATAAAATATTTTACAGTGCATTTAATGCTTTCAAACAATCAATAAAGTCAACACGTTTTACATAATCCAAGAATTCAACAATGTCGGCTCCAAAACTAAATTCTCTTCAAATATAAAAATGCTGATGCTCGGTCAATACTATGATCAACTACTCGGTCTTCATGTAGAAAGCTCAGTCATTACTAAAAATGTTTCCTCGGCTTATACTGTCTTCCTCGGCAATTAACTGTTGTTCGATCGACACTAGAATTTTGCTCGGCATACACTAACTCGATCGACACTAACATTACTCAGCTTAAACATGATTTCTCCATTCTTTGCTCGATCAAGCCTACCAGTTTAGTCTTCATTCTTACTAAGATAAACAATACACTATCTCATCATTGTACAACATAGTCAAGTACACTTTGTAGTATCAAGATAACTCAACCTTTCCCTAGGTGCTATTGTTACCAACCTTGCCTATCCCCTTAGCAACACTCAAATAGATATAGTACTTTCCTAAGTAGCAACAGTCTTACCAATTAAGGTTTGACATCAATGACAATACAACAATTGTTCCAATTGCAGTTTCCAATAGAAGAACCATTGGAGATAATTTTCTCAGACCATTTTGGGCCAACAAGGATGGCAGTGCCTCCCCTTCCCCTAGGATGATTAGAGTAAAAGCCAGTAGATTGGTCTTAAAGAAATTTTAATATGGTATAAGCCTGAAAGCCAACAATCTTGATCCCCTGAAGACATATAGTATCTTTAAACTTAAGTTTATTACACCAATTTCTAACCATATATTTTATATCAGACATTTCCAGGCCTCTCACATTCCAATTGTGTATGTGCATCATTTAGATTGATGATTTTTGTAGTTATTATACAATCTATTAAAACAATTTGGCATATCTTTACTTGATTTTTTATTATCATTGGAAAGAGACCGTCTTTCAACAATCTTCCTCTTCTTCTTTGATATTTTACTAACAACTTTAGTAAAGGCCTCATTAGTCACTAAGACAACTGCATTACCAATGTTTTTAATACCAATGTCAAAATGCATGGGCTCAGTAAGCCCCTTATCTCTGTTCAGGGGTCCAATGGAAATCCTCCTACTATTTTCAGCTCTTTCATTAATGGTATTAAGAGCAAGTTGTTGAGAATTTAATTTTGTGGGGAGTGGAGCATCATTATGAGTCTCAGCATTAATCACTTTACATGAATTATATGTATGCCCCTTTATCAGGGTACTAGCACTATTATTACAACCTAAGGCTGCCATTATCACAAATTCATCTTCAAATAGGGGATTATTCAGGCTTACAAATTTATCCTTATCAACAGTTTCCCTTAATGTTTCCTATAAAGCATCACTTTTAGCCATGGATGAATCTGGTTCCTTCTTAGATTTATTAGCATTTTCTATTTCACAATCCTTAACACATCTATATTATCTTCACTTATTTTTGTCTGTCCTAACATAGCATCTCCTTTTGAATTAACTGAACTAGCAAATTTAGGGTTTTGTAATTTATTAAAGGTCGGACATTCTTTCTTAGTATGTCCATTCTTTTTATAGTGAAAACAAGACCCTAAATTACCAAGAAGAGAAATTTCCCACGGAATTTTTTCGTTTTCAAGTTCCATTGAAATTATGTCTGGGAATTCAACTTCAGGTGCAAGGGCAATTAAAATTCTAGCATTCATGTGAGGTAGAGTATACCTAGAATCTTCTATTTGCAAGACAGAGCCGAGGGGTTGAACAATCTAAGAAATAAAAGGCGAAAACTCGGGCTACAAGTTCTTAATTTCAATCCAATGAGGGGAAGAGCGAGCCACAACTTGTTCAACATTCCCTTTAGCCGACCATTGAAATGCCCTAACTAGAGAACGACCCACATTCCAATAATTCTTTTTAAGAACTCTATCTCGCATCCCATGAGATTTAAAGAAAACTACGGACAAACCTTTTTGAATCATCCTGCAAAAGCTTACATGAATCCCTAGCTTCCTCCCCCAAATATTAGCAATCCAATCATCAAAAAATATGCGCGAAGGAAGAGAGTCTTTATCCAAACAAACAAAAAAAATTGCAATATCTCTCAAGCGCGACTATTCTTTCCTAATGGCTTTGATCATATCCTCATTAGGAGAAAGAGAAAGAGTTTTCAATTCATGAGGAGCAGACTTACCCTCTCGACTGTTACCGACATCATCAACTTCAATGCCTCCCCTCCTGTCCATTCTATCTCCATCGGCTATGGGTCCTCCAAAGTCCTGCTCAAGCCTACCAAAGACGCCATTAAAAGAAGTCGAAGGAGGACACTCAGGTAAAGATTGTTTTGATAACATGGCTTTGTAGGATGGCTTTTCTGCCCTTTTATCACTCTCCTTCATGGGAACCTCTCTGCCATCATTAATGAGACCTTCTTTGTCAATATCCATCTCTGAATTTGCAACATCATCATTATGCAACGAGCCTTGTTTACACATGAATGAGCCGGGCTGGGAGCCAAGGAGACTCGGCTCCATAGACAAAGAATTTTAACCCTAGCCGATCCAGAGACAAAATAAAAGGAAACTAACCACAAGTAACAAATAACCAAGAAATAAAAGCAAATAAAGACACAGGCGAGCAAAAGATATGCAAAACACACAAAAACAAAGGAAAGCACTCAGGAAACGCCACGGGTTTTGCACCGTGTATGATTGTAGGCGGGAACACCTCGCCCTTGGAAATCGTACAGTTGTAGAGCCCCCAAAAAAGTAAATTTTTGAAGCATCACATTATTACAAATACATACTTTAGTAAAAAGTAAAACATGTATATTAATAAAGTTGTGAGAGAATATAATAACATTTCTATCTTTCCATAATGTGAGGAGGATTTCCACCCTAAAAGCATGCCATATGTGTGTTTTGAAGGGAATCCAAGCATAATCCCCTAAAAGAACAATATGCCAAGAGAAAGGTTCAAGTCAAAAAGGCCAAAAGAAATCATGAATCCAATTCTAGAAGTGTTAAGCATGATGATATAACCAAAAAAGGAATGTATGAAGGTTTTTGGTTTCCCACAAAATGGGCAACGAGGATCTGGAACTCCCAAGTCTCACATGTGAGAGCCCAGTGACAAGCCTTGGAAAATAATACACCAAGAAAAGTGAGCCAACTTGGGCTCAATAATGATAGACTAGATGGTTTGAAATTTGTGATGCCAGACGGTCTGAGAAGAATGAAAATGCCACCTAAGATTCAAGGTTGGAACCATAGGCAAATGAGGCGTAAGCCAATGATAGCCCAACTCGAGTTTGTTGTTGCAGAAAGAAGTGTTCTGAAACCAACAACAATCCTTCCACTAAGGCTCTGCAAAAGTATGAATGCCCAACTTATGAAGCATATTCAAAGGCAATATCGACACAACTAAGTCAAATGTATGTTGATATGTCCAAATGAAGCACAACTAAGCTTGTATATCCTGTCAAGAACATATATTAATAGTAGCTCCGAAAAAAGGACCCTTAGAAGTACAAATGTCACACTAATGAAAACGTAGAGCATGAACCCCAAAAAATACAGACTAAAGGAAGCCCTTAAATCTGAATGAACGACAACCACCAAATATTATGCTAGTTGAAAAAAAGACCACCCTTAAATCCAGAACCATCGCACTGGAACCATGGTTTGACAGCTTCCCACACATGCCAATTGCTTTTAGCAACAAAGTAACTCCACCGAAGAGTAAAATTGAGGCCTCAACGTGCGAGAACAAATGATGTCTATTGTTGTAAATGCCCTAGGGGCCTAGACTATTCCGATAATATATTATTAAAAAGGACAAAAAGATCTAAATGATTCGGAATTTGATATCAACAACCAAAAAAATTTAAATCACAGGGGTATTGAATGAAGAATTTTTATTTTATTTTGGCATAGGAATGATATTTGATAGCGCCTGGTGCAGTATTGCAGTGATATTTGATCTTCAGACGTATACGCTGTTCTATAATTATCGGGCTCCACGATAGGGCAAAAGCAAATGAAAAAAAAGCAGAGCCCGAAACTTGACCTTGGTGGTTGAATTTTGCATATAGCAAATGCCATTACTGATATATGGCTGCGAAGCAACTAGGTAACGGTTTTCTTCTTGCTGGAAATTCTTATTTAGCGGTCTTACATCGCAACAACAACCCATGGTGCAGATTCAAACCTCATTCGGTAGGCATAAATGCCATTGAAGTACTCAGCAATACTGCAGATGTATCCTCCATCACCGGACTAGCCGTAACGAATGTTGCTGCTTACTACTCATGCCAAGGTAAGTCCTCTAGATCATTTTATGGTAAGAATTTTCATGTTAATAGAATTAGAGTTGGGAGTCAAGAGATAGGGATTTCTGAAGGCCGGTTTTTGAAAATAGAGGTTTTCGCTACTGATCTTATAAAATCAAGGGGTTTGACAAGTGGGCGTGTAAAATCAGGGGATTTGCCAGGTGAGTTTTCAAAATATGGTACTATGGGAGGTGGGTTGAAGAAACCAGAAACTGATTCTAAAGGGATTGATGAGTTCCTATTTCGGTATTATTATTACAGAAAGAAGATGCCTAACAGCTCTGTATCTAGAGATAAAATTCTAATCATGAAAAGCTCGCCACTAGTGCCAACTACACAGTGTGAACAAGTGAGAGACCTTCTCCAACATGAAAACTGGTATGCCAAATTAAATGAGTCGTTCAAGGACTTCGACTTTATTCTGACACCTCAATATGTATGCAGAGTACTGAAATCTTTAGAAGATCCTGTGAAAGCTCTGAAATTCTTCATTTGGGTTGATTGGCAAGATAGATATCCGCATCACAGTTTGCCTGTATTGAAGCTTTTGACCCATATTCTTGTCCAAAGAGGGCCATGCGTTTTGTCCGCTGGGTTTCTTTTAGAAATTAAAAATGCAGGTTGTGGGCTCACAGAGGATAGCTTCTGTGCCTTGATAGAAAGTTGGGGCAAATTGGGGCTTGGAAAGTATGCTACTGAAGTATTTGGCCAAATGGATTACTTGGGTTTCATTCCAACCACACGAATATATAATTTTGTTATCGGGGCCCTTGTGAAATCGAAATGTCTTGATCTTGCCTATTTAAAGTTTGAGCAAATGTCTGTTGCACGTTGCATCCCAGATACACTTACATACAATCTTCTGATACACGGAGTATGCAAGACTGGTATTATGGATGAAGCTTTCAGACTTTTGAAGAAAATGGAGATTGTGGCCTGTTTTCCTAATGTTTTTACATATACGACAATAATTGATGGACTCTGCAAGACAAGAAGACCAGATAGGGCTATCCAAGTTTTGGAGGAAATGAGAAGCAAAAATTGTGTTCCAACTGAAGCAACTTATAGATCATTAATTCATGGTGTTTTCAAAAACATCGAGGGCCCAGTAGCATATGAGTTTATAGAGAAATGGATGGAAAGAGAACCTATCTTAAACGAAAATGTTTGCAGCACAGTCTTGTATTACCTGTCCAAAATGGACATGGCAGAAGAGGCTTGCGAGTTTCTCGAAAAGATGAGAAAAAAGGGTTACTTCCCTAATATTCCAACATTCAATGTTGCAATGGCCTGTCTTTGCAAAGGATCAAATTTTGATTATGCATTTAAGCTTTTGGGTGAACTTTATACAAGAGGTCAAGTACCAGAAATCACTGTTTACACGAGGCTTATTTGTGGCCTCTATAATGCAGGTAAGGTAGGAGATGCTGAAAGGTACCTGAATGAGATGCTTGGCCGCTGTCTTATTTCTGATTTATATACCTACAATATATTGATTGATTGCTTTGTCAAGTTGGCAATGATGCATAGAGCTTCAAATCTTTTCAAAGAAATGTTAGAAAAGGGTCACATCCCTAATCTTGTAACATTTAATACTCTAATCAGTGGATATAGCAAGTCAGGTGATGTCAACAAGGCTCGTGAGTACTTGAAATTACTTTTACAAAATGGATTAGGCCCTGATGTTTTTACTTTTGCTTCTATGATTGATGGTCTATGTAGAAATAATTTGACCCATGAAGCACTCAAGTGCTTTGATGAGATGATTCAGTGGGGTGTAAGCCCTAATGCAGTCACTTATAATAGTCTAATCCATGGCCTATGCAAAACTGGCCAAGTCAGCCTGGCTTTTGTGTTTTACAAGCAGATGAAAGAAAAGGGGATTCCTCCAGATGTTTATGCTTTTAATGCCCTGATTTTGGGTCTCTGTAAAATGGGGAGACTAGATAGTGCACAAAATCTCTGCCAATATATGTTGAAGTGTGGGGAAAGGGCTGACCAATATACATATAACACTTTCCTTAAGGTACTATGTGATAGAGGGAGAGTGGATGAAGCTAAACAATTGATGCTTGAAATGGAAGCTAATGGTTGTGCCCCTAATTCTATGACTTACTATTTAATTATAAAATATCTTTCCGCTAATGGTTTTCCAGAAGAGGCACGCCAACTTCAGGACCAGGCTCTTTGCAAAGGAATTTCAACAATGAAAGTTGCAAATAAGTTTAGGGGCTTTTATGGATGAGTATTTTGGATGGCCTGAGATGGAAAAGTTCTTGATGAACCCACACATTGTTCCATTAGGAGCTTGTGCTTGTGTTGTTCAAGACATTGACAGTTTGCATCTCTCGTGCAAGCTACGAGGTGCTGCTGTGGGATTTTTCTATGGAAAATATTTAGCATATCACGAAAAAAAATATGGTCCATACTTTATGCATCAAAAAAGGGGAATAGTCCATTGCTAAAATTTAAATTGCAGTAGGAGATGCAGTAACTTATGCTTGTTGGATCAATGCACCGCATCTTGGGAAAGTAATGACATTTCCTAGTATTTGGTACTCTTTCTGGAAATAATCTGTACAAAGAACTGTTTTGGGTTGACCCTGCTTGGGATTCGAAAATACAAAGAACTTCAGCACGGGCAGCCAGTTTCCTTTGACAGCCTTTGAAATAATTGGACTTTCCTGACGACAAACGCTTTCAGCAAGGCTGGCTCAATCAGTTTGCTATTTTTTTCATTATGAACCATAGTTTTTTTGGATTGCTTAGCAAGTTCCAAGTGAGGTTGCTATAATTAATCAAAATCAAATGAAAGGGGTTGTACTAGTTTTTTCTTATTTGCTACATTTTGGGCATTATTGGACCCACTGAGAATGCAATTGTGCATTCTTTGAACTAAGCTGTGGATGCTTTGGAGGTCCTGTATGATTTCCACTGTCATGAAATATGATACTTCACAGCCTAATGTGTCTTTCACGTGATCTCCAAGTAAGAACTTATGGAGGTGGTTAGTTGGGTCTTGGTTTATGTTTTTTTGCTTTATAGCCAAAAATATAAGTTCCAACTACCTGAATATTTTTTATTCAATTGTTACATTTCCATTTCGTCATGAAGCTACTGTATTGAACAAACATTTGAGGGAGGTTTGCCCTTGCTAATAAGATCAATGATCGAAAATATGTTATGAGAGGGCATTTAAATATAAGTGCAGAAGCATGGACACCATAAAAATTTGGTGAATTCATTATGACTCAATCACTGCTTCCGTTTGTGTTGTGAGGACAAGTCACAATATCATTCATTCTGGAGAGAACTCAACAAATCTCTTCTTAGGTAACAATGTATAAGTGGTTATCCATTAAACACCACTTATATCTCTTATCATGCTTCCCCTGTTTCTTTATGTTTCTCAAATTTCAAACATGTGTAAGACTGATTACTATTCGAGATTGAGGTGACTTGATGCATTTCCTGATGATATATTTCAGAGATGATTCAAAATAATAGAGCAGATTTAGGATGAAGACAAACTCTCTCTGCATGTTACCAGTGCTAGCAAATAAAATATATCTTATTTTCAAGAATAATCCCAACCATCTTGTAGATACTGCATATGCACTCGCAACTGTCAAGTTGGAGATTAAACCCATTATGACAAGGAAGAAATGAGTCATGGTAATGATATTCAGAATTCAAATTTGACCAAGACAAAGGTCCCGGGGCCCAGGGGATTGTGGGAGAACCTCAGGAGCTCCTGTGAAAGTTCAAGACTGTAGAACAATGTCATCTTTACACGTGGGGTCCATGCCAAACTGCTCTCTATTCTTAGTGGAGCAAGACGGGAATGATGTCTTCTGAACTCAGCTACATCCAATATAAGGGGTTTGGAATAGGTTAGGCAGAACTTCTAATATCCTGCTTCTCGGCAATTCGACCTCTGTCAGAAAAGAATGGATTTGGTTTTGTAATTTGTTTTTGATAGTGGTGTGTCTATTGGATCACTTTGATGTCCAATACTTTCTTTTTGTTTCTTATTTTTTACATGTTTAACACACATTCAAGCTTTGGTTAGCATCAAAGTTGATGTTTGTTGGAGAAAAAATCAGGTTTATAAAATTTCTGATACACAAGGCATTAGTGATAGATATTTCTTGGATTATATTTGACCCAAAAGTCCATTTTTTCACCTTGACTTTTTATTTTTAGCATGTTTTAAAAATGCCCAGGCTTGGTCATGAGAAACCTTCGTAACTTTTTATCAATACCCAATTTAAATACGCTGTTTAAAAGACGCATCATTTTGTTAATGTTATCAGAGCTATATAACAATTAAAATAATAATAAAAACAGTATAAAATTATTTTTTTCAAATTCTTCAGGCTTTTATCTAAAACATAGCGATTTTTTGTTGAAAAAAACTGATGTGACCCTTGTATATTTATTAAAGTTCAACTTCTACAGAATTCCTGTATGGAATGTATTTTAGTTCTATTTCGTAGGATTTTCAGAGGAACCTGTGGAACTTGCATCTAGACCTTTGTGTGAAAGCACCTTACCTGAAGCTATTTGCTATTTAGTATAAAAGTGATGTATTTACACATGCAATAAGGTTCTCCATGCAAAAATATTTTTGGATACACGCTTAAGTACAATAGCAACTTCTTTCTGTTTAGCATCCTTGACCCCTTGCCCATGAGACAAAACAATAATGATGCTTTCATAAATTGTCCCTGTGCATATTTTAGCCATGGGGAAGACTTCTAGAGCTGAGAGTTGCAGAGGAGTGCATAAGTCTGAATTTCAGTTGTTAAAGAGCAAGTAGAGGTTACTGTAGATGTATGTTATCATCTTATAATGGTCATCTAACGCTCCAGTTGAACCTTGTCTTTGATCTTTCCAATAGATTTTATACACCTTATGTTTTGTCTATGTGCATGTTGTAACCTTTTTTTTTCCTTTTATGTGTATTTCTTTTCATACTGGTTATTTCTAGCATTATGACAAACATTGAAGCCTTGTATTGAATGTTAGTTTCAAAACAAAATACTTACTATAATTGCTTAATAATTGATTTCAAAATCAAGAATCTATTTCGGTGAACGAGGCGTGAGAATAAGGCTAATTTATTGTTATTTGGTTTCTGTGGGATTGTTGTGTTCCAACGCACTTGCTCTTGAGAAGATTGGCAGAAGCAAGCAACATTAAGTTTTTCACTATATTAGAACTTAAGGCATTTCCTTGAGGAGCTGAATTCACAAAGGAAAAGAAGGCAGGCTCATCTTGACAAAGAGAGTGTACGACAAGAGATGGGAATCCTATGAATTGAGGTTTTCATAGTGGGAAAATGACATTTCAACTATTGTGAATTCATGGGTAAAATATGTGGAGACAAGGTAAAACCAACAAGAGATAAGAACAACACCGTGGCAGCTCAAGTAATTGTCCATTTGGTGCACCGAGCATGGTAGAAGATAAGGTGAAGATTGTACCATCTCATTGAGAGGTAGTTTCATACAAATTCAAGTTTTAGCTTGTTCTAGGTATACTTTAAACATACAAGAAGTGAAGAAGGCTTATTTCTTTATTGCACTATTTAGTGTAGTCTCTTAAGAGAGAATGAATGAAATATTTTAATAATGTCCACAAGGCCAAAGCAGCCTATGGGACCCTCTAAGTAGCACTTAAGTACTTTGTAACCTCTTCTTTAGATCTCTTTTTCGACTATGTATTTTGATCACAAGGTTTGTTGTTTTGTCTAGCTATGTTTCTTCAAATAGAGTACTTATATTGTCTACTTCTAAAATATACACATAACTAGTATGGATGTCATTGTATGTTCGACACTCTATGATAAAATGTTGCTTTGTCTCTACCACACCCCTCTTGCAGAATAGGCATATCTTTTTTTCCCATTCTTCCTTAGGTATCATCCATTTACCTGTTTCACACCTCAAATTGTGAAAATTAGTCCTAAGTTGAGCTATGATCATTTTCGCTTTGTTGCCCCAATTTTGAGTCATTAAAATTGAGCCCCTTCTGCAGTTGGAGCCACTGCCAAAACCCAAGGCCATAGGTTAGGATTTGTCAAGTTCGGGTTTTGGCAAATCGGATTACTTACTGATTCATAGTTTTGTGGGAAAATCATTTAGTGTGTTGCATTTCCTAATCTTGTAGCTAGTTGTTAAGTTGGGATTTGTCTCTCGTTTTGGGCATGTGTTTATCCTTAGGAGTCAATTTAGTAAGTAGCCAAGTCTTTTTCGTAGCATCTAATGCTTTTCAAGCCAAGTTCGGGATTTGGCCCGTAAAGGTGCCTGTTGTTCAAGATTTGGTCCTTGAAGGTACTTGTTGTTCAAGATTTGCACTCTCCTTGTGCAATTTCTGAAAATCTCTCAAGACAACAAGTTGAGGAGCTGAATCCAAGGAGTGAACCTCAAAAAATGACATATCGGCCTCAGCAAGCAGAAGAAAGACATTTTAAACATCAACAAGACAATTGGTGGCCTAAGTTGCAAATTTCGGGAAATGGCCTTCACAGTTGCTCAAGATCAGGATTTGCAGTTGATGCATGCAGTTTCCAGAAGTGTTATTTTAAAGGTATCGTGTAATCTGTCTAAGGCATAAAGTGCTATTTAATAAGCTAAGGAATAAGAGCACATGAATGAATTGAAGGATAAGTTGAGCATGCACCTAAGATTGACATTCGGGGATACAGGCAAAGCTATGCATAGTTATGCGGGAATTGTAGTGTTACATTGCAAATCCCGATCGTTATACCAAGGCTTCGAGTAAATGCAGAAAGAGGTGTAGGATCATTTTCCCATGTGCTATAAGTAAAGAAGCACTTAGAGAGAGCGACTTGAAGGTGTTAAGGCATTTCTGCGCATTGTTTGTGAAATGAAAGAAACAACTACCTATAGAGCGGGATATGCAACATTCATGTGCAAATTCTGAAAATCAGCTGAAGTGACATCTAACGGCATCATAGAAGCTCAGCTTGAGTTTATCTATGCTCGATGAAGGGACATAAGGATATAAGCATATAAAGAACCATCAGTCACGCCCATGAATGAGAGTCAATGCTAAGTTTGGGAAAAGGTGTTTCTAGTTTCATATTTTTAAAATTCCCAAGTTTAAAGAGTCGTTACAATTTTAAAGGTTCTAAACTAAAATGAACCGACTTACCACACTTATTGGTGCCAACATTCAATTAGAGTAAAATTGAAGGAAAAGCCTGGAATTTAATACTGGTTCGTGGGAGATGTTGAATTAAGGAGAAACGGTCACAAATATTCACATGCCCAAACTAAAAGAAAACAGCTAAGGCCGACTTGACCTCCAACGGCTCTATGCATAGCTCATAAATCAACTTTCGAGACAAGTGTTTGACATGATGTCTATAAGGGCCCGTTTGGTGCATGGCATACGAAATGTTGGATATGGTCAATTCTGGAATATGATGCAATTCTGGAAGATACATATCCTCAAAATGATATTCGGAATATGTGTTGGAGCGTTTGGTGCATCCGGAAGATGATTGAGAAGATGTATTTTCCGCGTTTGGGTGCAACAAACTGGAATTGGAATATGCACTGAATAAGAATTTGTTTTAATTTATTTAATTATTTTATTGTTTAATTTAATTTGTTTTTTACATTTTCTAGGCATTTTTGAATATTTATTTTATTTTTTATCAACGTTAATTTTATAATATTTTGAAATAAAATAATGTTTATAAGTTTTTTAAAATTTTAACATTTTGTATAAATTTTTTGTGATTTTTTCAAATGTAATCATGTTTTTCACATTTTGTAGGCATTTTTTAATATTTATTTTATTTTTCTATCAAAATTAATTTTATAATATTTTGAAATAAAATTTTGTTTATAAGTTTTTAAAAAATTCAACATTTTGTATAACTTTTTTTTAATTTTTTCCAATGTAATTATGTTTTTCACATGGCATTTTTGAATATTTATTTTATTTTTCTATCAAGGTTAATTTTATAATCTTTTGAAATAAAAATATGTTTATAAGTTTTTAAAAAATTTAACATTTTGTATAACTTTAAAAAAAAAAATCCTATACAAATTTATAAAATAACAAATTCCAAAAGGCACAAGTCATCATTATAAACAAGTCATTCATTTTATTATTTATTTTTTTCAAAATGTTGCCAACCCGACTCAATAGGAGCACCGGTAGGAAAGAGCCGGGTGGAGAAAACCTCCGGTCTAGCCCCAAAACATAAGATTACAATTTGGATGAAGCATTCCTCATTAGCAGATATGAAAGTACAACTTGAATGAGGCATTCCTCATTACATAATGCAGATATGAAATTACAACTTGAATGAGGCATTACTCATTTACATAATGCAGATACAATGTTATAATCTGATGAGTCTTTGACACTCTCTCATGCCTGAACCCGTGCTTTTGTCTATGAACACTGCATACATAAAGCATAAGACTACTTTGTGCTTTTGTTAGTGTTAGGAATGAATGCTGAAGCCTTTGGCAGTCATTATGTAGCAGTGGTTGTTACATTCATGACTATGATTGTCATTGATGTCAACACAGTGATATTCTGGAGTTTAGCAGAGAAGCAGGCACAGTTTTGTTTTGCGCACATGTTATATTGCAAATTGAGTTCTGAGCAGTTGATGGTATGTTCTTTGGTGTGTTATTAGCCTATGGTTAAGAGCGCAAAATGAAATTCATTTATTCATGAAAGTTATAAGCATTTTGGTGGAAGCAGTATTTTAGCAGTGTTCCTGAGTAGCGGTTTTTGGTAATCGAAGGATATCTCCTAACCGGGATGGAATCTGATTCTGCGCAGTTAAAGGGAAGTTTGAGACTCATTGGTGGTGACGTGGTTCACAATGCAAACCTCAAGGTTACACGATTGGAAAGTTATTGTATCTAGAAGCCGACAGTTTTATGTAATTTTGATGTAGCGTGTTGAAATTATTATTTTGTATTTGGATGCCGACTCATTTGTAATTATTTGAGAGTGGTATAAATGAATGAATGTTTTCCTTGTTATGATGGGATTATAATAGTTGTGATATGAAATTGTGAAAGTTGTGATGCGAATGTATGCATGAAGTGAAAAAAAGAGCTAATTCAGTGATGAAGGAAGACTTGTGAAGTACAAAGATCTGGATTTGTGATCTTGTGTAGCAGAGTGCGGTTTTGGCACAGTGTGAAGGAGGTAACATATTTCATATTATTCTATTATATAATCCTAAGATCTGTTGGACAGTGAGTTCAAAGATCTTGCCTTGAAGCTGTTTGGGCAGTGGGTCCTTCTGTCTTCCATAACTCCTAACAAGGTTAGAATCTTTTAACAGGGATTCAAAATCTCCTAACAGAGATTCATATGTACTGAATGTATTTCATAAGACTCCTAATAGGGTTCATCCTTTCACAAGGAACTTTCATATTAGTGCATCATTTTGTGGGCATCATTCCCACCGGGGTTTACTCTTTGATCAAGAGGTTCCCTAGTTAACATATCTTGTGTTATTGTGTCATTATGTATGATTATCTTTCTATGGTTGGTTACTGCATTGATTATATATATGGTTTAAAGCTGTTGAAGTTGATATTGAAGTTGATAAATGGTTTAATTATCAAATAACTGATTCACCCCCCCCCCCCCCCCCTCTCAATTATCTTGGTGGTCTTTACTTTCTAACAATTGGTATCAAAGCGGTAAGTCCTTGAAAGAGAAGTTTAACAACTTAAGGAGATCCATGGCGAATTTCAGGAAAGAAAGCCCTAAGTTTGATGGAATAAATTTTGACAGCTGGAAAGAAAAGATGAAGACACATCTCTTGTGTTTAGGACTAGGTTATTGGTTGATTACAAAAAATGAAAGGACTATAATTGAAGAAGACAATCTTGAAACAAGTACTAAAGATGAGGTAGATCTATTCATGTGTAACATACTTGCAAAAGAAGCACTTTTATCAGCACTTCCGGAGAATGAATACAGTCAGGTAAAAGGTTTAACTAGATCTCATGATATTTGAAAAGCTTTACATTCTACTTTTGAAGGTGATGAACATGCAAAGAAAGCTAGGTTACATAATTGGATTTGTGCATTTGAAGACATAAGAATGATGGAAGATGAATCTGTTAGAAGCTATATTGGTAGGATGTCAGAAATTGTTGCAGGAATAAAGTCTTGTGGAGGTGAAAAGACAAAGAATGAAGTAATATGGAAGATTTTGAGAACATTGACACCGGTATTCAGGCAGACTACACAAATGATTGAACAAGTGATACCTTGTACACCAAACTTTTCAAGAGACTCTTCTTGAAAGATTGGAAGCAACAGAGATGAATTTGAGATTATTAGAAGAACTACCTAGAGTGGAGACAACATTCAGTGCTTTTAGCATCAAACCTACTTTGTCTAGAAGTACAAGTGTGAATGGAGATTATGCCAGTAGTAACAGATCCAAATCTGATGAAGATAAGAAGATTGAAGAAGGTATTGCCTTGCTTGTGAAAAGAGAACCAGATGGTAAGAAAATTTTTAAATGTTGGACATGTCAAGAATATGGTCATTTTGCATCTAAGTGTCTTAAGAGAGTTAAGAAGTATAGGAACAATTTTAAGCCTAGAAGATCTAAAGAATGTTATTATGTAATATTATGCAAATGATGAAGAAATTGAAGCAGGAATTGAAAGACATTTGAGTGACAGTGATAATGATAACTTTGATGACATAGGATTTGTAGCAATTAAAGAAGAAAATTCTGAATCTAATGTTAAGGAAGAGAAAGCCTTAGTTTCCCAAGTTGAAAAGAAAGCTGATTGGATTATAGACAATGGTTGTTCACATCATATGACCGGTGATAAAAGAAAGTTCATAAAGTTTAACAATTATGATGGAGGAGTTGTTAGAGTTGGTAACAATGCACCTTGTTTGATTAAAGGTATAGGATCTATTACTCTTGATGGAAAGACTAATATTGATGATGTTTACTTTGTTAATGGATTGAAACATAATCTTTTGAGTGTTGGACAGTTAGTGGATAAAAGATATCAAGTTTGGTTTACTGAGAAAACTTGAGTGATAAAGGATAAAGATGAAAATCTAATTGGAACTGGATCTAGAACCAGAAGTAATGTATTTCAGTTGAACCCTACTGAGATGACATGTTTGATGACTAAGATTGATGACAGTTAGCTATGGCATAGAAGGTTCTGTCATATAAACTTTGATAATATTGTGAAAGTAAGTTCTACACTTGCAGTAAGAGATTTACCTAAGATTATGAAGTCTACTAACATGATTTGCAAGGAATGTGTGATGGCTAAGCAGAAAAGGAGTTCATTTCCTAGCAAGAAGTTCACATCTACAGAAAAGTTGGAGATTATTCATACAGACTTGAGCGGTCCTACTAGGACTAGAGGATTCTATGGAGAAAGGTATTTTATGATTCTTGTTGATGATTTTACAAGAATGATGTGGATTGCATTTTTGAAAGAAAAATTTGAAGCATTTGATAAGTTTAAGGTCATGAAGAATAAAGTTGAGAATGAATCAGGAATGAGGATTAAATGTTTGAGATTTGATAGAGGTGGAGAATTTACCTCTAAAGAGTTTAACACCTTTTGTGAAGTAAATGGTATTAAGAGACAGTATTCAGCCCCTAGAACACCTGAACAAAATGGTATTGCAGAAAGAAAGAACAGATCAGTGACTGAAGCAGCTAGAGCTATGTTGTTTGAAGGTGATTTGGCAAAGACATTTTGGAGAGAAGCAGTGAATACAACAGTATATACAATGAACAGAATACAAATCAGAGCAGACACAGACAAGACACCTTATGAATTATGGTTTGGACATGCACTCTCAGTTAAGTATTTTAGAATTTTTGGAAGCAAATGTTATATTAAGAGAGATGATGATATAGGAAAGTTTGATCCTAGAAGTGATGAAGGAATTTTTCTTGGATATTCTTTGAAAAGCAAAACATATAGATGTTACAATAAGAGAACTAAGACTATTGTTGAAAGTGCAAATGTAAAAGTTGATGAGAAGTTTAAAATTTAGGAAAGAATGCTTGATTATGAATCTGATGAAAGAACTAACCCTCAGCCTAACATTGAAACTACTGAACAATTTTTTGAGACTGACAGTGAATTGTTGAGTGAAAGTCATGTTGAAGAAAATAGAGAACAATCTACAGTTGAAGAAAGATCATTGACTATGATACCTAACAAGTATATATCAAGACATCATCTTGTTGAACAAGTGATTGGAAGTTTGGACAGAGGAGTTATGACTAGAAAGAAGGTACATTTATGTTTGATTTCTCAAATTGAACCTAAGTCTACTAATGAAGCTTGTGAAGATGAACATTGGATTAAAGCTATGAAAGAAGAATTGGATCAGATTGAAAAGAACAAGACATGAGAATTGGTCCCAAGACCTAAAGACAAAAATGTGATTGGAACTAAATGGGTATTTGATGCAAGAGCATCTTGGGTGTAAGAGCAATCTTGCATCACCCAAAAATATTTATGTTTTTGTATTCAATAAGGGCTATCTTGTGCAGAGCCGCTATTTATGGAAACTTACTATTTTTAGTAAGTTGGTCTTACGATCTCAGAATGTTCTAATTTTACATGTGGAGGTTCATCTCAGTCATATCAGCTTGCCAGCAAAGTTTCATGGCTAGATCAGGTCTAGTTTTGAAGATATTGAAGATTTTTGGTATTGGCAGCAGGGTACAGAAACTTTGAACTCAGTTTTGAAAGCTTTAGAGGCCCCGAATGAGGTTGAAAATTTGGGTGACGGGCGCTTTGCACAAATCAAGCTTGTAGAGCACTTCGTGGCGTTTCCAAAATGAGGTTATAATAGCCAATCGGGTCAACGGGCGATGACTTATGGTCTTCGAAAGTTGGGTCACCTGAAATGATGAAAAATAATTTTTCTTCAAAATTTTTGTTTGGGTTTCAAAACTCATTTTGAGCCGACTTTGATGTAATAAATTGTAAAATAAAATAATTCTAAGTTTGGTCGGCCCTAAGGGCTAAATTTCTAGAACCTTCTCGAGCAGTGGAAATTGTCTATATAAAAAAGGCCCGTAGTGTTGTCTAGGGCAGTTCTGGGTAGTAGATTTGGGTATTGATTCGAGGCTTTGTCCTACAGAATATTGTAAGGGAATGCCCATGTGGCTTTGCATATTGTAATTCTGAAAGTTTGTAATTCCACATTTGTGGAGATAATAAGAAGCTAATTTTCTGTTCTTGCATATTATTGTTGTTGTTTCTCTATTTCTGTTATGTGTTTGTGGTATTAAGGGGAGCACCCTTCATCAAGTGGTATCAGAGCAGGAGTTCTTGAGTGTGTAAACAGATCGCCAACTGTGAGGCAGTTTGCACCAAGACCGTGGTTAGGGTTTCAGCGCACATTGCGAAAATGCCTCCACGAAGAGAACGTGGCGGAAGAGCTGGTGCTGTGACACCTGAGGTTAGAGAGTTGCAGAGACAAGTGTGAGCATTGCAAGAAGAGATTCGCAAAGGAATGAATCTTAATGTCAGAGATGAAAGTGAGGATGAAGCCAAAGAAGAATATCAAGAAGGAGAAGCTGAAATTGTGAACCAAGAGGAAGAAAGACTTTTTCGGGCGATTTCCAAGATTGGGAAAAGACCTAAGATTGAAGTTTCTACATTTTCTGAAAATCTTAACCCAGAGGAATTGATCGACTGGATCAATGAATGTGAGAAATATTTTGAGTATGAAGATGTTGAGGATCCTAATAGGGTCAAATTTGTGAAGGCCAGACTGAAAGGTCATGCAAAGATCTGGTGGCAAGAAATTTAATTGGAGTGAAATAGAAGAGGGAAAGATAAAATCACAAGATGGGATCGGATGGTGGATAAATTGAAGCGACAGTTCATTCCTGTTGATTATGAGCTTGACCTACTAAAGAAAATGCAAAATTTGAAGCAAGCAGGAAGATCTGTTCAGGAGTATATAAAAGAGTTATATCGACTCCTCATCAGAACAGGCCATGCAGAAGCTGATAAGGAGAAAGTTGTCTGATACCTTAATGGGTTAAGGCCAAGCATTCAGGAGGAGTTGAATCTGGTTTGAATGAACAATATTGAGGGGGCATACCAGTTTACCTTAAAAGTAGAGGAAAAGCTGAACAAGAAGTTTGAGAGCAGACAAAATGGAAGAGGTTGTGGTGGAAGATCTGGTGGACGGTCATATGGTGGCCGAAATGAAGATTCGAAAAAGAAGGATGAGGCCAGTAGCAGCCAGAATCAGAGAGGAAACAATTCCAATCGTTTCCAAGATCAGAATAATAGAGATCAGAAAGGAAGAGGAAAAAGATTTGGAAGAGAAGGCTTCCGTGGAACATGTTTTCACTGTGGAGAAGGTCATAGGGCATTTGAATGTCCCCAACGCCAAGGCAGAACAAACAGGAGAAATGAAAGCTAGGCCAAAGTTGCACATGTAGATAAAGATGCTAGATCATCAAATTATGAAGATGCTGAAAGAGGAGAAATGCTAATTAATAGAAGAGTCTTGCTGAGTGGTGAGAATGAACCTGAACAAAGGAGGAGTCTGTTTCGCACTAGATGCAAGTGTGAGGGTAAATGCTGTGATGTGATTATCGATAGTGGAAGCACTGACAATTTGGTGTCAGAAGAGATGGTGACAAAGTTGAAGCTCAAGAGACAGAAACACTCACATCCATATCGGATTGCCTGGGTGCAGGATGACCACAAGGTCATGGTTAGTGAACAGTGCCAAGTAAAGTTCAAGATCGGCAAGTACCAAGATGAGGTACTATGTGATATCATCCCTATGGATGCATGTCATATGTTGTTGGGTAGACCGTGACAGTTTGACAGATGTGTTGTACACGATGGTCGTGCGAATACCTATTCCCTGACAAAGGATGGAGTGCGACATAAGCTAAAGCCATTGAAGGAGACCGAAGAAAAGGTATGTGGTAATGTAAGAATAACATTTGTTGATGGAAGAAAATTTCTAGATGGTATGAGGCATAAGTATGTGTGTTTTGTTTTAATTCCAAAAGCTAGTAAAGAAGTAGAGGATGTACCTGTAGAGGTTGCAGATTTGTTGAACGAGTTTCAGGATATTGTATCTGATAATGTACCTGATGGATTACCACCGGTAAGGAAGATCAGTTATCAGATGGATTTGATTTCAGGAGCCAGTTTGCCAAACAAAGCAGCACACAGAATGACACCAGCAGAAAGTGAAGAGTTGAATAGACAAGTACATGAGTTGTTACAGAAAGGATTGATTCGGGAGAGCCTGAGTCCATGTGTTGTACCAGCAGTATTAGCACCAAAGAAGAATGGAGAATGAAGGATGTGTACAGATTACAGAGCAATAAACAAGATCATAATCAAGTATAGGTTTTCATTGCCACGAATGGATGATATTATGGACTGTTTGAGTGGAGCTGTGTATTTCTCAAAGATAGATTTGAAGAGTGGATATCACCAGATTCGGATCAGAGAAGGAGATGAATGGAAGACTGCCTTCAAGACAAAAGAAGGACTGTATGAGTGGTTAGTCATGCCTTTTGGGCTAACCAATGCACCAAGCACTTTCATGCAGCTCATGAACGAGGTTCTGAAAGAATTTTTGGGTAAGTTTGTCATTGTTCACCTAGATGATATTTTAATTTTTAGCAAGACATTCGAGGAACATATGATGCATATTTGTATGGTGTTTGAGAAGTTGAGAGATGAGAAATTGTTGATTAATTTGAAGAAGTGCAGTTTTGTGAAGAAAGAGTTAGTGTATTTGAGATTTGTAGTTTCAGCAGAATGTCTAAAAATAGGCCCAGAGAAGGTACAGGCTATTCTTGAATGGCCTACTCCAAGGAGTGCTATTGAGGTAAGATCTTTTCATGGTCTAGCTAGTTTTTACAGAAAGTTTATCAAAAAAATTTAGCAGTATTTGTGGTCCCTTGACTGAGACAATGAGAGGGGATAGAAAAGAGTTTAAGTGGACTAATGGGGCAGAAAAGAGTTTTCAATTGTTGAAACAAAAAGTTACAGAACAACCTGTTTTAGCACTTCCAGATTTTAATAAGGTGTTTCAAGTAGATTGTGATGCTAGTGGTACTGCAATAGGAGCTGTTATGAGCCAAGAAGGTAAACCTGTTGCGTATTTCAGTGAGAAGTTAAATGATGCCAAGAGGAAGTATTCTGTTTATGATCAAGAATTTTATGCTATAGTTCAGGCATTAAAGAAGTGGAGATATTATCTACTTTCTAAGGAGTTTATTTTGTATACTGATCATCAAGCTTTGCAATATTTGAATAGTCAAAGAAAGTTGAATCAGAGGCATTTGAAATGGGTTGAGTTTTTGCAGAGTTATACATTTGTTTTGAAACACAGGAGTGGAAAGTCTAATAGGGTTGCAGATGCTCTTAGCAGAAGGCAACTATTGCTGACAGAGATGCAGATTAAAGTGGTTGGGCTCAAGGAACTCAAAAATTTATATTCAGAGGATCCTGATTTTGGTGGAGCTTGGAAAGCTTGTAAAGAGCCTGTTACTCTAGATAGAACGAAATGGCTAGATTTCATCATCCAGGATGATATGCTATTCAGAGGGAGTTAATTGTGCATTTCAAGAAGTTCTATGAGGGAGAATTTCATCAAAGAGAAGCATAGTGGAGGATTGGCTGGATATTTTGGTCGTGATAAAACCCTTACTTTGGTTGGTGAGAATCATTATTGGCCACAATTGCAGCAAGATGTGAAGAAGTTTGTACAGAGTTGCAAAGTATGTCAGATGGCGAAAGGAGTGAAGCAGAATACAGGGTTGTATCAGCCGTTACCTGTACCAGAGAAGCCTTGGAAAGATATTAGTATGGACTTTGTTCTTGGTTTACCGAGGACACAGCGGGGACATGATTCAATTTTTGTAGTAGTTGACAGATTTTTGAAAATGACATATTTCATTCCTTGCAAGAAGACTAATGATGTTGTTCATGTAGCAGAATTATTTTTCAGAGAAGTGGTGAGACTACATGGTTTGCCAAAGACCATAGTTTCAGATAAAGACACTAAGTTTGTTGGATATTTCTGGCGTACATTGTGAAAGAAGTTGAAGATAGATTTGAAGTTCAGTTCATCACATCATCCACAGACTGATGGATAGACAGAGGTGGTGAATAGAAATTTGGGAAATCTACTGAGATGTTTGGTTGGAGATAAGCAAACAAGATGGGATTTGATTTTACCACAGGCAAAATTTGCATACAATAATTTTGTCAATAGGAGCACTGGTAAATCACCATTCTAGATTGTATATGGAAGTAGTCTAAGAAATGCATCTAAATTGAGAAAGATAGATAAAGGAGAAATAAGTAGTGCTGAAGCTGAGGATTTTGCAGAACACTTGAAGAACATCCATGAGGAGGTGAGGAAGCATATTACCAAGATGAATGCGCAGTATAAGGCTAAGGCAGATGAGAAAAGGAGGCATAAGGAATTTCAAGTTGGAGATGAAGTCATGGTTCATTTGCGGAAGGAGCGATTTTCGGTTGGTACATATAACAAGTTGAAAATGAAGAAGTTTGGGCCATGTAAGATACTGAAGAAGCATGATTCAGGAAATGCATATGAGGTAGAATTGCCTACTGAGCTGAATATTTCACCAGTGTTTAACATTTCAGATTTGACAGAGTATCATGATGGAGGTGTTGAAGATGAGGTTGCAGTAGCACAGTGGAGTATTCCAATAACCAGTTCAGATATCAAAGAGATTGAAGACATACTGGACAGTCGTGTTGGTAGAAGCACAAGGAACGAGACATATGAAGAGTATTTGGTCAAATGGAAAGGATGACCTGTTGAAGATTCATCATGGCTAACAAAAGAGGAGGTTAACCGTCTTGGTTTTCCTCTGCACACCTGAGTCGTGACAGGGTCACTTCTCAAATTACCCTGGGTGTCTGATGCAGGAGCATCCTGGGTGTAAGAGCAATCTTGCATCACCCAAAAATATTTCTATTTTTGTATTCAATAAGGGCTATCTTGTGCAGAGCCGCTATTTATGGAAACTTGCTATTTTTAGTAATTTGGTCTTACGATCTCTGAATATTCTAATTTTACATGTGGAGGTTCATCTCAGTCATATCAGCCTACCAGCAAAGTTTCATGGCTAGATCAAGTCTAGTTTTGAAGATATTGAAAATTTTTGGTATTGGCAGCAAGGTACAAAAACTTTGAACTCAGTTTTGAAGGCTTTAGAGGCCCCGGATGAGGTTGAAAATTTGGGTGATGGGCGCTTTGCGCGGGTCAAGCCTGTAGAGCACTTCGTGGCATTTTCAGAATGGGGTTATAATAGCCAATTGGGTCAATGGGCGATGACTTATGGTCTTCGAAAGTTGGGTCACCTGAAATGACGAAAAATAATTTTTCTTCAAAATTTTTGTTTGGGTTTCAAAACTCATTTTGAGCCGACTTTGATGTAATAAATTGTAAAATAAAATAATTCTAAGTTTGGTCGGCCCTAAGGGCTAAATTTCTAGAACCTTCCCGGGCGGTGAAAATTGCCTATATAAAGAAGGCCCGTAGTGTTGTCTAGGGCAATTCTGGGTAGTAGATCTGGGTATTGATTCGAGGCTTTGTCCTACAGAATATTGTAAGGGAATGCCCATGTGGCTTTGCATATTGTAATTCTGAAAGTTTGTAATTTCACATTTGTGGAGATAATAAGAAGCCAATTTTCTGTTCTTGCATATTATTGTTGTTGTTTCTCTATTTCTGTTATGTGTTTGTGGTATTAAGGGGAGCACCCTTCATCAGTATTCAGAAACAAGATGAATGAACAAGGAGAAGTAATTAGAAACAAAGCAAGATTGGTATGTAAGGGATACTCACAGCAAGAAAGAATTGACTATGAAGAGACGTTTGCCCCTGTGGCAAGACTTAAAGCAGTAAGAATATTTTTGGCTTATGCAACATTTAAAAAATTCAAAGTGTATCAGATGGATGTGAAGTCAACATTTATGAATGGTGAATTAGAAGAAGAAGTCTACATTGAGGAGCCTAAAGATTTTCCTTTGACTCAAGAAGGAGACATGGTATGTAAACTAAAGAAAGCATTGTATGGACTAAAGCAAGCACCTAAAACTTGGTATGCTAGATTAGATAAGTATTTGTTAAAGTTGGGATTTACAAAAGGAACAACTAATAGTAACTTATATATAAAAGAAATTAAGAATGGATTGTTAGTTTTTGGTTATTTTTGTTTATGACATTATTTTTGGAGGAGAAGATAAAGCTAGTGACAAATTTGCTGATGAAATGAAGACAGAATTTGAAATGAGTATGATTGGAGAAATGAAATACTTTTTGGGATTACAAATAACACAAAACAAAGATGGTATCTTTGTAAGTCAGACAAAGTACTTGAATGATTTGTTGAAAAGATTTAGTATGGAGAATTGTAAACTAGTTGGAACACCTATGGTTACAGGACAAAAACTATCTAGTAAAGATGAGACACTAGAAGTTGAGCAAAAGAAATACAGATCTATGATTGCTGGATTGCAGTATTTGACACACACTAAACCAGATATACAACATTCAGTTGGAATGGTAGCAAGATTTCAAGCTGAACCTAGAGAGTCACATTATGCAGCAGTAAAGAGGACATTGAGATATCTTAAAGGCACAATGGACTATGGATTGTGGTATGAAACTTCTGATGATTTTACCCTATGTGCATATACTGATGCTGATTGGGGAGGCAACATTGATGATAAGAAAAGCACCAGTGGTGGAGCCTTTTTTCTTGGAGGAAGATTAGTTTCTTGGTTGAGCAAAAAGCAGAATTGTATCTCACAGAGTACAGCAGAAGCAGAATATGTAGCAGCAACAAACAATTGTAATCAGATAATTTGGATGAAGTAGATGTTGATGGACATTGGAATCAAGTTTGATGAGCTTATTGTCATACATTGTGACAATACAAGTACAGTTAGCATGTCTAAGAATCATGTTTTACATTCTAAAACAAAGCATATAGAGATCAAGTATCATGTTGTAAGAGAGAAAGTTACAGATAAAGAAGCCAAACTGGAGTACATAAGCACAAAGGAGCAGATAGCAGATATATTTACTAAGCCTTTGCCTAAGGATATATTTGAGTATCTGAGAGGTATGCTTGGGGTTATTCCCCAGCCTACTTTTGAGTAATGATGCAGTTGGTTGCATCTGTCCAGTGGAATATGGCCCTATCTATTTTCTGGATTGGATGTTGGTACTTCCTCTATGGGGGAGTATGTGTATCTGAGCTGAGTCATTGAGGACTCTAGTGAATGTTTTATTTTCTGAACAATGTCTTTTGACATTGAGCTATTGTTTGACATAGTGATAGAATTTTTGTCATTGATGTCAATGGGGGAGAGAATCATGAAAAACATTGAGGAACTACATTTGTTGGAGAGACTGAATAGGATAACGAAGCAAGATTTGATTGATGAAGAGCAGCAGAGCAGTTGAGCAGCAGTGATTGGATTTTTGGAACATTGGATATTTTTCATCTATGTTGCCATCAATGCCAATGGGGGAGATTTTTAGGAATGAATGTTGAAGCCTTTGGCAGTCATTCTGTAGCAATGGTTGTTGCATTCATGACTATGATTGTCATTGATGTCAACATAGTGATATTTTGGAGTTTAGCAAAGAAGCAGGCACAGTTTTGTTTTGCGCACATGTTATATTACAAATTGAGTTATGAGTAGTTGATGGTATATTATTTGGTGTGTTATTAGCCTATGGTTAAGAGCGCAAAAGGAAATTCATTTATTCATGAAAGTTATAAGCATTTTGGTGGAAGCAGTATTCTGGCAGTGTTCCTGAGTAGCAGTTTTTGGTAATCAGAGGATATCTCCTAACCGGGATGGAATCAAATTCTACGCAGTTAAAGGGAAGTTTGAGACTCATTGGTGGTGACGTGGTTCACAACGCAAACCTTGAGGTCACACAATTAGAAAGTTATTGTATCTGGAAGCCGACAGTTTTATGTAATTTTGATGTAGCGTGTTGAAATTATTATTTTGTATTTGGATGCCAACTCATTTGTAATTATTTGAATGTGGTATAAAGGAAGGAATGTTTTCCTTGTTATGATGGGATTGTAATATTTTTGATATGAAATTGTGAAAGTTGTGATGCGAATGTATGCATGAAGTGAAGAAAAGAGCTAATTCAATGACGAAGGAAGACTTGTGAAGTACAGAGATTTGGATTTGTGATCTTGTGTAGCAGAGAGTGTGGTTTTGGCACAGTGTGAAGGAGGTAACATATTTCATATTATTTTATTGAATAATCCTAAGATCTATTGGACAGTGAGTTCAGAGATCTTTCCTTGAAGTTGTTTGGGCAGTGGGTCCTTCTGTCTTCCATAACTCCTAATAGGGTTAGAATCTTTTAACAGGGATTCAAAATCTCCTAACAGAGATTCATATGTACTGAATGTATTTCATAAGACTCCTAACAGGGTCCATCCTTTCACAAAGAACTTTCATATTAGTGCATCATTTTGTGAGCATCATTGCCACCGGGGTTTACTCTTTGAGGTTCCCTAGTTAACATATCTTGTGTTATTGTGTCATTGTGTATGATTATCTTTCTATAGTTGGTTACTGCATTGATTATATGGTTTAAAGCTATTGAAGTTGATAAATGGTTTAATTATTAGCTAACTGATTTACACCCCCCCCCCCTCTCAGTTATCTTAGTGGTCTTTACTTTCTAATAGTTAGTACACCAATGAAGTACATTCAGCTCCTAACTTTTGTATGAGTTTTAAAAAAAAATCTTATTAATTATTATTACCTCCTATGATCTCCGTTGATTCTTACCTGAATGATCCATGCTTGTCAAGATCAAAACACAACCAATTAAATGAGTTTGTACATGATATATCTCTATTAACCTCATAATTTCTCTACAAACCTGGGTTAGAATTCTACAAAGCAATAACCAAGAAAACACTAATAAATCATGTGACTGATAGTAGATTGGGGCTCACCTAAGCCATAAACATGAAGAATTATTGTAAAAAAAGATGGAAACCATATATATGTGCACTTGGCACAAAGAGAAGTTACGCCAATCCATATTAAAATACTAGTTACAATATGGAAATACTAAACTGTCTAATTCCTGAGGTCATCTCCGCATATGATCGAAACAAACATATGCAATTACAATACTGAGAAGGCATCATAAAAATATAATTTCCACATTTTCCCTAGTCTGACACATTTTACACTCAAATCCTTCATTGCAGATAAGTGGAGATGGGCGGACAGGTGCAGATGAGTTGTCATCGACCCAACTAAAATATCTGCAGCCATTATTTCCCTGTGATGCCCAATCCATATTAGTTCTTATAATATAATGAATAATATTTACATTACAAACATTAAATATATACACATTAGCAACCTTTTTTCTATTTGGGCAGCACCAAAATTGTCGTCCAGGGTTGTTTGGTGTCTATGAAGTCTTCATAACGCATCGTCCACCACCACATTGATAGTTTGGCACATTCACAAGAGCCATTGAGCCTATATCAATAATGCACTGCACCATCTTTACTATATTTATTACATAAATATTCTAACATATAATGCAATAAAAATAATACATATAATTATATCAGAACAATACAAATAATGCAACTTTCTACATTTACAAAGTCTATTAGACTTATACTTGAGAGTTCATGAACCACAACAATCTAAAAATTAAACAAAATTCATTGAGAAAAATAAAAAGTGGCAAGGTTGATTCAACCATAATTAGTTATGATATATTGTAGTGTTGTCATGTTATATTTAATGTTCTCATGTTATATTTAATATTGTCATGTTATCAACATTGTGTTATGACATGTTTAGAGGTATCAAAAGAAGTGCGAAACATGGATGTTGAGGTTGAAGTGATCCATCCAACTTCTTCTTGCAAGAAGGTATTCTGGACAAAAGATTACTTTCTTGATTGATTGGTTTGACCCACAAATTACAGACTTGGGAGTTTGAGGGATTGTTTAAGACAACATGATAATGTATAGTCAGTGTAACATGGATTGGTACCAATACCAATACTTCAATACCAAATGAGGACATCTCACAGTGATTGTCCCTTGTATAATTGCCACTTGAATGTATTGGTATTGAACCATGCAAATATGGGCTCATTGCCACTCCTCATTTGGTATTGAAGTATTGGTATTGGTACTGATCCATGTTACACTAACTGTACATTATCATGTTGTCTTCACAGTGACTATCCTCATTTGTGACTGTCCTTGTCACAAATGAGGACATTTCACAGTGAATCGGCCTAAGTGCAAGGGTGATTCACTAGTTTAAGATTGTTCATTCTTAAACTAGTGAATCAGCCTTGCACTCAAAAATAATAGAAATTATGTTCAACCATAAGCCTTAAACAATGAACAATCCCTCAAACTCCCAAGTCTGTAATTTATGGGTCAAACCAATCAATCAAGAAAGTAATCATGTCAATATAATCATGTCCATTAGTTTGCCCAATATGCATTTGCTACAGCAACACCTCTACACAAAAAATCTTGTTATCACTATAGTCAACAACATGTGGGTCACTTTATGTTCCAGCAACACTAGTACTTTGCACAACTCAAATTATGATCCAACTTGTAACACATCAAATGGTCAAGAAAATGACTAGCACAAAACCATGTTGAAAAACTAAGATGAGAGGATCGACATGCATCAATAGGATAATCATGCCATGTCTTATTCAACAATTGACCCTTCAAAAGAGTCATATACATGATGCAAAAAGGAGTCACAAAATTCCAATACAATGATTGTCCCTTGCAGGCATGACTTTCTTCATTGAGCAAACTCTCGCCATCCAGAGGAGGGGTGTTTCTAGTGAGAGTTCCATAATCCATTTAAATGATACAGATTCGACGAAGAAAGCTTCAACTACCATCATACAAGCTCAATGATTCAGATTCAACAAAGTAGGCTCCACATACTAAATGTGAGCTAAATTATACTTAAACTTGAAATTAGGTACATTGAAAGTTAATCTAATCAAGGAGGTCGTTCATTCAATCCCGGCTAGTACTTAGAAAACAAGCCTTGACAAGCACATAAGGATCTGACCAAGTAAGTTTCAGGGACTAACATTACAAGTAACTTAAATACATTTAAACAATTCTCTACACAACCAAAAAGAAAAGTAAAATCAAATGTTTTGAGCAGTTCAAGGGCAACAAGTAAATTCATAACAAAATTAAACTGATCTGATAGTATGCTTAAAGATCACAAATTCAAAGTCATATAAGGCCATTATTTTACATCACAATTTAAAATAAATAAAAGGTTTTATCCAGATCGAACACTATAGGAGAGAAAACACAGTAACATACCAAAATGTAATGAATTTCTCGTCATATCAAGCCCAATGAGCTAAAAATAAAAATTGTATTCTAAACCCTAATCATAAATTCCACCACTCAGTATTTTTCAACGCAACTATGAACCCTAGGATTTACAAACTTGGCTAATGTGATCAAGAAATGGATTTTTTACATACCTCAAAAGGGTGGCTAAAATTTTGAGCTCCACGGCTTCAACATTGAGTTTTGTCTGTTCATCTTGAAGTGTAAATTGATTTCTATACATTCAAAATCAAGTACTTTTTCAAGAGGAATCTAATGGTTCTATCAAAATTTGCATTGCATAGTGTCGCCTTGCAGATTGTGTGGCATGGTGGCAACAATACCTTGCAGAGACCAGATAGTCTTCACAAGGAATTGATATCAAGCATCAATTCTTTTTGACTTTCATGTATTTTTCTAAGAATGATCCAATGGTGTAGTCAACTTCCTTATATGAGGTATTAGCTGGGCAGCTTATCGAAACCCGATGGGAGTTCTAGAACTCTTCCCTTTGTCCGACAACTCAACATTGAAGCATTGAAATTAGTTTTGGGGACTGACATTCTTTCTAGAACTCAGAAAAGTTGTTTCTATCCAATTTTTTTTCCAACTAGAGTAGTAAAGTTGATTCAGTATAAATAATGTACTTGGGCAGTGGCATAATATAGTTCCTAATACTATCTTGGTTGCTGATAGTTGGTGAGGGTTTTACTGCCAACAATGTATCGTAAGGAAGGTGAATCCAAAATCATACTTGGTGCCAGGGAAATGTATTGCAAATTCCTTGAAAGAAAATTTTAAGGTGCTGCTACAGCAACACCTCTACACAAAAAACCTTGTTATCACTATAGTCAACAGCATGTGGGTCACTTTATGTTCCAGCAACACTAGTCTTTGCACAACTCAAATTATGATCCAACTTATAAGACATCAAATGGTCAAGAAAATGACTATGGCACAAAACCATGTTGAAAAACTAAGATGAGAGGATCGACATGCATCAATGGGATAATCATGCCATGTCTTATTCAACAATTGACCCTTCAAAAGAGTCATATACATGATGCAAAAAGGAGTCACAAAATTCTAATACAATGATTGTCCCTTGCAGGCATGACTTCTTCATTGAGCAGGTATCAAACAAATTCAATTAATTCATTACACCCAGTTATTTATCAAGTCTCGTATTCTATGTCAAGGGCATGCATAGCACACTGGCTTACAAACCACATGTTGTATGTTGTAAACAAAGGTACCTAACATTGATATTCTACATTTTGTTAATAATTTTTGACAAATGTGAATATAAAATACTGATTTCAATTCAATACTTTTAGGAACATTTACTTCTTGGACATGATTACTTTTTTGTGTAGAGGTGTTGTTGTAGCAAACGCATATTCACTACGTCATCACTCACAGCCAGGCAAATGCATATTGGGCAAACTAATGGACATGCTTGAATAAACATGAGACCTAAGATGACAAATGTATAGTTACAGAAGTGTTAATGAACAAATTTATAGATGAGATAAGCAGTCATGGATAAATCTGCAAATCATATACATAATAGAGTACATAATCAGATACATCTATCAAGGCCAAAACTCAACCTTAGAATGCTAATTAAAAATAGCAGATTAAATCCATCACAAGATCAGATTTTAAAAATAGCAGATTAAATCCATAAGTCTGATTGTTTTAATATGAAACATTAGTTTTGATTTGAAACATGGATCAACTAAAGTCCTCCAAACTTCCATCTAATATATCTGACTCTCTCCCCTTCAGTCATTGTCAAGAACCCTACGGCTATTGTAGTATCATGCAAAAGAGTATCATATGCATCAAGCATAGTACCCTCGCTAAGGTCAGGGATTGCTTTAAGTACTTTATACATATCCGCTTCATCAGTTTTCATTCCAAATGATATTCTATCCACTTTCAGAGGCTCTGTAAAGCCTGTTGTAATGCCTACAGACATATCTTTGATCACTTCACAAATCAAATCCAAGGAACCTACAATGCTTCCCCTCTTCCTCTTTGTCCTCCTTGACGATGTTGAAAGGTTGTCTCTGCCGCTTGCAGTAGATTGGTTCAATGGCTGTGTATCCATACTATCACTAGCCAAATCAATAACAGTCTCAAAAGATGCACTATCAATACCATGATAAGTGAAATCTTCCTCATCATTGAAATCTTCCTCGGTCTCTTAAGCTGTTGCAACTGCAGTGCCCTCAGCTATATCATTCCCAACAATACAGGATAATTCATTGTAGTATTGAAACAACTGCCTCTTATACATTCTGGCATTTTTAAATTCCTTTCTCTACATGATAGCATAACAATTGAATTCATTAGTTGTCTTTCATTACTTAAAAAGATCTATTCAACTTAAAAGTAGATTTTAAGACCATGTTACCTTCAACAACTCGTCCCAAACACTATCATTGGCATCCATAGTTTGGGTACTCTCATTCCATGCCAAGCCGCTTGTATTCCTCAACTCTTTCATTACCCTATGGCCTTGCCTCCAATTTTTCAGCTTGTTCTTGAAGTTATCCTTGGATAGCTTCATATTCAACTCGTTATTGAACCTCCTTTCAATGGCGGTCCAAGCCTCTTTCTTGAAACTTCCGTCAGCTTTTTTACCAAGCTGCACTTGCTCTTGTAGCAAGTCTAGCAACTTCCGTTCCATTTCTTTTATCCAAAATACCTTCTTGGAAGAAGAAGATGGATGTATCACTTCAACCTCAACATCCATGTTCATTAGTACATCCGTAGACATACCTGAGGCATGCACAACATGAGTTGCCCACTTCTTTTGACAACAATAAATATGTCATAACACAATGTAAAATATAACATTAAATATAAATATGTCAGCACTAAACATTAAATATAACAACATTAAACATAACATGAAAATATTAAATATAACATGAGAACATTAAATATAACATTGAATATAACATGACAACTCTACAATATGTCATAACGCAATGTTGATGATCAGATCTAAATCTAAGTTAGGGATGACTTGTCAATTGCAATGTAAACAGATGCAAATAGGCATATACGTAGATGTAAACATTAAATATAACATTAAACATAACATGACAATATTAAATATAACATGACAACATTAAATATAACAACATTGAATATAACATGACAACACTACATATGTCGTAATGGCTTTAATATATAATATCAGTTTGTGAAATTTATGAAATCTGACATTAAAGTTTAAACACTGCCATAGTAGTTATTCAACCAACTAAGAGTGAGATCTATAGTCTTCCCACACCCTTCTTTCTATTTCATCTTGAAATTTCCCCTAATCATCTCTTTCACGCTGGCTCAACCCATATGTCTCAAGCACTAGTACATCTATCCGATCACGACCATCTTCCTCTTCAAATTCTACCTCAGATGGAAGGTCATCCTCTATCGTAATGAAGTTGTGAAGTATGCAACATGCCAAACAATCTTTGTCTGTGTCTTGATTTGATAAGACATCTCATGCTTCAAGATAGGAAAATGCTACTTCAAAATCCCAAATGTATGCTTTATTACATTCTTGAGCGAGGAGTGTCAATGATTAAACAACACTTTTGGGGTGTTTATTGGGTTTGCTCTTGAAAACTCCTTTAGGTGGTAGCGCGTGCACCGATAAGGCGCGAGAAATCTAGGTACGTTTGGATATCCAGCATCGACCAAATAATATTTACCTAAATAAAACAAATTGTCATTGTTATAACATTGTCTTATTTTTCGTAGGCTTTAGTAATATAATCATATTTTACAAACTTGGGGGAACTACTAGTTCATCTGCTCTAGATAGAGCTGAAGATAGAACACGGCTATATGCAGCAAACCCTTCCCAACCAACAAGGATGTATTGAAACTTATAATCAAATGAATACACTCCCATAACATTCTGTGACAAGTTGCCTTTTCTATCATGATATTTAGGTTGCACGTTGACATCCACAGTGACTGGTATATGGGATCCATCAATTGCTCCCACGCAACCTGTAGTCATAAAAATCATAATCTAATGAACACACAATAATAGGATTACAACTCAATCAAAAAAATTTGATCCACTGGGAGATATACCTTGAAGTATGGATCAAAATGGGTCTTCCCACTGATTTCCTGAGGAGTGTTTGGACTAGGGGGTATAAAATAATTCGAATGGAGCGCTAAGATAGCCTTCAAGACCTTGTGGAAGTATCGGCTTACCATCTCTCCGGAGTGCCCAAAGTTATGGGCAATCTTACGATTCCTCATATTGTGGCCAAGAGTATGGAGGAACATGACTAATTGTTCTTCTAACACGAGGATTTTTGTATCTCTGATGCTCTCCTTTTTCCTTAAAATATTGGCTAGTTTAAAGAAGGATCGTCTACTCATGCATATTTGCTCAAAGCAATCTATCTCATTGGAGTTGATAATACACTTATAAAAAGGAATTACATCTCTTTTCTACTTACGCATATTTCGACTACCTTCTTTTACAGACACTGCTATGGTTGCGACAAGGGTGGCAAGAAGAACTACAACAACAGGCAGGAGTCTTCTCATCCTCATAAATTGTCCTCCAAGTTCAATATCATCAATGAGATCCATCAATTACCTAAACATACCAACAAAATAATCACCAAACAACATAAGAAAACACCCAGCTATAATGCATAATCAGTGAATAGAGTTGTAGGTTGAGTATACAACATATGTAGACAAGAAAGGGAATATGGTATTTGCTGATTTGGTTGATGATGAAAGTAATTACCATCAAGAGAAAGTACCATAGAACAATGTAAGTGACCATAAATTAATTGAGAAAAAAATAACTTTATTCAGTTCATACTTTACCTGCTGACAAGGACAGTCACAAATGAGGACGGTCATAAGTGGTTGAATGACCACAGAATTATATGGCCTATGTGACTATCCTCATTCAACCACTTATGACTATCCTCATATGGGCTATGTGGTTGAATAATTCTATTGCGACCATATTGTAATGAGGATAGTCATAAGTGGTTGAATGACCACAGACTTATAAACTATCTTCAACTGAAACTGGTGTTATATATCGTAACATGTTTATGAGACTACAAGTTAACATGGTTCAGTACCAATACCAATACTTCAATACCAATACATTCAAGTGGCAATGAGCCCATATTTGCATAGTTCAATACCAATACATTCAAAGTAAAAAGGATACAGTTCTCTTTTTACAGTCACAGTCAAATTGTGACTGTAAAAAGAGAACTGTCACTGTCACTATTAAACAAGGACTTAAAGAAGGTATACAAGCTTGAAAGAGACCTTGATGGTCAAAGTGCATGTGTTCAAAGCAATATTGAAGATAGAAGGACATCTCACAGTGACTATCCCTTGTGTAATTGCCACTTGAATGTATTGGTATTGAACCATGCAAATGCTTTTCTTCTTGATAATGTCCTCATTTGTTCAAGAAGAAAATCATTTGCATGGTTCAATACCAATACATTCAAGTGGAAATTACACAAGGGAAAATCACTATGAGATGTCCTCATTTGTGACAACAGATGTAACAGACAAATATGAACTAAGAAAAAGGCTGTAACTAAATTCCAAATCTATGTTACACTTGTAACTATCTAAATTAAATTTGTACAGTTCAAGAAAATGCAACCTCTACTATTAAATTTGTATGTAGACATTCGTTCTCCAAAATACAAGGCTGCTACTTTGGGGTTATCTATTATTTGTAAAAATGACTACTTCGTAGCAGCCACATCCCCATTCGTTGCTCGTGGAAGATTTATATTTATATTTTGTGTTGTAGGTCTTGCATGCAAATAAGTTGTATTTTTATCATTTGACCCCTCTATGGGTTGAACCAGGTCATATAGACATGATATGAGAAGACTGATAATTTATTTTAGAAAATAGTTAATCTTTCTATTTTGTGGCCTTACTGGTATGAATCTCATCATGCTTGTCGCATCAAACTTGCACCCTAGTGTTGACAATCCTATTTTAATTGGAGATGAAACATCTTTTATTCAACATTAATGATAAATCAAACTTGAGATGCCACACTTGAGCTTGCCAACCTACTTTATGAGTATTCAAGATTTTGCAATAGGAGGGGATTTTGATCTCCTTAGCTATTGTGTAGAAAAAGTTCCAAGATACATCAAGGCAAGCCTTATTCTACTAATTGTTCTTTGATCTTGTGCTCAAAAGTGTATACTCAGATCGATGACACATACGACAACTTCTTGGGAGCCTATTATATCTGACTCATACATAGGTGAACAATCATTTGCTGACATTTGTGTGGATGCAATTTTATGGAGGAGCTTAAGGAGAAATATATTGCAAGTGTCTTAGACGGTTAGGCTTAGGTGTACTAAATTTTCCAATCATTTTCTACAAACTACTCTACATGATTTTAGGGATTTTTCTTGTTGATCATAATTGAAATGAGAATTGAGAAATCATGTATTAAGGTCTTGCATTGCATTGAACATTACATCTAAGATGAAATGCTATTTTTTTGTTTTATGAGGATTGTTGATCAAGTTAATTTTACCAGGTTTAAAAGATTTGCTTAAGCTATTGAATTAGATAAAACTATGTTATTAGTCTCATTTTTTTATTTTCATTAATTTATAAACTCATGGGGGATGCATGCTGGTAAAATAGGGGTCTGAATCATCAACTCAGTCAAGTTATTGGATGAGTCAAAACAGCGCACAAATTTGGACTGTAATTAATACAACAATTGAAAGTGTGATCAAATGTCCAATAGGTATAAATATTTTCTGTTAACCATACACTACATAGTTATATTTTAAAATCATAATATGTGGTGCATGGCTGATAGGACTATGTAATTGACCATTTGATAATAGCTTAACCGTTATTACTTTTCAAGAATTTCATGGGTGATAATTTAAGAGATTTTGGCAATTTTATAAGAAATAATAACTTGAAAGATATTTTAATTTATTAGCATTGATGATGATTTCCAAGATACTAAACAGTGATAACATAGACATTAATCATTAAAAATAGTAGTTTATAATTTTCTTGTATTTTCTACATTAATACTATGATAGATACAAGGTAACGTCTATTGTTTTAGATTCCCTACGTCTATGATAGCAAAAGTCTCTTGTCCTCCACAAACTTTCTCCTCAAAATCATCTACCTCTACATTTTTTGAGGTAATGATGCATTTTGTTGAGATAATGGTTGATGCTAGGTGGCAATATTCAGTACTTCATTAACTTTGGATTTAGAGCCTATAGTAAGTGATAGTGTCATGTGTGGCATTGTTAAATGCCTCAAGCCAATTGATTGTAGAGACACCTTCCAATTTTTGTGGGAGTGGACACATTGATGTTTGTGCTAACTCATAGCATATGACATTGTTGGGTATGCATGTCAGTAAGAAAATTTAGTTGTGCTAGCATTGAACTCTCACCATTAGTCAATCAGTAGCTGGGATTCCAGGGACTTCTTTTACTTGCTCCTTTTCAAGCAGCTGCATCCCTCCTTTCCCTTTCCACATTTCCACTGATTTGCTAGTTCACAGTAATGGTTCCCTTGTGTAAACAAAATGAATTCTCTACCATTGTTTACCCTTCACAAGTCAATTTTCTTGACCTATAGCATCCTCTAGATTCCAAACCTGTAAAATTGTGATTAAAACACTTGTCCCTGATCATTTTTTATCGTTGCGAGCATGAGTGTCGGTGTTGATTTTATTTTCAAGTTCCTAAGGCAACCGGTTAGATTTCAAGGGCGTAGGAGTGCTCATTTTCCTCGTACAATTTTAAACCAATAAGTTTCCATTCTATTCTATTGAATTTCTTAGGTTATGCTGGATGTCAATGGGCTTTTGACACTACTATAAGAAAAATTATGGCCTGAGGCCAAAAAAAATTGTGGCATGTAGCCTATACAATGTATTGCGGATGTGCTTCACGGAGCAATGCTTTGAGAAAATTGTATTTCGGTTTAGTTATGGTCTCTTGTAGCAAGATCTGCACTTCTTATTTTTGATGATGTGTTAAGCATGTTTGTGATGTTCTATCATTACACTACAAACTGCAAACTGCAACCTCACATTGTGTAAAACTAAAACCCTACACGGTAAAGAGAATCCATTGAAAAAATGCAACCTCACACTGTGTAAAACTAAAACCCTACATGGTAAAGAGAATCCATTCACAAAATGCAACCTCACACTGTGTAAAACTAAAACCCTACACGGTAAAGAGAATCCATTGACAAACTGCAACCTCACACTGTAAAACTAAAACCCTACACGGTAAAGAGAAGGAAATGAAGTTTGACCTCCTTGTTCGAGAGAAGCAAGTGCCAGAATAAATGGCCTCTGTGTTTCCTATGTGAGATTTTCAACTCTCTGAACCCTGAAACCCACAAAAGGAAATGCACATTAGGAAAATGCAGATAGGTTGCTAATGACAAATGGAGACCCTTAGATGTGGTTAGAAGGACTTACCAGGAGACCCAGCTTGGCACCACAAAGTAGACCACGGTGAGAATGATTTGTTGTAGAGAACGGTGAGAATGAAGATGGCAGGGAGAACGGTGAGAACGAAAATGACAGTGAGAATGAGCGACTCCTTTGACAAAAAAAATGAAATATCGGATGCCAAAGATAATTATTTTTGAGCAAGTGGACCCGACAACAGATTAAATTGGCATTTGAAAAGTGGAATTAGAATGAGAATTTATAATTCTACCTTTTCAAATAGAAGATGGAATGCCCATTTTTTGGGCAAAATTGGAATTTCATAATTCCAATTCCTATTTCTTAAGATAGCCAGAAACATAGAATAGAATACGTTGAAAATGATATTCCAGAATATGGGCCCATATTCCATGTACCAAACGGGCCCTAAGAGTGCAGTGAAAATGGCACTAAGGTATCCTGACTATGATCATCTAAACAGTCTAGAAAGTGAGTGGAAGGAATTAGGTGACACAAAACTCAGTCATTGCAACTTGAATGACCTATATGCTAAGTTTCTTGTAGATCGATTACACCCTATCACACAAAAGCTAAAAGAAAGTGGATAGATAGAGACCATCGATTTCCATGTAGAAGTGCAAGCTCTAGAGCTGATTAGGGAGTGCATAGCTCATTTTGATTTAGACAATAAGTAGATAAAAATGTCGAACGAACAAGTGCTCCTAGATATTGATAGAGACACCATAGAAAAAAATTTATGTATCCCATAGAGAGACGCTTATAATGAGTATGATTTCACTCTCTCTGTGTTTTTCTTTAATAAAAAGAAGGCTAAATGGCGAGGGGTGATGGCTTCAAACTAGTTCCAAACCAAAAGGAGTGCACAAAAAAGGATGCCCAAAACCTTATATGACACCAATCTGAAGTGGGAAATTGTAGATATCCTTGTCTTACTACATAAATTAAAGGGAAGCGAGAAGGCTCTAGCGCTAGCTGAGCATAATTTCTTCCTCGTCATGTTTGTGTGTATGGAAGATAGCTATGTCGACTGGGCGCAGGTTGTGGCAAATAGATTGAACCTTGAACTCTCATTTGTGAAGGGGACTAACATCTCCTGGATGTCTTCCTTCCTTATTTATGCGTTGGCTATCATGCAGATATGGTCAGGGCTTCCCAAAGTCCAAAATTATGATGAGTCTACCCGGGTATATGAGTTCTACCCATGCCTACCTCTACACCAAAGTTACACTCATTTCATGGAGGTGAATGATGCATTCACAATGAGACTGTGTAGAGAGATACAAGGATGCCTAGAAAGGAGATTTTCCCCTGAGATTTTCTCTACAAGGTCTGGGTACTAATGTCTAGGTTTTGTTTTTTTATCAATTTTCTCTAATTCTTCTTCCATAGCCTTCAACCAATCATCATCTTTCAATGCATCTTTTACGGTTTTAGGTTCAAGTATAGATATTAAACATGTACTTTCTCTTTCCTTTCTTCCTATCAAGACACCAACATTTCTATCACCGATAATTTGATCAAGTGGATGATTCAGTTTCACATACATTGGCAACATTGGTTTAGATCTTGGAGTACCTTCAATCATTTGAATAGGTTCTTTTTCATTAACATGTCTCTGCATCGGTTCTTCTATTGTTTCATGCTTCATCATTTGTACATATACAAAACCATGATAGTCACCATGTTCCTTCTTGATAGATTCATCATTTTGTTTAGGAAATTCATCTACTCTCACATTAGCTCTTTCCACTATCTTGTTTGTTCTCTTGTTCAAGAACTTGTAGGCTTTTCTCTTAGTGGAGTATTCTATGAATATTCCTTCATCACTTCTTGGATCAAAATTTCCTGAATGTTCATCTCTTTTTATATAACATCTACTTCTAAAACTTTTGAAATAACTTAAACTTGGGGACCGACCATGCCACAACTCATAAGGATTTTTATTTGTACATTTCTTCATTTGAACTCTATTTAATGTATAAACAATAGTTGTCACTGTTTCTCTCCAAAATGCTTGAGCAAAACCTTTCTGAATCATTAATGTTCTAGCACAATCAATGATAGATCAGTTTCATCTTTCTGCAATGCCATTCTACTGATGTGTTTTAGGGGATGACATCTTCCTTTTAAATCCATATTCCTCACAGTGTGAAATAAATTCATGTGAAGTAAACTCACCTCCTCTATTAGATCTGAGACATTTCAGGGTTGTACCAGTCTCCTCCACTCTTTCTTTGTAGATCTTGAACATGTGAAAAGATTTTGATTTGTCCTTAAGAAAAATAACCCACATCATTCTAGAATAGTCATCAACAACCAACATGAAATATCTATCACCGTAGTAACTCTAAATTCTCATTGGACCACACATATCAGAATGAATCAAATCTAAGATACTTTCAGAAGACTAATTTTTATTGATAAAACTTGAACTAGTTAACTTTCCAAGCTGACATTATTTACACATCACATTGTCTACTTTTACTAGGTTAGGCAAACACCTCTCTATCTTTATTTTACTCGCTTTGACTAGGTTATCAAAATTTACATGAAAAAATCTTTTGTCATAACCAATAGTTGTCTATCTTAGCAATCAAATAATTCTTAATTGTAGAATTTAGATAGAATAGGTTACCTTTAGTTTGTTCACAAGTACCAACTCATTCTCTCATTTTTCCAATGATCCTACATATATCTTCATTGAACTCCAATCTAAATCCTTTATTCTTTAATTGAGCTACACTTAACAAGTTGTACTTCAAACCATCAACCCAGTAAACATCATCACGATTTGTCTTATCATTTAAGGCAATGAATCATTTACCTTTTACTATACATGGAGCATCATTACCAAATCTATTGAGCCTCCATCGCATTCCTCCATTTTGATGAATTGTCTTCTATCACCGGTCATATAATGAGTGTATCCACTGTCAATAATCCATCCACCATTGTGATTCATATCGGACACCAAATATTTATCACCTTCTTCTGAGGATTCTTCCTATACTACAACAAAGATAATCTCTTCTTCATCTCTACCATCAGATTATTTATCAATAACACCTTCCTCATCAAGGTAACATGCTTTCTTGTTTCTATACTTGAATCTCCTTGGCTTCTCCTTCATGTCATTGTCAAGACATCTAGAGGCAATGTGTCATATCTTATTACATGCAAAGCATTTCAAAGGTATCTTGCCCTTATATTTACCTTTCCTCTAGGAAATCTTTTAGCAAATAATGCTTTTAATTCTTCTTGTTCTCTTTCTTCAGAGATGACAGATTCATAATCATTAGAATAAAATGTTGAAGAGTTGTTAGATATCTCCTTTCATTTCCTATATGGTGCAAGACTCAATGATGACTTGAACGTAACTTCCATTTTAGACATACTATTGTCATAATTACTTAATTCAAATACAATCAACTTTCTTATTAAAGCATCAAGAGTAACAATAATAATTCTGAGAGATTTGAGCTCTTGAATGACCAAAACTCTAATAGCATACTGAGCTAAAATATTTCTTTACACCTTGTTTACCACATCCTCCTCAAGAAGATTACCACCAACACCTCAGATAGAAGCACCAACTTCTTTGATTCTCTAACTATATTTCTCTATGTTCTCATTTTATTATTGTATAGGATAAAATAGTGTATGAGGTCCTAGAACAATGGCTTGCACATAAAAGAGACCCCAAATCCAATATTTTACACTTACATAAAATTGTATTGATATAGAAAGTAAATATAGATAACTAATATTGAAATGAAGAGATAAAGGTACTAACCTCTAAAAAATAATCAGCTGAAAACCCTATCAAATGATCTCAAAAATAGTTGATTCCCCCGATTCTAAATTGAAACTACGAGATCTACAAAACCCAAAAATATTTTTCCCAGATTTGATCAGGTCGACTTTGACCTTTTAAAAGGTCAAGGATGACCTCAGGAAAATGAAGGTCAACTTTGACTTTGTTCGCGGATCTCAGAAGTTCGGCAAAAAGGGTATCCAAATCTACTCTCAGATCTGAAGTTCCGCACCTGTACCTACAAGAAAAAGAGGTTTTTTAGTTGTTTGTTTGGGGGTTTTACCTCAGTCAAACCCCAATTTAGGAATTAACCTTGAAATTGCTGGAATAAACAAAGTAAACGGAACAATTCACCTTGCTTGAGTTGAAACCCTTGTGGAGGATTTGAATCCTTGAATCCACAAGAATGGATGAATGTAGAATCACATGTAGGATGTCTCCAATCAATTTTCTTTAGATCTTCAACACCAATCTTGAATGGATCTTGAACTTGGAAAAGGCTTGAATAGAAAATGGATGAATCTTCAACAAGAGAGCTCCATAGAGCTTGAATCCTTCAATGGCTACTAATGGATCTCCTTGATGAATTGGATGTTTGAATGCTTGAAGGCTTGAATGCTTGATCTTCTTGCTTGAGAGCTTGAGAGATGGATTGGAAAACTTGATGGCTTGATGGAGAAAATGAGAGAGGAAGGCTCCCTTTTATAGTGATCTAGGGCACAAGAGGGGCCTCGTAGAAAACAATAATTAAGGGCCCATGGCACAAAACTCTAGAGAGGTGCACATGGAAAGGAAATTAAATTAAAGTCTTGACACAAAACTCTAGGAGGGGACCACCCTTAATAAATAAATAAAATAATTATTTAAGAGCCTTGTTACAAAATTCGAGGTAAGGCCAACCCTAAAGTTAATTTGAGTATTAGGCACAAAACTCAAGAAAGGCTAATCTCCAATAATAAATTAAGAATCTTATACAAATATCAAGAAAGGTCCACCTCAAATATTAATTTGAGAATTCGATGCTTAATCTGAGAAATAGTGGCCCCGAAGAGGGAAAAGACAAGTTTTTGATGAAATCCCAAAACTGGAAGCTAACACCGAAGATCCCAAACCCTAGGGTCAAGGTTGAGGTTGACCTTGACTAGGTCAAGGTCGAGGTCGACCTTGACCTTATGGTCAAGAATCTCAGGTTCACAGTTCAGGATGGAAGAAAATGCTAGGAAGAAGTGGAAAATGGGGCAGAACAAGGGGAAAAGCCAGATCCAAGTCGAATATCCATTCAAGGCATTCGACATGACCCCAAACCACTTACTCAGAGGGATAAATGCTCTTAACATGGAAGTGCTTCCATTTTAAGATGATACAATTGCATTCTCATTTCATCATATTTTCCTCTCAAATTGTTAATTTTTTCCTTATTCACATGTGGATCTCCACCATAGATAGTTTTCAACTTCTCCCACATCTCAAGAGCAGTATCCAAGTCTTTGACATCTATAAATTTTGCATCCGAAATAGTACTTGCAATTGCTTCCATAATAGAAGTATGTTCTTGTACAATCCTCAATTGATCTACAGTTAGAACTCCTGAAGGGACAATATATTTTGTAACCACATGATCCCAATACTAATCACCCATACCATTTGGGATCTTCCTTTCTCATCATCTCCAGATCTTTGCCTCGAGCAGTTAAGCTTTACCACAACAGAGGAACTCAGCTCTGATACTAATTTTTAATTTTAAGATCATATTATTGAGAGGGGAGAGGTGAATCAGTAAGCTGTCAATTTTCAAATCTTTATCAACCACTTCTAACTTTATAGAAACATTCACAAGATTCACTTTAATAACAGAAAATGAAAATCATAACCATAAGCACATCCACAAAATAATTAAAACATCTTACACAAATATTTATCTCATAGAAACCCAAATTGGGAAAAAAAACTACGGTGGGGATTAGTACCCACTAAATGTTATACTTTTTTAAAGTACACCCTGTGAGGAGCTTAACCATGTAAGGAGTTTACAAAAGCACTGTTAGGTGCTACTCAGTTAAGGGATTTACCTTTAGACCTATTACAAAGTTTACCCTATTAAGAGTATCCTTGTTAAAGGACTTCAAACACAAACTAATGTACCATGTTATTGGAGGGTTTATAATAGGGAACTGCTAAGATCCACCTGATTAAGGGATTTTGACTATTGTAACTATCAAGAAATAATAGGAACAATGATATGAAGAATAGCATGAAGAATCAATAACTTATCATCATGCAATCAAAGCAATACCATGAACACTTCAAAGAAAAAGAATGACAAGAGAAATGTATATGGACTCGGAGATAATTTAGCCAAAATTCACATATTGTATTATTATTAGTAACTATATACATCACAAAAATTTAAAATCATCAAAATTGTTTTATCGTTCATATATATCGTGTTTTAAAAAAGAAAGCAACTTTTGTTCAAAATGCAAGTTAGTTTTCTCCAGCACCAGGGCCATCATTCCCTAATTATTCTATGCTCCTCATCATGTTCTCTTATGAGTTAGAAGAGTCCTCTTCACTTGATCTGATGGCATGTCCCATTCTTTCTCAAAGATCACCCACATATGGAATTCCTCTATCTTCACCTTTGACATTTTCACGCTGGGGTAAAGGTAATTTTTAAGGAATTCAACCCCATGCATCGCGTAATGTCAGTGAACATCAAGGGAATGGTGGTGAAAGCTCATTAAAAATGGCACTTTCGCACCTATCTCCAGATGAATCCTAAGGTCAGTTTCCAGTAGCAACCACATGCCCTCTTGCACCACTGCAAGCATGTCTTCAAGCCCCTCGTAGTAAAACTTGCCAAAAATAACCTCCGCTAGGAAGACATTTATGTCCCTAAACTCCCCCAAATCTAATAAAGAGCTGACAAAGCAAGAAGAAATATTGGTATTCAGCCTATATCAGTCTTCACTTTTTATAAAATCCTCACCGAGTATCTATTGTAAGGTCACGAGGACTAATTTATCATTGATTCTAACCAACACAGCTAGTAGGTTGTCATCTATGTGCCCCAAGAAAGAATCTTGGTGCAACGGGATAGTTAACCTTACAAGAGTAACCATACTTCTAGGATTAACTAACCTATGCTTTGTTCAAATGTTCAAATGCTTGCAAATGTTGTGCCACCTTCTTAGAGTGACTACCCTTTGATAGAGAAAGTGATTATTTCTGTAGGCTTTTCACATTTAATTCCTCTAAGAGAATATCTCTTCAAATTTTGTAGAAGTACCTTGCCCATTTTGCAAGAACTACCACTTGCTTATTTTTGTAGACAACGATTTGAGTTTTGATTACTGATGACATCATCGAAGGAGGTTCATACTCCTTGAACTTCAAAGTGGTAATTGCATTTAATTTCTTCTTAAAAGGAAAGATTATCTTTGATATCATGTTTGTGCAAACATATTTTTCATAGAATTTATGCATTAATTATAGTCATTTCAAGAAAATTGTGATACACAACCTAGATTTCACACACTTCACATTTTAATGCATGTATGAATAAGGATGAGATGTCTTTCCCTAGCACGCTCATAAAAAAATTAAAGGTGTCCTACTACCACTTTGAAAGCCAACTTGGAGGGATGATGTCATAATCATCTGTGCATGCTAAAGCCGAAAGGCATAAGAAAATTTTGAAATAAGGAAAAAAGAAAAAGAAGAGAAAAATGCAACATTCAGGTCACATTAGAAACTCTACCGGGGCTATGGGCGCTCGACTAGTAGTAAAGAAATGTTTATGGTTGTCGAGGCAATCACCTTGTTGAGGCTATGGATGCCTGACTGGAAGTGAGGCTCTATCTGGTCAGTTATGGGATAATACCTCACCCACGTAGTCGAGTAGGAAAGTGGAAACCATTTCATCCTCCTAATAAAGGAAATGATTAATCTCTTTGCACACGCACAAATCCCTAGATGACCTAATTTCACTTTATGACTAATTATAGCATAATTAATTAAATCAATTTAGGTAGAAGGCTAACATAAGTCAATTAAATAATAATGTACTTATTTAATTGTTAATGCATAGGAGAGAACTAATTTAATTAGAATTAGTTAATCAAATTTAGGTGTGTACATTTTTCCCCTCTTTGAAATAGCGTTAGAATAATGTTATTTCGAATAAGTTCAAAGTTTTGACAATGCGAGGGTGACCCCACAATAGTGGGTTACACTTTTTCAAATATCCTGATTTTTGTTAAAATTGCACATTTTTTAGCAAATATGATGATTTAAGCCTTTAGAGGTCCTTTTTGAAGGAATTAAGAAAAAATGGTTGGATAAAACCCTCTTAGATCAAACACTCTTTGAAATAATATCTCTACTCCTCCGTGATACCTGTAATCATGTCTCCTTTGAACCTATCAAAATGTTGTCAAAAAATCACTTTGACATTAGCGTTTTGGGGGATCAAATGAATTCATTTGACAAACCTAGACGCAAGAGGGTACTACTCAAATAAAGCTTTCTAATGATTATGATTTTAATATATATTGATTTTATTATGAAATTTTATTTTTAGTTTTACTAAACATAGGTTTTGCACCATATATCAATTTCTATGTTCAATGCTTATGGAGAAATAGTAAAATAGGTAAAAAAGAATATGAAAAATATTTAGACATTAGGTATTTATGTTATCTTTCTAACAAAAATGATTTTTGATATATACAAAACAAGTTAGGTGCAAACAAATTAACCTGTCTAAATTATAGTTAATGTCATTTCAAAACTTAATTAATAATAAAATATTCAACCAAATCAAATGAAACCAATTAGATATAGTAGATATCGGTATTGCAAACCTAAATTCAAAAGAATTGCATTTTTAGCCTTCTAAAAAAAGTTATGTTCGAAAAAATGAATGTGACTCTTTCAAAATGTTGTTTTTTAATAGAAACTACTTTTTGAAGGAGATAGAAAAATGGATACAAATCAATTCAATTTTTTAAAAAATATATATAGTTAGAATATAAACAAAAAATGCTAAAAAATCACTAGTTTACATAATCTTCAAATTCCTAATGGTTTTGCAACAATGGGTGTTTGAATGCAAAGTTTTTTTAGAATGTTCATTTCAATGTCGAAATTGACAAAAAAGTGTAACCCACTATTTTGGGACCACTCTTGAAGAATTAGGAGCAAAGAAGTTGCCCCAAAAAATGATGTTAGTTAGATAGGGTGATGCCCCCTCAAGATGAAGGATAGGAAAGGAAAATGGCCCTAGTAGCATCTCAAAAGAAATATTTCCCTAGTGGAAGGAAAGAGGATTGCGGGGAATCAGAGACCAACAACGTGAACAGGGCTCAAAAAGGAAACCCTAAGAGGAATTCATGCAAGAAACGACCCCATAGGGATTGAGACGGTGAAAATGATGCCCCAATAGGGTCCTATATAAGAAAAGAATGGGTCCAAACACTATTCATTTGCACCCTAGGCCTTGAGAGATTTGATAGAAGAGATCATTTCCCCTCACTTTTTAGAGTATTTTAAACATTTTGGATCAAGCCTCACTTGCGAAACAAGTTCATTTCTATGTTTTTGACTTAGTGGGGGATATATTTTCCCTAGTTCAGGAGGTACATGGGTTACACTAGGCTTGATTCTAGTGATTATGGAGGTCATTGATATTGGGTAGCCTATGGCATGGGGGACTTTGATGCTGACGGAGTTGTGCCAAGATTTACACATGGTTTATTATTATGGAGAGAAACGTACAAGGTGTAGTGTGGGGTTCACCACACTTCTTCAAATTTGGGCATGGGAGCACATCATTTCCATCCACCTAGTTAGGAGACATGATAGATTACTAGAGAATCTGGTTATATACAACTAGAGGATTGCATTATAGTATGGTCACATGGATGATGTAGATTGTTAGAGGGAAAATCTAGATGGTTTGAGGGATGGTATTATATGGAGGTCATACTTGGGGATGGTAGGGTGGAAGAGGACATATGACACCTTCCATTTATGGTTACACCTATCTATATTATAGGTCATTGAGATCATGTGGTGGAGAGATACTAGCTAGATATAGTGATATACTAGTTTGGATTTGTTCAAGATGTGCTCGGTCTTTAGCATAGGTTTTAGAGGGTGACTATGGACATGAGAGGGGATTTTGGTATAGCTCTATATAGGACATGGATTATGGCAGAGTGGAGAGCTCACTAATTGGAAGAATGGGATCCTTAGGGGGAACATCAGATCTGAGAGTCACATATGCATATTGGTCATGGTTTAGGATTCTTCAGGTAGATGGAATATCAGGAATGAAACCCCTTAGTGTCACATAGAGAGACACAACAGTGAGGGGTGACAAGTGGTGGCATATTAGCTTTCTCAAAGAAGAGTAGTAGCAGAAGTGGTACTAAGAGCTAAGGATGCAGTGGGGGTTGGAGGAAGGTATAAGGATAGAAAGATGTGAGGGGATCTTAGGGAGAAGATGAGGCTATTGACATTGATAATGGCCAAAAGATAGGGGATAAAGGAGATGGGGAACCGGGACGAGGAGATGGAAGATAGGGAGGAGGGGGCACAAAGGGTACAGGTGCACAGTATGTAGAGGCACAAGGCACATAAGGATAGAGAGTAGATGGCCCAAGATCACAAGTTGAATTCTCTCCAAAGGTGAGGGGAACTTCAACATCCTGGTTAGAATCACTGTGGGATTCATGAGATAGATTAGATTGGATGCACCAAGAGAAGACAAAAAATAGAGATGCTCTACTGAAGGAGTGAGATACTTTTCACAAGGAGAGGGACACGATGACCAAGAAGTGGGATTTATTGGCAATTGAGAGGGATGAGCTTAGGAAGGAGTGGAACACCCTAGTGTTGATTGGAAAGATGAGGTACTGAGAGGGGGGGTGAATAGTTACTAACACATTTGTATCAATTCAAACTTTAAATCATAAGCACATAGTTTTGTTATAATTTACTAATAGTCCTTCATGTATCATCAATATGTTGTAATTGAAAAAAAATAAAGTAAATAACAGTAACTCATGAAATGATTCACACAACCTAATGCAGGAGAATCCTGGGTGTAAGAGCAATCTTGCATCACCCAAAAATATTTTTGGTTTCTTCTCAATAAGGGCTCTATCTTGTGTAGATCTGGTATTTTTGGAAATTTACTATTTTTAGTAAGTTTTCCATTCGATCTCAGAATGTTTTGATTTCACAGGTGGAGGTTCATTTTCGTCATATCAACCTGCCAGTAAAGTTTCATTTCCAGATCAAGTATAGTTTTGAAGATATTGAAAATTTTTGGTGTTGGCAGCAGGGTATAGAAACTTTGAACTTGGTTCTGAAGGCTTTAGAGGCCCTGGATGAGGTCAATACTTCAGCTGATTGGAGCTTGCACAAGTCAAGCACTATAGAGCACCGCACGCCCTTTCTGAAATGGGGTCATAATAGTCAATCGAGTCAACGGGTGATGACTTATGGTCTCCAGAAGTTGGGCCACCTGAAATGGCAAAAATTAAATTTCCTTCAAAAATTTTGTTTGGGTTTCAAAAGTTATTTTGAGCCGACTTTGATGTAATAAATTGAAAAATAAAATAATTCTAAGGTTGGTCGGCCTTAAGGGCTAAATTTCTGAAACCTTCTCAAGTGGTAGAAATTGCCTATATAAATAAGGTTCATAGTGTTGTCTAGGGTAGTTCTGGGTAGATCTGGGTAATGATCTGAGGCTTTGTCCTACAAAATATTGTAAGGGAAAATGCCCATGTGGCTTTGTATATTGTAACTCTGAAATTTTTAATTCCACATTTGTGGAGATAATAAGAAGCCCATTTTCTGTTCTTGCAAATTGTTGTTGTTTCTCTATTTTTGTTATGTGTTTGTGGTATTAAGGGGAGCACCCTTCATCAAGTGGTATCAGAGTAGGAGTTCCTGAGTTTGTAAACAGATCACCGATTGTGAGGTAGTTTACACCAGGACCGTGGTTTAGGGTTTCAATGATAAGCATGAAAATACCTCCACGAAGGCAACGTGGCGGAAGAGCTGGTATTGTAACACCTGAGGTTACAGCACTACAGAGACAAGTGCAAGCATTGGAAGAAGAGATTCATAGAGGAATGAATCTTAATGTTAGAGACGAAAGCAAGGACGAAGCTGAAGAAAGAAATTCTGATCAATATGGAGAAGGCAAAATTTTGAATCAAGAAGAAGAAAGACTTTTTCAGGCCATATCCAAGATCAGAAAAAGACCTAAGATTGAGGTTCCTGCATTTTCAAGAAATCTTAACCTAGAGGAGTTGATCGACTGGATCAATGAATTAGAATAATATTTTGAGTATGAAGATATCGATGATCCTAATCGAGTCAAGTTTGTGAAGGCTAGACTAAAGGGTCATGTGAAGATCTGGTGCAAAGAGATTCAATTGGAGTGAAATAGAAGAGGAAATGATAAAATCACAAGATGGGATCAGATGGTAGATAAATTGAAGCGACAGTTCATTCCTGTTGATTATGAGCTTGACCTACTGAAGAAAATGCAAAGTTTGAAGCAAGTGGGAAGATTTGTTCAGGAGTATACAAAAGAGTTATATCAAATCCTCACCAAAACAAGCCATGCGAAAGCTGATAAGGAGAAAATTGTCTGTTACCTTAATGGGTTGAGGCTGAGCATTTAGGAGGAGTTGAATCTAGTTTGAATGAATATTATTGAAGAGGCATACCAATTTGCCCTCAAAATAGAGGAAAAGTTGAACAAGAAGTTTGAGACCAGACAAAATGGAAAAGGTCATGGTGGATGATCTAGTGGACGGTATTATGGAGGCTAAAATGAAGATCCAAAAAAGAAGGATGAGGCTAGTAGCAATCAAAATTAGAGAGAAAACAATTCCAATCATTTCCATGATCATAATAATAGAGATCAGAGAGAAAGTGGAAGAGGACAAGGATCAGCATCAGGAAGAGGAGGCTTCCATGAAACATGTTTTCACTGTGGAGAAGGTCATAGGGAATTTGAATGTCCTCAACACCAAGGAAGGACAGATAGGAGAATTGAAGGCTAGGCTAGAGTTTCACATGTAGATGAAGATGTCATATCATCACATTTTGAAGATGCTGAAAGAAGAGAAACATTGATTAACAGAAGAGTCCTTCTAAGTGGTGAGAATGAACCTGAGCAAAGGAGGAGCTTGTTTTGCACTAGATGCAAGTGTCAGGGTAAGTGTTGTGATGTGATTAGTGTGAGGGTAAGTGTTGTGATGTGATTATTGATAGTGGAAGCACTAACAATCTAGTGTCAGAAGAGATGGTCACAAATTTGAAGCTCAAGAGACAAAAACACCCACATCCATACCGGATCGCTTGGGTGCAGGATGACCACAAGGTCAATGAACAATGCCTAGTGAAGTTCAAGATTGGTGGATACCATGATGAGGTGCTATGTGATATCATATCTATAGATGCATGTCATATGTTGTTGGGTAGACTGTGGTAGTTTGACAGGCGTGTTGTACATGATGGTCGTGCGAATACCTATTCCCTGACAAAGGATGGAGTGCGACATAAGCTAAAGCCATTGAATGACACAGAAAAGAAGGTATGTGGTAGTGCATGAATAACTTTTGTTGATGGAAGAAAATTCTTAGAGGGTATGAGGCATGAGCATGTGTGTTTTGCTTCAATTCCAAAAGTTGGTAAAGAGGAAGTAGAAGATGTACCTATAGAAGTTGCAGATCTGTTGAATGAGTTTCAAGATATTGTATCTAATAATGTTCCTAATGGATTACCACCAGTAAGCAAGATCAGTCATTAGATGGACTTAATTCCAGGAGCCAGTTTACCAAATAAGGCAGCACACAAAATGACACCAGCAAAAAGTGAGGATTTGAACAGACAAGTACATGATTTATTGCAAAAGGGGTTGATTCGAGAGAGTCTGAGTCCTTGTGCTATACCAATAGTATTAGCACCAAAGAATAATGGAGAATGGATGATGTGTACAGAATCCAGGGCAATAAACAAGATCATAATCAAGTACAGGTTTCCATTGCCATGAATGGATGATATTATGGATTGTTTGAGTGGAGCTTTGTATTTCTCAAAGACAGATTTGAAGAGTGGATATCATTAGATTCGGATTAGAGAAGGAGATGAGTGGAAGACTTCCTTCAAGACAAAGGAAGGATCGTATGAGTGGTTAGTCATGCCTTTTGGACTGACCAATGCACTGAGCACTTTCATGGGGCTCATGAATGAGGTTCAGAAAGAATTTTTGGGTAAGTTTGTCATTATTTACCTAGATGATATTTTGATCTTTAGTAAGACATTGAAGGAGCATATGATGCATATTTATAAGGTGTTTGAGAAGTTGAGGGAAGAGAAATTGTTGATTAATTTGAAGAAGTGAAGTTTTGTGAAGAAAGAGTTAGTGTATATGGGATTTGTAGTTTTAGCAGAAGGTCTAAAAATGGACCCAAAGAAAGTGCAGGCTATCCTTGAATGGCCTACTCCAAGGAGTGCTCCTAAGGTAAGATATTTTCATGGTTTGGCTATCTTTTATAGAAAATTTATCAAAAATTTTAGCAGTATTTGTGGACCTTTGACTGAAACAATGAGAGGGGATAGAAAAGAGTTCAAGTAGACTACTAGGGCAGATAAGAGTTTTAAACTATTGAAATAGAAAGTTACAGAACAACCTATTTTAGCACTTCCAGATTTTAATAAGGTGTTTCAAGTAGACTGTGATGCTAGTGGCACTGCAATAGGAGTTGTTATGAGCCAAGAAGGTAAACCCGTTGCTTATTTCAATGAGAAGTTAAATGATGCCAAGAGGAAATATTATGTTTATGATCAGGAAATTTATGTTATAGTTCAAGCATTGAAGAAGTGGAGACACTATCTTCTTCCTAAGGAGTTTGTTTTGTATACTAATCATCAAGCTTTGCAATATTTGAATAGTCAAGGAAATTTGAATCAAAGGCATTTGAAATGAGTTGAGTTTTTGCAGAGTTACACATTTGTTTTGAAACATAGGAGTGGAAAGTCTGACAGGGTTGCTGATGTGCTTAGTAGAAGGCAACTATTGCTGACAAAGATGCAGATTGAGGTGGTTGGGTTCAAGGAACTCAAGAATTTATATCTAGAGGATCTTGATTTTTGTGAAACTTGGAAAGCTTGTAAAGAACTTGTTACTCTAGATAGAATGAAGTGGTTGGATTTCATCATTCAATATGATATGTTATTAAGAGGGAGTCAGTAGTGCATTCCACAAAGTTCTATGGGGGAGAATCTCATCAAGGAGAAGCATAGCGGAGGATTGGGCTAACATTTTTGTCATGATAAAACCCTTGCTTTGGTTAGTGAGAATTATTATCGGCCACAGTTGCAGCAAGATGTCAAGAAGTTTGTACAAAGTTGCAAAGTATGTCAAATGGAAAAAGGAGTAAAGCAGAATATAGGGTTGTATCAACCATTACCTATACCAGAGAAACCTTGGGAGGATACTAGTATGGACTTTGTTCTTGGTTTACCAAGGACTCAGTGGGGACATGATTCAATTTTTGTGGTGGTTGATAGATTTTCAAAGTTGGCACATTTCATTCCCTACAAGAAGACTAATGATGTTGTTCATGTAGCAGAATTGTTTTTCAAAGAAGTGGTGAGACTACGTGGTTTGCCAAAGAGAATAGTTTCAGATCGAGACACTAAGTTTGTTGGATATTTTTGGTGTACATTATGGAAGAATTTAAAGATAGATTTGAAGTTCATCTCATCACATCATACACATATTGATGGATAGACAAAGGTGGTGAATAGGAGTTTGGGAAATTTGCTAAGATGTTTGGTTGGAGAAAAGCCAACAGGATGGGATTTGATTTTACCATAGGTAGAATTTGCATACAATAATTATGTCAATAGGAGCACTGATAAATCACCATTTCAGATTGTATATGGTAGTAGTCCCAGAAATGCATCTGAGTTGAGGAAGATAGACAAAGGAGAAATAAGCAGTGCTGAAGCTGAGGATTTTTTAGAACACTTGAAGAACATCCATGAGGAGGTGAGGAAGCATATTACCAAGATGAATGCACAATATCAGGCTAAGGTAGATGAGAAAAGGAGGCATAAGAAATTTTAGGTTGGGGATCAAGTCATGGTTCATTTGTGGAAGGAGCGATTTTTGATTGGTACATATAACAAGTTGAAAATGATGAAGTTTGGGCCATGTCAGATATTGAAGAAGCATAATTTAGGAAATGCCTATGAAGTAGAATTGCCTACTGAGCTGAATATTTCACTAGTATTTAACATTTTAGATCTAACAGAATATCATGAAGGGGATCTTGAAGATGAGATCATAGAAGCATAGTGGAGTATTCCAGAAACTACTTCAGCTACCAAAGAAATTGAGGATATACTAGATAGTCATGTTGGCAGAAGCACAAGGAACAGGACATATGAAGAATATCTGGTCAAATGGAAAGGATGACCTGTTGAAGATTCATCATGGCTGACAAGGGAGGAGGTTAACCGTCTTGGTTTTCCTCTTCACACCTAAGATGTGACGGGTTCACTTCTCAAATTACCCTGGGTGTATGATGCAAGAGCATCCTAGGTGTAAGAGAAATCTTGCATCACCCAAAAATATTTCTGGTTTCTTTTCAATAAGGGCTATCTTGTGTAGATCTGCTATTTTTAGAAATTTACTATTTTTAGTAAGTTTTCTGTTCGATCTCAGAATGTTCTGATTTCACAGGAGGAGGTTCATTTTGGTCATATCAACCTGCCAGTAAAGTTTCATTGCCAGATCAAGTCTAGTTTTGAAGATATTGAAAAATTTTGGTATTGGCAGCAGTGTACGGAAACTTTGAACTTAGTTTTGAAGGCTTTAGAGGCCTCAGATGAGGTCGAAACTTTGGCTGATTGGAGCTAGTGTGAGTCAAGCATTATAGATCACCTCGCGCCCTTTCTGAAATGGGTTCATAAAAGTCAATCGAGTCAACAGGTGATGACTTATGGTCTCCGAAAGTTGGGCCACCTGAAATGGCAGAAAATAAATTTCCTTCAAAATTTTTGTTTGGGTTTCAAAAGTTATTTTGAGCCGACTTTGATGTAATAAATTGAAAAATAAAATAATTCTAAGGTTGGTCAGCCTTAAGGGATAAATTTATGGAACCTTCTCGGGCGGTGGAAATTGCCTATATAAAAAAGGCCCATAGTGTTGTCTAGGGCAGTTCTGGGTAGATCTAGGTGATGATCTGAGGCTTTGTCCTACATAATATTGTAAGGGAAAATGCCCATGTGGCTTTGCATATTGTAACTCTGAAATGTGTAATTCCACATTTGTGGAGAGAATAAGAAGCCCATTTTCTATTCTTGCAAATTGTTGATGTTTCTCTATTTTTGTTATGTGTTTGTGGTATTAAGGTGAGCACTCTTCGTCACACCCATAACACGTAGATTTTTGGTCTCATAGAAACCCTTGGTTAGAGGGAAAAACTATAGTGGGGATGGTACCCACAACTCTTCACTGTAGCTAAAAGAGTTTTCTGGTTAAAGCTACAAAATGTCACTTTCCGAGTGACTAACCTTGTTAGGAGTGAATGATACATGGTTAAATGTATCTACAGTCTTGTTAGGATTATTGATCTAAGATATTTTGTCTTGCCTATATGACATTTACATTGTTAAAAGATTCACAAAAATTTCATACAACGAACTTCAACAGTCTTGTTAGAGATTACCCAGTTAAGGGATTTACAATACCTTGTAGAAACTTGTTAGGATTCCTTACAAGACAGTTGACCTATTTGTTCTTTCCTCCAAAGCTTATCAAATCCATTATGCTCATTATCTGTGTCTTCAAACTCTTTTCTCCTTCACTTCTTATTCTTCACATGTATCTATTTTTTCGCTTTCTTTCTCTCTCTAATGCGTCAATCATTTAAACCTTGATCCACTTCTTATCTATTGATTTGTGTGATCTTGACCTTAGATCTTAGGGTTCCTTAATCTCAATCTTTTCCATAAACCATTTTCTCATTTTCTTATGTTGGTTGCAATAAATTATTTTCCTTTATCTGATATTTGTCATCTCTAATAACTAACTTCCTTATTTCGATAACTATCTTAAGTATTTGATAAATCCTTTATCTTGTTGATATTATAACTCTTATATTGATGATGTTTGACATCAATGAAAAAACTTATTCTTGGATTTCCAATAATCTCCCCCTTTGGCATTGATGGCAAAAACTCTGATTCTCGAATTCTTCTATCTCTCAAAAGTTTCAAAACCGTTATGTTGATATCTCCCCCTATGATAATTATCTCTACTTCACCTTGTGTTTTTTTCATTTTTCTTCTTCTCTTTTTTTTGCTTATTTCTTTACTTACTTCTCCTCCTTTTACTTACTTATTACTTCTCCCCCTTTTTTGGCAATCAATGCCAAATGATATATAGGCTTGTCGGGGTGTACAATTCCTATAGTTCATCCATGATGAACTTTTACCTATCTCCTGTATTCTGTAAAATAGTATTCCAATAATATTTCAATGCGTTCAAACCAATAATGTGTCCATTGAGATCAGACACTAGCTCTTCTAAGCTGTCCACAAAAGTAAGTTCGGGTGTCTTTACAATTTGCTATGCTACTTCAACATTGGATTTAATGATAATGATATGAGGTGTAATAAAAACTTGTAGTTCCAAAATCCTCATATGTAATCTCTCTTTTTCTACTAGTAGTTCCTTCTCTTTTGAGATTAATTATCTCATCTTTGTCAAATTATCTACAAAATTTGTTGTTTTCGGTTGTAGGGCGTTTATATGTTGCACTAGCTCATTATGAGCATCGATAATCTTACTGTCTACTTCCTTTATGAATTCTACAAAATTGCATAACTTATTGTACATTGATATACCTTTTGTCAAAACTGCTTTCAAAACTTCAGTAACCTTTAATAGTTCAACTTTCAAAACTATTGACTTTGTTAATAACTTTTGTATAAGTTGATTTTCCAATTTCTTTGTTTCCTCTCGGGAAAGTTGCTACTCCAAATCATTTCCAAATCCACTGATCTGATCAATATATACCTTTAATTTATGCTCCAATTATTCTTATTAATCAACATTTACATCTAGCATTAAGTCCTCAAATATATTAAGTGTCCTATTGAGATCTTGTCTCCTTAACTTCTTGTCTCTTTCCTTATCCAATTTTTCCTTCAAATGTAACACTCTTTCTTATACTTCTTTATCTTTGTTCTTCTTCATCTTCCTAGGATCTTGTTTTAGTATCTCAAATTGAGGATCATCAGAGTATGCTCCTTCATCTTCCTCTTCTTCTTCATCGTCACACTTCCTTTTTCCTTTGGTCTTTGTTTTCTCCTTATCGGTGTCCTTTTCCTCATCGTTGTTTTTGTATCCATCCTTCTTTTCTTTATCTTTCTTCTCATTCCTGTCATTTGTTTTACTAGATTCTTCTTTTCCTGAATCTTTTGGTTCTTGTGATGATTGATCATGTTTATCGATATCACTCTTTTCATGATCCTTTCTTCTGGTATCTTTAGTATCCTATTGTTTCTCAGTGGATGGTTCCTTTTTGGTATCTATTTATGGTTGATTAAGCCGTAAGTGTTGTTGTTGAGCTAATATTGGGTTCTACTCATTTGTGTCTAACACTTCTTCTTGCTTCTTCATCTCATGCAATATTTCCTCAATACTTTGCAACGTGTGTTTTGGTAACTCTGCTTGTGGTGTGACCGATGCAGTATCATGTCGATCGTGTGTATCTTTATCAATTGCTAGTGATTTTTTTTTAGTAGATGTGTTGACATATGTGTAAACCTTTTCATCTTATTTTTTTGTAGGCATTTGTACTAGTGTATCTTGTTTCTCCATTTCCACAGTAATATCCTCAATGAGTACTTCATCCTTATCTTTTTTCATATCAGTTGCACTAGGTGCATTGTTGATTAATTCATTGATTCTAAATAAGTCATCAATTTGTGATGGTCATGCCTCTGCATAGGCTGCATCTTGCTCTTTATTTAGTATATCCTTCTAGAATTGTGTGATGTCATGTTCCAATTTTGGTTCTTCATTTACTAACACCATAGTTGTTAGAGTCTTTGTTTTGAATGCTTTCTTATGCTTTTTGCATAAATCTTTGTATCATTTTTTAGATAACTATGGCATAAGTTGTTTTAACACTTTTTCTCTTATCTCTTCAACTATGTCATATGTTGAATTTCGTCTAACAAGTAAAGATTCATACAATTTTCTTGGTACATTATCTTTGATATCTCCTGGATATTTGTTGTATGCATGAAAATTCTTCACAATTATATCTTCAATTAATTGTTTATCTTCTTCCAAAATCTTTGCAAAGGTAGTGGGGTTGATCCTGCCAACGAATACTATTTCACTAATGTATTATTCCATATCGGTAAGATTTGCTAGTATCTTAAATTGTTTCCTTTCTGATTTCTTACCCCATGTCATTATTTCTTTTTCAGATTCATTTTATTCTTTTTCTTTAGCTTTAGTCTATATCCTCTTTGTCGGTGGAGTTTTCAATTGACTCCTTGTAGTTCTCCATTCTGTCTCTAAAGTTTGTCTTATCTTCATCCTAATTATTTTTCATTTTGGAGTTTCTTCTTTCTCTTTTTCTACTTTACCTTTCCTTCCAATAGTACTCTGTGTTTTCAGATTTGTTTCCTCTTCTGCACTCTCCTCAATCTCTTGAATGGTTGGTAGGTCTTGTATCTCTGTAGCTTCTTTTTTAGCACTTCTCTCTTCTTCACTTTCTCCATATTTTCTAGTCAATTTCTTCAGCATTTTCTCTTTTTGTCTCAGAATCTTTGGCTTCTTAATTTCCAGCGTGATCCTTTCATGTGTCTCTTCATAAGTTCCAAAATTTTCATTCTTTCTGTCAATAGGAAAACTTAGAATGTGATTTGCACATCTAACTGAAACATCCTCAGTGACTTCGCATCCAAATGTTGGTACCCAAGACGCTCTTGGTTGCACAAGTTGGATTTTTCATGTGTCAATGTCTACAAGAAAGAAAATAGAATATTTATACTTCTCTACTATCGATGGGGGTATCTAATAGCGTGCGTGCATCTTAATTTGAAATTCCTTAAAATATCCCCACATATTTTGATTGAATTCTTCACCTAATTGTGAAATGTAATCATTTATCATAAATTAATAATATCAGATTTCCACAATCCATTTTAACAATTCATGTTCATTTCTTGCACTCTCTCTTTCCTGATGATGGATCATAGAGTGTGATCCAAAATTTTGATGCTAAAAAATGCACACAATCAAATCCAGAAACGCACATGAATTATCATAAATTACTGGTCTATCTATTTTCCAATTTACATGTCCTATGCTTGGGAAGAAATTCTTGGCATTAAAGTATAAATAGACAAGAAATGATCCATACTTCACTTCGTGTTTCTGATCCCTCTATAGTTCATTCATATTTACAAACAATTGGATCTGAAACATGTCTCCCAAATCGTAGACTTTGCCCAATTTTGGTATCTCATAGGCTGCATACACAACACTATCAGGTACGTTGTTCGGTCAACTAGATTAGTAGGCTTTGTAACCAATAATCATTGTTGCAAAATGTGTTTCCAAGTCCCTAACCCTATCTACTCTCATTTAACTCCCATTTTAGATATTCATCAATTTGTCTCAGTAAATCCATGTTTCTCACTCGTAGGGTACATTCTTTTCCTTCTGCTGGTAAGCCAGTGACCATATGAATTAGGTCTTTTGTTATTTTTATTGGTCTTTCTTCATCTAACCACATCAATTCCTCATGCACATGACTTAATACATATCTGACCCATTCATCATTGAATTTTTGTAATACCATATGTGTTAATCCTTTTGTCTCCAAATGTTAATGCTCATCCTTAAGATTTCCTTCAACGCTCAACTCTATGTAGTATAATTTATTGATTTATTCATCTCCCAGTTCTATAACCTTATTGTGAATAAAATTTCTTATGCCTTTTGTAAGCATGACTCTCAGATGAAACGATGATAGAGCTCCAGCATTGTCTTTCTCAACTGCATTCAAAGGGTGCAATTTTAATCTTGGTGTTGGTTCATCATCGATGCTTACAACTACTGGATTTTGGATATTAGCTTCCATTGTTCTCAAATAATTTCACAAATACAATTCATCTGCTAGTGTTTTCTACAACTTAACTAACTCTGCTAAACTAGGGCATGAAAATATTTTCAATCACTTCTGCAATAATTTCTTGTTGATAACACTTCGCAATGGATTTATCTAGACTCTTAGATGATGCTCAAACAATTGCTTCAGAAAATTAAGGTACCAAATGAATAGCATCGACACATATTTATTTTGAAATAAGTTTCTGGATTTGATTGTGTAAGTTTTTTTACATCAACATTTCGGATCACACTCTGTGATCCATCATCAGGATAAGAATGAACAGTGAAGAATGAACTTTTTACTATTCATTCTTCACTCTCTTATCTTGATGATGGATCACGGAGTGTGATCTGAAACGTTGATGTAAAAAAACTTACACAATCAAATCCAAAAACTTATTTCATCATAGTGGATTGTGGAAATCTGATGTTTTTAACATATTTATTTACCAAAAAGTGTGCAAATAACTATTTAGGCAATAAATGTCTTCAACATTAACTTTTCTATCGATAGTCATATCTTTTGTTCAATAGTGGTTCTTTTCTACATATAATTATCCTTTCACTTGTTCACTAATAACTATTTATCTTTGTAATGATAAAGAAATGATATCTAATACTAATTTATTCTCATTAAATGTGTCTAGTATGAGTTCCACTATATCTATAATATGCTAACATGTGATCCATCTTATCTTTTTGTATAAAGGGACAAACAAATTTAACAATTTATTATCGGTCCCTAAGCAAAAACTTACTTTCTTAGTTTGATGATGAGTCCTCCTCCCCAGAGGTTAGAGGGCTTCCTTCTTGCTCGCTGACTTTCTCCTTCTTGATCCACTTTTTCTTCATATTGTTTTTCACTTGTTATGGATTAATCATAGCTTTCCTTTTTTATCTACATTACTAGCTTGTGGATATCTGCAATTTTGTGCAATATGTCCATACTTGTGATAGATAAAACATACCATACTAGTTGATCTCCATGGTCTTGAATTTCCTCTTGGATTCCTTTATCTACAGTTCATCGCCATGTGTCCAAAGTGTCCAAAAATTTTGCACATAGCTAGAATATTTCCTTCTCTTCTCATTGTGCTTACTGGTTTGGTTGGTGTTCTTTTCGATAAAATTCTTGATCTACAGTGTTTATCTTTATGTTTTTATTGATTGCATGTGTAACAGTAAACTTCAAAACTTCCTTCAGATGAGATGTTGTTAGATCTTGATTTGTATTCTCTTTCCTGATGTCTAAACTTATTGCAATTGTAACAATGTCCATTAAAGGGTGTACCACTTGGAGTGTTGACCAAACTTATTCTATAGATATTTGATGTGTGACCAAGCTTTCCAAAATTTTAACACGTAGGTTTTATAGGTTTCTTTCCTTGTGTATCGATAGACTCTTTTGGATTTTGTGACAGATTCTCTGCTACCACTTTTGATGATTCACCAATTTCAAACTTTCTATCATCCATATATCCTAGGTTGGTTAAGTCTCTAGATATTCTTTGATTTTTCAGTTATTCATCAATTCTTTGCATGCTTAGATCAGAATTAGTTATTCTCTCATTAACTTCTTTTTCAATTTTCAGATTGGTCTTTAAAGTTTTAACTTATTTTCTCAAGTTTTTGTTCTCGGTAAGTATCTGCATGTTTTCTTCATTTGTATCATTGAGATGTTCACCCAGAGTTTTATTTTCTTGTTGTGACCTTTCAATGATGTTATCTCTATCTTTGATCATTTTTCCCAAATTTCTCTTATCAGTTTCAAGGCTTTCTTTGGCTTCCTCGGTAATCTTCATTCTTTCAAGTATTGCAGTCATCCCCATAGAATGACTTTCAAGTTCCTTTTCGACTTCATTTAGGTTTTCTTCAAGGACTATTTTATTTTTCAATAGATCTGCAACTGTTGCATCAGCTTCTTCTGAATTTGTACTTTGTTCTGATAGTTCTTCAAGATTTTCCAGACTTATCTGCAAGCGTTTTGTGAGTTCTTTTCTTTTAAAAAATGATACTCTTAAATTCCTCTTTAGATCTTCATTTTGTGCAAGGGCTTCTTCCATTTTTCTTTCTTTACTATACCTTTCCATGCTCCAAGATCTACTCCCAAGTTGTTAAACTTTCCCTCTTAGAGAACTAAGCTCTAATACCAATTGTTGATTGGAAAGATAAGGTACTGAGAGGGGGTGAATTAGTACTAACAGATTTGTATCAATTCAAACTTTAAATCATAGGCATATAGTTTCATTCCAATTTACCAATAGTCCTTTATGTATTATCGATATGTTGTAATTGAAAAAACATAAAGTAAATAACACTAACTCATGAAATGATTCACACACCCATAACACATATTTTTGGTCTCGTAGAAACCCTTGGTTAGAGGAAAAAATTATGGTGGGGATGGTATCCACAACTCTTCACTGCAACTAAAAGAGTTTTTTGGTTAATGCTACAAAGTGTCACTTTCTTAGTAACTCACCCTATTAGGAGTGATTGATACAAGTTTAAATGTATCTGCAATCTTGTTAGGACTACTCTACTAAGAGATTTTATCTTTCATATGCTACATTCACCCTATTAAAGGATTTACAAAAATTTCATACAACAAACTTCAATAGTCATGTTAGAGGCTACCTGGTTAAGGGATTTAAAGTACCTTATAGAAACTTGTTAGGATTCCTTACAAGATAGTTGACATGTTTGTTCTTTCCTCCAAAGCTTATTAGATCCCTTATGCTCATTGTCTCTGTCTTCAGACTCTTTTCTCCTCCGCTGCTTGTTCTTCACCTATATCTCCTTTTTCGTTGTCTTTTTTTTCTCTCTGATCTTCAATCCTTTTAACCTTGATCCTCTTCTTGTCTATTAATCCCCGTGATCCTGACCTTAGATCTTAGGGTTCATTAATATCAATCTTTTCCATAAACCATTTTCTCATTTCCTTATGTTGGTTGCAATACATTATTTTCCTCTATCGGATATTTGTTAGCTCTGATAACTAACTTCCTTAGTCTAATAATTGTCTTAATTATCTAAAAACTCATTTATCTTTCCGATAGCATACCTCTCACATTGATGATGTTTGACATCAATGAAAAACATTCTCAAATTTCCAACACCTAGTAGCAGAGAGAAAGGTTGTTGAGGCAGAGAGGGACATTGATGTAGCAGGGATATGATTTGGTTGGAGAGAGGGACAACCTCAGATGAAAGAGAGATGATCTAGCAAAGGAGAGCACCCTACTACAAAAGAGAGAGCTAATGAGGGATTTGGAGAGGGTTTCTAGGGAGGTAGATGAGATCTAAATAACATGGAATTCCATGGAGTTATCCCAACATTGAATTGAGGAGTGGGTTGAGCTATACAGGTGGGAAGCGGAGGAGGTCCATTGGTTAGGAGGAGGAGGGGTTGTGGTGCTAAATATGGTTGATGAAATTTGAGACTTTTTTGTTCATGTGGGCTTCTACAAGGTAGCATACTTTGATGCAGTACCACAAAAGAGGAGAGAGAAGTATGTTCTTGTAGAAATACCTAGCAATTTAGTTCATGGGGGGTGTAAAAAATGTACCTCTAGACTAGGAGCACCCATTCTCATTGGGAAGGGTGCAACCATAGGTTGACTCAATTAGTGGGGTCTACACAAGGATGACATGAATAAGATTCAAGATAGGGACACGAACAAAGAGATACATGTACTTCATCCATCCGGATATTACCCTTTAACTACCCCAATGATTTAGGAAGGTAGAGAGAGGACCCCTTAAGACCTTCTAATTAGTATTCGATAGACTGATATATTGAGTAATTTATATTCATATGATATGATTCTTTTATGTACTATACACATATTTTATTTATTATTTTATGGACTGTGTATTTATTTTGATACATTTTGTGAGACTCTTATATATATGGAGATTTGATCGAGGATCATGTGTATGTATACCTTTTTTATATTTTTTGATGTATGATGTATGGATGCAAAGATGTTGTGATGATGTACTAACATACTTGTGATGTAGGATGTGATGTGCATATGATATGACTTAAATGATGCAATTTATATGATTATGACTATGTGAATGACATGTGATGTAGGATGATGATTGATGTACTAACATGATGCTTTTGCATGATGCAATTATTTATGTTGATTGTGTAATGCATATGCATATGAGTTGTTTCAATTTTATAATTCTAGATGTATGCAATAATAATGTAGTATTAATGAGCTAAAATATAATAAAATGATCGTGATGTATAAGAAATGTGATGTAACTATGATGTGATACAGTTATTATCATATGAGTTATATGTTTAAGTGTAATGTAATGAAATCATGTGTGATGCAATTAATATGATATGATCTAAAATGTGATGTATTGATAACCTATTGCAATTAATAATGATAATGAAAAAGTGATAATTAATGATGTGAAAACTAATATGGGTTGATACTCAATGAAATGTTCTAAATGTAACAATAATGAAATGACATTAATATGAAATGTGAAACTAATTAATGAAACAAAATTATATGATATGGGATTAAATGAAAATGACAATGTAAATGCAATTTATGTAAGGGGTAATGTGGCGTAACTAATGGAATGAAAATGTAATGTAATCAATGAAAAGGATAATGGATGTTACTAATATGGAAAACAATTTGGTGCTCTACTGAGAGATTTGTGGCATGACATTGCGTTTTGCTTGTCATTGTTGGCATGTCTCAGGGTGTGGACTTTAATGGTCCCTATTCATTTATTCTAATCACCTTGCCATGGTGTTGTTTGGTTGTTGAAGTTGAGGGATGCAGACTCTATTGAAGGGTAATCTCAAATTGTTTATGGTGGCTTGTGAAAGGTTTTGGGAGATATTTCTCCCAGTTTGGTTATTGTCTCTTGCTCTCCCCTTAATCTATCAGTTGTTCATTGGTTGAGGATGACTTCTATGTTACAGTTGGAGAGGTGGGTGGCCCTATGCAATCCTCTTGGCATTCTCTTGCTTGGCAGTATGGTTTCCTTGGTCTCTTCCTTGGGTCTTTTTGGCCTTTTACCATGTTATTTCTCAGGGTTCAATGATGTCTCGGAGTGGCAGAAACATTTGTGCAATTATATTTCTACTGCTTGGTACAGGAAAATTTCTCCCTATTTGAGTGTTGTAGAGCTTCCTTGGTGTGGATTTTTTTGTCAAAATGGCTATGGTAGAGCTCTTGGTTATTTGGGGTTGTTGGCTACCTCTTGTACTAGTTGTGTAGTCATTCTTGGTATCCTCCTTAGTGCTAAGAGTGATGGTATGTGATGGAGGAGTTTTGGCAAGGGTTTGGAATTTGTTCCTAGTGAAGATTTGATCTCTCCTTTGGTTTTTTGGCTTTCTACTCTCTTATGGGGGAGATGTTTGGTGATTTTTCCTATTTCTAGGCATCATGGTATTGGTTGTGCGTGTGAATTTTTTACCTAGCTGGGGACACAACAGTTCAGTAAAACATTATTGGTTAATATGTCAGATAATCTGCAATAAGAATAAATAGAATTAACCAAGTGATTTACTGCCTTCTAGTAGGTGTGAGTATGGTATTCTCATATTATGACCAAGATCAGTGATAATGCAACACCTAAACGAAGGATTTAAATGATGAAAACAATAAAAGTATGGATGCAAATAAATCTATATTTTTGGATTTTCTATACAATATGATGAAAATTGATATGAAATTGATCTAAAGTGGATTGAAAATGAATTGCAATGCAAATCTAACAATCCTATGTGATTTCTATGAATGAATTGAAATTGCAAAAATCTCACAAAAGCCTGTTTGCAAGAGCTCGATTCTCCAAGTAATTGATGTGTGATTTTGGGATTTCATGATGGATCAAATTCATGGTCATTTGAGAAGGATTGAGCCTCATTTGAGAAGGATTGAGCCTCATTTATATAGAAATTCAGGTTTTGTGAGAACTCATGAAAAGCAAAAAGTCTCTCCCTAATTAACTCAGATTGATTATTGAGTTATCAGGAAATCAGATTTAGTTAACTCACAAAATCATGCAAAATCAGCTTTTTAACTCGAATCAGAGTTCAGATCACCTTTTCAACTCACAATCACATGTTGAGTTGGAAAAGTTAACAAATTGAATCAATTTTTTTATTCAGAGTTTAACTGCTCTTTTAATTGTGCATGGATAATTATGAATTTGATTAATAATTCAAATGAATTATTCTTAACTTAACTAATTTTTTAATTAAAATAACTGATTTATGGGTTAATCAATTATTAAATCAAACTTTATTCCAAAACTATATTATTAAATCTGACAACTTGATTTAATCAATTAAATGATAATTTTATCAATAATTTATAGAATTTTTTATTTATTGTCAAATTAAAATAATATTAATTAGGAATAAATAGAATTAAATCTAATTAAATAATTAAGTGGTAGAATTAAATTAATTAATCAAATATTCAACATATTCAATTATTTAACTTTAGGATAAATAATGTCATTTATTGCCAAATAATAATCAATTAAAGATAATTAGGATAAATTAGGAATATTCCCCGATGCAAAATTGAGATAAAACTGATTAGGATTTTGATGATTTGATGAGTTGATGTGCCTTTGGTTAGGACTTTTGTGTCGATTTCGATCAATTTGTAGATGTAGGAGGTCAATGGTCCTATAGCCCATTTTTTGGGTATTACATTTTGCCCCTCTTTGAATTACTGTGTGAAGCGCAATGGTTCAAAGATTAATCTATTTTTGATGATGATGAGGACTCAGTTATGTGGTGGAGAAATGGATCCTGAAAGATTAACTGATTTCGAGACAAAAACTGATTGATTGATTTAGAAGGTGTTGATTCAAGTCCTGATTGACCAAAGAATCGAGATGATGTTAATAGTAGAAACGATGAACCGGTGATTATGAAAAAGTGTCAAAACACCTGATTCTGAACCTTATGATTACAAAGAAGTGATTGTCCTAACTCCAGACCTGATTGTCCAAAGGAATAGAAAGGATGTCAAATCTAAACCCTTCAGTTACGAAGAACCAAGGAAATAACACTAATGAACCGATGGTTACCAAAAGCTGATACAGTTTACAATTTGTGAGAGAACACCAGATTGATATGGATCTTGATGAATTTGATATACCCCAAGCGATGTGCCCCAAGAGACGAGGAATTTTGATGAATTAGCAACTAGACATGGTTGTTGTCTTGATTACTGAAAGAAATTTAGATGACAAATTTCATTGAAAGATGTGTAATACCATGCCCCCTTCTGGATAAAATTCAAAATCTGGCAAGGAAGCCAGCGTTATAGTGTGTAGGAGCAATGCAATCGATAGTAGAAGTGGTTATGCACATTCAGGGATGCGTTCTGCATTGTTTGGATGTCCTATTGACCAAGTTTGACTAGGTTTGACCATGAGTTGATCATGGTTGACCAAGTTGAATTTTGAAGAGTTTGATGCATGATAATCAGTTAAGATGAGTACTAGATTTTATTGAGGATTTGAAGGTTGACTATGCAAATAGTCATTCGTCCTGGGTCTGAAAATTTTTAATCATGATTTTGACGAAGTAAATGATCTCATATTTCTATTTTGATCCTAAAAATGGGTTCAGAACATCAAAATTAGCCAGAGGTACCATTTTCATGCAAAATGGAGCACTTTGAAAAATTAGGTCAAAACCTATATAAGGCCCAAAAGGGTCATTTTCAAATCATTTGAACCATTTGTCTTTTGTGACCATGTGGAGCCCTCTAAGCAAAGAGTCAAGTTCTTGTGTCCTCTCACTGTTTTGAACCCAGTCGGCGATACGAGCGACCTCGCCAGTATGGCAACCCAATAAGTGGACCTTTGTGCCTCTCCTGCATTCAAATTTGTCCTTGTTTTATGCATTTTAGGATTCTTTTACACGTTTTTCAACTTTTTCTTTTTTTGCTTCACTTAGACTCGTACGACAGTCCACCAGGACTCATATGAGTTTTCAAATACATGTCTAGACTCCTATGGGTTACTTGTGTAACTCGTATGAGGAGGACCCAAATGTTGTACGACATTTCATCGGGTCCCTTATATGTCATGTGAGACCTTTCACAATGTCGTATGACACCTTGTAGTTAACTCGTATGAGTTTTGGTGCTAGTCTAAAAACTCATATGAAAAAACTTGACCCATTTTCATGTCCTTAGGTCAAAAATTTGAATTTTCTAATTTCTTAGTTTGATTACTTATCCATTAATGCACCTTCTGAAGTTGTCAATTTCTCATTTTCTATGTGTTGAGCCTAATTTTTGACCAACTTACTGATAGGTTGTCCTATTTTTGTGCTATGTAGGTCATCTTTCCTAATGTACATGTTTGGATCTCACATCTGGATAATCAAAGATTATGTGTTTTTCTGCCTAATCCACTTAGAGTTCATTTAGCTTCCTGTGGTTTTGAGTATCTGATTCAATTACTTGACATTCGGGTAAACCATGGACTTATCACTACATTAGTTTAGCAATTTCACTTTGAGACCCAGACTTTCCATCTTCCTACTGAAGAGATCACTATGACTCTGGAAGATGTATATAGGATACTTTGGATACCTTTCCATGGACCTTGCCTGGACTACATCAGTTCGGGTAATACAGGATTGGTTGCCTTTAGATCTTTGTTCGATGTTGATAAGCAAATTGCCCAACAGATCTCATGGGAGACTCTGGTGTAGAGGTACAAACAGATGCACTAATTAGAGTGCATTATAGCTGGGATGATCGAAGGGATCATCATGTTGGATCGACATTAGTGCGGTCTTCTGATGGGCTGGGCCCTGATGGTGCAACAATTGATGGCCAGTCCTGCTAAGCTTGGGTGGGGTCAATGTCTACTTGCCCAAATGTTTTTGAATATGCATGAGATTGTGTATCATGAGGGGAAGACATTTTCATTTGGAGTACTTGAATTACAGATCTGGGCCTAGGAGCACATCTCCATATGTAGGCCGATCTATGAAGATGAGCGGCAGCCATAGGAGCCATTGATTTATAGATATTCTAGATACATTAAATAGGTCAGGATGGGACGTACCAAGTATTGGAGGTGTGTGCTAGATGACATGACTATTGTAACCTTGTAGCATATTTGCAGATAGAGGCATGGCATGCCTCTCATGTATAGTTTGGTTCTTTTTTTAGAGTCGAATGTTGATTGGCCGATCTACCAGTGTGTTGGAGCCTTTCTTAATTACTAGAGTGTCAAGATAGTATGGCATTATTCAAGATGCCCCACAATATTTCACTTCTTATGCTTGGATGGTATGAGAGCTCAAGCTCGGATGGTCACCTCGACTATCTTATGTCGAGTGTAGCTTGGAGTATAGGGGATACATCAGTCATGACTGGGATTACAAGGTGCACATCTATGATGCTAGAGTGACTGATGCATAAAAGGCATGGATAGCAGAGCACCCCATTAGGAGGTTTTTAGATCCTATAGAGCTCATCCCTATGATGGAGGATGTAGAGGATGTCACAGGTGCCCCTATGGGCAGAGGCTAGAGACGCCGAGAGGTGTAGATTCCATCAGCACATCCTACACCACCACGTCCAAGAGTAGTGATGACCCCACTGAGGCAAACAGGACAGACAAGACCCCCTCACCCTCAGAGTTTTACAGCAGGCAAGCCTACAGTTCTACAGAGGAAAATTGCTAGAGGCAAGGGTGGACATCTTGGTAGTGTGGGCAGTGTAGAGGAGGTCTTGGGAGCACATCAGGATGCTCCTATGGAGGATGCCCTGAACACTCCAAATTTTGATCTTGGTGCAGAGGTTCATTGCACAACGTGCGCACAAAGGCTGGTGCTGAGTAGCCTATGGAGGAGGCTGAGACTGTAGCTACAGAGGTAGATCTGGTATTGAGAAAGACATCTCATGATGTTGTTTGATGATTGAGGCACCAGTTATGGGATCTGAGGATACATAGTGCCACACTGGAGGCTCAACTTAGAGTGTCTGAGAGACAAGTACGAGAGTGGGAGGCTGATGTGAGATGACTATAGGATGAGGTGATCCATTAGATGAGTCAGGCCTCATATTATGTTTCTGCTTATTATTTAAGGGTACCTGTTGAGTAGAGAGTGCCATCATATTCTAAGTACATGCTTGCTTCTGAGGGAGCCAAAGGACCACGGGCTGACCCACCACCAAATACACCTACCGAAGGAGGAGCACCAGATATGGAGGACCAAGCAAACAATTGATCTGTCATAGTTTTCTCATTTTTGCCCATACATTGATCATATCTGATAGCTCAGACGAGCTCATTCTTTTGTATACTATGCCAGTAGTGCACCCTCATGTATGATTACGATAATCTGATATATATACGAGATCTTTTTTTTTAGTTGTGACTTCATATGCACTTGTCATTTTGGTTTATGATGTAATATCATGTGATGCAAATGTATGAAATGCTTATGTTATTGTAGAATGTATGGAATATGCAATGCAATGTTTACTTTCAAATGTATGGATTATACAATGCAGTGATAGATGAATAAATGTAAATGTATGTTTCTTTTGATGCACATGTATGTATGCAATGGATGTATGAGATGAAAATGTAATTGTAAATGCAGTGATACACATGATATTGTTTTTGTAGGTACATAAAGAAGACAAGTGCTCAGTCATTATCAAAATGGATGTGTAACCTAGGATAGTGATTGCTTGTTGATTTAGTTTTAGGGGACCTTCATACAAAGCTCAGTGCTTGTGTTATGTTTAGCATAGTTTTGAAGAATCATTAAGCATCAAGCTGAATTTGAAATCATGAGATAAATGCAGCCATGCAAAGTGAAAAATGAAATACAAAATGAAATGCAGACATAGGACCTAGGATTTAGTCACTGATTATGTTTCCGTCTTTTTCATCATTGAATATTTTTTATTTAGGTAACACCAGATAAATCGATACAATGTCCACTAGGAACCATGGACATATGAATATTTATTTTTGTTTTATTATGTCAGATTTAGATATAAGCATCAAGGCACCAAAGCTAGGATGACCTGAATATCATGTCCATTTTGATATAGCAATATGTATAAGCATCAGATCATAAACATTGTGATGACCTGAATACGCCTTACAGAACAAACATGCCAAACAGTTGTAGAATTCATTCCATATCCAATGTGAATTACCCGCAGTGACCCTTTATCGTTCACATCCTTGGGTAATAGCTATTTCACAGTAGGATTAAGAAATCATTTGAAAAGACAAAAGTTAGATCAAACTTCCTTGAAGCATCCAGGTATCAATGGTCGAGGTACACATGGCCATCCAATACATGATGGAGCCACTTATTATGGACACCAATTCAATCCAAAATTTCCAAAGTTATTAGATTTGTACTTTCAAGCAAAAGACAAATAAAAGATTATACCCCCAGTCATCACTCTCTAAATCCCATAAAGGACATCATCAAGGAGCTCAAGGAGACATAATATGCAAAAATCATAATGTGAAACAGTTAGCATACAAGAAGATTTAAGCATGTCGCAAAGATTGTTTTCAGTTTGTTGATGTTGTTTGGTGCAAAATCCTTTCCTGGTGAGGAGACAGACTAACTAAATCAAATGTAGATGGGGAAGGACTTTGACTAGATATGACTTGTCTAAAGATACTGAGGACCATAGGATATGATGTTGAATGCCCCCAAGTTTAGGCTTTGATAGGATACAGACACTTGTGTTGGATTGTGCTCATACCGACTTTATTGAAAACAGGATGCGAAAGAAAATCGGGAGATATGTACAAACTAAAGTAGGACTGAAAGCTGGGAAATACCAAGATTGCACTGATAAATGGAGCATTTTGATACAAGTGGCACCTATTTGCCAGGTTTTCACCATCTTGGCAGAGATTCAATTTTTTCTACCAAGGTGCCTATTTACCAGGTTTTCACCAAGCCACTTTTTCTTTTTCTTTTTTTTTGTATTTTTTATCTTTTTAATTCTTTTGTACTTTTTCTATTTTTTTATTTTTATGCTTTTTTCAGGACATTTTACCATAGACTGAATGCCTTAGGCATAGAATTTCTTCAAATGGAGAACGTTGATTGGTTCTCAGAGCTGTTCTCCTTCAGTCATTGAGAGTTGATAGGCTCTAGAGCCAAAAGTAGCATTGATTACAAAGGGACCCAACTACTTGGGTTCAAACTTCCCCTTCCATTCTCAATGGGATTGATTTTTAGTATTCTCTCTCAAGACTAGATTGCCAACCAAAAATTCTTTGTGTCTGAATTTCTTGTTGTAGCCTCTAGACAATATTTTCTGATATACTCTGAGATGATCATATGCAACCTATCTACGCTCATCTAGTAGTTCAAGTTCTTGTAACCTAGACACTCTGCAATCATCATCGGTTATTAGACCATGCATTCTAATTTGTAGTGATGGGATTTCAACCTCAATACACAGTACTGCTTCAACCCCATATACTAATGCGAAGGGTGTAGCCCCGGTGGGCATTCTGATACTTGTTCTATAGGCCCAAAGAGTTGGATTTATCATCAGGTGCTAGCATCTACCTATCTTATTAACTGTGCAATGCAAGATTTTTGGTAAGTTCTTATTGGATGCTTCAGCTTGTCCATTCCCTTGAGGATAGTAAATGGACGAACAATGTTGAGTGATCTTGAATTTAGAGCATAAGGAGTCTAGGTCCTTATTCTTGAATTGGCCTCCATTGTCTGTGATGATGGAGTGTGGGATACCATACCGACAAATGATGTAGTTCAGGATGAACATTGAGATTTGTTTGTCGGTTGCTTGTGTTAAAGGCACCGCTTCTACCCATTTTGTGAAGTAATATGTTGTTGTGATAATATGGGTATGACCATTTGATGAATGAGGATAGATAGCTCCTATGAGATCAAATGCCCATTTCTGAAAAGACCATTGTGTTGTAAAAGGAATCAAATCTCTCCCTGGTGCATGTATCAAGTTACCATGGACCTGGCACTTCTGACAGTTCTTAGCATATTTGACGACCTCTTTGTTTGGCCAATAGTACCCAGCCCTAATGAGTTTTTGAGCTAGTTTTAAACCATTGTAATGTGATCCACAAATACCTTCATGGACTTCTTCTAATGTGCATTGAGACTCTTCACGTTCTAAACACCTAAGAAGTGTACCATCTAGACTTCGTTTGTATAGATAATTACCAATGATGACATACCATGATGCATTTAGAATAAGGTAACATTTCTCATGTCTGTTAAAGGAATCAGGAATGATTTGGTCACAAAGGTAGGAATATAGGTGTTGGTATCGAGAGTAATCATGACCTATAATGGTGTAGATCATTTGGGTTTCTAGAAAATCATAGGCAAGGAATGACAATGCTTCCACTAGGAACTCGTAGCATAGCTCATGTTCAGGATGCTATAGTAAAGTTGATAGCATTGCCATAAGATCAACAACCTTGTTCTCCATTCTAGGAATTTGTTCAAACATGATAGATATGAAGTGTTTCTTTAAGTCATCTACCATGCGTTTGTATGGAACTAGTTTCTCATCTTTTTTTTGATACACATCATTGACTTGGTATATGACCAGTTGTGAGTCTCCATGTATGTGCAGCTCTGTTACTCTCCATTCTAGTGCTATCTTCATACCATTTAATAAAGCTTCATAATTAGCTATGTTTTTGGTATAAGGAAATTTGATTCTGAATGCTTTTGGAATAGAGTAACCTTGAGGTGTTATAAATAGTATACCAGCTCCAGATCAATTTTGTTTGTAGGATCCGTCAAAGAATAGTTTCCATGTTCTAGAAGATAGGTTCATAATAGAGGAATCAGGAAATTCCATTTGCATTGGTTGATCATCGAACATGGTGCTTCATCTAACTAATCTTCTATAGCTTGTCCTTCGATAGCTTTTGTCTCAACATATTCTATGTCAAATTCCCTCAATAGCATTACCCATTTTACTAGTCTCCCTGTAAGGGAAGCTTTGCTCAATAAGTATTTCAGTGGATCAATCTTTGCTATTAGTTGTATAGTATGAGATAACATGTAATGTCTGAGCTTTTGTGATGCAAAGATGACAACTAGACATGCTTTTTATATCATGGAATAGTTATTTTCATAAGCTATCGGCGTTTTGTTTATGTAGTAGATAGCTCACTCCTTGTTTTCATCGTGTTGTGCTAATAATGTCTCCAGTGATGTATCTGTCGTGAAGACATATAGTATCAATGGCTTCCCTTGAATAGGAGGCATCGGAATAGGAGGATTTTCCAGATATTACTTGATATGATTGAAGTTCTTATCACATTCCTCACTCCATGAGAAGGTCACACCTTTATGCAATGTTTTTGTGAAAGGTTGTGATATGTTTGCTAGCTTAGATATGAAGCGTATGATAGATTGTACCCTTCCTTATAAGGTCCTCATTTGACTGATGTTCTTAGGAGGTTGCATCTCCATGATTTCTTTAAATTTTGTTGGATCTACTTCAATTCCCTTCTTTGAAACAATGTGTTACAAGTAGTGGTTGTCGTTGCACCAAAAGATCGACCTGTTAATGCCTGATACAACCACTAGACTTATAGAAGACACAAGAAGCAGTTAAGCCATGTTATGAATCCCAAGGGGAGCACTGATCATTTTTCCAAAAATCTCCCCCTCAGCATTACCTAAGGGGATTTGAACCTGTGACCAAGCTCTGATACCACTTGTTACAAGTAGTGGTTGTCGTTGCACCAAAAGATTGACCTGTTAATGCCCAATACAAACACTAGACTTATAGAAGACATAAGAGGTGGTTAAGCCATGTCACAAATCCTAAGGGGAGCGTTGACCATTTTTCCAACACAATGTAACCTAGAAGTTTTCCTAAAGTGACACCAAAGGCACGTTTCTTAGGGTTCAGTCGGAGACTAAAATTTTCCATTCGATCCAGTATTTTTCTCCAGTCTGTTAGATGTTTTGATCTCTTCATTGATTTTTCTAAGGTGTCATCAACATAGTCTTCCATAGTTTGATCCATCATATCGTGAAAGATAAATGTCATAGCTCGTTGATATGTAGCACCAGCATTCTTAAGACCAAATGGCATGACATTCCAGCAAAAATTACCCCATGCACAAGTAAAAACTATTTTCTCTTGATCTTCTAGAGCTATCTTGATTTGGTTGTATCCAGAAAAACCATCCATTAAAGAGTAGATCTCAAAGCCTACAGACATGTCCACTATCATATCAATGTTTGGTAGTAGAAAATCATCCTTAGAGCATGCTTTGTTTACATCTCTGAAGTTTGTGCATACTCTGATGGATTTACATCTAGTTTTGAAATAGGAACTATGTTTGAGATCCACTCTGCATAATCTATGACTCGGATAAATCCAACTTTTAGTAACTTCTCTAGCGCAGCTTTGACTAGGAGTGCAACAAGTGGATGCATTTTTTGCAACTTTTATTTAATAGGCTTGACTCCTGGAGCTATAGAAATATGATGCATGATGAGATTAGGATCTAACCCTAGCATATCTGAGTATTTCCATGCAAAGTTAATTTTCTTCTCTATTAAGAACTTGGTAAATGCTTTCTTTTCTTCTTCTGATAGAGATTGAGCTACATGAATTAACTGGGGTTCATCTGTTGTACCCAAATTGATAGACTGAGTGGGTTCTATCAACATTCAAGATCTATCCTACAAATGACTCAGAAGGACATCAAATATCTCATCCTTAGGTGCCTCAGAGAGGTTTTTACATTCAGATACGTCTTTTGTTTTTACTATTTTAGGTTCTAAGACTGCCACGTTGTGGTTTTTACCCTCAGAACTCCTTTTCTTTTTGCTTTTATTCTTTTGACTAAGATACTTGATAACCGACTCTGTCATGCTAACACTAGGTTCATTGATGGAAGTCATCATAGGTTTAACTGCATTGAGGTAACAGGTGAGAGCATAGTCTGATCTGAAGGTGTGGATATCTTGGTTTGGATCATTGGACGTTTGGTCAATAAGCTAAGGATGTTGGATTGTAAGTTCTGGAAAGGATTGGTTGATTGTGTTTATGCATATGGTATTGCCATCATTAGTTATGATCTCACTCACAAAGTCGAAGGTGATATTACTACTCAAGATATTCAATCCATTAGGAGTCACAACGTCATTATTGGACCCATCATTGGTGATAAGCAAATCAAACTCATGAGGTTCATCATTTTGTTCTAGACTCACGTCAAGCATAGGTTCATATCAGTGAATGACATCTATTTGTTTCTCTGTGATAAGCTCATCTTCTTCTAGAACAATTCCCCATTCACAGTCATTAGACTCATCATCTTCTTCTTTGGGAAAATCAAGAATATGTGCGAAATCAAGATGGATTCCCCAAGCAGGATTTCCTTTAGTGCCTGAACAGGATTCATATTCATGGGAATCTGTCTCAGAATCACTGTTGTGTCCCAGATTTTTAGCTATTGTGATAGGTTTAATTTTTTCCTCTTGTTTGATTTCAGGACTAGCTGATTCTGGTGTGGCGAATGTCACTTGTTCAGCAGTAGGTTCTTGTGTTTCGACTACATTGATTCTTTTAGGTTCATCTTCCTCTTTGAGAATATATAAGATTTTTTGAGGAACATGTTCATAGGGAAAAACATTTGTAGTATCTAAATCATCATTGTCACTTTAGTTAATTTCCTCTTCCTCATTGTTGTTCATTTGTGGCTCTATCTATTCTATCACATGAGAAGAGTTTCCCTTGAGATGGAAGGGCTTCTTCTGATAGCCTAGACCGGTAGTATCTTTGTTTGTCCAGCCAATGTGTCCAATGGGTGACATGAGACCTTTACCCCATGCTCCTAGAGGTCCTTTTCTAGGATATCCCATTTTAGTTATCAATTTATTTCTTGGTCCATATGACTTTGAAGGAACTTTCTGTGTTTTAGAATCACATTTCTAAACAGTTTGAGATTGGGACTCATCTTTGAATAACCAGGCAAGTACAATTTCCTCTTCCTTAGTTTCTTTTTTTGACACTTTTTCTGTGATAAAGCTTCCATTAAAGATAACCTGAGGTTCGTTTATTGATGGTTTTTCTTTTCTAGAAGGTTGACCATATGACTTTGGTGAAAGTGGGAGTGATGTAAGAGACAGGAATGGTTCCAATGTGTATTCTCCCATGCCAACATCTATGATTTTCAATCCTTTCAAGAGGTCTTTCATCTTAGATGTAGATGCTATGTCTATTTTAGTAAAAGACTATGTTATGGGGAACAAGCTTATCTGCACTTTATTTCAAGGTGTTACAAGGTGTTGATGTGTCTGCAGGTATAGTGACCTCTAGTCCCTCATAAGGAAATTTTAGACATTGATGATATGTTGAGGGGATAGCTTGCATCTCATATATCCAAGCCCTTCCTAGAAGAATGTTATAGGCCAGTGGAAGATCTGGTACTTGACAGGTGATATCTTTGATAACAGGTCCAGTTCTGATAGGTAGCACAATGACTCCTTTGGAATTTCTCTCTTGTTTGTCATATGCTTTTATGGTTATCTTATTTTTAGGATCAATAGCATCTTCTCAAAACCCCAGTTGTGTAACCAATTTGTAGGAACAGATATTCAAACCAGCACCTCCATCTATCAACAAATGTTTGACACGATAATTTTGGATTAAGACTTCAATATGCAAGGGTTAATTATGTGGGTGACCCAATGAGTTGTCATCTTCTTCAGAAAAGGATATGTACTGAGGGGACGTCAAATGATGCACCATTATTTTGAATCTATCAAGATCAAGGTCTTCAGGAACATTACAATCATTTAGAGCTTTGTCTAGGATTGCTCGATGAGCAGGAGAGATGCGAAGTAACTCAAACATAGAGATTTTAGCATTGGTATGTTGTAATTGTTGTATGATGTTGTATGATACCTCTTTGGACTCTTTAGAATTGGAAGATTTGGAAGTAGTCCTTTTCTTAGAGGTAGATGCAAGATTTAAGGGCACCTTTTGAGCATTAGATGAACCTGAGTTTTGTCCTTGATTAGTAGCCTGAGCTTGAGATCGAGTGACGGCATTAGTGGTTTTGTTATCTCTATCTTTTCTAACAATAGTGATGACATTACAGTGTTCAAACAGGCATGGTTCAACCATGTTGATAACTTCATTATTACTAGAGTAAGTGTAATTCACAGTAGCACCCATGTTAGGTTTAGAAGATGAATCTCCTTGATTATGCTTCATAAAAGGTTTTGTGAATGATGTATGATCATTGTTGGACTTATGGTTGTCAATCAAAATTTATCCAGCATCAATTTTGTCTTGAATGAGATGTTTCAGATGCATGCAGTTGTTGGTTTTATGACCCTTGTTACAATGGAAGTCACATAAATCATTCTCTTTCCACCACGTAAGTTTAACTTTGGTATCATATGGTTTGATCTCAGGTAATGTGATGATATTATTTGCCAGAAGGGTTTTCATGGCAGATTCTAAGGACTCTCCAAGAGGAGTAAACTCATGCTTTTTTTTTGTAGCCCAAGTTTTATAGTCAGTTGATGTTTTGGTGGATTCAGTTTCTTTTACCTCTAAAGCTTTGATGGCTTGGGTACCAACAGTGAGATTAAAAGCAGGTGCTTTAGGGGGAGTACTAATATGATCAACAACACCGTATGTGACAATGTTCTTATTTTTGTTTTTTATTTTGCCTTTGTCTTTGGAACTGGATCCTGATTCATACTTGTTTTCTTTATGAAGTGATATGTCTCCTTTTCGAACAAGAACATTTTCAATTTTGATGGCATTCTCTACCATTTTATCAAAGGATGTATGATTTTGCATTTGCAAATGATAATTGATTTCCAGAACTAGGTTATTAATGAAGATTTCTAGCTTTTCAATTTTCGGAATAGGTCAGCATAGAGTGAAAACTTCTTCCTCTAGTGTTTGAGGAAGGTCAAGAAGGGTTCTCCTGATTTTTGTTTCAGATTGCAGATATCGATCATGGTGACCGGATGTTGGATATTGTAGGAGTATTTTTTATCAAATAGTTTGATTAACTCCTCAAAAATTTTGATTGTGGGGGGTATCTTAGAGAACCAAATGATGGCACTTCCTCCTAAAGATCAGGGAAAGAGACGCATTAAGAATGTAGGTTCATGCATGAATTCCATCGACAAAGTACATAACTCTCTGACATGATCTTGAGGATCAGAATTTCCATCATAGTTGTCATATTTGGGGAGTTATAAACCTTTACGAAAAGGTGGCATATACAAGCTACGATCAATTGGGAAAGGACATAGAGCGTCCATGGATAATTCCTTAGGTTCTTTCTCCTTTTCTAGCTGGTTTAGCTTAACTTGCATTGCATGCATTTGCCTCATCATAGCAGTGATGGGTGTTTCTTCCTTAGGGGTAATGATATTATCAATTTTAAAGGTTGGAGGAAGTTTAGCCCCTTGCTGGGCTAACTCGAGGAAATATGCCTCTTTGTCTTCACGTAAGAAGTGTTTCATCATTTTCTTGAAGACATCATCATTCTGATAATGGGAAATTTCAGTGGGGGTGGGTTCTTGGTCCACACCATGTTTAGATTGTTGACCTTGGGAGCCCTAGTTTTCTCCTCCTTGAGATATGTTGATGCTTAGATGTGGCCCTAAGATTGATGCTGGAGGGGTTATGTAACCACTTTTCAAATGTAAATTGCCAAGGGTGTCCTCTTCGTAAAGAGTGGTGTCATAAGGCTGATGAATTGTCTGAGCCAAAATCGAGGAGGATGGAGAGATTTTGATTTTTTCTCTCTATTTTCTCTGTGAAGAAGCTCTAGTTTCCACCATTAACTTCCAGTGAATCAAAAGAGCAAGATAAGACAACTGATAAATGATCTGATTTAAGACTAATCGAATGACTCAACCTTGTCAAGATTGATTTGATAAAGGATTGATTGGACATAAGCGTAGGATATTATGCCCTAGATGTATGGGTAGATGCCCAAATTGATAATAGATGCAAGCTCACAACACTTAGCCATTTTTGAAATAGATTTTGAGGTTATTTTGAAAAGGTCATCACACAAGATCAGATCGGATTCAAATCAACAAATCGGAAGATAAAATCAAGTTAAAATGAACAATTTTGGAAAATGAATGAATTTTCTATTGGCTCTATTTTGTTCCTAACGTGGGAGATTTCTTGACAGATTATGGATAGTGGCTGCAAATAATGAAATTTTGGTAAAAACAAGGCTTTTCTGGCAATTTTAGGTCAACTCTCATATGACTTGATCCAAGCTCGTACGAGTCAAGATTGGGTCTGATACGACAATTGGCAAAACTCATATGACAAATGACTCCAGGATTTAATTTTGCTTAAGATTTGTTGACAATACTCGTACGACAATATAGGGCTCCCCGTACGGCTTTCTAGGGGTTTTGATACGACAATATGCAAAAACTCATACGACTCTTGAATTTCTAGGACGACAGTTTACACCAGAAAAGGATTTTTCTTCAAATTTTGCAAATTTTTCAGATTGTTGGTTGATTTTGATAGCAATTGTTTCACAAGTCTTTCAGCCCAAGTTTTGAAGATCTATGTAGTGGTTTATCTTGGGTTTGTTCATTTTAAATGACCAACTAGATGCATTAACAGATTTTTATCATGGATCAAGCACACAAGACAACAATCAGGGAGTTCAAGAAAACAATTGTCTTCAAACAATGAGCACAAGACAAAGTAACCTTGCACATGAACAAGAATAGTGACGTAGTATTCTACTCCCTAAAAATTATACTTGTGTATGTTCTCAAAATGTTTTGCAATCACGCACATAGTCCTAGAAAAATAAAAAGTTGGTTGCACTTTGGCTCGTAGTAATGGTCAACTCTACAAATTTTGCAATCTCAAGAGGGTGAACTCCAATCTAGGTGCACCGAGGTTTTGACACATTTTGATAATTTAATCAATCAAAGATGTTGAGGAGATCTGACAACCCAACAAGAAACTACACCTATGGATATTTCTTCCACAAGGACATTTATATAGCGGTTGTTGCTACCATGATAGAAATGGCTATTACCACTTGAGGTTCCGTCCATGTGGTTTACCCAACAAAGGGAATGTCCACTACGGTTAACCCTCTCTAACAAGGAAGACTCACAAAATGGACCACATGGGGACTTAGCTCAGATTCAAGGGTTCTGAGTTTCTGATGTGCCCAAAAAGGGAACAAAGCATAATCCTCTATCCTCTTTACCTCGCCCAAACATAGCAAGCAGATTGATTGACATGCTAAATTGAAACCACCTCACCAAGGTTTGTATGTCAACAACAATAACTACCGATCTCTCTAAGTGGAACCAAGAGAAAACATACCATCAAAGATTGAAGACTAAACCAAGTAAGACCATGAGATGATAGCAAGTCCTTCCCTACTTACAAGGGGATCTATCTTCGAGAAGAGCTTCGCATGTAAAATAAGCGAATGAAGCCCACTCTCTCAAGAATGCCATAAATAGTGTTTATAGGGCCTAATTACTATGTGAGACATATATGGAAGAAAGAAAATCTAGATTCCTTATTTCTTTTAGAGCAAAAATGAACGTGTGATCTATGAAAACAAGAAACACTCAAGCCAAACACGTGAGAGGTTCCTTTTATTTTCCAAAATCAAAATGTTATAGAGATGTAGCGAAATACCTCAGATCCAAAACATTGTAACCCAATCTTTTGCAGATAACCCTACTTTTAGAAAATTTGTATGGCCTAGAAGTCAAGACAAGAAAGGTCAAGAGATAGGATTTTTATGCTCAATCTTCATCTTTCATCCTACATAGATATCGTTAGGCTGCCAAAAATGATTAGAAACAGCAAGTATCAATCGTTAGCATTAGCTGTCAATAGAAATCTACAATTAAAACTTCTAAAAAATGCTCAAAAATTTGATACGATTATGTAAAATTGGCATTAAAACTCGTACGAGTTTCTACAACTTTCCATATGACAACCGAGAAATGATATGACAATGGTTCTATTCTCATATGATAATTTAGCTTCCAAACAACACTACATAACAACCCATATGACAATCCAGAATGTCATTTGTCATGTGACAACCAGAAGGCTCTGATATGACTTTCTGAAATGTCGTATGAAATTGTATGACGGAAAAAAAAAATGAAGCTTGAAATGAAATTGTCAGAAAATGATAGAATTAGAAATGGAAACCCATTACAGGGCCCCACTTTGGGTGCTAGAAATGTGCATGTGAATTTTGTACCTAGCTAGGGACACAACACTTCAATAAAACATTATTGGTTAATATGTTAGAAAATCTACAATAAGAATAAATAGAATTAATTAGGTGATTTACTGCCTTCTAGTAGGTGGGAGTATGGTATTCTTAGATTATGACCGAGATCAGTGACAATGCAACACCTAAACAAAGGATTTAAATGATGAAAATAATGAAACTATGGATGCAAATTAATCTATATTTTTAGATTTTCTATGCAATATGATGAAAATTGATATGAAATTGATCTAAAGTGGATTGAAAATGAATTGCAATGCAAATATAACAATTTCATGGGATTGCTATGAATGAATTGAAAACAATGAATTGAAATTGCAAAAATTTCACAATCGCCTATTCACAAGAGCTCGATTCTCCAAGTAATTGATGCGTGATTTTGGGATTTCAGGATGGATCAAATTTGTGGTCGCTTGAGAAGGACTAAGCCTCATTTATATAGAAATCCAAGTTTTGTGAGAACTCATGAAAAGCCAAAAGTCTCTCCCTGATTAACTCAGATTGATTGTTGAGTTATCAGGAAATTAGATTTAGTTAACTCACAAAATCATGCAAAATCAGATTTTTAACTTGAATTAGAGTTCAGATCAGCTTTTCAACTCACAATCACATGTTGAGTTGGAAAAGTTAACAAATTGAATTGATTTGTTGATTCAGAGTTTAACTACTCTTTTAATTGTGCATGGATAATTATGAATTTAATTAACAATTCAAATGAATTATTCTCAACTTAACTAATTTTTGAATTAAAATAACTTATTTATGGGTTAATCAATTATTAAATCAAATTTTATTCCAAGACTATATTATTAAATCTAACAACTTGATTTAATCAATTAAATGATAATTTAATCAATTATTTGTAGGATTTTTTATTTATTGTCAAATTAAAATAATATTAATTAGGAATAAATAAAATTTAATTTAATTAAATAATTAAGGGGCATAATTAAATTAATTAATCAAATATTAGACATATTCAATTAATTAACTTTAGGATAAATAATGTCATTTATTCTCCAAGTAATATTCAATTAAAGATAATTAGGAGAAATTAGGAATATTACCCGATGCAGAATTGAGATAAAATCGATTAGGATTTCGATGATTTGATGTGCAGATGTGCCTTTGGTTAGGACTTTTGTGTCGATTTTGATCGATTTGTATATGTAGGAGGTCAATGGTCCTATAGCCCATTTTTGGGGTATTGCATTGGTAACCTATTTTTGGAGTGGATGGAGTTTTCTAGGGTCGGGTCTCGTTTGGGGTTGAGATTTTTCATTACTAACCCCTTCATCTCCCTCTCTCTTCCAAGGGTTTTCCATATCATGGTGATTCTTTGGTCATGTCTTGTTTTTGGCCTTAGTTGGTGTTGAGATTATTCTCCTTTGAGGGTTGGGGTTCTTATATTTATTGGAGTGGGGTTGCTAGTAAGTGTTGATTTTCTTTCAAGAGGGAGATTTGATGATGCTAGTCTTTCTAATTCCCCCCTCTTATTCATATTTCCCTTTCCTTTGAAGATTTTTAGTGGAGGGGTTTGTTCTTTGGGAAGACATCATTGTGTAGGGGATTGGTTTCTTGGAGGTGCAGGTTGGAAGTTGGGTGATGTTAATTTTATTAAGAGGGAGGATTTGATGATCTCAGTCCATATACTTTCCTTCTTTTTATTGATCTTCCTCCATTGGTGGCATCTTCTTGTGATGGTGGTGTTTGATACAATTATCGGGGTGTTCCCTCTTAGTGGGTTAATGAGACCCTTTAGGTTGATATGGAGAGGTTGGTTGGCTCTATTTTTTTTAAGTTTATGTGCCTTGATGATCTCAAGCTATCTATTTCTCTATGTCTCTTTTGTTTTCCATTCCTGCTGGAGGTAATCCCCCTTTTCTATTTTTTGGGAAGCTTATCTTTATGGGAAGATGGTTTCATAACTGCAGAGGTTGGGAAGTTGGTTGATCTTGGTTTTCTTAAGAAAGGGGGACTTGATGACTTCATTCCTTTTGATTTCTCTAGTCTCTTCATGAATCCACTTCCACTGGAGGTGGCTTCTTCTATTGGTGGTGTTTGGTCTCTAGTGTGGGTGGAATATTTTGTGGTTTTTTGTGCTTCTGATAGTTGAGATGGGGAAGTTGGTGATATCTAATTTTATTAAGATAGGATGTTTTGATGATCTTAGTGTCTTTGATCTTCTCTATCTCCTATGGGGCCCTTTCCTTCTCATGGTGTTTTCCCCTTTTGTTGATGTGTGGCCTTTGGGTAGCTTCTCTTCATGGGAAGTTGGTGTCTCATTCATTGAGGTGAGGAAGATTGATTTTGGAAGGGCACTTTGATGATTTATGTCCTTTTTTTCCTCCTTTTCAAGCTCATTTTCCTTGTGGGGATGAATTTTATTTTAGGAATGAATGAAAAGTATTTTGGTAGTCATTCTATAGTAGTTGTTGTTGCATTCATGACTTGGATTATCATTGATGTCAACACAGTGATATTTTGGATATCAGCAGGAAAGTAGGTACAGTTTTGTTTTGCGCACATGTTGTATTGTAGATTGGATTTTGCACAGTTGATGGTATGTTCTTTGGTGTGTTATTAACCTATGGTTAATAGCGCAAAAAGAAATTCATTCATTTATGAGAGTTATGAGCATTTTGGTGAAAGCAGTGTTTAGATAGTGTTTCTGTGAAGCGATTTTTGGAAATCGGAGGATATCTCTTAGCTGGGATGGAATCTGATTTTGTGTAGTTAAAGGGATGTTGGAGAATCATTAATGATGATGTGGTTCATAGTGAAAACTTTGAAGATATGTTTGGAGAAAGTTACAGTATCTGGAAGCTGACAGTTTTATGTGAAATTTTGTGTGTAGCATGTAGAATTTATTATTTTGTAATTGAGGACCGACTCATTTGTAATTATTTGAGTTTTGTATATAAGAAGGAATTTTTTCCTTATTTCAATATGTACTATGAAGGTTGAGATGCGAATATATGCATGAAGTGAAGAAAAGAGCTAATTCAGTGATGAAGGAAGACTTGTGAGTACAGAGATCTGGAATTGTGATCTTGTGTAGCAGAGAGTGCGATTTTGGCATGGTGTGAAGGAGGTAATATATTTCATATTATTCTATTGAATAATTCTAAGATCTTTTGGACAGTGGGTTCAAAGATCTTTCCTTGAAGCTGTTTGGGCAGTGGGTCCTTCTGTCTTCCATAAACTCTTAACCGGGTTAGAATCTTTTAACAGAGATTTAAAATCTCCTAACATGGATTTATATGTACTGAATGTATTTCATAAGACTCCTAACAGGGTCCATCCTCTAACAAGAAACTTTCATATTAGTGCATCATTTTATGGGCATCATTCCCACCGGGGTTTACTCTTTTCAAGAGGTTCCCTAGTCAACATATCTTGTGTTATTGTGCAATTGTGTATGGTTATCTTTCTATGGTTGATTAGTACATTAATTATATTATTTAAAGTATTTGAATGGTTAAATTATCAAATAATTGATTCACCCCCCCCCCCCCCTCTCAGTTATCTTGGGGATCTTTACTTTCTAACAATTGGTATCAGAGCAGCAGGTCCTTGAAAGAAAAGTTTAACAACTTAAGGAGATCCATGGTGAATTTCAGAAAAGAAAGCCCTAAGTTTGATGGAGTAAATTTTGACAGCTGGAAAGAAAAGATGAAGACTCATCTATTGTGTTTAGGACCAAGTTATTGGTTGATTACAAAGAATGAGAAGACTATCATTGAGGAAGACAATCTAGAGGTAGGAACTATAGATGAACTAGATCTATTCATGTGTAACATACTTGCAAGAGAAGCACTTTTGTCAGCACTACCGGAGAATGAATATAGTCAGGTAAGATGTTTAAAAACATCTCATGCAATTTTGAAAGCTTTACATTCTACTTTTGAAGGTGATGAACATGCAAAGAAGGCTAGATTACATAATTGGATTTGTGCATTTGAAGATATCAGAATGATGGAAGATGAATCTATTAGAAGCTATATTGGTAGGATGTCTGAGATTGTAACAGGAATAAAGTCTTGTGGAGGTGATAAGACAGAGAATGAAGTGATATGGAAAATTTTGAGAACTTTGACACCAGTATTCAAGCAGACAACACAAATGATTGAACAAGTGATACCTTGTACATCGAACTTTTCAAGAGAGACTCTTCTTGGAAGATTAGAAACAGCAAAGATGAACTTGAGATTATCAGGAGAGCTACCTAGAATGGAAACAGCATTTAGTTCTCTTAACATTAGACCTACAAGAAGTACTAGTGTGAATGGAGATTATGCCAGCAGTAGCAGATCTAAATTTGAGGAAGATAAGAAGATTGAAGAAGGTATTGCATTACTTGTAAAAAGAGAACCAGATGGTAAGAAAATCTTTAAATGTTGGACTTGTCAAGAATATGGTCATTTTGCATCTAAATGTCCTAAAAGAGTTAAGAAGTATAGAAGCAACTTTAAACCTAGGAGATCTAAAGAATGTTATTATGCAAATGATGAAGATCTTGAAGCAGGAATTGAAAGACATTTAAGTGACAGTGATAATGATAACTTTGAGGAAATAGGATTTGTAGCAATTAAAGAAGAAAGTTCTGAATCTGATAAAAGGGAAGAAAAAGCATTAGTTTCTCAAGTTGAAAAGAAATCTGATTGGATTATAGATAGTGGTTGTTCACATCATATGACTGAGATAAAAGAAAGTTTGTTAAGTTAGATAATTATGATGGAGGAATTGTTAGGGTTGGTAATAATGCACCTTGTTTGATTTAGGGTATAGGATCTATTACTCTTGATGGAAAGACTAACACTAATGATGTTTAATTTGTTGATGGATTGAGACATAATCTACTAAGCGTTGGACAATTGGCTGATAAGGGTTATCAAGTTTGGTTGTTGAGAAAACTTGTGTGATAAAAGATAAAGATGGAAATTTGATTGGAAAAGGATCCAGAACTAGAGGTAATGTATTTCAGTTGAATCCTACTAAGATGACATGTTTGATAACTAGGATTAATGACAGTTGGTTATGGCATAAAAGGTTTTGTCATATAAACTTTGATAATATTGTCAAGGTGAGCACTACACTTGCGGTAGGAGATTTACCTAGAATTATGAAACCTACTAACATGATTTGCAAAGAATGTATGATGGCAAAAAAGAAAAGGAGTTCATTTCCCAACAAGAAGTTCACATCGACAGAGAAGCTAGAGATTGTTCATACAGACTTGAGTGGTCCTACTAGGACTAGAGGATTCTATGGAGAAAGGTATTTAATGATTCTTGTTGATGATTTTACAAGGATGATGTGGATTGCATTTTTTAAAGAAAAATCTGAAGCATTTGATAAATTTAAGATCATGAAAAGCAAAATTGAGAATGAATCTGGAATGAAGATTAAGTGTCTAAGATCTGATAGAGGTGGTGAATTTACATCTAGAGAGTTTAACACCTTTTGTGAAATTAATGGTATTAAGAGACAACTTTCAGCCCCTAGAACACCAGAACAAAATGGTATTGCAGAAAGAAGGAACAGGTCAATAACTGAAGCAGCAAGAGCTATGTTGTTTGAAAATGATTTGGCTAAGACTTTTTGGAGAGAAGCAGTGAACACAGCAGTATACACTATGAACAGAGTACAAATCAGTGCAGATACAAACAAGACACCTTATGAATTATGGTTTGGACATGCACCCTCAGTTAAGTATTTTAGAATTTTTGGAAGTAAATGTTATATAAAGAGAGATGATGATATAGGAAAATTTGATCCTAGAAGTGATGAAAGAATATTTCTTGGATATTCTTTAAAAAGCAAAGCATATAGATGTTATAACAAAAGAACTAAGACTATTGTTGAAAGTGCAAATGTAAAAGTTGATGAGAAGTTTAAAATTTAGGAAAGACTACTTGATTATGAATCTAATGGAGAAGCACAACCTCAGCCTAACATTGAAAATGCAGAATTATTTTTTGAAGCTAACAGTGATTTGCTGAATGAAAGTAATACTGAAGAAAACAGAGAAGAAAACAAAGAAGAAAGCAAAGAAGAATCTACAGTTGGAACAAGATCAGTAACTATGACCTAACAGGTATATTTCAAGACATCACCATATTGAGCAAGTTATTGGAAGTTTAGACAAAGGAGTTTTGACTCGAAATAAGGTACATTTATGTTTGATTTCTCAAATTGAGCCTAAGACTACTAATGAAGCTTGTGAAGATGAACATTGGATTAATGCTATGAAAGAAGAATTGGAGCAGATTGAAAAAAACAAGACATGGGAATTGGTCCCTAGAACTGAAGACAAGAATGTGATTGGAACAAAGTGGGTATTTAGAAATAAGATGAATGAACAAGGAGAAGTGATAAGAAACAAAGAAAGATTGGTATGTAAAGGATATTCACAACAAGAAGGAATTGACTATGAAGAAACTTTTGCACCTGTGGCCAGACTTGAAGCAGTGAGAATGTTTCTAGCATATGCAGCTTACAAGAAATTCAAAGTGTATCAGATGGATGTGAAATTAGCATTTTTGAATGGTGAATTGGAAGAAGTCTACATTGAGCAGCCTGAAGATTTTCCTTTGACACAAGAAGGAGATATGGTATGTAAGTTAAAGAAAGCTTTATATGGATTAAAACAAGCACCTAGAACCTGGTATGCAAGATTGGATAAGTATTTATTGAAATTGGGATTTGTAAAAGGAACAGCAGATAGTAACTTATACACAAAAGAAATTGAGAATGGTTTGTTGGTTATAGTTATATTTGTTGATGATATTATCTTTGGAGGAGAAGATGAAGCTAGTGACAAATTTGCAGATGAAATGAAGACTGAATTTGAGATGAGCATGATTGGAGAAATGAAATATTTTTTGGGATTACAGATAACACAAAGCAAGGAAGGTATATTTTTAAGTCAGACTAAGTATTTGAATGACTTATTGAAAAGATTTGGAATGGAAGATTCTAAACCTGTTCGAACACCTATGGTAACTGGACATAAGTTATCTAGCAAAGATGAGACACTAGCAGTTGAGTAGAAAAAGTACAGATCTATGATTGGAGGATTGCAGTACTTGACACATACAAGACCTGATATAGCACATTCAGTTGGGATTGTAGCAAGATTTCAAGCAGAACCTAGAGAATCACATTATGCAACAGTAAAGAGGATACTGAGATATCTGAAAGGAACAATGGATTATGGATTATGGTATGAGAATTCTAATGATTTTACTTTATGTGCCTCTACTGATGCAGATTGGGGAGGCAACGTTGATGACAAGAAAAGCACCAACGGTGGAGCCTTTTTTCTTGGAAGAAAATTGGTCTCTTGGTTAAGTAAGAAGTAGAATTGTACTTCACAAAGTACAACAGAAGCAGAATATGTTGCAGCAGCAAATAATTGTAATCAGATTATTTGGATGAAGCGGATGTTGAAGGATATTGGAATAAAGTTTGATGAGCCTGTTGTTATACATTGTGATAACACCAGTATAGTGAGTATGTCAAAAAATCTTGTTTTACATTCTAAGACTAAACATATTGAGATCAAGTATCATGTTGTAAGAGAGAAAGTTGCAAAAAAAGAAGTAAGATTGGAGTACATAAGCACAAAGGAACAGATAGCAAATATATTTACAAAACCTTTACCTAAGGATACATTTGTGTATCTGAGAGGTATGCTTGGGGTTATGCCCCAACCTATTTTTGATAATTGATGCAGATGATTGCATCCGTCCAGTGGTGTATGAGCCCTATCTTTCTTCTGGATTGGATGTTGGAACTTCCTCTATGGGGGAGTTTATGAGCTGAGTCATGAGGACTCTTGTTATTGTATTTTTCTGAAAAGTGTCTTTTGACATTAAGTTGTTGCTGACTTAGTGATGGAATTTCTATCATTGATGTCAATGGGGGAGAGATATACATGAAAAACATTGTGGATTGTATGAGAGAGCTGAATAGGAAAATGAAGCAAGATTTAATTTGATATTTTGCAGTGATGTTGCAGTATTGGATTTTTGGAACATTGGATGTTTTTCATACATGTTGCCATCAATGCCAATGGGGGAGATTGTTAGGAATGAATTCAAAGTATTTTGGCAGTCATTCTATAGCAATTGTTGTTGCATTCATGACTTAGATTGTCATTGATGTCAACACAATGATATTCTGGATATCAGCAAGAAAGTAGGTACAGTTTTGTTTTGCACACATGTTGTATTGTAGATTGGCTTTTGCATAGTTGATGGTATGTTCTTTGGTGTGTTATTAACCTATGGTTAACAGTGCAAAAATAAATTCATTCATTTATGAGAGTTATGAGCATTTTGGTGAAAGTGGTGTTTAGACAGTGTTTCTGTGAAGCGATTTTCAAAAATCGGAGGATATCTCTTAGCTGGGATGGAATCTGATTTTGTGTAGTTAAAGGGATGTTGGAGACTCATTAATGATGATGTTGTTCATAGTGAAAACTTTGAAGATATGTTTGGAGAAAGTTACAGTATCTGGAAGCTGACAGTTTTATGTGAAATTTTGTGTGTAGCGTGTAGAATTTATTATTTTGTAATTAAGGACCGACTCATTTGTAATTATTTGAGTTTGGTATATAAGAAAGAATTTTTTCCTTGTTTCAATCTATACTATGAAGGTTGAGATGCGAATATATGCATGAAGTGAAGAAAAGAGCTAATGCAGTGATGAAGGAAGACTTGTGAGTACAGAGATCTGGAATTGTGATCTTGTGTAGCAGAGAGTGAGGTTTTGGCATAGTGTGAAGGAGGTAATATATTTCATATTATTCTATTGAATAATTCTAAGATCTTTTGGACAGTGGTTTAAGAGATCTTGCCTTGAAGCTATTTGGGCAATGGGTCCTTCTGTCTTCCATAAACTGTTAACCGGGTTAGAATCTTTTAACAGGGATTCAAAATCTCCTAACAGGGATTTATATGTATTGAATGTATTTTATAAGACTCCTAATAGGGTCCATCCTCTAACAAGGAACTTTCATATTAGTGCATCATTTTGTGGGCATCATTCCCACCGGGTTTTACTCTTTTCGAGAGGTTCCCTAGTCAACATATCTTGTGTTATTGTGCAATTGTGTATGGTTATCTTTCTATGGTTGATTAGTACATTAATTATATTGTTTAAAGTAGCTGAATGGTTAAATTATCAAATAATTGATTCACCCCCCCCCCCCCCCCCCCCCGCCTCTCAATTATCTTAGGGATCTTTACTTTCTAACAGTTTATGCTTCATTGTTTCTCATTGACTTATCCCATGGAGGTGGAGCCATCTTTTATTGAGGTGGAGATGGATGATCATTTGGGATCTGGTGGAATTTTTTTTTGTGTTGAAGCTTTGATTTTTTTAATGTTTTATTAAGCCTTGTCAAATCTTAGAAAATGGTTGTGGGAGCCAAGTCAAAACCCACTATGATTTGTGGAGCCTTTCAAAACCCCATAGTTTCAAATGATCTTTTGATGATCTATCTCTTGAGGATATCTGCAAATATGGTTTTGGGAGCCATTTAAAAACCCAAGTTTATGGGTTGGGGTGTCCCTCAAAACCCCAAGATCTCTTTGCTTGGGAGGTTAGATCTTTGATGTGAGCCTTTGGCCTTGTGTACTTATTTTTGGGTAGTTGGTGCATTATTGTATTTTATTTATTAGCTACAGTTAGTCTATTGGTTTCGAGCTACTGGTTAACAATGTGTTATCATTTGTAGTGATTCATCTTAGTGGGGTTCTAGATCCCCTTCAAAATCTTCTTGTATATGGTTACAAGGCCCCTTCAAAACCTATCTTTATTCTAATAAAAAACTTAATATAATAATTAGAGACAATGAATAAGAAAACAATGTGATATGTCAAAAATGAGCACTAACATGCAATGATAAGTAACATGGTATCTAAGATGAAATGAATTTAATGTGATGTCTAAAATGCAGTTATATCATGATAATGAATATGGATAAAAATAACGAAATGATTATGTAATGAACCTAATTATAATATGCACATAATATATATATATATATATATATATATATATATATATATATATATATATATATATATATATATATATATATATATATATATATATATATATATATATATATATATATATATATATATATATATATTGTAATTATGAATGCTAATGAAATGCAAGATGAAATTGACTATGGAATGTAAGAGAATATGAAAATTGATCCTACTTATGAGAGATCATGAAATATAGATTGACTTGTAATGCAAATGAGATGTATGAATTAATGAATGCAAACATCCTTAATCATGGATGCAAGTGAATATGTACATGAATGAAAAACCACATATGTAAGTGGACTAAAAATGAATGTGAAACCATAAATGCAAATGATATGCAAGTGGAACCTTACTCCAAATGGATCTTAATCATAAAATGCAGATGGAGAATACAAAACACTCAAGACATTGTTCACATGGGATGTAAACTAGAAGGGGGGAGCAACTACGAAATGATTTACACAATCCTAATCCAAAATTTTAAGAATGAATGAGGCAAGAGGAAATGGTACAGGTTGAATGGTAAAATGGGGGATTTTTTAAGCTTGAGTTGGGGCACTCAAATTGAGTTTCTCCATGTCATGATAACTTAGTTTGATTTAGAAATATCTAGGACCTTCCAAGGTTATAAAGGATTGGGGAATTGTCTAAGATGACATATGGGACTAACACAATAAACACGTAAGGATATCCCCAACATCATGTCTGAACCATGAGGGACTAGGGTGTATACGATGCTAGGAGAATCCACAAACAAGTGATATTTCCAAAGTGCACCATGTGACCACAGGGATCACATGTTCAAAATGCAAGGGTCATATCTAACTTACTTAGAAATAAAATATCAAGACCTTTCCCTAGGTTCCACCATTCACAGTGCACCATGATATAAAGGATCATGACAATCTTGAGGAGGTAAAAATTGAGGAGCTCAGAAAAGATAACCAAGAAACAAAAAAAAAAGTCATAATATATCCACAAAACATTTTTCCAAAGAGATTGATTGAGAGGTGATGATTTGATTAGGTTTGAAAAGAGGAAGGATATATCCTACAAGGAATAATAATGGGTGAGATTTAAAACTATACTTTCAAAGACAAAAGGAGTGTTGGGGATAATCATGACGGCAAAGGATATTTCAATGAAACTTGTTAAAGTACTATATTTGAGGAACAAAGATCTCAATCACACTCAACATGAATGGTAACCTAGGACTATGATATTTACAAAGGAGCCTAAGCGAGAACCAAACTAACACATCTATACAAGTGAACCCATGACTACTATATACATCCATTAAGTACAAAGATCAATAGTTGGGATAGTAGTAGGATATACAACATGCACGTGAAATAATAGAACACCTAGGGAATGAATATTTGTGATGGGAAGTTGTATGCGTATAAAATGGATGTGGAGGATGAATGCATGTGGGATGATATTTCTAAAGATAATGGCAAGGCCTTTTACACATGGCACCTATTTCTAGGTTTTGAACACGTATACCTATTGAAGGCACTTGATTGCCAATTTTTCACCATTGGATGCTTATTTCTCTTTACTTTTTTTCTTTTTAATTTTTTGTAATTTTTTTGGTTTTTATAGAAAAACTTTTTATATTTTTTATGATTTTTTTAGATAATTGGGCTACACTACATGACTTAGGCATATAACCTTTTTAGGTGAATGATATTTATAGGATCATTTATAGGTTCACATTATGTTGTGGATAATTGATATGCCCCTAAGCTATAGTTTGTTGTAATTACATAAGGGCCAAGCCAATTGGATTCAAACTTACCCTTCTTTTTTGTCACAACTTCTATTAAGCATGTTATAATACATGACTAGATGATCATGTGTTGCTTGTCTTTTCTCATCTAGAAAATCCAGTTAAGGAAGTCATGCCACATGATAGTCCTCATATGTGACTACATTATTCATTGAAACACACAATTATGACAATTCAACCTCGATTAGTAAGACCACTTCAGCACCATAAACAAGGGAATATAGAGTGGTGCCTAGAAGAGAGCAAAATGAAGTGTGATATGTCTAGAGAGAAGGATTGATATGGAGGTGCCAATCAGGACTAGTTTCATTAAAAATGTTTTTGAGGATTTTTAGTAGGGTTTTATTGGTTTCCTTAGCCCAGCCATTACCTTGTGGGTAATATGAGTTGGAATATCGGTGCTTTATATGAAACTAGGCACACAACTCATCAATATGTTGATTTTTAAATGGTGTTTTTTTGTCGGTGATGATACTAGAGGGGATGCCAAAATAGAAGATGATATGGTAGAGGATAAAATTGGATATTTGGACACCTGTAGTGAGAGAAAGAGGAATTTTTCCATCCACTTCTTAAAATATTCTTTGATGGTGATAGTGAATTTTTTCCATCATATGAAGTGGGGTGGATCTTACCAATGAGGTCAAAACCCCAACATGAGAAGGGAAATGAAGTGATGATGGGATGTAGATATTGTGTTGGCATGTAAATGAAATCTACATGTTACTGACACTATAGATATTTCTTGATAAACTTACAATCATTATGCTCTGTGATAGGCCAAATAGTACCCTACTCTTAGATATTTTTGGGCTTAGACTATTCCACTTTTGTGGGCACCGCAAGTTCAGACGTAAACCTCGCATAATGCTTGGACAACCTCGTTAGCATCTAAATATTAAGAGGATTTTGTGGCATCCTCAACAATATAAGGTGTTGGCTACAAGGGTGTAACGGGAGGATATTCAAATGAGGTTTTGGCATTGGGATATTCAAATGAGGTTTTGGCATTGGGTGCAAGTGATATGGGGGAATACGATACCATCTTTTAAGTGTAAATATATTTCATAGTACCATGTTGAATGGAGACCAATCAATATACACACCATTTTTATTTCAATGGTTTCATAAGTTGATGCATGGAGCTTCTCAACTAGGAATTCATAGTCTGTGATATCATGTGGAACCTCTAGGATAGAGCCAATGGTGGTCATAGCATATGTTGCCTTATTCTGCAACTTGAGAACTTGTGTGAATTGCAAGACTTGAAAGTTTCATTTCATGCCATCTACCATTTCTTTATATGGCAATAATTTATCATCCTTTATTTGGAATTCATCCATGACCTTCTCGATGATATGCTACGAATCTCCAAAGACTTGTAGCTCTATGATGTTCTATTTGATTGTTGTCTTGAGACTAGAAATAAGAGCCTCATACTCTATAAAATTTTTTGGTGCATGAGAATTATAGTTTGAACACTTTAGGGATATAATCACTTTAAAGGGTGACAAACAAAATCCCTACCAGATGTGTAGGAGCCATCAAAATATAATTTCCTCACTAGTTATTCTTTGACCATACATAAGTGTTCATCTGGGAATTCTTTGACTAATGGATAAGCATCTACCAATGGTGCCTCGGCCAACTGATCTGCAATAAATTTCTCCTTTATTGATTTGTGGTCTACATATTAGATATCGAATGTTAGGCACAAAAGGAGGCAAGCACAACTGAGAGGGGGGTGAATCACTTGTGTGCACCTAATATTAATTCCACTTTAGTCACTTAGATTTAAAAGATAAATAGTAATACAAGATCCACAACACATAACACAGAAGACCAAGATTTGTTCTTAAGGAAACCCAGTTAAGGGAAAACCCTGATGGGAATCAAACCCACTAGAAGAATGTACTCTACTAAAATTACTACTTGGTTCAAATATAATAGATAACAAAGGATGCACTTTCAACTATAGGCTTACAACCCAATCTCCAGGTTTAATTCCTAGAGCACAATACTCACAATACAATCTCAGATCTTGCCCTCAGTCGAGTTCACCGATCTATCTTTAATTACAATAGGGTGGACATATAATCCATTACAACCGAACTAAAAAATAGCATCTCCTATGCCAAAATAGTTCCATTGAAGTACAAACTCTTTCTTAAGTGCAAAATATAGATACACTCTTCACACTCTCTTTGCACTCTCTCTATAGAATCACAAAATAATTTTTCATTTATATCGATTACAAAGAATAATCAACCACTAGGTCGGCTAAGACCTATTACAATAGAGATATAAACATTATGCTCAATGTCCAATGCAATCCAAATAAAGTCAGTCAATACTTAGTTAGGGATCCAAATCTTCATCCATAAACACAATTGTGTGTCGCCAAGACAACATCAAGAATCACAATACGTTACTCTATCAAGTTGGCTAGGACCTAAATGAAGAAAAACCAACACGCTACCAAATAAATAAACCCGATCACCTCAACCAATGCAGACCAAAACATGGTCATCACACAATCCAAGAATACCAACAAGCAACATGAATAACATCCAAAACCTTTGCATCATATTCAATACGAAATCCAAACTTATCTTTATCTCTAATCACCAAGAACACTAAAATACTAAGCTCTATCATAACAAAGAATAGCTTGATGTACTCTGAGTCATGAACAACACTAGCCATGAGTACAATGATAAGGAACCATGTAACCACCAGCTTTGCAACCTCTAAAACATCAAATCCAAGATATACCAAACCAAATGCTCATTATTGTACACAAGAACACTATAACATCAACAACTAGCAACTCTATCATGCCTCACTTAAACTGTCATCCAAACTTCTATGAACCTCTATAGACCATCTAAAGACACCTCTAAACAACACCTCATGATCACAATTCAATATCTTCAATAAATAACCTAATCAACTAAAGTCCTCTTCATTGAACATACTGAACATCGATGACATCAAGAACAAATCATTAATGTCAACACACCCAAGTACCACACACTGACAAGCTCAACAATCTTCCCCTTTGGAATTGATGGCAATATATGTAGTGAAAAAATAATCAATGCACAAAGACATTACTAGATCAATATGATCACTCCAAAATTATAGTCACAATATATCCACCCGATCACTCTAAAAGTATAGTCACATATAGCCACTTGATCACTCTGAATATCCATCTTTAACACAATCTCTCTCAAGCATAATTACCTCTATTTTTCACACAATCTCTCCCCTTTTAAAATCAATGGAAAAGGACCAAAGACATCAAAAGAACTAAACTTTCCTTAAAAAAAGGCAAAACTAGAAAAAATATTGGTACCAAACCATAATAGTTATAAGACTGCTCCCCCTAAGGAGTAGTCCCCAAACTCATCATTCCAATGAAAGATATTTTGATAGATTTTATAGATTGATGCCATCCTTAGCATCATTAGTTCTGATCAGGAGGGGCTATTAGCTCAAGATTCTCTCTGAGATACTCAAATGTATCCTTTGGAAAAGGCTTTGTGTAGTTTCATCATAACCCATATCTAACCACACTTGCATTGAACATCATTCTTTGAATCAACATGTTTCTTGCACATTGATTCAAAGAAGGGGAAAATGTAATCACCCTAAAATGGTCTAGTATAACTAGTGCCCCTAAATTTGATTCAATTTACCCTAAATCCTAACTAAAGGGTTTGAATCTCATCAAAATCCTCAAATCAACAAAAAGGACTAGACCAAATTGTGTCATTAGGTTGATCCCACTGGTTTCACAATTAATCCTTAATCAGTAATCAAAAGTCAATTTGTTAATTATCAAATCATTTAATCAAAAGGCCCTAGTGCATTTAATTAAATCAAATCCTAAAACTCCACGTGAGAGAAGAATGGAATTAAAAGGATTAACTAATTAGTTCATTTTCAACTCATCACTATATGACAAATGAGTCAAATCAAGCAACCAATTGAATTCACATGGATCCAATTGGGTTGAATCGTGACCCTTGATAAACTTCAATCTCAACCACTAGTTGCTCCTAAATTTCTATAAAAATAATCAATTTAATATCATTGATGATTGAGAGTTAATGCATTGAGATGATGCCAAAATCACTCATCTTAATTTGAGCATTCTAAGTTCATTTTAATATCAATTTCATAGAATTTCATCATTCTAAATTGCAATTACAGCATGTAGATCTTTAATTTTTTTGGCATTTGATGAAGTCATTGGAGAGACTACTTTCATGGAATGCATGTTGGATTGTTGTCATTGCTAGAAAAAAAAGTCTTTTAGGATGACTGCATTCAGTATACCGATGGTGAAGATGATTGCACAAGGATTTCTCTAAGTATACAGAGTGTTTTTGACACAATCAATCGTGGTGAATGCAGTGTATGGTGATGATAAGAATAGATCTAGTGGTGCGATTGAAAAGGTAGATTCTAAAAAGTCATATTAGTGAACTTCTATGATCGAGTAATTTAATTCTAAGTAGAGTTAAATATTTGGAGGAAACACCAGTCATATCAGCTAGAACAGCCAACCGGTTTGTCAAGGTGATGAAATCAAGATGGAGGTTGGATTAACGGTTTTTTTTTCTTTAATTATATTATTGAGAGCCAACATTGTAGAACATAATTTCCTATGTTTTGTGATCACTTATAGATTTGTATGGATTTTGGGGGCCGGCATCAATAACACATTTTAGGGTTATTCGACAGACATAAGTGTATATAAGAGATGAAATTGAAGGGAAAAGATGATGGTTAGATGTTGTGATGGTTATTATCATTGAAGGCAAATTGTGTATGATCTAAGAAGAAAATTGAGCATAGCTAAAGTGGATCTGTCAAGAAGAGTGTGCTACAATCAGATCAATCGTATTTGAGTTCTTTCTCAAGGCAAGTTCTAACAAGCTTGCGATTAAAATCCTTTAACTAGGTTACTCCTAACAGGGTATGAAAGATCCTAACAAGTCTGAATTTTGATTTCTCTAACAAGGTGACTCTCAGAAGGATTTATAAATCCCCTAACAAGGTAGTTCCTAAGAGGACTTTGTAATATATTTTAACTAGGATATAGATACTCTTAACCTAATATACCCTCAACAGGGTGTTTTAATTGCTCCTAACAGGGTAGATCTTATTTGGTGCACTAGTGAGATTAGTGAGTGATAATTCCCAATGTGGGTTTTCCCTCTAACAAGGGTTTCTATGCAAAAGATTGGTCTTATTGTGTTGATGATTGCGTGGATATTTTATGTGTTATGTTTCTATGTGATATTTACTTTTGCATGTTGAATAATCTACAACTAAAAGTTTATATAGATTTGCGGTTGCACTGATTCACTCCCCCCCCCCCCTCTTAGTGCCTTATATCATTAACAATTTTAGCACAACTTGATCTACATTTATCACAATTTGCATTGTTCTTCATTAGTTTAGAGTACATTGGCATTGTAGATGCATTTGACATGTTAAATCCTCCATTTTATGGTTGCTAAGTCACTAATCTGAGTTAAATTAAAATATCTTTATGTTTATTTAGATCATACTCACCATTATTAGGAGGCAATGGACCATTCTTCATGTGTGTGTGTATTTCTTGAATATTGATAAACTAACCATGAAATTAAAGGTTTATAGAGATTTTGTGAAGGTTTGCAAGTACAATAATTCAACATCACAATACCCTCACCCTCGCTACATCTAACATGTCCTACTGTGTACCCATATGATCCCTCATGATCTGCATCTAAACTCTAAGTTCTTGCAAGTCCAAGATCATACCCACATCCTTTCCTATGGCTACATCATGTATCCCCACAGTAACATCATGCATACCTTCATCATCCTCATCATCCTCTAAAATTAACTCCTTAGAGTCAAAATCACTAGAGCTACACTCCGGAGAGGGAAAACAATTTGTAGAAAAATGAATTTGTTGAAACAACTTACAAACTCTAAAGAAACTGCAGTCACCCCCCATCTCTTGTATTGCAAATCTCTTGTCTAATAAATTCATGGGAGAAGGAATGGGCTTGATGTTCCCTAAAATGTCACTTTACCTGCAAATATCAACTAGCTTAGAAGATAGGATGTCATGTTGTCTTAAAGGCACCGCCATGTTTTCTCCCAACACCCTCCCCTCATTACTACTCGTTGTCCCTTTCTTGGAAAAGAATAATTCAAGTCAATTAATATTTATTTGACTTCCTCCACATTTTTTAAAATTTCTTTACTCTATTTTTTTTCATCAATATTCAATACGGAAAAACTAATAGGATGTGACACTCCCAAATGGAAAACATTGGTATGTCATCCATAACACCCTGTAGATCCTCCTATGCTTTCCCACTAGTAAATATGGATCTATCCTGCTCACCTTCCACCCTTGTCAACTTTCCCACTACTCAATCCATCTCAGCCTTTGCTACCTTTGCTCTAGTCTTGGTTGCTTGTGCCCTACTCTATTTGTATGTAGCAACTGATCAAGAAAATATTGTACACATGTAATGTATCCTTGTTGAGGTTAATTTTTTAAGTTAGTTTTGTTAACAGGCCTTGTAAACCACCTCAAAAGGCTTGATAAATAAGTGGTTGTGTGAGGTGAAATATGATCAGGTTGTAATTTTCTCTTCTCTGGATAATAAAATAAATGGATGGTTATTTCTCTGGTGGACGTAGCCCATATTGACTAAACCTCGTTAAATTTTTGTGGTATTGTATTTTTGTCTTTCTTATTTCCAAATTGGCTTAATAGTGTTTATTTCTCATATATGCCTAAGCCCTAACAAGTAGTATCAGAGCCGTGTATTTTTTAGTGATTTGGGAGGAAATTTCAAATTCGAGTGGGAGCAACAATAGAGGAAGGCACGCTTAAGGTTGATAAGTTCAATAGCCAAAGCTATTAGGTATTAGCTATGGAAGATGCAAATAGAAGATCTATATTAAAAGGATCTTTACTTAATGTTGGGTGGAAAAGCAAAGTAGGTAACGACTATGAAAAATCCACAATAGGTGGTTCTTGATAGGAAGGCACTAGAAATAATATGGATGTACCTAGCATCATAGATGGATTTCAATATAGAAAAAGAAACAACAATGAAGGGTTTAATGGTAGCATTAGACAAACTGTAAGAAAAACCCTTGACCTCAAATAAGGTATTTCTTATTAAATATTTATTTAATATGAAGATGGAAAAAGGTGGGTTTGTTATTGATCATTTGAATGAGTTTAATACGGTTACTAGTCAGGTAAATTTTGTAAAAGTAAATTTTGAAGATGAGGTTAGGGCTATCTTGATTTTATGCTCATGGCCTAAAAGTTAGAATAGCTTGGTCATGGTTGTAAGTGGTTTAATCTTTGGTTCAAACACTTTAAAGTTTGATGATGTTGTTGGTGTTATCTTTAGTGATAAAATGTGATAGAAGAGCATAAGTGAGACATCATACAATGCTTTGATTGTTGAGAACATGAGAAAACAGAGAGAAAGATGAAAGATCTCAAGTAACCATGGGAAATCTAAGAAGGGAAAAACCAAATCTAGGGTAAATTTGGAGTGCTGGCATTGTGGAAAGATAGACATCTAAAAAAATATTGTTGGTTTTGAAAGGGAAAACAAGGGGATGGACAAAAAGAAAGTAACAAGAAAATGTAGGAGGTGAAGTGTTAAAATATGCTTTGATTCTTTCTTTGGACAATGTTATTGATTCCTTGATGTTAGACTCAAAGGCTTCATTTCATTCCACACCTCATAGAAAATATTTTCTAGACTATGTTTTGGGTGATTTTGGATAGGTTTGTTTAGGTGATGATGAACCATGCAAAATTATTGGAAAGGGAAACATCTAGACAAAATTACCAAATGGAAATCAATGGTTATTGAAAGAGGTGAGACATGTTCTTGATCTGAGAAAAAAATTAATAATAGAGGTACAATTGGGAAGTGAAGGTTGCACAATCACATTCATAAACAATTCAGAGAAGGTTACTAAAGGTTCATTGATAATAGAAAAAGGGAAAAAGGTAGGTACATTGTATTTATGTATTGGTAATACTAGTTATTCTATTTTCTTAGCTTCCACAAGAACATATACAACTCTATGCAAAAATCAATTTGGCAGATGAGTGAGAAGGGATGAAGAGTCTCCATTCCAAGAATTTATTGCCAAGTTTAAAACATGTTAGTTTGGATTTTTGTGAAAACTATGTTTATGGAAAACAAAAGAGAGTCAAATTTATCAAACTTGGGAAAGAAAAGAAGAGTGAAAAGTTAGAGCTTGTCCACTCAAATGTATGGGGACCATCTCAGGTATCATCTCTTGATGGCTCTTATTATTATGTTACTTTATTAATGATGCAACTACAAAATTTTGGGTTTATATCATTCCTAGAAAATTTGATGTATTTGGAATCTTTAAGAAATGGAAAGCTTTGGTTGAGAATAAGACAGGAAACAAGTTGAAGTGTCTTGGATTAGATAATGGAGGTGAATACTATAGCATAGTTTGATATTTATTGTTTATATCATGGGACTCGTAGACAAAAGACACTTCCTAGAACACCACAAGAAAATTGTGTCTAAAAGGATGAATAGAACAATCATGGGGCATGCAAGGAACATGAGATTGCATGCGAGATTTCCCTTAAAATTTTGGGCAAATGTTGTAGATATGTTGTTTACGTTATGAACAAAGGGTCGTCAAGTTCCTTAGATGGCAGTATTCCAAAGGAGGCATGCATAGGCAAAAAGGTAAATTACTCATTTTTTAAAACTTTTGGTTGTGAAGCATTTGTCTATATTGATATAAAAAATCAATCAAAGCTTCACGCAAAATCAAAGTGTACTTTCATTGGATATGAAGTTAATCATTTTGGTTATTGTTTATGGGATTATGACAATCACAAAATCATTAGGAGTGGAGATGTCATATTCAATAAAAAAAAAAGTCATGTAAAAGGATCAAATACATGGAAAGAAACAAGAAAACAAATATAGAACACGTGGCACTTGATAAAATCCCAAAAAATTAATACCAATAGTGCTAAAAAAATATTGAACTAGAACCACAATAGGTTTTTCAAACTCTAGTGAGAATATCTACTAGGATAAGTAGACCTCCTAAACGATATTATCCTTCATTATATTATGTATTATTGACTAATTCAGGTGAACCAGAAAGTTTGCAAAAGCAATGTAGGTTAAAACTAGAAAGAAGTGGGTCCAAGGAATGAAAGAGGAGATGAATTCCTTGATACAAAATCAAACTAACGAGTTAGTTGAATTGCCTAATGTCAAAAGAGAATTGCCTAAAAAAATGGGTTTACAAGTTAAAGGAAGAACATGGAGGCAAGAAAATATATAAGGCTAGACTTGTGGTAAAAGGTTTTGCACAGAAAAAATGAATTGATTTTTATCAAATATTTTCTCTTGCTCTCAAAATGACTTCAATTTGTCAATGGGCCCTTGGTCTACTCGTGAAGTTGAATTGTTCTCAATGATCTCGCTAGGGATCAAGTCTTGTTGAGTGCAAGGCTCTGACATCATAAGAGATGAGGTCGAGATCATGCCCCAGGTGATTTTGGCAGAATGGATACGCCTTAGTCCTTCACTCTTAGTCGAAGAGGTTTCAGGTACGAGTGCGCCCATATAGGGTTGCTAAAACATCTATGTGGTGGGCCTTCACTAGTTGGTTTCTCGCAGGCTTGGTCCCACTGTTGGGCAGCCTCGCATGTCTAAACCCTCCATTAAAAAAAGAAAAAAAAATGACTTCAATTTGAATTATTATAAGTCTTGTGGCTACAAAAGAATTGCATCTAGAATAATTAGATGTCAAGATAGCTTCTCTCCATGGAGAGTTGAAGGAAGGTATGAAATTCCCAATTTACTAGAAGCCATTCTCAGGGAAATTTTGCAAATATTCTGATGGTAAATTAGGCACTATGTTTATTCTGGAGACAATCTAGATATTTATTTATAACTGATTTGATACATGCATACATAAGAGTCCATTCTTATTCTAGAATTAAAGAATCAAATCTACAACAGAGATATAAATCCAATAGGATATATTAACGTGTGCACCTATGTATGTATGTAACAAAACAATCAAATCTTCATGTCTTCTATTGGATTCTTTATATGTGGTAGACACCCGCTACTATAAACTAATGGTAAATGTTGGGATTTGTGCACCTTTGCTAGAGTGTCTTACGCATAACAAATACATCCGTCCAAACTCCAGTTTCCACGGAATGGGTCTTCAACATTGCACGACCCACAGGGAAGCAGCAGTGTCATGATTCTCACAATGGAGACCTGTTCACATGGACTCCGTCACCCATCTATACTTGTAACCCTTGTTTGGAAAATGGACACGTCCAGCATAGTCTCTGTCATATTTCCCAACACCGTGCGCTTTCAACACTTTGAATTACATATGCATCCAAACTGCCACTATCTTTGTCTCTATTAGGCCAGTATTGTTGATGAAAGGAGACTTGTCTTCTTCTACACTAATTGCCAAAAACAAACTCAAACAAAATTTTCTCTTTTTTCCCTTTTCCTTCCAATCTCCAATAGGTTAGGGATTCTGATGAAAGGAGTCAGTAATGTCTCTACTACTTACCGAAATAACTTCAAATTCCCACCACTAATTCCACTAGGCCAGACAATCTTCTGAAGAAAGAAATAGAATATAACTTCACTTGCAATCACCTTACGAAATATTTAGTTTGTCTTCCTCCATGAGCACAACATTTAAAGATCAACAAAAACGGTTGTAGTGTTCCCGCAAGGGAAACTACTTTTGTTTAAACACTTAACTAATGTTAATAAACTTAAATTATTTAATATTAATTTTGACAATGAAATTAATAATAAATAAATAATTCCTTTATTATTAGCCAAATAATGACTAATTATTTGGGGACATGACAAGTCTCCCCTACCTCATGTTGCTTTCCCACAAGCAACTTTGAATCTGGATGGCTCAGAATCTGCTCATTTTCCCAAGTAGCATCATCCAAAGGCAAATCCTTCCATTTGATCAAATATTCTCGAATTGTGTGATTATGCAAATGCCAATCCCGTGTTTCTACAATTTTCTCAGGAATCATGGCAAGTTTGCCTTCCTCATCCAAAGGTGGTAAAGCCTCAGAAACTGTGACATGTTGACCTAACGCCTTCTTAAGACAAGAGACATGGAACACATTGTGGATCTGACTACCTGCCAGCAAAGCCAACTCATAGGCAACATCACTAGTTCTGTCCACAATCGGATAAGGTCCATAAAACTGAGGCTTTAATTTCTCAGCCCCACTCCGCTTGAGAGATGACTATCGATAAAGCTTCAATCTGAGGTACACTAAATCACCAACCTCAAAACTTTGTTCCACCCTCTTCTTATCGGCGTAGATCTTTTTTCGGTTTTGAGCACAATGTAACTTTTCCTTGAGGGTTTTCAAGATTCCTGACATTCCTGAAGCCAATCCTATGACTTAGGCACATTACTAGCATCAAAAGAAAGATCAATAAAGAATAAAGCATCATACCCATATAATGCTTTAAAGGGCGACATACCAATGGACATATGGAAAGTAGTGTTATAGTAATACTCGCCCAAATGCAACCAATGAATCCAAGCCTTTTGATGCCCAGTGACATAATTACGAAGGTAACCTTCAATTCATTTGTTAACTATTTTTGTTTGACCATCAGTCTGTGGATGGTAACTAATGTTGTGATGCAATTCTGTACCTGTCAGCCTGGATACTTCTGCCCAAAAATTACTCAAAAACTTGTTGTCACGATCACTGACTATGTTCTTTGGTAGACCATGTAAACGGAATACCTCCTTGAAAAACAATCCGGCAACCTAAACAGCTGTGAATTCTGTAGTGATAGCAAAGAAATGTGCAAATTTTGTTAATCTATCAACCACCACAAAATACAATCTTTACCTTGAGCGTGAGGTAAACCAGTAATGAAATCCATTGAAATACTTTCCCATTTCTGATCCAAAATAGGTAAAGGCTACAATATCCCAGCTAGATAAGAATGTTATGTTTTATTCTGCTGACATGTGATACACCTTTAGCACTGATCATATGTCCCAAATATAAAATTTATGTCATACCAAATTCACATTTAGAAGCTTTTGCATAAAGAGATTGAGACTCCATTATACCCAAAATTTCATCAATATGTTTCAGGTGTTCCTCCCAAGTCTTGTTGTAAATCAGTATATCATCAAAGAAAACGAGCAAGAATTTTCGCAGTGTCTTATTAAAAATATGGTCCATACAAGGCAAAAATGTTGCTAGAGCATTTGTAAGTCCAAAAGGCATAACCAAAAATTCATAATGACCATAATGACAACAGAAAGCAGTTTTATGAATATCTTGTTCCCTTAATTTAATCTGATGATACCCTGATCTCAGATCAATTTTAGAAAAATACACATCACTGTGCAATTCATCTAACAATTCATCAATACGAGGAATCAGATACCTAGTTTTTATGGTATTTTTATTGAGGGCACGGTAATCTATACACATGCGTAGGGTTCCATCTTTCTTTTTGACCAGCACTACTGAAGATGCAAATAGACTGGAACTAGGCCTAATGTGCCCCATATCCAATAACTCTTTAATAGTTTTTTCTATTTCATCTTTAAAAGCCTTAGGATGCCTGTATGGAGTAGTAATGACTAGTTTTGCTCATTCCTCCAATTCAATAGTATGTTCAAAACCTCTATCAGGGGGTACTCCTGGGGGTATATCACTAAAAACCAATTTATGTGAATCTAGTACTTGCAACAAATCATCTGAATAATGCTTTGATTCAAAACTTGTTACCTGGGTAGAAATTAGGCATTGTGCTGACCACACAACCTCACCATGATGGAAAATAGCCTCCATTCTTCTAGTGGTAATAATCTTGGGACCATCATTTGTCATGCCTCTGAGAATCACTTTTTGTCCATCATCTTTGAAAGAAAACTCCATGCGTTTGAAACTTTGAGAAAATTTATCCAAGGTTTCCATACACTAGATTCCTAACACCATGTTAGTATCTGCCAAATCAATTACATAAAAATCATCAGTTACTGTATAAGTACCCAAAGCAATTTTCAATTGTGGAACCTTATGTGTGCTAACTAAATTAGTGCCACCTGCAACTTTCACATTGAAACATTCATGTTTAACTACCTGTAACCCATGTTGCTTAACAAGAGAAGCATCAATAAAATTATGAGTAGATCCACTATCAATCATAACAATAATTCACTGACCCTGTAACACCCCTCTTACCCTGAAAATGTTGTAATGAGGAATTCCTGTCATACATGCCATTATATCACCTGCCTATTTATTTTCTTGTTCAAAAGCAGAAACTGTTTGCGAACCTTCTATATTAGGATCTATATTTTCCTCGTCTTCATTATCTGATGTTACTTCAATGTAATGTATTTTCCCTTTTCCAAAACACTTGTGACCTGGTTGCCATGACTCTTTACAACTGAAGCACAATTTGCGTCTCCTAAGTTCATCCCTTTCCTCTTTATCAAATGTGGGTTTTGGAAACGTTTCTTTATTGAAGGGTTGTTTGTCTTTATCTAGTTTTGTAAAAGGACCTTTATTCCAAATTTTCCCCTTTGAGGACGGCTATAATTCTCTTGCCTTCTTAATAGCCATCTAAAGTGTAGGAGAATTTAAAGATTTTACCCAACCTTTCAAAGAATCAAAAAGTCCATCAATGAAAATAACATTGATTTAATCTGATGATACCCTGATCTCAGATCAATTTTAGAAAAATAAACAGCACTGTGCAATTCATCTAACAATTCATCAATGCGAGGAATCGGATACCTATTTTTTAGGGTCTTTTTATTGAGGGCACGGTAATCTATACACATGCGTAGGGTTCCATCTTTCTTTTTGACTAGCACTACTAAAGACACAAATAGACTAGAACTAGGCCTAATGTGCCCCATATCTAATAACTCTTTAATAGTTTTTTCCTATTTCATCTTTAAAAGCCTTAGGATGCCTATATGGAGTAGTAATGACTGGTTTTGCTCCTTCCTCCAATTCAATACTACGTTCAAAACCTCTATCAGGGGGTACTCCTGGGGGTATATCGCTGAAAACCAATTTATGTGAATCAAATCATCTGAATAGTGCTTTGATTCAAAACTTGTTACCTGAGTAGAAATTAGGCATTGTGCTGACCACGCAACCTCACCTTGACGGAAAATAGCCTCCATCCTTTTAGCAATAATAATCCTGGGACCACCATTTGTCATGCCTCTGAGAATCACCTTTTGTCCATCAACTTTGAAAGAAAACTCCATGTGTTTGAAACTCTGAGAAAATTTATCCAAGGTTTCCATCCACTGGATTCCTAACACCATGTTAGTATCCGCCAAATCAATTACATAAAAATCATCAGTTACTGTATAAGCACCCAAAGCAATTTTCAGTTGTGGAACCTTATGTGTGCTAACTAAATTAGTGTCACCTGCAACTTTCACATCAAAACCTTCATGTTTAACTACCTGTAACCCATGTTGCTTAACAAGAGTAGCATCAATAAAATTATGAGTAGATCCACTATCAATCATAACAATAACTTGCTGACCCTGTAACACCCCTCTTACCCTCAAAATGTTGTAATGAGGAATTCCTATCATAGATGCCATTATATCACCTGCCTATTTATTTTCCTATTCAGAAGCAGAAACTGTTTGAGAACCTTCTATATTAGGATCTATATTTTTCTCGTCTTCATTATCTGATGTTACTTCAATGTAATGTATTTTCCCTTTTCCCAAACACCTGTGACCTGGTTGCCATGACTCTTTACAACTGAAGCACAATTTGTGTCTCCTAAGTTCATCCCTTTCCTCTTTATCAAATGTGGTTTTTGGAAATGTTTCTTTATTGAAGGGTTATTTGTCTTTATCTGGTTTTGTAAAAGGACCTTTATTCCAAATTTTCCCCTTTGAGGACGGTTCTAATTCTCTTGCCTTCTTAATAGCCATCTGAAGTGTAGGAGGATTTAAAGATTTTACCCAACCTTTCAAAGAATCAGAAAGTACATCAATGAAAATAACATTGATTTAATCTGATGATACCCTGACCTCAGATCAATTTTAGAAAAATACACAGCACTGTGCAATTCATCTAACAATTCATCAATGTGAGGAATCAGATACCTACTTTTATGGTCTTTTTATTGAGGGCACGGTAATCTATACACATGCGTAGGGTTCCATCTTTCTTTTTGACCAGCACTACTGAAGATGCAAATAGACTAGAACTTGGCCTAATGTGCCCCATATCCAATAACTCTTTAATATTTTTTTCTATTTCATCTTTGAAAGCCTTAGGATGTCTATATGGAGTAGTAATGACTGGTTTTGCTCCTTTCTCCAATTCAATAGTATGTTCAAAATCTCTATCAGGGGGTACTCCTGGGGGTATATCACTGAAAACCAATTTATGTGAATCTAGTACTTGCAACAAATCATCTGAATAATGCTTTGATTCAAAACTTGTTACCTGAGTAGAAATTAGGCATTGTGTTGACCACGCAACCTCACCATGATGGAAAATAGCCTCCATCCTTTTAGCAGTAATAATCCTGTGACCACCGTTTATCATGCCTCTGAGAATCACCTTTTGTCCATCAACTTTGAAAGAAAACTCCATGCGTTTGAAACTCTGAGAAAATTTATCCAAGGTTTCCATCCACTGGATTCCTAACACCATGTTAGTATCCGCCAAATCAATTACATAAAAATCATCAGTTACTGTATAAGTACCCAAAGCAATTTTCAGTTGTGGAACCTTATGTGTGCTAACTAAATTAGTGCCACCTGCAACTTTCACATCAAAACCTTCATGTTTAACTACCTGTAACCCATGTTGCTTAACAAGAGCAGCATCAATACAATTATGAGTAGATCCACTATCAATCATAACAATAATTCGCTGACCCTGTAACACCCCTCTTGCCCTGAAAATATTGTAATGAGGAATTCCTGTCATAGATGCCATTATATCACCTACCTGTTTATTTTCCTATTCAGAAGCAGAAACTTTTTGGGAACCTTCTATATTAGGATCTATATTTTCCTCGTCTTCATTATCTGATGTTACTTCAATGTAATGTATTTTCCCTTTTCCCAAACACTTGTGACCTGGTTGCCATGACTCTTTACAACTGAAGCACAATTTGCGTCTCCTAAGTTCATCCCTTTCCTCTTTATCAAATGTGGGCTTTGGAAACGTTTCTTTATTGAAGGGTTGTTTGTCTTTATCTGGTTTTGTAAAAGGACCTTTATTCCAAATTTTCCCCTTTGAGGACGATTCTAATGCTCTTGCTTTCTTAATAGCCATCTGAAGTGTAGGAGGATTTAAAGATTTTACCCAACCTTTCAAAGAGTCAGAAAGTCCATCAATGAAAATAACAATCTTGTGCCTCTCGAAAATTTCAGTGACAAACACACCCAATTTTTCAAATTCTGTTATATATTGTTCAACTGTCTTTGTTTGTTTTAGTTGTGTTAACTCTTTTAAATGTAATTCAGGATCTTTTGAATCAAATCTATCAATGAGACGTTCAATGAATTCCAAATATGTCTCTACCAGATTATGGCCCAAAGTGACCTGCCCATGGTGCCACCATTTGTGTGCAACGCCATCTAGATGTAATGTTGGATATTTAATAGCTTCATCCTCCATCATATGGTTTAATTGAAAATAGGTGTCTAACTTTTGAACCCATGCCCTGGCAATGGTCTTGCATGTTCCATCAAAGTAAGGTATGGACAACTTCCCTATTTTCCTTTGTAATTCATTGTTGTAATTTCTGCCCCTATGAGACCTATGTTTCATCCTGACATCCATGTATTCCCGAAATGACATGTAGGACCTAAATTCTGCCCCAACTGCTTCCCAATCATTCAGAATTTCATCTTGTACTTCTCTAGCTGTAAGTTCATGTTCTGATTGTAAATTCCTAGGAGTGAAATTTGGTAGGGAAGGCCTAATTGTTGTTCTTTCAGGCTGATTGTTATTTACTGAACATTCATCCCTACCACCCTCATTTCAATTTTGATTTAGATTTTGAGCCATGAATTGAGTCATCAAATCGGTCATCATAATTATATTATTTTGCATGTCTTGTTGACTTATTAATGCAGCAATTAAATCCCTATTATTTTTTGGTTCCCCCATATGTTCAAAAATTATTTCTTCTATCTCAGTATGACTTTCTTCAATTACAAATTATGGAGTTGAACTAGAAGGACTAGTCGGGTTTCTATTTTGACGTTCTCTGGTATTCTGGAAGTTGTAATGGGCTGGTGGCATATTCAATAAAACATATTCTCTATTTTGGACAACACAAACACCCTACAAGCTGGCAAGAATGAAAGCTCTGATACCACTGTGAAATTCCCAATTTACTAAAAGCCATTCTCAGGGAAATTTTGCAAATATTCTGATGGTAAATTAGGTACTATGTTTATTTTGATGACAATCCAAATATTTGTTTATAACTGATTTGATACATGCATACATAAAAGTCCATTCTTATTCCAGAATTAAAGAATCAAATCTACAACAGAGATATAAATCCAATGGGATATATTAATGTGTGCACCTATGTATGTCTATAACAGAACAATCAAATCTTCGTGTCTTCCGTCGAATTCTTTATATGTGGTAGATGCCCACTACTATAAACTGATAGTAAACGCTGGGATTTGTGCACCTTCGCTGGAGCGTCTTACACATAACAAATACATCCGTCCAAACTCCAGTTTCCACAGAATGGGTCTTCAACGTTGCACGACCCACAAGGAAGCAACAGTGTCATGATTCTCGTAGTGGAGGCCTGTTCACATGGACTTCGTCACCCATCTATACTTGTAACCCATGTTTGGAAAATGGACACGTCCAACAGTCTCTGTCGCATTTCCCAACACCCTGCGCTTTCAACGCTTTGAATTATATATGTGTCCAAACTGCCACTGTCTTTGTCTCTATTAGGCCAGTATTGCTGATGAAAGCAGACTTGTCTTCTTCCAACAAACTCAAACAAAATTTGCTCTTTTTTTCCCTTTTCCTTCCAATCTCCAATAGGTCAGGGATTCTGACGAAGGGAGTCAGTAATGTCTCCACTACCTGCTAAAATAACTTCAAATTCCCACCACCAATTCCACTAGGCCAGACAATCTTCTGACGAAAGGAATAGAATATAACTTCACTTGCAATCACCTTACGAAATATTCAGTCTGTCTTCCTCCTTCATAAGCACAACATTTAAAGATCAACAAAAACAGTTGTAGTGTTCCCGTAAGAGAAACTACTTTTATTTAAACACTTAACTATTGTTAATAAACTTAAATTATTTAATATTAATTTTGACAATGAAATTAATATTAAATAATTAATTCCTTTATTATTAGCCAAATAATGACTAATTATTTGGGGACATGACAAAAGAGATTTATATGCAGCAACCATAGGGCTATAAGGTCAAAAGTAAAGACTTACTATGTAGGTTGACCTAATTGTTGTTGAGTCATAGATGCATAATAATGCACATAAGGGTACCTAGCCTCAATTAGTTGTCTATCAAAAATAGGTATGCACATGGCAATATGCTCTAAGCCCAAACCTAGAGCAATGTCACTCCAAATCCTAAAAACTGAGAAACTAAGCACCATGATATGTGATGTCATGAAGTTAATAATACAACATAGCTAATACATGGGGTCCCCATGCATACACAATACTATTTGTCCACATAGCAAAGATCATTTGTCCCCACCCAACTGGAAATTCATGTCCCCGTATGCCAAGCACCAAAATCCCCGCAACCACAAAACACAATATTACAAAAAATCTATCATACATAGCCATCATAGTTTTGCACCATATCTTTGAATAATCATCTATACCCAGCTCCACCTAAGTACACTAAAATAAATCGCACAGGTCAATGGTACCTATCCTAAGCTCATATACATCCTCTAGGGCAAGTGTAGACTCTCTAGTAGGCAAATGAAATGAGGCAATCTCCAAGGGTCATCTCTCACATAATACAGTTATCAAAACCCTATTTTCCATGATCTAGGGCATATAGGTTACATGATATAATCCATGTCCAGATAAATGGTCCATCTTAGCAATACTCGGCTAATGTCGTAATCAAAACAGAGAGTTGTGCCTAAACAATGCAATATCATGATATAAATCAATTTATATGCTAAATACAACATGGTCAACTACCAATGCGCCTAAATTTAATCAAGCGCATGCCAAAATTACAACAAAATGCACATGCGTTGCTTCATTACAATCAAATGCCATGCATATTTATAATCTGTGAAATGAGTTGGTTCATGTAAATGTGTTAAACAATTATACAAATGTGTTGCACAATTCTACACGTGTCTCTTTAAACACATATGTGGTGGAGTTACAACGAATGTGTCATTTCTCCTGCCCATCTTATCAAGTGTTTGTGTCGCTTCATCAGCGTATGCGGTGAAAGTGATGATGTGTGTGTTGCAAACCTATTAAATACAAGGTATTGCAAGGGACTTAAATCAGGACTTGTGCCATCTGGCCGACAATAGGACCTGACCTGCTTGCCCCGATGATCCTCACGTCTGATTCCTACCATCTCTCTTCAAACGCACTCGAAAGCCTCCAAATCCTCCTTCAAAAGCCAAAGCTCAAAAGTTCACAATGACAATAAAAATGCTAGGCTCTATTATACCTATTTGCCCTCCTTGGTAGATGTGCACACTATAAAATTTGTATTGGTTGTGCTAGTTTTTGCCTTTGTATGCCCATAACTGGGCATATATCCAAACTCCTCGTCATATTGTCAATAAATCAATCTTCAATTTATATTTTTTAATCAATTTCTTGAGTGGGCATCATATTATTTCATTATCACCTCAATAATACTAGGACATACCGAGGTAAGATTTGTACAATTTTTCTTTAAAACAACATCTGAAAATACATTGTTTCAAAGAGGAGCAAAATTGATGTCAATTTTCTAATTCAAAATTCAAATTGTCCCATCGCCTACAAGCAATATTTTACTAATTTTCTTCTTGATAATTTTTATTATTTAATTAATTAGTGTCAATCTTCTAATTCAAAATTCAAATTTGGCATTTCCCAAGTCTCATAATTAAATAATTTTGATTATTTAGTTATTTAATTATTCTTCCAAAGATAATTAAGTGATTTTTAATTAATTAATTAATCAACATTCTCAAAATTTAATTAAATGATCGTTATTATTCAATCAATTGGTTATTCCTAATCCTCATTAATCATAATTAAATAATTAATTTGATTATTTAATTTACAATTAATCTGTTATTTAATTTACTAACAATTCTTAATATAATTAAATGAATTATTTTAAAAAAATTATTATTCCCCATCTCCAAAAAAGAATATTCTTCTCAAATAAATAAAATATTTATTTTACCCATAAAAAAATATACATATTTTATTTATTTAATCCATATATGAACAATTAAATAATTTTTTAATTGGTTAATATTAATTAAATCTTCTTGTCTCGTTCCTCTAACTATCACCGGCTCCTGTATGACTGAGTCATTTATTCAATCATCTCCTCAATTTATTTACTGAACTATTCAATCTTTTGTCCAATCAATCTAGTTATATATCAATCAAATCACTTATTTCAGGCTCAAAATCTTTTGATAATCAGTCTGAGATATCTATGAAATCAATTCCATCTCAATCAATCAAGTCCACTCAATCCAATCAATCAAGTCCACTCATTTGAACCGTTCTTCAAAAATATGAATTCTATAAAAGGAACCTCGTTCCTTCATTATATCTTTAACAGTATTTTTTTAAATCTTTGTGCTACCAAACAAAAAACAAATTTCAAGAGCCCAACAACACAAAGACTAAAGAATCAAAAGATATTCATGGTGATGTTGAGTGCATTTGGTTATTATTACATTATCAATATGTTTTACATTTAATTTGGTGTTTTATTTCTCTTTAAGAAGTTAGAGAATCGTTGTATTGAGTAGAACCTTTTATGACTAGGTTTGCTAATCTTTTTGCACAAAATACTAACTCCCTTTCCCCTTCTTACGTTTAACTCATTTTTGTGATCTCCAAAAATTACCGATTTTTGCACAAAATACTAACTCCTTTTCCCCTTCTTACATTTAACTCATTTTTGTGGTCTCCAAAAATTACCGATTACTAAAACATCTCCCATTAGTGCACCTTGTTTTCAACTTCTCTTATCCTTCATTAAAAAGAATCCCATCTTTAATTATAAATTCTTTCTTCTACCAGTACTGAGTTGCTTGTAGTCATAACAACTCCTGCCCAGCTATCAGATAAAGAGCACAACAGTATAATTGCTTTGATCTCATCATCCAAACTGACGCTCAGAGAAGTTAACCGACTAATCAAGATATTAGACTCATTCCACTGATTTGTAACATTGCCACCTGCCCTCATTTTCGAAGTGCACAAATGTATTTCCAAGGAATACCTTAGTAGATATAGAAGTCATTTCATACATGTATAGAAAGCGATCCCACAATCCTTTGATAGTCTTGTTTGTGGAGGCTAAAAATAATGTATCGTTGAATAGAGAGAAAAATGCCTGTCCTTTCCATTTATTTATATGTTCATCGGACATAACAACAAACTTCTCAGATTTTTCCTTCCAAACTAATTGAGAGATCCTTTTGAATTAGGAAAGCTTCTAATTGTAGCTTCCACATTCCAAAGATTTGTCGAAGCAATTTACCAATTCTCCATCTGACTACTTCCATTTGTTTCTTTTGCAAATGGTTTTCCCAATTCTCTTTAGCTCTGCTGCCAATTGTTAAGAAAACAAGGCAAAAATAGGGCAACCTATTTCTGCAGCAAATTAAACGAAGGCACAATATTGCACACAGATTTTAAAGCAGGCTCAGCTTTCTCTTTTTATTAATTTGCAGCAGATGCTTGAAGTTTTCATCAATCAGAAAAAGTTATCTTGCTCCAGCTTTTATAAAGCCCATTGAAAATAGAGTCAAAAGACATGGGAATATGAAGAGTTGGGTATATATTGAAAAGGTGTGCTGATTGAACTTCACAAACATGTTGTGGGCATTTTATTTAATGTCACGAGACCATATGGAATTTTTGCTTTGGAATTGACGGTGCCTAGCAATTGAACTCGTGATTTTTTTTGCAGGGAACTATGCATTTTTGTAGCGAGTAAAATAGCAAGCAAAGAAAGCTCTAGGAAAGGCACGGAACCAATGCATAGAGGAACTATTTTGGATAGGAAGCTCAAACAAACCCTTCCTTGCAACGAACACTAAACTGGACTTTATCAAAACAGTGCTTGGTGAGATGGGAATGGATGCACAAAATAGGCCAAAGACCACCAATTTTTGTGGTAGCTTCATTCATTGGGCGCATTGTCACATAGAACTTTGTAGAGGGATTTGATTCCCCTCTCTAGCAAGAGATAACTAGGGGCGGCAACTCTTCATTCTTGTTTACCTTTTTCTGTTTTTTAAGCAAATAAGTTCCTTGAGCAGTGGCATGCAGTGTCAGCAGGAGCTGTTTTGCAAGGATTTTTATCCTTTGTTGTTGATTACACAAGGTTTTGTACCTCTGGACAGACATCACTATAGAAAAATGATATTGAAGCAACAAGTTGAATGGCATATCTATTCAATTACAAATGCAAATAGCATGTTTGTTCAGCAATTAAAAAAAAGTTCTACAATCCAAGTGTGTTCTTTCGAATACACACATCTAATGCTCAGCCATGATTTTGTGAATGTGACGATTGGATCTTAATCTGAAGAAAGCATATTCAAATCAACAAAGATAACTCTATTGAGTAGTATTCACTCAACTGAAGAGCTTGGGTTGATGGTTTACAATTTTTCCTGTTTAAATACTTAATTGAAATGCAATATTGTCTGTGCCCTCCCATATTAGGATCTTCACAACGTGAAATTTAGTTGTATATGTAGATGGAAGCACTAATTTGCACAGTTATATTTTACTATCCTGAACCTTGTTTTGTATTCGTCATGTTCCTCGTAGCTCTTATTAACCAAAGGTCTCAAGAAGAGGCCTGATTCTGTCATCAAACATTGAAATGCACTCTTAAATTGGCAACTTCTGTTTACCACCTCTGACTTTGTCCAACAAAATTTGTTTTCAGCTCCAACAAATAACTGTTGCTACAAGAAACAAAAATTATAAGGGAACTTCATTGATAGATTTCCATGCTGAAAATAATACAAATGAAATAACATAGATGCTGCATCTGGAGCCGCAAATTGTCAGTAGAAAGGGGCAAGGCATAGAGCACGATCTCTTCTGATGACCGGTTGGAGCCCAACAAAATTGCACACTACTGAGCATTTTGAGGTGTTTCACCAGTAATATCCAAGTGTTAGGTTGCCGAAGTGATAAAATAACAATTTCTAGAGAACAGTCTGCGGTATTGTCCTCGAATAAAATCAGTTGATCACAGTATAGTGTTTACATATTTTACAGTGTAGGAATGTACTAAATAAACTAAATTGCTCACTGTTACAAGTATGAAAATTTGCTTAAAATGGAGGGTTTGAACTGACACCTTACGAGGTAAGGAAGGTCAAATACAAATATATTACACAAACCCCACACATGCACTGCAATCTTACATTGACTTCTTACAAGACTCAATAACTTCCGTGACACTGGCATGGGTTTCTGATGAAATCATATTCAATGACAGATGAAATGCCTGCATAGAGCCACAAAACAGTCAACTAAAAAAGTTTAATGGAAAACATTTATTCAACTTCTTAGGTAACCTGACTCCTTGTGCTCCATTACACAATCAAGTTAACAAAGATAATAAAATAGTAAAATACCATTATTTTTCTGAATAAACTTTATTTGCAAACTAGATTGCATGTATTAAATATATAGTGGAACATTACTAGTAGCTACAACAAATGCAAAATCTTTTATCCAAGATTCATAGGTATTTGTGTAGTAAAGTGCCTGAGGGAGAAGACTAGTCAAATTGAAAAAAAACTTACCACAAATCTCTCCAACACGGGAACAAGAACCTTCAAATTACGGTCAGGTAGGCAAAGAGCTATAGCTTGGCGTGCATTTTTGCTATTTATGAAAAACATTACCACATCATGCGAATCAGCATATTCAGATTGTTAAATAGAAAGCAGTAGAACTTGTCGTGAAAGCAATGTGAACAATAAAATAAATAAGATTGTGCTAACCTCTCTTTTGACAAGAAACCAAGGAGGAGAGCTGCATATGCTTCCACTATCATGTTCTCTGCTTCACGTTGGCCTTGCTTTATAGCAACTTCATCATTTGACTATCAATAAAATCAGAAAATCTGTTAGTCTAATTTTACATTTATGAGATCACCTAATAAATCCTAGAAACAAGAAACTTGTGCTCTAATGGAAAACAAGAATTATCTGCCTTCAGATATGCAAAAAAAAGGCTATAATTTCACACAGAACAGAAAACTTGGCATTTGTAGGGAAAATAGAGGTGAAGAAACACAAAACAGCAGGTTTTAAATGAGAATAATGCCTTCATTATCCCCAACAATTTCTGTTACCATCTAAATCACATGCATAAATTTCTCGTTTGCCTGCCTACCTCCATTGCTAAACTTCCTCCACCTTCAGCTGCCTCACCAGCTCCTTGTTTGGTCAAAAATATTGAACAAAGCAATGGAATTACAGCCCTACGACATTCCCTCACCTCAAAACCTCCGATAGTGCTTCGAGGCAAAATGACACTCGATGCAGCAAGGCGTGCCCTGCAGCACAATTCCTAGTTAGACCCTTATAATCAAAAACTGACGAAGCAAGTAGCTGAAATCATCTATGGCATATATATTATCAAATTCTAGATCTAAATCTATATGTTATAGCTCCTTAAACAGATGACAAACTTCCAATTCATACATCAGCATAAATATTTGTCTGTTTCTAATTTTATAATGTTTAAATTTAAGACAAGCACCTACAGAAAAGATTAGTATATTCAGAGACTGCAACCAAAGTTTGAAAACTCGGACTCAACGTGGACTCACTTGGCCTTAGGACTCAGCACAGACTAGGCTAGGACTTGGCAGAAAAAAAAACTGTAATTTTACAAAATTAAAAAAAAAGAGACAAACACATTTGGAGAAAATTAAAACCTAATTTAACTATCAATTTGTCAGAATTCAAACACTACACATGTCATGATCTTCAAACACTCAATATTAAAAATTTAACAATTCGTGCTCAATAACTAGTGGAGGTTTGGGGGTTTGGGAGTGGAGACCCTAATGGGTTTGAGGGAAAGTGATAAGTTGCACAAGGTGATGTGTTAGGTGAATATGGGCAAGCTTGAGCCAAAAAGAATGATTGTTTTGTGTTTTTAAGCTCCAAACCACACCCAGGCAGACTCAAGGGTCCTCCAAAACTCATGTCCAGTGCCAAAGTTCTCTGATTCCTTGCTCTAAACTCTCACAAGTGCTTGCCAAAACTTGAGCAGACTTCCCACGCGTGTCCATGGCGAGTTGACTGGGCCACCTTCACGATTCACAAGTCCTGTGAGTTTTATTGAGTACTCGCAAAGTCCTTAATATATGCTTCTAGTTATTCTTCATGTATAAGTAAGACCTCAGGAAAGTTTTCAAAAATTCAAGGCATCTATATTCTAATTTTATTGTAATGTTGACACATTTGGTCTCCTCTAGGACTTTTGGGAGGTAGCAGTAGGGTTGGAGCTCCTAGCTATTACAATCCCCTAACAACAACCTTTTGGATCTTCAATAATCATTAATGCCTTGTTTTATACCAGTTATTATTTGTTCTGCCTTTTTTAAACATGAATTTGCTTCTTTGATGTCTTCCACTCAATTTCTAGGTTTACTTTGTTTCTTTCTTCAGCAGCACCCACCTTGGCACACTCAGCAACACTCTCGTTGGCATGCTCAATTCTCTTATTTTCCTTGGCACACTCAGCAAGACTTTCTTTTTGTCTTCTCCGCTCACGGTTTGGGCTGGCCATAGTCACTTTGCTTGCTAGTGCAAATTTACTTCTTAATCTCTCTTGTATTTTTCTTCTCTCCTTTTGCCATGGTTGTTTTAGTTCGGGATTACATGACTCCTTTATTGTTTCCCATGGTAGTTACCCAGAAACTATTCTATTGATCACATCTCTTCAAGAATTCACTTCGGAATTCCTCCCCCTCACATTCTCCATCCCCTTGGCGCCTAACCCCCTCTCACATAGTAGACATCAAGAGGACAGTGTTGCAGATTTTCATGTACTTTTCATTCTCTCTGCCTGCTTTAAAATTTTGAAATTTGAGAATTTCCCTGATGTGTTTAATATAACCTAACTAGGATCCTGACAACTTAGTAATAAATCTGGGGAACATAGACCGAAGTCCTACACCCCAAGGATTTTCTTAGTGTTGTGGTTTATACCCCGAACTTAGTCACATCAAGGGAGCAGGGATCAGATTTGGATAGAAGACATACTAGTTAACAAAATATAAAGAACATCACATAGCATATAGAAATTTTGAGAATTCTTGGGACTAATAACAGAGAAATAGAACCCCAGAAGATATGTCAAACACCTCTAAAATGAAGCCGTCCAAGCTGATGATGAGAAATATAAACCCTAGACTGGATATGATGCAAAATGAGGCCTTATTGATTGCCAAAACCTTCCCATAATTTTCCGAGCAAGTCTGATCACAAAATGCAACTTATATCTTCAAACCGTAGTCACCCAAATATAGCAAAATTCATATAAAATCATAGGCTGCTTCAAAAATGATGAAACCACCATCAAAAAGCTTCAAATGCACTTTGGAACCAACTCGCCCTAGCTGGGAAATTTAATAAAATTGTTGTCCTCCAATCTGCAATATGTCTTCAGCAAAGTCCTTCAAACCCTCACCGGAAATCTTCAAAACTTGATAAAAAAATGGTGTCAATCTGCTCAATGGTGAATTCTGAGGGAACCCACCTCACTGGAAGTGTTGGGGGTTCCGTCCAATTCTAAAATCCAAAGGTTTTTGTCCTCAAATTAGGCTGCTACTGTTTGACCAGCAACAATGAAGAAATCTCAAGCAGTGTACATCCCATAATAAATCCTTTGGAAAGGACGAGGCTTCTTTATAAAGACTTCCTAAACCATTGGTGAGCTTCCACTCACAATGTGGGATTAAAACTCACTTTTATTTTAAATTCTCTCCAAAAGCAACTTTATGTTATAATTTAACGTTGACATTATAATAAAGATATTTTATTAATTTAAACTCCCTTGTTGTCCAAAAATAACCTTTTCATTAATATAATGATAATTTGACACACAAGGTCCATGTTTTATGTGCCCACAATTTAAAACTTCTCATACTAGTTCCAACAAGCTATAACACTAAGGTGCTCATTAGACAATTTTCATTAAAATAGCAACCTTAGTAAATTTAATTAATTTATAACCAATAGTACACTCAACTTGCGGAAATGACCGAAAAGCATTGAAATCGAAATCTAACAGCACAAGAGTGATCCAAATGATGAAAGATGATAAACAAGCCTGATTGGGTGACTTACCAAAAATAGACGCTCCCTCCAAGAATCTTGGAGCCCAAATCAAAGCTGAAAATAACATCTAAAAGTGTCATTTAACACCTCTAAACCATCCAAGCTCATTGGAAATATCAAAACACTCCTTGAATCATTCTAACACAAACTTAGAATGCCAGCAACAACTACACTGGGAGGACCCGAAAATGGGGCCATTACAACTAGAAATTAAAAAATTTGCTTTGCAAGTACAATTATTTTCCTTTCTCAATATGAGTAGAAGCTGCATTATTAGTTTGCATTTCCTTTAAAAAGGTGTCTCTCAACACTAATCAAAGCTACAAGTCCTTGAAGAGGTTCAAGTACTTGTCAGGCCTGTAAAGTAAATATCTCAGAACTTTCTAGGATATACATCACGCTATCTTCATACTGATTTTTTGATTAGATGAATGATAGGGAAGAACTTTAATTAGTAGAATGGTGAAAATCTGAGCTATCCCCCATGCACATACTTAACCCTACCATAATTGAAACATGTCTCCATACATTATCACAATAATTGTTCACTTAAATTGGTTTCCTTATGTCTCCATCTACAATAATAGGATCAAACAATGGAGAAATACAAAGTAGTTCACATAGAAACCTTGTGTACCATTCCTTAACCACCTTATGCTCCAACCACATTAATTGTACAGAACATCTAAAGACCATAAGGAGGTACCCAGTCAAAGTTAATGCAATCAATCGCTGTGGTATTATAACTATCACTTGGATGATTACCCTACATGTAATGTCCCTCCTAGGGCTCCACCTGCAATTTTGCCAAAAAAATGCAGTCCGTGTTGATTTTATGGCAGAAATAGCACAAAGTAAAGAATAGATATCTCAAAAACACAAGACACAGAGTTACCCTAGGAAAACCCTCCAACTTGAGGGGAAAAACCTAGCCACACCAAAATAATACTTTATTGAATTTAATAGGAGTCTGAATTACAATACTCACAAACAGAAACAATAATCAATCCTTCTCTGAGGCTGTAGACACTTAAAAAATATAGAACATCCACTTCACAATAATATTGAACCTACAATATAAATGACTTCACATAGAATACTCCGATAATGATCACAGATACTACACACGACGATGACTACAAAAAAGCATATACGGTAATCACAAAAAGAACATACATGATAATCTCATAATAAACACCCACAATAATCACAGAACAAACACTCACGATAATCATTGTATGTGAACTATCCTGAATATGAACAACTAACACAAAAAACAGAACAACCTTTCAACATCACTAATGACCAAATAACAAATCTCATACAAGAATAATATTTGTGAACACAACAAACGGTCCCTTCAGTTTAGTCTACCACGACACATAGAGTAACTGTTGAAGACCATTTATTTACAATTGGAAGAATCTTCGTAGTCTTAAATCATTTGTCCTCCATTGAAGAATAAGTGTTGAGGGCATCCGAGAATAAGAATAAGCATATGAATGGATATATAGAATCATCACCAAATTGCAGAACAAGGAATGATCAGAACAAAATCGCATAGGCAACCATCGTAGGTATGAAAGATATCTCTTGAAGCTACCTATCGTCAACACTCCCTCTTAGCGAAGGAGGTATTTTTCCAAACAGCCTTGTCATGGAATCTCTTAACATGACACCCACAATGGCTACACCCATTTGTGGAAAAGAATTTATCATGGAATCTCTCAACGCGATAACGTCATGGACTCACCCACGACATTCACCATGGCCACTCCCATGTGTGAAAATACACAAGCTCTTATCACGGAATCACTCAACATGATGTCATCATGGAATCTCTCAACATGATGACCACCATGGCTACTCCCATGTGTGGAAAGAGAACATCTTTCAAGGGCTTTCACCTCATATTTCTCTCCCAAAGAAATATGCATTTGAGCATAAACAAGGGCTTTCACCTCATATTTCTCCCTCTCAGAGAAATATGCATTTTTGCATATACAAGGGCTTTCACCTCATATTTCTCCCTCTCAGAGAAATATGCATTTTTTTGCATATAAAAAAAATTATGCATTTGACCATAAACAAGGGCTTTCACCTCATATTTCTCCCTCTCAGAGAAATATGCATTTGTGCATATACAAGGGCTTTCACCTCATATTTCTCCCTCTCAGAGAAATATGCATTTTTTTGCATATAAAAAAAATCACACATGCTGAGACTCCCTCTCAAAGAGCAACATTCTCCACAACTCCAAGCCAGTCTCGAAAATATACAAATTTCACCCAACAAAGAGGCTTGGTGAGAATGTCAGTTGTATGTTCATCAGTGCCAATATACATGAGTTGAATAGCTTTTCTCAGCACCATATCTCTGATGTAATGATATTTGATCTCCACATGTTTTGTTCTATCATGAAACATTGGATTCACAGAAAGCTTCACATAACTTTAATTATCACAATGAATGACAGTTGGCTCTAAAGCTTGACCAAACAAACCTGCAAGAAGCTTTCAAAGCCACACTGCTTCTCGAGCAGCTACACATGTTGCAATATATTCAGCTTATGTCATGCTTTGAGCCACAGAAGTTTGCTTTCTACTACACCAAGAAATCATAGTAGACCCCAAACCGAAACAACATCAAGAAGTGTTATACATATCATTTACACTTCCAGCCCAATCAGAATCAGAATACCCCTGTAAATTCAAATCTACGTCTGAAGCATATCTCAAACCATATCCAACTGTGCCATGCAAGTATCTCAAGACATGCTAGGCTGCAACTAAATGAATGTCTTGGTTCACACATAAACTAACTAAGAGCACTCACAGCATTACACATATCTATTCTAGTATTCACTAAATACATCAAAGATCCAATCAGTTGTCTGTACATGGTGGAATTTACCAAATCATAACTGGTTGCAGCATCTCTCAACTGCTTCAAATTTATCTCCATAGGAGTAAACATGGACTTGCAATCCAGCATCCCAAACCTCTTCAAGATATCTATAGTGTATTTCACTTGACTAAGAATAATCTCATTGGATCTTTGTCATACTTCCAGTCCTAGAAAGTAATGCATGAGACCAAGATCCTTCATTTCAAACTTAGAGGTTAAATCTTTCTTGCATTTAACAATGAGACTATCTTCTCCAGTAATAAATAAATCATCAACATGTAGTACAAAAATTAAAACTTTACCATTAACTATCTTTAAGTAAAGATTTTAATTTGCATCATTCTTGGAGAATCCCAAGCTCGTCAAGTATTGATTAATCCTTTCATACCATGCACGAGGTCCTTGCTTAAGGCCATACAACGCCTTCTTTAATCTGCATACATGAGACTCCTTCCCATGAAACACAAAACCATCTAGTTGTTCAATAAATACTTCTCCAATTACACCATTAAGAAAAGCAGTCTTTACATCCATTTGATGTAATTTCCAACCTTTCGCTGATGCAATAGCAATGATAATCCTGATAGATGTATTCGAGCTTCAAGAGCAAATGTCTCCTCATAACCTACTCCCTCCTTTTGAGAGAAACCTCTTGCCACAAACCTTGCATTGTACTTTTCAATACTTTCATTTGTTGCATGCTTGACCTTGAAAAGCCACTTGGAAGACACAACTAATTTTTCTTTAGGCATTGGTACAACATCCCAAACATCATTCTTGATGATAGACTAATATTCTTCTAACATGGCATCTTTCCAAACTTGTTGATTTGATGCTTCCTCAAACCTAGAAGGCTCAGTCTCAATGATGACTCATTAATGCAACATATTCTGAAAATAGTTGTGGTCTCTTGCTTTCTCTAAAAGTGCCACGAGGAGCTACATAATTTTATGCCTCTTGCATTGTTTGTCTAGCCCATAGAGGTCTCTTTCTACTTGTAGAAATGTTGCTTGGCCCATCAGTAGGTTCTATGGGATCAGCTGAATCAAAAATCTCCTCTAGTTCAATGGACTCCCTCTGAATCTCAGGAGGATGATCAGGATAAATGTCCATATTCTGATTTGTCTCTTGTTCTTCGTTGTCCATCTCTAAGAAAGACCCTTTTGATCTTTTGAAGGCAACTTCCTCTTCAAAAGATACATCTTTGCTGATCCCAATTTGTTTCTGCCCTAGAATGTAAATCTTGTAGGCCTTTGAAGACTCAATGTAACCCACAAATATACCTTTCTTGCCTGATGGTTATAGTTTAGATCTTTTGTCTTTAGGCACATTAATATAAACAGGACTACCAAAAATCCTTAAGTGACTAAGTTTTGGTTTAACACCTGTGAAGGCCTCTTCAGGAGTCATATTTTCTAGTATTTTATGAGGGCTCTGATTTCGAATATAAACAGCAGTTCTAGAAGCTTCTGCCCAAAGATATGTTTGTAAATTTTGATCTTGAATCATTGCTTTGGCTGCCTCAACTATGGATTTGTTTTCACTTTCAGCAATTCCATTATGCTGAGGGTTGTAAGGGACATAGAACTCCCTCTTAATTCCTGCCTCAATGCAGAAATTTTGAAAGCCTCTAGAAATGTATTCTCCTCCACTATCGGATCTCAAAACTTTGATCCTTTTTCCAAACAAGTTTTCAACTTGGGCTTTGAATTCTTTGAATCTACAAGTACTTCTTCATATTCCTTAGATTTCAAGAAATAAATCTAAGTCTTTCGAGAATAGTCATCAATAAAAATTACATAATACCAAAATCCACTCAAAGAAGCCACAAACATTGGTCCACATAAATCAGAATGAATCAAATCTAGAATACATTTTGATCTACTTTCTCTACTTAGAGAAGAAATTTTAAAATTCTTACCCAGTGCACATCCTTTGCAAAGACCATTATGTTCCATGGATGGAAGAGCTTTTAAGTGTAAGCGACCAAGTCTCCTATGCCAAAGTTCACTTGAATTGATGGAGTCATGCACTAATGCTTGAATTGGACGAACAGAAAGTTTGTAAAGACTCTCTTGACAAACACTAGTCACACGAGCAAAATTGATACTAGAGTTCTTTGAGCAAGCAAGAACTTTTCCTTCTAAAAATGTAACTTGATACCCTTTGTCCTCTAATGCTGAAATTGAAATCAGATTTCTTTTGATTCCTGGAATGAACAAAACCTCACTCAAATGAAGAGGGATGCCAGAATCTAGTTGAAAAGAAGTGGCTCCAGCACCTTTAACTGAATAGCTTGCATCATCTCCAACTATCACATGTAAATTGGTTTCTCTTTGTACCAAATCAAAAAGATGCTCTCAATAACCTGTAATGTGACGCAAAGCACCACTATCAGTCAACCAAGTGTTGTTGCCGGTTGGAACATTGCTTGAGAGAGCTAAGATGAATAGAAATCCTTCTAAGTTGTCACTAGATTCATTTTTAGGTGACATCTCCTCCACATTTGCAACAGCAGCATGATGTTTAGATCTTTTGACACAATCTCGAGCAAAATGACCATACTTGTCACATCTGAAACATTTAATGTGAGGGTAATCCTTCTTCTTCCTTGGTTCGGAAGCCGAATCAAAATTATTGTCTCTATTCCTCTTGAAATTTTCTTTTCTCCCTTCTCTTCCTTTTCCTCTGAATATTTGAGCAACAAGAACATGATTTTCTTCTTGATATCAACCTAGATTCCTCTTGAATACAATCAGCTCTAAGAAAATCAAACTTAGGAATATCAAATCTTCCACAAATGCCTTGAATGAAGGACTCCCAAGATTGAGGAAGACCATTCATTGCCAACATGACTAGGTTTTTATCTTCAACTATATCTCCAATAGCATATAGCTAATCTTTTAACTCAGTCATCTTCATGAAGTAGGAAATGATTGACTCTCCTTTGACCATTTTAATATGATGGAGTTATTGTCTTAAGGCAAGAGCTCTGCTGGTATTATTGATCTCATATAGATCTTTAAGAGACTTGAACATGATTTTGGTTGTCTTCATCTTGAATATAATTGGCACAAGATGATCCTTTACAAGGTCTATCAAAAACTTTCTAGCCTTAATGTCATTCTTCTTCCATTGAGTTTTTGAGCCTCATCAGATGGTTTAGACACCTCAATCTCCACATATTTTCGAAGATCATTTTCTTCCGATGTAATGAGAACTCTGAATTTCCAAGATGTAAAGTTTGATGTGTCATCAAGCCTACCTTCAACACTGAGACCATTCACCATCTTGGATGCTTAGAAAGAATTATTCAGATAAGAAGAAAATAAGAAACTTTACAAGCTCTGAATGAATTTGATTACTTAACTTGATTAAGCTGTTGACTTGGTGGTCAGCACCTCCTTGGAGATTCGTGACATGGCTTAACTGCCTCCCGTGGATCGCGTTAAATCTAGCATTTGTATCGGGCATTGAAAGTTCGAGCTTTTGGTGCAACGGCAAATGATTCCAACAATTGGTATCAGAGCCTTGGGTCACGGGTTCGAGTCTCTCTTCAGTGGGTGCTGAAAGCTCAATCGGTGCTAAAAAGATTGTTGACTTGGTGGTCAGCACCTCCTTGGAGATTCGTGACATGGCTTAACCGACTCCCGTGGATCGGGTTAAATCTGGCATTTGTATCGGGCATTGACAATTCAAGCTTTTAGTGCAACGGCAAATGATTCCAACATAAGCTTGCTCTAATACCATGTTCATTTTATGGCAGAAATAGCACAAAGTAAAGAATAGATATCTCAAAAACACAAGACACAAAGTTACCCTAGGAAAACCCTCCAACTAGAGAAAAACCTAGCCACACCAAAATAATACTTTATTGAATTCAATAGGAGTCTAAACTACAATGCTCACAAACTGAAATAAAAATCAATCCTTCTTTGAGGTTGTAGACACTTAAAAAATACAGAACATCCACTTCACAATAATATTGAACTTGCAATATAAATGATTTCACATAGAATACCCTAATAATGATCATATAAACTACACATGATGATGACTACCAGAAAGCATATATAGTAATCACAGAAAGAGCATACACGATAATCTCAAAATAAACACCCACGATAATCACTAAACAAACACTCACGATAATCATTGTATGTGAACTATCCTGAATATGAACTAACACAAAAAACAGAACAACCTTTCAACATCACCGACAAGAATAATATCTACGAACACCATAGATGATCCCTTCAATTTAGTCTACCACGACACATAGAATAACTGGCGAAACAATAGGTCGTGAGTCTCCATATTTCTTGGACTATTCATTAAATTCGCCCGTCCTCAATTGAAGAATTAGTGTTGACGGCATCAGAGAATAAGAATAAGAATATAAATAGATACATAGAATCAAAACCAAATCCCAGAACAAAGAATGATCGAAACCAAATCGCAGAGGCAACCATCGCAGGTATGAAAGATATCTCCTGAAGCTACCTACCATCAACAGTTTGAACTCAACTCTCAAGAACATAATTCAAATTCAAACTTTAAACAATATTGTTAGTCATAACACTAAATTTTCAACATTATATATACATGGTAAAATCAATTCACTATTAAGCAAGTTTTCCTTTAATAGTCATATTAGGAATTCATGGGGAATGTATGCAAACCACGATCTCAAGGGGATATTAACTTGCAGTACGAGAGCATGGGTAGGGCTTAGTCCATCCATTGTGGGTTGGTGTACTTAGGGGAAACCTCAAGCCTAAGGGCACTCATTCGCACCTTGGTCCATGATATCCATTGCGGGTTGGCGAACTTGGAGAATCCCCAAAGCCCAAGGGCACTCATTTGTCCCTTGGCCCACAGCATATGGAAGGATCATATGCCAACTCCATCCTTCAAGCCACCTTGGAGATATCATGTCGTCCTTGACCAAGCCCAAGATCAATATTTGCCTCCCAACCCACGAGTGCTACATCTCGAGGTGGCATGCTTGATAAGACACATGAGGATTGCCTTCCTCAACAATATCGAGAGCACTCATTCACCTCTTGGCCCACGAGCCTACAACGGGTGGCATGCTTGCTGCAGTGTACGACAACTCTCTACCACTCATGACTCGAAAGGATGAAAGCACTTTCCTATTTGCAATTCATTCCATTGGATTCCAAATAGATTATTTTGAGGAGACAATAATTAGTTTACAATCATAAAATTCCCATAACATAATCATCCTACATTATTTATTCATAATATACATCTTTTATATTATACACCTACACACAGTAATTAATTATTCTAGCTTAAAGTTGGATAATAGCTATATTCTATTAATCTTTAAGTTTCTTTACTTCGCTTTATTTACTTATTCCTTATGCTGATATCATTATCTATTGTTCTGCCTTTAATTCCAAAATCGGACTTGATTCATTCAATTGTTTGTAGAATGCTTGATATTTGTATGAACAATTGAAAAAATTCCTTTGATTGTGGAATTTGAGGTATTGTGAGGATTAAGAGATTGTTGATTAGATGATTGATAAGTCATGATGTAACAAATGCTGGTTTGACATATTGGCAAATGATGATTGTGTTAGTGATTGTAGCTAGAGGAGACATTTTTCATACTTGCGATGACTCCTCCAATATACAGGTTGTGTAATGTGATGCCTATACTCAGCAATGTGACCTAGACTGTGAGAGTTTGTAATGCTGAGCTGGTTTCTATTTTGGAGTGTCGCGTCTATTGGTGTCAACCTTCAAAGACTATGAAGAGTCTTCATCAACAACACGTATATTGTCTCTGTCGTCCTTGGAACACCACGTCAACAGCTTATGTTGGCCTCCATTTGTAACTGTCCTTTAATTGTGAGCTGCGACAATCATGTTTCTATTCTTTATGTCGACAATTAAATGGAAGAGCCTTATACATGCGTAGCGGTTGGACTACTAATAGTCTTCAATAACTGTTGTTTACGTAGTAGGTGTGATAATAATATCCCAGTTGTATCACCGACTTTGAATCTCAAGAGTGTTATGTTACGATAGCCCTATTTTGGTGTTGTAGCATGTATTCCCTTGTGTGGCGTTTTTGGAAGAGCACTGAATGAATTCGTTAATGTTTTTGTAGGGGTCAAGAATGCTACCATGATTTCTTTTAACAGTGTGTTGTGTCATTTGTTCACTATCGTGGATATATCTTTCAGATAGTCGCAAGTTTTTTGTAAATAATCATTGTGTCTTTTATTGTGAGTCATTTGTAGTTAGATATTGTTTGGTGTGGCGTTAGTTCCAAATTCATCCTTGTTGCAGCATTCATTCAGTGTGTAGCTGCAAAGTTCATTATTTTGTAAGGGGAGTTTTTGTAGATTTATTAATTGTGTATAAGCTCAAGAGTTTGTAAGTTGTGGTCTAAGACTCTGTTACTATTATTCAATAAAGGAGTATTTTTGGTGTGGCTGGGTTTTTCCCTCGAGTAGGAGGGTTTTCCCAGGGTATCTTTGCTGTTCTTGTGTTTTGATTTCTCTATTATTTGACTTCATGCAATTCTAGTTCATAAAATTTAACAAATTGATTGAATGTTGATTTAATAGAGTGGTTTGTTGATTGATTGTTTGCTTGATTTGATAATTGATGATTGCTTTTGTGGATTCATGAGTGAAGATTGATAAGTGGTGCTTGAATGATTGTAATGACCTGTTTTATACTTAATTGGTGAAAGGGTCACCACCTTTCATAAGACTTAAGTCGCCACCCTCCATTGCTGCCATTTGAGAGTAATAAATTAGTGCTATAAACACAATAATAAATTATTTTCCAACTTAATCTCTCTTCCAACCCCTACTCAAATGAGACCTTCTCCCCTTTTGTATCTTTCAATGTGAGGAATAAGTCACATCTCTTCATCATGTCTATCTTTGCAAGAGTCATAACCTTTCACAATTGCCACCCTTTGAAAGAGTTCATCATTTCTACCCTCTAAAAGAGTCATTTCCTTATTTCCTTCCGATTCCATTCTTCAAATAATCCTTCCTTGATTTACATAACCCCATTCTTTCTTTATTCCTACATCTATATCCCCTTTCAAATGAAGTCTTCTCCCTTATATATCTCATATTTGAGAGAGCCAAAACTCTTCATTTCATGCCTTCTGACCATTCATTAAATTTAATAAAAAAATTATTTATTATTTTTTATTGTTATTCTATTATATTTTATTTTTATTTTTATTTATTAATAAATCATATTTCAACAAGAAACCATTGCAATCCGCCCTGCACAATATTGTTTGTCCTCAAGCAATCACAAGCTAGCATGCTTTCTTAAAGATACCAAGATTCTAGTCAGTCTATTTGGAATGCATTCTAATGGTGTGAAATGTTTGTTTTTATTCTTGTTTTTCATCTCACTTTCTCATGTTTTAATTTTTATTTTGAGATTCCTACAAGGCATACCTACTACATGTGTCTTTCCAATATTTGCTTTTTTTACTAGAAATGTGGAATTGATCCTAAAAATCCAAACTGTTTAGCTTACAATTCTTCCTGGAGATGATTGAAACTTCATAGTATAAAACCTAAGATACCAAAATCCTCTATAATGCCCTAGAATCTAATCCTGGTTCCATTGAAGTACTAGTTCTTTCTGGATTCCTCCTGGGTTCCAGTAGGGTCCCTCCTAGGCGATTGGGTTCCCTATGGCTCTTCCCCTTCCTGGGCAGAATCTAGGGGAACCCACGGGCAATCAAGGTTGTGGATGCCCAAAAACAGGTCCCACATGTCATTTTTAATTTGTTTTAAATTTGCAGGACCCACAAGGAACCCAACCGCCCAAGAGGGGCCTAGGCAAAATCTGGTGGAACCCACAGCCACCCAAGGTTGTGGACGCCCAAAAACGGGCCCCACGTGTCATTTTTAATTTTTTTAAATCTAAAACACTAATTTCAGCCACAAAGCATGCATGTGGTCATTTGATGATATTTCATTCATCTCTTAAGCATTTTTCACCACTTTTGCTTTGTTCTACTGTTGTAGCATTTTTCTTTGAAGGTGAATGCTACGGAGGACTAAGACAAACGTCAAAGACTTAGGAATCGCTGGGGAAGGCAGATTTAGTGGTCAAAGAATCTTCAATTTGTTCAAGTTTTTAATGAAATTTTCAAGTTTTTTTATAAAGTTTTGAATATTTTTTAATACTTTGGATGCATATTAAGGGGTTATAAGGCCAAAAAAAAAAATTAATATTTTTGCAATAATGTCTTGAGTTTTCTTTTCCATTTTAGATTCATTATTCAAAGTCAAACACAATGGCTAGAAGTGGAAGTGGAAGCTCTAGTTCAATTGTTGGGGCAAACCCTTTCCAATTGATGCAAATTCACCACTTTGGCATTACACAACAAAGATTAAGGCATTGTCTAGTGGTGGGTGTTTTCTTTGGCAGTGTAACCATTGCAATGTAGAGTATTCAAGCTCGTACTTACAAGTGAAACCTAACTTCATTCCCAACATTGGAAAAGGAATGAAACCTTGTAAGGGGAAAGATGGGTGGGTGTTTTCTTTGGCAATGTAACCATTGAAATGTAGAGTATTCAAGCTCATACTTACAAGTGAAACCTCACTTCATTCCCAACACTGGAAAAGGAATGAAACCTTGTAAGGGGAAAGATGGGAACAGGCTGCCAACTCATTTAATCCTGCAATATGCTAGAGAACAAGAAGAATCTAATAGGAGAAGCAACAAAGGAAAGACTACTCCACCCCTGCCCAAACAAGCTCAAGGAGACCTCTTAGTGGCTTGGTAAAATCCACTGGCCCACATCCTTTCTTGCCAACACCACCACCTTCCAACCACAAATTGTTGCACAAAAAAGAGGCCCATTGGATGTGGCCTTCAAAAATGAAATTAGACAAGTTGTTGATCAAAGTGTTGCTCGTTGCATTTATGCCAATGGGCTTCCATTCAACCTTGTTAGATCACCTTATTGGCGAGAGAAGGTGACAACCCTTTGCAATACACCTCCTGATTATGTTACTCTCGAGTATGAAAAGGTGCGAACCACCTTATTGGCGAAGGAGTAAACTGTGGTAGAGACACAATTGAAAGTGATTAAGGATACATGGACAAAAACAGATGTGTCGATCATTTCTCATGGATGGAAAAATTGCAAGAATATGCCTTTGATCAATGTTATAACGGTGTCACCTAGAGGGCTGATGTTCTTGAATGCAGTGGATAATGAGGGGCAAGTGAAATATGCAAGTTTCATTGCCAATATCCTCGTGGAATCAATTGAGATGGTGGGGCCTACAAATGTTGTCCAATTCATAACGGACAATGCTAAAAATTGAAGATCAATTGGGGATATAGTGGAGGCCATATATAATCACATTTTTTATACACCATGTACAGTCCACCCACTCAATTTAATCATGCAAAAGATAGGCAATCAAATTAAATGGGTTAAAAAATTTACACACAGGCCAAGAAGACACAAATGTTTGTGACTAATCATCACAAGACACAAGCCATATTCAAGACCTTCTCTTCACTAGAGTTGTTTAAGGTAATTTAAGTTTGTTTTTATATTTTATTTTTTAGTTTTAAATTTTTTTATTTTAAAAAATATTAAAGTTGAACTTGATATATGACATGCATGTTTTATGCCATGCATCTCATACAATCATCTTAAGCGGACTTGTGAAGGTGCGAGAGGCCTTGAGTGCTATGGTCATCAACACTTTGTGGAGTGTATGGAGGCAATCAAACACAAAAAGAACCCAAAAAGTAAAAGCATTGGTCCTTGATATGAATGGTGGGATCGCGTGGAATATGTTTTGGAAATCATTGAGCCCATCATGAGCATGACTAGATATGTTGATATTGATCGTCCATGTTTGGGTGAAATTTATGATGGCATGGACACCATGGTGGAGAACATAAAACAACAATAGTGACCAAGAAACATACAGATACAATTTTCGAAGTTGTGAAAAGAATTATTCCTGACCATTGTAACAAAATGACCACCCCCTTACATCTCTTGGCATATGCTTTGTCACCAAGGTTTTATAGCCAAGAGATGGTTTCACAACCAAGGAGGGTGGCACCATATAGAGGTTGTTGCTGGTTACAAGGCTGCAGTTACAAAGATATATGATGATGATAAAATTCGAAATATTGTCTTGACTGAGTTTGCCCAATTTTCAGCTACCAAATATCATGACACTACCGCTCTTCATGCTCAATATAGGATGGATGTTGATGAATGGTGGTATGTACATGGTCAAGGCTCCATTTTCTTGCAGCCTCTTGCAATTAAAGTTCTCTCCCAAGTATGTATCTTTTTTTATATTGTTTTTCATTTGATCATTGACGTTATCATATCGAAATTAAACAGTAAATGTTGTATGCAAACTCAATAGGCTGCAAGTTCTTCTTCAGCTGAGCGGAATTGGAGTACATACTCCTTCATCCACTGGTATGTACATGGTCAAGGCTCCATTTTCTTGCAGCCTCTTGCAATTAAAGTTCTCTCCCAAGTATGTATCTTTTTTTATATTGTTTTCATTTGATCATTGATGTTATCATATCGAAATTAAACAGTAAATGTTGTATGCAAACTAAATAGGTTGCAAGTTCTTCTTCAGCTGAGCGGAATTGGAGTACATACTCCTTCATCCACTCAGTCAAGCACAATCGTTTGGGTGTCAAAAATGTACATATAATTTTTCTTACATCGATAGAACATAAATTTCAAATATGAGATTCTAGACTAATGACTTAATCTGATGACCACTTCAGGAACCATTTCATCAATCATGCAAGTCTGTGAATGATTAAATCATAATAGCTAAAATAACTGCAACCCATCAAACAACATTTCACTTATGAGTAAAGATGGCTTAAAAAACTTTTCCTGTCCTGAGAACTATTCTTAAAATAGGTTTTATGCTATTTCTTATATACATCAATTACTCTGACATTCAGATATGTTAATCAAATACAACAGACTTTCCATTAGTGCCCCTATGGAGATTGATGATAATATTGTTGGCTCCTCCAATGACTCCCAGAATGCTTGTACTTAAGGTGTTTCTCAGATCTCTACCCAGGTTGCCTTCATCTGCTTCCACTGCTTTACGGGGTCATCCCCTCACACTTCTATTTATTCTTGTACTAGTTTGTGGGCTACCCTTTTTGGAATAATCCTTAGTTTCAATTTTTTTCTTGCTTAAATGTATCTTCTTTGAGTCTGGACCCTTTTTGTCATAGTTAGTGCTATTGTGACTTCATGTACATTCTAGTCCCTTTGACCTAATTTTGCTTATTCCTTGACATTGATATATATTTTTACTTTGTTCTCATCAAATATTAGCAATCTAAAACACTGTATTTAAGTATTTTGAATAGTATACAAAGGGTAAAACCCTACAGAGATTAAGGTCCAGCAAAAAAGTAGACAGAAAGAAAAGGTAGTTATCATCTAATTAATAGTAAATATCATCGTATCTTCGTTCTCACACAAATATTAGATGAGAACAAAAGTAAATCTAGAGGAAATTGTTCAAACCTGTTTTCAGTATCCTTCTCAACAAGATTAACAAGCACCCCCAGTATGACAACAAGTAAATCCAAATCTTGGTCGCTAAGTGCTTCCTCATTCTGACTAAAACTACTGGATCCATTCTCCATTGATTTGGAGCCTGATTTCTTTCCTTTTTTCTCACTAGTAATAAATAGACGAGATTGAAAAAGAGGATAGTGATTAACAATCAACGAAGCCATTGTATCAAGTCCACCACAACTTGCAACTTGGTTACATCCCATAGGGTTGTCATTTGTCAGGTTCATGATGACCTGTTAAAAAACACAAGACATGCGTTCAATAATAAGATAAAATGTAAGAAGACAGCTCTGAATTAAATAAACTTCAAGACAGAATCTGACGACTGTCACAATTAATGCATTTCCTTGAATTTGAACACATAACAAAACTGGATGCTCAAAAGTCCATGGTTGTTTAGAATACATTCTACCTATTCAACTTAGAAAGATGCTACTATCCTGTACGTTCAAATTACATAGCCAAATGCATATGAGCTGACTAAAAACTTAAAAAGGAGATGACTATTGAAGGCATGAAATCACCCATTACAAGAACTATCAAATTAGATTACAGAATGGGGCAATGTCATCAGATCTCAACCCCAAATGACTTCTACATGATGGGAATTACAGAAAAGAATTATGCATAAGCTGCATCCAGGATATCTATACAAGTTGGATTTCCTATTATAAAATTTATGGGGTTCCACAACAGAGAATGGAAAACAATTTTTGAAAGATTATTAGAAACAAAAACTAATAATGATAGTCACAGTAATTAAGATAAGGTTACACATGTTAAGATGTGATCTGATTTGGAATAGAGGAAATGTTAATTTTTCTATCTTATTTCCTTGATGTATGTATAGTGAAACTATAGTGTACTAGTGTTAGAATAATATTCTAACTTCTATGAGATTGCCTATATGATGATAATGTAGATCTAAGAGCAACTATGAACTTCAAATACAATAATGATATACTTCTTTACTTGAGAATACTTGATCTGGATCTCTATTGTAACTTGTAATAATACTTGTAGATTTCTGTATATTCCAAGTTACTCTTTCAATGTGTATATATATGATATAATGGGACATGTCTCCCATAGGGACATGCCTCTAGAGACATGTCTCTACATGAAACATGTCTCTTGATAATTATTTTAATCATTCATTTGTTACCGATAATATATACCATTGAACTGATCGATAATGATCCATTTACAACTTAATAATGATGATGCAAGATAGTCGATATAATAATCAACTCACATATAATATATGACAGCGGCAGTCGATGTGGGTATCGACTGTGATAACCACAGTAGATACCGACTATGATCATCACAGTCAATACCAATATCGATGCTCATAATATATATTGATACCAATGATGTGTATTGGCCGATAGAGGTTATCGGCTGTGATAACCACAGTCCATGTTGACTTTGATCATCACAGTCAATACCGACTATGCCTTTATTGATTCTTGCATTTCCATTTATTGTTGGTTTCATTGATTATTAAGTTGATACTCATAATCGACATTATAGTCAATGTCACACATGAAATCTTGTTTAGTGTATTATCATCATTATATATATATATATATGACAATTATTTATTATTTATACGTATATATGTATGTATATATATAATATATGTATATGCATAATATATCTCTTATGTATACACACACACACACACATATATATATATATATTATGTATATATAATATATATGTCATTTCAATAATTGTCATCAATATTAATAATGCTTCATGATAATAGAGGAGGATAGATATCAAAGGTTTAAGGCCGATAGGCCACTCAAACATTTGATTTCATCGATTGGAATCATCTGATCGAAGCTACAATCATTAACAACACAATCATCATCATATATTTAACTTATAAAGTTGGGCCAACAGTGTGTATTTTTTAGAACAGCATGTAGGACATCCTTCATGTGAAGCAGATTGACAAATAGATGTGTAATCTGAATTAGAAGTCAAAACTTAAGATAAGAATGCCATCACATGAATGAAAAATCTATTAACTATGTAAAGCTATGTTACCACATTCCTTGCTTACGGGTGACATAATTAAAATAGTATTATAATATTTCCTTATAATGGTCAATTAAGTCATTATAATAGACTTCGGGAATATTCTTTTTTCTTTCTTCTTATACAGATTCACCAAACATCTTGTGGGGTCCACTTAATCTTTTCCTACTAGAAACTAAACAGAGCATTCAACCAATCTGTCCATCCTCACTTCAATTCATTGTTGAAAAAGAATGATTACAGATCAGAAAATGGATTTAGGAATAGTCATTTATTTATGCAAAGGGGGGATGTTTACAATATTTGATCGATCCTTCCTGGAATAGGTTTTTTCGCTTCTCACAACCGAACTCTTCCCTTCTAATCAATCTTCTACCATCTCTTACATAGACCGTCGTCCTCCCCCTCTAACCGACTCTTCCCTTCCAATCAATCTTCTACAGTCTCTTGCATAGACTGTCGTCCTCCCCCTCTAACCAACTCGGCTAGAATGATTCCCTCTTGAAACTGGTTGGTTTTCTTCCTTTCAATTGTCAACCAGCCTTTTTGCCAATCCAACCAACTTTCAAAGAGCCTCTCCCTCACTCCCTCAATCGAGTTGACCTATATGGTGACAGGAACTATTTCTCGTGCCCTAACTTCCAAAACCAAAACTTCTTCACAAGAGGATTGAAGAAACAATATTCTCTTTTACCAATCAATCTGAGGTGAATCCCACCCAAAATGGACACTTGTTGAAGAGAAGGAATATGGCATCTACAAACCAAAATTTGACAACAAACCCAAAAACAGAACGAGGTATACAAAACCAAAAATGTTGGGATGCCCCTACAAAGCTCCCCTAGAGACAGAAAGATCATGAACTCCAGTTCATGAAGTTCATCAATGGAATGACCATATTTGGAGATCTCAGGTGCAGTCAGCCAAGAGGCATTCTCCAAAGGATGATTCTACCATTTCACCAAGTACTTGAAATCCTCCTTACTGCTGGTCTTCTTCAATAGTTGTTTCTCTAGAATGCATTCAATTTCCAACAGAGCTGATTTGGTCACTTGCTGGTCCTCATCAATTTTCAACTCGAACTTCGTTGTTTCTTCATCTACAACACCTTTGTATGGATATAAAATAGCTACATTGAAGATAGTGAAAATACCCATGCCTAGAGGAAGGTCATTCTTGTAGGCATTCGCTGAAAACTTTCGGAGAATCTTGCAAGGACCTATTTTCTTTATTTTAGTTTATTATATGCACCTGGAGGAAATCTTTCTTTCCTAAGATGAGCCACAACAAGATCAACCACTTGAAAATGAACTTCTCTCCGCGTCTTATCAGCAGATTGTTTGTGTTGCTGATTGCTTCCTTCATTTTTTTATCTTAACATCCTTATGAAGGTCACGAATGACTTTGGCAAAGTCTTCTCCATCTGCACTTTCTTTCTCTATATCACCAAGATTTTTCAGTTCAAATACACCTCTAGGATGCATGCCATAAACAATCTAGAATGGAATAAAAACTATCCTCCTGTTTGGAGAATCATTATAAGAAAACTCAGCTTGTGCTAAGGCCATATCCCAATTTGCAAGTGTTCCAACAATGTACCTCAACATATCACCAAGCTTCTATTAACAACCTCAATTTGGCCATCCGTTAGGGGGTGATAGGTTGAACTCAAACCCAAATGTGTACCTCGCTTTTTCCAAAGGGTCCTTCAAAAAAGCCCTACAATTTTCATATCTCTATAAAATATTATGCTTTGTGGAATACCACGTAATCTGACCGCTTTTTTGAAATAAAAAATTAGCAATATTGGATGCATAACCAATCATCTTGCATGGAATGAAATTGACCATTTTAAAGAACCTATGAAATTGACCATTTTAAAGAACCTATCGACTAATAATAATATAGAATCATTGCCTCTTTAAGTCCTAGACGAACCCATAACAAAATCCATACTTACAGAATCCCACGACTGGATGGAACTGGTAATGGTTGGTACAAACCAATGTTTTGACTTCTTCCTTTTGCATGTTGACATACTCTACATCTCTCCACATACTTCTTTACATCAGCCTGCATTCTTGGCCAATAATGCGGACTCGGTTGTAGATATGTTTTATCTTGTCCAAAATGTCCTGTTAGGCTGGCACAATGCTTCTCCTTCAAAAGATTCTCTCTCATGGACCCTTGAGGTATGCACAATTGATTCCCTTTGAACATCATACATTCCTGTAGCAGAAAATCAATCAAAGACCTCTATCTTTGCTGATTGGACTGCTGCAAGCCTCGTATGCATGTGTACTCGATTGTAGATATGTTTTATCTTGTCCAAAATGTCCTACTAGGCTGCCACAATGCTTCTTCAAAATATTCTCTCTCATGGACCCTTGAGGTATGCAGAACCGATTCCCTTTGAACAGCATACCTTCCTATAGCAGAAAATCAATCAAAGACCTCTATCTTTGCTGATTGGACTGCTGCAAGCCTCGTATGCCTCTTTGAAATCTGGATCATCCACATACAACTCCTTCAAATTATCAAATCCAACAATATTAGCCTAAATTTCATGTAAAAATAAACTCCTACTTAATGCATCAGCAACCCTATTTGTTTGCCCACTCTTATGCTTCAACACAAAATTAAAACTTTGAAGGCTTTCTACCCATTTTGCATGCCTCTGAATTACTTTGTGTTGGCTGTTTATAAACTGCAATGCTGGTTATCTGAATAGACAGTAAACTTTAAGGTGATGTAATTTTTCACTAAAATAAGTCATTGGTTTTCCTTCTTGAATAAGAACAACCCCTATTGCTAAGCCACTAGCATCACGTTCAACTTGAAATACTTTATTGAAATCAGGTAATGCAAGTATAGGTTGCTCGGTTACTCTATGTTTGAGAAATTGGAAACTCTTTTCAGACTCTTTTGCTCCATTCAAAATGCTTTTTATAACCCTTAATTGTGGCAAGTATAGGAGCAATTGTATGACTGAACTTTTAAGTAAACTTCCTGTAGAAACTAGCAAGTCCATGAAAACTTCTTACCTCAGATGCAATCTTACCTGTTGGCCGATTAATAATGGCTTGAACCTTCTCCTTATCCATCTTCATTCAATGCCTGGCTACTACAAAACCCAACTAAGTCAATTCAGTTTTCATAAACACGTACTTTTTCAGATTTATCAGCAACTTCTCCTCATGCGACCTTGTCATAACCATCCTCAAATGTTGTAGGTGTTCTTCTTTAGACCTGATGAAAACCAAAATATCATCAAGATACACAATAACAAACTTTCCTAGAAATGGTTTTAAGACTTCATTCATAAGCCTCGTAAAAGTACTATGTGCATTTGTAAGCCCAAAGGCATAACAAGCCATTCATAAAGTTCACCATTACTTTTAAATGTTGTTTTCCACCCATCTTCAGGTCTGATCCTAATCTAATATAACAACTTTTAAAATCTATCTTTGAAAAATACTTGACACAACAATCCATCAAGTCATCCATTCTTGGAATTAAAAACCTATATCTGATTGTAATCTTCTTGATGGCTATGGGATCCAAGCACATTCTCCTTTCACCTCCTTTCTTAGGTAATAGGATTGTAGTAACAGCACAAGGGCTCTGGGATCAAAACACATTCTCCTTTCACCTCCTCTCTTAAGTACTAGGATTGTAGGAACAACACAAGGGCTCTGAGATCCAAGCACATTCTCCTTTCACCTCCTTTCTTAGGTACTAGGATTGTAGGAACAGCACAAGGCCTAAGACTCTCTCTTAGTAAGCCTTTTTTAAGCAGATCTTCAACTTGTTTCCTAATCTCCTCATTCTCCTTAGAAGTCAATCTATATGCAGCCTTATAAAAACTCTTTTCCACTCAGCTTCATAACCTTGCTGTTGCTGCTGCACTCTTCTTGTTCTTGCAAAGGTAACAAGGTATGCTTGACACCATCCTTCTCCAAAGTACAAGTGTTATTTCTTCCATTGCGTATGGCTTTCCAGTCAAACTGTCATGGTCTACCAAGCAACACATGACACACATCCATGGGCATGATATCGCACATGACCCTATCCTTATAAGTTATAATTACCGATTTGAAATTATATTGAGGCATGTTCATATACTAATAGTCGATGCCCCGTCTGTAGCTAAGAAACTTAATAAGGGGAAGGATGTTTAATTCTTTAAGGCCTACTTTATCCACCATTTCAACAGCCACAAGATTATCAGTACTACTGTTGTCAATAATCAGTTTGCAGCACTTACCTTTCGCCTTGCATTTTATTTTGAATAAAGCTCTCTGTTGCATTGGTTCTAGACTCTCCTCCGGTGTCTTCAACAACACTCTTTTGTACAGCAATGACTCTTCCAACTTAGGTTCCTCTTTGTGATGAGCAAGTGATCCTACACTTTCTTGGTCTGCTTGTACAATATGGTTGCTTCTCTTAGACCTTGTATGACCTCCCCGTGAAAACTCAAGACACTACCAACTCTAGTGACCAGCATACTGGATACATTTGAAACATTTACCAGAAAAACCTTTTCCTCTTTCTTGAAAGCCGTATAATCAAGTGATAGGCCATTTATGCCACATCCTTGGACTAGGCATCAAAGTTTGCCCGGCCAAAGATGGTAAACACATACCAAAATCACAAATAATGGCAAATATTAATCAGAAAGAAACAGCAAATCAATCACAAAGTGGTAAATCAAATCATCCTTTGTTAAAGAAACGCGTTGGAAGATTGAAGCCCCCTCCACTGCCTTCCAATCTTCAAGCAACAGAGAACCACCCATTTTTAACACCTGAAGAACAACTTATGGCCTTTACACATAAGAGATCAAAGTGACTGTTGAAAATAGCATTTGTAGACAAGTCTCGAGAGATTATCGATTGACACATAGCAAGATTTATCTATATGAATGGAATGACATTGAGTGTTTTTTGCTTAAAGTAATTAATGACCCTACAAAACTGTACAAGGGCCCAAGTTTTGCTAAGGTGTGTAGCACCTTATTGGAAACAAAGGTGAAGTTTGTAGGAATCATTAAAGCCCATAAGGAATTCGTGGGATGAAATAGTGGTGTTCATTGTTTTTGATGGATGGAAAGGTGCAAGAAATTGATCATTGATCAATGAAATTGGAGTGTGAAGGGGAGATGAAGGGTGTTGCATTTATTGCTAATATTCTTTGTCAAGCCAATAAAGAAGAGGGTCCTCAAAATGCTACGCAAGTTATAACAGACAATGCCAAGAATTGTAAAGCAGTTGCATTTTCGGTTGAGAAGCGTTATTCAAACATTTTTTTAGAGACCTTTTGTTGTCCACTTGTTCAAACTTATGCTACAAAAATCAAACTTAATTGGATCAAACAAACGTATGTTGAGGCAAAAGAGATTCAAATGTTCATTACCAACCACCATATGCCACAAGGCATATTGTTCTAAAACTTGATAATTTGATATTTCGATGTTAAACAATGGAGACAAAGTCTCCTTACATAGAAAAGTACAAGATGATGTTTCTAAACAAAACAATTGTTACCTGAATACAAAAAAGGAAACTGACTAATAACACTAAACCTACTAAAGATGAACATTAGAAACATTACATTATTAATCTAATACCCCCTCCTTTAATGGTCATTGATCTAACTATGAAAAAACATAGAAGGCTTTCCCTTCTCTTCAAAAGACTCTACAACATGAGCCTACTGCTAAGGCCCTTCTTGAATCAACAGAACTTCTAGAAATGACCAAGAGTACCCGAATTCGTGCAACCTAATGTTCGGTAACAAAGCTATCCCTTTGAAATCACCTGTTGAAATCAACAAAACCTAGAACCGCAATTTTTTGGAAAAATCGGCAAATCCTCTAGACACAATTTTATCAAAAACTATAAAAAAATGCTTGCAAATGTTCACCCTAGCCACTCCAGCAGCGACCCAAAATAGACTACAAGAAACCATGATTTTTGTGGAAAAAAACACCAAACCCTGAAACTGAAGTTTACATAGCATCGTTTTTTTGAGAAAAAAATGGCAAAAATCCTAAAACAAGAACACCTCACATAATTTTTTGTGGAAAAAATTAGAAAACCCTCCAACTGATAACCCATGACTTTTGAGGACAAAATCATGCAAAACCTAGAAATGATTTTTGAGGATAAAATTGAAAAAACCAAAAAACATGATTTTAAGGAGAAAATGAAAAACCGAAAAATGCTGAGAGGGGGAGGGGGTGAATCAGTATTTTAAAAACTTAAGCAGATAAACAAATCAGAGAATGCACACTCATAGGGAAGAGATGAGACACAGAAATTTTCTCTCATGGAAAACCCAAGATGGGTAAAAAAAACCACGGCTTCACTAATCAAATGGGCTACAACCCTTTACACTAAGAGCTACAACTCTTCATACACGCTGCTGAACATGCTCCAACCTGTCTCAAAAAGGCTACAACCTTCCCCTTGATGTAGAAAAGAGAAATACAGAACAAATGAAGGTTATTTGTCTTCACAGAAACATAAAGACGCTCAAAGATTTTACAGACTTCCGTAATTCAAACTTGTATCAAGAAACTGACTTTGAAGACATCAGTCCTTCATAGGCAGCCTAGAATCTGAACTGAATCTGATACTTGCTCTTGGCTTTCATACTACTGCTGAAGATGATCATCTTTACTATAAGCTACACTGACTGTAGCATCCTCTTATCAGAATTTTTTGTGTGAGTTTATAAAAAAACACTTATAATCACTGTCTCAGTCATCCTTTTAATACCCCCTGTTTACCTTACTTCAATATTCTTCCAAGTGAATATTTCATGCAATAGCTCTCACCATTTAATAATCCTCATTCGTAACACACAGCTCGGTGATTTTTAAAACAAAGACTGCACAGCCAACCGAATATCTATACGCAATCACCACTGCTCCTCATATGTTGTTATTCAAATCGCAAGCTTTCTATCTTGTATTTTTTACACGCCTTACGTTCCTCATTTAAAAAACACGGTGTCAAAGAGGGACGTTGCTAACTCTATTCCTTATTCGTTTTCTTCTCTTCTCCCCCGCGACTTTTTACATTGCTATATAAATCCCTGTCAAAACCGATACAATGAACATACCCTGACATTTTGGCTTGTAGCGCACCGGCTGCATGCCTTCACCCAACGCACCAATACACACATGTTTTTTATATCCACTAAGAAAGGTTTGTTATGATTGCATACGCACTTGGCATTTAGAGGGAGCTGCAAGCTGGTGCGACAGTTACACCACTGTAGAGAGCGTTTTGGATTCACTTTGCCAACATTCTCCAGATACAAGAGGACATGTGTCATCCAAACATACACAGCACAATCCCAAAAGAAACAACAGGTTGCCTATGGTAAAAAACATTCAATTATCCTGGCGACACCTTCAACATGTGCTAAGTACCAAAAAAAGAATATACTTCGACTGCTCTGCTAGGAAAAAGAATATCCATTTGCAACTCACGTAATTAACTGCCGGCTTCATATTTAAACATGCGCCCGTTACGTTTGAAGACAGCTGACATCAATGACAAAATATAACAGAAAATCAGTCAAAATCCAAGCCACAAAATCCATGACACAGATAATAAATTGAAACTTGATTTTTTAGGAAAAGTGATAAAACCCTTTTACAAATCGATTTTTAAGGCACAAAATCACACAAAACCCACAATAATGTTTTATGGACAAAAATTATACAACCCTCCCAAAATATTTTTAATGGAAAAGAAAAGCCAAAAGAATTTGTTTAAGGAAAAAAATTATGGAAAACACATGAATTTTTTAAGGAAAAAATTATGAAAAACCCACTGAAAAAGATTTTGAGAAAAAATTATTAAAAACCCACCAATAAATTTTTAAGGGGCAAACTTATAAACCCACAATAATTTTTTATTTTACTGGCAAAAAATTTATTAAAAACCAACACAAACCTCTCCTTCGGGTGCCAACAAATCTATAGGCCACACACACCGAGGAACTGTAGGTAACACAGAGCTGTCAAAAACCCTGGTTGCAACTTTAAAACGCAAAAACCCACAATCAAACCCTTCAAACGCATTTTGCAAAAATACAGACTCAAACAGAGCCAATCCACGACAAGTGGGCTTTGCATAGGCCAAAAACTCAATCGCGCCATCCATGACTCTGTTAGTATTTTCCAGATTTATCAAGGAATGATCAAACTATAGAGGTCTTCCAAACACTAAGCACATGATATAGAATAATAAACACAATAAAGGCGAGATGTTAACCGGATTTGGAGACCTTATAATGCCTTCAAATCTGCCCTCAAAATCTTGTTCCTTGGATGCCTTTAATCTGTCCTTTGAATCTGATTTGGCACTCAAATCTGAATGAAAACAACACCCAGAATTACTTTGATCTGCACTGTAGGAGTTGTCCAATCTGTCCTATATGCAGTCCTTTAGTTACATCCGATCTGCACTAATGATGACAGATTCTTCAATGTATTGCATCACATATGCAATGTATTGCAAGTCCTTGCAATATATTGCATCAATGTATGACAATTGTTGATCAAGTATATCGCAGATCCTAATATACATCATGTATATACATCGCACTCATTTGCCAAGTCTGCTCGCATCATGAGTTTGCACTAAATCTGCTCATTGATCTCCATGGCTGATGTTGATCATACTCCAAGATCACACAAGGATAATTCACTCCACCAATTCGCTCAATGCATTTACTAATGAATTCGCTCCAGCAGGGAGGATGAATTCGACCTAGCATATTGAACTTGAATGTTCCAAATCGCCAATCCAATCATCAACCAAAATTACAATACAAATACACTTTAATGACAGACTTGAATGAATAATTTGAACTCCTAGAATTCGCACGCCAAGAAGGAAAACGCAAATTATAGATCCTTGAGGAAAATCGCATGTTAGGTTTTTGATACTTCTTTCCTCAAGGATCGAAACAATATATATAAGTCTTTTGATAAACTCTACCACCCCAAGGGTGGCCGACTTGGGTCCTCCCAATTAAAATAATAAATAACCTTTTATTTATTATTATATTGCCACTTATATATATGCATTATCTTATAAACAATAAATAATAAATATCACCCATATTTATTATTATTATTTATAAATCAAATTATAATAAATATTTCCAATATATTTATTATTTCCTCTTTCTCCAAGATGGTCGATCTTTGCCGTAAAGGCCATAATATCAACAGACTCCACATGGGACAAATGTGACCAAAGACCAAGTCCCGCGTAACTTGTAGAAAGATTTTGGGCCTGTAAAAAAAACAACACAGGGAAGAAACAGAGCCCACCAATCACACAGCCTCTGTACTGAGACGTGGCAGACAAGGAGATTTCGCTCAAGTCAAAAACAACCCTAAACCAAGTCGCAAGGCCTAAGAAAAACAGGCAAAATCAAATGCGCAAACAGAAAACCTTCATAAACAACCTAAAACATATGAACTTCCAAAAACAAATCCCACGAAAATGCAAAGAGAGACCACAAATCAAACAACAGTTTTTCATTAAAAAGACGATAAAAAAATTTCTAGAAAAAAATTCTAAGGGCTAAGAATTTTTTCTTTTGAAAAATTTGCCAAATCTTATAGAAGCCCATCGACCTGCTCTGATACCATGTTATAAAACTTGATAGTTTGAAATTTCGATATTAAACAATGGAGACGAAATCTTCTTAAATAAAAAAGCACAAGACAATGTTTCTAAAGAAAACAATCGTTAACTCAACACAAAAAAGGTAACTAATAAAACTAAACCTACTACATATATAGAACATTATTAAAATTGGAGTTGTTGAAGGTAAGTTAAATATGTTTCACTATAGTGAACTTTTTTATTTAATGTTAAATTTCATTTTGTAAATTTCATTTTTTAAATTTTACCTACAACACAATTATGTTCAGATAACTTGTGAAGGTTCATGAGACAGTTTTTACATAGTCATCAACCCAAATTGGTCCACATGGAGGCAATCTAGTATTACAAGGGCATCAATAGTTAAGCAAATGGCCATGAATGATAGTTGGTAGGATTGTGTTGAATATATTGAACATGAATTGTTATACCAACAATGATAGACCTTGTTTTGGTGAGATACATGATGGGATCAACCCAGTTATTCAGAAGATAAAAGATATCTTGCAAAATAACAAGATCCTTGAAAGAGAGATGGCATAAGATGACCAGTCCACTACATCTTGCCCCATATAAAGATGTTGAAGTCAATCAAGGGTACAAGGCAGCAATTCGTAGAGTCTTCATTGTGTTATTACTAACCGGTTACTGAGAGGGGGGGTGGATCAGTAAATACTTGTTTCTATTACAATTCAACACTTGTTTAATTATCCTTCCAAGATAAGCAGAATATAAACAATCATTCATAAGCATAAATAGAAACACACAGATCAACACAAGATGTATACGTGGAAACCCTCAGTTAGAAGGAAAAAACCACGGTGAGACAGAGCTCACAACTTCACTAGTGCAGATTGAAGGCACCCTGTTAGGAGCTTACAAAGCACTTGTGAAGGTGCTACCCGGTTAAGGGATTTGGTAGAAGATCGGTTAAAATCTTAAATCTATTAGGAGTTGCCTGGCTAGAGGACTTTCAACATCAACAAAGATGTTACCCAGTTAAAGGATTTTTACAAAGAGCCGATTAGGGTTCACCCTAATAGAGGGATTTCAATTTTCTTTCACACATTATAAAAGCAATGATCTGATATGATTGTTTGATTAGATCATACATGTTGATCTCTTTCCCGGTTTGCCTGGCTATTGAATCTTTTCTGCCTCCTTGCCTTTCACCTCTAGTGATTGTAATCTCTCTCTTCTCTACTCTCTCTATTCAGCAACTATCAACAACGCTTTTTCTTGCGTCCTATGACCTGTATATATACAAGAGTTCACCTAAATGAGACCCTTAACTCATAGAACCACCAAGCTATAAACTCAACATTAAATCATGCAACTAGCAAAAAGCTTTGCGTTCTGATCTGGAGTTTACCTTGAAAAACATCCGTAGAAATAAAGCTAACTCTTGTTAAAAAGCTAACTCCACTTCTGAGTGGTGGATGCTCTGCATATTCCAGTTTTAACTCAAACTGCTGCGCAGAATCCGGTGCGGATCTTAATGCAGTTTAGACCGGTATACACTTATACCCGGTTCATCCCTGCATGCAATATAAGACCAGTACAATGTTCTTAGTTCGGTCTACTGGTGTATCCCCTCTATTTAATAGACCGGTGCATACACTCTGTTTCTAGTCTACTAGTGCCTTTAAAGTAACATGAGTGACCGGTGAACCTTTACCAGTGGGAATGGTGTTTGAGAATTACACTAATGACAACTTAAATTGCTAACAATCTTCCCGTTTGTCATTGGTGGCAAAACCATGCTCAAAACCATACTCACTTATCACAATTTATACCTTGTTCTGTAGACTTCACTTTTCTCTATAGCACACTTCCCCTGTTAAAGTGCTTTAGCTCTTCTTCTGTTCTGGTTTTGTGGCTATTTTGTCCTTGATCAGACTGCTACCCTGTGTACTGTGCACTTCAGTTTTGCTCTCTTCTGATAGCAGACTTCCCCTTGACTGTTGTTTCCCTTGTCCAAGGTCTTTAACTCTTCTGCCCTGCTTCCCATTCCGCTTCCCATTTCTACTGCTTCTTCTTCCCCTTTTTGCTTCCATAGGATAAAGGGTTAAACTTCATTTAGGATTTCACATTTGTAGCTTGGTGAAGATATCCTTATAGATTTTTTTGCAGAATGAAGAGACGGTGCCCATTGACTGGTTACATATTCAATGTTCTTTTGGGCTGCTTTTAGCGAAACAATGATGTTCTCCATATTCTCCACAGTTTTATAATTAGGTTCATTGATCAGAATTTCTATAGATGTTGTAGTTTGTTGCATGGAGTCAAATGTTGGGGCCAAAAATAACTGAAATCCAATAATGTCTTGGATTCTCTTATTCTCCTCTTCTGCAGTCTTTCTCAAAATTAGAGCCAAACTGGTCATTTCTCTACTGAAATTTGTTGCAGACTTATTTTTGATGTCAAATTGAGAAGACAAGGCTCTAATGTCTTCTGAAGTCTTTGCTGACTTCTCTGTTAGATCTTGCAAGAAAGTTTCAAAGTTGGAAGTTCTTGTCATCAAACTTCCTGCAACTTGGATCTGATGTTGAAGAACTCTTAAGTTGGATGACAGAGTTATCTTGATATCTTCAACTTGTTTGTGGAGAATTTCTATTCTCTTCTTCTCATAGTGATCTATAGCTACAATTTCTGGATCTGTCAGGTCATCACCAATTGCTTGTGCCAAAACTTCCAACAGATAATCACAGGTTCATCTTCATCTATGTCAGCATCAAGTACGAAGTTGCACAATATATTCTTGACAATGGCCAGGACCATGTCCTGTTTCCTCTTGGTCAGCTCCTTTAGCTGCCTGGTTGACATTTTGTTGATGTCTACCACTGTATCGGTGGCCTTGCTCTTTTTGGCTTATTTATCCTCAGCAAATGATAATTTTCTTTTAGATGAGGAGGAACTTGGGATATCTGTTTGCTCCTTTTTCTTGGGCTCCTGTTCCGATTGAGCTTAATCAGTGTGTACAAGAATCTCTTGTTCCTATTCCTTATTTTCTTCATTTCCTTGTTGAGCTGCATCTTCTGGTTGTGCCTCTTCTTCAGGTAGGTCTTCTTTAGCAGGTGCTTCTTCCTTATTCTGAGCTTCTTCTTCTGGTGGCACTTCAACTTCAGGTGGGGCTTCTTGTTCTTGTTGAATTTGAACTTCTGGTTGGATTTCTTCCTTGTGCTGCTCTTCAGCTGTGTGTAATTCTCCCATAGGGATATCATTTCCCAGTTCTTGTTCTACTGGAGGAACTACCTGTTCAACATTTATCTGTTCACCAGATGTGGACTCCTCTGCTTGAACGTTTACCTTACCGATTGCAAGTTCTTCACGAGTAGTGAATTGAACCGGTGGTGCTTGTACCTATTCAATTTGACCATGTGGACCTAAATTCTCAAGTGCACTGAAGTTGTACTGCTGCCAAAAGTCTAAAGTCTCTTTATAGACTTGATTCTCATATCCATTTAGTATCTGGGCAACTCTATACTTGGTATCCAAGTTCATTGCTGCTTCCTCTAGTAGAAGCTTTATTCTTTCTTCACTAAGACCAGGTCTGACCACTAACAGAGTTTCCCTATTTATTCTTGTGTTTGTGCCTAGACCAATTCTCCATTTGGTCTAAATCCTAGAATTTAACTCAGGGGGAAACTTGGACCTAGTCCCTTGGAGTTTTATGAAAATCCATAAAAGTTTCCACTATAGCTATAATTACTACCTTTTTATCTTTTTCTTCTAGTACATTGTACCACTTAGCAGCATTATCTACTTCTCCGAAGTCCATTACCTCATCAACAATATCATTGACAAACACAGGGCGAGTGTTACCTTTGCTCGGAGAATTGAGAACGATTGGATGTGCCGGATCGCTGCTCTTGTCATCAGTGATGTCGATGATGACCGGTTCTGTAGGATTCTTCTCTTTAACCGGTGCTTCAGCTCCAAGCACTCCTTTTCCTTTACCGGTGTCAGGGACCGGTGGAACTATGGTTCTTTGTCGAGCTTCTTCTGCTTGCTGCTGGGTCTGAAGAAGTTTGGTCCATATGGCTACTCCTTCCTTATGAACCTTGTCAGCTTCACCTATGAGCATCCGACTTATCCTCCTCTTTGTCAAGAAATCTTGCTAATGCAGTTCAGCTTTTTCAGTGGCTTCTTCCAAAGTGTGGTGGTTCTGAACCTCTAGCAGAGCTCGTATCCCCAGCTCCTTTTCTCTATCCATTGAAGCTTTCCATCTAGCTTCAAGAATTTCTAGAAGAGCATCAGGCACTGTTGTATGAAGATCCGCAGGTTGCAAATTAAACTTATGGACGCAGTACACTACTGCTTCTTCAATTTTCCTTCTATGTTCTTCATTTGCCAGATCGTATCTTCTTTTGACACCAGCTATTCCGCCATGTTCTTTCATTCCTACCACAAATTCATCAATTGTGGGCTTGGCTCTTCTCGGTGGATCCTCCTTTACCGGTCTACCTGATTTCCTCTTTCTGACCAGAGGAACTGTTTCCTCAGTCTCTGTCTCCTCTTCTTCTTCCTCTTCGGTACTGGGTACCGATTGAGCTTTCTTCCTTTGAGCCTTGGGCTGCTCTGTCACCAATTTTTTCTTTGGTGTGGGGGCCCTTTTGGTGTAGACATTTTTTATCGGTGCCCCCTTTTTCAAATTCTCCTGGATCTCTTCGTGGGTACCGAACCAGTGAGCACCAAGATCTAGACCCGTCTCAGTCAAGGCACCTGCATATGCCTTAGCAACCTTTGTGGTGATCTCGTAGCCTAGCTCAGGAGCATACATGGTTCTCAGTTCCACAGCTTGAATTATGCAGTTATCAGTGGTAACCAGAAAGCATACATCATCTTTGTATTCGCCAACAATGGTTGACGGCACCCTCTCTCTTGTATGCATTCGTAGTTGAAATGCCTCAAAGTGTTTAGTCATTACTCTTCCTAACTGGTTTCCCAGTTGGTTGGCCATTTCACTGATTTGATGCATGACCAGTTTATCGATTCCCCAAGTCACTTTTCCGATTCCCGAGAAGAAATTTAAATAGAAGTACAGACATACCAGCAGAGTTCCATACTTCATGGATTTCTTCTTGACAACTTCGAGCTTCTTCATGTTTTCAAAGATTTGCCCTCGAAGCATCGCACAGATATCGTATTGAGCATTATAGTGCATTATCCGGTGTGCGGCATGAATTGCTCCACCCGGTATGCTGTTTAGATTGCTTGACTGGCTGGTAAACCTTGTAGCCAATCACAGCAAATGCAAAGCGGACTCCATCATCCTCAATGTCGGTCACAGTCATAAGTCGACCATCAAATCTTGACTTTGTTAGTTTATTGACGACGGCATTAAAGATGGTCCTTAGGGTTAGTGCTTCCCCTTGGTCACTGTATCATGTCACTCTATGCAGATCTTCTTTTGTGATCGGATGGCATACACCTTTATTGAGCCAGAAACCCGGTTCATGAAGACGGCTTAGAACCATTCGAATGCAGTCTTCCCGGAAGATGGTCGGGTAGCATACTCCATTGATAAGCCCAGATGATACCAGCTTTGCATACTTATTAGGTAGTCTCCCTTCTTGACATAACTCGAGGTACTCACTTTGAATGTAAGTTTCACCCAATTCTTCCTGTTTGGCGTGAATGAACGCCGTGACATCTTCAGTCAAGAGGACTCCGTTTGGCACAGACGACAGCGCACCAGCCATGTCGTTTTCCCTGTTTTGAACCGCCGCAATATCATATGCAAGTCGGTCCGCTTGATTTCCCTTGATCAGCTTCACGGTAGAGGATGATGATGCCATTTCTTGATAACCGGTTAACACAAAAAGTCGCTTGATCGGTATAACAAACAATAGCTCACAGTGATCAAAGCACGAGAATATTACTTAGCACAAGAATTCGTTAATCACAAAGAAAGCAAAGTAAAACTAATGAGTAATTCTCCTTCCTTTTATAGAATTAGGGCATAACGGTAATTACCAAACGGTAATTATTGTTAAACGGCTACAGCATTAATTGCCTTACCTAACCTATCTTTCCGTTTTTGCTAACCGGTACTCTGGTTTTTTCGATTGTGCTTGTCTCGATTGATCAATGCTTACATGACTGGTTAATCCTTGTAGACTGAGTGAGTCTGACTCTCATCAGTCCTACCGGGAACGGTAGATGAGCTACTGGTTCCCTCTAAGCCCTGTAGGCTCAGTTTGCTGAAGAGATATCACCATCACCAAATGATGATCTTTCCTCTATTTTCTCCTCAACGGAGCTCTTTGATTCCTTTTGGAACCAAATCTGCTTGACTTCTTTCTCAGTCTTCTTCTCAGGATGAGATCTTCTCTACCGGTTTGACTGATTCTTTCCTTTTGCTTATTGACCGGTTCCTGCACTCTTTCGCTAGGTGTCCTACTTTGTTGCAGGAGTAACAGACTATCCCGGTTGACTTCCATGGGTTCACCCTTCTATTGTCAAGTGAATTGTACCGGTAGTCATTATACCTATGCATGCCACAATTAGCACAGTTGGGTGTGCTCCGGTTCTTGTTTCTCTTGGTAATACCGGTCTTGGGGATCTGAATGCCATTGTCTTTGATCTGCATTCATCAGCGTTGTGTCCAAACTTATTGCATCCATAGCAGTAGCCCCTAAAGCTTCCCCTGCTTCCACTGGACACAGTTGTGGGGCTTGACCAGCATTCATTGTCTTGTGGCCATATTTGCAACAGTTTTTGCAATAACTGTTGTTTGGCTTTACCGGTGCATTCCTGCAGTCATTTGTTCTATGACCCAGTTTCCCACAATGATTGCAAGAGGTGTTGAAAATCTTCTTACCTTTTTGTGCCAGCGGCTTCTTCTTATCCTTCTTGCTTATCTTAGCTCTGGAAGACTCACCAGTCTCTTTGATGTCTTTTTCAATGAATCCAAGCACCAGTGTGATCTTTGTGCTTTCTTTGAGCTTTAAGTTGCTCATCAAGCTTGATCGAGCTCTCATTGTATCTTCTTAGGGTTTCATTTCTTTCTTCAAGTTCTTTCATCTGTTCCTTCAGTTGATACAACTCTAGTGTCAGTCTTTTGCATACTTCATCCCTATCATGCCAACCCTTTTGCATGTTGGCATTTTCTTGGGTGACAATTTGCATGTCTTCTTAGAGTTGCAAAATGACAAGATCATTTGCCCCTACAACTTCCTTTGCCTGGTTCTTTGCTTTTTCAAAGGTTGTTAATGATTTGACTGCTGTGTTTCTTTCATCTTCAACTTTTCTCTTTTTCTCAATCAGTTCAGTCATCCTTAGGGTATTATCTTCTTGCTCACTCTTAAGATTGGAGATCTGACCGGTTAGGATCTGGTTCCTCTCCATGAGCTCAGAGATTGATTCCTCAGCTTCATCAAATCCACTCTACCCAGAGAGTTCATCATTAGTCTCATTGCTCTCATTCAACTGCAGAGCCAGCTCCCTTCCTTTTTGCAAGTGATCTTCTCAGCCTATTCTCCAGAGAGGCAATGATGTTGTTGGCTTCGTCAAGTTGTTTCTAATATTTGTAACCCTCCATGATCTTTCTCTCAAGCGGTTAAGCTTTATATGTAGAGAGTTTTGGCTCTGATACCAATTGTTATTACTAACCGGTTACTGAGAGGGGGGGTGAATCAGTAAATACTTGTTTCTATTACAATTCAACACTTGTTTAATTATCCTTCCAAGATAAGCAGAATATAAACAATCATTCATAAGCATAAATAGAAACACACAGATCAACACAAGATGTATACGTGGAAACCCTTGGTTAGAAGGAAAAAACCACGGTGAGACAGAGCTCACAACTTCACTACTGCAGAATGAAGACGCCCTGTTAAGAGCTTACAAAGCACTTGTGAAAGTGCTACCTGGTTAAGGGATTTGGTAGAAGAGCGGTTAAGATCTTAACTCTGTTAGAAGTTGCCTAGTTAGAAGACTTTCAACATCAACAAAGATGTTACCCAGTTAAAGGATTTTTACAAAGAACCGATTAGGGTTCGCCCTGATAGAGGGATTTCAATTTGCTTTCACACCTTATAAAAGCAATGATCTTATATGACACTGATTGTCTGATTAGATCAAACCTGTTGATCTCTTCCCCGGTTTGCCTGGCTATTGACTCTTTTCTGCCTCCTTGCCTTTCACCTCTAGTGATTGTAATCTCTCTCTTCTCTACTCTCTCTATTCAGCAACTATCAACAACGCTTTTTCTTGCGTCCTATGACCTGTATATATACAAGAGTTCACCTAAATGAAACACTTAACTCATAGAACCGTCAGGCTGTAAACTCAACATTAAATCATGCAACTAGCAAAAAGATTTGCATTCCGATCTAGAGTTTACATTGAAAAACATCCGTAGAAATAAAGCTAACTCTTGTTAAAAAGCTAACTCCACTTCTAAGTAGTGGATGCTCCGCATTTTCCGGTTTTAACTCAAACTGCTTCGTAGAATCCGGTGCGGATCTTAATGCAGTTTAGACCGGTATACACTTGTACCCGGTTCATCCCTGTATGCAATATAAGACCGGTACAATGTTCTTAATTCGGTCTACCGGTGTATCCCCTCTATTTAATCTACCGGTGCATACACTTTGTTTCTAGTCTACCAGTGCCTTTAAAGTAACGTGAGTGACCGGTGAACCTTTACCGGTGGGAATGGTGTTTGAGAATTACACTAATGACAACTTAAATTGCTAACACATTGATTCCAACATGATATGCAATGAGGATTGAGTTCACAAATTTTGTAGGCTCCAACAACTTTAATATTGAAGCTTTTGGGGACAAGTATAAGATTAGTGTTCATAGCTAGTGATACTTCTAGGGCCAATCATTCACAAACCTACAACCTCTAGCGATCAAAATTTCATCACAATTTTTATTAAAAATATCTTTTAAGTTTTATTTATCTTTTAATTATATAATTTAATTTTTTTAAATTTTGTTAACTCTTTAACTCTCTAATTTTGTCTTAATAGGTTGCTAGTTCACTTGCACTTGAGAGGAATTAGCACATACTCCACCCACTCAATAAAGCAAAATCAACTACACTCAAAAAAGGTAGAGAACTTGGTGCATGTGCATTCAAACTTACAACTCCTTACACACAAACAAAGTGGCTACGAAGATGGCAACACAAGTGGGATATCAAGCCAGAGCATATTGACTTGGATGCTTCCACTTCCCACTTTGTTGCATAGGACATTGACAATGAGTCTACTAGTGAGCGTGAGAATGCCACTGCCAATGTCATTGTTTGGTTCTTCCAATTTACCAGTACCTACACCATCTAATATGGATGCTGATGATGATATTTTTGAAGACCCATCATGTTTGATAAATTATGGCTGATTGTTGACACTTGACATTATTATTATTTAATTTTAATATATGTCATGACATTCGAGTTTGACTAATAAACATAACAATATTTTTTATTTATATGGTTGGTTTTTTATTATATAATAAATGATATCATGTGTGGTATATTTTGAACTTAATTACTTCTGCAAATATGTATATATTTCTGATTTTTATATGTTTTTGTATGGACAAATTCAATCCAAAAATATATATTGACTGAACCCTTGAACCTGAACCCAAACCAATGCCAAGAATGGTAACTTAGAGTAAATGCGAATCTAATGTAGAAGCCAAGAGATACTAAAACTTAAAAACTCTTAAGATAACCCAAACATGCAAAGATCTTCAAAAAATTATAAATGCTGGAAATCCAACCATGTTAATCAAATCAGGTCGGCCATGTATACAGGTGACGCCAGTGCTGAGACGAAATTTTTCATCCTGATCACCATTCCTATTCCAAAAATTACACACTTAGCAGTAGCTACAGGCATCCATGAGATTAGTTAATGGTATGGTTTTAGAATAAATGTGAACACACACAAACCTCCACCTTCTATATAGTGCAAGGTTAATTAAGTATATAGCAAATTTATCTCTAAGGAAGCAATAAACTATAATTAACATTAAAAAGAACCTCAGCATTTTGGTTAAAAATAAACATTCGAATTATATATTCTATTCAGGTAAACTGTAAACATACATAACATTAAAAAAAGGCAATCCAAAAACAAAACAAACATAAGATCATGTAACAGATCATGTAAAAGCTAGAAGGTGAACTTGTAAACTAAAGTATTTGCAATCAGACATCTTCAAATCCAGCCAATCATTTAAAGTCAAACAAAAGAAACATTAATGATTCGTTACCTTGACAGCTGCAAGAAGGCAATCACCAAGTAAAGCGGATTCTTCTGACTCCTGCTTGCCTGTAGCATAAATCTCATCACCACATTGCTCTTTTACAATATCCAAATCTACAGCATTTTCACAGCATTGAGAACCATCTTCACCATCTAAATTGGCATTCACTCTGGTATCTGAAGTTTGAAGCCCCTTTAATTTTTTCTGTCTGTTAAACTGTTTCCCTTTCAAAAGCGCTGGATCTTTGACAATGTCCAAGTCCACATTGCCATGACAACAGTGAGTTCCGTCCTCACCATTTGATTTGACATTCACTTTGGTATCTGAACTTTGAAGCCCCTTTAATTTTTTTTGCCTGTTAATCTGTTTCACTTTCATAGGTGCTGTCTCTTCATCAATGAACATAAATGGATCTGCTAAGTCTTCAGAGCAGGCACTTTTCTGATCTACTGACTTAACAGATTGCCGTGCACTTGTACCTTGTACATTGCCTGTACATGAAGTATATAATCTCTTCTTAGCAGAAATACCCAAAAATACATTATCAAATCAATTTTTATTCAATGTTTCACCAGTAAAAGCACAACTAATGGAACCTGCATTAGAAAACTTACAAGATGAAACTGAAGTAGAAAGTGTCTTCTCAGTATTTATGGAGTTCACAATGTTATCCTGAAAACTAGAAATCTTCCCTGTTCTACGATTCCCTCGCCTGCCATTAGGAGCTGGTGCAAAAGAAGGAACTTTTTTGCTTTCTGCAAGAATGCAAAAAGAAAGACATCACTCAACAAGATGGCAGAGTAGAAGCATTCTACAAATAAAATTTTAACCTAAAATCACTGGGTGGTCAGAAGATTTGAACAATCATTATTTATCCATATAGAAAAATTTATCCAACTCTATTAGCTAACTTCAGACTAATTATCTTTTGAATTCTCACTGGGAAGATGAGTGAATTGTAGACATTTCCAGTCTATGAATAATGAAACAATTATTCATAGCAAACAAATTAAGGGATTTCAGTTTATGATAAATTTGATGATGATTTTGTGAAGAAATGTTTAATGCAATGTTAAGAGTGGTTTGGTTTGCTTGTACTGTAACGAGGGAGAGGAAGGATTTCATTAGGATTGAAACAATTAAGGTTGCTAACAAGACATATGATTAACTATGGCAATATGAAGTGATTCCCCTTTGTTGAGAAGCATATCATCCTACTGAGACATTCACGCATGGTTAACAAGATAAAGCAAACGATAAGTGTTGAGAATGGATTATATGCATAACACAGGGCGAGGGTTACATATAGGTTTATACATTCAGTAAAAGAAAGATCAAGCAACTAGATCAGTCGTTGATCCCTGGTTAGCTAATCTATGAATAAGCGCAACTTACCAAAGAATTTTTTCTAAAATAAGAAAAAATAGGGAATCATATTGACTTCAAAACTCACTTACCAATGTTCCATGTATAAAGAAATAAATTCAGATTAAATTTAAAAGAAATAAAGACATTTTGGAATCTAGGAATGCAACTGCAGAATGTTTTGAATGGAAATAAAAAAACACATGCATCTACACAAACACATATAAAACATAAAGAAACCCTCTTGGCCCAAACAACTCCATGCAGCACAAGCACAAATAGCACTTCATGAAAAGTTACAGAAATTCATATTGATCTTCTTTGTTTCCTGACTAAAATCTGATGTGCCTAAGAAATGGGTAGATGTTTTCCTCTAGCTACTTGGTCAATTAATGAAGGGTGAAATATTATTTTCAGTTAGCCACAAACTCTGTCTACCAACTATTGCCTTCAATTATTTGCATATTCTTGGTGCAAGAATTATAATTACTTGCCCCAAAAATTAAATGATGAACTTAATCAGATATAGTCCTTTCAACTCTGCATATGAGCATGATCAGGAAACCTACAGAGGTGCAAGAATCAAATGAAGAATGAAAGTTCTTATGACCCAGATAAGAATCAGAAATACCACCTTAGATGTGTTCAGGCAGATGGACATCGCTGAAAAAAGAGGGGAAGATAGAATATGCAATTTTTTGTGCAGTGAGGATAGTGGAGACAGTGGCAATTCATCATCAAAATGCACCACTCACACGAATATCTAGATTTGTTATAAATAGAAAAGAAAGAATGAAAGAAATTATAATATTATATTAATGTCCACAAATGACCAACAATAAATCAAAGGAACTGGAATGAACATCAGGTGCAATACCAAAGAACTAGTGCAAAAGAGGACCTAGACTTGAAGCAAATACCATAAAGCAGGAAAAACAAAAGAATATACACATCAGCGTTCACCTAAAAAGGAGCAACACCCAGACTACTACAAGTAGACGTACAAAAGATGTCAGTATTCTAGGATGAATTTTGAGAAATTAGGGAAATTTCTGATGAGGGTCACTAAGAGTGGATGCAGTTTTTAAAAAGAGTCAACAATAATTTTCAAATCACAAGCCATACATATCTCAGAAATACATCCCTATTTTCATATCAACAATAATACCCACACAAGTCCCCATTGATAGCAAAATACATCCATATTTGCTGCTCCGGTAGACAGTTTAGATCCAACAAGTATTTGATTAAATTTATCTTTCACTCCCCTCTAAAACACTTATTTCAAAATATTCAAATGAAACTGGCTGTTCATCATTGCTTCTAACTCTGAGAAAGCAAACATTTTGACACAATTCAAGAAAAATCAAGCATGTGAAAGATATTTCATGGAAGAAGTTTGGTAGAAACTTTTATACACATGATACATTTTTGGATTTGTCCTCATTTGTGCAATGCAAATCATCACAGTGAATCAACTGTATTGGAGACTTTGATTTAACTTTCATTCTGTATAAATGCCATTGCTCCCCTTTGGACTGAATTTTGGTTTACAACTATCAGGCAGCAGTTTAAAAGTGTCATCAAATTTGTTTTAGGATAATTTACCGATCACAAACCAGAGTCTGTGTTGAGATAGGCTTGATTTCAAGACTGATCCCGCCTTGATCACACACAAGTTCAATGCTGATGCTAGTGGGATGATCCATCACCAACTTCGGCCTCCTGAAGCTGTGGAGAATTTCCAGGTTCCATTAAAATACGAAGCATGCCAAGTTGTATCTTTCCCTGCTTTTAATGTTGAAAGTCATGAAAGTTATTATTTTGATTACGGTGATCTAGCAAAGACAACTTACATTTGGATTGACCAAGACCCATATGAATTGCCTCAATTATTGATTTTACATGATAAATTGCCTGAATATGAAAGTGGGGGTGTAGTAAAAAAAAATCCGAGTACAAGGATAAATTTGCCTTGAGTCATTTGATGCAAGTCATTTAGTTGTTTTCTTTAGTTTAGGTGTCCGCTTTGGTTAGTTTAGAGGGATTCCAATTTGTGAGGAAGGCGATGTGTCATACAACACACTTTCGTGTTCTCCCAGTAGATTTGTTCGGTTTATTTCTTGAATACCTCTTGCGAGCATACCTTGAACTAGAGATTGTTCCTAATAGCCAGTCCTTCAAAAAGGTTTTGTACTAAATTTGGATTGAATTCATTCATTGTGTCTGGGATATCTAAGTCTTTCAATTACGACATTTTACTCACTTAATTGCTCCGCGTTCTTTGGGAATTTTCGAAGTGAAGTTGGAACTAGAGAAAATTATACACTTGCTTCAGCGCAACTATGGTTTTTCCAAGCCCTCTACAAGCTTCACTGCTTGTAAGCCAAAACAAAGGATTGAAAAGAAAAGAAAAGCAATATTAATAGAAAGAAAGAGAAAATGAGAAAAGTAAAAGAAAATTAAGGCAATTTGGCTCTGGGTGTGTGAATACCACTACCAGTGCTCCTCAATAAGAATCACTAAAGGTAGAGCAATGTTCGTGGTGGACCATAGCAATAACCTCGTCGGGTCTACGGATGCCTAACTGGCAGTGAGGCTCTATCAAGGATGCTTTTGGAGCATGGATATAAAAATAGCTAATTACAATGGATCTAAGAAGCTTTCCACATTCTAGTCAAGCGGGGAATAAATCACTTGCACACACGTGAGTAACTGAAAGCCAATCTGACAGAAATCCAAGATTTAGAAAGCCTTCTTAGAGTATAAAACGTGAAAATAGAGTAAAAAATGGCAATATTTGGCCAAGTGTGAAAAATTCAGAAATTTGGGAAAATTCGGCTAAGTGCCAAATACTTGAAAATTTGGAAAATTTAGCTAAGTCTGGAAGTGGGAAATTAAAATTAAAAAAATTTGAGCTAAGGATGTGTAAATTGGCCTAAGTAATTCGCCTTAAGAGGGGCAATAAATGAAAATTGCTGATAAAATTAAATAATATTTCCCTCTTTGTGTTGACACATAGAGAGGTGGATTCCACAAACTTTTTTGGCGATTTGCCACATAGAGGAGTTGATTCCACCAACTTTTCTGGCAATTTGATACATAGGGGAGTGGACTCTGCCTCCTTTTGTGGCAAGGGAAGGAAGACGTCTTATCGGGTGAAGGAAGCGCCTCTTCATCTCATGTTGGATAAAGGAAGGAAAAGGGGGATTGTACATAGGTTTGATGAGAAGAAGGGCTCAAAACTCTAAGGAATGGGGCCTTATCATTGAAGTTTGTGGCCTTGGGCCCATCAATATCATTTAAATGGCAATATATACAGCCCCATGTAAAACGTGTGGGCCTAATCCATGTGGACCAGGCTATAATTCAATTGGACTGAGGCTTTAACTAGGCCCCCCAAAGGCCAACGCCTAAGCCTAAGGAGGCCTAAATCTAAGTGACTGTGCTTAATAAGAAAAGTGGGTCCGAGAAAAAACTCAAAGATCCGGACTCTAAACTCAAGATGGAGACTTCTAAATTGCCATTTGTGAACTCAGCAAATTAGACCAGGCACTGTATATGGTGAAACGTGTGGAAGAGGGGGTATTAATTTAGCCCAGATCTGATCCTTAACTAGCGTGTAGGCCTAAATTGTGTAAATCAGGCCTAAATCTTATTGACTAAGGCCCTAATATGGGACGTGACCCATAAAATTCAAAAATCTGGGCTCAAAACTCAAGTTGCAGGCCCTATAAAAGGTAACGTGTGGACCTTTTATCAAACCAGGCCTAAATTTGAAGTAAATGGGGACCTAAATCTGATCTTTAACAAAACATGTGGCCTCACTAATTGGTTTGGACTCAAATTTCTGGACAATTAAGCCCCAATCTGAAGCGTCTGGACTTAATTTTGATAGGCTAGGACCTAAATCTAGGTTTAATTACTAAGGATTGGCCCTAAGTGTGATCCACAATGTGGCGTGTAGCATTGGAACTTAAAATCAGGGCTTATTGCATGTTACTTGTGGCCCATATGGGCCCAAAATAAACCCAGATCTGGGCATTTAATGGATTAGAGCAAGCCCTATATGAAACGTGGGGGGCTAGAGGACATTAAATTGTATTTGAATTTAGAATTGAGCCTGCCCTATGTGAGACATGTGGGCTAAAGTTAACAGATCAGGCCTAAATAAAAATTAAATGGGCCCTCTAAAGCATGAAACATGTGTCCCTTATGGGCCTAAAATCGATGCAAGGCAGATTCTAATTCAAATAAGACCCACCCTAAATCTGAGACTTACCAAAACGTGGGCCTAAGTCCTAATTCAAGGGGCTAATTATGTAGCATGTGGCCTTGAAGGATTAACCAGGCCCTATCAATGAAGCATGTGGTCCATTTGGGCCCCAATAACCATGGCCTTAATTTTAAACTTGCAGGCCTAAAACTGGGCACTTATTGCCAGACATGTGGCCATATCTCCACAGCTATGCCCCAAATTTCAAACATGAAGGCCTAAACCTGATCACAGAGCTTTAAATTCAAATGTAGAAACCTTAAATTTAATGAGTAGCTGCCCCAAATACATCAAATTCAAGCAGTCTCATGGGCAGAATTTAATGGGAGATGCCTTTTGGTTGCAGCACCTATATATGAAAAATGAAACTCTTTATTTTCAAACGCCAAAACAATGCAACTCAATCGCCAAAGACAGAGAAGATGAATTAGTGTGAAAATCGGGGATACTGGGAATCAGACATTTGATTAATCTAATCAGGTTGGGTACAAAATCAAGATGAAGCCAAAACTTAGTTACTCGCTATGTGTTTTACAAAGGGAAGTTGAATTCTGATTTATATCTTAGACTCAGCAAATCAGAAGTTAAGATTAAAATTAAATCAAAAGATTGGTTGGTAGGAGGTTTCGAATCTTTCATATGTAAACTCATGAAGTTCATTCCAAATCTTAAGTAATGGAATTTGATTTGCATCTGAATGTCATTAGGATGAATTCAACTTGGACCTGAACTGCGAAGTAAGAGCAGAAACAAAGTGAACTCACAGCAGAAGTCATGCAAATTGAAGGAAGAGCAGAAATTACAAACTACAGCAGATTCCAGAGTTAAGAGCAAAGTTCGCAATTTGCAGGGGTGAATTTCAAAACAAAGGAGTGAGTGACTGGACAATCAAAGGACAAGTTGATTGCATGGAATGAAGGAATCAAAAGGCCTAAGTCATGCAAAGAGGCGGATGGAGAAAATACTCAACAAGAACCATTCAAGGAGAAGATTTCCAAAGGGTGAAGAAGATGAAGAAAATTCAAGAAGAAAACACTAAGAAGATTAGCCATCGCAATTGAAGGCTTAACAATGATTTCTCACCATAAAATAAGAGGTATTTATCAAGTTTCTAGATGGGCATGCTGCAGTGGCAGTCATATCCTCAACCAATAAAAATGTGCCAAAAGTCCCCATGGAAATGATTGATGAGATTGTGTCCAAGTTCATTGAATGTGAGAAAGAAAATGATGATGAATACAATTCCCAAGGAGATGAGGTGGCATAGGCCCACATGGCCCTAAATTTGCTCATTGGTTGATAAATAAATGTCTAATTTTGATTGGCCCATTTCGTGCCAAGTGGCATAGGCCCACATGGCTATGTTGCTGATTGGATCTTGGAAGTGCGAATTTTCTCATTGGTCTAATAGTTGGCGGCTTCTTCTACAAGCTCTCTCTTCTCATTGGTCCATTTGTTGGTGCACCTTATCTATTGCTTCTACATGATCTATTTTCTTATTGGCCATTGGAAAACAATGTAATTTTCTAATTAGCCCATATGGTGGTACTTAATTGTAATTGGGTGGGCATTTAATATTTGTAGTTATGGTTATGGAAACCCTAATTAGGGCTTATGTGGTTTAATCTTGGCCCTTGATTTCAAATCAATATTGATCATTCATTGTAATTGAGCCCTCTATAAAAAGGCTTGCTCACATCATTTGTAGGAGAGTTATGTTGGAGAATTGTTGCCAAAATACTACCAAAATCGTTCTCTATTCATTTTTGTGACTTGCATGGTGGATACACATGATCATTTTGGAGTATTGCATGGTTCTTTGCATCTCTCACTTAGGTTAAGATTTCATTTCATGTTAAGTAGAAGTAGAAGTACATTGAATCGAAGATATTGTTGAATGGTGATAAATGGTGAAGCTAGTGTCCATACCTTTTGTTACTTGCTGATTGTAAGTAAAGGTGTAAGGTTAGTCTGGGCCTAAATTGCAAGTGTTTAACTTCTATTGGAGATGTTCATTTAGATTGCATCTTCATAGGGTATTTGGATGAGCATTGACACTGTGAAAATCATTCCTGCATCCATAGAAGATAGCACCCTCCTATGCCTAGTTGATTTGGTGAAGCAAGGATTGGTTAAGAGGCTCACCCCATCATCAACATTGTCTTATATTCTTAGAGTTAGATTGCTTTTATTTCCTTGCAAGTTATTTGGTTGGAAGTTGTTTGGTAATTTGAAGAAGTTGAAAGGGTTGATATCCACTTAATGAACAGTGTAAGTCCCTTTGTGATAACTAGCATATCACATCATTAAAAAAAGTGAAAGTCCACGATTAAGAAGGAACATTGAGGTTGTCTCATTTGATCACACAATCCATCTACATTGTTTAGCATATGAGCATCGTTATTCAAGAGAAGATTTAGTATTTGGTGTTTCATCCTGAAACATTGAGTGTTTCATCTTGTATGTTGTAGTGGAACAAAACTCACATCAACAAGAGGCAGCAGATTAGGAAAGTCTACAGCGGTTGTGTTGGTGGAGAGATTTTACGATGCTATTGGGTGGGCAGATTCCGCTAGATGGAGTTGATATCAAGGAACTGAAACTGAAAGTATTATAGTTTTATTATGATGTTATAATATTTTTTTGATAAGTTTTTCTATTATAATATTATATATATGAATATTACTTTTTTTAATTTTTATTTTTATTATTAAATTATATATTAAAGTTATTAATATTAATTTCCTTTAATAATTTTATTGTCATATGAATCCATATATATATATATATATATATATATATATATATATATATATATATATATATATATATATATAAATTTTGTACTAATGAGCCCAAACTAACCCAAACCCCATTTTAAAATTTTAGGGTATCGACAAACCGGTTCCTCAAACCCGAAGCTGAACTCGAACCGGCAACTTCGTTGTACAAGCATTTTGTATAAATCATAAAAGCATAAACTATGGATCCATGAACATTTTTTAAAGCACAAATCATGATTATATTTAACAGGTAAATACAGTTGTAGCCGTGTCCAAATCTGACATACGAAGCTCGGAAGCCAAAACAGAATTATCTAAAGTTATGCAAGTTTCCTGACATATTGTAAGGCACAGTGTACCAACACTCTGATCTCTATGCGCATTGATTGCTCAGTAGACTGGTGGTATGAGAATAGAGTTGGATTACTTTCTATAGTACAAAGTTCTTTTGTAAATCAGTTTTCTCTGGTCTTGGAATTTTCTTAGCAATTTTTGTTTTCCAAAAATTGTATAGTTTCATCCTCCTCAGAAGACAGTACATCAATTTGATAAAGAAATCTTTTCAATGCCATTGTAGTGAATTATAGGATGAAGTACTTGGTAAATGGGTCCTTACTACAACTCTTGTAATCGTATATTGACTGAGCACATGTTGAGAAACTGCTGACTATCTTGCTTCAGCAAACAATGTTAAGAAACAGCTGACTATTGTGCATTGTACTATACTACTAACTTACTTTCTTAACCAGGCTCTCCATCTTGAGAGCATTTTAGGCTTTCTTTCCATCTATGTAGACTAATTTAATACGAGATACACAACTTTATTGTCTTCACGTGTTTTGGATTTACCTACTTTGGGTCCGGCCATTTGTTAGCTGCACTCTTTAAGTGCTTTTCTTTTAGCTTCATTTTCGCTTTTGCCCTATTTTTCGAGCTTCTTATCATTCCCTCATATTACTAATGCATGTTACACATTTGAGTTACAGTGATCTATTTTTGTCATGTATGGATGTTAATATCATTTCTTTCTTCTTGCTTTCCATAGTTTCATATAACATTCCACTGGCCTTTTCTGTCAAATAGAAGGTACTCCATACTCATGTCAAACTATATAAATGTAACAAAAATATTAGTTTCAAAAACAGGATGAAATTTAACAGTCAAAGGGGTCAAGAGTTGTAAGTATTGAATCCTCAAAGACACGATAAAAACCCATAGTTTGAGAACTCGGAACTCAAGACTTGGCAAAACTGCTGCAAATAAAAAACTACATGAATACATAAAATAAACTTAAATAATGCACGACGAGCATAAGGAATGAATTTAGAAAACATGTAAGTCTATTTTGGTTATGGTAAGATTTCTCTGATTAAGGATTGAGTTTGAAAACCAAAAGTATCAATAGAATTCAATTGCGTGGAATTTATTCGAGAGTCTACAAACCACTCAAAATCATTAAAATTGCGATAAACAGTGTTTCTGTTATTTAAATCCAAATAAAGGGAAAAAATGTTTCAAAACAATTTTAATGTTTTTCTTTTCAAATTAGAGTGGGACTCTGGGGGCAACAGCCCCCTACAGGGTCTGAAGAGCACATGATTATACTGAGAGGGGGGGTGAATCAGTATAATAACAATTTTAACTTTAAAAACTTTATTCAAAGATAACTTTAAATTCTCAAACAAACAATTATGCACATGAACACAAATTTTATGTGGAAACCCAATATGGGAGAAAACCACAAAATAATTTGTTTATATATAATAATGTTCTTTACAAATTTTGTAGGCTCCAACCTACTACAAGCTCTAACCTCTAAATTTATGAGCACCGACTCACTGGAAGCACCAACTCCCACACTTTGCAGGCACCGACCTACTGGAAGCACCAACTCCCCCTGTCCGGATTCTGAGCACCAACTCCCCTTGTCCGGATTCTGAGCACCAACTCACTGATTTCAAAAACTTTCTTCCACCTAGATACTGTTGCTTAATTCAACTGATGATGGACACAATCTGCTTTTTAAGTCAGCCACTGATTTCTTCTAATTTCAAATATATATATATGTATGTATATTCTCACAATATTATATTCAAAATCTGAATATATAATCTTAAAATTATATCTCTTCTTTATTACTGCTGCTCTCCTTCTTATATCCACATGCTGACTTCCATCCTTTATTCTCATAAATAATTGATATATATATGTTTTAAAATGAAACAATGTGACCTTTTTTTAAAAAAAATATGACCCTTGGAAAAGGTGTCTTTTTTTTAAAAAACATCATTAACTTTAATTATGTTAATATTTTTTTCTAACCCCCTTTTTTAAAAACTTCTTTATCGCCTATCAAAACTTTTTAACTTTTGATTTAATATTGTCTTCGATATATTATATACGTCTGTCATTAATCAATGCCTCTGTTTTTATCACTGCTTTCAAAGATTATGATATCAACTGCCGTGTTTATGCTGAATCATTCATTGCCATTTATATTTAAATGTCTTCAAAACTTATCGGTTCATAGTTTTATAGTATCGATATGCCTTGTGATCTGTATGTACGTTTGCGTATCCTTCTATGCCTTTATAAAACTTCGATAACGTCAATTTATCGCCCTTTGTTCTGTCTTTGATAATATATATATATATATATATATATATATGCCGTCAATGCTGCAAACCTTCGATATACATCTGTATGCATGTCGTTTTCAATCTTTGATATTGTGTATGCCGTCAACGTTAACCTTCGATATTGTCAACATTAACATCTCTGCTGTTCATAAAATCTGATGTATATAATCTGATTTATATATACTCTCCTTATCATTTTTCCTTTAACTCCTCTGCTTTTTCTACGTTATTACTCTGCAATCTATTTCTTTTATTCCTTGTCGCTGTTCTCAGTTCTTAACTCTGCAACTTCAATATCCTGTGCGATATATCTCTAGCTACGATCTTAGTATATTATATCTCCTGTTTCTTGTTCCGTATATGCTGTTCTATATTCAAAAGACGCTGCATATATTCTAACATATCTGTATCATTCATTTTATTCATACACGTAGGCTGTAGTAATTTTCAATACTGTATAATAAACCGCTGCATATCTATATATTCATCAATATATATATGCCATTTATAAATTGCTGCCGTTCAAGTTCATAGCATGTATATTGGCTTTGATAGTACATATATTGTCTTTGCATATCTTAATAAAGAATATGTTTGATGCTGCATATCATATTGTCTTTGATACTGTAAAAAAAACTTCAATAATGTATGCCTTTTGATATTATAATATATTATTCTGTTCATATGAAAACCGTGTAATAGTATATATATATGCATATGCATCTTCATCAATCTTCCAATCTTCCATCAATGACAATTTTCATCAGGGTCAAGGGGTTGTGCCCCTCTAGGGATAGTGCACACAGCACATTGCTACTTGAGATACAGGGCAGGGTCAAAAAGCAAAGCCCCTGCCACCGGGCCCAAATTAAGGCCTTGAAAGACACAAGGACCTTCATGGCACAGGATTTTTTATTTACTGTTTTTAACCAACCACGAATAAATCCTTTCAGTCACTCAACAATCAATTTAATGACATAGAGATCTTAATTGCTGACGACAAAAATGACAAAATAAAACAGGGTTTTAATAACACTGCTTTTTTTGGCAGTAGAATCTGCAGAGAAAAAATCACAAGTTTCAGGTAGGTCATGCCAAGAAACTTAAAATTTTATCTACAGGACTTGACACATGAGTCCTTGTCACAAGAATCATCCATCCATAGCTGTTCCGCTCACTCGAGATATTAGTCAGTAAGGTATGGTGATTCAGACTTGTAGCCATAGCCACAATAATAGAAAAGAGGACTTAGCTCAGTTACAAAATCAACTCTATAGATAGGGGACCCCCTCAATATATGGGCTAAGAATTCCTGCCTCTAGTATCAATATCCCATTTCACGGCAGCTATAATTCCCTGGTGGGAGGACCACTGCTGCTGCAGTCTTCACCATGGGCATGTGGTGGTGAAGGAGAATCCAAGTGTTCATGGCGGAAGGAGAATTCTCCAAGGCAGGAAAAGGGAGGGGGGACAAGAGGAGTTGGACACCTCTCCTTCCGAAGGAGAATGAGGGTTGGAGGAGAAAGAGGAATGTTACATATATTAAGTTACTTTTCAGGCAGAAAAACTTGCAAGTTCTCATGAATTCAAAAAGAACTTGGCAAATTTGCAAACTATGACAAAAACTGTACACTCCAAAGTTCCAAAGCATTCACTTCCATATTTCTAAGTATCTTGAGAATGTGTGAGAACTCTTTATGGAATGTCCTAGACAAGTGAAATGAAGATTAAAAGTATATGATTGACAATAATCTGGACCTCAAATGTTTAGAAAAGTCCAATATTTATATGTACCTTTCAGGTCTTCATCTACATCTGTGGCAGAGAAAGATATCTGAGACTCTTTCATTGTTTTTGTATGGACGTGTGAATCATTTTCAGGCACAGTAGAATTATTGTGTCTCCCATAAACTGAACTTTGTGATTTCTGCTTCACAAGCAGTTCTGAAAAAAGGAAACATTGTTAAGGAAATTGAACAACAATATTCCAATAAGAAACAAGGTATTGTAACACACAGAAATAAGCAAATAAAATAGCAATTATCTCAACCAAAAGTGCATCTCATAAAACACTGCTTATAAAAAGTGTCCAACTGCCTATTTATAAAAGTCACAGGCACAGTGCTGTAGGGACTTCTGACCTACCAGATAACGTCTTGATGGCACTAATCACAAGGTTGATGAAAGAGAGTTCTAATCCTTTACATTTTAGCTTTGTCTCCAACAAATGCTTCTGTTATGAGTAGAGAGCAGAAGTTATCATATCATGTAAATAAATTTTGAAAAAAATTATCTCTTCGTTTTGTAAATACTACCATTTATGGAACACCTTAATTTTTTCGACTATATTGTTAGCTAATTGTAAGTAAAATAATTTCACCACTAATTTCTAACCTGATTCTGCTCGCTTAAGAAAGTTGCATTTTCCATCACCTTCATGCATTTCGACAACACTCTTACACTTTCAATCATTTTAGATGTTTTAGTTGATTTAAGGGCAGCATCCACAAAGTACTCCTCCAGAACCTCCTGCAAATAAGAATCGACAGGCATGCATAAACTATTCCAGGCATATTCATCTCTGGTTTTGAATTTATAAGTTGCTTTTGGACCCAAGAAAATTTCAAAAAAAGATTGTTTGGACTAGTAAATATTATGTGAAGGAACCCAACTTATTTAACTAATATATATTCAGAATCATACAGCTCCTCTAAACATTTTTTTATCTGCATTTTACATTCAAAAATAATTAAATAATAAGCACTAGGGAGAAAAATGCCAGATACAACAGCACTTCATTTTGTTGAAATAGAGGTGACTATTAAACAAACGCATGAACTTGAAATCCAGAAAGACTTCAGAAAAACCTGGATAATAATTAGAATCATATGAGGTATATTTTACTGCAAGGCTAGCTTCTTATAGATTAAAAGGGGACATTATATATTGCTTTGTTTTTCAGGTCAATTGTCTGAAAGGAGTTATTAGTACTCACTTTTGAAAAAGCTAAAAGATTGAGCTAAATCTCAAATATCAAAGCCATTAAAAGAAGAAGTAAATCGTACTCACTTTTAAAAAACTGAAACAGTTGACAGCAACATCACAAACAGCGTCAAGTCCACCCAACTCCCGCAACCTTTCTTTGAAGTTTCCCCCAACTCTCCTAACTGAGCCAGAGGTATCTGCAGAAGAAAAAAGGAGCCATAAAGCCCATAGAGTAATTCAAGATCGTAGACCATAAAAATATATTTCAAGAAAATATGGCAGAAATTAGAAGCTTCTTTTTTTTATTGTTCGATGTATTAATGCATATACTGTCAGGCCACATTTTATTAAAGTTAATCCTATCCCACAACCAAAATAATAATTTTCATTAATAATCATAATAACATAATCCTAACACCAAGTTGTCTGCAATTGACTTGTACCTTCAAGAGCAACAGTAGATAGGCAGGCCTTCTCCAATGTTAATAAAGCAAGCCACTTAGAATTTAACTCCTGAAATTGAAAGCAATCTCTATCTTCATCTTGTTCACCATTTCCCCCATGAATTTCCCTCATGCTTGAAAGCAACTTCTGAACCTTCATTGTGATTGCAACACCACCACGATCAACTCCCGAAACAGCAGCTTTCAACATTGTAGAATTTGTCGTCACTCCCAAAAGCTTTCTACCAAGAGATGCCTTTTTCTCACTTGGTTCAGGAATAGATGAATATAGTAATTTCAACAGAAATTTAATACAAACAGCTGAATCTAGCAGTTGTTCATCTTGCCCCTGTAAGATTACGATTATAAGTTAATAAAAAACAAGCAAATGGTCTCAAAATTTAACCAGAAAGAAAGAGAGATTATATTGATGTCCACATATGACAAAAAAAGATCGAAGGGACAAGAACATACAGCTGCTGCAAAACCAAAGGACAAAGGCAATAGTGCCCTAGAGGTCAGACATGAAGCAAAAACTGAACATACACACAGGACTTCACCTAAATACAGACACAATATTCAGTACAAGAATTATTTTACTGCTTATCTTCTAGGTTATGAGAGAAGATATTCAAATATTCTCCCCAATTCAAGAAAATAAATTCCAAATTCTCATTGTTCATATGACTTCAATATTTCCTTTAGCTAAATCCATCTTATTAAATGGGGATCAGAGGCCACACTAGTCTAATTTAACAGGCTCAACCAAATATTTAATAAACAGCAACAATTAATTCTACATTGCAAATTCACGCATGTGAACATTCACAAGTAGCTATCTATAAAAGGAGCCACTAGCTTACTAAGCCATTAAATCCCCTTTATACAAGAAAGGTTTATGTGCATTGCTCATATTTTTCTAACAAGGAAAAAATAAAAGACGTGACTGATTCTCTAAATAGGCATCAATTCTATTATTGACCATACAAGGATTTGTTTGCACTGAGGCTTTGGCTAAAAGAAATACATCTGTAGTAGTTGTAGTTCAAAATATGCATTCAAATTGCAGAACACTGATATGTAAATAAACACATGATCTACCATTCAAGGGTTCAGTGCCACTCAAAACAGAGAGAAATATTGGTTTGAATTCAGTGGGCAATTGTAATGTCCCTCCTAGGGCTCCACCTGCAATTTTGCCCCAAAAAAATACAATTCCAACTCAAGTCTTGCGAACATAACTCTATTTCAAACTTTACTCTACACAAAATTGTTAACCATAACACTGAAATATCAACATTATATGTGTGTGTGTGTGTGTGTGTATAGTAAAATCAATTGACTATTAAGCAATTTACCTTCAATAGTCATATTCGGAATTCATGGGGAATGTATGCAAACCAGTCTCAAGTGAGGATCCCCTTGTACTGCGAGAGCATGGGTAAGCTTAGTCCATCCATTGTGGGTTGATGTACTTAAGAATAACATCAAAGCCCTAGGGCACTCATTCACCCCCTAGATATCCTGTGATATCCCCTCAAAGTTGACAAAAGGGAATACATGAATAGCTTTCCTAATTCCTATAAGCTATTAATTAGACCAGGGAAGTTAATAGATTAATTAATTAATTTTATGAAGAATAATATTATTTAATTAATTAAAAAGGGGCCCATTAAATTAAATTTATTATTATTTGGGGCCACTTTTTACTTTCCCTCCTAACCATCCCATTTGAATTTAATTTAAATTGGGAGGAAAATTCATTAAAGGTTGATGTAAAATAACACTGATGGGGAAGCAAGATGGCGTCGGATGTTTTGGTATAATTTTTCCTGTTCAAAGCTACCAAAGTTTTAGTGGAACTTTGCCACCCTGTCCATTGTGGAACTGAGTCCACTGCATCGCTAGAGATTATCATTTCTGGACTGGCGACTGGTCGCAATGAGTAGACATTGATGAAGAGACAGTTCACTGGAGACGGAGCACTTGAATATCTAAGTTTGATATTTCAAACTGGGCTATATAGGGATGACAGAATGTAATTATCGCCAAATAGCAGTTCTCAATATAGATATATCAACGATTTATCTGGCATATACACGTGTGTGATTCTGGGAAGAGGTCGATTAGCATCGCCAATAGTTCTAAGTGTGGTGATCTATGTGAAATTGATTGGTGGGAGAGACAAACTGAGCAATCATTGGCACAAATGCAGTTCAATGATTATATGCGGATTTGAGCGATCACTGTTTACTCAGGGACACAAACTTTAGACAGGAAGCAATCATTGTGTTTAAAACAAAGATCAAACATAATCCGTCCCACTACTTCATCAAGCTATCACATAGCTAGGAGATAACCCGACACCATCAGTAGTTATCTGCAATTCATCTGATGGCCTTGACATCTGTGGTGACATCAGGTTATCACCAAGCTCGTATCAAACCAGCCCAACAGTGAAAGAGAGAACTGTTACGTTTCTGTCATTGATGTCTCAGTGACTTAGTTTGTTTGTTACCTTTTTTAGTTGACTTGTGAGATGGCTTTGTTCTATCATATAGCATGTGGCTGCATATCTGCAGTCTGGCCTTTTGTGACAAATGTGCTATTCACAGCATGTTTAACTGGAACGTATTTCTTGCAGTCCGTGTTTCCATAAACTGTCTGTGTGGCGACAAGTGTCTGCTGTCATACGTTTTTGGCATGGTTTAGTGTGGCTATCATTGCATATGCTGTATCCTTTCTCTATGCAGGCTGCGTGTTACAAAATGTAACAGCACCGCTATAGATTCTTCACAGCAGGGTATTCATACTCTTTAACGGCTCTGTGCCAACTGATGGATACATTCTAATACGTAATGACACCTGTGCCATGTCAAGTTCTCTTTTGAAATAAAACTACTGTAAGTTTTCCAAATATGGCGCGCGTAAAACAAACAAGATGATGGCTGGCAGTTTGGGTTGTGTGAAATTGTTGGTTCTGGATTACATTTACGAATGTGACCAGTTATAGCAAAAATGTTTTCAACTAATGATGAGTCGCAGCGTTTTTTAAATTGTGCAGTGTGTGCTCAGTGAATAGATGCTTCTGTCCCATGTTTAGCAGATATATCTCCGAGGCAAAAAAAAGGCGTTGAAGTAATGCGTCTTTTGTAATCATGTTTCTAGAAAAAAAGGACAAGCATTTTTTAATATATCGGGTCGGGAATGAAAAGTATGTTTTACAGAGGCATGCAGGTCGCTGTGTGGTTTTGGGAAGAACGTCTGCTGCAAACAAAAATGAAGACAAAACAGGACACAGTGTATTGTTAAAAAGGGGTGCGTGAGGTAAAAATTTTTGAGGGAAGTTGTTTGAGTTTCACGTGAAGGTCGCAGATGGGATGCCAGCAATAGATAGCAGTGAAATAGGTATTGGTAGCCGTCATGAATGATGATAAGTAAAAAGGTGTCAGTAATGTATGAGCATGAAGAGGAGCGTAAAGGATTCAAGGTGTTAGAATAAACATGCCATTGCGTTTTTAAAAACAGATACGGGTGAGTCATTAAAGTTTTTTGAGTCTGTGCAAAAGGGGGTGTGTATATCTATCTGGAAGATCATGTTTCTACAAAACGCAGCATGTGTTAAGTCTTAAATGCTTTTCATAACTAGCCAGCATGGAACTTCTTGATCACTGAACGTCATCAACACAGCAGTATGCTACAGCGTGGGGTTGAAGTTTTTAAAATCATTTTGTATGGAAGTTTGAGTGAAGGAAGGCCGCATAAATTCTGAGCATCCAAAAACATTATGTGTTTTCGACAGGCATCGGGGAAGAGACCAGACTGGAAAACGGATTCTATCTTCATTAAAAGTGATCTCAGTATTCTATTTCTTGTTGAAAACAATCTACTTGGATTAGAATGTCTTTGCTTTTTCTGTAAAGACTCAGAGCTTATTCGGGTCTGTTCTTGTATTTCACAAATCTCCTACAGCCAAAGGTTGTTGCCTTTTTAGGACAGGTTGGAACCTGTTCTGTAGAAAGACTGAGAAGAGTTGTAGCTCTTGGATGTAAACGGTTGTTGCCCGTTTGAGATTAGTAGTGCTGTGGTTTTTTACCCATCTCGGGTTTTCCACGAGAGAAAAAAATCTCTGTCTTGCCTCTTCAACTTGTGATTGCATTCTCTGATGTTGATTTTTGTTTAAGTTGCTTTAAATACTGATTCACCCCCTCCCCCTCTCAGTATTTTTCGGTTTTTCAAGAACCACAACCCATAGGCAATGAGCATAACACAATTCTTCCAGCAGTAGCGTGACAAAGCATTTTGTTTTGGTGATCTAAATGTTCCTAAAGGTCACGCTCATCATAATTTCCAAGGAACTTCCTTCAATCCAAATTGCAACAGAATCTTGGTCGTATGCTTATTGCGATAGTAACAAGTGGAGCCTTGTTTTTCCAATTGAGAAGCAGATTGTAAAAAAAATTCTTGAATAAATGGTCTTAGACATGTTACTTCACTGAATTAATGTTTATTGTAGTTACCATGTTGAATTGACTTTTCAAGTAATGTGAAATACAAAATTTCTTGAAAGTGTCTTGCAATTCGTCATAAATTGGATAGGGATATTTCATATCCATTGACAGTTGGCATACCTAAAGAATCCCCAAGCCCAAGGGCACTCATTTGTAGGATTACAAGCCAACTCCATACGTCAAGCCACCTTGGAGATATCACACCCTCCTTGATCCACCTTGGAGATATCACACCCTCCTTGATCAAGACCTGGACCACTCATTGGCCTCCCAACCCAAAAGTGTTGATGTCTTAAGGTGGCATGCTTGCTACAAGCTAGAACAACTCAAAGCTCATGAGTCAAAAACCTAAAAACACCTCCCTATTTGCAATTCTTTCCATTTGGATTCGAAAGACTATTTAAAGGAGATGATGATTAGTTTACAATTATAAAATTCACATCATATGATCATCCTACATTGCTTATTCATAAATCACAATATAAATCTTTAATCTATTTGCTGCTATAGGATGTTTACTTCTGCTCTTAACTTAGATTTGATTTCTTATTTTCTTATATATTTGTCTTGATCATTCAATGATTGATTAATTGATTGCATTCCTTTGATTTGATGATTTGTTGAGTGATGATTTAATAATTGTTGATTAGATGATTGATAAGTGACAATGTAGTGAATGCTAGTTTGATATATTGGTCGATGATGATTGAATGAATGTTGATTTCAAAGAGTGATGATTGATTGATAAATGAACGATTTGTTTTGATGGACTCGTGAGTGATGATTGATAAGTGATCCTTCAATGCTTGGATAAATTCTCCTTTATACTTTATTGGTTGAAGGGTCGCCACATTTCCTCAGAATTGAGTCACCACTTTTCGTTGTTGCCTTTGAGAATAATAAGTTATTCCCCAAATTGATCTCCCTTGCATGTCCTCCTCAAATGAAACCTTCTCCCGTTTATATTTTCCAATGTGAGGGAAAGTCACATCTCTTCATCATGTCCACACTTTGCAATGGTCACAACCTTTCACAATTACCACCCTTTGAAAAAGTCACAACCCTTCATCATTTATGCCCTTTGACAGAGTCACAACCTTTCATAATTACCACCCTTTGAAAGAGTCACAACCCTTCATCATTGCTGCCCTTTGAGAGAGTAGCAACCTTTCATAATTACCGTTCTTTGAAAGAGTCACAACCCTTCATCATTTCTGCCCTTAGAAAGAGTCACTTCCTTATTTTTTTCCCATTCCTTTCTTCGTCCATTTAGGCTCCTTCCTCCATATCAACGTTCAAATGAACTCTTCTCCCTTTTATATCTAATGTTTCAGGGAGTCGCAACTCTTCATTGCATGCCTCTTGACCTTTCATTAAACAAAATTAACTAGTAATTATACTATATTATATCTTTCATATTTAGTTATTATAATTATTTATTATTAAATCCTATTTTAGAAAGGTAACATTACAATAATAAAATGAAATATTGGCCTCCTCACCTGAGGCACCTTGGCACTGCACATGGAGACTTTACTATTAAAAACTTGAGTCCAATTTTGTTTTATGGCTGTTACAATATTTCATTATTCATAAATGAGTAATTACAAATGGAGAGTAGCCTCCTTATATAGATTTACAAAAATGAAGTTTCTAAACAAAACAATCAGTAACTAAGACCGAAAATAGAAACTAATAAACAAAAGACTAATTAAGATGACCATTAAAGAAACATTACAATATTCTAATACCCTCCCATAATGGTCATCATCTAACTACCTTGCAGAAGACTGTACATGGCTTGTGGCCATAAATTCTTCAGAATATTCTTGTAATGTCTCCGATATTATTAAATAATTTAATTTAATAAGTTTGTATGTAGGGCCTCGAAATTAAGATTTAATCTCTCGAGCCCATTTTATTTTATTGTAGGTACATGTTCGTTGTGTCTGCACTTTTTGTAATTCTTTGGGAAGTTTCCCCAAAGCTATATAGGTCGGTTAGTAGGTTGTTGTAGGTATGCGAGCTTTGATATTTTTCTGCTATTGCGAATTTCGGAGGTGAAAGACTCTCCCTATTTGGTACTTGCAGTTTTGGTGGGAGTAACTCCTCACCCAACTTTGCGCTTGTTCATATAATCTGAAGGACTATCATTATTCATATAATTTTCCTCTTACCTGTGCAAGTTCCAGACTTGTGATTGTTGTGCATCAAATTATAATTTTGTGTGTCTAACTCATATTGGTGTAACTCAATGACTGGAATAACCACTCGAAGGGAGGACAAAGTAGCACCATACGCAAGGCAAGAATAGTGACCGTACAGCCACTTTCTCACCCGTACGAACACCTCAGGCCCACCGTACAAAGGGTTGATGCCGAACATAGTCTGTACGCACGAAAAGGATCACGTGTGGGATAAAGATAAAGTGACCGTACGACAAGGGAATTATTGTACGAAATTGCATAGGGTCGTACGGCATCTGTCGTACAAGTATCATCTCATAATTCTAACGTATGAGCTAGGGAGAACAACAGGTTTGACCGTACGAAGCAAGTCAAGCATCCATACAAAGTATTTTCTTTGATTGTAAGGATGAATTTCGTAAGGCACATGGGAAGGTGGTAGGAGGTAAGCAAGTAACGCCAGCAAGGAGTTGTACGCCACCAATATAGTGTCAAATGCTCGTAGGTACATTACAGTGGTATCAGAGCGAGTGATTTTGCCAACATGTCAGGTTGTGGATGCATAATGCGCTCAATGTATACACCAGAGGAGATACTGTTCCGCCCACAGAATGAGGGAACCACAGGATCTTGCCACGGAAGTCATGGCACTATTAAGGGAATTGACCAGAAGCCAAGCACAGCTCAACGAAACCATGATCAGAGGGCAAGAATGAAAATGGCTCATGGAGGAGACGTTGTAGAGGTTGGCGGAAGGGAAGATGAACAGAGAACAAAATGGGCACAACAATAATTTTGTCACAGGGAGAGCAAACCCTCATTCACACTCTCGACCCTCGATGTCAACATTTCCACCGAGAACTGAAGCACCTCAAAGAGAGCTAGAGGCCACTTTCCAAGAAATGCAAGAGCAACTAATGCAAGTCTAGAGGAACGCAAATCTCGAAGGAGACATCCTTCAAAGATTATGTTGATCTACGAATGAGATATTCAAGCAGCAACGGTCATGGCTATCATAACAATGACCTCAAACAGAAGATAGGCAAGGTGAACCTGTCATCCTTTGATGGATCGGGATCAACATCTGCGCGGGAATGGGCACAAAAGGCAAACACATTTCCATCTTAAGCCGATGTCGGAGGATAAGGAAATCAAATTTGTTGCGCTTCACTTAGAAGGGATCGCTCATGAATGGTGGCATCATGGAATGGTTACCCTCGGTCACGATCAAATAACCTCCTATACTGAATTCACGGAAAGACTAATAGACCGATTTGATGGGAAAGATCCAGAACTCAATTTTAAGGAGTTGGCACAACTAAAGCAATCTGGATCAGTCGATAGTTATATTACCGAATTCCAAAGATTGTCTGAGTTGATAACAGATATCTCAGAGAGGCGATTGATTGTGTTGTTCATGGATGTGCTGATGGAACCTCTGAAGGGTTGGGTGAAGGGATTTAACATCATCACGCTCATTGAAGCAATAAGAAGGCACGTAGCATGGCAGCATCATCTTTTTCTTCCTCCAGGAATTATTCGCACCCCAAGCCACCCCTCGCTCCAAAGGAGAAAGACAACCAGCCCCCTCTAAAGAAGCCATCATTGGATGAAGCCACCAGACGAGAGCTTACGAGAAGGAAGCTCTATTTTAACTATAAGGAGTTGTGGGAACCAAGGCACCAATGCTTGGGCAAAGGAAAAATCCATTATATTGAGGTGATAGACAATGACGAGGAGCATGAGGAATCTGACTCTGAAGGAGATGGTCAGCAAGCTTCATAGGAGGTTAACATAAACCATGTGAAGGGCAAAAATAATGTGGTGGTCGATGCCTTGTCAAGAAGGCCTGCCATATGTTCCCTATCTCAGATTTCGGCAGATTGGAAGGCACAGACAAATCGGGGAAAGGTTTTCTTGGAAGGGCCTTAAGAATGATGTTCTCCAATATGTGCGGGGAATGCTCAACTTGTCAACAGAACAATTCCGAGCACACCTTACCTGTGGGAATGTTTCAACCGTTGCCAATCACCAACCAAAAGTGGGATAGCATGTCAATGGATTTCATTACGGGCTTCCCAAAGTGCAAGGAAAGGATTGCATCTTCATTGTGGTAGACCATTTGACCAAGTATGCCCATTTCTTTGCCATCTCCTCCAGATGCCAAGCAGCTCAAGTGGTTGAGTTGTTCTTCTGTGAAGTATTCCGCTTGCATGATCTTCCACAAAACATAGTGAGTGACAAGGATAGTCGTTTTCTCAGCACCTTTTGGATGGAGTCATTTCCATTGGCGAGAACGGAGTTGTCGCCAAGTACGAGCGACCACCCGTAGACGGAGATTGTGAACAAGTTGCTGGAGAATTATCTCAAAAATTATGTTTCAGCACAACATAAGGCATGGGTCCGTTGGTTACATTTGGGTGAACATTGTTACAACACCACCTACCACATGTCAATAGGCATGGTACCCTTCAAAGCGTTGTATGGTTATGAACCTTCATCATTCATGGATCTAGCGTTGGCTGATAGTCATGTGCCGAGGGCCAAAGACTGGCTATAGGAGAGTTTGGATATCCTGAGATCTCTCAAGGATAACCTGCAACGGGCTCAGAACTAGTCGAAAATGTATGTCAACTGACACCGAATTGAGCAGAGATTTAAGGTTGGCGATCTAGTATACCTCTGGCTTTGGTCGTACAAACAATCCTCCCTAAAAACATGTGGTAAGGAGAAGTTGAAGCCACATTTCTATGGACACTACAAAGTGGTTCAGAGGCTGGGCAAAGTTGCCTACAAGATGGAATTGCCTAAGGGGAGTCAGATTCACAATGTTTTTCATGTGTCATGCTTCGATAAGGTCGTCAAGCAACGTGTCACAGTGTCGAAGGAATTGCCACCCATTGATGAAGAGGGGAAACTAATTTTGGAGTTGGTTGAGATCATCGACATCGGAGAGAACAATCTTTGAACACGCACAGTCAAGGAATTCCTTGTGCGATCGAAGTATCTGTCGATCAAGGACACCATTTGGGAAGGCAAGCAAATTCTGGAACATCCAAGCCTACAATTGCTTGAGGGCAAGCAATTCTCAGGCCGGGAGGACTGTAATGTCCCCGATATTATTAAATAATTAAATTTAATAATTTTGTATGTAGGGTCTCGAAATTAAAGTTTAATCTCTCGAGCCCATTTTATTTTATCATATGTAGCTATTGCAAATTCCAATTGGAGTTCTGGTGTATGTCATTTTGAAGGTGAAAGACCATCCCTATTTGGTATTTGCAATTTCAATGGGAGTAACTCCTCACCCTACTCTACTCTTGTTCCAAAACTATGTAATCTGAAGTACTATCATTATTAATATAATTTCCTCTTACTTGTGCAAGTTTCAGATTAGTGTTTGTTGTGCATAAAATTATAATTTTTTGTGTCTCATATGGCGTAACTCGGCGACTGGAATAACCGCTCAAAGGGAGGACAAAGTAGCACCATAAGAAAGAAAAGAGAAGTGGTCGTACGGCCAATTTCTCACCTGTACGAACACCTCAAGCCCACCGTAAGAAGGGTTGTTGCCAAACATAGTCTATATGCACGAAAACGATCACATGCAGGATAAAGACAAAGTGACCGTACGGCAAGGGAATTATTGTACGTAATTGCATACGGTCGTATGACATCTGCCGTATAGGTAGCATCTCATAAGTCTGTAGTGCGAGCTAGTGAGAGAAACGGTTTGACCGTACGAAACAAGTCAAGCATCTGAACGAAGTATTTTCTTTGACTGTATAGGTGAATGTCGTACGGCAACGTGGGAATGTGGTAGAAGGTAAGGAAGTAACACCAACAAGGAGTCGTACGCCACTAGTATAGTGTTGGATGCTCGTAGGGACATTACAATTCTAATGTTGTTGAGACCCTCTCTAGATCTGCAGAATGTTAATGACCAAGAGTAGCCAAAGCCCTTTCTTCAAAATGCTTTGCAACAAGAGACAAGAGCATGCCACTGACTCTACCACTGAGATGAGTCTACACTAACCATTCCAAAACCAACAAAACTTCTGACAAGAAATTATCACAAAACGTCCAACTTGATGTTGGATAACAAAGTTGTCCCTCCCTGTAGCCAAAGACGCACTCCGACAACAACTGCCATGATTTTGAGGAAAAATAAGCAAACCCTCCAAACTTTTGCAGATGAGCACAATGCCCCAAAACAAACTGCAAAAAGTCACAATTTTTTAGGAAAAAAATCACCAAACCCAAGATTACAATTCATCATTTTTTTGGAAAAAATGGTAAAAACCCAAAAAGGATTTTTGAGGATAAAATTTAAAAACCCAAAATAATTTTTTTATGGGCAAAAAATTATAAAACCCTCCCAAAAAAATTTTGGAGGGAAAAATTACAAAAACCCAATAGAATATTTTTTAAGGAGAAAAAACTATTAAAATCCCAGGCACTAAATTTTTAAGGACAAAAATTAGAAAACCCATCGATAATTTTTTAAGGGACAAAATTATAAACCCACCATAAAAACCTTCACGCGGCAAAACACCAGACTTCACGTGGTAAACCAGCGGGAACAAAGGGCCTAAGTTCGGGGACGATGGAGGGGGGGTAGCAGGGGGGGCAATGATCATATACATGTCGTACTTGAAAAACTAGTTGCAAAAAGATGTGTAAGAATTACGTTTCAAATGAAACTTTGGCAAATAGGTAAATTAGCAAAATTGCAAATACTAAATACCAAGATATGAATTGTATGCATCAAATATGTCAAATATGACTATTGATAATGACTACTATTTTATGGACAATAATACTATCATTCACCACTGATTATATCAAAACCTTATACATTAAAATTAACCATATATGAAATTGAATTGGATAATGAATGTTGGATAAATATGACAGTAGCAATAAGCATGGAAACGCCAACATAGAAACCCCAGTTATGATTATTATTTAGGGTAGCCAGCATAATCAGCAATAATGTATGCAATAGCAGCTTTAAACCCTCATAAATTGCCCATATTAGGTTTGCAAATGTCCTTCAACCAGCCAAACATCTATATGATTTGCTTGCAAATATTTTTTTTTTAAAATGACCTTTTGAAACGTCTGGGTGCAGGAGACTTCAAAAGTCCTGGAGACGTTCAAGGAACTTTTGGGCATCCCTGAGATGTCTCAGTGGCGATGGCAGAATGATAGGGGTACACCCTGTCCCTATCCTTGGCTCTTGGAGACATACCCAACTCGAAAACGCAAGGCTCGGGGCGGGGGGGGAACATGTCCCTATGCTTCACTGTGTGGAACTTATTGGCATCCATACAGTGCATTTAAGCTCATAAGTAAGGTGACCGCACAGGGAGACAATGTATTAAGTAGCACATAGGAGGTGTAATCAAGCAATGGTAAGGTGGTGCAGTGAAGGCTCTTGTCTTGTCATTTACTTTTAGAGCTTCTCTGTAATTTATTGATAGCTATGGAGGATAACCCACAAGTGGTGCGATGGCATTCTCATAACCCAACAAAAAATCTTATATAGATTTGGAAATGTATCTTTTCCTGCCAAGATCCTACTGCCCTAAATTTTGTTAAGGTTATCTTGGGAGAATGTGCTACAAGCCGTGTCATTTCAAGGTAGAAATACATGATGATTTCCTTACAAATATTTGTTTGACTTCTAAAACTTTTCTTCTTAACAGTTCTCTGGCATGACACTAGTAAATGCAAGTTTGGTGGTGTTGTGAGGTTTTTACAACATCGCCCCATCCATGGGGACCCCCTAAATTTCGACCCTTCAAACTTAGTCAATTTGGCCTTGCCCAATCTTCAAATTTTGATGGCCTGTTTGATCCAGTGGGTGCAATCCAATGTGTTTGAAAGTGCATTTGAATTGAATTGAAAATTGTGATGTGGGTTTGAATTGAGGATCTTAGCGATATGATGACTTTGAATGGAAGATTTTGATGTTGGTTCGAAATGAGGGATGAACTTGAAATTTGCTTGGTTATTTAAAAATGACTCGTGGCCCTTTCAAATTCTTGGCGTTTTGGCAATTGTAATGGTTGGATTTCAATTTTATTTTTTTAGGTGAGGAGATTTGTTGAATTGCCAAATTCTTATAATTTTCGAAATAATCTTTGGGCTTGTATGTTTCAAATTTTCATTAGAATTTTGATTTTTTTTTTGGATTGCAAATTTTGATTGGCCAATTTATTTTTTGAATTGCCATGATGAGGATTTTTATTAGTGATGGATTTAATGCTAAGTTCGAAATTCTTATTTGGGCAAATGGTGTTTAAAATTTCTAGAATCTGAATGGCAATTCAAATTGATTGATTATTGGTGGCCAATTTCAAAATTTTATTTGATAATCAATCCTATTTTCGAAATCTTATGAAATCTGGACTAAATCCTTAATTTTCATATTTATGGACTTCCTTGCTATTTTCGAAAATTGCCATTGGTGAGATATTTGATCTTTTCAATTCAAAATCTTATTGTACATTGAATGTTGTATCTGGAAAAATCAAAATTCTAAATGTCTTGGATCTATTTTCGGCCCTGCCCTTATTGTTTTGGATTGACATTAAATGATTTCATTTTGCAAAAATAAAAAATTGCATTAAAATGGTTGGATCGGTCTTCATTGGGCATTTTTTTGAAATCATTAATTGAATGTTTGTATTTCAAAATTTCAAGAATTTGTTTAGCCCCTGCCAAGTCGTCCCTCAAGTATGCATTGGGTATTAAAAAATTTTGCATTGCCAAAATCGAAATCTAATAAGTATTAATGCAAGTCGTCCCCCATATTTGCACTTGCATTTAATATTTCTTTTTATTTTGGGTGTAGGGTCAGCCTTGTAGGAAGGGATTGGATTGCTTATAAAAGGAGGATCACGCCATTTCATTTCCACAATTCAAACACAACTTTCTCTGTGCTGCAAATAGCGAATTTTCAAGGCAGTGACAGCGAGTTTCTCATTAGCATTTTGAAGCATTTTGAAGACAATTCATTTGGTGATTGGCGGCCAGCTTTGGAGGCACTGTTTTGAGTCAGTTGAGGCGAATTTGAAGGATGGTTTAAGACCTTGGTGAGCAGTTCAGACCTGGGCATGAACTTCCACGAGTTTGAAGACCATTTTGAGAGTTTGTGATGCATGTTCAGACCTGATGCGAACTACACCAGACCTGGTTATGAATTTTTGCAAGATTGAAGAACATTTCAAGGGTTAAGGAAGGCCCTTTTTAGGTCTGATTTGATCTATACCAGACCTGGGCATGTATTTCATCCATTTTCAAGGCATTTTGGAGGCTTCTTGAGGCATATTGTGAAGAAGAACGAAGTAGTATTTGATTGGGTATCGTTGGAAGCATCATTTTCACTAATTTTAGCACCCATTTTCAAGAAGATTAAGGTCTTTTCTATATCATTTTCCTCAGATCCGAAAATTATAAGAGGAGGTTATCAGATTTGTATAAGAGGAAGTAAATTGGTAGAGTTTCATAGCAAGATTTTGAGAGTAGATTGAAGGAAGGGGAGATTTTCTTGTGGAATTAGAGAATTTTTTTTGAAGATCAAGCTAAGCCAATTACATTGAGAAGGAATTCCAAGCTTTGTTTTTGGTGAGTGGCCTATCTTTTCCTCTCTCCTTAATTGCTTTCATTTCATTGGTGCTAGTCTAGGTGTTGAAAACTAATTTCAAGAGGAGAGCTAGAAGTTTGGATATTGAGTTGATTACTCGATTGTCTTGATTGGCTTTTTTCCCTCAAGTTCTTGCTTGCATTCCATCATTGCATTTCATATTAGGAGGAAGATTGGAGTGATAAGTGTAGCTCATCTTAAGGTATTGGCGGGGAGTGATAAGTGTAGTATTCCACCCCTAGGGAGAAGATTGGAGTGATAAGTGTAGTCCATCTTAAGGCAAAGGCGGGGAGTGATAAGTGTAGTTTGCATCATTGCATTTCATCATTGTAGGAAGGAGAATTGGAGTGATAAGTGTAGTCCATCTTAAGGTAACGGCGGGGAGTGATAAGTGTAGTATTCCATCTTATAGGCGAAGTTTGGAGTGATAAGTGTAGTTTCATCTTCATTGTAGAAAAGGCGGGGCGTGATAAGTGTTTAGGATGAATGATGCCAATGCAAGCAAGTGACCCAAAGGAATTAATGCTGCAATAGGAGACAAGGAAGTCATGATACCCAATTCCAACTTCCGCTCAAAATTGAAATACGTTGGAGACACCAACAGTGGTACCTTTGATATGATTCAATTAAGAGAGAGGTTGAGAGACAGCTAGTCCTCTGTGGCAAAGAAGATCAATCAATATGGATTTGTACAAGGAAGTGTTCAGTCTACCCTAGCAGCAAACAGGATACAGCAAATCAGAGTGCAGCGACCTCATCGTGCTTCTCAATCGGATCCCAAGCTATGCTAAAGGTACACAGTTTGATCTTTGGATGTTTTATTTTATTGAAGAGATTGAGAATGGTTAAGGAAAATTGATTGGATTAGGATCACTAGCATGAATTTAGAGTTGCAACTTAAATAGTACAAAATCGGGGGCAAATCTACATGGGGTCCTACTTTTTCAATTCGGGTGCAAGACTACTAGTGATGCTTTGCCAATCGAACCAAATCTAATCTTGGGGAGATGCATTGCACCACTATGGTTGAGGCAAGTACTTATGCCAAAGGGCAAGGTTGTGGCAGTTCGAACGGTTGAAGGCAATCAAGGGTTAACCAAGGAGGAAAGCATTGATGAAAGCAGTTGATGAACTCAGTGATGGGTGGATTGTGGAACAATCAAGGAGATATGGTGAGGGCAGGTGCCCAAAACCCAAGGTTATTGAAACAAAGATGCATGCATGCAGATCAAATCCAAATAGGAAGGTTAAAATGGCAAAGTATTGAAGTAAAGAGGAAAGTGATTGAAAGGTTGAGAAGGTCAAGTTTGATTTCAAGCGGTGGCTAAGAGCAAGGCTCTTAAATTGCACAAGGTTCACATCCAGGCAAGCCACCAAGGTCAAGGCAAGATTACCCCAAGTGCATGGAGACCTCACCCTTTCGAGGTCAAGACATCAAGTACAAGAAAGTTCAAGTGTTGGTGAGAAAATTTCTAAGGACAAGCTCAAGCATCCAAGGCTTCATCTCATCTCAAGGATTAATGAACTTTATAAGACAAGGTTGATGAGGTGGCAATTTCATGTGCATGCAATCAAATCATGCCAAGTGTCCTATGTTCTCATTGGTTGACAGATTATTGTAATTTTCTCATTGGCCCACAAAGTTGGTGCCCTCATGTAATTGGTTGAAAGATGGTAACCCTAATTAGGGTTTGTAAGGTTTAATCTTGGCCCTTGATTTTGCCTCTTAATCTTGGCCACTCATTGTAATTTTGAGCCTCTATATAAGGCCATTTGTACTCATTTGTAAAGAGTCATGTTGGAGAAATTGTTGCCAAAATACTATCAAAATTGTTCTCTATTCATTGTTGTGACTTGCATGGTGAATATAAATGATCATTTTGGTGTATTTGCATGGTTCTTCTCATCTCTCAAATTAAAATAAGATTTCATTTCATGTTGGTAGAATAGAAGTAAATGGTTAGTTGCAATGGTGATATTGGTGAATGTTTGATGAGGATCTTATACTAGGCCACTAGCATCTTGGCGGCTTGTCAAGGAGCCTTGTGTGGTAATCTAGTCAATTGCTCCCAAGTTCTACTTGCATTTTATCTTTTCGCTTGTACTTCAAGTTGGGTTGGAAGATAGGTGTTAGTGTGAAAATCCTAAGAATATCCCCTTAGAATCATTGCACCGATGGAGGTAGCGCCGCTAGCAAACTTTCATTAGGTTGATCCCCGTCCATTTGCCAATCTTTCCATTCCATAGGAGTAGTAGTAAAGCAATCAGTAGTTCAGTAGTTGAAGTTGAGAAGTTGAAGTTCGAAAGTTTGAAGAGCAAAGCTAGAAGTGATATAAATTAGTTTGATGAGCAAAGTTGGAAATGATATAAAAGAAGAAAGTTATCTCATCATCATCATAGCGAAAGTTTGACATCTTCAAGTGAACAACGTAAGCCCGCCGAAGTGATTACCAGCAAATCACATCATTATAACTGAGTTAGTATCCACAGGTGTAAGGAACCTTGGAGTATTCTTATATACTTTTCAAGAGAGGGTTGAGTGTTTGATACGCTGTATCAAGTATTTCAATTGCTATATGTTATGTAGTGGTACAAAACTCACATCAACAGGTGGTTGGTCAGGAAAAAAAGTCCTCTAGAGCACGGGAGAAAGGCTCGGCTTCTAAACCAACATATCGGTAATTTTCTATTCTGTCAGGGAATAATTCTATGTTGATGAGCCCAATGCTGCTTATTCTATTTGATTTTATACTGATTTCATAAACCTAAATTCATTGTTCACGATATATTGGCTGCTATTGCACATTTATTGAGGTGCACACATTAATAAGAGTTTTATTACATATTAGTAGAATCCCATGGTCTGCAATCTGAAACTAAAAAGTGGACAGGACTCATAGCGAACAAGAAGCTCGTTGTTTGGAGCCCATACAGTGCAGCAATGAAGCTTAAAGATGCTCCCAAACTGAGAAATAAGTAATAACACTATAAAACTTCAATGAAGAACTCCTCTCAAGCCTCCACAAAACCAAGCTACAAATCTGCAATTAAGCTACAGTCATAGCCAGCAAATTAAAATGGAGCAACCAGCTAGGGCATCATCAAAAAGCCCCCAAAAACTGTACAGCCAGCAACATGTAGTTTCAAATCACCTTGCAAACCCTTGCTAATCTCAGCAAAATGAAAACAGGACAAACCCCAGAAACCTGCGACTTGGAAAATTACAAAAAAAATATCTTTTTTTTAAACCCCAAACTACAAACTCATTAAAAACACTGGCAATTCTGGTGTGAAACAGCTCTAGCGGCTAGGGAAGATTTTTCCACACTGAAACTAGTGAATTGATGAGGATTTATGTCCTCAAACAATCTTCGAAGAACTTCATAGTTCAATCCAACAGCATCTTGTTAAGTATGCAAACTCTGAATTAATAAATAAGAGCCAAAACTCCAATTAGGGCATTTCAAAATTCAAATATTTTATTTTTCTTCTAAAAAACCCATATGTTTTAAAAACATAAGCCTCCACATCTCTAATAGCTGGTAGGGCCAGCACCCAAATGGAGGCCACAAGGGGGACCTCCTCCCCATTCAAAGTAAGCCACTTAAGTCCACTCAAGTCAATATAAGCCACAACGGGCAACTAGATGTCACTTTGGGGGATTCGAACATGGATCTCCAACATGAGAACCGTATGGCCTTGTCATTTGAGCACCACAAAATAATACCCATCACCTTACAGAAACTCACCAAGGCACCAGAAACAGAAAGTTCATCATGTCAGAAAATAACTAATGCTGAAAGATGAACAAGCACTAAAGATGAAAAAACCTGTTGGTGTAATTAAATATTCCTAATTACACTTTACTTAATCTTACTTAGGGTAATGCATTGCATGGTAGTTTGTCATTGAGACACCTAGGAGTTTGCAACTGCCATGTCAGCAAGGTACGGTATTGTACGGATCCACCACGTTAGCTGAGGATCCATTTTTCTGCCACATCATTGTTTGCACAAACCTAAATTTGACGGCCATCTAGCCGTCAAAACAGGCCAAATTGGGCTTTTTGGTGACGTCCATACGATTGTCAAATTTAACATAGCAGTTTGCTGACGTCAACAAGGGTTTGGAATTTTTTTCCTTCATCATTAGAGTTTTTGATTTCGCAATCCAACTTCAAAGGGCCATATCTTGCTAATTTTTTCTCCTTTTTTCGAGCAATTTTTTTTTATTTTGGGTAAAATGTGCTGAAGAATCCAATGGTGGTATTATTTTTGCAATTTGGTGGCCAAATTTATCAGAAATTGCAGATTTTCTTGATTGTTCCTGCCTGTTCTTGATTTCTGCAACTTCCAAGGCTTCGTTTGGGCACATACGGTAACATTGAGATGAAATTTTTTTTGAAAGTGCATGATTTTTCATTTACTTTCCAGATCTGCAATCAGATTTCAGTGATTTGGGGTGGATATATCACTTTCAGAAATAGGTCATTTTGGGGCTATATTTGCACTTGGTTAATCCTTGGATTTAAGTTTTTTGATTTGCATCAGTCATTTGAAGGAGTTATCAGTAGTTATCAATCATTATTTGGTTGTATTATGGATAATTCAAAGGTCAAAATCCTCACTCCATATAACTACCATGAATGGAAAGTATCTTTAAGTGATCATTTGTTGAGTATTGGATTTCTTAGAATGACTCTTGGGCAGGATCAATAACCTCTTACAGGTGTTGCAAAAAAGCGAAAATGGTTTGATCGAAGGGATAAAGCACTTGGCTCTCTTAGATCATCCATCTCTCGCGATTTGCACTTTCATATTGCATCATGCACACATCCTCCTGATGCTTGGGTCATATTGGAAGGACTCTTTGGTAAACCTGATAGAATGAGAAAATTCAAATTAGAGAATGAGCTCATAGGTCTAAATCCTAGTGATTTGACAACATTCAAGACTTTTTCTCTAAGTTCAATTCTATTAGATTGGAGCTTTCTACATGTGGCATTGTTAAAGGGGATGAACAATTGATCTAACTATTGCTCAAGCCGAATGATCAAAATTGACATGTTTGGTTCTTTCGAGGGATAGATTCATAAAAAGCTACTTATCCCAATAACAAAGACACCTGACTTGAATGATCTTGTATTAAGGGCTAAATTAGCTAAAGGCATGGGACATAATTATCATGCCGAGCCCGCTTGGCCCAATGATCTCTTATATATTTTTCCAGTACTTATTTTGGTAATATTGCATGTACCGTAGGTTTAGCAGTTCTAGAACCATCAATAGAGAATGAGCTCATAGGTCTAAATCCTAGTGATTTTGACAACATTCAAGACTTTTTCTCTAAGTTCAATTTTATTAGATTGGAGCTTTCTACATGTGGCATTGTTAAAGGGGATGAACAATTGATCTTCTCTATTCTTTCCAAGCTTGGTCCTGAATATTCTATCTTTGTTTCTACATTCTATGCTAGTATGGATGCTTGGTAGTGCATACAAATTGTCTTCTCTTGATGAATTTGCAGCTCAACTCACAAGGGAACAAGCAAAGTTGGCACACATGGGTCAATTGAAGCCTTCCACACATCATGCATTGATTACAAATGAGTCCTCATCAAAGGCTTCTAATGGCAAAGGAAAGAAACTGATGAACATATTGTCATTGATGTCAAAATCAGAATGAATACGAACAGGCATATCCGAAGGTATATGAAGGCAAATAAATAAACAAAGATATATATGTAGAATGATACAGTCAGCAGATATATATGATACATATGGAAAACAGAGAACAGCAACATTAAAGACAGCGTTGGCAAAGATTAAGAAGAACACAGCGATTTGAATACTATTGAGCATATACGAATTAATCTTCAGATATATAATAGCAATGGTATCAATATATATTTACAGCATTTCATTTTATATATAAAAGATGATATTGAACAGCAGGGAAGATACGTATATGATGAAGATAATGGCTTATGTATTTCCTGATTTTTCATTAATGATTTTGGGAGACATACTTATGACTGAAACAGTGAAAACATGTAATGTCCCCTTCCTGAAGATAAATAATAGTAATGAAATATATATATATATATATATAATTTCAAGTTAATTAAGCTTAATGAAAGTTGGATATCAACGAAGTATTTTGTAGTCTTTGAAGAGACAATTGTAATAATCATTTTGTACATGAAGTAAGACTTCTTATTGACGATGATCAACAAAAGAAGAAAATTGAGAGAAGATAATGGGTGCCAGTGATCCGAGATATTCAGGTTGAGGAATACTGTAGCTGTCTACAGGAATAAGTGATCAGAGCCTATGGCATGAGTTGGTCAATAAAGGAATTCGAAAGAATACAGGCTCTTGAACATTATAATAACAAGTAAACATTCAATACCAGAATATCGATATGTGCAGCAATGCCATGCCTACTATCATTGTAACATAACACGATGCATCAAGACCATCTATCGTACAACAAACATTAATAAACAAGGATTGATTAATATTGGCACACAGCAGGGTTACATGGAGGTTATGGCACAAAGATATCCTCTAACATTTTCCATGAATAATAATATAAGTCAAAACCACAGCTCCGTCATAACAGTAATACGGGACTGCGTATCTGGAATCGATTGTATTTGCCATCCGAGTATGTATTGAGTTTGATTGTTAGGTGGAACCGTAATCATTGTAGTTACAGCAGATAACGATAACAGAGTTCTCCATGTTGATATTTGAAGGATTGTCTAATCGAAGATGCTGTATGCAGCATCAAAGGTTATTATCGGAGGTTGAATAAATTATATGCAGCAACAGATACGAATACTATATATTATCGAAGGTTTGAAACAAAAAGATAAGCTTCAGGCACTTACGGCAGGAGTATTACATTCATATGCGACAAAAAAACATGCAGCGTTCAGATTATGAAGATGTTATCGAAGGTTCAATACATATTGCATTTTATTCAAGGAACAAACATATAAGATACGGCATATCATATGAACAGAACAGAGGTTAAATAGACGGCAAGAGATTATATGCAGCGTTCAAATACGTATATGTTTAGTATGCAGCAAGTTTTATTTTCCATAATCAAAGGTAAATATTATATCAGATATATCAAAGATAAGAGATGATATATAAAAGAGTTTTCATATGATTTGACGGTAAGGGAAAGTCTTTAAAGTTTTATTTAATATGATTAAATAAAGGGAATATTAACTTATTATTAAGTCAATAATGTTTTAAAAGGAAAAGACACATTTTCAATTTTAAAAGTCATAACTTTTATAAAGAGACATAATGTTTCATTTGAGAAATGAATATATAAATATTTAAACAAATACTTTTGAAAAGAGTGAGAAGAAGTCAGCATGTGAAAGAAGAAAAAGAAGAGCAGTGAATATGATAAAAAGGAAATTAAATGATTATATATATATATATATATATATATATATATATATATAGATTTTAATCTGATATATATTATGCATATACAGTAACGATGATATTATCCTGAAGATAAGAAGGAAAGGGAGAGTTATTGGCTGACTAAAGAGACTAAATTGCATCCATCATCAGTTGAAGAAAGCAACAGTATCCAGGTGGAAGAAAGTTTGAAAACAATGAGTTGGTGCTCAGAATCCGGACAGGAGGAGTTGGTGCTTCCAGTGAGACGGTGCTCATAAATTTAGAGGTTGGAGCCTCTAGTAGGTTGGTGCCTACAAAACATTGTAAAAGAACAATATTATATATAAAAGCAAATTATTTTGTGGTTTTATCCCATATTGGGTTTCCACGTAAAATTTGTGTTCATGTGCATAATTGTTTGTTTGAGAATTTAAAGTTATCTTTGAATAAAGTTTTTAAAAGTTAAAATTGTTATTATACTGATTCACCCCCCCCTCTCAGTATAATCGTGTGCTCTTCAGAAACAACATAAGGATCCTAAGCCTCGTGACAAAGGTAATGAATCTCCTTCACACAATACTACTGAATCCAAGTCCTCTTCAAGAGAGGAATCATCTAGAAAAAAGAGGGATAAATGTGCATATTGTAAAAAGCTAGGACACGATGAGCATAAGTGTTTTCGAAAGAAGATTGATGAGGTAACTCACATTATTCAGAAGCACAACCTTAAGTTGCCCTCATCAGTGTCTACTCCTTCTACACATTTGGCAGCTTCTACATCTCCATCAACATCCAAAGATAAAGGTAAAAGACAAGCACTTTTGGCTTCCACTCATCCTGACCAAGGTAAATGGCTTCTTGATTCAGGTGCATCACATCATATGGCATCTTCTATGGATATGTTTTCTTCTATTGAGCCTTGTAATTCTCCTAATATTTTGATGGGTAACAACACATTCATGAGAGTTTGTGGGAAAGGTTCTATTCCTATGGGAGAGAGGACATTTAATGATGTTCTTTGTGTACCATCCTTGACCACTAATCTTCTTTCTATTTATCAAATTACACATGGGGCACAAGGTAAAATTGTTGAGTTCACTCCTGATTTTGTCTACGTTAGGGACATGGAGACTACAGATGTCATAGCTATGGGAGTTGTTGATCATACATCACGCTTGTATTCTTTTTCACATTTTGTTGATGACGATGATGATATTCATGACGTACACATCCCTTCGCCAAGGGATAATTATGAAAACTTTGGACACTTGAATCATTTTGTTGTTAAGACAAGTGTTGAGCTTCCTACTCCTCCACCTCCTGTTTCTTCAAACATGGGCTCTACTATTCAGCAAGATGATCATAGTGTTTCAGATCTTGCAAAATGTGATGACTACTTGGATGCCTCTTCAACATTTGTTGATTCTCATGATGCAGATTTGGGAGACATACATGAGGGGGTTTCTCTTTTCTTTGATGATAGCATCATAGTTGGGGATACTTCTTCATCTTCTTTGGAGATTGGTGTTCTTGATTCTTCTCCTTCTTCGCTTGATTTGTCGCATGAGGTGATAGATTCTTTGAGCTTGGAGAGACCTATTCAGTCTTCAGAGATTCATGCATGGAGACCTTCATCTTATTCCTCATTCCATTTGCACATGGATTGGCTTCTTAATCATTTGATGTATCTATTTCTTCCTAAAGGGAGACATGTTTCTTCTAAGCATTGTCTTATCTATTGTTTGCAAGTACTCTTCATCAACATGGGAGCTTCTACATTATGGGGGGGATATCATGTCTCCAACTATCCTTCTTATGGGGGGATAATTCTTTGTATATACATAATGTATGTAGTTCTTGGGGGGTCTTGAGTACTCCATCCATCCATGCATCTTGTTTTCTTCTCTTTTTGGGGGAGGGTTTTTCCCATGAGGTTTTCCCTCTTTCTCCACTTTATGAGAGTTATTGCATTTCATGTATTGCATTGCATATTGTACATGGGTACCTAACATGGCCTAGTAGCCAGGACCCATCTTGCATTGTGAGTTTAAGTGCATTCTCCTAAGTTGCACTTAAGGGGGGGTGCTGGTGTAAATAAATATTCATAATTACACTTTACTTAATCTTACTTAGGATAATGAATTGCATAGTAGTTTGTCATTGAAACACCTAGGAGTTTGCACCTCATTTAAGCACATGGTATAGGAGAGATTCCACTTTTGGTTTGAGATCCACCTTGAGTGCACTTATCACATTATCATCCTAATCCCATTGCACATACTTCATTGCTTAATGGAGGATGATCCACATTTGGAAGACATGTGATTACACCTAGCATAGGTGATAGCTTATCAGCTCCTTATCATTCTCTCTTATCGTCTTTCCTATATAAGGAGGCCTATTATGTAATCATGTAAAGTGAATTCATTGGATCAATTCAATATTAAGGTGAATTCATTGCCTCATTTCAGAAAGAAAGCAAGTAAAGATTAAAGGGGGGTGTTAGAAATTAATCTTTCCTTGATAAAATATGTATTTAAAGGATAAACCAAGGTATCCTACATTGTATTTGTCCTCTAGTTCAAGTAGGAGGACATGTCATTTTTTGTAATTCTTTTAATAAGGAAATTAGATATTCCTCCTTAAGAGGAATCTCACATTTGTCACACACATAATATGAATGTGGCATTCATTTGAGATGGGAGTTACATGCAAACTCCTCCACTCATCTCTATTTAAGAGATATCTCTCACACACTTGCGCAATAATCTTCTCTATTCTCTCATTCTTTCTCTCCATATTGTAATGAGCTTTGAGCTCTATTTCTCTCTTCTTCCTTAGGCTTTGAGCCTCATTCATTTATTCACAAGGGGTTTTTCTTTGTTTTTCCCCTTTCAAATCCTTGTGTTCTTGCCTTGGTTCTTGGAGCATTTTTGTGAGCTTGTGTTTGATCTCTTGAAGGAAAATCTCTCTATCTCTCTCTTAGTGTTTGGTAAATCTCTTCCATTGCATACTCTTTTGAATTCTTTCCTTACCTTTTTCATTTTACTTTATAATTCTAACATGGTATCAAAGCATGTTTAATCCTTGCTTTTGAATGTGCATGCAGGGATAGCTGAAGAATATTTCAATTGTAAAGGAGAAAGCTCTTTTTTTGTTATCTAACCATTTTTTTGCAGGTTTTTCTTCATTATTTTTTTGCAAATCTAACATCTTAGTTCTGGATGGCTTGCCGCCAGATCTAAGATGTTAGATTTGAAAAAAAAAATGAAATAAAATCTGCAAAAAACGGTTAGATAACAAAAAACAACTGAAATATTCTTCAACTATCCCTACATGCACACTCAAAAGAAAAGATTAAACATGCTCTGATACCATGTTAGAAATAATAATAAAAATAGTAGAGCAAAGGAAAGAACCCAAGTGTGAGTACATGAAAGGAATTTACCAAGATCACCAAGAGAGAAAAAGAGAAAATGCTTCAAAGAATCAAGCCACAAGATCAACAAAGTGCTCAAAGAACAACAAGAACTCAAGGATTTTTGAAAAGGGAAAAGCAAAGAAAAATCCATTATGAATTATAAATAAGGCTCAAAGCCTAAGGAAAAAGAGAGAAATGAAACTCAAAGCTCATTACAAAATGAGGAGAAAAAATGAGAAAATAGAGAAGATTATTGAGCAAGTGTGTGTGAGGCATCTCTTTAAGTAGAGATGAGTGGAAGAGTTTGCATGTAACTCTCATCTTAGATGAATGCCACATTCATATTGTGTGTGTGACAAATGTGAGATTCCTCTTAAAGAGGAACATCTAATTTCCTTATTAAAGGAATTACAAAAATGTGACATGTCCTCCTACTTGGACTAGAGGACAAATACAATATAGGATACCTTGGTTTATCCTTTAATTACATATTTACACCAAGGAAAGATTAATTTCTAACAAATATCAATCATTGCATTCATATCATCTATCTTGTGCTTTTCTTTAACCTCTAGATCCTTGGTTCAATCTTTTCTATTTGCAAATTCTTACAAAACCCAAAAAGATTGGGCTTAGAAAGGCACTAACTACAAACAGAAATGTTTTACTAGCATTGGGGAGGAAAAACCCAAAAAACTAGAAAGGTTGGTGCCAAATGACCACTTACTATAAATAGCATTAGTCTCCAAAACTAAGGAAAATAAACTCAAAAAAAACCCAAAAGTTCAATGTCAAATGAGCACTTATTATAAATAGCATTGTTCTCTGAGGACTGAGGAAAACAAACCCAAAAACATCCACAAATAACAAGAACATGTTGCCTGTATTTTAGGACCGAAAATTTTTAAACTTTTCATCAACTCATATAGTTTCACATTTCCGAAACAAAAAGTCTCAAATTTAGATTAATGACGTCTGCAATATTCAATACAAGAGTTTTGAAGTGACCACTCAGTATTGCCACAAAGGAAGAACAAAAGCAAACAAAGCCACATCCCAATGAAAGCAGTGGAACATAAGAGTAAGCGGAAGAAACCGTGTACAGCTTTATGTAGTGTCTGGAGCCACCAGTGAGCAAGCATGCCAATGGACACATGATGTTTGAGCAAAGCTTAGAGCGAAGGCAAAAAGGGGGCATCGAACCAAAACACTTGCTGTGTTGCCAAGTGGCAAACACGCGCTCAAGCGATGTTGTGTTTAGCCAATAGTGTAGGGACCACAGCTTAACAAAGGCAAGCGAGTCTCAGTGGACACGTGGTGCCCAAGTGCAAGTTCTGGGCGAAAGCAAAAAGGCATTTAGAGCAAAATGTCTGCCATGTGGCGAATGCGCACTCAAGATGAGGTTTAAGGTTTTGAGCAAGGCACAAAGAAGAGATCACATGACACTTGGCTCGGTGTTTGCAGTTAGTTGGTTGTTTTCAATTATTCAATCTTTCTTTGATAATGCTTTATTTTCCTATTTTAAAGAGGATTGTTGTGTAACAAGGATCAGCAATTTTGATTCAGATTTCCTCCTGTTGTTGTGACAACTGAGTGTGACTCAAACTTTGAGTCATGGTTGTTGTTCACTGATTTATCTCTGATCAATTTATTGTGGAATGGGTGAATATAGGATGAACGGAATAAATTAATTGTGGGTATCAAACTGAGCTTTTGAAATCCATGATTATAAGGTGATCTATGAGTCACTATTTATTTCCTTCCTCTGTTATACTCATGTTAAACTGTATGTGTGATTTTCATGGTCGTGGAGATACATTTTCAAAATATGGTTTGATAATATCATGTTGTGTTTAGTTTTCATGGTTGTGGTAATTAGTGCACAAAATTAGTTATCTGTTCGTGGTGATGAACATTCATCAAAAGCCTCTCTTGCTCTCTGGTTAAGAGCACACCTCATTTACTATTGAAAATAACACAAAAACATATTCATTGCAATCTGTCATAGGGAGTTGTACCCATAAAATTCAGAGATCAAACTGTTATTCCTTATTTTCAGTTTGTTTAACTATTGTTGATAGAGAGGCCTTGCGAGGGCTTGAGTCGATATTATAAAAGGTCAATCTGTTAACCAACAGAACGCTAGAAAGAGTATTGTCACCAACAGGCATGAGGAAAACAAACCCCAAAAAGATCCACAAACTACTATCAGCAATGAAGAAAACAATTGACACCCAAACTACTATCAGCAATGAAGAAACTATACGCCAAACTCTCCAAGAACATTGGACACTTCTAGGACACCTGGGAGCTTATAAAAAACCCTAAAAACTAGCCAATGCTATAAAAGATAGCATTAAAATGGGGACATTACATCAAGCTCAATTTCCACAATTACCCATTTGTGTCACGTGGACCATTACTTTTCAAAATAGTGTGAATTATTCAAGCACATTCAAGTTGCGTTCACAGCTCTGCTTGCCAAATTTGCATCTTTTGCAGCCAAAGTTGCAGTTGTGCGACATACCCAATGCATTCATAATACCGATTAACTTTCAAAATTTACAACTCTTGCAAATAACACTACAAATGACAACACTTTGTCAAGCTACACATGTGCTACAAGATAAAATCAAACCACGTGAGGAGTAGTAGCACACACCATACCACCCAAGTAACACTACATCTTCCAGATCAAGCAGCCTTCAAAAAAGCACAACTGTTTAATGAATGAGTTTTGCAACCATTCCATCTTGTAACTGAGCACCAATTATGTAACTTTCACATTCTGAATCTTAATTTCAGGAGTGAGTGTACAAGCACAACAATTGTTGTGTTAAATTCTCAGCATCATACAACCCATCTCTATATTCAGTCTAGTGGTACCCTAAATTTTGAGAGTCCAAATCCATTATCAATAAGCAAGTTTCTCCATACTAAGAAAATCAAAGGAAGGAAGCTTTATGACACAAATAAATAGAACTAACTAATCGAAGCCTTCAGAAAATGCTTGAATTTCAACCTGCTGCAAAGATGATGCCGACAAAGCCTGAAGATGGTCACATTTTAAAAATCTAAAAACAACCCAGTTTGGGAAATCAAACTTCCTATCTCCAATAAAAATCTTAACTTTCCACAAGGTGTTTTGGTATTTCGACCAAACCCAAATCCAAAGGTTAGGTAGTATTTTTTAGTTAGTTTATTGTTTTTCAAAATAATTTGTAATAAGGATTGTGTCTTTTCACCCTAAAGAGGTGTGAAAGCCACTCAAACACATATATATACATAATGTAAAATGTAGAGAGAGAGACATATTGAAATAAGCAATTAGAAAAAGAATATTTGTAAGGGAAGATGTAAATATTAAAGAATAACTTTAATATAAATTTCAATTTTATATTTTAATAATAAATAAAAGGTCCTTTTTTCAAGGCAAAGAGATTGCAATTAAAATGTGGATTCGTCCTTTGTGATCAATAAATAGATTATTAAATTATTTTGACAAAATTCTATTTTCGCATGGGATATTTTCCTGCATTCTTTGTTCAACAATCAGAATAGTGTAAAATACATATGTGTTTCCTTATCTTTGTCTAATCGGACTTCCAGCCGGAGAAATTAAATTCCTTTTGGACTAATGGAGAATTGCATATAAGATTTGTCTTTTGCAGAGCTTAGGAGTAATTGATGATATTTTTATAAATATTGTCTCATAAAGTTGTACATAATAATCCTTGTTATAGTTGACTCTATCGCCCGGATAAACAAAGGCACTGGTTATTTAAAATCATTGGAATATAGTTATTGGAGTTATTAATTGAAGTCATAAATCTATATACTTCCTTCTCGCAAGTATCTAATCAATTATTGATAAACCTTACACAAACATTCAATCAATTCAAACATTCAGCATTCAACTTTATTTTGATCGAGTTCAAGGATTTTGCCGACCGAGGAGCTCACAAACTTAAATTCGCTATAGAAGATCTTTGAACCAGGTGAATCAGGTTTGAAGTAAAGGTTCACCCGCCTAGGTGTGGCGAAGCCTAAAGTGTAGGGGAATTGAATTATTCTCATTCGTTGGTCAAGACTGATTGAAGCAATCCTATAAGAGAATTGGCAAAACTCTTGGATTTCCAATCTGCGGTTTTGGGAACCAACATAGCCTACAGAAGTAAAACAGTTCGGCCTCTAGGTCCAACATCCTAGTTAGACATAAAATATCACATTCATGATGAACAAGAGCTTTATTTGCAAACTCTAGGTTCCTTTTAATATATTATGGTGCTCACACATTTTCTCATTCTTTAGAATTGCATGTTCAACATAATTCACAAATTAATTAAATATATGTCTCTTAAACAGATTTGTGGATTGTCCTTCATGCAAACTTTTCAAGGATTGCTGCCATGACTAAGGAATCAACTCAATTTGAATTGTAAATTTTCAAGGATAATATACATATAATATTCCACCAATGATCAAAATAGCAAGCCCATTATCTGTGCAAGTAAGAAGTGGAGACACGCAACTAAACATTTTGAAAAGAATTAAAACAGACTATAACAAACTAAAATAAGAAAACATCACAAAGAAAACTTTGGGCAAACTAGTGCAACTAGGAAGACTTACATCACTTGCAAGGGCATAAAATAAAGCTGCTGCAGCTAGAGCAGTAGGTGGGTCATCAATGGAAAGAGCTACAATAGCATCCAGCACTGTCTTAGCCATTCTGTCAATCAAGAGAAAGAGAATAACATGGAAGTCAAAACAGTGACAACTAAAATAATTTGGCAGAATGCCAGATGACATTATAAAGATTAGAAGAAATGGCATTAGAGAATTGCAACAAGAATGTCAAGCATCATTCAAAGAATCAAACTACTGAAGTAGTTATGTCGATGAGAGACAAAGCAAATGCCATATAAGCTTGATTTTTTTGTACCTCAAATGCAAAAGCTCCGGACTATTCTCTTAAATCTTTTTTTTTCTTTTTTCTCCAGCAAACATGCAGTGTTAGAGATGTTTTGAATTAATGATACATTACGCATAACATTCGGTATCTGTACCCCAAAGTGTAGCCTCAATCAATTTCCAAAATAAAAATCATGCTAAAATTATAAAGATTGAATAGGCATTTGCCTAACAGAAAGGTTGAATGTAACAGTATAGAATGAAGTAGAAATAGAATTAGTAGTATAAACTAACACTAACATGTATGAGTTTTAATGATGACATCAATATTTCTCAGAAAAGAAAGAAATATACTTAAGCAGGTTGGAGAAGACTCATTTGAAATTTATAATTTCTCTTTCTTAGATTTTGTGCCTCTGGCCAGATTCTTACTTTCAGTACAAAAATTCTATTAGTTTTCTGATGGACAAAAATCTGAAAAGCGAAGTGATTTCATCCAAAGATCAACAGTGAGTTCAAGATTTAGAATTTGGGAACGAATACCTTCAAATTCTGTTGGTGCTATTTCATAACAAAGTTGCCTTTGTGCTGAATGTTTACAAATAAGGGTTTAAAGCAAATCAATTTCTTTGCCAAGTTTGTCAGGTTAGCATATACAAATTTATTAAAGATTTGTAAACAAATAGTGTATTTATTTTTGGGATGCATTCGAACGATAAAAAAGCAAGCATTATAAGAGAGTGCGCCATACCATTCCAAATTATTGTATTGTGGATGCAAAATTATAAGAACAAAATGAAATTATAATAAAATGTGTGCAAATAAAATAATGAATTTAAAATATTATATTTAATTTATGTTGGGCATTATCGCAATCCGTACCAATCTGTACCATAATAAATCCCAACAAAGAGCCGTACCATTTATAGATTGCTAGAAAGTGAGGAGGATTCATAACTTTATTGGTACCATCCAATATTAGAAAGGCTGTACCATCCAAGTCTAAAGTTGCCGTACAGCTAAAAGGTGGTCTTAATGGTGCTGACAGGATTGTGGAAAAGTCAAAGGTAATATGAAATTTGGAATTAAATGACATTGATGTATGTAATTTTTTTAAGGTAATACTCTGCATTGTGCAACAGTATAATAAAAATTTCTCTATTGAATATTTTATGTAAAAAGCATTGTATGAAGTTATTCTTATTATAAAACGTGTAAAGTTTGTTTAAGTAGTCAACCCCCATGGAGCATAAACAACAATATAACCTTTACAGAGAGAGAATGATATTTCATCAAAAAGATGAATAGTATTGACATGTAAGAAATAATGTACAGAACTTTGCTTATAAAGGCAAGGAGGGAGAGCCAGTGAATAACTGACAATGAAACTACCAAAGAACTAAAATACACTAAAAATTAATAATGATGCCTAACTAAACTTAAGCATGATAAATGGGTAACACCTATTGAATCCAACACCCCCACCTCCTCCCCTAAATGCAACTTAAGGAGAAAATTATTATGCAATATGAGTTTCAGCTGCAAAACCATTTTACAATGTAAACGTAATGAAAATCTTTCAAAGTGGAGAAAGGCAAAAAACCACATGGGAGAAAACTCCTCTCCAAAAGAGAGAAAAGAAACACAAGATGATGCATGGAGGGCTCAATCATAACCCCCAAGGACTGCATACATCATGTATATACAATCAATGATACCCCCATGTGAAGGAAAAAGAGAGCAGATGAAGATTGCTTGCAAACAAAAGATGATCCAATACCTACAAGCAACACATCTCCCCTTAGGAAGAAATTAGTCCGCCAAATGATGAGGAAGCCACTCCGTGTCCCACTAAAAGGAGGAAGAAAGTCTCCAAATAGGAACTGTGGAAAACTAATTAGGAGTCTCCAAGCACAAAAAAGGCACCACATACTGGTGATCACTCGCTCTCTTTCGCAAGCGTAATAGTGTATGAACTCAACAAGCATTAGCTCTCCCTGAAAAGGAGGTAATCCAGCCGCACCTTCCAATACAACTACCTTGTTGCGACTTCACTAGTCACTAGCTGTGCCTTGGGCATCTCCCTCCTTGCAGTTAAGATAATGACTTCGAGCATGGCACACTTCCCTAGTGTGACAGGCAACGTGTACAAGGCCCGAGAACGAATTCGTCGCCATATGGTTGACCGATGATTACTAGCGATTCCTACTTCATGCAGGTGAGTTGCAACCTGCAATCCAAATTGAGGCCAAGTTTTTGAGGTTAGCTTGCCCTCGCGGGGTCGGAGCTCTTTGTCCCAACCATTGTAGCACGTGTCACCCAGGGTATAAGGGGCATGATGACTTGACACTATAGTCACCTTCCTCTGGCTTAACACTGATAGTCTGTTCAAAGTTCCAAACTTTATGGCAACTAAACACTAGGGTTGTGCTCGTTGCGGGACTCAACCCAACACCTTCCAGCACAAACTAACGACAACCATGCACCACCTATGTCCATGTTCCCGAAGGCACTCCTTTTTTCAAAAGGATTCGCGGCATGTTAATCCACGGTAAGGTTCTTCGCTTTGCATCAAATTAAACCACATGCTCCACCGCTTGTGCGGGCACCCGTCAATTCCTTTGAGTTTCATTCTTGTGAACGTACTTCCTAAGCGGGATACTTAACGCATTAGTTGCAGTACTATACGGGTCGATACGCACAGCACCTAGTATCCATCGTTTATGGCTAGGACTACTGGGGTATTTTATCCCATTTGCTCTCCTAGCTTTCGTCTATGAGTGTCACTAACGACCCAGCTGAGTGCTTTCGCCCTTAGTGTTCCTCCCGATCTCAATGCATTTCACCGCTCCATCGGGTTTCCAAACAGCCCGAGGAAACCTTTGCACACCTCCATTACCTTTTGGGAGGCCTACGCCCCATAGAAACTGATTCATCTAGATAGTAGGTTCATTCGCAAGGTTAGACTTCTAGATTTTCTAGAGTGGTATCTCACTGACGGCTCATGCCCCCTGGAAGAGAGCCTTCTTCACCTTCAACCTAAGCTGCGCAACAAGAGCCCAAAGTCAATCCCAAGGAACAATAGAGCTTCATAGGGTCTTTTTGTCCAGGTACAAGTAGTCTGCATCTTCACAGACACGTCTACTTCACCGAGTCTCTCTCCAAGACAATGCCCAGATCGTTACGCCTTTCATGCAGGTCAAAACTTACCCGACAAGGAAATCGCTACCTTAGGATTGTTATAGTTACGATAGCCGTTCTCTGGGGCTTTGATTGCTGGCTTCCCTGTCGTCAAGTCACCAACTTCCTTAACCTTCCGGCTACCCAAGACTGCCCAAATCCCACAAATGAATATAAAATTTGATCTACATTTGATCTCACCTTAATCACCTCATCTATCCTCCTGATAAGAAAGTCAGTTTCAAACCCCGGTTCGAACAAAAGGAGTACGCCATGCTAATGTGCCTTGGATGATCCACATCTTTGGGTCAAGCGTTGATGAGCACATTGAACTATCCATGTGGCTAATAGCCTTCACAGCCCAGGGACAACGACGCAATTATCAAGGGCACCCTCTACCATTGAGCTAATAGCCTAGTAGGGCCCCCTAGTAGTAGGGGATGCCTGGCAAAAGCAAGAGAAATCCTCTTGCTCACTTGCCCTTTTTTTCTTTATTTATATAATAAAAAAAGAATAATTACTCAAACTTAACTTAAAAATGTTTTTATAAGCCATAAGCCTCTTAAAAAAGACAAATAGAGACAATGATTGAAATCATTGTCTCTATTTCACATGAAGTATTCAACATAATAATGAATAAACAAAAACAAACATAGAAAATAGGAGGAAACTCATCAATATCAATCTCCAAAGATGAATCAATAATAATGCTCAAACTATCATCAAAGAGGAGAGAAAACCCCTCAAGTATGTCTCTCAAATCTGCAAGATGAGACTCAACAAACAAATATGAAACACCTGCCAAATACTCATCCCACAAAGCAATATTTGGAACACTATGATCAACCTATTGAATAGAAGCAATCTCCAACACTAAAGAAGTAGGTAATGGGGGAGTAGAAAGCTCGACACTCGTCTCAAGAATACCAAGGTTCAAATGACCGAACTTCTCACAAATATGAGTCACCTATGGTGGAAGAGAGTGATCATCATCATCACGTGCAAAATGAGAAAAGGAATACAATCGAGATACATGCTCAACCACACCTGTAGTAATGATCTCTCCAATCTCCACATCTTTAATGTACGCATGATCAAGAGTGAACTCCACCATCTTACCTTGTGCACCATGAATAATTTGATAAACTCAAAAGAGATTAGTGGTCAAAGAGGACACACAAAGAACATCATTGAACAGTTGCTAACTCATATCAATAGATTCTTTCTCACAAATTCTCATGCATGTATTGTTACCAATCAAAATGTAAGGTCAATTACAAGGCTCAAAAGAAGAAAACATATCCATGGAAGATGCCATATAATGTGATGCACCTAAAGCAAGAAGCCCTCTACCATTCTCAAGAATAGTGAAAGCCAAAAGTGCTTTACCTTTCCCATGTACAAATCTTGCAATTCATGTTCGTGTGGATGAAGACGAAGAAGCTATCAATTGTGAAGCTGAAGAAGAAGATGGAGACACTGATGAGGGCAACAACATGTGGTGCTTTTATAGAAGGTGTCAATGTATAGTAGTATAAAATGTAACAACAAATACTAAATAATATCGACCTAGCTTAGACAGAATAGAGAGAATCGATTGTTCATCCTCATTTGTAACCCCACATTCTTTCAACTACAATCTAAGAGAGTTAAGCTTAGTGAAGAAATCCCGAATATTTTTAAAATACCTAGGATCTAGACTCTTCCTCATCTTATTTGGCTTACCAAAGAGACTATCTAAGGTAGTTCAAATTTCATTAGGATTTTTATAAGATACAATATGATATCTCAAATCAAGAGAAACAATCATAATGTGTATACCAGAGCTTCATTTCTTCAATCAAACGATTTTCTCTTTTCTGCAGCACCTATGGGCTCTGAATCTTGGTCAAAAGTTATACGCTTCGATTGCAATTTCAACAACAAAATCTCCATATTGGATTTCCATTTATGATAATTGTATGGCAATAGAAGCTCTACTTTTGGCAAATCTATGATGAAACAGAGGAATGAAACAAATTTTCGCTCACAATTCAACAATCAATTCCTTTCAGAAAAAGAAGTAACTTCAACAAAGTAAATAGTGTAGCAGCAAAATATCGGAAAAATACCTCAACCACGGTGAAAGTGGTAAGAAAAACATTTCTAACAATACATGGTTTGCCAAAAATAGACTTCGTTTGCAAACGTTGCGCAAATTTTTTTAAATGCCTATGAAAGGCACTTTGGAGCAAAAATCGAGCACTTGGTCCCACCATACAACCACAAGCAGCAACTTAGCAGCAAAAAAATTACGCCCCTTTGAAGAATACGTTGACGAGGTACCCACACCAACCTCCTATTATTCCTAACCGGTTACTGAGAGGGGGGTGAATCAATAATTTCAATTTCTAATACTTATTTTAAACAAACAGATATTCTTGCTAATACAGAAATCAAAAAATATTACAACACTCATAAATAGAAATTGAATACACAAGTCAACACAACATATATACATGGAAACCCTCGGTTAGAAGGAAAAAACCACGTTGGGACATAACGAACAAACTCCACCACTGCAGTAATAAAGCTGCCTTGTTAGAGGCTTACAAAGAACTGGTAAGAGTGCTACTCGGTTAAGGAATTTGATAGAAGACCTGTTAGGATCTTGACCCTGTTAGGAGTCGCCTTGTAAGAGGACTTAGAACACCAATAAAGATGTTACTCGGTAAAGGGATTTATACAAATAACCTGTAAGGGTTCACCCTGATTGAGGGATCACAGTCATGAGAGCAATGATCTTATGATGACACTATCTGTCAAATTAGATCATACCTCTTACCCTTTCCTCTGCTTGGCTGTTGAATCTTTCTCTCCCTTTCACCTCTCATGACTGTGATTCCTCTCATAAGATTTTGCTCTCATGCTCTTCTTCGCTCTATGCTCTTGATATTCAACAACACTTCTTTCATGTCCTTTGACCTGTATTTATAAGAGATTATCTTATTAAAAATACATCTCATAGTTTCGCCAAGTTGTAAACTCTCCTATAAATCATGCATGCAAAAAAGCTTGCAAACTGATCCTGAGTTTACCTCAAAATGCTCGCAGATAAAACAAAGCTAACTTCAGTTCCACTGAAAAAGCTAACTCCAGTTTAACTGAAAACTGCTCCGCATAATCCGGTTTGGATTATCATGCACGTAACCGGTGAAGAGCTTGTATTTGGTTAGTCATCTGTTCCTTGTGTGTATCTCATGACCCGTTGGAAAAACCTTGACAGGTATAAGCGTGGCTGGTTAAAGTACACCGCTTTCTTGTTTAGTCTATCGGTTCACAATTATGAGTACCCGTGTGATGTAGATGTACCGATGTTCCGGTGGGATTGATGTTTGCCTAAGACTCTACCAATGACAACTAAGTTTATGTCAACAATCTTCCCCTTTGGCATTGGTGGCAAAACATATCAATACATCACCTGTCGACTTCCCCTGTAGATCTCCTTTTCTACCTGTAGCATTTTCTGACACACACTGTCATCTCTCTCTTCTCTATTCTTTCATTTACATTGATCTCTGCATGTATTGTTGTACTCTGCATCTGTATTGTTGATCATCTGTATTTACATCTTCCCCTTTTTGCCTCCAAAGGACAAAGCATTGTTACTCCTTACGCCTATAACTTATTGAAGATATCCTTATAAATCTGCTTTGTAGAATCAAGGAATGGCTTACATATACCTGTTACGTGATCTAAATTATTCTTTATTGCTTGCAGTGAGACAATTATATTTTCCATGTCTTCCACTGTTTTGTAATCAAGTTCTTTGATCAGTCTATTTGTATTTGTTGTCGTTGTCTGCATTAGATCAAAAGTTGGTATAATGAATATCTAGAATCCAACAAGATTTTGGATTCTTTTTGTACTTTCTTCTGAAGCTTTCCTTAAGGTGAGAGCAAGACTTGTCAGCTCCCGGCTGTACTTAGTTGCAGAAGAGCTCTTAGCATCAAATTTGGATGTTAGAACCTTTATCTCTTCTGTTGTCTTGTTCATTCTCTCAGTTATATCCTTAACAAAATCTTCAAAATTAGAAGTCCTTGTTATCAAGCTTCTTGCTTCATGTATTTGTTCCTGTAGCTCTCCGGTCCTTGTAGATACAGTAGCTTTCAGTTCTTCAACCTGTTTGTGAAGAATTTATATTCTCTTCTTCTCATAGTGATCAATTGCAATTGTTTTTGGGTCAGTGACATCTTCCCCAATTGCTTGCGCTAGTACCTCCAATTGATCAATTACCGGTTCATCTTCATCTATATCTATATCAGGTACAAAATTGTACAAGCTATTTCTTACACTAGAGAGAACCATATCCTATTTTCTCTTGGTGAGCTCCTTTAGCTGCCTTGTTGACATTTTGCTTATGTCAACAACCATTTCACTAACTTTGCTTTTCTTTGCTTCAGAATCTGTTGCAAATGTTAGCTTTCTCTGTAATGAAGATGTACTTGGAACATCTATTGATTCCTTCTGCTTTGATTTATGTTTTGGTTCATCCTCTGTAGGCTTTTCCTGTTCTGTTGTTACAGGCAATTCATGTTGTTGAGGTATTTATTGTTGTGTCTCCTCTGGACGTACCTCTTCTTTTGGATGTACCTCTCCTTCTTGATGTACTCCTTATGGATGGACTTGCTCTTCCGGAGGTTGTTCTATTTGTTGCTCTTTAGCAACCTGTTGATCATTGGAAACAGCTTCAACTTTATATGTTCCTTTCTCTGTAGTCGTCTTAGTTGATGACTCTCCCTATTCTTGTTCTTTTGGTTGAACTTGTTCACGCAGATTAACCTGTTCACTGGCTGTGAACTGTTCAGGTGTAACTTCCTTCTCACCGGTTGTTGGTTGTTCACCAATTGTGAACTGTACCAGTGGTACCAACTCTTTTTCAGGTTCATCTTGTGAGATGTCCTGTAGACCTGTAGACTTAAGAGTGTTGAAGTCATATTTTTGCCAAAAATCTAGGGAAGCTTCATACACATCTTTTTCCAATCCATTAATGATCTAGTCCATTAATGATCTTGGCAACCCTATTCTTGGTGTCCAAATTGAGTGACACTGCTTCCATCAGAATTTTTATTATCTCATCACTAAGACCTGGTCTTACTTGTGTCAAAGTTTCCCTTACAATCTTATTGTTTGTTGCTAAACCAGTTCTCCATTTGGCCATTAGCCTTTGATTCAATTGTGGTGGAAAGCAAGGCCTATAATCCCTAGGACTTCTGTTGAAATCTAAAAAGGTTTCTAACAGAGCAGTCTCAATTTTCTGCTTATCCTCTTCTACCAAAACACTGAACCATTTTGTAGCATTTGACACTTCACCGAAATCCATGATTTCATCAACTATATTATCTACAGTTAAAGTTCGAGCTTTACCTTTAACTGGAGAAGCAAGTAGGGTTGGTGGAGTGAGATCACCACCTGTGTCTCCAGTGATATCAACGATGACCGGTTCAGTTGCAGTCTTTGCCTTGACCAGAGTCTCATCTCCCAGTGTGCCTTTTCCCTATCCAATGTCTATTACCAGTGGCGTTGTGGTCTTATGGCATTCTACTTCTGCTTGATGTTGTTGCTTCAGAACATTCGTCCATGTAGCAACCCCTTCATCGTGTACTTTGTCCACTTCACCAATTAGGACCTAACCAATTCTCTTTCTAATGTTGAAACTCTGTTTGTATAGGTCAGCTTAATTGGTTGCCTCTTCCAAGCTCAGGTGATTCTGTACTTCTAGCAGAGCCCTTATCCTCAACTCTCTCTCCTTATCTAAGGAAGATTTCCATCTACCTTCAATTATTCCTACTAGATCTTCAGGAATTGTTTTATGAAGTACAGCAAGTGTTAAGTTGTGCTTGTGAAGAACAAAAACAACAGCTTCTTCTAGCTTTCTCTTATCTTCCTCATCACCTAGCTCATACCTTCTTTTGACTCCACTCAATCCACCTGTCTCCTTTATCCCTTCAACCACTTCATCAATAGTTAGTTTTCTTCCTCTAGATGCATCCTCTTCTACCGGTTTTCCGGTCTTTCTCTTTCTGTGAAGAGTAGTTGTTTCTTTAGTTTTTGTTTCTTCCAATTCCTCACTTTGTGCATTGGACACCTGCTGAGTCCTCTTTCTTTGAACCTTGGGTTCTTCAACCACTGGCTTCTTCTTCCTAGGTATGGGAGTTCTTTTTACATACACCTTCTTCGCTTCCTTTGCAGATGTCTTTTTCTTCAGATTTGCCAGAATCTCCTCATAGGTCCCAAACCGGTATACTGAGAGATCTAAGTTGCTTTCTTGAAGTGCATCTGCATATGCCTTTGCAATCTTAGAAGTAATCTCATAACCAAGCTCCGGTGCATACTCAGACCTTGGCTCAACAACCTGGATAATACAATGATCGGTGCTTACCAAAAAGCACATCTCTTCCTTGTATTCTTCAACAATGGTAGAGGGAATTATTTCCCTGTTGTACATTCTTAGCTGAAAGGCTTCAAAATAGTCAATCATGACCTTATTAAACCAGTTGCTCAAGTTATTTCCTAACTCACCTATCTTAATCATCACCGGTTTATCTTCTTGCCATGTAACCTTGCCTATGCCTGGAGAGAAGTTTTGGTAATAAAAGAACAAACATACAAACATACCAGTAATGTCCCATACTTCAAAAACTTCTTCTTGACCAAGCCAAGCTTCTTCAGGTTTTCAAAGATTTGCCCCCTCAGCATAGCGCATATGTCATATCACACATTGTCGTGCATAATCTTGTGCGCCACGTGTATCGCTCCTCCCATTACGCTATTCAGGTTGCTTGACTGATATACCTTATAGCCGATAACCGCTGCCGCAAATTGAACGCCATCATCTTCAATGTCGTTCACAGTCATCATCCGACTGTCATACTTTGACTTTGCCAACCGTGTGACTTCTGCATTAGCTATTGTCCTTAGGGTTAGAGCTTCCCCTACAACATTATAACCAGTCACCATGCGTAGGTCTTCTTCCGTGATCGGTGTGACCGCGCCTTTCACAAGACACATCCCTGGTTTGTGAACCCTGCTCAGAACCAGTCTAATCCAATCCGGTCGAAACACGGTTGGATATTTCACTCCGTTGACCAATCCCGATGATTCAAGCTTCGCGTATTTGGATTGAAGCTTCCCGTCTTCACAAAGAGAAAGGTATTCACTCTAGATGAATGTTTCACCCAGTTCCTCCTATTTGTTGTGGATGAATGTCATTACATCCTCAATCGGCAATACACCTGCAGGCACGGACGATAGAGCTCCCGCCATATCATTCTCTTGGATCTGCACTATTATAATGTCGTAAACTGGTCTATCCAGTTGATTAGCACTAATTAGGCTCACCACAGAAGATGAAGATGCCATAATACTAGACCGGTTTTAGCAGAAAGTTCTTGATAAGATTCATGGAATTCGCTACGCAAAGAATGTAAATCACAGCAAGAAAAGATTACTCAAGTTTATGAAATCAATAATCACAGTCTGCATTGTAAAGTGAAATGAGCAATCAGCTTTCCCTTTTATAGACTTAGGTCGTAACGATAATTAGCAAACAGTAACGTTTCTTAACAATTACTATATTAATTACCCTTAACTAACCTTTCTTTCGACAACTGGTCCGTAGACTCATTACCTGTTTGCATATCCTCAGTTGCAATGTCCATCTTGCTATGTCAGCAACACTTACCTGTCTAGTTTACATGTTTGACCGGTGACTCCTTTTGGGTTCCACTTCTTGATTGAGTGAGATCACAGCTCACCAGTTCCTCCCAGAACAGCAGGTTGGCTACCTGTTCCCCTTAAACCCTTAGGCTTAATTTGCTGAAGAGATATCACCATCAGTAGATGATGACCTTACCTCAGATTTCTCCTCAGCGGAACTCTTCATCCCCTTGACTAACCAAGTCTTCTTGATTTCCATGTTGGTCTCTTTACTCTCGTTATCCTTCTGGTTGGGGGACAACTTCTTGACCGGTTTGGCTGGACCTTTTCTTTTGTTCATCGACCGGTTTCTGCATTCCTTGGCCAGATGCCCAATCTTGTCATAGTTATAACAAGCCATTCTGGTTCCTCTCCATGGATTAACCCTTCTTTCCCTATCCATGGGTGAGTGACAATCAGAGTTCTTATGCCTTGATGGCCCACAGGTAGCACAGTTAGACGTGCTCCGGTCTATATTCCTTTTATGGAATACCAGTCTTGGTGGGGATTTGAATGCCATGGTTTTGGACCTGCACTCTTCTGCTTTGTGTCCAAATTTATTGCAAGCATAGCAATAACCCTTGAAGCTTCCCCTACTTCCATTGGACACATTGTTGGAGCGTGATCTGCATTCAAAAGTCCTATGACCATACTTGTAACAGTTGTTGTAGTAACTGTTAGAGGTAAATGGTTTTACCAGTGCATTTTTGCAATCATTAGATTTATGACCCGGTTTGCCACAATGTTTGCAAGAGGGTTTGAAGGTCTTCTTACCTTTGTCTTCTCTTCTTCTCCTTCTTGCCTTGCTTGTCTCCAGAGGACTCACCAGTTTCTTTGTTGCTTTGACCAATGTACCCAAGTCCTGTGGGATCCTTGTACTTTCTTTGAGCCCTCAGTTGCTTATCAAGCTTCTCTGAGCTTTCATTGTACCTTCTAAGTTTCTCATTTCTCTCTTCAAGAGTTTTCAGTTGTTCCTTTAGTTGATACAATTCAATAGCCAACCTTTTGCATACATCATCTTTGTCATGCAAGTGCTCATGCATGATTGCATTCTCTTGAGTTGTGCTTTGCATGTCTGCTTGAAGTTGTAATACAAGAGCATCACATTCTCTTACCGCATCTTCCACCGGATTTCTTGCTCTTTCAACAGTCAATAATACTTCTAAGCCACTGTTCTTTTCATCTTCAGCTTTCCTTTTGTCTTCGATGATTTCAGTCATCCTCAGAGCATGACTTTCCTGCTTCCTTTTTAGATTGGAGATTTGATCGCTTAGATTCTGATTTTTCTCCATGAGATCAGAGACCGTCTCTTCTGCTTCATCAGATCCACTTTGCCCAGAGAGTTCCTCAATGGTTTCATGACTCTCACTCAATTGCAAAGCCAGCTCTTTCCTCTTTGCAAGAACCCTCCTCAATCTATTCTCAAGAGAGGCTATCATGTCATTGGCTTCTTCAAGCTGCTTTTGATACCTGTAACCTGCCATGATCTTTACTCAAGCGGTTAAACTTTATATCTTTGAGAACCTGGGCTCTGATACCAATTGTTATTCCTAACCGATTACTGAGAGGGGGGGTGAATCAATAATTTCAATTTCTAATACTTATTTTAAACAAACAGATATTTTTGCTAATACAGAAATTAAAGAATATTACAACACTCATAAATAGAAACTGAATACACAAGTCAACACAAAATATATACGTGGAAACACTGGGTTAGAAGGAAAAAACCATGATGGGACAAAACCCACAAACTCCACTACTGCAGTAGTAAAGCTGCCTTGTTAGAGGCTTACAAAGCACTGGTAAGAGTGCTCCCCGGTTAAGAGATTTGATAGAAGACCTGTTAGGATCTTGACCCTGTTAGGAGTCGCCTTGTAAGAGGACTTACAACACCAATAAAGATGTTACTCGGTAAAGGGATTTATACAAATAACCTGTAAGGGTTCACCTTGATCGAGGGATTTAAATATGCTTCTCAATTTAAAGCAATGATCTTATGATGACACTATCTGTCGAATCAGATCATACCTCTTACCCTTTCCTCTGCTTGGCTGTTGAATCTTTCTCTCCTTTTCACCTCTCATGACTGTAATTCCTCTCAAAAGATTATGTTCTCCTGCTCTTCTTCCCTTTATGCTCTTGATATTCAACAACACTTCTTTCATGTCCTTTGACTTGTATTTATAAGAGATTGACTTATTAAAAATAAATCTCATAGTTTCGCCAAGTTGTAAACTCTCCCATATATCATGCATGCAAAAAAACTTGCAAACTGATCATGAGTTTACCTCGAAACGCTCGCAGATAAAACAAAGCTAACTTCAGTTCCACTGAAAAAGCTAACTCCAGTTTAACTGAAAACGCTCCGGATAATCTGGTTTGGATAATCATGCACTTAACTGGTGAAGAGCTTGTATCCGGTTAGTAATATGTTCCTTGTGTGTATCTCATGACTGGTTGGAAAAACCTGGACCGGTATAAGCGTGACCGGTTAAAGTACACCGCTTTCTAGTTTAGTCTATCGGTTCACAATTATGAGTACCCATGTGATGTAGATGTACCGGTGTTCCGATGGGATTGATGTTTGCCTATGACTCTACCAATGTAGATGTACCGGTGTTCCGGTGGGATTGATGTTTGCCTATGACTCTACCAATGACAACTAAGTTTATGTCAACACCTCCATTGTCCAGCCAACATAGGCCACAAAATACAAGCAATCATCATGGAGGCACAACAACCACATAGTATACAACCAATCATCATGGGCACACAACAACCACACAACACATTTGCGCAATAGAGAGCTTCACAATCTACATGAGCCTTTGCTCACACTTTTTATAGGGTCATTAGGCTATTTAAAGCCAAAAAAAGCACTTCAAGCCCTGAATGTGGTACTTAAAAGTCGAAAGATAAATGTCAGCCTACACATGTGGCTGACCACAACTTTTCACGACAAATAAGGAAAACCCTAGGATGCAAGGAAGGAAATATTTGTGCAAAAACTTTATAAATTCTGCCCCAAATCAATAGTATATTGGCCAAATAGAGAAAAGCTCCAGGTCATAAGAACTTGCCATAAAGAAAATGCTTAGACTAGTGGAATACGTTGATCGCACTGCAAAATGTATTGTCCACTCATGAGAACAAATGGATCACTTGATAATAAGTTGATGCACAAATCTCAAATTGAGCCAACACAAATAAATCAACCACATGCACCAAACAGCAATGAACAAACCTATCGTAATCAAAGAACCTTTTCTAGATCAAGCACCCTCAAATAGCCACAATGTTGCATGTAACAACCAACCAATTGCCCCAATGAAGCAATGAACCCATCCATGGAAGGGAACAATAAAAATTGGCCCAATTTTGGCCAAGCAAAGTGTGCTATCAAAAATGACAAGGCTGATCCGATATAAAATGTCTAAACAATATACGTCGACCACGGGTGAGGGTGCCACTATGAAATAACCTCTGCAGGTAAAACCGCCAAAAACACAGCACATCAGGCCGGCAAAAAATCAACTATTCCATTATTCAATCAACTTGCCTACCAATTAAGAATGCATGGCCCACCAATGAGAAAAGGGCAGAACTAGCAAACAAGAACTGAAGGATGTTGTTTGGTCAATTTACACAAAATTCAATGGAAGACAAAATCAACAATAATGAGCACAAGGTTGATACCAAGTGTGCCCGAACAAACCAATCCACTAAACTGTCAGCCAAAGCAGCAAAGAACATGTAGAGGAGCAATACATAGTGCCCTTGAGCCACTCTCCAATCAAGGCTAACCATCAATGAAGAAACTGGTATCTTGTGAGCAAAGGAAGTCAGCATGTACATGTACACAATGCATTAGGGAAAACCACCATTGATACAACAATCTAAGTGAAAACTCTCAGATGTTGAAGAAGCAGGAAGACTGCTCTAATACCATTTTGTAGTAGTCAACCTCCGAAGAGCATCGACCAGCACTATAACCTTCATGGAGAGAGATTGATATTTCACCAAGAAGATGAATAGTATTGAGATGCCTGAAATAATGTACAGAACCTTGCTTTTATAAAGGCAGGGAGGGAGAGACAGTGAATAACCAACAATGAAACTACCAAAAACCTAAAATGCATTCAAAATTAATATTGATGCCTAAGTAAACTTAAGCATGAAAAATGCGTAAAACCCATTTACTCCAACAAAGTTGATTCCTCAATAGTTATCTATGATAATTTCCTAATACAAGTTTAAACAATCTCAAACCAATCTGATGGACACTGTGATGAAATGTCTGCATGAAAATATTATGAAAATTATAAAAATTTGGTTTAAAATTTTGATCCAGTACATTATGGAAACCATAATAATGTCCACAGATTGATAAATTAAGTCAATGAGATTCCAAACTACATCAAGTTACAATACCTAGACTCCAAACTACATCAAGTTACAATACATAATCAGGGGAGGAAAGACACTCCAAGAACTAAAACTAATAAGAAAGAATGAAGAAGTGGGAAGAAAATCAAAATTGGTAAATACAAGACAAGCCAGTGTGTACAAATGCAAGATAGTATAAGAAAAACCTGACAACGCTACTACTTTAACAAACCTGAAGTGGGAATGAATTTCCCCACAAATAAAGGCCTTCCTATATTATGCAATGCACAAACTTAAACTTTATATTTAAGGATTGTTGTGAGTTTTCACACCATCGCCCCTTTGAAAATGGGGACCCCTTCTTTTTGCTTTAGCAGTAGGTGTTTTGGTAGTTCTCCCAGATTGGTGATGTTAAAGGAGAGTTCAGAGTGGCTTGCAAAATTTGGAGATGATTAGAGAGGTTGAGAAGTGAGAATTTTTGGTGCGGAGAGGTTGGATTCTAATCGCAAAATGATGAAAATTGAGATTTTGGCTGTCTGTATTTCGGTTTTCCAGCGAGATAATTTTTGCTTGCAAATCCAAATTAAAGATTGGATTTAGAATCGATTTTCAATATATTTTTTACTTGAAATTTTTTGCAGGCAAAATCTAGATTTTATGGACTTATAAATTTTTTGGGAAATTTGGAAAAACTTTACAAATTGTGGAAATTGAAAAAATGGAATTGAGCAAATTTAATTGAGTAATTTTGACTAAATGATTTTTGATAAATCCAAATTCTAAGTGTCAAAATTGCAATTTTAATGTTCACTGTTTACAAGTTGGTAAGCAAACCTTCGCAAGTTGGTAAGCAGACCTTCACAAGTTGGCAAGAGAATCGCAAGTTGGTAACCAAACCTTTGCAAGTTGGTAAGCAAACCTTCGCAAGTTGGCAAGAAAACCTTCGCAAGTTGGTAAGCAAACCTTCGCAAGTTGGCAAACAAACCTTCGCAAGTTGGTAAGCAAACCTTTGCAAGTTGGCAAGAAAACCTTCGCAAGTTAGCAAGCAAACCTTCGCAAGTTGGTAAGAAAACCTTTGCAAGTTGGCAAGCAAACCTTCGCAAGTTGGTAGAGGTAATTGTGCAAGATGGAGAGATCAACTTGACAATTTGGAAATTTCAATGGCAAAATCCTTATGCTTGGCAAATTTTCCTTTCAAAATGGCCCATTAAATGTTTTATTTCAAATGATAATTTGAGCTGGATTTTATATTTAATTTTCAAAGGGAAAATTTAATGCCAATCTTACATTTAAAATTCAATGCCATTTAAAAACTCAAGATAAATCAATGCACTTGGAAAACCAATTTACAATTTAAAAGTCAATGCAATTTAAAATTTCAATGCAAGTGTGATGCCAATTTGTAATTTAAAAAAATCAAAAATCTAAGAGGCCATCTTACATTTAAAATTCAATGCCAAGGTGAAATTCGAAATTAATCTAGGGGCCCCTTTGTGTGCCAAATTCGATGTATTTTAAGGCTTAATTGGTGAAAAATTCAAGGCAAGTTATTGGGTCCACAATTGGGAGAGTTTAAAACTTAATTAGGGGCCTACATGATCTTTTTTTCAAATTTTAATTTTGGGGCCTATGTCAATTTCGGATTTGACTAATTTAAATCTATAAATTTGTTAAAATCGATGCAATTTTTGGGCTGCAATTTTTGGGCCCATGTTTGCAAGTTTCAATTGAGAGAGATTTTAAAATTCAAGGAAATTTAATTATTATAATTTTGGCCCAAATTCCAATCGATCCAATTTAATCAGGGGCTGGAATTAATTAAGGTGAATTTTAATCCAAAGGGATATGATTTACTTTTATTTCTTTTTTCCCCCATGCAAGTCATCCATTTTGGGCAATTAGATGGATATTTAAAGAGGCGTTCGGGCATCATTTCTCATTGTTTCCAAGAGAAAATGTTATGATTACAAATTCTGGAAATGCATTTCCAACCATGGGCGATTTTGTTTTGAGGATTTTGTTGGCCATTTTCATGCAATTTTCTCAAGTTTGAAGGCTTCTAGAGGTGGCAAATTGATCTTGGGGTTTGAAGACATCATCTTGGCATTCATTTTCACCTACCTTTTGAGCAATTCTCATCTTCTTCGTGCCTAGAAAATCAGAGATTTAAGCAAATCCAAATTTGGAGTTGGTGCATTGCAATCTTGACATCATTTATTCAGCTCCTAGGGCATCAAGTTACATCCATTGAACATGTTTTTTTTGCCTAGATCATGTGGATAAGTTCATGTTTTTGTGATTGGGCAAGTTAGTTGAATGAAATGCAATGATGATCCTAACTCAATTAGCTTGATCAAATGTTATTTTCAGAATTTTATTGGTAACACTTTATCAAATGAAATGGAGTGACTTGTTTCATTGCCTTTTTTTTAGGTTGGCAGGGGAGTTATTACAGCTTGGTGAGGGCCCTCTCGCAACTTGGTAGGGTTGATAGGTAGGAGGATGCAAGGTTCAGGTTCAAGTCTCTCAAGTGGCAAGGGAGTTCACACCAAGCTCAAGGCGAGATCAAGGGCAAGTTCAAGATTCAAGTACATGAAGGCTTCACCATTTCAAGATCAAGACATCAAATGTACAAGTACAAGCAAGCAAGTTCAAGACATGGCAATGAGAAAATTCCTAAGGACTCAAGTTGGTAGGGGTGTTGCTGCTAGATGGCGGGCATGCTCCTGTAGCTTGGTAGGGATGTTCATGAAAGAGGTGGACAAGGTTGATCATCTAAAGGATATCTTCCCTTCATCAAAAGATCGAATAACATGATAAGGATGATGGGGTGGCAGTTGATTGTCTCCTCCAATCAAAATATTCATCTTTCAAGCATGTGCAATCATATCATTCCAAGTATCCTATGTTCTCATTGGTTGAAAAAATTATTGTAATTTTCTTATTGGCCAACAAGTTTGGTGCCCACATGTAATTGGTTGTAATTATGGCAACCCTGATTAGGGTTTATGGGATGTAATCTAGGCCCTTGATTTCAGATTTTTGCCTCTTAATCTTGGCCACTCATTGTACTTGAGCCTCTATATAAGGTCATTTGCTCTCATTTGTAAAGAGAGTTATGTTGGAGAATTGTTGCCAAAATACTACCACAATTGTTCTCTATTCATTGTTGTGGCTTGCATGGTGGATATACATTATCATTTTGGTGTATTTGCATGGTTCTTTACATCTCTCAATTAAAATAGGATTTTATTTCAAAGTTGTTAAAGTAAGAGTAAAATAATATAGATTGTGTGGTGATATTGGTGGATGTTTGATTGGTTGACTATAAAACTAGGCCACTAGCTCCTTGTAGATGCAAGTGTAATGTCCCGGATTTGTGATATTGAATTAATAATGTTAATTGTCTAATATTGGTATTTTACACAATATATTAATATTAAATAATTAATACTTAAGGTTTCATATTTAAGTATTAGTTATAATTATAAACTAATATTTAAATACTGTTAACTTTAATCTTCCAGTAGTTATATTACGGGAATTCTACAACCAATTTGGTTTGCAATAAAAGGTGATTCGGGGAAGAGATCAGACATGCTGGAAATGTGAATTTGTTCTGGACGGTAATGCAGTATTGACTCACTCCTTTCATCAGAATCTCTGGCCTATTGGAGCTTGGATAAGTTTCAGATCCTTTCGTCAGCCTTTGTCTGGCCTAGCGGATGAAATAGCGGATGATTTCAGTAGAAGACAAATTAATTTTGTCTATACCAGTGCGGCAGGTGTTCGATGAATTAGAGACGAAGACCAGGTTGAATATGATGATGCGTTGATTTTATGAGAAGACAAACGTAATTCCTACGTTAAGTATTGGATGCCTGGCACTTAGCATCTGCGCTATACTAGAGCGGGCATTTATCATGAAGGGAATTACCAGCAGGAAGAGGCATATATGTATGGGTTATTAACTCACGGCACTTGTCTTCATCTTCCGTAAACGATGATGACAGATGCTTCTCGGTTATTTGTAGAAGCAAGATGTCGGTGACAGCTGTGAAATAAGTGTCGAACCAATAATACATGGTTCCATGTAAGGCTGGAAGTCTCCGTGGTGACGCGTCATGCTTGGAGGGAAGTTGAGCAAGTCGGGCTATTCAGAGTGGCACAAGGGTAACGTGTTAGGGTGAAAGTCCATTCACGACATTCAGGTCACATCTGCCAAACAATACATTCAATCACTTACAGGTGCACCAAATATTTCCTTTTCTGAAAATACAGTAATTTTATGTAATCTTAATAAATGCACCACTGTTATTGGTACCTGTATTGAGAGGCAAATACAAAAGATAACTTCCTTTCATGCCCTGTAAATACCATGAGTGTCAAACAAGAATTTTGGCAATAAATTCAAAGACTGCAAGCAGAATAAATACAGTTGTTACAAATCTGAGTTAAACCTGGTAACATTTCTGAATGTATTCATTTGTGGGAACCCATAGCATGTTTCTATATATATATAGGCCCTACTTCTATTCTGTAGCAGACGAAATATTAGCAAGTTTGGTTGGATCCAGTAAGGGATTTTACAGCAAGGGTGCCTTGTGTGGTAATCTAGTAGTTGTGCTCAAGTTCAGTTGGCATTGGATCCTTTATTTGTACTCTAAGTTGGATTGAGGGGAAGGTGTTGATATGAAAAACATTTGAGATCCTTTGAAGCTTTGCACTAGGTGGAGTTGAAGTCGTAGGCAAGCCTCCATTTGGTAGGAGTCCTAGTCCATCCATTAGTCTTCCCATCCATAGTCAGAAGTAGAAGTAGTTTAGATAGTAGGAGTTGAAGAGCAAAGTTGGATGTGATATAAATCGCAGTTATATTTTTATTGCACATTGTGAAGCCAAATCTTTAGAAGTGCAAGTAAGTTGACATCCTTGAATGAATTACGTAAGCTCGCCTAAGTGATTAACCAGCAAATCACATCATTTCAACTGAGTTAGATATCCATAGGTGTAAGGAACCTTGGAGTCATTTCATGACCTTCATTGCAAAGCTTAGCATGAGAGATGACTTTATTCAAGAGAGGGTTTAATGATCTATGTTTCTCAAAGCATTGAGTGTTTAGTCCTGCATGTTGTGTAAGTGGAACAAAACTCACATCAACAAGGATGAATTTTCCCAAACACAGCATTCACTAATGTTTATTTTCACACAACTTCAAAGAAACACATAAGAGATATAACACAACTTTAAGAACATGCCTAAAGGCTTGTTTGCAAGATGGCATAAGACTTGTTCTCATATTCCTTAACCATAAGCCACAAAAAGTCCTTTCAGAAATTTAATCAATATCTGAGCAGTACGTCCTATACATTTCCAAAAAGGCTAGGAAGTGTTGAAAATAGTAAATTATGTTAGAATGTAGTTAGCGATATGCAGGAAATTTCCTGTTGAGCAGTTATGGTGCTGATCATATGTAAAGGCTTCTGCAAAATTAAATGATCTCACTTGTAATATCTGTCCCATAAAATAATATGGCATTTGTTTTATTCATAGTCATCAGGAGATGCTGGAGACTGGTACTAGTACCGGTAATGGGACAGCTAATTTCCAAAAAATAGAGACAGGGTACTTGGAGATGCCATTATTTCAACATAATTTAATAATTTCTAGAAAATATTATGAAATAGAACTTTCTAAACAAGAATAGTAAATCAGTAATACAAGAACAGTAAATAGTAAAGGTAATACTGATTTCTCTTTAGACCATTACAATGACAGGAAATCAGTCATACAACTGTTCATGTCCCTCTCAAAAAGTCCACATGTCAGTAGATCTGATCACTATAGCTTTGCATGGACTTTTGTATCATCCAAAATATCAGTATGAAACATTATGCAGGATTATTTTATTTATTTGCCTTCCTTATTTGTCTCTTAACACATTTTTCTCTAAGTTTTCTAGCAGGAGACGGCAATTTCTGGTCGGGAAACTTTGGTGACAACAAGAGACTGCAGCCAAAAGAACCTTGTGTGTCGGAAAGTTTTTGAAGATGTCTCTGATACTAGAGACATGTCTCAAGGAGTGGAAGATAGATCTCCAGATAAAACATGGTTTTATTGTATGTAATAGTATGATGTAAGTTGCAATGTGTGTTCACAATTTCAATATTGCAGAGCAAGGTTATAGGAGGCGTAATGGAATCAAAGAAGATTCTTTCTCTAAACGATGAAGACGGACATTTATGAATATTTTGAATCTCAAGTTAAGGCATCACGGGTCATCGAGTTAAAATCCTCTTTTATTGTTCTTAGAAAATGCAGAAAAATGGCCTTTCATTTATACTTCAGGTTTTTATAAAACTTTTGTTTGCCACTCCATCATAGTGTACATACTGATTCATAGAGATTAAGACTAGATTTTATTATTTTCAATTTGGATTTGGTTTAGTGAAGATATTATGGAAGGACAATAACAATCATTTTGAATTTTGGTACTGAATTTGAATGTTACGAAATTCATATGCTGAACTGTACATTTAAAGTTTACTACTCGAAGGACAATTCAAGTTTCAAAAACCATATATGTGGGAGATATAAGTAGTTAATTGTTTTATGTAGTAAGGTAAAGGGCCTTTATAGATAATAATATTTACAACATTTTTTTAGTAAGGAATGATGGCAGATAAGGCAACGAAGCGAATGGAAATTTGGGAAGAAGTTGGAACGAAAAGTGTTTTCATGCGTTGGAATGAGATAAAAGTTTATTTTGTTATTATTATTTTTAAGACAAGATTTGAAAAGATATAAGAATGAGTTTATGAATTATTTTATTATACATAGAGCGTACCACAGTTGGACAATGAAAAGTTTAACTGACATTGTTTTGAATATAACTAGTTCAAAAAGTAGGAATAATTTAATCACCCATTTTATCTATGCATACATGCTCTATGATATACGACTGTCCGTATCCGCATTTATTGTGACTTTACTAATGTTTATGATGTGAGTCCCTATAGACAAGAAGAGTGTGTGCCTCTATTCATGACAGTTCATTGTTGTTGACAGTATGTGTAATCTTGATAAACAACCTTTGATTAAAAATTGTAGGTTCCCCTAGTTCATCGTGTGATATTTGGGCAGTTGTGTCCAATACCAGTGGGCAGTTGTGTCCAATACCAGTGTTCCTTTCTTAGGCTTTGTTCCCATGAAATAATATTTGTTTAATTGACTATGTGATCATGATGTTAATTTTGGGAAGTTCTAATTCTGTAGATATGGTAGTTATGTTTTTATGGGAAAATACCAATGCAAAGTAAAATCAATCTGCGTTATTTAATTTACAAATATTGTTTGATCTGCAATATTGTTTTTGTGCTCGCCATTTCAATACGATATCAAAGCAATATTAGACCTCGTGCTGTGAGAGACATGAGATAATATGATATCAAAGCATTTATTGCTGTGAAGCATGAACATCTATGTTGCATGGGTACTCATACCCATACCCCTAGGACGCATACCAGGTACTGGTACACGTACCCAAGTATCGGGCACTCAATGGGTACTCAGTGGATAGCATCTTGATTAAGATATCTGATTTTTGTTTCGGTTTTTTGTTTGTGTATCAGTTTGCTGTTTATCAAGCTTAATTCAATACATAATCAGTTTGAAACTTTGATACAGTACTGATTAACAGTAAACTTTACCACTATTCAAGTCAAAAGTTTATCGTTGCAATATGTCATTGTTATATGATTTATGATCTTGTTCATGTTTAAAGTTTGCCTTCTCTGTTATGCATCTAAACATTTAGCATACATTATTATTACAAACATATTGCAAATCTGAAACTGAAAACAGTACATTACATCTGCAAACTTTATCTCTGCTCTTGCTTTGAAAACTCATTGTAATGACTTATATTTTTAGATTTTCTATAAAAATATTAAATTATATAAAAAATTGACGTGCCCAAGTACCCCGTCCTCTATTTTGAAAAATAGCTGTACGCATACCTGTAACCTAAGTACCCAAGTACCCCATCCCTGTGCAACCTTGATCACATTCATGTGAAATGATTAAGCATGATAACTAGCGCAGACCAACGTCAGAACATTAAAGAAGCTTTATCAAATTTTCCAAAAGGTATGTTGTGTCCAGTATTTTCAGTGTTTCGTCCTTTGTTCGGTTTGATGTAATAAGGGAAAGAATGTTAATTTATATTACATCATTTGTTTATAGATAGATATCAAATTAGATAAATAATAAATAGATTGGCATACAAATGTTAATTTAAATATTGTGTTAGTTAATATTTATAAATGAGACAATTCTCAGTTTTGGAAGTTTATTCCCATAGGTAAGGTAGTTTGTATCTATAATCAAAATGTAAAGACTATATAATCCAATGCAAGGAATGTAAAAATCAATCTGAAATCAACATATATTATTATGTGTTATTTTATTTGAAATTCTACAATATTGTTGTGGTCACCATTTCAATATTTCCTCTCCCCCCCCCTCTCCCTATACATATACATATATCTATATTTTCTCTCCCTCACTATCTCCCTCTTTTCCTCTTTAACTCGCTCTATACTTTTGTTTGTATATCTCCCTGTCTCCTCTCTCTATCTTTTTCTCACTCCCATGCCCTATTTCTCTTTCTATTTACCCCATCTAAGTTGTATGAATTTTTATAGATTTTTATAGACACATCATACAACATTGTTGTGGTCACCATTTCAATATTTCCTCCCCCCCAAATCCTATACATATACATATATCTATATTTTCTCTCCCTCTCTATCTCCCTCTTTTCCTCTTTAACTCACTCTATACTTTTGTTTGTATGTCTCCCTGTCTCCTCTCTCTGTCTTTTTCTCACTCCCATGCCCTATTTCTCTTTCTCTTTTCCCCATCTAAGTCGTATGAATTTTTATGGATTTTTATAATGACACACACAAGAAAGATAAAATGTAGAAAATGTAAATTTGCAGTAAAGAGGCACCTCCTCTTCAAAAGAAGTTGAATCCACTTTCTTGGCCACTACTCACCTAAGAGTTGTTTTGATACGTAATTTCTAATACATGTATATCATGATAGATGATGATTTTTCCTATACATATAACGAGAAAGTGAGCAATGTTTGCCAAGATTGTTTCTAAGAACTTATTAGCAAATCATTTTTTTGTATATTTCATGTATATTTCACAATCATAGCGAGCTAATGAGACCACATCTTTGAGGCATTATGTCAAACGATTTGCATAACTCGTCTATGCTTCCAAAATTTGCTCAAGCGTTTATAATGGCAGTTTTAACTATACAACAAATCATTACACTTCTCTATCATCTATATTTGATGGATATCAAAAACAAGGAAATGCTGGAAAAGGTTGAGGAATTTGGCTTCACAATGGCCAAATGTGGGTGCTTAAACAAGACTAGAGAGAGAGAGAGAGAGAGATCAAAATATAGAAAGTGTGACACATATGGCATTCATGCACTATATCAGGTCAACTGGCAAGCCATCACGCACATTATTAACTTTAAGGTGTCGATGGATAAGTAATAACTTTGGATTGATTACGCATCCACTTACTTTAACTTTATATAGTATTTAATATTTTTTAGTCTTTTATGTCGAGAAATTGTTCAAAAAAGAGATATAGACAAGAAAGAGACGGAAGGAAATAGAGAGACAAATAGAGTGACAAAGAAAGAGATATTGCCTCATGGACATGTCCTTTTTAGTTGGTGCTAAAATACATTTGATCAAAAATTAGTCTCTCTTTTCTCTATCTCTATTTTTGTCTTGGATCCACTCTCTCTCCAGCTTTTCTTTCTCATTCCAACTGTATCTCTTTTCTCTCTCTCTCCCCCTTTCATGCTCTATCAACTTTCTTTATCCCCCTCCCTATATTGTATGGATTTCAATAACAACAAACCAAAGAAAAATAAAATATGAAATTTACAATAAGGAGGCACCTTCTCTTCAAAAGAACAAGTCGGATCTACTTTTATGACCAATGCTTGCCTAATAGTTGCTTTGATCTCAATAATTTCCAATACATGCAAATTATGTATATCTTGATAGATAATAATTCTTCCAATACATATCTGTCAAGACACCAATGAACCAAAATTTAGCATAACTAAAGCCGTGAACATTTCATCTTATTACCAAAGTAAGGACCATTTCTACCATCACAAAATTGCATCAATATCAAGATTAAATGTGCAATGCCACATAACATAACACTGAAAATGCTTTGGGAAAATCAAACCTATGCCCTATGCTATCCAGGATACCTACATGTCAAGCTACATTAATTGAAAGTTGCCACATTTTCATGCACGGTACATTAAGTGTATAACATCATTTATTTATTGGTCTAACAAATGGCCTTAAAGACCTAGCCATGGCACTTTACAAAAGTCTAAAAATTTAAAATACAAATTGAAGGAAATGCACAGATTCTTCTTCTTAAAGAACAATAATAACAAAATTTGAATAGAAGAAACACATAACTACTAAGAAGCCATAATGAGAAACCTACAATCATCTTCACTTTTGGCCAACTAATGATTTAATTGATACTACTAATGTATATAAATAATAAAACTCATTTAAAAGTAAATAAGTAAACTAGTCATTATGAAAATTGAGATTATTTACACAAACTTTGCTTTGATAAAAGCAAAAGTGCAGCTCTATATTAATTACTCCTTTGTTTTATGTTTTGATCACTACAATGTCTTCTATCTTGAGATGGATAAGGGAAAAATGGTACTAAAGGATAGTGCATATGTGACTCTAAAAAATCGAAAACGACAATCAATTACACATAACCCATTGTTCCATTATGATTATTACCATTAGTCTAAAGATTTATCAAGGGGTATAGTCACCAAACTGAGTGCCAACCTATATCAACATCCTTGTTAATGTATCGACTATTAATCGGTCCACGCATCTCCATGCAAATATACTCATGTTCTTGTAAACTTTAGATGTTATGCACTTATTTTACTTGTCAGCATATAGGTAAGAAACCATGAAGATGTGAAATACAATCAATTAATGTACATAATACAAACATACATCTAACTAGTGGCACTTAGCACACAAACTTAATCAGTCTTTATGTATAAGTGGAGCGAAGGATAGGATAGAGGGGTGAGGTAGAGGGGAGAGAGGGGAGACCATTTTTTATATATAATAACTTATTTGATGATATTTTGTGTATTCCAACAATGTCACAGTTAAGAGACTAAATTTTAAACATTAAACAAAATATTAATTTAATGTAAGTACATGCACAATCAACCTAAAGTTGTCAATTGTCTATCACGACTTTGGTTCCATTTGCGAAATGGCCTACCAATTGACCTCATGTGTTGCATGAAAGTATGCATAAAAATAGTAAAGAAAAATTATGTTCACAACTCTTCACCATACCCATTGCACACCGAAGTACAATCATTAGTAATTATTTATAAAAAAAATTCAATGAACATTAATCACAAAGTGCCATTAAGCATCTTTTCCAAACATATCAATAATTGACAATATAAACTTTTTAACAAGATCGACGACATTGGAGCAACACTCCCTCTGGTACCACATGGGTTGGTGGGAGACCGAACCTCATGTCATTGTGCCTACCATAAGAAACTCTTGCCAATCATGCTAGACACCGAGGTACAATTGTTAGTAATTATTTATAAATAAATTTCAATGAATATTAATCACAAAGCGGCATAAGTATCTTTTTTCCAAACATATTAATAATTGACAATATAAACTTTTTAACATGACCGAAGACATTGGCGCAACACTCCCTCTTGTACCATGTTGTTGGTGGGAGACTGGACGTCGTGACATTGTGCCTACCACCAGAAACTCTTACCAATCAAGCTAGACCCCCAACCCCATAAATTATATTTTAATATAAGGTATTATTTTTTAAAATAATTTTGATTTGATTTTTAAAATAAAATATAAAAAATAGTCACATTTATATTAAAGGATCTTCAAAATTAGCCTTATCTATATCAAACATTGTTTTAGTATTCATATACATGTTCATAAAACTTTAATATGTTATATATGCACACACATATATATAGTATACATATATACAATCTATACACATATGTATACCTGTTAATGGGCTTCCAAGGGTTCATCCTTAATCAACTATTCAAGAATGTAGAAAGATCAAACCAGAAAATGTATGTAAATATGCACATGTATGTGTACATGCAATGTATGTAAATTCATGTATACAAATATGCATACGTATATATGTATCATATAAAAATACAAATATATGACGAGAGATCGGAAGTTTGTCAAATTGTTTCGATGTAGCAATGATTCCCCCACCACAAAACCCGATCATGAATGTGGTTGGTGAAGCAGTATGGGAACAGGATTAGGGCCACATCCACACGAGGTAATCTATGAGAGGCTTCTGACCCCTGTGATTCAAGCACTTGGCAACACCATGTAGGGTGTTTACATTAGCAATAGGGTAACTCCTCACATCAACTATGAGGCAGTTTTGGAAGAAATTCATAACATTCAAATTAAGCCAATCACTGAAACTCTTGTTGAATTGTTTAACATGAAGGCTGGAGGTAAGAAGGGTAAACCGGAAAAGGCCTGGATTCTATTTAAGAAAGGAGTCAACAACAATAACATGGAAGAGTTCAGTTCCGTCTTAGCTGGATATAATGATCTTTTTGCTCCAGTTCAAGTAGTTAGGATATCTGAGGTCAGCAGTGGGATTAGATTTTTACTGCACTATCTATAATGAATCATGTGAATCTATTTATTTCTTTATTCTAATGACGAGAGCTACCCTACAGTTAAAAAATGAAAAAGAATACGAATATGTGAATATTTACATAAATCAATGTGTGTATATAATATAATGTATAATGCATGTGTATTCATATGAATACATATTTATACATACAATAAATATATGTACATATACATTATATATATTTGTATATGTGTATATGTATGAATATGTGTGCATCCATGTACACAGTTGGAAAACTCAGACTCATCACGAACTTGGCAGCCCAAAAATTGGACTCGGACTAATCATCGACAAAAACACGAGAAAGGACTCAGAAAAAGAAGATCATAGTTTTACAAAAAATCAAAAAGAAATTAATGTATTTAGAGAACATAAGAGCCATAATTGAAACATTACACATGTCATATGATCTTAAAACACTCAATAAAACAACAAACTAAAGACTACATCTTCCTATTTCCTCACCTAATATAACTCAATTTCTCAAGCCCTCAACTAGTACGTGTTGAGGTATCTAAATAAGGAGTTGATTCTTCTTCTTCAAGATCAAAGTCCTCATCTTTGTCCTCCATTTTATCAAATGTTGCTACTTGTGCTTCTTCTATTGCTCCTCTCACTAATTTTGCAAAGATCTTCTTTAGTAAGGAGAACATTATCACCATTATTTTATCTAAGTCAATGACCTCATGTGAAACACCCTCCACCTTTCTAGTGCGAAGGCGAAGGCTATACCAAACAAAGACAAGATCATTTAGGCACTTCTGGGTCAACATATTTCTATTCATCGTGTGAATGTTCTCAAATAAACTCCACTTTCATTCACACCCAGAAGCACAACATGGTTGTGACAAAACATAGATGGCTATGTTTTGAAGATTAGGTGTGCCAACACCATAAATCTACAAAAAAACATTTAGAAATATTAGAATTGAATAAAATATGTAACAACCAAGTTTGTATTTTTTTCTTGTAGCACTAAACTAAATTTTTTACCTAGTTATTTTCCTCTCTTGTCAATTACTTGTTGTGAAGAGAAGAGTCTCCCCTTTGCACCCTTGTAGATCTTGAACAATGAACATTTCTAAATTCATAAATAAAATAGTCAAATTCAACAATAAACATTTCCAAATTCATAGATAAGATATAGCAAATGTCAAATCTCACCTTCAACTTATCAAGAACCTTGTTTCTCAACTCACGATGAAGTTCCATCTTATGAATGCATGCAACAACACCTGTCATGACCTCCTCATCGTCCCTAAATGAATCAGAGAAGTAGAATTTTGAGTTCAAGAAGTAGGCCAAGGCATGTATCGGTCGGTGAAGTTGGTTTGTTGACGCAGTAGGATCCTCAATCAGGACAACCTAACCATGCAGCAAGAGTCACACAACACAAACAACAGCAAGAGATAGAGAGCATGCAAGATCATATGTTCGCTTTATTACAGATTCATGAAATTACAGATCATTGGCCAGTAACGCGCAAGCTTACATTCTAGGCTACAGGCCAGATTACAAATTGAATTCTTGAATATTCTTCAATGCTAACCTTCGAGAGGTTATCCATCTAAGAATTACTAAACAATGATCAATTACATCAATATATAGAGCCTTCGCAAGAATCATGTTAGCTAAGAAAGATCACATTTTCCCAAGTAAGGAAAACATAACATGCAAAATAGGTCAGGACCCAAATCATAAGGAACTCAACCAACACGTTAAGAAATCCAGTGCACACCCATAGGTACATCGACCACAAGCTCAGGAACATCAAGCGATGCGCCACGAAGCTCCGCAAATCATGGAATTGCTTCGCATGATCGGAAACCTCCAACTTAGCCGTTAGACATGAAGAACAAGATATCTCCACTATGAAGTAACAAATAGAGGTGCGAACCCAAACAAAGGCAAAACATAATGTCTGGAACATGCCATGAGGTTCGCAACAGCAAACAAGCCAACTCGAAGGAACGCCACAACAAACATAGAAACTAACAAAACAGGAACAAACTAAAAAGAAATATTTTTGGTTGATGCAAGATTGCCATGAACCCAAGATGCTCTTGCATCAAACACCCAAGGTTATTGAAAAATAAGCCTCTCACTTTGATGCTAAAGGAAAACCAAGATGGACTACCTCAACCTAAGAAATTCATGAAGAATCCTCAACTGGTTTGTTCTTCCACATCACAAGATACTCAAAGTATTGTCTGCCTCTAGTGCTTCTAGCAACTTTGCGATCCAAAATCTCTTCAATCTCATCTAATTGCTTCTTAGGAAACTGCTCTCCAACTCTAATCCAATGTCACCATTGAATTCTGTCTCACGATACTCATATAGATCTACAATATTGAATATAGGTGATATGTCCACAGTATCCAGCAACTCAACCTCATATGCATTCCCCCAATCAAATTTCCTCAAGATCTTACAAGGTCCAAACTTCCTCATCCTCAACTTATTGTATGTTCCAACTGAAAATCTTCCTTTCCTCAAATATACCATCACTTCATCACCCACTCAAAATTCCTTATGTCTCCTCTTCTCATTTGCCTTCTTTTATACTTCTAATTCATATCTTCCAAATGTTGTCTAACCTGCTCATGTAATGATTTCATATGATCTGCAAACTCTTCTGCTTCAACACTCCTTTTATCTTCATGATTGATGTCCCTCAATTCTGATACTCCCTTAGGATTCATGCCTGTAACTATCTCAAATGGTGTTTTCCCTATACTCCTATTCACTAAATTGTTATATGCAAACTTTGCTTGAGCAATGACTAAATCCCAATTTCCAATCTTTTCTCGAACCAAATATCTTCGTAAATTACCCAAACTTATGTTTACTACCCCTATTTGTCTATCAATATGTGGGTGAAATGTAGAACTAAACTTCAAATCAGTATTCATCTTCTTCCAAAGTGTCTTCCAAAAATAACCAACAAACTTAGTGTTTGTGTCTAAAACAATGCTCTTAGGTAATCCATACAATCGCACAACTTGCAGAAAAAAAGGTCTTCTACATGTGTTGCATCTAATGTCTTCTTACAAGGTATGAAATGAGCCATCTTTGAAAATCGATCCACAACCACAAATATAGAATCATTACCTCTCTGTGTCTTAGGCAATCCAAGTATAAAGTCCATGCTCATGTCCTACCAAGGTCTATTTGGTACTGTCAAAGGTGAATACAATCCCACATTCTAACTACTCTCCCTTTTGCAACTTGACAAACCCTGCAACTCTAAACAAATTTCCTTACATCTTTATGAATTTGAGGCCAAAAGTAATTCTCACTTACCAAAGCCACTGCCTTGTCAATGTCAAAGTGTCCTGCTAGTCCTCCACAATTTTTCTTTCTGATCACATTGTCTCTCATTGAACTTCTAGGCACACAACTGATTTCTTTGAATAACATATCAACCTGAATGAAATAATCCAACCACTTGGTTCCGTCTACTGCAACAGGTTCTTTACAAGCTTTCCAATGTTGGGCAAAATCAGGGTCATCCTCATACAATGTCCTTAACTCGTCAAATCCTAACACCTCAACTCTCATCTCAGTCAACAAATTCCTTCTCCTACTCAAAGCATCTGCAACTGTATTTGACTTACCACTCCTATGTTTCTGAACAAAAGTATAACTTTGCAAGAATTCAACCCATTTCATATGTCTATGATTTAACTTACCTTGATTGTTCAAATATTGCAATGCTTGATGATCGGTATACAACACAAACTCCTTAGGCAACAAGTAATGTCTCCATTTCATCAAAGCTTAAACTATGGCATAGAATTTCTGATCATACACTAAATACTTCTCTTTGCATCATTCAACTTCTCATTGAAATAAGCATCAAGTCTTCCGTCTTGACTCAAAGCTGCTCCTATTGCATTCCCACTTGCATCACTATCAACTTGATATACCTTACTAAAATCAGGTAGCACTAGCACAGGTTGTTCAGTCACCTTTGTTTCAACAACTCAAAACTTCTATGTGCTCCATTTGTCCACTTAAATCCTTCAAGTCACCTCTCATTGCCTCAGTCATAGGACTACAAACTGAACTGAAATTCCTAATGAACTTTTGGTAGAAACTAGCCAACCCATGAAATGATCTTACCTCTCCAACACTTTCAAGTGTGGGCCACTCAACAATTGCTTTTACTTTCTCAGGGTCCATCTTCAGCTATTCGAGAATGCAATGTATGCAAATTCATGTATACATATATCTGTATATATGTATCATATAAAAATACAAATATAATATGATGACGAACATTTCCAGCACAATAATAATGATGTCAACCCCGTGAGTGTCCTTAATGATAATGTCTTTGACATTTTGCAAAGTCTTAAAATTAATCATTTAAACCTTAGACCATAATGTCGTCTAAGTAAGGATGGCAATCAACTAGACCATGGACTTTTCCAATACACTAGTAAATAGTGTTATATAAAGGTAATCAAATGAAATTACTATGACATTAAAACATGCTCACAAGTCTTAGCTGTCATAATATTATCTCTGTCTCTATAAAGTTGAAATAGAACAGCAAAACACCATAGTGTTGTATCAAATGTCACTGGAATTTTGACTCAAAGGCGAACAAACTGTCACCGTAACAAACCATACCATCCACTGTTATTGTAGTGACAAGGCCATCTAGGTGTAGATTCAATCCAAGTGAATCATGATCTTGTAATGATACCTTATTACAAGATACAAATTGATATTGGTTGTATTAGAAGTTCAATGTCACATGACTTATGTGAATGATAAGATCTTAATGACTTATCAATGGACCCATTAATAGAACATTAAGCACCTTATCAATGACACAATGCATTAGGCATTGAATCCTAATTCGATCAAACATCAATATGCATCATCTAATAAGCTAACAAAACAAAAACACATACCACATGAATAGAATAGAGCACAATATGTGAATCATGTATTCAAATGTAATATCATGTGAATCAAATGACCATCATATGCCATCAACCTGAATAATGTATTGTCATACATATATGGCCACTGAAACCAAATCAAATGCACTGTCATACATATGACCATCATATGTCATCAAATTGTATAATGCACTGTCATACTGAAATGTAAGTAATTGATATCATGCCAATGCCTTACCAACTAAGAATGTAACTGAATACCTGATACCTGTAATCATGTACCTTTGTGTGTCTAAGACATTAAAGGCAGTAATTGAGGGCAACAAAATTATATTTCTTTTTTTTATCGGTAGTAAGGATTTTTTTTATTTTAATATCAATAAAAGAATAATACACTGTCTAATTATAATAATGAGTGATTACAAATGGAGACGCAGTCTTCTTATATAGATAAAATACTGAGAAATAAAATAAAACATTCTAAATAACTAACAGGAAAGATTTTAAATTTAAAATTATCTTTTGAAAAAATAAATATTACCTAATAAACTAAATATTCCTAAATAGCCATTAATATAAAATTAATTACTTTATTACATATATACATGTACATTATTATATAAATACAAAACTAAAAACAAACTAAACTAATAATCAATAATTTAATGTCAACTATTGGTTTGTAGTACTGTAACTACTTATCAAATATTAATATAAATCATCCCAATATTCTTCATCATTAGCAAAAAAAGCCATCAACTAATTCGTTCGACACCATGCAAAATCGATGCCACTCCCACTAGCTGTATTATGTAGGTGACTGAATGTAGCAACCTCATGCCACTCCCACTAGTTGCATTACGCAAGTGACCACATGTAGCAACCTCATACCCCTCGTCCTCAATCAAGGCGCTGAGGGAAGCTTTTAGTTAGAATTACTTGGGGATTTTTTTTGCTTTTGTTCATTAAACAATAACATTTTTTCCAAAGAAGATTCTCCTTTCACCCCACGTTCATCCAAGGCCCTTCTGCACCATCCAAGTGACACTATGTAGCAGCCTCATGCCCCATCCTCAATTAAAATTAAAGCAAGTTATTATTCAAGGTTGGTTAATTTTTTTTTCATTTTCATTAAAAACATTTTTCCCAGGCAAATCCTCTTTGGCTCTACCCAAGTTTGCCTAGGGTCTTGCCTCAAACCTATGAATTACCAATCACCACACCTACTAGTTGCAAGATCCGACTTGTGTAGCCACCTTATACCCTCATCCTTGAACGAGACTAAAGAAAGCTATTAACTAATAATGATAGAGTTTTTATTTGCTTTTTCATTTTTAATGACATTCATTCTCCTTCTATCCACCTCAAAGACCGCCCAAGGTCCTCTTTAAACTGAACCCTGAGCAAACTAGGCCACACCTGGACTAGAAACAAAAACTGGTCAAGGTTCTTGCAAAACCTAGAAACAAAACTTAATCATCTATATTGATTTTGCCCAGGTAAAGTGTGTAAATCATGGCCTTTCATTTATCCATTTAAAATTTGTTCATATGCATCTTCACGAGTGGCCCAAACCCTCGTCTCTGCCCAGATATTGTGTATGTTTTAAATCTATGAGAGACTCTTAGGCATCTCTTGAAATATTGATTCCTACCACTGCAAATCCCACATCCCTAGGAAGACTTTGATGTTTGATGCTTTGCTAAAACAGATTTTCCAATGTAATAGCTAATTTATACAGTTATTGTGTCCATATAGTGAGTCCTAGTTCACAATGTCAATACATGATTCATCCTACCGATATCGATTTGAATAGAACATTATACAGTTTTTTCTTTCCCATAGATTGTATTTTCATTAACTGGTTTGTTTGTTTACCCATAAGACTTAAAAGCACCACTAAAATATTGTTGAGAATAACTGTATTGACCATTGCCTGTATTCAAATTCAACATTCCATCTCTGGGGCCATGCTCTAATATGAAACCTAGAAACAGATGGCTAGCATGCCTTGCTATGAATTAAGCAGTGGACATCAGATTTTCTTGTTACAAATTGACGGTGATGGTGATCAATGACGATTATGCAAATCCTACTACAATTGACTAAAGAGAGCAACAACAATGAAACGGACTGCATAAAATCTTCTACAAGTTAAAAATCTTAAATATTCAATCAATAATTGACTCGCTTGTTTATCGATTTTCAATAGAGATGAGACACAAATAAATGTGCTTCTAACCCATACTTTGTGAAGCAAACAATGTCAGAGAAAAGTCATAATATTAGGAAAGGCCCTTCCAAACTATCCCTGTAAAAACTTCAATTTATGATAGAACCTCAACGGACCTCATTTATTTGGAATCATTTTTTATTAAAAAAAAGAGCTCTTACATTTTAGGTTGATATATTTAGCAGGTAAAAATGGGGTAGGGCTAGAAATTTCCCTGTCAGCTTATAGGAATATTATCTGTCATTTGTCAATTATCTAAGTTTAGATTTCCATTAAAAACACATTAAAAAATAAAATGAATTTGTTTTACTCATCTTTCCCTCAATATATGCTGCACAGAGCAGCAATAGACAAGGGTACTCTATTCAAGAGACCACCAGCTTCCTTAAATTCTTAAGCTTGAAGTTTGAATTTTTAAACTGAACTGCACTACAAAATTCATGAGACCAACAGTTTTAAAATATTCCTAAAAAAATTCAACAGTTCCAGCTCTTTATTTTAAGAAGCCCCCCTCCATGGGGACCCGTCCTAAGAGAAAAAATGCACGGAAATGGGGAGAATCAAATGGAAATCGTATGAGAATCTCATATCTGTGTTTGCATTAATATTTTCCAGAGTCTGTCAATATTAGCATGGCGTGATGGTTAAGTTGAAGTGTTGTAGTTCTTGCCATCAAGATTCAAACCCCATTAGAATGTAAATTTTGAACAGTGATATCCCTTATTTGTATCTCACGAATTCATAACTCCAATTCAAAAATATTTACCCTTCTTAAAAATAAATATTTTCCTAAATATAGAAAAAAAAAATTGTTAATTATATATTTCATATATTCACAGAATGGTTCTTAATCTGCATTCTTAATTTCTCAATTATATGTCATACTTTCGTAACTTTCCTTTATATCTTCATGAATTATGTCAGAACAGAGTATATTATGTCTTTGACGGCTAACCTGTAGCTTCAGAAATTGGTCTGCAAAACCACCTTAATTCAATTATAAATTTGAATTAATCATCCTATGGTTCTCGTGATTTATGATTTATGAATTACGCCCATTAGGGAACTGTCGTGGTTTTTGACAGCTCTTAGTTTGTTCCAATTGCATTTATTCGAGGATTGTCAAAGATATTTATAGATTTAGGGTGACTGTAGATGGCAGCACCCCTTGGGAAGACGCGACATTGTAGATAGGAATCTGTGGAAGATACACTCTAAGGTTATTATGTAAATTCTGAAGGCACACCTTGTGGTTGCAAAGCATAGTGGTAAAAATGATCAACAACGATGATGCAGGAGCATCCTGCTTGCAATGCTAGAGAGGGTGCATTGAAACAGGATATGAACATTCACTGTATGGTAATCTCCAGCTGGAAAATAAAGTTATATTAAACAAATAACTGAAGAAAGAATAACGGCTATTTAATAATAAGATGTGGGAATTAATGAGAGGCGGTTTCAACAAATATAGACATAGAGAGCATGGAGATAGTGGCTAAAAATTAAGGTGTAAGATTAAAATATAATAAATGTTGCAGGAGCATTGGTTACTCTTGGAATGACTGCAGCAGGTTATAATTGGCATCTACATTTATAAAAAAATAATTAAGAGCAAGGGGAGGAGAGGCTGCGTAGGAGTGAAAGAGGGAGCTGGGGTGAGCCCAGGCTGTGCATGGTAGAGAGAAGGAAAGAATAAAGTGTGGTGCATGGAGTATGCATGTATGGGAAAGAACAAAGGGAGATGACATAAACAAACTGATTCTGCAGGAGAGGATTGAAGTTTGTATGGAAATCTTGAGAGGCCATTGATAGGCCATGTGATGCAATTTTGTTTTAAAATTTGAATAAATGAATTGATTTTGTTGTGTAGCAATTTGTTGTATGTATGGAATGTTGTGAGTCTTTGTATGTTTTATGTGCTTTGAGTTTGTATCAGAGAAGAGAGTTTTTTTTCCCTTTGCATCAGTGGTATCAGAGCTAAAAAAAAATGAGTGTGATGCAGATTCACCAGAGGAAGGCAGTTTGCGCCAGGACCTGAGGGTGGAGTATGTGAGAAGTCCCTGAATGTGTAAACAAATCGTCGAACGTGAGGCAATTTGCACCAGAGTTCTCAAAGCGGGTTGAAGGAAGTGTATCTTTTGTGTACAAGCAGAGAAGCAATTTGTGACTGAGATAAGGAATTTGGAAGTGGAAGTAGAATCGCCGATTTCAGGCAACTTCGCACTGAGAAACTTACACAGAAGGTGTAAGAAAAGAGAATAGAGAGAAGATCAAGGTAAAGTAAGTATTTTTTGTTGCACAATGAAGGGAATATATGTGAGACCAAGAATCCAGATTTTGGAGTTAGAAGAAAGAATCGATTTCTGTAGACTTTAGAAACAGATAATAGAGATAAGAGATATAGCATGTATGATTGATGAGATAGAAAAAACGAAGGAAGGGGCTTTTGGAATTTTGATTAAAAGACACAGTGATGTTGAAAAAAAGGAGAAGATTAGGGAAAGGAATAAGATTTTAGATATGAAAGCGACGGTGCAGAATAAGATGAAAGATCTCACGAACAGAGTGGCCATATTGACTGAGCTGATTAGAAATAAGAATAGAATTTCAGAGTTTGGTTTAGAGAAATTTGAACAGGAAAGTGAGAGTTATCTTGAAGAGGTAACAACATCAAGTGTTGCTGATTTGAGCAGTGTAGCAGAAAGTGATAATGACACTTTATTTGGTCATAAGTTTGAAGATGAAGATATGATTGAAGAAATTCCTAAAGAAGGTAAATGCATAGAAGACGTGGGAGTTTTTATGACAAGCCAAGAAGATACTCAAGATGTGGAAGCTGAGATGATGAACTTTGTGGGTCCTCAATTTGATGAAGAACTTAGTGAATGGAAAGAAGTTGTGGTAACAGACAATGTTGATGAAAAGGTTACAATGGAAGAAGTAATGCGTAATTTTTTAAATTTTTATGATGAAAATGAGAGAGGATCGTATGTAGCTGAAAAGACAGAAGCAGATAATATGAATATAGATGTTGCGGCAATAGTTGAAGAACAGGTGAAAGAGGTAAAGCTATACTTTCTTGAATTTGTGAAAGATAATTTGCATGTTGAGATAGATGAGGTAGTGAATACGAAAGAGATGGTACAGATGGATTTGTCTACTAAAGTGAGTCAAAAAGATGGTAGAGTGACAAGGTTGAATATAGATGTTGCATAATTGTTTGTGGAAGTTGTGAAAGATTGTGTAGGTGAAACTTGGTGGGAAGTGGTTGGTTCGTGGTGGATTGAAATCCACAAAAGAGGGGAAGAGTGGAGAGGATATTTGGTGGAGGAAGTTGGTTGATGTTAGGTTGGATACTACAGAAGAGAAAAAGAGAGGAGAGAACCGTTAGCAAAGAAACACAACACATGGTGGATGCCAATCCACAAGAGGCGCGAAAATTGGTCAGCAGATATAGGAGGAAGATGGCAGTTGTTCCGGCAAGATGTTGGAAGAAGAGGAAAAAAAGAAATAATTTTATGTGGCATTGCCACAGTGATGGAGTTTGTTGCAGATTGTTCGCAATTTCAATGGGTGATTCTATCACTCTGTTGATGTTTGGTAGCTTCAGTCGGATAAACCTATGAGACAATATATATATATATATATACCTATGAGACAATATATATATATATATATATATATATATATATGAGATATAATTTATATATATATTCATTATATATGAGATATAAATTTATATATATCTAAAGTATTATTGTGTTAGAGAAATTAATATAATAAGACTATAGAAATACTATATATATATATGTATGTATGTCATTATATTAATTAAAAGAGTATGTCTTAATGAATAGACATGTCCCTTGAAGGGACATGTCTATCCATGTCTCATCCACAATATCAATAAGAGAGAGATTGCTGCCTTTGAAAAACACATATAATTATGAGTGCTATTACATTTGCAGTGATCCTCACAAAATCAACATGGTATCAGAGCTAGGCTGCAAATGTAAGAGAATAGTTTGTTGATGGTGAATGTGTGACTGTCTCAGAAAATATAGTCTCAGTACGGGGACCATATCTCCCAAATACACTGTTGGATTTTGCTGCATTTTGGATATGTTGGTGATAAACAAATTTTTAAGAATCTCACCGGAGTGATTGGAGAGGAAGTGTCGGGTTCAAGAGTTATGACCGACTATGTATAGGTCTATGTGAAATATGGTGAGTGAAGTTCTGTTGCAAATTTTTGTCCACACCAAGTGCAAAGAATAAGGTCAAGTGAATTGTAGCAGATTTGTTAAGAAAGCAAGCATTAATTATAGAGTGTCACCTTTCTTGGAGAAATCAAGTCATTTCACAAGAAGACATAAGCATTGTTCAACGATATAAGAGTGAGAATTTTACATTGTGTGAGGAATAATAACCAATGTTACATTCCCACTTGAACCATCCTTAGTGGGGAGATGTCTTTCAAATAATCTGAGAAGGTGTTTTCTAATTTGATGTATATGGACCTTCATTGAAGCAACTTATATCAAGATGTTGATGCACAGATAAGTATTTATTATCCTTGAGTATTACTCTTAGTTGCCGATAGTATAATACATATTATCTATTTAATATATTTTATACAAAACAATATGTAATTTTATTTATGTGTATATTAATAATAAAATAATAACTAACATATATAAATAAATAATATAATATTTTATTATAAATAAATAAAACATAATATAAGTTCAAACATAATACAAATAAATAATATCAAATAACATAATACAAATAAATAATACTAAAAACATTTCAAAACATAATACAACAAATTCCAAAATATAATACGGTAATAGGATCGAACGGAAGCCATGTTTTTTTAATTCAAAAACAACCATCGAACGGAAGTCACATTTTTTGCAGCGATTTCACTTGCAAATCCCTCCCATAGTCGCTCGTTGCCTCAACGCACAGATACACAAACCCATGCGAGACACACAGACAGAATAAAAACACAAAAAAAACCCTAGAAAATGTTTATTCTTAATAAAAAGGTAACGTTTTTGTCATCCCAGCTCAGAAAATATTTTTAACCGGATCCGGCACGGACCGATCCGTGAATCCGGACCCGGACCCAAATCCGACCCTATATGCACGAATCCAGCAACTAGGGTATTACTTTATCTTTCATTGTAATCTCTCTCTTATTTGTATTTATGTATGTACTATAAGAGCTACCTTGATCTTTTCCGGGGATGCTCTTGCACGAAAAAGAAGATTGATATCAGATTCAGAGGGAGTCTAACTCTTCTGAGGTAACTTTGGACAAGGAGCTCAGAAGATTGATATCAAACTCAGAGGGAGTCTGATAGTTCATCTTAAGCAATCTTGGATGAAAAGATCAACAGGTTGATATATGCTCAATGAGTTCTTCTCTATGAGAGAAGTTCGAGGTGAAATCTCTTGTTTCCATCCTCTGCACTGAGGTATGGTGGATATCATGTTTTAATGGGCCTGCCCCCTGTGTACATCATGAGGAAGTGACGACTTCCAAGTGATTATCACTTGTATTTGTTAAAGTTATTGAAAGGTGACGATCTTACAATAACTTGATCTTCTATCATGGTAGACATCTTATGATGGCTAAAACAAATCATGAGAGATGATATCTTGCATAGTGGATTGAGTTCCTTAAACAGGCCATGATCTTCTATCATGATAGACATCTTATGATGGCTGAAACAAATCATGATAGATGATATCTTGCATGGTGGATTGAGTTCCTTAAACATGCCATGATCTTCTATTGTGATAGACATCTTATGATGGCTGAAACAGATCATGATAGATGATAGGAATGTTCCTATGGTAAGTGCACATTACCTATGGACATTTGTTGAGTACTTGGTGGACATCATGAGACTTGATGTTGGTAGGGCCATTACTGTGAGCACTTGGTGAATATCATGCGACTTGATATTTTGCAAGCCAATGCTCCCAATATCATGAGATGATATCTTTATAAACTTTTGAGTACTTGGTGGACATCATGAGACTTGATGTTGGTAGGCCATTACTCTGAGCACTTGGTGAATATCATGCGACTTGATATTCTGCAGGCCAATGCTCCCGATATCATGAGATGATATGTTTATAAAATTTTGAGTACTTGGTGGACATCATGAGACTTGATGTTGGTAGGCCATTGCTCTAAGCACTTGGTGAATATCATGCATGTAGAACGGTTATTGATGCACAATATACAGAATAATGCAGCATAGATCCTATAGTACCAAGAAGACCTTTGTTACCAATACCATACCAGAATACCAAGATGGCGAGGAAATGTCCAGCAAAACCATCATATCCCAACAACAATAAAACAAAGTTCTTATATAATGGTCAGTTGGTTGGGAAGACCAATGGACGCATCTCGCTTTTAACTACCCTCCCAACAAAGCATAACTAAGTCTAAATACAATATTACTTTATTACGTACTACAATGCAACTTGATATTCTGCAGGCCAATGCTCCCAATATCATGAGATGATATTTTATAAACTTTTGAGTACTTGGTGGACATCATGAGACTTGATGTTGGTAGACCAGTATTCTGAGTACATGGTGAATATCATGTGACTTGATATTTTGTGGCCATTACTCCTAATATCATGAGATGATGTCTCTATAAACTTGATATTACATTGAGGTAATGTCTAACCATGTGTTTATCCTCCCTAGCTAAGAGGCAGTGTTGATGTTTGGTAGCTTCAAACGGATAAACCTATGAGACAATACTATTGTGTGTGTGTGTGTGTGTGTGTGTGTATATATGAGATATAATTTATATATATATTCATTATATATGAGATATAAATTTATATATATCTAAAGTATTATTGTGTTAGAGAAATTAATATAATAAGACTATAGAAATACTATATATATATGTCATTATATTAATTAAAAGAGTATGTCTTAATGAATAGACATGTCCCGTGAAGGGACACGTCTATCCATGTCTCATCCACAATATAAATAAGAGAGAGATCGCGGCCTTTGAAAAACACATACAATTAGGAGTGCTATTACATTTGCAGTGATCCTCCCAAAATCAACACACTCAACTCCACTTTTGTGAGCCTATGCTCACAAACTTTCTACCAAGTGCATCTGATGCAGGAGCATCCTGCTTGTCATGCTAGAGAGGGTGCATTGAAATAGGATATGAACATTCACCGTATGGTAATCTCCAGCTGGAAAATAAAGTTATATTAAACAAGTAACTGAAGAAAGAATAACGGTTGTTTAATAATTAGATGTGGGAATTAATGAGAGGCGGTTTCAACAAATATAGACATAGAATGCATGGAGATAGTGGTTAAAAATTAAGGTGTAAGATTAAACTCAATAAATGTTGCAGGAGCATCGGTTACTCTTGGAATGACTGCAGCAGGTTATAATTGGCATCGGAATTTTTTTGAAAAAATAAGAGCAAGTGGATGAGAGGCTGCATAGGATTGAAAGAGGGAGCTGGGGTGAGCCTAGGCTGTGCATGGTAGAGAGAACGAAAGAATAAAGTGTGGTGCATGGAGTATGCATAAACGGGAAAGAAGAACAAAGGGAAATGACATAAAGAAACTGATTCTGCAGGAGAGGATTGAAATTTGTATGGACGTCTTGAGAGGCCATTGATAGGCCATATGATGTAATTTTGTTTTAAAATTTGAATAAATGAATTGATTTTGCTGTGTTGCAATTTGTTGTGTGTATGGAATGTTGTGAGTCTTTGTACGTTTTATGTGCTTTGATTTTGTATCAGAGCAGAGAGCTTTTTTTCCTTTGCATCAAACAATGTCATTTTTAGACGTGTTTTTAAAGTATAGTTTAACCTCTTGGGTTTGTCAAATTTGTCCATAAAATTTGAAACTACAATTGTAATCTGTTTATGATTACAACTGTTAATTTACAATTATTTTGAGTTGGGGGTTTCATTTGATTGGTAACAGCTTCTTGTGGTAAAGTATGAAGTCACAAGGTCAAGTCTCTCACTAGCACATGTGGTACTAGAGAACGTATCGTATCAGTATCAGCCTCAGCAACACCAATCGCATTAAAAAGTTTACCCCACGTACTGAAGTTTATAAAAGTCCTATACCCAATTTTTGCAATCTTAAAAAAAATTGCCACCAACCTGACCCAACACCATTCCTTAACTATTGTTTACAATTATATTGTGGACTAAATTCATGCAGAGCCTGCTGCTTGTGCAACAGATTTCACCATATAATTGCGCAGTCTTTTCAAACACCATCTACATACAATTACACCATGTTTGTAGTTAGACTCTTATTATTACACTTAATGTTTTTAACCACCATCCGGCTACAATTACACAAATTGTTTCAAATAGATTATATCTGTCTCTCTCATGCTCTCTTTGCATTATGTTATATTTTTCCATATTTATGCATCTCACTTTTCTGTGGAGACCTTATAAATAGAAGCTCCTTGATTACTTAAGAAAAAAAGGCATTTATAAAAAGCCCAGCTGGGTTTTTTTAATTATAATATCATATTACCTGTATTCAAATTCTCATGGAAAAATAAAGATATACATATCATGTACATTCCATGGAGATTATGCAGCATTAATTTTCTATCAAATTTATTAATCATTCTATAATGTATATAAAAAGTACTTTTCAGTAAATCAAAGCTTAGGTTGGAATTTTTATAATTATTTTAAACAAAGTGATCTTATGAATTTTGTAGTGTAATTCAGGTTTGAAAGTTTAACCTTTAAAATTTATGGATGCTGGTGGTCTCATGAATTTTGTTATCTAGCATATTCAATTCACATAAATAAATAAATTTAAAAATAAAAAAATTAATTGATAAAATTTAAAAAATTTACAATGATTAACAAGTAGCCGAAAAAAAGTCTAAATTGGAGGAACAATTTCTTGCCCCCCACTTTTTTCCAGAAAGCACCTATCCAGCTATCACATATCTAAATTTTACCAAGAAGGAACTTAGTTTTTTTTAACTCTTCTTGGCTAGATTTTAGATTTCTAATAGCTGGATAGGCACTGACCTTTTTCTACCCACTCAAATCTACAATCTTAAAAAAAAAGACTCTAATTAATCCTATAGCAATTTATTTTTTATTCATGAAACCTCTCCCACTCTTTAAAAATCTAAAGTCTTCCCAAAAACATAAACAATGTCTGTCAATCATTTTCATAAAATGAATCTCCCATGATCCCAATGGAAGGTTGTGGCACAATGATAATGAGTTAATGAGCAATGTTTACAAAACATTTTTACAAAACAAAACTTTCCGAACTCCCGCATGCAGTTACCAAGGTTGTCGTGTAACTACTACAACCAGAGGATACATTGAAGCATTACCAATGATTTTAAATTACTCGCTCTAAACAAAGTCTCTGATAACTTCAGCAAGCATGTAGTAATAATATGGTGTAACGATTATGGGGCTCATATAAGCATAACCAATGTTTCAAAAAAAATCGTCAAATAAAATCTCCCATAACTCCAACGGGCATTTGGTGAGATTATAATGTAACAATCATGGCGTAAATTTGAGTATGAGTAATGGCAATGTTTATAAATCATTTTCCCTAAACAAAATCTCCTGTAACTCCAGCGATCATGCGGTGAGGTTGCTTATAAAAAAATATTTGTTAAATAGAATCTCCCATAACTCCAACGGGCATAACAATCATGGAGTACATTTGAGTAATGACCGTTGTTTACAAATCATTTTCGAGGGCGTGCAGTGAGATTCTGGTTAAACGATCAAGGGGTGAACCTAAGCACAACCAATATTTACACCTTCACTGAAGAAAATATCACATAGCTCCAGCAAGCAGCAGAAAAGTTGGGAAAAGTCTAAACAGAAAATTAAAACGTATTCCGTACGAAGTGGACACATAATTTTTCTTTCATCATTCTCTTTATAAAACATACATTTTAATTGGCTGTTTAGCCACGGGTGAAAAGTTGTGGTGTAACAATTGTGAGGCACATTTAAGCAATGAACCTTGTTTATTTACGAATATTTTTCACTAAACAAAATCTCCCTTAAGTCCTGCCGGCATGTGGTGAGGCTGTTGTATATAGACTAATGAGGTACATTTGGGCAAGAATCAATGTTTACTGGTCCGCTGAACAAAATATCCAATAATTCTGACAAGCATGCGATGAGAATGTGATATAACAATTATGTGGTACATTTGAGGAGAATCAATATTTACAAGTCATTTTCACCAAACCAAATCTCCCTATCTCAAGCGGACTTGTGAAGATGTGGCATTAAAATAGGATCAATGATCACATATTATTTTTTCCAAACAAAATATGTCATGACTCAAGCAAGCAAGAGGCAAGGCTGTGGAGTAACAATTAGGGGATAGATTTGAGCAGGACTACTGTTTGTAATCATGTGGTAACCGTAATAAATATTACATTGTTCCTAGCAGGCAAGTGACGAGTTTGTTGTGTGATGAGTACGTTTAAGCGACGATCGCTATTAACAAATCTAAAAAAGGAACCTGTGAGTGTTGTGGTATGATGAGTGCATCGGAACAATGACCAATGTCCACAAAGTTTTGCAAATGTGGATCAAGTGACCGATAATTACAAATCCTACAATGTAGATCAAACTGCCAATCTTTACAAATCTTAAGAATTTATATCTGAGTTTATCTTACATGGCATCAATAGCAACCCATAACCTAAGCCAAGATTTACCAAGCAAAAAAGAACACCCAAAAAATAGAACGGATAAATTAGCTAGAATTCAGGCGAAGTTCGATTGACATGGTGTCAAAAACGCCCCGCAAACTCACCCGAGATTTGCAAGTATAAAGAACAAAACAAAAACAAAAAAGATAAATTGGCTTACCCGTGTGTTCTCAGCAGGCGGCGCTGCTGCGCAGAAGTGCAAATTGAAAGCAGAGAGACAAGGCTAGCGCGCTGAATCCTCAGGGGCTGTCCAGGCTTAAGACCGTCCAAGGCAAAATTGGCTTCGTCGACGTGTTCCATCATCTCCCCTGACTCTTGAGCCTCCATCAATGTCGATGTAGGCGGGCAAAGCCCACTGGGGAGCCTCGCTTTCTGCTTAGCCTCCTGATTGCCATTATTGCTATAATGCCATGAAGATGAATCCTGCGAAGAGGGACCCAAAGAGGAAAACCCCAAATACTCTTGTGAACTGCTCTCCTCCTCACAGTCTGAAAATGTTGTTCTCGCTGCATTTCGGCTCCGCCGCTGGTACGTCCGCACGATCATCCTGCCTGCCCACCTCTCCGTTTCCCACCTGGCTGTAGGTATACAGTGTGTATATGTATATATTCTTCTGCCGAGTATATTTATCAATGTGCATATATTGCTCTACAGAGTATATATACAGTCCTGTAGGTGTGTTTATATCCTTATCCTTGCTTTGGCTCGGCTCTGTTGCGTTTTTCCCTTCTACTATCTCATCTGCAACGGAGCAGAAGCAAAAGGGGGCAGGCCGCGAAGTCGCGCACCGGGTCTTAAATTAGCTGGGTATATATACAATGTGTGTATGTTCATGTGGGTTTGTGTATATACCATCTGCGACCCGTCCGGGATTGGACTGCTCCCCTTTTGCGCTAAAAATGTAAACGAAAAAGGCAAAAGGGCAAAAACGAAAAAAAAATGCAAAGCGCTTACAAAGATGTCTCAAATTGTACCCATCGGTCCATCGTTACAATGCCCTTCTCTCTTTCTTGTGGATATTTTTAACTTCAGTTATCTTTTGTCAACCTTTTTTTTCCCTTCACCTATGGGATATGAAGATTAAGTAACGAAACGTTACATGTCAAGATGTTCGGTTTTGATTGGTGAAGAGTTAAAATTGTTTAAAACATATTGTTAAAAAAAGTTATTTAAAACATTGTTGCCATGTTTCAGCTCCATTTTGTAAAATTTCAGTTTAAAGTTGTAAAGGCGTGAATTTGTTCGTAGTCTCGGAAAATAAGACTCTCTAATTCCCCTAATAGAGTTTGTGTCCCTATAGTACCTTCTGAAGCTGAAGAATGTCTTTCATGTCTTAAACTCCCAAAAGAAAAGTATGAATGTAAAGTTCGGAAAAAGTAGACCTTTGCTGCTAAAGCCTTCAGGATTAGTAGTGGTGGGATGCTCCTTCCGAAAGTCCGAAAGCAAGTTAAGTAACACTCCAATCGAAAATCAGGGCAAAGTCATGTGATTCCCGAAAGCCGAAGCAAAGTGAAATATCAAAATACTTCATTGTGGGAATTCAACATTCAAAGTACTAAAGAAATCAAGAATCGAAGCGGGTGATAAAATTTTTGAAAATTCGAAAGACATTGGGGCCCACCATTTGTAAAGTTGCGGGCAAATTGAAAGAAGTTGATTATGATGATTCCCAATTAGTGAAGGATAAAAGCTTGTTGCTTTCTTTGAACCGTCTTTCCGGGAAATTGAAAGTTTAAGTGTAACTTCGTCGGAAAGCAAAGGAAGGAGGTGTGATTTTTGAAATCCCAAAAACAGAGACCACTGGAAAAAGTTCCTGACTTTTGCAAATAAAGTCTCATTTCAAAGATCCCTCATCACAACTGCCTTGCCTACGGAATCTAAAGTAAGTCCCTGAATGTAGATCTCTGGCTAATGAAAGTATAAAAAAAAAAGCTTCGGAACCGAAGGTGTCAAGGTGCTACGTCCGAAGCCAAAATTTGCAAATACCCATTTTTGAAATCTTCGACTGACATAAGCAGACCGCCATGGATCAAAGCAATAAATGTGTTGGACGTTTATGTGCAAGGATGTCTTGTCCATCATTTAAAGCATTTAATGAATAATCATGCACCTAGATTTATTCAGGATTGCCTCGATTATATGATATCTTGTGGAAGAAGCCAAAGTAAAGCATCATTACAGTAACATGTAAAATCAGGGCAGATCCTTTCTTCGTGCCACCCTTTCTTTCTTTTGAGAAAATGAGAGTTTGTCACAGCTTGCAAATACACAAATGGCTCTTAGATATCATGGGTATGATCACCTTAATGGCATTAAGAGCGAATGGAAGGATATTTGTGACACTAAATTAACTCATTTCGACTTGAGAGATCTCCATCGGAGAATCCGTCAAGAACCTAGACACCCAATCATGGATAAATTGGCCAAGAGTAGACTCATGGAAGCAGTTGGATTTCTCATCATGATACAATCTCCAGAACTCATCCAAGAATGCATTGCCCGTTTTGATCCAGTTTCCAAATAGATAAAGATGGCTAATGAAGAGGTTCTCATCACTCTAGATAGAACCACCTTCCAAAACTTTTTTTGTCTCCCCGTGAGAGAATAATTCACAAATTGGGATTTTGTTCTTTCAACATCATCATTCAGCGAAAAGAAAACAAAATGGAGGGGTGTAATGTCAAAAGAATGGTTCAAGCCAGCAAGGCCTAGCAAATCCAAACTTCCTAAAACCATTTTTGGCGCTAATTTGAAAAGGGAAGTCGTCGACATCATGCTAGTGTTATTGCACAGGGTAAGAGGCAGTGAAGAAGCCCTAAATATGGAGGAGTGGGTCTTCTTTTTGGTATAGACTATGTGCGTCGATGAAAGATATATAGATTGGGCAGAGCTCATCAGTGATAGATTAAGACTCCTGATTACCAATGCTAAGGTTAACGATTTCTTCTTCATGTCATCATACATTATTTATGCCCTAGCATGTACACGACATTGGCCCAGTCTGAATCATGTCGAAGATTTCGACGATGTGTGCAAATATATGATTGTTACCTTGGTCTGCAGCTACATAGGAGCTATGCAAGATTCAGGAGTATAAACGATGCATTCGTTATGAAATTGACACATGAGCTTCAAGGGTTCCCCGAGAGGCGATTATCTCCTGAAGCAATTGAGGTGATTTCTAAGTATGGTAGCTATTTCATTCAATTTATGGCTTTTACATACTTATGGATTAGTGCTTTTGATGATTTTCCCAACAAGCTAATCAAGTATCCTGATGACAAGATGATTCTGATCGAATTGTATCGACAAATACTCAAGGTAAATAAAAGATGTTGTGAAAGACACAAGGTCGGGATTTATTTTCCTATCACAGTAGGAGCGTTTCATGCTCCTTAAGTTCAAATGTTGCAAACGTAGTTAAGACTGTGACGACCCGATACTCCTTTCAATAATACGAGTCCTTGCGGACTCGATATGACCCCAGTGGCTTTGTCAAGGACAATCTGCAACTAAGTTTGTCTTTCCTACATGCACTAGCATTATAAGACTTTTGGGTGAATTGCAAAGATGACTTTGAAATCGGGGAAAGGTTTTGGTTGAAGCTCACCATAGACCAAATCAATCTTTATTGTAGGATTTGAGCAATACAAATCCACAAAACCCAAAGATCACCTGCATACAAAAACCTATTACAAGGAAGTAGAGACAAGAAGAGGGCAAGGGTTTGACTCAAAAATATGAAGAAGAAAAATCCTCAAAAAATAAAATGAATTGAATGTACAATGGATCATCCTTATAAAGGAGATCAAAAGCCCTGAAAGGAAAACCTAAAAAGCAGAAGTGCATGTAATAATTAGTTAAATTATTACAAGACTAATGCATGCAAGTTTATATTTAAAACAACTAGTGCATAAGTTTAAATCAACTAGTGCATGTGTGTTTAAATATAAACAATTAAAATAAAAGTGTTGACATCTTAAGAAGGGAGTAAAGTTAATTAATAAAATTAAGACTTTACTCTAACATTTATGAAGTGAACTTAAATGTTGATGGCCTAGTGGACAACGGGAGAGAACTCCTCGATCCACACTACCTGAAGAAGATTAAAGAAACCCCAATAAATTCCACCAACTAGGAGGCTCCAAAAATAGATGATTTTGATGCTCACATGTCCTTAATAATGAGGAGAACTCGAAATTGGGTCAAGTGGAAGCAAACTAGGAAAAGAAAAGGAAGTTTTTCCCCATCGCCATCAAACCCAACACAGGGCCAATCATCGTCACATGTTGTCAACGTTCCTATAGACTCCTCAGCACCCACGTCTTCCTAAGCTGCTGGAGGGGATGACAAACCACCAGAGAAAGAAGAAGAGCCTAAATCTACCTGTGGAGAAGGGTCTCTTCTAGTTATAGACCTCACTGAGGGAGAAGAACCTAAAGAAGGCAGAAACCCTAAACAAGAAGAGGTTCTATAGGGACAACTTTGCGATATGCAACAAGAAACCTTGAATAAACAACAAGAGGATCAACCAGAATATATCCCATTGGATTCTCAGGTACCTCAAGTTTTAGCCTCATCTAATTTTGTTTTACCCAAAGTGCCCAAATTTCCTTTTATTTCTACCCAGAAAGACACTCCTTATGTTGTGGGGAAATTATTTGATTTAGAAAGTCTTGAGTCTACTTCAAAAAAAATTCTACTCCCTCCTAGTTAGAGCACTCTATTGAGAATAAAAGGAAGAGGGAAGAAGACAATATGCCCTCCCTGAGCATGATCAACCAAATTTTGAGGAGTCCTTCTCCTTAGAAAAAGAAGGAATCTTCAACCCTTGTAGCACTAGGAAAAGATTAGGAAACTAGGCATGTTGTCATGGAAATAGCCCAAATTGAGTCCACCAAAAAGTTGACCCAGTTGAATGCGTCTGACTTCATAGTGACCAGGATTGACATCGGTCCTCCTAGGCATGAAAAGATAGTTCAAATGTGGTAATTTTCCCACTACCAAGTGAAAGAAAAATTGGACAAAGATAAGCAAGCAAAGGACAGACTAAAGGCAATCGCATCCCAGCTTTCTGACTACCTCGGGAAAGTTCTTGCACCCCTGTCATCTCAACAAGTGACTTCTTCTTCTAATATCCTAGATCTGACATCAAATGAGAATCAAGCCCTGATTGCCCAGTTACAAGAAGATAGGCATATGGGTAAGATTGGCAGGGATTGGGTAGAGGATCTTAAAGTCAGAGGGTTACCCCTAATTGAACGCCTTGGTTCTTTATACAAAATATTGATGCATATGGATAGTGTGAGCCATGACATCATAATCATCAAAGAAGAAGAATTCTCTTATGAAAGGTGTTTTTTAATACTCAGAGAGGTCATGGATATGAAAGTGGAAAGTGAAGTCAAACAAGGACTTTTGCAGTCACCAAATGAGCCGCTACAAAAATGGATGTTTTATCTGACCTTCAAGCAGAAATGTATAACCAAAGCCCTTAAACATTTAAGGGAAATAGTCAATAACTCACATGAGGACATTTTGAGAATTGAAAAGTTTTTCACAGATCTAGGATGTAATTCACACAAATGCAAGGGAAAGGATGTCATAGATATTGACAATATGGTGGAAGCATACCAGGAACATATCAATAGAACAACTGGTCTTGTGGTGTACCAAAAGATAGAAATCCAGAAGCTCACTCTGATTAATGCCTCACTATCCAAAATTAATTTTGAAATGCCAAACTACAAAGAGAGAGTAGAAGACTTGTAGCAAAATCACCTCTACTAGACTACCAAAAATGACAATGTCACAAAATCAGAAGATGAAGATTTGACATGTGTCATTGAAGCCTTTCAACAACACAAATCAAGCCAAGCGGCTCTTGTAGATGCATTGGTTAAAGGAAAAGAGGAATCGAAAGCTTCCTAGTAAAAACATGATTGCTTTTCTATTTTTATATTTCCATACTCAAACACTTGTCCTAATTATGTCAGTTATTTTTCAAGATGTTGTTACATAACCGCCTGGGTAGGCGAATGGACTATAGTAATCTATATTAAACATTTTATAAGGATCGACAATTTTTTAATACAATTTCCCTCTGTTAATGTGACAACTGTGTGAGACTTTAAATTATTTTGATAATTGTTGTTCATGGATAAAATTTGATTTAGTGTTGAATGAATGAATGTATGGTAGAGGGCATAGATGGGTTATAGATATCAGATTGTGTTTTGAAAATATGCAATCATAAGGTGATCTGTGAGTCACTATTTATTACCCTCCCTATATGTTCATGTGTTTAACAAATTGACATTTTTCGAATGCTCTAGTTGTATGCATAATCATCATGGTCATGAAGATGTACATGCAGAAATAAATTGGTAATTTAAACTATGTTAGTTTCTTTACAGTTGTGAATAAGCAAGCATAGCATTAAGCATTCTTTCTTTATTAAAATTCATATTGTATTGTGGATATGTCATGGTGATGAATTTCCATTAAGTGCCTCTCCCGCTCTTTGGTTGAGAGCATACCCCTTGATTTAGCTTAGTTTTCATTCATTGTATATATGCTTTAGGGAGTTGTACCTATCTATTTAGAGATTAAACTTTCACAATTTGTTCAACTGTTGTTAATAGAAAGGCCTTCAACGAGGGTTTGAGTCATATTATAAAAAGGGTCAATCCATTAACTAACAAACATATTAACATTTTTTTATTGGATAAAAAAATTTACATCAAAATTACAACAATGTTAAAAAACACAAAGTTTTAACAATAACGCTACAACAACGTTACAAAGAGGACAGTAATCTAACTCTTAGCAATGTTATAAATAGGACAACTATCTAACATATTAACTTGGTAACTGCAAAAACTTGAAAGGATAAAGCTTAAACATAATAATTTCAATGTTTATCTTGGCAAGTTTAAATAGAACACGTAGATCAAAACTAATAAGACATAAACTTCTAAAACATAAATGCTCTCATCCTTATATGTGATGAGCTTGTAAGTACTATGGTCTATGTAAATGCCTAAAGGCAATCTATTAAATCACTAGGGTCAAGTTCTCCTTGGTTAGGCCTAAAATTCAACTAGTTTTACAAATGTTGGGTAAAGATTCAAAATTAGAGTTTATAAGAGTGTAGATTGCCTTTATGCAAATGATGTGAATTCTTTTCAAAAATATGCACACAAATAGATCCTGAAGTTGTATATAGTTAATCTCATGGATTGTGGAAATCTACTCCCTTAGATGATATGTTGTTATGCCTTAGTATTCGAAGACATTGAATGTACCAATAAAATCCATGTAGAACCCATGGAATACATGCTATAAAAGAAGAAAATCATTAGTGCACATTTTAAGTTCTAAAAGAAAAGGGTAAGAATTCACATCATTTGTATAGAGGAAATCTACACTCTTGTATATTCTATTTTTTAATCTTTACCCAACATTTGTAAAGCTAGTTTTTAACATATCATATAGATTTGTACAAAGACAACTCATTTTGACTAGTAAAAGAGAGAAAAAATATAATTTGAATTTCAATATTTAATTTTGATATTTGTTCTCATACATCACAAGATGAATCCTAAGTGATGTGAAAATGGTCTAGAGAAATGAATAAATCAGCTCTACATGAGAAGCAAACATATTGTGGCAAGTATGAATAAGGTGTAATAAATGAGGGATGAAATCTTTGTGTGTAGAAATGGGTGTAAGTGGGAGAAAATACAAATGGATATAGATTGGTACATTGGCTAAACCTGGCACAAGAGTGTAATGTCTACAACTAATATTAAAGTTAATATTCATTTAAAATATGTGCAAACATATCTTTTAAGTGATGTGCTCTAATCACATTATAATAAAAATAATTAGATTTCCACGATCCATCTATATTATGTGCTTGTTTTCTAGATTCGATTGTGTGAGCAATTTTTATCATCAACATTTTAGATTACACTGCATGATCCATCACTAGGATGTAAGAGAAGAAAGGAGAAGAAAAATGATAGATTACAAACCTAGAACCCAATAAAAAGGAAGGATAGGGGAGAGAAATATAGCACTCTAACCTATAAAAACAAGACCCCATAGAACAGAAAAAAAAAAAAAGAAAGAAAAAGAGTCCAACAATAAAAATTTAATAAGAAACCTAGAAAAATATATGTTTCTTCTTATTTTTAGTATTTAATTTTTATTGTTGGACTCTTTTTCTCTCTTTTTATTATTTTTAATATATTATGTGGGGCCTTGTTTGCCTAGGTTATCATGTTGTATTTCTCCCCCCTATCCTTCCTTTTTATTGGGTTCTAGGTCTACAATCTATCATTTTTCTTCTCTCCTTTCTTCTATTGCATCTTGATGATGGATTACAGAGTATGATTTGAAATGTTAATGATAAAAACTACATGCACAATTGAAACCAAAAAACAAACACATAACATTATAATAATCTATATTTTTTGAATCTTGAGGAAATATCTTACTTTATTATGCTATGAGTGGCTTTCAAACTTCTTAAGAATGCAAAATACAACTTTGATGGGGTGTGTTTGGCCAAGTCCTTTCATTATGTTTGAATCTTCTTGCATGGTCTCTACATTGGGAAGAGGTGATAAGTTCATGGATGATGGGGATCAAAATGGGTGTAGGGTTTATTGTACCCCCTGCACCCTTGTGTATCACATTGTAAACAACTATCCTTTAAATATATGCCCCATGGAAAGTTAGATTATGGTCAAGATAAGGTGTTCCCCCCCATCCTCAAATTTGGCTCCTCCATGAGGCGGTTTACAAGTTATTCCTCTATTTGATGATAGGCCAAGTTCCTTGAAGCATAACTTTTCTAGTGTTGGTTAGGCAAGAATCCTCTGCCCTAAGATTTGGCAATAAAAGACAGGTTGTTGGAATGTCTCCTTGTTTGATTCCTTTCCCACATGATGAGAGCCCTAAATTATCAAAATCTAGTCTGAGGTGTGTAGCGGACTCTTCTTAGAGATGGATGATTGACAACCTAATAAATTTTAAGATGGGTGAGCATGTTCATCCACCCAACTTGCCTCCAAGATCCTCCCCATCTTGGCTTATTTCACCTTGCACTTGAAAAATCTAAAACCCTCTTTCTCAATCATACTTTTAAATTCAGTGCTAGAGAGTTATGTAGGCAACTTCATTAGCCACATAGAGGAATTTCTACAGGCAATGCCCTTAGTTGTAAATTTATGAGAACATGGCCAAATATACAAGAGATACATGGATCAGTGATAACTAGAAAAAATATATGGTGGATGAAATTAACATTTACTCCTATGTCAGGTCTCAAAATCTTATAAATTGAGTCTGAAGATGGCAAGGATTAGGTCCTCAATGATGGTCCTTAGTTTTGATATGGGGAGTTTTTATGCATGAAATATGTAAAAATGACCTTTTTAAAAAAACTAGGCACCAAATTTAGAAAATAACCATAGCACTATGAAAAGGATGAAATTATACTCTAAATTATTTTATATTTTTTTAAAGAGAGGCTCTAAAAAAGGAGCTTGTATGACCAAATTATGAGTGTTTAAAGTTGGACTGCAAAATTAAAACAAAAAACTCAAATGAGAGGGGAGCCAAATTTTTGAAAAGGAACTACTAACATCAACAAAACAAGGGGTTAAATTTGGTGGCCTAAAGGTCATCAATAGAAAAAAAAATGTTGTTCATGTTGGTGTGGGAACCGTATGTTGATGTGTTGTTTTGGGCATGTAGACACCTAAAGTTGTCCTCACTTAATTGAGTAAATATTGGCACAAGTCCAAAATATATATCTTGGTGTTGTATTATCTATCTGAATCTTGTGGCTTGCACTGTCATATCACATTTACTGTAGATTTTTTAGATTTTTATAATGGCTCTAGCCAACTTCAACCCAACAGTTGATGTTGGTATTAGAGTTTTAGCAAAAGGTAACCATGGTGCCTCTAAACAAACAACCTCACAAATTCATTTTGAAGGTTTTTCATGAGGTACAACCTCTAGTGCTCATAATATTGTTTTACCTTTGTAATATTTTGATAGTGCCTACAATTGGCTAGAAAAGTATACTTTGATAGGATATTTTTTGGGGAGGGTTCCACCTGAAAGCATGCTACGTGATTAGGTTTCCAAAGCCTCAACCCCTCATGGGGTCCAACTTGATGGTGTCCAAAATCTCATTATTTTTTTCTTTTTATTTTTCTTTTCCAACCCCTCCCATATTGAGGGTATCCTTAAGAATGGGCCCTAGTTTGTTTTGTCACCATTGTTGGTTTTCTAGCCATAGTCATGAGACTTTACTATCTCTAATGAGAAAAATATTAAAGTCCTTATTTGGATATAGTTTATGGGTTTGTCTTTATCTTGTTGGTCACTTTGGAAAACTATTGCCCAACCTTGATAACCTTCACAGGGTGGTTTGCATAGAGCATGACCAATTTTTTTCATGCCCATCCCCAAAAAAGGGTTTGTTTAGAATTCAATTTATCTCACAACCTTAGAGAGACCATTGATATTCAAGTCGGTAGTTAATGTTTCTCTTAGAATGTTCTTTATTTGAATTTTTCCAACACCTATTATAGGATTTCCCTCTTACTGCTCCCAAGATGAAGTCCCCACAAAAGGAGACATCCCCTCCTTGGTCCTTTAAGGGTGCTAAAATAGATGAAGGATGGATTATGGTGGTTCAAAAATACAAAAACACCTTGAATGTTTCCCTAAGTAGACTAATGTAATTACATTGCAACTGTAAGTATGAGAACTAGCTCAACCTAAGCCGCAACAAAAGACACAACCCTCTAATTCTAGGGTTTCAAACCTTGAGGCTCAAGGGAAAATTTTGGCTAAGAGTGGTTCTTGTTCTATGCATTTTTCACTCCCTAAGACACTTTTGTGGTTTCTTCTCAACCATGTTCTTTGTGCCACTCTCATAGTCCTCCTGGGAGGGAGGAATTTGGTGATAGAGGTCTAGAAAAATGCAGGGTGATTCGAGGGAAAAGTTACCCTAGTTTTTTACTAGATTCATACTTCTTGCATAATAGCTTCTCATCTCTTGGGGAAAAGGATGACATGCAAACTTTTGACTCATGAATTACATCTAATGAAATGTACAAGGTATAACTAACCTCACTAGGAAGTATTTTGTAAGGGATGCTCACCAAAGATATCCTGGTAATAATGTTTTTTTGTATTCAAGAAGTTGAAATTGTAGTTTTAATGTTAACTACTGCATGTCATGCTATTTCACCATATAACCTAGTTTTTGCTTTAGCACATGAATTTGGTCGAGGAGGGGTTATTACTCTCATTTATCCTTGATGGAATACTTCCATTATTGATCATGGGTCGAGTCCCATGTGAAGAGTAATTTGAGTACTCATATGTTGACAAATATTCTTTTGTGATCATTATGTTTATGTTCCCAATGATGTTGTTAAAAGATCTTAGTTATGGTGATGGATAGTTGATCCATTGCCACATGATACTTGGGTTATGTATGGGGATTTCAATATGGTTGAGGTGGCCTCTAATAAGAAAAATATTTTTCCTTTTCGATGGAAAATTGGAGAACATGAGGCCTAGTTTTACATGTGCAATAAATTAGGCCATTTCAACCCCAATGTTAATTGTTTCCATTCTCATTGTGCCTAACACACCTAATGTAATTTCAAAGTTGATCGTGACATAATTTTTAAGAGGCTTGATCATGCCATGATCTCAACTCAATATTTTTTTATTTTTTGGGGGAAAATCAAGAACTATTATTTCTACCTCTTTACAAGGTCACTTTGTCAAACCACTATCTCATCAAGTTCAACATTTAATGGCAGGCAACTCATATGCGTCACTCCAAAATGCAATTATTTTTTAATACATCATTGTTAAATCATCAATCCATGACAACCCACATTCAATAGGTTTGGAATCTTGAGCCTTGATCTACTTAACCAACTGGCTAGATTCTGTGGTATAATGATGACATTCTTTGTATTGTGCAATTTCTCTGCATTGATGGAAAGTAGTTAGCCATGTACCTTAGGTGGTCCTATGATGCAACCACCAAAGATCTGCATGTTACCTCCAAAGATTTGGTTGGAAACCCTTTCTTCCATGACTTAAAGGTCCAGGTTTCTTAGCTCTTCTATCAAAACTAGATTGTTGGTCATCATGTTGCTAAAGTAGCTCATATTAAGTTCAAGCTTCATTGGCTCAAGGTGGGTGACTGGGCTTCTAAAGATTTTTTCTTAGCTCTTAGAGCTCATCATTCCTCTCCTGGTATCAAATGAATTAAAGAAGGTCACTTAGCACTCTCTAATATGTCAAATATTCTTCAAGATTTTTTCAGACATATAATGAGAAGGTGTTCACTACACAGGGAAATTCCCTACTAGAGAACAAGCTCTAGGGGATTTCCTCGTAATCATCCCTTCTCAACTTTTAGATTATTAGAAGTTTTTTTGTGATCAAATTTTAACCCTTGAGGATCTCAAAGAAATCATTTCCTTCGTGAAAGATGACAAATCACTTACTTGTGATGGCTTTCCTTATGAATTCTACAAATCCTTTTGGTCTTGTGTTGGTTCTGACCTTCACAAGTTCTACCTGGAAGATTTTGTTTCTCAATCCTTTGTTTAAATAATAAATAAAGGGAACATTAAATTTATACCTGAAGCTATATATCTAGAGGATATTGCAACTGGAAACCTATCACCTTGTTGAATGTGTCTTACAAGATCATTGTCATAGCCCTTGTGTTTAAAATTTGTCATCTTCTCCCATAAATTGTTCATCCTAAACAAACTTTTTTTATCAAGTCTAGGATCATCCTAGATAATATTATTATTGTTTGGGAGGGAATGGAATGGGCTCATCTCTCTAAGAGTATTTTTTTTATCAAATTTGATTTTGCTAAGACATGCGATCATATTGAATGACCCTTTATAATGGCTATGTTCAAAGCCTCAAGGTTTGGGCCTCATCTCATTCAATCTATACACATGCTATTTGGAGATGCCTTGGCTTGTATCACCATCAATGGCCATTAATCCAATTATTTTATCCTTTTAATATCTATTTTTTAGGGTTTCCCTTTGGCCTTCTCTCTTTATGTTCTTTAAGCTAAAGGCTTTGACTATCCTCTAGCCTCTACCATTTCAATGGCCCATGTTAGGGGAATTTCCCTACTCGAGTCACCTTCTCAAATTGTCAATGGCCACTTTACTAATGATTCTTTTCTCAATCTAATTAAGGATGAAGATAATATTTAGCCATCTCTTCAATACCTTGACACTCTTTGTCAAGATTGTAGGTTGGAAATTCAATGACATAAAACCTACTATTACAAACAATCCTTCCTTCCTCCCTCTTCTTGGACTCTCCAGTATGATGGAATTGGATCCAGTAAGGTGAGATATTTCAATTGGTAGGAATTCCTTTTTTATTTTTGGGGATTTGTATTTGACCTTTAGAATGTGGTGTTGGCCCAGATAGAGAAAACATTGGCCTATTGGATTACCAAACCCCTCCCTTTGGCTAGTAAATTGTAGATCTTCTTGATGTTGGATGTTACCCATGTGTATTATTCTTTGTGTTGGGATCCATAAAAAGCTTCTTGTAATAAGTTAGATAAGATCTTGCAAGATTTTTATGGGCTTTTAGAGCATACCATCACAAATTTCATAGAGTTGCTTGGGAGTACTATTATCTCCCTAGGGAATCTAGAGGCCTTGACCTTTTATCAGCCTAGAAACAAGGTCTAGCCTTGTGTTCCAAATGGGTTATTTGTATCATCTTTAGAAATGAAACCTAGAAATTTTTCCTTGGGCATCATATTAATTCAAACTACCTAGTTCATATATTGACCTAGAAGGGGATTGGATTTCAAACCCTTCTCATTATGAAAGATGCAGTCCAAATTTAGAGCACTTTTTTTGCTAAGAGTATTTTGTGTACTTGGGAAGCTATCAAGCCCTTGCTCCACTAGGATGGGGCCATTCTTCATGGTATTTCGTTCAACCAACACAATGTTTGGTGGTCTCCTCTTATCTAGGCCTAGGGAATTGCTTTAGTCTGAGCTCTTTGAATTCATGCTCTGCATTTCCACAAGCATAGTATTCATACTCCTTGAGATCTTCTTTCTTATGCTACTATGTATCTTTGCACTTGGGAATATTTGGAGGCCTAGTTATGCATAACTCACCCAGATCAATAGACTTTTACCTTGGTGGTCTTGGTACTACCTCTAAATATGCTACACAAGCTTGGCTTCTGTCAAGTTATGGTAGAAAAATGGGTAGTGGTTTCTATCCACTTCCTTTTACAACTACAAGCCCGGGATGGGCTATCATTAAATGGTTCCTCACTTACCTATGGTTCTCACTTTGAACTAGCATTGGAACTTATATTATTCCTAGTCCACCTAGAAAAATGTATTTCTTTTTGTGTGGTCTGCCATTTATAAGCCTATAGTGGCTCATTTTGCCTGGTGTATTATTTTTTAGGGCTTGTTGACGGGTTCTCACCTTCAACATCTAGGTGTGCCAGACCTTGTTTTCCTTTTTATGGACAACCTAAGACATTCATACACCTCTTTTAATATTGTAGGAGAGCCCAATAGTTGTGGGTTTAGGTTCATGTTTCCTTTTGGTCCTTCAAGCCTGAACCCTTCTCCTCATAGATGATCTTGTTGGGAGATTTCCCTAGACTTCCATATGAATTCACATAAATATGGCATGCTTTCAGGAGGGAAATTATCTTTAGTTTATGGAACGATAGAAATAAAATATTATTTACTCACAACTTTCTTGATATTAATGTTTATTTATGTGTTAAAGCATGTATATGTAATCATGTCATGATGCAGATATAGATACAAGCAAACAAGGTGGCCTTTAAAGTGATCCACTTGTGGGAATTATTATAACTGTTAGATTAGGTGAAAAACTAATCTCCCAAGAACACCTACATGCATAACCCTGTCACATGGAAGAAGCAAATAACAGAAAGCAAGAAAATCATGGAGGCCAAAAAGCTGGAGACATCATATGCACATTCAAAAGAACAATATCTATTATGAACAATGCATTGAGTTGCTGAAAAATACAAAGAGGGAATCCTTATAAAAGGATACCAAAACCCTAAAGGAGAAAACCCTAAAGAATAAGAAGATGCCTAAGTCTATCTTAAGTGTAGAGAATAATAGACTAATAATTAAATAAATTAATTAATAGCTATAATATGACTACTCTAACACCCCCCCTTAAGTGTAACTTAGGGAGAAGCTAAACAACTAAGGACTAAAAGATGCATAAAAAAAAAATGCATGAAAGAGCAATGGGTCCCAGCAACAAGGCCTGATCAGGTACCCAAATACAAGAAAAAAGAAAGAGCATGTAAAGCATCTCCGAAGCATGAAGCTGTAAACACTATCAGAAGTAACTGCTGGAACCCTCATTGAAATAGTGCATGACCAGGTAGAGAAGACAAAGTCTGAAGAGCTGATCAATCGAAGAGGTGACCTCCAAAAGTAGGAATGAACGAGTGTCTATATAGTAGATGAACCATCTCACCGAAATGCATAGGTGCCTAGCCACTGCATCTGCTTAGTACATAGGAACAAAAATTGAATACATAGATCACTCAACCAAACCAAGGAAGCAATAGAGCCAACAGGTGAACCCCCCCATAATGCTGAATAGGGAGAGGGGTGACAGGAACACTAAAATGCAATGCCAAAAACATCTGCAAGAAGAAGAATCAAGAACACCAACAGTGCAACAAAAGTACAAGCATAGGATAAAGGGCGGTGCCACTGACACATAGCATGGGCTAATGTCATGGAAGGTACGCTCACTTGACAAAGGTGGATGAGCACAAAAGGCAAAACATCATAACCCCCCCATGGCACTTTATAACTGAGTGCGAGTACAAACAAACACAAGGTGTACAAGATCCCAGAAATGCAAAAGCAGGCACTTAATCTTAGTGCGTTTATAGAAAATAGAATGCAACAGAAGAGAAGCATACAATGCTCAAAAGTCAGAAAGAAGAGTGAGCCAGAAGAATAGAAGAAGAGATCCCAGGACCTGTAGAACCCAAGTAATCCGCCAGAGTGTGAAAATGCAAAACTTGGAGGAGAGAGAACCTAGAGTAGAATCTGGATAAAAGACCCCTATAATTGAAAAACTCATTGAACTAGCTTTTCGACGATATCTGGTGAGCCCAAAAATGAGTCTGGATGAGCGAGATATGGCTCCCAGAAGGCAAAAAAGACATCAGACTTTGACAAAAAAAAACGCTATCAAAATAGTAGAGCCAAAAACTCTAACCTTCATAATTGGAAAGATCTCAGAAAGAGCTTTTCGACAATATAAAGAAGTCCGAAAAAGACCTCTGTATGCCCCAGATAGAGCAAAAAAGGCCCAGGTACCCTTAAAAAGCTTCAACATAGATTTTTAAGCCCCTGGGGTTGGAAAAAAATAGAGCCCCTGGGTGCATGGCGCGCACAGGGGGCTAAACTTGGAACCCCTGATCACCATAGGACCATTGTTGGGGCTTAAACACCCGCGAGGGGCCGGGTGGCGGAGGGCGCAGAGCGAAGGGCGGAGCCAGGCAGGGGCCGCTACTGAGGGTGTTGTCGCTGAGGATGCCGCTGGAGGAGCAAAGTGCTAGCCGGTGGTGGTGGAGCGCCGGTGGCCCCATGGTGGCCGTCGGGTGGCCACCCGATGGTGTGCCAAAAAACAATTGACTACGTTATTTTTAATGCAAAAAATCATGAAAAAATGATTTTTTTTTATAAAAAAAATTCAGTTTCCATGCCCGTACGGCACTGGAAACCAAATTTTTTTTTCCTCAGAGTCAATTTGTCCAAAATGGACAAATTTTATATGGATTCTAACTTTCCCAGGCCTTCTGAGTGCAATGGTGGCATCCGTTTTTGCTCAAAATGCCCTAAAATTTAACGTCCTACTTCTGAATCACTTCAACAAAACACGAATAATGAGCAACAAGATGGCTCTCATACCATGTTAGATTAGGTGAAAAACTAATCTCCCAAGAACACTTGCATGCATAACCCTGTCACATGGAAGAAGCAAATAATAGAAAGCAAGAAAATCATGGAGGCCAAAAAGCTAGAGACATCATATGCACATTCAAAAGAACAATATCTATTATGAACAATGTATTGAGTTGCTGAAAAATACAAAGAGGGAATCCTTATAAAAGGATACCGAAACCCTAAAGGAGAAAACCCTAAAGAATAAGAAGATGCCTAAGTCTAACTTAAGTGTAGAGAATAATAGACTAATAATTAAATTAATTAATTATTAGCTATAATATGACTACTCTAACAATAACATTAGGGTAATGCCTCTTGTATGGTTATAAAAGTTCCACTAGATATTTCTATGTCTAGTGAGTAATCTCCACCCCATGGTAATTGGTGTGACCATAGTTCCTTTGCTTTTTGCTCTCACATGCCACATTCCCAAGGCCCTCACTGACAGATGAGTGGGGAAAGATACTTGTAGCATCCCCACTTAGCTTCACCAACCCGATGTGGCTATGCTTCTATATGGCATATTGATGGTATTGTCCCCTATTCTCTTGGTGGTTCTAGTAGGCTGGGATCCAATGATGATTCTAGGTGGACCAACTCTTCCAAGTGGCTCCCTCGGTTTTCCCTAGCTACATCTCCATCCGAAAAGGAGAATGAATAAGAAGATAATATAGAGGAATGTTGGTCCCCTCTGGATCCCAATCATGGACCCATTGATGTATGGGGGAAGAATGATGATCATGACCTACCACCTTTCACGGGCACTACTTTATCCACTTAGTGACTTGTTTATTTGTTGTTGCTTCTAGGTTGTTCCCATGTTTCTATTTCTAGTTGTCTTTTTTAGCTCTTCCTGTGTGACTTTCATGGAGTGATTTCATATTCTGCTCTCTTTTTGTGAATATTGTAATTTTACTTAATTAAATATAAATGGAAGGACCTATTTATCAAAAATTAAGTTAATATAAATGGAAGGACCTATTTATAAACAAAGTGACTCATCCTTGGAGCATGGTATTTTTTTGGAACTATCTATTGTTCAATCTGTCATGCTTGATGTTGCTCCTCTTGCATTTTTCCCACATTACCCAAACAATACAAACTAAGATAGGGGTCATGTGATATGCTTGATTAGCTCCTCTTCTAAGGTGGATTCCTTTGTATTTTCCTATTGCAATGTGCTTTCTATGTGATGTATTTCTTGTTATATATTTTGTTTATATTTCTATAGATGGCCCTTGTTTCTTAATTGGCACAAGGTGATAAAGGAATCAACATGTTCTCACATTCTTCTATTTGTATCTCATTTATTCTATATATCATATACAGGTTATGTTGTACATGTACTATTATTCATAATCATATCTTTGTATTATCTGATTGGGGATGGTGCAAAATGATGGCTACCATTATTTTTGGTCTCTGTAATGTCAGTCCAAAAAGACTATTCTTGTATCTCTTATGTGAACTTCCATTGTGCTTGTAGTTCTTCTATCTTTGGGGGATGATGATGATTAATTTTATTATGATATACATGGGTTATCATATAATCATACTCACCCTCGAGTTATCAGATCCCTTTTGCGCTCTCTTTTGTCATGTGGTCATTGTCATTGTGATTTACTTGCTTAGGGGTATCTCATAGTGGAAACATCTCTTGTGGACACATGTATGCTATGTTAAATCCACTCATATAGTTAAGACATTTGTAATGGATTTACTATGGGGGATACACTCCACTCCTTGTTTCACATTTTGTGTACACGCACAATGATTCAATGCAATTTCTTATGTGGATGGATAAGGAAACACTATTTTTCTTGTGTTCATATTTACATTATCATGGCATGAACATTATTTAGTGGATCCTCAAACTGGACCTTCTTTTCATTTGGTGCTTAAACTAACCACTTTTATATATCTCTTAATGGAGATAGGATTTCCTTAAGGACTGGTCCCCTTTTGATGGGTTTTCTAGCATCTCATAGCTTGCTAGACAATCAATTCCATCTTTTGTAGTAACATTTTCCCTTTTGCATGATCCATAGTAAGGGAATACCTTACTAGGCTAGTTGGTCATGTTTCTCTGTCATTCTCTCTTTATCTTTCTCTCTCTTTTTTGAGTGTTGTCTCTTTTAATCTTGGTTTTGGATTTGATGAGGACCTAAGTCACTTTGGAGCTTGGTGTTTCCTTGTCTACTTTACCTCGATAAAGTTTTTCCAATGCATTAATCTACTTTACCGTGAGCATGAGGTTATCTCATACTCTCGCTAAAGTGGTAGATAAATGTACGATCCTAAAAAGTTAGCACCCATAGTTATATTCTTAGTTAAAGGCCCCATTATAGTTATTTCAAGGCTTCATGTCTATTATGCTTGATCTTCTTGCCAATCTCCCCCTAATCTAGCATCTACCCTATCTTCCATGCTTCCCATTTAAAATTTTGTGCTTTTTCTTATGTACATTATGCCCAAGGCTTTATGTTCTTAGGAACACAATGACTAGGGCCTTATGTTCATAGGAACAAAACACCTAGGATATTTTGTTCCCTAATGATTGGGCCCAAATTTGAACCAAAGTCCTATTGCAGTTTTCAGTAGGAGATTAGATCCTATGGTTGGCTTGGCTTAATTTTGAGTCCTAAAATGTGTGATGAAGACACATCCTATATTTTCTCATTTTGGCATAAGGAGTTCATGATTTCAAGCTATAGGTGAATTTCTAAGAGAATTCAAGCATTCAAATTCAAGATCTAGCATCACTCCGAGCATCCAGGGTATTTTTGAGGGAAATCTTATCCATTGTCCAAATCTTATATCCCATGATGTCCATGTAGATCATTCTTAGATCATTTTCCCTAAATCCAAATTCATCTCATTCTTAACTACCACCATAAATTATCATTGTACTTACTTAGTGCTTAAGTCCTACTTAAGCCTATTGGGTCATCTTCATTTTGATTAAGAAAAGGTGGACAAATACCTTCTGCACATAACTCTTCCCCTTTTCTTATATATATATAGAGAGAGAGAGTAGTAAAGGTTTTACAATGTAAAATATTAAAAATTTGAAAGAAACAAGTCCAACCATCTATCTGTAATATATATATATATATATATATATATATATATATATATATATATATAGAGAGAGAGAGAGAGAGTAAAGGTTTTACAATGTAAAATATTAAAAATTTGAAAGAAACAAGTCCAACCATCTATCTGCTACAGTCTACCATCCATGTATATATATTATTGCACAATAAAGATACATCCAATATTGATAATGCACCAATATCCTACCCCTATCATCACCTATCATGTGAGTAAAAAGGTTGTGATATTGCTATCAGGATTCAACTTTGTTATTTTCTGAGTCAAACTCATTAACCTATTTTTCATTCACTACTTATCAATTAATGAGCTTAAGGGGATTTCTAATAAATAGTTCAAAAGACACAATACTTGCTGAAGGTTTTGTAAATGGGTTGCAAGTATAGTGGGCATAACCATGGAGGAAAATCCATTGTTAAGTGTGCTCGAGATGGAGTAGTACTGGTATGGGTGACCTCCCGAGAGGTCCCGATGCTTCACCTCTATGAGCATAACCTAGATGCAATGAGTGCTAAGTGTTCTATTCATTCTTATGAGAGATGGGTTTTTGTGAATCACTACTCATGAAACAAGGTTCAATGAGTTTGAATCAAAAAACTACACAGTTGATTCTTGATAGAAATATCATGATTTGACTTGCTATGGAAAACATCTCCTACTTATCAATTGATGATCTTAAGGGGCTTTCTAAGTGAATGGTTCATAAGACACAACACCTGCTGAAGGTTTTGCAAATGGGGCTGCAAGTAGAGTGGGCCTAATCATGGAGGAAACATCATAGTTAAGCGCACTTGAGTTGGAGTAGTACTGGGATGGCTGACCTCCCAGGAATTCCTAATGCTTCACCTTTGTGAGAATCACCTAGATTCAGTGAGTTATAAGTGTTCCATTCATTCTAATGAGATATGGAGTATTGTGAATCACTACTCATGAAACATGGGCTGATGAGTTTGACTTAGAAAAATATGCAGTTGAATCCTAATAACAATATCATAATTTGACTTTCTATGGAAAACATCTCCTACTTATCAATTGATGAGCTTAAGGGGCTTTACAATGAATGGTTCATAAGGCACAACACTTGATAAAGGTTTTTTAAATGGGGTTGCAAGTAGAGTGAGCTTAACCATGGAGTAAACTCCATAGTTAAGCGCATTTGAGCTAGATTAGTACTGGGATGTGTGACCTATTAGGAAGCCTCGATTCTTCACCTCAGTGAGAATCACCTAGATGCAATGAGTGCTAAATGTTCCATTCATTCTCCCAAGAAATGGGTTCTTGTGAATTACTACTCATGAAACATGGGTCAATGAGTTTGACTCATAAAAATACATAGTTGAATCCTGATAGCAATATCACAATTTGGATTTCTATGGAAAACATCTCCTACTTATCATGTGATGAGCTTAAGGGGCTTCCTAATGAAAGATTCATAAGGCACGACACTTTTTGAAGATTTTGCAAATGGGGTTACTAGTAGAGTGGGCTTAACCATGGAGGAAACTTTGTAGTTAAGCGCGCTCAAGTTGGAGTAGTACTAGGATGAGTGACCTCTTAGGAAGTATTGATGCTTCACTTATTTGAGCATCACATAGATGCAATAAGTGTAAGTGTTCCATTCACTCTCATGAGAGATGGGTTCTTGCGAATCACTACTCATAAAACATGGGTCAATGAGTTTGACTCATAAAACTACACAGTTGAATCCTAATAGCAATATCGCAATTTGACTTGTGGAAAACATCTCATAGTTATCAATTCATGAGCTTAAGGGGATTTATAATGAATGATTAATATGGCACAATACTTGCTAAAAGTTTTGCAAATGGGGTTGCAAGTAGAGTGGACTTAACCATGGAGGAAACTTCATAGTTAAGCGTGCTCAAGATGAAGTAGTACTGGGATGGGTGACCTCCCGAGAAGTCTCAATGCTTCACCTTTGTGAGCATCACCTAGATGTAACGAGTTCTAAGTGTTCCATTAATTATCATGAGACATCAGTCTTGTAAATCACTACTCATGAAATATGGGTCAATGAGTTTGACTCATAAAACTAGATGGTTGAATCCTTAGAGCAATATCACAATTTGATTTATTGTAGGAAATAAATCCTACTTATCAATTGACGAGATTAAGGAGATTTATAATGAATGGTTCATAAGGAAAAATACTTGCAAAAGTTTTTTCAAATGGGATTGTAATCAGAGTGGGCTTAACCCTAGAGGAAACTTCATAGTTAAGCGTGCTTAATCTGGGGTAGTAATGGGATGGGTAATCTCCTGAGAAGTCTCAATGTTTCACCTCTATAAGTATCACCTAAATGTAATGAGTTTTAAGTGTTCCATTAATTCTCATGAGAGACAGGTTCTTGTGAATCACTACTCATGAAACATGGGTCAGTGAGTTTGACTTAGAAAACTATACAATTGAATCCTCATAGCAATATCAGAATTTGACTTGCAATAGAAAACATCTCTTACTTGGTTTTTTGTCATTAGATACAAATACAAATATATCATCTAGTACTAAAGGTAAATACATGATATTATAAAAGAACCCAGAGTTCATCCCAAAATTGGCATATTATATATCATCTAGGACAAAAATAAAATTTCTTCACCCAAATTGGTAGAAGTATCATGAAATATTCAAAATGAAACAAAAAAATTTAAAATTGAAGGAAGAGAAAGTTTCAATGCCTCAAAAATTCACTCCACCTTGGCCTCTTCAATAGGGACAGACAACATCACCTCTTCCTCTTCCATGAACATCTCATCTATAACCTCACCTGCATCCTTGCATGCATTGCCTAGCCTTGCCAACATGTCCCCCAAAAATATTGAGTGCTTGATCATTGACAACGATCTCCTAATTCTCACCTCAGCTTTGATTTGCATTTTTTAATTTGAGTCTACTAATTTCCATTTCACTCCTCTTTTGACTAAATTATAACACTAACTCCTAGTCATGAGTATAGTCATGAATGAAGTCCCAAATTCTTTATTCTCCAATGCACGTCGCAAAAAAAAGGATGAAAATGTTGTGGGAAACCAGGATAATGAACCCAATCCCCTAATACAATCACTAAACTATGAATTGGTTCGATAAGGGCCAATATAGCATCTAGTCCTTGTTGTCATTCTAGTTTCACACAATGTTCAACCACTCTTTTCACCTCATCTTTTCCATCTAGCTCAAGGTCCAAAACTCAAAGAAAAATGGAATATACATATGTATTTTTCCTATATTTATACTTATCCAATATATATTCAATCCCCAGTATACCTCACACCAGTGATAGGAAAAATGGGTCATCCATTGCAAAGACAATTTTCAATCTTTCCTTTGAGATTTTACCCCAAAATAATATTTGTTCCTTGTCACTTGTAGACTGAAATTGGCCTCCATCTCAATTGTCTCAAACCTTCCTTCACCACCAAAATATCAAATCAGATTAAGGGCCAAGATAAATCATTCATTGACACAACCAATGTTGTGAGAATCATATGCAATAATGAGCTTGTACTCTACCTTACTCCACCACCCTCTGCTATGATTTCCTCATAAATGAGGTTTCAACGTACAAATTCATTTTTGAAATCAAGTCAAGAAATCAAATCCACCATGAACTTTGACAATGATTCAGCAAGAGAGTTCTCTTCCCTATATGTGTGGGATACTTTGAAGTTGCTAAAATTTTCAAATTTCATTTGAATGATCGTAATAAACCTATCAATATTCTAGGCTTGTGAATGGTAACTTGTAATTGTATTCACTATAATAAAGGAATCTCCCTTAAGGTGGAGTTGTTCAACATCGATATGTTTGTCCATCTCAACTGCAATTAAGGTAGCTCGTGCCTCAGCCTCATTATTTGTACCATCTTTTAGTTTCTTCGAGTCAACTGACAATGTGTTTCCAAATGCATCCCTTATCACACACTAGATCCCTAATGGCCTTTGGTTTCCTTTTGAATCCCCACCAAAGTTAACTTTAATCCAACCATCATTCAACTTTATCCATGACACATCACCCATAGGAATTCTAGTAATGTATGTGTGTGTGTATACAAACACACACACACACACACACACACACATATAAAATTAGATGCTCAATTAGGCCCCATTTTTGCATTATCAAGATTTCATGGTTGTTATGCTTGATCCAACTACCCACTACCTTTATTTCTAGCTTCTCCTCCTCCTTTTTGACCCTCAATTTCAAATTATTCCTCTTCCTCGGACCCCAAATTGGAACCAGGAGCCATCTAGTGGATATTAGCAATATTTTCTATCTATGCCAACCTCCTCTAAGTTTTGAGCTTCAAAATGTTGTGAGAGTTATAAAAGTATCCTATCTCACCTCATTTGGACATAAGACAAGCAAGATTTCAATTGATCTCCTACAATTTTGCATCAAAGCATTCAAAATCAAGTTTTCAAACATTCCTCAAGCATTCCAAGGCATTTTGAAGGCAATATTATTGGCTATTCCATGCATATATGTGTTGGCATTAATGTTTTCTCATTGATGTCAACATATTTCTTTATTCTTGACAGTTTCTTAGTTTGTTCAATTAAGAGTTTTGGTTTGGAATGAACAGTGTATTTGATATCAGTTGTTGTGAAGTTATAGATGTGTTGAGGAATGTTTATGCTTGATCTTGTTCAAGTTGCATAGGTTCTCTTTATGATTTGAGGAATTCATGATTGATTTATCAAAGGATAGTTTTTAGTTATTTCAATGGAGATAGTGTTGCAATTTTTGGATCATTGAAGATTGGTTATGCAATATTTTTGGTTTCTAACCTGGTGGTGAGTTAAGAACATGTATGCATGTTCTCAAATTGAATGGTTTGTGATTTCAATTTTGGAAAGCTATTCTTTTTAAGTGATAGAGGTTGATGTTCAGTGTTCTTGTTGAACAATGTAGAGAAAGTTATGAATTCTGAGACATAGATGTTTATGTTGTTGTTGTGGTAATTCATGTTGTGTTTTGATGTTTCTAGATCAATTTATATTTGTGTTTGTAGATCGCATTGTATTATGTGATTAGATTCATGGATTTTCTTCTGGCGTGTTGGTGTTCCTGGTCGACTTGATGAGATAACATGATGTGAAGATACAAGGTATGATCTTTGGATCATAGTGTGTTTGTAGATGGATATTTGGGTCCTAGCTATGTATTAGTTGACATGTCTTTGATCACATTGAAGATTGTGTATTACTCTGTAATGTTTTATAATTAGGTCCTTGGATGACCTTGTTGTAATATATCAATATAATGTATATAAAGATGAAATCATTTGTGATTGCGATAGGATGGAATGAGTGACAATGATGTTGGAATGAATGATATATCAGTGGATGTGTGAAGAGGTATGAGAGGAATCTAAAATAAAGTCAGAACAAAGATATACTTCATTGAAGGTGTATTGGCATATCTAAGATACTACCAATTAGTTCACAAAATTAGTGGATTATTATCCATAATGGATTGTAGTCCATTTTGGGGTTGTATCCCTAGTTGTATTATGGGTTTTTGCCCTCGTTTGTATTTGAGAAGTGGGCTCTAGGTAGTGATCATGAATTCATGTGAATTCCCCTTTGTACCTTTAATAGGATTATATGTACTAGTAAATCATGTAGTGGGTTTGATCCCCACCGTCATTTTTCCCTTAGCTAGGTTTCCACACAAAAAGAATCTAGTGTTATGTGTTCTTGTGATGGTGGTTCCATTCTTTAATGTTTATCTTTAAATATCTAATCTAAGGAAGTTATGCATTAGTTAAGTTTTCATTTGACACAACTATTTTGGACACAATTGGTTCATCCCCTCAGTTATGTGTGTTACCTTATTTTTGTTAGCTTATTTTCATGTCATAGAAAAAATCTGATGAAAATTGCTTTAGTCTTGCATAATCCATTGAAAATTATCATGTGTATGAGGAAATAAGGTTTATCCATGTCAGAAGGGTTTCAAAAAATATTGTTTAATTCTAAAACCCTACCCTTGTTCTATTTCTTCATTACCTTTTTCGTGACTTAAGTTCCCTTTTCTGCACATGCTTTAAGTTACCATTGGGCAGGGCCATGTACTCCTTAAGTTCTCTTACCCAGAGGGCCAATTAATATTTCCTAAGCCTAAGTCCATGACAAATTTTCCTAAGTCCCAGTGTGATTTTAACGGTTACTCATCGTCAAAACTTTTTCTGATCACCTAATCGGTGGTTGGAAATCTTTCTTTCAAGTTCACATGATGTCCATTCCTTCCCAATGACAACATTGCCATATATAGACATGATGTGTCTAAACATTGTCAATCGGCATAAAGTCCACCGATGTTTCTATCAGGTGTAAAAGGGCTTTGGTGAAAACAAATTTCAAGTGCTTTGATCCCTAATTGAAGCATCAAGATATCTTATGGCAATTAATCTGTCGGATAAAAAAGGAGATCAATAAAGAACAGTTTTGTGCATCTCGATCGCCAGTGAAGTTCTCGGTGAGGCTTGTGGCGATTGTTTCATCATGGTTGGTGGGGCCAACGTCATAAGCTTTGGGTAGAGATAAAAGAGCATTTAGATCAAGATAATCCAATGATAGTCACAATCCCTCAATGAAAATATGCATGATAGTTACTCTTCGTGGGATCATGACCGGGCAACACCTGTCCCATATGACATCATCCTCGTTGGTTTGAAGTAAAGGTAAATCTTGGTCAGATCTTGTGGATTTGATGATAGGCATAATACCTCAAAGGGGAAGGTGCTCGATGGTTACTAATCAAGAGATTGCACCTATATGACACATGTCCATGATGATGACAGTTTAATGCTTGTCGCCAACTTGCGAGTGTTTGGTGCAGTTAAAGAAAGTGTTGATGATCAAGCAAATGTAGAGGATTGAGATTTAATCACTAGCTCGTCGAGTGTTTGAAAGTGTAAGCATTAACCATTGTGAGTGGGCAAGTATGTAAGTTAAAGCCTTTGTCACCAGATCATGGACATGTTTGGCGATTAGTGAAAACCGTGGCAATCCAGCGAGGGTCAAGTTAAAGGGTTAGTTGCTAGCTCACCAGATGAAGTAGTGGTTAAGTGAAATAGTTTGCGAATGGGCGATATAAGAATAATGTTAAAGATTGAAGGTAAGTCACTAGATTGCTGATGAAGAAGCAATTAGAAGTAAATGATAGCGAGTTGACAATGAAGAAAAGAGGAGATCAAAAAGTGATGCTTGATAAGTCGCGGGTAAGACGACAGTTAAAGAGAAAATGTTGGCGACTTGGCGAGAATGGTAGAAAATACTACTCGCGGACTCACTGCAGTTAAGAAAGTAAAGTGTAGATAGATCAAAGTTGATCATGTGATGGGCATGTTGCCTTGAAGGAAAGATGAACGATGGTTAGTGATCGTGAGATCATGCCCTGCCGCCACGTGTCTAGCTTGATGAGTCGATAAAGTGGTGGGTCCTCGATGCCAGGTAATGCTTAGTTGCTTATTTATGATTGGTCACTAAGGAGGAGGATGTGGAAGGTAAAATTCAAATCTTTTATTGATCGTTTGCTTGATTATCATGAACTGCATGATCTGTCGGGAAGACTTTGCATCGACGACTATGTTTTAAACTTTGACATTGCCTGTTATATTTTGAAGATTTGAATTTCTGCAAGGGTTTGAGCAAGATTGGTGAGGCTGAAGCAAGTGGAAATTGATTGGACCATACAAATTAGATTTTTACCTTGATTTGATCTGATCTAAAAGAGTATAAAGGAAAAACTATAGTAAAGAATTGATGAATAAATGCAACATGGTCGGTCTGTCTATTTTGATTTTGTTAGCCGCAATGAGGATTTTGAAGTGACACTTGTCTTGGTGAAGATGTCCATGCCATGGAGAAGTGGGTAAAATAGTCCTGCTATTTATTATGCAGTTGAAGGCACATAGTGGTTTTAATGATGTATTTCCTATCCTTGTGGCGTGCTAGTTAGGGTTTTGCCTGAACTGAAGATCAAATTTGATCTGATAAGCCCTGGGTTTTATGGTGTGTATTATATGCAGTCATTGCATGTTATTGCTGGTTATTGAAGGTTGTTGTGTTGCCCTAATTTTTCCCTAAATGGATCAGAAGCTTGTTGCAATCCCTATTCTATAAAGGGATTCCATGATCATTTAGAAAGGGTTGTTGTTTTGTGATCTGTTGCTATTGATTTAAAGAAACTTTGATCTTCTTAAATGCATGAAAGCTTGGTATGTTAATAAAAGTCTTGTTCTGTACCCTTTTTGATATCTGATTGTCTTTGTGAATTTCTTTGAATTCCTTGTGGAGTAGGATTGTAAGGCACTACTGGTTCATCAATCTGTAAGGTAGATTGTGAGATAGTTACAAACTTCTTTCAAGGAAAGTGTAGGTCCCAGGGATTATTTTTGAGGATTTATGGAGGATTTGTGAATTTGATGATCTGGTGTTGGAATGTTGAGAGCTCTATGTAAGGCATAGATTAATTTCATGGTTTGGAATTCATTTCATTGACATATTTTAGTGGATATATGTTCATCTAGACTATGCGCTCTTTGATTATAGCACTGGTCAAGGAAGAAAGTCATTTAAAAATCAAATCAAAATATTTAATTAATTTGTTTTGTTTGGTAAATGTTCAAATCTATGTTTTAAGACACCAATCCACTATTTGGTTTGCTGAGATTTAGTAAACCAATAAGGTACACCTACCTGAGTCTGTGGAGCTCAAAGTCAAAGGAGGATTCCCATCCTCGGCAATGTTGTTATTTTCCTGGTAGATCTGGAATTGGGTACATAAAGTCAAAGGCATTAATTACCAAATAGTATCTGCAAGAAAAAGTGACAACAAAATTGGTGACTTCACTGGGGAATGGACTGTAGGCATTGCATTACTTGTTAGACCAGTGTATGTTTGGTTGGTAAAAATTATCTTCACAGGTTGTTCTATTCACATGTATTTTAGTCTATCTGGGTTTCTGTGTTTCTCCTGTATTGTTTGAAGTTTTATTTAGATTCTGAAGGTTTGTCTATCAAAATATTCCCATTAACATGGGTGGCAACTCAAAGAGTTAGAACCAGTGTGTACTTACAAGTTGAAAACCACGGATAAGAGAAAGAACACAAGAGCTTTTGTTAGGAAACACCTAAAAGTAAATCTAGAGGAGTTACCTCGGTCAAGAAAGAAAAGCTGGCTTAAAAAAGGTGGTGAATCTACTAGTGCACCTACACTTTTTTTCTGACAATGAAAACACAAAAACTCACTGTAAGCACCTGGGACTCGATCATCTTCATCATAATACCAACAATATGAATCTTCATGAAATTATCTTTTATTGATCTTTGTTGTGATTATGATATCAATTCTCCTACCTTTGTTACTATTCTCACTAGTCTGCATTACTTTATCACTAGTTTGCATTACTTTCTCACTACTGTACCCTTCAACCTTGGCATCATGACAATATTTTCTTATTTATGGTCTTCTCCTATTTTTAAATCATTCTTCTTGATGCATTCACTATCTCTAACAACCATAATATCACTATCTCCTCCATTAATTTGTGTTATTTCCTCTGTTGTCTAACAATGAATCTCTATAATGGACCTGTCATTCCTTTTATTAATAATCTATTATTTCATGAGGCATCTCTTCTTGATAAAGTTGTGGTTGCCTCCTTTTCCATGAAACCTTTGTTCCCTTCTATGGAACCCTTATGTGTATTTCATAGCTTGTTTTTAATACATATCACTATTTTTGTCATGCATCTTATTGGTCATAGTTATGATTATGACTATCCCACATATTATTGCATTCTTCATTACTTATCATACTAGATACCACTATTTTGGTCATTTCTTGTCATTGTATGTAAGACTGTCATAAGCATTATTTAATGGTATTTATGACCTTTGTGTATCTCATCTCTAGCCTTATGTATGTATCTTCTTTTCAATAATAGTGATGCTCTTTTCTCTTATCCATAGAAATGATTTCATCATCTCCATGACATTGGTTTGATATTTCATATGATACTGATGTGGTCTACCTACATTTCAATGTCTTTTTCTTTGTCATTATCCCAATCCATTCTCTCTTTTGACATTGAATCTCTATTATTTATGTAGACACCAAAAACTGGGCAAGTGTCTTAGAATCATCAAATTGGCAAAATCTTAGCTAAATGCTCTAATTCTCATCAAAATGGATCAAATCAATTTTAAATGGACATTTATTAATCAAAATTGGACAAAATCTTTTAAATCAAAGGAAAAATCAAATGATGACATTAAATAATTAAATACAAGCTTAAAGGGATAAAAAACACTATATAATTGATTTTAATCAATTAATTGTATAGTTTTAAATCAAAAATCAAATTGAACCTATTCCCTTACATGGCTAATTTAATTAATTGATGGAATTTAATTAATCCTAATATCTTTCAACAAGAATTTGAGCAATCAATGAGAATTGAGAACAAAAGCACATGGATCACTCCAAAATAGTTGAATCTCAATCACACATTTCAACTTTGAATCTCAACCACTCAAATTTGTCTATTTGTCCAAACCTTTGAGACAACCATTTAAATTGTCCCCCCATTTAAAAACATTTCAAAATTTTTGACTCATCCAAGGCATTTTGAGAGCATAAGATATCTTAGAAATTCATTTGCAAAGCATCATCATTATAGGCATTTTCATAGCAATTGAGAGCATATCATAAGCATTTGAATCAATCTTTGTATCAATTTGGAGATTTTGAGAGCTAGATTAAGCATTGTACTATCATTTTCTCATTCTGGGATTGTCACTAGTAGAGAATAGGCTGAGAGCTCTACTTACCAAGCTTGGATAGAGAACCATGAGATGTCATGGATGTTAATTTCAATTCTTAGTTTAAATTTGCTTTGTTTTTTCATAGAATTGTAGTTGATTATCCCAATTTCATGAAGGTGTAAAATATTTAGACACAAATGGCGCCCACCGTGGGGCCTTGAGCCTCATTTCTATCATTTTTATCAAGTTTTGTGTGTTTTTGTCTTCACTTTTACGTGAATTTTGTAGAAAACACTCGAAGTGCCACCTATGAAGGATTTAATGATGCTCCTGAGTATTTTGTCGACGCCTAACAGTAGTTAATTGACGCCTGAGAGATTCTTTCTCTTCTGTCTTTTTATTCTTCTGACACCTGTGTGATAAAGTATCATGCCTGAGAGTGTAAAGCGACGCCTAAGATCTGAGAACTAACGCCTATTAGCTATTATTTGCCACCTGTGATGATTTCTATTACATAGTTTTCATTGATTTGTCACGCCTAGTATCTTTTAACTGATGCTTAGTAGTTGTTCTTTGCCGCTTTGGATATTTTATCTTATGCAATTTTCAGCTACTTTTACACCTAGCAGTTAAATTGTTACGCTTACTGATCTTTAAAAGTCGCTTGAGTCACTGGAAAGTGATGCTTGTGAATCTTAAAGTCATGCCTATAATTGTTAATTGATGCTCTTTAGTTGATAAATGACGCCTAGCATTTTCTGTTTAAATTTTTTGTCAGATCATTAAATTCTATTTTCTTACTCTTTGTCTATGTTTTTCCTACAAATGAGCAAACATAGGAAAGTTCAAAAACTAGAAAACAGAGTCACTCAAGTAAGCAAAGAGGTAAGAATCCAAATAAAATGTCAAAAGGAAACTCATGGTACTTCAATTCTAGAAAGTTTGGGATTAGAAGAAAAGTTGTATGCTCATTACATTAAGGTGTTAGATGCTTACAGGAAGAAATTCCCTACTTTGAATTAAATTTGCTTGCATTAAGTTGTTGAAATTTCTTGGAAAAATCTTGTCAAAAATACTTATTTGCATGTCAATTTGTCTTTTGGTTTCCTTCACTTTGTGTGGCTATGTTGACTAATTTTGTTGGAGGAGCCGGAGTGGGAATGATAGTCACTAGGTGAGTAAGCAAACAAATATCAAAAACCTCAAAAAAGTGCCTAGCCTTTTCTAGCTACAAAATAGGTATTTTTCACATCAAGCTTGCTTTGCTTAAATTGTGGCTTTTCATTGGATCTAGCTTAATAGAAAAACCTTACTATTTGTCAAATTGAACAAGCATTAGGCATATGCTCTCCATTTCTCGAAGTGGATCAAAAATCCAAACATGTTAGTTCAATTTGGTAGAAAGAAAGGGATGAGAAATTAACCAAACATTTTATTTTATAAGAATCTCCTTGTCAAGAGATTGAAAAAGAACAAAATATGTTTGAAGTGTTTGAAATAAGGAACGACAATAGGGATATGCTCTTCACTTTCTAAGTGAACCAAATTCTCAAACTTGTTGGACTAAGTTTGATTTCTTATTTTTCTATACATGCTAGATAAATTAGAGCATTAGAGGGCTTGCCTCTGGAGAATTTCCTTATGAGGATGGTGACAGGGAATGACTCAAGTGGGAGACAATTGCTTTAGCCGTGATACTATTTGACCCACTATAAACAAATACATTCTTCCTTGATAGGAGAGTGACTAGGTTGTGTGCAAGTGTTCTTCACTTCCTCTAGTAGCCCTTTTGGATTGCACCAAATCATGCTTTTTATGCGTGTGGGAAGCCCGCAAGTGGGTAAAAGAGCTTGACATAATCTAGAACTGAGGTGTTCATTAAAATCTCACTAAGTAGTAATCTGCCTTTTAGAGCCAAACATGTTTAAAAGCCAAATCTAACTCTAGGTAGATTGCTTGGAAGATATTCTTATTTATACTTGTGAAAAATGACTGAGAACATACACTTTTAGTGTGGTTTTAGGGATATGGTACAAATTTGATGTGTGTGTTGCATTTGTACTTCATTTTCAAGCAAGAATATTTTGTAGACCTGATCTTACAACTTTTAAAATTTGAAATTTACAACCTGGTCTGCAAAGTTCCGCCTACACATAGAAACAAAACACTTATAAACAGTAAAGTCAAACCTGTGACTATTCAAGAAACACCTGTCAATAAGGAATTCACACTTGTGACATTTCAAGAAATGCCTAGAAAAAGTTAAGAAATGCCTATTAATAGGAAAAAGCCACCTGCTGACTTGTAGAGTGCCGCCTAGGAATATTCCAATAACCACGTACTAATTGTTAAGTCACACCTACACACTAGCAAGTGATGCCCAAAAGCAAAGAGGGGAAAATAGTGAGCATTTCTCAGGGGTTTCAAAAAATTTTGATTTCATATTTGAGTACCCTTTTGGACATTTTATTTGTTCCAATATCCAGCCTGGTCAGAAATCCTAGTTTTGAACATTTTTTTGAAAATTTTGTAAGGATTTGGCCACAAGCAAGTGAGATAAAGCCTATTTTCAAGAGATTTATGCTCATGCCAGCTTTCACTCGATCTTATTACGTAAAGAAAACCTTGCAAGCAAATGAAACTTATCTAAGGCAAGAGCTTCCTTTTCCGAGTGACACATTTACCTCCCCAAGAATACCACAAGAACCCATTCAAGGAGTAGAAACCAACATGACATTTCCTTTTGGCAACTCGGGTTCAGATCAAACCAACAATAATGGAGGCATTGACCCAAACAACCTAGGGTCAAATAACAACAATGGAGGATCAGGAATAGACCCTAACAATCAAGGAATTCACAACACTAACAATGGGGGCAATGGTGAACCAACTGCTAAAGACACAACCGATGAAAATGTTAATGAAGCCATACAAAGCCCATACTTCATGAAGCTCATGGAAAAAGCGTTAGCAAAAGATAAGGAGAAGTATTTTCTAGACTTAGCTCAAGCATGTCTTAAACTCCCTCATGATTACGATGTCAATCAACTTAAGGGAAAGTAAGTTGAAGATAGTCCTATTGATATCATGAACAAACAATTTAAGTTATTCCAAACGCAATTGGACACAATAAAGAAAAGTGGGCTCCAAAACCCTTTTCAATAGAGGCATTGTGTCCATCCCCATTTGATAAGAGTTTAGTCATGATACCATTCCCTAGAAATGTTGTCTTTCGTAAGTATGACAAATACGAAGGAGCATTTGATCCCCAAGATCATTTAAGGGAATTTTGTGCATTGAGCTTGGAGTTCATGCATGACACTACTTATTTAATGAGATTGTTCCCTAGAAGTTTGGGAGGCATGTCCATGGAATGGTTTTCAAAATTACCTTCAGGCATCGGGACTTTTGAAGAGTTAGCTGCTAAGTTTGTAACACATTATTCATATAATATAAAAAACGAAGTTACAATGATTACCTTATGCAACACCAAACAAAAAGAGGGAGAATGATTCCTACTTTTCTTACAAAGATGGAGGATAATATTTGCTAGATACCCTCAAAGTGTACCAGAAAAGAAAAAAATGGACATCTTTATAAATAGCTTGAGTAATGAAATGAATTATCGGTTGAAGCTACAATGTCCTAGGTCTTTTCAAGATCTTATTGAAAATGGAGTGACTAAGGAGGAGGTATTGGTTAAAAGTGGAGAAATAAAGTTGTACAAGGACAACAAGAATCATAATAACAACAATACCTCCAACAACAATAACAATCAGAATAAGAATTTTTCTAACACCTATAATAGATTTGGGTTGAGGAACAACAACAAAGGTGTGGTCAATGATGGGGTTGTTGATGATAATACTTTGAAACCCACTCCTTTTAATCTCACGAGAACACCTAATCAAGTGAATAATGCAGATCAAGCTCCCAAAGTACCTTTCAACAACAATACCAATAATAACAACTTTAGGAACAATCAAGGGGCTAACAAGCCTAATCCATTCCTTACACCAGCTCCCAAGAGGAAATTCACACCTTTGGGTGAACCTCTTGAGAATGCATTGAGAACTCTCATTGCTAATAAGATTATTGATTTGCCTAGAGCTCAACCATATGAAACACACAATAAGCCCAATTGGTGGAAAGAGTCTAGTCATTGTGAATACCACAAAAATAGAGGACATACCAAAAATGATTGCTTACAACTGAAAAACATGGTACAAGATTTGATTGACAATGGTGTGATTCAGATAGAAGGGCCTCAAAATAATGAGGATCACATGACATTTAAGCAACCTTTTTATAATCATGATAAGGGTGAATCTTCAAATTTGAATAAACAAGGCAACAAGAATGTCAATTTTTCTCATCATTATGATACCATTGTTAACACATTATCTGGACAGGAGCATGTTGTCAATGTTGTTGTAATCAAGGAACAACCCAAAAAGGAAGCATCTTATGCGATCACTAGGGGACAAACTTCAAGGATTATCCTACAAGGGGTTGATCCTAAACCTATTGGTCCTACACAATCAAGTATTTTGGTTAAGCAATTATCTACAACAACAAATTCATATAGCTTGGTGGATCAATTACAAAAGACTCCAGCTCAAATCTCTATCTTGGAGTTGTTAAAATTATCTCCAAATCATAGGGAGATCTTGGAACAAGCCCTATTGGGGACTAATGTTCCTATTAACTTGGAGGAAGAAAAGTTTCAAAACATGGTGGGACACCTCACAACACCAAATTGTCTCTCATTTTCAGATCAAGATGACATGTCCATCACTCATCCTCAAAATTTTCTGCTGCATATAAAAGTCCTCATTTAAAGACACATGGTTAAGAGAGTTATCATATATGGGGGAGCTGGTCTTAATATTTGCACATTAAACCTTGTCAAGTCCTTAGGTTTATCTGAGTCTTCTATTGATCCTAAGAAGCAAATTACCATTGAAGCTTATGATGAGGAGGAGAGATCTTCAAAAGGCATGATTGTCTCACCTATTCAAGTTGGGCCTATAAAAAAGGACACCATATGTTAGGTCCTAGACATGAAGTTAACTTATAACATCTTATTTGGGAGGCCATGGATACATGAGATGCAAGTAGCTCCTTCTACATACCATCTATGTATCAAATTTCCATACATGGGAGAAGAAATCACAATTGGAGGGGATTCAAATCCTTTTCAATACTGTAACACATTGAAGCCTCTTCATGAATCATTTATTCCTCATAATAGAGAAGGGATTGTTCCAAATACTACCATGGAAGAACATAAAGGTGATGATCCTAAGTTAACATCAAATGTTACCTTTACCTCATGCCTTACTCAAACTAACTCAACTACGTCGACTAAGGGAAAAGAAAAAGTGAGTTATGAGGGTCCAAGTTCAAATGAGAATTCAAGAAAAATGTCCACACCAAAGGTGGAACTTGCTAAACCTACCAAAGAGAAGAAAGGCAAAGCCAAAGAAGATCACTATAACCAAATGAGTGAGATGATGCACAAGTTCGAAAAAGAATGTAGAATTGGTTCTAAAGGAGTAGGGGAATATTTTGTTTCCCTATTTGATTTACCTACTTACCCAAAGACACATGGAAAACCTTCCAAGGAACATCCTCCTCATAAATACAACTCTCATTTTGTAAGAGAGAGTGACAAGTCAACACTTGAGAAATAAGAAGATGAAGTTCTACAATGGCTTTACAAAGATGAAAGTGATACTTCAAACAGCCCCATGGAAAGAATTCAACACATCAATATTCAAACTGACCAATATGGAAAGGGGTTTGAAATAATTCAAAAAATGGGGTATAAGGGAAGAGGACCCTTAGGTATGAGAAATAGAGGTTTTCTTGAACCTATTGAACCTTCTTGGAGATCAAAGGAAGAAAAATCAGGAATAGGATATCAACACAAAGGAGAAAGTTCTAGCCCTATGTATGATTTTTATGAATGAGTGAACGTAGTAGAATCCGATGGTGATTCTAGAGAATATGAGTGAGATTATTTATCCGAAGACTCTTGTCATGACAAAGAGATTGTCATAATGAATTCTTATACTAATGTTCCTAAAGAACAAACTCAAAATAGTGAAGATTCGGAGATAATTCCTACACACATGCAACCCAATCCACATGAATCTCTCATAGGAAAAGCACACAATTATATGTGGGTAGGTGAACCTTGGATACCTTCGTGGTGGGATGATTCATATGGTAGGTTTACCCCGCATGTTTTCATTCCCGTAGAAGTCTTAGAGGACTCAAGTGAAGAGGACTTTGATGCTTCTTCCATGGATCATCTTGAGGAAGCTCATATTATTGACCTTAATGATACAATGTATGAACCATCTAATGAGGTCATGTCCATAAAACTAGCCAATGAAAATTTTCCAAGTGAATCTTTACCTTTTATGCATCCCGAACTCATTGATTGAGACTTAACCGAACCAAGTGACTTACTATACTTTCATAATGACCAAGCAATGACACAATACCTAAATGCGGTTGAGCCCTCTTCCACTGACGAGTTTAATCCCAACATGATGAGAAAGGCAGGGGTCCAACCTCTTAATCCAAAAGAAAAAATGAAAAAAAGTAAAAAAATGAAAAGTTCTAGTGGTGAAAACCACCATGTGACATTACTAGAACCAAAAAAAGTGAAAATAAAGGATGTTTTCGATGGTGAAAACCTAACTGTGACACCAAAGGAAGAGAGGTTGGATACCTTACCAGCACATGAAGAAGAAAGATCACCAATTCTTATAGATCCAATGGAGAAAGTCAATATTGGAACTGAATTGGAGCCCAAATTCATACATCTAGCAGATTCACTTACACCTTTAGAGAGAAAGGACTTCATCAAAATTTTCCAAGCAAAGCAAGTGAATTTTGCATGGTCCTATGTCGACATGCTGAGATTAGATCCAAACTTCATCATGCATCATTTGAATGTCAAACCAGGGGTTAAACAAGTCAAGCAAAAATTGAGGAAGATGCATCCACACATAGCTCTTCTAGTTAAAGTAGAGTTGGAGAAATTGTTGAAGGTGGGGTTCATAAGAGAAATTGCTTATGCATAATGGATATAAAATATTTTACCAGTTACCAAGCATGAAAAATCCATTCGTGTATGTACGGACTTTAGAGATTTGAATCTTGCATGTCCCAAAGATGACTTCCCACTTCCAAGCATAGATGCAATAGTGGACTTAATAGATGGTCACTCCATGTTTTCATTGATGGATGGTTTTAGTGGATACAACCAAATTAAGATTGCACCTAAAGATTAGGAAAAGATAGCCTTCACATGCCCTTGGGGAACTTTTTGTTGGAATGTAATGCGTTTCGGCCTCAAAAATGTCAGAGCTGCAATGACCACCATTTTTCATGATATGATGCACACCTTCTTAGAAGATTATGTAGATGATATATTGGCTAAGTCACATCAAATAGAAGATCATTTACAAATTTTGGAGAAGATATTTACATGCTTGGAACAATTCAAAGTAAGGCTCAATCCAAAAAAAGTGCCTTTGGTGTTCAATCTGGGAAATTGTTAGGCTACATAGTTTTAGCAAAAGGCATTGAAGTGGATCCCGAAAAGGTTCAAGAAATCATGGACATGGAAATTCCTAGAAACATTAGCCAAATGAGGTCTCTGCAAGGAAAAATTCAATCAATAAGGAGATTCATTTCTCAACTAGCTGAAAAGTGTCACTCATTCACTAGATTGCTACACAAGGACACCATTTTTACATGGGATGAAGAATGTGACAAGGCCTTTACCTTGTTGAAGACTTACTTAATCAATCCACCAATTCTCATGCCTCCTATCAAAGGAAAACCATTGCTATTGTACATATCAGCAACTAAGAGGTCTTTAGGAGTTCTTTTGGCACAAGAAGATGATCAAGGAAAAGAAAGAGCTATCTATTATTTGAGCCAAACATTGATTAAGTATGAATTAAACTATACCTTCATGGAAAGAGCATGTCTAGCTATTATCTTCGCTTCTCAAAAATTGAGACACTACATGTTGATGCACAAAGTAAAGCTCATTGCAAAAATTGACCCTTTGAAATACTTGCCTAGCAAAATAGCCTTAATGGGAAGAATAGCAAAATGGGTCATGGTACTAAGTGAGTTTGATATTGAATATGTGGATAGAAAGGCCATAAAAGGACAAGTGATAGAAGATCACTTAGCTGAAAATCCACTGGTTTCTACACATCCCATTCAAGTGGAGTTTCCTGATGCAATAATTGTCAATATAGAAGCCAAGACATGGAAGTTGTACTTTGACGGATCATACACACAAGGAGGTTCTAGAGCTGGCATATTGTTGATTACCCCTTAGGGGTATACTATTCCTAAATCATACAAGTTGTTATTCACACGTACCAACAACATAGCCGAGTATGAAGCTTCAGTCATTGGTATCAAGATGGCTTTAGAATGAAATATTACTGAGCTACAAGTGTATGGTGATTCTCAATTAGTGATCAATCAAGTCAATAATGAGTACACCATAAAAGATGAAAAGTTAATGCCTTACAAGATAATGATTGATGGTTGGAAAAAGTACTTTGTGTTGATAAATTTTGAACAAATTCCAAGAGAGAAGAATAGAGCTGCCGATGCAATGGCTACCTTGGCTTCATTACTCTAAAAGCCTGATAAAAATGAAAGGTATGAATTCTTGGTGGAAGAGTTGGCAAAATTGACATTTGACCTTCTTGATACCCAAATTATTGCCTTACTTGATTGACATGACTCCCCTTGGTACGGTCCTATCTACACATACCTTAAAGACCAAGTACTACCTGAAAACCAATCCAGAGCCCAAAAATGACATTTCATAAGACAATCAGCTCATTACATTATCCTTTCCAACACATTGTATTGTAAAGGCCTTGACAGAACTTTACTTAGATGTCTAGAGGAAGAAGAGTCTAAGGTAGCTTTATGTGAGGTCCACGAGGGCATTTGTGGGTCGCATTCAAGCAGTTTAAACTTAGCTAAGAAGATCCTTCGCATGGGGTATTTTTGGGAAACCTTAGAAAAGGATGCTTGTCACTTTGTTAAGATATGCACAAAATATCAATATCATGGTGATATGATACATGTACCAACTCAAGAACTACATCCTTTTGTTACACCTTGGCCATTTTATCAATGGGGGTTTGACTTGATTAGTGTGATTTATCCACCTTCATCTAATGGGTACAAATACATTATCATGGCTACAAAATACTTCACTAAATGGGTAGAGGCCATTCCTTTGATCACCGCTAAGGGAAAACAAATCTCGATGTTCATCCTTAATCACATCATTTGTAGATATGCTATTCCTTGTGCCATAATTACTGACAATGGAAAAAAATTTAAGAACAAATATGTGGATGAACTTTGTGATACTTTTCATATTACTCATCACTCTTCTTCCATTTACTATCCATAAGGAAATGGACAAGCTGAGGCTACTAATAAAAATATCCTTAAAATCTTGAAGAGATCAGTGAACAAATCAGGAAGAGATTGGCACATACAAATCAACCCGGCTTTGTGGGCATATAGAACTAGTATTTGGACACCTACATGAGCTACACCATATTCTGGTTTATGGAGCCGACGCTATTCTACCTTTGGAGGTTGAAATCCCATCCCTAAGAGTATCATTGCAAGGATTAATAATGGATGAGGATTATAGGGTGGCCCGAATTCAACAATTGGAATTGTTAGAAGAACATCAAGTACAAGCCTATGAACATTTGAAAGTATACCAAAAAAGGATTTCAAGAAACTACAACAAGCACATTAAACCAAGAGTCTTTCAAGTGGGTGATTTAGTGCTAAGGGAAAACCCTAAAAATTAGGTAGAAAGAGAAAATAAGGGCAAATGGGAAGCAAATTGGCTTGGTCCTTTTGTAATTTTTTCTTCTTTTGGAATGGGGACTTACAAATCAGCCAATTGTGATGGGGAAGAATTACAAGAGCCCATTAATAGCATCCATTTAAAGAGGTTTCATACCTAATCAGATGAGAGAGTATTAGAAGAAAGAGTATCAGACGAGTGTGAATATGATGACTCAAGCATCACTTTTGTACATGAGAAAATCAAAAAGATCAAAAACATTGGAAAAAGTTCAAAATCTAAAAAAATTGAAAAATGGAAAAAAATAAAAAAAATGAAAAAGAAGAAAAAGTGCCTTGGTGAAAACCTAGCAATAGGCGCCTTGGTAGCAAAAAAAAATGAAAAAAAGAGAAAAAGAGAAATAAACCCAAAAGGTGAAAACTTGGCAATCAAGTGCCTTTTGTTCCCCTAAGTCTTTCCTAGCTACATGTGTACATACTACATTTCCATCATCTCACTTGTAAATCTTCATTGCATCTGTCATTTGTGCATAGTCATAATAAAACCTTTCAGTTGCATTGTTGCATTTTAGAATTCCTATTGCCCTAAGTTTTGTCACACGACCACATTTATCACTTGGGGGCAGGAAAGGATTGGATTTTTGGTACAAATGGATTCAATAGTGCTATTTTCGGTCACATATTAGAGAGGGAATTATCATAGCTTCAGAAGAGAGAGATTTTTTTATTGAACCTTTGATGGATATCATTGTTCATAACCAAGTATTTTGATCCTACAACTTGATCCTTGAGCCTTCATTAACTTTATTATTCAGGACTAAAAATTGACATCACTTAAATGATCAAAATATTTGGAAATTCTTTTTGAAAATCTTGATACATTGCAAAAAAATTGAAGCTTTTAGATGATCGGTATTGAATTGAATTTTTATTGTATCTTTTTAGCTAATCAATGATGTTTCGGCTAGATTGGCGATGATGGAGACATGATATGTTTCTTCTTTCTGAGTGACTGTCTTGAGGGAAATCCAACAACTTATGTGAATTCATCTAACGACATGGTCATCAAAGAACCGTCGAGGACTTTCATATAGGATGGAGGGTTGACCTTTTCTTGTTTACGCAAACGAATACCTTGGCTATTTAGATTTTCCATATCTTAATACCAAAATCCAATTGCAACATTGAATCCTTTGAAACTGATATTCATACTCCCATAGTTGGTTATTCAACTAGTGAGGGTTGTACTAGTTTCCTACAATTCTCAATGATGAAAATATTTCTCTATGGCATTTCTTTGCTAAAAGCTAGTGACAATTTAGTTGCATTGCATTGCATTGGCATGTTAGATTAAGTGCATTGGTTTGTAGTATTTTTCCAAGGGAAAATGGGTTCAGTCATCATCTTGATCAATAATTTGAGGGGGGTTCAGTTCAACACCTTATCCTTGGTTCCAATCAATCATGTGAGATTATCTTTTGCATTCATTCATAGTATTACTCATTATCCTTATATCATAAAAAAAGAAAGAAAAAGATTCATTAATCATTCATCATTTGCATACATTTAGTTAAGGATTGCATTTTAAGAGTTGCATACATAAAATAAAATAAAAAACATAGTTGCATTAAGCATATATCCATATTTCCATAATAAAAGATTTGCATCCATACATTGAAAATCAGAAAAACCTATCAAAAATTACATTATCATTTGCATCCATTTATCTATATCATATATGAGATACATTGCATCCATAGCACAATCAAAAGTAAATGCATCATAAACATCATATAGAGATGCATATAAAGATAATCTCACATAAACACATCATGAGAATCAAGGAAAGTCCATAATCATACAAGTGTCCATAACATCAAAGATCCATCAAATCTATATATCAAAGATACAATATCATCGACAAAATGATACATCAAAGTTCTGATCAATAAAACATAACACATGATACAAATCATCAAAGAGATCCATAATCAATCATCAAGATCCTATTGGGCCACCCACTCCATCACCTGCACCCGATCCATCTGGTCCCCTATCACCTGATCTATCTTGAGTAGGAGTAGTTTGACTAGTGCTAGCAACACTGGGCCTCTGAGCCACAATAGTCAGAAATTGGTGCATCATAGTGGCTACCTGATCCAGTCAGCCAACCACTGTTGATAGACCTGTTTGTAATGAATGCACATCCTGTGACAAAGTATCAATACTAGGAGAATCCTGTGATGTCTGATCCATATCCTGAGACATAGGTATCTGTGGAGGCACCTGCTGTGCTGGAATCTGCCCATGTTGAGCTATTGAAGTCTGATGTAACTGTACCAATGGATCTTGTCCACTAGGAGCCTGTCTAGTAGCATCAATATGAACCTATCATTTGACTCTCTATTGTCCCTGTACTAATGCATATCTAGGATGAATAAACCTAGGTCCCTGATCTGGCTGAACTTGTCTGACAGTCCTATCCTTGAAATGTCCACCTCATACCCGTGGCCCAAGTCATCCTCTAGTAATGATACGAGGAGCTCTCTATCCTCTACAAGCTCGATGTCGTCTAGGTCTGCCACCATCATCCTTGCCATCATCCCCTCCATCATCATCTGATCGCTCATCCCTATCTAGGATCGGCTCTACATGATCTGTAAATCTCAAAAATTTGTTTAGAGACCACCACTCTATGTACTCTGCAGACATCCCAGCATCTGCCACGTGCTCTAATATATCCAATCTAACATACATCATCTTGGCAATCTGATCACAAGAAAACTAAAAATCAATTTGTGCCCCCCACATCAATTGCTCTTCCTGGACGCGAGCATACAAAGCCATACCCTGCGGCATATCCTGATACCTGCCGAACTGTCTAGAAACATGACCAAAGAAAAATCTCTCAATCACAAGGGGTGATCGACCAATCATCCATCGAGGAGAAAACATATAAGGGAGCTCATCATCATCCTCCTGCCAACCCTCGCAGCCCAGATATGGTCTCCATGTGACCTGATCTATATCGTCGATCATGCGATGCCAAAACTCTAGTTTGCCCAGATGATGCTGGACAACCATGTCGCTATATATAAATGCATAAGGATAGCCATGATAGTGGATACAATCTGACAATGGCCTAGTGATGGGAAGATATTCCCATACCCATAACTGTAATATCACTGCACCTACCTATAATGATGCACTCGTTCTATAAACCACCTCGTGCAAATCATGGTATAACTGGGCTAGAATGCAATAACCTAAATCAAAATGCTGAGGCTGTGTAAGAAAATCCTCTAGAATGTGGCCCCATCCAACAAAGAAACCTTGACCTCACCTATCAGGAAGCAATAAACTACCTATCAATGCACCTAACACCACTGGCAATGTGGAAAATGAAGCAAACTATGCCCATGTAATGGTATCATCACCAATGGTATTATCACCAAATACCCATCTGTAGATAGTGCCATCATATACTAAATCATAATAGACCATCTCACCCCGGGTTGGAATATAGAGCAATCTATAAACATCCTCGGCAGTGATAGTCATCTCCCCAAGTGGTAAATGGAAGGTATTGTGGTCAGAGTGCCAACACTTTGCCACAACTATTAGAAGACCACGGTTCAACTGAAACCATAGGATGTATAGAAGGAAACTCAAACCACACATCTCAATGACGTGATACTTTGGCTGGGTCAACTCCTGACCTAGGTCTAAATCCAAGAAGCAACAGTCCATATGTATAGCTTACGGAAATGTGCATGTTTTGTAAATCAAGAGAATCATATCAGTATTCTATATCAGTGGATTATTTTAAGTCAATCAATCAAATCAATCTTTTCTCTTCTTGAGTGCTATCACCATTTGTTCGTGTCTCTATGTCTTGAGAGTGAATTATCAGTTATCTACCTATCAGTGTTCTACTATCATATTTCTATCAGATCAGATTGACAAATCAAACATTCATTGGTACCATTATCCTGATATCCTAATCACTTGTTTTGTTTAGCTACAATAGACCTATCTATCTTGGACAATCAATTAATCATCCAGAGATATCAAATCTATTAGAAAATCAAGTTTCAGTATCAAAATTTTCAAAATTCCTATAGGCATCATTTGCCTATGCGGAGGTGACATTTTATCTCAAGTGGTGAATAACTTTTCACACACAACACTTTATCAAGCGGAGGTGGTATTTCATCTGTTAAGCGACATTTTATGACCCTAAGCAGTATTTCATCATGCCTAGGCGTCATTTAAATCATAGGGATTTTTCACACGGTGTTTTGTACATAGTTTGATTAAAAGCCCTAGTTCTACGTGGTATCAAATTTTTCATAGGCGAGTTTTAAACTATCTTATGCGGCATTTCACTACGTGGATGCGTTACTTCATAAGCCTAGGTGTCATTTAAACTATCCTAGGTGGCATTTTGCAAAATTTCAATGAAAAATCAAGAAAATTATGCAATAAATGTGGAAAAAGTTGTAATAAATGCACTAGGATGGTCAGAGTCACTTACCGAAGGTCCGTAATCCAAAGGTCTCTGATACCAATGACATCTCTTGAACTGATGCTCTTGAATAGGCACAACCATCGTGATCAGTTATCTCAGGATCATAGCAAAAATCTCAATAGTCAAAAGTGCAAATGAATAGTAAATTTGTGTTTTTCAACCTATTTATGCTAATTTGACCTAATTTTGAGGTAATTTTTGATATTTTGACCTATATCAACATATTAATCAAACCGGGGCATTTGTTGTGACCTTAATTATCATCATTGTTTTTTAGAAATGAAAACAAATTGGATCAATTATCAATCAATTTTATCATACTTTTCTATTTGGCGATCAATTTGTTTTCAATTTTGAGGGGGCATCATAAGAGTATCAAATCAAACATTATCAAATCTGGGGCATTAAAATTTTTGAACTATTATCAGTGGGGCATGTTGTATCATTTTTCAAATCAGGTTTTTATCAATCAAATCAATTTCAAATCAGGTTTCAAATCATTTTTGTATCAATCAATCAAGAATCGAATCAGTGATTAGGACATAAAAGTTTCTTTGAATCAATGCACTACACACATTAATCCAAAGAGGGGCATTTGTAGACACCAAAAACTGGACAAGTGTCTTAGAATCATCAAATTGGCAAAATCTTAGCTAAATGCTCTAATTCTCATCAAAATGGATCAAAATTTTAAATGGACATTTATTAATCAAAATTGGACAAAATTAGTTAAATCAAAGGAAAAATCAAATGATGACATTAAATAATTAAATACAAGCTTAAAGGGATAAAAAACACTATATAATTGATTTTAATCAATTAATTGTATAGTTTTAAATCAAAAATCAAATTGAACCTATTCCCTTACATGGCTAATTTAATTAATTGATGGAATTTAATTAATCCTAATATCTTTCAACAATAATTTGAGCAACCAATGAGAATTGAGAACAAAAGCACATGGATCACTCCAAAATAGTTAAATCTCAATCACACATTTCAACTTTGAATCTCAACCACTCAAATTTGTCTATTTGTCCAAACCTTTGAGACAACCATTTAAATTATCCCCCCATTTAAAAAAATTTCAAAGTTTTTGACTCAACCAAGGCTAAATCATGATTAAATAACTCTACCCCCTACCCTTGGGATTTTATTATAAATAGAAGTCATTTTGAGAGCATAAGATATCTTAGAAATTCATTTGCAAAGCATCATCATTATAGGCATTTTCATAGCAATTGAGAGCATATCATAAGCATTTAATCAATCTTTGTATCAATTTGGAGAGTTTGAGAGCTAGATTAAGCAGTGTACTATCATTTTCTCATTCTAGGATTGTCACTAGTAGAGAATAGGCTGAGAGCTCTACTTACCAAGCTTGGATAGAGAACCATGAGATGTCATGGATCTTAATTTCAATTCTTAGTTTAAATTTGCTTTGTATTTTCATAGAATTGTAGTTGATTATCCTAATTTCATGAAGGTGTAAAACATTCACAATTTATAATCCTGATATTCATTGTAAAAGTAATACCAATATAATGTGTTTGTCCTTGCCTATAGCTTACTGCGCTTTACATCTTATGCCATGTTTGGTCTTTGTCTAATGTTATAGTGATTGTTAAAATTCATCATGACTTCATTTTCACATCAATGTACTTAAATTTAGTCATTAGGGATTATTGTGTGTGAACCTTCACTCTTACTAACTCCTTTTCCCTCAATTTTTTGATTGATAATTAATCATTGCAAGTGATTTATCACTATTTTCTCTTTGTTTCCCCTTGATAACAATCCTTTTTCTTCTTACTATTGATATGACACACCCCAGAAAAATTATTATGCTCTTCTGAAATGGTAAATGCTTTGACAAACCTATGGTTTATACCAATAATATGGCATTCTAGTTATCTTTCATCTATCATCATGATAGTGTAAATAGTTTGTTCCTACAAGACATTTATCCCCCTTGGACTCTCATATCAATACATGACTGGAAACTCCAAAGATTCCTCTACTATCTCTAGTCTTTATGGAAGTTTGTAGCATCCTTTCACTCCATGTCATTGAAGTCATTGCCTTGACTTTTTCATAAAAATGATCACTCTCTCAATGATGTAACTTTGTTTTCATCATGATCTACTCTTCACTATTTTTTGATCTCCACGGTTTGTTTATGTCCTCTGCTCCTCGCTGAAAGTGCTTTGACATTTTTTATGCTTTTCAATATGTCAGCATTCTCTACCTTGATCTCTATGATGAGAAGCATGAAACACTCATAAAAGTACCCATATTGTTATATTGAAAAGATACTAGGACAATAGAGGAACATGATGTAAGTTAAAAAATGGGTTTACTTAAAGTAGGCCAATACAATCATTATGACTAGATTGCTAGATTAATTTAAAAATATAGAAAAACTAAGGATTAACAAGTGGCTTAGGGAAAAGGGTTGCTAAAAAAAATAAAATATGGATAAAATAAAATCACAAATGGATGAATAGGTAGGATATAAACCTAGTCTGTCCAAACCTTAACAAAGATATAGAAAACCATTTGAATTAAAACTTAAGAAAAGTTATACATCTAGAGAAACAAATAGAAAATGTTAGCACCATACAAGGTTCAATCCAAATTAAAAGTAATGTGAATAAGTGTACACATTATGGACTACTTCACATAAGCCCATATGAAAGACATACATATGAGAGACACTAAGAAATACTGGGATGTAAATAAATGACACTAAGAAATAATGAGATATAAGGAAAATATTAGTATTTTTTATGTCAAAGATGTTTCTTTATTTGAATTGAATGAGCTAACCTTCCTTATCAATGGTCTATTGTGTGTGGTAGATGTGCAAGACAATTTAAGTCTTGCATGCCATTCGATTTGCATTGTTGGTACTATTTTCCCCTTTAGTTTTTGGTTTGTCCCTTTTCACATTCATTTTAATAGCCTTGTGACAAATAAATTACATGCTAGCCATGAAAGTAATTTTTAATTCAAAAGGAAGGATATTCACAATGAGTTGTATTTGTCACATAATTTTAATAAATTTAATGAAAGTTACAATTTTGAATACTTTTAATAGAATATACAATTATCATTTTGGGTGATTAAAAAATATCATTTTTAACTACTCGGGGCATGAAAATAGAATGGGTAGAAATTGTGGTAAAATCAAATGCCAAAGTTTAGTGTATGGTAAATATAAACTAATACAACTTTAGTGACTATTCATTATTTCTTTTTAAGGTTTTTTATTTTATGTTTATGTAGTGCTTAGGTTTTTTATATTTAAAAAATATATTTTTATTGAAAATCAAAATTAATGAGATTAAGATTAAAATTAAGATCAAAGTTTAAAAAAATTAAATGTACTTATAATTTTTTGAATAATAATAATTAAAAATTATATTTAAGGTTAAGTTTATAATTATAATTATAGGTTACAGTTATAAAAGTTAAGTTACAATTATAATTATATATTTTTAAATTAAATTATTTTTTAGGATTATAATTTCTTAGAATATATTTAATTAATGAAGTAAGATTTTAAAAAATGAAAATGATAAACTTAAATAAATTATATAATTATTCAATTTTAGGGATGAAACATATATAAAATCTAAAATATAATTAATTAATTATTAATTAAAAATAAATAATTACTATAAAATAATCATAATATTTCAATCAAATATATTATAACTCTAATTCTGATTAATAGTTACTTTACCTACATTATAATGATATTGTTAGTCTCTATAAGTTATATCATATGTTATAGTTTTTATATATGTTAAAAAAAATTGCATATAGTATTTATTTTTTGATTGGTAACATTAGTTTATTTATTGATCATATATACAAAAGTTTTAAATACATTCTAAAAGCATAGAACCTACATCACCCTTACAATCCACGAACATACTCAAAATCACAGTTATAAGAGTCATCCAACCCCCCAATCAGACACAAAGCATACTATACTGCATTACAAAAACACTACAACCAATAGCCACCAACACCCCCATCCAAGTACAAAACAAACAACATTGCATTTAAAAAATGTTGCAACCTGCAACCACAAACCCCCTTACCAAGCCATTTTCATTCAACATTTTAATTCAAAGAGATTTGGATAAAGGACACCAAATTTTTTTATAAACCCAACTCTAAGATTTACCAATCCATAATATTATTTTACAAAAAAACTAGGCATCACATAGTAGGAAACTTTCTTGATTTTCCTTCTCTTTCTTTGAAGTATTGACCCAATAATCTTCTGTACTGAATTGAGTGTTCTTCTTTCCCTTCTTTTTTTTATCCTCCATTTTATTTAGCCTCTCCTCTGTAGTAGCCTTCCAGAGCTTCTCTCTTTTATGCACAAAATCCTTGAGGGACTCCCAACCTAATTATACTTCAATCCTTTGCTCCTCTTTTTCACTAGTGTCACCCTACAAGAGAAATAAAAGCAATAAGGAAGTAAAGTCTGCAACATACAAACACTCACCATTTCTACTATAAATCCTTCACCTAAACGCACCAGCATGAGGAGGGATCTAATCCCACAAGTCAATTCCTCCTCAATAAATTCACACAAAACCCATTCCACCTCTACTTTCATTCCAAGCTCCAAAACCCAAACCATGAAAATGGAGGCTACATCAATATTAGTGTGATAAAAATACTGAGAATTGATGTATTAATCCCCTAAGATAATCCCCACAATCTATACAAATACTAGATCATCAATATTATACTTCTCATCTTTTTCTCCTAAATTTGTTTGAGAAAGGCCAACTATTGCTTGCTAGTGCAGAGAGTGAAGTTGGCCTCCATAGTGAAGCCAACACACCAAGCTAAAGAAGTCTCCAAAAACTACCTCACCATTATCACCATCCACATTTCCACAAATGCATCACAATAAATGAGGGAAATGGATTAAAAGAGGCTACACATTCCAAAGTACCCCATAGTCAATACCACACACTTCTCAATGTTAATCACCAACAAACCTTGGTAAATGGGTCATCCTTTTACATGACCAAGATTGCTTAGAAATCATCCTGGATCTTTGCCAAATATTTCACATGTAAAGCCACTCCAACATTAGTAAGGTTTCCCACCACCCTGTTTCCTTTACTTTTAACATGATAAATTTTAAAATTTTAAAATATAAAAAGTGAATTTTAATTTTTTTTGATTATTTTATTCATTTCCCACATCAGAGTCTCATAGTTTATAATATCATCATAATTATTATCAGCGAGTCACCCTCATGATGGATTTGGTGATTGATAATTTCTTGGCCATCCATACCTTCAAGAGAGCTCTTGAGCCTTGGCCTCACTGTTTGTTCTCATTCCCAACTTCTTTGCTCCAATTACTATAATGCATCCATTAAAATTCCAAGAAACATCCCTACCCCTTATGGACCCAAATTATGCTTTGAAGCACTGTCAAAATTGACTTTGATCCATTTTTGACCTAGCACATGCCACTCCACAGAGTTCACAATCAAATAAATTGGATCAACCCAATGAGGCCCATTAACAAGCCATATATAATATATTATACAAAAATATAAGCTTTATTTTTATTTATGTTATTTAATTATATAATGTATTTATAATATTTGTTATTTTATATTTATATTATTAAATACACTAAATATAATTATAATAATATTTTATTGTAATATATTTTTTGGAAAAAAGGGGTAAAATTTTATTAATCACTAGAAGAAGCTGAACACGCAAACCAACTCAAAAAAACAACCAAACACAAAGAAAACCAATAGGCTAATCATGGCTCTACACCCAAAAAGATCTCATGTCATCCATAACCAATTTTTTTACCACCCAAGAACACCCCAAATATAAGACACTCTATTCCCCAATATTTTATGACACCATCTATTTAGAGGTCCATTTTGCCAAACAACCTTGTTCCATTCTCGAGGGACATGACAAAAGGTAATAGAATCCAATAAGCTACACAATCTTAAAATTTGATTAACCACTAAGGATAATCACTATTTTTTCTCTCTAGCTACCTATTATTCAACATATTAATCATAATTTTCAATTTAAGTTCTTAGATTATCTCTCTCCAACCAAGAGTGTAACCTTTCTCCAAAGTATTATTCCTATTTCAGAGGGGGGGGGGGGGGGGGGGGACTAGTGTGGTTAAAACTAGTGGTGAGTCAGATGGGAAAAAATACACTAATACTGAGAAGGGAGAGTTTACTCCTTCAAAAAAACCTAAGAGAGAGGTAAAATTGAAGTAGGTTTCTAAAGGCCCTACAACTAAAGGGAAGGGTAAGAGGAAAAATGTGGTTTCTTCCTCCTTTACCTCTACTTCTAATACAGAGGATAAGGGTAAGTCCCCCCCATCCAAAGTCTTAGATAAAAGGGAAGGGTAAAGGTAAACGTGTTGTGAAAAATCTTGAGATTTTTGTGCACCCCCCTCTTAGCCTTAGTCATCAAATTCCCACCCCTTCCCTTGCTTCAAGAAAGCATCTTTCGGGGGAAGTGGGTGTGCATAGTGCTAAGTCCCATGAGAACCTTAATGTTAAGCTCCTTGGTTCTGAGCACGAGTTGTTGTCAAATATCCTTAGGATGGCTAGAGTGAATTCTTTAGATTCCTTTAGTATATTCAAATGGGTCTTTCATGAGCTAAATGCATTGCAAGTTAAACATAGAGATTTAGGTAGTAAGATGGAAGTGACGGAGTCTTCTATGCAGGGAGAGAATACTAAGGAGGTGTTAGGAATAACAGTCCACCAACACAACTAAGAGGGGGGGTGGGTGAATCAATTGTGAGATAGATTATTAAAGATCTAGCCCTGTTAGGAGCTTATTAAAATATTACAGTACACAATCCATGTTAAAGGACATACCCTGTTAGGAGTCAAAGAAATGTAGGCTCACTGCCCAAAGAAGGTTATGTCCACCTCCAGAACTCACTGTTTGCAACACAAGTATATATAAAGGAAATACACAATCCTTGTGAACTATCTAATAGAAACTGTCTTTGCTTGATCAGTTCTAATGAAGTATAAACTATTCTCTACTCTACATCCAACAGATACAAGCTCACAGCTTCCACAATCCTCTTTTACAATTCTTACACACTACCCATATTTTCAAAAGAAAAGATCTTACATATATACCCCATTACAATAAATGATCAGGTCGGTCAATTAGGCTTCCCTAATATACAAATAATTACATAACCCATTTCTAAGATACACACAGTATCTATAACAAGTATACAATAATTACACTTCAACAATTAAGGTCCAACATCTGTAATCCATGCTCGCTATCCATAATACATGCTACAACTCTGAAGTCAGCTCCAAATAGGTCTCCTCTAGAAGACACGCCATAGTTGATATCATCACGCTTCCTGTGACTTTCTAAGATCAAAGAACATTCCTTAATATGTTATCTAACATCCCTTAAGCTTGCATACACTAAATCCACATCGCTTGTAAGATACACTCACAAAGAGACTAACTTTGTCAAATTCCATTGTCACAGTCCAGAAACTAGTCTTCACCAAATCTTATGTTACTCAACCAATATGAAATATTACAACATGTAATCTTAGATATAAGATCACAACACTTCCTTGTACACAAACCTGTGTTCACTCATTCTGAATTAACCATACAATATCCGTACACTGTAACAACCAGTCTACTCTCTTCATAGAAACATATGTTGACATCAGTGACAAAACACAAATGACAACAACATTAGTAACCAATTCCAACAACATCCAACAAGAGGTTCTGTAATGGCATAAATTTTACACCTCTATGTAAAATTCCACTTACGCATTTGTCCACCATAGCATAAGATCCCAAATCCCATCACCCCCTTTATTCTCATCATTATCCAACTCATCATCTGGCTCAAAATTCTCGAATGAAGCCCTTAATAATTTTGGACATGTGTACATCATGGAGATGTCTGTGTGATGCACTATCATCCATGAATCTGAAGACGTGTAGACAACCATTGGAACATTACAATCCTACCACCCTATTAATGTAACATAAAAAATGAAGGCTTCCCCTATACATATTCTATCCAGGTCTATCAAATACCCTATTCTTGCATGTATTTGGCTTTCTTGACAATTCCTTGGACATTCATACTTGTAGGCTATAGCTTCTTGAAACTTTTTGATTGCTTTCCATCACCATTTTGCACCATTTTTTGCTCCATTCTCCAATTTACTTGCATGTTATCCTTCATTAGATAGCTCAAGCTTTCATATTCAACTCTACCTAATGCATTTGAGATCTCTATCTCAATTTGGGGAGCTATTTTTATATCATTTCTTTTTCTTTGAGCATATTATTGGTCTTCATTCATTTCTTTCATATATTATCATTGCTCATCTTTATTCTGGTTATCTATCATCAGTTTTTTATCATGTCTAACAATTGTCCATAAAGGTGGAAACACCAAAATGGGGGTTTGAATGAGGAAAGCCTCTTTCCAATCAAAATATTTTTTTTTTATCTCTAATTGTGTGTAGGTTCTCATCACACATTCGTGGGCTTCATTTTGGATCACATTATCAACCACCGAATCAAGTTCTATCCTCTCCTTTTTTCTCTTTCATTTTGTCTACTCATAAAACAAATAAAATATATCTAGTCTCTCATTTTCTCAAATCATTTTTATCATATAGCTATAATATGTTCAAATCATTATTTTTCCCTTTATTTTATGCATTTAAACTATTCCCATTTTATCTCTCTAGATCATGGTATTTTTGTTTTATAGCATTTCAATAGCATATTATTTTGTTATTGATTTTTTATACAAATCCACACTCTAATCCTACGAGATGCCAATGCACCACACTAGTGTCCATCATTTTCACTATAGTCCTTGGTTCATGTGTCTATTTGAGGTAGTAGGCTTACAAATCTTGGGAATTTACTCTTTTAGCTAGCTCTTTTTCTTTTTGTAATTGAAACACCTTAGGTAATTCATCTATTTGAGTTATTTACATATGATTAGTTTAATTACATTGAGACTTACACATAAATGCTTAATTGGTATTTAATCAATCTAATCAACATCTACATCACATCAAGATACTCAAAAATCCTCCCACATCTTGTGTCTGATCTCCCAAGCACTCCTAGCTAGAAACATGAGGTGGTGCAATAAAGTCGTGCACTCCTTGAGATTTTATCTTACCTCTAGGTAGGTGCATTATTTTCTTCACCACAGGTTCCTTCCACTATAGGCCAGAAAGTTGGCTTTTCTTTGTGGATAGAGGTTGAGAATACTTTAGTTGCTAAGTGCCTCAAAAGAACCTAAGAGGCCTTTCTGAATATTAAGGATAATTATGGGGCTAGATTTGCTAATAAAATGAGGAGGATGCCAAGAAGATCCAGGTTTCTCTCCAGACTATTATGAATCATAGCCACAAGATTATAAAGAATACTACTAAAACTATGAATCTTATGGTGGAAAACTTGGATAAGGTGCAGTAGGAGAAGATGATTGTGGACTTGGATGCTAACAATAGAAAAGGACAAGGAGACTTTGGGCCCAACAAGAGGATCAGGGGGAATCTTAAGAAAAAAACCTAGATCCCCTCTCTTGATCTACAAGATTTGAGGAAAGTAGCTCTGAACATGAGCCAATTGGAAGCTAAGGCATTAGAGAGCCTCAAGAACTTGGCTTAGTTGGTGCCCTTCTTTTTTTGGTTTTCTATTTTTTTTTGTCTTTGGTGTTTTTTGTTGGTCTTTGGTTGTTGCTCTCTTTGTATGTCTTTCTGATGTAGCCTTTTTGTCTTTGGTTTTGGTTTGGTTCTTTAATGGTTTATCTGATTATGTAAGAATCTTTTGTATATAAGATTTCAGGTCCCATCATAACCTATTTTTTCGGTAATAAAAAACCTTTCTCCAAAGAAAAGAGGATTACATAGGATTCCATTAGATTATTAGTTTGTTGAACTCTATACACAAAGAAAATGAATTGGACAACCCTAGAATTATTTATTCCAACTCTATGAATCCTAACATGCCCAAGGTTTCCTCTAGAAGAACCATTTGTATTTATCTTTAGCATCTCACGAAGAGAGGGAAACTCATAGTCATCCCATTAGACCTTGCACTTGGACTTTTGAACAATTTTGGCATCAAACTACAATCACCAAAATGTAATATTTAAATAACACCAAAGTCACCCCAGTCAACATGAGTAGCTAAATCACAAATTTCATACAAGGTTTCTTGTAAAACATTAATAATTCTCATCCATAGTCGAAGACTCAACATTTTTTTGTCTTGAAATTTTTTTCTATTCTTTTCCAAAAAAAATTGCCAAATAACAAGAGTAGGCCTATTTGCAATCTATTTGAAGGAAAGGAGTCTTAGTTGGAGAGCTTCTAAAAAATCTCTAGAACTCAACCAGGGATGAGGCATGGAAATAATTCTTCTTCTAGACCCCCCTCCAACAATGCCAATTTTTCCTAGCATAAGGGTATAAAAAGAAAATATGTGAAGATCATTCCTCACTTTTGTTGCATATAGTACACATAGAAGGACCATGAAATCCTCTTTGTCTTAAATTATCCTAGGTGAGACATCATTTTAGATATTTGACCAAATTAAGAAGTTACATTGGGCCAAGAGAGATTTCTCCATATCTATTCTCACTAAGGAAACTCTATCTTCTCATAAACCTATCTAAGAAACACTTGGTATCCAAAAGAAATTATGAATTTACGTCTTCGATCATGACCCTATGACAAAGTATCACCTTCTTCTAGGTAATTATAATCTTTTCTTTCCAAAATATTACCAAGCTCTTGGTGATGCTCCTTAGAGTCCACTCATATAGCTCTTTCTACCTACACACTTTAATTTTACCTAGATACATAGAATTCTTGTAGTACTCCTTTCTCAATCCTACCTTGAGAAAATGGAACATAAATCCTAAAGGCATGGGTACATTAAAAATATGGGAGGGACTCCATCCTATGAGTTAAACCAGAATAAATCCTATAAGCCGCTATTAAAACTCCAAAAATAATAATTTTTTGATGAGCTTAACACCTCATTTGAGAGTTCTCCAAATCATAGAGCCCTTCTCCTCTAAGAAAATCTAAGGAATGTCCTTACTCACAACACCTCTTAAAGTTTTTGGAGATAATATCCTAGCCCAATTCCAATCTTAATGAGAACAACATTTTCAATAGAGTTTAGCTAAAAAGGCCTGGACACTAAGTCTTGTATGTCATAGACTGAGACCACCTTCCTTCTTTGGTCTACAAATAGAGTCCCACTTAACCAAACTCCATTTATTAGAAGACAAATTACAACCCTAGAAGAATTATTAGGAAAGGGAATAAATCTCTCAAGTGAAATTAGGAGCAGTTGGAACAAAATAATTGTATAAGGGAAGAGATTGAATCACCAATTTTAGAAGAGTCACCCTCCTAATAGAAGGTATCCACCTAGAAGTCTAGCGAGTGACTTTCTTATGGATCTCCTCTAAAATATCCTACCAAAACCTACTAGATAGAGAGCATAAAACAATAGGAATCCCAAGATATACTAGAGGAAGAGGACCAATCTAGAATCCAATAATTTGAGCAATCATGTTCTGGATAGGTTGAGGAGCATTATAGAAGAAAATGGAGGATTATTCCTCATTAATTATTTTCCAAAAGGCTTCTAATAAATGTTTGACAACCTCCTATAATCGATAGCCTCACTCACTCTAGCTATTCCCATCAACATTGTATCATCCAAAAAATGCAAGTGGGAGTAAAGGGTATCAATGCCACTCCAATTCCAATGTTGAATCAAACCTTGCCTCACCCATGGCTTGATAAAACTTCCTAAATCTTCAACCATTAAGATAAATAAGTAAGGTGATAGAGGATCACATTGGTAGGGGACTTGAGAAGAACTACAAAACTCAAAGGGATCACTATTATTGAGGAGAGAGTATGAGGAGAAAGTGACACAACTCATGACCCACATGATCCACTCCACTATCAAAACCAAAAGCTTTCAAAATCTTGTGAAGAAAAGACTAGTTGACGCGGTCATAGGCTTTAACAATGCCAAGATTAATAAATATAGCCCTCTCCTTGGAGGTTTTCATGGAATGAATAGCCTTAGTAGCTACCACAATCCCATCCAAAATTTGTCTCCAAGCTATAAATTCCCTATGATTTTCCAAAACTAAGGAGTTGAGTCATGGTTTAAGTCTCTAAACAATGAAATTAGTAATTATCTTGTAGAGAATATTACACAAGGCTATGGGTCTAAAGAGGTCCATGGTGTCAAATCCATCTCTTTTTGGAATAAGTGTTAGTAATGTAGCATTCATGGATTTCAACAGCTATTTATTCTTTTGAGATCCTAGGACCACCTCCAAATTATCTATCTTGATAATATCACAAAAATCTTAATAAAATTCTATAGTAAAACTATTAGACTAGGTACTTCCCTTTCTTCAACAGTAAAACTATCTCCTCCAACTTCTCCAAGGTAATGATTTTACTTAGGGAGCCATTCATTTCATTAGAAACCAATAAAGGGATACTATTCAAAATAAGATCCTTCTCCCTTGGAGCCAATGGGGTATCCCCAATAAATAGTCTTAAATAGTAATGTTGCCCAAAATTTCCCTATCACTCCCTTTTTGGCCGCATCCTGTTTGTTCCAAGAAATGCTCAAGTGTCAAAACCCTCTATGTTTTCTGCCTTTTAGTGTTGAAAGTCCATTGTGTTTTCTACCTTTTGGCCTGAAAACTCAGTGTGTTTTCGACATTCTCTCTGAAGGCTCAGGATGTTTTTGACTTTCGGTCCAAAAATTCTCTGTGTTTTCAACCTCCAGTTTGAAAACCCTCTGTGTTTTCGACCTTCAAGTGCGCAACTCCGACCAGGCGGGTCCCAGTTCCTCATAGCCGTGCAAGTGTAGTGGAGATCCGATGGCTATCGCATAATCTCATGGAATCTTTTGAGCCCATGAGATCATATGACAACGGTCAGATTAGAATCTTAATGGGTCCATGTTTTTGAGTGAGGTAGCATATTTCCTAAGCGCGCTATCATGACCAGGTGGGTCCCAGTTTCTAACATCACCGTGGGGCTAGTCAATAGTCAAGCAAACAACAAGCCGCCAGCGGTCAGTGGTTAACATCTTACGGTTGGTCACATGATCGAATGGGCTCTTCCGAGCCCATGCGACCATGCGACAAACCATCAACGATCACAGTTAAGGCAGTTCACAATGGCTTTGGTGGGTCATCGGGTGGTGACGTGTCTAGTCTGTAGTGGGCCTGGTAGCATGTGGCCCCGTAGATTCAAGATCTACAGTGGTCGCATGTTTGCATGGGATCTTCCGATCCCATGCGATCATGTGACTGCCATTGGATCCTTTTGGTGTTTTGAGCATTTTATCATGGGTCCATCCGATGCAGCGGTCTATGGGTCCGGGTTGTAGTTTGGTGGCGGTGGAAAAGAGATCTACGGTGGTCGTAAGATCTCATGGGATCTTTTGACCCCATGAGATCTTGCACCCGCCGTTAGATTAGAATCTCAGCTTGCAGGTAGGCCCAGGGTTGGTAAAGCAAGTGCGTGGTTAAAGGATTTCACGTAGTCACTGAATAGACCCAGGGTTAAGGAAGACATCATGTGACTCTGCGACTAAAGAGAAGGTGAACTCGGGGTGAAGCCAAGGGTTAAGTTTGCAGTGCAATCTTTTGAGCCCGAGGTGTCTTGCGTGGCAAAGGCAAGTTTTCAAAGGCTTGTCGCATGATTGCATGAGTCTTTTGGGCCCATGCGATCATGCGACCAGTGATATTTTCAAGGTGGTGCAACTTTTGGCAGGCTTTTCTTCTACAGAGAATGTTGCAAAGTGCGGGTAGCTGAGGATTGATGATTTCAGAGGTGGTTGTAGTTGGGAGAATTTGTAGAGATCTAGACTATCATTTTGGGGTCCTTTCGAGGATCTGAGATAAGATTTGGAGCCTTTATGGCTTAGTGGGGTTGCAGGAGGTTGTCAGGTTGAGGTTTTTGTCTGCAGGCAATTTCAGTACAGGAATGGGCATGCAAGGAGAAATATCTGATCGGTTGAGATATTTGTAGAATTGTATTTATGATTAGAATCTGTACCCTAGGGTTGGATATTGTATTGTTTAATCTGCAACCCTGGTTAGTTTTTTGACTCCTACCTGCGTGTAGTTGAGGGGTGTATATAGTGTTTTTGGGAGCTTGTAGAGCTCAGAATCCAACAATTGTAAAAAGAAGGTCTCTTTCTCAGAGAGCAATTTGTGGCATTTTCCTGCCCTTTTGGCTTTCTGCAATTGTTAAATTTTCATTGATTGTTCAGATAATGCAAAGCATTCTGTGACATTCTTGTTGTCCCTATGCTTTCTTGTGTGAATTATCTCTTATTGGATCAAAGTGTATGCATATTTTCAATGATATCTCAGGTTTCCTGATTCCTATTGCTTTCTGTAACTATGTGTGTTATTGGTTTGATCTGATTTAGATGTTTTGAGGGTATATTTCAGCCCCTAGTAGTCTTGTCTCAATCCTACACCGAGCTGCAGAAGTGAATGTCTATTTGCAGGTCATAAGTGGTGTCTTCTGTTGAGGCCCTCTTATGAAATACTTATGCAAGCCTATTCAGTAAGTTGTGATCTCCTAGACCTATTTCCTTCACTGGTTTCATCCCTCTATACTGAGATCCAAACCCTAGTTTCAGTGCATCACCTAGTAGGTAGTTTGCTTTCAGTTATTTCCCTTTCATGCACTCCTTCTAATCCTTTTTGTCAAAAAGTTTACTTTCCTATCTAAGAAGCAAACTAAGGTGACTATCCAAGAGGAACCAGCCTAGAACCTAGAGGTCTCATCTCGGTTAGCAAAGGTCCCACAAACTTGAGATGATTCCCTTGTTATACTGGATTATCAAGACCAAGAGAGCTTGAGATCAGAGGTGCAAATTCAGTGTATAACAAGTAAATAATGACCTCTCTCAAAATTATTTAGATAGAGGAGAGTTGATTCCCATATGACGACTCGAGAGAAGTAATGAGATTCCCTACCTCCTATTCTTCACAGAGTTATGGAAAAGGTAGTATGTTTATCTCCAACATGTAACCAATCAAGACAAGACTTCTATTTTCAAAGAATCTCCTTATTTAGCTCTTATTATTTCATCTCTTTAGAACCTATTGCCACTGATTTGAAGGAATATTTGGTTAAACCATTATCTCTAATTTGACAGGTAATAGGTTCTAGACAAGACTAGACAACCCCTTTAACCATGAAAACATTGTCAATGCACTTCTTATTCCATCTCTTAATGATCTTGTACATGGAAAATTAGATTCTCTTGAAAAAAGAGTACATTATAGTCCCAAAAAGAGGCTTCCCTTTGGTCCACTAGACTATTAGGTGCTCATTTAAAGTGGAGTCATGAAGCTACATGAGTTAGAATTTAAAAAAAGGATTTTTGGACATCCCAAAGAGAGTACCTAAAATTTTCATCAACCAACTATTTGAGACCTTCCAATCAAGGATCCTTGAGCCGGTGTTCCAACCATATTTGACCTAAAAATAGACAAAAGTAACCTATCTAACTTCTTAGAGATAGCATTAGGGCCTCACCTCCTATTATTCCAAGTAAAACCCCAATTAGTTAGTTTTATATCCACCAAATTAAAACAAATTAGGTTATCCATCAAGACTTTAGAAGAGTTCTCTAACTTAGAAACACCTCCCCTTTCTCATCCACACTTAAAAAAACATTGAAGTACCTAGCTAGAATCCAAGGAGGATAGAGAGCAAGGGATCTAACCATCTTGATGTGGGACCATAGTAAAGAATTCTTCAAAAGATTAGTTGTAAATTAGTGAGTAGGTTAAATTCACCTCATTCCAAACTCAAGACCACCATAGAAAACTGTGATCTATTGGAAATCCACCACAAACAAACAATTTTTTGCGGGTCCTAGAGACAAGCCGCATTGTCAAAATTTCCTTAAGTCCCAATACATTGGCAATGACTTCTAGTTCAAAAATTACCTGAGTCTTTCTCATCACATGCCCTCAACAAACATATCAGTCTCTAGAATGAATATAATATCTATAGAATGCCACTGAATCAAATAAAAAATAGCCTTATAGGGATTCTATTTACACCCATTACATTTCATGAGAGAATAATGCTTTTTGAGATGGGAAGAAGTGCAAGTCAATGGCTTTCAATGATCCAAATTCAATCAAGTCTCACCAATTACTTTTACAATTTACTTCTCTTTCTTCCCACTTTAGGAGGTTTCTGAAGAGTGCCCCTTTTTAAGACTTTTCTATTGTAACCACAATACATGAAATGTGCCTTTACCATTTCCACCTTCCTGAGATTTCTTCTCCAAAAAGTCTCAACACATACTACACCTAGATAGTCTCCTATCTCTTTGCATCCACTTATACCAAACACATGATAACTATGTTGGCAAGTGAGTAGTATATGAATGTGTATATGTTGTCATTATTGGAAAAACATATCTCTGCCATGGTCGCTTGGTGTGGAAATAAGTTTCGGATAAATAATCAAGTGAAAAATACCTAAGTATAGAGTTACTTCGCAAGGTAACATCTATTTGTTTTGGTCTGGAAGCATGGGATATTAATCATGATGTCATGAAAGCTCTGATACATCATATATGGGATGTACTACAACTTCTTTTATAGTTGTAGTAATTTTGGTTATGTCTGGAAAAATTTACAGATTAGAAAAGTCATGCGAGTATAGTGAACAATGGAAATAGGGCATATGAGTGGACGATATGTTTAGAGACTTAACATAAAGTATTTTTTTGATCTAGTTTATGATTTATGATAGGTCCTCACCTATCTTGGTGGTGAATGATCATTTGTTTCTTGTTTCATAATGGGCCATGTTTGGAGACACATTTTGTGAAGAATTAGTGAGTCGACTAAGAAACAAAGTTGATCATATATATATGTGTGTGTGTGTGTGTGTGTGTGTGTGTGTGTGTGTGTGTGTGTGTGTGTGTGTGTGTGTGTGTGTGTTGTGGGATGTGAAGTTGATGTATGAGGTATCAATGATATGTAATGATTGATTAAGTAGAGATTCTATGATTATCGTTGTGAAATTTAATTGGAACTACTTTAGCATAGTAGATGTTGTTATAGTTTACTTTTTCTATTGTAAAATCATTTTGTAATATTGGACAGTGAGTCCTTTGTAAGAGTAGTGAGCTCCATTTTGTATCCACCCCTAATAGGGTTATAGTCTCCTAATAGGTTTTTTGTCCTCTAACAAGGACATGTACTAATGTAATATTATGCTCCTAATAGGGCAAGGTCTCCTAATAGGGACATTATACTCTTAGTGCATAATTTATGGGTACCATCCCCACTGAGGTTTTCCCTTGGCCAGGGTTCCTCAAAAAAAAATCATGGTGTTATGAGTTATTTACTTTATGTGTATGTTCTTATTATTTCAGCTATTGCATGGTTACGTTTGGTTAAGAAAGATTAAAAGTTCTACAACACTGATTCACCCTGCCCCCCTCTTAGTGTTGATTGATCCTAACAATTGGTATTAGAGCTTGTGGCCCTTAGTGAGAAATCCTAACAGCTTGAGGGAGATCTTGATGGATTCAAGAAGTTTGGAAGACAATTTTGAGGTAGCACTTGAAGACCTGGATAAGGCTAATGCTAAAAGTGTTGAATTAAAATATAAGCTAAAGAAGGCCGAAGACTATAATAAGAAGCTCAAAGAGAATATTGACATTTCAAGGAACAACAGGCAAGAGCTTGTTGAGAAGATGAGGGAACTTGAGAATGATTCATCTGATCTGATTGAAAAACTTAAATAGGAAAAGGAAGCACTAAAGCATAAATGTGAGATCACCAGTTTGCAAATGGGTAAAGAAATCCAACAAGAAAGAGAAGAAAAGAGTAAACTTGAAGATGCCTTAAAGAGTGCAAATGTACAGATGGGAAGAATGCAGCTAGAAATCAATGATGTCAAAACCAAGTATCAAGAATTGGGGAAGTACAATATCATCATTAAGGAAGATCTTGTGGAGGAAAGGAATCATATTGAAAAACTTCAAGCGAGAAGTAACAAAATTGATGAACAACTAGAGAGAAGAAAACATAAAGGTGACAAGATAGGAGTTGGCTTCAATGAAGTTGAATGTTCCAAATCTCAGGAGGAGAAATCTGAAGACAAAAAAGAGCAAGCACTAAATAAGGATGAATACCCTAAAGAACAAATCAAACCCTTCAAAGGTAGATGTTTTAAATACAACAAATTTGGTCACATGAAGAAGGATTGCAAAGGTAAGAGTGTTCCTAAATCTTTTTCTCAGTATTGCTTTAATTGTTGGGCATATGGACATAGAATAAATGAATTTAAAAACTGGATGAAAGATGGAAGAAACAAAATTATGTTAGACAACCTATTGCGAATAATAAGATTACACGTTACAAATGCAACAATTTTGGGCAAATTGAAAGCAATTGTAAGTTGCACGTTAATTAGAATAGGTCACAGCCTGATAGACCATCTGTTACTTATTTTAAGTACAATAATGAGGGACACATAGCCAAGTGTTACAGATATAATGGACCAGTTGATAACAAAAGACCACCTATAGTAATAAAAAATAAATTGGTGACACTGGAAAGAGCTTAGCAGAGTATATGGACGAGTTTAATCACCTTTTTGTAAAAGAAGGAAGAAAGGACAATGGAAAAGTATGGAACAAGAAGAATTAGAGTGAATATAAGGGTCAGGGAGAATCATTAGATGATACTGGATCTTTTCTTGATGCCAACATTTCCACATCAACATAAATAACCAAGTATGGCCTCAAGGGGAGCTTTGGAGGAATTTACCAGTCAATTATTTAGTCCCTGATATGAAGATTGAGAGTATGTGAGGTTGTGTGCAATTGAGTAAATGTGTTCTGATGCTAGATTTATTTTTTGCAAGGTTTGGAATGTGACTAAGATTGATTGCCAGTAGTTTCATGGATGACTGGCCTTGTAACAACTTTTTGGAGTGTATTTAATGTGTTAGAAACATCTTATGAACTATATATGAGCATAATCAATCATGTTTATCACCATTCGAGCAAGGTTGAAGAAGCAAAAAGAGATCTTCGAGCAGTTGGATCGATTTTAGTGTTTGTGTGATCCGCAACCCTAGTTTGGCGAAGAAGGTATTTAGATCTATTTGTGAGCTTGATTTTTAGTTTTAGCACTTTGAAAACATGGATGTACCTCATATATTTGATGTAAAAGAGAGAACTAGGTATAAATTTAAGAAACATCCATTCAAATCTATGGAAGATGATCCCGAGGGTGAATTCTCACAAACACCACACAAAGTATTACATTTAGAGGATATTAGGAAATATATTCATTATAAGTGTTAATATTATTTAGAACAACAGAGAGGGGGGGTGAATTAGTTGTTCTCAGGTCTAGATGTAGCAATTGAACTTTTAAACACTTCAACACTCTCATATCTAATCACCAACACAACTCGGTCTCTAAAGAATATATACCAGAAACATATAACATGCAATCCAGTGTCCAAAAGTAATTAACTTGAAAAATATAGAAACATTCACATCAAAAAATTCACACAAGTATAACACTAGGACTTATAATGGAAACCTAACTTGAGAAAAAACCACTTTGTAACATGTTACTAATATTTTCACTCTTCTAAAGTGAGCTCTGTGAAAATCCAACCTTGTTAAAGGTTTACAAACACATTGCTAGGTGTGACCCTGTTAAAGGATTTAAACACCTTGTTAAAAGTGACTTGGTTAAAGGATTTAAGTACATTCCATTAGAATGCCAACTTGATTAAAGGATTTAAACAATGACTATTAGGTTAACCTTGATTAAAGGATTTAGACTGATACAATGGTTAGAAAGTAGCAGTAGTTTTTGATTTGAAAAACATACAACTCACTTTGCAAATATTAGATCCAATTCGCACATATATGTTGATTTACTGACCGAGTTCCATTTCCATCTCCATCTCTGATCTACTCAGAATTTGTTTCAAGAAATCACAACTCTAATCAACTCCTTCACCTTCAGCCTTCTGCTTAGACTTATCATTCAATAACATCAACAACTCCAGCATACTTTGAAACCTCACAATTAGGTTTTCCTTTATACCTCTCCAGTAGGTAGATCCATCTTTTGCCTCTTAATCTCCTCCATAGATCTTAGGTTAGGTCAGATTCATTGAATCCTTCCAACATTTAAGTTCTTCATCCATCCTTATAGATACATCTTCAATCTTCTCATTAAATCCATAATAAAATAATTTACCATACATTAAATTCTCCATACAATCAATTAATAAAGTCAACACGATTTACATATCCCAAGAATTCAACTATGTCGGCTGGAAATCTAAATTCTTCCTCCAAATGTAAATTACAAACACTTGGTCAATTTGTGTTCATCTCCTTGGTCATCACTGCGTAACTTGGTCATCTCTACAAACTGTCTTCTTCGGCTAACACTGTCTTGCTCGGTAATTTCCTGTTGCTCGACATAAACTGATGTTCGGTCAACACTACTTCATCCGGCATATACTAGCGCTCGGTCAACACTAACATCACTTAGATTAAACTAGATTTCTTCACTTTTGCTCGGTTAAGCCTACTTCTTCAGTCTTTCTTCTTACTTAGATAAATAATACATTATCTTATCATTGTGCCAAATAATCAAGTACTCATTGAAGTATCAAATAACTCAACCTTTCCCTAGGTTATATTGTTATCTCCCTTGCCCTAATCCTTTTCATCAATCAATAGATATAGTACTTTCTTAGATAGCAACTATCTTACCAGTTAAGGTTTGACATCAATGGCAATACAACAATTGATAATTATGCAAATTCAAGTGTTGATAATTATGAAGAGCTGAGCCTTGATTTTATAGAAATCCAAGGTTTGAGGATGCATTGAGAAAAGCCATAAATCACTGTTGATAAACTCAGGTTGATTTTTGAGTTATCAAGAAATTAGAGATAATTAACTCACAAAAATCATGCAAAAATAGTGTTTAACTCAAAATAGAGTTTAGGTCAAATTTCAACTCATCATTAGATGTTGAGTTTAAATTTAAAATTGATTGTTAATTTCTAGTTGCTTGCTTTTCTAGATTGTGCATGATTTAATTATAAATTAATTTAATAAATAAAGTGATTTATTCTCAAATTAACTGATTTTTGAATTAAAACAATTGATTTATGGGTTAATCAATTATTAAATCAAACTTTTATTCAAAATCATATTATTAAAAATTGACAATTTGACATGAATTAATTAAATAAGAATTTAATCAATTAGTCATGAGATTTTAGATTTATTGTCAAAATTAAATAATACAATTTAGGAATAAATAGGATTAAATCTAATTAAATAATTAAGTGGCAGAATTGAATCTGATTAATTAAATATTCATCATATTCAATTAATCAAACTTTAGGATAAATAAGATTTATCGCCAAATAATTATTAAATCAAAGATAATTATGATAAATTAGGATAAATAGGAATATTGCTAGGAATATTCCTCGATGCAGAATTTAGGATAATCAATTAAGACACGATAATGTGCAGATGTGCCTTAGTTTAGGACTTTGATGTCGATTTCGTTCGAATTGAAGATTTAGGAGGTTAATGAACCTATAGCCCATTTTTGGGGTATTACATTTTGCCCCTCTTTGAATCACTATGCGAAGCATAGTGGTTCAAAGAATAGTCTATTTTTGATGTATGGAACTGATTTGAAAGATGAACTGATTCCGAGACGGAAACTAGGTGAAAGATTTGAAGATGTAAGATTTAGGTCCTGATTGACCAAAGATAATGTTAACTATAGCAACAATGAACCGGTGATTATGAACAAGTGTCAAAATGCCTGATTCTGAACCTTATGATTACAAAGAAGTGAGTGACCTAATTCCAGACCTGATTGTCCAAAGGAATCAATATTGATATCACATCTGAATCCTTCAGTTACAAAGAACCAAGGAAATGACGCTAATGAACTGATGGTTACGAAAAGTTGATACAATTTACAAGATAGATTTAGGATATGAGATTGATATGGATCTCGATGAATCTAATATGCCCCAAGAAATGATAGATTTGCCCCAAGCGACGAGGACTTTTGATGAATCAGCAACTAGATGTGGTTGTTGTCTTGATTACTAAAAGAAGATTTGATTGACATAAGTAGATTGATGTGAAATACCATGCCCCCTTCGGGATGAAAATCAAAATCTGAAAAGAAAAGTCAGTGTTAAATGGTTTAGAAGCATGTTAATTGATTTGAGAAGTGGTTATACATGTTCGAGAATGCATTCTGCATCGTTTAGAGGTCTTGGAGACCAAGTTTGACTAGGTTTGACCATGAGTTGACCATGGGTGACCAAGTTGACATTTTGATAGTTTGATGTAAGATAATCAGTTAAGTTGAATTCTTGATTTCTATGATGATTGAAGGTTGATTATGCAAGCAGTCGGCTGTCCTGGGTCCAAAAATTTTAAATCACAATTTTGACATAGTAAATGATCTCAGATTTTGATTTTGATCCTGAAAATGGGTTTAGAACGTCGAAATTAGCCAAGGGTGCAATTTTCATGGAAAACAGAGCACTTTTGAAAATTAGGTCAAAACCTATATAAGGACCAAAAAGGTCATTTTCAATTCATTATTCACTTTTGACTTTTGAAACCTTGTGGATCCCTTTGAGCGAGAAAATGGCTGAGATGAAGGCACCTATCTCTTCCCACCGATTTGAGCACAGCCGGCGGCATTAGAGACCTCTGCAGTATGGACATCCGGTAAGTGGACCTCTGTGCCTCTTTGTAAATTCCATTTTTGCATGTTTCTGCATTTTTAGGTTGTTTTTCATATGTTTTGAATTTTCAATTCTCGCATGCATGGAAACTCGTACGACTGTCCTCCGTGACTCGTACAACTTGTCAATTTCCTATAGATTGTCATATCATAACCCCTAGAAACTCATTTGAGAGGAACCCAAGAGTCGTACGTGTTGGAAATATAGATGCAGTAACTGAGAGGGGGGGTGAATCATTTAACCACAAAAATATTACCACTGATCCCTTAGATATCTTAATACATTATTTACTGTTGCCACTCGGTAAACATACAGAGAAATGCTAAAACTCAATCTTTGAAGTGTGTAATAATTAAAATGTTCTTAAGCATTCATCACCGATTAACATACATGAATGAAGAAAATAACATGAACACGAGACACCAGATTTACCATGGAAACCCAATATGGGAAAAACCACCAATGTAACTAGTTACTATTTTTCACTCTTCTGAAGTGATGCCCGGTTAGAAGCTAACCCGATAAAAGGTTACAAAACACACTGTTAGGTGTGACCTTGTTAGAGGATTTAATCACCCTGCTAGGAGTGGCCTTATAAGAGGTCTTGAAACAATTCAATAGAACTATCACCTTGTTAGAGGATTTACAAAATGGTTGTTAAACCAACTCGGTTAAGAGATTTTGATATCACTGCTACAATTGTAAGAGAGTAACAATGAAATGACCTGCAACTAAATTGTTGATTATAGATCTCTGTTCTGCTTTACTAGATCCTTACTGATCAAATAAATCTTTTCTGCTCCTCAAGGATATCTAACCATCCTTCAAATTTTGCACATACCTTTCTTCAAAATGATTTCTGCATGCTATATGTCTTATTCACCACTTGACCTTCTATATATATACCATTCTAATTAACATTTAGATTGTCAAGTCGGCACTAATAATTATTACAACAGTCAGCTGGGATAAACAAACTGTAATAACAAAATCCTTTGAAGGGCCGACCTTGCTCGGTAAACATTAATCCTGAAAAGATTTCCTTCAGTGACCGAGTGAACTCGGTAACCACAGTGAATTCTGCAACAACCTTCAGAGACCGAGTGAGCTCGGTAACCACTAACTTTCCTTCGATAACCAAGGAGGCTCGATTAACACTATTTTCTGTCATGTTTCCTTTTGACACCCGAGAGATCTCGGTAGACACTAAAAAGTGCCTAGTTGACTGACTGAGCTCGATAGACACTGAGAACTACCTAGCTGACCAACTGAGCTCGGTAGCCACTGAGAATCGCCTAGCTGACCGACTGAGCCCGGTAGAAACTGAAAATGATAATTGATATGACATTTGTGTGACATCAAAGACAACACATAGCTAATCCAACAATGTTCTTCATACAATTGTATCCAACTGTTGACATTTTGTCGGGTCTCTCATATGTCGTACGAGAAGAACTAGAAAGTTGTATAACCATGGTTTATCATATGAGACCTTGTTGAAACTCATACAAGTTTTGATGCCAGACTGTGTTATCATATGGAAAACAGTGAGCATTTTTTGATTTTTTAATTCCTTAGGCTGATTGTTGAGCATTTAATGCACCTTCTGAGATAGTGACCTTTTGAATTTATGTATTGTTAGCTTGTTTTTCAACCAAATTACTAATAGGATTCCCTACTTATGTTCTGTGTAGGTCATATATCCCGACGTGCATGTGCGTATCTCTCATCCCATGACATAAAGATTATGCGTGTCTCTTCCAGACCCTATGAGGGTACATCTAGCTGCCTGTGGTTTTGAGTATCTGATACGGTTGCTCGAGATTAGGGTGAACCACAGACTTCTGACTGCTTTGATTGAGAGGTTTCATTCAGAGACCCAGACTAGTTCAAGTTATATGATATGAGATCAAGATTTTGGTTATGACTTCATTTGTACTTGTCATGTTTTGATTTATGATGATATCATGCGCTGTAAATGCTATGAGTAGTGTAGAATGTATGTATGGATTTATGCAATGTAACAGTTTCTTTTACATGTATGAATGTTATGAAAATGTAATGGATTATGTAAATGTATGATTTTGATGATGCACATGTATGTAATGCAATGCAAAAGATGGAATGATTATGATATGTAATGCAATGATACACATGATATGTTTTGCAGGTATTGATGAAGACAAGTACTCAGTCTTATGTCAAAAAGGATGTTTAACCTAGGATGGTGATTGCTTGCGGTTCTGTGAGGAAACCTTTGTGTAAGATTCAGCTCTTCATTTCCCGTTTAAGTTTAGTTTTGAAGAATCATTTAAGCATTTTAAGTGTATTCAACAATTTTTGAGATCATGCAAGTATGCAAAGTGCAAAATGACATGCAGAATGAAATGCAAACCTAAGACATAGGACCTAGTCATTGATCATGTGTCGATTTGTTTTCATCATTGAACTTTTTAGGTAACTAGATAAATCAATACAATGCCCACTAGTTATGAAACTATAGACATATGAATATTGATTTGTATGCGCAAGAATCAATACAACGCCCACTAGCTAGACAACCATGGACATATGAATATTGATTTTTTTTTTCAGAATGTTGGATTAGATATAAGTACCAAGGCACAAACGCCAGGATGACTTGAATATCATGTCCATTTTGATATAGCAATTTGTATAAGCATAAGAACATAGACGTTGTGAAGACCAGAATACGCCTTGGTTTACAAACACATCAAATAGTCAAGAGATCATTCTAAATCCAATGTGAATTACCTGTAGTGACCCTTTATCGTTCACCTCCTTAGGCAAGATTGTGTTTCACAGTAGGAGAAAGAACTCACTCAAAAAGACAATAGTTAGATCAAACTTCCTTGAATTTTCTAAGTATTAATGGTTGAGATACGCATGGCCATCCAATACAAGATAGAGGCTCTTACAGACAGACACCATTTCAATCTAGAATTTCCAAAGTTAGATTTTCACATACAAGCAGAAAACAAAGAAAAGATTATGCCCCCAGTCATCACTCTCTAAATCTTGTAAAGGACATCATCAAAGAGATTGAAGGGAAACAATATGAAAAAATCTCAATGCGAATCAGTAAGCATACAAGGAGATAAAAGCATGTAAAAGCATAGATTGTTTTCATTTTGTGTTGATGTTTGATTTCGTTGTTGTAGATGCAAAATCCTTTCTAGAGAGGAGATAGACAGACAGACTCATATGTAGCTTCAAAGGACTTTGACTGGATATGACTTGTCTGAGATACTGAGGACTGTAGGATATGACTTTGATTGCCCCCAAGCTTGAACATTGATAGGATACAGATGTTTGAGCTGATTGGTGTACAGACCGACTTATTGAAAATAGGAATACAGAAACAAACCGGGAGATATGTACAAATGAAAGCAAGACTGAAAGCTGGGAAAGACCAAGATTGCATTGATAGATGGAGCATTTTGAAACAAGTGGCGCCAGTTTGCCGGGTTTTCACCATCTTGGCAGAGATTCTATTTTTGCTACCAAGGTGCCTATTTCCAAGTTTTCACCAAGGCACTTTTTTCTTTTTCCCATTTTTTTATATTTTTCATTTTTTGATTTTTTTGTACTTTTGATATTTTTTACTTTTTTTTGTGATACATCAAGGTGCCTACTTGCAAGGTTATCACCAGGATGATCATTTTTTTGGACTTTTTCTAATTTTTCTAATTTTTTCAGGACATTTTTGAATACTGAATGCCTTAGGCGTAGAATTTCTTCAGATGGAGAATGTTGATTGGTTCTCGGAGCTGTTATCCTTCAGTCATTGAGAGTTGATAGGCTCTAGAGCCAAAAGTAGCAGTGATTACAAAGGGACCCAGCCAGTTGGGTTCAAACTTCCCCTTGCGCTCTTTATGTGATTGATTTTTAGGATTCTCTCTCAAGACTAGATCGCCAACCTGAAATTCTCTATGTCTGACTTTCTTGTTGTAAACTCTAGACATTCTCTTCTGATATACTTTGAGATGATCATACGCTGCTTGTTTGTGCTCATCTAGTAGTTCAAGTTCTTGCAACCTAGACACTCTATAGTCATCATCAGTTACTAGACCATGCATTCTGATTCTTAGTGATGGGAATTCAACCTCAATAGGCAAAACCGCTTCAGACCCATAAACTAAAGTGAAAGGTGTAGACCCAGTGGGTGTTCTCATACTTGTTCTATAGGCCCAGAGAGCTGGATTGATCATGGGATGCTAGTCTCTTCCTATTTTATTAACTGTGCGGTGCAAGATTTTCAATAGATTCTTATTTGAAGCCTCTGCTTGTCCATTCCCTTGAGGATAGTACATTGATGACCAATGTTGTATAATCTTGAATTTAGCACATAGATCATCTAAGTCTCTGTTCTTGAATTGTCCACCATTATCTGTGACTATAGAATGTGGAATACCATACTGACATATGATGTAGTTCAATATGAACATAGAAATTTTCTTGCCAGTCTCTTGAGTTAAAGGAATTTCTTCTACCCATTTTGTGAAATAATCTGTAGCTATGATTATATGGGTATGTCCATTAGAAGAATGAGGATGTATGGATCCTATAAGATCAAATTCCCATTGGTGAAAAGGCCATTGTGTAGTAAAGGGAATTAGATCTCTCCTTGGTGCATGAATTAAGTTACCATGTACTTGGCACTTTTGACAGTTATTAGCAAACTTGATAGCCTCTTTTTCCATTTTAGGCCAATAGTACCTAGCCCTAGTAAGTTTTCAAGCTAGTGTTAAACCGTTCGAGTGAGACCCACAAATACCTTCATCAACTTCCTCTAATGCATGTTGAGACTCTTCCCATTCTAAACATATAAGTAGTGTACCATCTAGACCTCATTTGTACAAATCATGACCAATGATGACATACAAGGATGCATTTCAGATAAGGTATCTTTTCTCATGGCGGTTAAAGGTATCGGGAATGATTTGGTCTTGGAGATAGGAGAAAAGGTTTTGGTATCAGGATGAGTCATGACCAACAACAGTGTAGATCATGTGGGTTTCGGGGGAATCATATGCAGGATAAGATAGTGCTTCCACTAGGAACTCATAGCATAGCTCATGTTCGAGCTACTGTAATAAAGTAGAGAGCATTGCCATAGCCTCAACAACCTTATTCTCTATTCTAGGAATTTGCTCAAATGTGATAGATATGAAATACTTCTTTAGACCATCTACCATTCTCTTGTATAGGATTAGCTTTCCATCTTTCGTTTGAAACACATCATTGAATTGGTGTATTACAAGTTGTGAGTCTCCATGAATGTGTAGTTCTATACTCTTTACTCAATTGCTATCTTCATGCCGTTAAGAAGGGCTTCATATTCAGCAATATTGTTTGTGCAAGGGAACTTGATTCTGAATGCTTTAGGGATTGAGTATCCTTGAGGAGTGATGAACAATATGCCTAATCCAAATCCATTCTATGTATAGGATCCTATTAGGAATGAATGTTGAATGTTTGGCAGCCATTCTGTAGTAGTTGTTGTTGCATTCATGACTATGATTGTCATTGATGTCAACATAATGATCTTCTAGAGACTTGCAGAGAAGCAGATAGTGTTTGGATTAGCGCATGTGGGATATTATAGTTGGAGCTATGCGATGTTGAGGATATACTCTTTGATATGTTATATGTTTATGGTTAAGAGCGCAAACAATAATTCTTTTATTCATGGAAGTTATGATTATTTTGGTGGAAGCAGTATTCAGGTAGTGTTTTTGAGTAGCGGTTTGTGGAAATCGGATGATATCTCCTAATTGGGATGGAATATGGTTTTGTGCAGTTAAAGGGAAGTTGAAGACACATTGATAGTGACATGGATGATAGTGCAAACTTTGAGGTCGCACGAGTGAAGAATTATTGTAATTGAAAGTTGACAGTTTTGTGTAATTTTGATGTAGTGTGTGGAAACTTTTATTTTGTAATTGGATGCCGACTCATTTGTAATTACTTGAGTGTGGTATAAAGGAAGGAATGTTTTTCCTTGTTGAATATGGTTGAATTTTGATGTATGCATGAAGTGAAGAAAAGATCTAATGAATTATGAAAGCAAAATTGTGAAAGAAGACATGCGAGGTACAAAGATCTAAAATTGAGATCTGGTGTAGTAATGAGTGTGGTTTGGCACAGTGAGAGAGGAGGTAACATATTTTCTATTATTCTATTGAATAATCTAGAGATTGGTTGGACAGTGTGTTCAGTGATCTTTCCATTGAAGCTATTTGGGCAGTGGGTCCTTCTATCTTCCATAACTCTTAACAGGGTTAGAATATTTTAGTAGGGATTCAAAATCTCCTAACAAGGATTCATATGTACTGAATGCATTTCATAAGAATCCTAAAAGAGTCCATCCTTTCACAAGGAATATTCATATTAGTGCATCTTTTGTGGCCATCATTCCCACTAGAGTTTACTCTTTGATCAAGAGGTTCCCTAGTCAACATATCTTGTGTCATTGTGTTATTGTGTATGCATATCTTTCTATGGTTGGTAATTATATTGCTTACATGGTTTAATGTTTTTGAAGTTGATAAAAGTTATAATTATCAGATAACTGATTCACCCCCCCCCTCTCAGTTATCTTGGTGGACTTTACTTTCTAACAATTGGTATTAAAGCGACAGGTCCTTGAAAAAGAAGTTTAACAGCTTAAGGAGATCCATGGTGAATTTTACAAAACAAAGCCCTAAGTTTGATGGAGTAAATTTTGACAGCTGAAAAGAAAAGATGAAGACACACCTACTATGTTTAGGACCAGGTTATTGGTTGATTACAAAGAATGATAAGACTATGATTGAAGAGGACAATCTTGAAACATGTACTAGTGATGAGAGAGATCTATTCATGTGTAACATACTTGCAAGAGAAGCACTTTTGACAACCCTTCTGGAGAATGAGTACAGTCAGGTAAAATATTTGAAAAAATCTTATGAAATTTGGAAAGCTTTACACTCTACTCTTGAAGGTGATGAACATGCAAAGAAAGATAGATTACATAATTGGATATGTGCATTTGAAGATATAAGAATGTAGGAAGATGAATCTGTTAGAAGCTATATTGGTAGAATGTCAGAAATTGTTACAGGCATAAAATCTTGTGGAGGAACAAAGACAAAGAATGAAGTGAAATGGAAAATTATGAGGACATTGACTCCTGTATTTAAGCAGACAACATAGATGATTGAACAGGTTATATCTTTTACTTCAAACTTTACAAGAGAGACTCTTCTTGGAAGATTGGAAGCAATAGAGATGAACTTGAGGTTATCAGGAGACTTGCCTAGAATGGAGATAGCATTCAGTGCTCTTAGTGTTTTCCCTACTTTTTCAAGAAGCATCAGTGTGAGCGGAGATTATGCTGGTGGTAGCAGATCTAGAAATGAAGAAGACATGAAGATTGAAGAAGGTATTGCCTTGCTTGTGAAGAGAGAACCGAACGGTAAGAATTTTTTTAAATGTTGGACTTGTCAAGAATATGGTCATTTTGCATCTAAGTGTCCTAAGAGAGTTAAAAAGTATAGAAACAATTTCAAACCTAGAAGATATAAGGAATGTTATTATGCTAATGATGAAGATCTTGAAACTAGTGTAGAGAGAACTCTAAGTGAAAGTGATACTGAGAATAATGATGACATAGGATTTGTAGCAATTAAAGAAGAGAATCATGAAACTGATGTTAAGGAAGAAAAAGCCTTAGTTTCCCAAGTTGAAAAGAAAGTTGATTGGATTATAGACAGTAGTTGTTCACATCATATGACTGGAGACATGAAAAAGTTCATAAAGTTTAACAATTATGATGGAGGAGTTGTTAGAGTTGGAAACAATGCACCTTGTTTGATTAAAGGTATAGGATTTATTACTCTTGATGGAAAGACTAATACTGATGATGTTTATTTTGTGGATGGATTGAAACATAATCTTTTGAGTGTTGGACAGTTAGTTGATAAGGGATATCAAGTTTGGTTTACTAAGAAAACTTGTGTGATAAAGGATAAAGATGGAAATCTAATTGGAACTGGATCTAGAACTAGAGGTAATGTATTTCAGTTGAATCCTACTAAGATGACATGTTTGATTACTAAGATTGATGACAGTTGGTTATGGCATAGAAAGTTTTGTCATATAAACTTTGACAACATTGTGAAAGTGAGTACTACACTTGCAGTAAGGGATTTACCTAAAATTATGAAGCCTACTAACATGATTTGCAAAGAATGTGTGATGGCTAAAAAAAAGAGAAGTTTTTTTCCTAGTAAGAAGATTACATCTACAGAAAAGTTGGAGATTATTCATATAGATTTGAGTGGTCCTACCAGGACTAGAGGATTCTATGGAGAACGATATTTTATGATTCTTGTTGATGATTTTACAAGAATGATTTGGATTGCATTTCTTAAAGAAAAGTCTGAAGCATTTGATAAGTTTAAGATCATTAAGAATAATGTTGAAATGAATCTGGAATGAAGATTAAATGTTTGAGATCTGATAGAGGTGGATAATTTACTTCTAGAGAGTTTAACACCTTTTGTGAAGTAAATGGCATTAAGAGACAATTTTCAGCCCCTAGGACACCTGAACAAAATTGTATTGCAGAAAGAAGAAATAGATCAGTGATTGAAGCAGTAAGAGCTATGTTATTTAAGAATGATTTGGTGAAGATATTCTGGAGAGAAGCAGTGAACAAAATAGTGTATACAATGAATAGAGTACAAATCAAAGAAGACACAGACAAGACACCCTATGAATTATGGTTTGGACATGCACCCTCAGTTAAGTATTTTAGAATTTTTGGAAGAAAATGTTATATAAAGAGAGATGATGATATTGGAAAGTTTGATCCTATAAGTGATGAAGGTATATTTATTGGATATTCTTTGAAAAGAAAAGCTTATAGATGTTACAATAAGAGAACTAAGACTATTGTTGAAAGCGCAAATGTTAAAGTTGATGAAAAGTTCAAAATTCAAGAAAGAATGCTTGATTATGAATCAGATGGAGAAGCTCATCCTAAACCTAACAATGAAACTACTAAATTATTTTATGAGACTGACATTGATTTGTTGAATGAAAGCCATAGTGAAGTCATTGAAGAACCTACACCTGAAGTGAGATCTAAGATAGTGACACCTAACAAGAATTTATCAAGAAATCATCCTATTGAGAAAATTATTGGAAGCATTAAAAGAGGAGTTCTAACTCAAAATAAGGTACAAGAAAAGTTATGTTTGATTTCTCAAATTGAACCTCAATCTACTAGTGAAGCTTGTGAAGATGAACATTGGATTAAAGCTATGAAAGAAGAACTAGATCAGATTGAAAAGAACAAGACATGGGAATTGGTCCCTAGACCTAAAGACAAGAATGTTATTGTAACTAAATGGGTATTCAGAAACAAGATGAATAAACAAGGAGAAGTAGTAAGAAACAAAGCAAGATTGGTATGTAAGGGATACTCACAGTAATAAGGAATTGACTATGAAAAAACTTTTGCACCTCTAGCAAGAATTGAAGCAGTACGAATTTTTTTGGCTTATGTAGCTTATAAGAAATTCAAAGTATATCAGATGGATGTAAAGTCAACATTTCTGAATGGAGAATTGGAAGAAGAATTCTACATTAAGCATCCTGAAGGTTTTCTTTTGACTCAAGAAGGAGACATGGTATGTAAACTGAAGAAAGCATTATATGGACTAAAGAAAGCACCTAGAACTTGGTATGCAAGATTGGACAAATATTTGTTAAAATTGGGATTTACAAAAGGAACAACTGATAGCAATCTATACACAAAAGAAATTGAAAATGGTTTGTTGATTATAGTTATTTTTGTTGATGACATTATTTTTGGAGGAGAAGATGAAGCTAGTGACAAATTTGTTGATGAAATGAAGACTGAATTTGAAATGAGTATGATTGGTAAAATGAAATACTTTTTGGGATTACATATAACATAGAACAATGATGGTATCTTTGTAAGTCAGACAAAGTACCTGAATGACTTGTTGAAAAGATTTGGAATGGAGAACTATAAACTAGTTGGTACACCGATGGTAATTAGACATAAATTATCTAGCACAGATGAAACACTGACAGTTGAACAAAAGAAATACATATCTATGATTGGAGGATTGCAGTACTTGACTCATACAAGACTTGATATAGCACATTCAGTTGGAATTGTAGCAAGATTTCAAGCTAAACCTAGAGAATCACATTATGCAGCAGTAAAGAGGATACTGAGATATTTAAGAGGCACAATGGACTATGGATTGTGGTATGAAAAATCTAATGATTTTACGCTATGTGCATATACATATATTGATTGGGGAGGTAGTGTTGATGATAAGAAGAGCACCAGTGGTGGAGCATTTTTCCTTGGAGGAAGATTGGTTTCTTGGCTAAGCAAGAAGAAAAATTGTATCTCATAGAGCACAACAGAAGTAGAATATGTAGCAGCAGCAAACAATTGTAACCAGATAATTTAGATGAAGCAAATACTAAAGGATATTGGAATAAAGTTTGTTGAACCTGTTGTCATACATTGTGACAACACCAACATAGTTAGTATGTCTAAGAGCCCTATATTACATTCTAAGACAAAACATATAGAGATTAAGTATCATGTAGTAAGAGAGAAAGTTGCTGAGAAAGAAGTCAGACTTGAGTACATAAGTACAAAGGAGCAGATAGCAGACATATTTACAAAGCCTTTGCCTAAGGATACATTTGAGTATCTAAGAGGTATGCTTGGGGTTATGCCCTAGCCTACTTTTGAGAAGTCATGTAGTTGGTTGCATTTGTCCAGTGGTATATGAGCCTTATCTTTCTTCTGGACTGGATGTTGGTACTTCCTCTATGGGGGAGTATGTGTATTTGAGCTGAGTCATGAGGACTCTAGTGAATGTATTTTTCGAATAGTGTCTTTTGACATTGGAGTTGTTTTTGATATAATGATGAGATTTATGTCATTGATGTCAATGGGGGAGAAGTGTACATGAAAAACCATTTGTACTATCTGAATAGGAAAATGAAGCAAGAATTGATTGATGAAGAGGACTTGAAATATTTTTCTAGAGCAACAGTTTTTGCAGTATTGGATTTTTGTAACATTGGATATTTTTTCATCTATGTTGTCATCAATGCCAATGGGGGAGATTGTTAGGAATGAATGCTGAATGTTTGGCAGTCATTATGTAGTAGTTTTTGTTGCATTCATGACTATGATTGTCATTGATGTCAACACAGTGATCTTCTGGAGACTTGCAGAGAAGTAGAAAGTGTTTGGATTAGCACACATGGGATATTGTAGTTGGAGCTATGTGATGTTGAGGATATACTCTTTGATATGTTATATGTTTATGGTTAAGAGCACATAAAGTAATTCATTTATTCATGGAAGTTATGAGCATTTTGGTGGAAGCAGTATTCAGGCAGTGTTGGAATCTGGTTTTGTGTAGTAAAAGGGAAGTTGAAGACACATTGATAGTGATGTGAATGACAATGCAAACTTTGAGGTCACACGAGTGAAGAATTATTGTAATTGAAAGCCGACAGTTTTGTGTAATTTTGATGTAGCTTGTGGAAACTTTTATTTTGTAATTGGATGCCGACTCATTTGTAATTACTTGAGTGTGGTATAAAGGAAGGAATATTTTTCCTTGTTGAATATGGTTGAATGTTGATGTATGCATGAAGTGAAGAAAAGATCTAATGAATTGTGAAAGCAAAATTGTGAAAGAAGACATGCGAGGTACATAGATCTGAAATTGAGATATGGTGTAGCAGAGAGTAGAGTTTGGCACAATGAGAGAGGAGGTAACATATTTTCTATTATTCTATTGAATAATCTAGAGATCAGTTGGACAGTGTGTTCAGTGATCGTGCCATTGAAGCCGTTTGGGCAGTGGGTCCTTCTGTCTTCCATAACTCTTAACAGGGTTAGAATCTTTTAGCAGGGATTCAAAATATCCTAATAGGGATTCATATGTACTGAATGTATTTCATAAGAATCCTAATAGATTCCATCCTTTCACAAGGAATATTCATATTAGTGCATCTTTTGTGGGCATCATTCCCACCAGGGTTTACTCTTTGATCAAGAGGTTCCCTAGTCAACATATCTTGTGTCATTGTGTTATTGTGTATGAATATCTTTCTATGGTTGGTAATTATATTGCTTACATGGTTTAATGCTATTGAATTTGATAAAAGTTATAATTATTAGATAACTGATTCACCCCCCCTCTTAGTTATCTTGGTGGACTTTACTTTCTAACAGAGCCGTCAAAGAATAACTTCCATGCTCTAGAAGAAAGATTCATGATCGAGGAATCTGAAAATTCCATTTGCATTGGTGTATCATCAAACAAAGGTGCTTCTGCTAGTTGATTTGCAATTACTTGGCCTTTAATAGCTTTTCGTTCAACATATTCAATGTCAAATTCACTTAAGAGCATGACCCATTTAGCTAATCTATCCATGAGGGCAACTTTACTTAGGAGGTACTTTAGTGGATCAATCTTAGCTACCAAATGTGTGGTATGAGCTAACATGTAGTGTCTCAGTTTCTGTGATGCAAAGATCACAGCTAGACAAGCTTTCTCAATCATTGAATAGTTCTTCTCATATGCTACCAATGTTCTACTGATATAGTATATAGCTCTTTCCTTCTTTTCTTCATCATGTTGTGCTAGCAATACCCCCAGTGATATATCTATGGTGGAGACATATAAGATCAATGGCTTCCCTTGACTAGGATACATCAAGATAGGATGATTTGATAGATATTTCTTGATATGATTAAAGTTCTTTTCACATTCCTCATTACATGCAAAAGTCACACCTTTATGTAATGTTTTTGTAAAAGGTTGTGATATATCTACAAGCTGTGATATGAAGCATTTGATAGATTGTAGTCTCCCTTGTAATGTTCTCATTTGACTAATGTTCTTGGGAGGTTGCATCTCCATGATGGCTTTGAATTTAGTTGGATCAACTTCAATGCCTTTCTTTGAAACTATGTATCCTAAGAGCTTTCTAGAAGTGACACCAAAAGCACACTTTTTAGGGTTTAGTCTGAGACTAAATTTTTCCATTCTATCTAGTATCTTGCTCAAATCATTTAGATGTTTAGATCTTATCATAGATTTTTCTAAAGTATCATCAACACAATCCTCCATAGTTCGATGCATCATGTCATGAAAAATAGATGTCATGGCTTGTTGATATGTAGCACCTGCATTCTTAAGCCCAAATGGCATGACATTCCAATAGTAGGTACCCCATGCACATGTGAAAGCAATTTTCTCTTGATCCTCTGGAGCAATTTTTATTTGATTATATCCAGAAAAACCATCCATCAAGGAATACATCTCGAAACCCATAGTCATGTCCACTATCATATCAATGTTAGGTAGTGGAAAATCATCCTTTGGGCATGCTTTATTCACGTCTCTAAAGTCTGTGCACACTTTGATTGATTTATCTGGTTTAGAAATAGGTACAATATTTGAGATCCATTTGGCATAGTCAATAACACGGATGAATCCAACTTTTAGTAGTTTCTCTAATTCAGCTTTGACCAAGAGTGCAACATGTGGATGCATCTTTCTTAATTTTTGCTTAATAGGTTTGACCCCTGGAGCTATAGATAAATAGTGCATTATAAGATCAGGATCCAACCTTGGCATATCTAAATATTTCCATGCAAAGTTGATCTTCTTTTCTATTAGGAAAGTAGTAAATTTTTGCTTTTCTTCTTCTGACAAGGATTGTGCTACATGGATCAACTGTGGTTCTTCTATTGTTCCCAAGTTGATGGATTGAGTGGGCTCAATTAGAACTGGAGATCTATCTTGTAAATGACTCAGAAGGACATCAAATGTCTCATCCTTAGGCACCTCAAAGAGGTTTTCACCTTCGGATACATCTTTTATTTTTACTTTTGTAGGTTCTGAGACTGCCACAAAGTGGTTTTCACCCTCAGAACTCCTTTTCTTTTTATTTTTACTCTTATTCTTTTGACTAAGATACTTGATATTCGACTCCATCATGCTAATGCTCGGTTCACTGATGGAAGTCCTCATAGGCTCAATTACATTAAGGTAGCAAGCAAGGTCATAGTCATTTGGAAAGGTATAAATACCTTGCCTCGGATTCGTGGAGGTTTGGTCAAGAAGTTTGGGATGTTGGATAGTCAAAGTGGTGAAAGATTGGGAAATAGTGTTTATGGATATGGATCTGTCATCATTGGTCCTAACTTGACTCCCAAGTTTGAAGGTGATATTACAACTTAAAATGTTCAATTCATGAATAGGCTCAATGTCATTGTGGGAGTCCAATTCAGCCATAGGTGGATTAGACTCATTAAGTTTGTCATTTCTCTCTAGAATTACATTGGGTTTAGGTGTATATTGGTGAATAACATCAACATGTTTTTCTGTGATAAGCTCATCTTCCTCTGGAATGGCTCTCCATTCATAGTCATTAGATTCTTCATCTATGCCTCTAAGAAATTTAAGAACATGAGTAAAGTTAGGATGGATGCCCCAAGAAGGGTTACCCTCAGATTTTGATTTGAATTCATACTCATGGGAATCTATTTCAGAATAACTACCACCTTCTTCTTTGTCTATTTGATTGCCTTTGAGATCAGCTGGTTCTTGTGGTGCAACTATCTCTTGTTCTATAGTAGGTTCTTATGTTGCTACTACATTGATTCTTTTTACTGGATCATCTTCAGCTTCAAGGAGGTCTTTTATTTCTTTAGGAAAACACTCATAAGGAATGAGCTCCTTAGTGGTGGTGTCAAAATCATCACTATCAGATTGTTCAGTTGTTTCTTCCTTTAGTTGATTTCATGTGGATGGCTCAATCTGTTCTAAGACATGTCCTAGAGGTCCTTTTCCAATATATCCCATTTTTGTGATCAATTTGTCCCCTGGTCCATATGACTTCTAAGGAATTTTGCTTGAAGTGGAGTCACATTTCTGGATTGATTGAGATTGAGGCTTATCCTTGTATAACCATGCAAGCACAACTTCATCTTCCTCAAACTCTTTTTTAGATTCTTTTTACGTGACAAAGATTCCTTTGAATATGACTTGAGATTCTTTAGCTGTAGGTTTCACTTTGTCAGATGGTTGTCCGTAAGATTTTGGAGACAATGGGAGAGATGTAAGAGATAAAATAGGTTCCATTATGTATTCTCCCATGCCATTATCCTTGATTTTGACTTCTTTAGCAATGTCTTCCATTTTAGAGGTTGAAGCAATATCTGGCTGCTTAGTGGAAGATTCTTTGTTATTAGGAACAAGTTTATCAACACTTTCTTTCAAAGCATTGCAAGTTGTATATAGGCCATCTGGAATCATCACCTCTACTCCTTCATAAGGAAATTTCACACATTGACGGTATGTGGAAGGAATAGCTTTCATTTCATGTATCCAGGGTCTCCTTAGAAGGATGTTGTAAGCTAAAGGTAGATCAAGAACTTAACATACGGTGTCTCTGATAATAGGTCCTGTTCTGATAGGTAAGACAATAGTTCCCTTGGAAGATCTTTCTTGCTCATCATATGCTTTGATAGTTATCTTCTTCTTAGGATCAATGGAAGTTTTAGATAATCCCAAGTGTGTAATCAAGCTATAAGAACAAATGTTGAGACCAGTGCCTCCATCTATCAACATGCGTTTGACATGATGGGTTTGGATCAAGACTTCAATATTCAAGGGTTGGTTATGCAGATGACTCAAGGAGTTATCATCTTCCTCTGAAAAGGTGATATACTATGGAGATGTTAGATGACCAACCATAGCCTAGAATCTATCTAAATCAAGGTTGTCAGGAACATTGGATCCAAGCAGAGCTTTCTCTAGAATGGTTTTATGAGCTGGAGATATCCGAAGCAACTCAAACATTGAGATTTTTGCATTTGTATGTTGAAGTTGTTGGACAATACTGTATGATGTTGGCCTTGTGTCTTTTGGATTTGATGATTTAGAGGTAGCCTTCTATTTAGAAGCAGATGAAAGATTGAAAGGCATCTTAGGGACATTTGATGAATCTGGGATTTGTCCTTGCAGATGTGCCTGAGCTTGTGATCGAGTAACTGCATTTGCTGATTGATTTTCTCTATCTCTTCTTACAATTGTGATGACATTGCAATGCTCAGATAGGCATGGTTCAACCATATTGATGACAACATTATTTCCAAAGTAGGAATAATTAACTTTAGCACCCACATTAGGCTGAGAAGACAAATCTCCTTGATTATGTTTCAGGAATGGCTCCATGAATGTTGCATGATCCTTATTTCTCTTATGATTATCAATTATGATTTCTCCATCATCAATTTTGTCTTGTATGATGTGTTTCAAGCGTACGTAGTTATTGTTTTTATGACCCTTATTATGATGGCAGTCATAGAAATCGGTCTCTTTCCACCATTTTAGTTTAGGTTCAAGATCAAATGGTCAGATCTCAGGCAAGAAGATGATGTTGTTAGCCAACAAAGTTTTCATGGAAAATTCCAAGGACTCTCCAAGAGGAGTAAACTTACATTTAGGATCTGTAGCCCAAGGTTTATAGTTAGATGACTTCTTGTTTGACTCAGTTGCTTTAGCTTTAGAAGCTTTGATGGCCTGGGTGCCAATAGTGAGATTAAAAGCAGGTGCCTTAGATGGGGCACAAATAGTATCAACAACACCATTTGTGATGACACCCTTATTCTTGTTCTAGTTTTTGCCTTTGTCTTTAGAATTAGATCCAGATTCATACTTGTCCTTTTGAAGTGATATGTCTCCTTTTTGTACAAGTTCTTTCTCAATTTTGATAGCATTTTCCACCATCTTATCAAAGGATGTATGATTCTACATTTGCAAATGGTAGTTAAGTTCTGGAACAAGATTGTTGATGAAGATTTCCAGCTTCTCAGTTTCTGGAATGGGTCTAACATATAGAGAAAACTTTTTCCTCCATCATTTGAGAAAAGTTAGGAATGGTTCTCCTGAGTTTTGTTTCAAATTGCAGATGTTGATCATAGTGACTGAATGCTGGATGTTTTAGGAGTATTGTTGATAGAACAGTTTGATTGACTCCTCAAATGTTTTGATAGTAGGAGGAATTTTTGAGAACTAATGAATAGCTGACCCTCCCAGAGATCGAGGGAAAAGATGCATTAAGTAGGTTGGTTCGTGCATGAACTCCATAGATTGAGTACATAATTCTCTAACATGATCTTAAGGATCAGAGTTTTCATCATACTTATCATATTTAGGCATCTCCACTCTTTTAGGGAATGGAGGCATGTACAAGTCTTTGTTGAATGGAAAAGGGCATAGAGCCTCCATGGAAAACTCCTTAGGTTCCTTTTCTTTTTCAAGATTGTTAAGTTTGACTTGCATGTCGTGCATCTTTTTCATCATAGCGGTGATTGGAGTTTCTTCCTCATGTGTAATGATATCTTCAACATTAAAGTTGGGAGGAAGTTTAGCCCCTTGATGAGCTAACTCTAGGAAGTATGTTTCTCTGTCTTCCTTCAAGAAATGCCTCATCATTTTCTTGAAGTCATCATTATTTTGATATCGAGAAATTTCAGATGGTGTGGGTTCTTGATCCACTCCATGTTGAGAGTGATGTCCTTGAGACTCATGATGTGTCCCTCCTTGAGACATGTTAGGAGTTTTAGGACTCCCTAGGATAGATTGATGTAGAGATTGTTGATTGACTCCTTGGATTGATGGAGGAGGGGGTATGTAACCAGTTTTTAATTAAAGATTGCCAAGACCGTCATCTTCGTAAAGACCTGAATTGTAGAGTTCATTAAAGGTTGGACCCACATGAGTAGACAAAGGTATGGTATGAGGTGCTTCTCTGGATTTTTTGTGTGAAGAAGCTCGAGTTTCCATCATTAACCTTGGGTGAAGTAAGAGAGGAAGATGAAGACAAATGAAGAATGACCTGATTCAAGAAGATCAAATGACGCAACCTTGTCAAGATTGGATTGATTGAAGATTACATTGGACATAAATGAAGGATACTATGTCCTAGTAGTATGTGTAGACGCCCAAAAGATGGCGGACACGAGCTCACAACACTTAGCCATTTTGTATGAAGACTGAATTTGAAGATAATTTTGACAAGGTTTTGACACAAGATGAAAAAGACTCACATCGATAAATCAAAAGGCTAAATCAGACTCAAGAGACCACTTTAGGTAAATGATCGAATTCTTTCTAGTTTCTACTCTGTTCCTGACATAGTGAATATTTGACAGAATCTGGAAATAGGCTATAAAAACTAGATTCCTAAAAAATTTGACAAGTTTTTGATGACTTTTTGAAAATTCTCAAACGAGTTTTTGTAGGCTCGTACGACACTGGGTATGTTCTCAAATGAAAATTGACAGGACTCATACGACAATTGCTACCATGGATAATGTTCTTTTGATTTCTGTTGACAACACTCATATGACATAGTACTGAGTCCCATACGACAATACAGGGGTTCTGAAATGACTTTTGCTCAAGACTCGTATGACAATCTAAGACTGTGGGATGACTTTTGACTCTAGAGAGGAATTTTGCTTCAGATTTTGCAATTTTTAGGCTTTCAATTTCAGATTGTTAAGTTTTTTTATCTAGTTTTGAAGATCTGTGTAATAGTCCATCTCAAATAACCAAGTAGATATCAAGCACGCAAAACAATAAGCAAGGGAAGCAAGCAATCATCTGAAAACAATGAACAAGGGCAAAAGCAACCTTGTGCATGAACAAGTAATAGTGACTTAATGTGCTAATCCCTAGAAGTGCTATTTGTGTATGTTCCAAAAAGTTTTTCAATAATGCACATATTCCTAAAAAATGAAAAATTTGGCCTCACTAGGGTTTGTAGTAATGGTCTAACTCTACAACTTTTGTGATCTCAAGAGGGAGAACTCCAATCCAGGCACACTAGGGTTTTGACACAGTCCAAGAATTTAATCAATCAAGAGCTTTTAGGGAGATCTAACTATTGGAGTTGATGAAAAACAACCCACAGCTCCCAAGAACACCTACACACAAACACCTATCATAGAAAGAGAGAGAAGTAAATAGCTATGGAGACCTGAATGTATGGATCCACAAGAGAGGATAAATCCTTGATGTGCAAAAACAAAAGTTGCAATCAATAATGAAATGTCAGAAAAGGTTACAAAGTGTTATGAGATCAATCCTTATAAAAGGAGATCAGAAAACCTAATAAGGTAAAACCCTAGGTTGCATAATAATAATTAATAAAGCAATTAATTATTATATGCCTAAAGTTTATCTTAAGTAGAAAGAGGTAATAAGTGACTAAATAATTAAATCAATATAATTCAATTAATCAATAAACACTTTATTACTCTAACACCCCCCCTTAAGATAAACTTTGGGAGAAGCTAAAAACCTAGAAAAAACAACTGAAAGCAAATGGGTCCTGACAACAAAGGCTTAATCAGGTACCCAAGTACAAAAGAGATTCTCTAAAAAGTGGAGAAATAGAGAAAACCACATGGGAAAAACTCTACTCCAAAAAGAGACCAAGACTAGTCTGAAGGACTGAACAAGCCTCCAAAACTAGGAATGTTCCAGAAAATAGAAACAAAGATGAAATTGGAAACTCTGTCAAGAAGAAACTGATGATCTGAAGATCCTCCATAGAAATATGACCAGGTAGAGAAGACTGTAATCTGCATGAGTGCTCTCAAATAACACTACTCGAATCAAGAGGCAAACAAAGGCAAACACCTGAACTCAAAGATACAGATGGTATAAACACCAAAAGCCTAAAGAGCTGATCAATCAAAGCTAGAAGAGTGCATCCAGAAATAGGAAAGAAAAGAGTGTCTATATGGTAAATGATCCATCTCACTGGAATGCATAGGTACCCAGCCACTACAACCACCTAGTACATAGGATCAAATACTAAATACATATCTCACACTATCAAACTAAGGAATTAGCAGTAGAATAAATAGTAGAAACCCCCCCATACTGCCGACAAGGGAGTAATGATAGGTACACTAAAAAGATTGTCCAATATGAACTGCATGATGAAGAAGAATTTGAAACATCGAATGTGCAGAGAGAGTACAAACACATATAGAGATACCTGAGGCTAATGTCATTAGAGGAACACTCACATGACAAAAGAAGATGGAAAACAAAGGCAAACATTAGACCCCCCTGGCACTTTATAATGGAGTGCGAGTACATAAAGCACAAACATGTGCAAGACCCCATACATGCAATAGAATGACACTTTATCTCAATGCGTGTGCATAAAAGAATGCTAAAAAAGTGAAGTATACACTGCTCAAAGATGATCAAAGGCTACTAAAATAAAAGAACAGCCTAAGACGAGCCATCCCTCAAAGGAAAGAGATCCCAGGACCTGTAACAACCAAGATATCCACCAGACTACAAAAAAGCAAGAATCTTAATAAAATGAACTTGGAGAAAAATCTATAAAAATGACTCATAGCACTGAAAATCCCTCTGAACAATCTTTCCAATGATATATCATTTTCCGAAAATGGAGTCTGGATGCGCAAGATAGAGCTCCCAGAGTGCAGAACTAAAGATCTAGCTTTGAAAGAGAAAAAAACCATCAAAAAGATAAAACCAAAAAATATAACCTCTAGATCTAGAAAGATCTCAAAATCAAATTTCTGACGATATCTCGTTTGCCAAAATTTGACACCGTATGCTCAAGATATGAGCAAAAAACCAACAGCTGCATTGGAGGGCCCAAAGAAGGTGTCTGGAGGGATCTAAGGATGGGTGACATCAGAAAAAGGAGACAAACACACATGAAATCATCAAATTTGATAAAATATCATAAAGAGCTTTCTGACAATATCTCATTTTTTGAAAATGGAGCCTGGATGCAAGAGAAACTGATCCCGGAATGTAGGAGGTCTGAAACACCAAGATCATAGAGAACATCTGACTTTGACAAAAAAAAATAGCATCAAAATGAAACAATCACAAAACCATACTAGAAAATTTGAATCAGGCTTGGAACTAGCTTTCTGACGATATATTGTACGTCCGATTTCAATCCCAGATTCTCAAGATATGAGCAAAAAATGACAGGTACCTCAAAAAGCCTCAAAAAATGCAAACTCCTGGTGACATCAACAAACGCTGAGCCTAAATTTGACAACCAAATGGCCGTCATGGCTCAAATCCACTAGGGGGGCTGTAAAAATAGGCCCTGGTGGGTGACCAAGGGGCTCAAAAATCTGGCTGGGGCTTGAGGCAGGTTGCCGATGTGACCGAAGCTCGGCGGAAAGGGGGTTGATCGAGCGGAGACCGCGGGAGATTGGTGGTTAGCACTACGGACTCGCGAGTAACCACAGCGGTGACTATGCAGTCACTGTCTAGTTACCCAACGGTGACACCATCGTAGGCTACCTAAGTGGCGCATGGGTGGCACTTGAGTGGCCCCTACCTAAAAACTTTTTTTGATCACCGTACAACCTTGGAGTGTGTGCTAGGGTTGTACGTCCCTGGTACACAAAAAAATTTATGTCAAAGGCCAACTCGTCAAAAATTGATAAGTCTTATATGATTTTTGACTATCTCAGGCCTTCCAAATGCAATAATGATGAGGTCCGTTTGGGCTAGAAGTGCTCCAAAAATAGTGATCACCTCGGGATCCGTGCTAGGGCCGATTGCAATTTTTTTTCTCACAGATTCCAACTTTGTCCAAATTGGACAAATTTTATATGGATCTTGGGGTTCTTGGATGCTCTGAATGCAACTATGAGATTCATTTGAAGCCAAGATGACTAGAAAAATAGGTCTCCCCAGATTTGACAGGAACCTCTCTCTAAAAATGTAGATCTGACGAACACGACTGAATTTCTCAAGAAGAGGACAGGGGCAAGAAGATTTGAAGCTCTGATACCATGTTAGAGATGATGAAAAACAACCCATAGCTCCCAAGAACACCTGCATGCAATCACTTGTCACAGAAAGAGAGAGAAGCAAACAGCTATGAAGATTTGAACGTATGGATCCACGAGAGAGGAGAAATCCTTGATGTGCAAAAACAAAAGTTGCAATCAATAATGAAATGTCAGAAAAGGTTACAAAGTGTTATGAGATCAATCCTTATTAAAGGAGATAAGAAAACTTAAAAAGGTAAAACCCTAGGTTGCATAATAATAATTAATAAAGCAATTAATTATTATATGCCTAAAGTTTAGCTTAAGTAGAAAGAGGTAATAAGTGACTGAATAATTAAATCAATATGATTCAATTAGTCAGTAAAAACTTTATTACTCTAACACTGACAACCCAACAAGAGACCACACCTGTGAAGATTTCTTCCACAAGGACATTTATATAGCGGCTGCTGCTACCATGACGAAAATGGCTATTACCGCTTGAGGTTTCATTCACATGGTTGACCCAATTAAGGGAATGTCCACTACGGTTAACCCTCTCTAAAGGTGACTCACAAAAGATACCACAGGGGGACTAGATCGGATTCAAGGATCTGGGTTTCTGATGCAGGAGCATCCTGGGTGTAAGAGCAATCTTGCATCACCCAAAAATATTTCTAGTTTCTTTTTAATAAGGGCTATCTTGTGTAGAGCTGCTATTTATGGAAACTTGCCATTTTTAGTAAATTGGTCATACAATCTCGGAATGTTCTGATTTCACAGTTGGAGGTTCATCTTAGTCATATTAGCCTGCCTGTAAAGTTTCATTGCTAGATCAAGTCTGGTTTTGAAGATATTGAAACTTTTTAGTTTTGGGAACAAGGTACAAAAACTTTGAACTCAATTTTGAAGGCTTTAGAGGCCCCGGATGAGCTCAAATTTTTGAATGAATGAAGCTTGCTTGATTTAAGTGTTGTAGAGCTCCTCGCACCCTTTCTGAAATGGGGTTATAATAGTCAATCGAGTCAACGGGTGATGACTTATGGTCTCCGAAAGTTGGGTCACTTGAAATGGCAGAAAATAATTTTCCTTCAAAATTTTTGTTTGGGTTTCAAAAGTTATTTTGAGCTGACTTTGATGTAATAAAATGAAAAATAAAATAATTCTAAGTTTGGTCGGCCCTTAGGGCTAAATTTCTGGAACCTTCTTGGGCGGTGGAAATTGCCTATATAAAGAAGGTCTGTAGTGTTGTCTAGGGCAGTTCTGGGTAATAAATTCAAGGCTTTGTCCTATAGAATATTGTAAAGGGAATGCCCATGTGGCTTTGCATATTGTAATTCTGAAATTTGGAATTTCACACTTGTGGAGATAATAAGAAGCCCATTTTCTGTTCTTGCAAATTGTTGTTATTTCTCTGTTTCTGTTATGTGTTTGTGGTATTAAGGGGAGCACCCTTCATCAAGCGGTATCAGAGTAGGAGTTCTTGAGTGTGTAAATAGATCATCGATTGTGAGGCAGTTTGCACCAGGACCATGGGTTAGGGTTTATGTGTAAACAGATCACCGACTGTGAGGTAGTTTGCACTAGGACCGTGGTTAGGGTTTCAGTGCACATCATGAAAATGCTTCCATGAAGGGAATGTGGCGGAAGAGCTGGTGTTGTAACACTTGAGGTTAGAGTGCTCCAGAGACAAGTGCGAGCATTGTAAGAAGAGATTCATAAAGGAATGAACCTTAATGTTAGAGATGAAAGCGAGGATGAAGCTGAAGAAGAAGATCAAGAAGAAGAAGTCGAAATTATGAACCAGGAGGAAGAAAGACTTTTTCAGGCCATTTCCAAGATCGGGAAAAGACCTAAGATTGAGGTTCCTGCATTTTCAAAAAAATTTAACCCAGAGGAGTTGATCGACTGGATCAATGAATGTGAAGAATATTTTGAGTATGAAGATATTGAGGATCCTAATAGGGTCAAATTCATGAAGGCCAGACTGAAAGGCCATGTGAAGATCTGGTGGTAAGAGATTCAATTAGAGTGAAATAGAAGAGGGAAAGATAAAATCACAAGATGGGATCAAATGGTGGATAAATTAAAGCAGCAGTTCATTCCAGTTGATTATGAGCTTGACCTACTGAAGAAGATGCAAAGTTTGAAGCAAGCATGAAGATCTGTTTAGGAGTATACAGAGGAGTTCTATTGAATCCTCATTAGAATAGGCCATGTGGAAGCTAATAAGGAGAAATTTTCCTGTTACCTTAATGGGTTGAGGCCGAGCATTCAAGAGGAGTTGAATTTGGTTTGAAGGAACAGTATTGAAGAGGCATACCAGTTTACCCTAAAAGTGGAGGAAAAGTTGAACAAGAAGTTTGAGAGCAAACAAAATGAAAGAGGTCGCAGTGGATGATCTGGTGGATAGTCATATGGAGGCCAAAATGAAGATCCAAAAAATAAGGATGAGGCCAGTAGCAGTCAAAATCAGAGGGGAAACAATTCCAATCTTTCCAAGATCAGAATAATAGAGATCAGAGAGGAAGAGGAAGAGGACAAGGTTCAGGAAGAGGAGGCTTCTGTGGAACATGTTTTCATTGTGGAGAAGAAGGTCATAGGGCATTTGAATGTCCTCAACACTAAGGAAGGATGGATAGGAGGAATGAAGGCCAAGCCAGAGTGGCACATGTAGATGAAGATGCTAGATTCTCAAATTTTGAAGATGCTAAAAGAGGAGAAACATTGATTAACAGAAGAGTCCCGCTGAGTCGTGAGAATGAACCTACACAAAGGAGGAGCCTGTTTTGCACTAGATGCAAGTGTGAGGGTAAATGCTGTGATGTGATAATTGATAGTGGAAGCACTGGAAATTTGGTGTTAGAAGAGATGGTGACAAAGTTGAAGCTCAAGAGGCAGAAACACCCACATCCATATTGGATTGCCTGGGTGTAGGATGACTACAAGGTCATGGTCAGTGAGTAGTGCCTAGTAGAGTTCAAAATTGGTGGGTACCATGATGAGGTACTATGTGATATCATACCTATGGATGCATGTCACATGTTGTTGGGTAGGCCGTGGTAGTTTGACAGATGTGCTGTACATGATGGTCGTGTGAATACCTATTCCCTGACAAAGGATGGAGTGTGACATAAGTTAAAGCCATTGAAGGAGATCGAAGAAAAGGTATGTGGTAATGCAAGAATAATATTTGTTGATGGAAGAAAATTCCTAGATGGTATGAGGCATGAGCATGTGTGTTTTGCTTTAATTCCAAAAGCTAGTAAAGAGGAAGTAGAGGATGTACCTGTAGAGGTTGCAGATTTTTTGAATGAGTTTCAGGATATTGTATCTGATAATGTGCCTGATGGATTACCACCAGTAAGAAAGATCAGTCATCAGATGGATTTGATTTTAGGAGCCAGTTTTCGAAACAAGGCAGCACATAGAATGACACCAGTAGAAAGTGAAGAGTTGAATAGACAAGTACATGAGTTATTGCAGAAGGGGTTGATTCGAAAGAGTCTGAGTTCCCGTGCTGTACTAGTGGTATTAGCACCAAAGAATAATGGAGAATGGAGGATGTGTACAGATTCTAGAGCAATAAACAAGATCACAATCAAGTATCGGTTTCCATTGCCACGAATGGATGATATTATGGACTGTTTGAGTGGGGCTGTGTATTTCTCAAAGATATATCTGAAGAGTGGATATCACCAGATTCAGATCAGAGAAGGAGATGAATGGAATAATTCCTTCAAGACAAAACAAGGATTGTATGAGTGGTTAGTCATGCCTTTTGGGTTAACCAATGCACTAAGCACTTTCAGGCGGCTCATGAACGAGGTTTTGAAAGAATTTCTGGGTAAGTTTGTCATTGTTTACCTAGATGATATTTTGATCTTTAGAAAGACATTGGAGGAACATATGATGCATATTTGTATGGTGTTTGAGAAGCTGAGAGATGAGAAATTATTGATTAATTTGAAGAAGTGCAGTTTTGTGAAGGAGTTAGTGTATTTGGGATTTGTAGTTTCAATAGAAGGTCTGAAAATGGACCCAGAGAAAGTATAGGCTATCCTTGAATGGCCTACTCCAAGGAGTGTTACTAAGGTAAGGTCTTTTCATGGTTTGGCTAGCTTTTATAGAAAATTGATCAAAAAATTTAGCAGTACTTGTGGACCCTTGACTGAAACAATGAGAGGGGATAGAAAAAAGTTCAAGTGGACTAATGGGGCAGATAAGAGTTTTAAACTGTTGAAACAGAAAGTTATAGAATAACCTATTTTAGTACTTCTAGATTTTAATAAGGTGTTTCAAGTAGACTGTGATGCTAGTGGTACTGCAATAGGAGCTGTTATGAGCCAAGAAGGTAAACCTATTGCTTATTTCAGTGAGAAGTTGAATGATGCCAAGAGAAAATATTCTATTTATGATTAAGAATCTTATGCTATAGTTCAAGCATTGAAGAAGTGGAGACACTATCTGCTTCCTAAGGAGTTTGTTTTGTATACTGATCATCAAGCTTTGCAATATTTGAATAGTCAAGGAAAGTTGAATCAAAGGTATTTGAAATAGGTTGAGTTTTTGTAGAGTTATACATTTGTTTTGAAACACAGAAGTAGAAAGTCTAACAGGGTTGCAGATGCGCTTAGCAGAAGGCAACTATTGCTGATAGAGATGTAGATTGAGGTGGTTGGGTTCAAGGAACTCAAGAGTTTGTATCCAGAGGATCTTGATTTTGGTGAAGCTTGGAAAGCTTGTAAAGAACCTGTTACTCTAGACAGAACAAAGTGGTTGGATTTTATCATTCAGGATGATATGCTATTTAGGGGGAGTCATTTGTGTATTCCACGAAGTTCTATGAAGGAGAATATCATCAAAGAGAAGTATAACAGAGGATTGGTTGGATATTTTGGTCATGATAAAACCCTTGTTTTGGTTAGTGAGAATTATTATTGGCCACATTTGTAGCAAGATGTGAAGAAGTTTGTATAGAGTTGTAGAGTATGTCAGATGGCGAAAGGAGTGAAGCAGAATACAGGGTTGTATCAGCAATTACCTATACCAGAGAAGCCTTGGGATGATATCAATATGGACTTTATTTTGGGTTTACCGAGGACTCAACGGGGACATGATTCAATTTTTGTGGTGGTTGACAGATTTTCAAAGATGGCACATTTTATTCCTTGCAAGAAGACTAATGATGCTGTTCATGTAGCAGAATTGTTTTTCAGAGAAGTAGTGAGACTACATGGTTTGCCAAAGACCATAGTTTCAGATTGAGACACTAAGTTTGTTGGATATTTCTGGTGCACATTATAGAAGAATTTGAAGACATATTTGAAGTTCAGTTCATCACATCATCCACAAACTAATGGACAGACATAGGTGGTGAATAAGAGTTTGGGGAATTTGCTGAGATGTTTGGTTGGGGATAAGCCAATAGGATGGGATTTGATTTTACCACAAGCAGAATTTGCATATAATAATTCTGTTAACAGGAGCATTGGTAAATCACCATTCTAGATTGTATATGGTAGTAGTCCCAGAAATGCATCTGAATTGAGAAAGATAGATAAAGGAGAAATAAGTAGTGCTGAAGTTGAGGATTTTGCAGAACACTTGAAGAACATCCATGAGGAGGTAAGGAAGCATTTACCAAGATTAATGCATATTATAAGGCTAAGGAAGATGAGAAAAGGAGGCATAAGGAATTTCAGGTTGGAGATGAAGTTATGGTTCATTTGTGGAAGGAGTGATTTCCAATTGGTACATACAACAAGCTGAAAATGAAGAATTTTGGGCCATGTAAGTTAATAAAGAAGCATGATTCAGGAAATGCATGAGGTAGAATTGCCTACTGAGCTAAATATTTTACCAGTGTTTAACATTTCAGATTTGACAGAGTATCACGAAGGAGGTGTTGAAGATGAGATCACAGTAGCACAGTGGAGTATTCTAGCAACTAGTTTAGATACTAAGGAGATTGAGGATATACTGGATAGTCATGTTGGCAGAAGCATAAGGAACAGGACATATGAAGAATATCTACTCAAGTGGAAAGGATGACCTATTGAAGATTCATCATGGCTAACAAAGAAGGAGGTTAACCATCTTGGTTTCCCTCTTCACACCTGAGTTGTGACAGAGTCACTTCTCAAATTACTATGGGTGTCTGATGTAGGAGCATTCTGGGTGTAAGAGCAATCTTGCATCACCCAAAAATATTTCTGGTTTCTTTTCAACAAGGGCTATCTTATGTAGAGCTATTATTTATGGAAACTTACTATTTTTAGTAAGTTGATCATATGATCTCAGAATGTTCTAATTTCACAGTTGGAGGTTCATCTTAGTCATATCAGCCTACCTGTAAAGTTTCATTGCTAGATCAAGTCTGGTTTTGAAGATATTGAAACTTTTCAATTTTGGAAACAGGGTACAGAAAATTTGAACTCAAATTTGAAGGCTTTAGAGGCCCTAGATGAGGTCAAATTTTTGGTTGACTGAATCTTGCTTGATTCAAGCATTGTAGAGCTCCTCACACCCTTTTCAAAATGGGTTTATAATAGTCAATTGGGTCAACGGGTGATGACTTATGGTCTCTGAAAGTTGGGTCACCTGAAATGGCAGAAAATAATTTTCTTCAAAATTTTTGTTTGGGTTTCAAAAGTTATTTTGAGCTGACTTTGATGTAATAAAATAAAAAATAAAATAATTCTAAGTTTGGTTGGCCCTTAGGGCTAAATTTCTGAAACCTTCTTGGGCGGTGGAAATTACCTATATAAAGAAGGCCCGTAGTGTTGTCTAGGGCAGTTCTGGGTAGATCTGAGTAATAAATTCGAGGCTTTGTCCTACAGAATATTGTAAAGGGAATGCCCATGTGGCTTTGCATATTGTAATTCTGAAATTTGGAATTCCACACTTGTGTAGATAATAAGAAGCCCATTTTCTGTTCTTACAAATTATTGTTATTTCTCTGTTTCTGTTATGTGTTTGTTGTATTAAGGGGAGCACCCTTCATTAGTTTTTGGTACTATCCAAAAAGGAAGTAGAGCATAATCCCCTGGCCTCTTCACTTCACCAAAACAAAGTAGACAGATTAATTCGACATGCTAAGACTAAAATTATCTCACAAAGATTTATGATGTCAACCACTTATGATCTATCAACCTCTTCGAAGAGAGAATGTATCAATCAAAAGTTGAAGACTAAAAAATCTAGTAGAACGCAAGACAATCTCAGTATCCTCCCTACCTACAAGGGGATCCTTTGTCAAGAAAAGCTTCACATGCGTGAACAAGCGAAAGAAGCCCACTCTCTCAAGATCATCCACAAATAGTGTTCATAGGGCCTATTTACTATGTGTAACAGATATGCAGAAAGAGAATCTATGTTCATTTTATAGCCCAAAAATGAAGTCTATGATTTGAAAGCAAGAAAAGTCACACAAGCTTGACACGTGAGAGTTCATTTTAATCCAAACCAAAGTGTTATCAGATCGTAGTAGAATACCTAAATTACTCGCAATGCGCTTAGTAGATTTTACATGTTTTAGCAATTTTTCTTGCATTTTTCCAATCAGACTCAACAAATATTAGTCAGAAATAGAAGATCTCAATTGTTAGGGTTAGTTGTTAGTCCAAATCTGAAAATCAAATCTGGAAAACTGCCTAAAATTTTGAAATGACAATTGAATCCTAGTATCAAAACTTGTATGACAGTGGGTTACCTCCCAAACGACAGTCTGAAAACTCGTACGATAGTGGGTGTCTTCCCACATGACAATGTAGCTCTCAAACGATGATCTGTAGATGCTGAAATGAACCTCAAAAATGTTGAAAGTCGTACGACACCGAGAAGGTTTTGGCACGAGTTTCTGACAAAACTCGTATGAAAATTGTATGGACAGAGAATAAAATTGCAAGATTGATCAGAAAATGACAAAAAATAGATAGAAATTGAAATAGAAGAGATGGAAACCCACTTCAGGGCCCCACAGTGGGTGCCAAAAATGTGTGTGTGAAAATTGTACCTAGCTATGGACACAACAATTTAGTAAAATATTAGAGGTTAGCAAAATTGAAATCTACAAATAAATGAAACTAAACTAACCAGGTGATTTACTACCTTCTAGTAGGTGTGAGTATGATGTTCTCAGATTGAAATCAAGATCAGTGACAATGCAACACCTAAACAAAGGATTTGAATGCAAAAGAATGAAAAACTGTATGGATGCAGATTAATCTATATTTTTGTATTTTCTATGCAATAATATGAAAAACTATATGAATCTAAGCTAGAATGTACGAAATTGAATGTAGATTTAATCTAAGAATGATATGAATGAATGCTATGATATGAAAACTATGCAAAACTATGATCAACAATGAAAGATCTCACAAATCACCTGTCGCAAGTGTTTAATCCTTCAATCACCAATTCGCTAGAGTAATTGTGCAAATTCGAGTGTTGATAATTATGAAGAGCTGAGCCTTGATTTTATAGAAATTTAGGGGTTGAGGATGCATTGAGAAAAGCCATAAATCAGTCTTGATAAACTTAGGTTGATTTTTGAGTTATCAAGAAATCAAAGATAATTAACTCACAAAAATCATGCAAAAAGAGTGTTTAACTCAAAATAGAGTTTAAATCAAATTTCAACTCATCATCAGATGTTGAGTTTAAATTTAAAATTGATTGTTAATTTCTAGTTGCCTTCTTTTCTGATTGTGCATGATTTAATTATAAATTAATTTAATAAATAAAGTGATTTATTCTCAACTTAACTGATTTTTGAATTAAAACAATTGATTTATGGGTTAATCAATTATTAAATCAAACTTTTATTCAAAATCGTATTATTAAAAATTGACAATTTGACATGAATTAATTAAATAAGAATTTAATCAATTAGTCATGACATTTTAGATTTATTGTCAAAATTAAATAATACAATTTAGGAATAAATAAGATTAAATCTAATTAAATAATTAAGTGGAAAAATTAAATCTGATTAATTAAATATTCATCATATTCAATTAATCAAACTTTAGGATAAATAGGATTTATCGCCAAATAATTATTAAATCAAAGATAATTATGATAAATTAAGATAAATAGGAATATTCCTCGATGCAGAATTTAGGATAATCAATTAGAATTCGATAATGTGCAGATGTGCCTTAGTTTAGGACTTTGATGTCGATTTCGTTCGAATTGAAGATGTAGGAGGTTAACCTATAGCCCATTTTTGGGGTATTACAATTACCAAGGGACTTATTCATTTGGTAACTGGACTTGACAATGTGGGTAAAATACTGATTGCGGTGAAGAATACCAAGAAAGAAGTTGAAACCCTAACTGGATCGAAGTGGAACAAGCCTCAAATGACAATTGTAGACATTAAGTAGAAGGATGTGAGACTTATTTCCATGATTCTTAGCTACACGATGCGTTATAGAAGCATGTGATGAAGGACACTCCCCTTATTAACACAAACACACCAATAGAATTGAGAATAACAAGAAATGGGCTTTCTATTATCTCCAATAAAATGGAATTACAATGTTCAGAAATATAACATGCACAACCACATGGGCATTTTTCATTACAATTTTCTACAAGCCAGACGCACCAGATGTGTCTTCCAAAAATTGTCCTAGATAAACCTACGAGCCTTCATTATATAGGAAATTTTAACTGTCCAAGAAGGTTATAGAAATTTTAACCCTAAAGTTTGAGGTTGACCATCCCTAAGTAATAATTATTCATATTTATTACATTACACTACAACATTTGGGGTCAAATTTTGACGCTAATTTGTGACGCCACTACAATTTGTGTTTTTTTTTTTATGTTTTTTTTTGCAAGTGTGCTTGATGGTGTCATAATAGCGATGATGACATCGTAATTGTGACACCCCTTTAGTTATAAAAAAAGAAAAGAAAAAAAAAGTGTCATTTGTAATTTTTGTCATTTCGAAGAGCTACCGCGAAGATGACACTACACTTTTGCATGGCGTGAAGAGGGCATTCGAGTTTGGCGTGCGCGAAGAGGCCGACATCATGTGACAAGAGGGCACTGGCACTTGAGGTAGGCATTCGAGCTTTGTCTTCTCATTAACTTAGTTAGTGGCACAATATGAATGTTAATAGTGGCATTGTTTACATCTTAGCATTTGGAATGCTTGATGACCCGCGAGCTTTGAGAGCTAGGGCATCATTGTTATTACTTTCAAGGCATTATGTGAAGTGTTTGATCTCTCTTTATTTGTTTTGCTATTGATATTCACTATGTGGTACTCCCTATTTATGATCATTTCATGAGGAAATGTCTTGATGGCTCATGGGCTGCAAGCTAGGGCATCATACATTTTTTATGAGCTCACTATTAAATACTGGCATTGTTTACATCTTTTCATTTGGAATGCTTGATGACTCGCAAGGTTTGAGAGCTAGGGCATCATTGCTATTACCTTCAAGGCATTGTGTGAGGTGTTTGATCTCTCTTTATTTGTTTTGCTATTGATATTCACTATCTAGTACTCCCTGTTTATGATCATTTCACAGGGAAATGTCTTGATTGTTAGAAATAGGAAATACTAAGAGGGGGGGTGAATCAATATTTCACAAACTTTTACTTTTTCCCACTTATGGATATAATAGATTACTTTAGTGCATGCAAAGCATAAGAAACTAAATAGCATACATAATAGTAAATGTAAAGAACTCATAACACATGATATGTTCTCGGGGAAACCTTGGCCAAGGGAAAACCCCAGTGGGGATGGTACCCACAAAGATCCACTAATCAAAAGATATATGGTTAAGGATGTTGACCCTGTTAGGAGCCTGTTACAATCATATAGTGTATCAGTCCTGGTTAAGGGACTATAGGCCTTGTTAGAAGCCTCAACCCTATTAGGAGTTGTAGATACAAAACCTGATTACCAGATGAGCTCACTGCCCAAACAAGTAATACAAATATTTACTGATTACAATATGGTACTGCTTACAACTTCGCATCAACAACTTTCACTGCTATCACAATTTTCATATATTACATGTTACATTTCAAGTATGCTCGGTACATCTTCATTTATACAAGATACAAACATAATATCTTTCTCTTGTTGGCTTGCATATCTTTATCCAAGAGTAAACATCTAGAATGTCATCTTTTTATAATATTAAGTCATTATTTTGACAAGCAAAGTAATCCCTTAATTCATTTACTAGTTCTGTCTTCAAAACTGCACTATCGACTGTACTTTGTCATCGGTAAAATAGTCATAACTTTGTCCGTACTATCCATAATCTTTCACGCACTAAGATGGGGTATCCTTGGACACCATAGAGTCTATGTTAAACTGCACAAACTCTAATCATGCTCCAGTGAACGTCGCCAAAACAAACTGTATCGGGTGCTCTGTCAAAATCACCGTTTCATACTTAGACAATTTTAGTTTGTGACCTTCCATACTTACTTTCCAGCTTATGCGCTCTTCATAGGGAACATATGTTTCCATAATGACAACATTTATGTACATACCTCAGCCAAATCGCCAACAATCTCCCCCTTTGTCATTGGTGGCAACATATGAGAAAATTGGCTAAGTGTACAAGTCAAAAATCTCAAAATTGCATAAAAAATGTGGCGATAGTATAAAATAAGTATACTATCCTTATATCTCCTCAAAATATATACAATAATCTATAACACTTCATAATACTCCATAAAACTCCCCCTATGAGTATCCTTCCTTATCATATATAGACAATTTTCTAAGTATCTCTCCCCCTTTGACAACAATGACAAAATAAAGGGTGGAAAGGGATATACAAAAATTGTGTCAAAAATTTTACCTTACTATCTTATTGTAAAGCCGGTAGGCTTGCAACACAATCTACAAAATCTGTCTTCCAAGTCTCAAAATCTTTCTCCCATGTCTTCTCTAATGATTATGCTACATTGAGTAAAGTACTCAATCCGTATGCTGCAATCTGACAAGCTTGGAGGGACTCAAAATTGAATTTCTAAAATGCTGTCTTAGTAGTAAGACATTCATCTAGCTGCTCTTTGATTATGGTCAACTTGATTGAGACATGCTCTCTCAAGATGTTTATTCTGATAGATTTCTTGTTTTTCTCATCATTTAAAGTCCTTATTTCATCACATAATTTTCTGATCTTATTCTCAACTGTTCTGATCTTTATGTTTAGGCTGGCCAAAGAGTTTGTTTCTGCTACAATCTCATCTTGCTTCTCTTTTATCTTCTTTTCTTCTTCAATTAAAATATTTTCAGACTTTGTACACTGAATGTACAAACACTTTCCAATCTCAAGATGTTTCCTTAAGTCCTTAATGTGTCTATCAAGGCTGTCAATGTCATTCTTGATATTCAGACTTATGTTTAGCAACATCTCAGCTTCATAAGCTACCTGAGCCTTAACCTTAGCAATATCAGTTAAATTAGTGAATTCAACATCAAAAGATTTAATTACCATCTTTGCTCTTTCAAGTGGATCTGAATCAAAGAATTTTGTAGATATGACACTTTGTAGCTTCTCAGTCAAGTCTTTCAGACTACCTTCCAAATTATTAACTTTCTTATTCTTTCCAATAATTTTGTTTAAAGAGGTGATCAACTCTATTTGATCATTGTCATCAACTTCCTTGCTCAAATCTTCAATCAATGTTCCTATTCCTTTCTCCTTTCTAGTCTTAGGAGTAAGACTGATGTCTTCTTGAGAATCAATAGGTGTATGGGCCTCTGTTTCCATTTGCACTTCAGTATGTGTAGTCTCTATTTCAATAGTCTTTTCTTGCTCTCCCAAATCCAAACTGTCAACAATGTTATCCAAACTATTGAGTACTGCATCAACAGAATCTAAAGTAACTTTAGTTCCTTCAATGTCCATAGATTCTGTGCCAATGTTTATGGAAGAAGAGGGAACATCTTCAACTTCAACTACCTCTGCTGCTGCCTCTGCTTGTTCTGAACTCTGTTTCTCTGCTGGTTCTGCAACTGATTGATCTTTACTATCTTTTCCTGCTACCAAATTAGCTAGCACTTGCACAACTGCCTGTTTAGTTTCAGTCTTTACTTTCTCATACTGTCCTCCCATTATTTGTATAATTCTTCTTTTGGTTCTCAATAGGGTCTCAAGTGGCTTGAGGATCTATTTAAGATGGTCATCATCTCTTATTTCACAGAACTGTCTAATCACATTCTCTCTCATTTTGGTATCTTCTTCTTGTACTCTCAGCTTTCTTCTCACAAGTCTGTTGTACAAATCTTCTGGTATCTTTCCATGAATAGTATCAAATTTCTTGTTAGACAAAATCATATGTGTAACCATTACATTCTCAAGATTCAATCTGTTAGAGGATCCATATAAATCATAGTATTTATTGATTTTGGTAAAGTCTCCATGCTACATTATATCTTCATTAAATCTTTCTATCCTTGGTTTCCATGATTTCTTCTTTGCTGTCACTTCATCATCTTTTATTTCTGCAACTCTTCTAGGTATTGGTGGAACAATTGTTTTTTATCTTTTACCCGGTCCTGAAGCACTTGCCTTCATTATTTTTCTTGATGCTGAAGAAAAGGGTTTCTCTGTCTGACTGATTCCTGGTTCCTTCTTAGGTTCTTCAACCTTTACCTTTACTTGAATAGGTTATGCACTTGATGCCAAAGGTGGGACTGATAATATCTCACTTTGCCTTATTGCTTCTGCAGTCTTCTTTGCAATATCAAATTCCTGCTCACTCATACCTGATTCTTTTAGAATTTTGTTTATTGTAGACTCCACTGTCTTCTTTGATTGTTTCTCTTCCTTAAGTGACTTTGCTGAACCAAATTTTTCATCATAAGTTCCAAATCTATTTCCATGAGCATCAATTTTACTTTTCAACAATCTACTAACATAACCTTCTGTTTCAACTTTAGAGATTTCATAGCCAAGAGGGTCTATGAATTCATGTCTAGGTTCTACTGCCTCAATGTAAGTGAAATCAGTATCAACCATAAAACATATATCATCTTTGTATTTCTCAACGAGGGATGAAGGAATTCTTGATCTATTTACCACAATGTTCTAAAATTTTTCAATACTAACTTTACACTATCATTAACCTTCTCAATAAGATGTTTCATGTAGACTTTATTGATTCTTGCCATAGTATTCTCACCATCATTCCATTCAATAGTGTAAGGAAATCTTCTTAACAAGTGGAAGAACATGTAAGTAACCAATGATGAAAATCTAAAGTGAGTGTATTTAGCTTTCTTTATCTTCTCCAAATTCTCAAATAACTATAATCCACAGGCTTCTTCTCCACACACATCAAATAAGCAATGTGTACCATACCTGTTGGCATATCATCTTCTCTAGAGCTTCCACAAAACTTTGTTGTCAAAATCTTACACAAGTATTTTACATCATCTTGCTTAATCTTACTAATGACTATACCTCTGCCATTGTATACTGAACCGATGTTTTCAATCACAATCTTTCTCATGTTTTTCTCATTTAGTGGAATTGCACCAGTTTTTGATAATCCAGTCACATCATGAATTAGGTCTATAGTTATGTCTATAACTCTGTCTTCTAACCAAAATTTGCCATTATGAATCCTGCTCAAAATGATCTTAGTACACTCATCATCAAATTCATATTTCATAGAGTACTCAATGATTTCATTGTTTTCTAGATGTTCATAACCTTGTTTCACTGACATATTTAAGTTGTACAACTTCTTATATTCACCATTAAAATCATACTCCCTTAGGGTTTCATACTTGCATCCAAGATAACCTTTAACATTCTCTAAATGAAGAACTCCGTCTGGTACGGTTGATAAGGCTAAACTAGCATCTCTTTCTGAGGGTTCAACTGGATCTTTCTTATTTCTAGGTTTGTTCTTATCCTTAATGTTGTGAATCAATGACACATCCATGATTAGATCTGATTTCTTAAGCTGATTCAAGATCGTAGTCAGATAAAAACCTCAAATTCACAAAATTAGGGCTTTCGCTAGATCGGTGCTTCAAACTTCTACAAATCACTTCCAAACTTCTTTCTTCACTTCCAAATTACTTCTAATCACTTGATAGTCATAATAAATTTTGATATATCTTTTAACACTTAGCATTTACTCGATCTAACATCGCATTCAATAATTTTGCCGCCAAAATGCCAAAAAGCTGATTTTGTAAACCTGCAACCATAAATCTTTTTGCGACCTCGCAAAACACAATATTTATTTTTGCACGCTTAACCATAGCATTAGTATAACATAACAAACCTTCATCTAATTGTGCAAAACTTAACTCATTCAAAATATAACTCTACACTAATTCTAAGTTCCTAAACTACAGGAATTTTCATAATTTAAGTGCTTAAAGAAGGGTTAGGTAAATAATCATTCTTACCATCAGATACATTACCTTCTTGATTACCTTCAATGCTAAATATACCTCCTTGATCTGTGCCTTTAACAAATTTTACTTCATCTTCATTGCTACAACAACCTTTCTCTTTGTTTGCTGCATTTTCATTCCTTCTTGCATAGTTTCTAGGGTTAGGGTTATGATGATAACCTCCATTATTTATTCTGCAAAATCTTGCTGTGTGTCCAATCTTGTTACATATATAACAAGTGATTCCATTGGTTCCATATCTAGGTATTTGCTGATTGATTTGTGTCCTGTAATTTCTAGCAATATGTCCAATTTTGTTGCATCTGAAACATACTATTCCATTTCCTCTTTGCATGTCTTCAGTTGATCTTTGATCTGCATTGTTAGTATTTCTAGGCAGTCTTCTATTGTAATTATTCTCAATAACTTTAGATCTTCTACATTCAATAGCTCTATGTCCAAAACCATGACAATTATAACAATAACCATTTAGAGGTTTGAATTGTTTACCTGTACAATCTCTCTTCATATGACCAATAGTATTACAAATAAAACATCTACCTTTGAATTCTCTTTGCATACCTTTAGATGATTCTTCTTGCTTTGGTGGTTCTTCTTGCTTTGGTGATTCTTCTTGCTTTGGTGCATCTTCTTGCTTTGGTGATTCTTCTGATTTATTCTCATCTAACTTCTTTTCTTCACTGCTTTCACATTCATTCAGATCTGGTTTCTTGCTTTCACTAACTATCTTCAATATGTTAAATCCAAGACCAGTTTTGTCATAGAATGGTTTTCCATAGGATACTTTCTTATCAATCTTTTCACTATTTGAATATAGCCTTTCAAGTTGTTGTTTAGATTGAGTCAATTCACCTTTCACAATTTTGTTGTATTTCTCAAGTTCATCATACTACAGTTTGACTTTATCAAATTCAGATGTTACCTTGGCAAGTTTAGATTTCAGATCTTCATTTTCATTCTTTAAACTTTCATTTTCAAATCTCAAATTGTCATTTCCATTTTTCAAGCTAAGCTTCAGATTTGCTATCTTCAATTCATGTTTAAGGATTACATTTTCTTTTTCTAAATCTTTACAATCTTCAACAAGAATTTTAGATTCCTTCTTAGATTTTAGATCTTCTATCTTACCTTTCAATTTGTCAATAAGATTCTTTGTATCATCATACTTCCTTTTCAAGGTGTTTCTTTCATCAGTAAGCATATCAATTTTCTCAAGAGCTTCTTTAAGATTCTTCTGCAATTGATCCATATCCATAGAGATCTTACTCAAGCTGCTAGAATTTCCTTGAATGTTTCTTCTCTGAGTAACTATGCTCTGATACCAATTGTTAGAAATAGGAAATACTGAGAGGGGGGGGGGGGGGGGGGGTGAATCAGTATTTCACAAACTTTTACTTTTGCCCACTTATGGATATAACAAATTACTTTAGTGCATGCAAAGCATAAGAAACTAAATAGCATACATAACAGTAAATGTAAAGAAATCATAACACATGATATGTTCTCGAGGAAACCCTGGCCAAGGGACAACCCCGGTGGGGATGGTACCCACAAAGATCCACTAATCAAAAGATATCCGGTTAAGGATGTTGACCCTGTTAGAAGCCTGTTACAATCATATAGTGTATTAGTCCTGGTTAAGGGACTATAGGCCTTGTTAGAAGCCTCAACCTATTAGGAATAAGGTGTCTCAACCTTGGATAATTCTTATTCTTATTATTTGTTTTGTAAATGTATTTTTTGCAAATAATGTAATTAAGTGTGAGTGTACATGTCTAGTTGGCATGTTGATGTGTCACTCCACTTGATGTGTCGGCATCTTGTGCGTAAGGAGATCATGACTGAAACGGTCATGACGCATTCCTATGATGCGTAAGAACTATTTAAGGAATGTGCTATGACAGGTGTAAGAGCATCTTATGACTTGGGCCTATTTGGGCACCCAAGAAGAAGTGGTTGGTGTGTGTAAGAGAATATGCCAAAAATAGGTTGGTATGACAGATTCTCTTACACTTCTCTTGTGACAGTTATTTTTGGCAGATTCTATAACAAGCTATCATAGTCTATTCTAGGGATGGATGACTATTCTTGGGATTGCATGTAACAACTGTGTACATGTGGCTTTGTGCATGGGTATTGGTGGTTGTGCCTATTTTTGGGTCCAGAGGAGTCTATATATATGATGCTGCTCCTATGGGAGAGATATAAAAAAATTTAAGTCTTGTTGGCTTTGTCTCTCATTTCCTGAAAGAACTTGCATTGCAAGTGTATTGTAATCTTTGTGTTGAAGATAATACATTGTGCAGGTTTTGGAGGGCTGGGGTTTTTTATCGAAAGGTTTTCCCTAGGGTATATCATTGTGTCATTCTCTATTTTTCTGTATGTATGGTATGTGGTTGCAATATCTTTGTTAAAGTAGTTAATGAATCTGAAATTGTAAGGATTTATAAGAATTTGCACAATACTCTCCTATAGAGATTAGCGTAGGAAGCTGTTTCCGCACCTGAGTTTCCTTACACAACCCTGTTAGGAGTTGTAGATACAAAACCTGATTACCAGATGAGCTCACTACCCAAACAAGTAATAAAAATGTTTACTGATTACAATATGGTATTGCTTACAACTTCGCATCAACAACTTTCGTTGCTATCACAATTTTCATATATTACATGTTACATTTCAAGTATGCTTGGTACATCTTCATTTATACAAGATACAAACATAATATCTTTCTCTTGTCAGCTTGCATATCTTTATCCAAGAGTAAACATCTAGAATGTCATCTCTTTATAATATTAAGTCATTATTTTGACAAGCAAAATAATCCCTTAATTCATTTACTAGTTCTATCTTCAAAATTGCATTGTCGACTGTACTCTGTCCTTGGTAAAATAGTCATAACTTTGTCCATACTCTTTTGCGCACTGAGATGGAGTATCCTTGGAAATCATAGAGTCTATGTTCAATTGTGAAAACTCTGATCATGCTCCAGTGAACGTCGCCAAAATAAACTATATCAGGTGCTTTGTTAAAATCACTGTTTCATACTTAGACAATTTTAGTCTACGACCTTCCATACTTACTTTCCAGCTTATGTGCTCTTAATAGGGAACATATGTTGCCATAATGACAAAATTTATGTACATGCCTCAGCCACATTTCCAACATTGATGGCTCGCGGACTACAAGCTAGGGCATCATACATTGTTCATGAACTCACTATTTAATACTGGCATTGTTTACATCTTTTCATTTGGAATGCTTGATAACTTGCGAGCTTTGAGAGCTAGGGTATACCTTCTATTACCTTTAAGGCATTGTGTGAAGTGTTTGATCTCTCTTTATTTGTTTTGCTATTGATATTCACTATGTGGTATTCCCTGTTTATGATCATTTCATGAGGAAATGTCTTGATTGCTTGCAGGATGCAAGCTAGGGCATCATACATTGTTCATGAACTCACTGTTTAATACTGACATTGTTCATGAGCTCACTGTTTAATATCTAGCCAGGCCATGTAAATGGTAGCAGGCCAACCCAATGAGCCCAACAAAATGTGTCATGTTTATCTTTGTCAAATACACTTGTTCACCATTTTGTTCTTGTTCTTCACACAAATATTGCAGCAAAAGTAATTGTAAAAAATAATTCAAAGAAAAAAGAAACTAGCATCCAAATTAACTAGCATGAGAACTGTTGGAAATACAAATGGGAAAGTAGTACTGAGAGGGGGGGGGGTGAATCAGAACTTACTGAGTTCTATCCTTATAAACTGTTAGAACTTCATGCATTATGTAAACAAAACTTGAACAATCTAAGTAATATATCATGTCAAGCATCATACAAGAAATCACACATAACACAATAGATTTGGTAACCCAAAAACCCTTGAAAGGTAAAACTGGGGTGGGGATGACACCCACAAATATTCACTACTGTAGATAATAAAGTTTTCCTGTTAGGGCTTACAAAATTTGATCATATCATGATCTACCCTGTGAAAGGTCTGCTTTGTTAAAAGCTAAGAGACTTATTTAATCTACCTTGTTAGAGGATTTGTAAACTTACAATAAAGTAAGCACTCGGTAAAGAGATTTACAAAAGTCTGCTAAGACTACTCAGTTAAGAGATTTACCCTGATACACTGGTTAAAATGTCTCAGTATATGATCCTTCAGTTTGCACGGATATGATGATTACAGATCTTCTCTTTTCTGTATAATTGTGATCTCTTCTATCTATTTGTTCTTGATTATGTCCTTTCACTGCTCTGCTCGGTCACTGAACTCAATCTAAATACTTCTCCTTATCATTTCCTCATACTCACATACTCACAGTATTCATGTGATCTCAATGTCTCTATATCTCTCTCTGATTCACACACATATCTCTGTCCTAGATCTTTCCTTTATATAGTAACAAAAACATTTTACCGTTACAAGATCTATGGTCTAGATATATTCCTATTGCCGCCTATACTATACAATTTTCTGATTGGCTAAAGGTTATACATAGGGATCAATGATAGCAATATGGATGCGTAACCACCTCCGTGATTACCTCAATAGACAACATACAAAATATAATTATCCTCAAAAATAGTTTACCTCGATCATTGTGCCATTTCAGACTTGTATGTCAATTTTGGCTAACTCGGCAAAAGTTATCCTAGCACTCGGCATCAATTGTCCTCGGCATCTACTGTACTCGACATTTGTTGAACTTCTCTGTCACTCGGTAATCATTGATATATGTAGCTCGGTAATAACTATACTCGGCATATTACAAACATATTGTGACCGTGACTTAACTTGACAGTACTACTGCTTGTTAAGTATACAATACAAAACTTGACCTTTACAGAATGACTTAGTTGTAGTGATGACTGACCATCCTTGCCTAGATATATGACTAAGTGTAAGACACTAATAGTCAACAAAATTATAGAGATCTACATAGAACTAGCATCCAAATTAATACCAATAGAAGCATCAATAATCTGGATACTAGGAAGGAAAGGTTTAGTTTAAGGATGAAAACTTTTACAAACACTATACATGAAAACCATAGCCCAAACAAAATGATGACCACATGATTCCTTTACCCGCACATGCCAAATTTCATTATCATTTTCATCAAACATGATCTGCTAAAGTTTCCTATGGTGTTTGGAAGTTAACCTAATTTACATTTCTTAGTTGTAACACTTAGTCATAAATTTAAATTAAAAATACTTGTCACAATGATCTATAAACTATAGATCTCTTTCTATGATGAAGAGTTGAGTGCACATGTTTTGTAGCATAGTTCATTTTACAAGTGTATGGCTTGACTATGCACATGCATAATTATAGATGAGGATCAGTAATAGGGTACCAGGCATTGCTTAGATCCTTTGAATCTAACCCCATCTTTTCCTTCCTTGCAGGTTTTGGACCATACAAGAGTATAATGGATTGAACCCTGGGTCAACACTTCATTACTTCAAGCAATGTTTGGTACCTTCATTATTTATGCTCATCCACTTATGTATATTTTCATTCATTAATATTCTTCTGAAAGTTGGCTATTAGTGACCATATAGGACCATTCTTGATGTTTTTGGGTCATTTGATGAAAAAATGTAAATAGGGACATCAATAATAAAATAGGGATATCTTAATATTTATGAGCTCAAATTCAAAATAGTAAGTGTATTATTTTATTATTAATGTCCCTATTTGATGTTACTATTTTATTACTGATGTCCCTATTTTGAAGTGTTTGATCATTTCTATTACCTTCAAGGCATTGTGTGAAGTGTTTGATCCCTCTTTATTTGTTTTGTTGTGCATATACCTTCTCTGATCAACTCTGATATGCATAGGTGATGAACATTCATATTTTCCTAAGCAGTACTGTGAGCTTTCCTACAACACATGTACTATTGTGAAAATCATCACAAGTCCATTTGTTGTAGGAAAGCTCATAGTACACATGTCTAGATGTCTACATGTTTTTCACCTGTTCATATACCAATTGATGAATGCTCAATTGTTGTAATGGCAAAGCATTAGAACCGTCCATATAGGAATTTCATTATTTATGTTCATCCACTTATGTATGTTTGCATTCATTTATATTCTTCTGAAAGTTGGCTATCAACAACCATATAGGACCATTCTTGATGTTTTTGGGTCATTTGATGAAAAGATGTAAATAGGGACATCAGTAACTGTATTATTTTATTACTAATGTCCCTATTTTATTATTGATGTCCCTATTTGATGTCCCTATTTTATTACTGATGTCCCTATTTGATCTAATAGCATCAATATAACAAACATATCACCAACCAATCAAATAGGGACATGAGGTGCTCAAATAGTGAGCTCATAAAACAATATATTTAGTCTTAATAAAATCTTATAAAATAACATATATTGTGTGAAGCGTTTGATCTCTCTTTATTTGTTTTGCTGTTGATATTCACTAGCTATGTGGTACTCCCCATTTTTTTATCATTTCATGAGGAAATGTCTTGATGGCTCACAGGCTGCAAGCTAGGGCATCATACATTGTTCATGAGCTCACTATTTAATACTGGCATTATTTACATCTTTTCATTTGGAATGTTTGATGACCTGCAAGCTTTGAGAGCTAGGGCATCATTTCTATTACCTTTAAGGCATTGTGTGAAGTGTTTGATCTCTCTTTATTTGTTTTGTTGTTGATATTCACTATGTGGTACTCCTCGTTTATTATCATTTCATAAAGAAATGTCTTGATGGCTCGTGAGCTACAAGCTAGGGCATCATGCATTATTTATGAGCTCACTATTTGAGCACCTCATGTTCCTATTTGATTGGATGGTGCTCAAACAGTGAGCTCATAAACAATGCATGATGCCCTAGCTTACAGCCTATGAGCCATCAAGACAATTCCTCATGAAATGATCATAAACGGGGAGTACCACATAGTGAATATCAACAACAAAACAAATAAAGAGAGATCAAACACTTCACACAATGTATGTTGTTTTATAATATTTTATTAAGACTAAATATATTGTTTTATTAAGATTTTATTAAGACAAAGTATTTTGGGTTAGTTTTATGTTGTTTTATAAGATTTTATTAAGACTAAATATATGATGTAAAACTCATAATTATACTTGATATATATATACTTCAAAGGAGGACTTATGAAATATAGTTGTAGGTAGTTATATCTTCTATAATGATGGAGGAGTGAAAGGTAATGATCAATGAGGTTGCTGCTATTAGATCATACATTAATACACTTACTGTTTTGAATTTGAGCTCGGGCATCATGCAATGTTATTGTTGTCATTGCATGCTTGCTGTTGTTGTGCACCATATATTGTTTTATACACTGTTTATTTCATTGAGACTGTGAGCTTGACATTTGTAATGTATTTTCTGTTATTGGATTGATGTCACCATGTTGTTGAGGTTGTAGATACATTGAATCACCATTGCCATTCTATTTTGATAGTAGTAATATAACAAACAGAACACCGTCCAATCAAATAGAGACATTAGTAAGACATTTAATGCATTATTACTTCATCATGATAATAAAAATTTCATTGACTCAAAGAACATAGAATGTGGGTAGCTTCATTACTTCATTAGATCTATACCTTTGTTAATTTCACTAGCATCATGTAGCTTTCTTACTTATCCTTTAAAATGTAGATTCAAATATACTCCATGCCATAGCATTAATGTATAGATGATGCATATTTGTGTACCTCTTTGTTTTGATGTAGCTTACTCACTACATGCAATGGGGCCTCCTTGGGGCTGCCAACCATGTTGTGATGTTATGATCTTTACTTGAAATCCATGATGTACTCCTCCCTTAATATGCAGATTTGATGCTTTTCTCCTCTGATTTGATGATGATGTATGCCACTTCCATTTCTTACTCATGCTTGCTCATGATTGCCTTGTGCTAATGGGCATGGTGTGTAACTGTTGTGGGTGCATCATTTGGAAATGATTTCACAACAACACTAGATGAAACAACAACATTTGGTGTTGTTGTTGCACTGTTTGAATGATGTAGTCACAATAGTGACTCACCATGTATGCATCCATTTACTCTCTACAACATTCTTCTGAGTGCACATGTCCTATAGCATGGTTTTTCTTTTAGAAGTGTATGGCTTGACTATGCACATGCATAATTGTAGATGAGGATCAATAATAGGATGCCATTCATTTCTTAGATATTTTTTTATCTAACCCTCATCTCTCTTTTCTTTGTAGGTTCTAGATCACACAGGGGCACACTAGATTCATACCCGGGTAAAAAATTCATCACTTTAGGCAATGTATGGCACCCTTATTATTTATGTTCATCCTCTTATGTATGCCTGTACTCTTACATTTTCTTCTAAAAGTTATTTTCCTTGTATAGTATATACAAGTTAGTTTTCATATATATACATGTAATCTTTATATGCAAAAATTTCTTTTCCTTTACATGTATCTTTTCATGAAATGAACACAAATTAAACAATATCATCTAATAATACAAACTAGGGTACTGTATTCACTCATCTAGTAATTAGCTCCCCAAACCATTACTAAGGATTGAACATAAGTCTAAGTCCCCAAACCTATTGTTCTATGTGTCCTTATTGCCTTCATAATTTTGGTTCGACCCCTATAAGATGCCCAAGCCTAGAGGCCAAGGAAAGTACCCAAGAGAACTTGAAAGAAAGATGAATGAAACCATTGTCCTTATGTGGGTAAACCCATATAATTGTTCTTCCTTTGCATCACAACTCCTACTTGAGGATCCACAATCATGCATTTATGTTCAAGACTTATTATTACCTTGGTCCTTTTGAATCTCAGGATGACATCTCAATTGGGAAAGGAAAACCAAAACTTTTCATAGACCAATAACAACCAAGGCATGTGGGTGCTCTTCTATTGTACAGTTATACTCATAAAATATATGTACAGTTATAAAGTTTCATGCCTTGAAATTTTATAACATAGTTCCTATTCATCAAAATAGAATAGAAGTGGTGATTCAATACATCTATCCACATTCTATGTGCTTTGAGCCAATGAAATTTTTATCATCATGATGAAGTAATAATGCATTAAATGTCTTCCTGATGTCCCTATTTGATTGGACCATGCTCTATTTGTTATATTGCTGCTATAAAACTAGAATGGTAGTGGTGATTCAATGCATCTACAACCTCAACAACATGGTAGCATTGATCCAATAATAGAAAATACATTACAAATGCCAAGCTCTCGGTCTCAATGAAATAAATAGTGTATAAAACAATATATGGTGCACAACAACAAGAAGTTTGCAGTGACAACAATAACATTGCATGATGCCCAAGCTCAAATTCAAAACAGTAAGTGTATTAATGTATGATCTAATAGCAACAACCTCATCGATCATTACCTTTCACTCCTCCATCATTATAGAAGAGATAACTAGCTACAACCATATTTCGTAATTCCTCCGTTGAAGTCATAGGTTAGTTTAAAATGGAGAAAGTATACAAACTCACCAATTTAATCCCAAAACATCATATAGCTAGAATTAATCACATCTTACAAATGTATATATTTAATCTTAATAAAATCTTATAAAACAACATAAAACTAACCCAAAATACTTTTCCTTAATAAAATCTTAATAAAACAATATATTTAGTCTTGATAAAATCTTATAGAACAACATATATTGTGTGAAGTGTTTGATCTCTCTTTATTTGTTTTGCTGTTGATATTCACTATGTGGTACTCCCCGTTTATGATCATTTCATAAGGAAATGTCTTGATGGCTCATGGGTTGCAAGCTAGGGCATCATGCATTGTTTATGAGCTCACTGTTTGAGCACCTTATGTCCCTATTTGATTGGCTAGTGTTCAAACAGTGAGCTCATAAATAATGCATGATGCCTTCGCTTGCAGCACGTGAACCATCAAGACATTTCCTCATGAAATAATCATAAACGGGGAGTACCACATAGTGAATATCAATAAAAAAACAAATAAAGAGAGAAAAAACACTTCACATAATGCCTTGAAGGTAATAGCAACAATGCCCTAGCTCTCAAAGCTCGCGGGTCATCAAGCATTCCAAATAAAAAGATGTAAACAATGCCAGTATTAAACAGTGAGCTCATGAACAATGTATGATGCTCTAGCTTATAGCCCATGAGCCATCATGACATTTCCTCATGAAATGATCATAAATGGGGAGTACCACATAGCTAGTGAATATCAACAACAAAACAAATAAAAAGAGATTAAACACTTCACACAATATATGTTGTTTTATAAGATTTTATTAAGACTAAATATATTGTTTTATTAAGAAAAAGTATTTTGGGTTTGTTTTATGTTATTTTATAAGATATTTATTAGGACTAAATATATTATGTAAACTCAATATAACAAATAGAGCACTGGCCAATCAAATAGGGACATGAGGTGCTCAAATAGTGAGCTCATAAACAATGCATGATGCCCTAGCTTGCAGCCCGTGAGCCATCAAGATATTTCCTCATGAAATGATCATAAATGGGGAGTACCACATAGTGAATATCAACAGCAAAAAAAATAAAGAGAGATCAAACACTTCATACAATGCCTTGAAGGTAATAGCAACGATGCCCTAGCTCTCAAAGCTTGTGGGTCATCGAGCATTCCAAATGCAAGATGTAAACAATGCCACTATTAACATTCATATTGTGTCATTAAATCAAAAAATGTCATCAAAATGAAATTGAGTTAATGAGAAGACAAAGCTCAAATGCCTACCTCAAGTGCTAGTGTCCTCTTCCCACACGGTGTCAGCCTCTTCATGCATGCCAAACTTGAATGCCCTCTTCACGCCATGCAAAAGTGCAATGCCGTCTTCACGACAACTCTTTGAATTCACAAAAAATACAAATGACCTTTGATTTCACCTTGATAATGTCCCCTCCATTGCTTATGCTTGATCATGTCTGCCTTGTGTTGATGGGCATGGTGGGTTACTATTGTGGATACATCATTTGGAAATGATGCCATAGCAACACCAGATGGAACAACAACATCTGGTATTGTTGTTGCACTATTTGGATGATGCAGTTACAATAGTGATTCACTAGGTGTTCATAGAGACATAAATGCAACCACAATAATGATTCACCAAGTGTTCATAAAGATGTAAATGTAGGGCTTCATTTGGATTGCAACACCTACACACTGCACATGTTCCTGAGTGCATTTTCCTGAGTGCACATGTTCTATAGCATAGTTCCTTTTAGAAGTGTATGGCTTAACTATGTACATGCATAATTGTAGATGATGAACAATAATAAGGTGTCAGGCATTGCTTAGATCCTTTGGATCTAACCCCATCCTTTCTTTCCTTATAGTTTATGGATCATACATGAGCATACTGGATTGAACCCAGGGTCAACGCTTCATTACTTCAGGCAATATTAGGTACCTTCATTATTTATGTCCATCCACTTATGTATGTTTGAATTCATTCATATTCTTCTGAAAATTGGCTATACTCATATTCTTCTTATGTCTGAGTCTTCTAACTATGATCAATTTAATGTTGTAAATCTTGACATAGAATTTGATATCAACCGATCATATATCCATTCCAAATGATATAACTCCATTTGAATAAACATACATTAATTTTATAGAGCAATACATTGATTTTATAGCAAATTCATGATTTATAATGCCCCTTGATTTATAGTGAATTAATTTTATAGTGAATTCATTATTTATAATTTAGTTGTAGTAGCTCAATGTGTTTGAACTCAAGAATACCCCTTACTTGGTTTCCTACAAAGCCTTTGGCGAAATCTGTCAAAAAATTAAAAGTTTGGTTGAAGTAAGTGTATAAATGAAGGATGAAACACATAGGAAGCTATGAGAAGCTATGAGAAGGTGACATGAAGCTAATGAAAGGAGACATCTCAATGATGTTAAATCTCTTTGTTCCCTACAATGGAGTGAGCTAATTCTAAAAGTATAAATAGATAATTTTAACAATGTATAAAGTCCTTCACAAGATGTAATAAAAACATTGGCAAGGCACGAGAACTGTTTGATGAAATGCCACAATAGTGGCGTCTCATGCAATGCTGAGATATTCAAAATATTATTGGATAAATAGATAATTTTAACAATGTATAATGTCCTTTACAAGATATAATGAAAACTATGGAGTGAACTATGTTTGTTTGATTATATAACTATTATCTTATGTCAGGTATCCCACACAGTCTCATAGATTTTTAGGTACAAGTCAATACACCCCATAGAGATTAATGTCTTTTACCATTTGTAAAATATCTCTCTCATTGCCACCTGTCTTTCTCATTGCATGAAGTGCAGGTACCAGCGAATAGGTATTTGTTAGAATTGTCTTCCTTGAGTGAGGAAAATTTAGGAATGGAAGAAGAAAGTGAGACATTTAGTACGTGTAATTCAATGAGATTGAGTCGAGGTCAAAAGATCAGAAAGAAATTCAATAAATGCATGAAATTTTTCCTTCCTCAAGGGGGGTCATGTTCTTTTGATGATGAGAGCAAAGGTGACTCTGAGCTTGCGTTTAGGTACAAACATCTATAGAAACAATGGGTCCCCGATGAAATTCCTTCAATAAACACTGATTTTTTGTGTTAAAGAGAGGATATATCACATAGCACCGTCTTCATTACATGGTTTGGGCCTATTTTCCATGGATGGCATAAAGGTCTCTTACAACAAAGTTGTCGAATTGATGGAGTATGTCAGACCTTGTTATGATTACCGTAGTTAGATGTAGATTCTTAAATATTAAAAAAGTATGTGTAGGTATGCACTTGCAGCGAATATATTTATATGTATTAAACTGAATTATTAACATTTCTCAGTATTTGTCTTGTATTTATATGTATATATTGTTGATAAATGCACTAATTATTTACATTTGAATGCAGCTTGCCAATATTGATACTGCACCGGCCGAGCAGGATGGAGGTATCGATTCTAATGTGAATTGTAGTACTCAAGGTATACATTTTCTATTTGAATTTTGATTAATGAATATTTAATACAAGTAAACATGTTAAATTGAATTTGGTGTAGTAATAAAAATTTAATTATAATGTGTTGGGATTAATAAAACATTTTGTATTGCAGTTGCAGGGGATGTAGAGGTTGTTCTCGATGAGCGTGTTGAGGTTCAAGTCGCTAGACAAGATGATGTGGCTGGACAAGGTAAATAGTGTCATGTTTATGTTTTTTAAAGTATATATTGAAATGCTTGTAACAATAATGAATATATTTTTAAATTAACCCCAATTATGATAATATGTTTTTAATTAATGAAGCCTTTTATTTGTTATTGCAGAGGACCCGCCTTTGCAAAGGACAGTGAGTTCACGTGCACGACCGAGAAGAAACGATGATGTGGACATGGATACACCTCTACAACAATATACGAAAGCAAAAAAAAAGAAAAAGCCAAAAAAAAATGATTCTCATTTATGCAACTTATTTGATAATGACTTATGTTTATTTCTCAATGTTTATTTGATAATGACTGATGTTTATTTACACATGTTTAAGCTTAGTTCCATGTTTTCTTTCATTCTTGCATTTGAAATGTTAATGGGCTGCATAAAAAGGTATGTCGTAAGTCTATAGGGTTTTCTCCCTCCATGTGTATTGTTTCATCTACTCTTCTAAAAAAATCTATTTATCGCTACTAGAAACGCTGAGTTTCCTTTTATACACTGTTGTAATGTTGGAGGGGTTTTCACTAAATTTTAGTGGATTTCATATTTTGGGAGAAATTAGTAATAGAATGTTCAATGGATTATTTTCTAAAACACACTACTTGAACAAAAACAAAACTTGTTATACAAATGCTGATTGCAACTACCAAGTTAGAAGCTTCACAAAAAACCTTAAATCATCATCTTGTCTAGAATGGTTAATCAATTGTTTAAGGTGGATTAGTTGTGATAATGAGATGCACCATTCTAATTCTTGGAACTTGATTTGTAACCATAAGTGATGGAGTTGAGGGGAGATGAAGGAATACCAAACAGTGAATTTGGAAATTGTCATAAGAGAAATTGTAGTGGAGGTCTGATCAATAGAGAAGATAGTAATGATCGTAGGAGAATGAATAGTGGTTACAGTTGTAGTGGGGAAAAAAGTGGAGGCCATGCATGAAGAAACTTGTCGACAGAGATGGTGCACAAGAAACAAAGGAGATTAGTGTACTTTTTAATAATAACAAAAGTTCAATAATGATTTTAGATGTTAAATGTGACAGTCTCTTGGTTTCAGGCAATGTAGAAGGAGATGCCTAGTTCAATATGCAATCTCAATTCATATACATAGGATATCAGGTGGAGCTGAAAAACACAACAGGGTTGCATTTTTGATAGAGGTCTTTAATTGCGTATTTTAAGTTATAAACCATCACGAACATTGTAATTTTAACCTATTAAAAAAAATTAAATGTGTTTAGTTTTCTCAGCTCCATCTGCTATCTGTGCATATTCTGCTTGTGTTGCATGCGCATTATTGATTTAGAGTGGGAAAATCTTATTTTTGATGCGAGGGAGAGAAGCCAAACACATAAAGAACATGCAAATAAACATGATAGCTACAAAACATAAATGTAGGTATCACAACAGCTGAGAAACATAAATGTAGGCATCATGGTCACAATTATTTGGAGACACAACATAATTGAACACTATACCCAGAGGATGCAACACAACCACTACTCCTGCAATTCTAAGTTGACACTGGGGGATCCAAAAACCATATATAGATTCCTTATCTTTGGTTTTCGGATCCTGCAGTGTCCACTTAGAACTGCAGGAGTAGTGGTTGTGTTTCATTGTCTGGGTATAGCATTGAATTATGTTGTGTCTCCAAACAATTGTGACCATGATGCCTACATTTATGTTTCTTAGTTGTGTCCTAGGACCCCTTATGACCCTTTATGACCCTTTACGATCCCTAAGACTACATCTTAGAGGTCTTAAAGTGTTGTAAAGGGTCATAAGAGGATCTTAGGAGGGGCCAGATGAGCGTCCACCTTCACGTGGTTGGCCCTATTAAGTAGAGAATGTTAAACTATTATCAAAACAAAGAGAATCTCAATAATTTAAGATCCCAATCAACGTACGACAAATATATATTTCTTTTTAAAAAATAGTGTGAGCCATCGCAATTATGATGGAAACCAAAGAATAACCAATGAAAAAACTAAAAGTGATGGCTATCTGTTGGAAACATCAATCACTTCAAGGAGAAATGATCACTTTAGCTCACCTCAAGAATTCTTGACCCAAGATCAAGTCATATTGATCCATCTCAATGGCTACCAAATCAACAGATCTCTGCCAAGAACCTAGTCGCAAAGAAACACCATAGACCGCATCATGAACCTGTTGTGAAGAGACATCCAATGTCTCATAAGTCACATCAAATGACCTACTTTCTGTAATCCAAGTCTCTCAGCTTGGTTCACCAAGAAGAAGACTTCTCTGAAATCATCACGGACACCATAGTGATCTACAAATTTCCATTATGCAAGTTCTGCAAGTCAAGTCACTGCTACACTCCATAGGAACAAAGCACATCAAATTCAAACCAAAGAAGTCAAGAAGTCACTCAAATTAGATCTGAATGCAATCAGGTCCACATGTATCCCACAAACACATCAAGAAGAATGTATCTCTGATCGTCGCACTAGCTTCTTGTCATCTACTGAATCTACTGCAAAGTCATCTCTGAATGACATAACCAAATCATGAGCATGAATAAAAGACCTTGACTCACCAAACCACCTTGTAAGTTGATCAAGATCCTAAAGTAATGCAACTAGCTGGAACCAGATCTGCAAGAACACCGTTCTGAATCGATACAAACTCGATCAACAAATATATATATTTTTTAAAAAATTGTGAATTCTGTCACAATTATGACGTCACTAGAAAAGTGATGAAAATCTATTAGAAACTTCCGATGAAAAACCATCGCATGAACAACATTTCCATTAGTAGACAATCTACCAACAATGGTTATCTGTTGGAACATTAGGATGGTTAATCGTCACATGTACAACATTTCCGTCAGTAAACTAACTCTGTCCGATGTCTACTCGTTGAAATTGGGATGGCTACAAATAGGCATGACAGTGTATTCACTGTGATGAAACCCCCTTTTTGTGACGGCTATAGTCATCTTAATTATGATGCCAATCGTAGCCGTCATTTTTTTACTGCAAAATTGCGATGGTTGGTGGTGTCGTAATATCGACAATAAACTGTCCCAATTATGACGATGTGCTATCGAAAAAAGGTCCCAAATGTACTAGTGTTAGAATAGGCCCAAAAAAATTTTGGAACTCAAAAACAAATTTTGAAGGAATTTCACTTTCTTCCATTTTAGGTAGAGCAACTTTCGGAGACCATAACTCATCACTCGTTGACCCGATTGGCTATTATAACCCCATTTCAAAAATGGCGCAAAGTGTTTTATAGTGCTAAGTTAATACAATATCTACTAGCAAAGGATTTGACCCCTTTTAGATCCTCTAAAGCCTTCAAAATTGATTTCAAAGTTTTTGTACCCTATTGCCAATACCAATTTTTTAAAGTTTTTTTTCAATATCTTGAAAACTAGACTTGATCTTATAATGAAACTTTACTAGTGGGCTGATATAACCAAAGTAAACCTCTAGGGAAGAAAATAGAGCATTATGAAATCAAACGAAAAACTTACAAAAAATAGTAAATTTTCAAAAAGAGCATCTCGACACAAGATAGCCCTTATTGAAAAGAAACCATAAATATTTTTGGGTGATGCAAGATTGCCCTTACACCCAAGATGCTTCTACATCAAACACCCGGGGTAATTTGAGAAGTGACCTTGTCACATCTTAGGTGTTCAAAGGAAAAGCAAGATGGTTAACCTCCTCCCTTGATAGCCATGATGAATCTTCCATAGGTCATCCTTTCAATTTGACCAAATATCTTCATATGTCATGTTCCTTATGCTTCTGCAAATATGACTATCCAAGATTTTTTCAATCTCCTTTGTAGCTAAATTTGTTGTTGGAATATTCCATTATGCTTCTATGACCTGATCCTCAACACCTCCTTCATGATATTATGTCAGAACTAAAATGTTAAATATTGGTGAAATATTGAGTTCACTAGGTAACTCTACTTCATAAGCATTTCTTGAATCATACTTCTTCATTATTTTGTATTGTCCAAACTTCTTTATCTATAACTTATTGTATGTTCCTACTAAAAATATCTCATTTCTCAAATGAACCATGACTTCATCCCCCATCTAGAATTCCTTATGCCTCTTTTTCTTATCTACCTTAGCCTTGTACTATGTATTCATTTTATTAATATGTTTCCTTACCTCCTCATGCCAATTCTTCAAGTGTTTTGCAAAGTATTCAGCGTCAACACTACTTGTCTCTCATTTGTCCAATTTTCTTAATTCTGATGCATTTTTGGGGCTACTTTCATATACTATATGGAATGGCAATTTACCAGCACTCCTATTGACCTAATTATTATATGAATTTTTTTCTTATGGTAAAATCAAATCTCATCACTTTGTTTTATCTCCAACCGAGAACCTCAATAGATTCCCCAAACTCCTATTCACCACATATGTATGTCGATCAGTCCATGGATGATGTGTCGAGCTAAACTTCAAATATGTCTTCAAATTTTTCCACAAGGTTCTCCAAAATTACCCAACAAACTTGGTGTCCCAATTTGAAACTATTCTCTTTAGTAAATCATATAGTCTCACCACCTCCCTAAAAAACAATTCTGCTACATGAACAACATCATTAGTCTTCTTGCAAGGAATTAAATGTGTCATCTTTGAAAACTTGTCTACCACTACAAAAATGGAATCATGCCCTCTTTGAGTTCTTGGTAAGCCAACAACAAAGTCCATACTAATATCCTCTCATGGATTCTCTAGTACATGTAAGGGTTGATATAACCTTGTATTTTTCTTGGCTCCCTTTGCCATCTGACATACCCTACAACCTTGTACAAATTTCTTAAAATCTTGTTGCAACTGTGGCCAATAATAATTTTCACTAATTCAAGCAAAATATCCAGTCAGTCCTCCACTATTCATTTCTTTGATTTGATTCTCCCTTATGGAACTCCTTGGAATGCACAACTAACTACCTCTGAATAACATACCATCCTAGATTATGAAGTCCAACCATTTGGTTCTATCTAGAGTAACAGGTTCTGTACAAGCTTCCCAAGCTTCACCAAAATAAAGATCCTCAGGGTACAAACTCTTGAGTTCCTTGAACCCAAAAACCTCAATTTGCATCTCTGTCAGCAAGTTTGTCTCCTATTAAGGGCATTTTCAACCCTATTAGACTTATCGCTCCTATGTTTCAAAACAAAAGTGTAACTATGCAAAAACTCAACCCATTTCAAATGCCTCTGGTTCAACTTTCCTTAATTGTTCAAATATTGAAAAGCTTGATGATCAGTAAATAAAAAAAACTCTTTTGGCAAAAGATAATGTCTCCACTTCCTCAATGCTTGGAAAATAACATATAACTCTTGATCATAAACAAAATATTTTCTCTTGGAATCATTCAACTTCTCACTAAAATAAGCAATGGGTTTAGCTTCCTGTCTCAAAACATCTCCAATAGCATTACCATCAGCATCATAGTCTACTTGAAATACATTGTTAAAATCTAGAAGAGTTAAAATAGGTTGTTTTGTTACTTTTATTTTCAACAATTCAAAACTCTAGTTTGTTCCTGTAGTCCACTTAAACTCTTTCCTATCCCCTCTCATTGTTTTAGTCAAGGGTCCTCATATACTATTGAAATTTTGAATAATTTTTTTATAAAAGCTAGCTAAACCATGAAAATATCTTACCTCAGTAGTACTCCTTGGAGTAGGGCATTCGAGGATAGTCTTCACCTTCTCTGGGTCCATTTTTAGACCTTCTGCCAAAATTACAAAGCCCAGATACACTAACACCTTCTTCACAAAACTGGAGTTCTTCAGATTAATAAACAACTTCTCCTCCCTTAACCTCTCTAACACCCTATGAACATCCATTACATGTTCTTCCAATGTCTTACTGAAGATCAAAATATAATCCAAATAAACAATGAAAAAATTACGTAGAAATTCTTTCAGTATTTTGTTCATGAGCCGCATGAATGTTCTCGGTTCATTGGTCAGCCCAAAAGACATGAATAACCACTCATACAAGCTCTCCTTTGTCTTGAAGGTTGTCTTCCTTTCATCTCCTTCTCTGATCCTTATTTGGTGATATCCACTCTTTAAGTCTATCTTTTTAAAATACATAGCTCCACTCAAACACTCCATAATATCATCTATCCTTGGCAAGGGAAATCTTTACTTAATAGTGATCTTATTGATAGCTTGAGATTCCCTACACATCCTCCGTTCTCCATTTTTCTTTGGTGCTAATATCATTGGTACAACACATGGACTCAAACTCTCTTAGATCAATCCCTTCCACATTAAATACTACACTTGTCTGTTAAATTCCTCACTCTCTTCCAAAGTCATCCTATGGGTTGCCTTGTTTAGAAATCTGACCCCTGGAATTAAGTCTATCTAATGATTGATCTTTCTCATTGGTGTAAATCCATTAGGCACATTATCAGATACAATATCCTAAAAATCCTCAGACAAGTCTGCAACTTCTACAGGTACATCTTCTACTTCTTCTTTACCAACTTTTGAAATTAAAGAAAAACACATATGTTCATGTCTCATACCTTCTAAGAACTTCATTCCATCAACTAAACATATTCTAGAATTACTACATACCTTTTCCCCTATTTCCTTCAATGGCTTCAGCTTGTGTCAGACTCCATCCTTTGGAAAAGAATAAGTATTAGCTATTCCCCTCTAATTTTGTTTGCTTCTTGATTCATCATTCTTTTTCTAATCTTCATTTTAGCCTCCTTAAGATTGTCTACTGGATCTTCCACCATGACCTCTTCCACCTTGGTTGCTTTCAAACTTTTTTTCAGCTTCTCTTCCACCCTTAAGACAAATTGGTATGCCTCTTTGATGCTGGTCATTTTAACTAGACTCAAATCCTCCTAAATACTTGACCTTAACCAATGAAGATAATGGGAAATTTTTTCCTTCTCATCTTATGCGTGACTTGTTCTAATGAGGACTTAGTAGAAATCTTATGTATACTCCTGCACAGATCTTCCCGCTTATTTCAACACTTGCATTTTCTTTAGCAAATCGAGCTCATAATCAAGGGGAATGAATTATCTCTTAAATTTATCAACCATTCAATCCCATCTTGTGATTTTCTCCTTTCCTCTTCTATTCCTCTCCAACTGAACCTCCTACCACCAAATGTTTGCATGACCCTTCAGTTTAGCGTTCACAAATTTGACCCTATCGAGATCTTCGACATCTTGATACTCAAAACATTCTTCTAAATCATTGATCTAGTTGATCAGTTCCTCTAGGTTAAGATTTCTTGAAAATGTGAAAACTTAAAACTTGGGTCTCTTTCCAATCTTGGAATTGGCCCTCAAAAACCTATCCTCATCAAGATTTCTAGGTGCTTCTGGTGTTTATTGGTCACCTTGTCCTTCTTTTTTGAATTCCTCTTCACTTTCATCTCTAATTGTAATATTCATTCCTCTACACAACTCCTCTTGCAATGCTTGTACTTGTTTTTGAAGGGCTCTAAAACCCTCTTTTGTCATACTTGCGACTCTCCCGACATGGTTCCTTTATGGAGGCATTTTTGGCTTCTATCACTCAAACCCACAATCAAAGTCCTAGTGTAAACTACCTCACAGTCAACGCTTTATCTACACACTCAGCAACTCTTTCTTTTAATCCACTTGATGAAGGGTACTCCCCTTGTTAACACAAACACACAACAAAATTGAGAATAACATGAAATGGGCTTTCTATTATCTCCAATGAAATAGAATTACAATGTTCTAAAATATAACATGCATAGCCACATGGACATTTTTCATTACAATATTTTGTAATCCAAAGTCACCAAATGTATATTCCAAAAATTTCCCTAGATAACCCTACAGACCTTCATTATAGAGGTATTTTAACTGCCTAAGAAGGTTCTAGATATTTTACCCCTAATTTTTGAGGTCAACCATCCCTAAGCTATTATTACTCATTTTTATTACATTATAATAGGCCCAAACAACTTTCGGAACTCAAAAATAAATTTTGAAAGAATTTCACTTTCTTCCATTTTAGGTAGCATAACTTTTGGATACCATAACTCATCGCTTGTTGACCCAATTGGCTATTATAACTACATTTTAGAAATGGTGTGAAGTGTTATAGCTTTTAAATGATGCAAGCTCTAGTCAATTGAGGTGTCGACCCCTTTTAGAGCCTCTAAAGTCTTCAAAACTTACTTCAAAATTTTTGTACCCTGCTGCCAATACTAGATTTTTTTCATTATCTTCAAAACTAAACTTGATCTTGCAATGAAACTTTGTTGGCAGGATGATATAACCAAAGTGAACCTCCAGGGAAGAAAATAGAGCATTTTGAGCTCATATGAAAAACTTACTAAAAATAGTAAATTTCCAAAAATAGCAGCTCTGCACAAGATAGCCCTTATTGAAAAGAAACAAAAAAATATTTTTGGGTGACGCAAGATTGCCCTTACACCCAGGATGATTCTGCATTCGACACCCGAGGTAATTTGAGAAGTGACCTTGTCACATCTTAGGTGTTCAAAGGAAAACCAAGATAGTTAACCTCCTCCCTTGATAGCCATGATGAATCTTCCATAGGTCATCTTTTCCATTTGACCAAATATTCTTTATATGTTATGTTTCTTGTGCTTCTGCCAACACGACTATCCAAGATATCTTCAATCTCCTATGTAGCTAAATTAGTTACTGGAATATTCCACAGTGCTTTTGTGACCTAATCCTCAACACCTCCATGATATTCTATCAGATCTGAAATCTTAAATACTGGTGAAATATTAAGTTCACTGGGTAACTCTTCTTCATAATCATTTCTTGAATTATGCTTCTTCAGTATTTTGCATGGTCCAAATTTTCTTCATTTTCAACTTGTTATATGTTCCTACTAGAAATCTCTCATTTCTCAAATGAACCATCACTTCATCCCCCACCTGGAATTCCTTATGCCTCCTTTTCTTATCTTCCTTAGCCTTGTAATGTGTATTCATTTTATTAATATAATTCTTTACCTCCTCATGTCAATTCTTCAAGTGTTCTGCAAAGTCTTTATTGTCAGTGCTACTTGTCTCTCCTTTGTCCAACTTTTCTTAATTCTGATGCATTTATGGGACTACTTCCATGTACTATTTGGAATGGTAATTTACTAGTGCTCCTATTGACATAATTACTATATGCAAATTCTTCTTGTGGTAAAATTAAATCCCATCACTTTTGTTTTTCTCCAACCAAGCATCTTAAAAAATTCCCCAAACTCCTATTCACCATTTATGTTTGTCCATCAATCTATGGATGGTGTATTGAGTTGAACTTCAAATATGTCTTCAAAATTTTCCACAAGGTTCTCCAAAAGTACCAAATAAAATAGGTGTCTTGATCTGAAACTATGCTCTTTGGTAAACCATGTAGTCTCACCACCTCCCTAAAAAATAATTATGTTGCACGAACAACATCATTAGTCTTCTTGCGAGGAATAAAATGTGTCATCTTTGAAAACCTATCTACTAGTATGAAAATGGAATCATGCCCTCTCTGAGTTCTTGGTAAGCCAAGAATAAATTTGATACTAATATCCTCCCATGGCTTCTCTGGTATAGGTAATGGCTGATAAAAATCTATATTTTTCTTGGCTCCCTTTGCCATCTAACATACCCTACAATCTTGTATAAATTTCTTAACATCTTGCTACAATTGTGGCAATAATAATTTTCACTAACCAGGGCAATGGTTTTATCTCAACCAAAATGTCCAGCCAATCCTCCACTATTTTTTTCTTTGATTAGATTCTCCCTCATAGAACTCCTTGGAATGCACAACTGACTACCTCTGAATAACATACCATCCCGGATCACAAAGTCCAACTATTTGGTTCTATCTAGAGTAACAAGTTATGTACAAGCTTTCCAAGCTTCACCAAAATAAAGATCCTCAGGGTACAAACTCTTGAGTTTCTTGAACCCAACAACCTCAATATGTGTCTCTATTATGAAAGGTTTGTCTCCTATGAATGGCATATGCAACTCTATTAGACTTTGTGCTCCCGTGTGTAATACCCCAAAAATGGGCTATAAGTTCATTAACCTCCTACATCATCAAATCGAATGAAATCGACATCAAAGTCCTAACTTAAGGCACATCTAAACATTATCGAATCCTAATTGATTATCATAAATTGTGCATCGGGTAATATTCCTAATTATTCTAATTACCTTTGATTTAATGATTATTTGGTGATAAATCCTATTAATCCTAAAGTTTGATTAATTGAATATTCTCAATATTTAATTAATTAGATTTAATTCTGCCACTTAATTGTTTAATTGAAGTTAATTCTATTTATTCCTAAATTGTATTATTTAATTTTGACAATAAATCCAAAATCCTATGAATAATTGATTAAATTCTTATTTAATTAATTAAAGCAAGTTGTCAATTTTTAATAATATTATTTTTGAATAAAAATTTAAAAAATAGTTGATTAACCCATAAATCAATTGTTTTATTTTTCAAAATCAGTTAAGTTGGAAATAAATCACTTTATTATTAAATTAATTCATAAATAAAACATGCACAATCAAGAAAAGCAGACAACTATCAATTATTAATTAAAGCAAAACTCTATTTTGAGTTGAACTCTACTTTTGCATGTTTTTGTGAGTTAATTATCCTTTATTTAAAAATAACTCAAAAATCAACCTGAGTTATTTGAGTGATTTATGGCTTTTTTTCATGCACCTCCAAAGCCCTAGATTTCTATAAATTAAGGCTTCAGCTCTTCATTATGGATCCATCCACAAATTGCACACTCACGCTGTCGAATTGGAGACTAAAGAATCGATCTTGAGAATTCGAGTTGTGAGATTTTCATTGTTTTTGCATAGTATCCATATCATTTAGAATATCATTGTTAGATCATTTTAGCATATCAATTTTCATATTAGCATAGATTCATATCAAGTTTTCATTATCATAATTGCACAGAAAAACCAAAAAAAAAAAGATTAATTGCATTCATTCCATATCTAGATTTTGCATTCAAATCCTTCGTTTAGGTGTCGTTAAGGTCACTGATCTTGGTATAATCTGAGAATACATACTCGCATCTACTAGAAGGTAGTAAATCACATGGTTAGTTTAGTTTTTCATTTATTGCATGATTTCAATTTCAACTAACCTTTAATGTTTTACTGAAGTGTTGTGTCTACAAATCAGGTACAAAATTCACACACACATTTTTGGCACCCACCGTGGGGCCCTGAAACAGGTTTCCCTTCAAATTTTATCAATTTCTATCATTTTCTTGTCTTTTTCTATTCCTAGCTACAATTTTTATTCTTTGTCCGTACAATTTTCATATGAGTTTTGTCAAAAACTCATACCAGGAGATACCCACTATCGTACGACAGTTGATTTGATCAAGGATCGCACAAGCAGAAACCCATTATCATCTGGAAGCTTGATTGTCATGTGATCTGATACCTATTATCGTATGAGTTTCTGGACTATCATCTGGAAGGTAACCCACTATCGTACAAGTTTTAGTGCCAGGGTTCAATTGTCGTTTCACTTTTTTAGGTAGTTTGTCAAATTTGGTTTTCAAATTTTGACTAACAGCTAACCCTAACAATTGAAATTCTCTATTTTTGATTGATTTTCACTGGTTTTTGATTGGAAAAAGTGCAAGAATTGCTAAAAATAGGTAAGAATCTACTAAGCGCATTGTGAGGAATTCAAGTAACCTTCTCAGTTGATAACATTTTGATTTGGATTAAAATAAACGTCTTGCATGTCTAGCTTGAGTGCCTTTCTTTTCCATATCACACATTTCATTTGGGCTCTAAAAATGAACATAGATTTGCTTTCAGCATCTTTGTTACACATAGTAAATAGGCCCTATGAACACTATTCATGGCTCTTGAGAGAGTGAATTTCCAACAAAATTCTTCTCAATGAAGGAACCCTTGTAGGTAGGGAGGATACTGAGGGAGTCTCACGTTCCACTAGATCTGCGTGTCTTCAACTTTTGATCGATGCATTATCTCTCCAGAGAGGTTGATAGATCATAAGGGGTTGATGTCATAGATCTTTGTGAGATAATCTTGGTCTTAGCATGTCAGATTAATCTATCTGCTTTGTTTGGGTTAAAAGTGAAAAGGCTAGAGGATTATGCTCTACTTCCTTTTTGGGTAGTAACAGAAACTCAGATCCTTGAATCTGGAACCAGTCTCCATGTGGTATATCTTGTGAGTCACCTTTAGAGAGGGTTAATTGTAGTGGACATTCCCTTAATTGGGTCAACCACGTTGATGAAACCTTAAGCGGTAATAGCCATTTTCACCGTGGTAGTGACAACCACTATATAAATGTCTTGTTGGAAGAAATCTCCATAGGTGTGGTCTCTTGTTGGGCTGTCAGATCTCCCTATCAGATCTTGAAGATTAAGTTCTCAGACTGTGTCAAAACCCTGGTGTGCCTAGATTGGAGTTCACCCTCTTGGATCATAAAAGTTGTAGAGTCAAACCATTACTAAAAACCCTAGTGAGGCCAAAATTTCATTTTCTAGGAATATGTGCATTAATGCAAAACTTTTTGGAACATACACAATTAGCACTTCTAAGGATTAGCACAAATAAGTCACTTGATTGTTCATGTGCAAGGTTTCTTTTGCCCTTGTTCATTATTTTTAGACATGTTGAAATCACTTGCTTGCTATTTTGCATGCTTGCTTATCTATCTGGTTACTGAAAATGAACAAATCTGTTACAATCCTCAAATTTGGACATTGAAATTTGCAAACAATCTGAAACTGAAAACCTAAAATTTATAAAAAATGAAGTAAAACACCTTTCTGGAGTCAACAATCATTTTGTAAAGTCAGAAAGTCGTATGACTTTTGACTATTGTCATTTCAGAACCCCCAGATTATCATCTAGTATCAGGTATATTGTCGTACGAGTCTTGCTACCAGTCATTTTCAAAAATCAATTTCCCTGTTGTCAACTGTCATACGAGCTTGTCAATTGTCATTTCATACTATACCCACTATTGTATGAGCCTGTAGAGAGTCGTTTGAGAAATTTCAAAAAGTTGTCAGAACTATCAGAGACCCGGCTTTTCCAGCCTATTTCCAGAATCTGTCAAACAAATCACTATGTCAGGAACAGAGCAACAAATACTGAGCATCCGATCATTTTCCTAAAGTGGCCTTTTGAATTCGATTTAGCCTTCTATTTAATCAATTTGAGTCTTTATCATCTTGTGTCAAAACCTTGTCATAACTATCAATCTCCAATCAATCTTCAAAAATGACTAAGTATTGTGATATCTTGTCCGCTATCTTTTGGGCATCTACCCATACATCCAGGGCACAATATCCCTCATCTAAGTCAAATCTATGCTTCAATCAATCAAACCTTGACAAGGTTGCATCATCTGATCATCTTGATTCAATTCATTTTTTAGTTGTCTTCATCTTATTCTTTTGCTTCACCCAAGGTTAATGGTGGAAACTAGAACTTCCTCTCACAAGAAATTAGGAGAAGCACTTAACACCAAAGCTTTTTCTACTCACGTAGGTCCAACTCTTGAACAACTCTACAATTCTGGTCTTTACGAAGATGATGGTCTTGGCAACTTTTGATTAAAAACTGGTTACATTCCTCCTTCATCAACTCACGAAGGTAATCAACAAAGTCCTCATCAATCTATCCCAAGTAGAACTTCCACCATGTCTCAAGCAGGGACAAACTTTGGCTCTCAAAGAGCTCAATCTCAACATGGTGCAGATCAAAAAACCACACCTGAATAAATTGCTCAATATCAAAATGATGATAACTTCAAACGAATGATGAAGCATTTCTTGAAAGAAGATAGAGAGGCATACTTTTTGCAATTAGCTCATCAAGGAGCTAAACTTCCTCCCAAATTCAATGTTGAAGATATCATTACACATGAGGAAGAAACTCCACTCACAGCTATGATGAAATAGATGCATGCCATGCAAGTCAAGCTTAATAACCTTGAGAAAGAAAAGGAACCCAAGGAGTTCTCCATGGAGGCCCTATGTCATTTTCCATTTGACAAAGACTTGTACATGCCACCATTCCCAAAAAGAGTGGAGATGCCTAAGTATGATAAGTATGATGGACACTCAGATCACCAAGATCACGTCAGAGAATTCTGTACACAATCTATGGAGTTCATGCATGAACCAACCTATCTGATGCATCTCTTCCCTCGATCTCAAGGGGGAGCAGCCGTTCATTGGTTCTCTAGATTTCCTTCTTCTATCAAAACTTTTGAGGAGTTGATCAAATTTTTCTATCAACAATACTCCTACAATATTCAACATCTAGTCACCATGATCGATATTTGCAATCTCAAACAATATCCAAGTGAACCATTCTTGACATTTCTCAAGAGATGAAGGAAGAAATTCTCTCTATATGCTAGGCCTATTCCAGAAATTGAGAAACTGGAAATCTTCATGAATAATCTCATTCCAGAGATCAACTATCCTTTACAAATGCAAGATGATATATCTTTTGATAAAATGGTTGACAATGCAATCAAAATTGAAAAAGTACTTTTGAAAAAAGGAGAAATCACACTTCAAAAGGACAAGTATGAATCAGGATCCAATTCTAAAGACAAGAATAAAAACTGGAACAAGAACAAAGGCATTGTCACAGATGGTGTTGTTGATACTATCCATTCCCCATCAAAGACACCAACTTTCAATCTAACTATTGGTACCCAAGCCATAAAAGCTTCAGAACAAAAGGTGCCTGAATCATCTCAAAAGAAGCCAGAGTATAAAAAGTGGTCCGCTGATAATAAATGAATGTTCACTCCTCTTAGAGAATCTTTAGAATCAACTATGAGAACTCTACTAGCCAATAACATCATCTCTTTTCCTGAGCTTTGACAATCTGATTCTGGACCTAAACCAAAATGGTGGAGAGAGAATGAATTCTGTGATTTCCATCCGGGTAAAGGTCATAAAACTAATAACTACTTACACTTGAAACATACTATTCAAGATCCGATTGATAAGGGAGATATCACCATTGACAATCATAAGAGCAATAATGATCATACAACATTCATAGAACCATTTCTGAAACATGGTCAAGAAGTCTCATCTTCTCAACCTAATATGGGGGCAAAGGTCAGTTATGCTTACCCTGGAAATAATGTTGTTATCAATATGGTTGAACATTGTCTCTCTGAACATTGCAATGTCATCACAATTGTACGAAGAGATAGAGATCATTCTTCAACTAACGCAGTTACTCTATCACAAGCTCAGGCACATCTGAATGAACAAATCCCAGATTCATCAAATGTCCCTAAGATGCCCTTCAATCTTTCTTTCGCTTCCAAATAGAAGGCTACTTCTAAATCTTCCAATCCTAAAGACATGAGGCCAGCATCTTATAGCATTGTTCAACAACTCCAACACACTAATGCAAAAATCTCCATGTTTGAGTTGCTTCGAATATCTCCAGCTCATAGAGCCATTCTAGACAAAGCCTTGCTTAGATCCAATGTTCTTGATGACATTGATTTAGACAGGTTCCAGACTATGGTTGGACATCTTACATCTCCAGAATATATCTCCTTTTTAGAGGAAGATGACAAATCCTTGAGTCACCCACATAACCAGCCCTTGCATATAGAAGTCTTGATCCTGAACCGTAGAGTCAAATGTGTGTTGATAGATGGAGGCGCTGGCCTCAACATTTGTTCTTACAGCTTGATCACACAATTGGGATTTTCAGAATTGGCTATTGATCGTAGAAAGAAAATAACTATAAAAGCCTACGATGAACAAGAAAGATCTTCCAAAGGCACCATTGTATTACCTATCAGAGCAGGTCCAGTTATCAGAGATACTATATGTCAAGTTCTTGATCTACCTTTAGCTTACAACATTCTTCTAGGGAGACCATGGATACATGAGATGAAGGCTATTCCTTCTACATTTTACCAATGCTTGAAATTTCCTTATGAAGGAGTAGAGGTCACTATTCTGGTAGATATATCCACCACTTGCAATACATTGAAAGAAAGTGCAGATAAGCTTGTGCCTAATAACATAGAATCTTCCATTGAACCAACTAAAGAAGCATCCAGATCTAAAATGGAAGATCTTACAAAAGAGGTTAATATCAAAGAAAATAGTATGAGAGAATATACTATGGAGCCAGTCTTATCTTTGACATATTTCCCTATCTCACCTAAGTCTTATGGACAATCTTTGAAACAATCCAAACCAGATTCTAAAGAACCTCTTGAGGCATATAAAAAGAATTTTGTGGTAGAACAAGTCTCTAAGAAAGAATTTGAAGAGGATGAAGCTGTGCTTGCATGGCTATACAAAGATGAATTTGAATCCCATGATATTCAATCTAGTAACTGAGTAGTACCAAAAGATCCTTCTAAGTCATATGGTCTAGGAGATAAATTGATAGCTAAGATGGGATATTTAGGTAAAGGACCTCTAGGAGTCAGAGGAAAAGGTCTTGAGGCACCTATCCCACATACTGGTAGAGAAAATAAAGACAAAGTTGGCCTAAGATTTAAAAAAGAAACCCTTTCAACTCAAAGGTAATTTCTCTCATGTCATAGAGTAGATCACACTAGGAGAACCTCTTCTTAAGAAAGAAGAAAAAGAACCATCAGATAGTGATTCAGACAGCTTAGAACTCATCCCCTATGAAAAATTGCCTAAAGAGATCAAAGACCTTCTTGATGATAAAGATGATCCAATCAAAAGAATTAATGTAGTAGAAACACAAGAACCTACTATCAATCAAGAGATAGTTGCAACACAAGAACCAGCTAATCTTGAAAACAAACAAGAAGAGGAAGGTGGTAGTTATTCTGAGATAGATTCTCATGAGTATGAATTCAAATCAGAATCTGAGGGTAACCCTTCTTGGGGTATTCATCCTAACTTTACTCATGTTCTTAGATTTCCTAGAGGCATAGATGAAGAATCTAATGACTATGAATGGGGAGCCATTCCAGAAGAAGATGAGCTTATTACAGAAAAACATGTTGATGTTATTCACCAATATGCACCTGAACCCAACGTAAGTCTAGAGTGAAATGATGAACCTATCGAGTCTGATCCACCTATGGCTGAATTGGACTCTCATAATGACATTGAGCCTATTCATGAATTGAATATCTTAAGTTGTAATATCACCTTTGAACTCGAGCATCGGGTTAGGAACAATGATGATAGATCCATATCCGTAAACATTATCTCCCAATCTTTCCCCGTCTTGACTATCCAATATCTAGACCTTATTGATCAAACCTCCACAAATCTGAGCCATGGTATTTATACCTTCCCAAATGACTATTCCCTTGCTTGCTAGCTCAATGCAGTTGAGCCTATGAGTACTTCCATCAGTGAACCAAGCGTTAGCATGATGGAGTCAGACATCAAATATCTTAGTTAGAAAAATAAGAATAAAAAGAAAAAGAAAAAGAGTTCTGAGGGTGAAAACCACTTTGTGGCAGTCTCAGAACCTACAAAAGTAAACATAAAAGATGTATCCAAAGGTGAAAAGCTCTCTGAGGTGCCTAAGGATGAGATATTTGATGTCCTTCTGAGTCATTTACAAGACAAATCTCCAATTCTAATTGAGCCCACTCAATCTATCAACTTGGGAACAACAGAAGAGCCATAGTTGGTTCATGTAGCACAATCTTTATCAGAAGAAGAGAAGCAAAAATTTACAACATTCCTAAAAAAGAAGAAGATCAAATTTGCATGGAAATATTCAGATATGCCAGGGTTGGATCCTAATCTTATAATGCATCATTTATCTATAGCTCTGAATGTCAAACCTGTCAAGCAAAAATTAAGAAAGATGCATCCTCATGTTGCACTCTTGGTAAAAGTTGAATTAGAGAAGCTCCTGAAAGCTGAATTCATCTAAGTTATTGACTATGTAGAGTGGATCTCTAATATTGTACCTATTTCAAAACCTGATAAATCAATTAGAGTGTGCACAGATTTTAGAGATGTGAATAGAGCATGCCCTAAGGATGATTTTCCATTACCTAACATTGATATGATAGTGGACATGACTGCGGGCTTTGAGATGTATTCTTTAATGGATGGTTTTTCTGGATATAATCAAATAAAAATTGCTCCAGAAGATCAAGAGAAAACTGCTTTAACATGTGCATGAGGTACCTTCTATTGGAATGTCATGCCATTTGGGCTTAAAAATGCTGGTGCTACATATCAAAGAGCCATGACATCTATTTTTCATGACATAATGCATAGGACTATGGAAGATTATGTTGATGATACTTTAGCAAAATCTATGATTAGAGCTACACATCTAGATGACTTGAGCAAGATACTAGACATAATGGAAAAATTTAGTCTCAGACTAAATCCTAAGAAGTGTGCTTTTGGTGTAACTTCTGGAAAGCTCTTAGGATACATAGTTTCAAAGAAGGGCATTGAAGTTGATCCAGCTAAAGTAAAGGCTATAATGGAAATGCAACCTCCAAAGAATATTAGTCAAATGAGGACATTGCAAGGAAGAGTTCAATCTATCAGAAGATTTATATCACAGCTAGCAGACATATCACAACCTTTTACAAAAACATTACATAAAGGTGTGACCTTTGCATGGAATGAAGAATGTAAGAACAACTTTAATCATATCAAGAAGTATCTATCAAATCCTCCTATTTTGATGCCTCCTATTCATGGGAAGCCATTGATCTTATATGTCTCTGCTACAGATACATCACTGGGGGCATTGCTAGCACAAGATGATGAGAACAAAAAGGAAAGAGCTATATACTATATAACTAGGACATTGGTTGCAAATGAGAAGAACTATTTAATGATTAAGAAAGATTGTCTAGCTGTGATCTTTGCATCACAAAAACTGAGACACTACATGTTAGCTCATACCACACATTTGGTAGCTAAGATTGATCCACTCAAGTACCTACTAAGCAAAGCTGCCCTCATAGGTAGATTAGCTAAATGGGTCATGCTCTTAAGTGAATTTGACATTGAATATGTGGAAAGAAAGGCTATAAAAGGATAGGTTATTGCTGATCAATTAGTAGATGCACCTATGATTGATGATACACCAATGCAAATGGAATTTCTAGATTCCTCTATCATGGCTCTTTCTTCTAGAGAATGGCAGTTATTCTTTGATGGCTCCTATACATAGAATGGATCAGGAGTAGACATATTGTTCATAACTCCTCAAGGATACTCAAACCCAAAGGCATTCAGATTAAAGTTCCCTTGCACAAACAATATTGCTAAATATGAAGCCCTTTTGAACGGTATGAAAATAGAAATTGAGTGGAGAGTAACAGAACTACACATTCATGGAGACTCACAACTTGTAATCCATCAAGTCAATGATGTGTACCAAACTAAAGATGAAAAACTCATTCCTTACAAGAGAATGGTAGATGATCTAAAGAAGTATTTCATATCTATCACATTTGAGAAAATTCCTAGAATAGAGAATAAGGCTGACAATGCAATGGCAATGCTATCTACTTTATTACAGCAGCTTGAACATGAGCTATGCTACAAGTTCCTAGTGGAAGCACTATCTTATCCTTCATATGATTCTCCTGAAACCTGCATGATCTGCACTGTTGTTGGTCATGATTCATCTAGATACAAAAACCTATTTTCCTATCTCCAAGACCAAATCATTCCTGATACCTTCAACCGTCATGAAAAGAGATAGCTTATCCATAATGCCTCTCGATATGTCATCATTGGTCATGATCTATACAAACGAGGTCTAGATGGTACGCTACTTAGATGTTTAGAATGGGAAGAGTCTCAAAGTGCATTAGAGGAAGTCCATGATGGAAGTCCATGATGGTATTTTTGGGTCACACTCAAATGGTTTAACACTAGCTCAAAAACTTATTAGGGCTGGGTACTATTGGCCTAAAATGGAGAAACAGTCTATCAAGTTTGCTAAGAACTGTCAAAAGTGCCAAGTGCATGACAACTTAATCCATGCTCTAGGGAGAGATCTCATTCCCTTTACTAAAAAATGACCTTTTCACCAATGGGCATTTGATCTTATAGGAGCTATACATCCTCATTCTTCTAATGGACACACCCATATAATCATAGCTACAGATTATTTTACAAAATGGGTAGAAGCAGTCCCTTTGACACAAGCAACTGGAAAGAAAATATCTATGTTCATATTGAACTATATCATATGTAGATATGGGATACCTCATTCCATAATCACAGATAATGGTGGAAAATTCAAGAACAAAGACCTAGATGATCTATGTGCCAAATTCAAGATCACACAACATTGGTCTTCTATGTACTATCCTCAAGGGAATGGACAAGCAGAGGCTTCAAACAAGAATCTCTTGAAAATATTGCATTGTACAGTTAATAAAATAGGAAGAGACTGGCATCTCATGATCAATCTAGTTCTCTGGGCCTACAGAACAAGTATCAGAACACCTAGTGGGGCTACACCTTTCCCTTTAGTTTATGGGTTTGAAGCAGTACTACCTATTGAGGTTGAAATCCCATCACTAAGAATCAGAATGCATGGTCTAGTAACTGATGATGACTATAGAGTGTCTAGGTTGCAAGAACTTGAACTACTAGATGACCGTAGACAAGCAGCGTATGATCATCTCAGAGTATATCAGAAGAGAATGTCTAGAGGTTACAACAAGAAAGTTAGACATAGAGAATTTCAGTTTGGTGATCTAGTCTTGAGAGAGAATCCTAAAAATCAATCACATTGAGAACGTAAGGGGAAGTTTGAACCCAATTGGCTAGGTCCCTTTGTAATCACTACTACTTTTGGCTCTGGTGCCTATCAACTCTCAACAACTGAAGGAGAACAGCTCTGAGAACCAATCAACATTCTCCATCTGAAGAAATTCTATGCCTAAGGCATTCAATGTATGGTAAAATGTCCTGAAAAAATCATAAAAATTAGAAAAAGTCCTGAAAAAAATGAATATCTTGGTGAAAACCTAGCAATAGGTGCCTTGATGATTCACAAAAAAGTAAAAAAATATCCAAAGTGCAAAAAAATTGAAAAATGAAAAATACAAAAAAATGAGAAATTGAAAATATGCCTTGTTGAAAACCTAGAAATAGGTACCTTGGTAGCAAAAATAGAATCTCTGCCAAGATGGTGAAAACCCAGCAAACAGGTGCCACTTGTTTCAAAATGCTCCATCTATCAGCGCAATCTTGGTCTTTCCCATCTTTTAGTCTTGCTTTAGTTTGTACATATCTCTCGGTTTGTTTCTGCATTTCCAGTTTTCAATAAGTTAGTTTGTACACCAATCAACTCAAGCGTCTGTATCCTATCAATGTTGACACTTGGGGGCAATCAATGTCATATCCTATGGCCTCCAATGTATCTTAGGCATATCATATCTAGTCAGAGTCCTTTGAAGCTTCAATCGAGTCAGTTACTTAGTCTTGTCTCCAGAAAGGATTTTGCATCAACAACAACACAATCAAACATCAAACTAAAAACAATCTGTGCTTTTACATGCTTTTATCTCCTTGTATGCTTACTGATTCACATTGAGATTTTTTTTTTGCATATTATTTCCTTTCGAGCTCTTCGATGATGTCCTTTATAGGATTTAGAGAGTGAGGACTGGGGGCATAATATTTTCTTTGTCTTCTTCTTGTATGTGAAAATCTAACAACTTTGGAAATTCTGGATTGAAATGGTGTTCGACTGTAAGAGCCTCTATCTCGAATTGGATGGCCATGCATACCTCAACCATTGATACCCAAAAAATTCAAGGAAGTTTGATCTAACTATTGTCTTTTTGAGTGAGTTCTTCCTCCTACTGTGAAATGCGATCTTGCCTAAGGATGTGAACGATAAAGGGTCACTACGGGTAATTCACACTGGATTTAGAATGATCTCCTGATTGTTTGATATGTTTGAACCGCAAGGCATATTCAAGTCATCATGATGTTTATGTTTTGATGCTTATACAAATTTCTATATCAAAATGGACATGATATTCAGGTCATCCTTGCGCTTATGCTTTGATGCTTATATCTAATCTGACATTCTGAAAACAAAATCAATATTCATATATCCATGGTTTCCTAATCAGTGGGAGTTGTATTGATTCTTGCGTATACAAATCGATATTCATATGTTTATGGTTTCATAACTAGTGGGAATTGTATTGATTTATCTAGTTACCTAAAAATTTAATGATGAGAATGACCGACACATGATCAGTGACTAGGTCCTAGGTCTTAGGTTGCATCTCATTCTGCATGTCTCTTTGCATGATCTCACAATGAATCAATGAACTTCAATGCTTAAATGATTCTTCAAATATCTCTTCAAATCTAATGAGAGTTGAAACCTAACTTGAAGGTCTCTTCAATCGAATCACGAGTAGTTACTATCCTGGGTTACACATCCTTTTTGACATAAGACTGAGTACTTGTCTTCATCAATACCTGCAAAACATATCATGTGAATCATTGCATTTCCATATCATAATCATTTGTTGCATTACAATTCATCCATGTGCATAAGCATAAATCATACATACATCTTTCCATAATCAAATACATTTGCATAACATCCATACATTTGAAAGAAATCATTGCATTGCATATATCCATACATACATTCTACTCTATCCATAGCATAAGCATCACATGATATCATCATAAATCAAAACATGAAAAGTACATATGAAGTCACAACCAAAATATTGATCTCATATATATCAAAAATCTTGAACTACTAAGGGGTGCATTGCTAGCACAGTATACAAAAGAATAAGCTCAGCTGAGCTATCAGAATCAGCACAATATATCAATGATAAAAAAAGAGTACAATATATTAGAATCAATAGATCAAAAATGTCAGAACATATCACAGATCAATCAACTATCAGCATGATCCTCTGCATCTGGTGGAGGAGGAGGTGGTGAATCTGGTACTGCCTCTACTCTGGGTGCTCTGGCTCCCTCTAATGCCATCATATACTATGAATAGGAGGGAACTCTCTATGCCGCAGGAAAAACTATATAATTTGTGGACACATAATAAGCTGCCCATGAGGTCTAATGAATCACCTCTACCTGTAACCTTTGTACCTTAGCACATAGCTTAGTCCATTATCTATCAGCCTCTATATATCACTCCTCCCATCGAGCACTACGTACCTTCAGGTCCCTGACCTGTGCACTAAGCCGTCTGATAGTGTCCTATGGAGTAGGAGGAGCAGTAGGATCAACATCTGGCATATCTATATCTGGGGCAACCTGCTCAGTAGTCTTTGCCCTCTGCACCTTATGGCGTCTAACCTCAGCACCTAAATCAAAACCAGTATCCCCCTCTATGAAGTCCACACCACCACCTACCACCTACTCAGTTGCAAGTACCTCATCTGCTGAACTAACTCCACTTAAATGTCCCACCCTCGCCTCTAGTCTATCTATGAGAACCAAAAGATCTGCCTGCTATGGAACTAGTGGGATGAGGGGCCCTTATCTATCCTAATGGTCTTTGTGGTGGAGCCATCACTCTGGGTCTCAGAGGTGTGGGGTGTATGATAGGAGTCTGCGTAGGTCTGGGACCCTATCCCATCAGAGCACCAGTAACATCCATCACCTCCTCCATGGAGGGTATCAGCTCAGTGGGATAAAAAAATTTGTGAATGGGGTGATCAACAAGCCATGAGATAAATCCATCAGTAACACTAGCATCAAGTACATCTAGTTTGTACTCCCAGTCCCTGTCGATAATCACACTGTACTTCTAGGAACACAAAGCATAAGAGAGCCTCTGTGTCCATCCAAGTCCAATCTCGCACCCTATCTATGCATATGTAGTGTAATCCTCTAGGGCATCTTGAATAAGTCCATACTACCGCCAAACCCTGGTAATCAGAAACCTCTCTATGGTGGAGGAGGACCTCCCAATCAGTACATGGCTCTGGAAGAAATAGCTAAACTACTCTCAAGCAGTAGGCCAAGGCTCAATGGCTACATAAGGTCTCCAATGCACAAAGGTCATATCATCGAGGCATCACCTCTAGTACTCTACGTGACCCATCCATCCTTGAATGACATATCCAACATAGGTATATATGATAGGCTCTTGAGGCTGCCTCTACGAAGTACAAATAGGTCTCAACACTGGGATATGCTCCCACACCCATATCTGTAGAACAAGAGCTCCGATAGCAAAAGATTTTCTCTCTTGATACACCACCTCATGCATCTTAGAGAACATGTGGGCTAATAAACACTGACCCTAGGCCAACTCAGTGGGAGTGGCCATCAACCGTGCTACCATAGGGGCCCAGCCCATTAGAAGACCATTCTGTTGATGGTCAGACAGGATAATGCCACCAATCATTCTGACAATGATGCACTCTAGCCGGTGTGTCTGTCCATATCTTTGAACTAAGGTCTCCCAAGAAATGGATGTCATCATCTAGGTATCATCTCCGAAGAGATGTCTAAAAGCTAGAACACCTGAGTTCCCTGAACTCACATACTCTAGTCTCCTAGCAGCATGGAAAGGAATCCGCAGTATCCAGTACACATCCTTAGGGGTAACAGTGATCTCCCCCGTCGGTAAGTGGAAAGTCTAGGTCTCTGAGTGAAACCTCTCAATCAATGTAGTCAAAAGCCCATGATTTACCCTAATCTCAGGTAAATGTATCAAGTGCTCAAATCCACAAGAAGCAAGGTGGACCCTCATAGGGTCTAGCAAGGAGATACATAATCCCTAAGTAGCAGGATGAGAGATTTGTACATGTACATCTGGATAAGAAACCTACACAGCATAGAAACAGGGATTCCTATTAGTAATTGAGTCACAAAATAGGTTACAAGGACAGAAATGGGGTAGTTTAGTATTTCAGAAGGTAGGTTAACAGGTCAAAAATCAGGCTAAGAGATTAGAAAAATAAAAAATTGGACCTAATACTGAGTTTTGAGCTTGCTATTTTTCATACGACAACTCAGACTGGCATGAAAAGTTGTACGACTTTCCACATCATACAAAATGACAAACCATAGTAGCACGACAATGCATCCCTCCTCGTATGAGTTATGAGGGACCCGATGGAATGTCATATGACTCATGGGTCCCTCTGATATGAGTCATGGGGGCTTATCAGATGATAACCTAGCTACTCTTGAAAAGTCGTATGAGTCCCGCCGGGGAGTCGTATGGGTTTCTGTTCATGCAAAATTCAAAAATGGAAAAGACGTATGAAAATTGCTAAAATCCTATAAAACATGGAAAAATTGACATTTTAGCAAAGCACAGAGGTCCACCTACCGGATGTCTGTACTACCGAGGTCTCTGGTGTCTCCGACTGCACTCAAATTAGTGCAAACTCATAGGTACCTTTGGTTTTGTCACTTTATCTACCATTTTGCTCAGAGGGCTCCACAAAGATTTCTAAAGTGAAAAGGTTGAAATGAATTGAAAATGACCCTTCCGGCCTTTATATAGCTTTTGACCTAATTTTCAAAGTTGCTCTGTTTTTCATGAAAATTGCACCCTTGGCTAATTTCGACATTCTGAATCCATTTTTGGGATCAAAATTCAAATCTGAGATCATTTACTATGTCAAAATCATGATTTAAAATTTTCAGACCTAGGACAGTCTACTGCTTGCATAATCAACCTTCAATCATCATAGAAATCTAGAATTCAACTTAACTGATTATCTTACATCAAACTATCAAAATTTCAACTTGGTCAACTATGGTCAAATCATTGTTTCACCTAGTCAAACTTGGTCTTCAAGACCTCTCAATGATGCAGAATGCATTCTCGAATGTCTTTAACCACTTCTCAAATCAATTAACCTGCTTCTGAACCATATCACGCTGACTTTTCTAGTCAGATTTCAATTTTAATCCCAAAGGGGGCATGGTATTGCACATCATTCAAAGTCTGTAATCATATCTTTATTGAAATCATATCTTTCCTTAGTAATTGAGACAAACAACCACGTCTAGTTGCTGATTCATTAAAAGACCTCATCGCTTGGGGAAAATCAATCATCACTCAGGGTATATCAGATTCATCGAGATCCATATCAATATGGTATTCTCCTAATCTTGTGTATTGTATCAGTTTTTGCAACTATCCGGTTCAAATTATGCTATTTCCTTGGTTCTTCAGAAACTGAAGGGTTCAGATGTGATACCAATGTGATTCAATATAAGGACAATCGGGTCTGGAATCAGTCACTCAATCTTCACAATCATAAAGTTCAGAATCAGGTATTTTGAAACTTTTTCGCAATCATCGATTCATTTGCTGTTATAGTTAACATTATCTTTGGTCATTCAGGACCTATTATCTTCATATCAAATCTTTCAATCAACTTCTATCTCATATCAATTTCAATTTCAAACATTAGTTTCAACATCATACACAAACTATTCTTTGAACCACTGCGCTTCGCACAACAATTCAAAGAGGGGCAAAATGTAATACCCCAAAAATGGGCTATAAGTTCATTAGCCTCCTACATCATCAAATCAAATGAAATCGACATCAAAGTCCTAACCTAAGGCACATCTGAACATTATCGAATCCTAATTGATTATCATAAATTTTGCATTGGGGAATATTCCTAGTAATATTCCTAATTATCCTAATTACCTTTGATTTAATGATTATTTGGCGATAAATCCTATTTATCCTAAAGTTTGATTAATTGAATATTCTCAATATTTAATTAATTAGATTTAATTTTGCCACTTAATTGTTTAATTGAAGTTAATTCTATTTATTCCTAAGTTAATAATTTTGATAATAAATCCAAAATCTTATGAATAATTGATTAAATTCTTATTTAATTAATTAAAGCAAGTTGTCAATTTTTAATAATATTGTTTTTGAATAAAAGTTTGAAAAATAGTTGACTAACCCATAAATCAATTGTTTTATTTTTCAAAATCAGTTAAGTTGGAAATAAATCACTTTGTTATTAAATTAATTCATAAATAAAACATGCACAATCAAGAAAAGCAGACAACTATCAATTATCAATTAAAGAAAAACTCTATTTTGAGTTGAACTCTACTTTTGCATGTTTTTGTGAGTTAATTATCCTTTATTTAAAAATAACTCAAAAATCAATTTGAGTTATTTGAGTGATTTATGGCTTTTTTCATGCACCTCCAAAGCCCTAGATTTCTATAAATTAAGGCTTCAGCTCTTCATTATGGATCCATCCACAAATTGCACACTCACGCTATTGAATTGGAGACTGAAGAATCGATCTTGAGAATTCGAGTTGTTGTGAGATTTTTATTGTTTTTGCATAGTATCCATATCATTTAGAATATCATTGTTAGATCATTTTAGCATATCAATTTTCATATTAGCATAGATTCATATCAAGTTTTCATTATCATAATTGCATAGAAAAACAAAAATAAATAAATTAATTGCATTCATTCCATATCTAGATTTTGCATTCAAATCCTTCGTTTAGGTGTTTTCAAGGTCACTGATCTCGGTATAATTTGAGAATACATACTCGCATCTACTAGAAGGCAGTAAATCACTTGGTTAGTTTAGTTTTTCATTTATTGCACGATTTTGATTTCAACTAACCTCTAATGTTTTACTGAAGTGTTGTGTCTACAGATCAGGTACAAAATTCACACACACACCGTGTTTCAAAACAAAAGTGTAACTCTGCAAAAACTCAACGCATCTCAAATGCCTCTTTTTCAACTTTCCTGGATTGTTCAACTATTGCAAAGCTTGATGATTAGTAAATAAAACAAACTCTTTTGGAAAAAGATGATTTCTCCACTTCCTCAATGCCTGAACTATACCATAGAACTCCTGATCATAAATAACATATTTTCTCATGGCATTATTCAACATCTCATTGAAATAAGCAATGGGTTTACCTTCGAGACTCAAAATAGCTCCAATAACATTACCACTAGCATCACAATCTACTCGAAACACCTTGTTAAAATATGGAAGAGCTAAAATAGGTTGTTTTGTAATTTTTTCTTTTCAAAAATTCAAAACTCTTATTTGCTCATGTTGTCCACTTAAACTCTTTCCTATCCACTCTCATTATTTTAGTTAAGGGTCCACAAATACTACTGAACTTTCAATTAAACTTTATGTAAAAGCTACCTAAACCATAAAAATATCTTACCTCAGTAGCACTCCTTGGAGTAGGCCATTTGAGGATAGACTTCACCGTCTCTGGGTCCATTTTTAGACCTTCTATCGAAACTACAAATCCCAGATACACTAACTCCTTCAGAAAACTACAATGCTTCAGATTAATCAACAACTTCTCTTCCCTTAACCTCTCAAACACCCTAAGAACATGCATTACATGTTCTTCCAATGTCTTACTGAAGATCAAAATATCATCCAAATAAATAATGACAAACTTACCTAGAAATTCTTGCAGTACTTCATTCATGAGCTACATGAATGTGCTCGGTGCATTGGTTAGACCAAAAGGCATGACTAACCACTCATACAATCCCTTTATGTTGAAGGTTGTCTTCCATTCATCTCCTTCTTTGATCTTGATCTGGTGATATCCACTCTTTAAGTCTATCTTTTTGAAATGCATAGCTCCACTCAACCATTCCATAACACCATCCATCCTTGGCAAGGGAAATCTGTACTTAATAGTGATATTATTGATAGCTCAAGAATCCATACACATCCTCCATTCTCCCCTTTTCTTTGGTGCTAATACCACTGGTACAACACATGGACTCAAACTCTCTTGAATCAATTCCTTCTGGAACAACTCCTGCACTTGTTTGTTCAATTCCTCACTCTCTGTTTGAGGTATCCTATGGGGTTCCTTGTTTGGAAAACTAGCCCCTGGAATCAAGTCCATCAGATAACTGATCTTTCTCACTGGTGGCAATCCATCAAGTACATTATCAGATACAATATCTCAAAAATCCTCTAATAGTTCAACTTTAGCAGGTATATCTTCTACTTCCTCTTTACCAACTTTTGAAATTAAATAAAAACACATATGCTGATGTCTCATACCTTCCTTCCATCAACTAAACATATTCTAGAATTACTACATACCTATTCCCCTTTTTCCTTCAATAGATTCAACTTGTGTTAGACTCTATCCTTTGTCAAAGAATAAGTATTAGCACGACCATCATGTATAGCTCACCCGTCGAATGGCCAGGGCCTTCCTAGCAATAAATGACATTCATCCATGGGTATTATATCATAGAGTAGCTCATCTCGGTAACTTCCAATCTTGAACTTCACTAAGCACTACTCATTGACCAAGACCTTGTGGTCATCCTACACCCAGGAAATTCAGTATAGACGGGGGTGTTTTTCCCTTTTCATCTTTAACTTTGTGACCATTTCTTTGAACACTAGATTATCAATGCTTCCACCATTAATAATCACTTCACAAAACTTATCCTCGTACTTGCACCTGGTGCAAAATAGGCTCTTCCTTTGATCTAATTATTTCTCTTTATTTATTAGGGTCCTCCTAACAACTAGGGTTTCTCCCTTATCAGAATCATTTGAGTGTTTTGACTGAGCTTTTTCATTGGCATGCACAAATCGTGCATGACCTTTATTCCTAATGTTTTTTCTTCCTTCATGTTGGAGACATTTAGAGGCTTGATGTCCTTCTTCTCCGTAATGCAAACATGTCCCATGAAAACCTCCTCTTTTAGGTCCTTGCCCTCTTCCTCTTCCTCTCTATTCCATGCTATTTTGATCACCAAAATGATTAAAATTATTTCTCCTTTGATTTTGACTGCTACTTAACTCATCATTCTTTTTTTGATATTCATTTTAGCCTCCATAAGATCATCCGTTGGATCCTCCACCATGACCTCTTCCACATTGCTTGATTTCAAACTTCTTGTTCAGCTTCTCTTCCACCCTTAAGGAAAATTGGTATGCCTCTTCAATACTGTTCATTCTAACTAGACTCAACTCCTCTTGAATACTTGACCTTAACCCATGAAGATAACAAGTAACTTTTTCCTTCTCAATTTATACATGACATATCCTAATGAGGACTCCATAGAACTCTTTTATATACTCTTGCACAGATCTTCCCACTTGTTTCAACCCTTGCATTTTATTCAGCAGATTGAACTCATAATCAATGAGAATGATTTGTCTCTTCAATTTCTCCACCATTTGGTCCCATCTCATGATTTTATCCTTTCATCTTCTATTCCTCTCCAACTGAATCTCCTGCCACCAAATTTTTTCATGACCCTTTAGTTTGGCCTTTGCAAATTTGACCCTATCCATATCTTTGACATCTTCATACTAAAAATATTCTTCTAAATCATTTATCTAGTTGATCAGTTCCTTTGGGTTAAGATTTATTGAAAATGTGGAAACTTCAATCTTGAGTCTCTTTCCAATCTTGGAAATGGCCCTCAAAAACCTATCTTCCTCAAGATTTCTAGGCGCTTCTGGTGCTTCTTGGTCACCTTGTCCTTCTTCTTCAAATTCGTCTTCACTTTTATCTTTAAACCAAATATTCATTCCTCTACACAAATCCTCTTGCAATTCTTGTGCTTGTCTCTAGAGGGCTCTAAAACCCTCTTCCGTCACACTAGAAACTCTCTCGACATGGTTCCTTCTTGGAGGCATTTTTGGCTCCTATCACTCAAACCCACAATCATATTCCTAGTACAAATTGCCGCATAGACAATGATCTATCTACACACTCAGGAACTCCTGCCCTGATACCACTTGATGAAGGGTACTCCCCTTATCAACATAAACACACACACAACAAAAGTGAGAATAACAAGAAAAGAGCTTTTTATTATCTCTAATGAAATAGAATTACAATGTTCATAAATATAGCATGCACAGTCACATTGGCATTTTTCATTACAATATTCTGCAAGCCAAAGCCACCAAATGTATCTTACAAAAACATCTCTAGATAGCCTTACATGCCTTCATTATATAGGCAATTTTAACCGCCCAAGAAGGTTCTAGAAATTTTAACCCTGAAGTGTGAGGCCGACCATCCCTAAAATATTATTATTCATTTTTATTACATTAGAATAGGCCCAAATAACTTTTGGACCTCAAAAGGAAATTTTGAAGGAATTTCACTTTCTTCTATTTTAGGTAGCGTAACTTTCAGAGACCATAACTCATTGCTCGTTGACCCGATTGGCTATTGTAACCCCATTTCAGAAATGAAGCAAAGTGTTCTACATAACATAAATGATGCAAGTTCTAGTCAGCCAAGGTTTTGACCCCTTTTAGAGCCTCTAAAGCCCTCAAAACTGAGTTCAAAGCTTCTATACCTTGCTGCCAATACTGCAAATTTTCAATATCTTCAAAACTAGAACTTGATCTTGCATTGAAACTTTATTGATGGGCTGATATAACCAAAGTGAACCTCCAGTGAAGAAAATAGAGAATTTTGAGCTTGAACAAAAAACTTACTAAAAATAGCAGCTCTGCACAAGATAGCCCTTATTGAAAAGAAACTAGAAATATTTTTGGGTGATGCAAGATTTCCCTTACACCCAGGATGCTGCTGTATTGGACACTCAGGGTAATTTGAGAAGTGACCTTGTCACATCTCAAGTGTTCAAAGGAAAACCAGGATGGTTAAATTCCTCCCTTAATATCCATGATGAATATTTCATAGGTCTTCCTTTCCATTTGACCAAATATTCTTCATATGTTCTGTTCCTTGTGCTTCTGCCAACACGAATATCCAAGATGTTTTTAATCTCCTTTGTAGCTGAAATAGTTACTTGAATATTCCACTATGATTCTATGACCTAATCCTTAAGACCTCCTTCATTATATTCTATCAGATCTAAAATTTTAAATACTGGTGAAATATTGAGTTCACTAGGCAACTCTACTTCATAAGCATTTCTTGAATCGTGCTTCTTCAATATTTTGCATGGTCCAAACTTCATCTTCAACTTATTGTATGGTCCTACTAGAAATCTCTCCTTTCTCAAATGAACCATCACTTCATCCCCCACCTGGAATTCCTTATGCCTCCTTTTCCTATTTGCCTTAGCCTTGTCTTGTGTATTCATTTTATTAATATGCTTCCTTACCTCCTCATGCTAATTTTTCAAGTGTTTTGCAAAGTCTTCAACATCACCACTACTTGTCTCTCCTTTGTCCAACTTTCTTAATTCTCATGCATTTCTGGGGCTACTTCCATATACTATCTAGAATGGTGATTTACCAATACTATTGACATAATTATTATATGCAAATTCTTCTTGTGGTAAAATCAATTCCCGTCCCTTTGGTTTATCTCCAACCAACCACCTCAAAATATTCCCCAAACTCCTATTCACCACTTATGTCCATCCATTAGTTTGTGGATGATGTGTTTAGTTGAACTTCAAATCTATCTTTAAGTTTTTCCACAAGGTTCTCCAAAAGTACCCAACAAACTTGGTGTCCCAATTTGAAACTATGCTCTTTGGTAAACCATGTAGTTTCACCAACTCCTTGAAAAAAAATTCTACTACATGAACAACATCATTAGTCTTCTTATAAGGAATGAAATGTGTCATCTTTGAAAACCTGTCTATCACTACAAAAATGGAATCATGCCCTCTTTGAGTTCTTGGTAATCCAAGAGCAAAGTCCATACTAATATCCTCCCATTTCTTCTTTGGTACATGTAATTGCTGATATAACCCTATATTTTTATTGGCTCCATTTTTTATCTGGCATACCTTGCAACCTTGTACAAATCTCTTAACATCTTGTTACAACTATGGCCAATAATAATTTTCACTAACCAGAGGAATGGTTTTATCTCTACCAAAATGTCTAGCCAATCCTCCACTGTGCTTTTCTTTGATTAGATTCTCCATCATGAAACTCCTTGGAATGTACAAATGACTACCTCTCAATAACATACCATCCTGGATTATGAAGTCCATCCATTTGGTTCTATCTAGAGTAACATGTTATGTACAAGCTTTCCAACCTTTCCAAAATCAAGATCCTCGAGGTACAAATTCTTGAGTTCCTTGAACCCAACAACCTCAATCTACATCTCTATCAGAAAATTTTGTCACCTTCTAAGGGAATATGCAACCCTATTAGACTTCCTACTCCTGTGTTTCAAAAAAAAAGTGTAACTCTTCAAAAACTAAACCCATAATGTCTCCACTTCCTCAATGCTTGAACTATACCATATAACTCTTGATCATAAATAGAATATTCTATCTTGGCATCATTCATCTTCTCATTGCAATAAGCAATGGGTTTACCTTCCTAACTCAAAATAGCTCCAATAACATTACTAGTAGCATCACAGTCTACTTGAAACACCTTGTTAAAATCTTGAAGAGCTAAAATAAGTTTTTATGTAACTTTTCTTTTCAACAATTCAAAAGTGTTGTTTGCTCTTGTTGTCCACTTAAATTATTTCCTATCTCCTCTCATTGTTTTAGTCAAGGGTCCACAAATACTACTGAAATTTTTAATAAAATTTTTGTATAAGATTTCCAAACCATGAAAAGATCTTATCTTAGGAGAACTCCTTGGAGTAGGCCATTTGAGGATATCCTTCACCTTCTCTGGGTCCATTTTTAGACCTTCTATCGAAACTACAAATTCTAGATACACTAACTCTTTCACAAAAGTACACATCTTCAAATTAATCAACAAATTCTCTTCCCTTAACTTCTCAAACACCCTATGAACATGCATTACATGTTATTCCAATGTCTTATCGAAGATCAAAATATCATCCAAATAAACAATGACAAATTTACCCATAAATTCTTTCAGTACTTTGTTCATGACCCGCATGGATGTGCTTGGTGCATTGGTTAGCTCAAAATGTATGACTAACCACTCATACAAGCCCTCCTTTGTCTTGAAGGTTGTCATCTCCTTCTCTGATCTTGAATTGGTGATATCCACTCTTTAAGTTTATCATTATGAAATACATAGCTCCACTCAAACAATCCATAATATCATCCATCCTTGGCAAGGTAAATTTGTACTTAATAATGATCTTATTGATAGCTCGAGAATCCATACACATCCTCCATTCTCCATTTTTATTTGGTGCTAATACCATTTGTATAACACGTAGATTCAAACTTTCTTGGATCAATCCTTTCTGCATCAACTCCTGCACTTGTCTATTCCATTCCTCATTCTCTATCGGAGTCATCCTATGGGCTGCCTTGTTTGGAAAATTGGCCCCTAGAATCAAGTCCATCTGATGACTGATCTTTCTCATTGGTGGTAATCCATCAGGTACATTATCAGATACAATATAATGTTTTCCTCCAATAAGACTGCAACTTCTGTAGGTACATCTTCTACTTCCTCTTTACCAACTTTTGAAATTAAAACAAAACACATATGATCATGTCTCATACCTTCTAAGAAATTCCTTCCATCAATGAAACATATTCTAAAATTACTACATACCTTTTCCCTTGTTTCCTTCAATGGCTTCAGCTTATGTTGGACTCCATCCTTTTTCAAAGAATAAGTATTAGCACAACCATCATGTATAGAGCGCCTATTGAACTACCAGGGCCTTCCTAGCAATAAATGACATGCATCCATGGGTATGATATTGTGGAGTACCTCATCTCAGTAACTTCCAATCTTGAACTTCACTAAGCACTGCTCATTGACCAAGACCTTGTGTTCATCCTGCACTGAGGCATTTTAGTATGGACGAGGATGTTTTTTCCTTTTTATCTTTAACTTTGTGACCATTTCTTCAGACACTAGATTATCAGTGCTTCCACCATTAATAATCACTTCATAACAGTTATCCTCATACTTGCACCTGGTGTGAAATATGCTCTTCCTCTAATATAATTATTTCTCTTTATTTATCAGGGTCATCCTAACAACTAGGGTTTCTCCCTTCTCAACGTCATCTAAGTGTTCTAATTGAGCTTCTTCATTTGCATGCACAACTCGTGCATGACTTTTAGTCCTCCTATCTGTTCTTCCTTGACATTGGGGACATTTATAGGCACAGTTTCCTTCTACACAATGGAAACATGTACCACACAAACCTCCTCTTCTAAGTCCTTTCCCTCTTCCCCATCCTTTCTGATCCCTTTTATTTTGATCATGGAAATGATTGAAATTATTTCCTGTCTGATTTTGATTGCTACTTGACTCATCATTCCTTTTTTTATCTTCATTTTGGCCTCCATAAGACTGTCCGCTGGATCTTCCACCACAAACTCTTCCACCTTTCTTGCTTTCAAACTTTTTGTTCATCTTCTCTTCCACCCTTAAGGAAAATTGGTACACCTCTTCAATACTTGTCATTCTAACTAGACTCAACTCCTCCTGAATACTTGAACTTAACCCATGAAGATAACCGACAACTTTTTTCTTCTCATCTTCTGCGTGACTTGTTCTAATGAGGACTCCATAGAACTCTTCTATATACTCTTGCACATATCTTCTCGCTTGTTTCAACCCTTGCATTTTCTTTAGCAGATCAAGTTCATAATCAATGAGAATGAATTGTCTCTTCAATTTCTCCACCAGTCGGTCCCATCTTGTGATTTTATCCTTTCCTCTTCTATTCCTCTCCAACTGAATCTCTTGCCACCAAATTTTTCCATGAACCTTCAGTTTGGCCTTCGTAAATTTGACCCTATCCAGATTTTTGACATCTTTATACTCAAAATATTCTTCTAGATTATTGATCTAGTTGATAAGTTCCTCTGGGTTAAGATTTCCTGAAAATGTGCAAACTTCAATCTTGGTTCTCTTTCCAATCTTGGAAATGGCCCTCAAAAACCTATCCTCCACATGATTTCTAGGCCCTTCTAGTGCTTATTGGTCACCTTTTCCTTGTTCTTAGAATTCCTCTTCACTTTCATCTCTAACTGCAATATTCATTTCATGTGATCAAAAGTGTAACACACTTCTATGAACCATTACACTTGTGATAATCCATGGAAGGGGAAATCTCAAGAAGTGGCTCATGGCTTCCTAGTTGAAGCAAGTTTAATCCTTTTCATGATGCTCATCAAATTGGCATAGAGGATTAGTGACTTGACTACTCAGAAATGGAAGATTCAAATCTAAGAATGCAAGAGTGGAAGCTAGAATGAGATTGAGCTAAGAAAGGATGTAAGCAATTAGTATTCTAGAATGAAGATGCAAGAACTATTCTATTGAAGAAATGAAAGAAAGGAAACTAGATTAACAATACAAGATTAAGCTAGAAATGAAGTTAAGCTAAAAAATCAAATGACAAGATTATTGTGAAATGTAAGAGAGCTAGAATGCAAGAATGAAAGATTATAATTTTTAGGACTAGAATATACAAGATTTGGTCCCTTGAGCCAAGGAAGAGATTCCTTTTAAAGGAATTGCGTCAAGAATAGAGGGATAAGATGGAGAGACAAAGAAGATGTGAGGTTAGGTAAATATGAGTGGTGAGGATTAAGAGGCAAAAGGGAAATGTTAGGTAGAATAAGATAAAATAGAAATTTTGAAAGCACAAATCCATTTTAACTGCTAATTAATCAAGATTAAGTATGCACACATGTGAATGTGTTCTTTTAATAAAAGTGTAGAAAATTTATATTAAAACGAAGGTTATAAAAATCAAATCAATATGCAAGCTCTATAAATTAGACCATAGTATAGGCTTGATAAAATATTTTTGATTTAATTATGCAAAGGAGATTTTAAGGGTTGCTTTGCACAATTGTGCCTAGTAAATAGGCAATTTGATCAAAAGAGGGGGCTCAAGTTCTAGTAGACCAATTTTAGGTGATTACATTTGCCCCTCTTTGACTAATGTGTGAGTGATCTAGCAACACAATGAGTCAAAGAATGATGGTGTCAAGGTAGCTGATAGAGATCTAACTCTGAACCTGATTGAATGAAGATTGATAAGCAAGATGAGAGTATCTAGCCTGATATGAAGTGATGAGACTGAATATATGTCCAAGGAGATTGAGATAGCTAATCATCTAAGAGATAATACCAAATTGATATGGGCCCTGATGAAACTTATATGCCCCAAGAGATCAAGAAGATGTATGTCTGAGTGAACTGATATGGAGCGATGAGAACACTCTTTTAGAAAGGAGATGTGGAGAATCTCAAATTGATATGAAGCAATGAAGCTGAGATGCCCTAAGTGATGATATTTAGTCTTGATTGACTTGATTGATTTAAAAATTGGTTCAATTACTAGATTTGAAGATTAGTAGATTTTATTGATGAAAATATTTTTTATATTGTCATGCCCCCTCGGGATCAAAATGGAAATGAGATAGAAGAGGCAAAGATCAGCCTCAAAAGATCAAGAAAAGAGGTTGGAGTGAGAAAGAAGTGATAGCATCATATATTGACTGCATTTGAAGATTTGGAATTTTGATTTTGATCCTAAAAATAGGATTAAAATAAGGATTTATAGTCAAATACCTCAACAGAGAGGAAAGAAAGATGAAAAGAAAGCATAACTCAAGGAAACTAGAAATACAAAGCTAAATGCGACCCTAGAATAATATAAATCCTAAGATAGAAGAGTAGTCAATTCATTGATCCTGTAGCCATTAGTTTTCATCATTTGAGCATTTGGGATATCAGAGGTCAGAAAAACCTTCATCGGTGCAAGAGAAACTGTGAAAATATGAATACGTCCATATCAGATAAGATATGGGAAACACATGTAAGCATCAAGACATAAGAGTCAAGATGACCTGAACATGGTTTCCAAGTTAATGTTGTAAGAAAACACTCATATTGAGGCACAAGCTATCACGATAACTAGGAGTGTCATCGTACATGCTACACACACGCAACATATAATAAGATAATTCCAACCTCACCTAAGTGTCTGAGTAAATAAGGTCGAGGTATGTGTGGCATTCCAATCATGATGGAGGCTCTTACCACATACACCCAATTTATTAGACAACTTAGGATCATTGAAATCACACCACAAGTGGAAATCAAAGAAAAGATGTTATGCCCCCAGCCCTAAATCTCTAGTCAAGTAGATATCATTGAGCGACCTTAGAAGACATAGCAAGAAAAAATAAATGATAACATACTGTAAGGAAACTCAGGTGCAGAAATAGCTTCCTACACTAATCTCTATAGGAGAGTATTCTTCAAATTCTTATAAATCCTTACAATTTCAGATTTGTTAACTACTTTAACAAAGATATTGCAACCACATACCATACATACAGAAAAATAGAGAATGACACAATGATATACCCTGGGGAAAACCTTTCAGTAAAAAACCCCAGCACTCCAAAACCTGCACAATGTATTATCTTCAACACAAAGATTACAATACACCTACAATGCAAGTTCTATCAGGAAATGAGAGACAAAGCCAACAAGACTTAAACTTCTATTATATCTCTCCCATAGGAGCAACATCATATATATATACTCCTTTGGACCCAAAAATAGGCACAACCACCAAGACCCATGTACAAAGCCACATGTACATAGTTGTTACATGCAATCCCAAGAATAGGCGTCCATCCCTAAAATAGACTATGATAGCTTGTCATATAATTCACCAAAAATAACGGTCACAAGAGAAGTGTAAGAGAATATGTCATACCAACCTATTTTTGGCATATTCTCTTACACACACCAACCACTTCTTGGGTGCCCAAATAGGCCCAAGTCATAAGATGCTCTTAAACCTGTCATAGCACATTCCTTAAATAGTTCTTACGCGTCATAGGAATCTATCATGACTATTTCAGTCATGATCTCCTTATGCACAAGATGTCGACACATCAAGTGGAGTGACACATCAACATGCCAACTAGACATGTACACTCACACTTAATTACATTATTTATAAAAAATACATTTACAAAACAAATAATAAGAATAGGAATTATCCAAGGTTGAGACACCTTATTCCTAACATTCTCCCACTTGTCAAACACCTTGTAAGAGCAACAGGAACATAACAGGAACTTTAACCGCTATAGGCCAAAAGGCCCACAGAATCCAAACATCATCTGAACTTCTTAGTGCCCATTGGTTTCGTTAATGCATCTACAACATTCTTCACAGTATCTACCTTCTCCAAATTTACCTTTCCATCTTCCACCATATCTCTCACAAAGTGAAACTGCACATCAATGTGCTTCGTTCTGGCATGGAAAGTTGGATTCTTTGCAAGGAAAATAGCGCTTTGACTGTCACACCAAATAGTAATTTGTTCTGCATCAACACCAACATCAGAACACAATCTTCTAAGCCAAATGGCTTCTTTACAAGCATGAGTAGTAGCCATGTACTCAGCTTCTGTAGTGGACAAAGCAACCATAGGTTGTCGCTTACTCATCCAACTGATGGCACCACCAAATATAGTGAACACATAAGCACTGGTGGATCTCCTACGGTCAATATCACCTGCCCAATCTGAATCCACAAACCCACGAATACAAACTGAATGCAGAGATCTAGAAGAGTTACCATGATAACATATGGAGTAATCTGATGTACCCCTCAAATATCTGAATACTCGCTTAACTGCATCCCAATGTACCTGTCCAGGATTAGCCATAAACTGACTCAGGACTCCCACTTCTTGGGCAATGTCTGGTCTAGTACAGACCATAGCATACATAAGACTGCCAACTGCACTAGCATAAGGTACTCTACTCATGTCCTCCACCTCACTAGGAGATTTTGGACAATCATCTACAGATAACTTTGTTCCCACAGAAATAGGAACACATAGTGGTCTACAATTTGCCATGCTGAACCTGTCCAACACAGACTTCACATACTTACTCTGACTCAACCAAAGTTTTCTGTTAGACCTATCTCTACTGATTTCCATACCCAAGATGTACCTAGCTTCCCCAAGATCTTTCATCTCAAACTGTGCTGACAACTGAGATTTAAAATCAGAAATCATACCCTTACCCTTCCCAAACAGCAACATATCATCAACATATAATGCAACAATAAGAAGGCGATCATTTTCAACTCTGAAATAAACACAATGATATGATTTTGATCTTACAAATCCAATTGACAACACAAAGGCATCAAACTTAAGGTACCACATCCTAAGAGATTTCTTCAAACCATATAGAGATTTCTTTAATCTGCAAACTAAGGATTCTTTACCTTTAACAATGTAGTGCTCAGGCTGTGACATATAAATTTCTTCCTCCAAATCACCATGAAGGAAAGCTGTCTTCACATCCATCTGCTCTATCTCTAAATCATATGATGTAGCAAGAGATAATAGAAATCTAATGGATGTCAACTTTGCAACAGGAGAGAATATTTCACCATAATCTATTCCCTCTACCTGTGAATACCCCTTTGCAACCAATCTAGCTTTATACTTTTCAACACTGCCATCTGCACAGAATTTCTTCTTGAACACCCATTTACAACCAATAGATTTTCTCCCTTTAGGCAAAGGTACAAGGTCCCAAGTTTTGTTTTTCTCCAATGAAGCCATCTCATCATCCATAGCCTCAATCCAGGAACCTGCATCTTCCATGCCCAAAGCCTCCTTCACAGATCTAGGCTCATCAGTGTTAGTAATCAAAGCAAAGGCACAACTGGAATCTAACATAGAATAACCAAACCTTTCTGGTTGCTTTCTTTCTCTCATGGATCTCCTCAAGGGCTGTGGTTGAGGTTGTTCTTCCTCTTCTTCTAAACTATCAGAGCTGCTAGAGCTCTCCTCATCATTAGGCCCAACATGGTCTCTCTGTTCAGTCTTCTCAGGGGTAGGAGGCAACTGAACAACATCTTTTTCCTTTTCTTTTTCATCTGGTTGTAGCACAATAGGAGAAGATGTTAGCTCTCTAAAAATAACATTTCTACTATACAACACCTTACTAGTCATAGGATCCCAAAGCTTGTATCCTTTCACACCAGCACTGTATCCGTTGAAAATACATTTAACAGCTTTGTTTTCCAACTTAGATCTTTTCTCCTTTGGAACATGTGCATAGGCTTCACAACCAAAAACACGAAGATGTCTAATTGAAGGCTTCTTACTAGACCACACCTCCATGGGTGTCTTACCAACAAGGGCTGATGTAGGAGATCTATTAACCAGATAGCAAGTAGTGGCCACAGCTTCGGCCCAAAACCTTTGTTCTAAACCAGATCCACTAAGCATAGTCCTAGCCTTCTCCATCCGTTTCCTATTCATTTTCTCTACAACTCCATTTTGCTGTGGGGTATAAGGAGTTGTCTTATGCCTCTCAATACCTTGTTCTTTATAGAACTGTTCAAACTCTGCTGAGCAAAACTTACCACCATTGTCAGTTCTCACACACTTAATCTTCTTACTAGTCTGATTCTCTACAAGAGCTTTAAATTCCTTGAACCGACTAAAGACTTGTGTCTTAATTTTAAGGAAATAAATCCATGTCCTTCTACTATAATCATCTATGAAAGATACAAAAAATACAGACTTGGAGATTGAAGGAACTTTTACAGGACCAAATACATCAGAATGAATAAGATCCAAAACATCAGAAGATTTGTGAGAACTAGAGTAAAACTAAACACGATTTTGTTTACCATAGACACAGTGCTCGCAGAAGTCAAACTCGAGATTACAATCATTTAACCCCTCAACGAGATTTTTATTTTTCAGGGTTCTGAGACCCTTTTCAGCAATGTGGCCAAATCTCATATGCCACAACATTGTCTTTTCTGCAGGAAGCTTACCTTCCAAAGTATTTGCACTACCATCAGAACCAATAGCCACAGACTTCTTCACTGCTTGTTCAGATGGTGAGGATGAAGAACTATTACATAGAGGAATACATTCATCTAGCTGAAATAAGGTACCTCTCCTAGTACCCCTTGCAAGCACTATCGATCCTCTCATCATCTTGCATCCTTCTTTCGAAAAAACAACTTGCACACCTACATCATTCAACATACTTACAGATAATAAGTTTCATGCCAAACCTGGAATGTGCATAACTCCGTTGATTCCCTTTACTCATCCATCAGGAAATTTGATAGTGACCCTTCCACGTCCAACTATCTTTAGGTGAGAATCATTACCCAAGTACACCTTTCCACCATCGAACTCTTCATATTTTGAGAACCAGTTTTGATGAGAGGTCATGTGAAAAGATGCACCCAAGTCAACCAACCACACATCATCAGATGCATGGGCTGCCAAAGCTGCGATGAATGCATCGCCATCTTCTTGAGATCTTTTTGAAGCTGAATGTGAACCTTTCTTCTTCTTCTTCGGCTCTTTGCAGTCTTTATGGAAGTGCCCAGATTTATCACAGTTCCAACATTTTGCCTTGGACTTATTGGAAGTCTTTGACTTCCCACAGGATTTGGATCTACCCTTATTGTTAGACTTATTGTCATTTTTCTTCCCTCTTTCAGTGGATCTCCCACGAACAACAAGGGCTTCTTTTTCTGAAATGAAAGCCTTTCTCCACATCTCCTCTAATAGCAGTGAAGACACCACATCATCCATTTTGAAGGTGACTAAAGTGCTTCTGAGAGCCATCACAAGATGGTCCCATGAATCCGGTAAAGAACACAAAAGTCTGTAACAACGATCCTCCTCCTCTAACTTGACACCAGCTGATGTCAATTGTGCAGCCAGCAGATTAAATGCATCTAAATGATCTGTTAAGGATCCACCTTCCTCCATTCGCAGAGAGTACAACTTCTTCCTCAGGAACAACTTGTTCACCAGAGATTTGGCCTAATACATGGCCGCAAGTCTTTCCCACAAACTCTTTCCAGTTTTCTCATCTAGAACATTCAGAAGGACTGCATCGGTTAAACAGAGTCTTATGAGACCCTTAGCTTTACGGTCTTTGATATCCCAATCTGCTTGAGCTATAGTTGCTAGTCTTGTAGCACTTGAAGTTGCTTCCCATAGGTCACGATCTTCCAACATGTCTTCCATCTTGAGTTTCCACAACTCAAAATTAGTGCCATTAAATTTCTCCACCTCCATTCTTCCATATGATGAACTTGCCATCTCAATATGCAAATAAGATTCAGAATGCTCTGTAAAAAACTCCCACTCAAACTTGAGATTAGCTCAAAAAACCCTACCCAACAACTAGGGTCAAAAGTTGATCAAGCTCTAATACCACTTGTAAGGAAACTCAGGTGCAGAAACAACTTCCTATGCTAATCTCTATAGGAGAGTATTGTGCAAATTCTTATAAATCCTTACAATTTCAGATTCGTTAACTACTTTAACAAAGATATTGCAACCACATACCATTCATACAGAAAAATAGAGAATGACACAATGATATACCCTGGGGAAAACCTTTCGGTAAAAAACCCCAGCACTCCAAAACCTGCACAATGTATTATCTTCAACACAAAGATTACAATACACCTGCAATGCAAGTTCTATCAGGAAATGAGAGACAAAGCCAACAAGACCTAAACTTCTATTATATCTCTCCCATAGGAGCAACATCATATATATAGACTCTTCTGGACCCAAAAATAGGCACAACCACCAAGACCCATGCACAAAGCCACATGTACACAGTTGTTACATGCAATCCCAAGAATAGGTGTCCATCCCTAAAATAGACTATGATAGCTTGTCATAAAATCTGCCAAAAATAACGGTCACAAGAGAAGTGTAAGAGAATCTGTCATACTAACCTATTTTTGGCATATTCTCTTACACACACCAACCACTTCTTCTTGGGTGCCCAAATAGGCCCAAGTCATAAGATGCTCTTACACCTGTCATAGCACATTCCTTAAATAGTTCTTATGCGTCATAGGAATCCGTCATGACCGTTTCAGTCATGATCTCCTTACGCACAAGATGCCGACACATCAATGGAGTGACACATCAACATGCCAACTAGACATGTACACTCACACTTAATTACATTATTTACAAAAAATAAATTTACAAAACAAATAATAAGAATAGGAATTATCCAAGGTTGAGACACCTTATTCCTAACACATACAACACACAAGAAAATAGTTCAACATATCTTAGTCATTTTCAATTTTCTAGGATGTAATTTGGTATTGGGTGTTAAGGAAACACCTTTATGTTAGTGTCAAAGTGCAAGTACACAGTGAATAGTGCAAGATCCAATATGTGTTGTCCAGATTGGTAGTGTTAAGAAATACTGAAGGATTGGGGTGTTGCAAAACACCAAATAGTGTTAGTGATAAATTGCCCATCGAGAAGGACTGATATATTGACTTGGGTTAGATCAAAAGATCAAAATAGTGATAAAGCACTGACAACTTAGATATGCGTACGATTGCCCCTAGACGACATATAAGAACCGAGGACAAGACTAAGACTAGTTCCAACCCATGGCGACATAAGGAAACATATAGTTAGATGGATGGAAGCATAAGAGCTCAGCCACATGTTGATAAATAGAGCACTGATTACAATTGATGCTTGTTTGCCAGGTTTTCACCACTTGGAGATTATTTCTATTTTTGCTACCAAGGCACTTGTTTCTAGGTTTTAACTAAGGCATAATTTTTTATTTTTATAATTTTTTGTTCTTTTTATTTTTTTGTTTTGTTTGTAGTTTTTTATATTTGATTTTTTTGGATACATCAAGGTGCCTATTTCTAGGTTTTCACTAGGATGATCATTTTTTTAGGACATTTTATGATTTTTACAATTTTTTTAGGATCATAAATTGTTATACAGGAAGTAGAATGCTTAGTTGTAGAGTTGCTATAGATGAAGAGTGTTAAGATGATCTTTGAGATCATCATTATTTGTATGACCCAATTGATAAGCTTTAGAACCAGATGTTGTAGTAATGATAGGAGGATCCAACTAGTAGTGTCCAACTATCAAGATTTTCACAACCAAGGAAAGACCATTCGCGTGAGATCCACAAATACCCTCGTAGACCTCTCTTAACACTTTTTCAAATTTCTTGCATTCTAGATGCCTAAGGAGAGTACCATCTAGACATCTCTAAGATAATTCATTAGCAATGAATAGATACTGCGATGCACTTCTGGAAAAATAATGATAGATTGGGGAATGATATGAGGTATTGGAGGTAATGATGGTGTAGAGAATTTGGGGGTGAAGTGAGTCACATGAAGGAAATAGAAGATAGAGTGTCAACATTGATTTTTATTTTATATCCAAGTATTTTAAGAGAGACTTGAGAATCCACATAGCCTTTGATCATTCTTTACTCTGAGATGCTTTTGATCACAATTCTTTGATGATAGATTTAGGAATCTATATCTTCTTTGATTTTCTTCATTTCTTTTTGGAGAACCTTTGCGATCTCTTGAATATTGATTTTGTCTTTGTAGTCACATGTCGATTAGATAGGACATGATGATCTTTATGTGTAAGTGGATTCTTGTATTTTTTATTTTTATGTTGCATATCCAAATTGCTTCTGGAAGACTCAGGAATTATGGATGAAGGAGGTTGATCTGATAAGTTTAGAAGGAGGGATGTATGGGAAGTGGTCCAACCACTTAACTTAGGAAGGATGAGGGATAAAGTTTCAATAGGATCAAGTGCAAAGACACCGGTATCATCCTCATCATTCATGAGTGAATCAAAGAGGTCAAAAAAGTTATCCTCCACAAAGCGTTGTCTATCTTGAGTTGTCTTAGAAGTATTAGAGGATTTTAGAAGAGTATTACACAAATCTAATTAGAATGACCTATCCTGAGAACTAAGTTCCTCTTCTGGTGGAAGAAGTGCATGAATAGGAACTAGCTCAATCCTAGATCTTCCTAAATTCCATAAAGTTTTCATAGGATGAGGTCAGATATACCCATGATTTACTTGATTAGCTAAAGTACTACTTTGATTATGAGTAGATGGCCTAGGAGCCATAGGGATGATTTCCATAGAAGGATAAAAATGATCTTCATCGTCAGCTTGATCTTGAGAATTGGAGCTTTCTTATCTTTAAAAATTTGTAGTAGGAGCAAACCTGTGTATGACATCAACTTGAATTTCCATAGTAGCATCTGATAATGAGTCCCACTCATATTCATGTGGGTTTGTTTCACTGTTATGATATTGTCTAATGTAATCAACTAGAGTGATAGTAGGAGGTAGATCTTCATCATCACTTTCTTCTATTGCAGGAGGTATATTTTTAGTAGCAAGATCTTGTTTAGTAGCAATAGTAATAAAATAGTCTAGAATAGGCATACACTAAGGCATATCCAAGATGTGGGAGATGTCAGATAGTTTCCTTCAATCAGGATGTGTGTGATTAGAGTCAATGATATGTTCAACAGTAGAAGGAATAGTTGTAGTACCATAAGAAAGAATAGGAGTTTTCTCAGGAGACTGAGTTTAATTATGATCATGTTCTACTAGATTTATGAGTTCATCTTATTGAGGAGCTTGAAATGGCATAGAAGGATCTCCTTGATAGTGTGGATTATAATTTTGGATATTTAAGAGCCTTGCATATGTCATTGGTTGTATTTCTGATTCTTCTTCATCATCTGAGTCATCATATGGGTGAGTACTACAACTAGGTTTATCAAGCTTATGTTCATGATAGCCAACACCAGTCTTGTCTTTAGGATTTCTGAATTCAGCATGTAGAGGTTCAAGAAGACCTTTGCCTTTGTCAAGAGGACTTTTTCCATCATATCCCATCTTTTTCATAAGTTGATAACCCACACCATGCTTTTCAGGTGATATTTCAGTGTGTTTGATCTTTTGTTTAGATTCTTCTCTCTTCTAGAGTCTTTGTAAGGTAGGATCTTCTTCCCTTTTTAGCTCTAGGGGAATTTTAGCCTTAACCATTCCAATACCTTCATGTATAACATGTGTTGTTGTAGTTGTAGGAATGAATAAGAGAGATGATTTTCCATAATAATTTGAAGAGAGTGGAAAAGTGTCCACTCGATACTCTCTCATACCAGTAGGTCTGACAAGTATTCATTTCCCATAGTCTGATAGAGGTGGGATGTATGCTGAGTCTGTAGGAATAGTAACCTCAATTCCATCATGAGGGAATTTAGTACAACAATGGTATGTAGAAGGAACTTCTTGCATTGCATGGATCCAAGGGTGACCCAAAAGTATGTTGTATGCCAAGGAAATATCTAGGACTTGACAGATGACATCCCGCTGAACATAACCTACTTGAATAGGTAAGACTACCATGCCTTTAGAAGAACATTCCTCTTCATCGTATGCCTTGATCATTATTTTGTGTTGGGTGTCAAAAACATGCTGTAAAAAATCGAGCACTTTAACCAATTTGAAAGTGCAAATGTTCAAACCCGCATCTCCAACTATAAAAACACTCTTAACTCTATACTTATGAATGTAAATTTCAATATGGAGGGGCTGATTGTGAGGATGGTTGATAGATATTTCATCTATTTTATAGAAATTGAGACAAGGAGGTGAAGTGAGGTGCCCTACCATGGACTGGAACTTATCAACATCTAGGTCCTTAGGTATGTTAGCCGCAAGAAGGGCTTGATCAAGGGTCTCCCTGTGCACATGAGATATTTGTAGTAGCTTGAGTATAGAGATCTGAGTTGAAGTATGTTGAAGTTGGTCAACTAGGTTGTAGTCTTGTGAAGCTGATGAGGTAGCTGGTTTAAATGTTGAGGTTGTTTCTTTCTTAGGAGAAAAGGAGGAAGATGAAGCTTCTCCTAGAGGAGTGATTTTTGCTTGAGAATGGGTGGCCGCATTAGATGATTCATCTTTGACTTTGTCCTTAGTATGATTAGAGGATTCAAGCATGTTGATCACATTGTCACTATTAGAGTAGGTGTAGGCAACCTTATTATCCTTTGCCTTAGAAGATTCCCCTTTTTCAAATTTAGGAAAAGGCTCCTTGAAAGCCTAATGATTGTTGTTTGCTTGTGGGGGGCCAACCACAATAGTCTCATTATCAATTAGATCCTAGATGAGATTATTAAGCTTCATGCAATCATTAGTCTTATGGCCTTTGTTGCGATGATAATCATAATAGTGGTTTTCATTCCACCATTTAGGCTTTATCTTAGGATCATAGGGTCTTGAGTTATTAGGCAAAGTAATAATTTGATTAGTCAAAAGAATTTTCAATGAATTTTCAAGTGTTTCTCTGAGAGGAGTGAAATTTCTCTTAGGCTTAGAGGCCCAAGGCTTATCAATTTTGGCTTTCACAATAGTAGATATATTGAAAGGTGGCTCTTTAGCCTTAGCAGTGGTAGACACTGAAGTAGTACCCATGATTCTATCATTGACAAAATCCTTGGTTTTTTTTCCAGATATTGTTCTTATCCTTGTTATCTTGGTTGTTATCAGAGGATTTATGCTCTTTGGATTAAAGAGTGATATCACCCTTATGAACAAGGACATCATATATGCGAATAGATGATTCAACCAATTTATCAAATGAAGCATGCATTTTCATTTTCAATGTGTAATTCATTTCAGGAACCAAAGCATTGATGAATATGAATAGTGGTAATTTGGAATCACCACTATTTGTGTATGTGTGTGGGGAAAATGTAAGATTCACTCCTAAATCCAAATTCCCAAAGGAGAGATCCAATTTGATCAACCAAGAGGTTAATACATAATCGAATCAATCTATGAAGAATATGAAAGAAAGAATAAATCCTATACTTCCCTATAGTTGGATTAAGCTTGAAATCTGAAATAATTAAAGTGCAAATACTAACCTTGAATTAGGGCAGATCTAGAAAATGCTGAATTCTAGCTTCTGTATGAACTTTCTGAAGATTCCATCACCTATTATGGACTGGAAATGTCGAGGTGGACAAAACCCATAAATCTTTTCTCCAAATTTACACAGGTCGACTTTGACCTTTTGAAAGGTCAAAGACCACATTATTTATTTGAAGTCCGATTCCGATTCTATTCGTAGATCCTGAAAGATTGCCGAAAAGGGTATCCAAATTTTCTCTCAGATCCAAGATTTTGCACCTGTACCTACAAGAAAATGAGGGTTTTTTTTGTATGGGGGATTTGCCTTGGTCAAACCCTAATTTAGGAATTAACCTTGAAATTGAATTGAAATATATGGTGCATAAACAAAGTAATTGAAACAAATCACCTCGCTTATGTTGAAGTCCTTGTAGAGGATTCAAATCCTCAAATCCACAAGTAAGAATGCTTCAATGAATGTAGGATGTCTCCAATCAATGGTATTTTGATCTTCAACACCAATCTTGATTTGATCTTTGCATATGAGAAGGTTTGAATGAATGGAGAAGGATGAATCTTCAAGGGGGCTCCAAAGAGGATGAATCCTTCAATAGCTAACAATGGAACTCCTTGATGGATGAATACTTGGACACTTGAATGCTTGAAGACTTTCTTGCACTTGAGAACTTGAGAGCTTGATTGCTTGAGATGTGATGTAAACTTGATATGAAAATGAGAGAGGAAGGTCTCCTTTTATAGTGATCTAGGGCACACTCCTCTAGATGGGCCACCTTGAAGAATTAAATCCCAATTAGGTCCTCACCTTTAGAAAATATACCTTGATTAAATACCATTAAAGGATTTACCATTTCGGAGCCTGAAACAGCCGACCCGGCAGTGAAGAAATAACTTTCCCGAAAGCCAAATTATCGGCAAATGAGATTTTGAAATCCTGGAAAGAAGAGGTCAAGGTTGAGGTTAAACCTGACCTAGTCAGGGTCAAGGTCAACCCTAACCTAGTCAGGGTTGAGGTCGACTTTGACCTCAAACCCTAACTTTGTCAAGATTTGTAGCAAAGGTTCCAAGAGATGCCAGAGATGCAGGATTTGATATTTGAACAGGACCTAGTGTCAGGAACAGACAAAAAATCCTCAGAATGATGTGATGAAGGACTAGGAGGTCTCATTTCTAAACCCTACCTAGAAAATAGAGCCATGGAAGAGGGGAAATCAGGAAAGTCCTTAAGACCTTAACCCTAATTTCACCTAGAATGAAGAAATCAAGTGCAGAGAAGAAGTGGAAAGCAGGGAGAAAGCCAAATACATGAAAAGACCCAATCAAGGTGCTTAACATGACCCCAAACCACCTACTCGAAGGGCTAAATTATCTTAACATGGAAGTGATTCCATTTTAAGATGATACATAATATATTAATCTTTTCAATCTCAAGAATCTACTGAGGATAACATGAGTATAGATTTTGCCATTGCTGAAGAAAAATCACAAAGGATTCACCTTGGAATTGTTTGATGTTGCAAAGATCAAGCATAGTGATAGCATGTTGGATATTATAGGAGTATTGCTGGATAAATCTATGCACTAGCTGGTCAAATGATTTGAGAGGAGGAGATAGCTTAGTGAACCACTCCATAGCTTTACCACTAAGACTCCTAGGAAATATTATCACAAGATAGGTAGGTTCATGTAAGAACTCCATTCTTAGCGCATAAAAATCCCTAATATGATCATGATGGTCTTTACTACCATCATACTTTTTATACTTAGGAAATTGAACCTTTCATGGAAAAAGAGGCATGTATAGATATTTCTCAAAAGGGAATGAACAAATAGCCTCAAGTGAAAAGGATGTGCTTGGTTGTTCCTTTTCCTTTTCTAAGTGTAGCATTTATTTCATCATTTCTCCCATTTGTTTCTTCATGATTTCCATTAGAAACAGTTCCTCTTTTTTTATCAGATAGTCAACATCAAAATTTGTGAGGTAGCTTAACTTCTTATGAGGCCAAATGCAATAAGTATTGATCTTTGTTTTGAATCAAGGTTAACTTCATAAGTCTTTGTAAGTGTTCATCTTATTGAAATTGTAAGATGTCCTCTTTAGTTATTTCGTTATCTGAATCACCACCTTGTGAGCCATATGATTCATGTATAGTATGTTGAGAGTCATGTTGTGAGCCATGTCTAGAGTAGTGATGCTCTTGGTTTTCTCATCCAAAATGCTTATCACCCAATTGTTTTAAGAATTCCCCAATCCTCTTATTTTGTTCTTGCATGATTAGAGTTTAAGAAATACTATGTGCCAACCTAGGAGAGGATAAGGTAGATTCACTAGAGATATTATCAAAGGGTTTAAAACCCCAAGGTATAGGATCTTCTTTAGATGCTTTGTCAAAGGTAGCTTTGATTTTCTTTCCTTCATGAATCTGAGATCTAGTTGTGACTAGCATGAAATAATATTGTCAAAAGCCAAATGGGATGAGTTAGAATGACTTGATGTTCATGATAGGTAAGCAAAAGTGTTCACTTGTCCGAAGTGTAAAAACATAAGAGAGATAGAAAAGATAACTTGCCAAAAAATGTCCAAGCTACGAGTATATCCCTATCTACGATACTTGTGAACAAGCAAATCTAGGATAGAGCATCCAAGACAGATAATCAATAAGATGATGGACAAGTGAACAGTCTACTAGCCAAGAATGTAGTCAAGAGATCAAAGTAATATTTTCTAGCTAGAGGCAATTCCTAACATACTTTAATATATGAAATAACATGATGAGCTAAGGATAACAAATGAGAAGAAATGTTGATAATTTTTGAGCTTAGTCCAAAAGTTTGATTCCAAGTATTGCAAAGTTGATTTACAAGTTTGGAGCATTTCCTGGACAAGGTGTTTTTTGAAAGCAAGTAGTGTGAGCAAACAATAGTCTTCAAACAATCCAATGAGGGACAAAGGAACCTTGTGGATAGAAGCATAAGTGTTAGAATTTAATCTTTCATTGGTAAAATATGTATTTAAAGGATAAACCAAGGTATCCTATGGTATTTGTCCTCTAGTCCAAGTGGGAGAACATGTCATATTTGTAATTCCTTTATTAAGGAAAATAGATATTCCTCCTTAAGAGGAATCTCATATTTGTCTCACACACAACATGAATGTGACATTCATCTAAGATGGGAGTTACATACAAACTCATCCACTCATCTCTACTTAAATAGATGCCTCTCACACACTTGCTTAATTAATCTTCTCTACTCTCTCATTTCCTTCTCTCATATTGTAATGAGATTTGAGCTCTAATTCTTCCTTCTTCTTTTGGATTTGAGCCTCATTCATAATTCACAAGGGGTTTTTCTTATTTTTCCCCTTTCAAATTCTTGTGATCTTGCCTTGGTTCTTAGAGCATTCTTGTGAGCTTGTATTTGATCTCTTGAAGGAAAATATCTCTATCTCTCTCTCAAGTAGTTGGTATATCTCCTCCATTACATACTCTCTTGGATTCTTTCCTTACCTTTTCCATTTCATTTTATTTTATGATTCTAACATGGTATCAAAGTATGTTTAATCCTTACTTTTGAGTGTGCATGCAGGGATAGCTAAAGCATATTTCATTTGAGGTCTTGCAAGATATAAAAATATGCCAAGTTTATCAAGTGTATGTTCAACAAATGTTTTCACGGGTCTTAGCACATAAAATAACATCAAGAAAAACTACCTATGGTCAAGCAGGAAGTGTTTCAACCTTTATCCATAGCTTGGTACTCCTTCGCCTCACACAAAGTGATGTTGGATTTGTCATGGATTTGCATCCAAGGGAGTACATATGGTGATTATCTTGAGGTGATATGGGTAAGTCCACTTGGATCAATCCTTGTACAAAGGAAGTCACATGGTCAAAATGGTTAGCCTCTAAGTCCTAAGGTGTTTAGTAAGAATCTCTGTTCACCACTATCCCTTGTAGTTTCACAAGATAAATTAAGGCCTGTAGCCCTAAAAACACCCAAAATGAATAGTCTCACAAGAACAATTTAGACCTCTCAGCCCTATACAAAGTGAATGTACTCCCCTTGTAGTCTTGTAACAGGATTTAGACTAAGATGACCCTAAAAGCACCCAATCAAGTGTAGTCTTTCTTAGCAAGATTTAGGCAACTAGGCCCTACACATGAAGAAGCATTAGAAGTAGAAAATAGAAAAATATCCCCTATCTTTAGATTGAAGGAAGATTTTGATTATAATGGGATGGAGCAGCTAGGTTCACTTGTTCCCCACCTAGATCATTCCTAAAATATTTCTCTCTTGGCAGGCCCTCTAAAGGTAAATGCAAGAAAAGAAATGGATAGCTAGTGGAGGTCTAGATTTTTTATTTTACATGAGGAAAAGAGCATACTCTCCTACTCTATAGTGTCTCTCAAAAACATCAAGCACATGTTCATTTAACCAAGACTAATTGCAAGTGATCAACTAAGTAGTCAAGATTTATGATTTTCCAAGAGGAAAAGAGCATACTCTCCTTCTACTCAACTAATCACAAGATAAGAAGCCTTCTAATTAAGCTAGGTGCCTAGAAACCAAATGAAAGCAAAAAAAATGTTGATTTGTATCTCCAAGGCAACCTACAAGACAAATAGCATTAGTAGTTTCAAGATTGAGTCTTTGAAAAGCATCCCACATCACAAAGCATTAGTAATCATGAAGGTATTGAGCTCTTTTGACAAGAAAATCCCACAAAACCACAAGTTCGGGCATAAAAAGTATGCAAATGAAAGCAATAGCCTTGCAAGACCACTTGTTAGTTGTTGTTAGGAAACTAGTAAATCTAAAAATACAAGAAAAATCAAGCAATCTCAACTAGAAATCAGATTGTGACAGAAATTAAATCTGGACAACATTTAATTAGTCTATCAAAAAATTGTATGATAGACCTTAAAGAAGTGAGACAATATTTCAGGTCCAGATGATATACCTCAGAAATAGCAGAACAATATTTCTCTGTGAAGCAGGTGATATTTCTTTGTGAGACATGACATTATTTCATAAACTAGGAAATTTTGCTTGACAGTATACTGGAATGTCACCTAGGTATAGTATGAAGGATACGACTCTCTAGCTTGCAAAAACAAAATGACAAACCTGTGACACCAAAAAATTGAAAATGCAAGAAATGAAACTAAAAATGAGAGTCTAGCCTCATAATGGGTGCCAAAGATGTGTGATCAAAAGTGTGACAAACTTCTATGAACCATTACACTTGAGATAATCCATGGAAGGGGAAATCTCAAGAAGTGACTCATAGCTTCCTAGTTGAAGTGAGTTTAATCCTGCTCATGATGCTCATCAAATTGGCATAGAGGATTAGTGACTTAACTACTCCAAAATGGAAGATTCCAAGCTAAGAATGAAGCTAAGAGTGCAAGAGTGCAAGCTAGAAATGAGATTGAGCTAAGAATGGATGCAAGTAATTAGTATTCTAGAATGAAGGTGCAAGAGCTATTCTATTGAAGTAATGCAAGAAAGGAAACTAGATTAACAATGTAAGATTAAGCTAGAAATGAAGCTAAGCTAAGAAATCAAATGACAAGATTATTCTAAGAATGCAAGAATGCAAGATTACAATTTTTAGGAATAGAATATGCAAGATTGGGACCCTTGAGCCAAGGAAGAGCTTTATTTCAAATGAATTACCTCAAGAACAGAGGGCTAAGATTAAGAGGCAATAGAATGAGTGGATGGGATGGAGAGACAAATGGAGATGCAAGGTTAGGTAAAGATGAGTGGTGAGGATTAAGAGGCAAAAGGGAAATGTTACGTAGAATAAGACAAAATAGAAAATTTGAAAGCACAAATCCCTTTTAGCTACTAATTAATCAAGATTAAGTATGCACACATATGATTGTGTTCTTTTAATAAAAGTGTAGAAACTTTATATTAAAAGCAAGGTTATAGCAATCAAATTAATATGCAAGCTCTAGAAATTATACCATAATATAAGTTTGATATAAGATTATTGATTTTTGATTTAATTATTGGTTACTCCACCCAAGGAAGAATCTCATGTGAAGAATAAGAAAGAAGAGAAGGCCATTGAACCTGTTCACATGGAGACAACACAAGAGAAGTTAGTTGAGAGATAGTTGTGGAAACCTGATCTAAAAATGCTAGCACAAAGAATAGTAGAGTCGGGAAAGTTGAACCAACTACCAAAATATTATGAAAGGTATGATGAGAAGGATAAACTTGAAATAGAAGATATTGTGATAAGTCATATGTTAACTTTTAAAAAGAATCTGATTGAGATTGAAGGAAGTATTCCAATGGATTTGTTTGATAGATTAGAAGTTAGAAAGCAAAGAGCCTTAGAAGAAGATAATAAGATCTGTGTAAACGTAATAGAGGATATGCATCCAGTTATCTCCCATAAAGAGATTATTAGAATTATGACACTAGTACATTTGAGACCTTTTTCCAATGATAGACCATTGGAATTCCGATAGTATACTATTGATTAAGAGACACCACCCACTGTCGCAATTTTACAGTAAAAAAAAATGATGGTTACGATGGGCGTCATAATTACGATGACTATGGCCATCGCAAAAAGGGGGTGCCAACATGGTGAACATATTGTCGGGCCTATTTGTGGCCGTCACAATTGTGACACCCATTCATTGCAAACAACTACAAATGATGGCTACCCGTCAAAATCTTCCGATGAGTACCTATCATTTGTAGTTTGTTTGCTGACGGAGATGTTGTTCATGCAATGGATACCTGTCGGAAATTTACAACGGATAGCCATCATTTGTATTTTTTTAATGACAAGGATTTTGTACATGCGACAGATACCCATCAGAAGTTTACGATGGATATTCATCATTTGTAGTTTTTGCCGATAGCGATGTTGTACATGTGACGACTGGTTGTCAGATGTTTTCAACAGATAGCCTTTGCTTTGTTTGGCCATCCTAGTTGCGATGAAAATTAGTATTTTATATATATATATATATATATATATATATATATATATATATATATATATATATATATATATATATATATATATATATATATATATATATATATATATATATATATATATATATATATATATATATATATATATATATATATATATATATATATATATATATATATATATATATATATATATATATATATATATATATATATTTGTTGATCAAGTTGGTATCGATTCAGAACAATGTTCTTGTAGATTTGGTTCGAGCTGGTTGCAGATTTGGTTACAGCTGGTTGCATTACTTTCAGATCTCGATCAACTTGCAAGGTGGTTTGGTGAGTCGAGGTATTTTATTCCTGCTTGTGATTTGGTTATGTCATTCAGAGATGACTTTGTAGTAGATTCGGTAGTGGCTCGTGGATTATTGAGTTGAGTCTAGAGACTTGGATTTGGAATGGATCTGACTGAATCAAGATTTATGATAGCAACTGCTCCAGCACAAGAAGCTAGTGCGGTGATCAGAGATGCATTCAACCTGATGTGTTCGTGGGATATATGTAGACCTAATTGCATTCAAATCTGGTTCAAGTGACTTCTTTACTTCTTTGGTCTGAATTGGATGTGCTTTGTTCCTATGGAGTGTAGCAATGAATTGACTTGGAGTTTGAGTAGACTGTGCATTGATTGGATTAAAGATAAAATCGAGCTACTCTTTGCATTGTTGTTGAGATCGGGTTGTGACGGATCATTGGGATCATCTACTATTTTTGACATAATTTTAAATGAGTTAGATGTGATGTCGAGAGAGCGACTTCTAGAACTTGCACATTGGAGATTCATAGATCACTATGGTGTTCGTGATGACTTGGGAGAAGTCTTCTTCTTGGTGAACCAAGCTGAGAGACTTATATATTTTCCATATGTGGATTGAGATCTTAAATTATTGAGCTTCTCTTTGTTTCGAGAATAGTTTAACATTCTCTACTTAATAGGGCCAACCATGTGAAGGTGGAAGCTCATTTGACCCCTCCTAGGAGCCTCTTATGACCCTTTACAACATTTTAAGACCTCTAAGATGTATTCGTAGGGATCATAAAGGGTCGTAAAGGGTCATAAGGGGTCTTGGAACACAAAAACTGAGAAACATTAATGTAGGCATCATGGTCACAATTTTTTGGAAACACAACATAATTGAGTGGTATACCCAAACGGTGCAACACAACGACTACTCCTCCAGTTCCAAGTCGACACTGCAGGAAACAAAACCCATATAGATAAAGAATAAATTTAGAGAGAGGAGGAGGGCCATAATGATTGAAATAATATAGGGACCCTGTATTATTTCGGTCATTACGGCCCTCCTCCGCTCTCTAAATTTATTCCTTATCTATGGATTTTGGATCCCGTAGTGTCAACTTGGAACCAGAGGAGTGATAGTTGTGTTGCATCATCTGGGTATACATTCAATTATGTTTTGTCTCCAAAAAAATTATGACCATGATGCCTACATTTATGTTTCTCAGCTGTTGTGATATCTACATTTATGTTTCTCAACTGTCATGTTTATGTGCATGTTCTTTATGTGTATCTACTAGAAATTCTAAAAAAAAAATTAGTATCTACAATAGCCCTCTATTAACCACATTTACGCATATGGTCCCAACAAAGTAGTGTACAAACTACACAAAGAAGGCATCGCATAAATATGATTTCTGCTTTCACCATTGAAGCAATCTTAGCGGCACTAGCTGCCTCTCGAGCCTTGCACAAGTTGCACTTATTTCCTATATCAGGTATAGATGTAGATGGGGTATATGTAAATGTGGTTTCATCAAACCACTAAAATTATTGACATCCACTATTTCCTTGCAATACCAAATGTACATCAGTTCTTCATAAAATGATTAGTTGTCACATTATTTTTAAACATAAAATATAATTACGTATCCAGACCTTTTTCCTATTTGGGAAAATCCAAAATTGACGCCCAAGATTACTTTTTGTGCGTGACATCTTTAACATGCATGGGCCAACACCACATTAATACATAGGCACATTGACCGAAGTCATTGATGCTATTTCAACAAATATTGCATTGTCATTATTTTATTCATTCATACTTATTATAATTACACTAAAAAGAAACATGCTAATGTAGACTTGCACATTTTTTGGCTAAGTCGAAGTCTTTGGTTTAAATCACTGGACACTCAAAACAAAATGACAAACCAAAGACAACCATGCAATAAAAATCAATTACTAAGGAACCAAGGAACTAATTATAATTACAATAAAAAGTAACATACTAATGTAGACAAAATTTCAAATGGGAAGACATCTTTCTAGAAAGGTAATTTGCTTAATCACGTCACTAATTTGTGCATGTCTAAATACTGGTGTCTTTCAAGTGATTTGATTCTTGTCATGCCCACTACAAATGAGAATAGTCTTAGCTAGTGAGGTTATTTAAGCATATAAAGATTAAATACACTCTTTTAGAATGCAATTTCTCTTAACAAAAGATCAAAGATATAAGTAGGACATATAAAACAAGTTGAATAAGAGTAGTACATATAAAAAAATTGTTAGAACATGCCAAACATCTAGTATAATTGTACATTTCATTCATGTCATTGATATTCTTCTTCATCCATCTCATCATCAAGATCATCATCATCGACGAAATCATCACCGCCACTATCACCATCGTCATCATCATCGTCGTCATCATCATCATCATCATCATCATCATCATCATCATCATCATCATCAGTAGCAACATCATCATCATCAATAGCAACATCATCATCATCTTCTTCTTCATATTCTTCTTCGACTAGCTCTCGATCATGATCATCATCTACATCATCTTCCACTTCTTCATCTTCCTCAGTATCTTCTTCCATCGTAGTATACTTTATCAGCCTTCCTCTTGGATCACATCTAACAACAAATAACCAACCCAGTTTATGTGGAACCTCTGAGTAAAATACCTGCTCACATTGGCTTGGAAGAACATAGGGCTCTTCTCCAATTGACTCAAACAACCTTGTATTAATCATTGGAAATCCATCGTCATGTTCAATAATAGTTCTATCAAGATCATTTTTATTAAGTCATAGTCTATACCATTTCACAACAAAGAGAACTAATTTGAAGGAATTAAAGTCATAGTCAAGTATATCAACCAAAATACTATAGTATCAATTTTGTGACTCTCGAGGATGTAAGTCATTTCTAGATGAAATATTAGTCACCTGGAACACTGCACTTATCCTAGAATCACAAGTTCTCTTTGTGTCATCCAAATTTTTGATGCAAAATTTATAACCATTGCATAACATAGCCTTGTGGTGTTTCAACTGCAATAATGTCAAACATGTATAAATTATTGCATCACGAGTTGAAAAACATACCGTTGATTAATTAACAAATTTATAAATACTTGGTGATCTCTTAAACCATATGCTAAATCTATTTCTTTTTGTGTAAAATTGAGATCTCCATTACAATGAGCTTGTATAACCAATGAAGACATGGATTCCCATGTTAATCTATGACCATCATGTTGACATCGTTCAATCCATACCGTCATCCAATCTTGATTGTTTGCAATAAACAAATGTATTGCATCCCACTCTTTAACATCTATACAAAAGTAAATAGATGACTTACAATAGATTTATTTTGAAGATTAAGAATTAATTAACTACAATAACATCTCATAATGTATTACCTTTCAGTTTCCTAAATCTACTGTTGCCAACCAAGTACTCCCCTTCGAATTTTTTAATGGAATCAAGATCCCAAATGCAATCTATATGGGTCTTTGCTGCAAGATTAGGAAGATATTGAGTAATGTACACCATCATCTGGTATACCATATATCCCTCAACCATAGAACCCTCAGGATGTGCTCTTTGTCGTACCAAACCCTTCAAAAATTTCAAGTGTCTCTCAACCATCCACATTGACCTAGCATGTACAGTCCACACAATTCATTCTCTTCAACTTGGTGTATGAGGTAGTGTTCTTGTGCATTGAAAAAAGCTAAAGGTAAACACTTTTTCATTTCACACATTAGTCGACAAATTCTTTTCTTCCAATATTTTATATCTTCTTTATGGATTTCTTTAGATGACAACCACCTACAAAGAATTCAAGACACATAAATATATAAATATGAGACTTTACAATATATTACTTATTTGATATTATTGTTTGATATATTGAACAAATATCACTGCTTACCTCATTTATTTTCCAAGATCATGATATATCACTTGTTTGATATTATTGTCGAAGTTCTCTGGGAGAGATAGGGGTAGCAAATACTGCAACAATTGTCAACTGATCATTTCATACAATAAAAATTGAATGCAGTTACACAAATATATTATAAATACAAAAGACTATGACTTACCTTGATGAAAGTATGTCAATCATGCGTTTTCATCTTTGACCCAAAATTATTTTTCTTTGATATGAGATTGCTTATATCCGCAACAAATCTCGTAGTAAATCAAATTTTTTAGATGACTTATTTTATGGCATTTTTTTGTTGTCCTATTAATAACCAAGGAAGAACACTTGCATTAATTCGGTCTCCATTGCTATTTGATTCAATGATATTTTTCATTGCATGATTGGAATCATGAATGTCACTACAAATTTTGCCAAGTTTTTCTTTGTCGCGTTTGTATCTAATATTTTTCAGTGTCTTTGTTACATTCTTTCCAATATGCATAGTATCAAACAAATGCACAATTTGTAGCTTCTCATAGTAGGACAACCTACTAAATTCTCTCGGATAACATTTTAGTCCCTTTGGAAGCTATTCGGTGATGCCTTCACGACCTTCAAAATTATCAACTACATAATTAGCCAACAAAACACAATCAAAATATATAATTTTCAAACATCAACCATTAGGTGGAATGATATTACCTCAAATTCTATTATATTCCAATTACCATAGGTGAGGTGACATTCTTCGGGGCTTTGATGTAGTCTCTTCTTTCCCATTGAAAAGATGTCTTTCCACACTTTGATACTTATGATTTCTGGGGAGGAACCGCCTATACTCATCGAACACCTACTTTCTTAAACTTTTGGAATGATGAGATTTCATCTTTGGACTACACATTGGACATGCAAATTTTTGTTTTGTTTGAAGACCTACAAGATAACGATACAATTAGATTAAATATGTATATTTTTAGAATTTGAATTATCACGTACAACTAGAATTCACCATAACATACCACATAAATGTGTCAACCCTGGAGCATCATGAATTGTCCACATAAGCATTGCATGGAATTGAAATTGTCTTTGTCCAATTGGTCTAGAGATGTCATACATAGTGAAACCATTCCATAACACCAACAACTCGTCGATAAGAGGTGCAATATATACATTCATATCTTTCACTTGGTACTTACCTATTTGAATTAACAACAACATCAGATAATTATTATGGCCATTTCACTCCAAGACTTATAATTACATGTAGATAACTATAAAATAATAAGATACCTGGAAGAATCATTGCCAACATAATGTGCTCCCTCTTTATTGACATCCATGGAGAAAGGTTATTGTTTATAACAAAAATAGGCGACACCAAGTAAACAGATCTCATCTCTCCATGCAGATTAACATCGTCTGCTGCCAGAGAAAGCTTGAGATTTTGAGGTTCTTCTATAAAGTGTGGCCAATTTTTCTCTATATCCATAAATGATGAGCCATCCACAGGAATTTGAATAATGTCATCTCGACTCTTTCCGCGTGCATGGTAATCCATAAATTGTGCCAAGCTATTGCACCTGAATAATCATTTCAGACGTGGAATAATGGGGATGTGACGAAGAACCTTACAAGACACCTTTTTTGTCATTTGATCATCTCGATATCTGCTTGTATGTCATTCAAGGTATTATGTTGCATTTTCATGTTCTTTATAATAAATAATATGATCTTAGGGACAAGCATCTATTGTTTGATATTCCATTCCAATATGTTTCATAGTGGCACATAATTCTCGGTACGAGTGAGGGAGAACATTTGATGGTGGTAACAGAAAGTCACCTATCAATTTGCAACCTATGACTTCAAAGGAAGAATTATGAAATATAGTTGTAGGTAGTTATCTCTTCTATAATGATGGAGGAGTGAAAGATAATGATCAATGAGGTTGCTACTATTAGATCATACATTAATACACTTACTATTTTGAATTTGAGCTCGGGCATCATGCGATGTTATTGTTGTCATTACATGCTTGCTGCTGTTGTGCACCATATATTATTTTATACACTGTTTATTTTATTGAGACCATGAACTTGGAATTTGTAATGTATTTTCTATTATTGGATCAACGCTACCATGTTGTTGAGGCTATAGATGCATTGAATCACCATTGCCATTCTATTTTGATAGCAACAATATAACAAACAGAGCACCGACCAATCAAATAGGGACATCAGTAAGACATTTAATGCATTATTACTTCATCATGATGATAAAAATTTCATTGGCTCAAAGCACATAGAATGTGGGTAGCTTCATTACTTCATTAGATTTGTACCTTTGTTAATTTCACTAGCATCATGCAACTTTCTTACTTATCCTTTAAAATGAAAATTCAAATATACTCCATGCCATAGCATTAATGTATAGATGATGTAGATTTGTGTACCTCTCTGTGCACCATATATTGTTTTATACACTATTTATTTCATTGAGACCGTGAGCTTGGCATTTATAATGCATTTTTTGTTATTGGATCAATGCTACCATGTTGTAATTGAGGCTGTAGATGCATTGAATTACCACTGCCATTCTATTTTGATAGCATCAATATAACAAACAGAGCACCTGCCAATCAAATAGGGACATTAGTAAGACATTTAATGCATTATTACTTCATCATGATGATAAAAATTTCATTGGCTCAAAGCACATAAAATGTGGGTATATGCATTGAATCACCACTTCCATTGTATTTTGATGAAGAGGAACTATGTTATAAAATTTCAAGGCATGAAATTTTATAACTGTACATATATTTTATGAGTATAACTATACACCAGAAGAGCACCCACATGCCTTGGTTGTTATTGGCCTATGAAAAGTTTTGGTTTGCCTTTCCCAATTGAGATATCATCCTAAGATTCAAAAGGACCAAGGTAATAATAAGTCTTGAACATAAATGCATGATTGTCGATCCTCAAGTAGGAGTTGTCATGCAAAGGAAGAACACTTATATGGGTTTACCCATATAAGGACAATGGTTTCATTCATCTTTCTTTCAAGTGCTCTTGTGTACTTTCCTTAGCCTCTAGGCTTGGGCATCCTATAGTGGTTGAACGAAAATTATGAAGGCAATAAGGACACATAGAACAATAGGTTTGGAGACTTCGACGTATGTTCAATCCTTACTAATGGTTTGGAGAACTAATTACTAGATGAGTGACTACAATACCCTAGTTTTCATTATTAGATGATCTTGTTTAATTTGTGTTCATTTCATGCAAAGATACATGTAAAGGAAAATAATTTTTTGCATCTAAAGATTACATGTATATATATGAAAAATAACTTGTATATACTATAAAAGGAAAATAACTTTCAAAAGAAAATGCAAGAGTATAGGCATACATAAAAGGATGAACATAAATAATAAGGGTGCCGGACATTGCCTGACGTGATGAATTTTTGACCCGGGTATGAATCTAGTGTGCCCTTGTGTGATCCAGAACCTACAAAGAAAAGAGAGATGGGGGTTAGATAAAAAATATCTAAGCAATGAATTGCATCCTATTATTGATCCTCATCTACAATTATGCATGTGCATAGTCAAGCCATACACTTCTGAAAGAAAAACCATGCTACAGGACATGTGCACTTAGAAGAATGTTGCAAAAAGTTAATGGTTGCATTTATGTCTGCATGAACACCTGGTGAGTCACTATTCTGACTACATCATTCAAATAGTGCAACAACAACACTGGATGTTGTTGTTTCATCTGGTGTTTCTGTGACATCATTTCGAAATGATACACCCACAACAATCACACACCATGCCCATCAGCACAAGGAAGTCATGAGCAAGCATGAGTAAGCAATGGAAGGGGCATATATCATCATCAAATCAGAGGAGAAAAGCATCAAATTTGTATATTAAGGGAGGAGTACATCATAGATTTCAAGTAAAGATCATAACATCACAATATGGTTGACAACCCCAAGGAGGCCCCATTGCATGCAGTAACTAAGCTACATCAAAACAAAGAGGTACACAAATCTGCATCATCTATACATTAATGCTATGGCATGGAGTATATTTGAATCTGCATTTTAAAGGATAAGTAAGAAAGCTGCATGATGCTAGTGAAATTAACAAAGGTACAGATCTAATAAAGTAATGAAGCTACCCACATTCTATGTGCTTTGAGCCAACGAAATTTTTATCATCATGATGAAGTAATAATGCATTAAATGTCTTACTGATGTCCCTATTTGATTCGATAGTTCTCTATTTATTATATAGCTGCTATCAAAATAGATTAGAAGTGGCGATTCAATGCATCTACAACCTCAACAACATGGTGACATCAATCCAATAATAGAAAATACATTACAAATTCCAAGCTCACGGTCTCAATGAAATAAACAGTGTATAAAATAATATATGGTGCACAACAGCAACAAGCATCCAATGACAATAATAACATTGCATGATGTCTGAGCTCAAATTCAAAACAGTAAGTGTATTAATGTATGATCTAATAACAACAACCTCATTGATCATTACCTTTCACTCTTCCATCATTATAGAAGAGATAACTACCTACAACTATATTTCATAATTCCTCCTTTGAAGTATATATATATATATCAAGTATAATTATGAGTTTACATCATATATTTAGTATTAATAAAATCTTATAAAACAACATAAAACTAACCCAAAATACTTTGTCTTAATAAAATCTTAATAAAACAATATATTTAGTCTTAATAAAATAATACACTTATTGTTTTGAATTTGAGCTCAGGCATCATGCAATGTTATTGCTGTCAAAATAGTAAGTGAATTAATGTATGATCTAATAGCAAAAACCTTATTGATCATTACCATTGACTCTTCCATCATTATAGAAGAGATAACTACCTACAACTATATTTCATAATTCCTCCTTTGAAGTCATAGGTTAGTTTAAAATGGAGAAAGTATACAAACTCATCAATTTAATCCCAAAACATCATAGAAATGGAATTAATCACATCTCACAAATGTATAGATTATACTACATACCATTGTATTATATATATCAAGTATAATTACGAGTTTACATCATATATTTATTCATAATAAAATCTTATAAAAAAACATAAAACTAACCCAAAATACTTTGTCTTAATAAAATCTTAATAAAATAATATATTTAGTCTTAATAAAATCTTTTAAGATAACATACATTGTGTGAAGTGTTTGATCTCTCTTTATTTGTTTTGTTGTTGATATTCACTATGTGGTACTCCCCGTTTATGATCATTTCATGAGGAAATGTCTTGATGGCTCGCAGGCTACAAGCTAGGGCATCATGCATTGTTTATGAGCTCATTGTTTGATCACCAACCAATAAAATAAGGACATGAAGTGCACAAAAAATGAGCTAATAATTAATGCATGATGCCCTAGCTTGCAACCTGCAAGCCATCAAGACATTCCCTCATGAAATGATCATAAACAGGGAGTACCACATAGTGAATATCAACAACAAAACAAATAAAGAGAGATCAAACACTTCACATAATGCCTTGAAGGTAATAGAAACAATGCCCTAGCTCTCAAAGCTCACAGGTCATCAAGCATTCCAAATAAAAAGATGTAAACAATGTCATTATTAAACAGTGAGCTTATGAACAATGTATGATGCCCTAGCTTGCAGCCCGCAAGCCATCAAGATATTTCCTCATGAAATGATCATAAACAGGGAGTACCACATAGTCAATATCAACACCAAAACAAATAAAGAGAGATCAAACACTTCACACAGTATAAGTTGTTTTATAAGATTTTATTAAGACTAAATATATTATTTTATGAGCTCACTGTTTGAGCACCTCATGTCCCTATTTGATTGGTCAGTGCTTTGTTTGTTATATTGATGCTATTAGATCAAATAGGGACATTAGTAATAAAATAGGGACATCAATAATAAAATAATACACTTACTATTTTGAATTTGAGCTCATAAAAATTAAGACATCCCTATTTTATTACTGATGTCCCTATTTACATATTTTCATCAAATGACTCAAAAACATCAAGAATGGTCCTATATGGTCGCTAATAGCCAACTTTCAAAAGAATATGAATGAATGCAAATATCCATAAGTGGATGAACTCAAATAATGAAGGTACCAAACATTGCCTGAAGTAATGAAGTGTTGACCCAAGGTTCAATCTAGTATGCTCTTGTATGATCCAAAACCTGCAAGGAAGGAAAAGATGGGGTTAGATCCAAAAGATCTAAGCAATGCCTAGCACCCTATTATTGATCCTCATCTACAATTATGGATGCGCATAGTCAAGCCACACACTTCTAAAATGAACTATGCTATAGAACATGTGCACTCATGAAACATATGCATGTTGTGAGTAAATCAAGACCAAAATGGAGCAAAAAGTATGATGTCAAATGTGTTATCAAGCAACACCTCATGGGCTGTGAGTCAACATGGTATATGATGAACTATAACTAATTTATAACCTGATTGAAGGAACTATGATTTAAGATCACCGAGTAGATTGGTTAGATACATAATATGATTAAATCAGTATTATGTTGTCATTGATGTCAACTAGTTTGACAATACTTATCTTGTAAGTTACTATACCGATACATATGTAATGAAGGAGTGAAAGAGATGAAGAACAAAAATATCTACATGAGGAAGATGCATATGATAGATGAGGATAGAGAATACATTGAGTAACTTGTTGATGAGTCTATGACTTTATGTTATTGACTTGATTATGTTTCATTCATCTATGATGAGGAAAAGAGATGAAAGACACAAAGCAGTGTTGTCGGTTGATGAAGCAATTCAGTATACACTGACAGAGTGTAGTGTATACCGAGCACAGTGTTAACCGAGCTTGTGTTCACCAATGCATTTTTTTGTTAATCAAGAAGAATAGAATGAACTAAAAGATTAGTTTAGCTGATAAGATTGATGAGCTGGCAAGTGTATGAATTCGAGGTAACAGATAAAGTTTGTTACACAGATTGATGAATGAAAAAATTCAGGAAAGATCTAAAGGATGAGAATCAAACATGTTATTGACACAAGTGCTGAGGTATGTTTAAGAGGCAAAATCAATGACAATAATTAAGCGACAAAATCTGATGGAGCAGAAGAAAATGGTTTACATGTCTATATAAGAGACTGGAGATTTCACTACAAGGTGGTGATGCTAGAAGAGAAGGAAACTACAGAATCATCATGTGAACAAGTTTTCATGCATTCTAATCATACTGGTTAAGGAGAACCCTCCTGCAGAGCATTACCAAGTGATAGAGAGTGATTACCAATGGACAGTAAGTTGAACAGTGTTTGAAACAGAATTGATTTATTGATCAGAAAGATTTGTATGAGCTAAACATTGATCTGTAATTTGCAATTGAAGTTGTATTAAGTCAGATCACCTACTGTTACATATTTAACCATTGTACATAGTCAAATCTCTTAACCGAGCGGACTAAGAAAGTCTTATTATGTATCATTCATAGAATGAGCATTGTTATCCTGTCAACCCCAGAGTGACTACTGGTTGGACGATAACGGTTGGTCTTAAATCCTCTAACAAGGTCACACCTAACAGTGTGTTTGTAACCTTTAACAGGGTTAGGTCTTCACCGACCTCACTTCAGAAGAGTGAATATTTTGGGTTGTCGGTACTAGGTGGTTTTTCCCTTCATAGGGTTTCCACATTAAATCTCTTGTGTTATGTGTTGATTGTGATGTTTTTTTTTGATGATATATTTACATGTTTCATATTTGATTTGATTGGTAACTGCTATAAGTTTTAGACTGGTAATCAGTAAATGAACAGACAGTAAAATTATTTTAAGTTATCAAGCAGCATAAATTGAAGTATTTTTTTATTATTATACATTTTGTATTGGGACAGTGGTTAACTGATTCACCCCCCTCTCAGTTATTCTAACAATTGGTATCAGAGTGTTGGTTGCTTTGAATAGAGTTTTAAGGACTTCAGTAAAAACATCTCAAAATGTATAAGAGGGAAGTGCCAAAGCTGAACAAAGAGAACTTCGCAATATGGCAGAGCCAGATGAACTTGCACATATCTGGAATTGGGAATGTTGCACTAGAATTGATGGAGAATGGTTATATAGAACCGACACCAGGTCCCCTGACACTTGATCAACTGAAAGACATACATGAACATAATGTTACTATGATGGAACTTGCTGCTACCTGCACTGATGCCAAATTTGAAGATATCAAAAGTTGCACTACTACAAAAGCCATGTGGGATAAACTTTCTCAAGTTTACAGTGGAGATGTGCATGTTAAAAGAACCAGAGGAGAAAGCCTAAGAGGCTGATTTGACGATATGAAGATGAAAGAAGGTGAGAATATTGTGCAATATAAAAATAGACTGAAAGAGGTAGTACATGCTATTAGAGCATCTGATGGACAAATTAGTGAAGAAATTGTGGTAAAAAAAGTACTTAGAACCTTATTGCCGGTTTACGCAATCAGAATATCTGCTATCCATGAGACAAGGTCTTCATCTACTAATGTACTTACAGTTGACAATCTGATTGGTAAGCTTACAACCTTTGAGTTAAATAATTTTGATAACAGTGTTGTACCATCTATGGAATTTGCTTTCATGTCTTCTCTAAAGATTAGTAAGTCTACCAGGAATAATAAAAATGATAGTGACAGTAATACCGATGATGAGCTTGATGAACTTGAAGCTCTTATGGCCAAAAGATTACCCAAAGGTAAAGGAAGGTATAGAGGTAAGCTACCTTTGGCATGCTTTAATTGTAAAGAGGTTGGCCACATCGTTGCTAGATGTCCACATAAGAAAGATGATGATATAACCAAAGACCGATCTGTAGGAAGCTATGGGAGAAGATTCAACAGAGGCTACCGACATAATAGAGATAACCGAGACAACAATGGCAAAGGAAAAATGGTATGTTTCATAGCTGAAGATAATGAATCTGAATCTAATTCTAATGATGATGTAGAAGTTATATTTGTTGCTATGAAAGATGACTCAAAGGAAGAAGAAGAAAATCATGAAGAAACAACACTGATCTCTAAAGTTAACAAAAATAATACATGGATCATGGACAGTGGCTGTACACATCACATGACTGGTGATGAGGAGAAGTTTGATCAACTTGAAGAATACAATGGAGGTTCAGTTAAGATGGGTAATGACACACCCTGTATGGTAAGAGGTAAAGGAACCCTAATGATAAATGATATGATAAAATGTGATAATGCTTATTGGGTAGATGGATTGAACTATAACTTCTTAAGTGTGGCACAACTAAATAATTCAGGTCACAGAGTTGCTTTTGAGAGAAAGAAAGTGAAAATCTTTGATGATGGAGGAAGACTAGTTGGAATTGGAGCACAATCAAGAGGTAATCTATTTTATCTTGATATTGATGAGTCTTCTTGCTTGATGATGAAAAATGAAGATGCTTGGTTGTGGCATAAAAGGTTATGCCATGTGAACTTTGATAACATGATTAAGATCAGTAAAAGGAAAAGAGTTAGAGGGTTGTCTAACTTGTCAAAACCGGATCATGTTATGTATGATGAATGCCAGAAAGGTAAGATGACTAAATCTAGTTTCAAAAGTAAGGATTACTCAACAAAGAAGATACTTGAGCTGGTTCATATTGACCTATGTGGTCCTATGAGAACTCAGAGTTACTATGGTGATAGGTACTTTATTCTTTTTGTTGATGACTATACTAGATTGATGACTGTTATGTTCTTAAAAGAAAAATCTGAAGCATTTAAGATGTTTAAGTGGTATAAGGCTAAGGTAGAAAAAGAGACTGGAAAGGAATTGAAATGCCTAAGATCTGATAGAGGAGGTGAATTTATATTTGATGAATTTACTAACTTCTATAATGAGCATGGTATCAAAAGATAGGTCTCTGCACCGAGGACACCTCAGTAGAATGGGATTGCTGAAAGAAGGAACAAGTCAATAGTTGACTATGCTAGGACATTGATGCTGCAAAAGAATGTTGCTCAGACATACTGGAGGGAAGTTGTCAGTATAATAATTTATGTGCTTGACCGAGTGCAATTGAAGAAGGACACCAACAAGACACCCTATGAGTTGTGGTTTGGACACAAACCTACTGTAAGTTATTTTAGAATTTCGGGAAGCAAATGTTTTATTCTGAAAGATGAGAGAAATGGAAAATTTGACTCAAAAGGTGATGAAGGAATATTTCTAGGATATTCTAGTAAAATCAAAGCATATAACACAGAGGAAAGTACAAAGGAACTGAAAGACTATGGTAGATTCACTTATATTGAACAACTAGAGTATCTACCGAAGACTCGACCTGTGATAATCAGTCAATAGGAAAGCAATACCGAACAATAGGAAAGAGAAACTGATGAGCATAATGGCCCTACCGAGCAAGCAAATGAATCTGCACAGGATGAACAAGAAAGGAGAGATAGGATACTGGTGAGTTTTGTCAGAAGACACCATCTTGAATCACAAATCATTGGAGACAAGCAAGTTGGCATGCAAACAAGGAGCAAAGCAAGACAAGGTACATGTCTAGTTTGTGATTATGAGCCGAAAAATGTAAAATTTGCATTAGAGAATGATGAATGGGTTAATGAAATGAAAGAAGAAATAGAGAAAATAGAAAAGAACAAAACCTGGACCTTAGTACTCTAACCTAAAGATAAGAATGTTATCGGTACTGAGTGGATATTCAGGAACAAGCAGAATGAGAATGGAGAAGTGACAAGAAATAAAGCTAGATTGGTATGCAAAGGATATGCACAGGAGGAAGGCATAGACTATGGTGAAACCTTTGCACCTATTGGTAGATTGGAAGGAGTCAGAATGCTACTTGCATATGCTGCACACAAGAAATTCAAGGTATATCAAATGGATGCCAAGTTAGCATTTCTGAATGGAAACTTGAAGAAGAAGTCTACATAGAACAACCTGAAGGGTTTGTTGATCCCAAAAAGAAAGATATGGTATGTAGACTACATAAAACTTTATATGGTTTGAAGCAAGCACTGAGAGCCTGGTATGAGAGGCTGCATACTTATTTGTTAAGTATAGGATTTGTAAGAACAAGTGAAAATAGCAATCTGTATATGAAAGGAGATACTGATGATACAATTCTTATTGCTGAAATTTTTGTGGATGATATCATATTTGGAGGTCAAGATCAAATATATAAAGCCTTTGCTGATGATATGAGGAATGAATTTGAAATGTCTATGTTCAGAGAGATTAAGTTCTTTCTTGGACTACAAGTGATCCAGCAGAGTGATGGGATATTCATCACACAGTCCAAATACATAAAAGAAGTATTGAAAACATTTGGCATGGAAGATGTTAAACCTATGAGAACACCAATGGATACTGGATGTAAATTGACTAAGGAAGATGAAACTACAGAAGTAAACCAGACACTGTACCGATCAATGATTGGTAAGCTAATGTATATAGTTCACAGTAGACCATATATAGCACATGCTGTGGGAATAGTTGCTAGATTTTTTGCTAATCCTAGAGAATCACACATGATTGCTACTAAAAGAATCTTAAGATACCTGAAGAAAACAAAAGATTATGGATTATGGTATCCTAAGGAAGGCAAGTTTGAACTTAGAGTCTATACTGATGCTGATTGAGCTGGAAATGTGGATGATAGAAAAAGCACCACTGGAGGAGCATTCTTCTTTGGTGAAAGACTTGTTACCTGGACAAGTAAGAAGTAGACTTACATTTCACAGTCTATAGCCAAAGCAGAGTATGTTGTTGCTGCTACAAACTATTCAAACATTGCATATATCAAACAAGTTCTAGAAGGAATGAATGAGATAATCACTGAGCCAGTGATTATATACTGTGATAACACTAGTGCGATTAATATTTCAAAGAATCCAATGATGCATTCTAAAACAAAGCATATATCAATAAAGTATCACTACTTGAGAGAACAAGTACAAGAGAAGCAAGTTAAGCTAGAGTTTGTTACATCAAAAGAACAACTTGCAGATATATTTACAAAATCTCTACCGAAGGACACATTTGAGTATTTGAGGACTAGACTTGGGGTCCGTCCCCTATCTACCGGTCACTAAGGTGATTCAGATGTTGCATCAGCCTAATCTTATCAGGAGATCATACATGTCGATGCAACCTAGTTCACACTTTGGATCATGTCTAAAGCTGTGAAAGGTATTGGAATAGATTGGCATATCAGTATAAAGAGATACAGAGAATGTACTAGACAATAGAGCTCTTCAGTAGTATAAAGACTGATCACACAGACAGAGCTATTTGTTTATTTATTTCTTTGGCATTGTTGTCAAAGGGAGAGATAATCAGGATATGCACCGATGAGAACTATCTGAGGGAGAGCATTGAAGATTAGTTACTGAGAATAGAAGAAGGAATCCAAGAGTTGAAAAGATCATATTTGCAGATTGACAAAGCTGCATTTTGCAATGCTGCTGAGTAACGTAGTGATTAAACATATTAAGCTAGGGAGAGCTTGTACAACATTTGTTCATAGAGTTGTAGAATACATGTTTGGTATGTGTATGGTATATTTCATATTTCTTGAGTTGCCATCAATACCAAAGGGAGAGATTGATGAACTATAACTGATTTAGAACCTAATTGAAGGAACTATGATTTAAGATCATCGAGCAGATTGATTAGATATGTAATATGATTAAATCAGTATTATGTTGTCATTGATGTCAACTAGTTTGACAATACTTATCTTGTAAGTTACTATACTGATACATCTGTAGTGAAGGAGTGAAAGAGATGAAGAACAAAAATATCTACATGAGGAAGATGGATATGACAGATGAGGATAGAGAATACATTGAGTAAATTATTGATGAGTCTATGACTTTATGTTATTGACTTGATTATGTTTCATTCATCTATGATGAGGAAAAGAGCTGAAAGAAACAAAGCAGTGTTGTCAGTTGATGAAGCAATTTAGTATACACCGACAGAGTGTAGTGTATACCGAGCACAGTGTTAATCGAGCTTGTGTTCACGGACACATTTCTTTATTAACCGAGAAGAACAGAATGAACTAAAAGATTAGTTTAGCCAATAAGATTGATGAGCTGGCAAGTGTATGAATTTGAGGTAACAGATAAAGTTTGTTACATAGATCGACGACTGACAAAATTTAGGAAAGATCTAAAAGATGAGAATCAAACGTGTTATTGACACAAGTGCCGAGGTATGTTTAAGAGGCAAAATCAATGACAATGATTAAGCAGCAAAATTTGATGGAGTAGAAGAAAATGGTTTACATGTCTATATAAGAGATTGGAGATTTCACTACAAGGTGGTGATGCCAAAAAAGAAGGAAACTGCAGAATCATCACGTGAACAAGTTTTCATGCATTCTGATCATACTAGTTAAGGAGAACCCTACTGCAAAGCATTACTGAGTGATAGAGAGTGATTACCAATGGACAATAAGTTGAACAGTGTTTGAAACAGAATTGATTTATTGATCAGAAAGATTTGTATGAGCTAAACATTGATCTGTAATTTGCAATTGAAGTTGTATTAAGTCAGATCACCTACTATTACATATTTAACCATTATACATAGTCAAATCTCTTAACCGAGTGGACTAAGAAAGTCTTATTATGTATCATTCATAGAATGAGCATTGTTATCTTGTCAACCCCAAAGTGAGTACTGGTTGGACAATAACGGTCTGTCTTAAATCCTCTAACAAGGTCACACCTAACAGTGTGTTTGTAACCTTTAACAAGGTTGGGTCTTCACCGACCTCACTTCAGAAGAGTGAATATTTTGGGTTGCCGGTCCCAAGTGGTTTTTCCCTTCATAGGGTTTCCACGTTAAATCTCTTATGTTATGTGTTGATTGTGTGTTTGTTTTGATGTCATTTTTACATGTTTCATATTTGATTTGATCGGTAAATGCTATAAGTTTTAGACTGGTAATCGGTAAATGAATAGACAGTAAAATTATTTTAAGTTACGAAGTAGTAGAAATTAAAGTATTTGATTTTGGATTATACATTTTGTATTAGGATAGTGGTTAACTGATTCACCCCCCTCTCAGTTATTCTAACAATATATATGTTGTTTATAGAAGATCAGTAAAAGGACATCTACAACCTCAACAAGATGGCAATATTAATCCAATAACAGGAAATAAATTACAAATGCCAGGCTCACGGTCTCAATGAAATAAACAGTGTATAAAACAATATATAATGCCCGAGCTCAAATTCAAAACAGTAAGTGTATTAATGTATGATCTAATAGCAGAAACCTCATTGATCATTACCTTTGACTCCTCCATCATTATAGAAGAGATAACTACCTACAACTATATTTCATAATTCCTCCTTTGAAGTCATAGGTTAGTTTAAAATGGAGAAAGTATACAAACTCACCAATTTAATCCCAAAATTTCATAACATTGCATTCTTGTTGCTGTTATGGTGCACAACAACAACAAGCATGCAATGATAACAATAACATTGCATGATGCTTGAGCTCAAATTCAAAATAGTAAGTGTATTATTTTATCACTGATGTCCCTATTTGATCTAATAGCATCAATATAACAAACATAGCACTGACCAATCAAATAGGGACATTAGGTGCTCAAACAGTGAGCTCATAAACAATGCATGATGCCCTAGCTTGCAGCCTGCGAGCCATCAAGATATTTTCTCATGAAATGATCATAAAGGGGAGTACCCCATAGTGAATATCAACAACAAAACAAATAAAGAGAGATCAAACGCTTCACACAATGTATGTTGTTTTATAAGATTTTATTACTTGACTATCTATCTATATATATATATATATATATTTATGTTTATGACAAGCTTTTATATTTATGACAAGCTTTTCAAAAGTGTATCTCCAAGTAGAGTAGCAAGAGATAAGTCAAATGCCAGATCCAGTTTAAATATTTCTGAAAGAGACTCTACAGTCATATAAGCCAAATAGAGAAGGGCACTTTTGTAAAACTCAGCAAACTCTTGTCTTGATTTATGATATTGTGATGAGACCCAATGGTAGCTTGCATAAATAGTAGGATCAATATGTGTCATACTATGTAAAGTGCTTTTTCCATCATCTAGCAACCTTTTGCACTCTTTCTGTTCACCTTGCTCAAGTTTGAATGCAACTATTTACATTCTAACATATATGATAGGTTCATCAATCCTCATCTACCTTGTCCCACGAAGCTTCTCAATTACTCCCTCCAAAAAGCTAATAGCAACCTCCTTTTCTATGTACTGACATGGAACTATAACAACAAAGTGTGCAAGCTTAAGTAGATTTATCTTTGTTTCAAATTCTGTAATAAAATTGTGATATAGCTGAATAAGTGTATCACCACCCCGCATAACCACAATGAGCAAGAACTAATCTAGTTTGAGGGTGCATTGATGCCATAGCTTGCACTCATAGAGATTTGCCATGGTGGCATACCATTCTGCAAGCTCCGGCTGCAATGTCCTTTGTTGCTCCAAATACTTCACATTGCCCTCCATTCATTTCGCCTCAAACCCTCTCTGGTTATCTCTCACCCTCTTCACCTTACACACTCTTCCCTCTACTACAAAAAATATATTTATAGTCTTAGACTTGACTAAATATATTGTTTTATTAAGATTTTATTAAGACAAAGTATTTTGGGTTAGTCTTATGTTGTTTTATAAGATTTTATTAAGCCTAAATATATGATGTAAATTCATAATTATACTTGATATATATAATACAATGGTATGTAGTATAATCTATACATTTGTGAGATGTGATTAATTCCAGTTATATGATGTTTTGTGATTAAATTAGTGAGTTTGTATAGTTTCTTCATTTTAAACTAACTTATGACTTCAAAGGAGGAATTATGAAATATAGTTGTAGGTAGTTATCTCTTCTATAATGATGGAGGAGTCAAAGGTAATGATTAATGAGGTTGCTGATATTAGATCATACATTAATACACTTACTATTTTGACAAAAATAACATTGCATGATGCCTAAGCTCAAATTTAAAACAATAAGTGCATTATTTTATTACTGATGTCCCTATTTGATCTAATAGCATCAATATAACAAAAAGATCACCGACCAATCAAATAGGGACATGAGGTGCTCAAACAATGAGCTCATAAACAATGCATGATGCCCTAGCTTGCAACCAACGAGCCATCAAGACATTTCCTCATGAAATGATCATAAACGGGGAGTACCACATAGTGAATATCAACATCAAAACAAATAAAGAGAGATCAAACACTTCACACAATGACTTGAAGGTAATAGAAACGATGCACTATCTCTCAAATCTCGCTAGTCATCAAGCATTCGAAATTAAAATATGTAAACAATGTCATATTAAACAGTGAGCTCATGAACAATGTAAGATGCCCTAGCTTGCAGTCCACGAGCCATCAAGACATTTCCTCATGAAATGATCATAAACGGGGAGTACCACATAGTGAATATCAACAACAAAATAAATAAAGAGAGATCAAATACTTCACACAACGCCTTGAAGGTAATAGAAACAATGCCCTAGCTCTCAAAGCTCGTAGGTCATCAAGCATTCCAAATGAAAACATGTAAACAATGCCAGTATTAAACAGTAAGATCATGAACAATGTATGATGCCTTAGCTTGCAGCCCGCGAGCCATCAAGACATTTCCTCGTGAAATGATCATAAACAGGGAGTACCACATAGTGAATATCAACAACAAAACAAATAAAGAGAGATCAAACACTTCACACAATGCCTTGAAGGTAATAGCAATGATGCCCTAGCTCTCAAAGCTCACGGGTCATCGAGCATTCCAAATGAAAAGATGTAAACAATGCCACTATTAACATTCATATTGTGCCATTAAATCAACAAATGCCATCAAAATGAAATTGAGTTAATGAGAAGACAAAGCTCAAATGCCTACCTCAAGTGCAAGTACCCTCTTCCCACACAGTGCCGACCTCTTCGCGCATGCCAAACTTGAATGCCCTCTTCGCGCCACGTAAAAGTGTAGTGCCATCTTCGCGACAGCTCTTCGAATTCACAAAAATTACAAATGACACTTTCTTTTTCTTTATTTTTTGTTTATAACCAAGCGGGTGTCACAATTACGACATCATCGTCACTATTATGACACCGTTGGGGGCACTTGCAAAAAAAACACAAAAAAAAAACACAAATGGTAGTGGTGTCGCAAATTGGTGTCGAAATTTGACCCCAAATGTTGTAGTGTGAAGACAGTGAAACATTTATTGAGGACAAAGACAAGATTGATCAAGATAATAGTGAGGAAATATGAAGTAGAAGAAGACACATAAAAGGCCATTGATAAGTTGCTACTTGAATGTCCCGAAAAACCCAATCCCTCTAAGGGGACCAAACCCAAAGCAATAATGATTGGTGAATCATCTAAGTCAGTTAGAGCATAAGAAGAACAATCAAAGGATGATGAAAGTATTGATCAATTCTAAAATATTGTATAACAAGCTGACTTCTTTGTTGAAGGTGTGGGAATCACAATTGATGCTAATTTGCAAGAAAAAGATCCATTCTCACAGCTTATGCCTGAGGTTTTCAGTGCAAAAACATATATTGGAGATAAAGGTGAAAAATACAAAGAAATAGATAAGGTCGCAGAACTAAAGAATGAAACAGAAGTAGAAATTGGAAAGTTGAAAGAGTTTAAGACCAGATCTACTAATACCCCAATGAGCGATCTAATGAAATGTCTTGAAAAAACTATAAATATATCCTAGAATTCCATTGTTGGCAAGTAATACAAATCCTATTCTAACTAATGTGGATGATATAGACAAAGATGACCTAATGAAGTTGTCACTAATGGCCTTTGCCAAGGCTAAAGAGAGATCAAAACATAAGTCGGAGAAGAAGGCTAAGTTATTAGAGAGGGCAGTTGATAGGGTAAATAAACTCCTACCCTTTCCTTTCACTTTTCAAGGAAGTGATGTTGCAGACAACTTGAACAAAGTCTTGGATGACTTTGATACCCATTTCACAACTTTGGAGAAAGTCATAGCAGACAAATTCGAGAAAGAATATATATAGAAGAAGATGACAGAGGTGTGCAAGTCAATCACCTGGAATGTAAATATTTTGGAGGTCACTATAAAGGAGATCAAAGCTTGTATCGGTCAAGGAAGAAGGTCTATAGTCACTGTGTTAATCCCTTCAAACATGTACAAAACATTGTAGATATCATACATAAAGATAAAGAGATGCTAGATAAAATGGAAAAGGACTATGAGGCATATGGACAGTTTATCACAGATTTTGACAAGGAAGTGTCCAAGATTGTGGACAAAATCAGTGTACTTGAGGCAGAAAAAGAAAGAGTGTAGAAAAGATTCTCTAAGTTGAGGACTCTAATCACTCATAAACTTTCTATTTTGGAAAAGGACCTAGAAGATTTGGAATTGGCCTAGAAGTCCTATTCTAGACTTGCTTGTATAGATTTGCAAAGTGCAGAGATTTCTTCCTATGCATTAAGTGGATTGTTTCAAGTATCCTATACATTGAAGAAGACACGGGAGACAAATTTGCAGACCTTGGAGACAAACTTCCAAGACATCTTACACATGGTTTGATTGCATGGTGAGAATTGAAAATTTTGCTCTGTATATAGTTACCTCTTTTTGATTATCTTTGTCATTGAAGTCAAAGGGGGAGTGATAAGGTGAAAAATGATATGTGTATATGTATAGGTAGTAATAAGGGGTATGTGCTTAGGGGGAGTACAATTGTTTTTGGCATTAACAATTAGTCATTTTTCACTAAGTATTTCCATGAATGCCAAAGGGAGAGATTGTTGGCAAGTGAGCAGTATATGAATGTGTATATGTTGTCATTGCTGGAAACACATATCTCTGACATGGTCGCTTGGAGTGGAAACAAGTTTTGGATAAACAGTCAAGTGAAAAATGTCGAAGTACAAAGTTACTTCATAGGGTAGATTTGAGTTGATTTGGTCTATGAGCATGAGATATTAATCATGATGGCATGCGAGCTCTGATACATGATATATGGGATGTATTGTAGCTTGTGTTATGGTCCCAATAATTTTGGTTATGTTTGGTGAAAGTTATAGATTGGCGAATTCATGTGAGTACAATGAACAATGGAAACATGGCATATGAGTGGTCACGAGGTTTGGAGACTTAACATAAAGTATTTTGTTGATCTAGCTTATGATTTGTGATAGGTCCTCACCTATCTTGGTGGATGAATGATCATATGTTGCTTTTATTATGGGCCATGTTTGGAGACATGTTTTGTGAAGAATTAGTGAGCTGACTGAGAAACAAAATTGATCTGATATATGTATATATGTGTGTGTGTGTGTGTGTGTGTGTGTGTGTGTGAGTTTTGAGCTGCGAAGTTGATTTATGAGGTATTGATGATATGTGATGACTGATTAAGTGGAGATTCTATGATTGTTGTTGCAAGCTTCAATTGGAACTACTTTGGCATAGAAGATGTTGTTATAGTTCACTTTTGCTGTTGTAAAATCATTTTGTAATATTGGACAGTGAGTCTTGTGTAAGAGTAGTGAGCTCCATTTTTTATCCACCCCTAATAGGGTTATAGACTCCTAACAGGGTCTGTCCTCTAACAAGGACATGTACTAATGTAATATTCTTCTCCTAACAGGGAAAGGTCTCCTAATAGGGACATTATACTCTTAGTGCATAATTTGTGGGTACCATCCCCACTGAGGTTTTCCCTTGGCTAGGGTTTTCTTGAAAACAAATCAGGGTGTTATGAGTTATTTAATTTATGTGTATCTTCTTAGTCTTTCAGATATTGCATGGTTAAGTTTAAATTGGTTAAGAAATATTAAAAGTGCTACAACACTGATTCACCACCCCCTCTCAATGTTGCTTGATCCTAACAAACTAAAGAGTAATGTTTGTATCCATTTTAGAATCCAGCCCTTTTATTGAAGGACCATAAAAAAGAATGCTATCCTTCTCACCAACTAATAGATTCATACTCATAGGCTCCTAACCTGAAGGTAATATTGCCAAGGCTGAATCAAATTGGTCTAACTCTTCAAGGGAGTCAAATCTATTAAAGACCTCATCAGTCTGCCCATCCCTTATTGCTCTTTTCTAACCTCTTCCCTCTTTATCTTCCACTATAGGAGTTTTCCCTTTATTTTGTTTAGATGGTGGTTGAGCTAACTCTTTACTAGAGGGCCCTACAGTTTTAGACTTAACAAACATTTGTTGCAAGTGTCCATATTCATGACAAATTTGACATCAAAATGGAAAGGTTTCATAATCTAATTGTTGGATCTAAGAGGTGGCAAAATTTCTATGGAATCTAGAAAAGTCTTACTCAATCAATTTCAATGCAAATATATGCATAATAATTGACTTTTCCTCCATTGTTCATTGAGATGGACCCATTGGTTTACCAAGCAACAACATAGTATGTCATGCCCCCAAATTTTCAATGGGAACAATGAAAGACACACCTAGACTGGAACTCTTGACAATAGCTCCTCCATAGGGATAAATCCAACATGTCATACTTGAATATAAAAGTATGGCACCCTTTCAAAATCTTTATTTCTATAAGAAATATAGAAAACACAACCAAAATATAGTTATTGAATGTCAACACCACTTCTATCTCACCCTCTAGGTTCCAAGTACTGTAAGCTCATGATTCTAGAAAGGGGAGTGAAACCCTAATCCCCATGAATTTACATATCAAGGCATAGTTAGAAAGATAGTTAATGTCCTCTTGCACCATATTGGGTTGAATCACCATCATAGGTCTGTGTGCACTCCTTGCAAGACACCCATTCACTCTTAGAGGATGAGAACTTCCATTCTAAGGAGAACTTGCTTCAAAACCATTCCTATTCAACTCGATGCCAAGATTCTCAATCATACTTGAAGGCAACACTCTCCCACCTACAACATCTTTAGAAGGGGCCAACCAAATTACTGAGGCTCCAACATGCAAGGCCTAACATAGGAAAAACAAAGGTGAAGGCTCCATCATCAAACCCTCAAATAAACACATCCCCTCAATCATTGGCACAAACTACACACCCATAACCAACCAAAAAGAAAACTCTAGCCACAAACACAAATCCATTATATATGTTTAATGTATTATTTAATTATTATTTAATTTATAATTATACAATTTATGCTATTAAATAAAAATAACAAATTTACATATAATATATTTTATCATAACATATTTTTATTCTTTATTTATATTATTTAATTATATAATATATATCTTATATATTTTTACTTTATATTATATATTTTCATATAAAAGTATTATATATATATATATTTTAAAAGTATTTGGTAGCGACTGGTGCCGCTGGCACGACATGCCCTCCAAGTGCACGTGAAACACTTTTGACTTGGAGCTATGAACCGGTGAGGCCACACAGGGGGGACCTCATCTCCATATAATAAAGCTAAGGCCCAAACCAGTCCCCCATCCGTATATAATTAAGCTGAGGCCCAAACCCGTGAGTACATTGGATTAGCAAGGGCACAAGCCCATGATCACAATGCCCCACTAAGTGGTGAACCCTATAATATATATTTTTAAATATCTAGTTTTATTTCAATTAATTTATAAGGATGCAATCAAGGAGGGATGAGCAAGAGAGAAAGTAAAGATAGATTGAAAAAAATAAAAATAAAGAAGAAAAAAAAATTAGGAGGTGAAGGAAGACATGAAAAATGGATGACTATGTAGATAATGAAAGTTAGTAGAAAACAAAAGTAAAGAAGGAAATGGTTGTAATTCAATGGATTGAGCACACTTTGGTAAATATAGTATGTTTCTTGATTATACTTTCTACTAAGGTTCAAATTAAATTTTAAAGCTAATTTATCTATTAAAATAATATATGACATTTTAATCTAACATAATGTAAATTATTAAATGTATTTTGAAAATATTATCTTATAATAAATCATATATGAATATTTGATAATATTTTACACATAATTTAAAAAATGAAAAACATACAAATAAAAAATATATAGAGAGAGGAGAAAGAAACAAAAAAGAAGATATAGAACATATCCCTCTCCTCCTATATAAGGGCCAACATCTCTTGAAAAACCAAAATTCCTATTGCTTAGTTAGGAACTAACTCTCATCAACTTTGTTGTAAAACTAGACGTTGGAAAAAGACCAAAAGAAGAATGAGAAAAAAAGTGTGTATTTTTTGCACTTCTAAAAAATGGAAATAAAAAACATTTCATTGTAGAGTGTGATGCCTTAAAAGCTAGCATAATAGTTATGTAAATATCTTGTCAACTAATCTTAGGCTATCTTTAGCTTAATGAACATAAAAATAATTTGTTTCTTTATTTCTTCTCTATCTCTACCATCCTCTCTATCTTATTAATTTCCCACTCCCCCATTGCCGCGCCCCCACACCCTATTTGGCATGCCCATTCAACCTCATGGTGCGATTAATAGTTTGTAGCACAAATATATTAAAAAAATACGTTCCATCGTTGAATGCCCAAAATACAAGAATAGTGAACCAAATATGGTAGTGAACCAATTTAGGAAGTTTTAAATCTAGAAAATGGTTTTTGGAATATGATTGGAACCGTTTGGTTCACCTAGAAGATACTAAAAATGACTAGAGAAAAGTATATATAATCATGTTTTTGGAAAAAATGACAAAAATAATAATAAAAGCGACCATTAATGGAGTCACAATGATTAGTAAAAGAGCATATATGACTACAAATATGATAAAAAACAACCATGGGAATAAAAAATTACCATACAAAGCGCAGATATAACCACATTTTGATCAAAGACGACCAATAAAAGCAAATACGTAGAGATATTTAGCAAAATGACCATGAAACCCAGTTGCCTAACTGGACTTTGAGATTCAGATATATCTGTAGAAATGCGTTTGAGAAGAATTTTGACAAATATCTACAAATCAATCAATTGGCGGTCCTCTGCACAATGATGAAACAACCAATTGAGAGATCACTCCACAAGGGCAAAACAACAAAATAACATGATAAGATATGTGGACTAGAGAGGGAAAATATCAATAGACAATTTGTGGAAACTGAAATTTTATAAAATTTGATTTATCAAAAAGTGGAATTAGAATTGGTTTTCCAATTCCACCTTTTGAGGTGGAAGATTTATATGCTCATTTTGGACCAAAATGAGAATTTGACAAACAAGCTAGTACAACTCTCCCAAATGCGAAATGCGGGGAATTGTGAAATGCTGCTGTTTGAGGGCTAGAATTAGATTGGAATTGACATTATCTAATTCCGGATAATGTCAATTCCATGTTTGTGTCCATCCAAAAAATTGGAATTGGAATTTCAAAATTCCAATTTTTGCCCCAAAATGGGCATTTGCATCTTCCACTCAAATAGGTGGAATTGGAATTTTGAATTCCAATTTTAATTTTTATAAAACCAAATTTAATATTTCGTGGGATTCGTGACTATAAGGATGTATATTATATTGCTATAAGGATGTATATATACACACGTGTATATGTGTGTATATATATACAAATGTGTGTATATGTATATACACACGTGTATTTATGTATATGTGTATACATGTGTGTATATACATATGTGTATGTGTACATATGTGTATATAAACACATGTGTGTATGTGTACATGTGTATACATGTGTGTATATACACGTGTGTATACACATATACACGTGTGTATATATACATACATGTGTGTATGTGTATATATACACGTGTGCATGTGTATATATACACACATGTATGTATGTATATATACAGACATATACACACCATATTCAAAGAAATTAAAATAAAGAATTAAAATTCCTTATGCATCTTCTCAGTCATCTTCCTGGTGAACCAAACGGGTCAGCCCATATTCCGGAAATCATTTTCAGAATTTGTATCTTCCAGAATTGACTATATCCAGCATTTGGTATTCCAGCACCCAAACGGACCAACAACTGTGGGAGCAGTACAACTCTCCGAATTCCCCTATCCCCTACTTACAGCTAGAGTATAGTATCCACAATTAGTTTGTAAATTCAAATAATCACTCGGCTACTTTCATGGCCGGAGAAATAAAAAGACTTGCCATTTCAAATGCAGCATTACACGGGCCACTAGAATAGCCCAGTGAAGCAGGCTGCTTTATTATCAACAGAAGATGGGCATCCCTTACTTCAGCCTGGCACCTGGACTGAAAGTCTCAAAGCTTTGCCTAGGTATTCTTAATACTGTTTTTCTTTTGTTGAATTATTGCTTTTGCAACTCTTATAGTAGGTTATGCTATGAACATAGGTTAAATGGCTGCCCTCTTACTGTCCACTACAGTTATCATTTATACTGCAAATCTCTATTATGTTTCATAATTTCCTTTATTCTTCCTTCTGTCAGACACCTTGATAAATTATGCACGTATCAAATTTATTCTTCCTTCTGTCTGACACCTTGATAACTTATGCATTTATCCAATTTCTTTTGGCGGTTATATTGATGCTATTTATATAAACCTGTTAAGGATCCAACGTTGGAACTTAGCTTACCACACTGGGATGTTTTAGCACTAGACTATCGACCCTTGTGCTGTAGGAGAGCAGATTGTTATTCCAATTGTCAGTGACCAAATTGTTGTGTAAGCCAAGCATAAGTCCACAAAAACTAAATATTGCAGCACAACTTAGCTGTGAATAAATAATGAAGAAAATAAAATAGAAGAATAGAATAACAAACAAGCCACCGATTTATGTGGTAAAAGTTTAAAACCTTGACAATATGCTAAGGAAACATGCATGGGGTAAGGTGTGGGTATTCTTATTGCTCAAAGGAAATAATTACAATCTTCAATGCTGCTGCTATTATGATTTCTTTGCCTTAAAGGCAATAGAGATAAATAGAACATCTTCAAGGTAACGACCACCATCAAATTTAGAAAGATGCTATTTTTTTCTTTGAAGAAATTGATTTTTTTTTTCAATAGGTAATGGGTCGAAGCCGAATAAAGAAACAAAATTTTTAATTAATACCTTTACCTGCCAATCTTACCTTTCATTCACTTTCCTGTATAGCTTACCTGTTTGTCTTGATGATTGTTATCTCCTCTGCTCAATCCTCATTTATCCTTATCTCAAGATCTACCATTTGACTCTGCAAAACACCTTGTAATCTTCTTTTTCATACTATTAAATAGTTTATATTCTGACTCATATCACCCCTTTATCAACTTGATGATCTTGGGTTCCGAGAAGGTTGTTTCCATGTGCTTCCTATGTTTAGTTATCTTTGCATGATTGAATATATGCTGATTTGTGAATGTTTATCTGTAATATCTATCTGGTTATCTGTAATAGCTTTCTCGTTATCCACAGTTAATAGTACTCTGTAAAATTTGATTAGTGTAAGCGGTTATTCCAAAATCTATCTGTCTAATCGATTTAACAGTATAAAAGCAGAGGATGCTAATTTTTGAATTAACAGATTGCTAACACATAGGATGCCATTAACGCAATTCAAGCAATTGATCCACATCTACTAGGAGATTTTAATGCCTTAACTTTGGTCCTTCTGTCTTAGTCCATATCATCTCATTATGCACGAATTAAATAAGCAAGGGTATAACTGCTAACTCCTTAACTTTCACAGAAACAGTTATTTAGTGTCTGCTTGGGTTTTTATTTATGCAATACTTAAGTTTCATTCCCCAGCATATATTTCAACAATTATCAAGTACAGACCATGCCACATGACTACAACACATTTTTTTAAAAAGAACACATATCTATATCAGCTGCCATGATTCAATCTGAATGCCACCTTGGAGTTATCTAAAATATATTTATATTATAGAGTGCTAATAATGCTTAACAGGTCCATTCTGCTATAAACCTCACCATTTACTTAAGCTTCATACCTAGGAGCTCTCTAATTATTTACAGAGAATATTGCTATCTATTGCTTGAATGCCCTGTAGCTAAATCCTCAAGCCTTAAGTCATTATACAAGCTTTACAAGTACAAAATAGGGCCCTGTAAACCCTAGACTTAGATTTTTTGGCATCCAAGAACTACATTATAGGAATGAGATATGCTGAAAGTAGACCTATGACCTAAATAAAGCCAAAAAACAATAAACTAACCACAATAGTCCATTTTACAAATTGATTCTTTTGCCTTTCGTGTTGGAGCTTTCATTTCCGCCTTGGGCTGACGTTCCAGTGCTGGAGATTGCCGCATTACCATCTGGGATATTCTGCATGCCACCAATCTCTTGTATTTCGTCCTCATCGCTCATATCTACCCTATCTTCTCGTAAATAGTTCTCAAGCCAGTTAACCCCCTCTGCTCTCTTGATATGCATCAAATTTAAAAGAAAGTCCACATTTCTCCTTATACCTGGCTTCCTGGTTTAAAAGTCCATAATCCTCAATGGTGAGGATTGGAAGTCTCAGGACTGGATTCCCTCCAATTATAAGCATGTTATAGTGTCTTGGCTTGGGTATGGTGAGTTTGTCATCAATCTTGACCATTACCATTTCTAGGTCAATCAGAAGGCTTTTTATAAACACTCTCCTGCACAACTCCTCAATCGCAGCCCTATCCTTTTCAACTTGTAGGGCAGTGGCTAAGAACATTGCCACCACATCCAAATTAGCTTTGTGACAATCTTCCAAGAAGGAGAATTCATTGCCGATGATTTTCAGTACTGCCCTAATCACTAGACTGTGAGTAGACTTAAGGATTTTTCTTAGCTTCTCAATTTTCCCCACCCCAATAAAGGTCATTTGTCTCTTCTTTGTTCTCAGTCGGGTTGGGGTATCCATTCTTTAACAGAAATGCTATGCCTAATTCCCTCTGATTACTCCTAGATCCCGTGCATACTGGAGATACTGTTATTCTTAATATAGCCTATCTATGTGTCCTCAAATATTCTTGCTTGGGTTTAAATGGAGTTAGGAGTCATGTTAGATGCTGAACTCTGTGATTAACTTCCATCATTACATGAACTGTTTGAGATCATGGTCACTCTATAGCCTCAATGGTAATTAATAATAATTTCCGTGTTGTTGGTAATCTTTAGTAGCTTTTATCCATATGAGCTATAGTAATATATTAAGTCTTAATATTATTACTACCCCGACACCAAATAGAGTCTTAACTAGTTTTAACCACAAATCATATCAAAGAGTTGGCCTGGTGTTCAAAGAGGCCAATGCAATATTCTCATCGATGATTTTACAAAGTTCTCTAAGTTGATCAAAGCACCGATGAGTAGTTTTCAAAAGACAGTTCAAAGAAGTGGGTTTAAGAGTTAGTTATGGTATCTAACTTAGATATTTTTTATAACTAAATGTTGCATAGCCTTTTGTAATATGTTGAAAATCGATCTGTTGAGAAAGATTTGCAAAGTTGCAATTGACGGGCACAAATTCAAGTGTCATGTCTTATACAACTCCTTTCTAGACCCGTGCCAACTATCTTGAAGATGCTAGTTGCATTTGTTATGGGTTTGTGGACGTGTTTTCTGGTGAAGGAACATGGTTTAAGTTGTTTCCTAGTCCGCCTCAATTATTCTCACCGTATGGAGTGCAATGATTGTGGGAACCTTGCAAGCATATAGGCATCCATCGAGCTATTATCGTAGCAGAGTTTTTATGGAATGATACAGCTGCAAACTCTTCTGTGGTGTCCATAACTAATAAGTGAAATCATAAGACAATGCACCTGAATCATCCGACAAGTTGCCTCAAAGAGATGTCTTCTCAACGAATGAAATGTAATGATTGCAAATTTAGAGTATGTGGGTTCATTGACAGGACTTTGACAAACGCAGATGTTGCAAATACTTTGGCTGGCATACATGCAAAACGTGGAATCATTGACAATGAACTGAATTGTTGGACAAAATGCCGCAATGAGCTGTCATCAACAGTAATGAAATGTTTGTAGATAAACTTTATGCAGGTCAGGGCCTATAGAATCCCACAAATGCTTGTAAAATTCACAAGGGAAGCCATCACACCCAGGGGACTTGTCATCAGCCATAGAAAAGACAGCCTCTTTGAGGTCACTGATGGTGAGAAGTTGCTCACAGAAGGCCCGTTGCTCGATTGCTAGGCGGTTTGGAGTAACAATAATACACATTTTGAGAGCCTCATCTCGAGCAACCGAGTTTCCCTGCGTAGCAAACCCTCTTTCATAGTGTTGAACAAAAGCTTGAAGAATAGCAAGAAGATCTGAAAGATTTTCATGACCTTGTTTGATTGATTTGATCCCAAAATTGGTAGAGCTTGGAAGAATTCCTTGGAAGCTTGATTGCCCACTTCCAACCAATGGAGGTGAGCTTTGATTTGCTCTCCCCGAGCAGCATAATTGTTAGCCATCTGCTTTTCATGGCAGAGTTTAGCAAGCTGAACTGGAAGCTTAGAATCAAAAGGATTCAAAGCGAGAGCTTCAGAGGCACTTTGAAGAGCTTTGGTGTTGGCTTCATAGGAATGTCTTCTGTACATGGCCAGCTGGTGGCTGTAGATTCTGAGAAATCTGGCCGTGCGAGTGATGGCATCGTTCCACCATTGAATCCAACCAGCTTGGCTGTGGGGCCGAGACACTAAATTCCAGACCTGCAGGATATGGGCAATGGTAGAAGCGTGACTCAACACTGATGTATTAAGAAAAAAATGAGTTCTAGTAGCACGTGACACAACAGATTGCCATGTAATGGCAAAGAAGATGGGGCAGTGGTCAGACAAAGTCACATCTGGCTGAGGAATGACAGGCAATTCCCGATCTTCAGAAAAGGAGAAAAAAAGATTGTGCAGTTATCATAGCACGATCAAGTCTCTTAAATATGCAGTCAGTACCAGCTCTAAAATTAGACCAAGTGTGCCAGACCCCACTTTGCCGACGACGGTTAGCATTGGGATCAAAAAGGTGTTAACATCACATGATGGTAACCGGTAAACTCTCTACTGGTCCAAGTATTGTCATTGATTGGCAAAAGAGATTGAGATTTGTCATCTCTATACAGGCTGAAGCTCTAAGAAAATCTACATCAAGAGAGGCTGGTTTGGCAAGAAAAGAACAACTGCAATCCATTGTAACCGGTCGCTACACTAAGCATTAGTAACCGGGCAATGCACTCAATTAGGGAAGAGAGTATTCCAGTATCAACCAAGGACCGAACTGCAACCGGTATAGACAATTGCCAAAACACAACCAAGACAATGCAACCGATAATCCGTGCAATCGGTAAGCCAAGAAAGAGACAACAGAAGGACAAAGACTCTTATTTGTTTTGAAGAACTCAACCGATATTTTATAGGACTCCGGTATGAACCGAGAAAGTCATAGTCAACTGTGTGTTCCAACCGACTCTTTCTACCGGGACTTATTGCAATAAATCCGGGTGATCTTGAGTTGTCTTGGTGATCGGTTTGAGGCGCAGGTAAAGGATTTGAAGCCGGAATCAATGGTTTCTTGAGGCGCAATTGACGGATTTAAAGCTGGATTCAGTGACTTTAAATCAAAGTGTTATCTCCTATGAAGGAAGGTTGCCAGACACGCAACTGCTGTTTTCTTCATGAAGCGGATAAAGCTAGAGCATGCATCGGATGTTTGCTCAGTGAACCAATGCTCCACTAAGTGATGTATTCATAAGAACTTATGATTAGGTCATGTATTTGAGGAGCAGTTAGGGCAACAAATCCGTATATAATCTTATGCCTGTTGTGAAGAAAAGTTGCCTTCATTCTGCCAAGAAAAAGAGTGAACCTATATGCTACAGAAGCAAGGGTAAAAGAAAGTAAAGAAAGAGAGATAATAGATTGTGCAAAATAGCACAACAGTAGATGAGAATACACCTGCGGTGACCGGTGTTGATTCTCAGTTGAGCACAAAGAGAGATCTTATTAGGCTAAGCAAAGCCATCTGTAAAGATCACACTTCTATTGTTTTCTAGCAAACTTCAATAGGCAAATCTCAGTATTTGGGTGGACTCTAACAGGTCCCTTGTATCGAAATCCCTTAACTGGGTGACATCTCTCAAGGTGTTTAGAAGTCCTTTAACCAGGCAGGTCCTAGCAGACCTTATTGTAACAAATACCTTGACCGGGTCGCATCTAGCAAGTGCGTTTTTATCCTTTAAATGGAAAAGCTCTTAACAGGGTGTATCCAGGAGAGTACAAAATTTGTGAGGTCCCCTCACATCGTGGTTTTGACCCTAACCGGGTTTCCACGTGATAAATTTGGTGTCGCTTTGTGATTGTTTACTTACCATTATTATTTGCTTAAATCTGTTTGCCTTTTGTGCTGTAAGTTTACTTCACTAGATTCAGTAAAAACAGAGAAGAGTTTTTACAAGTGCTGATTCACCCCTCCCCTCTCAGCACCGGTTGGGACTGTCAATTGGTATCAGAGCCAAGTCTTGTTTTCTCTGCTGCTTAACCGCACAAAGAAAAAGTCAAGATGATGAGGAAGGAAGGACCAAAGTTTTCAAAAGAAAACTTCACCTTATGGTGCAGTAGAATGAAGTTATATATGAAAACCATCGGTAACCAGTAATGGAATCACATTACCACTGATTACAGTGAGCCCAATGGCACCTTGACACCTGATCAGGAAAAGATCAAGACTAAGCACACGGCTGCTATGGATATGATAGCCAACACGCTACCTGATTATGTCTATGCTGAGATTAAACACCTTGATTCTGCTTTCAAGATGTGGGGCAAGCTGCAAACAGTCTATGAAGGGGATCCTAATGTTCAAAGAGCCAAGGTCGAAAGCCTCAGAGGAAAGTATGACGATATGAGGATGAATGAAGGATAAGACATAGAGCAATACAACAATCGGATCAAAGAAGTGATCAACTCCATCAGATGTGCCGGAGGAAAGCTCAGTGAAGAGGAAGTAATCAACAAAATACTGAGAACTCTCAGACCTTAGTATGCTATCAAGATCTCTGCCATTCAAGAGCTTAGATCGGTGATCAAAGATCAAGTCACCCTAGACTCCCTTATCAGTAAGTTGGGCTGCCTTTGAATTAAGTAACTTTGATAATAGCTTATCTATTCAGGAAGCAACTTTCAAGTCCTCTGCCAATATCTCTTCCACTAAAAAGGGAAAAGAAACCGGTAATTGCTCAACCGGAAAGATTGGCAACCTTGTTGAGAATCTGCTCTCAGAAGAGATGGAGCAAGAAGAGTTTGAAGCACTCATTGCAAGAAGATTCCCCAAAGGGAAAGGAAAGTACAAGGGAAAGCTCCCTTTGAAATGCTTCTCTTGTAATAAAATAGGTCATATTGCTGCAAGATGTCCTGATAATGAACATAAAGATAAAAGAGACTGGTTCAAGAATAAAGCAAAAAAAAAGTGCTATCTTGCAGATAACAAATTTGAAGACTCGGAGGATTCAGAAATTGCATTTGTTGCAATAAAGGAGGAAAGCCCAGTAATAGAAGTTGCACTCATATCAAGATCTCATCAGTATGATGACTGGATCATTGACAGTGGATGCACTCACCACATGACCGGTGATAAGAGCAAGTTTATCAACCTCGAGCTCAGTGACAACGGATTAGTTACCTTTGGGAACAATGCTCCTTGTGGCATCAAAGGTAAAGGTTCTATTGCTCTCTGCAACAAAGCCGTCTGCGAAGATGTGTACTGGGTTGAAGGACTCAAGTACAACTTGATGAGCTTTGCACAACTGAACAACAAAGGATTCTTGCTAGAATTCAGACAAGGTTCCTGTATAGTAAAGAATCAATCCGGAACTCATGTCACAACCGGTAGACAGAGCAAAGGCAACCTTTTTTATCTTGACTCAATGGAAGGAGCCTGTCTCATAGCCTCGATCAAAGGAGAATCTAGCAAAAGCTGTCTTATGACCAAAGAGGACAACAACTGGTTATGGCATAGGAGGCTCTGCCACATAAACTTTGACAGTATTGTCAAAGTAAGCAAAAAGAAAATGGTAAGAGGACTTCCTGAAATTACAAAGCCCATCAAGGGCGTTTGTAAAGATTGTCAGTTGGAAAAATTGACCGGAACATCCTTCAGTAGTAAATCCTTCTCTGCTGAAAATGTTCTAGATTTGGTGCACATTGACCTGTGTGGACCAATGAGAACAAAGAGCTACCATGGAGACTGATACTTTATGCTTTTTGTGGACGACTTCTCAAGAATGATGTGGACACTCTTTCTGAAGGAGAAATCAGAAGCTTTCCACATGTTCAAAATCTACAAAGCTAGAGTGGAAAAAGAAACCGGTAAAAGCTTGAAGTGTCTGAGATCAGACAGAGGAGGTGAATTTACCTCTCAAGAGTTCACTCACTACTGTGAGGAACATGGAATAAAAAGACAGCTATCTGCACCAAGGACTCCTCAGCAAAATGGAGTAGCAGAAAGAAGAAACAAAACGCTGATTGATTGTGCTAGAACATTGCTGATTCAAAAAGATCTGCCTCATCACTTCTGGAGGGAAGCTGTCAGTACTGCAGTCTACACACTCAACCGAGTTCAAGTCAAAAAGGGAACTGGTAAGACTCCTTATGAACTTTGGTTCAAACATATTCCCAGTGTAGGATACTTCAAAATCTTCGGTAGTAAGTGCTATGTCAAAAGAGATATGTACTCTGGGAAGTTTGATCCCAAGAGTGATGAGGGAACATTCTTGGGTTACTCTACCAAAAGTAAGGCCTATTGGTGTCTGAACAAAAGAACAGGGAAGATAGTTGAAAGCATCAATGTAAAAGTTGATGAATCTTCAGAACCATGAATGAAGACCGATCATGATGATCACAATAGTCTTCAAGGCCTAAATGAAGGGAATGCCTTTGAATTCAACCAAGATATGAATGAAGATGACGGAAAAATACACATGGACAAACATCTGGAGCAAGAAAATGTACCTGAACCCAACAGGTTGATACAAGAAGGCGAACAAGTTGATGTCGCGAACCATGATGAAGACAATGCTCAACTGGAAGAACCAGACAGGGAACAAAGACCTGTTCTTCCAAGGTATGTCACATCATTCTACTGACAATATAATTGGTGACAAACATGGGAACATCTTGACCAGGAAGAAAGACAAAGAGAACATCTGTCTGCTTTCATGTATTGAGCCCAAATCCACCAGAGAAGCCTTGGAAGACGAGTATTGGGTCAAGGCCATGGATGAAGAAATCAAACAAATAGAGAAGAATGACACATGGGAACTTGTGCGTAGACCTCAGGACAAAAATGTCATTGGGACAAAATGGGTCTTCAGTAACAAACTGAATGAGGATGGCAAAGTCATCAGCAATAAAGCAAGATTGGTTTGCAAAGGATATGCTCAAGAAGCTGGACTAGATTATGGAAAAACTTTTGCACCGGTGGCTAGATTGGAAGGGGTAAGAATTCTTCTTGGCTATGCAGCTCACAAAAGATTTAAAGTCTATTAGATGGATGTGAAGTCTGCATTCCTCAATGGAATATTGGGAGAGGAAGTCTACATTGAGCAACTGGAAGGGTTTATATCTGCTCAAAAGACTGATATGGTCTGCAAACTAAAAAAAGCTCTCTATGGGCTTAAGCAAGCGCCAAGGGCTTGGTATGAAAGGTTGCATTCATACCTTCTAACCATTGGATTTACAAGAACCGGTGACAACAGCAATATGTATCTCAAAACTGGAAAAGACGAAAATCTAATTGCTGAAATTTTTGTTGATGATATCATTTTTGGAGGGGATGATAGTATGAGTAAAGCCTTTGCTGAAGAAATGAAGAAAGAATTTGAGATGTCTATGATTGGGCCCATAAAATTCTTTATTGGACTACAAGTCCATCATGTAATGACCCTTACTAAAAAGGTCACTAAAAACCCCAAATCTGATCCGTGTAAATTCGTCAAACAGTTGGCATGCACTTGAATGGTCTTGTTTGCAATGATGTTTATTTGTTTTGGGCACCAAATGTTATTGAGATAACAATACCAATATGAAATGAAATGACAGGGCAAAGCCAATATATCATGAACTACTCAAATCTGATTGCAAAGTAGGACTGATTCAACTATTACAATGAACATAGATACATGGCAACTAATAGCATGTAACTAGATCAACCCAGCTAGCAATGTCTAATGACTATTCTCAGAACGACTATGACAATATTCAGACTTCAAGACAATTGATCTAACAACGAAGTCACATATATTATAATCAATACTAAACTCATTACAAGTGTGGCACTGACTGATTATAATGGACTGTTCTGAGCACATATAATATATGATTACCAAACCTCAATACTAAGTCTGGATATGGTGACTGTCTCCTGAATATATATATAGGGACTGATTACACAGCAAGAGACCTGATAGCAATAAAGCCTAATAGTGCCCTTTTACACAATATTTCCAAGACTATAACAATGACTAGAAATGATGCAGTAACAGTACTAATTCTGTCTTGTATATCTATGACTGTTTACATACAGCACTTATGCAAATTTTGACATCAAATATTATCAACAATAACTTATGAGTTGCACCTGAGATTGCTCCTTATTCCCTGCTGTGATTGTTGAAGAAGACTGAACAAGAAGACCCCCAAACTGCTCCTCTGCAACCTGCCGTACAGACCCAGGTACAGGCCGTACAGTACGGCACCTGTACTAAATTATGTGCAAGGTGAAAGCTGCCGAAAATGATAGGAATAGGGGCGCCTAGGGTTAGATAATAACCCCTCAAATGCATAAAATTTATCTCCAAGTGGATTAGGAGATATGAACAATTTATTGGTTCCAAACCCTGATATTGCAATTCTCAAAATGTGCCAGTTTGTCTTCAATCCTTTGCCAAATTGATTCACCAATGCCAATGATGAATTTCAAACCTTATTCCAACCAGTTACAAACCCTTCAGACAATTTCTCAATGAAGTACAATTGAGATGGCTGAATACCACCTCCAAACTTGCAACCCTTCAGTAGATATTTCACTACCTCAGTTATGCCAATCTAGGGGAGTGATTCGTTCCCAAAGATCGAATAGTATTTGCAGACCAAAGACTACAAATTGCTTCACAATGAAGAAGTAGAAGAAATCCCAAATCCAAGCATGTTCAAATGAGAGGCCCAGCCCTCTATTTATTCACTTTTTGGAGAAGTTGCTAAGAACTTCTAGAAACATCCTTTATAAAATCATATTATAATGCACTTTATAATAAAGTAACTTTATAATATAAAAAAGTGCAATCTCAACTTAAAATTATAACAATGTAGGCCCCAAAAGTCTCATAACTGAACGTAGGCTCCACTACAACTGCATGTAGGCCTCAAACTGGATGTAGGCTCTATCGAATGTAGGCTCTGTCAACAATATGCAATCAAATGATCAGCACAATGACTCTCTCTCCAAATCATTTGCCTACGAGAGTCGATAATAGGCAAATCCGGCACGCAAAACGATGTCAGCCAAAATGGGGACATGACAGTCCGCCCTTCCTGAAATTGCTTGTCCCCAAGCAATGATTGAGCAATAGAGCAATCAATCCACCTGGATCCCAAATGTAGTCATGAACTGAACTGCTGTCAACCAACGCAAGCTCCTGCAATATCCTCTACAATATAACCGAGAGGAATCCACGAATGAATCATGAACCACTGCTCAACCGAACTCTAACTCCATAACTGCCACAGTCAGGAACCCACGAGACACCAACTCTGAAAATATCAGAACCCAAGTCAAGAGAACAACTCAAACTGCCAACACAGTAAATATCATCAACGCATCCCACTGGCTTATGCGGAATGTTCAATCCAACTCTGCAACAATGGTGTACACTCCCGAATGAAACTGTACCAAGTATGGAAAATCCACACATTGTACAACTCCTGTGGTCAACACAACTTTGCAGATCACCGACCACTGTCTCATAACCATAACTCCCATGCACCGCTGATGGCGAATAGGCATCACACGACAGATAGCAATAAATCAATCCAAATCTGCCTGCCATCAACTCCTCAATACATGAATCAAAAGCAAGCTTATGAACATACCCTGAAATATAGTGCCAGTAAAGAGAACCAACCAGCTCATCCTGCAAACGTGATGCAACCAACTGTGACTGATCATTAGCTAAGTCAGGAGATGACATAGCCAAGGGAGTGAAATCAAGAACAACGGCTGAATCATCAACAACATCAGTATCCCCCCCAATCTCCCGGTCACGAATCATCCAGCTGTCGCTCATAGAACCCAACACCACGTCATATGCCTCGCAACTCTCTACCCGTGGAGTCAAACCATACCATAATTGATGACAAACACTAGAGTCCAAAGTACATCTCCGTATCATCATTGTAATGTCCCCTATCTGGTCCTTGGTATTTGGGACTGATTTCTTTAAATTTATGAGACTTATCTCATAAACCTCAATATCAGATCTGATGTATATAATAAAATTTATTTCTCATGTATGCTTAAATATATGAGATATCCAAGAGTGTGTGTGTGTATATATATATATAAGTTGATATGAATTACTCTCGTATATGCAGAATCCAGCATATCGAGATAGATATAAATATAGAGAAGTTGTGGTCTCTGGTATCTCAGGAAATATATCTGTTCTTGATTGCTATCTATGATATACACAATTGATTGCTTTAAGAGGGCTACTCTTGATGTGGACCCGATGAGAAGAAGAATTTGTTTGATCACTTGGCTGAGTAGATATGCTATTTGCTGATTATGATTATTAGTGTTGAGTGTGATATATTGATCCTTGGTTGCCTATTAATGTATGTTGCTGATTCTATATTCGATGCTTGTATATTAGGTGCTGCTTCATCGATGTATTTGATTCTTTGTCTGATCTGAATATCTTATGCAAAGAAATATACCTTGATAAGTATTTAATATATCCTTTCCTTAATTCTGGACTCTTAATTCTCCTATACAGATCTGAGTTATATCCCCAGCTTCTTTCATTTCCAAGCTCTCTTTGTAATTTCCCGATTTGCACTTTGTGCTGAAGTTAGTTTAGTTGATCACGATAATGATAGTGAGTTCTATATCCTTGTTCGACTACCAATTATGCATCTTGCAAGTCTTAATAAAATTATCTCCTTTTCCCCATGTATATTGGTTCATTGTGTTTGAGTCGTCAAGGCTTTACAGACAAATGCCGCTAACTCATTTGTAATTGTGTGCTAAAGATGTTAAATTATTGTATTGTCCTCCATTGCCTCCGATGATATATCAATCGCTTAACATTGTGTTCAGTCATTGCCAAAGTCTCCTCTACATCGTAATTCCCTTGTCTTTCTTATTCACTGAATCGTGTCGACTGTATTATCCATTTTTGCTGAATGGACATGTATAAAAGTGTTCATCCGCCTGTATTCTGTCGTGTTCTTCCTGCCCTGTATCGTATATCCTCCTCCGTTTTATTTTCTCTGTTTCCCCTCCCCGTTTTCTCCGTAGTTCTTTTTTTTTTTATACCCAATGAACTCAAATAATGCGTCGCTTGACTTTTGCAATATTAAAGTCATGACTCCTAATAAAGATTATTATTATTAATTTTATTATTTTAATTGTTTACTTTTTATAATGATTATAATTTACTATTTATATTCTAATATGATTATTGGGATATTTATTATAATGTAATAATATTAAATTGATATATTTATATATATTTGAAATTCTATATATATTGAAGTATTAATTTTTATAATTTGATTTTATCAGTGTAATTATAATTATATATTTTATGATTATAATTATATTTTATTTTTATTTATTAATAATATAATATTATTAATAATATATTTTTCCATAAGAGTAATTTAATTAATTATATATTATAATGTATTATTATTTATTTTATTTCATCAATATAATTAAATTATATATTTTTCTTATTACTTAATTATTTAATTATTTACTTATTTAATCTTATATTAAATTTCTATTATCATTAAACTATGCTCCGGAAAGGGGACATTACAATCATCTCATCAATATATGGATCAAAAGTAAGCTGATGAGCATACCTCACAGTGTAAGGCCGATAGAATGTGTCAATCTCAGTCAGTGGCTCAGACTGCAATCCAGATGAAACTAACTGCAACTGATCACTAACCAAGCCCGAACCAACTACTACCTCCGAAGACACCTCCAAAGGAGTAGTATCACAAACAGGAACCAAGCCAACTGCCGGCTCACCAACATCAAACATGATCCCTGGTACAACATCACTAGTCTCCGTGCCATCAGTAGTAGAGACCACCACCAAGTCAAACATACCACAATGCTCAGCGCCCAACTCAACTGAACCTGACTGTAGTGGAGACGAACTCGATGTGCCAATGCTAGTATCTAGGATGGATGCCTCCCCATCTCCACTGTCTCTGACAATCTCAACCATGGACATCCTCGAATCACCAGACACCACAATCTGTGACTGTACAGAATCTGGTAAAGATTGCAGTCGCTCTAACTCCCTGGTCACCTCAGCCAAATGAAACTGTGACTCCTTGAAAGCCAACTGTGTACTCTCAAGAAACTCAGAAGTCACCTCGAGCTGTTGAGTAAGCTCACTCACCTCATCTTCCTTGACCAATAATGCATCATATGCTGTACTGCCCCACTCTATAAGATGCTCTCTGTCAGCTACCAACTGCATATAATTCTGTCTCAGAATACGGATAGCCTCCCATAAAGAGTGGATCTCTGTCAAGGAGAAATGACTGCCTCCCTGCTCATTGCTAGTAGGAGAACCCCATCCGTAAACTGCTAACAACTGACGAGCAGCATCGAAATGCTTGCAAGCGATAGCAATGTCTCGCTCACTAACTCTCAGCTGACTAGACACATGATGGCGCTGGCTAGACTGTCTCCTACAATCCTCCTTTGCCACACTATCCAAAGGAGTATCCTCAAAGTCACTAATCTTTGGAGTACTACCATCCATACTCTGCAAGTCAACTCCAAAGCTCACATCATCATATGGAGTATCAAAAACTGTAGCATCGCTATCCAGCTCCGTCGTAACAAATGAATTTGCCGAGGGAGCTAAGTCCTCAAAACTGTCCATAGCATACTCCTGGATGTCATCAATACCCATATGATCCTAGGACTCATCTGTAAATACTAACACCTCAGATGTGCCTGAATCATCAAAAACCCACTGCACCCTGAGTGGTCGACTGGAAATGCACACAACTCCTAACATCGGTGTATAAAGACTAATACCAACATCTAACAAGCTGCTGGTATGAATGAGAACAACACCGTGTAATCTGCTAATCAAATCCATGATAGCATCCAAACAATCACTGCTACCAATAGATGATAAAGATCTCCAGTCAACAGAATTCCAAATGCCAATGTAACAATCCTGAGCCCTCATCTGTAAACTGGAACCGACTGACACCTCAAGCAAAATCCGTACCTGAGTAGCCTACTCAATCCCAATATCAGTTGATCCCACATCCATGTCTGCCATAATTGACACTATCCCTGAATCCTGGATGCAAGGTGAACTCTCACAACTATCGACAACCTCATGTGGTCCGCCTGTCGTGGAAAGTTGAGTATCAGGTGTGTAAGATGAAGCTGAACTCAACTCCATGCCATACCCATCCACATGTCTCTCTGCTGCACTATTCCAATCAACTGTACTATCCTCGATCACTGTAACATCATCAGGATCAACCGTACCGTAATCATTATCCGTATCAATCACACAATCCAGTGTGCTGGTGATGTCTCCCTGTAACAAATTAGTATGTCTCTCCGAGTCCTGTAATGCCAATGGAGTACTCAACAAAGAGGCTCGAGTGTCCTCGAACTCTCGAGAAAGTCTACCAACTTCCTCCTTCCTCCTCAAGGCATCTAAATGATCTCTAGCAAGGCTAAGAAGATGGTCACGATCTGAAAGAAGATGTAAATAACTCATCTTCATCGCTCCCATTCCTTCCCTGATCGCCTGTAAGTCAACACAAGAAGACTCTGCCTGTACTCCCTTATGTCTGCGCCATAACTAAATCATCCGGATGTGATCCTCTATCATCTCCCGCATCCTGTCATGATGAGATAATGAAGTCACAATCCCATCCTCGCTTACCCTAAGCTGACTGGACAAAACATGTGAAGTACCATGTGCCTCAACCTCATGTGATGTAGCATCTAACTGTGCCTGATACTCTCTATCAGCAAAGTCCTGAATACTCAATGTCTGCTCATCACTGATAGGTATCTCATCATCATGCACAACAACCTCCTCACAATCATCATCTGAATCCACTGTGCTGTAGTTACTATTTTGAGCACCTGTGACATCATCAAGACCAACTGTACCACAATCACTGTCAGTGTCACTCATGCCATCCGGTGTGCCTGTGATATCACCTTCTGATGCAACTGGCTCAACCTGTACAACATCTGTAACCACTTCTGCCTGTGAAGATGATGCAAATAAATCATTACGTGAAGATGTGCTAACATCTCCCAATATCGGATCAGCATGTCTGTCAAACTCATCATACAAGTTTCTGCCTGTCATAGGGAAGGTACTTTGATCCTTAGGCCTATTAATCAGGCTCTTTAACCACGTACATGCCATAGGTGACACATTCCTCTCTTTTGTCCAAACATGCCATAAATCTTCTGCCAAAAGTTTAGAAATTTCATCCTTCTCCTCAAACAAGATTGTGAACATGATAGAGTGCATCGATGCTAATACATCGCTGGAATGAAACTCATCCAAAATATTCCAAAATGTGTTAAACATTCTGCGAATGTCATCAATACAACCTATTGACAACATAATGTTTTCAAACCTACACCATGCAAATACTTCAAGTAATCTTGCTCTCTTTGTGAAATGAGGGTCCCTGATGTCATCCAACCTTTCGAAGCTTTTCACCATGGCATGAAGTACCTCTCTCATAATCTGATCATCATAAGAATTAAAGCCAGCTATTATCCTCATGATTTCACTGATGCAAGAGAGAGCTGCAAGTCTTACCACCTCATCATGATGTCTCAATAATCGGGGCTTCACCAAAGAACCAAATACTGGAAATAAAGCTGTTTGCATAGCATAGGAATCTGACTGATCACCCTTGCCTAAATAAGTTTCCAACTCCTCCAAAATTCTTAGGAGGTCCTTTGTTCGCTGAAATGGATGATCTAGTTTCTTCAATGTAGTGTGCATTCTCTCTTTCAATTCCTTGTCTCCTGTTAAAGCCATGCTGACAATTGAATTCAGTCTGAAATAACCCAATCAGGCTGGCAGGAAACCGCTCTGATACCACTGTAATGACCCTCACTAGTAGGATCACTAAAAACCCCAAATCTGATCCGTGTAAATTCGTCAAACAGTTGGCATGCACTTGAATGGTCTTGTTTGCAATGATGTTTATTTGTTTTGGGCACCAAATGTTATTGAGATAACAATACCAATATGAAATGAAATGACAGGGCAAAGCCAATATATCATGAACTACTCAAATCTGATTGCAAAGTAGGACTGATTCAACTATTACAATGAACATAGATACATGGCAACTAATAGCATGTAACTAGATCAACCCAGCTAGCAATGTCTGATGACTATTCTCAGAACGACTATGACAATATTCAGACTTCAAGACAATTGATCTAACAACGAAGTCACATATATTATAATCAATACTAAACTCATTACAAGTGTGGCACTGACTGATTATAATGGACTGTTCTGAGCACATATAATATATGATTACCAAACCTCAATACTAAGTCTGGATATGGTGACTGTCTCCTGAATATATATATAGGGACTGATTACACAGCAAGAGACCTGATAGCAATAAAGCCTAATAGTGCCCTTTTACACAATATTTCCAAGACTATAACAATGACTAGAAATGATGCAGTAACAGTACTAATTCTGTCCTGTATATCTATGACTGTTTACATACAGCACTTATGCAAATTTTGACATCAAATATTATCAACAATAACTTATGAGTTGCACCTGAGATTGCTCCTTATTCCCTGCTGTGATTGTTGAAGAAGACCGAACAAGAAGACCCCCAAACTGCTCCTCTGCAACCTGCCGTAAGACCCAGGTACAGGCCGTACAGTACGACACCTGTACTAAATTATGTGCAAGGTGAAAGCTGCCGAAAATGATAGGAATAGGGGCGCCTAGGGTTAGATAATAACCCCTCAAATGCATAAAATTTATCTCCAAGTGGATTAGGAGATATGAACAATTTATTGGTTCCAAACCCTGATATTGCAATTCTCAAAATGTTTCAGTTTGTCTTCAATCCTTTGCCAAATTGATTCACCAATGCCAATGATGAATTTCAAACCTTATTCCAACCAATTACAAACTCTTTAGACAATTTCTCAATGAAGTACAATTGAGATGGCTGAATACCACCTCCAAACTTGCAACCCTTCAGTAGATATTTCACTACCTCAGTTATGCCAATCTAGGGGAGTGATTCGTTCCCAAAGATCGAATAGTATTTGCAGACCAAAGACTACAAATTGCTTCACAATGAAGAAGTAGAAGAAATCCCAAATCCAAGCATGTTCAAATGAGAGGCCCAGCCCTCTATTTATTCACTTTTTGGAGAAGTTGCTAAGAACTTCTAGAAACATCCTTTATAAAATCATATTATAATGCACTTTATAATAAAGTAACTTTATAATATAAAAAAGTGCAATTTCAACTTAAAATTATAACAATGTAGGCCCCAAAAGTCTCATAACTGAACGTAGGCTCCACTACAACTGCATGTAGGCCTCAAACTGGATGTAGGCTCTATCGAATGTAGGCTCTGTCAGCAATATGCAATCAAATGATCAGCACAATGACTCTCTCTCCAAATCATTTGCCTACGAGAGTCGATAATAGGCAAATTCGGCACGCAAAACGATGTCAGCCAAAATGGGGACATGATAGTCCGCCCTTCCTGAAATTGCTTGTCCCCAAGCAATGATTGAGCAATAGAGCAATCAATCCACCTGGATCCCAAATGTAGTCATGAACTGAACTGAACCTGGAAATGCTGCTCTTATTGTTGACCAGAATGATGAATGAAGAATGCTGGTGGAGATGACCGAACTGTCCCAAATATGTGCCACTGTTGACTGCTGTACTGTCACGACATGCAGGCCGTACCTGGGCGGTACTGTACGGCTCCTGCATAAAATTATTTGCTGTGAGTTGGGGGTCCAAAACACCTCAAACATCATTGCAAACAAGACCATTCAAGTGCATGCCAACTGTTTGACGAATTTACACGGATCAGATTTGGGGTTTTTAGTGATCCTACTAGTGAGGGTCATTACACATCAGCTGGAAGAAGGTATCTTCATCTCTCAGTCCAAGTACATAAAAGAAATTCTTAAGAGTTTTGGACTAGAAGAATCCAAACCGGTTGGAACTCCAATGATAACTAACCTCAAGTTATCAAAAGAGGATGATGCCAAAGACGTAAATGAAACAATGTATCGGTCCATGATAGGAAAATTGCAGTATGTTGTTCATAGCAGACCGGACATTGCTCATGCAGTTGGCATAGTGGCAAGATTCTCAGCTAATCCCAAAGAAACACATCTGGTGGCAGTAAAGAGAATCTTCAGATATCTAAAAGGAACTGAGGAATATGGCTTGTGGTTTACTCACCAGGGAGAATTCCAAATAAAAGTCTACACTGATGTAGACTGGGTTGGCAACATTGATGACAGAAAGAGCACAAGCGGTGGTGCCTTCTTTTTAGATGGGAGGATTGTATCGTGGACAAGTAAGAAGCATAACTGCATATCACAGTCCACTGCTGAAGCTGAATATGTTGCTGCTGCAATCAACTGTACACAAGTGATTTGGATCAAACAACTGCTGGAAGGTATTCAGGAATAGGTACCTGAACCGATCGTAATTCACTGTGACAGTACCAGTGCCATCAACATATCCAAAAATCCTGTTATGCACTCCAAGACCAAGCATATTGCCATCAAGTATCACTATTTGAGGGAACTAGTACAGGATAAAGAAGTAAGATTGGAGTATGTTCCCACCAAAGAACAGATTGCTGATATATTTATAAAGCCATTACCAAAGAGTACTTTTGAGTATCTCAGAGGTAGACTAGGGGTTGTACCCCTCTTAGATCATCAGTAATCTTCAACCAGGAATCATCAGTTCATTATGATTCAACGGAAGGTTACACCTGTAACCTTATCTCTCATGAACAGATGAAAAGGCCTGCTGCTTGCAGGGGGAGCAGAGTAGACAATGCAAATCTTTTTGATTAGCCTTTTGGCATTGTTGTCAAAAAGGGGGAGAGATTGTGGCATTTGGCTATTGGCAATCAAACCGATTGATAAACCAGGGAAGTAATGCAAGACTCCAAATAGACTCCAAATACCCTTCACAGTTTTGCCGTCAATGCCAACGGGGGAGATTGTTAGCATCACATGATGGTAACCGGAAAACTCTCTACCGGTCCAAGTATTATCATTGATTGGCAAAAGAGATAGAGATTTGTCATCTCTATATAGGCTGAAGCTCTAAGAAAATCTAAATCAAGAGAGGCTGGTTTGGCAAGAAAAGAACAACTGCAATCCATTGTAACCGGTTGCTACACTAAGCATTTGTAACTGGGCAATGCACTCAATTAGGGAAGAGAGTATTCCAGTATCAACCAAGGACCGAACTGCAACCGGTATAGACAATTACCAAAACACAATCGGGACAGTGCAACCGGTAATCCGTGCAACCGGTAAGCCATGAAAGAGACAACAGCAGGGCAAAGACGCTTATCTATTTTGAAGAACTCAACCGATATTTTATAGGACTCCGGTATGAACTGAGGAAGTCATAGTCAATTGTGTGTTCCAACTGACTCTTTCTACCGGGACTTATTGCAGTAAATCCGGGTGATCTTGAGTTGTCTTGGTGATCGGTTTGAGGCGTAGGTAAAGGTTTGAAGCCGGAATCAATGGTTTCTTGAGGTGCAACTGAAGCATTTAAAGCCGGATTCAGTGACTTTAAATCAAAGTGTTATCTCCTATGAAGGAAGGTTGCCAGACACGCAACTGCTGTTTTCTTCATGAAGCGGATAAAGCTAGAGCATGCATTAGATGTTTGCTCAGTGAACCAATGCTCCACTAAGTGATGTATTCATAAGAACTTATGATTAGGTCATGTATTTGAGGAGCAGTTAGGGCAAAAAATCCGTATATAATCTTATGCCTGTTGTGAAGAAAAGTTGCCTTCATTCTGCCAAGAAAAAGAGTGAACCTATATGCTACAGAAGCAGGGGTAAAAGAAAGTAAAGAAAGAGAGATAATAGATTGTGCAAAACAGCACAACAGTAGATGATAATACACCTGCGGTGACCGGTGTTGATTCTCAGTTGAGCGCAAAGAGAGATCTTATCAGGCTAAGCAAAGCCATCTGTAAAGATCACACTTCTATTGTTTTCTAGCAAACTTCAATAGGCAAATCTCAGTATTTGGGTGGACTCTAATAGGTCCCTTATATTGAAATCTCTTAACTGGGTGACATCTCTCAAGGTGTTTAGAAGTCCTTTAACCAGGCAGGTCCTAGTAGACCTTATTGTAACAAATACCTTGACCGGGTCACATCTAGCAAGTGCATTTTTATCCTTTAAATGGGAAAGCTCTTAACAGGGTGTACTCCAGGAGAGTACAAAATTTGTGAGGTCTCCTCACACCGTGGTTTTTACCCTAACCGGGTTTCCACGTGATAAATCTGGTGTCACTTTGTGATTGTTTACTTATTGTTATTATTTGCTTAAATCTGTTTGACTTTTGTGCTGTAAGTTTACTTCATTGGATTCAGTAAAAACAGAGAAGAGTTTTTACAAGTGCTGATTCACCCCTCCCCTCTCAGCACCGGTTGGGACTGTCAAAAGGCCCAATTTATTGCGCATATAGAATCATGCTTGCCGCTCACCAACTGTCCATCGAAAAGGCATAATCCCTTCTTTGTCAGATGCCTGCTCAACCATATTAAAGTCCCCCACACACAACCCGAGTGGCCGGAGGTAGATTATCTGTCATCCAACACCAAAGTTGAGATCTTTCCACAACATCATTGGGAGCATAAACATTAACTATACCAAAGGAATGATTATTGAAGGACATCAAAATCCAAATTATTCTCTGCAGAATAGTTTCTCCTCTCTTGAGGACGAGGAAGATATTCAAGAGTTTTAATGAATTTTTTATCCTGGAATGTGCGAAGTCTGACTGACCTCTCCTGAAAATGTTTACAAGAAGTTAAGATCTTTGGTTTTTTACTTACTTCTGCCTTTCTCAGCTGGTAGAGGTGGTGTTATTAGTATCCTTTTTGTTTATTTAAATGTAAAAAGATTACAATTATAGTTTGGATTCGACCTTTGTGATTAATAAGATGATTATTGAATTATTCTGATAAAGCTTATGCATTAGATTTTTCTTGCATTCTTTGTTGGACGATCAGAATAGTGTGAAATATAAATGTGTTTCCTTATCTCTGTCTAATCAGACTTCCAGCTGGAGAAGTTAAATTCCTTTTGGACTAACGGAGAATTGCATTAAAGATTTGTCTTTTGCAGAGCATAGGGGTAATTGATGATATTTAAATAAATATTGTCTCATAAAGTTGTACGTAATAATCCTTGTTGTAGTTGACTCTGTTGCCCAGATAAGAAGAGGCACTAGTCTTTAAAATTATTGAAATATAGTTATTGGATTTATAGTTGAAGTCAGAAATCTATATATTCCTTCTTGCAAGCATCAACTCCATTATTAAAAAACCTTACATAAACATACAACCATTTCAAGCAATCACATAACTTTATATTGATTGAGTTTGAGGATTTTGCCAACCGAAGAACTCACCAAGTCTAAATTCGCTATAGAAAAGCCTTGAACAAGGTGATCAGGTTCGAGGTAAAGGTTTACCTGCCTAGGTGTAGAGAAGCCTAAAGTGCCGGGGAATTTGGCTTATTTCCGTTTGTTGGCCAGAATTAATTTGGACCCCTATTGGAGAATTGGCAAACTCTTGGATTTCTAATCTGTGGTTTTGGGAACCAACAAGTGCCACCTTGGCACAAGCCGACATAGGAGGGGTGGACCACCCAATATATTTCACAAGCAGACTACTCTCAAAGGAGGAGAGGAATTATAGTACAACAAAAAGGGAGGCCTTGGGCATGGTATATGCCATTCAAAAATTCTGGCACTACCTTCTTGCTACATCCTTCACCTTTTACGTGGACCACCAAGCCTTAATGTACTTGGTGAACAAGCTCATCATACAGGGAAGGGTAAGCTGGTGGCTACTTCTACTTCTAGAATTTACGTTCACAATTATTGTACGTCTGGGGAAGAGCCATGTCATTGCTCACCAATTGTTGAGGATAAAATGAGGAGAACTTGTTGATGGGTGAACGAAGACTTTTCGGATGCCTACTTATTTTGGAGAGTAGTCCTACCCTTGGGTATGAGCACTTTGGCCAATACCTCCCTATTTCCACGTTCCCCCGAGAGATGCCACTTAGTGAAAGAAGAAAGTTGGCACTAAAAGGCAAAACATTCCAACTCGTTAGTGGGTTGCTGTAAAAGATGGGACCTAACCACGTGCTGCACAGGTGTGTCATGGAGGAGGACCAAGTGTGCTGAGGGAATCTCATGAAGGGCTAGTAGGAGGGCACATGGGGCAAGATGCCACCGCATGGAAGGTACTACTTGCAGGGTTGTGGTGGGCAACGCTGCACACTGATGCCCGAGAGTGGGTGCTTGGATGTGATACTTGCCAGAGGGCGGGCAAGCCATTAAAGAGGGATTTTATGCCATTATTTCCTTTGCAGCCTCAGGAGCTGTTTGAAAGGTGGGGCCTGGACTTTGTGGGGCCTCTCAAGGTGAGTGCCGCACGACGATGCAGGTACATCGTGGTGGCCACCGAGTACTTGACGAAATGGGCGGAGGCTAGGGCACTCCTTGATAACACTGTATTTAGCATGACTCGCTTCCTTTATGAGTAAATCATCACCCGATTTGGCAATACCCATATCCATCACCGGTGATCGGGGAGTACATTTTGTAAACTAGGTGATTCAGAATATGACAACTGAATTCTGGATATTTCACCTCTCAAGCTTGTACTACCCTTGGGTGAATGGGCAAGTTGAATCCACAAATAAGGTACTAGTGTCGGTGCTGTACAAGACGTGCAGAGTGGAACAGGGAGACTGAGAAGAGAGACTTCCACCATACTTTGGGCGTATCGGACCTCCTATAAAGCAACAACAGGACACACACCCTTCCAGAGCATGTACGGGCAGGAGGCGGTCGTACCAGTAGAGTACACTGTACAAAGTCTAAGGGTAGCAGTAGAGAACTAGTGGGGAGATACAAAAAGTTTGAAAGAACGATTATTCAATTTGATGAAATTGGATGAAAGACAAATGACAACACAATGGGCTATCGAGGTGGCCCAACGACGGAGAAAATTCAGACACGACAAACACCTTCGGCGAATGAACTTTCGACCAGACTAGTTAGTTCTGAAGTATAACAGTCACAATGAAATCAAGCCTGGTAAGCTCAAAATCCGTTGTCTCGAACCCTATAAAGTAAGAGAAGTGAGAAATAATGGGGCTATAAAACTTACAAGTCTCAAGGGAAGACCTATCAAGGAACCAGTAAACGGGTTCAAACTGAAAATCTTCCAGGAGAGGAAGGTACACTAGAGAGATCAACATGCTGGGGTATGCAACCAAAGGTGATTGAACGATTGGTCGAGAAAAGGAGATTGAAGAGGAACTGGTAATCAAGAGAGAGCCATACAGGCGAGACCTAGATTAGGCGAAGTCGATGATGGATCTCGAGGAACGGATGGCAAGGAAGCACGTGGAAGGTGTTGCAGTTCCAAGAGTGCACAAGCATCTTACATATGCACTTTTCGGGCCTGTGGCTCTCTGGGTGAGAATAAATGGGTATTGGAGATGGAAGGCACCTTATGAAGGGAGAAGAGAAGGTTTTGTTGCTTATGACATAGATGATAAATCCAAAGAACAATGAAAAAAGGATCAAGCAGCCAGGGGTGAGGGCATGGAAGAAGACTTGGAGGAAGAAATTGATCTAGAGCAGTATGGTGCCACCTTGGGACCATGCATAAAAATGGTGGTGAAAATGGATGACATGTTTATCTCCGAAGGTGATGGCTACATAGATGAACTCGTTGAGAAGTGCGCAAAGGAAGGGTAAAAAGTGCCATACAAACCCAAGCCAATTATGGCGAGTGATACCAAACCCAACAGGACCCCCGATGGTAAACAGAGAAGAAGTGGTATGGTACTAGAAGTACGGGGGCAGATATGTGGATGGAAGCTATAAAGGGGTGGGGTCCGCCCCCCTAGTGAACAAAATATTCGATTTGGAGTACCTGGGGAAATCGCACGCTCTGGTGACAGATAGTTTTGGGAACCCTAAAAAGGGTAGTTACGATATCCAATATAAAGCTTGGGCCATCGCCAAGAAACCGTTACAATAAAAAATGGCAACTTCAAGCAAGAAGAAGGTGAAGACACAAAAGTATAAAGATGAGCAGATTACAGCTGAGAATATCATGGTCGAGAGTGTTACATGAAGCGAGTGTAGGGCCTAGTGGGAGAGTACTCTAGAAAATCACCCCTTGAAGGAGTCACTGTGAAAAATGAGGTAGATAAAATTGTTTTTATGCCCATGTTCAACCTCAAAGATTTTGAGCTAGTCTTGTGCACTATGGTTCACGGTTATGACAAAAGTACACACAAATCCACCATTAGATACTTTGATCAGACAGTAGTGGTGTCTTATTTAGCCAAGGAGTTTAATAGGGTATTTGGTGAGCCTAATAAAGGACATTCGACAACCAAGCCATCTTCCAAGATGTTTGCGGAGGAGAAGAAAATGTTGCTAAAGTGTATATGTAGGCAGGACCTCACAAAGAAACAATGGGACAGCCTATGGAGTGGTAGTAACAGTAGAGGATTGAAAAAGTCCTTCATAACTTCCCCAGAGTGGCGATGCATAATGGACTTGCTGAAAAGTAAGCTCACAGGAGGGAGAAGAGTATCCGATATTGCCATATGGATGCTAAAATTAATGAACGGACTGAATAATGGAAAGGTTATAATTGGGGACAATTCTTGTCCAATTGTATCAAAGACTTTCTGTATCTCAAGCACAAGACATTTTATATGCCACACCATGCCATTTCCCTATTCCTAGAGGCACTACGCACCCAAGTAGCACCAGAGCACCGATGTAATTATATTCGAACCAACCGGGTTGAGCCATATAAGCCCACCATGAATTACTAGCTTCACCTGGACACTTTCACGAAAGGCAGCTTCGAACCATTGAGGAAAAGGGTTAGTCAAGAGGTTACCAGGAGCACGGAGGATGGAGAAGAAGAAGACGACAACTCAGAGGAAGAAACAACGGTGCACACAGTTTCCTCTTTTGACAGTGATAGCTCTCAGGAGGAAGAGTTTCTCATGGCACCTTGTCTGACTAAGGCACAAAAAAAGGCGCAAGGGGCAGCACAAGAAAAGAATGTAGGGGAGACATCGAAGGAAATTGAGTTCGTACTTGTACATGAAGGACCCCTACCTCGGGTAATGCTAGAGAATGTAGTGGAAGTATTGGATGAGACCGTATAGGAGAGTGCAGCACAAGAGGAGGAGGCCGTATGGAGGGAACTACTGGTATGTATGGAGGTTGCACAAAAGGAGGTAGTACGGATGACAGTTGTACGAACAGGAGAGGAGATGGCGTACAATAGGAAGTAGTAGTGCATTAGGAAGTGCCAAAGAGTCTTCCAATGGTTCCAAATTGGGGTGCAAAGAAGCTGTAGAAGATAGTGTTTATGCTGCCTCAACTGTCATCCATGGCACACTTAGTCCCACTGCAGCAATTACCATAGGCCAAGCTGGTAGATCTCGGAACACATAAGGGAGGGGCCCACACTATTCGTATTACCACTCTAAGGGAATTGAGAGAGCCTATCCTGTTGCACTCATGGTCACTTTCGCACCCCCAATTGGAATAATTACCCCATCCATGATAGTCACAATGTCAGTGCCAATTGCCACGATAGTCACGTCAATGCTAGCTATCATGGTGGCAGCTACAAAGGTGGCAGTACCAGCGACGGAGGTGGCATTGCTAGGTACTGAGGTGGCAATGCCAAGTATGGATGTGGAAGGTATGAAGGTGCCAAAGGTGGCAATGCCCACCACAAATACGGATGCAGATGCCGAAGCCGATAGCCTCTTGGCGAAGTTTCAGATGGAAGTGGATGACATACCACCACCCTCACCCACGTTGATGATGGGACACCAGGTTGAGGAAGGAAGTAGGGAGGTACCATCAGTCACCTAGTTAGAAGTGGTGGAAGGAGGAAGCAACCATTTGGGAGAACCAGGGGCTGGTGACATAGGTGGTGGAGTAGAGAGTTTCACCCTAGGATTTGGAGACTCGACACAACAATTTTTAGTAGAACTTGAGGCCATGGCAGCAACAACATGAGACATAGTGGACCGAGCTAGAGAATTAGACATGGGGCTAGTCACCATGGCATCAACGACACTTTTGAGATTCATGACATAGGAATGCAACAGGGAATTCACTAAATGCCTCACAGGGCAATGATGGCTAGAGATGGAGATACCAGAGAGGGTGCACGCATGGAGTACACCACATATTCTGGCAGGACACAGAGGGCATGTAGGGATGATGAGCATCCTTGCTAGGATGGAGGAGACTTTTAGAGGCACATTCTTAGTTGTAGCAAGTTACATGGATGGCTCGCAGGACAGAGGAAGAGCGTACCCTTATTCTAGAGAGAGAGTTTCCCTACAAATGAGAGTACAAGAGCTCAAAAATGAGCTCGCACAGGTGGAGAAAGAGCAGCAACTCAAAAATGAGCTTGCATAGGAGAAGTTAGCATGGGTGGGGAGAGAGCAGCAGCTGGCAACTGCCCAAAAGGACCTCATGGATGCTTTGAGATTGTTGAAGGCGGCACAAGAGAAGAAATTGATTGCAGATAGAGACCCGAGGATTCTGTGCCAACAATTCGCACACATCACCACCTCTGCTACTCCAGGGACATCCTCTCACCTGTCCCAATAGACTTGTTTTTTTTCTATTTTGTTTTCTGTCGTCTTCCAGACGACAAGTTTTGTGGGGGGGATGATGTAGGCGGCAATTATGCCCAATAATACTTTCGTTAGTTAAGGGAAATGTAATAAAATAATTGTTTCGAAACAGTGTCAGTTGCCGATAGTTGGAGTCTTAACCAACTGCCGAGCACTATCTGTGTAAGAGTCGGGACAATTCGTGGGGTGGTGAATGTTGGAGACAATTATGTTATGAAAAGATATATCAGTCTAATTTCTGCCATTTACTGTGTTATGTGATTCTCTGCTATTTATGATTAGTTATGTTATGACATTGCACTATTGTGAATGGTTACTATTGCATTGTCTGAATAATACAGCTCCGATTAGGCATCTATCAGTAATTTACATACATGAAGTAATAATACAAATGGCAGTGCATACCAGATATAGGAGTAAAGTATATCCTTATTTGCTCATGAATTCATTACAGAGAAGAACACCAGAGATGGCAGCCAAGGATTACAATGTACTTGACAATACCATACCCTCTTCCTTGACGGTACACAACATATTTAAAGGACCCAACAGTAGCCAAGAGGAACATAACCGTCAACCAACCAAACTACCCGACAGTGATAACAAACTTAATACGGACAATTAATGCATTGGCGGATAACCAATGTTCTCAAACACAACAATAAGCATTTTATATCGCCTACAATATTCCATTTCTTGAATTTTCAGAGTTCAGTTTGGGCTTATATATCAAAATTTTGTTTTTGAGATTTTAGACCATAACAATATATTGATGGAAAATTAATGATGCAGGCACCATGACATTTGGGCAGCAGAATTGCTTCAAGGAATCATGTGAGCTTTTGGACAGGGCTTCAGCCGCTGGCATCAATTTCATCGATGCTGCTGAAATGTGAGTATGATTGTGCTCATTAATGCTTATTTTGTGGTTATGAAAAAAATGGATTTAATCTAGTTCCTGCTTAGACATAAAGTATTTTAAAAGAGAGCTAATAAATAGATCGAAGAGGGAGCTTAAGCATAGATTATGTGAGGCTGGTATTGGAGATGACACCCAACTGGGTAGGAGTAAGGGCAAATCCTCTTTTTGGGCAAACAATGGTGAGATTACTGTTCTCTTAGTCATACTGTTCTTAAGGATGGGGTAAGGCCTTGGAATTAGTGCAATCTCTGGGTTACTGGGATTATCTAGCATTCAGTATCTTGTGTGAACCCCTTTTCTGCAGGATCTCTGCAGCCAAGCTTTGAACTATTACATTCTAATAAGCCTGGGTTAGTGTTTGAGCCAAGAGATAGGTGAATGAATGGGGAGCATGATAGTCCATGCTTTCTGGGTGATTAAGGCTTGGGTCCTGTAACTAGCCATCTGTTTGACACTTTGTCTAGTTGAGTTGGCATATGGTTGTCCAATGGGAAATAGAATAATTCATATGTTAAGCAACAATTGACAAATGCTTGTGCAAACCAGCAACCCAAACCTCTATGGGTCAGGCCCCTGGGTATATATGGTTAGAGGTTCCGAGGGTGTAGTTTTTGACATCACTGAAAGTTACTGAGTTGATGATATATTCTAGGCCCTGATAAATGGTGCTAACCCTTCTTTATGGTAGAGTGCAAGGGTTGCCCTGCCATACTTTGTGGTAAATATTAATCTTTTCTTAACGAGTTTAATAAAAAATGAAAAATAAGTCATCTCTTTTTGATGCATTGTATTTATTATTGACTCTGTTTTTATAAATGGGTAATTTTTATTTGTCTTCCCAGTCTGCATAGACATTACTTTAATTCCAACCTCATAATTATCATATAATCATAGTGTTTTTTGTAGGCAAACTGTAGTTCCACTGCAAATTGGTTATATGCCCTATTAAATTATGGTCATGTTGCAATCCTGTGGAAGAGCTGCATTGATAACATTTAATGTGTCTGCACTTGCTGACGTTACAGTTTACTTTTCATTGGGGACTTTTATATATGCAAATCTGTTAAGTTGCACTGCTTATTTCTCATCCATAGGCATTGGAAAGGAGCACTCAGAACATCTATGAATTTATATGCTTTTTGATATGCTGCTTGCTTGTTTGTCACTTGCAAGAGCATATGTTTTAATTAATACTTAAAGGATACGTGTTTTACCTTGACTAAGTTAATTAATTTATTTGTTAAACTATTATGCAGTGCTTTCCGTCTTCCTGTCTTAATTTTCTGTGCACCACTTTCATTTTAGACTTGCTGTAGAAACTAGAAAGTCACTTGTAGGCATGTTAAAAAAGATTAGTTGGTAATATTGCTAGTGTATACTGGAAAGCTGTCTCTAGATGAACCTTAATAGGTCTGCAATATTTAGATTGCATATGCAGATTAGAACACAAATATTTATTTTAAATCTCTAGCAAGCTTTTTGAAGTTGTTTTCTTTCTTTATTAATTTTATGAAACCCTTCTATTGTATGTAATTGATACATGTTTTATAGGTACCCTGTGCCACAACATCCCAATACACAGGGAAAGACTGAAGAGTATATTGGACGTTGGCTTAGGATCCAAAAGCTACCTAGAGACCATTTTGTTTTGGCAACAAAGGTGATTGTGGTTTTGACGTTGGAAATTTGTAAGAGGTTATTATATAGGCAAGTAATTTACTGTGGTTTTCTCCTGTAAGGGTTTCCACATAATATTGTGTTATTGTGTTCTTTTTATGTACATGATTATTAAAATTAAATAAATGATGCTATTTTGATTGATAAAGTTTAAATCGATAAAAGTAGTTATATTTTATACTTAAGTGAACAGCTGCAATCCCTTTGAAAGAATGCATCTCTTTATTACGTATGTAACCCTCCATTATATTTTCAGAAATCGCACCTCTTCATTTTTTTGATCACTCCATATTCTTATTAAGGCTTTGTTACTCCATATTCCCATCAAGGTTTTGTAAATATTTTAATTCATATGCTTTGGATCACACCTTCTCAAAGACAATACAGATCACACCTTTTGGTATTTGTCTTTTCTTTGAATAGGACAAAATAAATTGTCTTTTATGCCACCCTTTTAGAAACTAATTAAGATCATACTTTTTCTTAAAAAAATGTTTTCCCAAACAGAAATATATCCTCACTTCACATGAGGATAGGACAAAATAGGAATAAGACAAAAAATGCTTCACTTTTTGAATCGGACAAATTTTGTCTTATTATGGGAGCACTTCATTTTAAGGAGTTGATCAACTTATTTAATGATTCCGTCAGCAATCTGTGAATAGCGACTAGGGGAGAGGAGCTAGTATGTGCTCACCCTAACTTCACGCTTCTCAAAATCCTATCTGGAAATTTCAAATTACTCTCAATTTTTTACAACAGCTTAATTGCCAAGTCCCATATTTAAAAACAAAATTTCAGGTCCACATGGTCAAATATAATGCCACATCAACATGCTTTTTGTGAAAGTGTCCAAAATGGTCCCAAAAAGTGATAAGACCCATAGGTATGCACTAAATCATGTTTAATGGTGCGCTGAAATGGCACTACATGAGTGGTTGTTTTTTGAAATGTGGAGGCATCTTTTTGGAGATATGCATTGATGGGACATTTTTAGTGCACCACTATAGGTCTATTTTGTTCACCTATAGTGCAATTGCTTGAGGACAAGCAATTTTCGGGCTGGGAGGACTATGATGTCCATGCTATTAAATAAAATAAGATAAACAATATTTGTATTTGGGGTCCCGATCAATTCATGTATATCTTGGGCCCATCTTTTATTTTTTACCGTAGGTGTAGGTGTTGCCGTGTCGGCTCTATTTGTGCACCCTCGAGAGTTTATCCGATGGGTATTTATGATTGACGTGTAGGATGTATTTTTCATGCAAACTTGATATTTCTTTGTATGTGCGAATTCCAACTGGGATTCAGTTTCGTCGTTTAGTCCTCCCTATTTGGTACTTTGTAGTTTCGATGGGAGTAACTCCTCACCTTATTCTGGTCTTGTTCCGAGTCTGTGTAATCTGAAGTGCTATCATTATTAATACAATTTCTTATTGCATGTGAGAGATTCCAGACCTATGTTTTGGTGCATCGAATTAAAGGTTGTTCTGTGTAATAAATTGCTGAATCCGTGAACCATTGGATTTGATACCGTGTTGGTGACATGACGTCACCGTACGACCTTGGTGCCATGATACAGAGTTCCACACTCGGGGATGACTTTAAGTTCAAGCACTGTACAACCTTGCTGATTGCTGTATGGCTTGGTTGATTGACATTGACCGATCATATACTGAAGATTGGCTGAATGGATCCACATACGATCATTGCAATTCAGGTGGGGTACGACACCTCCCTTTCACTGTACGACCTAAATTTCCACCGTACAGACTAGAGCACACATCGTAGGACCCTCTTCTTTACAACTTAAGATACTTTCGCGTTGCTAGAGCTGCATATATTGAACTGTACAGTTTGCATTGACAAAGGTTATTTTGCAGAGGTCCTGCCATAATTGAGGCCGTACACTTTCAGAACATCACAGTGGTATCAGAGCTGGTGATTCTGCCAGCCTGTTGGAGGTGAATGCAAGTTTATACCTGAAGGAGAAGGAGGTATCATTCTGTTGGTAGAATGGAGGAACTAGAAGATCCTACTGCAGAAATCATGACTCTGCTAAGAGAGCTCACCAGAAGTCAAGCCCAGATCAACGTCACTAAATGACTCATGGAGGAAACGTTATGAAAATTGGCTGAAGGGAAGATATCCGGAGAACAAAATGGGCATAGTGACAACTCGGTTACAGGAATAATGAATCGTCTACCCACACGCTTGTGACCCTCGATGCCAACTTTTCCTCCAAGGACTGAGGCATCGCGCAGAGAGCGGGAACCTACCTTCTAGGAAATGCAAGAATAACTACGGGAAGATTGGAGGAACACGAATATGGAAGGAGACATATCCTAGAAAGATTATGGTGATCTTAGAATGAGGTACTTCGATGGCAACAATTGTGGCTACTTTAACGATGACCTCAAGAGGAAAATAGGCAAGGTGAATTTGTCACCATTTGATGGATCTGGATCAATCTCGAAACAAACATGGGTGCTGAAGGCGAACACATATTTCCAGCTCAATCCGATGCCCGAAGAAGCAATCAAATTTGCTGCACTCCACTTGGAAGGAGTTGCACATGAATGGTGGCATCACAACTTGGTTACTCTTGGTCATGATCAAGTAACCTGTTATACTAAATTCACAGAGAGGCTTGTAGACCGCTTTGATGGAAAGGATCCAGAGCCAAATTTCAAGGAATTGGCATAGTTGAGACAAACTAGATCGGTCGACAATTACATTACTAAATTCTAGAGGTTACTAGTGCTAGTGGCGGACATCTTGGAGAGGCGGTGGATTGTGTTATTCATGGATGGGTTGATGGAGCCTCTGAAGGGATGAGTGAAAGGGTCCAACCCTAACACTCTCTTCAAGGCAATCAAGAAGGCACGTGGCTTGGTGACATCATCTCGAAATTATTCACACCCCAAGCCACCTCTAGTTTTGAAGGAAAAGGACCACAAATTTTCTCCGAGGAAATCGTCGTTGGATGAAGCTACTAGATAGGATCTCAGAAGAAGGAAGCTTTGTTTTACTTGCAAGGAGTCGTAGGAGCCTAGGCACATATGCTTAAGAAAGGGAAAAATACACTACATTGAGGTTTTGTCTGACATAAAAGATGAACATGAGGAAATTGAGTCTGAAGGTTAGCAAGTTTCATTGAGTGACAACATGGACCGTGTGGAGAGGATTTCCACATTGGTACGGGGAGGAGGTGCCATCGCAACACTTGCAGGCACTCTGAGATGTACAGTATTTCGGGTGTGGGGTACACTTCAAGGACAACGGGTGGTAGTCATACTCGACAATGGGGCCATGCTCAACTTCATCGATTCATCATTCCTGAACCATAGAGGGTTGCGTATGGAGGCACACGAAAGGTTCCAAATCAAGGTGGCGGGTGGAAACCTTCTGTCATGCACCCATCTAGTTCCACAATTGAGCATCACCATGGGAAATCACACAGTGACAGATGACTTCTATGTGGTGGATCTGGACGACATGGAAGTGATATTGGGTTTTCAGTGGATTGAGACTCTTGACGAGTACACGTAGAGTTTCAAAAGGATGGAACTCTCCTTTGAAGTAGATGGCAAAAAGGTAGTCTTGCGGGGAATGTTGAATGACAGCCCAAGGGAGATCTCAGTGCGACGAATGGAGGCAATTTTTAGACACGACGATGTGGTCTGGGCCTCGCATTGCTTCATTTCAGCAGAACCTATACATAAACAACAGACCAGCAATCGGGATGAAGAGCTTCAAGCAAATTTGGGATAAGCACCACATGGTCTTCACCTACATTCCACTTGGCATACCCCCACATCACGGATTTGGGCATACTATTGAGTTGGATCCGGGTGCCAAGCCCGTTATCACCACACCATACCGTCATCCTAAAAAGTTTAAGGATGAGATTGAAAAGATAATCCAGGAGCTTCTCGACAAAGGATGGATCAGGCCCAGCTCTAGCCCCTTCATGTCGTCGGTAGTGTTAGTGAAGAAGGATGGAACCCTCCGGATGTGTGTGGACTACCATGCTTTGAATAAGAAGACGATCAAGAACAGGTATCCTATTCCCAAGATCGACGAGTTGTTGGATGAGTTACACGGCGCAGTCTATTTTTCCAAGATAGACCTCCGTTCTGGATATCACCAAATCCGCATGAGGGAACAAGATGCAGAGAAAACAAGCTCCTGCTCGCATTATGGACATTATGAGTTCCTGGTCATGCCATTTGGGTTGACCAACGCTTCGGCCAGGTTCCAGTCTTGCATGAACCACATCTTCAACAAGCAACTGCGCAAGTTTCTATTGGTATTCTTTGATGACATACTTATTTACAGTAAGACATGGGAGGAGCATCTTTGGACGAAGTGCTGGGGATTAATGAGACTAAGTTGTTGTTCACCAAAAAGTCCAAAGATGAATTTGGAATGACAAAAATATTATATCTGGGACACAACGTCAGTGGAAGAGGGGTTCAAGTGCATCAGGAGAAGATTCAAGCCATTTTGGGTTGGCCACCCCCCAAAACCCTCTCGGAGTTGTGTGGATTTTTTTGGTTGTGTAGTTACTACAGAAGGGTTGTGAAAGGGTTTTCACAGCTTAGCGCACCACTGACGGATCTAACAAAGAAAGGATCGTTACTGTGGAATGAGCAGGCACAACGCACTTTCAACAAGTTGAAGGAATTCATGAGTTCCTATCTAGTTCTCGCATTGCCAGATTTCACTCGACCTTTCATCTTAGAGTGCGGCGCATCCAGTGAAGGCATCAGGGCCGTACTAATGCAGGAACGTCACCCCATTGCATTTGAGAGTTAGAAGCTCTCGAGAGTTGAGCGGTTGTTTTTCATCTATGGTGAAGAAATGCTCGCCATCATCCACACTCTGATGAAGTTTTGACAATACCTTGTCGGGGCAAAGTTCGTTGTCTGTACAAACCACAACAACCAGAGGTATTCCCTAGAGCAGAGTGAGTTGAATGAACGACAATAGAAGTCGGTGAGCAAAATCTGAGCATTTGACTTTGATATTGAATACGTGAAGGGTAAAAATAATTTCATGGTGGATGCACTGTCAAGAAGGCCGGCCATATGCTCTCTGTCTCAAATCTTGACAGATTGGAAGGCACACCTATTGGTTGAATATTCCAAGAACACATTCGCATGCCAGCTGATGGATGGTGAAGTGCAGGATGACAACTACTGGGTGGTTGACATCATTTGCTACAAGGACAAAATTTATTTGGTACCCGAGTCCAAGATGAAGGAGAAATTTTAAAAGAGATGCGCGACTCACCCTTGGCCAGGCATCCGGGATACCTAGAGACCTACAGACAAATCAGGGAAAGGTTTTCGTAGAAAGGTCTCAAGAATGATGTCCTACAATATGTTCGAGAATGTGCCACCTGCTAGCAGAACAAATTTGAGCACACCCTACCTGGAGGACTGCTTCAACCATTGCCAATACCTGAACAAAAGTGGGATAACATCTCGATGGACTTCATTTCCAGGCTTCCTAAGGTGCAAGGGAAGGATTGTATCTTTGTCGTGGTTGACTAACTTACCAAATATGCTCACTTCTTCGCTATTTCCACTGCGTATCAAGCAGCACAAGTGGCAGAGTTATTCTTCCGTGAAGTATTTCGTCTGCACGGTTTTCCCCAAAACATAGTAAGCGATAGGGATAGCCGCTTCCTCAACACTTTTTGGATAGAATTGTTTTGGCTTGCAGGAACAACACTGTTGCCAAGTATGAGTTATCACCCATGAATAGATGGACAGATAGAGATTGTGAATAAGTGGCTGGAAGGTTACCTCCGGAACTATGTTTCGAGACAACAAAAGGCATGGGTTAAGTGGTTGCATTTGGGTGAGCATTGTTACAATACCATGTACCACATGTTAATTGGGATGGCGCCATTCAAAGCATTATACGGTTTTGAGCTCCCATCATAGGTGGATATGGTGTTAGGTGATAGTCATGCGCCAAAGGCCAAGGATTGGCTATAGGAGGGTTTGGATATTTTGAGATCTCTCAAGGAAAACCTTGAAAGGGCCTAGAACTAGCAAAAGATGTATGCTGATAGGCACCGAATGAAGAGAAGTTTTGAAGTTGGTGACTTGGTATACCTCCAGCTTCAGCCCTACAGACAATCTTCTCTGAAGGCATGTGGCAAAGAGAAGTTGTGGCTGCATTTTTATGGGCCGTACCGTATGGTTCAGAGGGTAGGCGAAGTTGTCTACGAATTGGAGCTTCTTGAAGGGAGCCGAATCCACAACGTGTTCCATGTGTCTTGCCTGAAGAAGGCCATGGGACAACACGTCACAGTATCAAAGGATCTGCCGCCCATCGACGAAGAAGGAAAATTAGCTCTAGAGCCAACCGAGATCATGGACACCCAAGAGAAGCTGAGGACACGCACCATCAAGGAGTTTCTTGTGCATTGGAAGGATCTATCGATAGAAGAGGCTACCTGGGAAGGCAAACATATTTTGGAGCACCCTAGTTTGCAATTGCTTGAGGACAAGCAATTTTCGGGCCAGGAGGACTGTGATGTCCCCGTTATTAAATAAAATAAGATAAATAATATTTGTATTTGGGGTCCCGATCGATTCATGTATATCTCAGGCCCATCTTTTATTTTTTACCGTAGGTGTAGGTGTTGCTGTGTCGGCTCTATTTGTGCACCCTCAGAAGTTTATCTGACGGGTATTTATGACTGGCATGTAGAATTTATTTTTCATGCGAACTTGATATTTCTTTGTATGTGCGAATTCCAGTTGGGATTCAGTTATCTGCCATTTCGAAGGTGAAAGATCCTCCCTATTTGGTACTTTGCAGTTTCGGTGGGAGTAACTCCTCACCCTATTATGTTCTTGTTCAGAGTCTGTGTAATTTGAAGTGCTATCATTATTAATACCATTTCCTATTGCATGTGAGAGATTCTAGACCCGTGTTTTGGTGCATCATATTAAAGGTTGTTCTGTGTAATAAATTGCTGAATCTGTGAACCATTGGATTTGATACCGTGTGGGTGACATAACGTCACTATATGACCTTGGTGCCGTGATACAAAGTTCCACACTCGATGGCGACTTTAAGATCAAGCACTGTATGACCTTGCTGATTGCCGTACAGTCTGGTTGACTGACATTGACTGACCGTATACTGAAGACTGGCTGAACGGATTTGCGTACTGTCATTGCAATTCAAGTGGGGTAGTTGACCATACAACACACCTTGTGTAGAGCTATCACCGTACTGGTACATCGTCCTCTGTCGAGGAGGGAACAGTAACACCTGTATGACACCTCCCTTTCACCGTACAACCTAAATCTCCACCATATAGACTAGAGCATACAACGTACGGCCCTCTGCCGTACAGCTTAAGATACTTCTGCATTGCCAGAGCCACATATATTGAACCATACATTTTGCATTGACAAAGGTTATTTTGCAGAGGTCCTGCCATAATTGAGGCCATACAGTTTCAGAACATCACATAACATATCACCTATTGGACCCCACTCATGTATTGGCTCCTCTTCCCTAATCATTTTCTCCTTATTGTGGCGTATGGAAACTTCCCTTTGTTTAATATAATTGTTAATGGTAATCATTGTGCATTTATTTATTTTATGGCCGGGCTTAACTGATTTTCATATTAGCAGATACCAACCCCTTTAGATCGCTGTTTTGGATTTACATAAACCCCATATTAGCTGTGCATTTATATATATTACCATCCATATTAATGGATGTTTTAACTTCTCTTTATATAGCTAACATGTAATTATGTTATATATTTATATGTCTTCAAACATATCTGTATCTTCAAACTGTGCATTAACTTTTTCTTCAACTTTAATCAAATCATCATGACATCAATGACAATTTTATCAACACAAAGATAGAAGACCTTATGGATTTTCAAGTAGGGGCCACAATACGTATGCTCTTTCAAGAAATTATGATTCATATGTCCCTTTAGTGAGTTATAATTTTATATGCTATAAATGTAGTGACTATGGACATATAGCATGACATTGTAGAAGTGGTTTTGTGAAAACACCTAGAGAGTACAAAATGAAGGATACCATGAACAAACAAAATGGAAAGCCTACTAAGGTATGGAGAAGGAAACAAGACCAAGATAACGAGAAGAATAAAAAGGATAAATCTGTGGTTTTGCATTATCCATTTCACACATATAATTGAGCAGAAGCATGAACTTAGGGGGAGCTTATCATTGCACTATCTTTTTGCTCTGTGGAAAAGACAACTCTAAAAATGAAGACAGAATGAGAACTACATTGTAGCAGCAATTGAAGAATTATGTGATTATGATATGGTAGTAGCAAGCTACATATTTAAAGGTTACCATGTAATGAAGTGAAGGAGAATGAATGCCAATATATAAAGATTCTAGAAGACTTGAGACAATGAGAGAGTTTTTTAAAAGTTGGATGGGAAAATGAGAACAAACCAAATAAGTATGCTTGTATATTTATTTGACAAGCATGTGTTGGCAAAAGGAAAAGACATTTAATAAAGGAAATCTGGATGCTTGTGTTCACAATAAAAGTATTTCTATTAATGTAATGATGACATAGAAAACATGAATGGAAGAATAACGAACATCCCTTTACCATCGGTATAAAAGGGGAAGAGCTATTGAAATAGGGAGAACAATGCCATTGATGTCAAGATGAGCAACTATGAGAGAAATCTTCAAAAGAAACTTAAGCTTGAAAAAGAGCAAATTCAATCAAGGATTGAGAGAGTGAAGGTGTCATATGAGCAATCCAAATTGTTTTTCAACAATACCATGAGAAAGGAGTTTTTTTTCCTTTAAAGCTAATAAAAGAGGATATACAATTTGAGCAACTAGAGATATTCAAGATTGATGCAGACAGTGTCAAAGAGATAGTCTATTTTGGGAAATGGTAGAATTGACTAGCTAGAGTTATCTCCACCACCTTTTGGTAGTAAGTCATGTTGACAAAATTGGCAAAAGTGACTTGGTGGAATTATCTCTGCAACTTTTTGGTACTTCGTAATTCTTGGCAAATTGATAGAAGTTACTTGAGTTGTCTCTGCTAATTTTTAAGTTTTTCATGCCCTTGAATTTTTTTGTTTTTCTCACATCTGAACCTTGATTTACGCCATGTTTGATGCATTGAAAGGTACCTTTAATAGGAGTTGAAATGACAGTGATTAAAACCTACAAGCATGGCATTCAATAATGTGGGGTACAAGGATTCCGTAATGACTTTTTAGAGGATAACTGACTTTGGAATGTGCCACGTATACAATTCTTTTAATTGGTAAAACAAATAGGAAACTGGATGACAGTATAAAACTTAGGATTATAAAATTTAATTTGTCATTAGAAGAAATTAATTTCATTTCTTTACTTTTGTGGTTTTTGGTTTAACTCTTTTAATCATCTCGTATTATATGGATATTGTTTTTGGTTCAAGTAGGTCACAGGACCATCTGGACAAATGACTTGGATTCGTGATGGACCTAAAAATCTTGATGCATGCAACATTGAAGAGGCTATTGATAATAGGTGAATTCTTTGTTGGATGCCTACTATTTTTGTTTTCTCTAGTTACATGTTTGGAATATGAAGTCTAATGCATTATCTTTACTTTTATTTTTGTAAACATTTGCTATTAAATCATATTTATGTTTTTTTCTATCACTTATATGGTCATTCTTAGAGTTATGCACTAAAAAGGGTTTGAAAAATAATAGAATTGTTATTCCAAGTAAGGGTAAATCCATAAGTTAATGACATTTTGATTTTACTGTTCAATATCTATTTTGAGACAAGTGAAATATAATTTAATACTAATAGTATGTCAGATGAAACCACTTTTCAAATTATAAGGTGAAGCTCCTTGAGATCTAAACTACCTTAGACACTGAATTATAGAGAATGTACACACTCATTCACACTATACAATATCTTTTTAGGAGGATTTGAATAAATAAAATCATAGAAGCATAAATCTTCACAAAATCCTGATTTATGTGATTTTAAAAAAATCCCCAGTTGAAAGCGATTTTTCCCCAAAATATTGCAATTTAATCAGCTATGGTTTTCAATGATCTTTAAGGGTTTAAATCGCATGAAAATTGCAGAAAAATTGCCTTGGAAACACATTTATTGTCCACCAACTTGATGCAAAACCTCAACACACAAAATTGCTATTTAATTAGGTTTTTTGTTCATTTTTTAACACTAGCTTCTGGGATGTGGTTCAACCAAATTTCCTTGGATTGTGATTTCCTGATTTGCTACCATCACCTGTGTTATCCTGGTGCACTCTAAGGGGATCTTCTGAGAATCCTTACTAATTCTGCCCTGTTTTTTCAGTTTTGATAGTTTATCATTTTTTCAAACCACCGTTTTTGAATTTTATGAGTTGTGATCTGAATTTCATTTGTAAAGGTTTGGGTTGGAGTTTGATGTTTTGTTTTCACATATGTTTTTGCCTTGATATGTAGATTGAAAGATAATGATATGATATCCAAATAACACCAATAGGTGACTGCAAATGAAGTAAAGAGCAAGCATACAACTCCAGAATTAAAATGTAGAATCACTTAATAGTTTAGAACATACTTGGATGAAGCGACTTGATAACTTTATTGGAATGGTGATGGCTGATTACAATAGATAGGGTCTGATTTATGTTTTCAGACTAACATATGCATTACGAGCTTCAAGTCTCAAACAATGCTTCCTCAGCAATGCAATGTTGTTCTCCCTTGCTGGCCATCTTAGAAATGATGAAGTCTTGGTCTGAGATAAACCTGTAGCTGTTGTTCTGAACACCAAAATGCTGAATTAAAGAAAATAACTGTTTATTTTCATTATATATCTGTTACAGACCATACCAGGGTTCCTTGAGGAATACATACAAATAGACAATGATCTCCAGTCACTTTCCCAACTTCCTCCAACGTCCAATGCAAATCTGGTAATTTCCCAATGTCTGACGCCCAAGTTTGTTTGCTGCAGTCCCTTTTTTGTCAGATCCAGTATATAATTGGTGTTTGCTGTAGATGTACGGCTGGCTGTAGCTGTACAGATCTGCTCAATTTGCTGCTGAAACTGTACCTGCTAAAAACTCTGATTCACTGCCCCCAAACGACTGCTGTAATGATCAAATCTGCAAATTAATTAACTGTGTTTCAAGCTGGGCCTTGTATACTATGATCTGAAGGTGTACGGCTAGTATTGCTGCCAAGATTTGATGAAATTCCCTACCACAACCACCGATCTGCAATTCTGACAAATCTGCTAATGAATGTTCACCCTGATAAAGACTGAAAAACAGTTATTTTTCCCCTCCTAACTCGATCTGTCTGAAGCCACCTGTGAAATTACCCTTGGGCGGTATTTCACACCTGCAGGCAATTATCTCTCTGAGAGATTTCATTTTCAGAAAGAGAAGAATCTGCTGAAAACCCCTGTAATAGGCTCTCTCACAAAGCTTATGCAAAAATGGTTTCAAGATGCCTCCAAAAATGGCTCCCCTCTCACTTTTATTCATAAACTTTTCCCTCCTTTGCTATTCGAATCCTCTTTAGGGTTTTCCCACTTTTTAAAAAACATAAAATAATGTTTTATTTTTGTTTAATCCTCCACCTAGGGATGCAAACTTCATGAGGGGGTTATATCCAAGGCTCAAAGTCCCCTTTTTAAAGTTATAATATAAGTTATATGCCTAGGGAATTAGCCCATTATTTGAATAACTTATTATAACATTAAGTGATTATAATAATCATTTTTAATATTAATTTATTAAACCCAACATAGGAAGCAATTAAATTATTCCCCAAATTATTTGTAGCTCACTCATCTGACCCCGATTAGAGTTCTATCTGATGCCCCTTGTCCACTGACACGGTCTGTCCATTGCAAGCTAATTGGCAGTCCCTTCCTAAAATTTAGGAACTCTCCTAAAAAATAGGAATTGTGCCAGAAGTGTCCAGGCTAATTTTGGAGGTCTCCTGGTGTGTCCCTGCTAACTCCCAGTTCATCCTTAAAAAATAGGATTCCTCCTAAAATCTAGGAGATTGCCCAAGACTGGTCAAACCGGCTCTCCAAGCCTTGGTATGTTGTCACAAGCCCTTGAAAGGGTCCCCTGCACAATCTGCTGGCCTACGAGAACCAAATGATACGCTAACCCCATCTATCACTGTCCTAAGGAGGGAACATTACATAAATTAATTAAATAAAGTTATCATTATGATTTCTTGTTTTGGAACAACTTGAAAATTCATTCTCTCGTTTTATTTGTGCATCCTAGCCTATGAGAATAAAATAGAATATAAAAATCTGTTTGATGATTACTTGGAAAATGGGGACATTAGAAATCCATATTTTGTGACATTTTCCCAATGCCTATTGTAATATGCCTACTAAATTCTAACTTAAGGTACTCAAATCTTCAATAGTCATTTTGTCAAGTAGTTGGCAAATTGGCTAATTTCACTGACCTTTTGCACTCTTCACCATGAACATTTAAACAAACAGTTTACATGCAAATATTATACTTTATTTGCAAGTTCTACGTGTTTCTAGTATGCAAGTGTAATTGATAATACTTGCTCAAGTTTTCTCAAATTTTCTCAACATTTTTTAACAGATCACATGTTCATATTTTGCAAAGTCTATGACTTGTCTCAATTTGTTTGCACATTAGGCTTATGAATAAAAGACATTAAATAACCTGAACAAAGCATATATAGCAATACTTACGCAACACAAGAAACTATAAATCTGACCTCAATTTTGATTCCTAATTTGTATTGCCGAGTATGTGAATTTCCAGAAAGAACTCCAGTTTGACAAAGTGAGACCGTATAAAGACTCTTGGTTAGTAGGCAAACTTGTAGCTTGTGTGAGCAACATTTTAGCATTTTGGTGCTTATTCTCCACGGGTGATTGGATCTGCCAATGTCTGAATAATACGCCACTTCCTTCTATCCTTGATAAATATTTCCTACTTCCTTCTCTCTGAGTCCGAGTGATGTAGGAACATTTGGCTTCACAAGCTATCCTGTGTCACCAAAAAATTGTTTCTTTATTTTAAAATTTTTTTTGCATTCTTCTCATAGTTTGGGATTCAAGAGAATCTTGTAGAGTGTTAGAAGTTTTCATAACGATTGTAACTTTTGACATTTCATTCGTGTCTTGTTCTTTCAATTTGGGTGCCAAAATGAAGGGGAAAACTAGTGAATTTTGGAAAAACAATTAGCAACTCTTCAATTTTCCAAAGAACGCGACTTGGTTCATGTTTTTATTAATTTTTCAAAGGTATCTACAACAAAAAGTCGTTAGATATAGTTTTAGCAAGCTGGGGAGCCATATTTGGAAGCATTTAATGAGGAATTTTCATAGGAATTTTAAAAGACGTTTGGAGGAATTGAAAGGGCAGATTTGTGTGCCTCTTTTTGATGCATCACAATGGTTCTAATCTGTATAAAATGCAACCTTTGATGGTTTAAAGTGGAACCAAGCAACAGCAGCAAGGTTGGAGAAAATACCTGCAGGTTGCTCCAGAGAATCACTTAAGTAAGAGTGTAGGCAATTAGCTTGCCAAGAGGAGAAGAATAGAGGGAAGAGTCGAATGAATTTGTAGGTGTGTTAGTGGTGTTTAGGTAGCCATGCAAGCTGCAGGATGAAGATAAAAATCAGATTTACATGCAGCCATGAATGTTAAAGGCAAGAGGGTTCGAAGATTTGAAGACAAGATGGGCCGAGAACTCTTGTAAAATTTCTGCATTGTGTTTCTTGTTTAAATCCTCCATATATGTAGTTGTTCTTGAAGAATTTTCTAATGAATATATGTTTCAAAATTTGTTTCATATGTGATTATGTTGATTATGTTGGTGGAATGATATCTAAATGCTGCAAGATTGGGTAGTTTGATAAGACCCCCTTATCTTAATTGCATCAGTTTTGATGGTGAAAGTTCACGAACAAGAAAGAAGTTGGAAAGTAGCAATTATGCTGCGACCATCAAAAGTTCCAACTAACAGGGAATTGAGAATGAGGTGAACAAAGAACAGAATAAAAGGGAAGGAAGCAAAAATGAGGCAAACAAAGAGGAAAAGAAGGACGATAAAGCCTCACAATTTCAAAAAACTAACAAGGTCAACCTCAAATGATCCTTCCCTTAAAGGAAGCCATGTATAAATAGGTTCAACTATTCCTTTCATTGCTATTGTTTTTCATGCAATCAATATGGTCATAGAGCAATAGATTGTAGAGTGCGTACAGGAAATGATTTTGGATTTTCTATAAGTATCTTCAATTCATTTATTCCTCTAATGGATTATAGTGTCATATGCTAAAAGTGTTTTTAACAATTTTGGGCACATAGAAAAGTTTTGTAGAAGTACTTTTGCCGAACCTCAAAGACAAGGAGGATGTTCGTGATAAGAAAAAGGATTAATCAAACAAAGTTTGGAAAAAGAAGGAATGGGAAATGAAGGAAGAATCCATGCTTGTACAAGTTGCTTTACATGCTCAATATGAGAAAGACCAATGATATGTTGATAGTGGTTGCTCAACCCACATGACTGGCTACAAAGGCAAATTCCTCTCTCTAAAGAAAGTGAATGAATGGTAAAATTTGGGGACAATGCTATGACAAACATAAAAGGTAAAGGCACACTTAGTTTGGATAATTGAAGGATTAAAACTAAGGATGTCTTATATGTTGAAGGATTGAAGCATAATATGCTAAGTGAGTCAAATGTATGTCCAAGGGCACACCTACACTTTTCATTTTGGAATATGTAAAATCATTAAAGATGGAAAATCAAATGTTATCCAATGCTTATGGAATAGATGGTAATTTGTTGTAATGTCCCCATTTTTAATAAAATTATTGTATTTGGGTTCGATTGATTTAGTTTATCTCGGGCCCATTTTTTTATTTGTTAGTGTAGGTGTAGTTGTCGCCGTCGGCTCTTTTGTGCACTCTCGGGAGTTTTCCCGATGGGTATTTATGCTCGGCGTGTAAGTTGGATTTTATATGTTGAGATTTATATTTGATTTGTATTTGCGAATTCCTGTTGGAATTCTGTTGTTCGCCATTTCGGAGGTGAAAGATCCTCCCTATTTGGTTTGTGTGTAGTTTCGGTGGGATTCAACCCTCACCCTATTCTGCTTGTTTCTTTGGTTCCAGATTTGGCAATCAATCTCTATTATTCATATTTCATCTTGCAAGGGTTTAGGTTCGATTTGTGTAATGTCCCCGATTTAGCAGGTTTTTGCAATGAGCATAGTCAGTTCATCAATGCGACCCTCGTGAGGTGACAATATGATTTGAGGGTTTTTGGGAGTTCTGGGACAGACTTACTATTTTTGGTAAGTCTATTTTTAGCCGTAGCTATTTCTAGCAAGGCAGTGCCTATTCCTGGGTGGGCAGTTGGATTCGGGCTTTGCCAGAATTATTTTGATTGCAGTCTGTCAGTGCAGTGGCTTTGGAGTTTTATTGACGTTATTAAATTAAATTATCTTGGTTTAATTTAATAACTTGACTTTATAATATTATATTATAAAGTGGGAGTATTTTATAAAGCCAATTAAGTGAAATATTAAAAAAATGCTTTTTCGAAAAATCACTATATATTCTATTCGAAAAAGCACTTGGGGGATCTTTTATGCAATCATTATTATTTTGAAGTTTGTGAAAAATCCAGCTCTGGCTAGGGTTTCAAGGACAGATTCCTCATTTTCGTAATTTGAGCCATCTCCTGTCGGTGGTGAATTTTACATCTGATTATTCAGTGATTCTCAATTCGGTGCTGTTGTATATCGACATTGTGAAGGTTGAAATCTGGAGGTTTGTTTGTTGCTGATGACATTGTATTCTTGAATACAATATGTGAATTATGAGATAATTCCTGAACGTTGCAATTAATATTTTTCTTGATTATCAAAGGTTGTGAAGAAAGGTGATTATCGATTTTAACTGCAAGACTGGTGTTTTACGGGATTGATTGTCATTATCAATTGGTAGCGTGAATGGTAATAAGGCTGTGCTGTTTTTGAAAGGGAATTGAAACTGCTGTCGTTTCTTTTTCCAAACATCCCCTAGTCGCATTGTCTGGTGACGCTAGACTGCCAAAGACTGCTGGCGTCTGAATTTATTCTAGCCCGTGCTTGTTTCTTGGACTGGCGGCAATTTTCCTTGGGCCCGCGTCAAGGCTGGGTTTCACGTGGAGGTTTGGGAGTCCACACTTTGTCTTATATACTGGCCGCAGATCCAATCTCTGGCACAGCATGCAAATCTGAGGCTCCTACATGTCATTTTCTGCAGGCACGTGAGCTAGTTTGTGTAGCGGATATTCCTTAATAGTTGACGTGACTGCTAGTACTCATTTCTTCCATTTTCGCAGATGCTAAAGTTTGATATTATTTGATAATAAAATATTAAGTGTTGGTTTCCATGGCAAATAATAAATAATTCATGATCTATTCCAGAGGATATAATTTGATGTTGAAATTTGATATCTCAATTTGAAGCATAAAAATATTTTAATAAATTGTTGAAGCAAAATATTGGTGTAATTGCAAGAAAGAATTCAAAGTTATTATTAAATATTCAGAAGGCCAACTTAGGCTTTTCACAGTGGTATCAGAGCAGAATTCTTGCCAGCCTGCAGGGTTAATTGGGTTTAGCATGGCATAGAGGTTTAGGCCTGGTATGTTCTATTCCCGCAGAGGTCCTAATTCTCCTCCTGGTGAGAGAGAACCTGAGATACAGTTTGGTAGTATGGAAGACAGAGGTGCAGATGGTTTAGGTAATACAGGTGGTCCAGGTAATGCAGGTGGATCAGGTAATGCAGGTGGTTTAGGTAATTCAGAATATAGGGATGCTGCTACTGCTTTGGAAGTAGATAGAGAAGTATGTGATACGTTCCAGGGTATTGCAGAGGGACAACATCATGTTGCTACTATACTACAGCAGTTATTTGATACATTACAGCAGATGACAATCCTTGTTGATCGGGGCTGAGACAGAGGTGCTTAGAGTGCTTCAGTTAGCTCTCATTGATCTAGAGCAGATGACAGGTCACGCGTGGGTGATAGGATGAGAGTTGAGGATCGTCCTAGGCAGGAGGACAGGCATGACAGAGCAGGGCATGCTGGTGTTCATGATAGACCACAGCGTCCCGTATTTTTGAGACTTGAGGTGGATGTGATTAGCATTGAATTTGAGGCCGCTTCGTTTGTAGATGATATTGTTCCACATTATGCTGAGTGGGATGCCTTACCACATGCGATAAAACAAAATCTGAATTTTGACAGGTATCTATCACAAAAACGTGATCACACTAGGGGTAGACCGGTGCCTGACAGACAGAGGCCCAGGGATACAGATTTACGCTAGGCTACTACAAAATGATTTTGGATCATTTTGATGGCAGTGGTAAGGTGACAACACGAGCTTGGGTCCACAAGTTGGACACTTATTTATCTTTATGTCCTATGTCTGAGGAGGACACCATTCGTTTTGCTGTGCTACATCTGGATGGTATAGCCCATGATTGGTGGTACCATGGGTTGGTGTCACTTCGACACGATCAGATCTTTTATTATCAGGAGTTCATGGATAGATTGATTGAAAGGTTTGATAGGAAGGATCCTGAAACATATTTCAGAGAATTGGCTCAATTGCGACAGACAGGTAACCTGGAGACCTTTATCAGTGAGTTCCAGCGGTTGTCTGTTATGGTCTATGACATTTCAGAGAGGAGGAGAGTTATGCTCTTTGTGGAGGGGCTGATGGAGCCTACCAAAGGATGGGTTAAGTCTTTGGACCCACCGACCTTGCAAGAAGCTATTGAAAAGACAAGGAATTTGGAAGCATCAACTCCACGGAACAGATTTGCTGCGAGACCTTCCAACACTTCTTATGACAGGGCAACACCTAAAAGGGATGATAGAGCTGATTCTAATCGTCCTACAGCAGGTCCCTTGGATCAAGAAACATTAAATGATCTAAGGAGAAGGAGATTGTGTTTTCATTGTAGAGGGCCTTATGATTTGAATCATGATTGTCCCTTGAAACCAAAGGGAAAGAATAAAATGATGGAATGGTTTTATGAAGACGAAGATGATTTTGAATTTTCGGGACAGTGAGTTGATGATTAGCATTATTCACATGAGGATCTAGTAAATGATGATGAACAGGTGGGGAAATCTGATTTCAAGGTTGTGTACTTCACAAGCATGAAAAAGGAAGATTCCTTTAGGATGCATGGGCTCTTGGCAGGGCAGCGAATCATTGCTCTCTTTGACACAGGAGCTACTCATAATTTCATTGACTCTCGTTTGGTGGCTAAGAGGGGATTTGAAACTGAAGATTTTGAAGGACTTAGAGTGTAGGTAGCTGATGGTTACTCTCTCAAGTGTAATAAAAGGATTTCTGAGCTTCCTGTAAAGCTGAATAATTACTCCTTCAAGGCAGATTTCTATGTGGTTGACATGGGCAGCACGGACATAGTTCTTGGCATGAGCTGGTTGCATTCGCTTAAAGACATATACATGAACACGGAAAGGATGGAATTGAGGTTCATCAAGGATTGCCAGACACACATTCTTAAGGCCATACAGGGTGGTGAGTTGAAGACTATTTCCCACAACCATATGCAGCAGTTGGTGAGGCATGATGATGTTATTGATTGGGCAGCAGAGTGTAGGGTGCTGTCTACATCAAAGAGCACAGATGGGCCAGCCTATCATCCGGATATTCAGCAGCTCAGGATTAAACACTCCAAAGTGTTTAATGATTTACCTTATGGAAGACCACCTGACAGAGGAATTGAGCACATTATTGAGCTTGAGGAGGGCACTAAGCCCATCATGATTACCCCTTATCGGCATCCCAAGCGGTTGAAGGATGAAATTGGTAGACAATTCAGGTGTTGCTCGTTATGGGACACATTAGGCCGAGTAAATCTCCTTTTGCTTCATCTGTTGTTCTGGTGAAGAAAAAGGATGGATCACCCAGGATGTGTATAGACTACCGGATGTTGAATAAGAAAACAATTAAGAACCGGTACCCGATTCCTCGCATAGATGAGCTCATTGATGAGTTACATGGGGCTAAATTCTTCTCCAAGATTGATTTGAGATCCGGATACCATTGGATCAGAGTTCAAGAGCAGGATGTGGAGAAGACAACATTCAGATGTCACTGTGGACATTTTGAGTTCTTAGTCATGCCTTTCGGTTTGACTAACGCCCCGGCTACCTTCCAGTCTACTATGAACAGAGTCTTCCACGGGCAGTTGAGGAGGTTTGTTCTGGTGTTTTTTGATGATATATTAGTTTACAGTAAGACTTGGGATGAGCATTTAGTACATTTGGATACAGTACTCGGCATTCTTGATTAGGCTTCCTTGTTTGCTAAGGAGTCCAAGTGTGCCCTAGGTATAACAGAGTTATTGTATTTGGGGCATATTATTAGCTCAAAGGGAGTTCGCATGGACCTGGACAAGGTTCGTGCTATTTTGGAGTGGCCTACACCTGGGAACCTAACACAGCTGAGGGGATTCATTGGTTTGTGTGCTTTCTATCGGAGATTTGTGTCAAGATTTTCTAGGCATGCAGTGCCGCTCATTGATTTAACCCGTAAGGGTGCCTTTGTTTGGACTGATCAGGCATAGGAGTGTTTTGAGAAGTTCAAAGTGATTATGACTACATGCCCGGTTTTGGCATTACCGGATTTTACGAGACCCTTTGAGTTGCATTGTGATGCCTCAGGGGAAGGTATTGGAGCAGTGCTATCTTAGGATCGCCACCCTATTGTTTTTGAGAGTTGTAAGCTCAGGGGTCCTGAGAGGCTGTTTAGTATTTATGACAAGGAAATGTTGGCCATTATGCATGCTTTGGCCAAATTCAGACAGTACCTGGTGGGGAGTAAATTTTGTATCAAAACAGATCATAATAGTCTGAAACATTTCCTTGGACAGCGGGATTTGAATGAGAGGCAACAGAAGTGGGTTAGTAAGTTGCAATCTTATGACTTTGATATTTCTTATATCAAAGGTACTCAGAATGTGGTAGTTGATGCCCTTTCTCGGAGGCCCCACTTGTGTGCAATTTCGGAGATTACTGAGGATTGGAGACATAGGATTGTTGTTGAGTATGCTCGGGATCAACGGGCTTCTGGTGTTGTTGATGGCAGTATACAGGACAGCGAGTATACTCTTGTGGATGAATTGATCATCTACAAGGGAAGGATATATTTGGTCCTAGGGTCTAGTGTCAGACAGATAATTTTTTGAGCTTTCCATGATTTGCCCTTGGCAGGACATCCGGGTTTCTTTAAGACGTACAGGCAGATTCGTGAGAGGTTCATGTGGAAAGGGCTAAAGACTAATGTCCAGCAGTATGTTCGTGAATGCTCTGTTTGTCAGCAAAACAAACAGGAGCATACTTATCCTGCAGGGTTGTTGCAGGCGCTTCCTATTCCTGAAAGGAAGTGGGCCTGTCTTTCTATGGATTTTATTGTGGGCTTGCCGAAAGCCCAAGGCAGAGATTTTATTTTCGTGGTGGTGGATCGTCTCACTAAGTATGCTTATTTCTTTCCTATTACCACCACTTTCTCAGCTGTCCAGTTGGCTGAGCTTTTCTTCCGGGAGGTTTTCAGGCTACATGGGTTGCCTTGGACTATTGTGAGTGATCGTGACAGCCGCTTTATGAGTCATTTCTGGCAAGAGCTCTTCTGGTTATGTGGTACAGAATTGACTCCCAGCACTAGTTACCACCCTCAGATTGATGGCCAGACTGAGATAGTGAATAAATGGGTGGAGGGCTACTTGCGGAATTACGTTTCCTCACAGCAGCGAGCTTGGGTGAAGTGGATACATTTATGTGAGTTTTGTTATAACTCCACTCACCACATGTCTATTCAGATGACTCCGTTTTGGGCTTTATACGGGTATGATCCTCCCAGTTTCATGGATCTGCTGTGTAGTGACAGCCGGGTGCCCAGTGCAGGTGACATGTTACAGGATGGTCAGGATATTTTGCGGACATTGAAAGATAATATATAGAGGGCTCAGAATCTGCAGAAACAATATGCTGATCAGAGGAGGACTGCTCGTTCTTTTCAGGTCGATGATATGGTTTATTTGATGTTGTAGCCCTATAGACAGTCTTCTATCAAGAAGAGCAGAGCTGAAAAGCTTAAGCCCCATTATTATGGACCTTTCCAGGTAGTTCGTCGGGTGGGAGAGGTTGCTTATGAGCTGGATTTACCTCCTAACAGCAAGGTTCATAATGTTTTACACGTCTCACACCTCAAGAAGGCATTGGGTCAACATGTACCTTCTTCTATGTTACCTCCCTTGGATGATGAGGGCAGATTGGAGTTGGTTCCTGAGGCTATATTGGAGACTAGGGAGAGGCGTCTACGGCATAGAGTTGTTAGAGAGTTTTTGGTAAAGTGGCATTGACTTCCTGATGAGGATGCCACTTGGGAGCCTGAGGACATTTTGCAGCACCTGGGATTGCGATTGCTTGGGGACAAGCAATCTTGGGGAGGGAGGACTATAATGTCCCCGATTTAGCAGGTCTTTGCAATGAGCATAGTCAATTCATCAATGCGACCCTCGTGAGTTGACAGTATGATTTGAGGGTCTTTGGGAGTTCTGGGACGGACTTACTATTTTTGGTAAGTCTATTTTTAGCCGTAGCTATTTCTGGCAGGGTAGTGCCTATTCCTGGGTGGGCAGTTGGATTCGGGCTTTGCTAGAATTATTTTGATTGCAGTCTGTCAGTGCAGTGGCTTTGGAGTTTTATTGATGTTATTAAATTAAATTATCTTGGTTTAATTTAATAACTTGACTTTATAATATTATATTATAAAGTGGGAGTATTTTATAAAGCCAATTAAGTGAAATATTAAAAAAATGCTTTTTCGAAAAAGCACTATATATTCTATTCGAAAAAGCACTTGGGGGATCTTTTATGCAATCATTATTATTTTGAAGTTTGTGAAGAATCCAGCTCTGGCTAGGGTTTCGAGGACAGATTCCTCATTTTCGTAATTTGAGCCATCTCCTGTCGGTGGTGAATTTTACATCTAATTATTTAGTGATTCTCAATCCGGTGCTGTTGTATATCAAGATTGTGAAGGTTGAAATTTGGAGGTTTGTTTGTTGTTGATGACATTGTATTCTTGAATACAATACATGAATTATGAGATAATTCCTGAACGTTGCAATTAATATTTTTCTTGATTATCAAAGGTTGTGAAGAAAGGTGATTATCGATTTTAACTGCAAGACTGGTGTTTTACGGGATTGATTGTCATTATCAATTGGTAACGTGAATGGTAATAAGGCTGTGCCGTTTTTGAAAGGGAATTGAAACTGCTGTTGTTTCTTTTTCCAAACATCCCCTAGTCGCATTGTCTGGTGACGCTAGACTGCCAAAGACTGCTGGCGTCTGAATTTAATCTGGCCCATGCTTGTTTCCTGGACTAGCGGCAATTTTCCTTGGTCTTGCATCAAGGCTAGGTTTCACGTGGAGGTTTGGGAGTCCACACTTTGTCTTATATACTAGCCGCAGATCCAATCTCTGGCACGGCATGCAAATCTGAGGCTCCTACACGTCATTTTCTGCAGGCACGTGAGCTAGTTTGTGCAGCGGATATTCCTTAATAGTTGACGTGACTATTGGTACTCATTTCTTCCATTTTCGCAAATGCTAAAGTTTGATATTATTTGATAATAAAATATTAAGTGTTGGTTTCCATGGCAAATAATAAATAATTCATGATCTATTCTAGAGGATATAATTTGATGTTGAAATTTGATATCTCAATTTGAAGCATAAAAATATTTTAATAAATTGTTGAAGCAAAATATTGGTGTAATTGCAAGAAAGAATTCAAAGTTATTATTAAATATTCAGAAGGCCAACTTAGGCTTTTCACAATTTGTGTGGTGGCAATTAAAGATTGGAATGACTCTCATCACTCGGCGTACTACCAACATCAATCTGTACCGCTTCCATCCTTTGACGTACTTCCAACATCATTCTGTACCACCTCCATCCCTCATCATTCTAAACTGCCTCCATCCCTTGGTGCACTTCCAACATTCTTCCGTATGGCAACACCACTTCCTTTCCGTACTCAACACCACTTCCTTTCCGTACTCAACACACTTCCTTCCGTACTACAACCCACTTCCTTCCCGTAGTCAACACACTTCCTTCCCGTACTCAACATACTTCCTTCCGTACTACAACACACTTCCTTCTGTACTACAACTTAGTCCTTCCCGTACTCAACACACTTCCTTCCGTACTGCAACTCACTTCCTTCCCGTACTCAACACACTTCCTTCCGTACTACAACTCGCTTCCTTCCCGTACTCAACACACTTCCTTCCTGTACTCAACATATTTCCTTCCGTACTACAACACACTTCCATTCGTACTACACACACTTCCTTCCGTAATACAACTCACTTCCTTCCCGTACTCAACACACTTCCTTCCGTACTGCAACTCACTTCCTTCCCGTAATCAACACACTTCCTTCCCGTACTGAACACACTTCCATCCATACTACGACCAGACTACAATACCGTACGTCATCCAGCTTCCCATCTGTACGGGTCTTGACTTCCATACGTCTCTGCCTCACCATACGACCCCCATACTTAGCACACCGTACGACCTCAACACAACCGTACGACCTTCTCCACCGACTCTGTACTGCCTGCAGCCTCTTAGTACTACCTTCTACCATAAATCTTCCTGACTCCATTCCCTCCTCTGTACGGATTGGTTGAATCGTGCCTAGTTACGTGGTCGGGAACATTACAGTGGTATCAGAGCTGGTGATCTTGCCAGCCTGTTGGGATGATTGAGAGATTTTGGGATTTGGATCACACTATGGCTCCCAGTAGTGATGGACAATGGTGGTTGAAGGCACTACAAAGGATTAGCAAAGAGCTCAGCGAGGGTATTGATCTTCCATTAGATATATTGGAAGTATGTTTGTGTAAGGTTGACCAATTACCTTCAAGATTTATGCAGAGGATCCTTTCTCCAATTAAGGATGCCTTAAGTAAACCCAAGCTTTTGAGACACCATGACAAGGAAATGAAGTTGACAGCTGCAGCATGTCTTAGTGAGATTTTGAGAATCTGGGCTCCTAGAGAACCGTATGATGACAACACCATGATAGAGATATTGCATTTGATTGTTGACAGCTATCAAAGTCTTGATGACTTCAGTGGTGACACTTTTGGTAGGAGATCTACAATATTGGAGAATTGTGCAAATGTCAAAGTAACCTCCTCTTAGATCTAGAGTTGCAAGATTTGATCCATGATATGTTTCATCACTTCTTGGTCACAATCAAGGAATGTCATGATAGTAAGGTTTCGGTTGCTATGGAGAGCCTTATGATTTCGTGCATTGAAGAGATGGATGAAATATCCCAACCTATCATATCTATGTTGTGGGCTGTTCGCAATCTAGAATGTGTTCCGTCTATGGCAGTGTGTAGATTGGCGAGTAAGGTATTCCAGCATTGTGAAGAAAAACTAATATCTCATTTGCACAAGTGGGAGAAAGTTGATGACTGTGATAAAGGTGATGCTTTACATGAGGCCCTGTCTGCCACCGAGGCTTTGTCCGCCGCCAAGGTTCTCTCCGAAACGGTCGCCGCTAAGACTCAGCCCGCTATCGAGGTTGTTTCTGTTGCTGAGGCTCTATCCACCATCGAGGCTTTGTCTGCCGTCGAGGCTGTGTTTTCCACCGAGATTGTGTCCGTTGCGGAGGCTTTGTCCGTTGTGGAGGCCTTTTTTGTTGCCAAGGCTGTGTCCTTCGCCGAGGCTCTGTCTACCGCCGATGTTGTGTCCATCATCGAGGCTCTGTATGCCGTCGAGGCTGTGTCCGTCACCGAGGCTATGTCCGCCACCGAGGCTATGTCCGTCGCTGAGGCTCTGTCTGCCGTCGAAACTGTGTCCGTCGCCAAGGCTATGTCCGTCGCTGAGGCTGTGTCCGTCACTGAGACCTTGTTTGTCACCGAGGTTGTGTCCGTTGCCGAGGCTGTGTTTGCTGCCGAGGCTGTGTCCGTCGCCGAGGCTCTGTCCATCGCTGAGGCTCTGTTTGTCGCCAAAGCTCTATCCGTCGCCGAGGCTGTGTCCATCGTCGAGGCTGTGTTTGTCGCCGAGGTTGTGTTCGTCATCGAGGCTATGTCTGTTGCCAAGGCTTTGTGTGTCTCCGAGGCTTTTTCCCAGACTGTGTCCATTGCCAAGGCTCTATACATTACCGAGACTGTGTCCATTGCCGAGACTGTGTCTGCCGCCAAGGCTATGTTTGTTGTTGAGGTTTTGTCCCCCGTCCTTCCGACCGAGATTGCCTATGGGTCAAGATCCCCTTCAGGTCGAGGTTGCCTTCAGATCGAGATTCCCTTCGGGCCGAGATTGCATTCTGGACATCTAACAAAATTACCTCCAGGCAGAGATCACCTTCAGAACATTACAGCGTTATCAGCGTCGGCGTCTGTGTCTATGCCCATACTGGAAGAGATTGTTGAACATGTGGGTATGAAAGATTTCATGGGTTGGCGTTGTTGGGACCCTAGTGAAGGGCACGACAATATTTATATCAGAGTGACACAGTTAAAGCTTGATGATGGTTTACTCGTCCCAACTAAATCCAACTATGTGCATATGGTCCAAAAGCAATACAGAGTTTTCAACGGATATTACTATCAATGTCCGCACTTGGCTTGGGGTTTGAGCATCGATGAGTTTGATGCTTGGTTTCATTGGGATCCTAGTGACTCTGGGCATGGCAACAATTATATTAGAGTGGAGCAGCAGAAGCTGGATGGAGAGTTACTTTTCTTGCTTTCTTCCAAGCACATGGTCATGTTGCGGCTTGAGGGTTCCGGTGGATACAGCTATCAGTGTCCGCGCTTATTTTGGAATCCTGGAGTATTGATGATGGATTGCTTGAGGGCAAGCAATCTTTGGGCGGCAAGGATTTGTAATGTCCCCATTTTTAATAAAATTATTGTTTTTGGGTTCCAATTGATTTAGTTTATCTTGGGCCCATTTTTTTATTTGTTAGCGTAGGTGTAGTTGTCGCCGTCGGCTCTTTTGTGCACTCTCGGGAGTTTTCCTAATGGGTATTTATGCTCGGCGTGTAGGTTGGATTTTATATGTTGAGATTTATATTTGATTTGTATTTGCGAATTCTTGTTGGAATTCTGTTGTTCGCCATTTCGGAGGTGAAAGATCCTCCCTATTTGGTTTGTGTGCAGTTTCGATGGGATTCAACCCTCACCCTATTCTGCTTATTTCTCTAGTTTCGGATTTGGCAATCAATCTCTATTATTCATATTTCATCTTGCAAGGGTTTAAGTTCGATTTGTGTGGTGGCAATTAAAGATTGGAACGACTCTCATCACTTGGCATACTACCAACATCAGTCCGTACTGCTTCCATCCTTCGACGTACTTCCAACATCATTCTGTACCACCTCCATCCCTCATCATTCTAAACTGCCTCCATCCCATGGTGCACTTCCAACATCCTTCCGTACGGAAACACCACTTCCTTCCATACTACAACCCACTTCCTTCCCATACTCAACACACTTCCTTCCGTACTACAACACAGTTCCTTCCGTACTACAACACACTTCCTTCCGTACTACAACTCACTTCCTTCCCATACTCAACACACTTCCTTCCGTATTGCAACTCACTTCCTTCTTGTACTCAACACACTTCCTTCCGTACTACAACTCGCTTCCTTCCCGTACTCAACACACTTCCTTCCCGTACTCAACATATTTCCTTCCGTAATACAACACCCTTCCGTACTACACACACTTCCTTCCGTACTACAACTCACTTCCTTCCCATACTCAACACACTTCCTTCCGTACTGCAACTCACTTCCTTCCTGTACTCAACACACTTCCTTCTTGTACTCAACACACTTCCATCCGTACTACGACTAGACTACCATACCGTACGTCATCCAGCTTCCCATCCATACGGGTCTTGACTTCCGTTCGGCTCTGCCTCACTGTACGACCCCATACTCAGCACACCATATGGCCTCAACACAACCGTACGACCTTCTTCACTGACTCTGTACTGCCTGCAGCCTCTTAGTGCGACCTTCTACCATAAATCTTCCTGACTCCATTCCCTCCTCTATATGGATTGGTTGAATCGTGCCTAGTTACGTGGTCGGGAACATTACATCTGTACATTCTCAATGAAGTCAAAAGTGAGAAATACTATATGGGGCAAGAAGATGAGAGTTGTCTTTGGCACGGAAGGATTGAACACCTGAACTTTGACAACATTGTGAAGGTTGAAAAAAATCAAGTTGTAAGGGACATGCTGAAGATAGAAAAACCTTTAACTATTATTTGTAAAATTTGTCAATATGACAACAAACAAGGTCAAGCTTCAAATCTAAGGAATATTCTATGACAAAGCCTTTGTAACTTGTTTGCTTTGATTTGTATGGGCCATTGAGGACAAAAGGCTTTGAAGGTGAGAGTTATTTCATGTTGGTGATTCATGATTATTCTAGGATGACTTGGGTAGCTTGTCTTAAAGAAAATCTGAAGCAATTGAGAATTTTAAGGTATTCAAAACCTTATAGAGAGTGAAACAAGGTCAAAGATCAAATACCTTAGATTTGATAGAGAACTTACCGTAACTAAATTTGAAGAATATTGTGAAAGTGATGGAACAAAGAGACAATATTCAGCTGCAAGAACTCCACAGCAAAATGGAGTAGCTGAGGGAAATAATAGAAAAATTCAAGGAATGGCAAGAGCTATGCTAAATGAATCCAAGATAGCTAATATGTTTTGGAAAGAAGTGGTCCATATAGCTGTTTACATTTTGAACTAAGCACCAATTAGGGTGAAGAACAAAAAAAATCCATATGAACTTTGCAAGGGAAGGTTTGCATTAGTAAAATATTTCAAGAGTATAGGAAGAAAATGCTATATAAGAAGGGACGAGGAAGATTTGGGAAAATTTGATTTTGGAAGCAATGAAGGTATTTTCCTTTGATATTTCACAAGGAACAAAGCTTACAACTGTTATAACAAGAGATTGCACAATGTTGTTGAAAGTGCAAATGCGAGAGTTGACAAAGAAAGGCATGGCATGACAATGATGCAACCAATTTTTGGTTTTTGATTTTGGTGCATCACCTCATTTTACCTAGCGCAAAGAGTGGAATGTAAAATTCCTAGTGATTTTCATTCAATAGATTTAGTTTCTTTGGGTGATAGTGAAAGACTGAAAAATACTGAGAGGGGGAGGGGGTGAATCAATATTTAAAACAACTTTTAATGAAAACAAAGCCAGAGAATGCAAGCAAACAGCAAGGGAGCAAGACATAGTAATTTCTCTTGTGGAAAACCCAGGATGGGTAAAAATCCATGGTACCAATAATCTCACAAAATGGGCTACAACCCTTTACATCAAGAGCTACAACTCTTACTAAGTCTGCTAACAATGCAAGCTTCAACTTGACATGAAAGGCAACAACCTTTCTTCTATAGAAGATTTATGAATGACATAAGCAAACCAAAATAAGCTTTATGTCTTTACTGAAAATGCAAAGACTTTCTAATACCCGTACTTCAATTTCTACTATGAAATAGAATTCTAAGAACCCTTTGGATGGATATTGGATTCGTCTATTTAATTTGGTGCCTTCCTTAACGACTGATGATGTTTTGATATATTTTAGTACACATAGTCGTACCCAGCCGCTCTTGACTCATCTCATTTCAAAATTTCTAATCTTGATTTTTTACTAAAAACTCCAAGGCTTCATACGAACACTTGTACAAATGAAATGTTCAGGATTCAAAACGAGCTCCCTCACCCAACCGTTCGAAAACTTCTTTTCATGTTTTTATATCGATGTCTCTAGTTGTGGTATTATACTTGAAACACCAATTTTTAAACCATATGTCATAAAAAATGATAGGGACGTGTTGTAACACAACCACCCCATTTTTCTTCAAAAACTGTCAACAAATACCGTGCAAGTGTTGTTTTTGTTCAGCCCACGATACTTGTGCTCTCATATGCAACAGAAAAACGGTGTTTCACATGCTCAAAAACTTTCACCTCTAATCCCTAATCTCCGCGTTTTTTTCTTCATTAGTTTTTTTGAACTCACAACCAAGCGTTTTTGAAAAGGAATCCCATTTCTGCAATGACGACTGTTCTGATACTAACCAAAACATATGCCCTAATGGAAGACACTTGTCGCCACACACAAGCATTTGTCAAAGACACATCAACTGCAGGAAATTCCATTCTTTTAACATACTATATTTAACACATTTGACATCAAAATGCCCAGACTTGCAGTTCCGCAGCCACATGCGTTTCAAAATGCATTCTATACACACGCCAAGAGAGAATCCAAGAAAGGAGCAGTTAGAGTCCTGACCAGGAAACAAGCTAGAACGTAGCCACTGCACATGACTTCCAAAGATGTTACAAACACTTGGTAGAAACAGTCTTGAGAACAAACTATGTCATACACCAAATAGATTTGTGCTAGCTGGGATTGATGCTTAGACTAGTATCTTCACATCCTTGTGATGTGAGAGACTGCCACCCTTGCACGACACACGTAAGACTGTATTTTTAGATGTCCGCATCTTTGTGCTCATAAATCGAAGACATTAGCAGTTGCAAAAAAGAGAGATAGAAGATATAAAAGGACATTGAGAGAAGCAACCACAAAGCACAGATTGAAGACATCAATGACAAAAACTTAACAGATAGTAAAACACATGCAATAGAATAGATGTGAGATATTCAAATTGTTCTTAGTGATGTAAAAAATTTCATAATTAGGGATATCAAGTTTGCTCCAAATATGATCAAATACCTAGTCTATTAGATAGCATATAGAAACGTCTAATATTGCCATGAATTTTTGTTGAAATAAGTGTATTGTAAATAACACCATGCATGATAGAATGGTTGCCATAGGCTTTTGGCATGGCCATTTGTATAGGTCAGTTGATTTTGTCACAGGTCATTTGCATGCATTATGTAATGTCCCCGAATTGAAACCTAAAAAATATACGATAAAATAAATTTTAATTAAAGATTGAAATTTATTTTACGAAAACCAAATACAAAACACATTACATAAAAATACACATATCAACAACTAGATGCAGAAGAAAGACTTTTTGATAGCGAATGAACCAAGGATCACTTAGTCCATTGGGGACACCACGTGTGATACACAGTAGACAAAATATTTCCTAGATTAGTTTTTGATATCATTGACCAATGATATAAAGATTATTGCCTTGGATGTAATCGAACACATTATATTTAGCAGCTCCAATGAAAATATATAGCATGGAGTTAAGACTGTCGTGAATACTTGTCGTTTCTATTCATTGCTCGATACCTTGATCTACCAGGTTATGCAAAGACATTTGAGGGGCACACATTGATGCATATTATCAGATTATTCCAAACTCAAGCAGCTGCCAACTATATCATTGACTCAAATCCAAGGAGGCGTCCACTTGGGAAGATAATGATGATCACAATTTAATACATAGTTTACACCCTATAACAACATGGTAAACAAACGATATGCGTCGGTTATGATTAGGAACGGTAGTAGTATGAAGACTAGTAACAAGGCAATGAATATTGGCAATCATCCGAGCAATTTATAGTGTATCTGTCTTTAGAAGATTTTGTCTTGCATAACGAATGATATTATTAGGGCAAGTGATAACACAAGAAATGGTTAGCAAGATATTTGGTGATAACAATGGAGATAAAACATACCCGACACTTAGCAATCGCACGCATGAAGGATCGGCTACCATAAAAGTCATCGATAATAATTTATAAACTGATTATTATATTAATGGGTCAGAGGCATTACATATTAACGATTGGTTAGAATCATAATCAAATCGATTATGAATCAGTCAATGACTATTTCAAACACACCTTTTCATCCTTCCCTATCGCATATGTATATATGTATATATATGGATATCGTATCATTGGAAAAGATAGTGAAGAATAGATATTTTATAAACTTATATTTTCCCTCGTGGAAGCGCTCGATTCTAGAGCATAGAATGTTGCAATAGAAACCATTGGTGTAAGCATTACAATTGTATATCAGAGATGACATATCTCTGCCTGAGATCATTTGTTATCCTGTAACTTGCAGCATATATCACATACAAAAGATTAGATACAACCATACAGGGTATCGTGCACATTGTATATTGTTATACAGAAACAACCATTATATCATAACTACATTATTGAGTTGCAGTATTGCATTTGGAATTACCAGTCATCCATATTGAGATGTTTCATTGTTGCATTTGGAATTACCAGTCATATATATTGAGACAATTTATTATAATTGCATTCATACTTCATTGTTGTAGCATTTGGAATCACCAGTCATTCATATTGTAATCATTCGTTACTATTGTTACGAAAAGTAGATGGTAGAATACTTTTTGATATATTAACAAAGATCAAACGATCTATATATACAAGAAGATGAACGATGTTTCCTTAGGATACAATCGTCTACAATAGAAACATTCTATTCTAGCTACAACTAACTAAATATTAAAAACATTCTAATATTTATACTAAGATACAATATTGAGCATTAATAAAATATGATTCTAAATTATTCTAATACCCCCCCTTAATGCTCAAATTATTAACTACACCAATAGATCCCCTGAATTTTATAAACTTGTCAGGACCAAGGGGTTTGGTGAAAATATTTGCTGGCTGCTCTGAGGTAGGAACATATAGCAACTGAACAGATCCATCTTCTACCAACTATCAAATGTAATGACAATGGAGTTCTATGTGTTTGGTGCGTTCATGGAAGACTGGATTTTTGGCAAGTTTGAGTACACCCTGATTGTCTGAAAATAAAGGAGTCGGACCTGCTTGAGGTAGTTGCATATCTGCAAGCATCTGACGAAGCCAAACTACCTCACAAGCTGCCTTGACAGCTCCTCTATATTATGTTTTTGTTGAAGAGAGAGCCCTCGCCTGTTGCTTCTTATTGGTCTAGGTGACCGCACCCGATCCTAAACTGAACACATATCCAGAGGTAGATTTTCTGTCGTCAATGGAGCTAGCCCAATTAGAATCTGTGAACCCACTGAGTTGAGGAGCAGCACTCCGAGTGTAAAGAAGTCCATAATCCAAGGTACCTTGTACATAGCGCAGAACACGCTTCGCTGCAACCCAATGATCAACCTTGGGGTTTGTCATGAATCGGGAGATGTAGCTGACTGCAAAGCTGAGATCAGGTCTAGTAGCAGTGATATAGATGAGACTACCCACTAGTTGCTTGAAGAGGGTTTCATCTACAGGAGGAGAATCAGATTGTGCGGACAATTTCAGACCAGTCTCCATAGGAGTGGAGGCTGGTTTGCAATCCTGCATTCGAAACTTGTCAAGCAAGCTTCTAGCATACTTAGACTGAGAAAGAAAAATGCTACTGCCAGTCTACCAAACCTCAATACCCAAACAATAATGAAGTAGTCCGAGATCTGTCATATCAAAAGTGCTGCACAAATCTTGTTTGACTTCGGAAATCAAATGTTTTGAACTCCCAGTAATGATTAAGTCGTCCACATAGATAACAAGAAAGAGAATATCATTACCAGAGTGTTTGATATACAGATTACTGTCTGAAGGACTACGCTGAAATCCACGAGCAACCAAGTACTGATCAATTTTTATGTACCATGCCCGAGGGGCCTGTTTAAGACCATAGAGGGCTTTCCGGAGTCTACATACTTTGGGTTCTGAACCGACAACCTTGAAACCAGGAGGCTGCATCATGTAGACTTCTTCCTGCAATTCACCATTTAGAAAGGCATTCTTCACATCCATCTAGTGAACTTTCCAACCATACTGAGCTGCAATGGCAAGGAGAAGGCGAATAGTACTCATCTTGGCTGTAGGAGCAAAAGTCTCCTCATAGTCAATGCCTTCTCGCTGGGTGAATCCTCGAGAAACTAATCTGGCTTTATATTTGTCTAAGGTACCATCTGCATGATATTTGACCTTATAGACTCATTCATAGCTAATGGGTTTCTTCCCTGGAGGAAGATCTGAAAGAGCCCAGGTATGATTCTTTTGAAGACTTTGGAACTCAGCATCCATTGCCTGTTCCCATTCTGGAATTCCTTTGGCCTCTGCATATGTTTGAGGCTCAGAGATACTATGGATGTTAGCCATGAGAGCAACATTAACTGTGTTATGCTGAATGCTCTTATTTCTGGAGGTTCTATCCTCAATGAGTTCATCAGGACGAAGATCACCGATTGTCTTAGCCCACCATTTAGGCCAAAGAGAAGAGGAGCCAATATTAGATGCAGAAGGAATAGTTGGATGAGGAAGCAAATCAGGATTAGGAGCAAGAATGGCATTGTCCGGAGGGAGCTCAGGCGGTGCATTAGAATCAGCTCGCTCATCAGATGAATCACATGAAATAGGAAGACCCAAGTCGGAGGTCTCTGAAGGCTGAGTCTCAGAATGCTGCGGGGAGGAAGAGAGCTGAAATGGTCCTAGTTCCTCATCAAACACAACATCATGACTAAAGATTAAACGATCAGTGTTTACATCAATTAGTTTGTAGGCCTTATGAGTGTCACTGTACCCTGTAAACATAAGCTTTTGACTCTTGGAATCCAACTTAGTGCGCTTGGCAGCAGGAATCCATACATATGCTAGAGAGCCCAAAAATTTTAAATGGTTGATCCTAGGTTTGCGACCAGATCATGCTTCCTCAGGAGTCTTATGTTTAACTGCATAAGTGGGTGACCGATTAAGAAGATAAACTGCTGTGAATATTGCTTCTGCCCAATATTTTTTAGGTACGTTTCTATGTTCCAGCATAGCCCTAGCCATCTCTGTAATGTTACGGTTTCGCCACTCTACAACACCGTTTTGCTGAGGGGTGTGTGGTGTGGTAAATTGATGCTTGATGCCATGAGTAGCGCAGAAGGTAGAAAAAATAGAAGAACAGAACTCCCCCCCATTATCAGACCTAAGAGTAAGAATAGAAGAACCAGACTCTTTTTCTACTAAGGCCTTAAATGTCTAAAATACAGGAAATGCATCTGATTTTTTCTTAAGAAAATATACCCACATTTTGCGACTGAAATCATCAACAAAGAGTAAGAAATACTTGTACCCAATAATAGAAGTAGTATTCATAGGACCATGTATATCAGCGTGAACTAGCTGGAGTACCTTAGATGCTCGCCATGAGTCACCATCTTTGAACGGTGTCCTGTGTTGCTTCCCTGCCTGGCAAGCTCTGCAAACTTGATGATTTTGGGTCTAAATATCCGGTAGGCCATGTATTAGATCGTCCCGAACAAGCTGTGCAAGATACTGAATATTCAGGTGACCATATCACTGATGCCAGAGACTGTTGATAGCAGAAGATTTTTCTATGAAGGCACGCTCAAGAGAATTGCCTGAGTCCACAAGCCTATATAGACCATGATCCTCAAGGCCAACAACAAGCGTAGTGCGAGAAGTACGATCAACAATCGAGCACTTATGTGCACTAAAAACAACATCCAGCTGAGGAGAGTGCCTCATAATCTGACTAACTGAAAGAAGATTATGGTTCATGCTGGGAACATAACACACATTGAGGAACATGAGTTTTCTTCCTCCAGACTATATCTAAACATTGCCCTTGCCGACAACATTGTACTCTTCACCACCGCCAAAGATAACTGAGTCAATGTAGGGAGAGAACTCAACAAACCAATCACGCCTGTGAGTGAAATGACGAGAGGCATCGGAATCTATGTACTAGGCAGAAGATTTCACATGATCTACAGGTATTTTGGCCATAAAGGCATGAAAGGCAGATTCTTTCTGCTCTGAGTGTTTAGCAGCATTAGCTTGCTTTTTAATGGAGATTGACTTCTGAGGTTGCTGATACAGATGCTCATAGCATGTTTGCCAAAAAAAGGTGAATATCTTAGAGGACATGAACTTCGAGGTCAAAAATTGGAAGACCTAGAAAAACAGAGGAGCACCCAGAAGAGAGCTCGAAAAACCTAGAAGAAATATGCTGTCAAAAATTGGATTCGCCGGCTAAAAAACCAATGCACAAAAATCGAGGCACCCAGAAAAATCTGATGACAACCCATTTGAGATCTCGAAAAATCCAAAAAGAATGTGCTATCAAAATTTGGATCCGCGGGCTCGAAAATTGAGGCACCCAGAAAAACGGACAACCCATTTGAGCTCTCGAAAAACCCACCAAGAATCTGTAATCAGAAAAAATTTCGAGCCCAAAAAATTAGGGTTTGGAAAAAAACAGCCTGCTGTAAAAAAACCTCCAAAAATTAATGGCAGATTTGCAGAAAAAACGTGGTTGAACAGGGCTGAAAACTAGCCAAACTCACAAACCCTAGACGTGAGCAGTAGCAGATCCCACAATGTGGGAATAGACAGAAATTAATTCAAAAAATTTGAGCAAATAATTTCGAAAGAAATTATAAATTTTTTGAAAAAATTTAAAGAAATGGCTCTGATACCATGTTATGAAAAGTAGATGGTAGAATACTTTCTGATATATTAACAATGATCAAATGATCTATATATACAAGAAGATGAACGATGTTTCCTTAGGAAACAATCATCTACAATAGAAACATTCTATTCCAGCTACAGCTAACTAAATATTAAAAACATTCTAATATTTATACTAAGATACAATATTGAGCATTAATAAAATATGATTCTAAATTATTCTAATAACTATTGCATTCAGAATCACCAGTCATAATCTGTGTTTTGCATTGATTGCATAATTGACATTGAATTTGCAAGAAGGATTTCATAATTCACGTAGTGTCTCATATAATCCAAAAAGGGGACATTGCACGTTAGATATAGAGGACAATATGGCTTTTTGTGACATAAAACTATGGACATCTTAATTTTCAGTATTTAGCTTGATTGAGTAGAACCAGTATAGTTCACAGATTGCCGCCTATTTAGTCAAACATGATATATATGTGTGGTGTTTGGCTGGTAAGTAAAAGTGAAAGCTGTTTTCTGCTAAAGTGGCATTGCTCACAAGGAGGTCTTAGATCTTAGTGATGTAAATCTATGCAAGCAATCTTGGAAATCATCGACTGTCCTCAATGCAGAGCAATGCCACTTGATGATTTCTTCAAGAAAATGTGAGTATACTTTCTAGAGAATAATTATAATTGCTTAAAAACGTTTGTCAAAGTCAAAAGATTGATTGAAAACGATAAAGGTATAATTTCTTTGGAATCATTTTCTTATACATTTAATTATCCTTATTTTTAATGAACAGTTTTGCACCAAAATTTCTTTTTTTTTATGCCAAAGAACAGAAAAAATTATACTACAATTTATTTATTTTCCCCTAAATTGTGATGGGATCTATGAACATAATGCTAGTACTTAATGAACTGAAAATTTGAAGGCTTCAGCAAATTAGAAGTGCATTTCTTTTTTATTTGTTTTCTGCAACTCGAAGCAGGGCATATGATGATTTACACCAGATAGTGCATCTCCTACTTTTTGGTTTTCTGATAATGTATAAATCTTTATGATCCAAACCATAGATGGAGTGTTAATAAAAGTATTAATAATTGGCTATTTAAATGTTTTGCTCAAATTCTTCTTTATCATATCTGAAATGTACTTATGGACATTCTACAGTTTGTTGCGGCTAGGTACTGATTATATTGATCTTTATCAGATCCACTGGCCTGACCGGTTTGTTTCGAAATTCTCTTTATATTTCATGTGTTGGACGATGTCTTGAATTTTTCTGAATATATTTGCACTTAGAAACAAAAAAATTGTAAGATAATTTTGTTTTGAACATTTCTTTTAGCTTTCTATTGGATCCATAAATTGCAGCTATGTACCAATGTTTGGAGAAACTGAGTATGACCCTACACAGCAATATGCGGCAGTGCCAATAGAAGAGCAACTAGAAGCTCTAGGGAGGGCTTTTAATGCTGGGAAGGTATGTTGCAACATGATCAATTCAAGAACTGATTTGTCTTGCTGTTTCAGTATAAGATTATTTTATTTGGGCTTCCACAATGACTGTAATGTCTTGCAGATCAGATATGTTGGGGTTAGTAATGAGACACCTTATGGTGTAATGGAGTTTTGCAGGCTTGCTCAACTAGTTCCCCATTACCCAAGAATAGTGTCAATTCAGGTAGGTTTAAGTTGGAGATGATATTAATGGGGTAGCAGTCTCCCACAAGACAATGATGTTTGAAACTGATTTTGGTTTGAAACATCTTAATGATTTTTATTTTCTAAATAGAAATTTCCGTGGGTTGTTGGAAACAGAATGCATACAACTTGCTTTGCAGAAATTTCGATGCAGGTTTAGCAGAATGCTGTCACCATGAGAGGTAGTTCACTTATTTATACACTGTATTCTTGACTGTATGTGTAATGAAATAAAGATGATTGAATGATGGATATACGTGGCATAAATTGATATAAATATAAAACATGATATGGGATGAAAGATGTAACGAGTGAGTATATAATATATCTACACAAGGGAGGAAATATGACTCTAGAGAATCGGGAGGCATCCCAAAATAAATAGACCATTCTACGTAATAAATATCATAAGAACTCTCTTCCAGAAATGCTTTTTCCTCAAAGCATAGGAAATAATTGACACAAATTCATAAATAACTGATTATCCCATGAAGCTATTGCCTTTGGTAAACTTTTCCATTTAAGGCCTTGTTTCATGTTTCCAATTTTTTTTTAGTTCTTGAATAATTCTATCATGTTGCCAATCTGGAATCTCAAATTGAATTGGAGATAATTTATTGTTTCAATCACTCTGTTTAAATGGCATTTGCTTACAGGGTTATACTTGCAGAAAAACCCAATCTTCTTCAAATTACCTCTTTGGAAAACATTGATCTGCTTTTTTCTTTGTATTCACACACTCCATATTTTTCTTCAAAAGTCAAATTATCGTTTGACAAAATTCTATAAAATACAGTAGTACATAGTTATGCTTGAGAATATTCAAATTCCATGTGTTCAGTGGCACATAACAAAATGATAAATGACATCATTTTGGCAGATGTATGATTTGTAGTATTGTACCATCTATATGCTTGAGGTAACCATATAAAACATTGGTTTTTTACAATAAGAAAAACATTGAAGATACCCCTGTAAACCCTTGTTTACAACTTCAGTTTGTCCATCTTTTTAGGAGTGATATGTGTAACTCAGTCAAAGATATCCCCATTTTGGCCACATCGTTTTTTAAAAACTCCTTATAGATAAAGGAGCATGTTTCCAAATGATCACCTAAGGAACACGATGGATTTCGTAAATGTTTTCTACACAAAATCTCATAATACATGATGTTGAATATGTCTTCTTCATGCCAATAAAATCTGTCTATTTCATGACACTCAAATAAATCTGATCTTTTTTTCTGATATCGGCAACCCATCAATAAATCCATTCGAAGTTTCTTCTTTTGCTGGTTAGGAACATGCAGCTTTTGCAACAGATCAGGGTATTTTTACGGACTCACTCTTGTTCCTTAGCTAAGGGTCACATTCTGTAACATACACCCTTTTTTGGGTTTGTTTTTCTGTTTTTGAAGAGTTTATTAAGTAGATGGAGATGCAGAAATTTTCACAATAGATATATATATATAGCAATTATGTAGAACTGAAATAACTTTTTAAAATTGTAAATACAATATTTTGAAAGTACTCACAACCAGCAGCATACTGAAAGTACAAGATATCAGCAAACTTTGAAATATCCAGATGGTGAAACAGCATTGCAATGAAATTCAAACATACCCATTTTTTTTTTACAATTATTTTGATAAGTATCAGTAAAAAACAGCAAATTGACAACTCAAATCCTAGGTGCCACCCTCCACAATGGGTTTGTATTTGCTCACAGCTAACAACTGTCATGGTCCATCTTTAGCCCGACCTATTTTAAATTGCTATTATCTCTTTGGTCCCCTAAGAGCTAGTTAGCCTTCCAAGGGGGTCCATTCAAGGGGGCGAACTTGTGTGCCACCTTGGCTTTAGTAGGACCCAATTCTAGTTTTAAGTTTGTGGCACCCATTTGGGTTAGCCGACCCTTTGCTTAGTAGGTCTTATAGTTTCATGTTTAATTGTGCTTGATGGAAGATCATTGGCATCAATTCAGCAATTCATCTTCTTGTGTTTGTCATTTCTATTTAGTTATTTGAATTGCAGAGTAGTTTTGGAGGTGAGAGATCCCCCTAGTCTGTTAATTTCTCCAATTAAGTGAAGTCACTTTGTGACCTAATTGGACTGATTGTAGCGATCATCTTATTTGTAGATCAGAGAAAGGGACACCAACAGAAACTTGGAATTCAACTGTAAATCAATCACATCTCCTTGTTGATCGGTGACTTTTCACAATGAAATTTGTTGGAACAGTTATCTTTCATATACAGCGAAATGTCCCTTGAGCAATTAGATACAAACATCTATACTAGCAAACGTCTTGAATCAGCTATCGTTGCAGATACCTAGCTTGAAGGCTGCGGACGTGCAGAACAATGATATTCTTGGATCTATGACCTCATTGGAGTGACATACATATGTTGCTTGCATGAACAGGTGGCATCCATTGCAGAGCATCCATAACCCTTTGAACAAGCCACAGTATTAACACCACATTTGATATCATAGGCGACTATCATAAACGATATTCTTGGATCTATGACCTCATTGGAGTGACATACATATGTTGCTTGCATGAACAGGTGGCATCCATTGCACAGCATCCATAACCCTTTGAACAAGCCACAGTATTAACACCACATTTGATATCATAGGCGACTATCATAAACGATATTCTTTGACACACCTCCCATCGGTGATTTGGAGATTCATGTGCATTTGGAGATCAAGTATAACAGTGGCAAAGGCCATTTTGCGTACTGCGATATCAATTCAATCTTGCAATATTCATACACATCAGCAACATTTGCCTACCATCAATTGGATCTCTGTTTAGGTAGATACAATAACATACACAATTTGGAAGAATTGTAACAAACATTGACGACAATTTGATCACAGCATTACCATTCATCTGTCCCTTTGCATATCAGAGACCATTGGACTTTTGGGATCATGGAATACTGAATTTGCATATTTGTAGCAGCATCCATGCCTTACAATGCGAATATTAATTGTTAGAAGACTTACCACCAAGATTGCCAGGCATATACAAATTGTAATCATGCTCTAAATCCAATTGATCTCTAATTTGTTGGTCTGATATCGTGTAATTCCTCTATTTTTTTTCAATTATCATTGCTTGGGATATTTGGGTGGTGTTAGAGCTAGTGATCTTGCCATCTTGTGGGGAAGAGTTTTGATGTGCCACAAGCTCACGGTCTATCGGAGAATTAGACCTTGGATAGGATGAGAGATATACATGCAAACATGATGGCCTTATTGAGGGAATCAACAAGTGGACAACATTAGCTCAATGAGACCTTAACAAGAGGACAACAACAAATTGACAAGACCCTTCGACACTTGGTTGATGAAAAGCAAATGGAGTTATTGAAGAACACAACAGTCATGGCAACAACTCAGTCGATGGGAGATGACATACCCAACGGTCCAATACACGACTGATGATGCTCACATTTTTTCAAAGGACCGAGCAGCAAGAACTCTCTCTCTCTCTGTTGGAATTGCAAGATCAACTCAAACAAGATTGGCTTAATGGAGGACTCAGACCAAATTTGGCTCTCAAGGACTAAATAGAGACGAGGATGAGAGTTATGATTACCAGGAGTATATTAAAATAATATCTTTCTATTTATTTAATGATTATCTATAATGTAAATATCCTGTAGATATAGTTTCTATTTTACGTCTGTTTCTTATTTAGAAACATTGTCTCTTGTAAATCAATTTAAGAACTAATTTGTTCTTTATTCAATCCATTAAATTTTTACCAATTACTCATAGTAATATGATATCAGAGGAAAGTTAGTTTTTCGAGAAAAAAAATAAAATTTCTTAGGAAATTATCAGCTCTAAATTTTTTGAATTTTTTTCTAAGATCTTGCTCTTAAATCTTGACTAGGGTTTGCACTTTTTCTAGGCCATTTTCACTACAAAATCCCGAGCAGCATTGCCGGTCGTTTTTTGCTGCTGGCGGCCGTTTTTTTTTCTGCATTGAGTTCTAGTTCGTCCATGGCCGCCTAGGGTTTCTACATTTTCGACTAGGGTTTTGACCCTTCAGTTCAAGTCGTAATTTTTTTTTGATTGCAATTTCCTTGTGGGTTTTTTGAGATCTCAACTGGGTCATCATCAAAATTTTCTGGGTACCTCGATTTCGGTGCCTCAAATTTTGTGTCATCAAAATTTCAGTTTGATTACAGATTCTTTTTGGGTTTTTTGAGATCTCATCTAAGTCTTCATTGGATCTTTTTGGGTCAGCTGGAAAATTTTCTTGAAATGCATGCCGGTCATACTTCATCACTTTTTTGAAGTACATATCTGATTCAACCTCTATTTTCTACATTGGGATTCGTGTTTCAGATTCTGTGTTCGTGCCTCTTCTCTATTTTTTCATTTTCTGTGCATTGGGAAATGTGCAAGATGGCATCATTGACCAACTTAATGTTGGAAGGCAGTCAGGATATTCGCAATCGTTTGGCTTTCGAGCAATAGAAGTAGGGAGGGTCTCAGCCTAAAGCCAATGTTGCTAAGCACGCAGCCGAAAAGTCTGCCTTTTACACCTTCATGGCTAAAAGACCTGCAGACCATGTCAAATCTTCTGCTTGGTATATTGATTTTGGTGCTTCTCGACATTTCACTCATAAGAGTGATTGGTTTTTAGATTTTTCTCCCTTTACTGATTCAGTTATATTTGGAGGAGGTGAAGAGTATGCTGTTGTTGGCAAGGGCAACGTTCAGATCTAGTCTCGTGGAAGGAATCTCATATTCCTCAACGTATACTATGTTCCTACCATGGAACTTAACCTTCTCTCAGTGAGTCAAATCATGTGACATTCTCCACAGCTAGATGTTGTCTTCAGTGCACATAAGTTCTAAAAGATATTTTGTTGTGAGTAAGAGGAAAAAGAGAGAAGATTTGTAATTGTAGATAACTTGTGTATAATGACACATAGAGGATGTGGCAAAGGAAGAGGGGGACGAATAGAACCAGATACCACAATAATGGAGATGTTGAGAGGAATGGCGGCTAGGCTTGAAGCCATTGAGATAGCAGAACCTAGAGGTGTTCATATTGAAGATGTTAGTGAGGATGAAGAAGAGGTTGAATTACTAGGAGATGCTCGACCTAGGATCAATCAAGGAGAAGAGAGGCCCATTCGAGCCATAACTAGTATTAATACTAGACCCCATTTTGACCCTCCAAATTATAATGGTAACCTAAATTCAGATGAATTATTGGACTGGATCTCAGAGATGGAGAAGTATTTTGATTTTGAAGATATAGAGGAAGATAGGAAGGTGAGATATGCATGTACAAAGCTAAAAGGACATGCATCCCTAAGGTGGGATCATTTGTAGGCCGATAGGCAACGAAGAGGCAGGAGAAGATAAAGCCATGGGAGAGGATGGTGACCAAATTGAAAGCAAAGTTTTTGCCTGTTGACTACCACATAAGTCTATTCTGGAAATTGAAAAACCTGAAACAAAGAGAAACAAGTGTGAAAGAATACACAAAAGAATTCTTTAGACTGATCATACGAGTAGGACATGTTGAAGATGAAATAGAGCATCTAGATATTTGAATGCCCTACGCATGTCAATTCAAGATGAAATGAGTCTTCTTAGATTGCAGAATGTAGAAGAATCCTATCAATGTGCTTTGAAGGCCGAAGAGAAATTAAATAGGAAGCAACAAAATAATAACAAGGGTAGAGGCAAAAATACACTTGGTAAAGGACAAAGTAGCGATGGAAGAGGAAATTATACCAAAGCAAATGAAGTTGGCATCTCTCATGAAGTAGGAAGTAGAGGTAATTCCCATGGAAGAGGAGAGTCTTTCAGAGGACGAGGAAACTTTGGAAGAGGAAAGGGTAGAGGATTTATTGTAATGTCCCCAACTCGGTCGACGACGATGCAAACCAGTCTTGATGCTCCATTGTGCGTATAGACCAGTTTGGGCTTGAATCTCTAATGGAAATCTCGAACGAACAACTTCCCCTGTGAATCAAATGTGACGGTTTATCTTTGGCAGATATGGCAGTGTCGTACGACACTTTACTTGATCGCACGTCATGGTTCTAGAGCGTGTGGAGTAGGAGCGTAAATTGGCGATGGGGAAACTATACGTACTGTTACAAGTACAGTCAAGTGCCAGTTGTATGACAAAAATAGGCAATGCTAGATAGACTGTAGGTGTAATGTTCCCAAACCTTGGAGAACTCACTTACCTCGGAGGAATACTCCAATAATGACGGTTCCTGGAGTGTCGAAAGTAGTTGCGTATGGTGCAGGGAATGTCTGTATGGTTAGAAGGCAATGCAGGCCGTACGGATATGCAGACCATAGAACAATAGATGCTTGGGCCGTACAGAATAGAGGGGGCCGTGAAGTATTCACCCGAGGCCATTCGATACACAGGACTGTACGGTGTCTTGTTGCACAGTTCGTACGGTAAACTGGTATGACCGTATGGTGAACGACTTGGAGGTTGTACGGAGAGAGGGACCGTACAGAGAAGAGTGTCTGGGCTGTACGGTGGGAGATGCCGTACGACGATTTGTTGTAGGCCGTATAGAACAATGGGGACCATACGGTATGCTGAATGCCTGTGTCTGGTACCTTGATGCGTCCAAACCGACTTTGTTTCCTCCATCGTGATGCTGAACTAAGATTAACTTCCAGAACTCGATAATATTGAGACAAGTGATGCAAGTGGAAATAACAGTATGATTATATAGAATTCCAAATTTGCCAGAACCAACAAGAGCACAAACAGAATAGGGTGAGGGTTGAATCCCACCAAAACTGCAACAAACTAAATAGGGAGGATCTTTCACCTCTGAAATGGCGAACAACAAAATTCCAACAGGAATTTGCAAATATAAATCAAATATCAAATCTCCACATATTAAAACCAACCTACACGTCGGGCATAAATACCCGTCGGGAAAACTCCCGAGGGTGCACAAATAGAGCCGATGACGACAACTACACCTATGCCAACAAATAAAAATGGGCCCGAGATAAACTAAATCGATCGGGACCCAAATACAATAGTTTTATTATTCATTTAATGACGGGGACATTACAGTCCTCTCGTCCCAATAATTGCTTGTCCTCAAGCGATTTCAGGCTAGGGTGTTTTAGAATCTCTTTGCCCTCCTAGGTGGCGTCTTCAAGGGGTAGATCCTTCCAGTGCACAAAAAATTCCTTGATAGTGCGTGCCCTCAATCTTTTCTCCCGACTGTTGACGATTTCCGCTTGTTCCAATACTAATTTCCCTTTGTCTTTGAGGGGTGGCAGGTCTGTGGAGACCGTGACTTGCTGACCCACGACTTTCTTCAGGCAAGAAATGTGGACGACATTGTGGATTCGACTTCCCTCAGGTAGGTCCAATTTGTATGCAACCTCACCCACTCTCCTGGTCACACGGTAGGGTCCGTAGAAGCGCGGCCTCAGCTTCTCCTTCTCGAAAGCCTTCAGAGAGGATTGTTTATGGTTGAAGTCAAAGGTATACCAAATCCCCCACTTCGAACTTCCTCTCGCTTCGGTGCTTGTCAGCGTACATTTTCTGCTGATTCTGAGCCCGTTGGAGATTTTCCTTTAGGGATCTTAAAATATCTATTCCTTCCTGCAGCCAGTCTTTGGCCTTTGGCGCGTGACTGTCACCCAGAGCCAAGTCCACAAATGAGGGAGGTTCATACCCTTACAAAGCTTTGAAAGGTTCCATTCCAATGGACATGTGGTAGGTGGTATTGTAATAGTACTCTCCCAGATGTAGCCATTTGACCCATGCCCTTTGTTGTGCAGAAACATAGTTTCTAAGGTAACCTTCTAGCCATTTGTTCACAATCTCTATTTGTTCGTCAGTTTGGGGGTGGTAACTGGTGCTTGGCGACAACTCTGTCCTTGTTAGTCAAAACAATTATTTCTAGAAGTTACTGAGGAAGCGGCTATCTCTGTCGCTGTCTATGTTTCAAGGGAGTCCGTGCAAGCAGAACACCTCTCAGAAGAATAAGTCTGCCACTTGTGAGGTCGAAAACTTTGTTGAAACAACAAAGAAATGTGCATACTTGGTTAATCTGTCAACCACCACAAAGATGCAGTCCTTCCCCTGTGCCTTAGGGAGCCCGGAGATGAAATCCATTGAGATGCTATCCCACTTTTTCTCCGGAATCGGTAATGGTTGAAGTAAACCCGCCGACGGAGTATGTGTTGGTTCCCAAAACCGCAAATTGGAAATCCAAGAGTTTTTCCAATTCTCCTTTGGGATTGCTTCAATCAGTCTTGGCCAATGAACGAGAATAATCCAATTCCCCTTTGTTAATGCTTATCGATTACTGAGAGGGGGGGTGAATCAGTAAATGCTCGTCTTGTTTTAATTCTCTATTCTTTTTCTTGTCCTTGTAGATAAACATAATATAAGAATCATTCATAGGCATAGACAAAATCACGCAGATTAACACGGGTATTTATACGTGGAAACCCTCGGTTGGAAGGAAAAAACCATGGTGAGACAGAGCTCACAACTTCACTAGTATCAAATGAAGGTGCCCTATTAGGAGCTTACAAAGCACTGGTTAAGGTGCTACCCAATTATGGGATTTTACAAAGATCGGTTAAGACCTAAACCCTGTTAAGAGTTGCTTGATTACAGGACTTTGAACATCTACACAAATGTCACCTTGTTAGAGGATTTTTACAACGAACCGACTAGGTTCACCCTGATAGAGGGATTTCAATATGCTTTTGAAACTTTATGAAAGCAGTGATCTATAATGACACTGATTGTCTGATTAGATCATACCTGTAGATATCTTCCCTGATTTGCCTGGCTGTTGACTTATCTTTCTTACTTCACCTCTGTGTCTGTAACACTTCTCAGAAGATATCTCTCCTCTGCTCTGTGTAATTTCCAACTATCAACAATAGCAACACCATATGTTGCATCCTATGACCTATATTTATACAAGAGTGAATCTCTTGACTCATAGAACCGCCAAGGAATAAACTTAACCATAAATCATGCAACACATAGAGGCTATGCGTTGTGATATGGAGTTTACCTTGAGATCATCTGTAGAATTAAAGCTAATCTTCAGTTGAAAAAGCTAAGTCTACCTCTGAGCGATGGATGTCTCGTATAATCAGGCTTTTAACTTAAATTTTAACTCAAACTGATCCATAAAGTCCGGATCGGGTCTATCTTGCAGTTAGACCGGTATACCCTTATACCCGGTTTGTCCCTGTATGCCTCATAAGACTGGTTCTGAGTTCTTGATTCGGTCTACCGATGTATCTATCGAAATAGTTAACCGGTGCAAACATTCTGTTCTTTATCTACCAGTGTCTTCAAAGTAATGTGAGCGACCGGTGATCCTTTACTGGTGGGAATGGGTTTTGTGAAATACACTAATGACAACTCATATTGCTAACAATCTTCCCCTTTGTCATTGGTGGCAAAACTATACACAAAACCATTCAAACAAAGGCTGTGAGTTTGTACCTTTCTTTGTTTGTGGACTTTATGTAGAACACTTCCCTTGTGGTGGTGCTCTGGAACTTCCCTGTGTTGGTGCTCTGGAACTTCCCTTGTTTGCTTTTCTGCAGTTTCCTCTTCCTATTTTTTTTGTATTCCGCTATATTTCTATATTTTTTTGTATTCCACTGTACATTTATCTTCCCCTTTTTGCCTCCATAGGACAAAGGGTTAAGCGATTCTAATAATCTTACATTTGTAGCTTTGTGAAGATGTCCTTATAGATGTTCTTTGTAGAGTGGAGGAAGGGTGCCCATTGACCGGTTACACTTTCAATGTTCTTTTGGGCCGCTTTTAGAGACACAATGATGTTTTCCATATCTTCGATAGTTTTGTAGTCCAGTTCATTGATCAGAGCATCTGTAGAAATAGCTGTTTGATGCATGATATCTAGTGTTGGGGCCAGAAGTATCTGAAAGCTTGTGACATCTTGGGTTCTCTTATTTTCTTCGTCAATTGTCTTTCTCAGGACTAGAGCAAGACTAGTCATTTCTCTGCTAAAGGTTGTTGCAATTTTATTTTTGATGTCAAATTGTGTTGACAAAGCTCGAATGGTTTCTGAGGTCTGTGCAACTTTTTCAGTTAAATCTTGCAAGAATATCTCAAAATTTGATGTTTTGCTCATCAAACCTCCTGCAACTTTTATTTGCTCTTGAAGAACTTTTAGGTTGTTTGATAGAGTAGCCTTTATACCTGCAACTTGTTTATGAAGAATCTCTACTCTTTTCTTCTCATAATGTTCAATTGCCACTGTTTCTGGATCAGTTAGATCTTCACCGATTGTTTTAGCTAACACTTCCAGCTGGTCAATAACCGGTTCATCTTCATCTATGTTGGCATCCGGTATGAAATTGTATAGGATATCTTTTACTTTGATCATAACCATATCCTATTTTCTTTTGGTGAGCTCTTTCAGCTGTTTTGTTGACATTTTGCTGATGTCAACTATTGTATCGCTTGTCTTACTTCTTTTTGCTTCAGATTCTTCAGAGGATGAGAGCTTTCTTTTAGAGGAGCTAGGAAGAGCTTCCTGTTCCTGTGTCTTTGGAGCTTGCTCAGGTTCTCTTTTATCTTGTTTGTCTGGCTTAATTTCCTCTTCCGGTTTGTCTTCTGGTTGTTGTACTTGTATTTCAGGCATAGCATCATCTTCTTGATGCGACGGCTCTTCTGGTGGAGCTTGTGCTTGTTGCTGCTCTTTTGCTTTATTAAGATCATCTACATCGATTCCTTCATCTCCCTTAACTGATCTGTCAGTAGGAATGTGGTCAGAAGTCTGTCCCAAGTTGACCGGTTCACCAGAAGTGAACATTTCTGTGAGAACTTCCTGTTCATCACTTAGTGGAGTCTTAGTTGCAGTAAACTAAACGGGCGGATCAATTATTGTTATGTTGTGATCCTGAGGACCTGTTGCTTCAAGAGTATTGAAGTCATACTGCCGCCAGAAATCTAAAGTCTCCTTGAAGACTTCAGTCTCATACCCATTGAGAATTTTGGCAACTTTGTAATTTCTGCTACAATATCATTGACGGTCATAGTACGAGCCTTACCTTTTTTCGGAGATACTAGGAGTGTAGGATTTGTCGGTTCATCGGTTATGTCAACAATGACTGGTTTTTCTACTCCAAATACACCTTTTCCTTTCCCGGTGTTACAGATCGGTGGAGCTGTTGCCTTTTGGCGTGCTTCCTCTGCTTGTTGCTGAGTCCGAAGAAGATTGGTCTAGATGGCTACTCCATCATGCACTTTCTCGGTTTCTCCAATCAGCAAGAGACCTATCCTTTTCTTTGTCAGGAAATTTTGCTGATGTAGCTCAGCTTGTTGGGTAGCTTCTTCTAGTGTGAGATGATTCTGAACTTCTAACAGAGCTTTTATCCTTAGTTATTTTTCTCTGTTCATTGAAGCTTTCCACCTACCTTGAAGGATATTCGAAAGATCCTTAGGCAATACCTTTTGAAGTTCTGTAGGACTCAGATTAAACTTATGTAGACATTCAACTACAGCATCTTCAATTTTCCTTCGGTCATCGTCGTTTGCCAGATTGTATCTTCTTTCGACATCAGCCATTCCGCCATGTTCTTTCAATCCTGTCACAAATTCATCGATGGTTGGCTTACTTCTTCTTGGCGGATCCACCTTTGTCAGTTTACCGGTTCTCTTCTTTCTTTCACTGAGGGGAATTGTGTCCTCAGAATTGGTTTCTTCAGCTTCCTCCTCTTGAGTGCTTTCCTCTAGTTGAGCTTTCTTCTTTTGTGCTTTCGGTGGCGCAACTCCCTGTTTCTTCTTTGGTGTGGGCGTTCTTTTCACATAAACATTCTTGATTGGCGCTTTCTTTGGATTTTTCTCTATCTCCTCATAGGTTCTAAATCGTTGAGCGCCGATATCCAGGTGTGCTTTCTCTAGGGCCTTTACATATGCCGGTGTGATCTTTGGGGTAATCTCATAACCAAGCTCAGGTGCATACTCGTCTCTTGGTTTTACTGCTTGGATGATGCAGAAGTCAGTTGATACTAGAAAACATACCTCTTTGTATTTGTCAACGATTGTTGACGGAATCCTTTGTCTGGCATGCATCTTCAGCTGAAAGGCTTTAAAATGCTCAGTCATAGCCTTATCAAACTGGTCTCCCAATTGATTAGCCATGTCATTGATTTGCATCATGACCGGTCGATTTGTTGTCCAGTTACTTTTCCTCTCCCACAGAAGGAATTAGAATAGTAAAAGTAGAGACAAACCAAAAGTGTAGCAAATTTTAGTGATTTCTTTTTGACGATGCCTAGCTTTTTCATGTTCTCAAAGATCTGTCCTCTTAGCATTTTGCACGTCATATTGTGCATTGTCATGTATAATTCTATAAGCTGCATGTATGCCTCCACCCGGTATACTATTTAGGTTACCGGATTGATAGACTTTGTAACCTATTACAGCAGATCCGAACCGAACGACTGGATCTTCAATATTAGTCACGGTCATCAATCGCTTGTCGGACTTTGATTTTGTCAGATTGGTTACTACTATATTTGGTATTGTTCTTAGGGTTAGGGCTTCCCCTTGATTGCTGAACCCAGTTACCCTATGGAGATTGTTTTTCATGATTGGAGTGCAGACTCCTTTTGTGACCCAAAAACTTGGTTCATGTACTCGACTAACCACCATTCGAATCCATTTTGGTCTGAATATGGTTGGATAAGAGACTCCATTGATAATCCTAGATGATACCAGCTTTGCGTACCCATTGGGATAATTGTCGTCTTTGCATTGCGAGCGATACTCGCTTTGTATGTACGTCTCACCCAGCTCTTCTTGTTTGGCATGGATGAACGCAGTTACATCTTCTGTCAGGAGCACTCCTTTAAGTATCGAGGAGAGTGCACCAACCATGTCGATCTCCCTGTTCTGATTTGTCGAGATATCATACGGAGGACGATTGGCTTGCTTTGCTCGATTAAAACATTAAATTCCAAAGTTATTAAATTAACATAACTTAATTTAATAACTTTTATTATAAATGTGATGCAATAGAGTCTCATTGACAAAATCATTTGAACTTATGACAATAGCACCCGAGCTCAGACTGCCCTACCAGAAATAGCCAACTGCCCAAAATAGACTCACTAAAAATAGTAAGTCCCTCAAACTAGAGATCCCTGATAAACGATCTTGCAACACCTGATGACACTGTGTAGGCGCCCTACTAAACCAAGCTATGCCCAAAACACCACTTACTATAAATAGTAAGTCATCAAATCTGTCCCAAACGAAGAGCAAACTTGACAACCAAAACCTCCAGAATAGAATCCAACTATTGGCACTACTAACTGACCCCCTCCGATCCCCTGATTAGCTTGCGAGGACCACCAAACAAAGCTAATCTCAGAGACTGAAAAACGGGGACATTACAAATAACTTAAGCTGATTGAGATTATCCAAAGAAATTCCTTCACAAGTGGTATATGATTCAGTGATCAAGATCATTAGTGATCTCAATTGCATATCCCAAGGATAATTCTTCACAAAGTAGATCATAATATATCATTCTTATACTAAGGGGTATTAAGTATCATTAATAAAGAAACTTGTAGAAATTGAAATTGTCAGTCTATAGACCCTTATTTCATAGAATTTACTTAAGAGGTCATTACAGCTTATAAATAAGCCTTGAGAGTGGAATTTCATTCACATTTGATCATTTTATGAAATTGTGAAGTTGTGTTTTGAAGAAGGATTTCGAAATTGGGAAGGAAGAGCTAGGGTTTGAAGAGTTAGGTCTTCATTTTGGAGAGAAATCTTTCAGATTTCTTGATGCAATCAGAATTGGAGACTATACGAAGGAATTGGAGAGCAAATTTGTTAATTGTAAATATTTTCAAAGAGGCTGCTGTACGGATTTATGCAGGAGCTATACGGATTTAGATATAGGCCGTACATTGTATGAGAGCTGCGAGCTGTTGGTGGAGTTGCGTTTCTTGATGCATGGCTGCATTTTCTTTATGGTGGCTGCATTGTGTTTGATGGCTGCATCAACATGTAGAGGGTCACATTAAGAGTCCTTGGGAGCTGCGTTTCATTCAAGGAGGTTGTGATTTTTGTTTGGGAGACCAGATTGTTGTTTAAAGCTGTGTAACAGCCTATGCTGGCTGTGTTAATAATTGTGGTGACCGAATTACTTGCTTTGAGGCTACGTCATTACTTGGAGATTGTTGATGAGAATTTCAGAGGTTGCATTAGTATATTTGAAGACTGAAGAACAACTTCATGGAGGCTGTGTTATTCCTGGATTGATATTGCCAGCCAAGGGTTTATCTCAAATGTATGGCAACGCCTTGACATTTAAGGTGCCATTGATATTTAACTTTTTCTATGTATTTTCCTTGCAAATGATTAATTAGTTATGAGTATTGGAATAAAAAATTGCTGTTGATGTTATTTTTCAAAGTTCAGAAAATTCATGAGAATTCATATATGTTTTTGAAAATTACAAAAAACAATTGCAATTAAATTAAAAAAAGCCAGTTGCTATTGAGAGCCAGTTGGGCTCATCACAATGGTATCAAAGCATTGATCTTGCTAACCTGGAGGTTATGAGGGCTTAGCTATGTCAGATAGGTTTGTGCCTGGTATGCATTATGTCCGCAGGGTTAGAGCTTCACCCCCACTTGAGAGTAGTGAACAGGGTTCATAGCCTGAACATACAGGTGATAGGAACAAGAATAATATTGATAATGATGTTGAGAGGGAAGCCAAATACGCTTTTAGAAATTTAGCAAAAGGTCAGCATCATGTTGCAAATGTTTTGCAACAATTGTCAGACATACTTCAACGTATTACTTTACTAGGTGATCCTACCAGAGACAGAGGTACGAGGAGTGCTTCAAATAGGTTGCACAGGTCTAGAGTAGATGACAAACATGATTATAGAGCTAACCCTACAGGCACATATGATAGGCCTCTACGCCCTACTTTCTTGAGGCCTGAGTTGGATGCATTTAGTGTGGAGACAGAGCCGACGCCATTTGTTGATGACATGGTGACACACTTTGCAGAGTGGGATGCTCTACTAGAAGCAATAAAAAGAAATCTGAATTTTGATAGGTATTTGACACAAAAGCGAGAGCATTCCAGAGGCAGGCCAGCTCCTAACACGAGGCAGAGGCTTAGGCAAAATGATCTTAAGCAGGCAACTAGCAAGTTGACTCTAGCTCACTTTGATGGAAGTGGGAAGACTACAACTAGAGCTTGGGTTCACAAGCTGGATACGTATTTGTCACTTTGTCCTATGTTTGAGGAGGATACCATATGTTTTGCCATACTTCATTTGGATGGAGTAGCTCATGACTGGTGGTACCATGGGCTAGTGTCTCTACGACATGACTAGATCGTTGATTACCAGGAGTTTGTTGACAGGCTGATTGAGCAGTTTGACAGGAAGGATCCCGAGACTTACTTTAGAGAGTTATCTCAGTTGAGGCAGACAGGTGGTCTTGAGGCCTTATTAGTGAGTTTCAACATCTATTAGTTATGGTTTATGACATCTCTGAGAGGAGGAGAGTCATGCTTTTTGTAGAGGGGTTGTTTGAGCCATATAGAGGGTGGGTTAAGTCCCTGGATCTACCTACTTACGAGAGGCAATGAAGAAAGCTAGAAATCTTGAGCCTTCTGTTTCACGAGGCAAGTCTACTCCTAGTCCTATTATCACTCCTGCAAAAGAGGTACCCCTACCAGTTGTTGATAGGAAGAAATCTGCAAGTAGGTTTGATGATGCTACTAGAGAGGATTTGAGGAGGAGGCAGCTTTGCTATTCGTGCAAAGAGCCTTATGATAGAGAGCATTCTTGCCCTATAAGACCTAAGACAAAGGAAAACCGATCTATGTGGGTGTATTCGAGTGAGAGTAAGGCTGAATCTTCACATCAGCCAGCTGGTTCTGAGTCAGATGAGGCTCAGAAAGTTTCTATAGAGTTTGGTCCTGATGCCAGACTATCACCCATAGTGTTGTCCACTGCTGTACCACTTCCCTCTGCTTTCAGACTGAAGGGATTAGTGGAAGGACAACCCTGCATTACTATGTTGGACACTGGAGCTACACAATTTTATTCATGAGAGAGTTGCTAGTCAGTATGGACTTCAGGTAGAGGAGTTTGCAGGTTTTTGAATTCGGGTAGCAAATGGCTACACCCTTACCTGTACCCGGCGCATCGATCATTTCTCATTATTCTTTGGTGATTACGAGTTGGTATCTGATTTCTATGTGTTAGATTTGGGAGAGATGGATGTAGTGTTAGGGATGCAGTGGATACAGGAGATTAAGGAGTTTCACCTCAGCTTGAACCCGATGCAAATGAGATTTGAGTACCAGGGCAGGGAGTATGTTTTACCGGGACTTGCTAAGGGGAGTCTATGCACTATTTCCTTTTGTGCAGTAGATAGGTTACAGAGGCATGATTTCATTCAGATAGAGCAAGTTACACATCATGTCTCTCCCAACTCACAGTTATCTTATTCAGATTAGCAGGCGGGAGCTGTTCACTTTGTGAACAATCCTTTATTTGATATGGATGTCACTATGTCATATGAAAATCCATTATTTGAGTTTAGTGATGATCCCTTTCAGCTGATGAATGAGGATGATGATGATGATTGGGATTCTATCAGTACACCGGATGATCACACAGATTTTACAGGATGCCAGTCGGATTTTGCTGAGCAGTTTACAAAGGTGTACATAGTGAGGAGTGCATATAGTTTTACTTTTGATCCTCATGTTTAGGACATCTACTAGTTGCAGAGCTCATCAGTGCATCCATTTGATGACTAGTATGATAGTTTAGTTGGCATGTGGACTGGGGGCAAGTCCAGTTTGTTGGTTGAGTCGCTTCTGTGTAAGTTACTCACGGTTGAGTTACTCCCATGTGATGTTCCTGTTTCGGCATCATCAGTTCGAGTGTTGAGTTCAGTTTTTCAGATTCTGCAATTTGTACTGTTGATGATAGAGCTGTCTTTGCAGGAGTTTGGTGATGACAGAGATATTACACATGTCTATCCATGGGATCCAGGTCGAGTGTGATGTTGCATTGTTTTTCTTGATTGCTTGAGGACAAGCAATCTTGGGAAGGGAGGACTGTAATGTCCCCGTTTTTTAGGCCCTTGGGATTAGCTTATTTCAGTGACCCTCAAACTAATCAGGTTGTCAGAGGGGGTTGTTTGGTAGATCCAGTGGTTGGTTTCCACGTTGGAGATCTCAGATGCCAGGATTGCTCTTTGTTGGGGTTAGATTGACAGACTTACTATTTATAGTAAGTGGTATTTTTTGGTGTTGCTATGTTTAGCAGAGGGTCTGTGTAGTGGTTTCAGTTGATTTAGAGCTTCTCATGCAGAATCTCCAGTTGAGAGACTTACTATTTTTAGTAAGTCTAATTTGGTTTGGTTGCTATTTTTGGCAGGGCAGTGTATGATTTGGATGCTATGTCAGAGTTCGGGATGCTATTGTTAGAAGTTTTTATAACACCGCATTATATTTGAAGTTATTAAATTAAGTCTACTTTAATTTAATAACTCATGCAATTATATGTTATAATTTGATTGTGTGTTGAAGAAGACTCTTAAGTGAAAGGTGTAAAGAAGAAGCCTTCATTAAAAACTTATAAATAAGCCTTGAGAATGGGATTTCATTCACCTTTGATCATTTTATGAAATTGTGAAGTTGTGTTTTGAAGAAGGATTTCGAAATTGGGAAGGAAGAGCTAGGGTTTGAAGAGTTTGGTCTTCATTTTGGAGAGAACTCTTTCAGATTTCTTGATGCAATCAGAATTGGAGACTATACGAAGGATTTGGAGAGCAAATTTGTTAATTGTAAATCTTTTCAAAGAGGCTCCCGTACGGATTTATGCAGGAACTGTACGGATTTAGATACAGACCATACATTGTATGAGAGCTGCGAGCTGTTGGTGCAGTTGTGTTTCTTCATACATGGCTGCGTTTTCTTTATGGTGGCTGCATTGTGTTTGATGGCTGCATCAACATGTAGAGGGTCATGTTAAGAGTCCTTGGGAGCTGCGTTTCATTCAAGGAGGTTGTGATTTTTGTTTGGGAGATCAGATTGTTGTTCAAAGCTGCGTAACAGCCTATGCTGGCTGTGTTAATAATTGTGGTGACCGAATTACTTGCTTGGAGGCTACGTCATTACTTGGAGATAGTTGATGAGAATTTCAGAGGCTGCGTTAGTATATTTGAAGACTGAAGAACAACTTCATGGAGGCTGTGTGTTATTCCTGGATTGATATTGCCAGCCAAGGGATTATCTCAAATGTATGGCAACCCCTTGACATTTAAGGTGCCATTGATATTTAACTTTTGCTATGTATTTTCCTTGCAAATGATTAATTAGTTACGAGTATTGGAATCAAAAATTGTTGTTGATGTTATTTTTCAAAGTCTGGAAGATTCATGAAAATTCATATATGTTTTTGAAAATTACAAAAAACAATTGCAATTAAATTAAAAAAAAGCCAGTTGCTATAGAGAGCTAGTTGGGCTCATCACATACGTGGGAACCCTTGCGAGAAAAAACCACAACAAAATATTGCTTTATATATAGAAATCTCTTATGACATTGTAGACAACAACCTACAAGAGACAACAATCCCCTTAGTTCATAGGCACCAACCCCCACAACTAGGAACCTACTTAGCGAGAGACACTAAATCTCTCCTTTAGGAAGCACCAACTTCCAAATCAAAACGAGGTTCCAAATTGAATGTTGCTATTACTATAATTTATCTTGATGTCTGCAATTGTCCATTTGTAATGCTTGAATAGAACTATCATAAGGAGTTTAGTGTATGAATATCGTCAATTTGTGGGGAAGGTTTTGATGAATTGGTAATAAGTTTTGGAAAACAAGTATTCTAATACATTTAATTCTTGTAGAGTGAGCTTGTTGGCATACAGTCCTCTAGCAATGGGCCTGCTTTCCGGAAAGTATTTTGCTGCTGATGGAGGTCCGGCTGATGCACGCCTTAACCTCTTCAAAGGTAAGCGATAAATGTAAATAATGACTTAAGATTTAGTGTTTTGAATGAATGATTTCAAATGTTCTAATTTTGTAGACTTTGGCATTGCCTTTGGGAAAATACAGGACGATATGCAGAAGGGGAATCACGATACAGTCTATCAAAGAACAATGCTATTTCTGCAATCAAGGCAAGTGTGAGATTCTAATATCCCTTACAATAATTCTTAGATTTTCAAGGGCTGTATGGATGTGGCTTACTGTAATTTGCCTTTTCAATTCTATTGCTGTTTAAGGTTTGTCATAGTGTTGCAAATTTACGTACATCCAAAATGTAATGCTGTAAAATATAAACTTAGAATGGTCAAATATTGATTCATTCATGTTAGCACAATAAAATTAGCAAGCTTTGTTTTTTATCTTTCCTCTCTAGGATAAGTTCTTTTGCATATTTTTTTATCCTTGATTTATGGATAAAACTCCAATTGCTTAGTTTTTAATCTAAGGAATATCTTTGTTTTTTTCAGTTTTTTCCTATTTTTCCTCTGCTTATTGCTTTGAGGAATTTTATATATTGTAATTCTATTCATTTGTAATTAATTTTTATTTTCATCGCATTCTTTTTCTAAATTTTTTCTTTATAGCACATCCTTGTTTGTTCTTTCATTTCTAGCTAGATTCAATGTTTGCAGGTTAGCGAAAATTTTACATGGTATTAGAGCTCCATAAATTTTACCTTCTATTAGAACACAAAATTTTACATGGTATTAGAGCGTACAGATGCTAGAAAGGAGAACAAAATTTCTTTTGTAGGTATTGAAGTAATATAAAGAATGAAATCTCTAGCCTCCGCCCTTCTCATGCCATACAACTATTTCTGATGGAAGCAAAAGATTCTACTTTAACTCAGAAGTAGAGGCTTGCATCGAATAGTAATGGAAACAGAGGTTGAACCAAATTCTGCTGGTCCATCACAGACATGCCAAGACCATGCTCTTTTTGCATGGGCCTTGCCTTTATCTTCTCCTTAGTAATACACTATTTCAGTGGACTTGTCATGCCTCTCCTTTGTCAGCTTTATGGAGGGTTTTCTACTCTTCGTGCTAATGCTTCTTTGGTTCCACAATGATCATTTCTTTAGACTATTGGCACTTGTATTTTCAGTTAGCAGTTTGTTTTTGCATGGTTGAGTAGTGTTGTTGGGGTCACTCGTACAGATTCATGTGTCATCTGCTTCCTCAACTTATAAATGTTTTGCCTTTGTTTGCCATCTGTTCATCTTTTGGGGAAGCTTATGCAGAAAGTTGTTTTCTGTAACTTTGATTGACAAATGCTTTTCCTTTGTTTGTCATCTGCTCATTGTTCGAGTAGTCTTGTTGGGGGAACTCATGTAGTTTGATCCTGATCATCTTTGTTTCAAAGAAGATTCTTCATTTAACACTATGACAGTTATCATTCGACAGTTGTCCACTCTTTTTTTGTGTCTCAGAGGTTGTTTTACTAGTGCATATTTTGAGGGGGGGGGGGTTTGTTCTCATTGGGTTTTCCCTCTTTCCTCTTTCCTTTCCCTATGCTTTTGTCTCCTTAATTAGACTTAAGGGCGGGTGTTAGCGCAATAAAATTAGCAATCTTTTCTTTTTTTATCTTTCCTTTCTAGGAAGTTGCTGTTGCATATTATTTTACCCTTGATTTACGGATAAAGCTCCAATTGCTTAGTTTTTAAGCTAACTAAAGAATATCTTGGTTTTTTTTCAGTTTTATTAACTGTTTTTCCTCTGCTTTTTGCTTTGAGAAATTTTATATATTATAATTCTATTTATTTGTAATTAATGAAACATTTTATTTTCATTGTATTCTTGTTTTGAATTTTTTCTTTATACACATGTATGTTTGTTCTTTTTTTTCTAGCTAGATTCAATGTTTGCAGATTAGCTAAAACTTTACATGGTATTAGAGCTCCATAAATTTTACATGCTATTATAACACAATTTTACAATTCAATCTATAAATTATTAAAAAAATATACAATTCAGATACTATAGTAAGTTTGCACCTTTTTCAATCCGCCAAACAGCCATGAATAAGAAAGACGACACACTTGCACAATAATTGATGATAGAAGTCAATGCAGTTTGATCCCTTTGCACAACAGCAAAGAATATTGGCTGATATATTTATCATGATACTTGTATTGAAATTCGAAGGACACATCCAAAAATAATCACAATTCAGTAATGGACTTCATTTCAGACAGGAGGTCATGATGAATATAGATCAAGAAACTCGTATGCAGGCGAATTGGTCCACTATGGCGAATAGTTTTTCTTGCTGCGTTATCCCCAAAATCGGGTAGATAAGCTTCCGATATGCCTCTTCCTCTGCAATAGGTAGACAATGACTACTGCACATTCAAATTAGTGACAGAATGTTTATCATGATTCATTTTGATAACAAATATATAATGCTTCAATGGTTTGATTGATAGCCACGTTCAAATGGGAAACTTCCCAATAATCTCCTGCCGCTAGGATTATGGTTGGCGTTCAGAAAACATTCAATGAAACATCCAATATGCTCATTAGTAGGGACTATGCAAAACAACATAATAATATGGGTGTTGTGAATGAAAAGTAGTCTGTATCAAAACAAATCCCAATACAAATTATTTAATCATTCAACAGAAACATCAAGTCCACTTGGATTTGGCACAGATAATAGCTTTCCAGGCTTGGATATTCACGCTATGAAATGATAAATCCGCTCCAATAAAATTCACGTCCACAGGATGTAGCCTCAAGGGTGTGATTTATCTTTATTCAATTGACATGTGACTCCTCGAAAGTTTCTATGCCAAGTCAATGCAATCCTCTAAAGTCATGGCGCTTGTGCAATATACTTAATGCAATAGCCTATAAAGATATCTCGAGAATTCCACGTATGCTCAAATTCCTCTTTTGGTGCCTAGCGGTTCATTAGTTCAATTTCCTGCATGAGTGATTTTTTTCTCTTCATTTTTGCATCAAAACTTGAGTCTTGACGGCACAACTTCTAGAAGCCATAACTTTTGATTCGGGTGTTTGATTTGCTTATATAATATATCATTGGAAAGCTTGTGAAGAGCTCTAGAATGACACATATATCTAAAGATTTGTGTTTGGATTTTAAACCTTTCTGGTGCCAAGGTCTTCAACTTTGAGTTTTAAGTCTCATTGGAGAATTTTTTTGAAACAAAAACATTAATATCTTTCAAACAACTCAGGCTATTGAGGTGATTCTTTCACCAATCTCTTAATTTTTAAATTACGCTCCTTTGGGACAAGTTTTTGTGTCCATGCGACCAAAATTGAAAAAGTTTTGAAACACGGGAAAAAATATTTGAAAAATAGTGAGATTGTTTTATGCTATTTTTAGTCTCAATACATCTTATATAGTGCAACTATCATAGTGGGTTCCTAGAAAGCTAAAGAAAAATTAGAAAACAAAAGAAAAACATAACATTTCTTTTTGGGTGATGCAAGATTTCTCATACATCTTGGATGCTTCTACATTATGATTAGAGGCATCAACTGTTTTTAAAAATACTAATGGTCCCTCTGAAGCAACTAGAAAGTTGATGAGCGTCATATTCCTACCATTTGTCCACCCATCGGATAGAATGTTGCAGCCATTCTTATAAAAAATTCTCCTTTGGTATTTTACAAGTCGATGAGTGTTTTGGACCTCATCCTCCAACAATGGTGCACTCACCTCATAATGAGTCGAGGCCTTAAACCCCTTACCCGACACAGTCATTGCAATGAAAAATTTATCTCAATACAAACTACATAAAGCATTGAAGGGAATATTGTTGTAGTACCAAGATCTAGCAATTGCCAAACTTTGCCTCGTGTTGCATCTTTTTGTTCCATGCAGTGCCTTACAATTCAGGTTGAGCACCAGGAGTGTTATGTGGAATCCAAAACGTTCACATATGTTTGTCCACATTTCTCAATCCTCGTATTTGTGGCCCAATGGAAGAAGCCCCCACCCTTGGTTATGATCTTGTAGAATTGAAATCTACCATTGAGGTTTCCTCTTTTTTCGTGCCTTCTATCATGACCCCTTCCTAAATAGAACCTAGTAATAATAAATAAGGATTATAAGATTAAAATACTAATAAATAAATAAATTAACTAAATAAATAATAATAATATAACAAGATTACAATATAAATAATAATAACTCAAATGTTAATAAGTTAATAATAATAAATCTATTATTAATATAATAATATACTATTAAAATATAATTATTATATATAATAATATATTAATAATATATTTAACAATATAGATAATAATAATATATTATATAAATATATAAAAAATATAAATTAATAAATGAAATAATAAATAAACATAATACTATTATAATATAATATAATCTATCATATTAGTATAATTATTCAAATAACATTAACAACATAGTATTAGTAAGTTGACCATAGTCGACACGACGATTAATATGAAATGGTGGGTGACTGATTCTCCCAAAACGCAACATATAAGAAGACACAACAGTGGAGATAGGAGAAGAGGGGGTCAAAAATAAAATATATACAAGCGTGTGAGGCGGTCTGTCCCACAGGCTATCTTTAGCCTCGCAGACGTTAAAATTATTTGCTTTTCTTTCTTTCTTTTACAGTCAGAAATAAAGAACTACTATCATATTACACACGCCTTCGATATTATATTAAAACTCCACAAGTTATACCAAATAGAGGGTAAGGTCCAACGTTACAAGAAGCGGTCAAGAGTATTTGTTTGTGATAGACCGGGACTATGCTCATCATTTCCAAGACTTAGGAACGAATACCTTTATATTGGGTGGAGAGTATGAGATTTATGGCTTCATATTAGAGCAACGTCATCAGAGGATTTTAGCGGATTCATATCGCCTGAAAGATTGCAGTAATCACATCCATCGTTCCATGATATTGCTAGCTGCGTTTGTACAGTCATCATAAGCATAGACATATTCTGATATGTTTTGGTCCAAAGCTAGACAGGAAACACCATTGATCATCTAAAATATGGGTACACACCACCATATACTTGCACAACAACACAACCCATTGAATCAAGGATCATGTAGATGGGAGTGATTCACACAGCATAAGGAAGAGGGCAACTACGTACATTACCTCCGAAGAAGGATATAATAAAATATACATTCAGCTTCAATATTAAGGGAAGGATCTAATAGGCTGAAGAAAAAGGCATGATCTGGAGTGTCGAATCAGCAGGGAAGAGGATAATAGGATCAAAGGGGACACAGCACAATTAGCGGTCTAATCATCCAACACACAGTTGTACGACACTTGTTCATAACAATATCTAATACACAAGACAAGAAGGGTAGCAAACAAGACAATAGGGAAGTTTAGTTCTAAATATGGAATTCAAATTAAAATCCAAATCCAATCATTGTTCAATAAGTTTTCTTCCGATTCTAGAGGATAGAGGATCAGATTGCATATATCATAGAGGCGCAATAAGCATTTAGAAGAGCCTTCCGTTAAGCATAAATATATTAACAACCAATCGAGATATCTCTAAATAATGTGATTCTACATCAAGAAACTAAGGTATTCATCTAGGAAGGATGAATAATTCCAAATCTAGTGAAAAGCATCAAAGACAAGGATAATTCAATCGAATAGGAGTTGCAGTCTTCCAAGATATAAAATAAGCAATGCCTACATATTTATTGAATGACTAAACTAAAGGTAGAACCCAAGTGGGGACATTACACCTTCTATTGTGCATATGCTTCAAGACTTGCTAAGGCCTCCCTCGTAGCTTCTTCGGGACAGTCATCACATGGTGTAATATCATGGCATTCAATCTTTACAAGGTGATATTTGAGACTACTTATATCCCTGGTCATCTGCTTAGTGCAATGGTTACAAGTAACATCTCCTCGATTTACTTCTTGTGTCCCTTGTTTCCAACAAATGTCTCTCTTTTTGCCACTAGCCATTTTCTACAGTTATTGGCACTGCAAGTGCAAGGATAAAGGATCCGAAATGTGGGACAAAAATTCACAAATAAATTAAATTTTACCTCATAAAGTATACAAATTGTTTAACGACTTGAGACTATAATTTGTCACAATGAAATGTTCAGTAAATCAAGATCAGGCAAATAATATTATTGCGCGGTGCTGTATGAAATGTTCGGTAACTAAAGATTAGGCAAATAATATTATTGCACAGTGTTGTATAGGTTAATAATAATTTGAATATATTATTGCACATTGTTGTATTAACTAGCTCAAGGAATGCTGCCAAAAGTTAGTCGTATGATCAAAGTTCATACATCTTGGAATCTCTTTAAATGAGCCTTCTCCTAAAAATCCACAATTTTTTTCTCATCTTTTCCTCTTTTCAATGATTCCTGATGATTTGCAAGTTCTCTTTTTCTCTTGTCTACAAACACACCCACCCTCTCTTGACTAATTGAGGGTGGATTCTTTTCTAAATTATTAACATAGCACTTTAAAGAGGACAGCTTGTAGAAGTAAAATCTTCATGTTGTATCTAATTTTGTATTTTTAATTCATGCCTTTTCTTTTGGCATTACAATAAGCTTTGTAGTTTTAAAAATTAAATGCGTGAAAAAGATACAACAAATCAATATCAAATTGGTTGAGAAACAAACAAATTTATAAAATAATGTACAAAGGCTGCAAGTTCTGGAAATATATCAAATGTAAATTATATTAATGAGTGCATAATTTAAGATCAGAAATTTTTCACAACAAGATATTGTTGAAACCTTTCAAGATAAACTGTGTTCAAGGTCTTGAAGATAAATTGTGTCATCAAACAATCATCATGATAACATGAAGTATGCTGAAGATTCAAGATATGAAAGTCATATACAAAGACAAGCCCCCTTCAATATCACTATCAGACCAAGGAAGATGATGAAGACATCATTATCGCTGTGAAGAGAAGAAAGAAGCTAAATTGAAAATAATTTTATAAAAATAGAAAACCTAAGATTTGCAGATGAATAAGCATTTTGTGATGAATACGCGTTTTGTGCAAATGAATAGATGATCTGATGAAGATTTGCCAAAGTTTTGTCTCCTCCATGCATTTTCTCAATCCGAACTCCTCACAGCTGCGGTGCAAAAAGAAATGATAAAAATCCTAAATAAAATTTGCTTTTCGTTTCATTGATTTTTTTGGTGATTTTTTTGCATTTAAATTGTGCAATTTTGTGAGTTTTTTGCATAAAATGTGCTGCGCAATTTTCATTAAATTGCACCCGATTTAAATGGCAATAAAATCGCCGCAGTAAAAAACCCATAAGTCCTGCAATAAATCACAGATATTTGCAACTATGGACTTATATCCTTTACTAACAAATTATAATACATCTCTTATTCTATGTCACATTATTTCTCCATAAAAGATCTTTCTTTTATTCCTCACACTTACTCTACTCTTCACACCATAATCATCTTATACCTTTCCAAAGGGAACGATTTCCTTAAGGACATCTCCTTTAAACATAACTCTTGCACCTCTTGACTTATAAAATATTATTATATTTTTAACTTATTTCAAAGTAGTTCCTTTAATATGGATAGAGGCGATCCTTTATAACTCATATTTTTTATTACTCAAGGCAACAAGTAACTTTTTAGTTTTCAGCAAAGACCATAATCTTCTATGTATTGTCCGTTTGTATTGCTTGTTATGCTAATGACATAGCCATGTTTAATCGTTGTTTGTTTTGATTAAACAAATCGCTGCCATTATTAATATGAGAGAGCCCATGATGAAGTCGACTGTCCTCAATTTTTGTCTCTGCCGATAACTTCGTTTACTGTTGGGATCGCTGACTGAAATCGCACCATTATAATAATAATGATGAAGTCATTATTCTTTGAATTAATTTGAATCGTTGTTTATCATTATTGTATTCCATGAATCGGTTGTCTCAGTAGACTATAAACTGCACAACATAACAGTTGACCATTTCTAATCAAGTCGCTATATCTTCTCACTGCAGAATCACTGCTTATTACATATGCTAATTGCCAAGTCATTTGTCTTTTGAGTTGCTACACGTGATCAGAATCCAGTTTATTCTTCTTGTGTAATAATCAAAATCCCGACTACTTGTGCTCACCATCCTTCAACCTGATATGCCATGTTGGGAAATGATGACCACCAAAGTAATTCTGCCCTTTTCTTTTGTCAGACTTTTAGCATAGACTTTGAATGTTGATAAGGATGTGCAGATTTCAATTCTGACCACTGACATTTCATAACCCAAGTACTCCAATCGTATTATTCATTGCATTATTCATGAATGGTTTGTAAATTCTTGATTGTCATATTTAAATCGGTCGTAACTCTGTATCTTAACTTTTCCTTTATGAACTTTATTGCTTAAAGTGATCAATGCAAATAACATGAGTCAGATTTCTTTATGTCAGCGTCGTGTATCTTGTTGTCTGAATCTTCCATCTCGCAGTGGTTGTATTGGGATCATATTGCCATATGAGTCGGCTACTCATTAAACAATTGAACTCAAGCTGTTTATAGAAATAATGTTGGCTTTCATTAACATGATTTCTTTCTTCAGAATGAGCAATACTTCTTAGACATTGGCACTGCTTTCCTTAAGCAATGTTTGTTACTCCACTTAAGGCATAATCGTTGTCTTAATTAGACAACTGCTGACAATTCTTATTTTATGTTAAATTCCATACATTATAATGAAGTACCCCCTTTAATAAGGAAATGCTCATTGTCTCTAATGAACACATTGTGAAAAACTTAAAACATTAGTCTCTTCTTGATCACTGGTTCATGTCAAGTAAACATGTCCCCACTTTCAACAATGATGATTTAATATCCTTATTCTTTGCCGATGATTTCCTTGACATTTATGATAACTAATATAACATTCTTTGACATTAAAACTCATACAACAAACTCCTTCCATAATGGTTTGATATCAATACAAATCTTGTCTTTATAACTTTGACATCAGTGACAACATTTCCAACAGGTGATATTGGTATGAAGGTTTACTTTGCAAGTGTATTTGGCAGACTCGACGAGTTCTCATTACATTTTGTATGGCAACTTGCCCAAAAACTCATAAGTTTTGTTGATATTTTGTCAAGTTCTCACTAAGTTTATGGCAATTTTTTAAAAAAAAATCTCAGCCAGTCCCTGTCCAAACAAACAAAGCAGTTTTTAAAAAATAAATTAATAAACAAAAATGTGCACATGAAGTTTTGTTTGGCAAAGTCCTTAGTTCAGGCTTGGTGGTAGGGGTTAGGGGCATTGCCCTTGGACACCTCGAGGGGTACTACCCCTTGAGACCATTGAGGGTGTTGCCTCTAGATCCCCGTGAGGAACACTACCACTCAACCCCATTGGGATCTTTTGTACTGTCTTGACGCCAAACTGTGATCAACAACCTCCAAACAATCAGACCACATGGTATCCAGCAGCTCCTCACACATGGAAATTCGCAACTCCACCGATTGACCAAGCCTCGTATACGGTGTTGACTAGAACTTGGTGTACGATGTTGTGATTGTACGACAACAAGGAAACCGTCTACGACTAGTGAATTGCCGTACGGTTTGTCTGTATGACCCTCCAATGAACTTTCCGACCGTACGGTCAATCTTGGTGTGTGCGGGTAGGTTGGAGCTGTATGGTGGCCAAAGTCTCACCGTACATTGAGTAGGGTGAGCAGTATAGTGGATGAGATGACTGTATGTAGGTCCCACACGTTTGTACAGTGACCTAGGAGTTTGAATGAAGTGTGGCTTTTTTCTCAGTGTAAGGATGCAATATTGTGCGGACCAGATATTGTAACGACCGAATGAAAGCACTTTGATCTTAATGCAACTATATCGTAGGCCAATCTTGTCTATTCTTGCAATATTGTGTGGACCAGAAATTGAAATCCCTCTATCAGGGTGGACCTAATCGGTTCGTTGTAAAATCCCCTAACAGGGTAACATCTTTGTTGATGTTCAAAGTCCTGTAACCAGGCAGCTCTTAACAGGGTTAAGATCTTAACCGATCTTTTGTAAAATCCCTTAACTGGGTAGCACCTTCACCAGTGCTTTGTAAGCTCCTAATAGGGTGCCTTCATTCTGCAGTAGTGAAGTTGTGAGCTCTGTCTCATCGTGGTTTTTTCCTTCTAACCGAGGGTTTCCACGTGTATATCTTGTGTTGATCTGTGTACTTTTATAGTTGTGAATGTTTTGATTTACACTTTGCTTAGATTACAAGAAGTATTAAACAAGATTGGAATTAGAGTAGGTAATAGTTCTTGCTGATTCACCCCCCCTCCTCAGTAATCGGTTGGTAACAACAATTGGTATCAGAGCCTTGTTCTCTATACATAAAAGCCTAACAACTTGAGAGAAAGATCATGGAGGGTTATCGGTATCAGAAACAGCTAGAGGAAGCCAACAACATTATTGCCTCGCTGGAGAATGGATTGAGGAGATCACTTGCAAAGTGAAAGGAGCTGGCTCTATAGTTGAATGAGAGCAATGAAAACATTGATGAACTCTCTGGGCAGAGTGTGTTAGCCGTCAAGTTGTGTCACTGTCGGATGTTAGCCGCCGACGGAGGTAAAGTTGGGTTACCGTCGGATGTCAGTCGCCGATGGAGGTTAGTTAGTTGCAACGGTTGAGAAGGTTGACGACGTTTGGTTGCACCGCTTCGGATGTTATATGTATATTGTATTTGCTTATTGGAAAGGGCACTGTTGGTATGACTCTGAATGATTAATAAAAGCTATTGTGTTCTTTTCCATATATATATTATCTTTGTTGCATATCTTATTGATGGTTGTGCGTGTGCGTCTGTAACAAGTCTACCTTTCGGGTAAACATTTGGCGCCATTGCCTAGACATACCCGGATGGCGAGTAGGCATAATGGGCTTACCCGTTAGTGCAATAAACCCAGAAGCCGAGGAAGCCCGTACAGAGTTGTACGACGGAGAGGATAATCTGGCACGTGACTTCCAAATTTTGTTTCAAGTAGCTCTTGAAACTCACGTCCGAAGGGAGGCAACGAACGGAGACGTCCCTGCAGGCGTAGTGTGGGACGCGATTGGGGCGAACCCTACAGCGAATTAGCTGTTGAACCAACTTCCACGGTTGCTGGCACAAGCAGCACTCGCACGACATATTCGGCAAGAGAAAATTGACCGTGAGGATCGCCGCCAGGGGATCCTCCGTGCATTCCACGCTCGAGAGCATCTTTGTCGCCGTCGAGAGGAAGGAAATGACAAACAGTAAAGTTGTTGAAGTTTGAAACGAAGGGGAACAGAACACAAAAATTCAATTGTAGTTCAATTGAGAATGTTGTAAAGCAACATGAATTAATAAAAAATAAGTTTTCTTTTTGATTGAGCAATGTGTATAGTCTATCTTGATGCCCAATAATTTAAATAAAGATCGAAATAAGAAAGTGATAGATGACGAAGGGGAAGCCGCACAGAAGGCTTTGATATCCGCGCAGCAACGTGAACGTCGGTGTAGGCTCAGGCAACTTGCCAAGGACCAGCTTGCCGGAGGGTTGCCCGAAGGGGACCTCGGAAGTGGCACGGAAGGTGCAGAAGCCGAATTGGAACAGTTCATTTCGCTGGAACATCGAAGGGTGCGGAGTAGTGAAGAATTAATCGAGGAAACGCGAGCGTTGAAGACCTTCCTCCAGGAAGAACGAAACTGGTTTGAAGACTGGGTCCGTACACCACATGCGGAAGACTGCGATCACGAAGAGAGACATACGGCTGAAGGTGACGTTGACGGAGCAGAGACACATGGGAACCCTCCGTTGGAGCCCACGACTCCATATAACACAGTTCCACCGGTGACATAGGCACAACAAGTGCCACCAGTAAATACCGTACCAAGCAGCATAGTAGGAGTGGGTGTGGGTACCACAGGCGGTGGTACTGGACAACACACAACCCAACCCCCTATGGCGACTCATAAGGAAAAACTACCCAAATTCCAAGGCGATGGAAAGGATGATCCAGTCCGACATTGCCGCACATGTGAAACAATTTGGGCAGCAAATGGAGTTACAGATCACGATGAATGGACGAAACAATTTCCAGCAACCCTTCGAGGGGTAGCAATTGACTGGTATTCCGACTTAGATAAAACCCAAGTGACCACTTGGGACCGGTTAAAAAAAGAATTTGAGAAAGAGTTCAAGCTCCTACGAGATGATAATGAAATCGTCTCCGAAATCTACGGAACCAAGCAAGGACCCAAGGAGACCGTACGGAACTACGGTCGCCGATTGAAAGAATTGGTAGGCAAAATGGAGAGTCCACCAGCCGATGGATTGAAGAAGCGATGGTTCGTCGAAGGATTGAAATCCAACCTTCGGAGGAAGATGAAGATAGTTCCTCCCCCTTCTTACATTGATGCCTACAACCGAGCGATGGACCTCAAAAGTGAATAGAAAACATCGAAGAAGAAGAAAAATGAGTCTTCTTCGTCGGAGGATGACAATACTTCAGGAGATGATAGCGGTAGTGACCGGAAAGAAAAAAAGAAAGTCTCCGCACTCCAAAAGGACATGGAACGAATGCTCAAGGAATTTCGCAATATGAAGGGTAGCACCAGCCGGAACGACGAAGGAGAACTTTGGTGCACCGACTGCAAAGAGGCTGGCCACGCTAAGGGTGCATGCCCACGGAAGATGTTTTGCGATATTTGTCAATTGGCGGGTCACTCCACAAAAGAATGCCCGTTCAATATGAAGACACGAGGCCAACAAGTTATGTTCACACAGGAAGCTTCAGCCTCCGGAGATCAAAACACAGCCTCTTCTGGCGGATATAGGAATAATCGCCGTGGGGGAAGAGGAAATAGCAATAATGACGGAGGACGAAGCCGCCTTCAATATGATACAAGTGGAAGATCGATGATTCAATGCCACACGTGTAGTCAGTGGGGGCATTTCGCTCGGGACTGTCCGAAGGGAGAAAAAGCACAATTTTTGTGCAAATGGTGCGGGCCTGGAGATCATGATGATACAAAATGCCCCAAACCGGGAGTGAATTTAATTAACATTGAAGGCAACGAGGGAGTGTTGGCAATCACCCGAGAACAAGCACAGAAAGCCACCTACCCACACCCAGAGACTGAAAAAAAGAGAGTATCGGAGACAAGGGAAGATATTCAGATGGCCCAACGGAACGAAATGCACGACGCCATGGGAACTTCCGAGGGAAGTCACGGGGAACGGATATTAAGGCAAATTATGCAAACAGTAATTCCAGTACAACTGGGAGATCTTTTGACAGTGGCCCCACAATTAAAGATGGCCCTACTCAATGTGGTACCATCGCCGAACAGACAGAGGACAACAACCACGATGGCAAACTCTTTCGAAAAGGGAAAATCCATGGAGGATCCCATGTTATTGGCACTTAACACCGGGAGGCACCCGGCAGTAGTAGAAATGGGAATCTTGGGCACAATACTCATGGACACTATCATTGATGGAGGATCGGGGGTCAACGTCCTACCGGAAGAAACTTGGAAGAAGCTTGGACAGCCAACACTATGGCCGCCGACTTTCCAGCTTGTAGGCGCAGACCAGCATGGAATTAAACCAATAGGCACACTGATGGCTCAAAAAGTGATGATTGGCACCCAACCATTTGTCATGGACTTTATTGTTATTCCAGTAAAAAAGAAGGGATATGACGCCCTCTTGGGGAGGGGGTGGCTAATACAAGCAAGAGCTAAGCACGACTGGAAGCGGAACGTCATTTCTATGGAGAGAGACGGCTGGAAATTCACCATTGATTTGAGAAGTCAATTGGTGAGTGAAGACCTGGCGTCCTTGTCAGGATCAGACACAGACGAAGAAATTGACGAAGGAAGACAAGAACCGAACAAGGAAGGTGTATTACAAATAGAAGGATACTCTGACGATGACATGGATTCACTAAACGGGCTGTTCCATTGGCAAATGGAGGATTATGAGCTAAGGCAATGTAACATGCTGGAGATAGAGGACAACGAAGAAAACCAGATAGGGGATGAGGAGCCTACATTTCCGCCACAGTACGAGGAGTACAAAGAGGGGGAGCTTCGAATTCAGGAAACCCCAGCACACCAATTCGACAAAAAGAAACCCATTAAGTATGAAGAACCGACAGTAAAGCCCACGAATTTAGGAGATGACACCAACCCGAAGAACATTTTAATAGGGGATGACTGGAACCTTGTGTTGAAAACCGCGGCATTGAAAATTTTCACAGAATACAAGGATGTATTCGCCTGGACTTATAAAGACTTAAAGGGGGTACCGCAGGAACTGTGTGTCCACCGGATCCCACTCGTCGAAGGAGCAGTCCCCGTACGGAAACGTCCATACAGAATGAACAAAAACTATGCGGCCCGGGTTAATGAAGAGATCGGAAAGATGCTTGATGCAGGTATAATATTCCGAGTACAGACAAGTGAATGGGTTTGCCCCATTGTGATCTCATTGAAGGACTCCACCCAAATAAGAATATGCGTGGACTTCAGATGTCTGAACGCTGTTACAGTCAAAGATCCCTTTCCAATTCCCTTCACGGATACCATCTTAGAGGAAGTTGCTGGTCACGAAATCTACTCCTTTATGGATGGATTTTCGGGGTATAAACAAATATCAATAGTAGACAAAGATAAGTTGAAAACAACGTTCGTGGTAGAAAATGGAGTATATGCTTACAATAGGATGCCGTTCGGGCTTTGCAATGCCCCAGCAACATTCCAACGAATAATACTGCACATCTTTGATAAAATGTCGATAGGCAACTTCAAAGCCTTTTTGGATGATTGGTCTATCTACAGTACGAAAGATACCCATCTGGTGGCCCTTCGGGAATGTATGGAAAGGTGCCGACGGGCACGGTTGGCGCTTAACCCTAAGAAGTGCAGATTTATGGTCCCACAAGGGAAATTGCTCGGACATATTGTATGCAAAGCCGGACTAAAAACCGACCCAGACAAGATCCGGGTGATCCTCGAGATGAAACCCCCCACGGATGTTATGGGACTCAAGTCATTCCTCGGACACATCGGGTACTATCGGAAATTCATTAAACAGTTTGCTCACGTGTCTCGTCCGATGGAACAACTGACCTGGAAAGGAGAACCTTACAATTGGGGGTTAGAGCAAAGGATGCATTCGAAGACCTTGAGGCCAGGCTAGTCGCTACACCTATCCTGGCATTCCCCAACTGGGATAAAGAGTTCCATGTGCATGTGGATGCCTCCAATTTTGCGATTGGAGCCACGCTGGCACAGACAGGTGATCACGGGTTAGATCACCCTATATACTTCGCAAGCAGGCTCCTTTCGAAGGCAGAGAAGAACTACTGTACAACAGAAAGAGAAGCGTTGGGGATGGTATACGCGGTACAAAAATTCCGGCATTACTTGCTCGCCACTCCATTCACATTTTTCGTGGATCATCAGGCCTTAATGTACCTGGTAAACAAACCACTTATTCAAGGACGAGTAAGTAGGTGGTTGCTTCTCCTACAGGAATTCACATTCAACATCATTGTACGCCCCGAAAAAAGTCACGTGTGTGCAGATCACTTATCTCGACTCAAATCCGGGGAGCCACCAGAAGGGGTAAATGATGACTTTCCCGACGCTCATCTATTTCGTATTGCTGTTCTTCCTCCCTGATACACAAGCATTGGAGAATTGTTATCCACAGGATAGTTCCCAGAGGGAATGCCGCCTGGCAAACGAAGGAAATTAGTACTTAGAAGTAGGACGTTCCAACTCATTAATGGTTTATTATACAAAATGGGACCGGACGAGGTACTTCGGAGATGTGTGATGGAAGAGGAAGTCCAAGGCGTTCTGAGAGAAGCCCATGAGGGTCCCGCAGGAGGCCATATGGGACCCGATACGACAGCAAGGAAGGTCTTACTAGCAGGCCTGTGGTGGCCCACTTTGTATAATGATGCACGAGAATGGGTAACGAGCTGCGACACCTGTCAAAGAGCTGGGAAACCTCTCAAGTGGGATTTTATGCCATTAAATCCGTCTAATGCGCAGGAATTGTTTGAGAGATGGGGTTTAGATTTTGTGGGACCACTAAAACCAAGCCAGAGGAGGAGGTGCCGGTATATTGTGGTGGCAACGGAATATCTTACAAAATGGGTTGAAGCTCGGGCCTTGCCAGACAATTCTGCAGTCAGCACAGCCAGGTTCATATATGAACAAATTATTACAAGGTACGGCATCCCCATTCAACTCACGAGTGACAGGGGCGGGCATTTCGTTAATCACGTGATACGATTGCTCACTACAGAATTCAAAATTTTTCACTCACTCTCCAGTCCCTATTACCCAAGGGCGAACGGGCAAGCGGAAGCCATGAACAAGATTCTAGTATCTGTGATTTACAAGTCCTGTGGAGTCGAAGGAGAAGATTGGGAAGAACGACTTCCCTCAGTTCTGTGGGTGTACCGCACCTCATATAAAGTCACTACGGGACATACTCCGTTCCAATTAATGTTTGGCCAAGAGGCTGTGGTCCCCGCAGAGTTTATGGTGCCAAGTCTACGAATAGCACTCGAAAATAGATTAGGCGACATGGAAAGCCTTAGAGAACGTTTTCATGCTCTCAACAAACTGGATGAACGACGGATGTTGGCACAATGGGCAACCGATGTCGCGCAGCAGTGTCGGAAGCACTGGCATGACAAGCATCTCCGTCACACCCGATTTTCTCCAGGACAACTCGTACTGAGGTATAATGGCCGAAACGAGATTAAACCCGACAAGTTCAAGGTAAAATGGTTAGGCCCCTATCAAGTTCGGGAAGTCAATACCAATGGGGTGATTAAGCTGTCCTCGATCGACGGGGTACCCATAGCCGATGCAGTTAATGGGTCGAAATTGAAGATTTACCATGATCGGGTCCCCAATAGAGTGCCAAATGAAAATTTAAAAAAAAAAAAAAAAAAAAAAAAAAGTTGCCGTATGGTGGGACCACCGAACGGTGGAACCACCCGACGGTGGAACCATCGAACGGTGGAACCACCCGACGGTGGGACCACCCGACGGTGGAACCACCGAACGGTGGAACCACTCGACGATGGGACCACCGAACGGTGGCCACCCGTCGGTGGATCACCCGACGGTGAATCCACCCGATGGTGGGACCACTGAACGGTGGCCACTCGTCGGTGGATCACCCGACGGTGAATCCACCGTCTTTATAACTCCTGCCTCCGTGGTCAAGCGGTAACATAAAGAGCGGACGGGAGAAAAAACAGAGCGGATGGGAGAAAGAGCGCGGTGCGGACGAAGGGAAAGAGAGTAGTGCCGCGGAAGGAGGAACAGCGGACGAAACAGTGTGGTAGGAAGGAACAGCGGATGGAAGGGAAGTGTATGGTTCGCGGTGCTATAGTTCGGGGTTAGTATATATCACCATTTTATGCAAGTATCACCGTACAGAGCAGGGATACACGATAACTACCGCACAAAGAGGGAAAATTGCTAACGGTTTCTTGCATTTTAAGAAATGGTTTCTTGAATTTAAACCGGGTGAACATGCACTCTGCGGGAAAGAGAAACAATTGGAAAAAACAATTATAGGCAGGGAGCTTAGGAAAAAAAGAGATGAACAGGCAGGCTACTGTTCTACCATCAGGGGTGAAGGTTGCGGGGCATCATCAGGCAAGTGGGAGCAGCGGGAAGAAAATGACGCCTACGCAAGAGGAAAAAGGGAAAAATTCTGTCACTTATCAGACGATAGCATTTGAAGGACTTAATGGGCTGGAGTGTAGGACATGGTGGAAGGAGACTCTGGAGGATGATGAGGTAAAGAAGTTTTTACGGCAAGCAGGGGTCCATTGGGCTATCCAAATGCCCTTGTTTCCTGTGCGTAATCTGGAGACCACCTTGCGGCCCGGAGGACTTCACACGAGTCTTTGGTATCCCAGGACGTAATGGACAGAAAGTGGATACCACCAAGCAGAAGATGTCCACAGAGCGGAAAGAGTTTTGGATAAAGCGTGTATGCCGTCGGCTTACTCTAGCAGAATTGGAAACAGTGGTAAATGCGACCAAGGCACGAGGGCTGAGGAGGGAGTACATAGCAGAGGGTGCTTGGTGTTGTATTCTTGATGTCCTCAAGAGTAGGTTGACTGGTTCGAGCTGTGCATCCGACATTGCTCTCCCACAGATAGTCTACATGCAGGGGTTGATGAACGGGGTGGTTTATGACTGGGCTTCAGTGTTGGCGAAAAGAATGTGGGAATTCATGACGCTGCAACACCGCACTTTTTATATGCCCCATTACGCTATTGGACTATTTCTTGAGGCCACACTGAGACAAATGCCTGCGGATGAGTTGGAGCTCAAGCCGCAAGGCAAGCTCATGGGAGGAGCTCCGCCGGTGTTCTATTGGCGATATTTGGATACGGGGAGTGCAGTCAGTGGACAGAAACGAAGGCGGCAAATGGTGGTCGAATCCGACCAAGAGGACATTGATAGCGACCGGAAAGCCAGTGAAGAATCTTCCGATGCGGACTCAAGCGAAGAGGACACAGTATGGTTTGCACCACCAGTGTTATCTCCCTCGGCCCACTTCACTTCAGCACCACTAGTGAGTTCTACAGTTCCTTTAGTTGAGTCTCCACGGGAGGAGGCAGCCACAGACATTCTAGGGGAAGGAGATCCTAAACCTCCGCCGGAGGTAGCAGTCGCATCAGGAGGGGAAGAATGCGAAGGTATTTAGGACATTGGAGAGGATCAGGTCCGGATGGAAGTGATTGGGTCGGATGCTGTAGTGACTGTGGATGCTGCACTCTTGTGGGATCCCTCACCACCTCAGGACTCTGTGCAGATGGGAGCTATGCGTTCTTGGATCAGCCAACGATTTCAGTTGGTTCCGACTCCACCACCAGCAGTAGTTCTCTCTCCTCGACGGGAGGACCCGCAGGAGGTGATTGGAGTAGAGTCCGCAGATGTCAGAGTGGCAACAGATGATCTCCCTCCTTTCTCTGAGGAGGACAGGGCTGTGGCGAGGGGCGAGGTGGCTAGGGAGGCACTTTGTGGAATTGAATTGGCATGCCCAGCAGCCCTTACTGGTCCTGGGGCATTGGAAGGAGAAGATGTGGAGACCTATTTAGCAGACATGGTCACTAGAGGACGTCGGTTGGTGGCTGTAGCAAAGTCCCGAGCCATTGCGGCTATTGTTGAGGATTTGAGACGCCTTCTAGCCTTTGCCCGAGTAGGCTGTGGTGCAGCATTTGCCGCTTGCTTTGAGCAGGGGTTATGGCCTAATGGGGAGACTACCGAGATGTTGGCTGCCTGGGCGGTTCCTACGCCAGTCATTGAGAGTGAGGCAGCATCTCTTGTTGGAGAGTTGGAGCAGACTTTCAGGGAGGGGTACTACGCGTTGAGGCGCTCTGAGTATGTCTCGTCTGCTCGGGAGACTGCATTGGTAGCTGCGCAGAGAGCTCGGGCGGAGCTAGGCACCAAGGTGGAGGCAGTAGAGAGAGACTTACTCCAGCGTACCCAGGAGTTGATGACTAAACAGGCAGCACGGGCCGCTCTAGAGCAATGATTGGCAGCGGCACAGGCAGAAAATGAAGCAAAGGAAAAGGAACTATTGGAGGCTGCGATGATGATCAAGTCCACCTTGGAGTTCCAGATGGTAGCTGAAGCACAGTTGCAGACTCGGACCACACAGGTTTATGAGCTTCGGGCTCAGTTGGGATCATCTACCACACCAGTTCTTTCAGCGGAGCAGCATGCTTCTTCATTAGGGACGCTCCCTCTACCTCACTTTCCTTCTCAGTCTTAGCAATAGAAGCTCATCATTCCTATTTTGTTGTTCGGTCCCGGACATTTTGTTGTCGTCCGGAGACGACTTTTCTTAAGGGGGGGATGTTAGCCGTCAAGTTGTGTCACCATCGGATGTTAGCCGCTGACGGAGGTAAAGTTGGGTTACCGTCGGATGTCAGTCGCCGACGGAGGTTAGTTAGTTGCAACGGTTGAGAAGGGTGACGACGTTTGGTTGCACCGCTTCGGATGTTATATGTATATTGTATTTGCTTATTGGAAAGGGCACTGTTGGTATGACTCTGAATGATTAATAAAAGCTATTGTGTTCTTTTCCATATATATATTATCTTTGTTGCATATCTTATTGATGGTTGTGCATGTGCGTCTGTAACAAGTCTACCTTTCAGGTAAACAGAGTGGATCTGATGAAGCTGAGGAGGCAGTATTTGAACTCATGGAAAAGAATCAGATCCTGACCAATCAGATCTCCAATCTTAAGAGGGAATAAGAGGACAATGCCCTGAGGATGATTGAGTTGATTGAGAAAAAGAGAAAAGCTGAAGATGAAAGAAACACAGCAGTCAAGTCTCTAACCGCCTCTGAGAAAGCAATGGACCAGGCAGTGGATGCTGTAGGGGCGAATGAACTTATCATTTTATAACTTCAAGAGGACATGCAGATTCTCACCCAAGAAAATGCCAACATGCGGATGGGCTGGTATGATAGGGATGAGGCATGTAAAAGATTGGCACTGGAGTTATATCAACTGAAGGAGCAGACAAAAGAGCTTGAAGAAAGAAATGAAACCTTGAGAAGATACAATGAGAGCTCGGTCAAGCTTGATGAGCAACTTGTTGTGAGGTTTTTACAACATCGCCCCATCCATGGGGACCCCCTAATTTTTTCGACCCTTCCAGACTTAGACGTTTTGGCCTTGCCCAGTCCTCTTGATTTTGATTGCCTGGTAAATTCAGTAAATGCAGTGCAATATGTTTGAAATGCATTTGATTTTGGATTAAAAGGTTTGATTTTGGTTTGAATTGAAGATCTTGACGATGTGATGATTTTTATGAATTGATTTAAGAAAGGGAAATGTGATGATTTGAAATGAAGATGAGATTGGGATTTGTTTGATCATTTAGAATTTGAATTGTGACCTTCAAGAATTTTAACGTTATGATAATTTGAATAGAATTGATTTTCAATTTTATTTAATTGTTAATTGTGTGATTTTCGAAAGTGATTTTTGGGGGTTTGCAATTTCAAATTTCAAAATTGACTTTTGGATTTCAATTTCATAACTTTGGTTTTTTGGATTGCAAATTTCGATTGGTTAATATTTATATTTTGTTGAATTTGCCATAGTGATGATTTCAAATTTATATGAATGGATCCAATGATGAATTCGAAAATCTTTGCTTGGATGAATAAGATTTCAAATTTAAAATAAAATAAAATCTGAATGACAATTCAAAAATTTTTTTTATTATTTATTTTAGCCAATTGTAAGTTTTGATTGGAAAATTATTGTCATTTTCGAAATTGTTTTGGTTGGATTTTGTAGTGCATTGAATGATTGTTTTTTTTGAAAATCAAAATTTCTTGGATTTATATGCTGGGTCGACCTACATTTTTTTCAAGCATTTAATGAGTGTTTGTTGCAAGAAAAATCGAAAATCAATTCATTTCATGCCCTGTCGTCCCTTGTAAAATTGCATTGGATATTTAATTTTGCCATTTCAAAATCGAAAATCAATTGATTATTATGCAAGTTGTCCTTTACTGCATTGGGCATTTAATTTTTTTTTAGCAATCCAATTTGAAAAGGAATTCAATTAAGTACATGTCGTCCCTGCCTTTTTGAATCAGCATTTAATATTTTGTATTATTTCTTTTAGGGTCGGCCTATTTGGGAGAGGATTCAATTGCCTATAAAAGAAGATCAACTTCATTTCATTTTCCACAGTTCAAAACAATCTTCTCTCTGCTATTAGACAGCGAACTTCTTTAGCAATTTGGCAGCAAATTCTCTAGTTTTGACGAGTTTGGATAGAGTTCTAAGGCAGTGACTTCATAGTGGAGCATTGGCGATTTATCTTGAGGCAAACTTGAAGTGGTTTGGATAATATTTTCAAGACTTCAAGGAGCTGTATCAGACCTGGGCCGAGTTTGAGGCAATGTTGAAGCATTTTCAAGGCATTGATAGGCGAGTTTGGTAGCATTGGCAAAGACTTTTGTGAGCAGTCCAGACCTGGACATAATTTTCGCAAGTTAGTGGATATTTTCAAGACTTTTGGATGCATGTTGTTGGCATAGTCTGATCTGTATCAGACCTGGACTGAATTCTTGCAAAATTGAGGAGCATTTCAAGAAGTTGTAAAGCATTTTGGTGACTTAATTCAAGCCACATCAGACCTGGACTGATTTTTCGTAAGTTTGATAGCCATGTTCAAGAAGTTTTTGAGGCATCTTTGAGGCATACAAAGGCAGATTTTAAAGAGGAAGGAGATAGTTTTTGTTTGAGCATCATTGGGAAGATTATTTTTTATCGAGCTTGGTGCCCATTTTGGAGAAGATTGAGGTCTTTTCATACCATTTGTTCTTTAAATCTGAAATTGGAGTTAGGTTTGCATAGAGGAGGAGTTTATTGATAGAAGATTCATAGCAAAATTTTGAGAGTAGATTGAAGGAAGAGGAGATCTTTTGCTTGTGGAGTTAGAAGATTTTTGGAGATCAAGCCCAGCTAATTGCATTGACAAAGGATTCCTAGCTTTGTACTTGGGTGAGTGGCCTATCTTTTCCTCTCTTTCCAATTGCTTTCATTTCATTGGTGCTAGTCTAGGTGTTGAAAACTAATTTCAAGAGTAGAGTTAGGATTTTGGTTAGTAGGTTGATTATTCGATTGTCTTGATTAGCTTTTTTCCCCAAGTTCTTGCTTGCATTTCATCATTGCATTTCATCTTAGGAGGAAGATTTGGAGTGATAAGTGTAGCCCATCTTAAGGCAAAGGCGGGGAGTGATAAGTGTAGTATTCCACCCCTAGGCGAAGATTGGAGTGATAAGTGTAGCCCATCTTAAGGCAAAGGCGGGGAGTGATAAGTGTAGTTTGCATTATTGCATTTCATTTTAGGGAGAAGATTGGAGTGATAAGTGTAGTCCATCTTAAGGTAACGGCGGGGAGTGATAAGTGTAGTATTCCACCCCTAGGCGAAGTTTGGAGTGACAAGTGTAGTTCCACATTCATTGTATAAAAGGCGGGGAGTGATAAGTGTTTAGGATGGCTGATGCTAATGCAAGCAAGCGACCCAAAGGAACTAATGCTAAAATAGGAGACAAGGAAGTCATGATACCCAATTCCAACTTCCGCTCAAAATTGAAATACGTTGGAGACACCAACATTGGTGCCCTTGATATGATTCAATTGAGAGATAGGTTGAGAGACAGCCAATATCCTATTGCAAAGAAAGTCTACAAGTCCGGAGTTGTGCATGCAGTTGCCTTCCCTCCTACCTTGCCTTGTCCAGATTTGATCATGGAGTGTGCATCTAGACTTAACATTCAGAGCAAGTCAGTCATGATGGATGGAGAGAAAGTTTTGGTAAACATCAGCAGTCCATTGATTGAGGATACATTCAACATACCTAAGTAGAATAGCACAGAGGCACTATCTATTGATCAGGCCACCAGATTATACCATGACAACCAGGACACATACTTTGCTCAGTTGAAACAGAATTGGTTACATGAAGGCAAGAAGGGAGTCACCAAGACCTCAAAGCTCACCAGGTCCGACTTCAAGTCAGAATATGGCGATCTCATCATCCTCCTCAACAGAATCATGGGCTTAGCACAAGGTATGCAATTCGAAACTTGGATGTACTATTTCATTGATGGCATAGAAAGTGGAAAGAGGAAATTTGATTAGGCTGCAATAATTAGTGAAAATCTAGAGTTACAGCTTAGAACGGTGTTATCTCAAAAGCAGTTTTACATGGGATCATATCTTTTTTACTTAATAGCAAGATTATTTAGACAATCGGGACTTAAGGCTAGGGGAGAAGTTGGTTGTGGGCCTGGGCAATACTTGGTGTATGAGTGCTATCCACAGCTTCATTTGCGCAACACCTAGGATTACAAGATATTTTATGATGCCTTTGCCATGAAGTTAGTAAGGATGTTGCAAGGAACTCCTGCTCGGAGACTTTCTCTGGAGGCCGAAGCTAAAGTTAAGAAGTATGGGAATTGGTTCATCCAATTTGAACGATTCACTTACATAAGAGTGGCTGGATGTACAACTTGTCCCAAGAAGCTTCCAAGGTATCCACCCGATCGATTGGTTTTGATGGAGTTGGCTAGACAGCTTGAGCAATATGATAAAATGATGAAACAGAAAGGTGAAGCAGGGGTTACCCTCTCACTTGTGATAGGCAATGACAGTTGTCCCAACCATGTTGCCTTTGCATCTGCTGAAAAGGAGTTAGAACAATATCACCTAGCTTGGTATAAAGCGAGACAAGGGTTCGATCCTCATAGTCTAATCAAGTCCGCTCAAGGAGGAACATTCAGGCATGTGCCTACGATAGAAGATTTTTGGGCTAATGCACAAGATGACTTTCATGTGAGGAAGCTAGCTTTCTCAAGACTGTCGCTAAGCCTGATGAGAACCATAAAATGGAAAAACCTTATGATCCCAGACCAGATGGAAGAAGACGAAGATGTGCTAAGAGAGGACTACCACACAGTAGAAGGAACAGAGTTAGATCCAGTCAATTGGAATGATTAGCAGGATCCATCCTTAGAGGCAATTAATAAGACAGTTGAACTGCACACTCAGGGGTGGTATAACAAGAAGTTAAGTCAGTTGCAAAGATCAAGGGTACGCCTCACTTATGAGAAAATGAGGCTGGTGGAGGTCCAAGCAGAATCAGTTAGTCAGCAGGGTGAGGGCAGTGGCCGACAGCAACCACAGCAGCAACAGCAGGCCAGTAAGGGCAAGAAGAGAGACATAGAAGTTGAGAAGGGTAAGGAAGATCAAAGGCCATCGGCAAAGAAACAGAACAAAGAACCATCTAGAGAAAGTATATTTGAGGCCAGAGGACAAGAGCATGGAGTCAGTAGACAAAGTGCAGCAGTTGAAATGAGCTCAGGTTCAGAGTCAAGTAGTGAAGATAGCAGTAGTGGATATTCTCCTCTATCAGAACATCAAGTAAATGAAGATGTGGCAGTCTCTAGTGATGAAGAAGATATGCAAGTTGATATTGAGGGTGAAGCAGTACAAGACGAAGATTGCGCACCCAATGATGAGTATGTAGGGCTAGTTCAGCCAAATCTAGAAGTGGGAGTTTTCACTGGGCCCGCTTGGATGTTGAAGATGCTCCAGCCGATTATCCCGGAGCCACCCATCCAGACAATTGAAGAAATTCAAAGGGATGCTAAAGGAGAGGATGATGCTAGACAGAGGCAAGCAGAAACAGTAGCAAGGGTAATCAGAGATGATGGTCACAGGAAAGTTCAAATTGCCATACCAAAGGTCAGCAAGACAATGGAAGAAATTTCAATTCAAGACTATGATTTTCAAGAGCATGACTTGGGAGCAGCGACTGATGAGATAGATTGTGAAGAGCTTCAAGAGAGTGTAACTTCAGTAGTTGAAAGGTTAGCAAGGGCAAATGCTGCAAATGCTAAATTGAGAAGAGAAAATGAGTATTGGAAGGGCATTTATGATGGAAAGAGTTAGCCAATCCAACAGGTGCCAAGGGCAGCTCTCCTCCAAGATAGTGAAGACAATTTTGAACAAGAGGCTAGGAAGTGGATCAATGACACCATCCAAGAAGGGCGAGATTTCTTGCTTCCTTTCACTGCTATTTTCAGAGCATTTATAACCATCAGGAACAAATTCAGAGCGTTTGAAGTAAGATGGAGGGATTTCCTTCCAATTCGTGAGTATATCATTCCTAGGTTGGAAGCAGTTACAAGAATATCAGAGGGAACATTGGTGAAGGCCAAGGTGATAAATGAAGGAGAGAAAAGAATGGTCGAGTCTTGGTTCATGGCCTTGACGTTCAGATTGGGAACGCTGGAAGAAATACAGGACAGAATGGCACAGCACAGTCCAGGCATCGAGGCTTTCATTTCAAACACAATGAATGATGCTAGAATTGCACTTGATTTTGAAGAAATCAAAGAGGAGGATTTCAATGAGACAAAGTTTGGATCGAGGTTGGATGATTTGGGAAAGATTGTCCCTTTAATGAAAAGATTTGACATCCTCGCCTCTCTCAAGGCCTTAGTTCAATTTGCAAAGGATGATGAGAGGGAGAATGAGCAGGTACTACAAGCAGCAAAGGACATGGTCATCACAGCTGAGCTTAAGATGAGGCATTCACCTTGCCCTCCTATGGAAGAAGTTGATAAAATGTTGGCTAAGTTCATTACTTATGCCAAAAGAATGAAAGAAAAGGGTAGAGTTATATTAGAAGACCATTTGGTGTAAGCCCATGTGGCATTTTCCCCTTTCTTCTTGGGTAGGGTAGGTGTCAGTTTCGGATTGGCTACCATTTTTGGTGCCTTCTCATTGGTTACCACTATTCTTTTTCTCATTGGTCCATTGATGAGGTGGCATCTTTTCATTGGCCTATGGGGTGGTAACCCTAATTAGGGTTTCTAGGATTCAATCTGGATCGTTGATTTTGCCTCTTAATCTTGGCCATTCATTGTAATTTCAAGCCTCTATATAAGGCCACTTGATATCATTTGTAAAGGGTTGAAGAAAATTGTTGCTAATATAATACCAAAATTGCTTCTCTTATCATTGTTGTGTCTTGCATGGTGATTAAGAACACTTGGTGTTATTGCATGGTTTCTACTTCCAATTGTTAGAGATAGAGTTCATTTCAATTAAGTTGTTAAAGCATTTTCATTTTCAAGCAAGTGTTAAAGGAAGAGTAGTGATAGATGGTTAATTGCATGGTGATATTGGTAGATGTGTGATAGGGATCCTATACTTGGCCACTAGCATCTTGGCGGCTTGTCAAGGAGCCTTGCGTGGTAATCTAGTCTTCTTTCCTTAGAATCATTGCATCTGTGGAGGTAACACCGCTGGTATGTCTTCATTAGGTTGATCCCCGTCCATTTGCCAATCTTTCCGTTCTTAGGAGTAGAAGTAATCAATAACTTAGTAGTTGAAGTTGAGAATTAGAAATTGGAAAGTGAAGTTTGAGAGTTTGAAAAGAGCAAAGTTGAAAGTGATATAAATTGAGAGATCATTTGAAAAGGTTGCGAAAGCTAGAAGTCTTATCACCATCATAGTAAGAGTTAAGATATTTCCAAACAAAACATACGTAAGGCCGCCAAGTGATTATCAACAAATCACATTTTTATAACTGAGTTAGTATCCACAGGTGTAAGGAACCTTGGAGTATTCTTATATACTTTTCAAGAGAGGTTTGAGTGTTTGGTACGCCGTATCAAGTATTTCAATTGCTATATGTTATGTAGTGGTACAAAACTCACATCAACACAACTTAAAGCTCAAAGAAAGCATAAAGATCAAACCGGTCTTGGATTCACCGGTGAAGTACTAAAGAGACTGGTGAATCTTCTGGAGCCAAGACAAGCAAGAAAGAAAAGAAGAAGCTGCTGGCACAAAAAGGTAAGAAGACTTTTAACATGTCTTGCAATCATTGTGGGAAACCGGGTCATGGAACAAATAACTACAGGAATGCACCGGTAAAGCCAAACAACAGCTACTACAAGAACTGTTGCAAATATGGCCACAAGATCAATGAATGCTGGTCCAACCCCACATCAGTGTCTAGTGGAAGTAGGGGAAGCTTCAAGGGCTACTGTTATGCATGCAACAAATTTGGACACAAGGCTGAAGAATGCAGATCGAAGACAATGGCATTCAGATCCCCTAGACCGATATTCACCGAGAAAAACAAGAATCGGAGCACAGCCAACTGTACAAACTGTGGAATGCACAATCACAATGACCCTTGGAGAAAATCACCCAAAACAAGAAGGGTGAACCCATGGAAGGCAACCGGGATAGTCTTCTATCACTGCAACAATGTTGGACTCTTAGCCAAAAATTGCAGGAATCGGTCATCCAATAAGATGAAAGAACTGACCAAACCGGTAGAGAAGATCAACAAGGAAGAGAAGTCTGAGAAAACAGGTAGACAAATTTGGTTAAAAAAGGAATCAAAGAGCTCCGCTGAGGAGAAGACAGATGAAAGGTCATCATCTATAGATGGTGATATCTCTTCAGCAAACTGAGCCGTAAAGGCTTTAGAGGGAACCGGTAGACCAACTGCCGTTCCCGGTAAGACTAGTGAGAATTGGACTCACTTAGTCTACAAGGACAACCAGACAGGTAAGCAGTGATCAACCGGGGTTTGCCAAACTGAAAAAGCTGGATCACGGGTTGGCAAAAATGGAAAGAAAGGTTAGGTAAGACATTTATTACTGTAGCCTTTTAACAAATAGTTACCATTTGGTAATTTCCGTTATGACCTAACTCTATAAAAAAAGGAAGAATTACTCATCATTTTTACTTTTCTTTCATTGAGATTAATGAATTTTTATGAGTAATATTCTTGCGCTTTGATCATCGTGAGCAATAATCTGCTAGACCGATCAAAGTCTTTGTCTGTTAATGAACTGTTCGTAATGGCATCATCATCCTCTACCGTAAAGTTGATCAAGGGAGATCAGGCGAACAGGCCAGCATACAACATATTGTGGATTCAGAACAGAGAGAACGACATGGCTAGTGCACTCTCGTCTGTACCAGAAGGAGTCTTCTTAACTGAAGACGTCACGGCGTTCATTCACGCCAAATAGGAAGAATTGGGAGAAACATATATTCGAGGAGAGTACCTGTCACTGTGTGAAGAAGGGAGACTTCCTGATAAGTATGCCAAGCTAGTATCATTTGGACTTATCAATGGAGTATGCTACCCGACCGTCTTCTAGGAAGACCTAATTCAACTGGCTCTCAGTCGTCTTCACGAACCAGGTTTCTGGCTCACAAGAGGTGCATGCAATCCAATCACCAAGGACGATTTGCATAGAGTGACCGGATACAGCAACCGAGGGGAAACACTAACCCTAAGGACCATCTCCAATGCTGCCGTCAATAAGTTAAGTCAAGATCTGATGGTCGACTTATGACCATAAACGACATTGAGGATGATGGAGTCCGTTTTGCTTCTGCTGTACTTGGCTACAAAGTCTATCAGTCAAGTAATTTAAATAGCATACCGGGTGGAGCAATTCACGCCGCACACCGGATTATGTATGATAATGCCTAATACGACATTCGTGCGATGCTCCAGAGCCAAATATTTGAAAATATGAAGAAGCTGGGAGTCGTGAAAAAGAAATCAATGAAGTACAAGACCCTTCTGGTATGTCTTTGCTTGTAGTACTCCAACTTCTTCCCAGGAGTTGGAGAGGTTGTATGGAAGACCGATAGACCGGTTATGCACCAGATAAGTGACATGTCCAATCGACTGGGAAACCAATTAGGAAGTGTGATGACTGAACACTTTGAGGCATTTCAATTAAAAATGCACGAAAGAGAGAGGGTGCCGTCAACTATTGTTGACGTGTACAAGGACGATGTATGCTTTCTGGTTACCACCGATAACTGCATCACTCAAGCAGTGGAACCTAGAGAAGTATATGCTCTTGAGCTGGGTACGAGATCACTGCCAAAATTGCTAAGGCATATGCTGATGCCCTAAATGAGGCAAATCTGGATCTCTCTGCAAATCGGTTTGGTACCTATGTTGAGATTCAATAGAATCTAACAAAGAGGGCACCGATAAAGAATGTCTACAAGTGGACCCCCACACCAAAGAAGAAACCGGCCACTGAGCAACCCAAAGTTTGAAAGAAGAAAGCAGAACCTGTATCCAGTGCCCAGGCAGCAGAACAAGAGAAGACATATTCAGAAGACGCTGTTCCTTTAATCAAAGGAAGAAGGGTTCAAGCAAACCGGTGAAGGTGCCTGAGCCTAGACCTATAAGACAAGATATTGATGAATTTGTAGCAGGAATAAAGGAAACAGGGAGGTTAGGACAAGTGAGAAGAAGGTACGAATTAAGCAATGATGAAGATAGGAGAAAAATTGAAGAAGCGCTAGTACATAGCTTTCACAAGTTTCATCTGCATCTCACTGAACTTCGCAAGATTGTACTCGAAGATCTTCAAATTATTGAAGATCGGTGGAAGGCTGCAGAGGTCAGAGAGAAGGAGCTGAGAATACAAGATCTTTTAGAGGTCTAGAATCACCTCACTCTAGCAGAAGCCACATAACAAGATGAACTTCATCAGGAAACCTTCTCAACAAAAAGAAGGATAGGTCTCATGCTTATTGGAGAAGTTGAGAAAGTGCATAATGAAGGAGTAGTGATGTGGACGAAACTCCTTTGGACCTAGCATCAAGCAGAACAAGAAGCAGCCCAAAGAACATCAGTTCCACCAGTCTCGAGCACCGATAAAGGGAAAGGAGTGCTTGGAGCTGAAGCACCAGTGATAGTGGACATCATCGATGACAAGGACAGCGGGTCAGCAAACCCAACTGTTCATATCTCTCCGAGCAAAGGTAACACTAAACCTATGTCTGTCGATGCTATTGTTGATGAGGTAATGGACTTCAGAGAAGTAGATAATGCTGCTAAGTGGTATAGTGTGTTAGAAGAAGAGGATAAACAGGCAGTCATTACAGCAATAGTGGAAACCTTTCTAGACTTTCACAAAACTCCAAGGGATTACAGATCAAAGTTTCCACCGAAATTGAATGTTAGGCTTCAAACCAAATGGAGAGCCGGTCTAGGAACAAATACAAGAATAAATAGGGAAACCTTGTGTTAGGTCAGACTAGGCCTAAGAGACGACCACATTAAACTTCTGTTAGAAAAGGAAGCAATGAATTTGCAACTTGGACTCAGAGTTTCCAAAATAATAAATGGACTTGAAAAAGAGGTCTATGAAGAGACCCTAGATTTATGGCAGAAGTATGACTTCAGTACCCTGGACAATACAGGTCCTCAGGATCCAGCTGAACAACTACAAGCACCACCGGTCAGATTCACCTCTGGTGAAGAATTTGCCACCGGAATGGAAAAAGGTCAAACAGAGGAGTTCACAGCTAGTGAACAAGTAAATGTTGAACAAAGGATTGATAGTAGTATACCACTGGGTGATCTACATACAGCCATAGAGAAACCTGAAGATCAATTTCAACAAGAACAAAACATTGAAGATAAAGCTCAACCAGAAGATGACGCCCCGAATGAGCAAGATGCACTTGCTGAAAAGAAGTTCAACCAGAAGATACAACTCATCATAGTGATGAAGAAAATAAGCTCCAAGAAGAAGAAATTCCTGTCCACACTGAGCAAGCTCAACCAGAGCAAGAGCAAAGGCAAAAGGAACAAGCAGACATACCAAGGTCCTCATCTAAGAGGAAGTTGTCATTTGCTAAGAAGGAAGCTAAAAAGAGTAAAGTCACCGATACGGTGGTGGACATTAGTTAGATGTCAACAAGGTAGTTCAAAGAACTGACCAAAAGAAAGCAAGACATGGTCTTGACCACCATTAAGAACATTCCGAGCAACTTTGTACCAGACGCTGACCTAGATGAAGATGAACCGGTCATCGATCAGCTAGAAGTTCTGGCACAAGCAATCGGTGAGGATCTAACTGATCTAGAAACAGTGGCAATTGACCACTATGAAAAGAAGAGAGTGGAGACTCTCCACAAATAGGTTGAAGAAATCAAAGTTAATGTATCAACCAGCCTGAGAGTGTTGCAACAGCAACTTCAAGTGGCAGGAAGTTTGATGAGCAGAACTTAAAACTTTGAATTATTTTTGCAAGATCTAACAAAGAAGTCTGCCAAGACCACAAAGGACATCAAAGCTTGATCTTCCCAATTTGATATAAAGAATAAATCTGCAACTCATTATAGCAGAGAAATGACAAGTCTGGCTCTTGTTAAAAAGAAGACTGCAGAAGAAGAAAGCAAGAGAATCCAGGACATTGTTGGATTCCAGCTATTTCTAGCCCCAACATTTGACTCCATGCAGCACATTGCCACTACATCAGAAGCTTTGATAAATGAACCAGATTACAAGACTGTTGAAGATATGGAAAACATCACTGTTTCCCTTACAACAGCTCTCAAGAATATTGAACATGTAACCGGTTAGTGGGCACCTTTCCTTCACTCTGCCAAAACAATATACAAAGACATCTTCACAAAACTTCAAATATGAAGAGATGTCACACCCTTTGTCTTTTGGAGGCAAAAAGGGGAAGAAGAGCAGAACGGAGAATAGAGGAAATGAGCAGGAGGGAAGAAGAGCAAACAGAAATAGAGTGGATAAGAAGCAGGGCAGACAAAGGAAAGAGAGGAACGAAGAAGAACAACCATCGAGGCACTTAGACAGGGGAAGTGTTCTAGAAACAAGAGAGCAATCTACAATAAACAAGGTAGACATTGTCACAAGTATGGTTTTGTGTATGGTTTTGCCACCAATGATAAAGGGGAAGATTGTTAGCAATTTAAGTTGTCATTAGTGTAAATTCACAAACACCATGCATCGGTAAGAGATCACTGGTCACTTACATTACTTAGGAGACACCGGTAGACAAGAAACATAGTGTATGCACCGGTAGTCAAAGAAAAGGGAATATACCGGTAGACCGATCTAAGTACACAACACCAGTCTCAGAGTGCATATAGAGTTAAACCGGGTATAAGATATACTGGTCTAATTGCCTAAAGATCCGCACTGGATTATGTAGAGCAGTTTGAGTTAATGTATGGTTTTGCCACCAATGACAAAGGGGAAGATTGTTAGCTATTTAAGTTGTCATTAGTGTAAATTCACAAACACCATGCACCGGTAAGAGATCATCGGTCACTTACGTTACTTAGGAGACACCAGTAGACAAGAAACAGAGTGTATGCATCGGTAGTCAAAGAAAAGGGAATACACCGGTAGACCGATTTAAGTACGCAACACCGGTCTCAGAGTGCATACATAGTTAAATTGGGTATAAGATATACCGGTCTAACTTCCTAAAGATCCGCACCAGATTATGCGGAGCAGTTTGAGTTAAAACCGGATTATACTAGACATCCACTGCTCGGAAGTGGAGTTAGCTTTTTAATAGGAGTTAGCTTTATTTCTACGAATGTTTTAGAGGTAAACTCCAGATTATAACACATAGCTTTTTTGCTAGTTGCATGATCTATTGCTAAGTTTACAGCCTAGCGGTTCTATGAGTTAAGGGTTTCATTACAATGAACTCTTATATAAATACAGGTCATAGGACGCAAGAAAAGTGTTGTTGAAGGTTGTTGAGAATTGTTGAGGAATCAGAGCGGTGAAGAGACATTTGCGTAGAGATCACAGTCACTTGAGGTGAAAGGCATAGAGGCAGAAAAGATTCAACAGCCAAGCAAACCGAGAGAGATCAACAGGTATGATCTAATCAGACAATCAGTGTCACATAAGATCATTGCTTTTATAAGGTGTGAAAGGAAATTGAAATCCCTCTATCAGGGTGGACCTAATCGGTTCGTTGTAAAATCCCCTAATAGGGTAACATCTTTGTTGATGTTCAAAGTCCTGTAACCAGGCAGCTCTTAACAGGGTTAAGATCTTAACCAATCTTTTGTAAAATCCCTTAACCGGGTAGCACCTTAACCAGTGCTTTGTAAGCTCCTAATAGGGCGCCTTCATTTTGCAGTAGTGAAGTTGTGAGCTTTGTCTCACTGTGGTTTTTTCCTTCTAACCGAGGGTTTCCACGTATATATCTTGTGTTGATCTGTGTACTTATTTTACAGTTGTGAATGTTTTGATTTACACTTTGCTTAGATTACAAGAAGTATTAAACAAGATTGGAATTAGAGTAGATAATAGATCTTGTTGATTCACTCCCCCCTCTCAGTAACCAGTTGGTAGCAACAAAGTTGACAATTGACAATTGACAATTACAAAATAATGACATGAAGGCAAGCCACAACGATGAAAGACTACCAATTTGAGACTGTATTCTCAGATTATATCTTTATGCACAAATTCGTCTTCTCCATAAGACTTCACAAATTTGGAGCACACAGTGAAATATTGGAATGAACTTTCCAATAGTAGACTAGAGTGGCTATGAACTACCGAACTGCAATCATAGAATAGGGAGAATCTTTCACCTCCTAAACTGCGCACACATCACCTTCAGCCTCCAGCCTTTGGAAACAGAAAGAAGAGTCAAATATATTCCATGATGATTTACAATGCCCAACCATCTCCTTATAAAGGCCTCCAAGAGTCGTCTAGAGATTTACAACAGGCCGACCTTATTTTATTAATTTGGGCGCCCTTTATTTATTAATTAGATTAATTAATTAAAGGTCCTTTAAGATATTATTTAAATTCTGGGACCACTTAATTAGTTAATTTAATTAAGTTGCTTTATTAGAATTAGGGACATTACATCTTCACTTCTAAATCTCCACTAGCTATCGAGATTTCTTCTCATATTAAAAAATTGATTACAATGGAGGGATTTGGGAGTGGAGACGAGAATTGATGACTTGGACAATTATCTTTACCACTATCATTATATCATCGATCAATGATGAAGTATCATACTATCCGTATCAAATATTCAAATGTCATATCATACTATCCGTATCAAATATTCAAATGTCATTATTTCTATAAAAATCCAATACAACCTTTAGCTTGCACAAGAAAGCTAGACAACAAGTTAGAGATCATATAATTGGTTGAGTCAAAACTACAAATATATCTTTCAATATTGAGAAAGAAGCTGCAATAAAGAGCAAGGATTAGACCTCTTTGCAAGTTTTCACTAGACTCGGGAAGAGAAAGATGTAAAATGTTGTAATATGCAATTATGAATCATTGAATTATGATGATGATTTTTAAAGGCATGTAATGTCCCCATTTTTTTGCAGGTCATTGATCTGATGGTGCCAGGTCATTATTGTGATCCTCGTGGTTTGGCAAGGTGTTTAGAGGGTCTTTGGTGTGAACTTACTATTTATAGTAAGTCAATGGATAGTTCCAATGAGCTCAGATGAGTTAGAGGAGTTGAATGATGCTCTTGGTTTTCATTTCTGGCTTTCGGTTTGGTCTCCAAGAATCTTGGAGAGAGCGTCTATTTTTAGTAAGTCACCCCGTCAAGTTCATTTATCATCTTTCATCATTTGGATCAATCTTGTGCAGACAGATTTCGATTCGGACGCTTCTTCAGTTGTTTTCGCAAGACGGGTGGTTTATTATTATTATTTAATTAAATTTTCTAAGGTTGCCATTTTTGTTGGTATTATATGTTAGATACCTGAGTGTTATAGCTCGTTGGAACCAGGATGAAAAGTTTTAAATCTTGGGCACAAAAAATAGGGATCTTGTGTTTCATAATTTCATGATATTGGTGAAAAGGCTTTTTTTGGAGCCAAATGAATTAATAAATTATATTATTCAATATGTGCCTAAGTATAAAAAGTGTTTTAAGTGAAAAGTGTGTGAGAGAAGACACTTTTGAATTATAAAAGCAATGCTTGTGAAAGCAAAATCATTCATTGTTGATTTGATAAAATTTATGAAGTCTTGTTGATGTGTATTTTATGACTCACCAAACAGTAGAACAAAATACCGAAATATCCTATCCTCTCTTGAACAAAGTATTGCGTATGCTAAGATTGCAAAAGATCATATGATAACTCCAAGGTTCCTCGACTTGTGGATATGCTCAGTGTTGATGTGATTTGCTGATGATCACAAGGGGCCTTACGTTTTCAATCCTTTATGACATGATGAATATGGGTACTATCATAAGATTTTCAATTAAGCACTATTTTTTGGGGTTTTCACCGGATATGCAGAAATGAAAAAGGTTTAGGGTTTCAGAGATCCTAATCTAATCCTAAGGGTAATGATAGCTAAGGAAAGTATGTTGATGGACGAGTTCCCTAATTACCAAGTCGCGCTTCGCCAAGTCAAGCTACAACTACACGTAGACCGGTGCAATCTTCAAGGGGTTTGTACGAAATCAAATTTAAGCACATAGATGGGGGGTTCAGGCTAACTTTACACGATGATTTAGAATCACTAAAACATCAAAAGTATGAACCAAAGAAACTCATCAAAACATCATCATATTCTCCAAAACATTCATTACACTTTATCTATCAAACTTAATCTAATTGAGAGAATAATGAGACCAAGCAAGCATTAAGACACATCAAATGATCACCACACTTCAATAAAAATTCTATTGTCTCAATATCTCATAAGCAACAATCTCAAAAGTCACTCCTTACAGATGAGAAGAAGAAGCCCTTATATAGGTCCTTGAAAACAACGAGTGGCCCGGATCAAAACAATAACCGATGGCCCAGATTTTGCCACCTCAGCCCTAATTAGGGTTAGGGCACAAAAGAGGGAATCTAAATTAATGCAAGGAAGAAACCACTACCGTAGTGGGTAATAAATGCCCACTATGCATGCATGCTCAAGAAGAGAGTGAGGTGTCATAAATGACCACTACATGAATGTCCACTATGCATTAAATGCATCTACCATTGACCTCTGCGTTTGAATTCTTGGAATCTACCCAATATGGCCTCCAACTCATCAATGCTGACACTCGGCGCTAATTCCTATCTGAATTCCAGCGCCAGTACTGCTCGCTCTGAACTCTTCAGGCTGTCCTCCCATTCTGGCAATAGATCCTGAGCTGTGTGCATGTTGTTTGAGAAGGCAGAGAGGTTCTCAAAATCATCCTTTATGAAAGAGTTAAGCCTAAAGAACTCCTCCAATTTCTCCTTCATGTTGTCTATTTTTATTTCCTCCTCGGCCAACCTTTCCAACCACAGTGATGCGATGGTATTGGAGAGCTCCTGCCGAATATTCTCAACTATCCCCTTCAATCAAGCTGACTTCTTACGGAAATGTTCAAACATGTCCTTTGCCAAAAGAACTGCACAATACCATCGAGGGAAATCATACGCTCCTTCTCCGACGACCTTGCTGTCAACCAAGACCTGTCCAGGGGTTTCCATCAACTCTTGCAAGTCAGAGATTGCCTCATCCTGATAGATATGCTCATCTTCCCAGGTCTCCTCTATGCAATGAATTTGGGAAAGGATGGCCAATGCCTTATCGTGAATTCGTACTAACTCCTCGGTGTGGATGTAGGTCTCATCCTCAATCCCCTTAATCCAAGTCTTTGCACCTTGCGCAATCCTCCTAATCTCATCGATGGCCTCAACTGACTCGGTTGGAACAATTGTTGGTGGAATGAAAGATGGGTCCTCCTCTCGAACTGGGCGAGGCAACCTATCAATGTATGCACATAAAGCCCTGTTCTCTTCCTTCATCCTCTAATATTTTTCTTCCAGCCTCCTCATCTTATCCTTAACAGCTTGTGTCGAATCATCAAATTCCTCCATGACCTATGCTCGAGAGGCTTGACCAAGATCTACCTCTGTTATGTGATACTCCTCAAGAGCAATTTGATCTTTGGTCTTGTTGACTGCTGGAGTCGCTATCTGCAAAATTCTGGATCCAGATTCTCCTTTGAGGACCTTGGTGAATTTCTTGGCTTTTCCCTTTTCTCCTGATCGGTCAATTCAATCGAGAATCTCTTGTAACTCAACCGCAGGGTCTACCTCCTTTTCCTGGCTTCTCTGAATCCTCTGCTTGAGCCACTCTGGAACATTTGTATTTGGGTCCCTCTGTACTACTAGCTCTTGTCCTTGCACTGCTCTAGTATCAATCTCCTCAGCTCCAGGACTTTTTGCCATTGCTTCAGGAGCAAGTGCCTCTGTCATGGGAATCTCCTATTCTGCCACTGGGGCCTCTGCTTCTACCTCGGGAATTTCTTCCTCAATTATCTTCCTAAAGAAGACACCAAGACTCTCCTTTGTTGTCACATCTTGTTCCCTGCTTGTTCTTGGCATGAACCTCTCATTGGCATTAATGCTCAATCTATCTTGTATTGGTCTAGTCATGCATTGCTCTCCTTGTTGCGTTCTTCTTTCACCTACTCCTTCCTACCGGGTGAATGCTCCAATTTCCTGCACACTGGGAGTCCGACTAGGTGAAGATGGTGCATCCTTAGACCTTAATCTCTTCTGTTGTGGTTCTTCAACATGAAGATCCAATCTCCTCTTTATATGCATTTCCTGAGCTGCACCCTTCTCCTTTCTGTGTTCTGCACTCCCTGATGGGATGTCTCTTTCTTCTACTCTTTCTCCAGATGGCTGCCTTGGCCTCTCATCTCGTAGCTGTGGATGACCTATCAACTTGTAGGTCCAATCTTCTTTTGACACAGTCATCCTTTCAAGTTTTTGTTCTACCCACCACCTTGTGAAGTCCACAATTGGCTTTGTCAATACATCAAGATCCACGATCTCTTTTCTCTGCCAATCGTAAGGATGAATGACCTCTTCTTTATTTGGGTTAAAACCTCTCTGTAGCACATTTGGGTCCTCTTCCATCTGATCAGGAATGTGGACAATCTTACATGCCCTGATCAGGTCCGAGGGCAATCGAGAGCACATTCTCTTCTTGACCTCATTCTCATCAACTGCATTTGCCCAAAAATCCTCGAGGTGAGCCTTGTGTTGATGCCACATCCCTGCCACTACTCTAATCTTATTATATGGGTCAAAAGCCGACCTTCCTAGATAGAGTGGTAGACGAAAGAATTTTAGCTCATCAGATGACCTCTCAGCTGCTGGAAGACAAGGACACACTTCAACTCCATCACCTCCAATGGACAAGGGTAACTCCAGTCCTAGCTTCTTCTTCTTCTTCTTCAGGACTTTGTCGTAAGCTGTCAACTGCTTGGTGACTTCCAACAAGACCATTTTATCGGTAGGGTACCGTGGAAGCTTGAATGGCTGCTCAAAGAATCCTTGCAATCTGATATAGGAGAAGGTGGGAAATTGAATCAACCATGCCCCAAATTCCTCCACCAACTTAATTGCCTCTGATGACAATCTCATATGCAATCCCTTCTGCAAGGTTCTCACGATGCGCATTGCAAATGCATCGTTAACTCGGGTGTAGTCATCTATGGTGTTAGTGCTCAGATCTGTAGATGATTTAAGATTCATAAAATCTTGAATACTATAACTCCAATAATCCCAATAGATGCATCTAACAAAATGTAAGCACTAAGGTACTAAGGTTGTAAAACTTTCTTCACTTTGAGTATAAAACTTAGGTGGGTTTACCTTCTTAAAAGCTTCTTCAAAGCATCAGAATAGACATCTATGCACTTGACATAAATGTATCAACTCAAAAATAATACAACAAAAGTAAATTGAAATAGTTTATCAATAATTTCTAGTGGCAACAGATGCAAATATATCTTAAGCCAGTGCCTTATCTATTTGGGCTTCAGAGTTAAACCCTACCTTCACAAAACTCTATCAAGACAGATATACTAAAAACCAAATGAAATGCCTGACATCCCATTCTTTAATTCCTACACCTACTATCAAATTCATACATGGACAGTTAGTTCACAGAGATCTCCCTTAAGATTTTACTCTTCCCTTGAAAGAACTTAAGTTCAACCCCTATTATTCACCTTGTGAACAATGCATTGAAAAGCCTTACATTTTAATGCATAAGAAAACTAAAGCATCCATACACGAAGACAACAAATAGCAGCAATAGAGTTCCAGTATCTTTGTATTAATCTTCAAAATGTGTCAATACAGTATTACTATGACTTCAGAGAAATAAGGTTCTATATTTCAGAACTTTCTTTACAAAATGTATTAACCACCACCTAAAAAGATCAAAACTTGCTATATGTACCCACAGCCATCTTGGAATCCTTAATAGGATGCAACAAGCTTCAGATGGATGGGAAAACAACTTGTACAAAAGACAAAAGAATAGACTAAAAGACAGAGATTACAATCAACAGAAAGTAGTTCTCAACTACTTAGCAATTTCACAGGTGGCACCTTTGTCTAAAGATATTTCAGAGTAGTTACATAAGTATTTGCATGAATGATGACCGCCATTACAGGCTAACATACATCATTCTTTGTTTGGAACATGCTCTCCCTCGAATTCTGGATCAGGTGCCATGTGCACTCTATTCTTCTTCTTCTTCTAATACAAGGATAACAGGCTTCTTCTTTTTCCTCTTTGTCATTTTGTCCCAGGCTGCCACATCATCATCAGAAGGCCAACTGTAAGCTTGCAATTCCTGTAATGATTTGATCTGTTGATCCCACATGGAATCAGTTATATTTCTAGCATTTGCCACAAACCGTATGCAATCACTTTCAATTTTAAACAAACTATCAATTAAAACATTACATCCTTCCAAGTCTAGGGCACTATCACCATTAAGGAAAGCATCTTGTTTGATTACCAACTGATCCATTGATGCCTTCTAGTCATCTATACTGACAACATTTCCATCATCACCATATATTGAAGGCAAGTACCTACTGTAGTTGCTATCAAACATAGCCAACTTAGCCTTTATTTGGTTAGACTTACCTTTAAAAAACTGTGATATGGCGCTTACCAAACCAATTTTCTCAAATACCTCTGTTACTACCTCAGGAATATCAGGTCTACTTTCCTGCAAAGCATCCAATTTATCAAACAACAGGCTTCTTCCTGACCAAATACTGTATAGTGGCTCCAAGGTGGCCAGTGATTCATTCACCTTTTCATTAGCCTTGTTCAATTGACTAACTGATTGATGGACTACTTCCATCTTCTCCTTTATTTTGCCTTGCCTATACTACACAATCCTTGCTACAGTATCATCAGATGCATCCAGTCTTATTTTCTCTAAGTCCTCAGCAGGCTTATCAGGAACTTCTGTGTCTATCTGAGGAGGGGCCTCAATTTGTAGAGGAGGGGGAAGAACTGTCTTTGAGGCTTCTTCAAGCCTAACCCTCAATTCTGCCAACTCATCTTCCAATTGCTTGATCTTCATCATCTTTAGATCTCTGTCTTTGGCTAACATGTTTGAACTTTCAAATAATTTTACATACCTTTCAGACAACTGAGCTGTCTTTGCTTCATTTAGGTTAGCAAGATGGGTCACTGCCTTCGAGACTTCAAGATCAGTTGTATTCTGTACAGTCCATATGATTTTATTTCCTTCCATGCGATCCTCTATACTTACTAGAGATGGCTTTTGAGGCTTAGGGGCGATAGACCACATTGCAACAGCCTGGGACTTAGGGTCATAGCCACTTCCCCTAATCATGTCACCAATATGAACCTCATAAGATAAACTGCCCTGTGGTTGCTTTCTTATCTGATCAATGATAAAAGCAGAGGTCAAATCCCATCCTGGAGTCAAAAGCATTCCACTTGATTTAACCATTTCTCTGGCTTCTTCTACGGTTATAACTTCAAGGCTAGGATCATAAGAAGCTAAAGCCCTCAAAGTTTCTTCACTTGGCTCCATTCCTTCAGGCATAGCCTTACCCACTTCTTGCTGTTTTTTCCAGATAAGAAAAATCTTGAATTCATCACTCTTGATGAATTGGTTATCACTTAAAAACTCTTCCTGGTATACCTCTCTGATATCCTGTCTCAACCATAGGGATTGCTCTTCATCTTCCTCATTAGTGGCCACCATTTTGCTGGCTCTTATTGTTTTTCTCAATTGGTGATGGTATACCCTGTCACTTGGCACAAGAGCAGATGCTCTATCAATCACCTTCTTCTGTTTTTTCTGCTTGGAAGGCTCTCCCTCTTCAAACCTCCATTTCTTCAATGGTGGCTCTGGAATGTTTTCTGCCTCTGGCTGATCTTCAATAGGATCACCAACTGGTGAAATTCCAACTTGTGGTGGGCTATTTCCTTCTTGGGATCCATTAGAGAATTCCTCATAATCAGAGGATGAGTAATCCTTCCCCTTCTTTGTTTGCTTCTGATCAAGCATTTTTTCCAATTGATCCGACAGAGTGTCATGCATCTCTATCATCCTGTCAATCCTTTTTAAGTAGGGAAGGTCAGGGAAGAAACCCTCAAAAGGAATTTGGGCCCCTTTCAACTGAGCTTGCAAATCTTTCAGGTCAAAATACCTGCTCTGTCTCTTAGTAACTTCATCCTTCTCCACAACATTTCTGATCACATCCTCCTCATCCAGGCCCTCATGCTCCCTATTGACACCAATACCAGGAATTAATGTCAATCTTGCAGTCTTAATGAAATCTTCAGGGTCCACATGTTTGCAAATACCAGATACCATCTTGAAATGATTTAGCCATTGGGTAATTTGTGGGAAAGCCCTCTTACCAATCAGGAAATCACTAATCCTGAACTGCCTAGGCGTGAAAGTACCTTTCCTATGAGGGGCCAAAAGCTCTCTGTCTGTCCACATCAACTGCCAAATAAATTCTAAAGAAGAAACTCTTGGTGGCACAAATTTTGGTAGCAAGTGTGGGGGTTGGGGACAACCGTAAACTCTTAAAATTGTAGAATTTTCCCCAAAGTAGAAATCACCCCAATTATGGTTTCCCTCCCATTTGTCCTCCAATTGCTTGGGTCTTAGGAGTTTAAGAACCTTTGTTGGTAACCTTGTAACATTGATGCCTAGCAATCTCAGGATGGGAAAAACAATGAAATTCTGGAAAACACAAAAGTCACACTCATTTGAAGTATAATTCCATACCCTTACCCATAGTTGCACTGGATTATGCTGGTCTTGGAAGGTGAATCTTGGTCTCAGCATATTCAAATCAAAACTATTGATGTTGAAAAACAAAATTAAGTGCATCAACATAGAATAATGCATGAACTTGATGGGCCCCTTTCTTTCTTTGACAGACATTAACCCTTCATGCATCCTATCGATTACATACTAGATGTAATCGTAGTCAGTGTTCACTAGAGAGTTCTGGATATTGAAGATCATCATTAAAAGATCAGCTGGCAAAAATTCTTCATCCCCATCTATTCCCAAAACTCCACACAACCCGTAACATGTCTGCTTCATATAGTATTTGAGGGATTGGAACTGGTAAGGGGTATTCATGCTAGCGGGGAGGGGAGCTATATATTTACCTTGCTTTGGGATATGCTTAACCATCTGGTCTTTTACTGACCCTATATTACTCGTATACTTCTCTCTTTCCTTGCTCAAATCAATTTCAGTAGAGGAAGACGTATAATAACCAAAAGCTCACATGAAAGAACCCCTATCAAGAGTAACCAAAGGTGACTGGTCCTCCTTCCTAATTGTTTTGGAGATAGGATCATATGACCTAGCCAATGCAACAATTAAATCCACATCTAAAAACACATCAGGGACAACCAGTTTCCGTAAACCCAAAGCCCAACCATTACAAATAGGTACCTGCTTACTCCTATTTCCATAAAAGTAACTGAAAAGAGTGTAACTTGAGCAAGATGGTGTGACAGAATCTCTGCAATGACCGAGAATATCTTCAAAAACATCATCAGGGGCTCTCTTGTTCTGACTGGAACTAGGCAATAATTTGATAAACTCGTCTGAATAATTTGGCTTGTTTCTATCTTCACCACCCTTGGCTTTGGCTTCACCATTGGAAGAGGTCACGCTCAGCTCTGGTTGACTCATTTTCTGCACAACTGCTCTCAAATCTGTAAACTTAATTTGCTTGGCACTCTGTAATTGCTTAAGAAAACACAATTCTTTTCAAGTGATCTCGAACACAGAAAACAATGAGTCTAGCCTATTTATCGATGCAAATTGAATGCGTACAATTGCCAAAATCGTTGCAAATCTAACTCTCATTACTTCTGCATTCAATTTCACATATCACCAATTTTCAAATTAGTGCTAGCCGATACTGGGATGTTGACAGATAGATTTAAAAAACTCAAAAACAAGGCAGAAAAGCAATGATTACAGTTTGTACTTTAAAACCCTGTTTATGTAATAAACCCTCCTTTAAAACTGATTGGATGGCCATTTGCTTTTCCTCCAGCTCAACAATGTACTTTATCCACGTAGCAACGGTCTCAAACCTTTCTTTTATTATTTTCTTTAACTGAGCCTATTTTAGAGATCTAGCGACTGAAGGTTCTTGTGATCGCTTAATGAAAAGTTAACCCTAACTCCCATTCAGAGAATTAGCAATCGAAGACCTCGCTTATTCTCGAAACCAATCCCTTAACTCATCCTTCATTCAGCGAACTGGCGAACAAAGAAAACATTACCCAAGCATCTGACCATAGTCACCATTTGGAGAATCAGCGACGACGGCTATCTCTTAATCTCTTAATGTTCTGGTTAACTGCTAATTTACTCTGAGACTTGGTGACTGAAGACTCCGCTTATTTGCTGAAAGGAAGACTTAACCGCATGTTTAACGTGAGAATTAGCGAACAAGCTTATTCTCTGAGTCACTGAATTCTTTCCTAACTGCATGTTTTGAGCTAAGACTTTGAGTCAACCATTGATCTTGACATCAATTGATGGCCATCATTAATTCGTTGAACCACTAAGATAGTCACCTTTTGATTACGAGACTTGGCGAACAAAGTACTCGCTGAATCTCCCAATGTTTTAAAAGCTGACTATTCCATTATGAGATTAAGCTTTCCTAACCATTTGATTCGCTCATTTGCTGAATGCCTTTTATCATAACCAACCTTTTAAGAGAACACGCGACTACCTCATTCACCGAGTCGCCAAAAGATTTAGAACCTCGCTACTTTATTTCGAGACCAAGCAAATAGAAGAGAAAACCACCTTTGCCAAATCTACTAAGCCAAATTGTCGGAGCCGCCAAACTTAGAGGACATTGAACTTATAGCACAGTCGCAGAATCGCCAAATCACTTTATGTAGGACCCAAACACTTTGAGATTAAAACATGACCGTCGATCCTACAGATAATCAACGGTCCTCACTAGATCGCTGGATGACACAAGCCTTAACCGCCCGATTCGGAGAATAAAAGATCACCGCTACGCTAGGTCGCTGAATGATAACAGGAAACCACTCGGAAATAAGCGAACAGGAGACAACATATCTGCTGATTCACGCAAAGGTTTCGGTAACCGCTAAATAACTTGGAGACTTAGCGACTAGCATGAAACATAACATCAGCTTAGCACATTCGCCAGCTCGCTAAATAACTTAGAGACATGAAACAATATTACACGATTCAGAGAACGCCTGATGGAAATAGTGATGTGCATGGTCAAAACACTTAAGTGGCCAAAAAGTAATGACAAAATAAAAGAATTAAGGCTAACTTGAAGGTTTTTACGAAGAAACAAGATTTTTTTCAAGGACAAAACCTAGGGCAAGGGTCTTCAAGCTTGGCTATGGCAAATTTGATGAATTTTGAAAACCTAGACCATAGGAATAAAACTTGCAAGAGGAGTGAACCAGGATTTGGAACGGAAAACCTCACCAACCTAGAAATCTATCCAACATATGGCATGTAGATGCAGCTGTGGGTAACAGTCATGGACCCTTAACCTTGGATTCCCACTTCCGAGGACTCCCTTGTACCTCAGTCCTTCGTACCTCATATTTCGTGCTAGCATATATATCACGTATGAGCTCATGAAGAATTTCTTCGTATGCTCCAGATTCCTCAGCTACTCATCGAGGTTGTTGCTAATCATTCCAGCCCAATCGATGTGATTGAACTCCTCTACTACCTGTTGAACAAAGTACCACATCCATGTCTTGAACAGGTAAGAGTGGGGTAAGCCAAATATCTTGCTGAGCATCATTATTAGATCACTGTATTCACGGTGGAAATCCATCCACACAAGCTCCTTGGGCAACTTGGAGTAGTGGGTTTTATTCCTCCTCATCCATTTGTTGTTGATGATCTCATCACAGTGTTGAACTCCTGTTGTGTAGATTCTGTGTGCCTGCTCCTTTGTCTTCAAGACCAACCTTAGAGATGAAGGGATCCCAAATGCTTCAGTAATGGCTGGAGGAGAGAGATCTGCAATGATATTCTCGTCTGAGTCCTTGATCGTTCTGTCACTGGACTGATAATGTTTTGCACATTCCACAATCAACTCAACATGCTGAAAGGCAGAAGGGAATCCGCTTGCAGCTACAATTCCACTGTTCACAATCCGGGCAACTAGGTGTGTTGGGTGATGATCTTTGTAGCCAAACATCCTCCTTTGGAACTCGCTCAAATCGAGGCATCCAAGATTCGTGTCCTTCACATCAATCCACTTCGAGACAATCTTCGGTTCTGGGTAGAATTCTCTTTGTTCGTTCTTGATCAGTTGCCTTCTGCTTACGTTGGTTCCTCTAGGTTCAGCCATCTGCAAAATAGAAAGAAAAAACTTATAAGAGCATAAAAAAAGCAGAGAAAAGCACTTCATCCCAAAATTCAAAGATCTGCTAGAATTTCTCCATCTTGTCCAAAATTCAATTTTCTCTCTCCTCGTGGAGATTTTTTTACCTTTGATCAACTTACTGAAGAAAACTCTGAAAAAATTCGCAACTTCCTTCACACCTTTGCAAAAATAATCTTTTTCTCTCCTCAAGAATGCTCTCTCGATTTGTGTGAGAATGAAATGAACAAAGCCTTCTCTTATAGCCTCTCAAAAACTCGAAAAGCTGCTTTAAAGACTGCAGGCTAAAATTAGGTAGTTGCCCTGTTTTAACACAAGTTTCCATTTTTTGAAAAGAGTCCTTGCCACTTGTTTGTGTTTTTCTCCCGCTTTTTAGAATCTGCTAATTTGAGCACTTTTTCTTCATGAAGAAGTCTTCCTTTTCCCCAATTTTTGTTTTTTTGTTTTTTGATTTTTGATTAGTTAATTAATTAAATATTAATAAATCAATATTTAACCAATTTCAATTTTAAAACATAAAATCAAGAAAAAACTTTTAAAGCAATTTCATTTTTGATCTTTCATTCTTTAATTGCTTTTTTATTTTTATCGATTTTTTTGTTTTAATTAAATATTGATAAAAATCAATATTAATTAAATTTTCCATTAAATCCAAATCAATTTCATCCCAATTTATTTTATTTCCAATTTTTTTTTTTTTGATTTTCAAAGATTAATTAATTAAATATTAATAAAAAATTAATATTCAATCAATTTTAAATTTGAAACCCAAAAACCCAAAAAACTCAATCTTCGAACTCGGGTGTGTGCCGGATTTAGCCTCAAGAATTCATTCCGTCATCGAGTAGTTTCGTGCCTAAGTTGAGAAGTTAGGATTTTAGGCTTGTCGTGGATTTTTGTCCAAGGAACTCATTCCGTGAGTAGCTTGCATTTGTGCTTCCACCTTTCTTGGGGCGGGAATCTTAGTGTGTTGCGGAATTTGTCCGAAGCACACATTCCGCTATGTGCTTGAAAATGCGTCTCCACATTCTTTGGAGCGGGATTCCAGGTGTGTGAAGGATTTTATCCTTTGCGGCAAATCTGTTAGCAAGTGCCTTTTTCACTCGAGAGAAGACTAGAGCGGGTTTGCTGCCTTATGCTAGATTACTTTATTTGGAAGTCTTATGTTGACTATGTTGATTCCCGCTTCCTCCATCCTTGGAGCGGGATTTGGAGGGAGTGACGGACTTCGTCTTGAGAACACATTCCTCCATCGAGGTAGACTTGCGCTTCCACCATCCTTGGAGCGGGATTTGGAGGGAGTTACGGACTTTGTCTTGAGAACACATTCCTCCATCGAGGTAGACTTGCGCTTCCACCATCCTTGAAGCGGGATTTGGAGGGACTGACGGACTTTGTCTTGAGAACACATTCCTCCATCGAGGCAGACTTGCGCTTCCACCATCGTTGGAGCGGGATTCCGGGTAAGTAAAGGATTTCGTCCTTTGCATGGATTCCGTGACCAAGGCAAAGTTGCGCTCCAAAAAGTGTGGGAGCAGGATTCCGGATGGGTAACAGATTGTTTTCATCTTACAGTCCTTTGAAGATGCTCAGAAAAGCATATCCTTTAACCAATATTACCACCTCTTTCACAGATGCCTTGATGACACTCTCAACTATCAAGCTTTCCTCCATCACTCCACTGCGACCTCAACGACCTCATTCCATCAGATCAGCAATGCAAAGGGATTCATGACAGATTAAGTTATAAATAGTTCTGCAACACCATGAGCTGAAACATGGGAAGATCAAAAGATTATTAACGTTAGAGCTACCAAGACAAAACGAGAGGCCACAACTGGCAAGGAGAAAAAAAGGGGGAATCCCATCGTTGATGGGGCGATGTGTGGAGAAGAGGCCACAACAAGTCTCTTGGCTGTGAGAAATGGCTAGGGTTTTGAGGACTGATTCCTCTTCCTGCAATTTGAATCATCACTGATTGATGATGAATTTTGCAAATTGAATTCTGAAAACTACTACTAAATCTCTGGATATTGTTCGTGGTGCTGAAGTATACCAAGTGTGAGAAGATTGTAGCAATTGCAGCAAAGCTGCGAGTTTATAGTTTGGAATTCGAAACTCAATTTCTTAGAGGCTGGAATTATCTCTAAGGACTGTCGAAATGGTTAGCAGGAGGCTGCGATTTGTTTTGCAGTAGCAGCGTTTTCTTCTTTAGAGGCTGCCGTACGATTTAATTAAAGGAGCCGCACTTTTCCAGCAGGCCATACGGACTTCAGTCTGGCTGTATGCAGCAAGCACATGTGTGGTGCCTTCACAGGAGATCGGCTCCCTTTGGACGTCTCTTCATTGGCATTGTTCTATCAGCATTTTGTATATTGCGGCATCTATAGGAAATCATCAGCAACGTGAGGAATTTAATATGGAAGGTGCCAGTTTGTAAATTCTGCCCCAGAATTCATTATGCAGCCGCATACTCATTAAGGTGCCCAGATTTGTTGATTAATACTTGTGATTGGAATATAATTTGATAGTTGTCAATTCTGATATTTTATAAGCAATTTTCAGTGGTAGATTAATGGCTGTAGTTATTTATCAAGAGGTTAAAAATCTAAGAAGTATCATTGAAATTCATATTTGTAATTCATTAATTTCTATAAATGTTTGGAAGAAATTTAGAAGTGCAATTTAATTTGTGGAAAAAGCTAGTTTATAAACAAGAGCCAGCCAAGGCTCTTCACAAGGCAATTGTCATAATAGTTGCCAACTAACTGTTGTATTGTGATTCAGTATGATGATGTAATTTTGTACTCAAGTTATATTCATATGAATCAAATTGAAGAGAAAATAATTTTCTACTCATTGTCTATATTTTGTCACCGAATTTTGTAAAAAATAAATATTTAAAAAAATACATTAAGCAATTTTTTAAGCTGTCAATTTTTTTTGCTAAGCCACAAATTTTGGGTCTTTTGAGTTTTTGCCAATTGTAAGTCTGTCAGATACTATTGTAACTATGGTTTACTGAATAATACATTTAGCTACTTTCAAGTGTGGGGTTCTTTTCTTGAAATGGATTTCCCCACCGACCTATTTTAAGGTATATTATTTCTTATATTTAAATGTGTTTATGCGTTTTGTAACTATTAAAAGATTCAAATTTGCTCAACATTCTCAACATATTAGTGTAGGAAGCATTTTTGAGTACCTTGCTTCCTTTCACAAAATACATTTTCAGGAGATTTATTGAATTTAAGCAACTTTTGTTAGAGATTAGCTAGTCTTCAATAAGGACGCGTCCCCCTCCCCCACAAAAAAACAGTCCCCTGCCTGGGGATGTTTCCTAGGCTTGGGGACTTGAGGGAAACATCCCCTGACAACACTACCTCCTCTGCCACCTCTACCAGGGACATTGTTGGGTTGCTTGCTATATCGCACATGCCATTACATATTGATTGCCAACCTTTAACTTTTTGAAAGCTAGTTTGCCTTCAACGGGGCACTCACATAATTGTCATGTTGTAGATTTTGTCTCGAAGATGTCAATTCACCTCAATTTTTATATCAGCACTTCCCTCATTCCCCCACGATCCTCTCATTGCCCCCCTTGTCGTCCCCTAATTTAATCCCTTGGTTTCCGTGTCCTTGAAACTTGTCCCATTTCACCCCATTAGGAAACTCTATGGAACACTAGTTTTAGCAACATAATATTGGTTATATAATCTGGAGTGCCAAATTTTTTGTTCCTTAATTGATTAACTAGAAAGTTGACATGAGATTAAGGCATACTTTGTTTTGTTAAATTGGTTTGATAATTTAGGATTTTGTATGATTGTAAGAACATCAAGTTAAAATATTGGTATTGTTTTCACTTCCTTCACATTCACTAAAAATATAAATGTTCTTTACTATATTGCAGGGATATTTACAGGTAGCCAAAAAATATGGTATCAATCCTGTGGGACTTGCAGTAGGTATTGTGCTTTGTTTGCATTTCATTTTTATTGCATTTTGGTTATATTTCTAAATTCATCCCTTGAAATCTTGTCTATGGAGTTGGGTTTTAGATATCCTCATATAATTTCAAAATGATTTTTGCAACTTTTTAAGCAAAAATGTCACGCTATTCAGAATTGACATGGAATCCTTTTGATGCACATTGCACAATTCTGAATCTAATCAGAATATCAATTGTGGCTATGAAAAAACCTTTCCTCTTATAAGTTTTCAAATAGTCAAATTTTTAGTTGAAGACATACAAACATATTTTTTTCTTTATCAATTAACTAAATAATCAGAATTGAAGATGATCTTCTGAAGATTTCACCAATAGCAACTGAAAATAAGATAATCTGCACCAAATTTCTCCATCCAATTGATGCAGTTTTCCAAGAATCTAATTATCTAATTTACATTCTTCAAAATCAAGTTAAGACTATTGTGCCTTGCACACACACCCACTCATAGTTAGGGATCCCCAATTCTCTTGCTGTTCCCTTAGTTTAGGCCGAGTCTGTCACTGTGTTTGGAGTGTTTTTGTTTGAATTCTGCATTTTGCCTCTACATTAGGAATCCTACACAATATGTTGCATTGTAGAATTTGCAACCTCAGAGCCTGCCTAGGAATGGATTAGAAGTGAATAGCATAGGGAAAGAATCATTAGAATACCCTTGAAATCGACAGGGTAATAAATAAATTGGGTTAGACAAAGATTTACATGACTCTATACTTGGAAATGTGTCAAGAACCAATCAAGGAAGCAGGTGTGGAGTGAGTGTCGCAAATTTGGAACAAACCATTTGGTCTATGGAGTCATAAAGATGAGATTGAGAAGACTATTAAGGAGCTGCTCGCTATGGGTCATACTAGGCCGAGTAAGTCACCTTTTGCTTCATCAGTAGTTTTGATGAAGAAAAAGGATGGTACACTTAGGATGTGCATTGACTATCGGATGTTGAATGAGAAAACAATTAAGAACTGGTATCCTATCCCACACATTGATGAGTTGATAGATGAGTTACATGGTGCATCTTTCTTCTCAAAAATTGATTTGAGATCAGGGTATCATAAGATCAGAGTACGAGAGCAGGATATAGAGAAGACAACATTCCGATATCATTGTGGACACTTTGAGTTCTTAGTCATGCTGTTTGGTTTTACTAATGCACCTGCCACATTTCATTCTACGATGAACAAAGTCTTCCACGGGTAGTTGAGGAGGTTTGTTCTGGTCTTCTTTGATGATATACTGATATATAGCAAGATGTGGGATGATCATCATATTCACTTGGATGCAGTTTTGGACATACTGGATAGGGCTTCTATCCTAACCCTATATTCACATATGATTAATACATACATTATTCTAAATATAAATGTATGTTCTATTATTGTAAATGTCATCATGATAATTAATATAAATAAATAGCCCATTCATAATCAATATTGATAAGTAGTCTATTTATAATCAATAAAAATAATTAATTAATAATACACAACTTATATTATTAATAATACTAAACCATATCTATTAATAAATTATTATCCTTAATCAATCAATATATATTATTAATATTATAAATACAAATGAAATAAGAAATTATATTTTACAAATTAAGGGACCACATGTTATTAATTAAACATTATAAATTCCTTTTAAATATTCTTTTTAAATAAACAACGATAATATTATTAAAAGTAAAGATTATGAAATAACCGTCACACCCTTTCCGGAGGAAGGGTACTTATTCGTGAACTGCATTCATCAAAATGGGAAAACAAAAAGGAAGAGATATTCACATTAAGAGAAGAGGAATAAAACATAAGGGAAAAACATAGGATAGAAGTGGATAGGAAAACAAGGCAAATTAATAGCCTGAATTATAGTGAAGGTCGAAATTATAGGAAAGGTCTAGATTATAGGGAAGAGAAATAAAAGAAAGGAAATTACATTGCAAGGAAGATAGAAATAAAGTGAGACACTTGCGTGAACATTTAAAAAAGAAAATATTTCAAGAGCGCATTAAAATCTATAGAGCCGAGTTAAGATATAAAGTGGGATTCATTGTGGGGCCGACCAAGAGTAGAGCCACGTGTACCAAGCTAAGAGGAAGGAAGGTATGTTTGTAAAGTATATTCATGAATTATGTTTATGAATTATATTTATTTAATTATATTAATGAATTTATTTATATTCATGAATTATGCTTATGGATAGTTTATACATATACATATATAAATATGTATATATGTATATGTAAAGGTGGATTTCTAAATGGATAATACACATGACTTAATGGTTATGATTAATAGTTTAAGATCAAGAGAGTCCCTTTCGAGGGAAGAGAGTGATCTTAATATGGTATCACCCCCTTAATGTCGGTATGTGAGGTTAGCCTCGATCTGATCGACATGAGTGAGGATGATATATTCTTTATGATCAGAATATTCCGTTGATGTCAACATATGCATATGTGATAAGGGCCTTGGATTGAGGTTATCTCTTCCAAGAAGGACCTTATAGGTAGTACTCTAGAGAAGATGGAGAAGTAGCCTAGGATGGTACCAGAATTGATATTATATCATTCAGGACCCGGCGATCCTCAGGAGGGTCAATAATCCCGATCTGGAGATGTCTTTAGGGTTAGGGTTAGGATAGAGGGTAGAATAGTATAGTTAGACTTATTATTGTTTAAATTCAGACATTTATTTTGTAGGTATTACTTGTCCCAAGCTAACCCTACTATTGGGGACATTACTGTGGTATATATATATACCAAAGAAATGAAATCGGAATCGGATCGGAATCATTTTGGCCGAATCTGTTATGAAATTGGAGCACATAATATAATATATTTAAAGTTGCTGTAATAGTTTGTAGATATATGCTATGGAAGAACAATTGCCCTTTTTATTGATTGTCTTCCAAATAGTCTTGATGTATTATAAATACCATATGACAAAAGGGATGTAACTCTTCATACATGAAGAGACATAACTCTTTATTAATGATGATTAACATGTAATTATATTATATTTATATTAATAGTAATATTAATATATGTAACTATTTTATATATATATATATATATATATATATAAATATAATCATTCAATATTTCACAATAATAATAAACCACAATCTTATTATTATTATCATTACCTATATATATATTATCTTTTCACTTTTATCTTACAAGTAACATAATAATAATACATATATTATTATATTATTATAATAATATAATAGCACATTTATTTGAACGCAACTACATATCTTAACACTCCCTCTTAGTTAGAGAAGATAAAATGTAACTCACAATAAGTTCGTAAATTTTGAGAGTTAGTTCCCAGGTGGATTGCCTCTATCAACGATTCTATCCACAAGCTCTTGTATGGATTGCCTCTATCGGCGATTCTATCCACAACTCATGAGCTAAGGTGTGGATTGCCTCTATCGGCGATTCTATCCACAACTCATGAGCTAAGGTGTGGATTGCCTCTATCGGCGATTCTATCCACAAGCTCCTGTATGGATTGCCTCTATCGGCAATTCTATCCACAACTCATGAGCTAAGGTGTGGATTGCCTCTATCGGCGATTCTATCCACAAGCTCCTGTGTGGATTGCCTCTATCGGCGATTCTATCCACAACTCATGAGCTTCATTTAATTATCACAAAAATATCTATCACAAATAGAAAAGTTATTGCAAGATCGTCACCTTCCAATAACTTTAACAAATACAAGTGATAAATCATTTGGAAGTCGTCACTTCCTTATGATTTACACAGGGCCCATATAACATTGAATAATTCCATTAGTATAATAATCAATTAAATCAAGTTTACCTCATAAGTGTTTCACCTTCATTAGTGAACTCCCTCTCAATCAATATGATCGAGACTATCACAAGTTGATTGAACTATCTGCTCCCTCTGAAGCTCAAATTCATCAACTTCTTGACCTCTTCGAAAATGTCAGACTCCCTCTGAATCTAAATTTCATTATGCTTTCCTCTCAACTCATCAACAACTAACTAGCCTGCACTGGTTCTTCGTGGACTGAGATTGTAACTTATCACCATGCGGTTTTGTAGGAGGCAGTGCCACCTTTCTTCAATTTCAAAAAATGAACATAAACATGACAACATCAGATATCGGTGGCTGTCATTACATCTCCCTCTCGGTTTATTACGTCGTGACTAAAAAAGATGCATCTCGATAAAGATGCCTATCAAAACTTAATCATTGTTCAAATAAAAGAAAAGAAACCCGATTCAGCAAACATTAATCTTCTTTCAAATAGTCGATTCCATGAATTGATTCATACTCAACAGAATAGGAGATTGATTCTTGTGTTGATCACAACAATAAGGATCTGAGATGTTCATGTCACTGTCATGTTCTTACAAATCAAAATAGAAATCTTCGAACTCGGATGTCAATTTCAAACACACCCGATTACAATAAATTGTTACAATTTTGTATTCAAGAGTCTTTTTAAAACATTAACTTCTTTGAAAATATATTTCCATTTATCAACTCAAATAAAGCAAACAGCCATCTTCGAAATCGAACTATGAATAATAAAGACTTCAAATGCAAATGATTTGAAATCAATTCTCAGTCAAAGACACCCAATACATGCATCGAACCAAGATAATTAATTTCATTTTCCAACAATGAACAAAACCGATTCTATGAAACATTTACTTCTTTGATACAGATTTGTTACGGTGAATCCAAAAAGAAACTGAGAACTTAAATACAGAAAGGTAATTGATAAATATTTCAATGCGACTTAAATCTTCTGAATGTGGTTGATCTGGCCTTTAAGATCTTCCTTTAAGCGGTAAAGCTTTGTTCAAAGGAACTTGGCTCTGATACCATGTTATGAAATTGGAGCACATAATATAATATATTTAAAGTTGCTGTAATAGTTTGTAGATATATGCTATGGAAGAACAATTGCCCTTTTTATTGATTGTCTTCCAAATAGTCTTGATGTATTATAAATACCATATGACAAAAGGGCTGTAACTCTTCATACATGAAGAGACATAACTCTTTATTAATGATGATTAACATGTAATTATATTATATTTATATTAATAGTAATATTAATATATGTAACTATTATATATATATATATATATATATATATAAATATAATCATTCAATATTTCACAATAATAATAAACCACAATCTTATTATTATTATCATTACCTATATATATATTATCTTTTCACTTTTATCTTACAAGTAACATAATAATAATACATATATTATTATATTATTATAATAATATAATAGCACATTTATTTGAACGCAACTACATATCTTAACAGAATCGAATTGCAAATCGGCCATGAATTGGAATCGAATCAGCCATGAATCGGCAAATTTAAAAAACCCTAGATTTTAACAATTTAAAATTTATTTCAGGCACCCTTTATTGAATATAACTTAAACAAAGTATAACATCATCAAATAGAAGCTAACATACATAAACAAGGAACATCAATGATAAATCCATCACACACGCTACATGTAAAATGTAAATTGTAGTTGAACCTAAGTAAATAGAAATCTGAAATCATATCATCATAATGAGTCAAATCATAGAATGTAATATCAAATATGTATGTGAGATGAAGATCCATAAGACATCAAATCATAAATGTATGTAAGATGAAGATCCATGAAACGTATGTCTATCAATAAACTGTAATAGTATCAGTCTGTAAACAAAATGAAAAAACAAGGTTGTAGCTCAAGCCTCATCATCATCCTCATCATCATCCTCAAGCTCGGCCGAAGCCTCAACCTCAGCCTCTAAGTATCCTGTCTGCCTTCTACAAAGGCGTCTAAGGTAGGTCCTGACGTGGCCGATTATGACAACAGTAACACTTGACTTTGTGTTTGGAGTGTGCTTTAGAACTCAAGCCTTTCTTTGATTTGCCTTTGTACTGTGCAGCAAATGCACTTTCAGATTGCTTGAAACTTGATTGCTTTTTTTGTCTTTGTTCTTTTTGCAGTAGACATGAATTGTCTTTTTCAAATGCGAGTTTGACTCTCAAATCATTCATCCTAAGATGTGTAAATAGTGACCTACCTTAACCAACTTTATGATAAAGGCTTTCTTGTGATGATTACTAAAATCAGCAAAATTTGTAGTTGTTTTGTTTTTTTGTTATTTGATAATTATTTGATCACAATGCTCATACTCAGTTATGGTGAGTGCTTTGTGACTCCAGGCTCTAAAGTTTTGGTTGCATAATTGATACAAGATTTGTATATTGGCCAAAAGTAGGGTTTGACTCAGGCTTCAATTTTCGATTTCAAATAACATTTTTTATTGGTAAGCCCAAAATTATGACAACAGTAACACTTGACTTTGTGTTTGGAGTGTGCTTTAGAACTCAAGCCTTTCTTTGATTTGCCTTTGTACTGTGTAGCAAATGCACTTGCAGATTGCTTGAAACTTGACTTTACAAATTTGCCTGATGCGGCCGATTCACGACACCCGATTCAGGTGATTCACCTAAAAAAACCGTCAAGCACGATTCACGATTCAAAAAAAATCGTTTTGCCTGAATTGAATCGTGAATCGCCCGATTCAGGCGATTCATGGGTGATTCTCGGAACACTGATATATACTGAAGTCCATGTCAAAAATAATTGAGTATATTCATATATATATGATGTTGAAATTGTTATTCTATTACATGTGCCACAACCATAGAGCATTTTGATGTTGCTTGTCAGACGTTGGCTACATTTGGTTGGGGTACTATGTTAGATGAGCTCGATGATAGTACTCTGAAAGACAACATTCAAAAGGCTTAGAATCAACAGAAGCAGTATGCTGATCAGAGGAGAGTTGTTTGCTCTTTCCAGATCGTTGACATGGTGTATTTGATGTTACAACCATACATGCAGTCATCTATCCGGAAGAGTGGAGATGAGAAGCTCAAGCCACACTACTATGGCCCCTTCCATATTGTTAGGCGTGTGGTTGAGGTGGCTTATGAGCTTGATTTGCCAGAGGACAACAGAGTGCACAATGTGTTTCATGTATCTCGCCTCAAGAAGGCGTTGGGCAGACATGTTGCCCCATCTTCTACTTTACCCCTGTTGGATGATGAGGGGAAGTTAGAGTTGATTCTTGGGGCTATACTGGACACTAGGGAGAGACATTTACGCAGGCGAGTCATTAGGGAGTTTGTGGTGAAGTGGCAAGGGTTACCAGATGAGGATGCTACTTGGGAGTCAGAGGATATTCTTTAGCATCTTGGATTGCGTTTGCTTGAGGACAAGCAATCTTGGGGAGGGAGGACTGTGATGTCTCCAATTTAACAGGTTTCAGGATATGGATAAGTTAGCTCATCATTGCGGCCCTCATTAGCTAACATCTGTATTTTTGGGTCTCTGGTGATCAACTTACTATTTATAGTAAATTAGGAGAGTGGGTTTCTATTTTTGGCTGTGCACAGTGGTGTCACCTTGGGTCAGGCTATCTTAGTATTTTCATAGTACTTTGTCGATAAGAGCATGATGGAAGTTATTAATTAAGATCAGCTTAATTAAATAACTTTATAAGTTGAATGTTTTAATTGATTGGTGTGTCCAAGAAGCCTCTTAAGTGAAAAGTGTGCACACGAAGCTTCATTGCGTTGAGTATAAAAGAGAAGCTATGGTGAATTAAAATAATATAAAGGCAATGGAAGATTATTTTATATTATTTCAAATTCAAATGTGCAACATAAAGCAAAGTCAATTATTTAAGTGAAAGGTGTGTTGCTGAAGCTAGCCGTTTGTGTGAAGTTGAAGCTTTTTGCTTAATTCTTTAAATATGCAGCCCAAGAAGAAAATTGCACCTCTCTTGTTATTTGACAATTGCATTTGATGAAGAATTTGTTCTCCAAGGGTTTCAATTTTCTTCTCCAGGCTGGGACAATTTCCCATGATGGTGTTTAGCACTCTGAGCCATGTTAATAATGGTGAATTGTGCATTTCTTTCATGCTGCATTGAACATATGAGCTGAGGCGACATTATAAAGGGAGCAGCGATGTCTGTAGTAGCTGCGATCACATGTTTAAGGGTCTGCAATTGGTGTTGGAGGAGCTATGATTTCTTATATGACGCAGAAATAGTCTTTCTTAGTGGCTGTGTACACTTATAGGGGCTGCATGCACATAGAGGCAGATTTTGATCCAGGAGCTGTGTTTGGGTCTTCTTTTTGCAGCAATGTCTACTATATATAAAATATAAAAGGTGCACAATATTAGTTTGTCAATTGAAATTGCATTCCGAACATCATTATATATATTTGCAAAGGATCAATTCTAGAGTTTCTTGCATTTGGAATTAAATTCAATATTTGTTTCTTTCAAATTTCCAAAAAGAAAATACTAAAAAAATTATAGACTTTCAAAACACAAAAAAATCCCATTATTCAGAATTTGAAAGAGTGAGAGCCAACAGGGCTCTTTACAAATATGATTGGTTTAGTAAAGAGGCAATATCTTAATATAGCTTGTGATCTTTTTGGAAGAAGAGATGGTTCACGTAGTGACAGGCAAATGGTGTTTGATGATAGGAAGGTGAAATTTGAGGAGGAAATGGACATTAATAGTTTTGATTTTAATGACAACAGTCATAATGTTGAGCCTACTCATGTGATAGTAGCTATTCCATGTAAGAAAGATGGATGTATAGAGTTCCCCATTGTTGACACTCAACATTTGGGTGTTACAAATGAGTTATCTAATGTAGATTCATGCCACAACAAGTCTGCTTTTGCAAATCAAACCTTGAATAAAATAGCAGAAAATTCATTGGTTGACAATAGGTCCCAGGATCATGACTTGGCGGGACTCGCAGTTACATTGGAAGTGGAAGTGTGCAAAGAGATTGTCAAAATAGCAGCTTCCACTTTACTAGTTGAGCCATCTTTTGATTTACATAGAAGCAGTGCCTTAGTTGTTGATGTGTGCATTGATGATAGCACACATGTTGCTACTGATCATAAGGTGAGTGATGTAGATAAAATGTCATTTTGCAGTGCAAACTTTGATTCAGAGAAATTGCGTGGGAGTCATTAGTTTCAGAGTCGTCATCATTTGGTTGGGCGACAGTTAAGGACAACTTGATTGCCACAACCATAGAGCACTTTGATGTTGTTTGTCAGACGTTGGCTACATTTGGTTGGGGTACTATGTCAGATGAGCTCGATGATAGTGGCCTTTCCTTGGCAGAGTTCCATGCACTTTGAGAAGCATTTGGAATAATGAAACATAACTATTTGCACTTACTTGCTAATAGGGTTTCCCTTCTCGAGTGGGATTGTACTTGTTATGATGCGTTGAAGGGAAAGGAAGAGGAGGTAGATGGGCTCACTCATGATCTTAAGGTGACTATGGACTCCTTGGAGAGCACATAGTTGGCCCTTCGTGAGTCTTTGTCACTGATTGAGGAGCTTACCGTGTAGTTAAGTTTGCAACAATTTTCACCATTTGTAGACACAGTTTAGTTTCCTACAACAACTGTTGGTGATGATCTTATATCCACAGATTATAGTGGCGAGTAGCTTGAGGATGTGGCTATACATATCATAGTTACAAACTTACAGGTGCAGTTGAAACAGATGGGAACAGTGCACCTGTTGAGAGAGGCAAACCACATGTTGCACTAGGGTCTCCTGTAGTTACATCCACCACAAGTGTTATTGGTGATAAGTTAGATGATAGAGGTTATATTCAAAACTGACAGTGAGCCATTGATTGAGGTTGGAGCTTTTTATTGTGACTGCATGGGGAGGAGTACTCGTCACTTCTTTTCTGATCCACACGTGGAGGATTTGATGATGCATTGAGGTGGATTGGATCTTAGGTTGTACCATCCTCTGTGGGATAGGTATTTTCCATTTGCAGTAGATGCGATCAGTGGCTACAAGTTGGATTACTTGTAGAGTCAGCACATCCATGGGAGCCTAACAGAGGATGGAGATAGTGGTTGTGTTACATACACCTTCACATGTTCTTATCTCCACAGTACAAATGGATGTGAGTTCAGTGTGCTTTGGGACTTGAGTGATGACAGGGTTAGAATGCAATTCGGGTGGGCACATTGATTGGCTTCACCACTTTGGGCACAGTGAAGTTGAGTTCAGAGTTGAGCAACAGAAGTCTGAGGATGTTCCTTTTGGCAAACTTCTGTTTAGAGTTTGGGATCCTTCCATTGCTCGAAAAAGGACTTTCTTTCATTCATTCATTATGCAACCATTATTATTTTGAAGTTTGTGAAGTATTGCCCTGGCTAGGGTTTTGAGGACGGATTCCTCTTTCTGGTGATTTGAGCCATTGCCTGTAATGGTGAATTTCACATCTGTTTAATTCTGGATATCAATTCAATGCTATTGTATATTGAATTGACTGAAGTGACAATTCTAAAGATTTGTTTGTTGCCTGGTGAAATTGTATTTCTGGATACAATACGTGAATTCTGAATTTATTATTGGTCGCTGCAATTAATAGCTTGATTATCGAAAGTATTGTGCAACTGGGGATTAGCGATTCTTATTGGAAGTTCTGGATTGCTTTGTTGTGATTCATAAATATATTGGAGGACGTTAGCATTGGTGACGAATTTCTTTCATAAATATTGGGCGAAATCCTTTAAAAATCTGCAAGGGCCGTGAGTCATATATGCTATAATGTCCCCATTTTTCAGACTTCGAGATTAGCTTGGTTTGGCGGCCCTCGCAAGCTAATCGAGTGTTCAGAGGGGGTTAGATTGTGGAGCCAGTGTTGGGATTCCATTTTGGAGCAGATTATCAGTTCTGCTCTTCGTTCGGGTCATTTTGGCCAACTTACTATTTTTAGTAAGTGGGGTTTCAGGTATGGCCAGGATTGGCAGGGTGTCTGCACGGAACGTCAGACATCTCAGGATTCAGTTTCAGAGAATCTCCAGTTTGAGAGATTTACTATTTTTAGTAAGTCTATTTTTAGCAGTGGCTACTGGCAGGGCAGTATCTATTTTTGGCTGGGCTATTGGTCCTAGTGCTTTGTTAGAAGTTCGATGATTGCAGTCAGACAGTTCATGGCTTTAATTTTTAAGGTGTTATTAAATTAAATTATATTGATTTAATTTAATAACTAATGACTTTATAATATTATATTATAAAGTGGGATTATTTAATAAAGTCAATTAAGTGAAATATTAAAAAAGTGCTTTTTCGAAAAAGTTATATATTTTGCTCGAAAAAGCACTTTCTTTCATTCATTCATTATGCAATCATTATTATTTTGAAGTTTGTGAAATATTGCCCTGGCTAGGGTTTCGAGGACGGATTCCTCTTTTTGGTGATTTGAGCCATTGCCTGTAATGGTGAATTTCACATATGTTTAATTCTGGATATCAATTCAATGCTGTTGTATATTGAATTGATCAAAGTGACAATTCTGAAGATTTGTTTGTTGCCTGGTGAAATTGTATTTCTGGATACAATACGTGAATTCTGAATTTATTATTGGTCGCTGTAATTAATAGCTTGATTATCAAAAGTATTGTGCAATTGGGGATTAGCGATTCTTATTGGAAGTTCTGGATTGCTTTGCTGCGATTCATAAATATGTTGGAGGATGTTAGCATTGGTGGCGAATTTCTTTCATAAATATTGGGCGAAATCCTTTAAAAATCTGCAAGGGCTGTGAGTCATATATGGGACAGCATTCATAGTCTAACTGCTCAGCACTGTTGGGAGCAGTCACGTGAGCACAAGGCAGGGACGGTGACACAAGTTCTGGTACGTGTCAACACAGTAGAGCTGCTTGGCAAGTCTTTGGACCGCATTCAGTTTGGTGTAGTCACATTGGAAGTATCTCAGGCTGGCTGCATTATATATTGGGAAGTGTGCTTAATTTCGGAAGGGAGCAATCAATAGTTGGAATGTGGTCTTAGCAAGATGGTTTTCTCGGTGATACAGAGGTTATACAAATTTCTGAATTAGTTATTTTCATAATGCTATGTAAAAATAGAGAATTTAAAGATGATAGTTTAAGCATAGACTTTCTTCTGATTTTATAATTCAAGTTCATGAGTAATTTCTTCAGTCATTGTATTTGCAATAAATTTCATTGGAATATAGATGCAATTATTCTCAATAAATATTAGAAAATCGGAAAGAGCCAAGTGTGGTTCTTCACAATCCTTCCAATGCATTGAGATTTTTGACAGAGCTCACTAAGGAATTTTCAGGGGTTTATACACCGAGTGTTGGAGTAATAAGGTTATTTAATTAATTTAATCATATTGATTTATTAATTAAGTCATCTTTTTACTTTAATTTCACTTAAGCTAAACTTAGGATTATTAATAATTAGTTATTAATTCCTCATCCTAGGGTTTTCACTTTTAGGGTTTTGATCTCTTTTTATAAGGATTGATCTCTTTGAAATTATTATGTTATTGCATTACACATTAATTTGCTTTAGGCTTTCAGAGCACCTTTTGTGTTTTTAGGGTTTCTTGCATGTGATAGGATATGCAGGTGTTCATTGGGTTCTGTGAGGTTGTATTTCTTAACTTCAATAGTGATAAGAGGCTACAATTTTTCCTTTGATCCTCCTATGCATGACCCCTTTCAGATGTACAATCTAGTTGTGCATGTGTTGGATAGTGTGTATGACAACTCACTTTGCGCAATTTTGGGAAGCAAGCTTTGTCAGTCTTTCGAGTTGCTTCCCTATGAGATGTTCACTCCTACGATATCTACAGTCGGATCCGATTTGGTTTGATAGGTATCGTCGGTTATTCTGGTGTTGGTGTTACAAGAGCTAGTTGGTATCAACAGGGACATTACATAGTTTTACCCTTGGGATCTGGGTGGACTAGTGTGTTATTTGTTTTTGAGATTGCTTGGGGACAAGCAATTTCAGAGAGGGTGGACTATAATGTCCCCTTTTTAGCTCACCATGGCTGGTTTGGTTTAGCCTATCTTTGGCCCTTGTAGGCTAAGTTAGATAGTTACAGGGTCCCAGTTGGTAGAGGAGGCTCTTTCCCTTCTGGAGATCATAAGTGTTTAGGATTGCTCTTCATTTGGGTCAGTTTGGTACACTTACTATTTATAGTAAGTCACTTATCTAGTATTTCTATATTTGGCAGAGCACCTGGATCAGCCTCAGTTGTAGTGATGACCCTTGGCTCCTTTGTTTGATCAGGTTTTCAAAGATAGTAAAGCATAGTAAGTCAAGAGTGATAGAGATAGACCCTTAGTATTTTTACTAAGGCAGTTGGATGCCCAGTGGAAACATTGGTTGACCTCCAGGTTCTGACGAAATAGAAAGATAATGAGTATTCAATAAGATATTAAAATTATAATGGCATTAATGATTATTTATTATTTATTATATTATAAAGTTATTAATTAAATTTATAAAGTTTATAAAGTGAAAGAGGCCAAGAATATCATTAATGTGCATTAAATATTAAAGTGCGCACCTAAACCAAGGAGATATAATTTTATATTATAAAGTCAATTGTGCATCACAAGGCAAATGTATTTAAGTCATTAAAGTGACTTATTGTTGAAGATTCATGGATCGAACTTGATGAGCATATTATAAAAAGCCAAGGAGAAAATTGACTCATTATGCTATTGAAAATTGGTTTTTTTGTTATTGAGAGTTCTTGGGTTTTGAGCCATGAAACCCAAGGTTTCTGTGATTGCCAACATTGGAGGGCGTTAATTTTCTAGTGTTTTTTGCAATTTTGAAATTGGGAAAGGCCAGTTGAATTATTGCTTATTAGTGGAATTCATTCAGAGGTCCAGATTGTGCAAATTGGTTGAAGTTTTTGGAGAAGTAAAATAATAATATCAAGAATAAATCTGCATCTGTCCCATAACATCTGTTAGCAGCAATTTCTTGACAGATTTCAGTCTTGCAAAGGGCAACCGTACAGCTCCATAAATCATGTGTGAAATCCAGGCTTGGCGTGAGATCTCTAGGCTCAATTCCCTTGGGTTTTGTACCCCATTTCTGTCTATGCTTGGGCGTTTAGCAGTGTGAATGCATTGTATGAAGTTTTGAAGGGTTACAAGCAGATTTAAATAAGCTATGTTGGACTACAGCCTCTTCTATAATGCTGCAATTTCATTTTCAGTTTTCAATAATAGCAATTGTAGCTATGTTATTATCTATTGATTAAATAAATGATAAGTCTCTGCTAGGATTTGCAAAAGTTAGATTTCATTTCATGCATTGTCAATTATTTGCAAATTCATATTTATATTTATTCTCAAAAGGCAAAAACCGCATTCTGGAAAATCAATAAAAAAACTCAAATAATAACAGGATTGGTTAGAGGATGAGCAAACAAGGCTCATCACAAGTCACCATGATTAAATGTGATGTCCCTGAAATAATTAAATAACTTTATTAAATTTATTGTTGTATGGCCCCAAACTTATTATCTTTCGGGCCCCTTTTTATTAATTAGTTAAGTTATATAATATTAGGTCATGTGGACCTATTTGTAACCCTTAGGGAAACTTCCCGGAGCCCTTTAAAAGGCCGAGTTTGCCATTATTGTAGGCATGGTGAGCTTTATATTTCTTTTGAATTTGCAAATTCTAGTCGGAGTTCAACACTTGCAATTTCGGAGGTGCAAGATCCTCCCTATTCTGTATTTGCAGTTTCGGTGGGAATCATTCTTCACCCTACTCTGCTTGTTGGTCCGTATTTGTAAAGTCTTTAGTTGAAGATACCTTTGATTTAACCGTGGCAATATATTCATAATTTAAGCATTCCAGTATTTTGTCTGTAGCATCATTGGAATCTATCTTTGCATCTCTCTCATATTAATAGTGCCAAACATCTTGTATTTATCTGCTATATGACTGAATGGTCTTTCCGGAGGCGAGATTATTAGTACCGTACATGTACGACTCTTTATGGGAATTGTGGCATAGCCATTGTATGACCATATGATGCAGTGTTGACTGCTTGGCCGTGCGAGTGTGGCATTGGGCAGACCATACGTGGTGAACATCACTATAGCCATATGGATTTGATATCATACAAAGAAATGGTTGACTGCACGGTGGTCTGATCAAACGGGTGTGATACCTTACAGAGTGTCTTGATTGTAGAGTGAAAGATAGAGGCCGTACAGTGTGAACCATACGTGCAGGGGGTGAAGGTCGTACGGTGTGAATCGTATGAGTGGAGGTGGAGCTGTACATTGTACGTGTGTGGGTGGTGCCTCGCAGGTGTAAGGCTTGTAAGTCTTCAGGAATCTGTATGGTAGTACGACAAGGTGTGCAGCAGAAGGGGTCATACGGCTAGGTGTGTTGTTGGTACATCACAGTGGTATTAGAGCTGGTGATCTTTCCAGCCTGTCGGGTAGTGGATGTGAAAGGAACTCATTGTATACACCAGAAGGAGCTATCGTTCTATGGATAGAATGGGGGAGCCCAACACTGAAATCACGACATTGTTAAGGAAGGTAACCAAAAGCCAAGATCAACTAAACAAAGCCTTGGTCTGAGGGGAACAATGACAAGAACTCATGGAGGAGACATTGCGGGAATTGGCAGAAGGAAGAACAAATGGAGATCACAATGGACATGATAATTTAGTCCCTGGAAGATCAAACACACAACACTCACATTCTCGACCATTGATGCCAACATTTTTCCAAAGAACAAAAGCACCTCGCAGAGAACGAGAGCCCACTTTCCAGGAGATGCAGGAGCAACTGAGACAAGATTGGAGGGATGTGGATCTTGAGGGAGATATATCCCTCAAGAATTATGCAAATCTATGAATGAAATATTCTGACGGCAAGAATCGTGGCTACTACAATGATGACATCAAACAGAAGATTGGCAAGCTAAATTTATCATCCTTTGATGGTTCTGGGACAATATCGGCATGAGCATGGGTACAAAAAGAAGATACCTACTTCTAGTTTAACCCAATGTTTGAAGATGAGGCTATCAAATTTGCAGTGCTTCACCTGGAGGGAGTCGCTCACGAATGGTGGCATCATGGGATAGTCACCCTCGGTCATGATCAAGTCACTTCATATCCCGACTTTATGAAGAGACTTATAGATCATTTTTTCGGGAAGGATCCAGAGCTCAACTTCAAGGAGTTGGCCCAAATGAAGTAGACAGGGTCGGTAGACAGTTACATCATAGAATCTTAGAGACTGTCAGTTTTGGTTACAGACATCTTGGAGAGAAGATTGGTTGTGTTGTTCATGGATGGGTTGATGGAATCCCTAAAGGGTTGGGTCAAAGGGTTCAACCACAACACGCTGACCGAAGCAATTAAGGTGTGTGACATGGCTACCTCATCTTCATTGTCCAAAAGTAACACACATGCGAAACCACCCCTTGCACCAGAGGACAGACAAAAAATCGTACCCGAGGAAGCTGTATTGGACGAGGCCACAAGGTAGGAGCTCAGGGGGAGGAAGCTTTGCTACACCTGCAAGGAACCATGAGAATTAGGACATCGATGCTTAGGCAAGGGAAAAATCCATTACATTGAGGTGATGTCTGATAGCGAGGAGGAAAATAAAGGATCTAAGCCACAGGAAAAAGAGGAGGCTACAAGAGAAATAAATCATGCCGAGAAAATTACCACACTGGTACAGAGGGGGGGCTTCATTGCAGCACTGATTGGCACTCCATGGTGCAGTGTGTTTCGGTTTTGTGGTACAATTGAGGGACAGCGGGTCATGGTCATGCTGGATAGCGAGGCTACTCTCAACTTCATCAACTCATCACTTGTCACCGAGAGGGGTTTGTGTATGGAAGAGCATGAGGAGTTTGAAGTCATGGTAGCTGGAGGAAATCTACTAGGTTGCACTCATTTGATTTCACAACTGAGTATTACCATGGGAAAGTACATGGTGACAGATCTCAATGATGCAAATGTCATATTGAGAATTCAATGGGTGGAGACTCTCGACTAGTACACAGAGTTTTAAGAGGATGGAATTTTCATTCGAGGTGGACGACAAGAAGGTGGTATTGAGAGGAATGTCGAATGGTGGTGTGAGGGAGATTTCGGCAAATGGATGGAAGCAATTTTAAGACACGATAACGTCGTCCGGGGAGCACAATGTTTGGTCTCGACCAAACCTTTGAGTGGGCCACAAGCCTACTACCATGATGGTGAGCTCCATATGGTGTTGGGCAAGCATAGTGTGGTTTTCACAGATATTCCACCTGGTATACCCCTACATAGAGGGTTTGAGCACACCATCGAATTGGAGGAAGGAGCCTAGCTTGTTATCACCACGCCTTATCGCCATCTCAAAAGGTTCAAAGAAGAGATAGAGAAGACGATCTAGGAATTCCTTGACAAAGGATGGATCAGACCCAACTCCACTCCCTTTGCATCCTTGGTAGTGTTGGTGAAGAAGGATGGAACCCTCAGGATGTGTGCTGAGTGCCGACTATCGGGCATTGAACAAGAAGACCATCAAGAAGAGATACCCCATTTCCATGATCGATGAGTTGTTGGATGAACTACATGGGGCTGTTTACTTCTCCAAGGTTGATCTTCATTTTGGATAGCACCAAATCCACATGAGGGAACAAGATGTGTAGAAGACAACATTTTGTTGCCACTATGGACACTATGAGTTCTTTGTCATGCCGTTTGGATTGATCAATGCTACGACCACTTTCCAGTCCTGCATGAATCACATCATCAATAAGCAACTATGTAAGTTTTTTTTGGTGTTCTTCGACAACATATTGATTTACAGCAAGATGTGGGAGGAATACTTGAGGCATTTGGACGAAGTATTGGAAATCATGGAGTCACACTCATTTGCAAAAAGGTCCAAGTGTGCGTTTGGGATGACTGAGATCGTGTACTTAGGTCACGTCATCAATGGCCGAGGGTTTCAGGTGCAGTAGGAGAAGATTCAGGCAATACTTGATTGGCCCCTGCCTAGGACACTCACAGAGCTGCATGGTTTCTTTGGACTGTGAAGTTATTATAGAAGATTTGTGAGAGGATTTTCATAGCTAGGAGCACGACTGCCAGCCCTGACGAAGAGGGGAGCTTTCCATTGGGATGAGCAAGCACAACAAGCCTTTGATAGGTTGAAGGAGGTCATGAGTACGTGTCTGGTTCTGGCATTACCAAACTTCACACAACCCTTCATCTTGGAGTGAGATGCGTTGGGAGAAGGCATTGGAGCAGTGTTAATGCAAGACTATCACCCGATCGCGTTTGAAAGTCGGAGCAATGTTAATGCAAGACCATCACCCGATCGTGTTTGAAAGTCGGAAATTGTCAGGAGATGAATGATTGTACTCAATCTGTGATAAGGAGCTGCTTGCCATCATTCATGCATTGGCCAAGTTTCGGCAGTATCTCGTTGGAGCAAAATTTGTTGTGCAGACGAACCACAATAGTCTGAGATATTTTTTGGAGCAGAATAGCTTGAATGAGCGACAACAAAAATGGGTGAGCAAGATCCAAGCATACGATTTTGATGTTGAGTACGTGAAGGGGAAGAATAATGTGATGGTTGACGCCCTGTCAAGAAGACCTGTCATATGTTCACTGTAACAAAATTCAACAGATTGGAAGGCCCATTTGTTGGTCTAGTACTCCAAGAATACTTTTGTGTGCCGATCGATGGATGGTCAAATACAGGATGACAAGTATAAGGTGGTTGACGACATCATCTACTACAAGGATAGAATCTATTTGGTACCCGAATCAAAGATGGAGAGGTTTTGAGGGAAACTCATGATTGACTTCTGGCAAGACACCTAGTGTACCTCAAGACCTATAGATAAATTCGAGAGAGATTCTCTTGGAAGGGCCTCAAAGATGATATACTGCAGTACGTGACAGAATGTTCCACTTGCTAGTAGAAAAAATCCCATCATACCTTGCCTGTTGGGCTACTTCAGCCTTTGCCAATACCCGATTAGAAGTGGGAAAGCATCTTGATGGATTTCATCACTGGACTTCCCAAGATGTAAGGGAAGGATTGCATTTATGTGCGGTGGATCGTTTGACCAAAATTGCCCATTTCTTTGCCATTCCCATAGGATTTTAAGCAACTCAGGTGACTGAGTTGTTTTTTCGAGAGGTGTTCCACTTGCATGGCCTTTTGCAGAACATAGTCAATGATAGGGATAGTCGCTTCCTAATCACTTTTTGGATGAAACTGTTTCATTTGGTGGGAACCGAATTGTTGCCAAGTACAAGGTAACACCCACAAACGAATGGTCAGATGGAGATTGTGAACAAGTGGTTGGAGGGATATCCGAGGAACCACATTTCATCACAATAAAAAGTGTGGATCCGTTGGCTTCATTTAGGATAGCATTGGTACAACACTACCTATCACATGTCAATAGGTATGTCGCCATTCAAGGCACTTTATGGTTATGAGCCTTCATCATTTGTGCATTTGGCATTAGGCAGTAGTCGTGTACAGAGGGCCAAAGATTGGTTGTAGGAGAATTTGGATATCCTTCGAACTCTCAAGGATAACCTCCAGACAGCCCAAAATCAACAAAAGATGTATGCCGATAGGCACCGGGTGGAGCAGATTTTTGAGGTAGGAGATTTGATCTACCTCCAGCTACAGCCATATAGACAATCTTCCTTGAAGAGAAGTGTTGCGGAGAAGTTGAAGCCACGCTTCTATGGACCATACAGAGTGGTATGAAGAGTGGGAGAAGTTGCCTATGAGTTGGATCTTCCAGAGGGAAGTCGGATTCACGTCTTTCATGTTTCACGCCTCAAGAAGGCAGTTGGTCAGCGTGTCACGATTTCTCAAGAACTCCCACCCATTGACGAAGAAGGAAGGAAAATGTATCTTGGAGCCTATAGCAGTCATCAATGTTAGAGAGAGAAGGCTGAGATCACGCACCATCAGGGAATACCTCGTTCGATGGAAGTACTTGTTGATTGAAGATGTCAATTGGGAGAGCGAACAAATCTTGGAGTATCCGAGTCTGCAATTGCTTGAGGGTAAGCAATTCTTGGACCGGGAGGACTGTAATGTCCCCGAAATAATTAAATAACATTTTAAAATTTATTGTTTTATGGCCCCGAACTTAATATTATCTTTGAGGCCCCAATTTATTAATTAGTTAAGTCATATAATATTAGGTCATGTTGGCCTATTTGTAACCCTTTGGGAAACTTCCTAGAGCCCTTCATAAGGCCGAGTTTGGCACTATTGTAGGGATGGTGAGTTTTATATTTCCTTTGTATTTGCAAATTCTAGTTGGAGTTCATTACTGTTGCAGTTTTGGAGGTGTAAGATCCTCCCTATTCTATATTTTGATAATCCTAACCAGTAACTGACAGGAGGGGGAGTGAATCAGTAAATAAAATTTATATTCCAATTAAACCTTATTTATGTATTCTTGCAGAATTAACAAAATATAATCAATAACTCATAAATGTTAAGGAATATTAGATCAGAAGATTTAATATATATTACTTAGAATTTATATATGTTGTTGTAGAATACAATTGCCTTGGTGATTGATTGATTCTACAAATATCTTTTAGTATATATATGATACGTAAAGTCATGACCATACATGGCGGTTGCCATGTAGGGTCATGACCCTACGTTAATTATAATCAACCAACTTTAATGCAAAGGGGCACGTTTACCTTAAACGACTTGTGTCATTTCTTAACCAAGGTGTGTTACACGATAATATCGTGTACTATAATGTTGTTACTGACACACAATAATTACCGTGGCTGTAATAACATTACAGTCCACGATACTATCATGCACTGTATTGTGTTTACAGTGACATGATAACTATCGTGTGACTGTACTCACATTACAGGACACGATACTTATCATGTCTGCAATGCAGTATATACGGTGACAATATTTTATACCTACAATAATATATTCGATTGGTTTCTGCAGTATGCCAAATAATATCAATACTAATGTATATATATATATATTTGTATGAATATACTTATAATTACTAGGCATACTTAAACACGAATGAAGCTATATTTCAACACTCCCTCTTAGTTAGAGAGGGTTTAAGATGTATTGTAGAAAGTCAGTATGTCATGATTATTGACACAATTCGGGACAACATAAAGAAGTCATAGTCATGACATATACTTGGACATTTCAATATCATGATATTCGGCACAATCTAGGACAACCCGTTACGGTGTCAATCATGATAAATGAGTTATTACATCATACAGTAATAACATCCCAACATCACGATATCCGGCACAGTCCAGGACAACCCGTTAGGGTGTCAATCTTGAAGTTTGGTTAACTATTGTCAAGATTGTCACCTTGTCATAGTAACCCCAATTATACAGAAGATCATCATCTTCTTGAACACAAATGAAATATTTCAAAATAACTTTATTTATATATTCATGAATACAAAGTACAAGAGTAGGAATTTCATCCCAACAAGTTTAAAGTCTAGTCATACCAATTTTTCTCCTGAAATAATCTATCTTCAGTTTTGCAAGAGGTTTGGTAAAGATGTTAGCATTTTGTTCCTCAGTGCTAATATAGACTAGTTTAATGACGTTCTTTTCAACCATGTCTCTTATGTAATGGTAAGGAATCTCTATGTGTTTTGATCGATTATGGAAGACTGGATTTACTAAGAGTTTGATGCAACTTTGATTATCACAATGAATAATGGTAGGTACTGGAGATTTTCCAAAGAGATCAAACAATAGCTTCCTTAACCAGACTACTTCTCTAGCTCCCATAGAGGCAGCCATGTATTCTGCTTCAGTGGAACTCTGAGCAACAAATGATTATTTTTTTCTGAACCAAGATATCATTGCTGATACTAAACTGAAACAACATCCTATGGTGCTTTTGCGATGTGGAACTGCCTGCCCAATCTGAATCAGAATAACCCTGAAGTTGGATCTCAACCTTTTCATATTTCAAACCAAGTCCAATGGTTCCTCGTAAATATCTCAGAATGTGCTTAGCAGCCATCAAGTGTATTTTCTTAGGCTCACACATGAACTTAGAACATTTGTTGCATAACAGATGTCAGGACGTGTGTTTACTAGATATATGAGGGATCGAACAATTTTTCTGTATGGTGAGGGATCTGTAGGTTCAGAATCTTTGGCTTCACTTTTTAGCTTGTGTAGATTTGTTTCCATTGGGGTAGCCAATGGTTTACAATCCATCATTCCAAATCTGGTTAGGATGTCAGTGGTATACTTTTCCTGATTTAAGAAAATGTGATCTTCCTTTTGCCAAGTTTCTAGACCTAGATAGTAGTGTAGTAGGCCCATATCCTTGATATCAAACTCAGCTACTAGGTCTTGTTTGCATTTTACAATCAAGTGATCTTCTCCTATTATAAGCAAGTCATCAACATACAGAACTAGAATTATCATGTCACCATTTACTACCTTGAAATATATGTTAGGGTCTGCTATGTTCTTGGAGTACCCTAGTTTGGTGAGATAGATGTCTATCCTTTCATACCATGCTCTGGGGGCTTGTTTAAGGCCATAAAGAGCTTTCTTTAACTTACAAATATAGTGATTTTTATCATATGTGACAAATCCTTTTGTTTGCTCTATGTATACTTCTTCCTCAATTTTCCCAATTAGAAAAGCTGTCTTGACATCCATTTGGTGTACTTTCCATCCTTTAGATGCTGCGATTGCAAGAATGGTTCTTACAGAGGTGTATCGAGCTACAGGAGCAAAGGTTTCCTCATAGTCAATCCCAGCCTTTTGTGAGAATCCTCTAGCAACAAACCGGGCTTTGTGTTTTTCAATGATGCCATCTAGAGCATATTTGATCTTGAATAACCATTTTGAAGAGACAACTGATTTGTTTTTGGGTCTGGGCACAATGTTCCAAACATCATTTTTCATGATGGACTGACTCCAAGCTTGTTTTGTTAATGCTTTTTCAACACTGTCAGGTTCAGATTTTGCAAGCTCAGTTAGAAGGGCAGCATAACATTTTTGTGTTCTTGTTCTTTTGTTTTCTCTAAAAATTTGATCTGGCTCTACATTATTTTCTTCAAACATCTTCCTTGCCCATAAAGGTCTCTTGGTGTTATTTGATATTCCATTATTCTCAACATTTGGACATGTAGGTTCAGTATTTGAAGATGTAGGCTCAACATTTGAAGACGTAGGTTCTGAATCTATTGTTTCATTCTCCCTCTCATTCTCAGTTGTAAGATCTTTATCTAGATCTGTAACGGAATCATCCTCAGTATCTGTGGATATGAAGTTTTCTTCAAACTTTACATCTCTGCTAATTTCAATTGATCTCTGGCCTGGGATATAGATTCGATATCCCTTAGTATCCTCACTATATCCTATGAATATACCCTTCTTCTCAAAGGGTTATAGTTTAGTTCTCTTTTCTTTTGGAACATGAATGTAAACAGGACAACCAAACACTCTTAGATGGCTTAAGTCAGGTTTGTTTCCTGTGAATACTTCTTCTGGTGTAGTATTTTCTAGGATAGAATGATGACACCTATTTTGTATGTATACTTTTGTGTTTGCAGCTTCGGTCCAAAAGGAGATGTGAATATTTTGGTCATGCATCATGGCTTTTGCTGCTTCGATAATGGCTCTTTTTTTCTTTTCGCTACTTCATTTTGCTGAGGATTATATGGTACACTATACTCCCTCTTAATCCCAACAGATTTGCAGAATTCTTTAAAACTATCAGAAGTATACTCACCTCCATTGTCAGACCTTAGGGTTTTTATTTTCTTGCTAGTTTGAGTTTCAACTAGTGCTTTGAATTCTTTGAACTTAGCTAGAACTTCATTGGATTCTTTTAGTTTTAGGAAGTATATCCAGGTTCTTCTAGAGTAATCATCAAGAAATATTACATAGTATAAGGCACTTGTCAGGGAGTGTGTTGACATAGGCCCACATAGATCTGTGTGAATAAGTTCTAATACATTTTTAGATTTGTGTTCACTTGTCGAGAAGGAACCTTTTGTATTTTTTCCTAAGGCACAACCTTTGCATATACCTGAGTGTTCAGGTTTAAGATGAGGTATCCCTGAAGTGATTCTTTTTAGGGTTGGAAGAGCACTATCTCTAATATGGCCTAACCTTTTGTGCATATATCATTATTGTTTTGAACTTCATGGCTTAAGGCAATTTTTTGTTCACCACATAATTTATGTAGACTGCCTTCCCTAGATCCTATAGTAATGGCGTTCTTGATATTGGTATTTTTAGTCCAGAGCAGAACTTTATCTTCGTTGAACGTGACTCTATATCCTTGATCAAATAGTCCTGATATGGAGATTAAGTTTCTTATTATTCCAGGTACATATAGTACTTCTTTTAACTGTAAGGTCACTCCTCTTATCTTGATTGAACAGGTTCCACTTCCTTTCACGGGTTAAGTAGGGTTATCACCAATTGTAACTTCTTTCGAGGAGTTCCCTTTAAAGGTTTCAAAATGATCCCTGAATCCGGTGATATGTATGGAGGCTCCACTATCAATTATCCAGGTGCTTTTATTTGAGTTTAGTTCACTTGATAGAGCTAGGAAGAAGAGTGGGTTTTCCATTTCTTTGACTTCAGCTAGTGCAACTTGAATTTTCTTTCTTTCTGGACAATATTTGTGAATATGTCCGTATTTCTCACACTTGTAGCATTGTACTTTTGAAAGATCCTTTTTATTGAAGGTTTTAGTGCTCCTTTTTCTTTTGGAAAATTTCTTCTTGTTAGATATGTGTAGTGCCAGAACTTCACTTTCTTTGCTAGGTCCTATTCCTCTTGAGATTAATCTCGATTCTTCTTGAGTGCAATTATTTTTTAGTTGTTCAAATTTTGGTAATGGAGGTCTTGCACTTATGCACTGAATGAAGGATTCCCAGGAGATAGGTAATCCTCTTAGAGAAATTAAGGATAGTTCCAGATCATCCATATTGTTTCCAATAGTAAGAAGTTGATCCCTTAATTCTGAAATCCTCAGAAAGTAAGAGGTAATTGTTTCTCCTTTGTTCATTTTCATATTCATTAGTTGTTGTTTCAGAGTCAACAATTTGCTAGCATTATTGATTTCAAATGTGTCTTGAATGGTTTTGAATATTTCAAAGGCAGTGGTTAATCTTGAAATTCTAGGAAGTATAGAGGCTTTGACTGTAATGACCCTCACTAGTAGGATCACTAAAAACCCCAAATCTGATCCGTGTAAATTCGTCAAACAGTTGGCATGCACTGAATGTTCTTGTTTCAAATGATGTGTTCAGATTGATATTTGTTTTTGGGCACCAAATTTGCAATTGAGATAACAATACCAATATGCAATAAAATGGAAGAACTCAAATAACAATGCAATTCTAAATATCACTCAATGCTATTATATCCTGAACTTCTCCAATTCTGATTGCAATATATGACTGTTACATCTATTACATATGAGCACTGTTTTTATGGACTGTTTACAACACAATAGCTAAGACATGAGATATATGAACCATCTTTCACGAACAAGTCTTATCAATGCACTTTTCCTAAACCAATAGCAAGTCTGAATACATTGACTGTTACATGTCAAAATATATGGTAGTGCTGTTACCCACAACCCTCTTACTTCTATGACAATTTAGTTATAACAGAGACTGCTATAACAGTAATAGTAACCATCCAATTATGACCAAAGAACAGGGTCTAACAACTCTCAAATCTGGACAGTTACTATAAGTCTGAATACATGTGACTTTTACATAATTTATTGACTTGCACAAAGTACTCAAAAACACATAGAAAGAACCTGATTATCGCTCCTTATAATCTGCTATGAAATGGTGATGAAGACTGATGCAATGAAGACACCAAACTGCCAACCGAACTTTGCAAACTGTCCTTGCTGGGGCTGCCGTACCAGGCTGTACATGTACAGCTCCTGCATAAAATAATTGCAGGGTTTTTGACACTCCAAAAAGCTATGAAAAGGACCGCCGGGGGTTTACTAAGATCCTCCCAAGAGCATAAAAATATTCTCCAAGTAGATTAGGAGATATGAGCAAATTATTGGTTCCAAACCCTAATATTGCAATTCTGAAAATGTGCCAGTTTGTCTTCAATCCTTTGCCAAATTAATTCACCAATGAGTAGATGAAATTCAAGACTCCTATGCAATCAATATCAAACCCTTATTTAACCAATTACAAACCCTCAATATCAATTTTTCAAATCTGCTTTTTCGGACTGCTTTTTCGGGTCTGCTTTTTCGGACTGCTTTTTCGGACTTGCTTTTTCGGACTGCTTTTTCATTTTGCTTTTTCGGATTGCTTTTTTCGGATCCACTTTTTCGTTTTGCTTTTTCGGATTGCTTTTTCGGACCTGCTTTTTCTTCCTCTTGCAACCAAAACTCAAACCCTCAGGTAAATCTGAGGATTCCAAACAAGCTCAACATGAAATGGCTGAATACCACTTCCAATGTGCAACCCTTCAGAAGATATCTCACTTCCTCAGTTATGCAAATCCAACGGAGTTTTCGTTCCCAAAGATCTAATGAAAATTTGTAGACCAAATGACTACAAATTGCTCCAATATGGAAAAGTAGAAGAATCCTCAAATCAGCTTGTCCAAATGAATGCCCAAGCCCCCTATTTATTTACTTTTTGAGAAGTTACTAAGAACTTCTAGAAGCATCCATTATAAAATCCCATTATAATGCACTTTTATAATAATATAACTTTATAAAATAAAAAGTGCAACTCAACTTAAAATTATAACATGTGGGGCCCGCATAACTCATAATAATAAAAATAAGCTCTAAATCACTTCTCCAAGAGCAAATACGACCACTGATCTACAAAATGACTCTCTCCACATCGCCACCAGTCCACGAGAGCCTATGATAGACTGATTCGACACGCTAAACGATGTCAGCCAGAATGGGGACATGACATTGACAGAGTCAATAATCAACTTCCTGGCTTTGTTATTTCGCCTTTTCCAAGTGGATATTTCTACTTCATCTTTAGGTATTTTGGGTTCTTTCTCTATATAGTCCTCCAATTCAAGTTCTAAAAGAAGAGAAGTAATTCTAGTTTTCCAAGATATAAAGTTGGATGCACCCTCAAGTCTATCTTCCACTCTCATATCGTGAGCCATTTTTTTTTGTTATAATAAACACAAATTTTATTATGTTTATATGAAATATCAAAAAAATAAGAATAAAAATATATCTTCTCTAATAACCTTTCTCTATCAGGAATAGTAGGCGGACTACCGGTTCCCTCTAAGCCCTTAGGCTTAGTTTGCTGAAGAGGTATCACCATCAACAGATGATGATCTTCCTTTTGTTTCTCCTCAACGGAGCTCTTTGATTCCTTCTTGAACCAAATCTTTTTGACTTCTTTCTCAGTCTCTTTTCCCTTGTTGCCCTTTTGATTTGGAGACAGGGTCTTATTCACCGGTCTGACCGATCCTCTTCTTTTGTTCACTAGCCGGTTCCTGCATTCCTTGGCCAAATGCCCGATCTTGTTACAGTTGTAACAAGTTATCTCGATTGCTCTCCATGGATTTACTCTTCTATTCTTAGGTGAATGACATCGGGAGTTATTATGGCTATGTATGCCACAGTTAGCACAGTTGGTTGTGCTTCGGTTTACATTCCTCTTAGGGAATATCGGTCTCGGTAGGGATCTGAATGCCATAGTTTTAGATCTACATTCATCAGCCTTGTGTTCAAACTTGTTGCATGCATAGCAGTAACCTTTGAAGCTTCCCCTGCTTCCATTGGACACACTATTGGGACGAGACCTACATTCAAAAGTCTCGTGGCCATACTTGTAACAGTTTCTGTAGTAACTGTTAGAAGTAATTGGTTTTACTGGTGCATTTCTACAGTCATTTGTTTTATGACCCGGTTTACCACTGTGATGGCAAGAGGTTTTGAAGGTCTTCTTACCTTTGACTTCCGTTGATATCTCCCTCTTTTCCATCTTTCCTTTCTTGACTCCAGAGGACTCACCAGTTTCCTTGTTGCTTTGACCAGTTAACCCAAGTCCTGTGGGATCCTTGTGCTTTCTTTGAGCCCTTAGTTGCTCATCAAGGTTTTCTGAGCTCTCATTGTATCTTCTAAGTGTGTCATTCCTATCTTCAAGAACTTTCATCTGTTCCTTTAGTTGACACAATTCAATAGCCATCCTTTTGCATGCATCATCTTTATTATGACAATTCTTTTGCATGTTTGCATTTTCTTGTGTAATTATTTGCATGTCTTCTTGAAGTTATAGAACAACAAGATCACTTTCCCTTACTGCGTCTTCTGCCATTTTTCTTGCTCTTTTAGACGTTGCCAGTGATTTCACGACACTGTTCCTTCCATCCCCAACTTTCCTCTTTTCCTCAATGATTTCAGTCATTCTTAGAGCATTTCCTTCCTGCTCCCTTTTCAGGTTGGATATTTGATCGGTTAGAATCTGATTCTTCTCCATGAGATCAGAGACCGCCTCCTCTGCTTCATCAGATCCACTTTGTCCAGAGAGCTCTTCAATAGTTTCATTGCTCTCACTCAGTTGTAGAGCTAGCTCCTTTCTTTTTGCAAGGGACCTTCTTAGCCTATTCTCAAAAAAGGCAATGATGTCATTGGCTTCCTCAAGTTGCTTCTGATACCTGTAACCCTCCATGATCTTTCCTCAAGCGGTTATGCCTTATATCTTTGAGAACCTAGAGCTCTGATACCAATTGATAATCCTAACCGATTACTGAGAGGGCGGGGTGAATCAGTAAATACAATTTCTATTCGAATTAAATCTTATATATATAATCTTGCAGAATTAACAAAATTTAATAAATCACCCATAAATAGAAATAGAAATACACAGGTCAACACATCATATATACGTGGAAACCCTCGGTTCGAAGGAGAAAACCACGGTGGGACAGGACCCACAACTTTACTACTGTAGTAATAAAGATGCCCTGTTAAAGGCTTTCAAAGCACTTGTAAGAGTGCTACCCGGTGAACAGATTTGGTAGAGGACTTGTTAAGATCTTGATCCTATTAGGAGTCGCCTTGTAAAAGGACTTTCAACACCAATTAAGATGTTACCCGGTGAAGGGATTTATACAAGAACCTGTTAGGGTTCACCCTGATTGAGGGATTTGAATCTGCTCTTACAATTCAAAACAATGATCTATTATGACACCCTTTGTCTGATTAGATCATACGTTTTAATTATCATTGACATACACGAGTATATATATATATATATATATATATATCTCTTAAAGCATAGTCTCAAAAGAAAATGAATGAAGAGACTACCAAGATTGTTCCTTTAAATCGATAAGAATGATCCAATGAATTAAATTAATTGTAAGGCCAAAATTATTTATTAACAACAAAAGAGAAAGGCACCTATCTAGACATATCTAAGGCAGCACCACTCCCAGATTTGATGACCGGTTAATCAGTTATGGTACTTTCTCGGATGGCATTTCCGACTTTCACCACATGTCCACATCCCCTCACTCTGATGATACTCTTTCCATACTTGCAGGATGGATCTTCTCTTGCATTCGCTGACAAGGAAGGATTAGTTGCCATTATCATTGCAAAAATTATAACAATAAACCATTTATAGAATTATAATTTACATTGACCATCCATAATGAAATCCAATATAATTCTTCCAAATATTCAACATAAGCAAATTTAAATCATCATGATCATAATTTATTGACTCAAATAAATGAAAACCACTTAATTGTCTAGCATCACACTTCACTTGAAATAGTTATTACAATCATTTTAAAAGGTTCATAAAGAAAGGATGTAACACAATCATATTCACCCACAAGTCTTTGATATGCAATAAACTCAGGCTCAATGAGAACAGTGAGGGATAATTTGGTGTTGCCAAAGCAGTCACCAACTCTGGAAAATATAGCTCAATAAGTACTGAGAGGAAAAGGTAATACCCTACCAAACTCAAAAAAGAAGAAGAAAATGAACAGGCCTTACCACCTACATACTGTTGAAAACAGCACACCATAATACCCAAGACACTAAGAAAAACTAAGAATTAGAGGTATAAGATGGCGAATAGAACCAATCCAATTCAGTTGTAGGATATAGCGTAACCATCAAAAACACCAATGAAGGATAACTGATTGTCTTCCTCACCAAGCTCTAGAGTTCCACATTGCTCTTTCAGGATTGTGCCTATTGATAATTTGCTTCATTTTTAATCAAAAACCTAGTCAGCAATCTATTGGGCACTTGCTTACATATAGTTTCTTTTCTTATTAGGAGCTCGGTTGGCCCTTTGTAAAAGTGTGCATCAATAGATGTAAATTTTGGTTCAAATTTCTCTACCTGTTTACTCTTTGCTCAGGTGCACAGCAATATTTAGGGGGAAATTTTAGCAAACAAAACTTGTTCTTTATTGCCGCATTCACACAAGTGCATCCCTGTATGCCATGTTCTTTGTAAACAATTTTTTTTTGATCTCTTATAAGGGCATCTACCCATGTGGGCTAGTGCATGTTTGAGTGTCTTTTGAAAATTAGCTTGACTTCATAAGGGCATGCAACCATTCGTTATGTTATGTTTCTTACAAACAAAACATTGATAATCATTTGAAAGATAGACATGTAACACCATTTTTGTCATACGTGCAACTTGAAGAGTCTATTTTCTAACACAAAAGTGTGGGCATTCAGCTATTCCTGCAACTGTACAAAAATTGAACTTTATTCTCCCTGTCTATGGCATGCAATCAATCACTGCCCTCCAACTTTTGGTTTCAAAAAGTTTACATTACCTTCTAGGAGACACAACAGTAAATTAAGAGGCAAATTTGAAGTCATAACTTTTTATTCGATCATCATAAGAAAGACCATATACTCTGCAATTTGAAAATCTGGTTGTCATAGTGTATGTTATAAGATTTGTCATAGTGTATGTGATAAGACTTCCGTTAGTCATTTTTAAATTTATATGCTTTAAAAGAAATTTTATGTTTGTCATCACAAATGACATTCAAAATTGATAAACATTTCCTTGTTTCAGCATTTGTTCTTCGACATCCTTTGGTTGGCAGTGTTATTTTTGGAGCAACAAAACCTTGGCAACTTAGTGAGATTTTAGATGCATGTGAGTTGAATCTCACATCTGAAATTATGAATGATATTAATAGAGTCCATAAAATGTACCCAAATCCTTGTCCATAATTAAATAGTGAGCGGAAATATTTTTATATTGTTCTTACAATGCACATTTGTTATTATTTTGAATGAAATAATGGTTCATTTTTGGTATATTTAAATGATTTTAATATCAGTTATCTAGTCCAGTGTTGTTATATCTAGGTGTTATGGCCTAACACTATTCAGTAAGCAAAATTTAAATTGATTGTGAATTTCATGTTTTACTTTTGACATTAGGGGTATGAATTATAATTGCAAACCAGATTTAATCTATACGTTTAACTTGATGAAGATATTGGGTATATACTATATACTATATGGTTGGTACAAACTATGACATTTGAGCAATTCTTGTACATCCCCTATAGTGGGGAAGTATCCAAATGTTCTATGGGAATCAATTATCGATATGGTTCAAGCCATCACGTGCTGGAACTTTTTAAATATTTACTGTACCTACTCTTTTCTCTTATTCTCCAATGACATATTAGGAAGCATGTAAATTTTTTCCTATAATGGGAGTAGGTAAAGCTCTTTTTACTTCTAGTGGGAGCTGGTACAAAATATTATTTTTAAATCCTAGGATAAGATAATATAAATTTATTAATGTCCCAACTAATGACCACAAAGAGGGTCCAATGGATTGCCAAAACAAAGCAGAAGGCCATCTCACAACAGGAACACCAAACGGTGCCCGATGAGAGAAAACGAAACAACTAAAGCAAGAAGCAACAAAAAACAACTAACTAGCCGCTCCGAGCAGCCGAGAAAAAATCTAGAACCGAAGGATAGGCCCTAGGGTGAGAGGGGACCCCAAGCTGTCTCTGAAGACCTTTGATAAGCTTAAGAGGCTTTCTAATGAATGGTTCATATGGCACAATACTTGCTGAAGGTTTTGAAAATGGGGTTGCAAGCAGAGTGGGTTTAACCATGGAGGAAACTCCGTAGTTAAGCGCGCTTGAGCTGGCATAGTACTGGGATGGGTCACCTCTTGGGAAGTCCCAGTGCTTCACCTCTATGAGCATCACCTAGATGCAATGAGTGCTAAGTGTTCCATTCATTCTCATGAGAGATGGGTTCGTCTGAACCACTACTAATGAAACATGGGTCAATAAGTTTGACTCAAGTAAGAACTACACAGTTAAATCCTGATAGCAATATCACAATTTGACATGCTATGGAAAATATCTCCTACTTATCAAGAAAAAGGCTGCTGTTGAGTGGAATTCCTGTGAGGCCTAATGGATCTGATATGTCTAGAGGGAGGACCAAGGAGTTGCTTGGTACCATGTGCAAGAGAAACCACCGCGAAGAAGGAAGCAATGAGCTGATCGGGTTGCTGTCTCGTGGGGAGGTGATGCTGTAGAGAGTGGTCCTGAAGTCTCAAGGTCTCTTGAAGATAAAGCACAAGGCACCTCTGATTAGTGTACCTAAAGATGGAGGAGAGAGTCTAAAAGCAATAGAATCTCCCTCTAATCTCATAGTAGATGGGCAGTGGAAAATGAAATGTGTCTTCGTCTCATCCTCCCCTATGTCGCAAAGCTGGCAAATCTCATCCTCCCTAGGAAGTTTCTAGAGGTTAAATCTTAGCCCTTGAGAAGATTTAATCCTAGCCATTGATTCAAATTGTAAAACTATAAAAGGTCTATGCCTCCTCATTTTGTAAAAAGGATTTCATGAATTGTTGCTTAAATGTTGGCAAAATGAATGCAAATTTTACTTTGACTTGGAGACAAACTATGTTTATTTGTGAGTGTGCATGGTACTACCTTCTCCAAATATTATTTCCAATTCATTTTAGTTAGTTTATGAAAGTTATTTTGCTTAATGCCCTAGAATTACTATGTTCATACCATTTGTAGCTTGTTGATGCATGTTGTAGTGTATGGTTAAACTAAACTTGTTTAAGAAATTTAGTTCAATTGGTCTATTTATCATTATCTCATGTCTTATGGGATGTATGAATGCTTAATGATCTGAAAATCATTTGCATCACCTTGGAAGATAGCATCAATTGTGTGTAGTTGCGTTGACCTAGCAAAGCACATTGTAGTTGAGTTGTCATCACCCAACAACTCACAGGGGATGTCATCTCCCATGCAACTCACAGCATCCTCAAAAGTATCATCAGAGGTGTTAGCTCCTACATCTCCTGCTAAAACCTCAACTGTTGACACATGACTCTGCACACATGACTCCACGTCAAGCTGTGTACCAATAATGTTGGAGCTCAAACTATCATCAACTAACCCCGTTGTAATGCCCAAATCTCCAACCTCACCACTGGGAGACTTCGTACACGCCCCAGTCTCAACTGAGGAAGCGACTGCCTCCTGAATTGGAGCAACACTACTACAGTTGACATAGACATCTCCAATAATAACTCGCTCCACAGAAGAATCTGAACACTTAGTAATAACTGCAACATCAGCTGACTCTGTACAATCTGTAGTGTCTGCTCTGATAGCCTCAACCTGGTGATGCTCAACTCTACTGTCAACCAATGGCACTGAAATATCCATTGGCTCCTGGGCAATAAATCTATCATCAGCACTGCGGGTGAGAATAGCAGGTGCTGAACTAGATGTAGGGATATCAGCATCATCGATTACTGTCGGAGAAAACTCCAGTCTTCTCCCCTGCTAATCTCTGCTGATGCAATCTAAGTCTCTCAACGCTTTCTGCTAAAGCATTTAAATCCGCTCTATTTCCCTTACTGCTATGACGACTCCCTGAACTAGATCTCTTGTATTTATCCATAGCTAGAAAATAGGAGTGCTGAACACTTTAAAATAACTTCTGAATTAAAAAAAAGTCCAGACCCCACAGGATGGCAGGAAAATAGCTTTGATACCACTGTGAAGAACCGTACTTGGCTCTTTCTGAATGTCTAATTTTTATTGATCAATAATTGCATCTATATGCAAGAAAAACCTTGACAATGCTCTCTTCAAGATATTGAAGGAAATTGAAATTAACTAACTAACTTCCAATTATAACTTGCACAATAAATTCTGAAAAAATTTCTACTAACTCACATACGTTCCATGCATATTGAGAATACTTCTGAAAATTGTTACCAACAACTATTGTTCATTCTATTCCTATAAGGAATTTGTTAACAGTAAACTCAACAATAAATCCCAAGCACCTGAAATGAATCCAATTTCTTTATTGCTGTGGTGATATTAAGTGTGAACCGCCACCTTGTTACAGGAGTCTGTCCCCATAGCCACATCCCAGCCCTATTATTCCAGCACGTGACTGTCCAGGCAATGCGATTCAGTCCAGAATTGATGCCGTCCTCAAGGAGAGTCTTACGGTTTTGAGGAAGATTGAACCATGACCAAAATCTGCTACCGTAAGCTTGATGGGATTCACGTGCCAGAAGTCTTGCAGATTTGCGGATGACTGTGAAGATAAATCTTCACCAAAACTAATCACTCCTCCAATATGAATACGCAGCAACATATCACATGCTCCAATGATTTCCGAAATTTCCTTGTTTACACATTCTTCAACAAATTCGAAATAATAATCCAGCCGCTAGATGATGAAAACCTTGAATTGATTTATTACTCCAGAATATTTAATCAAAACTCAAATCCAGAAGTAAGACTTCAGCAATTCAATATACATTAGCATTGAATTGATATACCAAATCATTCAGATGTGAAATTCACCATTACAGACAATGGCTCAAATCACCAGATTGAGGAATCCGTCCTCGAAACCCTAGCCAGGGCAATTCTCCACAAACTTCAATAAAATAATGATTGCCTAATAGATGCCTGAAAGTGCTTTTTCGAGCAAAATATATAGCTTTTTCGAAAAAGCACATTTTTTAATATTTCACTTAATTGGCTTTATTAAATACTCCCACTTTATAATATAATATTATAAAGTTAAAAGTTATTAAATTAAACCAAAATAATTTAATTTAATAACATCATTTAAACTTCAAAGCCACTACACTGACAGACAGCAATCAAGAAATTTTGGCAAAGCACCAGGACCAACTGCCTAGCCGAGAATAGACACTGCCCTGCCAGAAATAGCCACTGCCCTGCCAGAAATAGCCACTGCTAAAAATAGACTTACTAAAAATAGTAAGTCACACAAATTGAAAATTCACTGAAACTCAATCCTGAGATGTCTGATGCTCTGTGCAGACACCCTGCCAATCCTGGCCATACCAGAAACCCCACTTACTAAAAATAGTAAGTTGGCCAAAATGACCCGACCGAAGAGCAGAATTGATAATCTGAATCTCCAGAATGGAATCCCAACGCTGGCTCCACAATCTGACCCCCTCTGAACACCTGATTAGCTTGCGAGGGTCGCCAAACCAAGCTAATCCTGAAGTCTGAAAAACGGGGACATTACAATACACTTGCGTGAAATCAAATCTTCTACCTCTGGGTCAAAAGCAAAATGATGAGCATACCCCACCGTATAATGCCGGTAGAAAGCCCCGATCTCCATCAATGGCTCATCACTACCCAACTGGGAATCATGAGATGGCTCCAATCTTTGACTCCTCATAACCCCAGGTTGGTTAGGATCCTGAGCAACCCTCTCAGCAAACCCAACCTCGAAATCCCTGTGAGGAAGCATCGTAGAAAGAGTCTCCACAATCTTCCCTACCAACCTCCGAATAACACAAGAGCCTCGGATGAGAGTACCCTCAGACACTTTGTATGAATCCTCTCGCACATCTGCACTCTCAAGTAAATACTCCATGAATGACTCGGTGCAGTAGAAATTATACGTGGAAGCGTGAACTTGCTCCCCTGCAATCCATAGTTGATCCCTCTGAAAATGTGGCATTGCCAACTCATCCGTACCTAGTGCATCCACATCCTGAACAGATGTGTTTTCCACATCATCATGTCGTGTATCCCCAACCGTAGAAGCCAATTCACCACCAACCACCTCAATGTGCAACCAAACTGGGTTTGGGGTTGGTGTGGACCGAATGTGCTCCAACTCCACGGTCACCTCCTCTAACTGAAATTGCGACTCCTGAAGAGCTCGTTGAGTGCACTCTAATGCCTCAGTAGTCGCTGTGAGCTCCTGAGTAAGCTCACTCACCTCCTCCGCTCTATCCATCAGTGCCTCATATGTTGTACTCCCCCACTCAACTAGGTGATCACAGTCGGCTACCATCTGTAAATAATCCTGTCTCAAAATCCTGACAGCCTCATGCAAGGAATGGATCTCTGTCAAGGAAAGGTAACCACCACTGTGCTCATTTGTCATAGGAGCACCCAAATCATAAACAACCAACAACTGACGAGCGGCATCAAAATGCTCAAGAGTAGAAGTAATATCTCTCTCGCCAACTCGCAACTGGCTAGTCACATGATGACTCTGCACAACAGGTCTCCTATGAGCAACCTCAGACGCACTGACTACACTATGAGGGGAAGCTGTATCCAACAAACTCCCCTCAAGATCACTCTCTCTTTGTGTACTTACATCTGAGTACAGCTCTACACTTTGAGTACAGGCATCGGACACGTCCTCAACTAACTCCGAGGAATCTACTGCTGAATCTGACTCAACACAATCTCCAGCTACCTCATCCTCTGCAACCATCTGACGGTCCAGATCCCGAGACACATCCTCATGAGTTACTGAAGAAGTAACCCCATCCCTAAAAATGGAAGCCCTAGCTGTAACAAACTCCTACCACTCATAAGCTTCCCTGTCCTCATCTGTGAGTCCCTGTAACACATAATCTTGGAACCCACTACCACCATATGACAATGCTGAATCTACACCCAAAGTCAGATATAGAAAACCGGAAATACTACAGCACTCATCATCCTCGCTCTCAACATCGAAGATATCTGCAATGCTAGTGTACACATCATCTATCAGCATCTTCTCTACTAACTCTGGCTATATACACGACTCAATGTCGTCATGTGAATCAACTGAACTGTGGCATGAAACTACGTCGCCCAAGTCAACTGCAACACTCCCATCATGAGTGTCATCACTAGAAAGCTCCATGCTCACATCCTCAACATAGGAATAAACCACTGTCTCCTGTACTGATCCCACACTGCGACTGCTATCATAAATCTTTGAGTTGTCAGAGCTCATACACTCCTCGTAGTCGTCACCCAACATCTCACAGGGGGTGTCATCTCCAATGCAACTCACAACATCCTCAAAAGTGTCATCAGATGTGTCTATACGATCAACTCCCACATCTGCTGAAATCTCATCTGCGGACACTTGTCTCTACACACATAACTCAATGTCAAGCTGTGCACCAATAATGCTAGAGCATGAACTGCCATCAACTAGCCCTGCTGTAATGTCCAGATCTCCAATCTCACCACTGGGAGATTTTGTATATGCCTCGGTCCTATCTGAGGAAGCAACTGCCTCCTGAATTGGAGCAACACTACTACAGCTGACATAAACCTCTCTAATAATAACCCCTTCCATGAAAGAGTCTGAACTCTCAGTGATAACTGCAACATCAGCTGCCTCTGTACAATCTGTAGTGACTGCTCTAGGAGCCTCAACCTGGTGATGGTCAGCGCTGCTATCAACCAATGGCACTGAAACATCCACTGACTCCTGTGCAATAAATCCATCACCAGCACTGCGGATGGGAATAACAGGTGTTGTACTGGATGTAGGCACATCAACATCATGGACCATTGTCAGAGAAAACTCCAGCCTTATCCCCTGCAAACTAGATCTCAGCCTTCTAAAAGCAGAGACCATATATCTTGCTGCCCTATGTACTATAGCTGGATCCAACAACCTCTCTGCCAATCTCTGCTAATGTAGTCTAAGTCTCTCCATGCTTTCTACTAAAGCATTTAATTCCGCTCTATTTTCCTTACTGATGACTCCCGGAACTGGATCTCCTGTATTTATCCATAGCTAGGAAAAATGGAAGTGCTGGTCACTTTTAAAATAACTTCATAAAATTAATGAATCCAGACCCCACAGGATGGCAGGAAGAAAGCTCTGATACCACTGTGAAGAGCCCAACTGGCTCTCATGAACAAACTGTGCTCTTAACTCAAATTAAATTATACTTCTGAATTTCTTCCGGAATATTTAGATATTCATGAACATCAGATGTAAATTTTCAATGATACTTTTCAAATTTATTTTATCCTCTTGATAACATATCAATAGTCTTTAATCCACTATAGAATTACTCACAAAAAACTGAATTGAACCACTAACAAATTGAATTCAAATTACAAACATTTAATGAAAAATCTGAGCACCTTAACTAGTATGCGTTGTATAATGAAATTCTGGAACTGAATTGCATCTATTTTCCTCTAGTCTGAATCCACACGCAAAATTACAATCTTCTAATAGTGCCGAGAAGAAGCGATAATGCTGGTTTACGCCTCAATGTGAATTGGCATCCAATGTTGAAACCCGTCCCTTGACATACACTCATGCAAGAGCTGGTTGTTGTACGGCAGGACTGGAACCGTACGGACAGGCTAAATGCTGTACGACTCTCTTCAAATCACTCTCTGCAAATCATTCCTCTGCCTGAATACCACAGCAAATCGGTTTGACTTATAAACCAAATTCAAAATGCCAGTCCTGGAGAATTTAACATTTCTTACAAACTTTCATCACAAGCCCTTCCTTCTCAAAATCGTACTTCTCTCCTGTAACCCTTCAACAAATTAAATTGTATAAGTCACAAATCCAGTATACATCAGCACTGGATTATGAATTCTAAATCAGAATGTAGTTCTCATAATTCAAAAGCAAAATTCATCATCAATCAGTGATGATTCAAATTGCAGAAAGAGGAATCAGTCCTCAAAACCCTAGCCATTTCTCACAGCCAAGAAGTTCATAAATTTTATCAAATCAACAATAGATGTCTTAGAATGAGCTCTCAAGTCCCTTTTTATTCTTTCTTGTGAGAGCTCAAACACAATTCTTACCAATGTGGGATAAAAAGATATACTTTTCCTTTTAATAATTCATTTACTCCAATACTTTAAATTAACACCTTGGCTTAGGCTTCCATGAATTAATTAAATAAATGGCCCCTTCTCATGATGACTCAACCCTCAACTTAAGTGAAATTATAAAGTTAAATTATAACTTTATAATAAGTCATTTAATGATTTAATAATAATTTGACCACCAAAATAATAATAACTCCCAAAATACTTATCCTTTTAATATGTTGTCTGAAATAGGAGTCACCTATTATTTCCCCATGTGACTAAATGCACTTTCCAAAAATAGAAAGGGTCCTTCTCGATCAACATCAGACTTACTATAAATAGTAAACGTGGCAAAACTATAGCAAATGAAGTTTGAATGATGCCAAACGAAAGCATATTGAATCCTGAAGTAGATGCCCACTGAAAGAGGCCCTCTATCCATCCTCATTAGCCTACGAGGCTCACATGATAGGCTAATCCCAAGCGCCTGAAAAATGGGGACATTACATCATATATATATGACAATGAAGAGTCATGTCTCACGTAGAGACATGTCTCTACGTGAGATATGTCTGTTATCGATATGTCTTATTGTTACCATTAACAATGCCGTTCGATTACTAAGTCTCAGCAATATCATTAACAAGTTAAACATGAACGATTATATATATTTGCTGCAACAATTATATCGATATGAATTATTGATATACTCAACAATAACAATATGATTCTTAATCATCACAACATAAACGATTATATATAAATATTTGATTGGTAATGATTATTCCACTAATAATTAATCATATATAGCAGGGATTAATAATATTATATTATGATAACCATAATCATTAAATAGTATTATTACAGATAATTAGATCAGTATAAGATAAAGGATAGAAATCAAATGTTCAAGGCCGATAGGCCACTTATACATTTGATTAAATTGGTTAGAGTAATCCGACCGAAGCTACATATCTTTAACACTCCCTCTTTAGCTAGGGAGGAGCATTTCTATCCTTGTTCCAAATTTTTCCTTTCTGCCACCCCATTTTATTGGGGGTTATAAAGAACACTAAGCTCCCTCTTCATCCCAACATTATTACAAAAGGTTTTGAAGTTGTCAGAGGTATATTATCCTCCATTATCTAATCTTAAAGTTTTGACTCTTTTCCCAGACATATTTGCTACTAGAGCTTTGAATTCCTTAAACCTCATAAGGTCTTCATCAGACTCTTTACATTTCAAAAAATATATCCAAGTTTTCCTAGAATAATCATCTATAAAAATAACGCAGTACAAGAATCCTCCTAAAGAAGTTACAATCACAGGCACACATAAATCTGAATGAATAAGTTCTAACACATGTTTAGATCTACTTTCACTATTATGGAAGGTGCCTTTAGTGTTCTTTCCCAAGGCACATCCTTTGCAAGTTCCTTCATGTTCTTATTTAAGTTTAGGTAAACCTGTCACAATTTTCTCTATTGAAGTAAAGCACGAAAATATAGATGCCCTAATCTTCTATGCCAAATCTCACATGTATTTGAAGATTCATGAATTAGGGCTTGAGAAGGAGAAGTGCAAACTTTATATAAACATACATGTCGAACTCCTATGGTGTGAGCTTTCTTGATATTTGAATTCTTGGGCCATGCTAAGACTTTACCATCGAAGAAGGTAATTCGGTATCCTTTGTCTTCAAGGGCTGATATGGAGACCAAGTTTCGCTTGATTCTTGGTACAAATAATACACCTATTAATTGAAGGGAGATGCCTAATTTTAAGTGTAAAGTACAAGTTCCAACTCCTTTCACAAGATAGTTAGAATCATCTCCAATGGTAACTTCCTCATCTAAATTTTCCACCAAGCTATCTAGGTGTTCTCTAAATCCTGTGACGTGACAGGATGCCCCAGTATCAATTACCCAAGTGTTAAGGCTGGTTGACACATGACTGGACAAGGCTGAGTAAAATACAAGTCTCTCTGAGTCCTTTTCCAAGCCTGCCTTACTAAATTCAGCAATGGAGGCTTGAGGTTTAAGCCTATCCTGACGTTTCATTGCATAGTGACCATATTTGTCACATCTAAAACATTGTACTTTAGACACTTCCCTCCTTTTCTTGGATGAGCATTTTCCATTTGAATCTTTGTCTCTCTTCCTTTGAAAGTTTCCTCTTGCCCTTCTTGTGAGAATGAGAGTTTAGAACTTGTATATCTTCATTTGTGGAGTTTTGACCAATCCCTCTTGTGACTAGCCTCGACTCTTCTTCAATGCAATTAGTTTTTAGGCAATCAAACTTAGGAAGTTTAGATCGAGCACTTATCCCTTGAATGAATGCTTCCCAAGATGTTGGGAGTCCATTGAGAGCTAACATGGTTAACTCCTTGCTATCAATTGTGTGACTAATGGTGGATAGTTGATCTCTTAATTCTATTATCCTCATGAAGTAAGATGTGATGGATTCTCCTTTGTTCATTTTCACGCAGTGGAGTTGTTGCTTTAGTGCAAGAGCCCTACTTGTGTTATTTATTTCATACATGCTTTCTAATGTAGTGAACATGTGATAGGCTGTATCTAATTTGGAGATAATTGGAACTATGTGATCTTTCACTGCATCCACCAACATCTTCATGGCTTTATTGTTGTTTTTCATCCACTGAAGTTTCTCATTGTCTTCATTAGGTATAATTATTGCTTTCTCCATGAATGTATCTAAATCATGTTCTCTTAGGGCAAGCATGATCCTGAATTTCCAAGATACAAAATTTGAAGCCTCTTCAAGTCGGTCCTCAAATCTAACACCATTCACCATTTTGCTGAGTATAAAGAATTCTAGAAAATTTAATGGCAGTTAGATGATCTCTGCTTATAAATCTGATCGGATCTTCCTTATGTTGGCTTTGATACCATGTTAATTTTGATCAGATTTAGATGATAGGTAATTCTAATTTTAAGTTATATCATTAACAAGTTAAACATGAACGATTATATATATCCGCTACAACAATTATATCGATATGAATTATCGATATACTCAGCAATAACAATATGATTATTAATCATCACAACATAAACGATTATATATATATATATATATGATTGGTGATGATTATTCCACTGATAATTAATCATACACAGCAGGGATTAATAATATTATATTATGATAACCATAATCATAATATAGTATTATTACAGATAATCAGATCAGTATAAGATAAAGGATAGAAATCAAATGTTCAAGGCTGATAGGCCACTTATACATTTGATTAAATCGGTCAGAGTAATCCGACCAAAGCTACATATCTTTAACAGCTGCCACCTTAGAGCCAATCCTCCGCAATCTTATTTTGAGCATCTTGCAATGCTTGTAGCCTAAAATTTAGTCAAAACTTATCTCAATGTAGCATCCGAGAGAGGATTAGGGGCAATAAACATCAGATCCCCTTAAGGTGTATAGATTAGTCTTTGGTTCAGAGATAGTGCTTATAAGCCAAAGAAAAGAGCTACCTGCATGTTTCAGAGCCTATATGCAGTATAGAGATGACCATAGTAGACAAACTCGCCGAGTTTTCCAGCTCGACGATTAACTCGGCCAACTAATCGCCAAATCCCTGCTGTCGAGTTTTTCAAAAACTCACCAAAAAATTGGCGAGTTTTTGACAAAAACTCGCCCGCGTAGTTATATATAGCCGCAACTTAAAAAAACGGCACTTTATTATTTCATTTGGATTTTGCTGTCTCATTGGTGACTAGGGAAGAGTTGGACTGACTTTCCAAGCCATTGTAAGGTGTATTCAAGTAGATTGAAGGCGGATTTGAGTGGATTGAAGGTGGATTTCAACTATTTTTTGAAGAAAAAACACATTTCCAGGTAGGGTTGTTGAGATTGTTTTTATTTCTTTTCAAACATTCTATTTTGTTTTTGTTGAATCTAAATGAATGTAAAATCATTTCTAAGTAGTTAGAAATGATTTTGAATCATTATAACAAGATTCAACATTGTTTTGGACAAATTTTTAAGAAAATAATGAATCTATCAATGTTTTTTTTTGAAGAATATCTTTTTTTTTTTAAATATCAAACCCTACCAGTTTGTTTTTATTTTTTTTCAACTTTGAATGATGTCTAAAAAGATTGTAACTAATTTAGATAGTTTTTGACTTTCTATTTTCTAACTTTGTTTATTTTATTTTCTAAAATATTTATTAATTTATTTTATGTTTTGAATTTCTATGTGTAGGGCAGCAATTAACCATTAAATCAGCATGGCAAATTTAGGAGAAGTGTGGCCACAAACACCATGCCCTTCTGGATTTATAGGCACCCGGCCTACAAATGCTAGAGATAAAGCATGGAGGTATGCCTATGAAGCACCCAATGAGCCCGGGAAAGTAATTTGCATAAGGTGTGAGAAAGTAATTTCTGGAGGTATAAACCGCCTCAAATACCATCTTGCAGGCATTAGCAAGCATGATACAAATCCATGCCAAAAAAATACAGAGGAGATAAAAAGATTTGTTAATGCCCTACTTGCAGCCGGGGAAGAGAAAAAATTTCAAAGGGAGAGGGAAAAATTAGCTGTGAGGGCAGCCATAGCTGAAACTGAAGGTGTTCCTATAGACATTGAGGAAGAAGAAGAAGCACTTGAGAGCATAGTGGGCTCTCTTCGTGGCCCACACATCTGCAAAAATAGGGTCTCTTTTACTGCTTCTGCTTCCTCTAGTAGAGTGCCACCAGCACCATCAGCATCAGGGATAGACAATTTTTTTGTGCACAGGAATACATCTGGTGCACAACCATCATTAGAGGCCACTGGATGGAACAAGGAGGCACATGACAAAACTGATATTGAATGTGCTGATTTTTGGTTTTTCAACAACATCCCATGGAGAGTCATTGAGAGCCCCTATTGGCTCAATTTGGTGACCGCAATGACAGTTTTGGGAAAAGGGTACAAGACCCCTTCTCGCAGGGATTTGAGTGGGAAGTAAGTAAATAATTGGAATCTACTTGGTTTCATTTTGAAATTTTTATTGTTATTTCTTGTTTATTAAATCAAAATTGAGTACTAAGACTTGATTTGACTTTGATTTTGTAGGTTGCTTCTAAATGCTGTTGATAGGGCAAAACTAGTGGTGGAGGAGCAAAAAAAAGAGTGGAGTAAGTATGGCTGCACCATTCTTTCTGATGGGCGGACAGATGGAAAAAACCGAACCATCATTAATTTTTTGGTTGCTTGTAAGGATGATGTATTTTGGAAATTGGTTGATGCCTCCAACAAAGTAAAAAATGCACAAACTTTGGCTTTAATGTTGGAGAATATTATCATGGAGGTGGGAGTAGAGAATGTGGTGCAAATCATCACAGATAATGCAGCAGCATATGTGGTAGCAGGTAATTTTAAATTTTAATATTTATGTTGCTGCTTGCACATGATATTTAATTTAGTTTTTAGGTAAAATATGGAAATTGGAAACTAATTATTGCATTGATACGAATATGCCAAGTAGAATCCTCCAAGACAAGCACCCCACTCTTTTTTGGACACCTTGCGCAGCACATGTCCATGACCTTCTTTTGGAGGACATACGAAAACTTGATTGGGTGACTCCAATTGTGGAAGATGCAAGGCGGATAACAAAGTATATCTACAATCACCCTTGGGTTCTAAATTTGATGAGACAATTCAACAAAGGGAAAGATTTGGTGTGACCCGCAGCCACAAGATTTGCAACAGTTTTCTTGACATTGCAAAGTATTCTTGAGGGCTTGAATTCTTTGAAACAAATGTTTGTGAGTCCACCATGGATTCAATCACCTTATTCAAAGAAGCTTGAAGGACAATTTGTTGCGCGGATTGTGTTTGATCAACCTTTTTGGGCAAAGGCTAAAGACATTGTGGAGGTAACTTCAAGAATCAAAACTTTAATTTTTAATTATTCTTGATTCAAGTCTATCATTATTAATTAATCTTGTTGTAAACTAATTTGTATTTTTAAAATTTCAATTGCAGGTATCTGAGCCCTTGGTGAGAGTTCTGCGCATGGTTGATGGGAACCAAACCCCAATGGGGTCTTTGTATGAGGCCATGGATAGGGCCAAAGAGTATCAAAAATCACTACAAGGGGGATAGACTCAGTTATGACCCCATTTGGGAGATTGTTGATAGGAGGTGGAACAATCAGCTCCACCAACCCATTCATGCAGCAGGATACTTCCTGAACCCTCGTTTCAAGTACGGTGATTGAGATTCTTCTTCAGATTTTACTAAGACTTGATTTCACTTTGTTTTTGTAGGTTGTGTTCTGAGACATGGTTTCACTTTGTTTTTGTTTTAGATGTGATGATTCCTTTTCAGATCCTAATGGCGAGGTCATGGAGGGCCTCACTACATGCATTCAGAGGATGATACCTGATGTTGCTGAGAGATACCATGTTGTGACTGAACAACAAATGTATGTGGAATCAAAGGGTAAATTATTCTCTTCAGAGTTGGCAAAGAGAGCAAGAGGCACTCAAACCCCAGGTAAAAGTAGAACATTTGCAATTTTGCCATTTGGTAAATTATGTTTTTGTAATGGACACCCCTGAATGCCCCAAAAAACTAAACCCACTGCTGAAAGGAATTATGTCAAACAGTTTGCATTCAACTTCTTATTTCTCCATTTAATGTTTTAAACCCCTTATAACACTGGAAATCAAACATTTATTTGTTTGTTGTGTTTTGTGCATGGAATAGGAATCATACAACATAAACAAGAAATAAACTACAATAATATGCAAAGTGGACAATGAACTGCTGCCGATAAAATGTTATTTTCAGAATTAATAAAACCAAATACATGGCAGATTTATCAACTCACTAATTACTCCAGCATTAATGAAATAATACTCCAGCCCATGCTTTCGAACTTGCTACTACAGTGACATTAATAGTACCACGTGAATAGTGCCGTGTGAATAGTGTTGCGTGAATAGTGCCGTATGAATAGTGCCACGTGAATAGTGCCGCATGAACAGTGCCGCTACAGTACTTTGTCCTTCAATCAATCCACTACCTTCATAAAATCATTCTCTCAAGGCGGCATAAGCATTGGACAAGTAGTGAAGAAGATATGAGCAAAATACCAAATCTGCCTGTAGCTGGAAATGCAACTAAATTGCCTGATAATGAAACTGATAACAATGGATTCCAAAGGCCAAACCCCAAGGGAATGACGTCTAGAATGTCACAAGAGAGGATAAACGTCCTCAAATGCCAAGAACGGATCTGCAACTCACACACCAATTTCTTCTCATATTCAACCCCCCTAATGAAGCCACAAACGCTTCCTTTTATTCTATTTCCAAGGGTCGGTTCAACTCTCATGGGCAATGTGGGATAAAAGATGTGCAATATAAAACATATATTAAAATATCCCCTTATGTCTCCCTTGGGTACACATCCCCATAAAATAAATATTAAAGTAACACTTTAATATTTTACAATTAAATTAAATGTTACTTTAATAAAACTTCAGGCATTAAAATGTATTAGCAATCGGACTCCGAATAATGCAAGTGATAGCTCGTCGGAAAGCTCTCACCGAAGAGTATCAAATCCAATCACCAAAACTGGCCTCCACTGTGTCTTGTTGACTTACTAAAAATAGTATGCCTGAAACTGAGTAAATCAACTTCATTTTGGCCCAAACTGGAAATGACTAGGCCAAAACACTCCAGGATCCCCTTAAACCCTTCGTTAGCCCTCGGGACTATGTAGAACAAGGCTAACGCACACACGCTTGGTCAATTGCTAAAGTGGGGACATTACAGTTTTGCTTGTCTCTTTTCTTTCTAACTTCTCAATATTTTAATTTGCAGAGGCTTGGTGGCAAAGTTGGGGTGGGAATACTCCACATCTAAAGAAATTCGCTCTCAGAATCTTATGTCAGCCTTGTAGCTCATCCCATTGTGAGCGAAATTGGAGCTTATTTGAGTCCATCCACACAAAAAAAGAGAAACAAGTTAGCTCAAAAACGCCTCAATGACCTTGTCTATGTGCAATACAATCTTAAGTTGGGCATGAAAAGGGCAATAGAAGAACCGGCTGGTCCAATTGATTTGGACGATATAGATCCTTACTCTGACTGGACGGCACAGGAGCAGCCTCCATTGTTTACAGAGGATGACATTGCTGATTTGGAGAGGTAGGCTATGGAGGGGGAGCGGGGTGCATTTGGTTTCACATTGGATGACATTGAGGAGGAGGATGCGGAGGAGGATGAGGATTTAGACGAGGAGTCATTACCAGTGCCAGTGCCAGAGGTAGGAGATACATCAGGAGGGATACCGAGCGAGGAGGCATAGTCACGCTCATTGCAGGCTTCTACTTCTAGGACTAGGCCCACTACTTCTAGTTCCTCTCCTAGTCCCTTCTTTGGTCATAGACTTGGGAAGAGGAAAATGTAATTTAAATTGTAATTTGTAATGATGTATAACTTTACTATTTTGCTTCTAGACTTCCAGTCATCAACATTCCACATGAGAATGCGATTTTGTACCCACTATGCATTTATATATATCTAAACTTAGCTTGTTTCTTTTGTTTTCTCATTAATTAACTCATTGGATGCATCTTCTCATAGAATTTTGCAAAAAAAATGCATTTTTAATTAAATTTTATGCTATTTTTAAGTTGCCGAGTTTTTCCAAAAACTGGCCGAGTTTTCCCGAATAATCTTTTCCAAGGCTTGGCAAGTTTTGGGCGAGTGAGAGTTTGTCAACTTTGGAGATGACTGCAATAAAGGACCCCAGGTCCACACTCAGACTATGACACACCTGAACTGTACTTTTAGGACTAATTTACTAACTTGTAAATGTTTCCTTTTCCCTTGGAGAGAATTTGATCCAAAACTGAAGCATAGGTTGCATAACTTGAGCTCTGATCTAGAAGCCTTCGGTTTTAACCACATTTTCTGTTTTAATGACATTTTATAGATAAAATGTAGACACACTTTCTCTTTGGCTTTCCACAAAGCCTTAACATTCATATTATTATATCTCTAGGTGCAACATAAAAGTACGCTAAGGGCTTACTTGATTCTAGGCCTTCCATCTCTGTATTTGTTTATATGGGATAACTTATTTCTGTTTAGATTATTGACGCAGTTATTGTCAATATATATATCTAGGGTTTTCTTGCCCCGGGCATATACATGGAGGGAAATCTCTATGCAATGTGTGTTTTGACATTTTGATAACTAGCTAGTAAGAACTATCATTTATGATCTCTAATTTGTTTTTGGCTGTATATGCAGATAATTTTCCCCTTACCTTTAAAGATGGCCACACAAATATCTTGTATTCCTGATGTTAAATCATGGCAGGGGTTACTTCGCACCTTAAATGAAATGCCTACTTTTGTAGTTGTTGGTCACAACTTGTCTCATGAATGCATTGAATTTACAAAAGCGCAGACATACATTAAACGCCAAAAAGAAAAATATATTAAAAACAGTATTTCAAATTGAAAAGCTGGTAATTTCTTTTACAATTCTATCTTATGTACCTAAAGAAAGCCTAAAAACTTAAATTTTTAACAAGCTTACTAACAGTTACATTTGCCCATTGAAAATAATTTTAAAAAGAACCAAGATCTTAAAAAAATCTATTTTATATGCATAGTGCATAAAAATTAGAATATAACAATTTAAAGCAATGTATATTCTGAATGAATAAACTCAGAGCACATAATAAAATTGCATAGTCTTTGAAGCCAATAGGTCCAGAATTTTGCACAAGTAGTGGTAACATCTCTAGCTGTCAGTGCTAGTATAATAATGATTTTAACATCATGTAGATGAAAGTGGTCTATAGGACCTATATCAAAGTATAGAGAGATTACATAAGTCTCATATCTGATCCCCATTTCGCAGTGGAAATGGAGCAGCACGTCCAATACTTTAATAACAGAATGGCCACACAAGTCAATTGTCGTAATGACTGTTTGCTTTGATTATTGCATTGGCACATGAAGAAGCCTTGAATGCATGTTTGTCCACAAGTACATTAATTCTGTCTTCAATCAGACTTGATGCTGAATAGCTGGCTATATAGCCATATATTAATTCTACAGTAGCTTGGATGTTATCCGCCTCTGCTTTGCTTCCTCTGTCCTTAAAAATGCTCTTAATAAACTTTTGCAATTTATTATGGACTTCATTTCCTAACATGTTTTTAATCTTTTCTAAGACTGTCTCAATATGTTTTGCAGCAACCAGCCCCATGCCCTTGGCAAGTCCAATCCTGTTTGTTTTATCTGCCATGTTAGCTTTGCTGTACATCAAATCGATCTTCTCACTAACATAAGCCCTGTCATCAACCTTCTTAAGTAACATGCCAAGACACCTATGTAGCAGCCCAGAATGTTCGTTATCACTGATGTACAGTTCGTATTGCCTACAAAGAGCATCTCCAAGAGATAAAACCCATTTTGGTTCCCTTATTACATTCAAAGATTTTGCGAAAAAATCTACTATCATGTCATCCCATGTTTCCTGCTCCACTGATATTTCCTCCTCAGAATCTTGACTATTAGTGATGTATGCTTTCATCTTTGGAATTTCATCTTCCCAAAGTGCTCTAACATTTTTTGGGAAAAGCGGTACCAAATAATGTAAAACAGATAGAATGTGTACAGCAAGTTGATTGCTTGCCAGACGGTTGTGCAAAAGCACAACCAAACGTACAAATAGCTCCTGAACAGCTGGCAAATGATTATCAGGCGATTTCATTTCTGTGAATAATGGAATGCCACAAACAATTCTAGCTCTTGCCAACTCTGAAATGCATCTGCAAATGGTAGCCATTGCTGGAGTGTAATTCGATTGAATTATAGTCTTAAACAAAAATGGCCAAAGAATTGTCTCCATCTCAGGAACAGTAATTGCCAGTAAAAGAAGCCCTTTCTCAAAAATAGCCACTGAAGCCTCGTTTTTCATGTAAGGTTTGGTAAAATCAAATTTTAGAAAACCTGTTGCTTTCTTTTTGTATTTTTGGCACCGTATGACTTCTTCTTTAATGGTACATTGTTGCACAAGGAACTCCAGAAGCAACTCTCCACAACTGCGTTCCATGATATAGCCCCGGGAGGCCATCACCACAATTAACTCAGCAACACACTTCCGAATGCTCAAATCCTGCTCATTCAGTGATGATATCACAGCTTCAATGAGATATTGTCTACTTCCATGCCAAGATTTAGACAACCTGGATAACAGATGCTTCACAACACAGAGTGCCTCCACCTTAAGAGAAATAGCGTTTTTCTCTTGATAAGTTATTTTGCCTATAAGGAGAGTAAATAGATCAGGGGGATATGACAACCCTATACTAAGAAAGCACTGCATCATCTTGTTGTAATTCTTCAGTGCTACTCCAATTTCGGCGTTATTAGTAACAGGGAAAGCAGTGACCAGAGGAAGAAGAGTATCCACAACAACAATAACATCCTTAAAATCCAGGATTGGCGGCCCGCTGGCTGACATTAGCGAGGCATCAAGAAGATCATGTAGGCTGCACGTTACCGTCCATACATTGCTCTCATTCTCAACTCTTTTATACAATCCTAATATTGCAGGAAGCAGTCTGGAAAATACCGCCTTTAAATGTGACTTACTGATAAGTGCTGCCATCTTTCCTAAAGAATCAATTGCTGATAAGGCCACTTTAAGCTTACCAGAAGTGGCCCAAACATCAAGTAATAAATCAAATGTAGAATGCAGATGAACCTGAACATCACTGTTCAATGGTGGAGCTGACGGAAAGTCTGCATAGTACTGCAAGGCTGCTTCACACCAGCATTTGATTGCATTTGCAAAAATGGGGCGTTGAGCATCCGTTGTTTTTCTAAGAAGAGGCGAAACTTGTGAAAGAACATCTTTCAAACGTGGGGCAAATTTTGAAGGCTGTGCAGATGCAAATTCTGCAAGTGTTTGCACCATGTCGACAACAGAAGTTCTAGTAGATAGGTGAAGAAAGACTTGTTGCAACATGAGATCAGGCAGGCGTGAGCCTATTGCAACAAGTAAACTACATGCAGCCTCTTGTACACCACCATCTAAATTGTCCTTATAATTAGTGGTAATTTGAGATGCTGCAAGCTTGGTTAATGCGTTCATGAGATCGGCATCAGCTTCTGTGTCATTCATTACACCAACAGTGAATGCCATGATTTGATAAACTTCTGGAACATGACCAGATGGTTTTCTTCCGCCTCGGACCAACACTCGAGTACAACAATCGAATATGGGTATTGAATTAAAATGAGCATTTTGCCGTAAAGAAGCCATTGCAGCTTCTCTGACCTTGGCTGACTCATCTGCTAGAGCTCCAACCAGATTCTTTATAACCTCTAGACCATCATGAGAGTGTGATGATGCCATCAATCAATACAATTTGAATTGAATTCTTGAAAAATTGCTGTTCACAAATTTGTTGAAAAACTTCTACCAAAGATCCATTTTTACTGAATGCCAAGGCTTAAGGCCCTGTTCAAATCAGAACAATTTTGGGAGAATACATACCTTCAGTCCTTTCCACTAAATTGAAGATGATCCCTTACACCAGGGATCCATTTTTACTGAATGCAAACGCTCAAGGCCTGTTCAAATCAGAGCAATTTTGGCAGCATACATACCCTTAGTCCTTTCCACCAAATTGAAGATGATTTCCTGCACCAATTATCAATAAAATGTTTAAAGTCTTCAGTTACGGGGAAAATATATAACGGAAAGTCATAATGCAGGCCTTGATTTACTTCTGTTTTATCGTAACTTAGTTTTTCCTTCTAATTAATATAATAAACTCAAACAGAACAGGTTAACAATTTATAATTATTCATTTTGCTCTCATATCGCTATAAAAAGCCATTGGTTAGGCGGAAGCTTCGGCCGACGTAACGATAATATAACTATTTGTTGTTTTACGTGATTGTTGTTAATGGCTGAAATGAGTATATTCCCCTGCATTTGACTTGTAGAATCCATCGACTAATTTTAACATTGATTGAATATTTTAATGATCATTTTAAGAATTCTTATCTGCAGCATTGATTTTAGAGAAATCTCTATATACAATGAAATTGCCATAAACAAGCGACACCAGTTTATGTTTTGCCTCTCCTTCTCCTTATCTACTGTTCGCTACTAAAGAGGTTTTGAGTTTCTCGTTTAGCTGATACCCAAATGTTATCCACTTCTAGGTATTTTCTGCATTAAAAACAACAGGCATTACATTTCCAACACTCGCATACGAGAAGCCATTAAGATAATATTATTTTCATAGTAAACATAGCCGTTGAAAACATATAGAACAGTGACGGGGACGGGGGACGATGGAAGATAGGAGGGCAGAGGATGAGGGGTGTGAAAACGATAAATTCTAAGTTGGCATAATAAATTGTACACAGGAATTTGTTTGTCTGGGCGGCAGATGCACACTTGCTTTTTTCTCGGGAGATGTAAGTTACAGTACTGTGGGATGTATTCCGCATTGCTCGTGGATCATGGTAAGAAAATGAATTGATCTTGGGCATTTGGCGGAGAAAGGGAGGAAAGGGGTAGAGTTTGCAACCGTAAGGATCTGCGACAAAAATTGAATGCCTTTATTAAGGTCTTTCTAATTTTACAAAGCTTGAAAAATTTGTCACGACAGATGGGTTTCCCATTAATGTGCTGCACAGTATTTTTCACCATTGTCTATGCGGCACCCGAAATGCCTCATTTACGATTATTATTAATTAATAATTAGAAAATGTCATAAGCATTATATTTTAATTTTTAATTAATTAATTTTTATTTTTAATTAACTAATAATTATAATAAATGGTACATTTGGGTGCTGCATAGATGTTGCAATACTTGTGCAGTTATTGGAAGATAATCTACAATCTATTCTCGTATGAAAGTAGTACATACTAGCACTTGTACCAGTAGGAGGTACAAGGAAAATATATAAGTTAATGTGTTAGAGAAATAATTTTTTTAAATACAATTTTGACATGAAGTCTTAAGTTTAGGTTGATGATTTCTCATTATGGTATCATTTCTTCTATGAATTTTGGTTCACTATTTTAGTGGTATGTTTTGTTTGATTAACAACTTGATAGTTTTATACTAAGATTATAATGGACATACAATGGTTATGTCAATTTTAATTTATATTCTAATGAATTACAAATTTGAACTTAAAATCGAGTCAATAGAGAAACCATGATTTTTTTTAAAAAGATCTTTAAAAAAAATTATGACATATTAATAGATTTGGTCCTTAAATTAGGATGAATTGGACAATATTTGAGGCAATTGTTTATAGTTTGCGTAGAGAGTATATGTCAAGGTGTTGAACAAGTTAGAGAGAAATGTGCATTTTGTATACTAAAAAGTGCATCATATAACTTTCTAAAGTAATTATCTAAAACTAAAATAAAATCTCTACGAATTAAAATGGGAAACTACTTTGCTCAAATTAACTTTGTGAATATAAATTTAAATTCATTAAAAAAGAGTTTGCATTGTTAAAATTGGTGGTGAATCATCAAAAGCTACCATAGGATAGATCATTGTTATAGTTTTCAAAGTTAAATGTTAAAATGTAACAATGTTGGATTAAAGTGGTTAAATAAATGATGTGAAATATTTCTAACATTTTTAAGAATCTTAGAGGATTCTTTTGTGATAGTTAGCAATCTCATTGATTTGAATAATTCATATTAAATATTAAAATCATAAAACTGGGTATGTATTATTGGTACATAATTTAAAAAATATATAAGCTAAATTATTCATCCCATGTTCTAACTTGACTCTTCACTTTGTACATATGGTTTTGTGTAAGCTTAAGCTAAAAAGAAGAGGAAATATATTGAAGGCTTTTATACTCAATGATTGTTATGTATTTTTTCATATATTTCGTTGGACATTATGTACTTTTAGATACCTTTACTTTTTACATTCCACATTAGTAGGAGAAAGAAGCCTATAGATGAGCGTGTTGCAATAGTTGTTATAACATTTGTTGATATAATCTCGATTATTTTTAACAATATTGCACTGATAGTTGTGACTTTAAAGTTGTTAGTGTTGATGATTACTACTCATAATTGAATGAAATGTATTTCTTAGATCTAAAAAGTGAAAAATCATGTGATGTCCCATTAGTGTATGATTAAAATGTGCCTTAATGTACATGTATCAATCTCACATTTTGGGGTTTTTTACACACTTTGACAAGACACCATGTTGATGCAACATCATATATGATGATATGGTGTTAAAACCTAAGTTATAAGTAGTGAATTTTTCAAGTAAGTTGTTGCAAAAATTGGGACTAACTTGAAATTTCCGGGTATGATTTTGAGAAACACAAAGTTAGTATGTTCAATGATTGGGTCCTCTCCCTACTTGGCTTTGCACATGTTCATTGTTATTTTACAATTCTACATGATTTATGATGTCACCCTATTTCATATACTCCATGATTACGATGCTACTTCCATGCTATGTTATGTGTCTTTACTATGATTATATGTTTATACTTCATATCATTGTTATGTCCTACAATTCAGTGAGACTAGATAAAAGTGTAGGAAACATTCAAATGTTTTCACGAGAATATTAAATTTGTATGCACTAAAATTTGTATTATGTTCCCATAAATTGAATTTATTTGTAGTTATCAGCTTTATTCTTTAGTATGTTATGATCATAGAAGCCTGATCATGCCATTAACATTTTTACCATTATATTGTCATTTATATGTTGAAAGTTAAGTATCTTTAGTATGTTATGATCATAGAAACCTTATCACACCATTAACATTTTTTGCCATTATGTTGTCATTTATATGTTGAAATTTATGTATCATTCTTCTAGAGCTATCTTATTGTTTGAAATTACGCTGGGGCATATTTATCTTGCTCATGTTTATATGCCTACATCTCAATCCATTAGATTGTTGCTTTCATTAATATTATAATTTGTGTATCATGTTTTATGTCCTTGCTTGCATACTTCGTGTCTAACCAATTATAGGGGTTTGTATAATATCACTAATGTTTTTTTATGATTAAGGTTTATATAGTACATTGTGCTAGATAGAGACCAAACACCTTATTTAAGATAGGATAAGATAAATTTATTAATGTCCAACGGAAGACCAACAAGGGTTTATGGGATAGGAATCATACAGCCAAAATAGCAAGAAACCAGCGGACCACAAAACAGTGGTCAGGGGAACATGCTAAAAGAACAAGGAATCAAACAAGAAGAAGCAGAGAACTAAGAACGATAATATTATTCTATAATGATAATCTCACATAAGAAGAGTAATATTATTCTATAATGATAATCTCACATAAAAAACGGTTACGAAACCTCATTATTACACTATGTGAATGAAATTTTGAAATGTACAATCATGTTAGATTTGCATGCACATGAAAGTAGAGACAGAGTGTAACAATGAAATTAATACAACATCCATTGCCCATTTAGTTTCTTGCCATTCTTGATGGGATTTTTTTAGTGCATTAACACATTGACAAGTAAAATACTCTTGTGCTAAGCTTGGCTCCAAATGATCTAAAATATCAAGATTTTAAATTTAGATTCCAACTAACTTTATTAACAAATGCACACTTGCATAACATATTGCTAAATTTGGAGATCTCAGAAGAGGAGTATAATGAGAATGTGGAAGATATGAATACTGATGAAGAGGAGGATAATTCCAGAGGTGAGGCTAGGAAGAATAGGGAACAAGCCACATGGAAAAATACTAACTTAAAGGGGGAATGTTTAGGTCAACTATCTGTTGATCTGGCTATCAGCGAAGATAACACTTCCCTTCCCCCTTTTGGAGCCCATGAAAAGACTCAGGACCCAAAAACTGAGGTGCCCGATGATGACCAGGATGACCCCTCAACCTAGTCCCCAAACCCACATGACTATTCAGAAGATAAGAACCAGTCCGGAGGATAGTATCATAGCAATGACTCTGGCAAGGGGAAAAAAGTTTGGCGTAACTTCAACATGAACACTATGCGAATGGGGATTATTAGGGAAGCTATGAATCCTAAAATTCTTGAGGATGAGGATGGAAGAATCCAGAAAGAGGATCTGATTGACCCAACCCTGGTCATCCTTAGTGACAAGGCCAGAGAAATGGAGCTAAACCTTCTCAATAATGCTAAGAACAGTATGTTGGATCAGTTCAGGTCATTTAAATGGCTTTTTCACAAACTGGGAGACCTCAAGGAAAAAATCCATGGAATTGAAAGCAACAAGGATCATAATGCCATTGAGGATTTTCGTCGCCTGGACTCAAGGGTTAACCAGATGGAGGAAAAGATGAATAGCCTCAAGGAAACCCTCAAAGGTATTGTAGAGCAGAACTTCAACATATTGAAGGCCTCAAACAAGCACATCAAATTGCTCATAAATAAAATGGAAGAAAAGTTGGATGGTAAGGAAGTGTAGATAATTAAAGAGGAAAAATAGTAGAAGTCCAATGAAGGTCTAGGTAAGAGAACAAGGGCCAGGTCCAAGAAGAACAAGGACAAAGAAGACTCCAACGATGTCCAGAAGATCAAGGAGGTGACAGAGAAGATGAAGCTTCTTGAGACTAATGTTGTTGTCATGCTCAAGAATCTTTCCTGACCTTTTCTCATGGTGTTTTTTTCCTGTCTTTGTTTTGCCCCATTTTGATTGTTTTGTCTTTGTGGTAGATTTTCTCTTGGCCTGCTTGTGGCCCATTTCATCTTTTGTTTCAGTTATCTTAAGACTTGAACTTTTTTAATGCTTTATTTTAAGTTGTGGGTTTCAGGAACCCTGTAAAACCTGTTTTACATAATCAAAAACATATTGCTAAATAGAAAACGTTAATGTGTTATGACATTTTCAAAAATCTTAAATTAAAGTCATGCAATGACTTCTATAAATGAAGAGAATAGAACATTTGACTTTCATAAAAAGAATTTTATAATAGAATGAACTCTACAAATTACATTCTATACTTTATAAAAATATCAAGATATATATTACAGTTGTTTATTCTAATAGTTGCTCCAGAAACGTCCATTTTTGTAAAGCTCATTATAGACGACACAATCACTTTAAAAAAAGTTTATTAGAAGCTAGAGAAAATGTGATAAAGTAAATTTGAGGCCTTTGTCAAATTATTTAAAGAAGTTGAAAGAGAAGGATACATGTTTGCCTTTAATTTGTACATTGATTTAATTGTGTGTATTCCACACTTCATACATCTCCCCTCAGCCTTGGAAGGTAAGAATAGTCTAAAGGCACTGTTAATGGAGTGTTATAGTGAGGACATAGAAATTGCAGAGAAAAAAATTGATGCCGGAGATTTGGAAGGTGCCGGGAAGATGGCATTAGAAGCCCAAAATATATATCCTCTTTTTGAAAGCCTCACTCAATTCATAGAAGTTGTGAATGTCCACTTGGTTGATGCTCCTAGCATGAAAAATAAGGGTTTGTTGATTATTAGAAGCTTTTGGATGTGGGTTTTGATGCCCAAGTCTCTTAATTAGGAAACAATATAGGAAATTGACTATTTTGGTGCACCTGATAAGAACAATGGTGTAAGAGCTGAAAGAGCATTTATGGTGTAGGAGCACCTAGTGGAGCACAAGGTCACATGAAGACACAAGGTACCTTGGAGAGTGGAAGAGCATCTATTAAGGTTAATTTGGATGTTTTAAAGGCAATCATGGCCATTTGTAATGACCAATTCAATGTAAAGACCAAAAGTCCTAGAGGTCCTGATAAGGACCTTAGGACCAAATTGGTTGTAAGGGGGGCCAATAGTGCCTAATTGGGATCTAGAATGGTTAGGAGGGTTCTAGATAGGATAATTAGATCCTAGGATAAAATAGGAAATAAGTTTTCTAAGTTAGAATGCTTGGGAGAGCAATTAAATAAAGTTAGAAATTCAAATATTTAAATCCTAACGGCTAGTGCCCATTAGGAGGGAAACTTTGTTAAATGGGCTAAACACATTTGTAATGAAGGGAAACCATTTTGGATCGGTTGGTATAGTTACAATACATCCTATATAGCCTAGTCAGGGCATAAGGATGAAAGGACAGTACAGGGAAGACATAGAATGTACAGACTGCATCTTTGTAAGCAATAAAATAACTAATTTTGTAGTACTTTCATGGTGGTTTGATTTGTTTCTTTTTTTTAGTGCATCTCTAATGTATTGAATAACCAAAATAAGAAGTTTTGGAAGCCTTTAATATGTTCTGAAATTTCATTTTGTTTGATCAATCACTGTGTTTGTTGACAGTCACAGGGGAGTACATCTTTTAGTGACAGTTTGATTGTCTTCAATGGACTAGGTGTCATTCAATAAATGAAAATTATTGATTCTCATGGAATGACATTAGAGTAGCATGTATTGTAATTGTCTAACAAGGTATTGTGCAAAGGAGTAAGGGAAAGTGGGTGATCATCGATTAATTGTGTTGAAGGAACACCAAATTGGAGGCTAAGGTGTAGTAGCGAGAGTTTTGTCCAAAGGAGAGCATCATTTTATGTTTAAATCCATTAGGATATGCCAAACTAATGGTAAATCAAATTTTTTGGGGGTTAGATAGTGCTTGGAGGGACATGGAGTAGGCCCTAGTTTTAGAGGGTTTTAAGAAGCAATTTTGGGTTTTCATGTCTAGAAAGACCATAGGGTCAAATTGGTTACATATTCCTTCAATTAGAGCCATTTAATTACTTTGTTGAAACTGAAAAAGTTTGGGAACAAGTATTTCTTATAGTTGCTTTGTAAAATAGGTCAAATAGGCTTAGGAAGAAATATTGGGCAATAGTTTTTGGGGTTGAAGGTCCAAAACAACTCATGCATAGTTTTTGATATGTTGAAGAATGTCCAAAAGGGTATTTGAATCTACCATTAGATTCTAGAGTGCTCAGGGAAGTTTTGGAGTTCACTGGTTTGTTACCAAATTGACTCGGTGAAGAACCACCGAGTACAACAAAACACAACAAAACCCCTTGATGAAACTTACCACCAAGTAGAGACATTTGGTAGGAACAATTGATACTTGTCTTATGTTTCATAGGGAGTTTTGATAAACATCATGGGTTGTTTGGAGAAATTGTTTCAAGGTGTGGAGTCTTTTATATAAATCCCACTCTTATGGGATACTAGTGTGTATGAATGAATAGGATACCTTGAGGTGTGAAGGGCTTTGCATCAAGTGGTATTTGAGCACAAAAGCTACCTTTGGGGGAAGGACAAGGGTTTATGTTTGAAGAAGAGTTGGATCCATTTGGAGAAGAGGCTCAAGAAATGCCTCCAAGGATGACTAATGTGGAGCTTGCCAAGATTGTGATAGAGCAAGCAAAGGAGAACAAGAAGATGAAGGAAGAGATGGAAAAGATAAGAAGAGAGATGAAGAAGAAAGGAGAAATCGAACAAGACCATGAAAAAGAGGTTGAAGAAGAGGATGAAGACAGAGCATCAAGGGAAGAGTTAGACCCAGATGATGCAATAATGGGTAAGTTGGCTAAAGCCATTAAAGGGAATGATTACAAGGGTAAGTCAGATATACCTATGTATGATGGAAAAATGAATGAGGAAGAGTTGATTGACTGGTTTAGTGTAGTGGAGAACTTTGATTGTGAAGATGTGGTAGATGGGCAAAAGGTTAAGATTGTGAAGTCTAGATTAAAGGGGCATGCATTGCTATGGTGGGATTTCCTACAAGTAGATAGGTTGAAGAAGGGAGTGCCTAGAATCACTTCATGGCCAAGATGGACAAGATGAAGGAGAAATTCCTCCCTAAAGAGTAAAAGGTTTAGTTGTACAAAAAGATGCAAAGTTTGAGGCAGAAGGGCATGGATGTCCAAAGGTACATCGAGGAGTTTCACAAGTTAGATATCAGAGTCTCTCATGATGAAGAAGAGGAAGAAAGGGCAGCAAGGTACATGGGTGGGCTAAGGTTCAACATACAAGATGAGCTTAGTCTTGCTACACCTAGTATGGTGGAAGAATGTTACAAGTTGGCCATCAGGGTTGAAGACAAGTTAAAAAGGAAGCAAGAAAGGCAAGGTGGTGGAAGAGGCCAGACAAATAGGGGCAGAGGTAACAGATTCAATGAAAGACACAACAACAATGACAAGGGCAAGGAGCATATTTCTGATCAGAAGAATGGACAAAGAGGTGGTGGTAGGTTTGGAGCAGGTAGAGGCAACAACATCTTTACTAGAAAATGCTTCACCTGTGGAGAAGTGGGACATCAATCTTACAAGTGCTCGCAGGACTCTAATAACAAGAGGATAAATTTAAGAGTAAACTTGGCTCAAGGAGATGAGGAAGAAAATAAGTCAGAAATTGAGCATGTTGTAGTAGGACATATACTGAAGGAGACTTCCTCATGGTGAGAAGAGGATCAACCATGCAGTAAAGAAGGCCAGAGGTATCAATTTTTGGAACCAATTGTTTAAGTCAAGGAAAGGTGTGCAAAATTGATGCAGGAGCATCCTGGGTGTAAGAGCAATCTTGCATCACCCAAAAATATTTTTGTTTTTGTATTCAATAAGGGCTATCTTGTGCAGAGTTGCTATTTATGGAAACTTGCTATTTTTAGTAAGTTGGTCTTACGATCTCGGAATGTCTGATTTTACATATGGAGGTTCATCTCAGTCATATCAGCCTGCCAGCAAAGTTTCATGGCTGGATCAGGTGTAGTTTTGAAGATATTGAAGATTTTCGGTATTGGCAGCAGGGTACAGAAACTTTGAACTCAGTTTTGAAGGCTTTAGAGGCCCCAAATGAGGTTGAAAATTTGGGTGACGGGCCCTTTGTGTTGGTCAAGCCTGTAGATTGCTTCGTGGCATTTCCGAAATGGGGTTATAATAGTCAATCGGGTCAACTGGTGATGACTTATGGTCTCTGGAAGTCAGGCCACCTGAAATGGCGGAAAATAATTTTTCTTCAAAATTTCTGTTCGGGTTTCAAAAGTTATTTTGAGCTGACTTTGATGTAATAAATTGTAAAATCAAATAATTCTAAGTTTGGTCGGCCCTAAGGGCTAAATTTCTAGAACCTTCTCGGGCGGTGGAAATTGCCTATATAAAGAAGGCCCGTAGTGTTGTCTAGGGCAGTTCTGGGTAGTAGATCTGGGTATTGATTCGAGGCTTTGTCCTACAAAATATTGTAAGGGAATGCCCATGTGGCTTTGCATATTGTAATTCTGAAAGTTTGTAATTCCACATTTGTGGAGATAATAAGAAGCCAATTTTCTGTTCTTGCATATTATTGTTGTTGTTTCTCTATTTCTGTTATGTGTTTGTGGTATTAAGGGGAGCACCCTTCATCAAAAATAATAATAGATTCATGATCATTTGATAACTTGGTTTCTTATGAGATGGTTAACAAGTTGAATTTGCAGAAGTTCCCTCATGATAGACCATATAAGGCCACTTGGGTAAGTGATGAACAAAACCTTGAGGTTAGAGAGCAAGCATGTGTAAATTTTTCAATTGGTGATTACAATGATAGGGTGTTGTGTGACATTGTTCCAATGACTTGTTGTCATGTTCTTTTGGGAAGACCCTGACAATCTTCAAGGACTATTCATTATGGTTATGAGAACACCTATGTGGTTCGCAAGGATGGTAAAGTTTTCACCCTCTTATCTTTGCAAAGTAGTAGTTCAAATGAGTCAAGGGTTATTTGTTTTAGCAAGAAAGAGTATATTGCATTGTAGGGCTATGCAGAGAGAAGATTGGTGATGAAGGAGCATAGGAATAGAGAGTCTTTGTTGGTACAAAAAACAAAACAACTTGGGATATGAAGTCCTTGTATGGGTTCAACAGGTTTGCAAACTAACTGGGTGACAAATGGTGTCTTGGTGGGGACTGTTTTGTGTCCTCTAGTGGAGCCATTAAATTGTGGTAAAGATCTATCCATGGAGGGAAGGTACAGGGTCATTTGGACCTTAAAATACGGAAGGAAGGATGATCCAAACAAATCTATAATGACTATCCCAAACAACAAGCAAAAAGAGGCAATGATGATAAGTTTTTCATTTCATGTTTCTAACAAGTTTATTGCAGGTTATGACAAGTTGGATGAAGAGTTTTTATTGCAACAGAGGCCCAAGGAGAGACAAAGTTGCAGAACTCCTTCAAGAAGGCTAAGTGGTGTGAAAACAAGACCCCTTAACTTTTGGGGAAAAGGTTCTTTTTCATAGGGGGAGTATGGTGCATGAGTACCTAATCAAGCACAAGGTCTTATGGAGACACAAGGTACCTTGGAGAGTGGAAGAGCATCTATTAAGGTTAATTTGGATTTTTAAAGCCAATCGTGGCCATTTTTAATAACCAATTCAATGTAAAGACCAAAAGTCCTAGAGGTCCTAATAAGGACCTTAGGACCAAATTGCTTCTAAGGAGGACCAATAGTGCCTAATTGGTATCTAGAATGGATAGGAGGGTCCTAGATAAGATAAATAGATCCTAGGATAAAATAGGAAATAAGTTTGCTAAGTTAGAATGCTTGGGAGAGCAATTAAATAAAGTTAGAAATTCAAATATTTAAATCCCAATGGGTAATGCCCATTAGGAGGGAAACTTTGTTAAATGAGCTAAACACATTTGTAACGAAGGGAAACCATTTTGGATTGGTTGGTATAGTTACAATACATCCTATATAGCTTGGTTAGGGCATAAGGATGAAAGGACAGTACATAGAGCACAAAGAATGTATGAATTGTGTCTTTGGAAGCAATAAAATAACTAATTCTGCAATACTTTTATGGTGGTTTGATTTGTTCCTTTTTTTTTAGTGCATTTCTAATGTTTTGAATAACCAAAACAAGAAGTTTTTGAAGCCTTTCATATGTTCTGAGATTTCATTTTGTTTGATCAATCACTGTGTTTGCTGACAGTCACAGGGGTCTGCATCTTTTAGTGACAGTTTGATTGTCTTCAATGGATTAGGTGTCATTCCATGAATCAGAATTATTGATTCTCATGGAATGACATTAGAATAACATGTATTATAATTGTCTAATGAGGTATTGTAAAAAGGAGTAAGGGAAAGTGGGTGATCACTGATTAATTGTGTTGAAGGAACACCATGAGGTTAAGGTGTAGTAGTGAGAGTTTTGTCCAAAGGAGGGCATCATTTTATGTTTAAATCCATTAGGATATGTCAAAATAATGGTAAACCAACTTTTTGGGGGGTCAGATAGTGCTCGAAGGGTTGACATTGAGTAAGCCCTAGTTTTAGAGGGTTTTAAGGAGCAATTTGGGGTTTTCATGTCTAGAAAGACCATAGGGTCAAATTGGTTACATATTCCTTCAATTAGAGCCATTTAATAACTCTGTTGAAAGTGGAAAAGTCTGGGAGCAAGTATTTCTTGTAGTTTCTTTCTAAAATAGGTCAAATAGGCCTAGGATGAAATATGGAGCAATAGTTTTTGGGGTTGAAGGTCCAAAACATTTGATGCTTAGTTTTTGATATGCCGAAGAATGTCCAAAAGGGTATTTGAATCTACCATTAGATTTTGGAGTGCTTTGGGAAGTTTTGGAGTTAATTGGTCTATTACCAAATCCACTTGGTGAAGAACCATTGAGTAGAACAAAACACAACAAAACCCCTCGGTGAAAGGTACCACCAAGTAGAGAAATTTGGTAGGAACAATTGATACTTGTCTTATGTTTCATAGGGAGTTTTGATAAACATCATGGGTTGTTTGGAGAAATTGTTTCAAGGTGTGGAGTCTTTCATATAAATCCCACTCTTAAGAGATATTAGTATGTGTGAGGGAATAGGATACCCTAAGGTGTGGAGGGCTCTGCATCAATTTAAGTTGGTTGCAAAAGCTTGGGGAATTCTTTTTTATGAAACTAAAAAGTCTTAGTATGACAAACCAAGAAGTGGGTTGTGTAGGGCTTCTAGGGGTAATGCCCATGACAATTGGGCTTCTAGATGCTCAAGTCAGAATGTTTATGTCATTGCATCTACAAAGGGCACTACAAGGTTTGTGCAACAAATATTTGATAAAATGCCTGCGATGTCTCCTACTGCTACAACTGCGCGCGCACTTAGCGCTCTTGGTGTTGTGTCGCCTGCTCCAGCTGCTTCTCCTGTTGATGCTGTTGTGCATGCACCTTGGGCTCCTAGTTCTAAGTCGATTTCTCTAGTCGTCCCTTCTCCTACTGTTATAGCCACACGTGCGCCTAGGGCTTCTAGTGTTGTTTCGCCTGCTCCAGCTGCCTCTCAGGCTACTTCTCTGGGTGCACCCTCTGCCTCAGTCCCTTCTATTGCTAGATGGGAGTCTTTGCCCTCTAGCGATCTATTTTCTACTGTTGTGGGGACAATAATAGGTGCATCTTCTAGGGCTCTTGCCGTTGTTTCTTCCCTTTCCTTGGTCATTCAAGTTTCTTCTGCTGAGGATGTAGATGTTGCTCTTTTATTGGCCTCTGATCCTGTGAGTGAGGGTGGGGTGAAGGGCTCTTAGGTGGCATTTGCAGTGCCCTCCTCTGATTCTAGGGATGCTGCTATGTTAAATCTGGGAATGATCGTGGGCATGTTCCTGTCTCTAATTCGTTATCCATTGTGGTGGACCGGGATGGAGAGGAGGATTTAGATCACAACATCTTTGTTTTTTCTTCCTATGCCTTTATTTGCAGGTTTAGAGTTTTTTGGCCCAGCCTACCGAAGCTTCATGATTGGATTTGTCATCACTCGAAGCCTATCCTTGTGGATATGGTGCATATCTTTCCCTTGGCTAAAGGGTATTTTATTAAAAAGTTTGAAGATGCTTCAGACAGGAATAAGTTGTGCTATCATTTCTTTAGTTGGGAGGATCATTTTATGCTCATGGTTAAACCTTGGCATTTCGATTTTAACCCTATTTCATACTCTTTCATCCGGTTCCCTATCTGGGTTCGTCTTCCTTATCTTCCCCTACATCTTTCGATCGATTCACTTTTGAGGGGATTGGAAATGCTCTTGGGGAATTTTTGTTGGTAGATGGTGCTTCTTCTAATTTGTATCATTCTACTTATGCTCGCATTCTTGTTGATATTGATCCTTCTAAGGGTCTTCTTGCAGAGATAGTGATCAACTCCTCCAAAGGAAGCTGGACTCAGACTCTGGATTATGAAGGGATTCCCTTTAGATGTCGAAGATGCTTTAAGACTGGGCATATGGTTGCTTAGTGTGGATTGGGTAAAAAGAAAACTATCATGTCTTGGTGGAAGGGCGCTTCAGATCATCACTATTTGGTGGAGAAGAAGCCTGTTTCACTGAAAAGTTTCTCTCAGGTGGCTGTGCAAGTCCCTCCTCCTTCTGTTGGTCAGGATTCGGTTCTTGTTGGTCCTCCTGTTAGTGCCTCTCTGGTTTCTTCGTCACTTGGTTTGATGGGGGCGGTTGCACCTTTTGCTTCACCTGGTGTTGTGGGAGTTGTGGCCGCCAGTGATTCTATGGTCGCTTCTCCTGTTTGGTCTACTAGTTTTGTGGCTGCCTCTGCTGGTAGCCATGATCGTTCTAGCTTGGCTGATGATCTCGTGCGTTGGTAGGTTGAGACAGCTAGAGTTGAAGAGGTCTAGATTGTTGTCAAAGGAAAAAAAATTAAGAAGTCCTCTTTGTTTGACATGACTAGTCATTCCCATTAGAAGGGTGTTAAAGGAAAATCCTAGTTTTGGATTTCTCTTTAGTTATGGGAAGCTTGATGGTTGTCTCATGTTTTGAATCATCGAGGTTGTGGGTGCTTGCTATAAAACCCTCGCTTTGGTCTTGACTTGTTCTATTTAGTGGGATTTCTTGAATATCTTTAGTGACCATTATGTACAGGGTTTAGGGGCCCCTTCAAAACCTGTTTTATCCTTAATCTAAAACAAATATTTGACAAAATGGATAGGAATGATTTTGAGCAGAGCAATAATCAAGACTTCAGTGAGGTGTTTGTTGTTGGTAAGAAAAAAATAATGGTACTTATGATGATATCAAGGAGGATGATTGTGTTATTTTGGAAGATGGTTTCGATAGAAAGAGTGATAGGGAAGATACCTATGAGATCAATTCATGTACAAGGTTGGGTAAAAAGGGGAAAGTGATGGTCATAGATGGGTTCCCCTTGTTTCCTGATCAAATTAAGCCCCAAAAATTATGGGAAGGGGAGCAGGGTAAAAACCCACAAAGCTAATAGCTTAACAGAGATAAATTCAAATGCATTCAAATAGATAAAACATATAATAGTTTGATGGGAGAATATATTTTATTTGATTAGAAAGTATAAATAAATAAAATCTATTCTATGCTTCTGGCCTTTGCGGTTCTTTAAAATATATCACATCACCTTATTCATGTTAGAAAGTACTAAATAATTACTTACTGTTAGGATTTGGTAACACTGAGAGGGGGGGTGAATCAATGTTACAATACTTAATTGAATTCTCAAACTTATTTAACTTCTTTAACCAACATAAAAAGATATAACATAAAATGAACAACCATGCAACAAAGACAAACATAGAAGAACTCATAAAACCATATTTGTTTTTGAGGAAACCCTGGCCAAATGAAAACACCAGTGGGGATGGTACCCACAAAATTTTGCACTATGAATCTTGAAACCCTGTTAGGAGTTCTAGCCCTATTAGGAGATGATTAATACTATATAGGCAGATCCCTGTTAGGGGATATATACAATGCAATTCCAGATAAGGAATCAACCCTGTTAAAGGTCCTAGCCCTACTAAAGGCAAACAAACCTTGTTAGGGGTGTACAATAGGTGCAACAACACTTACAACCAATTTGTTGTCCTGAATACAAAGAGTTAATAAGGTATCCCTAGAAGAACTCCTCTTGTTTTCCTTCCTCTTGATCTCTTCTCTACCTTTTTAGATGTCTTCACAATTTGCATCTAACATCCATCTATATCATCATCCTCTTCATCACACACTTTTACAAAAGTGTCTGTATACTTATACTGTGTCAGAGATATAATTACAAAAGCTAGTCAACATTACTCTAGCTAAACATCATATTAGTTCAAGCGCAATTACACGCTTCATTAACATCCTTAGTTGGCCTCAAATCCAAGATAACATCCAAAAATAGCTTTCTAAATTCTCACAAGGTCAGCCTTAGTGATCTCTTACAAGTAATGCTCTATTTATTGTCTTCGCACCCAATCAACTGAACATATCTCCTTGATCCTTCATTATTAACACGTGCAACCTCACACATGTGTTCATTAGTGTCTTGTAAGAATGTCATTAAGATCACAAGCCTCAATACAACTTCCATAAAGCTTGCCAAGCTTCCCTGTCAAACTGGGTTACAGGAACAATATGTGGACTTAGGCATTTTTCATTCAACGACTGCATTCAAACATATTCATCATATCCAATATGTACGAGCATAAAACTGATAAGTGTTTCCATAAATGATAACATTCCATATGTGTGCATGTGCATACATGTACATATGTGTGCATATGCTAACCACTTGCCAACACTTACCATAAAATAAAATAAATACAAACTAATTAGCCTCTTAAATACAAATAATTGTCATAACTTTCCAAAACTCTAACAAATTGAGCAATCCTTTTAAGCTCCTCCATCGCATCTTCAACAACTGGATATGTATCATACCCCTCCAAATCCACAAAAAAAATCTAGATTACTTAAAACTTGCTCTATCCCCACCATCAACAATCCTCAATGGATTCTCCTTCCTTACAGGACTTTGAATACTACAAACCCTAATCCCCTTGAGTGCAAAAATTGATAGTGTCATGTATAGATTGATGAAGCTGCCTTCCAAAGAAAATGCCACAGTAGTCTTCAAAGAAACCCCAACCTTCAAATTTCCCAACAAGAAAAACCTAGTCGTATTAGAAGAATCATTCTGCATGTTCTCTTACAAAACCTAGAGCCCCAATTCACATCCAACATGTTAGGCCATTTTCCTGTCAATGCAAAAAATCCTATGAAAATAGCCTTTCCCTACAATGTCTTATGAAATTGTCCTGCCCTGTCTGCAAGCTTGTTTTGGTGTGCGAAGAAGATATACAAGTTCTTATTGCTTGCGCCCTTATCCAGAGGTTGTTTTTCATGTCACCAAGCTTCAACCTAGGGCGCATGGTCTAATATGCAAAAAATCCAAGTGAACTGCCCTGCCCTAGTTGTGACACAGTTTGAACCTGTGAGCTAAATTTATGATGTTTCTTGGCTTGCGCTCTTAGCATGTGATAGATTATTGAGTTTCCAAGGTCTGGTTAAGGGCACATGTCCTGAAGGGTAGAGACCAGGAAGTTACGATAGTTTTAAGATCCACAGGAAATAGCTTGTTTTATGTCGCAGGGTTTCAAAATTTGGCCAAGCATAAAACCTTGGATGTTTTCGACATTTCGCATGCTCCCAATTCTTCCCTGATGTCAACGTTTCTTTTTCGCGTTGTTGCAATTTGGTGACACATGTCTTGGTGGGCCCAGTTTCAAAAGGCTATTCGAAGAGGTTAAAGTTTAAGTCATAATTGACAGTTGTCGCATGATCATAAGACAAGCTTTTCCTCTTTGCGATCATGCGACAATCATTGATTCTTTTCAAAGCCATAGGCTGATGAGGCGGTGGGTCCGTTGCCAATCATGTTGATGTGCTCATTTCTAATTGGTTGCAGTGTTGCTAATGTGGCAAAATTATTTCCAAGGGTCTCTTTGACTGTTGAGGATTTTTCTGAACCACCCGATCTGCCGGGAAATAAATGAGATCGACGGCGGGTTTCGAACTTGCTGACTAACCGTTGCTACCTAAAGTTTGAATATTTTAAGGGTTTCTTAGCAATAAAAGGATTGAAAATTCAATGTTTTGGTGACTAATCTACATGATATGATTTTGCGCTCACTGGTACAGTATGGCCTGAAGTATGATTGACTGCGGAGGGTGTTCGCACCATGATGGTGGGTGAGATGGCCATTCAGGGTTGCGTACATCATAGTTGGAATTGTAAAGGGTAAACATGATGGGTTTCCAATCTTTGCATACCAGTCAGGGATTGTGTCATTGATGGATATCATTCTTAGATTTGTTTTCTCTGAGACTACTTGATTGCCCCCCTTGTAGTAAATTTTGATTGAACCGATTGGTGAGGTAGTTGAAACCCTAATCCTGTCCTAGCTATCCGAAGCTTGATGCATACTTTCTGAAGGATTCCAAGATAGCTAGTGACTATATATTGTTGTCTAATGTATGTAAAGGTATTGATGATCAATTTGGAGAATTGAGTAATGAGATCTTGGGCTTAGGGTTGGTTTTCTTTAGCATTTTCTCATGTTGCAATGTATTGATTCTACAAAGTTTAATGAGAATACACTTGAATCCCAATTTCAGACTTGTGTATGTCTTCTTGTTTCTATCTTGAATCCTTATATATTAATGTCACAAAGTGAGTTAGTATATGGTATACAAAGTATATTGTGAGATTGTCTTTGAGTTCTTGCCAAAGTCAGGATTAAATCCTTAAAGATAGTATCAGAGAGTTTAGGGTGAAATAGGAATTTGATGTCTAGGTATGTGAGTGAGAGGAATAATAGGCAAAGCACTTATTCTAGATTTGGGTGTGTTTAAGTTATATTTTCAGTTGATGTATGTTGTATTGTGACTCTGTGCCCTAGAAGAAGACACTGATCCATTCTTAGGAGACATTTCCCCATCATCAATCAAACAAATATAAATGATGAAATCCTTAAATCAGTTTGTAAAGGCTATGAATGCATAATATTTGGTGACTCCTTTCAAGAAGTGAGTCAAAGGTACACCCGCCTGAGCATTAGACTCAAAGTGTAGGGGGATCCTTGTTGATCCTTGTTAATTGGACCTGTTCCTTGCAAATTGGAGTGGTGATAGAGTTAGTGACATTAGTTTGTCAATCAGTGTAAATCTGCAAGTAGAAAGAAAAGGAACCAACAAAATGGTGACTCTACTAGGGGGAGTCTAGAGATAAGAGAAATTTTAGCAGATTCTTGTGTTTCTGTTGTTTCGGTATTTTCCGTTAAGGCTTCTCAAGGTTTATTTCATAAGATTTCCCATTAAAGGTGGGTGGCGACTCAAAAGGTTAAGAACCAGTATTTATAAATTACAAACCATGGACAAAAGAAGGAATACCAGGTCTTTTGTCAAGAGACATTTGAAGGTTACTTTGGAGCAGTTGCCTATATCAGAAAAGAAAAGTTGGATCAGAAGAGATGGGGAATCTACCAGCACCCCTATAAGAGAACAAAACAATGCTAGAAATAGAGCACCACATGCATCTTCTAATGAGGATGATTGACAATATAAAAGTTCTAAATCTGATAGTGGCCGCTCTCGAGATAATTTTTATGATACCCTAGAGGCATTATTTCAGGACAAAGATTCACATCCTGCAGTTCAAGATGTGCAAGCAAGAGAAATGGGTTTTGGACCAAATTTAGATCTTGATGAGGATATGTTTAGAGGGCAACCCATGGGACCAAGGCAGGTCCATTTCTCATATCAAAATCTGACTGATATGGATGTGTCATCAAGCTCTGAGGACACTATGATTAACCCAAATGATTTGGGTACATTGAGATTACAGTTAGCAGAGCAGGATGCCATACAAAAAAGATTAAAAAAAGAAAGAGAGGCTGAAAAAATAAATGCATTAATAGAAAGAGAGTCTCTACTTAGAAAGATTAATGAGCTGAAGGAGAGAAACAAAATGCTTGCTTCTGCTCCTAAAACTTTGCAGCATGATTTCTTCGGTGATCTTGATGCTTTGAGAAGTGAAAGAGAACGTTTGTTGCAAGATCATGAATTTGATAAAGAGGGTCCTATGATTAGACAGGTTCAGAGCTATGCCTCTTTACCTAAAGATAAAAATGAATGTGAAATTACCAAACCTACTGCTGTTGTTAATGAAAAGAGAAAACAAAAGATGGTGGGGATTCAAATAAAGGAGCCAAAGGCAATACCAAAGGTCCCACCACCTATTTCAAATGAAGTTGTAGAGATGGAAAAGAAAAGGAAGGAAGATGGTGATCTTGCAAGAGAATTGGAAAAGGCTGAAATTGAAGCCTCCATTGCAAAAAAAAGAAGGAAGATTCAGTTCTTGAAGGCTTCATCTGCAAGTGCCTCTAGACCATCTGCTACTGACATAGGTATGCCATCTACAAATTCTAATGTTGTTCTAGTTGGTAGTAGTACTGCTCGCAATCCAATGTTTACTTCATCTGCCAAGATAAATGTTGACCCTAAACAACAGTCAAGTGTACAAGTAGATGGAAATATAAATGTAAATATTAATTCCAGTGGAAACACTAGTTTAAGTTTTCAGAGAAGGCCTATGCAATTAGAGGGGTATAGACAAATTAGCTTTGATGGAATACCAGGATACCCAATGCTTTTCCCACTGATATAAGAGACAAAATACCTAAATCTGCTGGTAATAATGCCATTAGTTGTGAAGAACACCTTAGGTTGTTTGTCGATGTGCTAAATGACTATGAGGTTGAACATGAGGATGTGGTCATGAAATTGTTTGTTCATTCTTTGGTGGAAGATGCTAGAGATTGGTTCAAAAGACTCCCTGACAGATGTATTGACACATGGGAATCCTTTGAGAAGTGTTTCAAGGAACAATATGGTGATAGTCCTAATGCCAGTTTTATGTTGAATGAATTTAATACCATAAGGAAAAATCAGAATGAGTTTGCAATTGAGTTCAACATGAGATTTCAAAAGGGTATGCATAAACTGTTTCAAGTCATGAGGTTAGATGACAATGTCTGCTTAACCACATATTTCAATGCTTTTGATGGAAACATGGGATACTTGTTGAGGTACAAAGAACCAAGAACTCTCAGAGATGCTTTTTGGATTGCTGTCAATATTGAAAATAATATGAAAATATCAAGAAAATTGGGTGGAAAAAGAGATGACCCTAAGTTGTTTGGGGATAAAAAATACAAAAGGGATAATGAGAGAAATATTGGAAAATAAAAGCAAGAGGAAGATAAGTTGGATAAGGTGCTAAATGCACTAAAGGATTTAAAAACACCTATTGTTGGAAATGAAAAGAGTTCTACTAGTGACAGGCCTTATTTCAAGAACAATTTCAATAGGCAGAATAGGCTACAAAATTATCCTTATAACACCCAATGGAAGGATGGAAAACCTATTGTCCATGCCACAAAAGGAAACAATGACAGATCTGTCCCTGATCCTCTACAAAAGGCTTCTGTGAATTTCATGGAGGACACACCATGGTGTGCTGCTTGCCAATCTCCTCATGCTATAGAGTGTTGTGTGGTTGCACAATTCGTGGCTGCATATCAAGATGATGGTTCTGATAAACCTGATCAAGAAGAAACTCATGACAATATTGGGTGTAACATGGAATCTTCATATTTGGGATACGAAGATGATTCTGATATTGGTGAAGAAATTGATGTGTGCCTGAAAAGCCAAAATAAGGTTTTGTTCCATTAGGAGGTATTCTCTGATAATGAAGACATTGATGAAAAGATATGTAATATGAACTCTTCCTCAAAGCTAGTAAATTTAAGAAGACCTTCAAAAGAAGAAATTGCTAGGATTACTACAGAGATGGTAGCTCAAGTACAAAAAAGAAATATGATGGCAAATGATGCCACTATAAAAGTTGCGGGAATGTTCATAAAAGACATCAGTTCCAAGGAGCTTGTTGGAAATAAATTAAAAGATGACCCCTTAGTGAAATTCAAAAATGCAGGAGGTAAGAAATGAGAGCCTAAGGGTGTTGGAGATGAAAGGATCTCTACCCTTCATGACAAAAATAAGCAAAGGGAAGTAGAAGAGCTAGTTAACATAATGGCTAAAACTGCAAAATTGAAAATAACTGCTACAACTAATATATCAGAGAAACAAAAGGATACTAAAGCAATGCAGATCGAGATTCCTTCCTTTGCCCCTATTGACATGTTGGCTGTATTGTCTCAGATTACTATCAAGATTCCTTTGTCAGAGTTATTGAGGATCCTTGAACATAAGGACAGAGCTCTTGCATGGGTAGACAATGTTCATGATAAAAATGTTACTTGTAATGCAAACGAGCCCCAGGCTAAAGTTATGAAAGGAATGGGGTCTCAAATACAACCTATATATTTAGACAATTCTGTCAATGCTAGCCTTGAAAACATAGATCCTTTCTTCCTGAGTATCCTTGTGAATGAAATGAAATTAAGGAACTATATGATTGATTTAGGTGCTTCAAATACTGTCATGCCTTTCAAAATCATGGAGAAGTTGGGCCTTAAAGTTGATACAGTTTAGGGTAGATGTTGTGCAATGGATCAAAGAGAAGTACTAGTTATTGGGACTATAAATGCAATGCCCTATAGATTGGCAGCCTATCCAGAGAAAAGTTTGACAATGAGCATCTTGGTGGTGGATATCCCTCCTCATCATGGGATGTTACTATCTAGGAAGTGGAGTGCTGCCATGGGTGGAAGTTTACAATGTGACTTGTCCTATGCAACCTTTAAGATTGACGATCAGTTTATTAAGATTGAGAGAGAGCCAAGAGTATGCCACATGATTGAAAGGAATATTGACAATGAGACTACATGTTTTGTGGATACTGACATCAATGCTTTCAGGGCAGAGGCCACTGTGATTGAAAAGGAGCCTATATTGCCACCTATCTCTATGGAGGTAAATGCTAAATCTGAGAAGGGTGATGTACTTTGATGGTGCAAACTGCAAGGATGGTTCAGGAGCAAGTGTTTTACTCATTTCTCCTGATGGAAATACTTACAAGTTCTCTTTCACATTAAGCTTCTCATGTACAAATAATATAGCAGAATATGAGGCATTACTGATAGGATTGAGGTTAGCTCACAAGCATGGAATTAAAAGTGTAAAGGTTGTAGGTGATGCAGAGTTGGTTGTATCCCAAGTAAGATCAGTATATGCTTCCAAGAACAAGAGATTGAAACAATATAGAAATGTTGTTTGGGACATGATTGAATATTTTGATGCTTTCAATATTGTATGGAAGGATAGAAGAAACAATAAAATGGCTAACTTGTTAGCCAATATAGCAATCAATCCTAGTGACATTACATTTGCTGGTCTCTCCAAGGTTGAAATTCAGACTAGGCCAAGTATACCAGATAATGTTGAAAATTGGCAAGTCTTTGAAGATGACCAAGATATTTTGAGATTTATGAATTGTGAAGATCAATATCATGGTCAGGAACTAGATTGCTCAGCCCTGGTTGAGATTGCAGAAGGAAAAGAGGTCATCCTTGGTAATGAAGTCCTGCAACTTAAGACTAATAAGGTTCCTAAGGGACTTGTTTTAGAAACTATATTTGACAGTCAGGACAGAGTTCAGATGGATACTAAGAAAAGAGATCAAATAGATTTGGAAGAGATTAACCTTGGTACACAAGAGACACCTAAGAAGGTTAATATTGGAAGAGAGATGTCTCACAAGGTAAGAAAGTCTTTGATTGAATTGTTAAGAAAATTTAGGCATTTTTTTGCATGGTCATATGATGACCTAAAGGTCTATAGGGAAGACTTGTTTCAGCATATTATTCCTTTGAAGGAAGATGCTAGACCTTTTAGGAAAAAACAAAGGCCAATTAATCCTACCTTAGCACCCAAGATGCAGGAAGAATTAATGAAGTTGAGAGATGCTGGAATCATAAAGCCTGTGAGGCATTATTCTTGGGTGTCAAATCTGGTTCCTGTCAGGAAGAAGAATGGAGATATGTGTGGATTTCAGGAACCTAAATGTATCTTCTCTAAAAGATAATTATTGCTTGCCTAATATGGAGGCTATGTTGCAAAGGGTAACTAGTTCTAGTTTGATGTCCATGATGGATGGTTTTTCTGGTTACAATCAGGTTATTGTAAAGGAATCAGAATAGTTTAAGACAACTTTCACAACACCTTGGGGAACTTATGTTTATGTGAGAATGCCTTTTGGTCTCATAAATGCTGGTGCTACTTTTCAAAGGGAAATGGATGTTGCCTTTGCAGATTTTATAAACATTTTTCTTGTTGTTTATCAAGATGACTTAACTACATATTCCAAGAAGGAAGAAGATCATTGTTCTCATTTAGAGAGGATATTTGCAAGAGCCTTGGAGTATGGCATCTCATTAAACCCAAGGAAATGTGTATTTGGTGTGACTGAGGGCAAGTTGCTTGGCCACCTAGTTGGAAAGAAAGGAGTAAGAATTGATCCTGATAGAGTGATGGCAATTGATAAGATTCAAAAACCAAAAATGTGAAGGGAATCTAGTCCTTCTTTGGCCAGATAAATTTCCTAAGAAGATTTGTTACAAACTTTGCTAAAGTCACTAGGCCAATATCCAAAATGTTAAAAAAGGGGGCTGAGATTATATGGGAAGGTGAGCCTAATGAAGCTTTCAAGAATATCAAGCAAGAAATTAAAGATGACCCTGTGCTCAAGGCACCTGATTATGATGTTCCAATGGACATTTTTTCTTTTGCATCTTTTCATACTATTGCTACAGTTTTATTGCAGAAAAATAAGGAGGCTTTTGAGCAGCCTATTGCATTCTTCAGTAAATCTATGCAAACTGCTGAATTGAAGTATGACATCAATGAGAAACAAGCATATGCACTTGTGAAATCAGTGAGGGCTTTCAGGTGTTATTTGATGGGAGCAGCTATTGTTGCTTTCGTACCAAGTGCTACAATAAAGGATATCTTTTCACAGCAGGAAGTATTTGGGAGAAGATGTAGATGGCTTAATAGAATTCAAGAGTTTAACATTGATATCCAAATTACCAAGTTGGTTAGAGGACAAGGATTGGCAAAATTGATGGCTCAATCCAATCTTGATGCAAATCAGATAAATCAAGCTAAGGTTGATTACACATGTGATATGGATGATTGTATTTGGTATCAAGATGTTATTTATTGTTTGAGGAATATGAAGTGTCCATCAAGAATGGATGATAGCAAGAAAAGGACACTGAAACTACATGCAATCAAGTATATAATTATAAAATGCAAGTTGTATAAAAGGAATTTGGATTGCATACTTTTGAAATGTGTTAATGAAAATCAGGCTAAAAAATTGTTGAGAGAAATGCATGAGGGGATATGTGGTGGACATTATATGAGAAAAACTACTGCTCAAGATTCTGAGAGCAGGATTCTGGTGGCCCAGAATCTTTAAGGATGTAGAACAATTGGTAAGAAAGTGTGATGCTTGTCAGAGATTTTATGGTAAGCTCAAGTTTTTAGGAAATGTACCATTGAAGCTAGTAGAAGTACATGCCCCTTTCCAGCAATGGGGAATGGATTTTATAGGTGAATTCCCAAACAAGTCTAGTGGAGGACACTCTTGGATCTTAGTTGCCACTGATTATTTTACAAAATGGGTAAAGGCTATTCCTACAAGGAATGCAACAAGCAGGGTGGTGATTGATTTCCTATTGAATAATATTATTACAAGATTTGGTTGTCCTGAAAGGATTGTCAGTGATAATGCAATATGCTTCAGGTCTATTGATTACAAAGGATTCTGCAAAGGTTTAGGAATCCAGATATCATTTTCCTCACCTTATCATCCATAGGGAAATGGACAGGTAGAATAACCTAACAAAAGCTTGATAAAGATTCTCAAGAGGATTCTTGATAAGAATAAAAGGGCATGGAATTCAAAATTGCCATTAGTTGTATGGGCTGACCGAGTAACTGTGAAAAAGGCAATTGCATGTGCACCATTTGATTTAGTATATGGAATACACGCGAGGATGCCTTAGAACAACTTACTAAAGATGTATAAGTTTGTTCAAAAATATGATGAGGATCTAGAGGATGAAATGTAGTTAAGAAATGAGGATTTAATTAGGTTGGATGAAACTAGAAGAGAATCAGTTTCAAGGAATGCTAAGTTGCAGTTGCAAGTTAAGAGTTTGTATGACAAGAAATCAACAGAAAGGAGGTTTGAACCCAATGATTTGGTTTTAATATGGAATGCTGGATTAGAAGATAAAGGAAAACATAGAAAATTTGATCCAATTTGGCTAGGGCCATATGTGATTCATGAAAAATGGGGACCGGATTCTTATATTGTTAAAAGGATCAATGGTGACATTCAAGAATTGCCAGTTCATGGACAATTCTTGAAGAAATACTTCAGTTGAAGTATGTTCCTTTCCATGAACAGTAGTTAGGGCTGTATGTATTATAAATTCTTGTATAAAGTTGTGCCTCTCTCGTGTCTAATTTTGCTTTAGTTTGTAGGGTTTTTGTCCTAGTGCTCTTTGTAGTTGTTTTCTAGTAGGTGGTCTCCTCTCCCAGAGTTCTGAAGTCTTGCATGGGCACAGGTTACATATCACCCCCGGATAGAGCCACCGTTAGGCCATTTTCCTATCAATGCAAAAAATCCTATGAAAATAGCCTTTCCCTGCAATGTCTTGTGAAATTGTCCCGCCCTATCTGCAAGCTTATTTTGGTGTACGAAGAAGATATACAAGTTCTTATTGCTTGCGCCCTTATCCAGAGGTTGTTTTTCATGTCACCAAGCTTCAGCCCAGGGCGCATGGTCTAATATGCAAAAAATCCAAGTGAACTGCCCTGCCCTAGTTGTGACACAGTTTGAACCTGCAAGCTAAATTTATGATGTTTCTTGGCTTGTGCTCTTAGCATGTGATAGATTATTGAGTTTCCAAGGTATGATTAAGGGTGCATGTCCTGAAGGGTAGAAATGAGGAAGTTATAGCTATTTTAAGATCCGCAGGAAATAGCTTGTTTTATGTCCCAGGGTTTCAAAATTTGTCCAAGCATAAAACCCTGGATGTTTTCGACATTTCTCATGCTCACAGTTCTTCCTTGATGTCAGCATTTTTTTTTTGCACTGTTGCAATTTGGTGACACATGTCTTGGTGGGACCAGTTTCAAAAGGCTATTCGAAGCAGTTAAAGTTTAAGTCATAATCGATGATTGTCACATGATCGTAAGGAGCTTTTCCTCTTTGTGATCATGCGATGACCATTGATTCTTTTCAAAGCCATAAGCCGATGAGGCGGTGGGTCCGTTGCCAGTCATGTTGATGTGCTCATTTCTAATTGGTTTCAGTGTTGCTAATGTGGTGAAATTGTTTCCAAGGGTCTCTTTGACTGTTGAGGATTTTTCTGAACCACCTGATTTTTTGAGAAATAAATGAGATCGACGACTGAGTTTTGAACTTGCTGACTAACTATTGCTACCTGAAGTTTGAATATTTTAAGGGTTTCTTAGCGACAAAAGGACTAAAAATTCAATGTTTTGGTGGCCGATCTACATGATATGATTTTGTGCTCACTGGTACAGTATGACCCGAAGTATGATTGATTGTAGAGGGTGTTTCCACCATGATGGTGGGTGAGATGGCCATTCAGAGTTGCATACATCATAGTTGGAATTGTAAAGGGTAAACATGATGGGTTTCCAGTCTTTGTGTACCAGTTAGGGATTGTGTCATTGATGGATATCATTCTTAGATTTGCTTTCTCTGACTACTTGATTGCCCCCCCGTTGTAGTAAATTTTGATTGAATCCGGTTGGACAGGTAGTTGAAACCCTAATCCTATCCTAGCTATCTGGAGCTTGATGCATCCTTTCTGAAGGATTCCAAGATAGCTAGTGACTATATATTGCTGTCTGATGTATGTAAAGGTATTGATGGTCAATTTGGAGAATTCAGTAATGAGAGCTTGGGCTTAGGGTTGGTTTTCTTTAGCATTTTCTCATGTTGCAATGTATTGATTCTACAAAGTTTAATGAGAATACACTTAAATCCCAATTTCAGACTTGTGTATGTCTTCTTGTTTCTATCTTGAATCCTTATATATTAATGTCACAAAGTGAATTAGTATATGGTATACAAAGTATATTGTGAGATTGTCTTTGAGTTCTTGCTAAAGTCAGGATTAAATCCTTAAAGATAGTATCAGAGAGTTCAGGGTGAAATAGGAATTTGATGTCTAGGTATGTGAGTGAGATGAATAATAGGCAAAGCACTTATTCTAGATTTGGGTGTGTTTAAGTTATATTTTCAGTTGATGTATGTTGTATTGTGACTCTGTGCCCTAGAAGAAGACACTGATCCATCATCAGGAGGCATTTCCCCATCATCAATCAAACAAATATAAATGATGAAATCCTTAAATCAGTTTGTAAAGGCTACAAATGCATAATATTTGGTGACTCCTTTCAAGAAGTGAGTCGAAGGTACACCCGTCTGAGCATTAGAGTCAAAGTGTAGGGGGATCCTTGTTAATTGGCCCTTTTCCTTGTAGACTTTGGAGTGGTGATAGAGTCAATGACATTAGTTTGTCAATCATAGTGTAAATCTACAAGTAGAAAGAAAAGGAACCAACACAACAATAATGCTCCATATTTTCAACCACCTTGATCTCAACTTCAAGGCAGCTGAGGCGGCCCCGATTATGATCCAACACCTGCGAATGTCATGATTTATCTTGATTCCATCCCATTTATCCCCAAAAGGCAGTGATTTATCAACAAAAGCTGCTCATTGATGATCTGCACCCTCGAATGTTGAAGCGACATATTCAAATTTTAAATAATTACTCTGTTTATTTGTGTGTTTGTTGTGCGAGTTGGAAAATTTAGGACAAATAAAATATGTTCAAGGCAAATCAAATCAGAAGGAAAATCCACATTTTGTCGGAGGCTTTTGTCGCTCTTTCTAATTTACTAGAGTCAATAGGTGTTTCTTTGAAGATGATGTAAACAATATTAGTTTCTAGAAAGAAACTAGATAGCATCCATTGTAGATGAATTTTCTTTCTAGTTTCTAAATATATTTTTTAGAAACTAATACTGTTTCTTTGAAGATGACGTAAACTAGAGTCTTTAATAATTTTCTTTCTAGTTTCTAAATATATTTTAAAAAAATTAAAATTGATTTGAATCTATTTTTCTTTCTTCTTCGAAAAGTGGTTTGTGTGAAAATCAACGTTTTTAAGGAGTGACTGTCACTTGGATTAGGATAACTTTTTTTTTCAAAAATGATAACGATGTAATTCTTTCGAGGTTATATTGTTAAATTTAATATCTAATGGATGTAATTGGTTTCATTCATTTTGGTTCAATATTTCATACTTTATTAAGTTTTAAGTGAGAGTAATTGTAATTTAGACAACTTTTTTTGGATCGCTCTAACTTGATCTATATATATATTGAAATTCATTTTTCCTTTTTTTGATAGAAAGGTAACACAAATACACTTTTCCTACATATTTTTTATAATTTATTTTTTTAAGTTACTATTTTTCCCGAAGTGTCGAAGAGACAGGTTGTTCAATGACCAAGCAACCTACGTTTAATTAAAGTTAATTTTGAAAGTAACAATGAACTCAATATGTATTAAAATTATAGTCGTTAGAAATCTTACTCGAAGTAGCATTGTCTGATATTTTTTATTTTAGAATATCATCTTGTTTGGTCTTTGTTTTAGGCCTTGAAAGACATTTTTTCTTTTTATTTTCATATTTAATTTTTTTTTCAAGTTTGGGGTCTTTGCACGAAGACCCCCTTCATGCGAAGCCATCCCAAGGTCTTTGTGCAAAGACCCCTTGGGAAAAATCCGGTGGGAACAAGCCCTGCCAGACTTTTACCCGACCTACTTTGCCTGAAGTGGGTCAACTAATTATGGTAATTTTTTTTCGAGATAGTATAAAATAAATTTTTTTTTTTCATTTTCCATAAAATTGCAATCTGTGTGCTAAAATGTTGTCACACTTCTATTAATCCTTACATGCAAGAAAACTCAAGAATGAGCCCTCACAAATCGATCCATAGCTCCCTAGGCATGGAGTGCAAGGGTTTTTAAGAATGCTCTCAGCTAGAGCTATTAAGCCTATAACCTTGCTAGTAAACCATGCAATTGGAGATTCAAAGAAGACAAGGGCAAGAATGCCAATATCTCCAATGAAGCCAAATGTATGCAATGCAAAGCAAATCCATATGACAATGCAAGTTAATCTATTGCATAAAAGGAAATCTAAGCTAAGAATGAAGCTATGAAAATGCAAATACTATGCATGAAAATGAAATCTAACTATGAAGCAAGAAAGCCATGATGATGCAAGAATGAAGACAAGAAGATAGAGTGTTGTTGAAGATCCAAGATGAATGCCAACAATGCTCCAAATCTTCAAACCCTAGATGCAAGAATATCTCCAAAAGCTCCAAGATGACCTAGAAAACTTGTAGCATAACAATAGCATAAAAATTTGTGTGTGTGCAAATGAGGAAGAGAGCTCTTCTTTTATAGGAGGTGAAAAATCAATGGACCATAGAGATTAAGAGGCAAAAGATTTAATCAACGGTGGAGAAAAAAAGAAGCTTGATCCTTGTGCACAAATATCCTCCAATAGGAAAATTAGAAGCATTTACTTTATGTTGAGCATTTACTTTATGTCCATGTGAGACAAAAAGTGCTTTTCTTTTATTTTTCTTTATAAATAAGAATTAAATGCTTTATTTGTGCAACAAGGATAAGAAGAAAAGTGGGGCTTTTTATTTAATAAAAGGGGAGGAAATATTCCTTTTAATAAATAAAGACTTAGGATAAGATGGTTAGCCCATAGAAAATAATCAAATAAATGATAGGACTAGGATTTGATCAAGAACAAGCAATTGATGATTTTAGCAAAAGGGACTAATAGTCTAGATGACCATTTTTAAGTGTATACACAATCAACTTAATTCACACTTTTCACTATTGCTCTGATTTTTTGAAAGGTGTTTTTTTGGAGGAGAATTTTTATTGGTGTTTTTATCAAAGGCATTTTTTTTGAGGAGAACTGCTATTGGTGTTTTTATCAAAGACATTTTTTTTGAAGAGGAGAATTACTATTGCCAAATTTTTAGAAGACATTTTTTTGGAGAGAAGAAATGGGGAACAAGAAAGGAAGACAAAGTAAATCTATAAGAAAAATGTCACCTAGTACCGAACAAAGAAATCGTGAGGCTGCATTGACATATTATTATAAAACCAAATAAGATATGAACCTATCTACCTCTAATTTTATGTGCCCAAATTTTATGGACCTATGCTCTATGTTTCTCTAATTTGATTCATTTTTTGCATGTAGCTCGTAATCAACATGGTCAAGGTGGAGGAGAAGCTCAAGTAGGAGGGTCAAGCCAATTGAAGAAATGCACATTGAAGAAGGGTCGGGATCACGTGTTCCTACTGGTATGGATGAACTTATAGATCTAGCTCAAATTGTAAAGAGAACTATTAATTATAGAAACTTAGATCATTTACTTACAATGGATGTGGAGAATTTTAGATCATTTTCTAATGTTCAACCTTTAAGTCTTGCTAAGAAGAGGTCAATGAATAAGATAACAAGAGAAATATTGGCTAAATTTGATGATTTTGAAACACTTGAACAAGCCCAATTGCTTTCAGTTGTACTTATAAACAAAAAGTTGGAAGAGACATTAAAATTATTGGGTATAGACACAAAATCAAAGAACAGAAAATTTGTTGACATGCAAACTGATATGATTGAAAATCTTAGGAAAGGTTTGAACTAGGTAGGGAAGTGATCTTGAACTAAAGATAAAACCATTACAAGAAGAGTTATGTTGACATCCATTGTAGGTAACACTATGCCCCGAAATAGATAAATATCATTAGTTTAATCTCGGATTGGTTTTAGTAGGAAAACAATATCATGATATGTTAAGAGGAGAATGCTTCTCGATGATAGCACCTTGGAAGGCAATTGGACAATCATGTTTAGAGATCCTCTTTCTGATAGGATTGATGAGGGAATCAAGAAATTGGTCACATTATTTTGGAATGATAAGACTCGTCCTTCATCAAACAGTAGAGATGTTATCAGACATAGAATTGCAACTAATCAATATGAACATCATACAAAACATTGGTTGGACACAATGCAACATGAAATTTATGTGCCATTTTGTAGTTCAAATCCTAATATAAAGATTGGACAAATATTATTTTAAAGATTGAAGCCATATTATGTCAGGAAAAACAAAGTGTTTGAAACTTGTTTTTGTTGTTATCATATTGAATTTGATCTCCACTATCAAGTATTTTGAAAGTTTGTAGAAGACACTTATGGTTTTGAATATACTTCTCCTATTAGACTAAGTGTGTTCATCTCATCCATTTTATGTGAGAAAAGAGATGATGCAGTTGGTCAAATAAATTGCATAAAAGGAATATGTGAAATGTGTGTTGATTTGGCTCTTTTTTCCTTTAAAAAATAAAAATATTGATGTAACAAAGATGGTAAATTAAAAGAGTTACAAATATGTAAAGAATGAAACAAAAATTGGGAAAGAATCTAAAAGATTAGAATATGTTGAAGAGGCACTAACTATTGGAGCATTTATGGACAAATTTTAAAAAATTGATTCAACCCTACATTCATCATGTTTTTTTTGCAAAGTGACAAGAACAACAATTCCAAACACTGAGACACAATTTTCCACTTGGAACTATTCCATTAGTTGTTGATTTTGCAGAAAACTATTCATTTGTTCATCAAAAGGCAGTTCAATCAGAATACTATTTTTAGAGCAGATTACTATTATGGTACATGTGTGTTATTGACATGCACAGTTAGATTTGGATGGTATTCAGAGCACATTTGAAGCATGAGTCTTCAAGAAGGAATATCATTTTTATATAAGTGATGATAAAGAGCATGACATTCATTATGTAGAACACTGCTTCAAGATGTTTTTTGCAAATTTGAAAGAAAGACATAAAATTTGATAAACATAACGTTTGGTCAGATGGATGTGTTGCACAATTCAAATCATCTAAACTATTTTATGCGCTATGTAGATATCATTGTAATAAAAACATACCACATGTCTGGAGTTTCTTTGAGAGTGGACATGGAAAAGGTGAACATGATGGTGTTGGATCTTGCATCAAACGTGCTCTACGAAAGTATTAAATAAATTATAAGGGAGTTCGTATAAAAATTGCACACAATGTTGTTGAATGGTGCAAGACACATTTTTCATCAAATGAGGATGACACATCATCACAAATGACTCAAGCGGTACCATAGAGAATTTTGGGAGATAACAGGTATGCACGTGTTTCTAAATTATGCATGTGTGATATACTTATTTATTCTTGTTTAAATTTTACATTCTTTATTCAAATTTATAAAATGAAATTCATATTAAATATATGCACATGTGTTCAGGTGTGGATATAAAATTTATGCATGGTTTCAAGAGGATAGAAAAGACACAATCTTTGCATTCAGTTATGAGTAAAAAATGTCACAATTGGATGTTGAACACTAGGGATTACTCATGCTTTTGTTGTCATTGCATTGTTGACAACTATGAGGAATGCATCAATAAGCAATGTGGATATGTAGGTGACTAGAATCTGGTGCTACTAGTTGTTACTGATACATTTGATAGAGATGAAGATGAGAACTTTGTTGATGTTCCTTCGATTTCTACTGATTATGATCTTATTTCAGGATTGGTCAAAATTGGTAAGTATAATAAATTGAGTTTCACATTTTATGGCATGACATTGATTTGCATATATATATATATATATATATATATATATATATATATATATATATATATATATATATATATATATATATATATATATATATATATTATAGTTTGAACTAAATCAATTTTAGGATCTCACATGTATATAAATTTGTTGTGCAGGAGATGTCTTTGTAGTGATTGTTGAACTTGGAAATGTGAGAATTAGTTACTATTTATTGTGTTGTACTACAGAGAGGATGAAGTTAATTGATCTTGAAGAAAGCGATGGAATGTTGTTCCCCATAGGTTTTCATTCTTACATGTCAAGATATTGTTCATTTTGTAAATATAAAATTTCAAAGTTTTAACCAATTTAAATAATTTAAATTGTTTTATTTATATTTATATTGTAAAAGCTTGTGTTCTGTAGGATCAATTGTTTTAGAGGGAACATATTTCAAGAAAATCAAAGTAATTCAACATGGTATTCACTTTGTTGATTACCAACCAGACAATAAGGTGTTTCAATATAGCCACCTAGTAGTTGCCACCTCCCTTTGTCTCCATCTAGTTAAATCTCAATGTGTGCGTCGTAAGTGGAGACTAGATAGTGAGGATCATGAGAGAATATTACATGTTCTCCATGAGAGATCTGAACCACTTGAGTTGGTCTAAAAAGTAAATTACATACATATTTCATGTGTTAGGACCTACTTGACATCTCTAGATTAAATTGACTATACTTTGTTGATATATTGAAACATATAATGGATTATATTTTGTTTATCTATTAATAGGACTTTGATTATATATTTTGACAAGGTTCAATGCTTTTATAGATGTTTCGATGGCTCAATGGTTTTAATATATAGTTATGTATGCTTTTAATAATGTTTTTAAACATATGGTTTTATATGTATGTATGTTCTTATGTATGCTTTGATGGTTCAATGATTTTTATATGTAGTTATATAAATGCTTTTATGTTTGTTAAAGTGAACGTGTTAAATGAATGATATTAAGTTTAGAAATTACTTATGGTTTGTTAATTACATATTATCTTGTTATTCTTATGATGGTTCAATTATATTACTTAATAGTTAAAGATCTCCTTAAGACCTCCCCTTAAGACATTAGTTAGGTTACTAAAGACATTAGTTAGGTTACTAATGACATTAGTTAGGTTACATATGACATGTTAGTTCTAGATTACTTATATTACCATAATCATGTAACCATTTAACCATAATGAAATCATGTAACCATTTAACCATAATCAAATCAAATTATGTAACTGTCTAACCATAATCAAATCAAATCATGTAACTGTCTAACCATAATCAAATCAAATCAAATCATATAACCATCTAACCATAACCAAATCAAATCAAATTATGTAACTGTCTAACCATAATAAAATCAAATCAAATCATTTCACCGTCTAACAATAATCAAATCAAATCATATAACTGTCTAACCGTAACCAAAGATCATAAACACATAAATCATCTATGCATAGGTCTAGAATATATAAATGTCAAACATATGTGAAATGTTCAGAACATAAATCAAAGATGTGTGCAACAAATGTCCTAAGGTATCCTAGACAAATCAAGTTGCATACAAACAGAGCAACCCTCTGACCAAGTGTCATGAGAATCCTCTACACATGCAACAACAACATACGTCTGCAAATTTAGTACAATAACTTGTCAAATATATATGTACATTCATATATAATATAATTATATACAAAATATTTGAAATATATTAATACGTGAATTTAAACTCAAGTATATTTAAAACCTACCTAAGCATTAGTAGGTGTCACCTCTACTGAATCTCTCATGCATAAACGTTCTGATCCCACGCTAGAGGTAGTATGCTCATGCAACTGTGCCTACAAATATTGTATATAGAATAAAAATGTAGGTGAGCATTAGTATGCGCAACTATGTAATTAATTTATTGAGTAGAAATAAATTGAAAATTAAATTTATACCTGGGTCTCACGAGCAAGAGGATCATCACCGTGCACCATCACATCATCTATAGAAACACCATCACACACATCATCTCTGGTACCAATCCTCTCTAATGAGGAGCATAATGGGGAGTGTAGCCAAGAAGGGAGTGGTGTAGAGTCAGAGTCAGGATGAAGTAGAAGATCCATAAATGAAGCCATGTCAGTGTTAGTGGGGGTCTATCTCAATCCTGGTAACTGTTTCTCAAAACCATCCAGGCCTCCACTGTGATGCAAACATTACCAAGACATATCCCTCCCTATGTAGTTGCAGAGTGATCAGTAGGTGCAAAGTGCTCTGAACTATGAGATGCACGAGCTGATGGTGTGCTCTAGAGTGGTAGAACTGGAGGGCCCTAAGAGAGTCTAATTGTGTCTCTAATAGACTGTATAGGGACCCTCTTCAATTGAGAAATATAGGTATATGACTATAGCAGATCCTCCAATAAATACAATATCATCTCAACGTAACTCTAATGTCCAGTAAGAGCTCGTATATCACATGGTCTAGGGAGACCAACATCTCTATATGCCTCATCAATAGGGGGTGCATTACTAGATGATGCCTTTGAATATGTCTGGGGTTGACTCGGTCTAGTCATAATATATATAGTGAGTGTATCAGAAGTAATATTGGCAGCTACAGCTACAATGTTTCTAATCCTATCAATTGCTTCCCTCTAGGAAGCAACGATAACTCTGTCAGCAGTATCAACCATAGATGGTGCCACTGCGGGTGCCCTCTTCCCAACCAAGTGTTTGTGTCTCAGCACTATGTGATTAGGCCTATGATATGGATCGTGGTCTGGAACTCTACTGTGCCCCTATCCAAAGTACCCTAGAAGATCTAAGTAGTTCACATTGAGACCCAAAGAGACCTCAGCATAAACTTGTACAAAGTACAATGGAATCTGGTTGTTATTGGGATAACGACAATGTGCCACAAGGAACCGCGGGTATATCATGTGTGCTATATCTGGTACCACACAACATGTAACTTGATATGCTCTAACCTTGCTCCTCTCTTGGTAGCAAGGGAAAAACTCTCCTTTGATAATATCATTTGAGACCCGTGACTAGACCTCAACTAAGGATATATCAACAGAGATCTCAAATCTCAACTCTTGAAAAATACAATCAATAATCTGTGGAGTATATGTAGTTTTCCTCCTCATGCGTGTAGATAGATCCTATAGAGTCCGCAAAATGGTGGTGCAAATATATCTGTAAATGTTATCCTCAGAGGAAGCTATAGAATCTCGTAACTGCCCTATCTACTAGGTAGAAAAATGAAATATCGCCCCCATATTAGGATCACTGGGCGCTTGATGTGGGGCACCCTGTGTTGCATCATGTTGGGGGGTAGCCTGTGGTAGGTCATTGTGGGGTGCGACACCCTGTGTCGGGTAACCCATGCATGATCGTGTGTCTCCATCTAAGGGTAACATACATTATTAAATGTTAAAATTTAAGTACATTACATGTGTGCAGGTAAAATAATATTAAAATCTAAAATTATACAAATACAATTATACATAATTATCCTAGAGAGAGAGTCCTAGAGAGAGAAATTCCTAGAGAGAGAGAGATCCTAATTGGTCCTAATTGATCCTAATTGATCCTATTAGCCCCATTAGGTCTTAAGTGGTCCTATTAGGTCTTAAGGGTCCTATTGGGTCCTATTAGATCTTAAGGGTCCTATTAGTCCCATTATGTCTTATTAGGTATTAAGCGGTCCTATTAGGTCTTAATTGGTCTTAATTGATCTTAATAAGTCTTAACTAGTCCTAATAGGTCTTAATTGGTCTTAATAGGTCCTAATAGGTCTTAATTGGTCTTAATTAGTCCTAATTGGTCTTAATCGGTCCTAATAGGTCTTAATTGGTCCTAATAGGTCCTAATAGGTCTTAATAGGTCTTAATTGGTCTTAATAGGTCTTGATTGGTCTTAATAGGTCCTATTAGTCCCATTAGGTCTTAAGCGGTCATATTAGGTCTTAAGTGGTCCTATTAGGTCTTAAGAGTCCTATTATGTCTTATTAGGTATTATTAGGTCCTATTAGGTCTTATTAGTCCTATTAGGTCCTATTAGGTCTTACGTGGTCCTATTGGGTCCTATTAGGTCTTAAGTGGTTCTATTGGGTCTTAAGGGTCTCATTGGTTGAATATTAGGTCTTAATTGGTCTTAAGGGTCTTACTAGGTCTTAGTTGATCTTAATAGGTTCTATTATGTGCATGTTAGGTCTTAATTGGTCTTAATAGGTCCTATTAGTCCCATTAGGTCTTAAGTGGTCCTATTAAGTCATAAGTGGTCCTCTTAGGTCTTAAGCATCCTATTATGTCTTATTGGGTCCTATTAGGTCCTATTAGGTCTTATTAGGTCTTATTAGTCCTATTAGGTCTTAAGTGGTCCTATTGGGTCTTAAGGGTCTTATTGGGTCCTGTTAGGTCTTAAGGGTCCTATTAGGTCCTATTAGGTCTTAAATGGTCCTATTGGATCTTAAGGGTCTTAATGGTTGAATGTTAGGTCTTAATTGGTCTTAATAGGTCCTATTAGTCCCATTAGGTCTTAAGCAGTCCTATTAGGTCTTAAGTGATCCTATTAGGTCTTAAGGGTACTATTATGTCTTATTAGGTATTATTAGGTCCTATTAGTCCTATTAGGTCCTATTAGGTCTTAAGTGGTCCTATTGGGTCTTGGGTCTTATTGGTTGTATGTTAGATCTTAATTGGTCTTAAGGGTCTTATTAGGTCTTACTCGGTCTTAATAGGTCCTATTATGTCTTAGTTAGCCATGTTATGTCTTAATTGGTCTTAATAGGTCCTATTAGTCCCTTTAGGTCTTAAGTGATCCTATTAGGTCTTAAGTGCTCCTATTAGGTCTTATTAGTCCTATTAGGTCTTAAGTGGTCCTATTGTGTCCTAAGGGTCTTATTGGGTCCTATTGGGTCTTAAGGGTCCTATTAGGTGGACTATTAGGTCCTATTAGGTCTTAAGGGTCATATTATGTCTTATTAGGTATTTTTAGGTCCTATTAGGTCTCATTAGGTCTTTAGTGGTCCTATTGGGTCTTAAGGGTCTTATTGGGTCCTATTAGGTCCTATTAGGATGGTCTTAAGGGTCCTATTGTGTCTTAAGGGTCCTATTAGGTCCTATTAGGTCTTAAGTGGTCCTATTGGGTCTTAAGGGTCTTATTGGTTGAATGTTAGGACTTAATTGATCTTAAGGGTCTTGTTAGGTCTTAGTTGGTCTTAATAGGTCCTTTTATGTCTTAGTTGGTCATGTTAGGTCTTAATAGGTCTCATTAGTCACATTAGGTCTTAAGAGGTCCTATTATGTATTATTAGGTCCTATTAGGTCTTAGTAGTCCTATTAGGTCCTATTAGGTCTTAAGTGGTCCTATTGGGTGTTAAGGGTCTTATTGGTTAAATGTTAGGTCTTAATTGGTCTTAAGGGTCTTATTAGGTCTTAGCTAGTCTTAATAGGTCCTATTATGTCTTAGTTGGTCATGCTAGGTCTTAATTGGTCTTAATAGATCCTATTAGTCAACATTAGGTCTTAAGTGGTCCTATTAGGTCTTAAGGGTCCTATTATGTCTTATTAGGTATTATTAGGTCCTATTAGGTGTTATTAGTCACACATAAGATCTTAAGTGGTCTTAAGGGGTCATATTAGGTCTTATTAAACTCATGTTAGGAATTAAGAGGTCCTATCATTACTCATGTTAGATCTTAAGAGGTCCTATTAGTCCTATTTGGTCTTAATGGGTCCTATTAGGTATTAAATGATCCTATTAGGTGTTAAGGGTCTTATTAGGTGTTATTAATTATTAGGTCCTATTAGGTCTTATTACTCATGTTAGGTCTTTAGGGGTCCTATTAGGTCATATTACTCATGTTAGATCTTAATTGGTCTTATTTAGTATTGCAATATCACACGTGCATATTTCATTTAGAGAGAGAGAGTAATAAAAGGTGAGGTGAGAGTGGACTAAGAGGAGAGAGAGTAATAAGGGGTGGGGAGAGATTATCCTAGAGAGAGAGAGGGGCCGGGTGACAGTGTCCTAAGAGGAGAGTATAATAAGGGGTGGGGAGAGAGTCCTAGAGAGAGTGAGAAATAAGGGTTGGAGAGAGAGAGAGAGAGAGAGAGAGAGAGAGAGAGAGAGTATTAATTAAAGTGCGATGAGATTTTTAAGGGGGTTGGGGTGTCTTAAGGGGTTTGGTCAAAGAGTCTTAATTAGTGTTAAATAGTAGCACGAGAAATAAATAAAGTCTTAATAGACAAGGAGAGAGAAAGAGAGAGAGAGACTCTTAAGACAATGTGGACAGAGCATTGAGGAGTTTGGTGAGAGAGTCGTAATGGGCACATGGGGAGAGATAAAATTTTAAGATTTTCTAACATTTTCTAACATTTCCTAATAATTTTCTAATTTTTTCAAAGGTTTCAATTTTTTCTACATTTTTCAAAAGTTTGAAGTTTTTGTAAATTTTCCTAAGTTTTAAATTTTTCTAAATTTTTTTAAATTTTCTAAATTTTTCTAATAAAAATAATTTAAAACTAATATTTTAACACTACTAATTAAAAATAATTTAAAAATATATAATAAGATTACTAAAAATCTAAAATTTTCTAACATTTTCTAGTTTTTTCTAACATTTTATAGTATTTTCTAGCATTTTATAGTATTTTCTGACATTTTATAGTATTTTCTAACATAATTTTTTAAAACTAAAAATTACCAAAAATGAAATAACTATTTGAAAATTAAAAAATGAACTAAAATAATTAATAAACATATAATTTATAATAAAAAATAATTTAAAAAAGGAAAAATGTGTGTACCTAGAATATACGACGGTCGAAGGAGACATAATAGAAGACAAGGAGGACAAAGTTAATGAGGTTGTTATGAATTCGTCAGGGGGTTCACTCTAGCACCGGGGTTTACTGTGCTCCATGAATAGTAAATGTGAAAATGCCACCCCTCTGTCGGAAATTTATAGTAAATCTGGCCTAGGGGGTCTTCGTGTGAAGACCTTGTCACCCCTTCGCATGAAGTACCCTACGCCAGGTTCTTCATGTGAAGAGTTGGTTTATCTTCATGTGAAGACGTTAAAACATGATGTTTTTGGCCCAACCAATATTCATTCATCCCCAAAAGTGGGACTCACTTTTGTGGGACCACCCACATGGTCAATTTGCACCTAGGTTCTTGGCCAACCTAGATCCTAGACACCTAGTTTTGGCTTGTAGTGACTTTGGCCAAGTCACTGTCCTTTAAGGACTTTTGGTTTTATGTCTTAGTATAGTGTCCAATAAGGTTCTTAGGTAGTTTGAATTAAGTCCTAGTGATGGTCTCATTGCACTAAGTAAGGACTCAAGGGATATGGCTTGCATGCCATTGGATGTTGGCAATTAGTCAAAGACATGGTTTGACTGTGAAAATGTGTTAAATAAGTGAAATAAAGTTGAGAAAGGGTCCTAGTGGTCTTAGAAGAGTCTTGAGAGTCTTTTTAGACCTCATGGCACAACTTTGACAAAGTTGTCAAGCAAAATATAAAAGTTATCATGATAACTTTGCAATTTTGCAAAGTTGTCATGACAACAATTTGTCTTAAGCATGTCCGAAGTGTGAGAGTTAGTTATAGGTCTAAAAATGACAAAGCTTGGTTGAATAAGCCTATATATGTCTTGTTTCTATCAAGACCTAAGGTTGGACATTGGTTTTTGTGAGTACTTTTCAGATTTTTTATCTCCTGTTGTGACTGTACCCCTTTTGATTGGAATAGAAAGCTCGGTCATCCTTGATCATGGATTGAACCAGAGAAAAGGCTTTACATGATTTTATTCTATGTGTTTTTATTAGTAGTTTAGAGCTTTACTTTGGTTTAATAGTTTTATTTTAAGATTTGTAGTTTAAATCCTCCTCTGAGACTAGCTTGCTGGATTGTTCAGAGTAGAGGCAATAAAAATGGCTCTAACTTAGGTTTTCATGGTTGGTTTTGTATGGCCACTTGGAATATGTTAGAGCACTATAAATACTATGTAAATATGTATTTTTATGCTTTAGGTTTTAGGGGAAATATTTTTAAGAGCAAGCCCTAAGCGAGCCAGAGTTAGCCTGGTTAGGGAGCTTGCTATTGATCCAGCAAATGAGAGAGGGCTCGGGGATTGGGAATGCCAATCCAGCTCTAGAAATGTGTTCTATGATTATCAAAGACTCTATCTTTTGAAGTAGAGCTCTTGATCAATTTGGCAAGAGGTGAAACCACCAAACCCTCACTGAAAATCAGTGAGGCCAAATTAGGCCTAAAAATAAGGCTAAAAGATAGGAACGGGTTGTACGGAGAGCTTGGAGACATAAGGGTTTTGGAATACTTTGTATCTTCAAAAAGGGTATCAGCAAATATAATCTTTTTGACCACTTGTGAAGAAAGTTTAGAAGTTAAGCCCTTTAATGTGAGTTGGAAGACCTACAAGGATTTAGTAGCCTTTTGGACTAATTTTAGGAGATTGACTTGTAGGAGGAAGTTGTTACATGGTGGAACACCTCAAATTGAGTAAAAATAAGAAAAATTGAGTCTTCTCTCATGTCTATTACCTGGAATCAAGAATTGGAGTGAAGGGATGAATTCCTTAGTTTAATTCATATGAATAGTTGTGGGATCAAGAGTGAGTTATAACCCTTGGTAGTGAGATCTTGTGGAGTAGAGGAGATTAGGAAGAATCCCTCAGTGTGAAGGGTCTAAAGAACCCTAAGATAGGTCAAGAAAAGGCCTAGGTAAGTCCTAGAGGAAGTAGCGCTAGTTTGAAGAAGATCTCCCTATCACCACATATATACCACCAATAGTATACTAGCATCATCATACTATCGTCGAACAAGTTTGGGATGAAACCACCACCTACAAGTTAGAAAACTATAGGTTTCAAAGCATCACACAAGTATTAGGCACGAAACCTCACGTAATATAGCTTATTAGCTAAAAATATATTTATACATTTTACCAATGTATTTATTAATGTACATGGTGCTTTCTAGGTTGTTGGATAGATGCTATTGGGGAACAATCGAACCATCTAAACAACATCACAAATTTTATATATATATATATATATATATATATATATATATATATATATATATATATATATATATATATATATATATATATATATATAAGTAATGGCCTTGAGGAAGGGAGAATGTTGAATGATGTTCATCCTTCTGAAGAGATGTTATGGTTCTAGAGGTTCTAATTGTTATAATAATTAGGATAGTCATTTAATTAATTATCTCTAGTCAAATCCTTTATTTTTTAATGATTTAAGTTAGACTTAGAATTTTTATTTATTTTAGATTAAGCTAATTATAGGTCATATTGTTTGACAAAATAGGATGGTGGTATTTGTCATGATCTAATTTAATCCTCATCTAAGGTTTAGATTTATGATTTTTCTCTTTATGCTTATATAAGAATTCATTGTAATCATCCAATTGTATCCAATTCATTTATAGGTTAACCTCAATATTAGATTCTTTTTTGGATCAATATCTCAATGTTGCATAGCATAATCACATCTTCTCTTCAGACATGACAAGTGTTTGATTATAGGTAATTTATAAGAGTTATATGGCTCACTATCAACTCCAACATGGTAATAGAGAATTACATTTGTCATTTCATATTCAGTTTCTAAGAGAAGAATCGACTCATCCTAGAGAAATATACACACCACCGTTTGATCTAGAACATTAAAAATTAAAAGGATTGTTTGTTCAAACACTGAAATCTAAGCTGTTGAAAAAAGATTTAGTGACAAGGATCTATCCACGAAATTTCATATGGTCATACATCCTTGCACACTTCGCAACCACCATTAATCCTATGTAGGATTCTTTGGTACAATTGTATAAATTTTTTTTTTTTTCATGAGTAATTTAAGAAAATGAAATGTAGTGTCATAAATTGCACACTTCCTAAGGTGTCCAATTCCACAGTTAAACCCCATTTTAGTGTGTATTTATTCTTCCATGCATCACAAGACTTTTCTATGCATTTAATTAATAAATTTTTAAATAAAGTCATCTCTTAATTTAATTTTTGCAAGGACCATTAATTATAGGTGTGCCCTCTTTAATTATTATTTTTCATTTATTACCACTTGCATACATAGGCCCTATTTTATTATGGGTGGCATTTTGTAATTATTATGATATCACACCTTGATTTTGCATGCATTTTGGACATAGCCATATCTGTATTGACCCTTGATTCAAATCTAAACATTGATTGGCTTGTATAGGGTGTCTGAGGAGGTATGAGGTGAGTCAACTTGCCCAGACCTTGTAAGTCACCCCATAGTCTGCAAATTGGTCCCAACTTTGAATGGTGTAATGGTCATTTTATTTTAGTAGGATTTTCAAAACCATGTCGGCCTCCTTTGAGTTTAGAGCCTTGAAATGGCTTGTTGAGGTATAAGAGCAATTTCACCTTGCTCATTTTGGCATCCATCCACTATCAAACGATTCATATTGACAAGCAGACAATCACGCATTCAATTAAGTTCATGTATTGAAGGTATTGTGTCCCACCATATCTGTCATTGTGGAAAGCTTCAAAAATCATCATGCAAGCATGTCTTTTGTGATGTCCTTTTAGGTCTTTGTGGAGTCATGCTATTATATCAACACTTGCAATCTCATTTCAAGCACAATTGCACTATTCACAATATAATATATCTTTATCTCGTATTCAAGCTTCTTCTATTAACAACACACTTCCCTTTTCAAGAATTTCAATTTCAATTTCAATTTCAAAGTTAATTCCTATACAAGGGTTTGACTGAGGCAAACCCTTTTTCACCAATATTTTCCCCATTTTTTATGTGTAGGTGATAGGTGGTGTAGCTTTGCAAAAGGCTACAAGAAAATCTAACTTAGAGTTACAAGTGGTAGAAGTTTTGTTAGAATTTGTTGGGTCTAAGGTGACTTCATAGTTATGTGGCAAGTCTGGTTTCCCTTGACCCTCTAGGTCATCTCATACCTACCATTCTGGATTGAAATTTTGATCATAGGTTGATTGTTGTTTCAAATTTCCAAATTTGGTATCAAAATTGGGTTTACAGTTTGTTGCTTGTTTGCATACATATCATTTCCTTCTTCCTCTCATATTTCCCTATTTCTTGAATCTTTCATTTAGATAATCATTTTCCACTCACAGTGAAGGAATCCTCACATCCTCTTAGTGCTTGAGCCTCCTCGAGTTTAGTGGATCAACCTTCTTTTGAATGTATGATTGAAGATAGGTGTGAGCTTCCTACTTTGATTATCCATCCTAGTGATTATCCCCCATATAATGTTTTCTTTCATTACATTTTGGTGAACCCAACTCTTTCTTACATCTAATTTTCATTCCTATATGTGATTAGGGTGAATTTATTTTTATGATTGAATTTACTAAATTAGATTGGTTTGTTATTTCTTGTCTGTTATTTCTTCTTGCTTCCATTTATCAAAATCATGAGGTAGATAATAGCTTCTTTCATTTCACATTGATTGCATTCCTTCATGTTACTCTTGCATATGACATCTTGAGAATTTCAAACATTCTTCCTTTTTTCAAATCATTTCTTAAGGATTTTATTCATGTTACATGTGGTTATATCATAAAATTCTTAATGAAATGCATGCAATATGTAGATCTCATAAGAGTCTTTGTAGAAAATGATAAATCTAAAGGTGACATGGACATGAACAATATTAGTACCTGTTCTAGGTTGTCTTTTGCTAATGAAGATAGAGATCATACTCCTAACAATACCACATTAGAGAGTACTAGGTCCCCTTCTCCTAAAGATACCTTGGTGCAAGATACTATTCATGCTAGTTTATGTACTTTAGATCCTCTTCCTTATTGTAGATATTCTTCTCTTTATAAAAGTATTGTTAGAAATATATGTTTGGTTTTTTGTTGTCATTGATGCCAAACTTTGTTGTCTGGAAGTAATTTGAAAGTTTTCTATTCTTGGAGGACATTGGAAGACACGTATGTATTCAGTGTTATAGTACAATAGATGACAAGTATGAATTCAATACATTGGAAGACATTTATGCATTATGTGATCATGTGAAGATGATGTTTAACAATGCTTTGGTGTTATACTCTTATATCTGAAAATCTGTGTGGTCCAGATGTCTATGGTTCAGTGAACAAAGAAATATAGTTTTACAATTGGAGTTCATTGTGCTTCATTTGTTCTTTCTGGAAGGTTTCTACTCTGAAAATTAGGGTTGAACGTGTTTTGATACTTATGTTGACAAATTTATGTTTTGGTCTTGATTCTAGCATTCTATGGTAATCTAAAAATTGTTCTTCGTGATCTGGAAACTATGGCATCTAGTATTGCATTTATGTTCAGTTGTTTTCCTAGTCTAGAAATATGGTGTGACGACTTCTAACGTAGACTATTGGCATGTGCTATTGTTTTTGACTTGGCATGTCAATCTCACTATGGTGTGTGGAGTTTCGGATATAGTTGGAAAGTTAGGCAATTCATTAGCTAGTGTTTCATCATATTTGAGATGGTGAAGTTATTCCAGTAATTGTGGTTCTGGCATTAGGCTATGTGTAGCATGTCTATGATCCTTCTCTCTCATGGAGTAGATCATGCTTCTTGATTTATTTTTGGGTGATGCATTTAATGATTAGCTCTTATCTGGGTAGGTTCATGCTATACATGACCTATGCATTTAATGATTATATATTATTCAGTTAGGTCCATTCTATGTTTTGGTTTGGATGCTTATCACATGATACCTTATTGCATTTTGTTCTTTCCTAAGCCATCTTGTAATTTAAATTATAATTGTTGGAACATTTTTGAGCATGTCAGAGTTTGGTGTTTTTTTGTGTTAACATTAATGTTTTGTCATTGATGTCAACATACTAATTGTTGTTGCATACAATGTGTTCAGTATGTCTAGTGAAGAAGATTTTAGTTGTTCAGAGGCTACAATGAAGATCTTGTGTTGTAATCATAAGACATTCTTTAGAGATGTTTTTAGTTTCTCTAAAGAGGTTTTCAAGTGTTTGGGTGATAGTTTGAGGAAGATATTATCATTTTATCAGGTGATAGTATTTCAGTGCTCCTGTTGTGACAGAGGTTGAGTTATTGCTTTGGTAAGGATCGATATGGTTGATTCAGATGTTGTGAAGCTTGTGGTGTGTTTGAGACTCACTGTTATGTCTTCAGCTAGTGTTGTTCATGATTTAGAGTTTAGCAAGTTATCTTTCTATTGCGACAGATTCTGGTGTTCAGTAAATTGTTGGTATTCAGTGCAGAGATGAGTTTTGATTTTGAGTTTGAGATGATGAGAAGGTTCAAGAAGTTATTCATGTTTCTTGCTGATTTTGGATCATGTTATGACATTTTTTCTTGATTGCATTGATCGAGATGATCGTGTGCGATGTTTTGTTAGCATGTTGATGTTTCTTCATTTAGGTCCTAGCTGACTTGGTGAAGTAATGTGTCATGATTATTGGAGGTGATTTGGCAAAGTTGTAGTGTGTTTGAGGATAATGTTTTGGATCCTGTCTAATTCTTGGCCAACTTGTTTTGGATTTCTATGATTTAAGCATAATGTTTATATTTTTTTTATTGTAATAGGTCTTAGTCAACCTAGTTGGTGTTTAATATTTGTAATGTGTATAAATGAAAGATATTTTTGTAATTGAGAGATGATATGAATTTGTGAAGGTGATATACTAGTATTTGTATTCTACATTGGAGGCATAAATTGAACTTCATTGGAACTGTATTGCCATTGTAGATGTTATCAATTAGTTTGGTTGTAATGGATTATATGTCCACCCTGTTCTAATCAAAGATAAATCAGTGAACCTGACCGAGGGTCAGATCTATGATTGTATTATGAGAAGTGCACTCTAAGAATTCGGCATGTGAATGCATGTGCATTCCTTTTTTTTTCTTCTCATTTCCTCTTAATCGGGTAGTACTTTTAATAGAGTACATCAATCTAGTAGGTATCATCCCCAAAAAGGTTTTTCCCTTAATAGGGTTTCCTTGAGAACAAAAAATTGGTGTTATATGTTATGTGGTTCATTGTTTATCTTTCAAGATCATTATTTGGTTTAAGTGGATTTAAGTTTAATTTTTGGTACACAACTTATTCACCCCACCCTTCTCATTGTGCTTGCCTTCTTTTGGGCCTAAAAAATGGTATCAGAGCCAAGTCCTTTTGAAGAAAGCTTAATCACTTGAAGGGTATCTGACATGGAAAGCATAAGGAAAGAAAGCCCTAAGTTTGATGGAAGCAATTTCCTGACATGGAAGGATCAGATGACTACTTATCTGATATGTTTGGGAGATGAATATTGGGATATCATAGAGAAATATTACACCATTACTAATGAATTGTCTCTGGCTACTGCTAATGAAAAGAATAAATTCAAGGATAACATGTTAGAAAGGGAAGCTCTATTCAGTGCCTTATCAAATACAAAATATTCACACATCTATGGATTGAGGAGAACACATGATATATGGAATAAATTAGAAACTATTTACAAAGGTGACAAGTACGCTAAGAAAGCTAAGTTGCAGTGTTTTAAAGGAAGATTTGAAGATATGAAGATGAGTGAAAATGAATCTATCTCATCCTTTATGCAGAGAGTAAATGATCTGGTTTGTGACATCAGATTTGCTGGTGATACTTTGATTGATGATGAAATTGTAAAGAAAATTTTAAGATCTTTACCAACATGTTATTGTGAGAAGGTTATAGCTATTGAGGAATTGAGAACTATTAGAGACATTTCAAGAGAATCTTTGGGTAATAGACTCTGTTCCTATGAGATGACTACTCTTAGAAAGGAACTTCTGAAGGTTGAAACTACACTTAAAGCTAGTATGACTAAATATTTAAAGGGAGAGAGCTCCTATAAAGACAACTTCAATGACTATGCTAAGCAATGGGAAGAGATCTTGGAAGATGAAAGGAAGATTGATTAACTTAAAGACTTGAGTGCGAAAAGAATACCTAAGAGCTCCAGTAAGTATGAAGGAAATTTTCCTTTGAAATGATTTAACTGTAACAAGATTGGTCATATTGCATTTAGATGTCCAAATAAAGTTTCTAAGGAATCTAAGTTTAGATTTAAGAAATTTCATCGTAAGAGTCATAAAAGTTTTTATGCTGAAGAAGGTGTGACTAATGATGAATCTAGTGATGAAGAAGAGATTGTGTTTATTTCTATTAAATAAGATAATCCTAAAGAATGGAAAGCTTTGGTTTCACATGTTGATAAAAGAAATGAATGGGTCATTGATAGTGTATGCTCACATCATGTGATTGGTGATAAAGATAAATTTGTGAATCTTGAAGATTATGTTAGTGATGTTTTTAGATTCGGTAGCAACAATCCTTGTTTTATTGGAGGAAAATGATCTATCACTCTTGATGGTAAGAATAGTACTGATGATGTTTTATATGTTGAAGGCTTAAGAAATAACTTGTTGCGCATTGGACAACTATTGGATAAGGGCTACCAATTAGAATTCATGGAAGGGAAGTGTAAGCTCATTGGAAGCACAAGAAATCTAATTACATCTGGTACACAAAATGTAGGTAATCTATTTCATTTGAAAATTATTAATAAGTGCTTGGTTGCTAAGATTGATGACAATTGGCTATGGAATAAAATATTTTGTCATGTGAATTTTGATAATATGGTAAAGGTTAGCACTACTAATACTATAAGAGACTTGTTTAAGATGATGAATCCTGGTAATATGTGCAAAGAGTGTCGATTGAGCAAATTGACTAGATCTACTTTTAAGAATAAGACATATTCTTCAAGTGGATTGCTAGATTTGGTGCATACTAATTTGTGTGGTCCTACTAAGACAAGAAGTTATTATGGAGACAAATAATTTATGCTATTTATTGATGATTATTAGAGGATGATGTGGGTTACCTTTTAAAAAGAAATAAGAAGCCCTTCAATTTTTTTAGATATTTAAGAAGATGACAGAGACTAAGTCTAGACATAGATTGAAGTGCTTAAGATTAGATAGAGGTAGAGAATTCACATCCAGTGATTTTTATGCTTTTGGTGAAGAACATGAGATAAAAAGGCAGGCTTATGCTCCGCGAACCCCACAACAAAATGGTGGTGTAGAGCGATGGAATAGAACTATTCTGGACATAGATAGGACTATGACGATTGAAGGAAATATTCTGCAGATCTACTAGAGAGAAGTAGTAAGAACTGTAGTATACACTTTCAATTGAGTACAGCTAAAGAAAGGAACCAGTAAGATTCCTTATGAACTTTGGTTTGGTCATGTTCCTATAGTAAGATATTATATAATTTTTGGAAGAAAGTGTTACATTAAGAGAGATGAGGATATTGGAAAGTTTGATGCTAGAAGTGATGAGAGGATATTTATTGGTTATTTCAGTACGAGAAAGGCATATGAATGTTATAACTATAGACTAAAGAATATTGTTGAAAGGGTAAATGTCAGAGGTTATGAGAATGTGCAGAGATTCAAGAAAACTTGTAGGTATGATATACTTGAAGAAGATAATTAGATTATGGAAGTGCAAAATCAGAATTAGAATGGTCTGGAAGAACAAGATGAACCTATGGAAAATGAGGAGGATGTTGATACCAAAGGATCTGCTACAAATCTATTTCCAAAGGCTCCATGGTATGTAAGAATTAATCATTTAGAAGATGCTATTATTAGTGATACGAATAGAGCTGTTCAAACTAGAGGAAGAATTTCTAGAGAAGAAATATGTTTAATATCTGAATTGGATCCTAAAGATATAAATGAAGCATGTAATGATGAGAGTTGGGTGAAATAAATAAAAGAATAACTTGACCAAATTGATAAAAACAAGACATAGATTCTTGTTCCCAAACCTACGAACAAGAATGTGATTGGAACTAAGTGGTTATTTAGAAACAAGTTTAATGAAGAAGGTAAGGTATTTCATAACAAAGAAAGAATGGTTTGTAAAGGGTATTCCGAAATGGAAGGTATTGGTTTTATAGAGACCTCTTCTCCTATAGCTAGACTTGAAGATGTTAGTTTACTTCTTGCATATGTAGCTTATAGAAAATTCAAGAAAACATTGTATGAATTGAAGAAAGCCTATAGAGTCTGGTATGCTAGATTGGATAGGTATTTGATAAAGATTGGATTCATCAGAGGTACTGTAGATTGTAATTTATATTTCAAAATAGTTGATAATAATATCTTGATAGCTGAAGTCTTTGTTGATGATATCATATCTGGTGGAAATGATGAGTTAAGTACATGATTTGTTGATGAAATGCAAAAAGAATTTGAGATGTCTATGATAGGAGAGATGAAATTATTTCTTGGATTGTAAATTACACAGTTGGATAAAGGAATTTTTACTACACAGTCTAAGTATGTCAAAGAATTATTGAAGAAATTTGGTATGGAAGATTCAAAATTGGTAGTGACTCCTATGGTTACTGGTTACAAATTGACCAAGGATGATGAATTCTCTTGTGCAAATCAGACAAGATATAGATCTATGATCAGAGGATTGCAATATCTAACTCATACTAGACCATACATATCAAATCTAGTTGGAATTGTTGCAAGATTTCAAGCAGAACTGAAGGAATCGCCTATGGTTTACTTAAAGATAATTTTTTGATACTTGAAGGGTAAAATTGACTACAGATTGTGGTATGGAAAAGATGGTTTACCTTAAGTGCATATACTGATATTGATTAGGCAGGTAATGTGGATGATAAGAAGAGTACAAGTGGAGGTGCATTCTTTTTGGGTAAGAAATTAATCTCTTGGAATAGTAAGAAACATTGTATCTCTCAATCCACTATTGAAGCTGTGTATGTTGTTGTTGCTATAAATTATAATCAAGTTGTTTGGATAAAGAAAATGCTGAAGGATTTAAGGATAAACATTGATGAACTGATTGTTATTTACTATGACAAATCTAGTGCTATAAATATTTCAAAAAACCTTTTGAAACATTCAAAGATAAAGCATATTTATATTAAATATCATTTCTTGAGGGATAAGTGATAGGGAGGTTGGAAGAGCTAATCACCAGCTCTTTCCTAGGTCCACCTAGTGACCTTGAGGTGTTCTCCACTAAAACCAATTGATGTATAGGATCCCTCTAGAGGTTAAATCCCTTGGTCTACTTATCCAACCCAACTACTAAGTAACATCTACTAAGATGAAACAAGATTCTTGGTGCTTCCTTCCTTCATGCTCACACTGACCCTCAATGTTCTGGTAAGGGTTCATCACCTCCAAACTAACATAGATTCTTACAGAGGTGAGGAGGTTCTTGAAAATGTCTTATTTAGTTCAAATTGATATCTTGGAGGTCTCACTTCCATTCTATGTCTTACCGATTTCATAGTTCCTTCCCAAAATAGGGCTACAAGGAAGAGCCCCAATTAGGCCTCCTATTCCAAGAAAATAGGGATTTTCTCCTAATCACTCCCAAAGAACCCTGAAACTTAATAATGGATTCTTGGTTCAATGCCTAACCTCTCAAATATTTTGAATGTTTTAGGGTTTCATCTGGCTGTACGACCCCCTAACCAAAAATGAGTTCTTTTGGGAGGGTTTTAGGCTTTTACTGATTGCATGGCTTGTCTTAAAGAGTTTGGTGACCAAATAGATTGATGGAACCTCCTCTCTTCATATAGTTCTTGTCAAATGTCTTTTCTATGAACTCCAATCATTGATTAGAAATTTCATATACACCTCTGCAAGTTACACTCCTCTTGGCCCAGTCTCTCCTAACCGGGCTCACCATAGGCTCACCTAGGGAAAGAATGTATAAATGCTTGGATAGATTTCTAGGTCCCATTCTCCTATACATGTTACATACATGGAGTCTACTTACTATCCCCAAAATTCTACGCATAATGAACAGTGGGATAGAGAGTTAGATCCCCATTTCTTACACCCTCCTGGTTTGAACCAGTGAATAGTGTAAACCAAAATATTTAAGAAAGAACAATAAAATAAAAGAAAAGATCTAATCTAAAGCCACACACTGCAAAGGAAAAAACTATACTACACACTCCATTAATCAAATTCCATCTTACAACTCAAAACATAGTTCTTGTATTCACTGGTTACAACGCTAAAACAAACTAATTCCACACTGTGCACACTTTCAGAATGAAATATCCATACACCAGAATGTCCAACCTTGGGATTTGGTCCAATATTGAATTAAATAGTTCGAGGGAGGTCTTAGGTAGGATTTAGGGCACTCCTAGGATGATTTAGGGCATTTGGACAACTTTGGTCCAAGTAACTTTTAAAAGTTGCAAAAGTTGCTAAGCAACTTTAACAACAATTTTATAACTTTTCAAAATCTTGCACACCATAGACCTTGGTGAGGTCCTATGGAGTTATAATATCTATAAAAGACTCAAATATGATTTCTCACACACCCTAGGTCTTATGACATCATAGTGACATCACCTAACCATACCTAAACAAGAAAGAGACTCTCACATATTAGTCTCAAGACCTAAGACATAGGACTCTATTGGATCCCTAATCCCTATTGGATCTCACATATTGGTCAACATGACCTTAGGAAAATAAAAAAACTTGCCAAAGATAGATACAAGAAAAAGAAAAGATGGATTAGTTGAGCCAACCCTTGGGTGATCCTGCACCAATAAGGTCAATGAAAAGGAAGTAAAACTACAGTATGTGTCTACTAAGGAACAAATCGATGGGTATGTGAAGGATCATGGTATACCAAAAAGTGGCGATGTGAAAAAGAAGTCCTAATTGATAAACTCTTTGAAAAATAACTATAACTTTCAAACAATATTACATTTTTGAAATCTAAAACATACATCACATTCTATGCTTCACCTAATACAATAATAATAAACAATTATTTCAATTTGATGAAGTTTAGACTTAGTTAAGGTAATCAGACACAAGATTTTTTATATTCAGGAAAATTTATAGCAGAAAAATCATAATTAATTATTTACGTGGAAAAAAATAAAAAAAAATATACATCACATCCGAACATGAGTCTACTACTTTTAAATAGAATCTTATAAAAAAATATTATCTTTTGAGTTTGTTTAATGTGGTCAAACATACACCTACTTGTTATCTTTCTAGTCTTGATTGACAGACTTATTGAAAAATAGGTATAAATTTCCAACTATATAACATTTTTAAAATAAAAAACATGTGTCACATTCTATGCTTTTCCTACTACAAGAAAAATCAAAAAAGTTTTCAATTTGATAAATCTTAGACTAAGTTAACGTGGTCAGACACGAGAGTTTTTGTATTCTAGAAAATTTGTAGAAGAAAAATCATAATTAATTATTTACTTGGAAAAAAATTACAAAAAATAATGTGTCACCTCCGGACATGAGTCTACTACTTATATATAAAATCTTGTAAAAAATTTTTATCATTTGATTGTGTTTAAGATGGTCAGACATACACCTACTTCTTATTTTTTCCCTGAAATTTTTGTACTACTACATTAAAATTTGAAATTTTTAACATATAGAATTATTTTTTTTCAAAAAAGGCCTAGTATCTTAAAAACCAACTTCAATTTTCTATAGATTCTCTTCTTACATATTTTTCATATAATATTTATAACTTGTTCAAATTTTTATGTCAACTTGCCTAAACCTGATTTTCTGAATTTTCATTGCCACTTAAGGGCCTAGTTTGGCATACCATGATCCTACACATACCCTAATGGCATCTTTACAAAATATTTGTCAAAGGATACATTTGATTATCTTAGAGAGAAGATTGGGGTTGTTGTGGTTCCACAACACATGCCCCATTTTCACCACTTGGACTAACGGGGATCCCCCCCTTTTTTTAGGGTTCTTTTTTGTTGTCTTTAGGGTTTTAGTTTGTTTTCCTTGTGCAATTAGTTTAGATAGATAGATTTTTCTTCATGCTTTCAATAAGACATTATTGACAACTATTTTTGTGTGTAGAAGTTTGATGCCCACCTTTTGAGATTTACGAAGAAATAGCGAGGAAAGTTGATACCCATGGGAGTAATAAGATTTTTGGAAATCCAAGAAGTGATAGAAAAGTTTTAAAGAGCTCACCCCAACATTCTTCCAAAATGCCGAGTCTTCAATTTTGACAAAGTTTAGAGAATTTCAACACTTAGCCATTTTTCAGTGTTGAAGGTTCGAAAGTTCGGAGGTTCGCAGGTTTGAAAGTTCGAAGGTTCGAAAGTCTGAAAGGCTGAGATTCCTAGACAACATTTTTTTGGACAGCCAATTTTTGCATGGAGAAAAAACTTTTGGACACTTAGAAAATTTTCAGCCCTCCTAAATTTTTGACCTTCCTATTTTTTCACCCTGCTTAAAATTTCGGCCTTCCTAAAATTTCGGGCCTCCTAAATTTTCAGCCCCCTAAATTTTTGGCCTTTCGGCCTTCCTATTTTTTTTACCTCCAAAAAGTTTGAAAGTCTGAAAGTTGGAGGAGAGTTTTTTTCAGCCTTCCTATTTTTTCGAACCTCCTAAATTTTTGGCCTCCAAAAGTGTAAAAGTTGGAGGAGAGGTGGTTTTGACAGACATTTTTGAAGACCCTATTTTTCGGCCTTTCAGCTCTAGAGAATTTTCGGCCTTTGAAAGTCCGAAGTCCGCAATTGGGAAAAGTGGACTTGAGACTTAGTCATTTTTGAGACTTGATTTTTCGGACCAACTGTCGGGATTTGAGCATTTTTTGGCACGTCTGAAGTTTAACTTCAGTTATCTTAGAGTTGATTTTTTAGTCAATTGGGCTTCTTTTTTGGGGTCATTTCTGCATGATTTTGGGATCTCTTCCAGTTGAGTCCACGTGGAGAAGCCGCAACCAAGGATCAAGGATAGAATCGTGAAGATTATCAAGAGCATGCACAAGTTTTAGCTCCATTTTTGAGATATTTAATGCATGATTTGATCAAAGTTTTGTAATGCATGAGGTTTAATTCCGTGCTAGGGTAGTTTAACTAAGTTTTAGAGGTAGTTTCATTAATGCAATCTCTAGTTTAGATTTATTTCCAAGTTTCAGATGCAGCCAAAACCCTAGTTGTGAAAATAAGAGCAGAGCTCTATAATTGTAATAGAATGATGTAATGAGGGTCATTTTGATCATTAATACAATACATACAGTTGGTGCTTCATTTATGGTGTGATTCTTCTGCTATCTATGCAAAATTTATGAATGTATGAATTGCTGATTCCTTTATTTCAAAGAGCCAATTGGTTGTTTAATGATTTCAAGTCTGCGATCTTTTAGTTCGGTGTTTGCTGGTATTGCATTGCTGTGCTGTGATGAATTTCTGAGAAAACTATTCTTTGGTGCTTGAAGATTAACTTGTCTCACATGTGTGCACATATGTGGTGGCTTCGTGATTTGATGAGTTTTGGCTTATTCTACATCTACGTTTGTTCGATTTCCTTGATGATTGCATCCATTTGGCTGAAGATTGTGATACAATTTGATCTCTATTTTGTGGGTTTCTTCATCTTCTTGGTTATTTAATTCACATGGTGGTGTGATGCTAGCATATGTCCATTAGGTTTCTTTTCGGTAATTTCATTCAATCTCTTGTTACCTTATCTTTCTTGACCCTCCTTGCAACTTATTTTCAGTAGATCAATTAAATTAGCATTATTTTCATTTCTAAATCTGAAAATCAAATAAAAAAGAGAAATATTGTGGTTTCCTAAAGTTTGTTTTACAGTTTCCCTTGAGAGAAGAACCAGCAAAGGCCTCCTTGTTAACAGATTCATATCTGTCTTCCATTGAGTTATCCAAGTAGTTGAGACCCAGCCAGAAGGAACCTTGAGATTGATTCCATCAATCTTCCAAGAGGGGAATTTGCTCTTGTAAATTCCTAGCCGTTGTCTTCGTGTAAAAATGATGCTCAACATAAGTGGTGCTAGGAGGGAATGAACCAAAATTTTTTCAAGTTATAATCACACTAAACAAGTTGGATGTTGGGAAAATATAGCTTTAATGGATAGTCCATTTTGTATACCGGGAGGTCTCCATGAGATTCCTCTACATGCACATAATAGGCTTCCTTTTTTCTTCCCTAGTAATGGAGAAAATTCTACAAATCATGTAAGGATTTTCAAGGATCTAATGCTCTTTCTCAAAATTGAACATGAAGATGTTGTTTGCAATTTATTTTTCAAGACATTTCAAGGTGTAGTGCTTCAATGGTATGAAAGACTCTCATCCAATTCTATTTGCTCATGGATTGAATTAAAGGATCTATTCTTAATTCAATTTGATCCCAATGTGAGTTCACAAGATTCACTATTTTATTTTGCTGTTGTAAGGACACCTCAAGAGTCCATTGCCCAATTTAATCATCAATTTCTTCTCATGTATCAAAGGGTTCAAGATTCGGAAAGGATGGCGCATGATTCAATGTTAAAAGAGAATTATTTATGGTGTTTGGATGTCTCATTTGCACGCACAATCAGATCTTTTGGTGAGGTTACTACCTTGCATGATGCATTCAACAAGGCTCTTTTCTTGGCACGATGTGGATGTGATGTTACAAATGGTACAAATGGTCTTGATGGAAGTTTCAATATGAAATTGATTGAATGTTGCCAATCATTATAGCTCTATGTCAACCTAGTGAATACATCAAATTAGCTACAATCATCTCATTCAACCAATTACAACATGCTTGATATCCATAAGATGCAATCATCCAATCAAAAGAATCAGATCAATCACTTTCGAGATCATATTTGGGGTCAAAATTCCCATGATACAACCTTGGACACAAGTATTTTTCCACCCAATGATGCTCCTATAGAGATCTTGTCATATTCTTACTATACTCTATTGCTCAATCCATCAAAACATGATGATAATTCAAATGGAAAAAGCTTGCTAGTCAGTTATATGAGCGCGATAAGTTGTGCAATAATGAAAGTGAAATGATCCTAAATGCTGATTGTAATTCAGAATGTAAGTTACCAAATTATTTTTTGACAAAAACCAGTCACGGGATAACAAGAAATGATGAAAAAATTCAAGAGGATGAGAGATATTCAATGCTGCCCCAGAATTATTGCCATGAAAGAGAAACAAGTACAAAATATTTGTCATCTTCACAAGGTAATTCTGATGACATTTTTGATGCTGAAAAAGATTCACACAACAAAGACACCGATAATCATTGTTGGGTAGACATTCCACTTGAACAAAGTAGACTGGATGAGAAGTTGCAAGAATTGGGTATTCCTATGTCATTATCAGATTTTTCATGGATGGAAGGATGTAGAAGACACCTCATGAATCAACATTGTGAGATGGATTGCCCTATTTTTCTTGGAAAGATGGACTTCTATTTGAAATGAAAGATGACTATTGAAGAGGTGTTAATTCCTATAGCAGATCATTGGGATAGTCAATCAAGGGAAGAAGAAGAGGAACATGATCAAATTCATGAGACTTTGGAAGATATGGATTTGCCTAATGAGAAAGATAAAGTGATTGACATCCAAGAAAATGAGGGTGAGAAAATTCCCAATGATGAGGAGAGTGAAATCATAAATACATTCATAGACATCTTCATGAAAGATGAAAGTGGAAAGGTCTCTTCTCATGAAATCATAAGTGATGATGCACTTCCCTTTTTGAATGCTATCATGATGGAGCCCAAATAACTTGGAGATACAAGAAGTTCAAGAGGATGATCAAAAGGAAGATGATTGCATCTATTTGGCTAAACATTGTGATATGATCCGATCTCTATTTTGTGGGTTTCTTCATCTTCTTGGTTATTTAATTCGCATGGTGGTGTGATGCTAGCATATGTCCATTAGGTTTCTTTTCAACAATTTCATTCAATATCTTGTTACCTTATCTTTCTTGACCCTCGTTGAAAGTTATTTTCAGTAGATCAATTAAATTAGCATTGTTTTCATTTATAAATCTAAAAATTGAATAAAAAAGAGAAATATTGTCGTTTCCTAAAGTTTGTTTTACAGTTTCCCTTGAGAGAAGAAACAACAAAGGCCTCTTTGTTAACAGATTCATATTTGTCTTCCATTGAGTTATCCAAGCGGTTGAGACCCAGCCAGAAGGAACCTTGAGATTGATTCTATCAGTCTTCCAAGAGGGGAATTTTCTCTTGTAAATTCCTAGCTATTGTCTTCATGTAAAAATGACACTCAACAAGGGTCTTGGCCCCTCCTGATCAGAGTTAATGATACCAAAAATGACATCAGTCCAAAAACCTATCAAAATATTATTCTCTGGATTGATGAGTTTGGAGACTTCTCCTTAGGGGGAGAGTTCTTGTAATCTATTGCAATTTTTGAAGTGAGTCTGGCTCTTTTTTATGTCCTTGACCCTTTGGAATTGATGTCAAAGGGGGAGATATTATGTGAAAAATAAAGATAAATCAGATTGTGATTTTGTTGAAAGGTTCAACACTAGATATTCAAAGTGATCAGGTGTATATATTTATGAGTGATCATGTGGATATATTGATAACTTTGTGCATTGATCAATTTTTCACTTCTTATGTTGTCATCAATGCCAAAGGGGGAGATGTTGGGATATTGTTGAGCATGTTAAAGTGGTGTTTTTGTGTGATGACATTAATGTTTTGTCATTGATGTCAACATACTAATTATTGTTGCAGACAATGTGTTCAGTATGTCTAGTAAAAAATATTGTGGTTGTTAAAAGGATACACTGAAGATCTTGTGTTGTGATTGAAGGTATGGTTTAGATATGTCTATAGTTTTTCTACATAGGTTTGCAAGTGTTTGGGTGATAGTTTGTGGAAGATATGATCATTTTATTAGGTGACAATATTTTAGTACTCCTGTTGTGACAAATGTTGTGTTATTGCGTCAGTGAGGATCAATATAGTTGATTTAGATGTTGTGAAGCTTGTGGTGTGTTTGAGACTCAATGTTATGTCTTCAATTGGCATTGTTCATGATTTAGAGTTCATAAATTTATCTTTCTTTTGCAATAGATTCTAGTATTCAATATTGTTGGTATTCAGTGCAGAGATGAATTTGGATTTTGAGTTAAAGATGATAAGAATCTTCAAGAAGTTGTTCATGCTGCTTACTAGTACTTTTGCATCATTTTATGACCTTGTTGCTGGATCACATTGGTTGAGGTGATCACATGTGGTGTTTTGTTAGTGTCTCGACATTTCTTCTTTTAGGTCCTAGCCGACTTGGTGAAGTAATGTGTTGTGATTCTAGGAGGTAATTTGATGATGTTGTAGCATGTTTGAGCATAATGTTTTGGATCGTATCTAAGTCTTGGCCGAATTGATTGGGATCACTTTATGATTTAAGCATAATGTTTATATTTTTTTATTGTAATAAGTCTTAGTCGACCTAGTTGATGTTTAATCTTTATAATGTGTATACATGAGAAATATTTTTGTAATTGAGAGATGATATGTATGTGGGAAGGTGATATATTGGTATTTGTATTTTGCATTGGAGGTAGAAATTTTACTTCATTGGAACTGTATCAGCATTAAGGATTCTATCAGTGAGTTTGGTTGTAATGGAATATATGTCCACCCTGTTGTAATCAAAGCTAGATTGGTGAACCCGACTGAGGGATAGATCTATGTTTTTATTGTGACCAGTGAGCTCTAGGCAGGAGGCATGTGCATTCCTCTTTTATTCTTTTTATTTTCTCTTAACAAGGTAGTACTTTTAACAAAGTACATCTATCTAGTGGGTATCATACCCACCGGGGTTTTCCCTTAACAAGGTTTCCTCGAGAATAAAAATTTGGTATTTTGTGTTATGTGGTTCATTGTTTATCTTTCAATATAATTATTTGGTTTAAGTGGATTTAAGTTTAATTATTGGTACGCAACTAATCCACCTCCCCCTCTCAGTTGTGCTTTCCTTCTTTTGGGCCTAACAATAATATACCTTTTTCTTGGTTGACATTGTTGTAATATCCAATGATGTATGTTGTATATAAGTACAATTTGTGCTTTAGCAAAATGTAAGGAGAAAAATGATGTAGGAGCATCAGTCCCTAAGACTAGGTCCATGGGACCTAGAGTTAAAGTTTGATGAGTTTGAATCATGTATGGTGTCCAATAAGGTCTATAGGACCATTTAAATATGACTTTGATATATGTCAAGGACTTTGAGTCATTTTGTAGTTTGGTGTCAAACATTGTCATTGTAAAGTAAGTTATCATTTTTTCTAAAGTTGTCATAATATAGTCTTGTAGCCCAAGGTGACATTTGATCAAAATATATAAGGGTTGGAAAGGTTGATTATGTTTAATGTTGTGAATTCATTTTAGGAACCTTCAAATGTTTAAGGGGTCCATTTGTGTCATTTAGTTCAAAAATACAAAATGCACAAATTGTTATCATCAAAAGTTTAAAAAATGCAAAGGATATGAGTAGTTATTTGGTCTTAGGATGTTGGAGGGTGGTTTCCAAAAGTTGAGTCATTGGAGAACATTTAATTATGTACGAGGAACATTTTAAAGCAGAGAAAAAGAATGAGTTTTGGAAGATTTGAATAAGAATAGATCTTGTTATTCACAGTTACAACTGTATTTCCCAGATTTGCATCGATTTTACAGTTTTGTATGGTAGTGAAGAGGCATGAAGTCATTATGATTTGATAGAATAATTGTGTTGTCCCCTTGTTACATTTGGTTTGAGTTCCTAACACCGAATTTTGTTCATGTTATATGTATTTTTTTAAAACACTACATGTTGTAACTATTACAGAGGGTTTGACAGTCAAGAAAATGATTTAGAAGACAATCCACATACTGTCATGGCTTGTAACTCAATGGATTAGCATTTTTAATTGTAAATTAGTGCTTATACATGTTTTTGTGGGAAGGTGAAGGAGTTTGAACACCAAGTGGTGACGCCCTAGGGGAAAAAGTACCAATTTGCACACAAAAATGGTTTGATTAAGTTCTCTGACCAAATGAGGGTTGTTTAGGTGTGTGCGGACCCTGAGGAATGTGTTTGAATAGTTTCCAAGGCATGGGGAGGCCTAGAGGTGAGTAAACCAATAAACCCTCATTCTATGCCCGTAAATTGGAGGATTTTCTAAACCAGAATATTGCAAGGTGTGTGAGTACCCAAATTCTATTGGAATCTTAGTTTTGTGATTTTATTAGAAGATATATGGCAATTTCTAACATATGTGTCAAGATTGGAGGATATTTTCTTTGTAAACTAGGTCTAACTAAGCCCCTAAAATGATGTGAGACCCATGATTTGTGGTGTTGTTACAAAACAAATCTATAAAAGTTTTTGATATGTTGTTAAAAAAGTCGGTTGAGGTCTATATGTTGAGTTTTGGGTCATTGTGAGACCATTCATGAGAGTTATGATCAATTGAGTTCCTAAGGAGGCCTAGTAGAAAGGGTGTTGGACCTAGTTGAATAGGATCAATTTGAGATTGTTTGTGTGGACTCCATGAATGTTTCTTGATCATTAGAGTCAGCCTAGACATCATCCAAAACCCTTTGCATCATGCTAATGTATGTTCAAGAGGTTGGATCTAGAGCTGTGGTAAGAGTTGGAGTGTGCAATTGTAATGGAAGACTAAGTGATGTCTCTAGATGCTATATCTATGACCATAAAGGTTTAACATATGTATGTTGTGACTTATGTTCAATTAAAGGTTGACATGTCAACAAAAAGAACAAGATGAAGTCAAGAAGGAATGATTTGATGATTGTGTCAAATAGGTTTGGAATCAGGTGTTGTGATTTATTGTATGTTATCTTGACTATGTTATGAGGTTTCTTTTGAAACCACATCATGATTGGTGACCAGAGGACATAATTTTAATGGACATAAGATCACTCAATGAAAAGGAAAATAAGTTCTTAGAAAAATCAGTCAGATCCTTAAGCAATGATGTTGCACCATGTTGCAATAAATGATTATGTGATCCATGGATCGTAGTAATGTGGCAGATCAACAAGGAATGATAGTTACATTTTCATAATCATGGTGATCATATTTCTTGGAGTTGTGCAAGAACATTGGAGAGTGTGATGTGGTTTGACTTTTCTTTGTCAAATCTATTACGTAATGGATCCGAAGGTCAACATGAAATTGAAATTATAATTGATAATGGGTAACACATTTTAGGGTTCAAATATTGAGAGGGAATAAATTGTAATGATGAAATTCAAATGTGATTAGTTCATGGCCGAACTAGTTAGTGAAAACATATTTATATCTTCTTGATGTATTATGAAGTAAGTGTGGGAGAGAAACATCACAAATGTACATGTACAATTGCAGGGTTTGGATGTTCTGCATGTGAAGCAGAGATTGATCTTGAACTAGATCTATACTACTATAGGAGTATTATTTTATCAGATCATTTTACTTGTTGATTCCTAATAGTTTCTACAAGAAATTACCTTAATTGGGAAGACTCTAACAAGTTTGATTTGTAAATCCTTGAACCAGGTGATTCTTCAACTAGGGTTTGAAATCCCTTAACAGAGTTACTCCTAATAGGGTAAATATCCTAACATGACTAGAGATAAATCCCTTAACTGGGTGGCTCCTAACAGGGTCTCGCTTTTAACCAGGTATTTGTAAGGTTTTAATAGGGATAAGCTCTTAACTGGGCATACTTTAGAAGAGTGCAGAATTATTTATTAGTGCCATCCTCACACGTGGTTTTTCCCAGTTGGGTTTCCATAAGAAAAAAATATTCTTTTTATTGTGTTGCATGGTTGTGGATGTTTTTCTTTATTGGTTTTTTTGTTAGTGAAATGGATGATGATTGATGCAAGGTTTTGAATAGTGTATAAAAAGTTTAATTGTTAGATTATTGATTCACATCCCACTCCCATTAATCTTGGACCTGATAATACTAACACTTTTTTCTACTTGACAGCCCATGCCAAACCCCTACATCCCATAGCTAGTGTTGCAGAAGCAACCCAAGTGTAAGCTCAACCCCCCATCTAATCAAACAAATCACCTAACTATGGAGGTTGATTCATTGAAGAAAATATTGTCCCAAGTCACTTCCAAGATGGGACAAATGAAGTTAGGTCCCTTGGGTTCCCATAACCTTATCCCTTTACATCAATAGGGAAACAATTATAAAGGGAAGAAGAATTATAAAAACAAAAAAACCCATTACAAAAATAATAATCAATGCTATAACCACAACTGGAAGTGGAACTCCAAAAAGTGGTAGAGTAACTTACAACTAAGACAAAACTTTTGGGAGAACAAACTCTTCTCACTCTATGAACATGGTAGAATTTCACCCATTGCCCAACTGGTGTAGGTTGCATGATACCTATTCTCATTCTGGGGTGAACTATCCAATGATGGAGAAGACCATCAAAATATCACAATTTGATAACTAGGTCTCTCAGGATGAGTCCCCTTCTCCCAAATGGGAAAACATCACTTTGACCTTTGTATGTAAAACTATTTTCTTTCAGAAAAGAGGACGATGATGAAGAAAATGAGCTAGATCAAGGTAGAGTTTTCTATGAGCCTCTGTATGGGTATGAGGATAACATTTTTCAAATATTCAAACTCCTTATAACACTTAGAGTCAGAATAAGGGTCCCTTCACTACCTCAATGTCACCTAAGGTCATGGGACTCCTAAAGGGAAATTTGATATTACTAGGGTGATGGAGGATACCACTACCATGACAACTCTCATGGAGGTATTACATAGCTGTCCTAAACAAAAGGAATCTCTCATGAAATACCTTGAACACCCTGAAACCTACCTCTCCAAAGAAAAGATTGTCACATTTGAAAATGCCAATTTGGTTGTTTTCAAAGGTAATACATAACATCCCCCCTTCTTGCTCAGTTTAAATATTTACAAAAATAATTTACACAATTTCTTAGTTGATTTTGGAGTATCAGGGAACATCACGCCCCTATCCATATGCAAAAAACTTGGACTAATGCATATAAAGAAAAATGGTACAATAGTTTATCTTGACAAAACCCAAGTCAAGATGGTAGGTGAGCTTAAAAATATCAAAATTTAGCTTGCCTTTGAACCCTGCATCTTTGGCATCATCAAAATCTGAGTGGTTAACATTCTTGAAACTTATGGGATATTACTAAGCTAGAACTGGTCTAAATCCCTCAGTTCCCATACATTTATACCAACTTCTCCCATTTATGGCTTTCATGGAAGGGAGAGGCTAACCAAATCAAGGTCGAAAGTAAGCCCAAGATGACACAAACTCTCACAAATTATGGATAAATGAATGAAGTGACTTATGCCCGTATAAAACCTTGACTCTATAGAGATAATGAGGTCCTAACCTCAGAGTTTATCCTGGGAGAGCTTGCCTCCTTGGATGATGTCATTATTATTGAGAGAACCTAGAAACTTGTCATACGGTTAAACCTGTTGGAAATATAGATGTAGTAACTGAGAAGGGGGGGGGTGAATCAGTTAACCACAAAATATTACCACTGATCCCTTAGATGTCCTATTAAATTATTTACTGTTTCCATACAGTGAAATGCTGAAACTCAGTAATTGCAGAGAGTGTTAATTATAACTATTCTTAAGCATTCATCAGTGATTAACATGCATGAATAAAGAAAATACCATGAACACAAGTGACACTAGATTTAACGTGGAAACCCAATATGGGAAAAACCACCAATGTAACTAGTTATTGATTTTCACTCTTCTGAAGTGATGCCCTGTTAGGAGCCAACCCAGTAAAAGGTTACAAAACACACTGTTAGGTGTGACCTTGTTAGAGGATTTAATCACCCTGCTAGGAGTGGCCTTGTAAGAGGTCTTGAAACAATTCAATAGAACTATCACCTTGTTAGAGGATTTAAAAAATGGCTGTTAAACCAACTCGGTTAGGAGATTTTGAAATCACTGCTACAATGGTAAGAAAGTAACAATGAAGTGACCTGAATAGTGATGCAACTGAATTGCTGATTATAGATCTTTGTTCTGCTTCACTAGATCCTTCCTGATCAAATATATCTCTATTGCTCTTCAAGGATATCTAACCATCCTTCAAAATTTGCTCATACTATTCTTCTCTTTCTTCCTTTTGCTTGCTTCTAATTCACAACTTGACCTTCTATATATATACCATTTGGATTGTCAAGTCGGCACTAATAATTATTACAAACATCACTAATCATTGCAACAGTCGGCTGGAATAAACCAACTTTATTTCTCAAATTGACAAAATCCTTTACTAGGCCGACCTTGCTCAGTAAACATTAATCCGAAGAAGATTTCCTTTGGCAACCGAGAGAACTTGGTAAGTACAGAGAATTCTTCAACATCCTTTGGAGACCGAGTGAACTCGATAGACACTAAATTTCCTTCAATAACTAAGGAAGCTCGGTTAACATTATTTTCTGCCATACTTTTCTTTTGACACCCAAGAGGTCTCGGTAGACACTTTTAACTGCTTTGTTGACTGAATGAGCTCGATAGACACTGGGAATTGCTTTGCTGACCAACTGAGCTAACAATTGATATGACATCTGTGTGACATCAAAGACAACACATAATCATTCCAACAATATCCTTCAGACAATTGTATCCAACAATCTCCCTCTTTGGCATTGATGGCAACACAATATGTCATAGCACAATGAAATTTCATAGCAAACATAGAATAAGGAACATATCCTTAGCTTCATTCTGATTCACATCTCCCTCTGTCAGCAAACTTCTCTCTTTGACTGAAAACTCTCCCTCTTTTCTTCTTTTTTTTAAAAAAAAAATCTCTTTCTTAGAAATTTCATGAAATAATGACAGCAAACAGCAAATTCTCCCTCTTTGACAACACATGCCAAAGATAACACACTTCCGTTGAATACCAGTGTACCTTAAGTACTGATTCATATGTAATGATTCCTTTACTATGCTCCATCAACTGACTGATCTTCAACATGCTCTGGTTGATGCATTACTAAAACTCAATTTAGTGAGCCTCGAATAGGGGAATGACCCCTACTTACCTCTTAGATACAAGAATGCATCCTTAGGTAGTGGCTTGGTGAAGATATCTGCAATTTGTTCTTTTGTATGAATATATTCCAATCTGATTTCCTTGTCCTGCACCAATTCTCTGACAAAGTGATATTTTATAGCAATGTGTTTGGTTTTGGAATGCATTACTAGATTCTTTGAAATATTTATTGCACTTGTATTATCACAGAACATAACAACTGGTTCTTTGATCTCAACTTTCATGCCTTCCAATAACTATTTGAACCAAACAATATTAGAGCAGTTTACTAATGCAGCAACGTATTCTGCTTCTGCTGTGGATTGGGATGTGCAATTTTTCTTTTTACTGGTCCAAGATACTAATCTTTTGCCAAGAAAAAATGCTCCACCACTTGTACTCTTTCTGTCATCAATGTTTCCTGCCCAATTAGCATCAGTAAACACTTTTAAGTCCAGATTGCCTCCAAATTTATACCACAAGCCATAATCTTTAGTTCCTTTCAAGTACCTCAAGATTCTTTTGTTTTCCATCATGTGATTTTCTCTGGGTTTTGCTAAGAATCTTGCTACTATACCAACTACTAAGGCAATATCAGGCCTTGTATGTACTACATACTGTAATTTTCCAATCATTGATCTGTATAAGGTCTGATCTACTTCTTTTGAATCATCATCTTTGGTAATCTTCAGTCCAGTACACATGGGTGTACCAACTAGTTTTGAATCTTCCATACCAAACTTTTTAAGTATTTCCTTGATGTATTTAGACTGAGTAATGTAGATACCGTTCTTGCTCTGCTGAATTTGAAGTCCAACAAATAATTTTATCTAACCAAACATAGACATTTCAAATTCTTTGTTCATTTGCTCTGAAAATTCTTTGCACTGATCATCATTCCCTGTAAACACAGTATCATCCACAAATATTTCTGCCAAAACAATTTTGTTATCTAGTCCTTCTTTGATGTATAAATTACTATTGTCATTGGCTCTTTTGAAATCAATCTGAGTTAGATAGTTATGCGATCTTTCATACCATGCTCTAGGGGCTTGTTTCAGACCATACAATGCTTTGTGTAACTTGTAGACCATATCCCTTTTGTTTGGATCCATAAAACCTTTAGGTTGCTCAATGTAGACTTCTTCATCAAGAATACCATTGAGAAATGCAGATTTTATATCCATCTGATATACCTTAAATCCTTTATGTGCTGCATATGCAAGTAGAGTCCTTACACCTTCTAATCTTGCAACAGGAGCAAAAGTCTCTCCATAATCTATACCTTCTTCTTGAGAATATCCTTTACATACCAATCTTGCTTTATTTCTTGATACTTGACCATCTTCATTCAACTTATTTCTGAATACCCATTTTGTCCCAATTACATTTTTATCTTTAGGCCTAGGTACAAGAGTCCATGTCTTATTTTTCTCTATTTGCTCTATTTCTTCATTCATAGCCTTAATCCAAATTTCCTTTTCCAATGTATCTTTGATAGTTTTAGGTTCAAAATTAGCAAGTAAACATGTACCTTTTAGTTTATTCCTTGTCATAGTGCCATCTGATTTGTTTCCAATAATCTGATCTGGTGTATGATGCTTCCTGACATACTTGGCCAATACAGGTTCCTTTCTTCTTGAATGAGTTACATTGTCATTTTCTTGAATTTCATCTTCAGGTTCAGTTTGCTCAGGCTCGGTAGATATTTGCTCGGTAACTTCAGGCTGAGACTCAGTTTCTTGTGACTCGGTCTGAACTTCTTCTTGTGACTCGGTTACTGTACTGGGCTCGGTTGATGTAGTCTCCTCATTGACAGATGTGTCTGGCAATGTATCAGGTTCAATGTAAACAAATCTTCTATAATCCTCTGGTTCCCTTTTTCTTTCTTCTTCAATCTTTTCTGCAAACTCATCTATTTTCACATGTGCACTTTCTATGATTTTATGAGTAGACAAATTTAGACATTTATATGCCTTCCTTTTGCAAGAATATCCCAAAAATATTCCTTCATCACCTTTTGCATTAAGTTTGCCTTTTCTAGATTCTTTCAAGATGTAACATTTACTACCAAATACTTTTAGGTAACTTACATTGGGTTTATAGCCATACCATAACTCATAAGGAGTTTTGAATGTGTCTTTCCTCAACTATACTCGGTTCAAGGTATGAACTGCAGTGCTAATAGCTTCCTTCTATTATTTCATAGCAATGTTCTTTTCAATCATTAGAGTCCTTGCACAATCCATGATAGATCTGTTCCTCCTTTCAGCTATTCCATTCTGCTCAGGAGTTCTTGGAGCTGATACCTGTCTTTTGATTCCTCTTTTAATGCAGAAATTATTGAATTCATGGGAGATGAATTCACCACCTCTGTCTGATCTCAAGCACTTCATTCTTTTTCTTGTTTCCTTTTCTACTCTTGCCAAATACCATTTGAATTTCTCAAATGCTTCTGACTTTTCTCTTAAATACATAACAGTCATCATTCTAGAGTAATCATCAACAAAGAGAATAAAGAATTTTTCTCCAGCATAGCTTTCAATTCCAATAGGTCCACATAAGTCAGTATGCACAATATCCAAAATATCTTTAGACTGATAGTTTTTACTTTTAAAGCTAGTCTTTCCCATTTTACCAATCTGGCAATTCTTGCATAGACCAATATTAGGTTTCTTCAAAGTAGGAATACCTCTTACTTTCTTGAATTTGCTTATTTTCACCATATTATCAAAATTTACATGACATAACCTTTTGTGCCATAACCAACTTTCTTCAATTTGAGAAATAAAACATGAGCATTCACCAAGATCAAGATAAAATAGGTTACCTTTGGTTTGTTTGCCTGAACCAATCAGTTTTCCTTTGTCATTCAGTAGTCTTGCTTTGCCATTCATGAATTCAACCTTGAGTCCACTGTTGATTAGCTATGCTACACTTAGAAGATTATGTTTTAGTCCTTCAACCCAATATGCATTATCACATATAAGTTCTTTGTTTAATGAAATTTGTCCACTTCCTTTTATACAACAAGGTTCATTGTTTCCAAACCTTACACTACCACCATCATAGTCTTCAAAATGTTCAAACTTAGTTTTGTCACCAATCATATGATGTGAGCATCCACTATCTATAATCCATGTATCATTTTTGCTTATATGAGAGATAAGTGCCATCTCATCTTCATCATCATCAGATTCATCTTTTATAGCAATGGAGACAATTTCTTCTTCACTATCAGAATCCTTAGCCAAAAAACATGTTTTCTTACCTTTATCCTTGAATGACTTGAAATTCTTCTTGCCATTGTACTTGTGACCTTTCTTCTCATCTTTGCTTTGTTTGTTTGGGCACCTAGCTGCAATATGACCAATTTCTTCACATGAAAAATAGATTAAGGGAGTTTTACCTTTGTATTTACCTCTACCTCTAGTATATTTCTTTGCAAGTAATGCTTCAATAACTTCAAGATCACTGTCTGAACTTTCCTCTGATTCTTCTTCACTTTTTGACTGGATTTTCTTGCCCTTCTTAAGTGAGAGTTTGGCCTCAAATGCTGATTCAATATTTTTAGAAGTTGGAACATAGTTATCATAGTTGTCCAATTCAAAAGCTGTCAATCTTCCAACTAAGGCATCCAAAGTTATATTGTGATTTTGTTCACATCTTCTTTCTTGAATAGCAAATACTCTTATTGCATAGATAGGAAGCAATGTTCTAAGAACCTTACTTATTATAATAGTTTCATCATCAATTTTTCCTCCAGAAGCTTTGATTGCACTAACACTCACCTTGATTCTTTCAACATATTTTGCAATGTTTTCATCTTCTTTCATCTTCATCTGATCAAATTATCCTCTTAGGATTTCTACTTTGGCTCTTTTCACATTGTCATCACCACCATAAATTTTCTTCAGCTTGTTCCACATTTCATAGGCAGTTGTGAAGTCTTTGATCTCATCAAATTCTTCATAGCTAAGGGTTGATGCAATATCTATCATCATGGTGTTATGGTTCTTTTTCTCTGCAATGTCTTCAACAGTTAATGCGCCAGTAGGAATAGTATATTCTTGATCAATATATTTGCATCCTGAATCACCAATGGAAGCCAGATGAAGTCTCATGAGACCTTGCCATGCTGAAAAGTTATCTTTGTTAAGCCTTGGAATTTCTCTATTGTAAGACATCCTGATCTTTAGCTTAGGTCCTTAAAACCCTTCCTGCAAGCACCAAAAGCTCTAATACCAATTGTTGGAAATATAGATGTAGTAACTAAGAGGGGGGGGTGAATCAGTTAACCACAAAATATTACCACTGATCCCTTAGATGTCCTATTAAATTATTTACTGCTGACATACAGTGAAATGCTAAAACTCGGTAATTGCAGAGAGTGTTAATTATATCTGTTCTTAAGCATTCATCAGTGATTAAAATGCATGAATAAAGAAAATACCATGAACACAAGAGACACCAGATTTAACGTGGAAACCCAATATGGGAAAAACCACCAATGTAACTAGTTACTGATTTTCACTCTTCTGAAGTGATGCCCTGTTAGGAGCCAACCCAGTAAAAGGTTACAAAACACACTGTTAGGTGTGACCTTGTTAGAGGATTTAATCACCTTGCTAGGAGTGGCCTTGTAAGAGGTCTTGAAACAATTTAATAGAACTGTCACCTTGTTAGAGGATTTACAAAATGGCTGTTAAACCAACTCGGTTAAGAGATTTTGAAATCACTGCTACAATGGTAAGAAAGTAACAATGAAGTGACCTGAATAGTGATGCAACTGAATTGCTGATTACAGATCTCTGTTCTACTTCACTAGATCCTTCCTGATAAAATATATCTCTGCTGCTCTTCAAGGATATCTAACCATCCTTCAAAATTGGCTCATACTATTCTTCTCTTTCTTCCTTTTGCTTGCTTCTAATTCACAACTTGACCTTCTATATATATACCATTCGGATTGTCAAGGAGGCACTAATAATTATTACAAACATCACTAATCATTACAACAGTCGGCTGGAATAAACCAACTTTATTTCTCAAATTGACAAAATCCTTTACTAGGCTGACCTTGCTCAGTAAACATTAAACCGAAGAAGATTTCCTTTGGCGACCGAGAGAACTCGGTAAGTACTGTGAATTCTTCAACATCCTTTGGAGACCGAGTGAACTTGGTAGACACTAACTTTCCTTCGATAACCGAGGAAGCTCGGTTAACACTATTTTCTGCCATACTTTTCTTTTGACACCTGAGAGGTCTCGGTAGACACTGGTAACTGCTTTGCTGACCGACTGAGCTCGGTAGACACTGGGAACTACTTTGCTGACCAACTAAGCTGAAAATTGATATGACATTTGTGTGACATCAAAGACAACACATAATCATTCCAACAATCTCCTTCAGACAATTGTATCCAAAATAAACCATGATATCCAAACTCTTGAAATGAATGCATCTTCACTTGCCCTGCTTTCAGACCAAAAGTGTCGAGTGAACTATGAGGGTCATTCTGAGATCAACTATGAGCTGTGTGTCACCATTACCACTAGTCTATTACCCTCCCCAATAGAGGACAGAGGTGAGAAAATATAATCTCAACAACCTGACATCTATTCAACATGAGAAATTGAGGGGTTGACTTTGGAAGAATCCATGCAATTCCTCCTCGTGAAACTATTAACGATCCTTCATCTCTATCCCCAAAAATCCCATTGAAACTTGTTATCTCGATGCTTGAGATTAATTTTCTCTTTGCTCCTCCCCTAAAAAAATCCTTAAAATAATGACATTTGGACCCTAAAGTTTTATGTTTCCCGATCTAAACAAGGAATCAAGACATGTGTGGAATTGATAAAGCCTCAAGGAAAATCCTTCCTCTCATCTTACCAACTCCAATTTGAATGTACAAACAACATCACCAAATACAAAGCCTTAATTTTAGGCATCATGTTTTCCATCAGAAAATGAGTTACCTACATTCGGGTGCTTGGTGACTCAAATCTGATAGTTAAGAAAGTTTGGAGTCAGTACACATGCCACGACAAATGATTAGTGACATATTGTAATAGGGTGTGGAGCTTAGTAGAGGATTTTGATGTTTTTAGCATTGAGGCAATTCCCTAGAAATGTAATTATGTCCCAAACACCCTTGTTGTGACCACTAGTACCTTGGATCCTATGATAGGCTCATGGCTTCAATGATTTTCTATTGAAATGGTCCCAGTTCCATTAATCCCAAATAATGTTACCCACTTTTAAGTCTTTGAAGATGATAGACACATCCTCTCCTTTTTGGATAATAAGGGTATCTTTGAAGACCAAATCATAGAGGAGGAAGAACACAATGACACTGGAGAATACAATGAGAAAGATGAAATGCTTGACCTCCCCACCAATGAAATCTCCTAGAGGATGGTATCCATCAAACACATTTTCTACTATGACTCCCAGGTTAAAGAGAAACTTCCCCAGGATTCAAATAGGGGAATTATAAGAAAATTAATCTGGGCTTGGAGGGAGAAGAAAGAAAAATTTACATAGGCATGTCTTATTCTCCTCAAGTAAGGGAAAAGATCCTCTTAGTTCTCTGAGAATATGTTGATGTTATTACACAAGGATACAAGGATCTCAAAACCTATGATATGTCCATTATGACCCATGCAATACCTCTTAAGACTAATGTCAAACCTTTTAGGAATAAACAAAGGCCAATTAACCCAAAAATCAAACCTTTTATATACCAAGAGGTACATAGACTTTTATCTAGAATAATAATATTCACAATTAGACATACCACTTAGCTGGCCAACCTGGTCCTTGTCTGGAAGAAAAGTGGGGAGATACGACTATCCGTAGAATTTTAAAACCTAAAAAAGGCGTAGAAGAAAGATAAACACCACTTACCCTCATTGGATGAAGTATTCCAGATAGTGAACTGATCTCAAATGATGTCCTTCTTGGATGGATACTCTAGATATAAGAAGATCATGGTAAAATATGAAGACCAAGTTAAGAATTCTTTCACCACCAAGTGGGGAACATTCACATATAGAAGAATGCCCTATGGTCTTATCAACACTAGGGCCACATTCCAGAAGTCCATGGATATAACATTTGAGGGGTTAGTGAATAATTGTATTATCATATACATGGATGATTTGATAATTTTCTCTCGAAATGGGCATGAACATGCCACCCAGTTGACACCAATTTGTGAGAGATGTTGCAGCTATGAGATTTCCTCAACCCCAATAAATAAATATTTAGGGCCACTAATGGGAAACTATTTGGACATACCATCTCCAAAAAGGGAATTTTGATTGACCTAGAGAGGTTAGAGGCACTGTTCAAATTGTAGATGCCTGGTAGTAAGAAATAAATGTGGTCTTTCTTTGGTAAGATTGACTTTGTAAGTCATTTTATCACTAGATTTGCTTGAGGTAGTAAAGCCTTTGAATGATATGATGAAAAAGGATGCTAATATTGAGTGGATTTAGGAAGCTAAAGACACTTTTGTCCAAATCAAGAATGCCATAGTGGAAGCGTTGGTTCTCACAATTCTGGACTACACCCTTCCCATTTACATATACTCTTTAACTTCTTTGAATTATACCACAACCATATTAACTCAAAAGATAGAAGGGGATGAGTATTTGATTTCTTTCATGAGATTCACCCTGGAAAACCAAGTTTTCACCCTAGTCAGGGCTGTAAAAAAGTTCAGGGATTATATCCTTAGAAGTAAGGTGTATGCCATTATACTTGATCAAGATGTTAAAGCCTTACTCCTACTGATCGAGCTTGGAGAACACTGGGGTAAATGAATGGCTATTATCCAATAATATGACCTAGAAATGCAACCCATGAAATTCATCCATGGGAAAGGCCTTTCCCAGACCATGAACGAGGCAGGTCCCATGATCAAATACAAATAGTATACAGTTGATTCCTTTACCCAAGATGAATGATATGCCAATTTGGTGTACCTTATGTTTAACAACAAATTCCCCAAAGGACTCAACTCTTCCAAATGTCGAGTGCCCAGGCTTAAGAGCACCCATTTTATGATAAATAATGGAACTTTATTTTGTAAACAAATTGAAGGCATCTATCTTCAGTGTTTGGATCACAATGATGCCTAGAGGATGGTTGAGGAGTTTTATAGACAAGTAAAAACATGGCATGGCTCTACGAATACCACTTCCCATCAAATCCTTCAGTACAGATACTATTGGCCCCAAAGCTTTAAGGATGTTCATAATCATTTAAGACATGACATTTTCCAAACTTCTATTTCTTGAGAGTGGAATCCTGTGATGCCTCTTCAACCAGTCTATAAAGTAAGAACCTTTTTCCAATCGATGTTAGATTTCATTGGGGTAATCAATCCCAACTTGTTCATCAGTCATCAACATATAATCACTATGAATGACTATTGTACCTAGTGGACCAAAGCCATACCATGCAAACACAATACTTCGGCCCTAGACTTAGCCGTTGATATAAACATAAAACTCACATACCTCATAAATTGGCTAAGTTGCAAAATCCCTATGGTGAGAATACTAAAATTCACTTGGAAGGAAACTACAGTCTTCTAATCTCGTGTCTCCTTATCCTTACCTCTACCATGGTAACTAAACAATCTCTCTTGGAAACATCCTTCTCAATCCCCGATGCCAAAGTACTTTAACATTGTATATTCTAGACTTTGGGTTTTGGGAATCTTTTTGCACTACAATATTTTGTTGGACATAATCATGACCATGGATCTCCAAACCTTGATGTTTGAGGATACTTTACATTTTTCAAAGAGATAAGGATGGGCATTAATGGGTGAAGGGATCAAGGTTACTCACACAACACTTGGGAAGTGTGAAGGGAACAAGAGTGGAAGAAAGGAGATGGGTTATCATTAAGAGGGCTGTAAGAGCCATTAATGAAGGTGTAAGGGGTCATTAATGAGTGTAAGTCTCATTAATGAGGGTTTTTGACTTTTGGGGAAGGGGAAGCCATTAAGGATAAGAGGGTTAGGAATCACCCCTTAAGTGGGGTTAGGAAGTGATTAGGGTAAGGGGATAAGATTTGGAAGTTTATAGAAGGATTTTAGGATTAAGGGATTTAAATAAATATTTAATTTATTTAAAGAGGGTTTGATGGAGAAAATTTATTAAAATGATATAATAAATTAGGAGGGATGAATATTTAAATTGGATTTAAATATTTTTGGTCAAGATTATTTAATTAAATAAATTTAATTAAAAGGGGAGGGGATAATGACAATAATAATTAATTAAATAATTATGATGTCATTAGGACTTTTATTAATTAAAATAAGTTTAATTAATAAGTTGGATTTTTAGGTGTCTACATTTTGCCCCTCTTTGATGTGGCATCGCAAGTGGCATTGCACCAAAGACAAGAAAATAAGATTCCCCAGGCGAGGTTTAGATGTCATGGCAAAGCAATGATAGTAAGAGGTTGTGCCCCCTCGAGAAAATAACGCAAAGAAAAAGCTTTGTGGATTTTTCTTGAAAAGGATGCAAGTGGGAAGGAAGTGGAGGAAGGAGAGGGGAAAGAGGATAAATAGAAGTCGGACCATGAGAAAAGATGTATGAATGCAGGATGAATCTATATGCAACGGACGAGACTTGGGGATTTCATTGTGTTTATGTGGAGAGCACAACCTAGTTTGATATAACAATATTAGAGACCTACCAAGGTTACTTAGGAACTCAAGGCCTTGTCACTAGCTTTGCAGAGGATTGACATAAAATGACACGCACAGGTTGCCCCAAAATCACACATGAATCCAAAAGGAGGCATGGCGGAAATGATGCTGGAGAACCCACAAACAAATGATATTTCCCAAGTGCACCATGCAATCGAAAAGATCACATGTGGGACATGCAAGGGTCATATCCGACTGATGCTCAGGAAGAAAGAAAGATGATCAAAAGACCTTTCCCTAGAGTTCCCTCATTCATAGTGCACCATGATATAAAGGATCATGGTGACTTTGAGGAGAGGAACAACAAGAAGCTTTCGAAAAGATAACCAAGATCCAAAGGACCAAATCCAAAATCAAAGTGATAAATCCAAAAGATGTCTTTTTCCAAGGAGAGAGATTGAGTGTTTGATGGATGGGGGGAGATTAGGTTGGACATGAGGAAGGATACATCCTACAAGGAACCATTTGATGAAGAGAATGTTGTGTTGTTGTTGGCAAACGATGAATCAAGGAGAATCATGTGATCAAGGATAGTCAACAAAAGATTTTGTTGAGGTACAATGCTGGGTTAGACAAGTTCAAATGATCATAGTGCTGCAAGACAAATGAGGAGATGTATAATGTGATGCGACAACATAGTACAAAGGGGATGGTCAATATACAATGGATATTTAAAAAAGCTCAGGGATTACGATAGGGCAACAAGATGCCAAGGATATATACAAAGCTCAGGATGTAGGAAGGATGGGAGGGATTAGAGTTTGATAGATAATGGCCTGGTCCACTATGTATGGTTCTTTTTTCTATGTTATCACCAACATACTTGTCCAAGGTGATTGAATTTCCAAGTTTTCACCGTCGAACGATTATTTCTCTTTACTTTTTTCATTTTTTTCATTTTTCTAGATTTTTTATTTTTATGGATTTTTCAGATATATAAGAGATGGTTCAAGCATAGAATCTCTTTAGATGTACGATGTTGATAGGATAATTCAAGGGCTCCCCTTTTGGAGTAGATAATTGATAGGCTCCTGAGCCAAAATATATTGTGACAATATAAGGACCCAACCAAGTAGGTTCAAACTTGCCTTTCTTTTCTTGATTTTCTTGTACCTTTTGATATTCTTTCTGGACCATGTCTCCCACTTGGAATTGTCTAGGGTGGACCTTCTTGTTATAGCTCCTTTTGAGTCAATTTTGGTAGACCACCAGGTGATCATGTGATCACTGCCTTTTTTCATCTAATAGGTATAGCTGGGTAAGGCGTGCCACACGATAGTCTTCATTAGTGGTATAGTTCTTCATGGACATGCATAATAAAGGTAGGTTGACCTCAATTGGTAAGATAACTTAGACACCATATAAAAGGGAGTATGGAGTGGTTCCCATGGGAGTGCGGAAGGAAGTGTGGTAGGCCCAAAGGGAGAGATTGATTTGGCGATTCTAGTCACAACCAGAATCATTGACAACTTTTTTGAGGATTTTGAGTATGGTTTTATTAGTTGCCTCAACTTGGCCATTTCCTTGAGGGAAATATGGCCTGGAGAAACAATGGTGGATGTGGAGTCTACCACATAGATCATCCACATGCTGGTTTTCAAAGGGTGTGCCATGATCTGTGAAGATGGTGGAAGGGATGCTGAAGAGGTAGAAGATATGGTAGAGGATGAACTTAGATATCTGAATGCCTGTAACTAGGAAAAGCTGAATTTCATCAACCCACTTTGTGAAATATTTAGTGGCAGTTATGATATACTTGTGTCCATTTGAGGAAAGGGGAGTGATCAAACCAATGAGGTCAAAGCCCCAACATGAAAGGGGCCATGGTGGCACAATGGGCTGTAAGTCTTGTGCTGGAGCATGGATTAGATTACCATGCTACTGACATGGTAGGCATTTCTTTAAAAAATCACATGCATCATGCTCCATTGTTGGCCAATAATACCTAACTTAGAGAAGCTTCTTTTCTAGGACCATGCCACTCATGTAGGCACCGCAAATTCAAACATGAACCTCTTGTAAAGTCAGGATGGATTCATTCAAATTTAAACACCAAGAGAGGATGTTGTGATATCTATGATAATATAGGGTGTTGGCTACAAGAGTGTAGTAGGAAGCTCTACGAATAAGGTTCTAGCATTGGGTGTGATATGATACCATTTTAAAGATAAGCATGAATTTCATGGTACCATGGGGACTAAGGACCAACCAAGATGCACACTATTTTGGAATCAATGTTCTTGTAAGCAGGTGTATGTAGCTTCTCAACCAAGAATTCACACTGCATTGAATCTCAAGGGATCTCAAGTAAAGACCTGATGGTTGCCATTGCATTGACAACTTTTTTTTGTAGCCTGGGTATCTCTGTGAATTGTAAGCTCAAGAAGTGCTCTTTAAATTACTCCACTAATTCTTTGTAGGGTAGACAATTTTTGTCCTTAGTTTGGAATTCATCTAGGACTTGTTTGATGATTAGTTGTGAATCTCATAACACTTTCATTCTGTGATGTTCCATTGAATAGTTTTTTTGAGGCCTGAGATGAGTGCCTCATATTATGTGATGTTATTGGTGCAAGGGAATCCCAATTTGAATGATTTGGGGATGTAGTACCGTGAGGAGTGAAAAAGAGGATTCCTACTCCTGAGCCATGTGATGTGTAAGAGATATCAAAATATAGCTTCCATATCAACTGTTCATCGATCATGCAAAGATGCTCATCAGGAAATTCCATAATTAGTGGATATGCATCTACCACGAGTGCTTCAACAAGATGATCAGTAATGACTTGACCCTTTATAGCTTTTCTATCGACATATTGGATGTCAAATTAACTTAACAACATGACCCATTTTTCCATTCGCCTATAAGTGTTGTCTTTGAAAGCAAATATTTGAGTGGGCCCATCTTGGAGATGAGATTGATGGTGTGGCTAAGAATGTAGTGCTGAAGCTTTTGAGTGGAAAAGACTAGTGCAAGACATGCCTTTTATATAGGTGAATATTTTATCTCATAATCAACAAGTGTGCGACTGATGTAGTAGATGGCTCTGTCTTTTCCATTATCATCAAGTTGGGCCAACAATGCCCCCAGTGTTGTAGTGGTTGTTGAGATATATAAGATGAGAGGGTGTCCTAGTACTGGTAGTACAAGAATGAGAGAATTAGCCAGATATTCCTTTAGCTTCTCAAAACTTCTTTGACAGATTGGATCCCATTTGAAGCTGGTGTCTTTGTAGAGTAGATGCGTGAAGGGTTGACACTTGTCTGCCAGCTATGATATGAATCTCTAAACTGATTGAAATTTTCCTTTTAGGATCCTAAGCTTCTTGAGTGTATGAGGTGGAGGCATTTCTATTATGTCTTTGACTTTCTTAGGACCAATCTCTATGCCTCACCTTGATACAATGAACCCTAATAGTTTTCTAGATGTAACACCGAAGACACACTTCTTTGGATTTAGCTTTAAGCCATAGTGATGTAGGCGGTCAAACACACACTCAAGGATGTTGAGGTGTTCCAAATGTGGATTTTATTTGGAAAGGATATCATCCACATAGTCTTTAAGGATCTTGTGGATCATGTCATGGAATATTTTTATTATTTCCCTTTGATATGTAGCCCCTGCATTCTTTAATCTGAATGGAATCATATTATAGAAAAAGGTGCCCCATGGCATGGTGAATGTTGTCTTGTGTTGGTCTTCCTCTATTATATGAATTTGATTGTATCCTGAGAAACCATCCATGAGTGATAGCATCTCGTAACCTACTGTAAGATCAACAATCACATCGATGTTTGGTAAGGGGAAATCATCCTTTGGGCATGCTTTGTTCAAATCCCAAAAATATGTGCAGATCTTGATTTCTCCTGATATCTTAGTGATTGACACCATGTTGGATATCCACTTTGAATAGTCAATGGTTCGAGTGATCTTTGCTTGTAGTAGCTTCTCAAGTTCTTCTTTGACTAGTAGGGCTACCTTTGGATACATCTTGTGAAGGTTGTGCTTAATTGGTTTTGTAGTTGGGTCTAGTGCAAGATCATGGACAACTAGATTTGGATCAAGCCCAGGCATAAGATCATATGACCATGAAAAATTGATTGTAGCTTCTTGGAGAAATGCTATGAAAGCCACCATGGAAATCCAAGAACAGGAAAAAAACAAGACATATAGTAAAACATTCATGAACACCACCTTCGATTGAGCCAAAACCGGAGCACCTGAGCCCCGTTTGATTTTCACATTTGATGGGGATGTGGGTGTGCTCTCTGAGAAAAATGAGGGTATCCCCAATGCATATATGAGATGATTGGGATCAAATACAAGCCATGGAAATCCAAGAATAGGACATAAACCTAGTATAGGGAACTAGTTTTAGCCCCTAGGATCCCAAAGGATGCAAATGATAAAAATGCAGATTAGGCTATGAATGATATGCACAAAAGAAATGAAATTTCATTAACCTTATGATGTATATGATTAGATTGAAATGAAATAACAAAACCAAAGGAAAACTAAGGTTTATTACCCATTTTTCTAAGCTATGTGAGTTAAGAAGCTGAAAACATGAAAGAAATTAAGCTAACATGCTAGATGTGCTATGAGATCCTAGAAACAAATGGACATAATAAAAATGCTTAGAAATGAAAGAGTGATTGTTTTTTTTCTCATAGAGGAGGCTCTATTTATAGATTTTGGGGAAGGCCTTGGATTAGGAGGGATAATTGGGGTTTAGGAAGAAGGGTTAGGGTTTAGGGTCAAAGAGAGAAGGATGGGCATTAATGGGTGAAGGGATCAAGGTTTCTCACACATGTGTGATAAATAATTGGGAAGTGTGAAGTGAACAAGAGTGGAAGAAATGGGATGGGTTTCCATTAAGAGGGCTATAAGAGATATTAGTGCAAGTGTAAGGCTCATTAATGAGGGTTGTTGACTTTTGGGGAAGGGGAAGCCATTAAGGCTAAGAGGGTTAGGAATCACCCCTTAAGTGGGGTTAGGAAGTGATTAGGGTAAGGGATAGGATTTGGTAGTTTCTAGAAGGATTTTAGGATTAAGGGATTTAAATAAATATTTAATTTATTTAAAGAGGGTTTGATGGAGCAAATATATTAAAATGATTTAATAAATTAGGAGGGATGAATATTTAAATTGGATTTAAATATTTTTCATCAAGATTATTTAATTAAATAAATAAAATTAAAAGGGAGGGGATAATGACAATAATTAATTAATTAACTAAATAAATAAATAATTAAATAATTAATTAAATAATTATGATGACATCAAGACGTTTATTAATTAAAATAAATTTAATTAATAAGTTGGATTTTTAGGTATCTACACCAATAATATTCTTTATTTATTTTTTTACGAGAGCAATACCTAAAGAGGTTGAGGGGTTCACACTCATAGATTCTTTGCTGGCCCGGTTCGATGAACAAATACAAACTAAGTGTAAGCCACCCCATGGTTTTGATGGAGGTGTAATGAAGGAACTCACAAGTTTTATAATAGAGACATATGATGCCTCCAAGGTTGCAAAATAGTTGAAAGATAATGTTAAGGAGGCCCAAGAAAAGTTAGAGGAAGCTAAAGCCTACCTTGAATGCATGAAGGATATCAATGAAGAAACTATTAGTGAATGTGATGCTTATAAAAAATATTAGGCAGGTCTATCCTCTAGGTAGCGGGTTCCCATGTTCCTTCCCTCACCATTCTTTTATTCAATATTGGTTTCCCCAGAATCTCAGAATCCTAGATCCTGGTGAGTGTAGAGTATAGAATTCTTTTTTTTCTTTTGATAATTTTGGTGGTATGGGTTGAGGTATCCTTGTGGAACCAACTGATCACCATCCAGTAGTCTGACAACTGTACCATATCATAAGTATGACATGTACTTTTTGACATTATGTGGACTAACTTGAATATATTACAAGCACATTTTTCACTGCCCAAGGTACCGATCTAGCATTAACGACTTAAGGAGATAAGAAAGACTTTCAGATCAAGCACTGGATTTTCATTCATGAGATGAGCTAGTGAAGTATTGACAAATTTGAAAAATTGGAGCTTGCATGCATGAATGAATTGGTTCTCAAGATTTGACCATTCAGATCTCTCTCCCCTTCTCTCTTTCCCACTTCTTTCTATCTCTTTTTGGAGTTGTACCTGTGCATGTTGTACATAGATGGAAATATCTATATGTAGCTTTGAATAGTTATCAATATCTATAAATATCTTCTAATATCTGTAAATATCAGTCAAGCAGGGTAGATTGGGTTAGGGTTTCCAAAAAAGGAAGTCAGTGCTTTTGTGTAAAGTTTTTATAAATATGTAGATTTGATCCATTTTTAAGGGTCTGCAAAGTTGATGATTTTTGATGGCCATAAAGTGATAGTTATCTATCCCACTTTATCTTGGACCTTAGGGTAGTAGATAGTTGTTAGAGTAAGCTTACTTTCTTTCCATTTCTAGTTAGAAGTTCATGATCTGTAGAGTTTTTATGAAACCAACCAGTGAAGGCTGGATTTTGCACCCATAAATAGAATCAAGGACCTATGCTTAACATTCATACTTTGATTTTTCATTCCAATTATCAGTAATTTTGTATCATTTTGTTTGTGACTCTTAACAATAATCTTATATTTTTGAATAATATGATTCATGCATTATTCTTCTTCTTTCTTGAATATGTGATGACTTATATAGCCTTTTACACATAAAGCAAAAAAACCTATTTTGATGATGACAATTCATTCTTATGACCGAGACGTATTGTTTTATTTTTAAGAAAGAGTACACAAAACATGTGACCACTCTTTCTTTAACATAATAAACTAATTTCTTAACAATATAACAAACATACAATATGGAAGCTTGGCCCTAATAGTAAATTAGAAAATTTAGCCATGAAGAAACTAAATTAGCCTCATTCTGGACATAACCCATATCTTGGATTTTTGAGATTTATTGTCATCTTCCCATAAATAACAATGCAAAATTAACTCTTTTTAGCTGACATAATTTTTACTCTGAACATTTGAGCATGAGATGAGGTAGGTTGATATTAAAAATAATCTTGTTATAATGGTGGACATAAATCATAATTGAAAATAAATTCAATTTCTCTCTCTTATCTAGCAAGTGAGTCATTACTTATAAATTCTTATATTTATTTTCAAATGTTCATTGGTAAAAATAATATAATAATTATTTTTCATATTTTTATCATAAAACTATATTAAACACCTCTTATGTATTTTAATCATAGGTAATATAAATATTATGATTTGATGGGAAAATTAAATATAATAATGGATATAGAGGTGCATGAATGGGTTGAAATGTGGCATAAAATAGGACCTAAGCGGATGTCATCATGTCCCCCCAACTTAGCATATTGCATGTCCTCGTGCAATCATTATTAGTGGTAGCCTAAGGATTCATGACTTTGCATTTTGTTTCACCCTTGACTATTATAGCTTATACTTAACCATTGTGTTTTCTCAACTTTCATAACAAGCTTCTTGTCTTAATTTATTTCAATTTTCTCTTTCTTCAAATGTTCATATCTTCTTTGAATCATATTTTCTCTTCTCGTGTCTTTTTTTAACGATTTTATCAAAAAGAAAATTCAAAGCATCCTTTTTTGAAATACTCTATACAGAAGGTACAAAAATCATCTCTATGGTTTATATGAATATGGGAAATGATAGGAAATATTCATGAGAAAACAAAGGTAAAAATAATGGATACCAAGATAGAATTAATAAGGATGGTGAGGGGAAATGGATGAAATATAGGCAATATGGATGGTAGACCTCCCCCCATGTAAAAGGGTGACCATCCTTGGGAAAGAAGGAGAGGATATGGTGAAATATAATTTATATGATTAAGATAATAAGAAATATTATTATAGTTAAAAGATAAAATAATGAAAAATTAAATTAATTGTTTTACTAGCTTGCGTGTCCACTTATGCCAATGTAGCCGATGTAGCACAACAAATAGAAATTTTCAACAAGAAACCAAATACTGCGACACCACTAAAGATCTCCATCTGACTGAAGCACAATAGAGCATATTGTTGGGAGCTGAATCCCATTTCCTAGAACACCTCAACTAAATGTGTAGCATGTACTATAGGTGATCAAAGTCACGGGGACCATGAAAAACTAGAGTAGAGCTACAAAAGTGAGTGACAAGAGGTGCTAGAAAAACACAAAGAGTGGAAGAACTATAGAAGCATCTAAGTGTTTCTAAAAAATAATTAATTTCAAAAACACACAAATTATTGCATCTCTCTCTCTCTCTCTCTCTCTCTCTCTCTCAATAACAATAATAAATCACTGGTATCCCAATTTTCAACCCATCACCGACTAGAGTCACCAAAAAACAAGTTTTCACCTCTAAGTTTATTTTGCAATTAATATCTGATAGAATATGGTTTTTAGATACTAACTGGCCAATAATATCCAAAGGTTTTCATTGTTGGATCTTTTATTTTCTATTTTTTTTATTTTTTCTTCATTTTTTCCTTTTTAAATTTTTTTTTCATTTTTGAATAACTTCATATAATGACCATAGAATATGAAACTTTGATATGGATTTCAAAGTAATACCATCCAAATCTTGGAGTTCCTTTTGAAGCCCTTTGATAAAATGTACTACTGAAATTGGTGGCATTAAAAACTTGAAATGATGATGAAAAACTTGAAATGTACCTTCATCATGATTGACCATGCATCATCGTGGATCAATCTTGATCAAACTTATCTCATGCTACTATATCTAAAAGTTGATTGCAAAAATTGGGAAGACATGCCAAATCACTTCATGGAAATAAGTACTTACAATATAAGGAAATCTTCCAAAGGTAACTTAACTATGTAGCCAAAGACCAATGTAGTCCTCCAACTAATGCATATAGCTTAAGATGGGTAGATGAATGAAATATTCATGATGAAGTGTAATGATTGCATGGTCAAGATGCTTGTAGGACCTCCACATGTCTTTAATTTGTCTCTAAATGTGTTTCTTGTGTAGAATTAAGCCAAGAATATGGTACTGAAAGATTCATGATTACACCATGTTGTATTTTTTTCATCATGATTAGAGATTGAGGATGGTGAAAGAAGAATTTATGTCCATTAATGTTGAACACTTTGGCACAAAATTCCTCTTGTGATCTCCAAGAATGTAGTTAAAAAAATAATTGATCTTCACCATCTAGTTAATAAGACTAACAAAATGCATCGTTGAAAGCTGATGAAGAGAAGAATCATCAGTTAGGGAAAAAGTGTTAGCAAACCACCATAAGAATAATGTAGTCATATTATCACCTGAAAAGTATATCAAGTATATTATTGTACAATATTATCCATTTAATAACTTCACCATTATAATCGATTTACTGATTAGAAATTAATGGTAAATTTATATATATGAATAAATATTTAATAACAATAAAATGGATGAATAAAAATTAATTTTTGTATAAATATAATATAAATGAAAACTAACCAACACAAGAATTCTCACCTTGATTTGGAATAAAGCTCACAAAAGTGATTGTTTTTAGAAGCACCAATGAAGCAACCAATGAAGACTTTATCAAGAATAAACCAACGATTTCCAAAATTCAATGGATTTCCCCCCCAACTTAACTTTAGACTACAAAATCATGAGAGTGTTAGATGAATCCAAGTAATCATGAAATATAAGGATATAATAACACTTGGAGCCCTTTCCATTGAATGGTCATCTTAAGATAATCCAAACTAGAAAGAATGAAAAAGAAATACATATATTAATACTTTGATTCTTGTCAATGAGAAATCATGAATTTCGAGCATGCATGGTCATTATTGCATTCAAACCCATATAGATGTGTTCAATCAATTATCGGTGGGCCTAAATCAAAAAGTATGTGAGGAGTGCATATTTTTACTATAGGCCTCTAAAGATCTACATATTTTAGCATAAACACATTTATAAATGATAGATTTTATAGGCTTGTATTCATCATCTCACACAATTCTTAAATAATCAATGCATATAATTCAATATTTCTAATGGCATGATTAATTTCAATGCACACACTTATGAGTTCCATAATCAAATTAAACTCATATTGAAATGTTTCCCTAGGCATGTGAATGCCCTCTAAAAGTTGTGATTCAATAAGTAGAAAAGAAGAACTAAGTTGGTTAGCATTCAATTGTTCATATTATTCTTCTAATTCATTAAAATCAAAATCACATCCTTTAATTGTAGCACATTTCAATGGCAATTCACCAATTTTACTGATGCAGGAGCATCCTGGGTGTAAGAGCAATCTTGCATCACCCAAAAAAATATTTCTATTTTTATATTTAATAAGGGCTATTTTGTGCAGAGCTGCTATTTATGGAAAGTTACTATTTTTTGGTAATTTTTGTATGTGCTCAGAATGATCTGATTTCTTTCTTGGAGGTTCATTTTGGTCATATAAGTCTACCAGTAAAGTTTCATTGCCAGATCAAGTGTATATTGGAAGATATTGAAGATTTTCGGTATTGGCAGCAGGGTACAGAAACTTTGAACTCAGTTTTGAAGGCTTTAGAGGCCCCAGATGAGATCAAAAATTTGGGTGATGAGTGCTTGCATGGGTCAAGCCTGTAGAGCACTTTGTGGCATTTCTGAAATGGGGTTATAATAGCCGATCGGGTCAACTGGTGATGACTTATGGTCTTCGGAAGTTGGGCCACTTGAAATGGCGAAAAATAATTTTCTTCAAAATTTCTGTTCGGGTTTCAAAGGTTATCTTGAGCTGACTATGATGTAATAAAATGTAAAATAAAATAATTCTAAGTTTGGTCAGCCTTATTGGCTAAAATTCTGGAACCTTCCCAGGCGGTGGAAAATTGCCTATATAAGGAAGGCTGTATTATTGTCTTAGGCAGTTCAGAATAGTTCTGGGTAGTAGATTTGGGTAATAGTTTGAGGCTTTGTCCTATAGAATATTGTAAGGGAATGCCCATGTGGCTTTGCATATTGTAATTCTGAAAGTTTGTAATTCCACATTTGTGGAGATAATAAGAAGCCAATTTTCTAGTTCTTGCATATTATTGTTGTTGTTTCTCTATTTCTGTTATGTGCTTGTGGTATTAAGAGGAGCACCCTTCATCAAGTGGTATCAGAGCAGGAGTTCTTGAGTGTGTAAATAGATCACCGAATGTGAGGTAGTTTGCACCAGAACTGTGGTTAGGGTTTCAGCACGCATCGCGAAAATGCCTCCACGAAGAGAACGTGGCGGAAGAGCTGGTGCTGTGACACCTAAGGTTAGAGAGCTACAGAGACAAGTGCAAGCATTGCAAGAAGAGATTCGTAGAGGAATGAATCTTAATGTCAGAGACGAAAGCGAGGATGAAGCTGAAGAAGAATATCAAGAAGGAGAAGCTGAAATTGTGAACCAGGAGGAAGAAAGACTTTTTTAGGCGATTTTCTAGATTGGGAAAAGACCTAAGATTGAGGTTCCTACATTTTCTAGAAATCTTAACCCAGAGGAATTGATCGACTGGATCAATGAATGTGAGGAATATTTTGAGTATGAAGATGTTGAGGATCCTGATAGGGTCAAATTTGCAAAGGCCAGATTGAAAGGTCATGCGAAGATCTGGTCGCAAGAAATTCAATTGGAGTGAAATAGAAGAGGGAAAGATAAAATCACAAGATGGGATCAGATGGTGGATAAATTGAAGCGATAGTTCATTCCTGTTGATTATGAGCTTGACCTACTAAAGAAAATGCAAAGTTTGAAGCAAGCAGGAAGATCTGTTCAGGAGTATACAGAGGAGTTCTATCGACTCCTCATTAGAACAAGCCATGCAGAAGATGATAAGGAGAAAGTTGCCCGATACCTTAATGGGTTAAGGCCAAGCATTCAGGAAGAGTTGAATCTGGTTCGAATGAACAGTATTGAGGAGGAATACCAGTTTGCCCTAAAAGTAGAGGAAAAGTTGAACAAGAAGTTTGAGAGCAGACAAAATGGAAGAGGTCGTGGTGGAAGATCTGGTGGACAGTCATATGGTGGCCGAAATGAAGATCCAAAAAAGAAGGATGAGGCCAGTAGCAGTCAGAATCAGAGAGGAAATAATTCCAATCGTTTCCAGGATCAGAGTAATAGAGATCAGAGAGGAAGAGGAAGAGGACAAGGATCTGGAAGAGGAGGCTTCCGTGGAACATGTTTTCACTATGGAGAAGAAGGTCATAGGGCATTTGAATGTCCTCAGTGCCAAGGCAGAACAGATAGGAGAAATGAAGGCCAGGCCAGAGTTGCACATGTAGATGAAGATGCTAAATCATCAAATTTTTAAGATGTTGAAAGAGGAGAAACGCTAATTAACAAAAGAGTCTTGCTGGGTGGTGAGAATGAACCTGAACAAAGGAGGAGCCTATTTCGCACTAGATGCAAGTGTGAGGGTAAATGTTGTGATGTGATTATCGATAGTGGAAGCACTAAAAATTTGGTGTCAGAAGAGATGGTGACAAAGTTGAAGTTCAAGAGATAGAAACACCCACATCCATATCGGATTGCCTGGGTGCAGGATGACCACAAGGTCATGGTCAGTGAACAGTGCCTGGTAAAGTTCAAGATCAGTGGGTACCAAGATGAGGTACTATGTGATATCATCTCTATGGATGCATGTCATATGTTGTTAGGTAGACTGTGGCAGTTTGACAGATGTGCTGTACACGATGGTCATGCGAATACCTATTCCCTGACAAAGGATGGAGTGCGACATAAGCTAAAGCCATTGAAGGAGACCGAAGAAAAGGTATGTGGTAATGCAAGAATAACATTTGTTGATGGAAGAAAATTCTTAGATGGTATGAGGCATGAGCATGTGTGTTTTGCTTTAATTCCAAAAGTTGGTAAAGAAGAAGTAGAGGATGTACCTGTAGAGGTTACAGATTTGTTGAATGAGTTTTAGGATATTTTATTTGATAATGTACCTGATGGATTACCACCGATAAGGAAGATCAGTCATCAGATGGATTTGATTCCAGGGGCCAGTTTGCCAAACAAGGCAGCACACAGAATGACACCAGCAGAAAGTGAAGAGTTGAACAGATAAGTACACGAGTTATTGCAGAAGGGGTTGATTCGAGAGAGTCTAAGTCCCTGTGCTGTACCAGTGGTATTAGCACCAAAGAAGAATGGAGAGTGGAGGATGTGTACAGATTCCAGAGCAATAAACAAGATCACAATCAAGTATAGGTTTCCATTGCCACGAATGGATGATATTATGGATTGTTTGAGTGGAGCTGTGTATTTCTCAAAGATAGATCTAAAGAGTGGATATCACCAGATTTGGATCAGAGAAGGAGATGAATAGAAGACTGCCTTCAAGACAAAGGAAGGACTATATGAGTGGCTAGTCATGCCTTTTGGGCTAACCAATGCACTGAGCACTTTCATGCGGCTCATGAATGAGGTTCTGAAAGAATTTCTGCATAAGTTTGTCATTGTTTACCTAGATGATATTTTGATTTTTAGCAAGACATTGGAGGAACATATGATGCATATTCATATGGTGTTTGAGAAGTTGAGAGATGAGAAATTGTTGATTAATTTGAAGAAGTGCAGTTTTGTGAAGAAAGAGTTAGTGTATTTGGGATTTGTAGTTTCAGCAGAAGGTCTAAAAATGGACCCAAAGAAGGTACAGGCTATCCTTGAATGGCCTACTCCAAGGAGTGCTACTGAGGGAAGATCTTTTCATGGTCTAGCTAGCTTTTAGAGAAAGTTTATTAGAAATTTTAGCAGTATTTATGGACCCTTGACTGAAACAATGAGAGGGGATAGAAAAGAGTTTAAGTGGACTAATGGGGCAGAAAAGAGTTTTCAATTGTTGAAACAAAAAGTTACAGAACAACCTGTTTTAGCACTTCCAGATTTTAATAAGGTGTTTCAAGTAGATTGCGATGCTAGTGGTACTGCAATAGGAGCTGTTATGAGCCAAGAAGGTAAACCTATTGCTTATTTCAGTGAGAAGTTAAATGATGCCAAGAGGAAATATTCTGTTTATGATTAGAAATTTTATGCTATAGTTCAGGCATTAAAGAAGTGGAGACATTATCTACTTCTTAAGGAGTTTGTTTTGTATACTGATCATCAAGCTTTGCAATATTTGAATAGTCAAGGAAAATTGAATCAAAGGCATTTGAAATGGGTTGAGTTTTTGCAGAGTTATACATTTGTTTTGAAATACAGGAGTGGAAAGTCTAATAGGGTTGCAGATGCTCTTAGCAGAAGGCAACTATTGCTGATAGAAATACAAATTGAAGTGGTTGGGTTCAAGGAACTTAAGAATTTGTATCCAGAGGATCCTGATTTTGGTGAAGCTTGGAAAGCTTGTACAGAACCTGTTACTCTTGATAGGATGAAATGGTTGGATTTCATCATCCAGGATTATATGCTATTCAGAGGGAGTCAGTTGTGCATTCCACGAAGTTCTATGAGGGAGAATCTCATCAAGGAGAAGCATAGCGAAGGATTGGCTGGACATTTTGGTCGTGATAAAACCCTTGGTTTGGTTAGTGAGAATTATTATTGGCCACAGTTGCAGCAAGATGTGAAGAAGTTTGTACAAAGTTGTAGAGTATGTCAGATGGCAAAAGGAGTGAAGCAGAATACAGGGTTGTATCAGCCATTATCCATACCAAAGAAGCCTTGGGAGGATATTAGCATGGACTTTGTTCTTGGTTTACCGAGGACTCAGCGGGGACATGATTCAATTTTTGTGGTGGTTGACAGATTTTCAAAGATGGCACATTTCATTCCCTGCAAGAAGACTAATGATGCTGTTCATGTAGCAGAATTGTTTTTCAGAGAAGTAGTGAGACTTCATGGTTTGCCAAAGACCATAGTTTCAGATCGGGACACTAAGTTTGTTGGATATTTTTCGCGTACATTGTGGAAGAAGTTGAAAATAGATTTGAAGTTCAGTTCATCACATCATCCACAGACTGATGGACAGACAGAGGTGGTGAATAGGAGTTTGGGAAATTTGTTGAGATGTTTGGTTGGAGATAAGCCAACAGGATGGGATTTGATTTTACCACAGGCAGAATTTGCATACAATAATTCTGTCAACAGGAGCATTGGTAAATCACCATTCCAGATTGTATATGGAAGTAGTCCAAGAAATGCATCTGAATTGAGGAAGATAGATAAAGGAGAAATAAGTAGTGCTGAAGCTGAGGATTTTGCAGAACACTTGAAGAACATCCATGGGGAGGTGAGGAAGCATATTACCAAGATGAACACATAGTATAAGGCTAAGGCAGATGAGAAAAGGAGGTATAAGGAATTTCAGGTTGGTGATGAAGTCATGGTTCATTTGCAGAAGGAGCGGTTTCCAGTTGGTACATATAACAAGCTGAAAATGAACAAGTTTGGACCATGTAGGATACTAAAGAAACATGATTCAGGAAATGCATATGAGGTAGAATTGCCTACTGAGCTAAATATTTCACCAGTGTTTAACATTTCAAATCTGACAGAGTATCATGAAGGAGGTGTTGAAGATGAGATCACAGCAGCACAGTGGAGTATTCCAGCAACTAGTTCAGACACTAAGGAGATCAAAGATATACTGGACAGTCGTGTTGGTAGAAGCACAAGGAACAAGACATATGAAGAATATCTGGTCAAGTGGAAATGATGACCTATTGAAGATTCATCATGGCTGACAAAGGAGGAGGTTAGCCATCTTGGTTTTCCTCTGCACACCTGAGTCGTGACAGGGTCACTTCTCAAATTACCCTGGGTGTCTGATGCAGGAGCATCCTGGGTGTAAGAGCAATCTTGCATCACCCAAAAAAATATTTCTATTTTTATATTCAATAAGGGCTATTTTGTGCAGAGCTGTTATTTATGGAAAGTTACTATTTTTTGGTAATTTTTGTATGTGCTCAGAATGATCTGATTTCTTTCTTGGAGGTTCATTTTGGTCATATAAGTCTGCCAGTAAAGTTTCATTGCCAGATCAAGTGTATATTGGAAGATATTGAAGATTTTTGGTATTGGCAGCAGGGTACAGAAACTTTGAACTCAGTTTTGAAGGCTTTAGAGGCCCTGGATGAGGTCAAAAAATTGGGTGACGGGCGCTTGCATGGTCAAGCCTGTAGAGCACTTCGTGGCATTTCTAAAATGGGGTTATAATAGCCGATCGGGTCAACTGGTGATGACTTATGGTCTTCAGAAGTTGGGCCACCTGAAATGGCGGAAAATAATTTTCTTCAAAATTTCTATTCAGGTTTCAAAGGTTATCTTGAGCCGACTATGATGTAATAAAATTTAAAATAAAATAATTTTAAGTTTGGTCGGCCGTATTGGCTAAAATTCTGGAACCTTCCCAAGCGGTGGAAAATTGCCTATATAAGGAAGGCTGTATTATTGTCTTAGGCAGTTCAGAATAGTTTTGGGTAGTAGATTTGGGTAATAGTTCGAGGCTTTGTCCTACAGAATATTGTAAGGGAATGCCCATGTGGCTTTGCATATTGTAATTCTGAAAGTTTGTAATTCCACATTTGTGGAGATAATAAGAAGCCAATTTTCTAGTTCTTGCATATTATTGTTGTTGTTTCTCTATTTCTGTTATGTGCTTGTGGTATTAAGGGGAGCACCCTTCATCATTTACGATCATTAATAAAATGTAAAAGGATTCATGAAACCTCATTGTTATATGTAAATTGAACCACCTTATTATGTAATGTTTTATTAGGCATTGTGGTTGCCTTTGGTGGATATGGTGAAGTGGATAGTATATGATATGAATGTGATAATAAAAATGGTAGAAGTTTTTGTGGATATAATGTGGGTGGGATGAAGTAGGATGGATATAATGGATATTGGGGTTGTTGTGAGCATTTATTTTTCCATTCACCATACATAATAAGTGAAGAAACATTTTGTGAAGAAACATGTTGTATGTCTAACCCAATAAAATGATAAGACATGTTTTAAGATCATCAATTATACCTTAATCTTCCCAATTTGATTCATGAAGTTGTCCACAAGTTACAAAGGAAACTAGCTCACATTCACCTTTATTTTGATGAGGCTCATTTATAGTGTGTATTTCCTCCGACATGTCCTCATTATCAACTCGGCACATGATCTTAGCTTCTTCCTTGCAACAATTAGAATAACACATGGTTAAATATTCATTTTCAAAATTCCATTGGCTTAAAAATTCATCAATTATATGTTCTTTTTCATCTATAGAAATAATATTTGTAGATGAATGTGACAATGAAATATCAAAATAATCCATGTTGCATTCATTATATAAAGGGGGTGAAAAAATATCACCTTGGTTGACACAATTTTCCCACCAATTTCCTTTTTGGTTTTTAAATTCAGAAGTGAGGGTCTAGGGGTGTGCCCTTTTGGTTCTTCATTTCTAAAACAAAATTCTCCCAAAATTGACATATTTTAACTCCCTTGAAAATGCAACATTTTCAACATTTATATGTTGTTTCTTCAAACTTACTTCCTTCTTTTCAATTGACTCACAACAATGGGCGCAAATATATAAAAATGATGAAATATTCTAAGATCCACCTATTAAAGAAAACCTCAAACACCTGAACATGAATTTTTTGGATAGTCTCCACTTTTTGTAGAATATCCACCTTCATCTCCCCTTTCTCCAACATGACAAACATCAAGATCAAATAGTGCCAATAATGACACCAGTAAAGACCTTAAAATTTTAAAAATTGTAGATGATCCCGCTGGAGATATAAGGGCTCTTTATTGTAGTGAATTAATCAATAATACAATAATTTTGTAGAATCAAAATAGTTAAAATAATTTTTTCTTATAATATAAAGAGAATAATATCACAAAAAGTGACAAAGGAAAGGGATACGATACTTCCTTTTGAATGTACCAAGATAGGTTAATAAATCTTGAAGGAGTTATATATTAGTATTAATAATATAACTCCTAAACAAGGAAAACAAATGGTTAAGGATGTAGAAATATTATCGTTGCACGCATGAGATATTTCCACTACTTTGATGTTTAATAATACAAGGAGGGAGCAACAAATAAGTTACCAATCAGAAGAAGAGGTTGGACACGATTTTTGTAGTTCAATATTTAGTACCAATTTTTAGATTATGGTTTGTTGCTTAGCTTTGTCTCCAAATTTTGATAAGCTAGATATTTTTCAAAATTATGATCAATTTAGAGGAAATGTAATAATGAAAAGTGTATCAAGATAACCATGCTTCTAAGGTTCCAGATTTAACAGTGAACACTGCAATGTTCAACAAGGAAGTCATTAACAAATTATACATTAATCATGAAAATTTGAAGTAGAAGTATATGGGTCAAATTATTAAGTATCAAGAGCTTCAAATAAAAATTGACATCTTACAAGGAGGAATATACACAATTTTACAATCTCCTACCACCCTATTCTAGAATTTTGAAATAGAGAATCCTTGATGCATGAGATCAAAAAGTTGAAATATAAGTTAAAAAAAGAAAAGCCATCAAAAGTCAGTCATAGATTGGCTAAGATAAATTTGAAGATTTGTTATGCTTATAAAGGTTATTGCAATCTAATTTCTACTAAGGTCAAGCATGAGAAAGATATTGATAAATTTAATCCAACTAAGGAAATATGGCTTACTAGAACACAATTGTTAATGGACATGATCAAGATATCAAAGTGTAATGATAACCCACTAGAGTTATGGAAAACATATAATACTATCAAATTGATTGAGGAAGTTGTGACATTCACGATAAAGTTGGAATTACAATTTTTAGAAAAAATTGAAAATTATTGATCAAATGTAGTGCAAATTATTGATCACAAGCATCAAACATGAGAAAGGAAATCCTAAGACAATAGATCAATGGAAACCATAAGTAAGTTCTTTGTTGTCTAAAGTGATTTAAATTATGTATGATGATAATGAATTGAATATGGATAAATTGAATCAATAAATGTAGTACAAATTATTGATCACAAGCATCAAACCTGAGAAAGGAAATCCTAAGACAATAGATCAATGGAAACCATAAGTAAGTTCTTTGTTGTCTAAAGTGATTTAAATTATGTATGATGATAATGAATTGAATATGGATAAATTGAATCAATAACTTAACGACTTCATGTCTTTGAAGTTATTTATCAAAATTATCAAAATGATTATAGGGTAGTGTTGGATTCAAAATATGTTGACAACATACAAAAGTTGGATAAGATGTTGAAGTATCCATGGATTTATAATTAAATATTTGGAAAGTGGGAAGCAAAGTATGGAAAAGATGAAGATTGAAGATTGAATTTTGCATCACAATTCAAAGATACTATTTTAGTCAGCATCACAATATAAATATTTCTTCAAAACCAACACCAACCAAAATCTTGATTTGGATTTTAGTGTTGAACACACTTTAGATTTTGTGGGGAGGAGGGGCAAATAAATCAACATAAACCAAAATCACACTAGAGTAAAATGCTAAATTTAATATTCACCACATGAAATAATAAGCAAGTAATGAGCATAACTAGCAACACACGAAAATACAGATTTTATATATGGAAAACCCAAACTAGAAAAGACCACTATGAGTATTTTACGACAAAGATAATTCACTGATATATATAGTCTAATCACAAAAGATGATAGGAGCTCACTTCTCTAGACTGGAAACCAGAGGCTCATTTCTAATAGAAAAATGAATAAAAATAGGAGCTCAGTGCTTCGAACTTGCAAATAGAGGCTCACTGCCAAAGTAGTAAGATACTACAAAATAATTGTAAACCTAAGACTCACTGTCCTAGGGACAAGGTACATACAACTCTTTACAATAGATAAAGAGAGATTCTCCTAATAATGCAGCTAATATGCACAACTCTGTCACAATGTCCCCACCTTTTCTTCTCTATTACATAAATTTCCTTCTTCTCCTCTAAAAATATTCTTGTAGATCTTCACTGGTTTTCCCATAACTCTCTTGCTTCACTATTATATTTTTCCAATGCACAAATTGTACTTATATACATGATTAATCATTGGAGTTTACAACAAGGTGGTTCATGCCAAAAGAATATTATAATTTAAGTTACAATTTTGTCATGGAAGCAACAAATTGTAATAAAGTCCCATGCTAGAAGAATCCAAACAAAAACATAGAATGGACCCAACTGGATAAGATATAAACATTAAATGCATAGGTCACACATAGAAAAAACCCATCTGGATAAGTGATAAAGTTTAAATGTATAATCCATACCTAAATCAAGAAGCATGATCCATTGCAAGAGAGAGAGAGGACCATGAGCATGCTATACATACCGAATCTACAATAACTGGAAATTTTTTTCCCTCTTAAACATGTAGAAATACACTAGCCAAAGAACCACCTAACTTGCCAACTAAATTTGAACCTCCACATGCCATGGTGAGATCCACACACCACGTCAAGAACAATATCACTTGCCTAGGGTCCACATCAGAAGTCATGATAATATGTTTCTGGAGTAAACCATAAACTGATGATAACTACAACACTTGAAAACACTATTTTTGGAATACCAAAAATAATTTCCAGATCACAAGGAAACACCACAACCAAGACAAAAACTTGAATATAATTCAAATCACATCTTCACATCTTCAACATTCATTTCCAAAGAAGAAATATTCTAGAAAATATAACTGAATACATATTATCTTCAACTACATAAATTTTTCACTCAAGCACTAATATCCAGACAAAATCAATGACTTCCAAACCTAAGAAAGTAACTCTAAAGCACTGAATACAATCTCTAGAATACATCCCTATCTTCCATTGTTCTATAGCATTAAAAATATACTTTTATTTTATTATTTTGAATACATACTTATCTTCCATTGAATACATACTTGTCTTCCACTATTCTATTGATCCAGTAGCACTAACATGCCTAACACACAATCTTCCTTCTCCCAATATCTAGCAGACTTATAGACCACAATGTTTGAGCAAATATAAACATCTTCAGATCATAATGTTTGACATTAGTTACAATAGATAACCAAATGTATATATTTTTAACAATACCCATACCTAAATCAAGAAGCATGATCTATTGCAAGAGAGAGAGGGTTCCATGAACATGCTATACATACCGAATCTACCATCTTAAACATGTAGAAACACACTAGCCAAAGAACCACCTAGCTTGCCAACTAAATTTGAACCTCCACATGCCATGGTGAGATCCACACACCACGTCAAGAACAATATCACTTGCCTAGGGTCCATGTTAGAAGTCATGACAATATGTTTTTGAACTAAACCACAAACTGATGATAACTACAATACTTGAAAACACTATTTCTGGAATACCAAAAATAATTTCCAGATCACAAGGAAACACCACAACCAAGACAAAAACCTGAATACAATTCAAATCACATCTTCAACATTTATTTCCAAAGAAGAAATCTTCTAGAAAATATAACTGAATACATGGTATCTTCAACTACATAACTTTTTCACTCAAGCACTAACATCCAAACAAAATCAATGACTTCCAAACCTAAGAAAGTAACTCTAAAGCACTGAATACAATCTCTAGAATACATCCCTATCTTCCATTGTTCTATAGCACTAAAAATATACTTTTATTTCATTATTTTAAATACATTATTGTCTTCCACTGAATACATACTTGTCTTCCACTATTCTATTGATCCAATAGCACTAACATGCACAACACACAATCTTCCTTCTCCAAATATAGAAGACTTCTAGACCACAATGTTTGAGCAAATATAAACATCCTCAGATCACAATGTTTGACATTAATTACAATAGATAACCAAACATATATTTTTAACAATCTCTCCCTTTGTCATTGATGATAAACAACCACCAAAAATATTTTGCTAAGATATCAATTACTATCAACTCCCCCTTACTAAAACAACCAAAATAATCATGAACAATTAAATATTTTCTGTATATTTCTCCCCCTTTTTCATAGAGGAAAAATGATGAAAACATACTTATTATTGTACAACTCTAATAACAGACAAAAATATCAGTCTAGAAAAAGAGTAAGCTAGCAAGAACCCCCTAGATAGATGCACCACTCTGATACACTAAGCTAGATGAAGGAGGGGAAACAACCCCAAGCATTTCCTTAAGAAACTTAAAAGAATTTTGATCAAATGATGGAACATATCTCCAACAATATTCATTCTTCCTAACTAGCTCAGCGTGTAAATTCCATCTAAAGAGACAAGAGAAGTAACATGCTCCTCATCAATAGTAGCATGCATATCAATTCCTATAGTTTCCTTCTATTTTCTAATACTTCTCTACCATTTCTCTTTGTTGTCATTTGAAACAATCACCAAAGAAAAGTGATACTTCACACACATCCATTTGACAATCTTATCTTGATTACTAGATGACAAGACCTTTGTAAGAATCTTTCTCATACTTTTCCCCTTATCTTTGTCTTTCCCTTCATTGATAACAATAGAAAGTTCTGACACAATCTCAATCCTTACAAGACTAGTATCCTTAAGGGTCTCAATAATGTGCATACAATCTTCCTTAGAATTCTTATAGGACAACGTAGTTTCCCAAACAATTTTAGACTCTACCTCCTCTATGTAGAAATAATTCTTATTAACATAGAAAAAGTCAATTTCCACAGGAGAAAACCAGTTCCATAGACTCATACTATCCTTCAACTTATTAGAGAATCTTCTAAAGTCAACAACTCTATTATCCAAGCTATCCAAATGCATATTATTTCTCCAATCCATATTTGAATACACATTAGTACGAACAATCTCTACCACAACTAAATAATTAATGCACTATTTATAGAACCATACAAACACCTTTCTAGAGCACAAAATAAAAATATTACCTCCAAAAAATCTTGTACTTCTTCTTTCCATGTTGAGAACATACTTAGCATCCATCCTCAAGGGGGGAAAAATTCATGTGGAAACTCCCCCTTAAACCCTACAGTTTGACTCATTAAACAAAGGAGTTAAAAACATCTGAAGTGGATGTTGGACCACCATTAGAAGCACCTTATATGTTCTTCATCAAATATGTCTTGTTTCTTTCTTTTGAGTATTCTATAATCATTGAGAAGACATCTTGTTTGTCCATAATTTTGTAGAATCTTGTGATATGTCTTGTCATGTTACATTTATAGCAAACTAAACCATCCTTTTTTTATTTTGGCAGTTTCATTATTCCTGATAATGATATTTATACTTAATTCAACCTTTTTGTGTCCAAATCCAATGCAACCATAGTCGTATCCATTTAAGTTCTTGACATTTCTATTCACATTCATTCTACTGTAGTTCTTAGAATTCACTATATTTCTACACTGAATTTCCTTATGTCCTAACTTATTGCAATTCTAGCATCTTCTATTAAAATAATAACTCCTTTTCACATTCTACATTCATTGGTTTTCTGTCCTAATTTATTGCAAGAAAAACCGATTCTATCAAAAGATGAGTACCTGGAATGAATAGGAGGTCTCTGATTCAATAGTCCCTTTTTGTCCTTTGCCTATGTAGACACATAAAAATGTCCTCATTATCAAGCACATTCCTTCTATTAATTATATGGATTTTAAAGTCTATTTAATTATTTCATTTAATATTTTCCTCTATTAAAATTTATTAAATATAATTGATATATTTAAAATCATAAAGTTCTTTGTCATAAATAAAATCATAAACTTCTTTTACATTCGCCACCCTTCTACTTATAAATCCTTCATCCCGCCCACTTCAACTGCATACCGAATGTGGAATAAAAACCTCTTCAACCATCTCCAACAACCTTCTCTTTGCCCCACATTTCTCCCTCAAGTTCTTCTTCCCTTTGAGGATAACTATAAATACATCTCTCCCATCACATCCAAAGCTTCTCTTGAATCTTTGTTTTCGCATCATACATATTTCTAGTCTCTGATTTCTTGCAATCATCTCTTGAATTCCTTCACTTTTCACAAACTATTGTACAATGTTCTCTAAGAGAGAAGTCATTTAAAATACAAGATTGTCTTAATAGGAGGCAATGGAATAGTTTTTGTCTAATGCATAAGTTTTTATTTTATGTTAATATTATTTGCATTTTAACGAAAATACTCCATTGTTGGATTTTTGAAGAGGTTTGAATGTCTGATTCATGCTTCCATTTCTTCCATTCACATTTGGCATGTCCGGTGGGACAACCTGTTATTCTTTTATGGATTTGATTTTCGTTTAACTTAATTTTATTGTTCTGGTACTCTACCATGTTTGGGCAGATTTCAAATGTACTTTGAATGCTTTATTTATGATTCTTGTAGGAAAATATAATATTTGATGAATCTAGCAGAGATTGCTTGATACATTATTTCTTCGAGGCATTCAATCAATAGTTTACATGCCTTGTTTTTGGCATTTCTTTTTATTCCATGAGAAGACATTGCTTTAGACCATTCTGCAAATGGTGGTTTGTTGGCTTTATAATTTTTCCCAACAATTCATGTGCCTCGACTTTTGCACATGCCTAGTCTTTTGATAATGATTCCATGTTTTACATATAAGTGTTAATTGCATTCGATTGAAAATTTCTATTTTGTAATAGTTCACATTCATTAAGGCCACAGTTTTTGGAGGCATTTTGAAAAACAGTTGGCGTACATATCTTCTTCACATTGCAAGTCTACCCTGAATACGTTTAATACATTTGTATTCTTCGACAAGGCTCCCTCCAAGAGTAAACCAAAAAACTAAATTAACTCTATTGTAAGAGTCAAGGGTTTGTAGTTTCAAATGAATGCGGCAATGTCAATAATTTGTAACTTGATGGCATATTGTGGAAAGTTTTATCTAAGTCCGATCAAAATATTTAACTAAGTAGTGGGTGTATTGAATGGACTTTGTGTTAATATTGTTCGAAAAAAAACAAGAAAGTTTTCAAATAAAGAAACTTTTTAAATGTTTCTGGTTGTGTCGTTTTCGCATGAACACAATGTTACCAGGGGATCTTGTCATTGTTTTCAGCCAACTAGGTTTGAGTCTCTTTTTCTCAAGGGCACTGACAAATGAAGGGCATTAATTTTCCTTTCATTATAATATTTTGAATAGTCCTGGCCGTCTAAAGCAGTTCCATGACACAGTTCCATTTCCTCCATAGCACAGTTGCATTTCTTTCAAAGGTTTTTATCAAACAATTCATGAGCGTTTGTCAGCTTCAAGCATTAGATTAAATAGAATTCACATGTCTTGTTTATGAAAACCTTCTTTCATTTTGATAAACGGTTCTTGTGCCATTGAACTTTTTGTCACCACATTTGGACAGTTATAAAACAGCTCGTATGCCTGTGTTTTGATAATGCGTACAGATTAATGTGCTTGCATTTTCTTTGATAGTGCATGGTTTTATGTTGTTTTAATTGTGTGGGTTAGATGCATTTGATTTTATTCCATAATTTTTTGTTGTACTTTTTTAAAGTTATTATTGAACCTTATTAGTGTTAGTTTTTATTTTAGTTTTAGTTTTTAGTTTTTAAGATTAACATTAGTTTTATTTTTTGTTTTGTTAAATGAACGTTAGTTTTTAATATGTTTGTTTGTTTGATATTTTTGTTAGCTAATAATTAATTTTGTTAGTTTTAGTTAGAAATTAGATTGGTTAATATTAGTTTATTAGTTTTTGATTAACTTAGATTAGATCAATTTTCATATTAATTTAGATTAGATTAATTTAATTTTTAATTTAGATAATTAGACTAATTTTCAATTATGTTTTTTGGAGGTCTTATTCTTTATTTTGTGTTGGTTGTCAATCATTCATCAAAGATCAATTGATTGAAACTACTAACGATATTTGGTGTAGGACATTTTATCAAAAATCATAATTTTGAAACTACTAATTTTATTTGATGTAGGATGCATGTTGAAGAAGTGTGATTTGAAACCAATTGTGTATTTTTTATTAGCCTCGACCACATTTTATTTGGGCTTTAAAATTAAAACAAGTGTCTAGCATTGCATGTGCACTTGCACAATCTTTTCTTTGTGTTTTAATCACAAGATTGAACAACTATATTCTCCCCCCTCACCTTCATGGATTTTGGGTGCAAGATAATTTTTTTTTAATCTTTTAGAGGGTTTGCCTCCCAATAATTTCTTAAGCCTAGGTGAGAGGGAATGACCTAAGTGATAATGGGCTAAATCCAAGCTTATCGAAATTGCTATATAAAAATGTGATTATGACCAAAAGTCCAATCAAAGGGAAGTGGTGTGTGATAGCTCTCCTCGTGTATCCTTAAGATACCTAAAAACCATGTTTTTGGGGGTTGTGAGACCTCTTAATTGAGTTTATCATTGCATCCCCTGAGTTGGATTCTCTTACTAAAAGGCCAATTGCTGTAATAGCCAAAATCCTTCTATTTGCTAATGTAAGAGGCCAGACCACCTCTGGACCCATCTCACATAATTGTAGTTCAAATTAGATATAGCACAATGAACAAGCTGAGGCATCCAATAAAATAACTAAAAAAGGATTTTAATGATGCTAGTCAAGATTGGAATATGCAATTGAATCTAACTTTGTGGGTATACCAAACTAGCATATGTACTCCTACTAGTGCAACCCCCTATTATTTAGTCTATGGTGTCAAGGCCATATTTCCAGTTGATGTTGAGATCCCATAATTTAGAGTGTCTTTGTGTAACTTGATTGATGTGGAAGATTACACAGTATCCAAAATCCATGAGCTAGAAATATTGGATGAGAGGAGACAAGCCTCCTTGGTCCATTTACAAGCTTACCAAAACTATCTCCAAAGAAGTCATAATAAGAAATTTAGAGGTCTCCATTTTTAATTCAGAGACTTATTCATAAAGATGAACCCTAAAAATCAACAACAGAGAGAAAATCTAGGAAAATTTGAGCCTAACTGGATAGGTCAAGCTACATAGTCACTATAGCATATGAGTTCAGAGTTTATTAGCTTGCAACATTGGAGAGGGATCTGCTATGTGAGCTAGTGAACAATATACACCTCCATAACTATTACACATGATCTTGAAAAAATATAAATTTTTTTGAAAAACGTTCCTGAAAAAAGCATCAAAATTTTTGAAAAATGTTTTAGAAACAAGTATAGTTTTTTTTAAAAAATTCATGAGAAAAGTAACACAATTTTTTTCCTTGATGAAAACATAGCAAACAAGTGTCTTGGTAACACAAAAAAGTAAAGAGAAATAAATTCGTCCAATAGTGAAAACTTGACAAATAATCACTTTGGAAAAGTATCACGGTGAAAACCTGACATATATGTGTCACGTGTAGCAAGTTGTTTCTCTATCATCTATCATTACTCTATCTTATACTTTATCTACACTTCTCGTTGTATATTTCACTGTATTGTCTAATTCAACCCTAGTATACTTTTATGGTCTATGATTGATTGATTTTCTATGTTACTTCCTCATGTAGGAGCATCTTGGATTTAGGATAATCTTGCATCAACCAAAAATAGTTATGTTCTTTATGTTCTTGTTTCCTATCTGTGAGATTGTGTTGGTAGTTCAACATGTGTTTGTGTTGGCATGCACGGTCATAACATATTATCCATGACCTATTGTTGACCAGTATCCCATGATCACACTTCTTTTGGATCAATGTTTCTCAAGTTATGATTCATTTGTTCTTGAGTAGCATGTTCATTGCTTGTTCTTGAATGTTGGTGGAATTTTGATCTCCCAGTGGCAATTGATGACTTACAATGGATGGTGATGCATTGTTCCATATTCTTGGATCATGTGTGAACCTAAATATGGGATCACAATGCTTCACACAATTTATGGATTGATTTATTATGATTAGGACTTTCCCTATTTGTTGTAACATGTTTTCCTATTCTTGGGAAATGTAATCTTTCTTAGGACCGACTTGTGTGCCACGATAGCTATATATTGTAACTTGATGTAATTATGGATAGTAAGCAATAGATGTATGATTCTAGATCAGTAATAGATCAAAAGGATGATTTAGCTATATTGTAAGGCTACAATTGGGTAGGTCTTTTAGCCCGACATGTATGAAAGAAAATTGCCAACAATTTGATCTCAGTTAGTAAATTGGATCTTGCATTTTCTCTCATATTCCTTGTTGTTTTCCTGTGTTTACTCTTACTTGATGGTAGGATTGATCATATTTTTATCCCCTTCATTTTTTATTGCACTATTTGATGAACTACAACTGATTTGAACACATTGTATGACTTGAAGATCTGTGATTTAAGATCACTAAATTGCTGATTAGATATGTAAGATGGTTAAATCAGTAATATGTTGTCATTGATGTCAACTAGTTTTGATAGTACTTATCTTGTAAGTTACTATACCCAAACATCTGTAGAAGGAAGAAGAGAAGAGATGAAGAATAGATATATCTACACGAGGAAGATGGAGACGGTAGATAAGGATAAGGAATACATTGGGTAACTTATGAATGAGTCTATGACCTTAGGTTATTGACTTAATTATGTTGCATTCATCTATGATGAAGGATAGAGAAAAATGCACAAAGTAGTGTTGTCAGTTAAAGAACCATTTTAGTATACACCAACGCAGTGTAGTGTATACCGAGCACAGTATAAACTGAGCTTGTGTTCACCGACACATTTCTTTGTTAACCGAGTAGAATAAAATAACTAAATGACTAGTTTAGCTGATGGAAGTTGATGAGCTATAAAGTACCCCAAAATCAGAGATGAAGATAATGTTTATTACGAAGATCGACCACTAACATAATTCGAAGAAGATCTAAGGGATTGAAATAAAATGTGTTACTGACATATCAGCCGAGGAAGGTTTAAGCATAAAAATCAACAAAGGAGATTAAGTGGAAAAATCTAATGGATGGAATTAAAATGGTTTACTCGTCTATTTAAGAGACTAGCATTTCATGATGAATTCATTCTGGAAGAAGGAGACTGCAAAGATATCGCGCAAACAAGATTCATGCATGCCTGATAAGACTGGTTAAGGAGAACTGAACTGCAGAGATTATTGAGTGCTAGAAAGTTATTACCGAGCGATAGTAAGTTACTGAATATTGATTGAAACAGAATTGATATATTGATCAGAGGATTTGAATGAGCTTAACATAGATCTGATAATCTGCAATTGAATTTGTGTTGTGATCAGATCAACTACTATTACATTTTAACCATTGTAAACAAATAAATCTCTTAACAAAGTGGACTAGAAAGTCTTGTAATGTCATTCATAGAGTGTACATTTGTTATCCTGTCAACCCCATAGTGAATGCTGGTTGGATGATAATGGTTGGTCTAAAATCCTCTAACAAGGTCACACCTCATAGTGTATTTGTAACCTTTAACAAGGTTGGGTCTTCACCGACCTCACTTCAGAAGAGTGAACAATTTTTGGGTTGCCGGTCCCAGGTAGTTTTTTCCTTCACAGGGTTTCCACGTTAAATCTCTTGTGTTATGTGTTGATTGTGATGATTGTTTGTTATCATACTTTACATGTTGCATATTGGATTTGATTGGAAATAACTATATGTTATTAACTGGTAATCGGTAAAACCACAGAAAAAATACTATTTTAGTTTACCGAGCTACATAAGTTTTAGTAAATTGTTTTTGGATATACATTTTGTGATTGAGACTGTGGATAACTGATTCACCCCCCTCTCAGTTATTCTAACAATTGGTATTAGAGCGTTGGTTTCTTGGAATAGAGTTTTAAGGACTTCAGCATAAAGATCTCAAAATGTATAAGAGGGAAGTGCCAAAGCTAAACAAAGATAACTTCATAGTATGGCAAAGCCGAATGAAGCTGCATGTATCTAGAATTGGGAATTCTGTCCTTACACTAATGGAGAATGGCTACATTGCACCGCCCATTGGTCCCTTGACCCTTGATCAACTAAGAGACATGCATGAACATAATGTTACTATGATGGAGATTGTTGCTTCCTGTACCGATGCTGAATTTGAAGATATTAAAAATTGCACTACTGCTAAAGATATGTGGGATAAACTTGCTCAAGTTTATAGTGGTGATGTGAATGTCAAAAGAGATAGAGTTGAAAGCTTAAGGGGAATATTTGATGATATGAAGATGAAGGAAGGAGAAAATATTGTGCAGTACACAAATAGATTGAAAGAGGTAGTACATGCTATTAGAGCATCTGATGGTGTTATTGATGAAGAGATAGTGGTAAGCAAAGTTCTCAGAACCTTATTGCCATTTTATGCAATCAAAATATCTGCAATTCATGAAACTAGGTCTACATATGGTAACAACCTTACTCTTGATAATCTGATTGGTAAGCTTACAACCTTTGAACTGGATAACTTTGATAATAGTGTTGTACCATCTATTGAATCTTCTTTTATGTCTTCTCTGAAGATTGGTAAGTCTAGTAGCAGAAATAAGAATGATGATAGTGATCACAATATTGATGATGAGCTTGATCAAATTGAATCTCTTATGCCAGAAGGTTACCTAAAGGTAAAGGAAGATATAGAGGTAAATTACCTTTATCATGCTTTAACTGTAAAGAAGTTGGTCATATTGTTGCTAGATGTCCACACAGAAAAGATGATGAAAAAAATAAAGACCGATCTGGTGAAGGAAGCTATGGGAGAAGAGGAAACATAAGTTACCAACACTATAACAGATACAACCGAGACAATAATGATAAAGGCAAGAAGGTGTGCTACATTGTAGAAGAAGATGTCACCGATATTGACACTGATGAAGACGTGGAGGTAGTATTTGTTGCAATGAAGGATGACTCAGAGGAAGATGAAAGGTATGTAGAGACAACACTTATCTCTAAGGCTAATAAGAATGATACATGGATCATAAATAGTGGCTATACACATCACATGATTGGTGATGAAGATAAATTTGATCATCTTGAAGAACACAATGGAGGATTTGTTAGAATGGGTAATGATGCACCTTGTATGGTTAGAGGAAAAGGATCCCTGATGATAAATGATAAAATTAGATGTGACAATGCTTATTGGGTAAAAGGTCTAAACTATAATTTGCTAAGTGTGGCACAACTAAACAATTCAGGCCACCGTGTTGCTTTTGAGAGCAAGAAAGTGAAGATATTTGATGATGGAGGAAGACTTATTGGATCTGGAACACAATCAAGAGGTAATTTGTTTTATCTTGATAATGATCAGTCTTCTTGTTTAATGATGAAATATGAAGATGCATGGTTGTGGCATAAGAGGTTATGTCATGTGAATTTTGATAACATGATTAAGATCAGTAAAAAGAAAAAGGTTAGAGGTCTACCTAACTTATCTAAGCCTGATCATGTTATGTATCATGAATGTCAGAAAGGTAAAATGACAAAATCTAGTTTCAAAAGAAAAGATTATTCAACAAAGAAATTACTTGAGTTAGTGCATACCGACCTATGTGGTCCTATGAGAACTCAAAGTTACTATGGAGATAGATATTTTATTCTTTTTGTTGATGATTATACTAGATTAATGACAGTCATGTTCTTGAAGGAAAAATCAGAGGCATTTAAGATGTTCAAGTGGTATAAATCAAAAGTTGAGAAAGAGACTAGTAAAGAATTGAAATGCTTAAGATTTGACCGAGGTGGTGAATTTATTTTTGATGAATTTACTAACTTTTTTAATGAGAATGGTATTAAAAGACAAGTCTCTACACCGAGGACACCACAACAAAATGGAATAGCTAAAAGAAGGAATAGGTCAATAATTGACTGTGCAAGGACACTGATGTTACAAAAGAATGTTGCTCAGACATACTAGAGAGAAGCAATCAGCACAACTATTTATGTTCTGAACTAAGTACAACTGAAGGACACTAATAAGACACCCTATGAGTTATGGTTTGGTCACAAACCCACTGTAAGTTATTTCAAAATTTTTGGAAGTAAATGCTTTATTCTGAAAGATGAAAGAAATGGGAAGTTTGACTCAAAAGGTGATGAAGGGATATTTCTGGGATATTCCACTAAAAGTAAAGCATACAAGTGTCTTAACAAAATAACTAATAAAATGATTGAAAGTACTAATGTTCGGGTTGATGAGTTTGATGATAAGAATGTAGAGGAAAGCACAAAGGAACTAGAAAACTACGGTAGATTCAGTTACATTGAACAACTAGAGTACCTACCGACACTGCAGACAGTGACAACCAGTCTGTAGGAAAACAATACCGAGGAACAGGAAAAAGAAATCGACGAGTAGGAAGCATCCACTGAGCAAGCAAATGAACCTGCACAGGATGAACACGAAAGAAGAGATTAGATACTGGTGAGATTTGTCAGAAGACATCATCCTGAGACACAAATCATTGGAGACAGACAAGCTGGCATGCAAACAAGAAGTAAAGAAAGACAAGGTACATGTCTAGTTTGTGAATATGAACTGAAGAATGTAAAAGTTGCATTAGAAAATGATGAATGGGTTAATGCCATGAAAGAGGAAATAGAATAGATAGAGAAGAACAAAACTTGGAGTTTAGTACCTAGACCTAAGGACAAGAATGTTATCGGTACTAAGTGGATATTCAAAAAAAAGCTTAATGAGAATGTAGAGGTAACAAGGAACAAAGCTAGGTTAGTATGCAAGGGATATGCACAGGAGGAAGGAATAGATTATGGTGAGACTTTTGCACCTATTGCTAGATTAGAAGGATTTAGAATGTTACTTTCATATGCTACACACAAACAGTTCAAAGTTTACCAAATGGATGTTAAATCTACTTTTCTGAATGGGATACTTGAAGAAGAAGTCTACATAGAACAACTTGAAGGGTGCGTTGATCCAAAAAATAAAGATATGGTATGTAGATTACATAAAGCTTTATATGGTTTAAAGCAAGCACTGAGAGCCTGGTATGAGAGGTTGCATAACTATTTATTGAGTTTTGGATTTTTTAGAACAAGTGAGAATAGTAATCTGTACATGAAAGGAAATTCTGATGATACTATCTCGATTGCTGAGATATTTGTGGATGACATAATATTTGGAGGACAAGATCAAATATGTAAGTCATTTGCTGATGAAATGAAAAGTGAATTTGAAATGTCTATGCTTGGAGAGATTAAGTTCTTTCTAGGCTTACAAGTGATTCAACAAAATGATGGTATATTCATCACACAATCTAAATATATAAAGGAAGTATTGAAGACATTTGGCATGGAAGATGCTAAACCTGTGGGAACACCAATGGCTATTGGATGTAAACTGACTAAAGAAGATGGAACTACTGAGGTAAATTAGACACTGTACCAATCCATGGTTGGTAAGTTAATGTATGTAGTTCACAGTAGACCTGATATAGCACATGTTGTTGCAATAGTTGCTAGATTTTATGCAAACCCTAGAGAGTCACAGATGGTTGCTACAAAGAGAATCTTAAGATACCTGAAGAAAATTGAAGATTATGGACTGTGGTATCCTAAGAAAGGCAAGTTTGAACTAAAGGTATACACCGATGTTGATTGGGCTGGAAATGTGAATGATAGAAAGAGTACCACGAGAGGAGCATTCTTCTTTAGTGAAAGACTTGTTACATGGACAAGTAAGAAATAGGCTTGCATTTTCCATTCTACAGCTGAAGTAGAGTATGTTGCTACTGCTACTAACTGTTCAAATATTTCATATATCAAGAAAGTGTTAGAAGGTATGAATGAGGTAATCACTGAGCTGGTGATTATATATTGTGATAACACTAGTGCTATTAATATTTCAAAGAATCCAATGATGCACTCTAAAACAAAGCATATATCTATTAAGTATCACTACTTAAGGGAACAAGTATAGGAGAAGCAAGTGAAGCTATAATTTGTTACATCAATAGAACAACTTGCTAACATATTTAAAAAGCCTCTACCAAAGGATACATATGAATACTTGAGGACTAGACTTGGGGTCCATCCCCTGTCTACTAGTCACTAAGGTGATCTGTAGGTTGCATCAACCCAATCTTATTAGAAGATCATACATGTTGATGCAGCAGAGTTCACACTTTGGATTTATGTCTAAGGTTGTGAAAGGTTGAAGTAATGGAATAGATTTGCATAACAGTATACCAAGATACAGAGAATGCACCGAACAATAGAGAGTTACATGGCTACTATAGAGCTATATATTTTAATTGCTCTTTGGCATTGCTATCAAAGGGAGAGAGATCAATATGAAGAATATGAAGCCAAAGAAAAAAGGAGAGAGATATAGAAAAGGGAGAGTACTGAAGATCAATTACTAAGAATAGAAACCTACGAGCTGAAAATATCATATCTACAGAAGTCAGTCTACACTTGCAAATGGTTTTATGTAACATAGTGATTAAACATATTAAGCTAGGGAGAGCTTGTACCGAGTTACAACATTTGTTGATAGAGTTGTAGAATACATGTTTGGTATGTGTATGGAATATTTCATATTGCTTGTGTTGCCATCAATGCCAAAGGGAGAGATTGATGAACTACAACTGATTTGAACACATTGTATGACTTGAAGATCTATGATTTAAGATCACTGAGTTGCTGATTAGATATGTAAGATGGTTAAATTAGTAATATGTTGTCATTGATGTCAACTAGTTTTGATAGTACTTATCTTGTAAGTTACTATACCCAAACATCTGTAGAAGGAAGAAGAGAAGATATGAAGAACAAATATATCTACATGAGGAAGATGGAGATGACAGATAAGGGTAAGGAATACATTGGGTAACTTATGAATGAGTCTATGACCTTATGTTATTGACTTGATTATGTTTCATTCATCTATGATGAAGGATAGAGAAAAATGCACAAAGTAGTGTTCTCAGTTAAAGAACCATTTCAGTATACACCGACGCAGTGTAGTGTATACCGAGCATAGTATAAACCAAGCTTGTGTTCACCGACACATTTCTTTGTTAACTGAGCCAAAGAAAAGAACTAAATGACTAGTTTAGCTAATGGAAGTTGATGAGATGTAAAGCACCTCGAAATCAGAGATGAAGATAATGTTTTTGATGAAGATCGATGACTAACATAATTCAAAGAAGATCTAAGGGATTGAAAAAAATGTGTTATTGACACATCAGCCGAGGAATGTTTAAGCGGCTGCAAAATCGACAAAGGAGATTAAGCGGAAAAATCTGATGGATGGAATTAAAATAGTTTACTCATCTATTTAAGAGACTAGGATTTCATGATGAAATCATACCGGAAGAAGGAGATTGCAGAGATATCATGTGAACAAGATTCATGCATGCTTGATTAGACTGGTTAAGGAGAACCTAACTGCAGAGATTACCGAGCGTCAGAAAGCTATTACCAAGCGACAGTAAGTTACTGAATATTGATTGAAATAGAATTGATATATTGATCAGAGGATTTGAATGAGCTTAACATAGATCTGATAATCTACAATTGAAGTTGTGTTGTGATCAGATCAACTGCTGTTACATTTTAACCATTGTAAATAGATAAATCTCTTAACAGAGTGGACTAGAAAGTCTTGTAATGTCATTCATAGAGTGTACATTTGTTATCATGTCAACCCCATAGTGAATGCTGGTTGGACGATAATGGTTGGTCTAAAATCCTCTAACAAGGTCACACCTCATAGTGTCTTTGTAACCTTTAACAGGGTTGGGTCTTCACCGACCTCACTTTAGAAGAGTGAACAATTTTTGGGTTGCTGGTCCTAGGTGGTTTTTCCATTCACAGGGTTTCCATGTTAAGTCTCTTGTGTTATGTGTTGATTGTGGTGATTGTTTGTTATCATAATTTACATGTTGCATATTGGATTTGATCGGTAATAAGTATATGTTATTAACTGGTAATCAATAAAAGCACATACAGTATACTATTTTAGTTTACCGTGCTGCAGAAGTTTTAGTAAATTGTTTTTGGATATACATTTTGTGATTGGGACCATGGATAATTGATTCACCCCCCTCTCAGTTATTCTAACACTATCAATATTTCCTTCTTGGTTAGATGCCTCTTATAAGTTTGTGGTTGTTTTCCTTGTTTTACCATTCCCATTTTCAATAGGGATTTTGCACTAGTAATCATCTTTGCAATTTTCCTTAAATTAGTTTTATCATACAAAAAGCTAGAGAAACTAGGATCACGTTCCCTTCTGTCTCCTCTACTTTCACAATCATGTTCCATTTTTTTCTTATTTCATATAGTTGCTCAATTTTTTGACAAATTTCAATAACATATTCTTCATAGAAAATCTCATGAGTAAAATTCAATTTTAGGATTCTCATAAACCCTTTCCTTGTCATTCCTCATTCTATACGACCTTAGGATCACATATATTGTAGAGAGACCATCCTTGTTAGAAATAATGAAGTCAACAAACTTTCATTTTGTACAAAAAAAAAAATTCCTCGAGTTTCTACAATGAATATGTTTATCTTCATTAAGTTTCTACATGACTTGTAAAAATACAATTATCCACAGTACATACTTTGGTAATTCATGAGGTTACATGGGATTTGTAAAAAATCTTAGTTTTGTAGCATTTAAATGGATATGCCAATCTCCACAATTAGGTTAAATACCAAGATCCTTCCTTTTGACTATTGGTTTGAGAAAATCCAATACATCTCTTGGAATTATTTTTTGGGGGATTGTAAAGTAGCTTACATCTTTTGTACAAAGTGTTCTTCAAAGATGAAAATATTAGATTTAGGGAAATTACTATCTCATAAGTATTTCCAACATTGGATTGACAACATATCACCCTGATTACCTTTTATTTTAACTTGAATTTTATCATTCCAAAGTCATTTCACTCTTGGAAAAAGCATATGAAAAACCAATGAGTATAATTCGAATCAAACTTATTGATGCTTTATTTTTCCTTGACAAAACTCTCATGGAGTTTGTCTTCCAAATATTCTGCATAATCAAATTTAGTACATTCTAAAAATTTGGGTCTTATATCTCAACTCTCATGCACATCATATCAATTGGCATAACATCCTTAGTAGCGTGACCTAATATTTCATAGAGAGTGTAGAATGTCTTCACAAAATAATCTTCAAATGTATCCAAGAGAAAAGGTTCCTTCTCTAATTGAGAAATTATAATTGACTTCCTATTGGGTCCCTTCCATCTAAATTTTGGAATGATTACTCTTCTTTACAAATGTACGAGTCTTGTATCTTTCGTCAAGAAAAATACTAATAACTAAAACTCTTTTCAAATAAAAATATCTGCAATAACAATCTGTTAGAGTTTTAGGTGACTCTACAACACCCCTAGGATAAAATGAAAGACCAAGATAACTTCCACAAGAGAATGAAAAGACAATTTCATTAAGATGCGAGAATGATAATATTGATAATGGATATAATAAAAATATACACAATAAGCCTTCTTATATAGGCAATGCAATACAAGACTATGGTAAGGAGCAAATAAGTTATCACACACACAAGGTGGGATCACATGCCCACCAAAGGTGGATCATCCTCCATTATGAAATGAAGTATGTACAACATGTGGAGGATAATAATATGATATATGCACTAAAGGTGAATCTTACACATAAAGTGGAATGTGATAACAACCATCACCACCTTAAGTGGAATTTCTCCTACACCATATAAAAATACAAGTGCAAACTCCTAGGTGTCTCATTTGGAAACTACTATGAAATGCATTATCCAAAGTATTTTTAAGGAAAGTGAAATTAGGAATATTTAATTACACCAACACCCCCCTTAAGTGCAATGTAGGGGAATGCACTTAAACTCACAATTCAGGATGGGTCTTATCTACTAGGCCATTTTAGATACCCATGTACAATATGAAAATACAATACAATGAATCTCTCATAAAGCAGAGAAAGGGAGAAAGCCTCATGGGATAAAATTCCCCTTTGAAAGAGATATGAAAACACAAAGATGAATGGATGGATGACTCTAGTCTCCCTAAGGTAGATACATAAATCATTTATATACAATCAATTATCCTTCCATTCCTAAAGGAAAGAAGGAGATAATTGGTCCCCCACATAATGGATAATGTCTGACAAAAATGGTAAGTGTTTGAAGACAAAACATAGTCTAATGCCTACCAACAATATTTCTCCCTTTGGGAAGAAGATATACCAAGTATAAATATAGGAACACTTTGCATTATAGATAGGAAATAGGAAGTGAAATCCAAATAAAGTATGATAATGTCATCTTTGAACTCTTCTAATGTGTTTTCATGTCCTTGGATGATAAAGATACCATGAACCAATCAAGAACATATCCAATCACAATAGAAGGTGACAAGAAAAGAACCAATGGAAATTGATTGTAAACAAGCTCCAAAGACAAAGATGAAGTGACAACATTGTTTCCACAACTATTGTAAAATATGAATGATTTCTTTAAAAATTAAACAAGAGTCTCCAAGCTTGAAGAGTCCATCACATAACCATGATCAAATTTAACTAAGCAATGTGACATATTAAGTGAAAGTAGATACTCATGAATGTCAATCTCCAAAGAAGGTGAATAAGGTTCTCCAACTATGATGAATTTGTCATCAAAGGGAAGAAAAGTCCCCTCAAATGTATCTCCCAAATATGAAATGTGAGACTCCACAAATAATGAACTAATTTATGGCAAATAGAAATCCCAATCAAGAAGACAAATATATATCTCTAGCAATGACTTGCTGGAATTACAATCTAGAGATGAATGTGTGATCTCAACTAGAGAAGTAGGAGGTGCAGGTGGAGTCAATAGATCATCCTTACTCTCAAGTAATTTATTGTATTTAATCTCATATAGTATTTTATCATTATAGGGAATGTTATCTACATCATCGAGTGGAAGGAGACAATTTGCAACAGAATCATTAGGGAATGGAGGATTATGTGGGTTTCCAAAATACTCCCAGATAATTGTCCAAAGTATTTGTGGGCATTGAATACTCAAGATCTTGGATTAGATATCATGACATAAATCCAAAACAAGACTCAAATCAAGAAATCCTCTGATATGGCTATTCTTATCTTTTCAAACAATTTTCTTCCACTTTGTCTTTAGATTAGGTATGGGTCCATAAAGATGAGGCAATAGATTAAGCCATGTACAATGTGTGATGATTTCTTTTGCCCATAACTCATGATTATCCCTAGTCAAAGTTGTAATAGAAGGATATTGTTATGATTAGTAGACAAAAATTTAATAGTTATAGGAAAATATATTCAATAATGCAAAGGAATAAATCACAAATAAGTAGAACAAGAAGACACAAAGATTTAATGTGGTTCACCCAATCCTAGGCTATGCCCACCAAATAGAGAGTCCAATCTTATTATCTAGTAATTTCAACTTGTTATAATCTGCAATCACTTGCAACTCAATACCACTGCAACAAGCTATGAAATTCTCATATATATTAAGAAGACCTAACCCTAAGCCATTATAACAAGACTTATGTCGGTTAACAAGTTAACCCTAAAAATAATTGACGAGTCAACCTAGGGAAAATATTGATGAGTCAACCCAGGGAAATGTTTGACGTGTCAAATCAAAAATTCTTAACGAGTTAAGCCTATGATAAATGAAAAGTGTACAATACTTGCCTGATCAGTCACCACAAACCAACAGATGTGCTCCATATCCCATGATTACATGAATGACACACTTCTCACATTATAAATTGAGATCAACAAATGATTACCCCTACAATCAGGCTATAATAGACTTAGATCACTATGCAAAATACCAAACTAAGTTTTATGCATTACAATTACAAACTAAGCCAAATTTTAAAAGTACAATTTTGTTTTATCACAATCACTATAATCTGATAGTGCCATTGTAAAATATAGAAAAAATTATACACTTTTAAAAAAATGCACTTGAAAATGAATTTTTATTGTTAGAGTAATAAAGTATTTACTGATTAATTAAATCATGTTTGATTTCATTATGAAGTCACTTATTATCTCTTTCTACTTAAGCTAAACTTTAGGCATATAATAATTAATTATTATTGTGCAACCTAGGTTTTACCTTTTTAGGGTTTTGATCTCCTTTTATAAGGATTGATCTCTCTTGTAATCTTATTGAGAAACATTCATTTTATTGAATTGTAACTTTTGTTTTTGCACATCAAGAATGTCTCCTCTTTCATGGATCCATGCGTTCAGGCCTCTCTAGTTTCTTGCTTCTCTCTCTTTCTGTGACAAGTGTTTGCATGTAGGTGTTCTTGGGAGCTGTAGGTTGTTTACTCATCAAATCCAATATTTATGAGCCCAAATGAGGTCTTGAAAGTTGTAAAAAATGGGATTAGAAATTTTTAGAAAAATTTAGGAATGAAGATCAGAAACCACTTGTACCACTATGTAGAGCAAAAAGTTCTACACCCTAAAAAAAATTACTCTAAAAAAGGAGTTTAGATTATTGAGATAGATCACTGTTTGAAAATCACTTCCGTGATTATTATTTTTTGAATTGCTGCCGCCTCACTTAAAAAATTCAAATGAATCTAGATTTAGCCTCCAATGTCTAATTTGGATAAAACAAAATTCAATTTACGGGTTTTTCGAGCTCCTTAATATTATGTCAACCTCTGATTTGCACCATAAAGCTCCAATTTTGACCTAAAATATAAAGCCACAAAATGCAAAGCCCCAAATTGCACAAAAGCCTACTCTAATTAGGCTATGTAATGGTGATGTCCAAATAACCTTATTCTGCACTCACAATCAAATCAAATCAAATTTTCTACTCTTGAGAGTGATCCTTCACACCTTGAGAGATCTAATACCATGTTAGAATTTTAAGTGACTCTACAACACTCTTAGAATCAAATGAAAGACCAAGATAACTTCCAAAAGAGTATGAAAAGACAATTGCATTAAGATGCAAGAATGATAGTATTGATAATAAACATAATAAAAATGTACATAATAGGCCTTCTTATATAGGCAAGGCAAAAGAGACTATGAAAAGAAGTAGATAAGTTATCACCCACACAAGGTGAAATCAGATGTCCACCAAAGGTGCAACATCCTCCATTATGCAATGAATTATGTGTGGCATGTGGAGGATGATAGTGTGATATGGCCACTAAAGGTAGATCTCACACATAAAGTAGAATGTGATAACAACTATCACCACCTAAATAAAATTTCTCCTACACCATGTGCAAATATAGGTGCAAACTCCCAGATGTATCATATGCAAACTACTATACAATGTATTATCCTAAGTAAGCTTAAGTGTAATTAAGAATATTTAATTATACCAAGACAATCTTATTCACATCAATCATTCCATGGCCACTTATTATTAACACTACTCTTCTACGAATGTATTGCTTGCTTGATAAAAATAATATCAACAATAATATTTGGTAATAGAAGCTTGCCCATGTGAACATCCCATATATTCCACATTGGTATTTTGGCCTCCCATTTATTAAATATATGTGCTCAAATAAGTTTGAACCCATCTTACGCACTTCAGTATCTCTAACCCTAGCTACATTGTCTAACAATTTGTAGTTTATGCCTTCATGACCATGTAATGATAATTTATTTATCATGTCCTTATCAAACTTTTGGGGAGCTACTTTCATACTCATTTTTGTACTCAATTCACTTACAAACTAGGGTTTGTAGTTATGTAATCTAGGGTTTTAAATAATAACTAGCTTTGAACACAATTTCAACTCCTACCACCTAGGGCTTAAAATAGCTTTTAATTCTAAATTGATGCAATATAGGGAGAAAGAGGGGCCAAAAAATAGTGCACCCTAATGATCCAAGCCTGCCCAACACATGCGGAAGCTAACAAAAATAACAGTGAGAGAGAGAATGCATAAACTTTCATATATTATCATCAAATAAAACCATGCATGCCTGGCTGTAATGTTGGCAAGTTGTCTATACTGAGGTATATGACTAGATATAGTGTTGTCATTATGGCAACAAAGTCATATAGTAGTTTTGAGTCAGCGCACTTGATGTAAAGATTAGAATTCAGTTAAGTGTTCAAGATTGGACAATGTACAAAGTTCCTGCAGCTCAGAGCATCAACACACATGCATACAGATGAATTATGGTATGTGCCCTAGAAGTTAATTTGTTTAGACTATATTCTTGCTTAGTCTATGAATGCATGATCAGATGTGCAAGGATGAGAAAGTTACAGTCAGTTCCTAACAATTGGTATCAGAGCTCTGGTCATCATCATATAAGTTTAACCACTTGAGGAGATCATAGACAAAGCAGAAATGAAACATCTAAAAAGAAATCTTGAAGCTTCTCTTGAAGACCTGGACAAGTCAGAAAGAGAATTTGAAGAACTAAAGGATAAACTCAGTGATGCTCAATTAGTCATAAAAAAGATAAGGAAAGATTTGAAAGAATGCTCTACCAATGATCTAGGGAGAATGGTTAAGAAGTTGAATGAAGAAAACAAATCCTTAAAAGAGAAACTTAAAGAGTTTGATGATAAGCTAACTAATAATTAGGAAGTCTATGATGAACAGATCAAAGAAAACCTTTAGCTGAATGAAGAACTAAGGCAAGAAAACATGGAAATCTTGGAGCTAAGGAATAGCAAAGAAAGCTTGGAGTTTGAATTGAAAGCAACAAAGAATCATATTGACAAATTACACACCAGTTCTAATTTGATAGAATCTCAGTTGTATGCAAGGAGAGCCAAAGGAGACACTAGCTGTATTGGATACAATGAAGCACAAAATCAGATTGACAATATGCGAGCAAGAAAGGATTCACAAAAGGACTCTACTGATGCTGAAAAGATTGAAGATCAAACCAAAGATATTGGTGGACCACCTAAGAATGAGTGCAAGCAAGTAGAACACACTTGTTGTTCTTGTAACAAGCATGGACATATTGCAAGGAACTGTACAAAGGTAAGACCTTTTAATGGCTACTATTATTCATGCAAAAAGTTTGGTCATAGAGCTATGAATTGCAAGACTGGTAAGAAGAATAGGATTCAGAAAGATCAGAGAAATCAGAATCAGACAAGTGTAAGAAGTTCTTAGAAAGTTACATGCCAGATATGTAACTATAATGGTCACACAAAAAAATAATGCAGAATGGTGACTCATGTCAATGGGCTGAGGAATATAAGACCTCCAGTCATTTGTCACTCTTGTAATAAGGCTAGACATGTCTCAAGGTTCTGTAGATCAAGGACGCAAGGTTAAGGAAGCCCTAAAAAGGCCGGAGAACTAGTTTTGGATCCTATAGGAGAAGTTAATTTTGTCAAAGCCTCAGATGATGTGAGCATGATTTGGTTAGAGAAAAAGAAGGACATGACTAATGAGAATGTATTGGATGCATCTGCAGTGGATGCACCCTCTACATCTAGATAAATGGCCCTCAGGGTCATAGGGGGAGCTAATTTAGCTCTAGACCCCTATGTGGCTGGTATACTCATCCTCAGAGTATGCACCTTTGGACTTAAGATTTTGGAGTATAAAGGTACCTATGTGCAAGAGTGCACATGCTGATTGTGAATAGAACTTGAGTTGCAAATTTTGAAGTGACAGCCTAGTTTACACGACTTGCATTAATGGTGGAATTCTCAATTTTAAGTACACAAAAAGTTACTTGATTGCTCATTGCATTCAAATTTAGAGTGATAGGAGAGTAGAAAGAGCCTTAGAAGTTATTGTGAAGACTTGGAGATTGATCTATCAGTGTTTGTAGTGCATTTGGTCAGTTGTAGAAACCCTATCTCATTGCACTGATTCGGAAGCCTTTAGATTATCTCGAAGTTCAGTTGGAAAGCATTTACAAGTAAGTCATGGCCACTCCCATTGTTTATGATGTCACTGAGAAGAAGAGATATGTTTTCAAGAAACATCCATTTAAATCAACCCTAGATGATTTAGAGGGAGCTTTCTCCCACATGCCTATGGGCATCATGCATGTGGAAGACATTAGGGCATATATCTACTACAAGAAAGAACCAATAGGGTTGGATAGGTTAAGGGCGCACATGGATACCATGTTGAAACTGGACAAAACATTCATGGATGAATATGTTAAATGGAATGATCACCCTATTGTTGAGTATGCTATGGCATATGAATTCTATGAGACAGAATGGATAAAAATCTTATTGAACAGAATTCATGATGACTTGTTTTGGATTGGTGATGTACTAGTAAGAATCACTAGTGACTTGATTCATGAGATGACATGCCTTTCTAGGATAGGCGTTGTCATTCCTATGGGAAAGGATGTCAGGAAAATGGTTGAGAAAACTTGTAAGTCAAGGAGTGATAGGTGCGGCGTGAAAATTGAGCCTATTAAACATGCAGACATCAAATTGATGTCAATGATATTGAGATACAGGTTTCATCACACCAGCAGGGTGAATAGTGTGCCTATGGGCACTATTCTACCAGCCATCAGACTTGTGAAGGAATATGGGGAATTCAACTTGTGTGAGATCTTGCGCGCACAGTTGATTGATAACATCAAGGCCATCAAGCATGACAAGACAAAGATATTTAGGTTTGGTTCATTGATCATTTACATGTACCTTCATATTGTTGGAAGAATATCAGATTTGTATTTGGACAAGTCCATTCCAACCATGCCTCAGATATCAAACAAAGCATCCATTGAAAGCACATTAAGAGATTATGTGACATTGGAACTGAAGACCTTTAGGATCAAGATGAAAATGAGGTACAGGATTCCAGAGAGCATTGTGGAAAAGTACAAAGATACAATTTGTTTTATGGTGGAAACAGATACAACTTGTATGGAAGCTATTGAGCCAAGAACTAAGTGGATTCATCCACTTGGTTATGAGGTAGAGGAACAGGTCCTTGAAGCATATGCACAGGTATTACTATTAGCCCCCAAAGATCCTAATGAACCTAGGTGGGGAACATATGAGGATAAAACCAGAGAATTAGATGCTAAAATTAACAATGCAGTGACAAAAAGAAAGGTTGCTAAAGTCACATCAAAAATCTTAAGGATTCATGGTGTATCTCAAGTAGACTTTGATAAAGCAAGGGATGAAAAGATTTCTTTAGAACTGAAGAGCGCAGATGCAGCTAAGGCATAATCACATGACCCCAAGATGAAGAAGATAAAAATTGAAAATGATGATAGTCAGAAGGGTAAAGAAGATGATACTTCTTCTGTGCCCAAGGAAACCATTGACCTTACCGCTCCTCTTGAGTATAAGGAAATTCCAAAGAGGAATAAAGAGGTTGGCACTAGTCATCCATCCTTGAGAGTCACAAGAAATAGAAGAAACACCCAGGAACCTCCTGAAGTAAGCTTCAAACCCAGTCTCAGCGTGCTAAGTGCCATAATAGTTGATGAGGGAAGAATTGACCAAGTAGGGAAATTCTATGACAGTACAATGAAATAGACAAATCTATGATTCATGGTATGTTGGTCAAGCACATGTTAAAGTTCAAGAAAATAGTCTTGGAACTAAAAACCATGATTCCTGACAAAGTATGGAATATCCTTGAATTCCAAAAGAGACAGGCAATTGAGGAAGATCTATGGATAAGAGAGAAGATTCTTGATGATACCCTTCTTGTGTGTGAATTAGAAGAGAAGAAATTTGCTGTTAGATCTGGTGAAGCCTCACCTCAGAACAAAGACAAGAACTCTAAACATAATGGATAAGAATTATGAGCTAATTGCAAAAGAGATAGAGAAAGCCTTTGAGAAGATATTTATGGATAGAAACATGTATCCACTTACTGTGCCCACAGCTAATGCACCCATAAAGGTTACCAAAGGGTCAGAGACCATCAAAGTACATTCTACAGGTCCTCAGGATTTAGTGCCTATAGTGGAAGTGCAATCAGAGGAAGACAAGTCTGCGCCCATGTCAGAATCACTCAAGGACAACACCATTATCATTGATAATGTGGAGATAGCCATGGCAGCCACTGACACAGAATTGGACAATTTTGAGGAAGGTTTTGTTAGCACATAAGAAGCTGAGATTTTATGCAGAAGCAAACCTCCCACTCATCAAGAAGAGGTATTGATTGAAAATATATTAGAAGTGAAAATGGAAGAGGAAGAAAAGAAAGTAGAAGAAGAAGAAAAAGAACAAGAGAAAGATGAAACTTCTGTTGATCTAGCCAAGGTAAAACAAGAAGTGATGGATAGCACTCCCATCACTCCCTCCTCAGCATTGTTGTCAAGTTTGACACCTAACACATCTAGTTTGGACTCATGGAGAGAAGAAGACCTGATTAAGTTTAGCATCCTAGCTATGGAGAAGGAAAAGGAGAAACAAGTCATGAGAAATCCTCTCCTTGTGGAATCTGTGAACATACTGAACAGTCTATTGCTAGAAGATAAGAAAGTGTATAAGGTACACTCGATTGATGATGTGAGTACAATTATCTCATAGTTCAAAAGTAATTTTTCAAGCCTTGAAGAATCTAAATCCAAAGTTGTAGAAGAGAAGTACCTGAAGAAGAGATTGAATGAGTTGATGAGAAAATTTTCACTAGATCTGAATTCACTCAAGATAGGACAAGCATCCTTAAAAGAATTTTCTAATCAAGGAAGGAAATTCATTGCAGACTGCATGGATTAGGATAAGCTTACTTATGCCCATCTTAAGAAAATACAAGAGGCAAAAGCTATGATTGATCAGGTGAAGAGTTTAGTGAAAGACACATCCACTGATGTGAACATGTGCAACAATGTCTACCAAGGTCAGTTGGACAAAATTGAGAAAGCAGTGAAAAAGATGGAAAAGATAAGATCTAGACAAACTCAGTTGAGGAATGCTCTTGCGCCCTCACTAGACATTCTCAATTAGAACATAAAGGAGATTGATTCCACCATGATAACCTATGATCAAGGTCTGAGCACAGATTTGAAGAAGATGGAGAAGCTTCAATATGCTTTATGTGCCCATCTCTAGATAGTTAACTCTTTGATAACTTTTTGGAAGAAGGAGATCCAGAACCTCAAGATAGCATATCCAGATGTTTTCCCTAAGTAAGTATGTGTAGATATAGTTTTTGGTACACCTTTGTCATTAATGTCAAAGGGGGAGTTGTGTATAGAATATGGAGTATAATATGTACAGGGAGATATAAGATTATGTATAAGAAATGTATAGAAGACAAAAGTTTTTTGTGTTAAGGGACAGTTAGCAACTTGGCCATATTCCTTTGTTTCCATCAATTACAAAGGGGAAGATTGTTGGAAAGTTTTCTATATTGAGGTATATGACTAGATATAGTGTTTTTATTATGGTAACAAAGTCATATAGTAGTTTGGGGTCAGCACACTTGATGTAAAGATCAAAATTTGGTTAAGTGTTGAAGACTAGACAGTGTATAGAGTTCCTGCAGCTCAAAGCATCAGCGCACGTGTGTATAGATGAATTATGGTATGCATCCTAGAAGTTAAGTTTTTTAGACTATATTCTTTCTTAGTCTATGAGTGCATGATCAAATGTGCAAGGATGAGAAAGTTACAGTCTGTTGAATTTGCACAGCCAGTGTGGCCAGTAGTGAACAAAGCATGGAGCAGACATATAGTATCTTGGTTTGTGATTATAATGTAATATTGTAAAGGCTATGAACCCATTGTATTTAGGTTTCTGACATGTTTATATGTATAATTTTTATCACGCTTAAGACAATTCATTTGGAAGCATTGTTTGTAATTAGTTATAGGGCCGACCTAATTGTGTATTTTGTATGAGCGTATAAATATAAGATGCGCCCATTGTATTTAGCATGGAAGTTGATAGAGAGACATAATAAGAAAATAAGAAGTGTGTGAAGATGCTAGAAGATGTATTAGAGCTTTTCTAGAGGTCAAAGCATCAGTGCATCAAAGGAACTAATTTGACAAGCAGTGTCACAGTGATAGTTCATCCTGCAGATATAGTGTGTATCTGAGATCAGAAGGTTGTAGCCTTCACCACTTGAGAAGTGAGCTCTTGGAAAGTGCATCCTCTCCCCTAATAGGGACTATTGTAAAAGACTCCTAACAGGGTCTGACCCTTAACAAGGTCTACTGTACTTAAAGCATTGTAAAGCTACTCCTAACAGGGTAAATGATCTTCTAACAAGGATCACAAAACACTAGTGCAGAATATTAGTGGGTGTCAATTCCCACCGGGGTTTTTACCTATTTGGGTTTCCTCATAATCATATTGGTGTCATTTTTTGATTTCATGTTTCATGTTTATGTTTCATGTTTATTTCAGTACTTAAGCATTTAAGTTCAGTATAAAAATTAAAGTTAAAAGTTAAAATACAGTGAACACTGATTCACCCCCCCCCCCTCTCAGTGTTCCCATTCCTAACATGTAAGGCCTTCTTGATTATGGCCTAATATTACAATGAATCTTAGAAGTCCTCAAACATGTGAGGATCTATCAGAAATCTTCAATCTAATGTCTACTATCTTCTATCCCCCAAAACTGCCTTAAACTCTAAACCAACAACTACATTTATACAAGAAGCTACCGAACTGAGTTGGCCTTTAGATCTACAATCAATGGAAGGAATGTTCAGATCTAGGACCACACACTTCCAAATGATGGATACCAACATTAAATCCACAATCTAATATAAATGCACAAGTTGGCCACAACAGGAACTAAAACTAAACCTGTCGGTAAGCAAGATAACCAAGTAACAGACAAGCAATGTCGAGTGCCAGTGAAATAACTGACTGCCCAGGAGATAACTGACCACACTCAGTAACCAAATGAAACTGACCAACTAATGACCAACTCGGTCAAAGTAGGAACCAAGAAACACAAACAAACTCCAAAATGTTTTTGGTGACACAGGATTGCCAAGGACCCGAGATGCTCCTGCATCAGACAACTGGGGTTATTTAGAAATGATTCTCTGAATCATTTGGTAGGTCTGGTCTGAGCTACATCCAACTCAGACTATGAAATCCATGAACTATCCTCCATTGATCTATTCTTCCACTTAACCAAATATTCCATATACTATTTTCCTCTTGTACTTTTTCCAACTCTTTCCTTCAAAATCTGTTCAACTTCATCATTCTACTTCTTAGGATATTCTATCGGTACTGTCACTTCTTCATCAGGTTCATGATATTCATACAAATCAATAATGTTGAAAATTGGTGATATGTCCATGTCATCAGGTAACTCAATCTCATATGCATTTCCACTGTCAAATTTCTTCAAAATCTTGCAAGGTCCAAACTTCTTCATCTTTAGCTTCCCATATGTTCCAACAGGAAATCAGCCTTTCTTCAAATGAACCATCACTTCATCACCAAAATCAATTTTTTTATGTCTCCTTGATTTATTTTCTCTATCTTTGTATTTCTTATTATTGTCTTCCAGCTTCAGCTTCACATCTTCATGCAATGTTTTCATGTACTCAACAAACTTTACTCCTTCAACACTTTTCTTATTCTCATCAGCAATGTCTCTCAAATTAGATATTCCTCTCAATTGTGTGTCATTCACAATCTCAAATGGTGTCTTTCAAGAACTCCTATTCATTGAATTATTATATGCAAACTCTGCTTGTGCCAACACAGAATCCCAATTACTTGGTGTGTCTCCAACTAAACATCTCAAAAGATTTCCCAAACTTCTGTTCACAACTTCAGTCTGTCCATCGATTTGTGGGTGAAATGTAGAACTATATTTCAACTCAGTGCCAAATTTCTTTCAAAGTGTTTTCCAAAAATATCCAACAAATTTACTGTCTCAGTCAGAGATAATACTCCTCGGTAATCCATGCAATCTGACAATTTCCTTAAAGAAAAGATCTGCTACATGTACTGCATCTGATGTCTTTCTACAAGGTATAAAATGTGCCATCTTAGAAAATCTATCCACAACAACAAATATTGAATCATTACCTCTTACTATCTTTGGTAAGCCAAGAACAAAGTCCATACTGATGTCAATCCAAGGTTTCTCAGGAACAGCAATCGGTGTATACAATCTAGTATTCTGACTTACTCCTTTTGCAACTTGACAAATTCCACAACTTTTCACAAATTTATGAACATTTTTATACAACTGCGGCCAATAATACTTCTCCTTAACCAAATTACATGTTTTATCAATACCAAAATATCCAGTCAAACCACTACTATGTTTCTCCTTTATCAAATTAGATCTCATTACTCCTCTCGGTATACACAACTGAATACCTTTAAATAACATACCTTCCTGAATAAAATATTCATCCCATTTAGTATCTTGTTGATCTTGAATAGGTGCTCTGCACTTTCTCCATGGCTCAAAAAAATCAGGGTCAAACTCATAAGAATCTCTCATCTCATCAAAGCCAAGAACTTCAATTTTCATCTCAGTCATCAAAGATCTTCTTCTACTCAATGCATCAACAACTCAGTTAGTCAATCCACTCTTATGCTTTATCACAAATGTGTAACTTTGTAAATACTCAACCCATTTCATATGTCTCTGATTCAACTTATTCTGACTTCCCAAATATTGTAAAGCCTTATGATTAGTATACAACACAAATTCACTCGGTATCAAATAATGTCTCCATTTCTTTAGTGCTTGAACAATAGCATAGAATTCTTGATCATACACATAATATTTCATTCTAACATCATTCAACTTTTCACTAAAGAAAGCAACAGGTTTACCTTCTTGACTCAACATAGCTCCAATTTCACTTCCACTTGCATCACATTCTACTTGAAATACTTTACTGAAATTAGGTAATGCCAAAATAGGTAATTCAACAACCTTCTACTTTAGAGTCTCAAAACTTTTGTCAGCTCCATGTGTCCACTTGAATTCTCTTTTGTCTCCTCTCATAGTCTCAATCATAGCATTACAAATTGAACTAAAATTCCTTATGAACTTTTGGTAGAAACTTGCCAAACCATGAAATGATCTTACCTCACTAGCATTCATAGGTGTAGGCCAATTCAAAATAGCTTCAACCTTTTCAAGATCCATCTTCAAACCATTAGCTGAAATAACAAATCCCAAATACACAATCTCTTCTTTCATGAATGAACACTTTTTTAGATTTATCAGTAACTTTTCCTCTTTCAATCTCTGCAAAACTTGTCTAACATGAAACAAATATTCTTCTCTGGTCTTACTAAATATTAGAATATCATCAAGATATACAATCACAAACTTACCCAAGAATTTCTTCAAAACCTCATAAAAGTACTTAGTGCATTAGTTAAACCAAAAGGCATAACCAACCACTCATACAAACCTTCTTTTGTCATAAAAGTAGTCTTCCATTCATCACCTTCTTTGATTCTGATATGATGATATCCACTTTTCAAATCAATCTTTGTGAAATACTTTGCTCTAGTCAAACTGTCCATTATATCATCCATTCTCGGTATAGGAAACCTATACTTCACTATTATCTTATTGATTGCTTTGGAATCAATACACATTCTCCAATCTCCATTATTTTTTGGTGCCAATACAATAGGTAGTGGACAAGGACTCAAACTTTCTCTAATCAAACCTTTCTCCATTAAATCTTGAATCTATTGGTTCAATTCCTGATTCTCGGTAGGTGTCAACCGATGAGGTGCCTTATTCGGTAAAATAGCTCCAGGGATTAGATCCATACAATGACCAATGCTTCTTTTCAGTGGAAAACCATCAGGTACATTATCAGAAATGATGTCACTGTACTCGGTGAGTAACTTATCAATCTCCTCAAGGACATTATCCTCTATTTTCTTACTCAGTTTGTTAGGGATCACATAAAAACATACATCATTCTTCTTCAAAGAGTTACAAAAATTTCTTCCTTCCATCAAACAAACTTTCACAGATGTGCAAACATTACTAACAATTTCTTCCATCAATGGTAACAAGAACTGCTTCTTTCCATTAGCCACAATAGTATAGTTATGCAATCTCCCATCATATATAGCATGTCTATCATATTGCCAAGGTCTACTCAACAAAATATGACAATAATCCATATGCATGATATCACATAACACCTTATCATAGTACTTTCCAATCTTCAAATTTACATAACATTGTTCACTTACCAGGATTGTATGCTCGTCTTTCATCCATGAAATCTGATAGGGCTTCGGATGTACCAACCTTTCCAACTGCAATTTTGTGACCATCTCTTTAGATGCCAAATTCTCTGAGCTACCACTATCAATAATTACCTTCCAAACTTTGTCAGAAACTCTACATCTAGTCTTGAACAAACTTTTCCTTACTAGATCTTCCTTCTTGCTTTCATTCCATAGTGCTCTCCTTACCATCAAGTTATTTTCTTTCTCAGGTTCATTCGGTGACTCTTCTTGCACCAAGGCATTTCTACTGCTAATAGCCTTCTTACTAGCATGTGTACATTGAAAAGATCTATGTCCTTCTCCACAATTGTAACAAGTTCCTCAGAAACTTCCTCTACCATAACCACCTCGGTAGTTACTACCTCTACCTCTAGATGAAATTTCACCTTTCCACTCAGTTTTGCCTTTGTCCAGATTTGTCTTTTCTGGTTCAGATCTACCATTTTCACCATTAGATCTACCTCTTCCTCTAGGGAATCTACCACCCCAACCTCTTTGTCTTTGTTCATGTCTTTTGTTTAATTTCTCCTCGGCCTTCAAAGAAAATTGATAAGCCTCTTCAATGTTCTCCAACTTGACCATACTAATTTCCTCTTGGATGGAAACTCTCAAACCATTTAGGTATCTACTGATTCTTTCCACATCATCTTCATCATGTCTAGATCTGATATCTAATCTATATAATTCCTTAGTATACTCCTTTACCAGGCTATCTTTCTATATCAAACTTTGCATTTGCCGAACTAGGTTAATATGATAATCACAAGGTAAGAACTTTCCTTTCAATTTGTTCACCATTTTATTCCATACCTTGATTTTGTCTTTTCCTTTCCTCTTCTTATCTAGCTACAGATGTTCCCACCATAAGGATGCATGACTTTTCAACTTTTTGCTTACAATCTTCACCTTCTTATCCTCAGGAATGTTTTCATATTCAAAATAAGTTTCCATCTCGGTGATCTAGTCCACCAATTCATCAGAATCTAGCTTTCCACCATACGTAGGAGGATTGAAATGTGGTGTTGACTTCAGACTTGTCAAAGACTTCAAAAATATTTCTTCACCTTGATCCATAACAGGTACAGGTTTTGCATTCACCTATTCTTCTTCAACTTCATCATCACTGACATCTTCAAGGTGTCTGCCTCTTCTTTGGGCCGTTTCAACAGCTTCTAACCTACTAGAAATTTGCCTTAGCATATCTACCAATCCTATATCTGCATCTCACCTTCCATGAACCATCTTGACAACCCTCTACAATTGTAGGTTAGATCACAATCTGCTACCCACAACAATCAACTAGGGCTTCAAGAGGAACCTACAAACCTAGATCTGCAGACCTAGATCAAGATCTCACCTCGCTTTGATACCACCTGATGCAAGACATGGAGAAAGAGGTGCCAAACAATGGTGCACCCTAATAATCCAAGCCTGCCTAACACATGCAGAAGCCAACAAACACAATAGTGAGAGAGAGAATGTAGAAACTTTCATATATTATCATCAAATGAAACCATACATGCTGGGTTGTAAGGCCTTCCTGGTTACAACCTGATATTACAATGAATCTCAGAAGTCCTCAAACATGCGAGGATCTACTAAAAATCTTCAATCTAATGTCTACTATCTTCTATCCCCCAAAACTTCCTTAAACTCTAAACCAACAACTACATTTATACAAGAAGCTACCGAACTGAGTCGGCCTTCAGATCCATAATCAATGGAAGGAATGGTTAGATCTAGGACCACATGCTTCCCAATGATGGATACCAACATTAAATCTATGATCCAATATAAATGCACAAGTAAGCCACAACAAGAACTAAAACTAAACCCGTCAGTAAGCAAGATAACCAAGCAGCAGATAGGCAATGTCAAGTGCTAGTGAAATAATTGACCGCCCAGGAGATAACTAACCACACTTGGTAACCAAAAGAAACTGACCAACTACTAACCAACTTGGTCAAAGTAGGAACCGAGCAACACAGACAAACTCCAAAATGTTTTTGGTGACATGGGATTTCCAAGGACCTAAGATGATCCTACATCATAAATGTAATCACTAAGAAACCCAAAAGATAGGCTTACATACTGCTAAAAATATGTATCCTTTGATTTCAGTGACAAACCCTAATTTTTCCTGCAACGTTCTCTAGAGCTTGAAATGATAAATTTTGATGATTACAAATGATTATGATGAAGAAAATGGTCCTTGACATGTAATTTAATTACTTGCAATGGTAAAAATTGATATACTTCGGTCACTTTTCTATTACTGTATTCGTGGGCATTTACTATTTATAATTAGGCATTTCCATAGTTTGAATATGATCCATTGATAGTTCAGTATCATGCACGCTTAGAAGATGCAGATCAAAAGTTTTCATTTTCAAATTAATGAAGGATATTTCTTTTTTAAAAATGTGTCCAATCTAGCTTTAGAAAGTGGGCTCTTGTTAGACATGTGTCACAACAAAATTTTGTCAGGACATGACAAGGATTTGACATCTCTTGTAGTGTGGGGGGGGGGGGGGTGCAATCTATTATGAACAAGGGAAAAATATCTAATGTGTCTTAGCTAGCAACAAGCCAATTTTGATCTAATGGTCTACATCAAGCCTGGAATTTGATGGTTGTATTGGTCGCTTTTGTACTTTTGAACCGTATATGATAGGCTGAAAATTTATTAGGTTGTCTGAATTGACAAGCTAAATATTTATAAAACCGTAAATATGATACTTAAATTTATTAATAAACCATCAAAATTTATTATAGTCAATTTAGTATTTTATTTAATAATACAAATAAATGTGATTTTATAATATGTATGATAAATTAATTATTTTTTAAATAAATTTTTCTATTTTGATTATTATATATGTTAATATGATTTAGAACAACAGAGAGGGGGGGTGAATCAATTGTTCTTAGGTCCAGATGTATAAAATAAACTTTAAAACTCTTCAACAAATCAGATCCAATAACCAACAGCTGCTCGGTCATTATTGATTGCATAATAGAAACATAAAAAATGCAGTCCACTTATCCAATAGTATCTAACTTGTAAAATACAGAACTATTCAAACCAAAACATTCACACAAGTATCAACACAAGGATTTATAGTGGAAACACAATTTGGTAAAAACCACTTTGTAACATGTTACTATTATGTTCACTCTTCTGAAGTGAGCTCGGTGAAAAGTCAACCATGTCAAAGGTTACAAACACACTGTCAGGTGTGACCTGGTTAAAGGATTTAAACCACTCTATTAAAAGTGTGCCTTGTTATAGGAATAACATACACTCCATTAGAATGCAACCTTGTTCAAAGGATTTATACAAATGACTATTAGGTCAACCTCTGTTAAAAGGATTTTGACTGATACAATGGTTAGAAAGTAGCAGTAGTATTGATATGAAAAACATACAACTTACTTTGAAAATATTAGATCAAATTTCGTACACATATGCTGGCTTACTGACTGTGAACCTTTACCATCACCATCACCATCACCGATCTTCTCAGAACTCTCTTCAAGAAATCACAACACTTCTCCTTCAGCCTTCTCTGCTTGTACAGTCAATAACATCAGCAATACTTCCAACATCCTCTCTTCTGTTAACCTCAAGCTTAGGTTTCCTTAATACTTCCTCAATTAGGTCAATACATCTTTTGCTGCTTAATCTCCTTCGTAGATCTTAGGGTTAGGTCAGATTCATCGAATCCTTCCTACTTTATGTTCTTCGACTATCCTTCTAGAAATATCTCAAATCTCTTAATAGATTTACAATAAAATGTTTTACAGTGCATTAAATGCTTTCGTACAATCAATAAATAAAGTCAACATGTTTTACATAATCCAAGAATTCAATGATGTCGGCTGGAAATCTGAATTCTTCCTCAAATGTAAATTACCGATTCTCGGTCAATACATTGTTCAACTGCTCGGTCTTCATTATAAAGCTCGGTCACCTCAAAAACTATTTCCTTGGCTAATACTGTCTTCCTCGGCAATTAGTTGATGTTTGGTCAACATTGAATTTACTCAGCATATACTAGCTCGGTCGACACTAACATCACTCAGCTTAAACTTAGATTTCTTCATTTTGCTCGGTTAAGCGTACTAGTTTAGTCTTCATTCATACTTAGATAAACAATACATTATCTTAACATTGTGTCACATAATTAAGTACTCATTGAAATATCAAGATAACTCAACCTTTCCTTAGGTGCTATTGTCACCAACCTTACCTTTCCCCTTAGCAACAATCAAATAGATATAGTACTTTCTTAAATAGAAATAGTCTTACCAGTTAAGGTTTGACATCAATGACAATACAATAATTGCTTCAATTGCAGTTTCCAACAATCTCCCTCTTTGGCATTGATGGAAACACCATATGAATATCACATGAATTACCAACCAATCCAAAACTTATCTATCCATTAGAAATATTTATAATGTCCTTAGATTCATTCTGATACAGAATCAATTAGCCATGCTTGTATGACCGTCCACTGAATCTCTCCCTCTTACTTGATCTTCCATGAAAATTTCATTCTGTTTATTCATCTGTGATCATCTCTCTCTTTCACAAAAATGCCAAAGCAGTAACTAAAAGATACATCCTGCAGATGTAGATATCATCTTTTCAGTTCAGTAACAGTATTTCTCCCTCTATCATCTTTTCTTATGACTGAATCTTGGCTTTTCTATACTTTTCACAAATCTAGGCTGCTCCTAAAGTGTGACCTATCTCTACATCAACTTGTTAGATACTCTTTGCAACACATTTGATGCAGTGCTCCTAGCTTGACTAGGCAACCTCAGTTAGGGGAAGGACCCCTAATTGACCTCTTAGATATTCATGAGCTTCTTTAGGTAAAGCTTTAGTGAATATGTTTGCTAGTTGTTCCTTTATATTCACATATTCCATTCCAACCTCTTTACCTTGTACCAGTTCTCTCAAGTAATGATACTTGATTGCAATGTGTTTAGTCTTTGTGTGCATCATTGGATTCTTAGAGATGTTGATAGCACTTGTGTTGTCATAGAAAATGACAACTGGTTCAGTGATTTCTTCTTTCATGCCTACTAACAATTACTTTATCCATACCAAGTTTGAACAATTCATAACTGTAGCCACATATTCAGCTTCAGCAGTAGATTGGGAAATGTAATTTTGTTTATTGCTTGTCCAGGAAACTAATCTCTATCCAAGAAAGAAAGCTCCACCACTAGTACTCTTTCTGTCATCCACATTTCCTACTCAATCAGCATCAGTATACACTCTCAGTTCAAAATTTTCATGCTTCTTGTAGTACAATCCATAGTTAGCAGTCCCTTTTAAATATCTCATTATTCTTTTGATAGCTATCATGTGAGTTTCCTTAGGATTGGAAGAGAATCTTACCACTATCCCAATAGCTAAAGCAATATTTGGTCTGCTGTGTACAACATATTGTAGCTTTCCAATCATAGATCTATGCAAAGTCTGATTTACTTCTGTAGCATCATCATTTTTAGACAACTTTTGTCCAGTAGCCATGGGAGTACTTACTGGCCTTGAATCTTCCATACCAAAGATTTTTCGTATCTCATGAACATATTTAGATTGGGTGATGAAAATTCCTTTCTCCATCTGATATACTTGTAAACCAACAAAAAATTTGATCTCCCCAAACATACTCATTTCAAATTCAGTTTGTATTTCATTTGAAAATTTCTTATACAAGGCATCTTGTCCACCAAATATAATATCATCTACAAAGATCTTAGCTAACAAGATTCCTTTACCTTCTTCATCTTTCATGTACAGATTGCTTGTGTCATTTGTCCTTGAGAATCCAATCTGTATTAGGTAGTTGTGCAGTCTCTCATACCATGCTCTGGGAGCTTGCTTTAGTCCATACAATGCTTTATTCAGTTTGCAAACCATGTGTCTTTTGTTTGGATCAACAAATCCTTTTGGCTGTTCAATATACACTTCTTCTTCTAATATACCATTTAAAAATGAAGACTTAACATCAATTTGGTATACCTTGAAATCTTTATAGGCATCATATGCAAGTAGGGTTCTTACTCCTTCCAATCTAGCTACAAGGGAAAATGTCTCCCCATAATCTATTCCTTCTTCTTGTGCGTAGCCTTTGCATACTAGCCTAGCTTTATTTCTTGTGATTTAACCACGCTCATTCAGCTTATTTTGGAATACCCACTTTGTCCCAATGACATTCTTATTTTCTGGTCTTGGCACCAGAGTCTAGGTATCATTCTTCTCTATCTAGTCTATCTCTTCATTCATTTCTTGTATCCAGTCTTCATTTTCTAATGCCTCCTTTGTTGTCTTAGGCTTGAATTCACATAGTAAACATGTTGGATCTCTTGTCTTGCTTCTGGTCAGAACTTCAGTATCTTTGTCTCCAATAATCTATTTAGGCTTGTGATGTATCCTTACATATTGTGCTAGAACAAGTTCTGCTCTCCTTTCATTTTTCTCTTCAGGTTCACCAACAAGATTGTCAAATTTAGCTTCTGAATGCTCGACAACCTCTCCCTGATACTCGATAGCTTCTTCCTATCTCTCGACACGTTCTTCCTGTCTCTCGACACGTTCTTCTTCTCTCTTGGCATTATTTTCCTGATTCTTAGCATTGCTTACGCGAGACTCAGCATCAAGTGCAAGTCTATCACTTGCCTCTCCTTCCTTTATATACATAAAAGATCTGTAATCTTTTGGTTCTCTTTTACTGCCAGCTTCATTTTTCTCTGCATACTCATCAACTTTGACATTCACACTTTCCACAATTTTGTTAGTGTTAGAGTTCAAACACTTATAAGCTTTACTTTTTGTGGAATAGCCTAGGAATATACCCTCATCACTTTTAGCATCAAATTTTCCATTCCTATTGTCCTTTAGTATGTAACATTTACTTCCAAAAATTCTAAATTACTTTACATTAGGTGCATACCTATGCCATAACTCATAAGGTGTCAGATTTGTACCTTTTTTTATCTATACTTAGTCAAGAGTATAAATAGCTATACTTATAGCTTCTTTCAAGTACTTTTGTGCAACATTAATGTCCTTGCACCATCCAAGATAGATTTTCTCCTTCTCTCTACTATACCGTTCTGTGGAGGAGTTCTAGGTGCAAACATCTATCTTTTGATCCCTCTATCATTGTAAAATAGATTAAATTCATTGGATATAAATTCTCCACCTGGGTCAAATCTCAGACACTTCAGGTTCTTACCTGTTTCCTTTTCAACCTTAGCCAAATACCACTTAAAAATTGAAAAGCATCAGATTTTTCCTTTAAGAACATTACATGCATCATTCTGGTATAATCATCAACAAATAGGATAAAATATCTAGCACCACAATAGCTTTGTACACCCATCGGTCCACAAAGGTCAGTATGAACCAAATCTAAGGTATTCTTAGAAGTAAAATTTTTTCTCTTGAAACTAGACTTTGTAATCTTACCCAACTAACATTATTTGCACATTACATTCTCAGGTTTCTTCAATCTAGGTAGACCTCTCACTTTCTTTTTCTTACTAATTTCTACCAGATTATCAAAGTTAACATGACATAGCCGCTTATGCCATAACCAAATATCATCAAGTTGTGCAATCATACATGTTTCTTTAGATAGGTCTAGATAGAAAAAATTACCTCTTGTCTATTCTCCACTTCCAATTAGTTCACCAGTGGCATCAAATATTTTGGCCTTCCTGTGATGAAATTCCACTTGGTAGCCAGTGCTATTAAGCTATGCAACACTCAACAGATTATAGTTAAGACCCTCAACCCAATAAGCATTCTCACAAGTGATCTTATCAGTCATCTTAATCAATCCTTTTCCTCTAACATGACATGGTGCATCATTACCAAATTTCACACTCCTACCTTTATAATGATCTAAGGTATCAAACTTACTCTTGTCACTAGTCATGTGATGTGAACAACCACTGTCAATAATCCATTTATCATTTTTGTTCTCATAAGATATCAATGCAATTTTCTCATCCTCATCAGATTCATCTTTCATTGCAACATAAACAACCTCAATTTCAAAATCATCACTATCACTGTCAGTCTCTTCTTCGACAATATAGCAAGATTTCTTACCTTTTCCTTTGTAGTCCTTGTATCTTCGGTAACATCTATCTTCTCTTTTGTCTTTATGCTTGCTGTCTCTTTCTTCATCCTTATCATCCCTGTCAGGACATCAAGCAGCTATATGACCAACTTTATTACATGAAAAACATATAATAGGGAGTTTACCTTTGTAATTTCCTTTTCCCCTTTTCAGTCTTCTAGCCATAAGAGCTTCTAGATCCTCAAGTTCTTCATTAGATGTGTCATTGTCACTTTCAATTTCACTTTCAGTAATGCATCTTTCTTTTTCCTTCTTTGATTTACTTAGAACCATTTGTGACTTAAAAGTAGATTCAACATTACCAACAGTGAAGTTATCATAGTTAGAAAGTTCAAAATTAGTAAGCTTACCAACCAAACTTTCCAAAGTAAGAGGATTGTTAGGGTTACATCTAGATTCCTAAATTGCTAAAATTTTGATGGCATAGATAGGACGCAGAGTTCTCAATGCTTTTCCAAATACAATTTCATCATCAATAGTTCCATTTGCTCCTCTAATAGCATTTACAAATTCTTTTATTCTACCACAATATTGTGTAATATTCTCACCTTTTTGCATTCTCATTTCATCAAATTTACCTCTTAGGCTCTCGGCTTTGCTCTCAATACATTTATGTCACCACCATAGATGTTTGCAAGGGTGTCCCACATTTTTTTTGCATTACTATAGTCTTTGATGTCTTCAAATTTTGGATAACTTAGGGCAGACGCAATCTCTGACATTGCTTGGTTATGCTCTTGTTTAGCTTTCATTTCCTCGTTAGTTAGAGGTGCAATAGGTGTGACATAATCATGTTCAATGTAATATTTTGCAGAATCACCAATACCATCTAGATGTAGCTTCATCAAGCTTTTCCATGCAGGGAAGTTCTCCTTATTTAGCTTCGATATCTCCTTATACATCCTGATCATTTGCTTCAAGTACCTTCAAACTTGTTCTCTGTAAGCACCAACAGCTCTGATACCAATTGTTAATATGATTTATAACAACAGAGAGGGGGGTGAATCAATTGTTCTTAGGTCCAGATGTATAAAACAAACTTTAAAACTCTTCAACAAATCAGATCCAATAACCAACAACTACTCATTCATTACCGATTGCATAACAGAAATAGAAACATTGCAGTCCACTTATCCAATAGTATCTAGCTTGTAAAACACATAATTATTCAAACCAAAACATTCACACAAGTATCAACACTAGGATTTATAGTGGAAACCCAATTTGGAAAAAACCACTTTGTAACATGTTACTATTATGTTCACTCTTCTGAAGTGAGATTCGTGAAAAGCCAACCCTGTCAAAGGTTACAAACACACTGTCAGGTGTGACTTGGTTAAAGGATTTAAACCACTCTGTTAAAAGTGCACCTTGTTATAGGACTTACATACACTCCATTAGAATGCAACCTTGTTCAAAGGATTTATACAAATGACTGTTAGGTCAACCTCTGTTAAAAGGATTTTGACTGATACAATGGTTAGAAAGTAGCAGTAGTATTGATCTGAAAAACATACAACTCACTTTGCAAATATCAGATCCAATTCCGTACACATATGCTGGCTTACTGATTGTGAACCTTTACCATCACCATCACTAATCTTCTTGGAACTCTCTTCAAGAAATCACAACACTTCTCCTTCCGCCTTCTCTACTTGTACAGTCAATAACATCAACAATACTTCCAACATCCTCTCTTTTGTTAACCTCAAGCTTAGGTTTCCTTAATACTTCCTCAATTAGGTCAATACATCTTTTGCTGCTTAATCTCCTTTGTAGATCTTAGGGTTAGGTTAGATTCATCGAATCCTTCCTACTTTATGTTCTTCGACTATCCTTCTAGAAATATCTCAAATCTCTTAATAGATTTACAATAAAATGTTTTACAGTGCATTAAATACTTTCATACAATCAATAAATAAAGTCAACATGTTTTACATAATCCAAGAATTCAACGATTCAGCTAGAAATCTAAATTCTTCCTCAAATGTAAATTACTGACGCTCGGTCAATACAGTGTTCAACTCCTCGGTCTTCATTAGAAAGCTCGATCACCTCAAAAACTATTTCCTTGGCTAATACTGTCTTCCTCAGCAATTAACTGATGTTTGGTCAACACTAAATTTACTCGGCATATACTAGCTCGGTCGACACTAACATCACTCAGCTTAAACTTAGATTTCTTCATTTTTGCTCGGTTAAGCCTACTAGTTTAGTCTTCATTCATACTTAGATAAACAATACATTATCTTATCATTGTGCCACATAATTAAGTACTCATTGAAATATCAAGATAACTCAACCTTTCCTTAGGTGCTATTGTTACCAACCTTGCCTTTCCCATTAGCAACAATCAAATAGATATAGTACTTTCTTAAATAGCAACAATCTTACTAGTTAAGGTTTGACATCAATGACAATACAACAATTGCTTCAATTGCAGTTTCCAACAATATATTCATATTAATTTAGAATATTTTTAAAATAAAATATATGATTCAAAAACTTGTTTTACTAATTTACAATATTAGTATGTAATATAGATGTTTTTATATTATTTATTATGTACTTATATTAATTTAGAATTCTTTTAAAATAAAACATATGAATTTAGAAACTTGTTTAATTTATTTAAGATTTTTGGATATATTACTAATTTATAATTATTTTTTAATTTTATATTATTTTTATCACAAAGAAAAGTTTCTATTTGTATATTGTTATAGATTTAAAATATTTCCCAACTAAAACATATGAATTTAGAAACTTATTATACAGAGCTTTCTGCATATATTACTAATTTATACTTATTTTTTAATTTTACATTTTATTTAGATATATGTATTACTAACTATATTGTTAAAATATTTACATTTAAAATAATTTATTAAATTATTTCTATATTAAAAAAATTGACATTCAATATTTTTCTTAAAACATAAAATGAAGGGCATTAAAATGATCAACCTGTCATTAAAAAATCATATGACAGGTAGGGGTGACCGTCAAATTCTAGACCTGGTCTACATTGCGTTGAAGGCCTAATATCTCTGACAAAGATTCGTACCATGAGATAATGTTGGCTATTGATCTCATTCAAGCACAACAAAGGAGATGCTTTGTGAGCCCATCTTCAATCTAATGATCCACGTTGCACTGGAGCTCTCACACTTCTTACAAGACTATAGGCCATGAGAGAATGCTAGTCATGATTTGATCAAAGGAAAAATCAATGCTAGCTTAGGAAAGATTAAAATCAATGTAATGGGCCCATCCTTGATTGAATGACTCACATTGCACCAAAGCATTGACATATCTAACAAGCTTTAGATCCATGGGAGGACACTAGCCATTGATCTTGCTGGAGGAAGAATTAATGCTTAGACTTAAGAAATATTTAAGTCACTACAGTTGGAAAATATTGCAAACTGGACAAGTGAACAACTAGGAAGTTGGGGCCAGTGGGACACAACATGACAACCCTTAGAGACATAACTTAAGGCTTGACAACCAGCTACATCAAGTTGAAATGAAAAATTATACCGTGAAGGGTTTAAGGTTTTAACCAAAACAAAAAGGCTTCGAAGTTTAGTGTTTTAGGTGCTTTAAAATATGACCAAGCCTAGTAGGAAACTCTTAAGTACAATTTTTACTATAAATTTTAGAGGTTCCATCATGTATTTTGTAGAAGGAATTAATTTTTTTATTACATTTTATAATAAGTTTTGTAATACACTAAGATATGGAAGTGATATCTACCACTTCTATAATTTAAGCATCTATAATTGATTTCCAAATGATACTATTTAAGAAGAACGTTTAAATGTAGCTTTGATTTGAATCTTATATGATTTAGAGAGGACGAATGATGTCTCATGGAGGGGAGAAAGACACTATTTGGGGTCTAGGTTCATCAAATGAAAGACTAAAGATCTTTTTTATGTGTTCAATAAAATGCCAACCATCGTCAATGACAAAATGTTTGTAGGAAGATGACTTAAGAGGAAGGTGAGATGACGATAAAGCCAAAGGTATAGGAGTGAATCAGAAGGTTTTATGAATATGATGAAATGTGCTGTTGGAGGAAAGAGAATGAAAGGATAGGTTGAGAGATTGAAGATAGAAAGGAAGAATAATACCAAGGGAGGGTCATAATAGTTAAAGATGTTAGAGAACTCTTTGAGTCATTAAGGGGTCGAGGACTTAGTGGTCCATAAACATAGATAAAATCATTTACACATGATTCATCAACTGCACGTCTATACTCTTTCTCCTACATGAAACCTAACACATCCAACCACTTACAATAAAGATCAACACAAAAAATCATATACACATCAAAAGGAAACACAAAAAAAAAGAAATCATAAATATTAAGCAACATGCAAAACCAAAAAAAACAATCCCTAAAGAAGCCCTTCGAATAAGAAATATCCCAACTACTATGAGCTATAATCTACCTATATCAAATGTGATCATCGCACATAGAGTTTTACAATGCCACCAAAATGGATTTCAGCATTACCCTACAAGTTGAATTGTTTCAATATAAAAGAACATTGCTTCGCTCCCGTCCATCCCATGTTTAAACGCATCATGTGGTGTCTGATGTTAATGCTGATTAGTCCTGTCTTCCCTTCCTCTGCAAATGCATGTGAAGAATTTTATACCGCCAGTTGTAATGATGGGATCGCCACCTCACTCATCTTCGAAGAAAATAAAATGCCCTTTTAAGTTTTTAATCGGGGTGTGTAAGAATTTTAAATTTAATTTGGAGAATCCGTTATAGTGGAGAAGGTTGAATAAATACGTCAGTAATACTTCTTCAGTGGACAATCATTATCACAGTTACATTTGCATTGAGTAATGAGCAAGTCAAGAATCGAATGTTTTAGCTGATTCTTTGAAAAATAAAAGAATCGAATGTTTTAGCTGTTTCTTTCAAAAAGTTAAAGAATCGAATGTTTTAGCTGCTTTTGTTTGATAAAAGAAACGAATAAAATGTTTTAGCTTTTTTTTAAAAAACGAAAAAGAGTTGGATGCGACTTACATAAAATCAAAGGTTAAGGTAGGGTCTCATGCTATATCAAGAATGAGTGTTGTGGTAACAATTATCATTTTAGGACATTAGTACAACTAGGAGATAAGTCAGGCCTAGAGGGCATAAGAAAGGAGTTCTTATTGTCCATAATATTGACCATTTGTTTTTGGGTTTGCATATAGTGATATTAATATGGGAGTACCCCATATTTATGAGGCACCTAACTTGTGCTACAAATGAGGCATACATACCTTACCTCTTATGGGATTTGAACTTGCAACCTCTCTTTTAAGAGCGCAAGTTCTCTACCACTAGACCAATTAAGGTAATGAATAAACAACAACCAAAACTAGATTGACTAGGCAAACGATGGGGGCTACAATATAGGGCACACTTAACCACATAAAAAAAGGGAAATACATACTCTGAGGCATAATAATAGTATCATTTTTCATTGAAACAATATCGTAAAAAAATATTTTCACAAAGAAGGAAAAAGTGTAGACATCTAAAATTGTCTAATAGGTCATCGTCTCTTCATCATTTTAATTATATGTATATTAATTAAATAATTTATATAATAAATTAATTAAGCTATTTTTTTTCTATAAATTAAATAATTCTTAATTATTCATGTTGTTTACCATTCTCCTCTAAAAATAATATTTTTTATTATCTAAATATTTTCTCCCATAATTATATTATTTTAAAAAATAATTTACTTAGTTAACACTTTCTCTCAAAATGGAATAAAATTTAAAATATTTATTTAATCTTCCCACATCAAATAAATAAAATAATGTTTTATTTGTTTCCACTATGCATTGTATCCCTCTTTAGTCTTCTAACTCATCAATACATGTGCTAATTTTAGGTCCTACCATCTCTCAAGTTTTCTTGTCTATTGATCTTTATAATTGATATCTACCCTTAATAAGATATTGGGGCATATAAATAAGACTTTCACTCATTCATTTCTCCCCTCTGAACATTATTATCAGAGGTTCACTACCTTATAATTGTCATGAACACTATCATTATGAAACACAAAAGGTCAATCAAGCATTCATTATCAAGCATCAAGCATCAATCATCAAGCGTCAAGCATCAAGTATCACGTGTCAAGCATCATGTCTTCATCTTATCATGTGTTAATATCAAGGTTATGTTAAAAAAATGGGAGCAATTTGCCACAAGCATTAAAATTCTTATAGAAGAATAATATAGAAATCCATGAAAAAAGTTGGATACATTGGTGTTGCATTAACCATATCAGTCATTTACCTTGTATGATATAATTAAATTGAAAAATTAAAAGTTATTTTGATCTAGGTAAAAAGTAGAAAGAAAATCATGATGATCGAAAAAAAAGATTGAATATTTTTTTCGTAAACAATTGTTGGATTAAAAAATATCAAATTTATCTACAAAGTAAGTGATACTAAGAATATTTTGTGCTAAACTATTTAAATACAAGCTATTAATTTATAGAATAATTTATAATAAGTAAGTTGAATGTGTCTTCTCAAAATATTTCACACTATGTCTTCTTTATGAAACCCTTCTTCTCCTAGCAAAGTCAATGTATTTCCACAACAACAATTTGACTTGACTAGCTCCAAAGTGACACCAAGTGATGGGTAGAAGAAAGACTCTCGTAGTTTGTGTATGGTTTATAATGGGTTGGATAATTCAATGAGTCAACCCTGACATTTCTCTGGGTATGAATACCCTAAACCAAATTTTGATAAAATTGGCAATATGGGTTTTGTCACTACTCACGATGCTCCTACGGTATAGGGTCTCTTGGGAAAGGCTATACATAATAGAATCTTTATTATTCTCCATGAAGAAGGGCTTCTGATCCAATAGAAATTTACTATCTATATTTTAGGAGGCTTTAAGAAAGGATGCACCAAGTTCAATGGAAGCCCATAAAAAGAGTAGGTCAAATGGGTTGCACGCCCCTATGTTGCAACATACCTAAGAAACTCTACTACAACTAATCATAATAACAAGGCCTTCATCCTCAATTCTTGAGGTATGTTTGGATGATTTGGCCATGGAATAGGAAGAAGTTTTGTAGGATTATTCCCTAATTTGTATATTCACAAAGATTTGGCATAAAGTTTGTGATTTGCATTCTTGGATTTCTCAGAAGTGGAAATAATTCATGGAGGATGAAACTTGGATTTATCCTTGTGCCTTGGGATTTATAATTTAACTCTTAGGAGGATAAAAATTTGATGCTCTAGAGAATAGTCCATGCTTCTACCAAGGCAATTTCCTATATATGAAACCATGGTTCCCTACCTTTGATCAACTCACAAAAACCTTGACCATAACTTACCGTGGGATGTAACTACCATATCTTCCTCTATAATTTTGGAAACCTCCAATAGCCTACTTGCTAAAGTATTATTGAAGATGAGTAGTAGGGAATGGAAATGACTGGTGGACTATGAAAATGTTTCCTTCTAATACAAAAGAGGCTTCCAAATGGATCACCTCACATACTGATGTAAACAACATGTTGTGGGGAATCTATTTGCTTCTATCAAATGTTGGTAATATATTGGGAAAATGTGATACTGAGAAGAAGGGGGGAGGGGGGGGGGGGTGAATCATATATCATTGATTTACCAATTTTGACATAAATGAAACTTTGCATAGCATTAACATAAAACTCAGCAATGTAATGAATCTAATAAGCTAAGCATCACCCATCAAAATAAACATAACACAGTAATTTTGGTTACCCAGAAACCCTTGAAAGGTAAAACTGGGGTGGTGATGACACCCACAAATCTTTACTACTGTAGTATAAAGTTTACCTATTAGGGCTACAATTTTGATCACAAAAATATGATCTACCCTATGAGGGCTCTACCTTGTTAAGAGCTTTGAGACTTATACAATCTACCTTGCAAAAGGATTTAAGGCTCACAACTAAGTATGCACTCGGTTAAAAGATATACTAAGGTCTATCAAAACCAATCTGTTAAGAGATTTACCCTAATACACTTGTTAAAATGTCTCAGTACCTGATCCTTCAGTTTGCATTGTGATGCTGATTACATATCTTCTCCTTCAAGTATAGATTTGATCTCATCTATCAAGTATATCTTTGTTCTTCTCTTCACTACTTTTCTCTGTTCTACTCGGTCACTGAACTCTATCAGAATATTTCTCTGTTCTAAAGATATTCTCACTGTCACACTCTTTTTTTCCACTAATACATTATTTTAGGGTTTAGACCGCATCTTATATAGACAATTAAATTTCTCCAAGATTTAAGATCTATGATCTAGATTATCTCTTTTTGCCGCTTAACATTTCCCTAATTTTGATTGGTTCCATGTCTTACACAGGGATTAATGATTACAATATAAGAGCGTAATCACCTCTGTGATTCCCTTAACAAACAACAAATGAAATATAAATGTCAGCCAAAATGGTTTACCTAAGTGTTTGTGCCATAACAAACACATATGTCAATTCTGGCTTGCTCGACATTAGATATCTTTGGCACTCGACATTCACTGTTCTTTATACCCTGGTGCTTGGTATTGTCTTCTTTACATAGCTCAACAAAAGCTGACTCAACTTAATAGAAAAGTACTCGGTGACCACTATTTTACTCAGCAGTGACAACTGCTTGGTAAATGTACATTATACATGACTTAGCCTATATATGATGACTCAGTTGCAGTGATGACCGACCAACATTGCCTAAAAAATGACTAAGTGTAAGACACTAATAGACAAAAAAAATCTAGGGATAAAAAATCTCCCCCTTTGACATTAGTGGAAAAAACACTTTGTCATGACCTTTTCATTACATTTACAAGAGTACTTAGTACCAACATAAGTATATACAAAATACTCCCCCTAAAACTTAACTCGGTCTTACAAAACAAAAAGATTTACATTTGTACATATAAGAGTTCCTTACTTGACATACACTCAAATACATATACACATTTACAAAATGTATTATGTCATACCATTCATTTCTTCTTCTCTTCAATTGATTCTGCTCTCTAAATCTGTTCGCTCTTTGTGACTTAACATGTCATGTCACTCTACTATTTCCCCCTTGTTTTTGTCACTTTAAGTTCTTCGGGTGTAGGGAGCTTGTAATGTTTTTCCAAAAATGTTTTATGAAGCATCATGACCATGTGCAATGCGTTGTCCCAGTCGAATGTTGTAATCTTCAAAACCTTGGACTTAACCTCTAGCTCGGTAGATAGGTCAACTAGGCTCTCGACAGTAGAAAGATGGGGATCTTTTTGTACTAATTCCTTTCCCATAACTAACTCTCTTTGTATGGCCTCCAAATGAGGTGTCAACATTGTTTGAATGGAGAGTAAGAGAGCCCTTATCTTACCATACTTATCCATCAACTCGACTATCCTCCCTTGAGTATGTAGAAGCCTAGCATAATGTATAGAGTTGGAACTTGCATCCAAACTCAATGAGTGACCTATAGATTCTATATCTAACTATAGCTTATCTATCAAATCCTAGTTGTCCTTGCTAAATACTTCTACATCAAATAGTTTCTTGTACAAGGATTGTGCATTGAGTACAACTTCTTCTAAATTTGATATTAAGGTAGAAAGTTCTACTTGCTTCACTGCTATATTGACATAGACCTTATTAAGTACCTTGGTCTTGAATTTTCTTTCTGACCACTGCAATAACTTATCATTCACCTCACTTTTTTGAAAGTTGAATACACTATTGTATATGACTAGATTTAGTGTTTTCATTATGGCACCAAAGTCATATAGTGTTTTGGAGTCAGCGCCCATCATCAAAAGATCAGAATTTGGTTAAGTATAGAAGAATGGATAGTTAACAAAGCACCAGTAGATCGGAGCATCAACACACATGTGTATGATAGAGCTATGGCATGCACCCTAGAAGATAAGTTGGTAAGAGTGTATTCATGCTAAGTCTAAGAGTGTGTTAGTGTTTGAACCTACAGATTAATCAAATACTCAAATAATCCCAATGGCTGTAACCTAGCAAGTTACAAACTACTAAGGTATTAAGGTTAAGACCTTCTTCACTTTGAGTAATATATACTCAGGCGGGTGTACCTCTATCAATTCAATGTTCAGCTGAGCTCTGAATTGAGAACTTGCTCTCCTTCACTGCTCTGTTACTGCCTTCAAAATCCAACTCAATAAGTTGCTAAAACTCTGAGTATAACCCAAATCATCCTGATACACAACATCATGATATAGACTATAAAAACAGCAACACGATACAATGGCTTAAGGATATTCATCCTTCTTCCTTTTAGAGTTAAACTCAGGGAAGGGTTAACCTCGTTTATTGCTTCTTCAAAGCACTGAAATACATATTTATGAACCTGTCATAATATGACTCAAATTTGGAAATTATGCATATAAAGTAAAATTTCAATCAATTATATATTGGATGGTAAACCAATGTAAATGGATCTAAAACCAGTCCCTTATCCGCTGGGCATCAGAGTCGAACTCTACCTTCACATATATCTATTAAAGTGAATACAATGAAACTCAAATAACATGCCTAACATATCATTGTTTCCATTCCTACACTTGTCATCAAATCCACATATAGATATTCAATTCCCAGAGACCTCCCCTAAGATTTTACTCTTTCCTTGAAAGATACTTAAGCTCAACCCCTACATTCACCTTGTGAAAGATGTATTAAACTGTCTTACAATTTAAATGCATAAAGAAACTAAAACACTCCACATGTAAAGACAATCCAATGATAGTAACAGAACTCCAGTGTATTTGTATTAATTGATAAAATGCATTCGTACAATTTTCCTTGATTTCACAGAAAATCAGGTTCTATATTTCAGACCTCTCCTTTACAAAATATTTTCCAACCTCGATCATCAATAGGAACTGACTATTTATACTAATCAACCATCCTGGAATCCTCGAAAGGATGCAACAAGCTTCGGATGGCTGATAGAAAATTGCGCTAGAAAATAAAAGAAAATATAAACAGAAAGATATTAATAAAGACAGCAAGGCGTATTTTCAATTCTGAACAGCTTCCGCAGCTGGCACCTTTGTTTGTAGATATTTTCAGAGCAGTTACCAAGTTTGTCATATGAATGATGACTGCCATTACAAGCTAATTTACATCATTCTTTGTTTGAACACGCTCTCCCTCAAATTTTGGATCAGGTGCCAAGTGCGATCTATTCTTCTTCCTCCTCTGTCAGCTGGATAACGGGTTTCTTCTTCTTCTTTGTGATTAGCTTTTCCCAAGCTGCCACATCATGATCAGATGGCCAATCGTAACTCTGCAGCTCCTGTAACAAGTTGACTTGCCGTTCCCATGTAGAATCAGTCACATTTTTAACTTCTGATATAAACTTGATACAGTCACTTTCAACTTTGAATAAACTATCAATTATATTGTTAGTTCCTTCCACATCCAAAGCCTTATTATCTTTTAGGAAGGCATCTTGATTGATGACCAATTGACCCATTGACAACTTCCAATCTTCCATCTTAACCACATTTCCATTGTCATCATATACCGGGGGCAAATACTTGTTGTAATCTTTATCAAACATGGCTAACTTAGCCTTTATTTGGTTTGACTTTCCTTTGAAAAACTTTGACGCTGCACTTATTAGGCCAATCCTTTCAAATACATCAGTTACTACTTTTGGGATATCAGGCCTGTGTTCTTGTAAACTGTCAAGCTTATCAAACAATAAATTCCTCCCAGACCAAATGCTATATAGTGGCTCCAAGGTGGCTAAATAGTCATTCACCTTTTGATTGGTCTGATGTAATAGGCTGACTGATTTATGAACTGCATCCATCCTGTCCTTTATTTTGTCCTGCCTGTACTGCACTATTTTGGCTATAGTGTCCAGGGATGCATCCAATTTCACCTTTTCCAAGTCTTCAACAGGTCCCTCAGGTGCTTCCAAATTTACCTGAACAGGTACCTCAACTTGCAAAGGAGGAGGAGGAATTATTTTTGAGGCTTCCTCAAGTTTGACCTTTATTTCTGCCAGCTCATCTTCCAACTGTTTGATCCTCATCATTTTCAGATCTCTGTCCTTGGCTACCATGCTTGAACTCTCAAACAATTTGGCATATCTTTCTGACAGTTGAGCTGTCTTGGCTTCATTCAGATTAGCCCAATGAGTTACTGCCTTGGAGACTTCAAGGTCTGTTGTATTTTGTACAGTCCATATAATCTTATTCCCCTCCATCTTAACCTCTATACTCAATAGAGATGGCTTTTGAGTTTTGGGAGCCATGGACCACATTGCAACAGCTTGGGACTTAGGGTCATAGCCACTTCCTCTTATCATGTCACCAATGTGAACTTCATATGATAGGCTACCCTCTGGTTGCTTTCTCAATTGATCAATGAGGAATGCAGAAGTCAGATCCCATCCTGGGGTTAACAACATTCCACTTGATTTAACCAAATCTCTGGCTTCGTCCACTGTTATGGGATCAAGGCTAGGCTCATATGAAGCAAGAGCTCTCAAAGTTTCTTCACTTGGCTCCATACCTTCAGGCAGAGCTTTCTTTACTTCTTGCTGCTTGTTCCAAATGAGAAAACTCTTGAACTCATCAGTCTTAATGAACTGATCATCACTCAAGAATTCCTCTTGATAAACCTCTCTGATATCCTTCTCCAACCATAAGGACTTTTCTCTGCTTTCCTGCTCAACGGCTATTTTCTTGCCTGCTCTTATTGCTTTCCTCAATTGATGATGGTATGGTCTATCACCTGGTACAAGAGCAGATGCTCTGTCAATTTCCCTTCTTTGTCTCACATGCCTTGAAGGTTCACCTTCCTCAAGCCTCTGTCTCTTCAATGGTGGCTCTGAAATATCCTGCATTTCTGGTTGATCTTGAGTAAGATCAACAACTGGTGGTCTCTCAACCTGTGGAGGACTATCTTCTTCTTGTGACTCATCAGTGAATTCTTCCTCATCAGAAGATGAATAATCTTTCTTTTTCTTCTTCTCTGGCTCATTCTGATCAATCAAGCTTTCCAATTGATTTGCCAAGGTATCATACTTTTCAATCATCCCATCAATCTTCTTCAAATAAGGAAGATCAGGGAAAAAACCCTCAAAAGGAATATGAGATGCTTTCAATTGGTTGGACAAATCCACTAAATCAAAGAATCTATACCATCTCCTCTTCACTTCATCTTCATCTAAGATGTTTCTAATCACATCTTCTTCATCCAAACCTTCATGCTCCTTGATCACACCAATGTTTGGGATGTAAGTCATCCTGGCAATCTTGATGAAGTCCTCAGGATCTATGTGCCTACAAGCACCAGTAACCATTTTGAATTGTTGTAGCCATGCACTGATTTGAGGAAAAGCCCTCTTTCCTATCAGGAAGTCACCTACCATGAATTGCCTGGGTGTGAATGTACCCTTTCTATGAGGGGCCAGAAGTTCTTTATCTGTACACATTAGTTGCCAAACAAATTCCAAACAAGCCAATCTCGGAGGCACATACTTTGGTAATAAATGTGGGGGTTGGGGACAACCATAAACTCTGATAATTGTGGAATTATCTCCCAAGTAGAAATCACCCCAATTGTGATTTCCATCCCACTTATCCACATACTGCAGTGGTCTTAAAAGCCTAAGGACTCTAGGAGATAGCCTGGTGACATTTATGCCTAGCATCCTGATATTTGGATAAACAATGAAATTCTGAAAAACACAAAAATCTGCTTCATTAGAGGTAAAATTCCATATCCTCACCCACAACTGCACTGGATTGTGCTGATCTTTGAAAGTGAACCTTGGTTTTAACATGTTTGCATCAAAACTGTTGATGTTGAAAAACAGAATCAAATGCATTAATAGAGAATAATGCATGAACTCAATAGGACTTTTACTTTCTTGGAGAGACATCAGCCCCTGATGCATCCTATCGATCACATACTGAATGTAATCATAATCAGTGTTTACCAAAGGATTTTGAATATCCAGGATGATCATCAGCAAGTCAGCTGGTAAAAATTCGGCATTCCCATCCATTCCCACAACTCTACATAATGCATAACAAGTATATCTCATATAATGATGGAGGGATTTGAACTGGTATGGGGCATTCATGTTAGTAGGAAGGGGGCTATGTATTTGTCTTGTTTTGGCATATGCTTAACCAACTGGTCTTTTACTGACCCTACATTGCTTCTGTATCTTGCCTTTTCTTTGTTCAAATCAATCTCCGTGGAAAAGGACATGTATAGACCAAAAGCTTTCATAAAAGATCCCCTATCAAGAGTAACTAAGGGTGATTGGTCTTCTTTTCTAATTGTCCTTGAAATAGGGTCATATCTTCTGGCTAGGGCAACAATTAAATCAATATCTAGGAAAACGTCAGGGACAACCATTTTTCCTAATCCTAACACCCACCCATTACAGACAGGAACATGCTTATTTCTATTGCTGTAAAAGAAGTTGAAAATGGTGTAACCTATGAATTCCGGAGTGATTGGGTCTCTACACCGTTCCAAAAGATCTTCAAACACATCATCAGCAGCCCTCTTGTTCTGACTGGAGCCCGGCAAAAGTTTCAGGAATTCATCTGAAAAATTAGGCTTATTCTTGTCCTCACCAGTTTTGGACTTGGCCTCACTACTGGAAGACGCTGCACTCTTCTCAGGTTGACTCATCCTTGCTACAGAAACACCTTGAATTCTCTGTATCTCAAATGCTTTATGCTCGAAAATGCTCTGGATAGACAGAAACTCTTAACAACTGAAACTTGAACAAATAAACAATGAGCTTAAACTTATTTATCGATATGAATCCAAGGTGTGCAACCACCAGAGTTAATGCAAATCTCCTTAATGGATCCCATATTCAATTTCATGTACCCTCAGATTTCAAATTTCGAGCTGGCTATGTCCGTATGTTGACAGATAGATTAAACTACTTGAAAACAAGGTGAAGAGGGAATGATCATGATTCTGTACTTGAAAACTGTTTGCGTCATGCAATCTTTCTTCTTGAAGCTGATTTGATGGTTTACTGGTTTTATGTCCATATCGACAAAGTACTTTATCTATGTGGCAACGGTCCTTTTTCTTTTCCCTTTATGACCTTTTCCATCTGAGCTCATTTAGCGAACCAACGACTAATGGCTTCTCTTAATCGTTGAATAGAATGCTAAGCCTAGCTATCAACCGGAGAACTGGGGACCACTGGCTTCGCTAGTTCTCTGAATCCTTGTTTGACCCTGGTTCAAATCTGGAGAACTAGCAACTATTAGCTTCACGGGTTCTCAGAATCCTATCCTTAACCATCCAAGCATTTCGCGAATCAGCGAACAAAGGGCTCCCACTTATACAGTTAACTGCAATTACCATTCGGCGAACCAGCGAACAAAGCCATCTCCCATTCTCTTAATATTATGACTGACGGTCAATTTTCCTGGAGATCTAGCGAACAAAGGGTTCGCACATTCGCTTAAAGATATACTTAACCGCTTGACTGTCTGGAGAACTGGCGAACACTGGCTTCGCTGAGTCGCTAAATCATTTAGCTTAATCATCACTTTATACCAGGATTCCAGATTGACCGTTGATCTTCATCAATCGATGGCTATCGCTAGTTCTTTGAATATCAAAACCCTTAACCATTTAATTCTGAGAATCAGCGAACAAAGAGCATTCGCTAGTTCTCCAAATACTCCATATCAGTGACAATTTCATTTTGAGAATAAGCGACTGAAGCCTTAAAACTTATCATCCATTGATTTGCTTATTCGCCAGATTGTTTTAACCTTTATATTTTTTATTAAGAGAACTAGCGACCAAAGGCATTCGCTGAATCGCTAAATGGTTTAGCATGTCACCAACTTATTCCAAGAATAAGTGAATAAAGAAAACTTATCTCCGCTGAAATCTTTTTGGGCAAACCATCAGTACCGCCAAATTTAGAGGATAGCATTATTTTCATTTAGTCGCTCATTCGCCAGATCAAATATGTAGGACCCACAGATATTTTGAGATTAAAACAGGGCCGTTGATCTTGAAAGCAATCCACGGTATTCGCTAATTCTCTAGTTGAAACGACCCTTGACCGCCAGATTCTGAGAACAAGCGAACACTGTGTTCGCTGAATCGCTAGATTGTTTTAAAAGACCGCCAGATATTGCGAGAACTGGAGATACCGCCATTCGCTAGTTCTCGGAAAAGAAAATGAAACCGCCGAAACACTTGGAAACTTAGCGAACAAAGGGTTAGAAGCTTGGCTTTAATGCATTCGCCAATTCGCTGGATGTCTGGGATAACCGCTGGAGGATCTGGAGAACTGGCGACTGATATTAATAATGAACATGAACATGACTCATTCGCTGAATCGCCAGATTGTTTTGACCTTTGATAATACATTTCCCGATTCAGCGAACACTTGGGACAAATAAATACATGCGCAAATAGCAACTTAAGTGATTAAAAGGTAACCAAGAAAAGAAACAAGAAGGCCACATGAATTTTGGAAATGAATTGGAAACATTTTAGAAGACAAGACTTAGGGTAAGGGTTTTTCTGAACATGTCAAGACCATTTCACGACACTTTACAAACCCTAGTTCAGGAAAAACACTCGCATGGAGACTTAAACCAAGAATTGGACTTCAAACCTCGAAAAAATTTAGGATACCCAACAGTGGCTCCATCTGAGGATGCTTGATTGTAAGATCAAGGCAAGAAACCATGAATCTCTGGGAGGCAGACCACAAAACCTGAACCTAAAACAAGAAGCAAACACACCTATACATATAATACAAGCCTACTGTGCATGAAAAAAGAACTTTCAACTGAAGATAAATTTCAAGAATTGTCCATGCACTGGCAATTCTTGCTCTTCACCATCCATACTTTGCAAAAAATAGGAATCTTTGCCATGAATTTGACAAACAATGAAGGGACCCATCCATAAGGACTCAAATTTTTTATGGTTCCCTTTGTCTTCAAATCTAGCATTCCATTGAAGAACCATGTCACCAGGCTGAAATTTTCTTACAGTATCCCTTTTATCGAAAAGATACTTCATTTTTTGCTGCAGTTTAATGTTATTTTTCTGCCCTTCCCTTCTTATCTCATCCAACTCAATCAGCTGAACCATCCTATCTTGCAGTGGGTTGCTGATTTCAATATCTTCCTCTTGCATAAACTTGTAGATGGGAAGGAAATTATTAATTGGCAATCTTGTCTTTGCACCATATACCATTTCAAAGGGGGATTTCCCTGTGGCTTTTTTCTCAGAAATTCTATCAGCCCATAGTGCTAACTTTAACTTCTCATGCCAACCTCTTTTGTTCTTTTCCAAGGTTTTCTTCAAAATTTGCAAAATGCTCTTATTGCTAGACTCAGCTTGTCCATTGGCCTGTGGGTGATATGGGCTTGAATAAGACAAGATAACTCCCATTTCATCACAAAAATTAGTAATTTCCTGAGACCTAAAACTCATTGCATTGTCTACAACCAATTTGATTGGGACACCAAATCTTGTGATTATGTTGTTCATCAGAAAATCAATCACCACAACACTTGTTGCTCCTCTAGTGGGAATAGCTTCTATCCACTTGGTGAAGTAATCAGTAGCCACCAAAATGTGACTATGTCTTCCACTGGACTTTTCAGAGAACTCTCCAATAAAATCCATACCCCACATTGCAAAAGGGGCTTCTGCAACAACTGGATTTAATAACAATGCACCTGAAAATTTTAGTTTCTTTGAGAACCTTTGACAAGGTTCACACTTTCTAACATAGGAGTGGGTGTCTTTAAACAATACAGGCCAATAATATCCTACCCTCAAAATTTTATGAGCTGTTGACCGAGCAGAATAATGCCCTCCACACATTCTAGAATGCATTTCTTTTAGCACCTTCTCTGATTGATGTTCATCCAAACAGAAGAGTAAAATGCCATCATTGTCTTTCCAGTACAAGTCACCTTGAATGAGGACACATCATTGAGCCTGTAATCTCAAGCTTCTTCTCTGATTATCATTCAATTCAGGTGGACATTTAGCATTTTTAATAAAATAAACAAGATCCTTGTACCAGGGTTGCATTTCAATACTAGTAACTGTATCAACATTAGCAGCAACATTGTTTATCTGGACAAGGTCCATGTTTTCCTCAGTCATTAACTTGGCAAGTCCCAATCCTCTTACCAACTTGGTAATGTGAATCTCAAGGTCAAACTCTTGAATCCTGTTTATTCATTTACATCTCTTCCCTGTGACTTCACTCTGTATCAAGATATCCTTTACTGCAGCATGGGGTACATAAGCATTAACCTTTGCACAAACCAAATACGGTCTGAAAGCCTTGACTGCTTTCACAAGTGCATAAGCTTGCTTTTCCATTATTTCATAATTTAATTCAGCAGATTGCAAAGACTTGCTGAAAAAAGCTATAGGATGTTCATATCCTTCTTGATCTTTCTGCAGAAGGACAGCTGCAATAGTATGAAAAGATGCAAAAGAAAACAGAGAGAAAGGTTTCAAATAGTCAGGTGATACCAAAATAGGAGCTTCTTGAATTGTTTGTTTAATTTTTTCAAAAGCTTGCTGAGCTTCCAAGTTCCATTCAAATTTCATTCCCTTTTTAAGGAACTTAACTATTGGCTTGACCAACTCAGCAAAGTTGGCAATGAATCTTCTCACAAAATTTATTTGCCCCAAAAATGATTGCACACCCTTTATATTCTTTGGTGGAGGGACCCTTTTGATGGCTTCCACTCTTTCAAGATCAATCCTGACTCCTTCTTTTGATACTATGTGTCCCAGTAGTTTTCCTTCTGTCACTGCAAATTGACATTTCCTGGGATTCAAGGACACACCAAACTCTAAGGCCTTGAGAAAAATCCTTTCTAAATGAGAACAATGATCCTCAGCCCTTTTGGAAAAAGCAGTGAGATCATCTTGATATACTACCATTAAGACATTGATCATTTCTTTGAAAGCAACATCCATGGCTCTCTGAAAAGTTGCCCCAGCATTTTTTAGACCAAAAGGCATGCAAACATATACATAAGTTCCCCAAGGAGTTGTAAAGGCTGTCTTGAATTGCTCTGATTCTTTGACTAGCACTTGGTTATACCCTGAAAAACCATCCATCATTGACAGGAGTTCACATCCAGTCACCCTATGCAGCATGGCTTCCATGTTAGGCAATCCATAATTATCCTTGAGTGATGCCACATTTAGGTTCCTAAAATCAACACAAAGTCGGATGTCACCATTCTTCTTCCTCACTGGTACAAGGTTTGAAACCCAAGTTGAGTGCCTAATTGGTTCAATAATACCAGCATCTCTCAGTTTTGTCAACTCAACTTGCATTTTGGTGGCCAGTAAAGGATTAATGGGTCTCTGCTTTTGTCTGAAGGGTGTGGTTTCCTCCTTTAGAGGAACTTCATGCTGGAATAAATCAGCCCTATAAGCTTTGAGGTCATCATATGACCAGGCAAACACATGTTTGTACTTTTTCAACAGTCTGATCAAGTTGCCTCTGATCTCCCTACTCAGTTTCTTTCCAATGTATACCATTTGTGGGGAATTTTCTGATCCTAGGTTTATCTCCTCTAAGTCTTCCAATTTTGTATTGGACTTTTGGGACAAAAAACCATCATTTATTTTAAACATTCCCTCCAACTCTACTAGTCCTTTGGGTATATGATTAGAAAGTAATTGGACTATTTCATTTCCCATGATGCATTCTTTTCCTTCAATACATTCCTGTACCTCATTGAAATCTATTTGTTGACCATCATATTGATCTAGGCCTTGAAGGAATCTAAGGATATCAAGATCATCCTCAAAAACTTGCCAATTGTACACATTGTCAGGAACTGCAGGCCTAGTTTTAGTTTCCAACATGGAAACACCAGAGAGGGTGATATCATTGTTTTTCAAAGAAACATTAGCAAGAAAGTCTGCCATGATGTTATTTGACCTCTCTACCCAGAGCAGATTAAAAGCTTCAAAAAATTCTAATCTATCCCTGACAGCATGCTTATACAACTTGAGTTTTTCATCCTTGGAGGCATATTGGGATCTTACTTGGGCTACAATCAATTGGGAGTCACCATGAACTTTTAAACATTTAATACCATGCTTTATGGCTACATCTAATCCCAAGATCAGGGCCTCATATTCAGCAGTATTATTTGTACAATTGAAAGTCAACAAGAAGGAATACTTGAAAGTATTACCTGATGGGGAAATGAAAACAACACCAGCTCCTGATCCTTCTTTGGAGCATCCACCATCAAAAAACATTTTCCACAAGCTATCTTGTTGCATCATCAATTCTTCCACAATTGGGTCTGTGTTCTTCAACTGAGGTAACACTTCTTTAATTACAAAATTGTTCATGTCAATATCTACAAAACAATTAAGGGCTTCCGGAGCAACCATCTCCACCATAACTGAGGAACGGGGCTCCCTGTACAACTTTACTTCAGTCCCATTCACTGGAATAGTGGCATAAGATAAATCTAATTCCAGCTTTCCACCCACTGCTGCAGCCCATTGTCTTGACAATAACATGCCATAGTGAGGCTCTGTATCCACAATAACTACATCCATTTTGTATGTAGCCTCTGGGAATGCAGTAATTTTTACCTCAATTCCAATCAAAGTCCCCACAACAAGCACTGCCCTATTATCCATCGCATAACACCTGCCATTAGAAGTGTCAACTTGCAATCCTAATTCTTTCATTACATGATATGGCATCACAGTTGTGGCAGCACCAGAGTCTATCATACAATTTTTTAACAATAAGTCATTCACAATTAAAGTGACATAAAATGGATTGATGGAAGAAGGCTCTTGTGTTACAATTGTCCCAACACATACATCTGAGATGGGAATAGACCTTTTTATAGAACTCCCTTCCTCTTGTTTGGTAGGAGCAAATCTCTGCTCATTTATAAGAGCCAAGGCTGCTATCTTGTGCTCTTCTATTTTCAACATTTCAAGAAAAGGGATGGACACTTTCATCTGAGACAACGCATGTCTCATATCAAATGCAGGGGAATCAGCAGGAGAATCAGATTGATCCTTTGTCCTACCAGTTTTCTTTTTCATCTTGTCAACACTAACTACCTCCCCTTTCTTCTTTTCACCCACAAGTTCTTGATCCTTGCCATCTATAACATTGGGCTTTGGGAAACCCTTATCCTGAGGACTACCTTTGATGAATACTGATCTAGGAATTCCCTGTTCATTATCCACCTTTCTGTTCCTCAAATTGTATGAGGATCTTGCTTGTGTTATGGCAGCCACAGTTAAGTTTTTGATCTCCTCTTCACTGGGCTTTCTCCATTGCTTCTCATCTGATCTAGATCCTACCATATGAGTTTTATAATCATTATTATCAAATTCTTCAGGATCAGATTGAGTAAATATTTGTTGCTCATAATCAGAGAAAATCTTTCTCTTATGATCAACATCTGGACAGCTTGCTTCATCATCTGAGGACACAAAATCCTCTATTAGATCTGTAGTAAACATGTTAATGGCAGGCTTTTCAGATTCTTCATAATCTCCTGCACATGAGTTATCGGCCTCTTCTCCTAAGGCTTGGGCCACAGCACACTGGAAGGGTGAATGAGGCATATTACAAGCTACGCACCAAGGAGTGTTTTCTACATTGTGTGTAGTATTTTTCTTTAAGGGATCTGGGGTATCTCTCCCTTTTTGTACCTCATTACTGTCATGAATAGGTCTCCCATCCTTCCAATTAGTTTTGTAAGGCATGTCTCTCAAATTAGGGGCCTTGTCCTGCCTTTGATAAGGGGGTCTTGCATCTTGAAAGTTTCTACCACCTTTATCAAATCTTGTTGGGAACTCCTTGTTAGCACCCGGTCCTTTATCCTCCTCTTTAAAAGGCCTTGCATGTTGTGGTCTGGTCTCTTTCCACAATTTACCCTCATCCCTCTTGTACATTTGGCCAGATGCCTTTCGGTTACTCTCAATATTTATGGCCAATTTAAATGCATCCCTAAGGGTGCGGGGATTTTTATCTCTTAGGAGATAAGACATTTTACCATCCATGGAATTGAAATAAGTGGTCATGCAAACTGCATCATCCAACCTCAATACCTGGAACAATTTGTACATAGCCTTTTGAAACCGGCTATTGAACTCTGACATGCTCTCATTATAATTTTTCTTGATATTATTGAATTCATTGAGCATGTAACTAGAATTCACATGTTCAGCATACTGCTCCTTGGCACTCTTGACAAATTCATCCCATGAAGCAATACTGTTCTCAGGTAACCCTCTGTACCAATCCCTAGCATCTTCAATCAATGATTGAACAAAAAGTTTCATAATGACATCTTCATGCTCAATCTCATAGTCATTAACTTTATCTGTGAAAAACTTCAAATGCTCTTCACAAGTAATAACATTATTCCCAGTAAATAATGGGATCTTCTTCCTGATTTCATTAGGAATGGCATTAGGTTGGATAGGAATACCATCAAAAAACAAGGGCCTATATCTATCCAAATGAACTGGTCATCTTTGGATAGTTGGCTGATTCTGAGGGGTAATTGCAACATTTTGACAAGGTATAGTTCCCACTGTACCCTGAGAAACCAAGGGAACTTGACTAGGAAATTGTCCAGATGGATATTGTCCAGAGTGAAAGGCTTGAGTATTTGGAATTGAAATGTTAGGCTGAATGGATGAAGTTGTTCCTATGGTAATAGGGACAGAACTACTAGCAGATGTATTCATGTTAGCATGTAGGAAGGCAATCTTCCTCTTCATTTCATCTGCAGCAGCCTCTAACTCAAGTTTCTCAAGTTGCATAGCCAAATCCTCCTTTGCCTTCCTAGCTCTGTCCAAATCTGTACTAGCTTGAGTAGGGACATCAGGAATGGGCACAACCTTCTTTGGTTCATTTATAGCAACACCCACCACTTTTTGTTTTCCCTTATCAGGGATTTCCCTGGGGGCAATTTTAATCTCCTTATTTATTTTGATTTCAGAGGGATTCAGTTGTCTTAAAACATGGCCTGTTCCCTCAAATTCACTTTGTTTGGGCCTGGTATCCTGAGCTTGCTTTCTCAAAGCTTGCATATCACCAAACAAGTCTTTATCCAAACCTTGTACATCCTGGTTTAGATAACTAACATGGGTCTCATTTCTCCTGGTTCTCTTGAGGAGTTCTTCTCTTTCCAGGAGCAATTCATGAAGCTGTTGTTCCCTTATCTTCATTTTATTAGCAATTTTTGCTAATTGTTCACGTTCCTTTTCTCTCAAGGCCATCACTTCCTCTCTTAACTTCTCAGAATCATATGAAGCTGTTTCAGCAGTAGAGGTTTCATCGGGTTGTTCAAGGGTTTCTCTAGCAGGGAAAAAACCTACTTCTGTGACTACTTCTTTCTGCATATAGACCTCTGGTGCGACCCTTTTGACATGCTCAGGATCGCTAGAAGATGAAGAAGTTTCATGAGGAAGTGGAACATGAAATCTTTCTCGAGAATGAGCCTGGGAACTAGCATTATTTTGGCCTCTCCTAGACCATTGCTTTCTGCTTGGTGTGTGGAGTTCATCCGCTATATTATCTTCTGGATGATCCCTATAATAAGGCCTAGTGTTCCTTGGTCAACTCATTGTAAATGACAACAATTTTTACAAAATTTTGCAAAAAATAGCAACTGGTAACACAGATTTCTTTAGAGTCACCACCCACTACTCAAGCGGGAATGAAAAATTATTTTTACTGGTCTACAAACATACAATAGACAAGATTTGCACTAACCTATTGCAGGCTATCAAAATAAATTCCCCAGTAGAGTCGCCAATTTTGTTAGTGTTTGAACCTACAGATTAATCAAATACTCAAATAATCCCAATGGTTGTAACCTAGCAAGTTACAAACTACTAAGGTATTAAGGTTAAGACCTTCTTCACTTTGAGTAATATATACTCAGGCGGGTGTACCTCTATCAATTCAATGTTCAGCTGAGCTCTGAATTGAGAACTTGCTCCTTCACTGCTCTGTTACTGCCTTCAAAATCCAACTCAATAAGTTGCTAAAACTCTGAGTATAACCCAAATCATCCTGATACACAACATCATGATATAGACTATAAAAACAGCAACACGATACAATGGCTTAAGGATATTCATCCTTCTTCCTTTTAGAGTTAAACTCAGGGAAGGGTTAACCTCGTTTATTGCTTCTTCAAAGCACTGAAATACATATTTATGAACCTGTCATAATATGACTCAAATCTGGAAATTATGCATATAAAGTAAAATTTCAATCAATTATATATTGGATGGTAAACCAATGTAAATGGATCTAAAACCAGTCCCTTATCCGCTGGGCATCAGAGTCAAACTCTACCTTCACATATATCTATTAAAGCGAATACAATGAAACTCAAATAACATGCCTAACATATCATTTTTTCCATTCCTACACCTGTCATCAAATCCACATATAGATATTCAATTCCCAGAGACCTCCCCTAAGATTTTACTCTTTCCTTGAAAGATACTTAAGCTCAACCCCTACATTCACCTTGTGAAAGATGTATTTAAACTGTCTTACAATTTAAATGCATAAAGAAACTAAAACACTCCACATGTAAAGACAATCCAATGATAGTAACAGAACTCCAGTGTATTTGTATTAATTGATAAAATGCATTCGTACAATTTTCCTTGATTTCACAGAAAATCAGGTTCTATATTTCAGACCTCTCCTTTACAAAATATTTTCCAACCTCTATCATCAATAGGAACTGACTATTTATACTAATCAACCATCCTGGAATCCTCGAAAGGATGCAACAAGCTTCGGATGGCTGATAGAAAATTGCGCTAGAAAATAAAAGAAAATACAAACAGAAAGATATTAATAAAGACAGCAAGGCGTATTTTCAATTCTGAACAGCTTCCGCAGCTGACACCTTTGTTTGTAGATATTTTCAAAAGAGTTACCAAGTTTGTCATATGAATGATGACCGCCATTACAAGCTAATTTACATCATTCTCTGTTTGAACACGCTCTCCCTCAAATTCTGGATCAGGTGCCAAGTGCGATCTATTCTTCTTCCTCCTCTGTCAGCTGGATAACGGGTTTCTTCTTCTTCTTTGTGATTAGCTTTTCCCAAGCTGCCACATCATGATCAGATGGCCAATCGTAACTCTGCAGCTCCTGTAACAAGTTGACTTGCCGTTCCCATGTAGAATCAGTCACATTTTTAACTTCTGATATAAACTTGATACAGTCACTTTCAACTTTGAATAAACTATCAATTATATTGTTAGTTCCTTCCACGTCCAAAGCCTTATTATCTTTTAGGAAGGCATCTTGATTGATGACCAATTGACCCATTGACAACTTCCAATCTTCCAGCTTAACCACATTTCCATTGTCATCATATACCGGGGGCAAATACTTGCTGTAATCTTTATCAAACATGGCTAACTTAGCCTTTATTTGGTTTGACTTTCCTTTGAAAAACTTTGACGCTGCACTTATTAGGCCAATCCTTTCAAATACATTAGTTACTACTTTTGGGATATCAGGCCTGTGTTCTTGTAAACTGTCAAGCTTATCAAACAATAAATTCCTCCCAGACCAAATGCTATATAGTGGCTCCAAGGTGGCTAAATAGTCATTCACCTTTTGATTGGTCTGATGTAATAGGTTGACTGATTTATGAACTGCATCCATCCTGTCCTTTATTTTGTCCTGCCTGTACTGCACTATTTTGGCTATAGTGTCCAGGGATGCATCCAATTTCACCTTTTCCAAGTCTTCAACAGGTCCCTCAGGTGCTTCCAAATTTACCTGAACAGGTACCTCAACTTGCAAAGGAGGAGGAGGAATTATTTTTGAGGCTTCTTCAAGTTTGACCTTTATTTCTGCCAGCTCATCTTCCAACTGTTTGATCCTCATCATTTTCAGATCTCTGTCCTTGGCTACCATGCTTGAACTCTCAAACAATTTGGCATATCTTTCTGACAGCTGAGCTGTCTTGGCTTCATTCAGATTAGCCCAATGAGTTACTGCCTTGGAGACTTCAAGGTCTGTTGTATTTTGTACAGTCCATATAATCTTATTCCCCTCCATCTTATCCTCTATACTCAATAGAGATGGCTTTTGAGTTTTGGGAGCCATGGACCACATTGCAACAGCTTGGGACTTAGGGTCATAGCCACTTCCTCTTATCATGTCACCAATGTGAACTTCATATGATAGGCTACCCTCTGGTTTCTTTCTCAATTGATCAATGAGGAATGCAGAAGTCAGATCCCATCCTGGGGTTAACAACATTCCACTTGATTTAACCAAATCTCTGGCTTCATCCACTGTTATGGGATCAAGGCTAGGATCATATGAAGCAAGAGCTCTCAAAGTTTCTTCACTTGGCTCCATACCTTCAGGCAGAGCTTTCTTTACTTCTTGCTGCTTGTTCCAAATGAGAAAACTCTTGAACTCATCAGTCTTAATGAACTGATCATCACTCAAGAATTCCTCTTGATAAACCTCTCTGATATCCTTCTCCAACCATAAGGACTTTTCTCTGCTTTCCTGCTCAACGACTATTTTCTTGCCTGCTCTTATTGCTTTCCTCAATTGATGATGGTATGGCCTATCACCTAGTACAAGAGCAGATGCTCTATCAATTTCCCTTCTTTGTCTCACATGCCTTGAAGGTTCACCTTCCTCAAGCCTCTGTCTCTTCAATGGTGGCTCTGAAATATCCTGCATTTCTGGTTGATCTTGAGTAAGATCAACAACTGGTGGTCTCTCAACCTGTGGAGGACTATCTTCTTCTTGTGACTCATCAGTGAATTCTTCCTCATCAGAAGATGAATAATCTTTCTTTTTCTTCTTCTCTGGCTCATTCTGATCAATCAAGCCTTCCAATTGATTTGCCAAGGTATCATACTTTTCAATCATCCCATCAATCTTCTTCAAATAAGGAAGATCAGGGAAAAAACCCTCACAAGAAATCTGAGATGCTTTCAATTGGTTGGACAAATCCACTAAATCAAAGAATCTGTACCATCTCCTCTTCACTTCATCTTCATCTAAGATGTTTCTAATCACATCTTCTTCATCCAAACCTTCATGCTCCTTGATCACACCAATGTTTGGGATGTAAGTCATCCTGGCAATCTTGATGAAGTCCTCAGGATCTATGTGCCTACAAGCACCAGTAACCATTTTGAATTGTTGTAGCCATGCATTAATTTGAGGAAAAGCCCTCTTTCCTATCAGGAAGTCACCTACCCTGAATTGCCTGGGTGTGAATGTACCCTTTCTATGAGGGGCCAGAAGTTCTTTATCTGTACACATTAGTTGCCAAACAAATTCCAAACAAGCCAATCTCAGAGGCACATACTTTGGTAATAAATGTGGGGGTTGGGGACAACCATAAACTCTGATAATTGTGGAATTATCTCCCAAGTAGAAATCACCCCAATTGTGATTTCCATCCCACTTATCCACATACTGCAGTGGTCTTAAAAGCCTAAGGACTCTAGGAGATAGCCTGGTGACATTTATGCCTAGCATCCGGATAATTGGATAAACAATGAAATTCTGAAAAACACAAAAATCTGCTTCATTAGAGGTAGAATTCCATATCCTCACCCACAACTGCACTGGATTGTGCTGATCTTTGAAAGTGAACCTTGGTTTTAACATGTTTGCATCAAAACTGTTGATGTTGAAAAATAGAATCAAATGCATTAATAGAGAATAATGCATGAACTCAATAGGACTTTTACTTTCTTGGAGAGACATCAGCCCCTGATGCATCCTATCGATCACATACTGAATGTAATCATAATCAGTGTTTACCAAAGGATTTTGAATATCCAGGATGATCATCAGCAAGTCAGCTGGTAAAAATTCTGCATTCCCATCCATTCCCAAAACTCTACATAATGCATAACAAGTATATCTCATATAATGATGGAGGGATTTGAACTGGTATGGGGCATTCATGTTAGTAGGAAGGGGGGCTATGTATTTTTCCTGTTTTGGCATATGCTTAACCAATTGGTCTTTTACTGACCCTACATTGCTTCTGTATCTTGCCTTTTCTTTATTCAAATCAATCTCCGTGGAAAAGGACGTGTATAGACCAAAAGCTTTCATAAAAGATCCCCTATCAAGAGTAACTAAGGGTGATTGGTCTTCTTTTCTAATTGTCCTTGAAATAGGGTCATATCTTCTGGCTAGGGCAACAATTAAATCAATATCTAGGAAAACGTCAGGGACAACCATTTTTCCTAATCCTAACACCCACCCATTACAGATAGGAACATGCTTATTTCTATTGCTGTAAAAGAAGTTGAAAATGGTGTAACCTATGAATTCCGGAGTGATTGGGTCTCTACACTGTTCCCAAAGATCTTCAAACACATCATCAACAGCCCTCTTGTTCTGACTGGAGCCCGACAAAATTTTCAGGAATTCATCTGAAAAATTAGGCTTATTCTTGTCCTCACCAGTTTTGGACTTGGCCTCACTACTGGAAGACGCTGCACTCTTCTCAGGTTGACTCATCCTTGCTACAGAAACACCTTGAATTCTCTGTATCTCAAATGCTTTATGCTCGAAAATGCTCTGGACAGACAGAAACTCTTAACAACTGAAACTTGAACAAATAAACAATAAGCTTAAACTTATTTATCGATATGAATCCAAGGTGTGCAACCACCAGAGTTAATGCAAATCTCCTTAATGGATCCCATATTCAATTTCATGTACCCTCAGATTTCAAATTTCGAGCTCGCTATGTCCGGATGTTGACAGATAGATTAAACTACTTGAAAACAAGGTGAAGAGGGAATGATCATGATTCTGTACTTGAAAACTATTTGCGTCATCCAATCTTTCTTCTTGAAGCTGATTTGATGGCTTATTGGTTTTATGTCCATATCGACAAAGTACTTTATCTATGTGGCAACGGTCCTTTTTCTTTTCCCTTTATGACCTTTTCCATCTGAGCTCATTTAGCGAACCAACGACTAATGGCTTCTCTTAATCGCTGAATAGAATGCTAACCCTAGCTATCAACCGGAGAACTGGCGACCACTGGCTTCGTTAGTTCTCTGAATCCTTGTTTGACCCTGGTTCAAATCTGGAGAACTAGCGACTATTAGCTTCGCGGGTTCTCAGAATCCTATCCTTAACCATCCAAGCATTTCGCGAATCAGTGAACAAAGGGCTCCCACTTACACAGTTAACTGCAATTACCATTCAGCGAACCAGCGAACAAAGCCATCTCCCATTCTCTTAATGTTATGACTGACAGTCAATTTTCCAGGAGATCTAGCGAAGAAAGGGTTCGCGCATTCGCTTAAAGATATACTTAACCGCTTGACTGTCTGGAGAACTGGCGAACACTGGCTTCGCTGAGTCGCTAAATCATTTAGCTTAATCATCACTTTATACCAGGATTCCAGATTGACCGTTGATCTTCATCAATCGATGGCTATCGCTAGTTCTTTGAATATCAAAACCCTTAACCATTTAATTCCGAGAATCAGCGAACAAAGAGAATTCGCTAGTTCTCCAAATACTCCATATCAGTGACAATTTCATTTCAAGAATAAGCGACTGAAGCCTTAAAACTTATCATCCATTGATTCGCTTATTCACCAGATTGTTTTAACCTTTATCCTTTTTATTAAGAGAACTAGTGACCAAAGGCATTCGCTGAATCGCTAAATGGTTTAGCATGTCACCAACTTATTCTGAGAATAAGTGAATAAAGAAAACTTATCTCCGCTGAAATCTTTTTGGGCAAACCATCAGAACCACCAAATTTAGAGGATAGCATTATTTTCATTTAGTCGCTCATTCGCCAGATCAAATATGCAGGACCCACAGATATTTTGAGATTAAAACAGGGCCGTTGATCTTGAAAGCAATCCACGATATTCGCTAATTCTCTAGTTGAAACGACCCTTGACCGCCAGATTCTGAGAACAAGCGAACATAGTGTTCGCTGAATCGCTAGATTGTTTTAAAAGACCGCCAGATATTGCGAGAACTGGAGATAACCGCCATTCGCTAGTTCTCGGAAAATAAAATGAAACCACCGAAACACTTGGAGACTTAGCGAACAAAGGGTTAGAAGCTTGGCTTTAATGCATTCGCCAATTCGCTGGATGTCTGGGATAACCGCTGGAGGATCTGGAGAACTGGCGACTGATATTAATAATGAACATGAACATGACTCATTCGCTGAATCGCCAGATTGTTTTGACCTTTGATAATACATTTCCCGATTCAGCGAACACTTGGGGCAAATAAGCACATGGGCAAATAGCAACTTAAGTGATTAAAAGGTAACCAAGAAAAGAAACAAGAAGGCCACATGAATTTTGGAAATGAATTGGAAACATTTTAGAAGACAAGACTTAGGGTAAGGGTTTTTCTGAACATGTCAAGACCATTTCATGACACTTTACAAACCCTAGTTCAGGAAAAACACTCGCATGGAGACTTAAACCAAGAATTGGACTTCAAACCTCGAAAAAATTTAGGATACCGAACAGAGTGCATGATCAAAAGATATAGTATGGCGAAGATATAGACAGTTGAAGTAGCACAGACAGTGAATGCTAGAATAGAACAGAGTATGTAGCCGACTGTTGGTAATTTAATTAGCGATGATATTATTTTTTAGAAAAGGCTATGCACCTATTTTAATTAAGTTGTAGACATGTAATTATGTTTTTTTGTAAACACACTTGAGCCAATTCACTTGGAAGCGTTGTATGTAATCGATTATAGGCCGACCTAGTGAATTGTTTTGGTAGCACATATAAATATTAGATGTGCTTTTGTAATAAAGTATGGAAGTTAAAAGAGAGATAAGATAAGAAGAGAAAAAGTGTACGAAGAGTAGTAAGAATTTATTATAGATTTGCAAGAGGTCAAAGCATCAGCGCATCAAAGGAACTGATCAAACAAGCAGTGTCATAGCACTAGTTCATCCAACAGATATGGTGTGTATCTGAGATCAGAAGGTTTTAGCCTTCACCACTTGAGTAGTGAGCTCTAGGAAAGTGTGTCCCCACCCCTAATAGGGTTATTGTAAAAGAATCCTAACAGGGTCCAACCCTTGACAAGGTCATTGTACTAAAAGCATTGTAAAGAACAACTCCTAACAAGGTTACAGATCTTCTAACAAGGATCATAAGACACTAGTGTAGTTCTTAGTGGGTGTTAATTCCCAGTGGGGTTTTTACCTATTTGGGTTTCCTCGTAACCATATTGGTGTTATGTGTTGTGTTTATGTATCTTGTTTATGTTGATTTTCATTTCAGTACTTAAGCATTCAAGTTAAGTTTCAAGAGTAAAGAAAAAGATTAAATATAGTGAAAACTGATTCACCCCACACCCCCCCCCCTTCTTAGTGTTCCCATTCCTAAAAATTGGTATCAGAGCTCTAGTCCTCTGAAGAGAAGCTTAACCACTTGAGGAGATCAATGGGTTCATAAGAAGCAAAACATTTGAAGAAGAATCTTATGGCAGCTTTTGAAGACCTTGATAGATCTAAGAAAGAAGTTGAAGAACTAAAATTGAAAGTCAGTAGTGCACAAGTATCCATCAAGAAACTGAGACAAGATTTGAAGGATTGTACAAACAATGATTTGGGAAAAATGGTTAAGAAGCTGAATGAGGAGAACACATCTTTACAAGATCAGATTGAAGAGTTGGACGAAAAGTTAACTAACAATCAAGAAGTCTATGAAAAACAGATCAAAGAGAACCTTCAATTGAATGAAGAATTGAGGCAAGAAAATATGGAAATCTTGGAGCTAAGAAACAAAAAAGAAAAGTTGGAATCTAAATTGATTGAAGCAAAGAATCACATTGATAAATTACACACAAGCAAGGATCTGATTGAATCTCAATTATATGCTTAGAAAATTAAAGGATATACCAGTGGCATTGGATTCAATGAAGCACAAAATTAGATTGACAACATGTGAGAAAGAATGAAAGCACCAGAAGACACCACATATGCCAAGAAGACTAAAAATTAGACTAAAGACAATACTGAACCATCTAAAGATGAGCGCAAGCTAGTAGACCAAAATTGTTATGCATGTAACAAGCATGGACATATAGCAAGGAATTGTAAAGAGGTAAGACATTTCAATGGTTACTGTTATTCATGCAATAAATTTGGTCATAGAGCTATGAATTGTAGAACAAGTCAAAAGAACAAGACTCAGCATAATCAGAGAAATCAAAATCAAACAAATACAAGAAGTTCTCAAAATATTACATGTCAGATATGTAATTATAATGGTCACTCAGCTAGATAGTGTAAAATGGTAACCCATGTCAATGCACCGAGGAATTTAAGGCCTCCCATTATTTGTCACTCTTGTAACAAGGCTGGACACATCTCAAAGTTTTGTAAAACAAGAATGCAAAGTCAAGAAAGCCCTAAAAAACTAGAAGCATCAATATTAGATACCAAAGGAGAAGTCAAGTTTGTGAAAGCTGTAGAAGATGTGAGCTTGATTTGGTCAGAGGAAAAGTAGGATAAGGTTGATGAGTATGTATTGGATGCATCCATAGTGGACACACTCTATACATCTAGATGAGTGAACCTCAGGGTCATATGGGGAGATAATTTATCTCTAGACCCCTGCACGCCTGGTATACTCACCCTCAGAGTATGTGCCTTTGGATTTAACCTTTCAGAGATTATTTGAGGCTATGTGAAAGAGCACACTACCTGATCAATTGCAAAATGAAAATTTGAAATTCTTAGTCAAATTCTAGTTTACGCGACAAGCATTAATGGTGGAATTTTCACTTTAAAGTACACAAAGACTTGCGGATCACTCATTGCATTTGAATTAGAGAAATTGGAGATCACATAAGCCCTAGTAGTTGATTGTGAAGTATTGAAGCTCGATTCACCAATGAAAGAGTGTGTTTAATTGGTTGCAAAGCCCTAATTTGTCACAATGATTCAAAAGTTCTTGGAAACCTATTTGAAGCAAGAAACAAGTAAGTTATGGCCACACCTATTTTGTTTGATGTTGCAGAGAGGAAAAGATATGTTTTCAAGAGGCATCCCTTTAAGTCTACCCTAGATGACTTAGAAGGTGCATTCTCCAGAACCCCTATGGGTGTCATGCATGTTGAAGACATCCACACATACATTTACTGCAAGAAAGAACCAGTTGGACTTGATAGGATTAGAGTGCACATTGAAACTATGATAAAGCTAGACAAAACCTTTCTAAATGAGTTCGCACAACTGGAAAACCATCCCACAGTTGAATATGCTACAATGTATGAATTTTATGAGTCTGAATGGATCAAGATATTTCTTGGTAGGATTCATGATGAACTATTCTGGATAGGTGAAGTGCTAGTGAGAATCATAGGAGACCTTATTCATGAAATGATAGGCCTTTCAAGGACATACGCCGTTCTTCCAGTGGGTAAGGATGTAAGAAAACTAGTTGAACAAACATGTAAGTCAAGAAGTGATAGGTGCAGAATGACAATTGAGCCTATAGAGGAGAAAGACATCAAATTGATGTCCATGATATTGGGTTATAGGTTTCAGCACACCAATAGGGTGAATAGTGTGTCCGCGACCACTATTCTAGCAGCAATTAGAATTGTCAGAGAAAATGGTGAGTTCAATCTGTGCGAGATCTTGTGTGCACAATTGATAGACAATATTAAAGCCATCAAGCATGATAAGACCAAAATATTCAAGTTTGGGTCATTGATTATCTACATGTACTTCCACATGCTTGGAAAGATCTTAGATTTGTATCTAGACAAGATTTTACCTACACTACCACAAATATCTCTTAAGGCATCTACTGAGAGTACATTGAAAGACTACATGGAGTTGGAATTAAAGACATTCAGGATCAAAATGAAGATGAGGTATAGGATACTAGAGAGTATTATTGAGAAATACAAGGACAACATTTTCTTTATGGTAGAAATTGATATAACTTGTATGGAAGCAGTTGAGCCAAGAAGAAAGTGGATCCATCCACTTGGGTATGAAGTTGAGGAACCAATCTTAGAAGCCTAGCACAAGTGCTACTATCAGCACCTAAGGACACTAATGAGCCTAGGTGGGGGACTTATGAAGAGAAGACAAGAGAAATTGATGTAGTTCTTAATAGTGCAGCAACAAAAAGGAAAGCATCAAAGATTACTTCTGAGATACTTAGAGTTCATGGAGAAACTTAGGCAGATCTTGACAAAGCAAGGGAAGAAAAGATTTCTTTGGAGATTGAGAGCACATTTGCAACAAAAGCTAAGGAAGATGTGTTAGGAATGAATGCCAAATGTTTGGAAGCCATTCTGTAATAGTTGTTGTTGCATTCATGACTATGATTGTCATTGATGTCAACACAGTGATTTATCGGAGACTTGTAGAGAAGCAGACAGAGTTTGAATTACCGCATGTGGGATATTGTGGTTGGAGCTATGTGATGTTGAGAATATACTATTTGATATGTTATATGTCTATGGTTAAGAGCACAAATAGTAATTCATTTATTCATGGAAGTTATGAGCATTTTGGTGGAAGTAGTATTCAGGTAGTGTTCCTGAGTAGCGGTTTGTGGAAATTGGATGATATCTCCTAATCAGGATGGAATATGGTTTTGCACAGTTAAAAGGAAGTTTAAGACACATTTTTAGTGATGTGAATGACAACACAAACTTTGAGGTCGCACAAGTGAATAATTATTGTAGTTGGAAGTCGACACTTTTGTGTAATTTTGATGTAGCACGTGGAAACTTTTATTTTGTAATTGTATGCCGACTCATTTGTAATTAATTGAGTGTGGTATAAAGGAAGGAATGTTTTTCCTTGTTGTAGTGGAGTGGATGGATATGAAGTGAAGAAAAGAGCTAAATGTGAAAGTGAATTTGTGAAGGAAGAGATGCGAAGTACATAGATCTGAAATTGAGATCTGGTGTAACAGTGAGTGCTATTTGGCATAGTCAGAGAAGAGGTAACATATTATTCTATTGAGTAATACAAAGATTATTTGGACAGTGTGTTCAGTGATCTTACCCTGAAGCTATTTGGGCAGTGGGTCCTTCTGTCTTCCATAACTCTTAAAGGGGTTAGAATCTTTTAACATGGATTCAAAATCTCCTAAGAGGGATTCATATGTACTGAATGTATTTCATAAGACTCCTAACAGAGTCCATCCTTTCAAAAGGAATATTCATATTAGTGCATCTTTTGTGGGCATCATTTCCACTGGGGTTTACTCTTTGATCAAGAGGTTCCCTAGTCAACATATCTTGTGTCATTGGGTTATTGTGTATGAATATCTTTCTATGGTTGGTAATTATATTGCTTACATAGTTTAATGCTGTTGAAGTTGATAAAAGTTATAATTATCTGATAACTAATTCACCCCCCCCCCTCTCAGTTATCTTGGTGGACTTTACTTTCTAACAAGATGATCCTAAGTTGATGAAGATTAAGATTGAGAAGTTAGATGATCCAAAGGATAAACATGGAAAAATAGATGTTATCTCTCCTACACCCAAAGTGACAATTGATCTAACATTACTTCCTAAGTATAAGGCAATGGCCAAAAGGAAGAAGGAAACTAGCACTAGTCACCCATCCTCATGGGCAACCAAAAGTAAGAAAAATGTTCAAGCACCTCCAGAGGTAGGTTTCAGACCTAGTCTTCAAGTCTTGAGAACAAGGATTGTTGATGAAGGCAGATTAGATCAGATAGGAAAGTTTTATGAGATGTACAGTAAAATTGAAAAATCAGAGATTCATGGCATGATCATAAAACATATGATTAAGTTCAAAAAGATAATCTTGGAACTTAAGACAGTCATCCTGAATAGTGTTTGGAATATCTTGGAATCCTTGAAGAAACAGACTATTGAAGAAGATCTTAGAATAAGGGAATAGATTCTAGATGAAAGCCTACCAGTGTGTTCCTTAGAAGAGAAAACACTATTTTTAGATTTGGTAAATCCACATCTAAGAACAAAGCTAAGAACACTACACATAATGGACAAGAACTTTGAGTTGATAGCCAAAGAGACAGAGGAAGATTTTGAGAAAGTTTTCTTAAACAGGAACATGTATCCACCTACTACGTCCACAACAAAAGTGCCCTCCAAGGAATCCAAGATGGCAGAGACCACAAATATACTAGTAATAGGTCCTTAGGATCCAATTCTCACAGTGATAACACCTACAGAGGTAGTAAAGTCTACACCCATGATAGAGACACAAAAAGATGATACAATCTTTATTGATAATGTAGATATTGCAATGGCGGCCACTAACACTGAATTGGATAAGTTTGAAGAAGCCTTTGTGAGCACATAAGAGGTCAAAACTCTATGCAGTGAAAATTCACCCAAGCTACAAGAAGAATTACTAATAGAAGATCTAATAGGTGAAGAAGAAGAGAAGGAGAAAAAAAAAGAGAAAGAAAAGGAACAAGAATAGAAGGAGACAAAAAAAGAGACAGAAAAAGAGGAAGAAAAGGTAGAAGAGGTAAAAGGAAGTGAGCCAACAGATGAACCATCTATTGAAATGACAATTAGAGTAAAGAAAGAAGTGATAGACAACACTCCTATCACTCCATTACGCTTAGCATCATTTTTGTCAAATTTGACACCAGACACCACTAGTTTGGACTCTTGGGGAGAAGAAGACCCGATAAAGATCAGTGTCTTAGCTATGGAAAAAGAAAAATAAAAATAGGTAATGAGGAACCCTTTTGTTGTTGAATCAGTCAACATTTTGAACAACCTATTACCTTCAGAAGAGAAAGTTTCTAAGGTCCATTCAGTTGATGATGTCAGTACTATATTGACAAACTTAAAGACTAACTTCTCTAGCTTGGAAGAATCTGCATCTCAAGTAGTAGAAGAGAAATACGTGAAAAAGAGATTGAGTGAACTGGTTAGTAAATTTGCACTTGACCTAAGTTCATTAAAGGTTGGTCAAACATCTTTGAAGGAGTTTTCTAAAAAGGAAAGGAAGATCATTGCAGATTATATGAATCAAGATAAGCTAACTACTAATCACTACAAGAGAATCCAAGAGGTAGAAACAATAATTGACAATGTAAGGAAATCAGTAGAAGAACCCTGCACTAATGTGAACATGTGCAATGATGTATACTAGGGTCAGATAGACAAGATAGAAAAGGTAGAGAAAGAGATGTCTAAGATAAGGGCAAGGCAGACACAGCTCATGAATGCTCTTGTGCCCTCTCTAGATATTCTAAATCAAGAAATCAAGGAGATCGATGCCACTATGGTGACATATGATCAAGGTCTGAGTATAGACTTGGAGAAGATGGAGAAGCTAAAATATGCCTTATGCACCCATCTACAGATTGTTAATGCACTAATTGCATTTTGGAAACAAGAGATCCAAAATTTGCAGATAGCATATCCAGATATCCTAACATTGTAAGTATTTGTAGATACATTTTTGGAGCACCTTTGTCATTAATGTCAAAGGGGGAGTATTGTATAGAATATGGAGTCTTATATATATGTAAAGAAGATGCATAGTAAATAGTATAAGGGAGATATAAGTTAGAGTATGTTAAAAAGTTTTTGTATAAAGGTACATTTAGTAACTTTGCCATATTCCTTTGTTGCCATTAATGACAAAGGGGGAGATTGTTGGAAAGTTGACTACACTATTGTATGTGACTAGATTTAGTTTTTTTTATTATGGAAACAAAGTCATATAGTATTTTGGAGTCAGCGCACATCATCAGAAGATCAGAATTTGGTTAAGTATGGAAGACTGGATAGTTAACAGAGCACTAGTAGATCAGAGCATTAGCACATGTGCATACAACAGAGTTATGGTATGAACCCTAGAAGATAAGTTGGTAAGAGTGTATTCATGCTAATTATAAGAGTGCATGATCAGAAGATACAGTATGGTGAAGATACAGACAGTTGAAGTAGCATAGACAGTGAATGCCAGAACATAACAGAGTATGAAGCCGACTGTTGGTAATTTGATTAGCGATGATATTATTGTTTTGTAAAGGCTATGCGCCTATTATAATTAAGTTTTAGACATGTAATTATGTTTTTTTGTAAACAAGCTTGAGCCAATTCACTTGGAAGTGTTGTATGTAATCGATTATAGGCCGACCTAGTTAATTGTTTTGGTAGAGCATATAAATATTAGATGTGCTTTTGTAATAAAGTATGGAAGTTAAAAGAGAGATAAGATAAGAAGAGAAGACATGTGCAAAGAATATTAAGAATGTATTACAGCTTTGCAAGAGGTCAAAGCATCAGCGCATCAAAGGAACTGATTAGACAAGTAGTGTCACAACACCAGTTCATCTAGAAAATATAGTGTGTATCTAAGATCAAAAGGTTGTAGCCTTCACCACTTAAGTAGTGAGCTCTAGGATAGTGTGTCCCCACCCCTAATAGGGTTATTGTAAAATAATCCTTAGAGGTTCTGACCCTTGACAAGGTCACTATACTAAAAAAATTGTAAAGAACAACTCCTAACATGGTTTCATATCTTCTAACAAGGATCATAAGACACTAGTGTAGTTCTTAGTAGGTGTCAATTCCCACTGGGGTTTTTACATATTTGGGTTTCCCCATAACCATATTGGTGTTATGTGTTATGTTTATGTATCTTGTTTAAGTTGATGTTCATTTTAGTACTTAAGCATTCAAGTTAAGTTTCAAGAGTAAAAAAAAAGATTAAATATAGTGAACACTAATTCACCCCCGCCCCCCCCCCCCCCCCCCTCTCATTGTTCCCATTCCTAACATCACTATCATCATCAGTCACTTTGTTGATAATATGAATAAGTTGTTCTAGTATAGGGTCAGAATCATTGACATCAGTCATTTCAAAAGCATCAATGAATATACCTTTTATTTCATGAAGTACTTTCTTTTTCTGATGTTCCCTTCTCATTTCTTCTTGTTTACTCTTCTTCTTTAGTAGATCTTGCAGAATTTGCATATGTTCATAGGTCAAGTTATATGTGTCCCATTTAGGAATCAAAATAACTTCTTCAAGTGTCACCTATGGGGTAGGAGAATTTACCTTCTTTTTCTGTGATCTTTTCTTAGGTATTGTTCCACTCGGCATCTATACACAAGCTTTTATTGCCTCTTGCTCCTTAGGCTCTTGAGTGTCTATAGCTTTTTCTTTCTCATTCTCTCCTAGTTTCTTTTCCTCCACATGAGGATTTACTATTACCAATGTAGATTTTTATGCTTTCCCTTTATTTAACTCCTTGACAGATGTAGACTGAGGTGTAGTTACTGCCTTATCTTTTTCCTTGGTAGTACTATGATTGACTAGGATATCAATTGTATCTTTGTGTGGACTGGCATATGTAACTTTATCAATTGATGTATCCTCAATCTGTGGGTAATATATCACTTGTAATAGCACACACTACAACATTTGGGGTTGAATTTTGACACCAATTTGTGATGCCACTACAATTTGTGTTTTTTTTTTGTGTTTTTTTTTCAAGTGCCCCCGACGGTGTTGTAATAGAGACGATGTTGTCGTAATTGCGACACCCATGTGTTTATAAAAAAAAGAAAAGAAAAAGAAAGTGCCATTTGTAATTTGTGAATTCGAAGAGCTTTCGCAAAGATGACATTGCATTTTTGTGTGGCACGAAGAGGGCATTCAAGTTTGGCGTGCGCGAAGAGGTCGACACCGTGTGGGAAGAGGGCACTGGCACTTGAGATAGGCATTCGAACTTTGTTTTCTCATTAAATAAATTTCAGTGGCATTGCTTACATCTTAGCATTTTTAATAGTGGCATTGTTTACATATTTTCATTTGGAATGCTCGATGACCCGCGAGCTTTGAGAGCTAGGGCATCATTGCTATTACTTTCAAGGCATTGTGTGAAGTGTTTGATCTCTATTTGTTTGTTTTTTTGTTGATATTCACTATGTGGTACTCCCTGTTTATGATTATTTCATGAGGAAATGTCTTGATGGCTCACAGGCTACAAGCTAGGGCATCATACATTGTTTATGATCTCACTATTTAATATTAGCATTGTTAAAATCTTTTCATTTGGAATGCTTAATGACCCACGAGGTTTGAGAGCTAGGGCATCATTGCTATTACCTTTAAGGAATTGTGTGAAGTGTTTGGTCTCTTTTTATTTGTTTTGTTATTGATATTCACTATGTGGTACTCCATGTTTATGATCATTTCACGAGGAAATGTCTTGATGGCTCATGCACTACAAGCTAGGGCATGATACATTGTTCATGAGCTCACTATTTAATACTGACATTTTTTACATCTTTTCATTTGAAATGTTTGATGACCTACGAGCTTTGAGAGCTAGGGCATCATTTCTATTACCTTCAAGGCATTGTGTGAAGTATTTGATATCTCTTTATTTGTTTTGGTGTTGATATTCACTATGTGGTACTCCCCATTTATGATCATTTCATGAGGAAATATCTTGATGGATCGCGGGCTGCAAGCTAGGGCATCATACATTATTCATGAGCTCACTATTTAATACTGGCATTATTCATGAGCTCACTATTTAATATCTCGCTAGGCCATGTAAATGGTACCTGGCCAACCCAATCAGCCCAAAAAAATGTGTCATGTTTATCTTTGTCAAATACACTCGTTCACCATTTTGTTCTTGTTCTTCACACAAATATTGCATCAAAAGTAATTGTAAACAATGATTCAAAAAAAAAAAAACAACTACAATAGATCAGACCCCAAAAGAATACAATCAACTACAATAGCTCACAGTCTCAATGAAATAAATGATGTATAAAACAATATATGGTGCACAACAGGAGCAAGCATGCAATGACAACAATAACATTGCATGATAAAATTCAATACTCTTATTTTTTATTCACATTGCACATGAATAATTGTAGATGAGGATCAGTAATAGGGTGCTACGAATTTCTTAGATCCTTTGGATCTAACCCCATCTTTTCCTTCCTTGTAGGTTTTGGATCATACAAGAACATACTGGATTGAACCCCGGGTCAACACTTCATTACTTCAGGCAATGTTTGTTACCTTCATTATTTATGTTCATCCACTTATGTATGTTTTCATTCATTCATATTCTTCTAAAAGTTGGCTATTAGCGACCATATATGACAATTCTTGATGTTTTTGGGTCATTTGATGAAAATATGTAAAAGTTTCTTAAAATTTTATATTTTTTATTTCAATTTTTAAAATTATAAAATGAATAAAATTTAAAGATAACAAATTAAGATAATATTTATCGTCACTTAAAATAAAAACATAAAGCTCATAAAGCATGGTAAAAATATAAAGCTCATAAAGCATGGTAAAAGAGGGCCCTAACTGTGGTAAAATGGGAAAGTTTCCACCTTGCACTGCTCTTCATATGGCAACTGTGAAGGACCTATATTATAAAATTTCAAGGCATGAAATTTTATACTTTTTAACATCATACTTTTTTCTCCTTAGCATTGAGTTTACAATGTGGAGGACTCGAAGACAATATATGTACGGTTATAAAATTTCATGCCTTGAAATTTGGCATAAAATTTTATAACATAGTTCCTTAGCATTTGATCTTTATATGTTAGCCATGACTTGAGGTAGGCATTCGAGCTTTTTCTTCTCATTAAATCAATTTCATTTTGATGACATTTGTTGATTTAATGGAAAAATATGAATGTTAATGCTAGCATTGTTTACATCTTTTCATTTGGAATGCTCGATGACCCGCGAGCTTTGAGAGGTAGGGCATCATTGATATTACCTTCAAGGCATTGTGTGAAGTGTTTGATCTCTCTTTATTTGTTTTATTGTTGATATTCACTATGTAGTACTCCCCATTTATGATCATTTCATAAGGAAATGTCTTGATGGCTCGTGGGCTGCAAGCTAGGGCATCATGCATTGTTTATGAGCTCACTGTTTGAGCACCTCATGTCCCTATTTGATTGGCCGGTGCTCTATTTGTTATATTGATGCTATTAGATCAAATATGGAAATCAGTAATAAATTAATACACTTACTATTTTGAATTTGAGCTCTGGCATCATGCAATGTTCTTGCTATCAAAATAGTAAGTGTATTAATGTATGATCTAATAGCAAAAACTTCATCGATCATTACCTTTGAATCCTCCATCATTATAGAAGAACTACCTACAACTATATTTCATAATTCCTCCTTTGAAGTCATAGGTTAGTTTAACTATTGGACAATGAGCTGATAGGAGTTTCGAATAGATTTGAATAAAAACTAAGAGTACTAAATTTTATCATGCAATTTTATTGTTGTCATTACATGCTTGTTGCTGTTGTGCACCATATATTGTTTTATACATTGTTTATTTCATTGAGACTGTGAGCTATTGTAGTTGAATGTATTCTTTTGGGGTCTGATCTATTGTAGTTGTTTCTTTTTTCTTTGAATCATTGTTTACAATTACTTTTAATGCAATATTTATGTGAAGAACAAGACCAAAATGGTGAACGAGTGTATTTGACAAAGATAAACATGACACATTTTATTGGGATGATTGGGTTGGCCTAGTACCATTTACATGGCCTTGCCAGATATTAAATAGTGAGCTCATGAACAATCATCCTACTACTTACACTGCAATTTCTATGTGTATTTACAATAATAAATTACAAAGTTTCACTACAATTTCTATGTCCACTGCCATTAAAATATATCACTCCTCTTGTTATATATGCATCCTTCTCATTAAGTGTTGCCATTAAAATATATCACTCCTCCTGTTATATAATGTATATGCATACTTGTTTAAAATGACATACTTGTTGCTCTTAAATATTATTACCATTTCACTCAAATTTACATGACATTAAAGCCAAGACTAGAATGTATACATACATGTAAGTATAGGAGAAGCTAGATTTTGCAACTATTGAAAAAAAATAAATATACCAATAGCAGCTTATGAGAAACTATACTTGTGCTTACCACACCATACCTTAGCATCATAATGCTTATTATTTTCAAGCTTCAGTGAGGCTTCATACCACGCAACATCCACAGATTTGTATGCAACACTGATTTATGCTAGAGGTAAACTACATGTGTCATGTAAACAACATGGTTGAATTCAATCTCTTTTGCACGTTTTCAAGAGTTTTCCCACCAATACAAGCGTAAATAACGCATTGAACATAATCTATGAACACTGTGTGGTATGAAATCTTGCTGAAGCTTGAAATATATCACTCCTCATGTTATTGTCAAAATTAAATTCAAATATTTTTCAAAACATTTATTCTTGTAGAATTAATATATCCTTATCTCAATAATAAAACAATCTTGCATAATAGATTTTGAATCACATTAACACACACCCATGTTCTGTAGCATAGTTCATTTTAGAAGTGTATGGCTTGACTATGCACATGCATAATTGTAGGTGAGGATCAGTAATAGGGTGCCAGGCATTTCTTAGATCCTTTGGATCTAACCCCATCTTTTCCTTCCTTGCAGGTTTTGGATCATACAAGAGCATACTGGATTGAAGCCTGGGTCAACACTTCATTACTTCAGGCAATGTTTGGTACCTTCATTATTTATGTTCATCCACTTATGTATGTTTGCATTCATTCATATTCTTCTAAAAGTTAATCTTTATGAGCTCAAATTCAAAACAGTAAGTGTATTATTTTATTATTGATGTCCCTATTTTATTACTGATGTTCCTATTAGATCTAATAGCATCAATATAACAAATAGAGCACCGACCAGTCAAATAAGGACATGAGGTGCTCAAACAGTGAGCTAATAAAACAATATATTTAGTCTTAATAAAATCTTATAAAATAACATATATTGTGTGAAGTGTTTGATCTCTCTTTATTTGTTTTTGTGTTGATATTCACTATGTGGTACACCCTGTTTATGATCATTTCATGAGGAAATATCTTGATGGCTCATGGGCTGCAAGCTAGGGCATCATACATTGTTCATGAGCTCACTATTTAATACTGGCATTGTTTACATATTTTCATTTGGAATGCTTGATGACCTATGAGCTTTGAGAGCTAGGGCATCATTTCTATTACCTTCAAGGCATTTTGTGAAGTGTTTGATCTCTCTTTATTTGTTTTGTTGTTGATATTCACTATGTGGTACTCCCCATTTATGATCATTTCATGAGGAAATGTCTTGATGGCTTGCGAGCTGCAAGCTAGGGCATCATGCATTATTTATGAGTTCACTATTTGAGCACCTCATGTCCCTATTTGATTGGATGGTAATCAAACAGTGATCTCATAAACAATGCATGATGCCTGAGCTCAAATTCAAAATAGTAAGTGTATTATTTTATTAAGACTAAATATATTGTTTTATTAAGATTTTATTAAGACAAAGTATTTTGGGTTAGTTTTATGTTGTTTTATAAGATTTTATTAAGACTAAATATATGATGTAAACTCATAATTATACTTGATATATATATACTTGAAAGGAGAAATTATGAAATATAGTTGTAGGTAGTTATCTCTTCTATAATGATGGAGGAGTGAAAGGTAATGATCAATGAGGTTGCTGCTATTAGATCATACATTAATACACTCATTGTTTTGAATTTGAGCTCAGGCATCATGCAATGTTATTGTTGTCAGTGCATGCTTACTTCTGTTGTGCACCATATATTATTTTATACATTGTTTATTTCTTTGAGACTGTGAGCTTGGTTTTTCTTTTAGAAGTGTATGGCTTGACTATGCACATGCATAATTGTAGATGAGGATCAGTAATAGGATGTCATTCATTGCTTAGATATTTTTTATCTAATCCCCATCTCTCTTTTCTTTGTAGGTTCTAGATCACACAGGGGCACACTAGATTCATACCCGAGTCAAAAATTCATCACTTCAAGCAATGTCTGGCACCCTTATTATTTATGTTCATCCTCTTATGTATGCCTGTACTCTTACATTTTCTTCTACAAGTTATTTTCCTTGTATAGTATATACAAGTTATTTTTCATATATATACATGTAATCTTTAGATGCAAAAATTTCTTTTCCTTTACATGTATCTTCGCATGAAATAAACACAAATTAAACAAGATTGTCTAATAATGCAAACTAGGGTACTGTAGTCACTCATCTAGTAATTAGTTCCCCAAACCATTACTAAGGATTGAACGTAAGTCTAAGTCCCCAAATCTATTGTTCTATGTATATAAAACAATATATGGTGCACAACAAAAGCAAGCATGCAATGACAACAATAAGAATATTGCATGATGCCCGAGCTCAAATTCAAAACAGTAAGTGTATTAATGTATGATCTAATAGCAACAACCTCATTGATCATTACCTTTCACTCCATCATTATAGAAGATATAACTACCTACAACTAGGGCATCATGCATTGTTTATGAGCTCACTGTTTGAGCACCTCATGTCCCTATTTGATTGGCCAATGCTCAAACAGTGAGCTCATAAATTGTGACACCCATTTGGTTATAAAAAGAAAAAGAAAAAGAAAGTGTCATTTATAATTTGTGAATTCAAAGAGCTTCCGCGAAGATGGAACTGCACTTTTGTGTGGTGTGAAGAGGGCATTCGAGTTTGGCATGCGTGAAGAGGCCGACATTGTGGGGGAAGAGGGCATTGGCACTTGAGGTAGGCATTTGAGCTTTGTCTATTTGATCATAAATAGGGATTACCACATAGTATATATCAACAACAAACTAAATAAAGAGAGATAAAACACTTCACACAATATATGTTTCTTTATAAGATTTTATTAAGACTAAATATATTATTTTATGAGCTCACTTTTTGAGCACCTCATGTCCCTATTTGATTGGTTGGTGCTCTGTTTGTTATATTGATACTATTAGGTCAAATAGGTACATCAGTAATAAAATAGTACACTATGTGGTACTCCCTATTTATGATCATTTCATGAGGAAATATCTTGGTGGCTTGCAGGCTGCTACAAGCTAGAGCATCATACATTGTTCATGAGTTCACTGTTTAATACTGGAATTGTTTACATCTTTTCATTTGGAATGCTTGATGAATTGCGAGCTTTGAGAACTAGGGAATCATTTCTATTACCTTCAAGGCATTGTGTGAAGTGTTTGATATCTATTTATTTATTTTGGTGTTGATATTCACTATGTGGTACTCCTCGTTTATGATCATTTCATGAGGAAATGTCTTGATGGCTCGCGGGCTGCAAGCTAGGGCATCATACATTATTCATGAGCTCACTGTTTAATATTTGGCTAGGCCATGTAAATGGTACCAGGCCAACCCAATCAGCCCAACAAAATGTGTCATGTTTATCTTTGTCAAATACACTCGTTCACCATTTTGTTCTTGTTCTTCACACAAATATTGCATCAAAAGTAATTGTAAAAAATGATTCAAAGAAAAAAGAAACAACTACAATAGATCAGACCCCAAAAGAATACAGTCAACTAAAATAGCTCACAGTCTCAATGAAATAAACAGTATATAAAAAAATATATGGTGTGCAATAGTAGCAAGCATGCAATAACATCAATAACATTGCATGATGCCCGAGCTCAAATTCAAAACAGTAAGTGTATTAATATATGATCTAATTGCAACAACCTCATTGATCATTACCTTTCACTCCTCCATCATTATAGAAGAGATAAATACCTACAACTAGGGCATCATGCATTGTTTATGAGCTCATTGTTTGAGCACCTCATGTCCCTATTTGATTGGTCGGTGCTCAAACAATGAGCTCATAAATAATGTATGATGCCCTAGCTTGTAGCTCGTAAGCCATCAAGACATTTCCTCATAAAATGATCATAAATGGGGTGTACCACATAGTGAATATCAATAACAAAACAAATAAATAGAGATCAAACACTTCACACAATATATGTTGCTTTATAAGATTTTATTAAGATTAAATATATTATTTTATGAGCTCACTGTTTGAGCACCTCATGTCCCTATTTGATTGGTTGGTGCTCTATTTGTTATATTGATGCTATTAGATCAAATAGGGACATCAATAATAAAATAATACACTATGTGGTACTCCCCATTTATGATCATTTCATGAGGAAATGTCTTAGTGGCTCATGGGCTGCTGCAAGCTAGGGCATCATACATTGTTCATGAGCTCACTGTTTAATATTGGCATTGTTTACATCTTTTCATTTGGAATTCTTGATGACCTACAAGCTTTGAGAGCTAGGGCATCATTTCTATTACCTTCAAGGCATTGTGTGAAGTGTTTGATCTTTCTTTATTTGTTTTGGTGTTGATATTCACTATGTGGTACTCCCTGTTTATGATCATTTCATGAGGAAATGTCTTGATGGCTCGCGGGATGCAAGCTAGGGCATCATACATTGTTGATGAGCTCACTGTTTAATACTAACATTGTTCATGATCTCACTATTTAATATCTAACCAGGCCATGTAAATGGTACCAGGCCAACCAAATCAGCCCAACAAAATGTGTCATGTTTATCTTTGTCAAATACACTCGTTCACCATTTTGTTCTTGTTCTTCACACAAATATTACATCAAAAGCAATTGTAAAAAATGATTCAAAAAAAAAAAAAACAACTACAATAGATCAGACCCCAAAAGAATATAGTCAACTACAATACCTCACAGTCTCAATGAAATAAACAGTATATAAAACAATATATGGTGTGCAATAGTAGCAAGCATGCAATAACATCAATAACATTGCATGATGCCCGAGCTCAAATTCAAAACAGTAAGTGTATTAATATATGATCTAATTGCAACAACCTCATTGATCATTACCTTTCACTCCTCCATCATTATAGAAGAGATAACTACCTACAACTAGGGCATCATGCATTGTTTATGAGCTCATTGTTTGAGCACCTCATGTCCCTATTTGATTGGTCGGTGCTCAAACAATGAGCTCATAAATAATGCATGATGCCCTAGCTTGTAGCCCATAAGCCATCAAGACATTTCCTCATAAAATGATCATAAACGGGGTGTACCACATAGTGAATATCAATAACAAAACAAATAAATAGAGATCAAACACTTCACACAATATATGTTGCTTTATAAGATTTTATTAAGATTAAATATATTATTTTATGAGCTCACTGTTTGAGCACCTCATGTCCCTATTTGATTGGTTGGTGCTCTATTTGTTATATTGATGCTATTAGATCAAATAGGGACATCAATAATAAAATAATACACTATGTGGTACTCCCCGTTTATGATCATTTCATGAGGAAATGTCTTAGTGGCTCATGGGCTGCTGCAAGCTAGGGCATCATACATTGTTCATGAGCTCACTATTTAATATTGACATTGTTTACATCTTTTCATTTGGAATTCTTGATGACCTACAAGCTTTGAGAGCTAGGGCATCATTTCTATTACCTTCAAGGCACTGTGTGAAGTGTTTGATCTTTCTTTATTTGTTTTGGTGTTGATATTCACTATGTGGTACTCCCTGTTTATGATCATTTCATGAGAAAATGTCTTGATGGCTCGCGGGATGCAAGCTAGAGCATCATACATTGTTGATGAGCTCATTGTTTAATACTGACATTGTTCATGATCTCACTATTTAATATCTAACCAGGCCATGTAAATGGTACCAGGCCAACCAAATCAGCCCAACAAAATGTGTCATGTTTATCTTTGTCAAATACACTCATTCACCATTTTGTTCTTGTTCTTCACACAAATATTGCATCAAAAGCAATTGTAAAAAATGATTCAAAAAAAACAAAAAAAATTACAATAGATCAGACCCCAAAAGAATACAGTCAACTACAATAGCTCACAGTCTTAATGAAATAAACAGTGTATAAAACAATATATGGTGCACAATAGCAGCAAGAATGCAATGACAACAATAACATTGCATGATGTTTGAGCTCAAATTTAAAACAATAAGTGTATTAATGTATGATCTAATAGTAGCAACCTCATTGATCATTACCTTTCACTTCTCCATCATTGTGGAAGAGATAACTACCTACAACTAGGGCATCATGCATTGTTTATGAGCTTACTATTTGAGCACCTCATGTTCCTATTTGATTGGCCGGTGCTCAAACAATGAGCTCATAAATAATGCATGATGCCCTAGCTTGCAGCCCGTAAGCCATCAAGACATCTCCTCATGAAATGATCATAAATAAGGAGTACCACATAGTGAATATCAACAACAAAACAAATAAAGAGAGATCAAACACTTCACACAGTATATGTTGTTTTATAAGATTTTATTAGGACTAAATATATTGTTTTATGAGCTCATTGTTTGAGCACCTCATGTCCCTATTTGATTGGTTGGTGCTCTATTTGTTATATTGATGCTATTAGATCAAATAGGGAAATCAGTAATAAAATAATGCACTTAATATTTTGAATTTGAGCTCATAAAGATTAAGATATCCTACTATTTTGAATTTCTATGTGCTTTGAGCCAATGAAATTTTTATCATCATGATGAAGTAATAATGCATTAAATTTCTTGCTTATGTCCCTATTCAGTTTTAATTTTATAGTGAATTCATGATTTATAATTCAGTTGTAGCAACTCAATGTGTTTGAACTCAAGAATACCCCTTACTTGGTTTCCTACAAAGCTTTTGGTGAAATCTATCAGAAAATGAGAAGCTATGAGAAGGTGACATGAAGCTAATGAAAGGAGGCATCTCCAATTTTTTTTGTAGATATACACATTAAGGATCATGTTAGATAATACAAGGGAATTTGATCAAAGTAGGGAGATAATCGCTAGATTATTGTCTAACTTTCAAAGAGAAGGCGATGAAAATTTTTATTGTCCATGCAAGAGTTGTAACTGCTTAAAGACAAGAAGAATCAAAATCAAAACAACAAAGAGACATTGTAGGGAGAATGGTCACATGGAAGGGGGGTTTGATTATAATCCAGTGGTAAGTTGTTTGTTATATTGTTTTCACAATTAATATACATATGAACCATGGAAGGAGGTTTGATTATCATCATTTTAATATAGGTTGATCTCCCCATGAGTGTGAATATAGAGGATGATCCCATGGAAGATGATGATCATGTGCCATAAAACACATTTGAAGATGATGGTATGAATGCATTGATCATTGACACATTTGGTACTAGTGCTGCTAGTCCTACTGCTATTGCTGATGATGATGATTATGATGAGGATGACATTGGCGACGTCCATGATATACCTCTACTTGAGAAGGTAGACATGACCCTTTACGAAGGCTCCCAATCTACTCTTCTCTCTGCTATATTGTTGTTGGTGAATTTGAAGGTTATGAATGGTTTATCCAACATAGCAATGTCACGTATACTAAGATTTGTCATATATGTCATTATAGTCTATAAAAGGTGAAACATGTACCATTAAGATTGTTTATAGTAATGACTTATATTATTTGTTGCAGATTGATAGGTGACTTTCTGTTACCACCATAAAATGTTCTCCTGTGCTCATACCAAGAATTATGTGCCACTATGAAACATATTGGAATGGAGTATCAAACAATAGATGCTTGTCCTAAAGATCATATTATTTATTATAAAGAACATGAAAATGCAATAGAATGCCCTGAATTCCATATGAGCAGATATCGAGATGATCAAGTGACAAAAAAGGTGCCTCGCAAGGTTCTTCCTCACATCCCCATTATTCCATGTTTGAAACGATTATTCAAGTGCAATAGCTTGGCACAATTTATGGATTACCATGCATGCAGTAGGAGTCAAGATGAAATTATTCGAATGCCTATGGATGGTTCATAATTCATGGACATAGAGGAAAAGTGGCCACACTTTAAAGAGGAACCTTGAAATCTCAAGCTTTCTCTGGCAGAAGACAATGTCAATCCGCATGGAGAGATTAGATCTATTTTCTTAGTGTGGCCTATTTTTTTTATAAACAATAACCTTCCTCCATGGATGTCAATAAAGAGGGAGCACATTATGTTGGCAATAATTGTTCTAGGTATATTATTATTTTATAGTTATCTACATGTAATTATAAGTCTTGGAGTGAAATGACCACAATAATTATCTAATGTTGTTGTTAATTCAACTAGGTAAGTACCAAGTGAAAGATATGAATGTATATATTGCGCCTCTTATTGACGAGTTGTTGGTGTTATGGAATGGTTTCACTATGTATGACATCTCCCGACCAATTGGAAAAAGAGAATTTCAATTCCATGCAATGCTTGTGTGGACAATTCATGATGCTCCAAAGTTGACACATTTATGTGGTATGTTATGGCGAATTCTAGTTGTATGCGATAATTCAAATTCTAAAAATATACATATTTAATCCAATTTTATCGTTATCTTCTAGGTCTTCAAACAAAGGGAAAATTTCCATGTCCAATGTGTGGTCCAAAGATGAAATCCCGCTATTCTAAAAGTTTAAGAAAATAGGTGTTTGATGAGTATAGGTAGTTCCTCCCTAGAAATCATAAGTATTGAAATGCAGAAAGTAATCTTTTCAATGGGAAAGAAGAGATTACATCAAAGCCCCGAAGAATGACACCTCACCTATGGTAGTTGGAATATAATAGGATTCAAGGTAATATCATTCCACGTAATGGTCGATGTTTGAAAATTATATATTTTGATTGTGTTTTGTTGGCTAATTATGTAGTTGATGATCTTGAAGGTCATGAAGGCATCACCGACCAGCTTCCAAAGGGACTAAAATGTTATCCCAGAGAATTTAGTAGGCTGCCCTACTATGAGCAGCTACAAATTGTGCATTTGTTTGATACTATGCATATTGGAAAGAATGTAATAGAGACACTGTGGAAAATATTGGATGGAAGGCGTGACAAAGAAAAACTTGGCAAAATTTATAGTGACATTCATGATTCCAATCATGCAATAAAAAATATCATTGAATCAAATAGCAATGGAGACCAGATTAATGCAAGTGCTCTTCCTTGGTTATTAATAGAGCAACAAAGTAATGCCATAAAATAAGTGATCCGAAAAATTTGATTTTCTACAGGATTTGCTACGGATATAAGCAATCTCATATCAAAGAAAAATAATTTTGGGTTAGGGATGAAAACGCATGATTGGTATACCTTCATCAAGGTAAGTCATAGTCTTTTGTATTTACAATATATTTGTGTAATTGCATTCAATTTTCATTGTATGAAATGATCAGTTGACAATTGTTGTAGTATTTGCTACCCCTATCTCTCCCAGAGAAATTCGATAATAATATCAAACAAGTGATATATGATCTTGGAAAATACATGAGGTAAGTAGTGATATTTGTTCAATATATCAAATAATAATATCATACAAGTAATATATTGTAAAGTCTTGTATTTATATATTTATGTCTTGAATCCCTTGTAGGTGGTTGTCATTTAAAGAAATCCATAAAGAAGATATAAAATATTGGAAGAAATTTTTTTTTCAATTAATGTGTGAAATGCAAAAGTGTTTACCTCCATCTTTTTTCAATGCACAAGAACACTACCTCATACACCATGTTTAGGATATTGAATTGTGTGTACCTGTACATGCTAGGTCAATGTGGATGGTTGAGAGACACTTGAAATTTTTGAAAGGTTTGGTATGAAAAAGAGCATGTCCCGAGGGTTCTATGGTTGAGGGATATATGGTATACCAGATAATGGTGTATGTTACTCAATATCTTTCTAATCTTGTAGCAAAGACCCATATAGATTGCATTTGGGATCTTGAATCAATTAAAACATTTGAAGGGGAGTACTTAGTGGGAAACAATAGATTTAAGAAACTGAAAGGTAATAAATTATGAGATGTTATTGTAGTAAATTAATTCTTAATCTTCAAAATAAATCTATTGTAAGTCATCTATTTACTTTTGTATAGCTACTAAAGAGTGAGATGCAATACATTTGTTTATTGCAAATAATCAAGATTGGATGATGACATGGATTGAACGATGTCAACATGATGGTTATAGATTAACATGGGAATCCATGTCTTCATTGGTTATACAAGCTCATCACAATGGAGATCCCAATATTACGCAAAAATAAATAATTTAGCATATGGTTTAACAGATCACCAGGTACTTATAAATTTGTTAATTAATCAATCGTATGTTTTTCAACTCATGATACAAAAATTTATACATGTTTGACATTATTGTAGGTGAAACACCACAAGGCTATGTTTTGCAATGGTTATAAATTTTGCATCAAAAAGTTGGATGACACGAAGAGAACTTGTGATTCTGGGATAAGTGCAGTGTTCTAGGTGACTAATATTTCATCTAGAAATGACTTACATCCTCGAGAGTCACAAAATTGATACTATGGTATTTTGGTTGATATACTTGACTGTGACTTCAATTCCTTTAAATTAGTTCACTTTTTTTTGAAATGGTACAGACTACGACTCAATAAAAATGATCCTGATAGAATTGTTATTGAACATGACAATAGATTTCTAATGATTAATACAAGGTTGTTTGAGCTAGTTGGAGAAGAGCCCTATGTTCTTCCAAGCTAATGTGAGAAGATATTTTACTCAGAGCTTCCACGTAAACTAGGTTGGTCATTTGTTGTTAGACATGATCCAAGAGGAAGACTGATAAAGTACAATGCGATGGAAGAAGATACCGAGGAAGATGAAGAAGTGGAAGATGATGTAGAACTAGATCATGATTGAGAGCTATTCGAAGAAGAATATGAAGAAGAAGATGACGATGATGCTGCTAATGATGATGATGATGTTGCTACTGATGAGGATGATGCTGCTACTAATGATGATGATGGTGATGATGATGATGATGATGAGGATGAGGATGAGGATGAGGATGAGGATGAGGATGATGATGATGCTGATGGTGATGATAATGATGATGACAATAGTGGTGGTGATGATGTCGTCGATGAAGATGAATTTGATGATGAGATGGATGAAGAAGAATATCAATGACATGAATGAAATGTACAATTATGCCAGATGTTTGGCATGTTCTAACGATTGTTTTATATGTACTACTCTTATTCACCTTGTTTTATATGTCCTACTTATATATCTTTGATCTTTTTTTAAGAGAAATTTCATTCTAAAAGAGTGTATTTAATCTCTATATGCTTAAACAACCTCACTAGTTAAGACTGTTCTCATTTATAGCGGGCATGACAAGAATCAAATCACTTGAAAGACACCAGTATTTAGACATGCACAAATTAGTGACATGATTAAGAAAATTACCTTTCTTTACAATTTCATGGTTGTGTTTGGTTTGTCATTTTGTTTTGAGTGTCTAGTGATTTAAACCAAAGACTTCGACTTAGCCAAAAAATCTGCAAGTGTACATTAGTATGTTTCTTTTTATTGTAATTATAATTAGTATGAATGAACAAAATAATGACAATGCAATATTTGTGATAATGTAATATTTGTTGAAATAGCGTCAATGACTTCGGTCAATGTGCCTATGTCAATGTGGTGTTGGTCCATGCATGTTGAAGATGTCACGCACAACAAGTAATCCTAGGCGTCAATTTTGGGTTTGTCCAAATAGGAAAAAGGTCTAGATACGTAATTATATTTTATGTTTAAAAATAATGTGACAACTAATCATTTTATGAAGAACTAATGTACATTTGGTATTGTCAGGGAAATACTAGATGTCAATACTTTCAGTGGGTCGATCAAACCACATTTACATCTACCCCATCTACATCTATACCTGATGTAGGAAATGAGTGCAACTTGTGCAAGGCTCGAGAGGCAGCTAGTGCCGCCAAGATTGCTTCAATGGAAAAAGCATAAATCATATTTCTATGATGCCTTCTTTGTGTAGTTTATGCACTACTTTGTTGGGACCATATGCGTAAATGTGGTTAATAGAGGGCTATTGTATATACTAATTTTTTTTTAGAATTTCTAGTAGATACACATAAAGAAAATGCACATAAACATGACAAATGAGAAACATAAATGTAGATATCACAATAGTTGACAAACATAAATGTAGGCATCATAATCACAATTTTTTGGAGACACAACATAATTGAATGGTATACCCAGACGATGCAACAGAACTATATATCACTCCTCTGGTTCCAGGTTTACACTGTGGTAAACAAAATTCATAGATAAAAAATAAATTTAAAGAGTGGAGGAGAGCGAGAATGACCAAAGTAATACATGTCCCTATATTTTTTTGGTTCTTATCACTCTCCTCTTGCGCTCTCTAAATTTATTCTTTATCTTTGGGTTTTGTTTACACAGTGTAGACATGGAACTAGAGGAGTAGTTGCATTGCATCATTTGGGTATACCACTTAATTATGTTGTGTTTCCAGAAAATTGTGACCATGATGCCTACATTTATGTTTCTCAGCTGTTGTGTCCTAAAACCCCTTATGACCCTTTACAACCCTTTATGATCCCTAAGAATACATATTAGAGATTTTAAAATGTCGTAAAGGGTCATAAGAGGCTCCTAGGAGGGGTCAAATGAGCTTCCACCTTCACATGGTTGGCCCTGTTAAGTAGAGAATGTTAAACTATTCTTGAAACAAAGAGAAGCTCAATAATTTTAGATCTCAATCCATGTAAGACAAATATATATCGATCCATCTCAATAGCTACCAAATCAATAGATCTCTGTCAAGAACCCAGTCGTGAAGAAACACTAGAGACTGCACCACAAACCCGCTATGAAGAGGCAGTCAATGTCTCATAAGTCACATCAAATGATCCACTTTCTATAATCTAAGTCTCTCATCTCGGTTCACCAAGAAGAAAACTTATCCCAAGTCATTACGAACACCATAGTGATCTACGAATCTCCAATGTGCAAGTTCTGCACATCGCTCTCTCGACATCACACCTAACTCATTCAAAACTATAAAAAAATGGTAGACGATCCCAGTGATCCATCACAACCCAATCTCAACAACAACGCAAAGATTAGCTTGATTATATCTTCAAGCTGATAAATGCACAGTCTACTCAAACTCCAAGTCAAGTCACTGCTACACTCCATAGGAACAAAGAACATCAAATCTAGACCAAAGAAGTCAAGAAGTTTCTTGAATCAGATCTAACTACAATCAGGTCTGCATATATCCCATGAACACATCAGGAAGAATGCATCTCTGATCACCGCACTAGCTTCTTGTGCTAGAGCCATCACTATCACAAGTCTTGATTCAGTAGGATCCATTCAAAATCCAAGTCTCTAGACTCGACTCAATAATCCATGAGTCGCTACCAAATCTACTACAAAGTTATCTCTGAATGTTCCATAACCAAATAACAAGTAGGAACCAGATCTGCAAGAACACTGTTCTGAATCGACAAATATATATATATATATATATATATATATATATATATATATATATATATATATATATATATATATATATATATATATATATATATATATATATATATATATATATATATATATATATATATATATATATATATATATATTTAAAAAAAACTAATTTTCATCATAACTACGATGACCCCACAACAAAGGCAGTTATCTGTTGCAAACATTTGAGATCCAGACATCGCATTAACAACATCACCATCGAAAAAAACCATAAATGATGGATATCCATCATAAATGTCCAATGCATGTCCATCACATGTACATCATAGTCATCATTACAAACCATAAATGATGGATATCTCTCATAAAATTCTAATGGATATTCATTTCATTAATAGCATTTCTATCGGTGAACAAGTTACAAATGATGGATACCTGTCAAAATATTCTGACGGGTCGCCATTGTTTGTATTTGTTGCGATGGATCGGCATCCCAATTTTGACGGCCACAAATAGGTCCAATGACATGTTCACTTTGTTGGCACCCTCTTTTTGCGATGATGGTGGTTGTTGTAATTACAATGCCTAACAAAACCATTAGTTTTTCCAACTGCGATGCTAGGTGGTGTCGCTTAATCGATAGTTTACTGTTTAAATTCAGATGTTCGGTCATCAGAAAAAGGTCTCAAATGTACTAGTGACAAGATTACCACTTGGAAAAGATGTATCTTTTGGTGCCTCGACTTGAATTTCTTCCTCGGTCAATACATGAGTTTTCATTGGGGTATCCTCAGTGATGTCAACAATGGTTGCTTCAGCTAGCTTCTCACATTTCTTGATCTTTGGAGCTGATTTCTCCTAAATATGAGGTTCACTAACATCCTCTTTATTATCTAGCTTAACTCCCTTAGATGTGCTAGCTTCCTGTTGTGTACTTGTATCAATTAGGAGACCAAAAATGATCTTCCATACCCTGAGACTTTGTTGAACAACATATTCAACCTTGTGTTGAAGCATAGAGTATACCTTGAGCTAGGGAACGAATCTATTCCTATACTACTCCATGAATTTCTAAATGTTAGTAGGGGATAGGTCTAGTATGACTTGGGTGGTGCAGGGACACCTAGAGAAATAGGGCCCTCACCAATACACATTTTGTTGTGCCATGCTCTAAGAGAGCTTTGTAAATGAAATAAAGGTTTGATGACCTAGTTGTGTGTTTTGGCAATATTAATTAGGTGTTTAGAAGTCCTAGGAGTCTTTGGATAGACCTCAAGGTTAGTGAGGTATTCCCTGTCATGATGTCCTACTGAAAGGATAGGAGTTAAATTAGAATTTTTTCAAGATGTTAGTAGGGAAAAATAGGTTTTCTATTCTTAAAAGTCACCTAGGAAGGGTCTCTAGTCTTAGAAAGCTAAGAGCTATCCATTTTGGCAAAAAGTTGTAAAAATTGCAAAAGTTGCAAAGTGCAACTTTGCAATTTTGAAAATGTTGCTCGATAACATTTGGTCACCTCATCCTATAATGGTGGACTTGACTTCTACCATGATAGGAACCCTAGTTATGATGGGAAAATACCTAAGAGACCATATTTAACCTTAACAAACCCTAAAATTTCTAGGATGTGTGTGTCAAAGTACAGACATAATGCTGTTGTAACTGATCTGTACATGAGGAAGTATCACCGTGAATGAATGAAAGCTTTTATTTGCTAAGTTTGCTACTATAACATCTTGGAATTGTAATTTGTGTTTTTTAGAGTAGTTTTGATTCATTAGATTAGGTGTAAATAATTTTTCATTTGCAAGTTTGTAAATAGTTTGTTTGTGCCAGTCCACTATCCTGAACCAGGTAGTTGGTATTGTGAGCCATGTAACTCACTATCCAACCATAGAAATAGTACAACCTTTTGGGGATAGTGAGTGGGTTCAATGTACTATTTTTTTGTAGGAGGAGGGCCCTTCAAAAGCCATGGAAGCATTTTTGAACTCTTTCCCTAGGCGAGCTAGTGTATGCCCGGTTAGGGAAGAGTGACTTTGCAGAGGTAAAAGAAAGCAGGGTTGTGAAGATAATGAAGAAAGAAAACATGGAGTAGTTACAGGAGTAAGTCAAGGTCCCTTGACAAGGAGAGGTTTTTTGTAATCTCACAAAGCATCAAACCAAGCTATGAAGCAGACATGCCTAGAAAAGGCCTAGAAACCCTCAAAACCCTCATATTGTGCAGAGGTATAGTTGTTAGAAAGTAAAGTCCACCAAGATAACTAAGAGGGGGGGGGGGGGGGGGGGGGTGAATCAGTTATCAGATAATTATAAATTTTTTCATCTTCAATAGCATTAAACCATATAAGCAATATAATTACCAACCATAGAAAGATATTCATACACAATTACACAATAACACAAGATATGTTGACTAGGGAACCTCTTGATCAAAGAGTAAACCTCGATGGGAATGATGCCCACAAAAGATGCACTAATATGAATAGTCCTTGTGAAAGGATGGATTCTAGTAGGAGTCTTATAAAATACATTTAGTACATATAAATCCCTATTAGGAGATTTTGAATCCCTGTTAAAAGATTCTAACCCTGTGAAGAGTTATGGAAGACAGAAGGACCCACTGCCCAAACAGCTTCAGGGTAAGATCACTGAACTCACTGTCCAAATAATATTTTTATTATTCAATAGAATAATATGTTACCTCTTCTCTGACTGTGCCAAACTATACTCACTGCTACATCAGATCTCAATTTCAGATCTTTGTACTTTGCATGTCTTCCTTCACAATTCGCTCTCACATTTAGCTCTTTTCTTCACTTCATATTCATACACTACTATCCTCTTCTCCATAAAACAAGGAAAAACATTCCTTCCTTTATACCACACTCAAATAATTACAAATGAGTCAGCACAGAATTACAAAATAAAAGTTTCCACATGCTACACCAAAATTACATAAAACTGTCAGCTTCCAAATACAATAAATCTTCACTCATGTGACTTCAAAGTTTGTACTATCATCCACATCACTATAAATGTGTCTCTAACTTCCCTTTAACTGTGCAAAGCTAGATTCCATCCCGATTTGGAGATATCATCTGATTGCCAAAAACTGCTACTCAGGAACACTACCTGAATACTGCTTCCACCAAAATGATCATAATTTTCATGAATAAAAGAATTACTATTTGTGCTCTTAACCATAGACATATGACATATCAAAGAGTATATCCTCAATTTTTCATAGCTCCAACTACAATATACCATGTGTGCTAATCAAAACACTGTTTGCTTCTCTGCAAGTCTTTGGTAAATCACTGTGTTGACATCAATGACAATCATAGTCATGAATGCAGTAAGAACTACTACAAAATGGGTGCCAAACACTTTAGCATTCATTCCTAACAATCTCCCCCATTGGTATTGATGGCAACATAGATGAAAAACATCCAATGTTCCAAAAATTCAATACTGCAACACTACTTCTTCAAATCCTCTTCATCAATCAAATCTTGCTTCGTTATCTTGTTAAGTTCTCTCATATTGTTTTTCATGCATACTTCTCCCCCATTGACATAAATGACAAAAATTTCATCACTATGTCAACAACATCTCAATGTCAAAAGACACTATTCAGAAAAGAAATATTTACTAGAGTCCTCATGACTCAGCTCAGATACACATACTCCCCCATAGAGGAAGTACCAACATCTAGTCCAAAAGAAAGATAGGGCTCATATACCACTCGACGGATGCAACTAAATTCATCATTACTCAAAAGTAGGTTGGGGCATAACCCCAAGCATACCTCTTAGATACTCAAATGTATCCTTAGGCAAAGGCTTTGTAAATATGTCTGCTATTTGTTCCTTTGTGCTTATGTACTCTAGTCTGACTTCTTTCTCAACAACTTTCTCTCTTACAACATGATACTTGATTTCTATATGTTTTGTCTTAGAATGTAGTACATGATTCTTAGACATACTGACTGTATTGGTGTACGTTGTCACAATGTATAACAATAGGTTCAACAAATTTAATTCCAATATCCTTCAGCATCTGCTTCATCCAAATTATCTGGTTACAATTGTTTGTTGTTGCTACATACTCTGCTTCTATTGTGCTCTGTGAAATACAATTCTACTTCTTGCATAGCCAAGAAACTAATCTTCCTCCAAGGAAAAATGCTCCTCCACTGGTGCTTTTCTTATCATCAACACTACCTCCCCAATCAGCATCTGTATATGCACATAGGGTAAAATCATCAGATTTTTCATACCATAATCCATAGTCCATTGTGCCTCTTAAATATCCCAGTATCCTCTTTACTACTGCATAATGTGATTCTCTAGGTTCAGCTTGAAATCTTGCTACAATTCCAACTGAATGTGCTATATCTAGTTTTGTGTGTGTCAAATACTATAATCCTCCAATCATGGATCTGTATTTCTCCTGCTCAACTGTCGATGTTTCATCTATGCTAGATAACTTATGTCTGGTTACAATAGGTGTTCCAACTGGTTTACAGTCCTCCATTCCAAATCTTTTTAGCAAATCATTCAAGTACTTTGTCTGACTTACAAAGATACCATCATTGTTTTGTGTTATCTGTAATCCCAAAAAGTATTTCATCTCACCAATCATACTCATTTCAAATTCAGTCTTCATTTCATTAGAAAATTTTTCACTAGCCTCATCTTCTCCTCCAAAAATAATGTCATCAACAAAAACAACTATAATCAACAAACCATTTTCAATTTCTTTTGTGTATAGATTGCTATCAGTTGTTCCTTTAGCAAATCCCAACTTTAACAAATACTTATCCAGTCTTGCATACCAAGTTCTAGGTGCTTGCTTTAGTCCATATAATGCTTTCTTCAGTTTACATACCATGTCTCCTTCTTGAGTCAAAGGAAAACCTTCAGGCTACTCAATGCAGACTTCTTCCAATTCTCCATTCAGAAATGCTGACTTCACATCCATTTGATACACTTTGAATTTCTTAAAAGCTGCATAGGCCAAAAAAATTCTTACTGCTTCAATTCTTGGTGAAAAAGTTTCTTCATAGCCATTTCCTTCTTGTTGTGAGTATCCCTTACATACCAATCTTGCTTTTTTTCTTACAACTTCTCCTTGTTTATTCATCTTGTTTCTGAATACCCATTTAGTTCCAATTACATTCTTGTCTTTAGTTCTAGGGACCAATTCCCATGTCTTGTTCTTTTCTATTTGATCTAGTTCTTCTCTCATAGCATTAATCCAATGTTCATCTTTACAAGCTTCACTAGTTATTTTAGGTTCAATTTGAGAAATCAAACATAAATGTACCTTATTCCGAGTTAGAACTCCTCTGTCCAAACTTCCAATAACTTTTTCAACAGGATGATTTCTTGATAAATACCTATTCAGTGTCATAGTCTCAGATCTTGCTTCAGCTATAGATTCTTCTCTAGATTCCTCTCTAGTTTCTTCAGCATGACTCTCATTCAACAATTCACTGTCAGTCTCATAGAATAATTTGGTAGTTTCAGTGTTAGGTTTAGGATGAGCTTCTTCATCAAATTCATAATCAAGCATTGTTTCCTGAATTCTAAAATACTTAACTGAGGGTGCATGTCCAAACCATAATTCATAAGGTGTCTTGTTTGTGTCTGCTCTGATTTGTACTCTGTTCATTGTATATACTGTTGTATTCACTACTCTCCAAAATGTCTTCGCTAAATCATTCTCAAATAACATAGCTCTTGCTACTTCAGTCACTGATCTATTTCTTCTTTGTGCAATACCATTTTGTTCAGGTGTTCTAGGGGCTAAAAACTATCTCTTAATACCATTCACTTCACAAAAAGTGTTAAACTCTCTAGAAGTAAATTCACCACCTCTATCAGATCTCAAACATTTAATCTTCATTCTAGATTCATTCTCAACTTTGTTCTTAATGATCTTAAACTTATCAAATGCTTTAGATTTTTCTTTCAGAAATGCAATCCACATCATTCTTGTAAAATCATCAACAAGAATCATAAAATACCTTTCTCCATAGAATCCTCTAGTCCTGGTAGGACCACTCAAGTCTGTATGAACAATCTCCAACTTCTCTGCCAATGTGTACTTCTTACTAGGAAATGAACTTCTCTTCTGCTTAGCCATCACACATTCTTTGCAAATCATGTTAGTAGGCTTCATAATTTTAGGAAAATCCCTTACTACAAGTGTAGTACTCACTTTCACAATATTATCAAAGTTTATATGACAAAACCTTCTATGCCATAACCAACTGTCATCAATCTTAGTAATCAAATATGTCATCTCAGTAGGATTCAACTGAAATACATTACCTCTGGTTCTAGATCTAGTTCCAATCAGATTTCCATCTTTATCCTTTATCACACAAGTTTTCTTAGTAAACCAAACTTGATATCCCTTATCAACTAATTGTCCAACACTCAAAAGATTATGTTTCAATCCATCCACAAAGTAAACATCATCAGTATTAGTCTTTCCATCAAGAGTAATAGATCCTATACCTTTAATCAAACAAGGTACATTGTTACCAACTCTAACAACTCCTCCATCATAATTGTTAAACTTTATGAGCATTTTCATATCTCTAGTCATATGATGTGAACAACCACTATCTATAATCCAATCAGCTTTTTTTTCAACTTGGGAAACTAAGGCTTTTTCTTCCTTAACATTAGTTTCAAAATTTTCTTCTTTAATTGCTACAAATCCTTTTTCATCATTATTCTCAGTATCACTTTCACTTAAAGTTCTTTCAATACTAGCTTCAAGGTCTTCATCATTAGCATAATAACATTCCTTAGATCTTCTAGCCTTGAAATTATTTCTATACTTCTTAACTCTCTTAGGACATTTAGATGCAAAATGACCATATTCTTGACAAGTCCAACATATAAAATTTTTCTTACCGTCTAGTTCTCTTTTCACAAGAAAGGAAATACCTTATTCAATCTTCTTGTCTTCTTCATTTCTAGATCTACTGCTACCAACATAATCTCCACTCACACTGATGCTTCTTGACAATGTAGGGCAAACAATAAGAGCATTGAATGTTGTCCCCATTCTAGGTAAGTCTCCCGATAACCTCAGGTTCATCTCTGCTGCTTCCAATCTTCCAAGAAGAGTCTCTGTTGTAAAGTTCATAGTACAAGGTATAACTTGTTCGATCATCTATGTTGTTTGCTTAAATATAGGATTCAATGTCCTTAGAATTTTCCATATCACTTCATTCTTTGTCTTTGTTCCATCATAAGATTTTATCCCTGCAACAATTTTTGAGATTCTACCAATATAGCTTCTAATAGATTCATCTTCCAACATTCTTATATCTTCAAATGCACATATCCAAGTATGTAATATAACTCTTTTTTCATGTTCATCACCTTCAAAAGTAGAGTGCAAAGCTTTCCAAATTTCATGAGACTTTTTCAAACATTTTACTTGACTATATTCATTCTCTGAAAGTGCTGTCAAAAGTGCTTCTCTTGCAAGTATGTTACACATGAATAGATCTCTCTCATCATTAGAGCACATCTCAAGATCATCTTCTTCAATGATAGTATTATCATTCTTTGTAGTCAACCAATAACTATTGGCAAAATGGTCAGTGCTCCCCTCAAGATTCGTGACATGGCTTAACTGCCTCTTGTGTCTTCTATAAGTCTAGTGGTTGTATCGAGCATTAACAAGTTGATCTTTGGGTGCAAAAAAAATCACTACTTGTAACAAGTGGTATTAGAGCTTGGTCATAGGTTTTAATCCCCTTGAGTAATGCTGAGGGGGAGATTGTTGGCAAAATGGTCAGCGCTCCCCTCAGGATTCATGACATGGCTTAACTGCCTCCTGTGTCTTCTATAAGTCTAGTGGTTGTATCGGGCATTAACAGGTCGATCTTTTGGTGCAATGACAACCAATACTTGTAACAATAACCTGGTCCTAAACATAATAGAAGTGTCTTCATCTTTTCTTTCCAACTGTCAAAATTTACTCCATCAAACTTAGGGCTTTCTTTCCTAAAATTTTCCATGGATCTCCTTAAGCTATTAAACTTCTCTTTCAAGGACCTGCCGCTCTGATACCAATTGTTAGAAAGTAAATTCCACCAAGATAACTAAGAGGGGGAGGGGGTGAATCAATTATCAGATAATTATAACTTTTTTCATCTTCAATAGCATTAAACCATATAAGCAATATAATTACCAACAATAGAAAGATATTCATACATAATTACACAATAACACAAGATATGTTGACTAGGGAACCTCTTGAACAAAGAGTAAACCCTGATGGGAATGATGCCCACAAAAGATGCACTAATATGAATATTCCTTGTGAAAGGATGGACTCTATTAGGAGTCTTATGAAATACATTCAGTACATATAAATCCCTGTTAGGAGATTTTGAATCCTTGTTAAAAGATTCTAACCCTGTTAAGAGTTACAGATGATAGAAGGACCCACTGCCCAAACAACTTCAGGGTAAGATCAATGAACTCACTGTCCAAATAATCTTTTCATTATTCAATAGAATAATATGTTACCTCTTCTTTGACTGTGCCAAACTGCACTCACTGCTACATCAGATCTCAATCTCAGATCTCTGTACTTCGCATGTCTTCCTTCACAATTCACTCTCACATTTAGCTCTTTTCTTCACTTCATATTCATACACTACTATCCTCTTCTCCATAAAACAAGGAAAAACATTCCTTCCTTTATACCACACTCAAATAATTACAAATGGTTCAGCACACAATTACAAAATAAAAGTTTCCATAGGCTACACCAAAATTACATAAAACTGTCAACTTCCAAATATAATAAATCTTCACTCATGTGACTTCGAAGTTTTCACTATCATCCATGTCACTATCAATGTGTCTTCCCTTTAATTGTGAAAATTTAGATTCCATCCCGATTAGGAGATATCATCTGATTGCCAAAAACCGCTACTCAGGAACACTGCCTGAATACTGCTTCCACCAAAATGATCATAACTTTCATGAATAAGATAATTACTATCTGCGCTCTTAACCATAGACATATAACATATCAAAGAGTATATCCTCAACATTTCATAGCTCCAACTAGAATATACCATGTGCGATAATCAAAACACTATCTACTTCTCTGCAAGTCTTCGGTAAATCACTGTGTTGACATCAATGACAATCATAGTCATGAATGCAACAACAACTACTATAGAATGGGTGCCAAACACTTTAGCATTCATTCCTAACAATAGTATGACATTTTTGAGATCCAAAACCTAGAAAATATTTGAGAGTTAGTCAAATGATTGAGGGTCTCTAAAGGAAGTTTGTGATGGTTAATGGAAGAAATTGGAGTAATAACCTGATTTCTCGGAGTAGGAAGGCTGATTGGGGCTCTTTTCTAGTAGCCCTATTTTGGTAGAAAATTGAAGAATCAGTAAGGAAGATCAATGTTTTGGGTTGTCTTAGGCATTGAAAGAAGTATATTGGGAGGTCTTAAAGCATCTCCATGACCTTGCAAGATGTGTGAAGAGATTTGTGAAGAAAGACCTTAGAAGAACTTATGAACCTTGAGTGTTCTTCATCTAACATGAGATCTTAGTAGTTGGTAAGAGATAGATTTTCTCAAAGATAGAAGAGTGGGGGTTTGGGATTAGGGGATCTCAGGCTAAAGGAGATCCTATAGATCCATTTGGTGGACTTGGAAGTCACCTTAGGTCTCAATGGTAGACACGAAGCATGAACTAGTGATTAGTTCATCCCCTCTCCCTATCAAGTGGTATTAGAGCCTTATAAAGGTTGGGATAAGTAATTGAAGAGAAAGGTGAATGATTTCAACTACTAAATCTAGTGGATCAAGAAATATGGTGACCAATGTAGAATTGGACAAGAAAGTTGAAGAGTAAGAAGAAGATAACAGGTTGTTGAGAGAAAGACTAGCACAACTTGAATGATTGTTAAGTGATGTCCAAGACAAGGTAGACAAATTTAAGGACAAGATGGAAAAAAATGAAGAGTAGGAAACCAAAGAGAAGGAGATTGAGTTGGAGGAAGAAGCCCCAACACTAGACCCTATTATACCAGAGGAGCCTTTCTTGAAGGCATTAAAGGCAATAAATAGAAAAGCTTTGGAAGGCACTCCTTTGTTTAGTGGAAAGATGGATCTAGATCTTATCATGGACTAGATTGATGAAGTGGAGAACCATTTTGAATGTGATGGTGTCTCTGATGCTCAAAAGGTCAAAGTAGCAAAGGCAAGGTTAAGAGGCTCTACCTTAACTTGGTGGAAATTTGTCCAAATAGAAAGAGAGAAGGAACGAAGAGCCCCATATTCACTTGGAAAGGAGTGGTGGCTAAACTCAGGCAGGCTTATATTCCTAATGATTATGAGATACAGTTGCATAGGAGAAGGCAGAATCTTAGACAAAAGGAGATGGATGTACACTCCTACACTGAAGATTTTCAAAAACTATGCCTAAGGTCCAAGGTGGTGGAAGATGAAAGCATTAGGTTGGAAAGATACTTGAATAGTCTTAAGTGGTCCATCCAAGAAGACATGAGTCTTTTCACTCCTAAAATAGTCCATCAATGCTACCAAATTGCCTTAAAGGTGGAAGAGAAAGGAAAGAGAAAGTAGGACCAGACCTCAAAGAATAGAGGAAGGGGTAGAGATGGCAGAGGACATAGGGGAAGTTATGGAGGTAGAAGAGATGATAGTAGACCTCAAGGTGAGTCCAAGCTGACTAAAAAAAGTGGAGAGACCAGCCAAAGGGGTGGTACAAGAAGAGGTAGGGGATTTGGAGGAAGAGGTAGATCACCAAGAGGAAGGTGACCATCTTATTTTTCCACTATGAAGTGTTACCACTGTCAGCAATTGGGGCATCCTACCTATAGGTGTCCTGAAAAGGGATCATCTTCACAAGGTGAAAAGAAAGTGGCATATGTACATGAAGATACTTCAAGTGTGAAGTCTCCTGATATTCAATTGGATTCAAAGAGTGGTGAGAACTTGATGATAAAGAGGATCCTAATTAGGGAACCATTCAAGGAGGAGCCCAAAAAAAGGAGGTCACTCTTCAAGGTAAGGTGCATGATAATGGGAAAGGTTTGTAAAGTTATCATAGACTCAAGGTCTACTGATAACATTATTTCAGAGGAGGCTATTACCAAGCTCAAGATTCCTAAAATACCTCATAGCACTCCTTATAAGGTCACATGGTTAAATAAAGGGCAGCATGTCTTGGTTAATGAACAAGCATAGATTGGGTTCACCATAGGAGGGTATAAAGGCAAGCTCTTGTGTGCTTCTTTGCCAATGGATGCCTGTCACCTATTACTAGGTAGGCCATGGCAGTTTGATAGAAAAGCCATACACAATGGTGAGCTCAACTCATACACCTTTATAAAGGATGGAGTGAGTTATAAAATTCAGTCATTACTTGAACAAGATAGCCAAGGAAGTGGACCTAATGTACTGATATTGAAGGGGAAAGAGTTCATGAAAACTCTTGAAAAAGAAGGAGTGGGTTACGCTATTGTAGTGAAACCCAAGGAGGAAACAAAGATCAAGAAGGAGGATATTCCTCATGAAGTGTAGAAGATTTTGAAGGAGTTCAAGAGCATCATATTAGATGGAGCACCTACCACTTTTCCACCCAAGAGAGCAATCAACCATCAAATAGATTTGATTCCAGGGGCATCATTGCCAAACAAGGCACCTTACAAGCTAACTCCTGAATAGAATAGGGAAGTTGCAAAGCAAGTACAAGAATTGATGGATCAAGGGATAATAAGAAAGAGAATCAACCCATGTGCTATTCCTACTATTTTGGCATCCAAGAAAGGAGGACCATGGAGATTGTGTACAGATTCCAAAGCCATTAACAAGATTACAATCTGGTATAGGTTTCCAATACCTAGGATTGAAGATCTAATGGATTGCCTAGGAGGGGATAGGTATTACACAAAGATAGACCTTAAAAGTGGCTATCATCAAATAAGAATAAAAGAGGGAGATGAGTGGAAAACAACTTTCAAAACCACTGAAGGACTCTATGAATGGCTAGTCATGCCATTTGGCCTCTCCAATGCTCTAAGCACATTCATGAGGCTCATGAATGAGGTGTTGAAAGACTTCATAGGTAAGTTTGTGGTAGTCTATTTAGATGACAGTAATTTTCAGCATGAGTAAAGAGGAACATTTAAAACATCTCAATATTGTGTTATCTAAATTGAAAGAGGAACACCTAACCATCAATCTAGACAAGTGTGATTTTATGAAGTAGGAAATAGTCTATTTAGGCTTTGTTCTATCTCAAGGAGATCTAAAGATGGATGAAACTAAATTTTCAGCAATATTAAGTTGGCCAACTCCTAAGAATGCCAGTGAAGTGAGGAGTTTCCATGGCCTAGCTCAGTACTATAGAAAGTTCATTAGGAACTTCAGTGGGATATGTGATCCTATGATGGATACCATCAAGGGTGGATTGAAAACTAAATTTGTGTGGACACCTACAATAGATAAGGGATTTGAAACATTAAAGAAAGAGGTAGCTACTAAGCCTATTCTAAGGTTACCAACTTTTGATGAACCCTTTGTTATAGAGTGTGATGCTAGTAACATAGCAGTAGGAGGAGTTTTGAGTCAAAGCAATAGACAAGTGAATTTCTTTAGTGAGAAGCTAAATGTAGAAAAGAAAAAGTACTCTTCCTATGATCTAGAACTTTATGCACTTGTTCAATCCCTTAGAAAGTGGAGGCATTATCTTTTGCCCAAGGAGTTTGTAGTGTTCACTAATAATCAAGCTTTGAGTTTTCTCAACTCCCAAGACAAGTTGAGTCATAGACATGTTAAGTGGGTGGAGTATTTGTAGTCTTATACCTTCACCATAAAGCACAAGAAAGGGAAGCTCAACAAAGTAGCAAATTCCTTGAGTAGAAGGCTTCTCACTATTCAAGAAGTCCAAATGAAAAGCATAGGATTGGATAACTTCAAGGATCTGTACCAAACTGATGAAGATTTTGTAGCAGCATACAAGGTGTGTCAAGATAATTTAAATCACTTTCATGGTGAGTTTGTAGAGTATACATTGTAGAAGGGACTACTCTTTAAAGGAGGGCAATTGTGTGTTCCAAGAGGATCCATGAGGGAGAACCTCATTCAAGAAAAACACAATGGGAGTTTGAGTGGCCATTTTGGCCTCAACAAGACCTTGGAATTGGTCCAAAGATACTACTATTGGCCTAAAATGCAAAGAGATGTCAGAACCTATGTTGAGCAATGCATCATATGTCAAAGACACAAGGGTACTTCTACAAATGCAAGACTTTATCAGCCTCTCCCAATACCAAGAAGACCATGGGAATGTGTAAGTATGGATTTTGTGGTTGGTTTACCTAGGAAAAAGAGTGGCTTTGATAGCATCTATGTAGTAGTGGATAGATTTAGCAAAATGAGTCATTTTATCCCATGTAAATTTACTCATGATGCAAGTCATATTGCTTATCTATTTTTCAAAGAAGTTGTAAGAATTCATGGCTTGCCAAGTAGTATTGTATCTGACAAGGATAGAAAATTTATGGGACACTTTTGGAGGTCCTTATGGCAAAGGCTAGGTACCAATATAGCATTTAGTTCAGCTTACCATCCTCAAACTGATGGTCAAACTAAGGTGGTCAATAGGACCCTTGTAAATTTGTTGAGATGCTTAACGAAGGAATATGGTTTGACATGGGACTTAGTCCTTCACCAAGAAGAGTTTGCCTATAATGATAGCATTAATAGGACTACTGGAAAGAGTCCCTTTGAGATTGTCTATGGGATACATCCTAGGGGTGTATGTGAACTAAGAAATTTGGAAATTCAAGTCCCTAATAGTGGCTATGCTGAAGATTTCAATCAATCTATGAAAGAAGTGCATCATCAAGTGAATTAGTCCCTCATTTTCAACACCAAGAAGATCAAGGAAAAGGTTGATCTCAAAAGAAGAGAGGTAAAATTTGGTGTAGGGGACTTGGTCATGGTCCACCTAAACAAAGAAAAGATGGAAAAAGGAGTTCCCACAAAGCTTCAGATGAGAAGAATTGGTCCATGTCCTATACTGGCCAAGTATGGACAAAATGCTTACAAAATTGGACTACCAGATGATCTAGCAATCTCTCCCATCTTCAACATTGCAAACTTGGTTAAGTACAAAGGACCTATTACTGAGGTAGATTAGAATGTGGAGGAAGATAAGAAGGAGGCTCAAGCAACAGCCCTGCCTCCTAAACCCAAGCTCCAAGTAGAGAAGATACTGGACTCCCAGGTGCACACAAAGACCAGGCATGGTACCTATAAGGAACACCTTGTCAAGTGGTAGGATAAACTAGACTCAGAGGCTACCTAGATGGCTAAGATTTAGTTCAAACTTCAGGGCATAGATCTCCACCTTTTGTCTCCAGAGGGGACTTAGCTTCTTTGGTGGGGAGTATGGTGCAGGGGCACCTAGAGAAACAGGGCCCTCACCAATAGACATTTTGTTGTTCCATGCTCTAAGAGAGCCTTGTAAATGAAATAAAGGTTTGATGACCTAGTTGTGTGTTTTGGAAATATTAATTAGGTGTTTAGAAGTCCTAGGAGTCTTTGGATAGACCTCAAGGTTAGTGAGGTATTCCCTGTCATGAAGTCCTATTGAAAGGACATGAGTTAAATTAGAATTTTTTCAAGATGTTAGAAGGGAAAAATAAGTTTTCTATTCTTAAAAGTCACCTAGGAAGGGTCTCTAGTCTTAGAAAGCTAAGAGCTAGCCATTTTGGCAAAAAGTTGTAAAAATTGCAAAAGTTGCAAAGTGCAACTTTGCAATTTTGAAAATGTTGCTCGACAACATTTGGTCACCTCATCCTATAATGGTGGACTTGACTTCTACCATGATAGGAACCCTAGTTATGATGGGAAAAGACCTAAGAGACCATATTTAACCTCAACAAACCCTAAAATTACCAGAATGTGTGTGTCAGAGTACGGACAGAATGTTGTTGTGACTGATCTAGTGTACATGAGGAAGTATCACAATGAATGAATGAAAGATTTTATGTGCTAAGTTTTCTACTGTAACATCTTGGCATTTTAATTTATGTTTTTTAGAGTAGTTTTGATTCATTAGATTAGGTGTAAATAAGTTTTCATTTGCAAGTTTGTAAATAGTTTGTTTGTGCTAGTCCACTGCCCTGAACCAGGTAGTTGGTATTGTGAGCCATGTAACTCACTATCCCACTATAGAAAAAGAACGGCCTTTCGGGGATAGTGAGTGGTTTAAATGTACTATTTGTTTGTAGGAGGAGGGCCCTTCAAAAGCCATGGAAGCATTTTTTAACTCTTTCCCTAGGTGAGCTAGTGTATGCCCGATTAGGGAAGAGTGACTTTGTAGAGGTTAAAGAAAGAAGGGTTGTGAAGATCATGAAGAAAGAAATCATGGAGTAGTTATGGGAGTAAGTAAAGATCCCTTGACAAGAAAGAGAGGTTTTTTTCAATCACACAAAGCATCAAACCAAGCTATGAAGTAGATAGGCCTAAAAGCCCTCAAAACCCTCATATTGTGCAAAGGTACAGTATGACCTTTTTGAGACCCAAAACCTAGAAAATATTTGAGAGTTAGTCAAATGATTGAGGGTCTCTAAAGGAAGTTTGTGATGGTCAATGGAAGAAATTGGAGTAATAACCTGATTTCTCAGAGCAGGAGGGCTAATTGGGGCTCTTTTCTAGTAGCCTTGTTTTGGTAGAAAAGTGAAGATTTGGTAAGGAAGATCAATGTTTTGGGTTGTCTTAGGCATTGAAAGAAGTATATTGGGAGGTCTTAAATCATCTCCATGACCCTGAAAGATGTGTGAAGATATTTTTGAAGAAAGACCCTAGAAGAACTTAGGAACCTTGAGTGTTCTTCATCTAGCATGAGAGGCTAGTAGTTGGCAAGAGATAGATTTTCTCAAAGATAGAAGAGTGGGGGTTTGGTATTAGGGGATCTCTGGATAAAAGAGATCCTATAGATCCATTTGGTGGACTTGGAAGTCACCTTAGGTCTCAGTGGTAGACAAGAAGTATGAACTAGTGATTAGTTCATCCCCTCTCCCTATCATTAGGCTAGTGTGCTTTCCCTAATTTTCTTCTCAGTCATAAGGGCATATTCCCATTTTTGTGCTATCCGCTAGTATAAATCATTAGGAATAAAATTCTCCATTTGAAATGGTGCCATCCTGAATGTGCAAAAAATCTAAAGCATTGCTTCTTCGACCTTTTCCTTTTCCTCTATACTCATAGTTTCAAATTTTACTTGTTTGAAGCCTACTAGGCCAATAGAGCTCTTGATGTTGTGGTATATTTCATCCAAAATCAGTGTTTTTCTCTATAGTGGTGCCTTTTCTTGGGAATCCCCTTTGATCTTCAACTTGTAGATTTATACTTTGCTAGATAACTTTAATAATACTTTGACTCTATCACCACTCCAAAGTCTACAAGGAAGAGGGCCAATTAACAAGGATCAACAATGAGATCCTACTACACTTTGAACCTCAATGCTCAGGCAAGCGTACCCTTGACTCACTTCTCCAAAAGAGTCTCAAAACAATATACAACTATACTCCTTACTAATTGATTAAAGATTTTATCATTTGAATGTGTGTGTGATTGATGATGATGGACTGCATCCAGAGAAGGGATCAGTGCCTTAACTAGGGCATAGAGTCACCTAATAGCATACATCAATTGAAGACCCTAACTCAAACACACTTGAATTCAGGATAAGTGCTTTTCCTATTATCCCTCTCACTCACATACCAGGACATCAAATTCTTATCAAGCCATGAACTCACTGAGACTACCTGAAAGGATTTAATCCTAACTTTGTTAGGAACTCAAAGATAATCTCAAAATACTCCTTGTTTACCATATGCTAACCCACTTTGTGAAATCAACATTTATGAGCTCAAGAACAAAACAAAAAGACATACACCACTATGAGATTTTAATTCAACTATATTCTCATTAAGACTTGTAGAATCAATACATTATCAAACAACAAAATGCCAAAGAAGCAGACCCAAAATATAGGCTCTCCTTGCTCAGTATAAAACCATCAACAACCACCCTTACAAGATATCACCTTTTTCAATATATACCACCACTAATCACCTTGAAATCCTCAAAGAGGATGCATCAAGCTTTGAGTGACTAGGGTTAGGGTTTCAACTACCCAACCAACTAAAACAGTCAAAAATTTAAAACAGGGGAAGAAATCTAGGCAACCAGGAGAAAATAGATCCCAGAGTGATCCTCAATCATGACAATTTTACTGAGAAAGTACTGAGAACCATGAAAATGCCAAATTGTCAACCTATTCAGCCACCTGCAAACACACCTCAAGCATAAAAACATAGTATAGACCCCTACAAGTGATCATGGCACACCCTGGACCACACTGCAACGACAAACAAATCATCTCTTACCAGCTCTAGTCACTTCCGCATTGAATTTTAGTCCTTTTGGCCATAGGAAACCCTTAGAAATTTGAATTTGAAATTAAACGGTCATTTCCATGGTGCCAGCAGCAAATCGACAATCCACATTTGAATCTTGACCAACTTTAAGTCCTGACCATTAGATCTCTCTTTTTCCTGGTCCTTATGACTTATCTCTTAAAAGGGCCCCAGTCAAATTTAGTGAACTGGCGACTGAAGGTTTCTACCAGTTTGCAAAACACTTTATAATACTACCATAAAGTTTAGCAATTACGCAAATGCTTGTTTGCTAAACCGCTAAAACATTTAGAGAACTACCATCTTACTTTGTGAACGAGCGAACCCATTGAAATCTATCGGAACCACTAAGCACTTTTTTCCAGACTGCTAAGACCTTCGACCCCACTTGGGCCCACTTTGTGCCATTTGTCACTACATCATTCGCTATCACTACTCAGTCACCACTGATACAGGACCCACCTACCTAAGCCTTTGAAAATGAATGGTGGGCGCAAGATCTCATGGCTTTGACACAATCGATGAGAACTTACGCCAACCATAGATTTTGTCCCCATCACTGATCCTTCTGACAATGACCCCACTGTGTTGATTCCTCACGTCGACCAATAAGATTTGAACAACTACACACCACCTAGAAAATGGCCCAACTAAGAACATCGTACCACCTAGAAAATCAAACAGATGGCACATGATCTCAAAGGCCTGGAAGATTCCATGAGATCAAGCACTTGTCGTTGATCTTGAATCTTCTGATTGAGATATTGGGCCTACCTAAAAACATGTCTAGCTCACACAATGTGGACCAATCACAGTTCACCAACTAAGTATATTTAGTAGTGGACCCACCGAAAGAAAAGGTTACGTCACACAAAAGAATCAACGGTTGTCTCAAAATATCATATATCTGACACACCCCTTGTGAAGATATGCCCATTGTCAATCCTCTATAGATGTCAGGACCCTCTAACACATTGGCAACCCAGGACCCACTGACAGTTGCCAAATCATAAATAGGTGGTTCAATGAGAGACTACCAATCATGCACACCTGTCGGAAGGTCCCACTTCTTTGAAATGCTGCATCATCAGGAAAGATCAATGATTGGCGTAAGATCTCAAGCTTCTGACATAGTCTATGAGAACTTACAATAATCATCAGATTGAGATGTTTTCAGAAGACCGGGCATAGAAAATATTAAGCTGGAACATTAGGAAAGTCAAGGCGTAGGACTTAGGGAATATTAAAGCTGACTGACCTAGGGAAATATTAAAGGGGGCCGACATAAAACCTTAGTCACATGATCACATAACTTGAAAAAGGTTCATACAATCATGCAACAAAGGGATAACAAATTAGCACATGCAAATTAGGATTTTAAGTGGCCGGAATAAAGGTAACTTAAAATTAGAACAGGGCCTGGGCAAAACAAAGGGTTTTAAATGTAACGGCTAGTTTTTTGAATATTCTGCTTAGGGCTTTAGCTAGAGACATGAAAAATGATACAGAGACCAGGGGAAAGATAATGAAGCCATAAAATTTTTTGCATGTGTTAACAGTGGCTCTGTCTGGGGATGTATGCCTCCTATAGACATAGCAAGGATCTAGAATCACTGGTTTAAAGCAGACCATCCCACTGGAAAAGATTGACAACAGAGAGCAATAGGACCAATACCCTACAAACCAGGCCAAAACAAGGTAGGGGCAAGCAACTTATTTATAGAATTTACAAAATGTATAGACCTAACTACTATTCATGGAAAATAGAATACTTCAAAAGAAGTATTACTTCAAGAATTGTCCATGAACTAGCAATTCCTGAACTTCACCGTTTAATTCCTTGACAATGTATGAATCCTGGCCCCATTTCTCATGAATTAAATATGGCCCTAGCTAGATGGGAACAAAATTACCATGCTTTCCTTTATCCTCTAGTCTAGCATTCCAAATTAACACCAAATCACCAGGCTCAAACCTTATGTCAACAGTCTTCTTGTCATACAAACTCTTAACCTGCAACTGCAATTTGGCATTTCTTGCAACTAATTCTCTTCTAGTCTCATCCAACCTAATGACATTCTCAATTCTTAACTGCATCTCATCATCTATGTCATCATCATATAGTTGCACAAATTTGTACATTTCCAATAAATTATTCTGAGGCATCCTTGCATGTATTCCATATACTAGGTCAAATGGTGCACAATCAATTGCCCTCTTCACAGTTACCCTATCAGCCCATAGAGCTAATGGAAGCTTTGAATTTCATGCCCTTTTATTCTTTTCAAGAATCCTCCTTAGGATTTTAATCAAACTCTTATTAGTAGATTCTGCCTGACCGTTTCCTTGTGGATGATAAGGTGAGGAATAAGAAATCTGAATTCCTAAACCTTTGCAAAAGTCCTTATATTCAGCAGACTTGAAGCACATGGCATTATCACTTACTATTCTCTTAGGGCAACCAAAGCTTGTAACAATATTGTTCAATAAGAAATCAGTCACCACCTTGCTGGTTGAATTTCTTGTAGGTATAGCTTCTACCCACTTTGTAAAGTAATAAGTGGCAACTAAGATCCAAGAGTGTCCTCCACTTGACTTGTTTGGTATCTCCCCTATGAAATCAATTCCCCATTGTTGGAAGGGAGCTTGTACTTCTACTGGTCTTAATGGTATGTTACCTAAAAATTTAAGCTTACCAAATAACCTTTGACAAGCATCACACCTCCTTACCAACTGTTCTACATCCTTGAAGATTGTGGGCCACTAGAATCCTACTCTCAAGATATTATGAGCAGTTGTTTTACCCATATAATGCCCACCACAAACTCCCTCATGCATTTCCTTTAACAATTTGTTAGCTTGTTCATCATCAACACATTTCAAAAGTATGCAATCTAAATTCTTTCTATACAATTTACATTTCACAATTACAACTTGATGGCCTGTAATTTTAATGTCCTCCTCTAATTGTCATTCATTCCTACTAGACATCTCATATTTCTCAAGTAATAGATAATATCTTGATACCAAATACAATCATCCATATCACATGTATAATCAATTTCAGAATGATTTACCTGATTTGCATCAAGATTGGATTGAGCCATCAGTTTTACCAATCCTTGTCCTCTAACCAATTTAGTAATTTTGATGTCAACATTGAATTCTTGGATCCTATTGATCCATCTGCATCTTCTTCCATACACCTCTTGTTGTGAGAAAATATCCTTCACAGCCGCACTTGGCACAAAAGCAATCACAACTACCCCCATCAAGTAACACCTAAAAGCATTGATTGCCTTCACAAGTCCATATGCTTGTTTCTCATTTATGTCATACTTCAATTCAACAGCTTGCAAAGATTTACTAAAAAATGGAATAGGCTCCTCATAACCTTCCTTATTCTTTTGTAACAACACCGTAGCAATAGTGTGAAAAGATGCAAAGGAAAAGATATGCATTGGGACATTATAATCAAGTGCCTTAAGCACTGGTGCATCTTTGATAGCCTGCTTGATATTTTTGAAAGCCTCATCAGGCTCACCCTCCCAATTGATTATAGATCCCTTCTTCAACATCTTAGAAATAGGTCTAGTAACCTCTACAAATTTTTTCACAAACCTCCTTAAGAAATTTACCTGACCAAAGAAGGACTGAATCCCTTTAACATTCTTTGGTCTCTGAATTTTATCAATAGCTGCTACCCTCTCAGGGTCAATTCTCACTCCTTGCTTCCCAACTAAGCGGCCAAGCAACTTGCCCTCAGTGACACCAAATGCACATTTCCTTGGGTTTAATGAAATGCCATATTCCAAAGCCCTTACAAATATTTTCTCTAAATGAGTACAATGATCATCTTCCTTCTTAGAATAGGTAGTTAAATCATCTTGATAAACAACAAGGAAATCATTGATAAAATCTGAAAAGGCAACATCCATTGCCCTCTGAAAAGTTGCACCAACATTTGTGAGACCAAAAGGCATTCTCACATAAACATATGTCCCCCAAGGTGTTGTAAAAGCTATCTTTAATTGCTCTGATTCTTTTACAATCACCTGATTGTAACCATAGAAACCATCCATCATAGACATCAGTTCTGATCCGGTTACCCTCTACAACATAGCTTCCATATTGGGCAGACAATAGTTATCCTTTAATGAGCTGATGTTCAAATTCTTGAAGTCCACACAAAGCCTGATATCACCATTTTTCTTTCTCACAGGAACAAGGTTTGACACCCAAGAAGAATGCCTAATGGGCTTGACAATGCCAACATCTCTTAACTTCATTAACTCTTCTTGTCTCTTAGGTGCCAAAGTGGGATTTTTAGGCCTTTGTTTTTGCCGGAAAGGTTTATCATCTTCTTTCAAAGGAATGATATGCTGAAACAAATATTCTCTATAAACCTTCAAGTCATCATATGACCATGCAAAAACATGCCTGAATTTTTTCAATAATTTAATCAAAGATTTTCTCACATTCTACCAATATATACCTTCTTAGGTGTCTCATGTGTTCCAAGATTTATCTCCTCTAGATCAGCATGATCTTCTCTTTTGATATTCTTTTGAACTCTATCCTGGTTATCAAAGACAGTCTCAAAAACAATAAGCCCCTTGGGCACCTTGTTGGTTCTAAGCTAAATAACCTCATTGCCAAAGACAACCTCTTTTCCTTCTACTGACTCAACCAAGGCTAAACAATCAAATTCCTAACCATGATACTAATCTTCACAACTCATAAACTTCAAGATATCATTATCATCATAAAAAACTTGCCAATTCTCAATATTGTCTAGTACACTAGGCCTAGCCTGACTTTCAACTTTAGAGATACCAGCAAAAGTAATGTCATTGGGATTGATTGCTATATTGGCTAACAAGTTAGCCATCTTATTATTACCCCTATCCTTCCATTCAATATTGAAGGCATCAAAATGTTCAATCAAATCCCACAAAGCATTCCTATATAGTTTCAACTTCTTGTTCTTGGAAGCATATACTGACTTGACTTGGGACACCACCAACTCAGAATCACCAACAACACTTAAACACTTAATACCATGTTTTTGTGCCAACCTTAGTCCTAACAACAATGCCTCATATTTTGCTATATTGTTGGTACAAAAGAAATTCAATGTGAAAGAAAATTTGTAGGTGTTTCCATTAGGAGAAATAAGTGAAATACCTGCTCCAGCTCCATCCTTGCAATTTGCACCATCAAAGTACATTACCCACAAATCACCCTTCACAGAATTAACACTTACCTCAATAGAGATAGATGAAAAAATAGGTTCCTTCTCAAGCACAAGGATCTCTACCCTAAAAGAATTAATATCAGTATCCAAAAAACATGTAGTTTCATTATCAATACTTCTCTCAATCATGTGGCATACTCTTGGTTCTCACTCAATCTTGACAAACTGATCATCAATCTTGAAAGTGGCATAGGAAAAATCACACTGTAAACTTCCACCCATGGCAGCACTCCACCTTCTAGATAGCAGCATCCCATAATGAGGAGAGATGTCCACCACCAAAACACTCATTGTTAACTCTTTCTCTGGATATGCTGCTAGCCTATATTGCATTGCATTGATAGTGCCAATGACTGGTACCTCCCTTTGATCCATTGCACAACATCTTCCTTGAATTGTATCAAGTTTAAGGCCCAACTTTTCCATAATCTTAAAAGACATAACAATATTAGAGGCACCACTATCAATCATACAATTTCTTAATTTCATTCCATTCACAAGGACACTCAAAAAGAATGGATCAATGTTTTCAAGACTAGCATTGACAGAACTATCCAAATATATAGGAGGAATTTGAGATACAATTCCCAGAGTAGCAACACCTTTCAAAGCTTTATCCTGAGATCCATTGCATGCAACATCATTATTATGAACCTTATCTACCCATGCAATAGCTCTATCTTTGTGTTCAGGGATCCTCAACAATTCTGACAATGGAACCTTAACTATAATTTGGGACAATACAGATAACATATCAACAACAACAGAGGAAGGAATCTCAATCTGCACTGCCTTAATGTCCTTTTGCTTATCTGATACATTAGGTGTATTGACCACCCTCATTTTTTCAATCTTAGCCATTCTATTAACTAGCTTCTCTATCTCATTAGAAAATCTTTCAACTCCAACTCCCTTAGGCTCACAATTCTTTCCTCTCACATTCTTGAATTTCACCATGTGATCACCTTTTGATTTGTTCTCATTAGGCTCTCCAGAGTTGGTACTCTTTATGAACATTCCTGCATCTTTTTCATTTGTATTCCTTGCCACCATGCCTCTAGTTTTCACTTGGGCAATCATTTCTATAGTAATCCTATCCATCTCTTCTCTAGAAGGTCTCCTTAAGTTTACTAGCTCAAAAGAAGAGTTCATGTCACATGTCTTCTTATCAATGTCTTCATTATCAGAAAAAGGCTCTTGATGAAAAAGGGCCTGATTGTGTCTCTTCACATTTACATCTACTTTTTCATCAAAATTAGAATCCTCTTCATATCCTAGATATGAAGTAGTCATGTTGCATCCAACATCATCTTGATTTTCTTCTTGATCTGTCTCCTCATTGTCACAATCTTGATTTGTAGCCATAGAATGTGCAACCACACAATGCTCTATAGAATGAGGGAACTGGCATGCAACACACCAAAGTATGTCCTCCATGACATTTACTGAAGCTTTTTTTAGAGGGTCAGGGACACCTCTATCATTGTTTCCTCTTGCAACAGGGACAACAAGCTTTCCATCCTTCCATTGGGTGTTGTAGGGATAGTTCTGCAATCTATTCTGCTTATTGAAATTGTTGTTGAATTGAGGCCTTTCATTAGTAGCAGAACTGATGTTCCTATTTGTAGGTGCCTTCAAATCCTTCAATGCATTGAGCACCTTATCCAATTTATCCTCCTCTTGCCTCCTAGTTCCAACATTCCTATCATTTTCTTTTTTGTATTTCTTGTCCTCAAACAACTTAGGGTCATCTCTCTTCCCACCCAACTTCCCTGATATTTTCATATTGTTATCAATATTGACAACAACCCTAAAATCATCTCTAAGAGTTCTTGGTTCTTTGTCCCTCAACAAGTATCTGATCTTTCCATCAAATGCATTGAAGTATGTAGTTAGACAAACATTGTCATTTAAACACATAACTTGGAACAACTTATGCATACCCTTCTGAAATCTCATGTTGAATTCAGCTGCAGACTCATTCTAATTTTTCCTTATGGTATTGAATTCATTCAACATGAAACTAGCATTAGGCCTATCACCATACTGCTATTTAAAACATCTCTCAAAGGAATCCCAAGTATCAATACATTTGTTAGGAAGTCTCTTAAACCAATCTCTAGCATCCTCCATTAAAGATTGAACAAATAATTTCATGACTACATCCTCATGCTCTACCTCATAATCATTAAGCATATCAACAAATAGCCTAAGATGCTCTTCATAACTAATAGCATTATTACCAGCAAACTTAGGTACCTTATCTCTTATATCATTTGGAAAAGCTTTCGGGTAGCCTGGTATCCCATCAAAACTAATTTTCCTATAGCCTTCTAATTGCATAGGTCTTCTTTGAAATCCTAAAACAATGTTCCCACTAGAATTATTATTTTTATCTACATTCCCACCCGCTTGCACATTTGACTATCTATTAGGATCAACAAATGATTTGGTAGATACATTAGGAATTAGATTACTAGTAGTAGTGTTGCTAAGTGGAACAGTAGTGTTCATAGATGGCATACCTAGTTCAGTAGTAGAAGGGCCATGAACATTAGTTGATGAAGCCCTCAAGAACTGGACCTTTCTTCTTTTCTCTATAGTAGCAGCATCAAATTCAGCTCTTTCCAATTCTTGAGCAAGAGCTTCATCCTCTCTTCTTTTTCTTTCTATCTTTGTCTCCCTATTTGATTTAGGTGGTGGGATCCCTGGTATTGTCACCGATTTACTTGCTTGGACACCCACCATCTTCTGCTTTCCTTTTTCACTAATAATTATAGTAGGCCTAGTGATCTCATGTCCATTCTTACCCTTAGGCAAAGGAGCATAGCTTTGCACTTGTCTAATCATAGGGCCCTCTTCATCAAACTCATGGTCTTGCAAAAAGTGTTCATGCTCACTTCTTAGAGCTTCAAGATCACCAAAAACATCATGCTGCAACACCCTAGGAGCAAAATCAAGCATCTTGTTTCTCTCCTTCATTTCATTAATCTTTCTAAGGAGAGACTGTCTTTCTATTAGAGCATTCACCTTTTCAGCCTCTCTCTCCTCTTGTAACCTTTTATGTATGGCATCCTACTCTACCAACTGCAACCTTAATGCATTTAAATCATGTGGATCTATCATGTTGTCTTTAGAGCTTGATGACACTTCTACATCAGTAGGATGCTGATATGGGAAATGCACTTGCCGTGGTCTCATGGGCTCCCTTCTAAAATTATCTTCATCAAGATCTAAATCAATCTCCAAACCCATCTCTCTGGCTTGTTCATCCTGACCTACAGGCAATGGACCCTTGTCTTGAAATACAACCTCTGGGGTATCATAAAATCTATCTTCAGAGCGACCATCATCTGATCTAGAAACTCTGTCTTGTGAACCTTCCTCACTTGAGGAAACATGTGGTGCTCTACCTCTAGTATTTATTTTTTCTCTTATGGGAGCACTAGTAGACTCACCATTCCTTTTGATCCAACTCTTCTTCTCCTTTCTAGGTAATTGTTCCAGAGTGACCTCCGGTTTTTTCCTGACAAAGGACCTGGTATTCCTCCTCTTGTCCATCTTTAACTTGTGACACTGGTTCTAACCTTTTTGAGTCACCACCCAACAAAGTGGGAAATCCTTAACTGAATACAATAGGAAAACAAGAGTGCACTTTAACAACCTTTATCCTCTAGACTCTCCCCAGTAGAGTCGCCATTTTGTTGGGAATCCCCTTTGATCTTCAACTTGTAGATTTATACTTTGCTGGACAACTTTAATAATACTTTGACTCTATCAACACTCCAAACTCTACAAGGAAGAGGGCCAATTAACAAGAATCAATAATGAGATCCTCCTACACTTTGAGCCTCAATGCTCAGGTGGGTGTACCCTTGACTCACTTCTCCAAAAGAGTCTCAAAACAATATACAACTATACTTCTTACTAATTGATTAAAGATTTTATCATTTGAATGTGTGTGTGATTGATGATGATGGACTACATCTAGAGAAGGGATCAGTGCCTTAACCAGGGCATAGAGCCAGCTAATAGCATACATCAATTGAAGACCCTAACTCAAACACACTTGAATTAAGGATAAGTGCTTTGCCTATTATCCCTCTCACTCACATACCAGGACATCAAATTCTTATCAAGCCATGAACTCACTGAGACTACCTGAAAGGCTTTAATCCTAACTTTGTTAGGAACTCAAAGATAATCTCAAAATACTCTTTGTTTACCATATGCTAACCCACTTTGTGAAATCAACATATATGAGCTCAAGAACAAAACAAAAAGACATACACCACTATGAGATTGGAATTCAACTATATTCTCATTAAGACTTGTAGAATCAATACATTATCAAACAAAAAAATGCCAAAGAAGAAGACCCAAAATCCAAGCTCTCCTTGCTCAGTATAAAACCATCAACAACCACCCTTACAAGATATCACCTTTTTCAATATATGCCACCACTAATCACCTTGGAATCCTCAAAGAGGATGCATCAAGCTTTGGGTGACTAGGGTTAGGGTTTCAACTACCCAACCAATTGAAATAGTAAAAAATTTAAAAAGGGGAAGAAATCCAGGCAACCAGGAGAATACAGATCCCGGAGTGATCCTCAATCATGACAATTTTACTGAGAAAGTACTGAGAACCATGAAAATACCGAATTGTCAACCTGTTCAGCCACCTCCAAACACACTTTGAGCACAAAAACATAGTACAGACCCCTACAAATGATCATGGCACACCCCGGACCACACTGCAATGACAAAAAAATCATCTCTTACTAGCTCCAGTCACTTCTGCATTGAATTTTAGTCCTTTTGGTCATAGGAAACCCTCAGAAATTTGAATTTGGAATTAAACGGTCATTTCCATGGCACCAGTAGCATATCAGTGGTCCACATTTGAATCTTGACCAACTTTAAGTCCTGATCATTAGATCTCTCTTTTTAATGGTCCTTATGACTTATCTCTTAAAAGGTCACCACCCAAATTTAGCGAACTGACAACTGAAGGTTTCCGCTAGTTCATGAAACACTTTATAATACCACCAGAAATTTTAGCAATTACGCAAACACTTGTTCACTGAACCACTAAATCATTTAGAGAACTACCATCTTACTTTGTGAATGAGAAAACCCATTAAAATCTATCGGAACCGCTAAGCACTTTTGTCCAAACTGCTAAGACCTTAGACTCCACCTGGGCCCACTTTGTGCCATTTGTCACTACATCATTCGCTATCACTGCTCGATCACCATTGACATGGGACCCCCCTGCCTAAGCCTTTGAAAATGAATGGTGGGTGCAAGATCTCATGGCTCTGACACAATCGATGAGAACTTATGCCAACTGTAGATTTTGTCCCCATCACTGATCCTTTTGACAACAACCCCACCGTGCTGATTCCTCACATCTACCAATAAGATTTGAACAACTACGCACCACCTGGCAAAATGGCCCCACTGAGAACATCATACCGCTTAGAAAATTGAATAGATGGTGCGTGATCTCAAAGGCTTGGAAGATTCCATGAGATCAAGCACCCGCCATTGATCTTGAATCTTCTAATTGAGATACCAGGCCCGCCTGACAACACATCTAGCTCACACAATGTGGACCAATCACAGTTCACCAACTAAGTATACGTAGTAGTGGACCCACCGAAAGAAAAGGTTAAGTGAGAAAAAAGAATCAATGGTTGTCTCAAAATCTCATATATCTGACACACCCCTTGCAAAGATACGCCCACCGTCGATCCTCCACAGATGTCAGGACCCTCTAACATGCTGGCAACCCAAGACCCACTGACAACTACCAAATCATAAATAGGTGGACCAATGAGAGACTGCCAATCATGCACACCTGTCGGAAGGTCCCACTTCTTTGAAACGTTGTGTCATTAGGAAAGATCAATGATTGGCGTAAGATCTCAAGCTTCTGACATAGTCTATGAGAAATTATGCTAACTGTCAGATCGAGATGTTGTCAGAAGACCAGGCCCAGAAAATATTAAGCTGAAACATTAGGAAAGTCAAGGCATAGGACTTAGGGAATATTAAAGCTGACTGACCTAGGGAAATATTAAAGGGGGCTGACATAAAAGCTTAGTCGCATGATCGCATAACATGAAAAAGGTTCATATGATCATGTGACAAAGGGATAAAAAATTAGCACATGCGAATTAGGATTTTAAGTGGCCGGTATAAAGGTAACTTAAAATTAGAATAGGGCCTAGGCAAAACAAAGGGTTTTAAATGTAATGGATAGTTTTTTGAATATTTTGCTTAGGGCTTTAGCCAGAGACATGAAAAATGATATAGAGACTAGGGGAAAGATAATGAAGCCATAATTTTTTTTGCACGTGTTAACACCTTTATCTTTGTTTCCTCATCACTTTTGGTTTCCTCATCATATTTCTCCAAAATAAGTTTTCTTCTCAGCTTCTTCCTCAACTGGCTTGGCATTGCCTTAGGCTAAACAATTTTCCTCTTCCTTGATGTAGGGGTTTTCTTTTGAGGCTCAAGAACTATAGCTATAGAGGCTGCGCTAGTTCTTGGCCTATGTACTGGTGAGGAGATAGGATTAGGTTTCTGCATTTTTTTTCTCATAGGATTGACAACTGATGCCTTCTTGCATTTCTTCTCTACTACTTTCTCCTCCTTTTCACTTTCACTAGACTCACTTGATTCATCTTCTCCTAATCCTTGAGTCAGTTCTAGAGGTGCATCTACCTGTCTTTCTCCTATCATCTTTTCTATATTTTTCACTATCTTTTTCCTCTTTCTCTACATGGTAGTAGACTTTAGTCCCATGGTTATCTTAACCTTTTCTTCCTCATAGGTAGCCTTCTTATCGACTTCCTCAGCTAACAAAGTTGTGATTTTTGATCTAGTTTCATGAATTTTTACCTCATAAGGTAATGGCATTAGCCATGATACCCTCGGTATTACAACTTGAGCATATGTAAGGTCAGTTTCAACTAGGAAGCATATGTCCTGAATGTATTTCTCTACTAAGGATACATGAATCCTACTTCTCTTCCTCATTTTCTTCTTAAATTATACAAAGTAATTCTCCATAATGATCTCAAAGTTATCACCCATTTGACTAACAAAATCATTTATCTGAACTATAACTAGCCTAATCTTATCCCATACTACTTCCCCAATAGTAGGAAAACTTTTCTAAATATAGAAGAAGACAAACAAGTAAGGAACCAAACTTACACATTGAATTCTTTGCTTTCTAGATTGATGTAAGATTCTTGGAAAGTTATGTTAGTTGGAGGTCGGCAAGGTTATAGGTCTGATCTTTCTTAATTATTTTCCATGCTTGGTCCACTGCCATGCATGGGACATTGTCTAATCAACTTGACTGATAGAATTTGTGTACTATCACCCTTACTGAAAACTTAATTTCTAGATCGGTGATAGTAGAAATAGTCATGCTGCACTTATTCCATACTGCCTATGTGTTTTCCTAAATTTCCTCCTTTCTTTGACATCTCATAGTTTTCTTTCCAGGGAGTTTAGGGTATATAGTTACCCAATGAATCATGTCTTTGGTGATTTGGACTGGTCTATCCTCCAACCATATTTTCATGTCATGTACTCTTCTTAGTACAATCTTAATCCATTCTACTTTGAAATTTTGTGAAAAGTCAAGGGCATGAACGAACCCTTTCTCGGTAACCTTCTGGTGTTCTAGCTTCAACACCCCATTACTGCATAGTTTCTTGTATGCCTCTTTGAGTTCATAATTGCCAATCTCTCCAATCTTTCACATGTAACATGACTTGATATCATTTAACATTAAAACATTCTTTAGAATTGATGACAAGGCTCTAGTCAGATCTCCCATGATCACACTTTCTAGAACGGCCTAAAACTTTTGTGGCTTATACACCCTGTTCCTCACTAATTGAACATTAAAGACCTCCTTTCCTTGCTTCTTCATCGTAGCTAATGATGATGATGCCATGTCTCACAACTTATGGTTTAAAGTATTGAAAATATTTTACTCGATAAATTACCTTGCACAAGTGTTCTTCAGGTGTTTTGTCGATGATACGCTATGAAGATTTTTGAAATCACACTTAGAACTAGTTATGTTGGTTACTCACTCTCTGAATCTCTCTTAGAACTTCTCAATTCTCTAGTGAAATGAAATAAATGGTAACTTCCCTCTTTATAGACTTAAAATGGTTGGATTAGGGCTTCTTTAATGATTTGTACACTTTCTAGGTGAGATACAGTTGTCTTGACAATCTCATGTTAAACTCGATCAACATAAGCTCAGTTGATACAACCATTCAGTTATAGCTCAGTATACATCACATCTTGACTATTATAGGTGCTCAATGTACATTGGTGACTCGGTCACTATAGACTAAAATACTGATGCTCAACATCAAATTTGAATTGTTGCACTTTTTTCAAATCTATCCTAATGCATCTTAATCTATGTAGATATGGACTTTTTCTCAACATATGTTAGGAACTGATGTAAGATTAAAATATTGTAGGACTCAGTTCCATACATAACTTATTTTCTTAGTTCAAAGTGGTGTGATCACCTGATCCATTGGATTGGGTGACCTTGGGTGCACTGGCTTCACTACTACTTACCTCTTCTTTCTTATTCCATGTTTTGTTCATCTGATTTCTTATTTTATCAATGATTTCTTCATTCTTGCTTTGATCATTTCTCAGTATGGGTGTTCTGCAATATTTCTTTAGATAACCTATCTTATTGCATTTGTAGCATACCATACTTCCATTCATCCAACTCTTGGATTTTCCCCTAAAATGTGTCTTCAGACAATTTTCTCCTATGTGCCCATATTTTCCATAGTAATGACAACTGTACCAAGTGTTGTAATCCCAATTGTATGTGTTGCCCTTCTTAGGTGACTTAGTCTATTGATTTGATGACCATTTGGGTTTTGATCTGCATTCAAATGCTCTATGTCCATATTTTTGACAGTTGAAATAGTGTTCTTGAATTTTTGGTGAGGTAGGTGGATTAATGACCTTTGTCCTACATTCATGTGCCCAATGTCCATGTTTCTTACAGTTAAAACAATATCCATTGAATTTAGGTTTAGGATCAAACTTAACATTTTTTCTTTTGCAGATGTTGGTTGTATGTCCCGGCTTTCCACAATGATGACATGTAGGCTTGTTGTTCTTTGGTTTTGCACTCCTTTGCTCTCCACTCTTTGATGATTCTACTTCCTCAGTGGATGATGATTTCTCATTAATTCCAAATCCAGATGTATCACTAGATCTTCTAGGTGACCTTAACAACTCTTCAAATTATCTTACAACTTCATTTGGATTGTTCATCCTTTCATTAACTTCCTTTTCAACTCTCAATTCATTCATCAATTGATTATTTTTTGATCTCAGATTAGTGAGTTCCACATCTTTCCTACCCAATTCTTGATTAACCAGTAGCAGTTGATTTACCATGTCTAGTTGATTGTTTTTTAGCCTTTGCATGTCATTTGTCTTTTTATCAAGTCTCATTGATATTTGTATTTTATCTTCTTCAGCCATTGTCTTGTCTTCTTCAACTTTCTTTTTTTGTTGAACTACTTCACGGAGTCTCACATATTGAATTTATTGTTCTCTCTTCAAATTTCTAATGTCCTCATTCAATATGTTATTTTTCTCCAGTAGTTCTTTTATGGATTTGTCACTTTCTATATATTTCTCATTATTAAATAATCCAGTAGTATCTTCTTCTTGATATTATGTTTTATTTTGTTGACTAGCAATTTCTCTTCTTTTGCTTAAGGATTTCTTTAGTTCTCCTTTGGCTACTTCACGTTGTTGTAATGCAAGATGAATGTCAATCTTCTGATTCTCTATAATTTTTCCCAACTTATAAACCTCCATCTCAAGATCTTTATCTCACAAGTGGTTAGACTTCTATAGGAGACCAAAGCTCTGATACCAATTGTTGGAAATCTATTGGGAAAATGTGATACTAAGAGGGGGGGTGAATCATATATCATTGATTATCAATATTGACATAAATGAAACTTTGCATAGCATTAACATAAAACTCAACAATGTAATGAATCTAATAAGCTAAGCATCACCCATCAAAATAAACATAACCAAATAATTTTGGTTACCTAGAAACCCTTGAAAGGTAAAACTGGGGTGGGGATGACACCCACAAATCTTTACTACTATAGTATAAAGTTTTCTTGTTAGGGATACAATTTTGATCACGCAAATATGATCTACCTTGTGAGGGGTCTGCCCTATTAAGAGATTTGAGACTTATACAATCTACCTTGCAAAAGGATTTAAGACTCACAACTAAGTAAGCACTCGGTTAAAATATTTACTAAGGTCTGTCAAAACCACTCTGTTAAGAGATTTACCCTAATATACTTGTTAAAATGTCTCAGTACTTGATCCTTCAATTTGCACTATGATGCTGATTACAGATCTTCTCCTTCCAATATAGATTTGATCTCATCTATCAAGTCTATCTCTGTTCTGCTATTCACTGCTTTGCTCTATTCTACTCGGTCACTGAACTCTATTAGAATACTTCTCTATTATAAAGATATTCTCACTGTCACACTCTTTTTTCCACTCATACATCATTTTAGGGTTTAGACCGCATCTTATAAAGACAATTAACTTTCTCCAAGATTTAAGATCTACGATCTAGATTATCTCTTTTTGCCACTTAGCCTTTCCCTAATTTTGACTGGTTCCATGTATTACATAGGGATTAATGATTACAATATAAGAGCATAATCACCTTCATGATTCCCTTAACTAACAGAAAATGAAATATAAATGTTGGCCAAAATGGTTTACCTAATTGTTTGTGCCATAACAAACACATATGTCAATTCTGGCTTGCTGAACATTGGATATCTCTGGCACTCGGCATTCACTGTTCTTTATACCGTGGTGCTCGGCATTGTCTTCTTTACATAACTCATAAAAAGATGACTTGGCTTAATAAAAAAGTACTTGGTGACCACTATTTTACTTGGTAGTGACAACTACTTGGTAAATGTACATTAAACATGACTCAGCCTATATATGATGACTCGGTCGTAGTGATGATTGACCAACATTGCCTAGAAAATGACTAAGTGTAAGACACAAATAGACAACAAAACTTTAGGGATCAACATCAAATCCTCTTGGTGAGATGGGGTGAAGCCTTATAATTATGCCATTACTCCTACCTCTCAATATTTTAACCTTTCTAAAGCTCTTGATGAAAATACAAACTCTTTTTTCTTTCCCAACCAGGAAATTATCATCCTCCTTCAACTATTCACCATGATAAGGGGATCATCGCGGTTTCTTAGAGTTCACAAGGAATATTCTCACTGACTAAATTCATCTTAGCTTAATCCCTATAAGTGTTTGAAAATCACTTGGTTTCGGATATTTATGTCATGTTAGATAGTTAGAGATGCCATCAAAATGATACTCAATGGAAAAAAGTAAATAGGAAAAAGTAGTATCTCTAGCATCTTATGTCTTCAAAGTCTTCTAAGAAAGGAGAAAAGGAAAATATTTAATTATTTTACGTTAAGTCATTTAGGGTTTCTCAATTGTAGAAAAAAGAGATAAATAAAGTTGAAAATAAGGGTAAAAATGGTGATAAGGTTATTTTGCAATAAGGAATGCAACTAAAGGACCCTCAAGAAAAGACATCAATGAAAAATCTTGAGCAATTATTAAAAAAAATCTCTAAGGAAAAATAAAATCTTAGATCCTATGCCTTCCAATAAAATAGTGAAGGTCCATTAATATTTAAACCATGTAAGCTTCATACTCATTTGGTTCTAATTCAAATATTGAAAGTGTTAGAATATCTGAGAGGGGGGTGAATCAGTTATCCACAGTCCCAATTACAAAATGTATCACTTAAAACAAATTTAGCTAATTCTGTAGCTCGGTAAAACAAGAAAACTAAATTGTCTGTGTATTTACCGATTACCAGTTAAATGCTCATAGTGATTACTGACCAAATCAAATATGAAACAAGTAAAGTATGATATCCAAATAATCACCACATAAACACATAACACAAAGATTTAACGTGGAAACCCTGTAAAGGGAAAAACCACTTGGGACCGGTAACCCAAAATATTTTCACTCTTCTGAAGTGAGCTCAGTGAAGAGCCAACCCTATTAAAGGTTACAAAAAACACTGTAAGGTGTGACCTTGTTAGAGGATTTAACACTAACAGTTATCATCCAACTAGCATTCACTATGGGGTTGACAGGAGAACAATGTACATTCTATGAATGACATAATAAGACTTTCAAGTCCACTCGGTTAAGAGATTTTTCTGTTACAATGGTTAAACTAAAATAGTAGGTGATCTGATTACAATACGACTTAGTTTTGTAGATGTTCAAATCTATTCTAAGTCCATACAAATCCTTTGATCAATATTTCTATTCAGTTCATCAACATTTAATAACTTACTATCCCTCGGTAAAGCTCTCTGATGCTCGGTATTGTTCTGTATTTCAGTTCTTCTTCAACCAGTCTAATCAGGCATGCATGAAGCTAAGTTCATGTGATATATCTGTAGTCTCCTTCTTCTAGCATATGTTTCACTGTGAAACCCTAGTCTCTTAAATAGACAAGTAAACCATTTTCTTTTCATCCATTAGATTTTTCCGCTTAATCTCCTTCGTTGATTTTGCTGCTTAAACCTTCCTCAGAAGATGTGTCAATGAATCATTTCAATTCCATCCTTTAGATCTTCTTTGAATTTTCTTAGCCATCAATCTCATAACAAAATTTATCTTTCCACCTCGTACATCCACAAATATTTTAGCAATCAAAATAGTGTCATTAGACTCTCCTTTCATATACAAATTGTTGTTCTCACTAGTTCTAACAAAACCAATACTTAACAAATAGGTATGTAGCCTTTCATACCAAGCTCTAGGTTCTTTCTTTAAACCATATAAAGCTTTAGGTAGTCTACATACCATATCTTTCTTGTCTGGATCAACAAACCCTTCTAGTTGTTCGATGTAGACCTCCTCTTCTAGTATCCCATTCAGAAAAGCAGACTTAACATCCATGTGATAGAATTTAAAATTCTTGTGTGCTGCATATGCAAGTAACATTCAGACTCCCTCTAGTCTAGGAACATCTGTAAAATTTTCACCATAATCTATGCCTTCCTCTTGTGCATATCCCTTGCATACAAGTCTAGCTTTGTTCCTTGTTACCTCTCCATTCTCATTCAGCTTGTTCCTGAAAATCCATTTAGTACCGATAAAATTCTTATCCTTAGGTCTAGGTACTAAGGTCCATGTCTTTTTTTTCTCTATCTATTCTATCTCTTCATTCATTTCATTTACCCATTCTTCATTCTCCAATGAAACCTTAACATTTTTCAGTTCAAACTCACAAACTAAGCATGTACCTTGTCTTAACTTACTTCTTGTCATCATGCCAGCTTGCTTGTCGCCAATGATTTGGTTCTCATGATGATGTCTTCTAACAAATCTAGCTAGTACTTGATCTCTTCTTTGTTGTTCATCTTGTTTAGGTTCATTTCCTTGCTCGGTAGCTCCTTCCTGATTGTCAGTTTCTCTTTGTTGTTCCTTGGTGTTATTTTCCTAATGACCAGTTGAAATAGTCTGTGACTTCGGTAGGTACTCTAGTTGTTTAATGTAAGTGAATCTACTATAGTCTTCTAGCTCCTTGGTGCTTTCTTCACCATTCTTAGTATCAAATTCATCAACTCTGACATTGCAACTTTCAATCATTTTATTAGTAACTTTATTCAAACACTTGTAAGATTTTCTTTTAGTGGAATATCCAAGAAATATCCCTTCATCCCCTTTAGAGTAAAAATTTCCATTTCTTTCATCTTTCAGAATAAAACATTTGCTACCAAAAATTCTGAAGTAACTTATAGTCAGTTTGTGACCAAACCATAGCTCGTAGGGTGTTTTGTTTGTGTCCTTCAATTGTACTCGATTCAGAACATATATAGCCATGTTGACTGCTTCTCTCCAGTATGTTGGAGAAATTTTGTTTTGCAACATCAATGTCCTTGCACAATCCACAATTGATCTATTTCTCCTTTCAGCAATCCCATTCCGCTGAGGTGTTCTCGGTGTAGAAACTTGTCTTTTTATACCATGCTTATTAAAATAGTTAGTAAATTCATCAGAAATAAATTCACCACCTCTGTTAGATCTCAAGCATTTTAGTTCTTTCCTGGTTTCTTTCTCTACTTTTGATTTGTACCATTTAAACATCTTAAATGTCATAGATTTCTCTTTTAGAAACATCACAATCATTAATCTAGTGTACTCATCAACAAATAGAATAAAATATCTATCTCCATAGTACCTCTATGTTCTCATGGGACCACATAGGTCGGTGTGAACTAGTTCCAAAATTCTCTTTGTTGAATAGTCTTTACTCTTAAAAGTAGATTTTGTCATTTTACCCTTTTGACATTCATGACACATAACATGATCCAGCTTTACTAGTCTAGGTAGACCTCTAACCTTTTTCTTTCTATTGATTTTAATCATGTTATCAAAGTTTACATGACATAACCTTTTATTCCATAACCATGCATCCTCATTTTTCATCATTAAATAGGAAGACTTGTCATTGTCAAGATAAAAAAAGTTACCTTTAGTTTGTGCTCCTGTTCCAACAAGTTTTCCTTCATCATCAAATATCTTTACATTCTTGCTCTCAAAAGCTACTCAGTGACCTGAGTTGTTAAGTTGTGCCACACTTAGCAAGTTATAATTTAGTCCTTCTACCCAATAAGCATTATCACATTTGATTTTATCATTTATCAGTAAGGATCCCTTTCCTCTAGCCATACAAGGTGTATCATTACCCATTTTTACAGATCCCCCATTATATTTCTCAAGATGATAAAATTTTTATTCATCACCAGTCATGTGATAGGTACAGTCACTATCAATGATCCATGTATCATTTTTATTAACCTTAGAAATGAGTTCTGTCTACATACTTTTCTTCTTCCTCAGAATCATCCTTCATCGTAACAAAAAATACTTCAACATCATCATCTGTGTCAGTCTCGGTATCATTCTCTTTAGCAATGTAACATACCTTTTTACCTTTATCATTATTGTCTCAGTTATCTCTGTTGTAGTGTCGATAACTTCTGTTGTTTCTCCTCCCATAGCTTCCTTCACCAGATCTATCCTTGTTTCTATCATCTTCTTTCCTATTTGGGCATCTAGCAGCAATATGACCAACTTCTTTGCAGTTAAAACATGCTAAAGGTAATTTACCCCTATATCTACCTTTACCTTTAGGTAACCTCTGGGCCATAAGAGCTTCAAGCTCATCAAGCTCATCATCAATGTTACTATCATTATCATCATTATTACTTCTACTACTAGACTTACCGATCTTTAGAGAAGTCATGAAAGAAGACTCAATAGATGGTACAAGACTATTATCATAGTTGTTCAGTTCAAAATTTGTTAGCTTACCAATCAGGTTATCAAGAGTAAGAGTACTATTAGGTGCTGACCTCATTTCATGTATTGCAGATATTCTGATTGCCTAAACAAGTAATAAAGTCGTTAGAATTTTTCTTACCACTGTGTCTTCATCAATGATACCACCAGATCCTTTGATAGTATTATCTACCTCCTTTATTCGATTTGTATACTGTGCTATGTTTTCTCCTTCTTTCATTTTCATATCATTGAATCTTCCTCTTAAAATTTCAGCTCTAGCTCTCTTGACATTTGCATCACCACTATAAACTTGAGTAATTTTATCCCACATTTCCTTTGAAGTAAGGCAGTCCTTGACATCTTCAAATTCGACATCTGATAGAGCAGAAAAAATCTCCATCATAGCAACATTATGCTCATGTCTATCTCTTAATTGATCAAGAGTCAAAGGTCCTATAGGCAGTGCTAAGTAGCCATTATCCAATAGAGTGATGGGAGAATTCCTAATCCCAGATATATGAAGTCTCATTTGGCTTTTCCATATTGTAAAATTGTCCTTATTCAGCTTTGGCACTTCCCTCTTATACATTTTGTGATCTTTCTGTTGAAGTCCTTAAAACTTTATTCCAAGAAACCAATATGCTCTGATACCAATTGTTAGAATAATTGAGAGGGGGGTGAATCAATTATCTACAGTCCCAATTACAAAATGTATCACTTAAAACAAATTCAGCTAATTCTGTAGCTTAGTAAAACAAGAAAACTAAACTATCTGTGTATTTACCGATTACTAGTTAAATGCTCATTGTGATTATCGACCAAATCAAATATGCAACATGTAAAGTATGATATCCAAAAAATCACCACATAAACACATAACACAAAGATTTAATGTGGAAACCCTATAAAGGGAAAAACCACCTGGGACCGGTAACCCAAAATATTTTCACTCTTCTGAAGTGAGCTCGGTGAAGAGCCAACCTTGTTAAAGGTTACAAAACACACTATAAGGTGTGACCTTGTTAGAGGATTTAACACTAACAGTTATCATCCAACCAACATTCACTATGGGGTTGACAAGATAACAATGTATATTCTATGAATGACATAATAAGACTTTCAAGTCCACTCAGTTAAGAGATTTTTCTGTTACAATGGTTAAATTGAAACAATAGGTGATTTGATTACAATACAACTTAGTTTTGCAGATGTTCAAATCTAGTCTAAGTCCATAAAAATCCTCTGATCAATATTTCTATTCAGTTCATCAACATTCAATAACTTACTTTCCCTCGGTAAACCTCTCTAACGCTCGGTATTGTTCTACAGTTTAGTTCTTCTTTAGCTAGTCTGATCAGGCATGCATGAAGCTAAGTTCACATGATATCTCAGCAATCTCCTTCTTCTAGCATATGTTTCACTGTGAAACCCTAGTCTCTTAAATAGACAAGTAAACCATTTTCTTTTCATCCATCAGATTTTGCCACTTAATCTCCTTCGTTGATTTTTCTGCTTAAACCTTCCTCAACAAATGTTTCAATGAATCATTTCAATTCCATCCTTTAGATCGTCAAATTTTTTTAGCTGTTGATCTCATAACAAACTTTATCTTTCCACCTCGTAATCATACACTTTACAAATCATCAATTTCTATCAGCTAAACTAATCATTTAGTTATTTTGTCCATACTTGGTTGACAAAGAAATGTGTCGGTGAACACAAGCTCAATTGATACTATCAATCGGTATACACTACACTAGCTCTGTGTATACTGGAATGCTTCATTAACTGACCACACTACTTTGTAACATTCTGCTTCTAACTTCATAATAGATTAATGCAACATAATCAAGTCAACAATATGAAGTCATAGATTCATCAATAAGTTACCAAGAGTATTCCTTATCCTCATTTGTCATATCCATCTTCCTCAATGTAGATATCTCAGTTCTTCAACTTTTCTCTCCTCTTTTATAGATGTCTAGATATTTGCAACTACCACGATAAGTACTGTCAAAACTAGTTGACATCAATGACAACATAATGACTAATTCAATTATCTTACATAACAATTTAGTGTTTGATGATCTCTAATCAGTTGTAGTTCATCAGAAAGAAGATGTATCCGTGTATAAATTCCAAAAATGGGTCCACTACAGTTGGCGAGGTGTGCTTTACTTTGAAATTATTTCTTTAGATAGTTTTGTTATTATGTTTGAAGCTCAATGTTTTAAAGATTAAATTTTGAAAAATATTTTACTAGTTTAAAAAAACCTCTTGGTGGTATTTCCTTGGAAACCCTTTCTTAATATCTCTCAGGGTTTTTCATCTTTGACCCCTTGCTAGTTTAAACTACCTCATATTCCTCTAGAATTTATTGATCCATCATTATTAAAATTGGTTGGCAATAATTTTGGGGTTATTTTTACACCATTCTAATTCCTTTAAGGAGAGTTATTTGTCTATTAAAATATTAACAAAAAATGGGGACCCTATCCCCCATTTAATAAATTTTACTTGAAAATTGATGGTACACAGAATCAATCTATTATCAAAGAAGATCTAATTTATTTGAAATCAAAATTCTTGGTTGATTCAAATATTTTCAGCAAGTCGTTATCCATTTTAGAGTTAGAAAACTCTTTAACGACAAAAATGAAATACCCATCTCCAGTTGGGGTGGATATTCTAGTGTCTTCTCAAGTTTTAGAAAAATAATTGGCATCTCCCTAGAAAGGGATTGAGAATTCTCCATCTTTGACTCCCCTTTGGAAAAACTCTCCCTATCCTCATTTCATGGGAAAAACATGATTATTTATGTAGAAGATAATTAGGTAAATTTATGGTTGCGAGGAAGAGTTATTCCATCTTTGTCTCTTCATAATTTTTAGAAAGGTGTTCAATTGAACCACCCTTCCCCAAAGAAACTCATGATAATAAATCATTTAGATGGGATACTTTGGGGAAGCACGATCTAGCTTCTCCCCTTTAAGAATTGCATGGAAGTGACAAAATCTAACTACTTTTTCTTGAAACTACACCTAAAGCTTTCTATTTCCTCTAAACCCCTTATAAGATGATTACACTTTCATTAAAATATTTCATATAAAAGTCCTATTACATGTCTGGGTTTTGATTTTTTAGAGGTAGAAAATGCTTTTAATGATATTTTATTCAATGATAATGTTATTTAATTGGTGAAAAAACTCACAGAGAAGTGAAACTTAGACCTATCAATAGACTTAGAATACTAGGAGATATAAGAGTTTAATAAGGATGTCCATATTTGTCAAATACCAATTGCTCAATCTGATTTGGTTTAGGTCATTTCTAGAATCTCAAATTATGTAAAGGACATAAAATCAAAGTTGCATGAAACTCTTCTTAAGCTTGATGTTGGGATTCAAACAACTCTTCTCTGATCTATGTCTCCTAAAAAAAGACATTTCAACCCTCTAAACACAAGGGCTTAATCAGTCACAAAAAATAATTCGCAACTTGAATTGAATTCTAAGACTTTGAAAAAATACTCAAAAGAATAGGTCATAGCTTGGATCCCTTCAAGGCCAACAAGGTTAATTTTGTGGAATGTTAGGGGCTTAAATGACTCTAGCAAAAGACTCCTAATCAAGCATAAATTGGATTTTATAGATTTTGATATTACTTTTCTACAAGAAACTAAATTATAGAAAATTGTTTGTGTTTCTCTTTTTGATTCATGGAGAAAATAGAATTACCTATATACATTCAGTCACAAGGATGTTTAGGTGGTTTAGATGGCTTATGGAAAAATGATTGTGCATAAACTAAATTTGTCTCTTCTTTGGTAAACTAGTTATTGTTATTTGTGACTAGCAATTTATTAAGATAAAAACAAATTTATTCAACATATATGGCCCCAACAACACATGAGGGAAAAAATTAGTTGGAAGAAACTATCCCTTATTATCAGACCTATTAAAATTGCTCAAATTATTCTAGTAGGATATTTTAATGCTATACTTAGTGAATCAAAAAAAGTTGGGGGTATCATCCCAATTAAGAAAGTAATGCAAAATTTAAAATCTTTTATCAAATCCAATGATTTGATGGATTGTGTGCTAAAAAAAAGGGAAATGCACTTGGACTTATAGGTAGAAGGATTTTTACCAAAGTGCAAAAAAAATGAATAGATCTATAGTTTCAGATAGTTGGTTTCATGCTATACAAGATTTCTCCTCCTCAATTCTATTTAGCCTAGGTTCAGACCACTATCCAATTTTATCTACCATCTTAGAGGAAAAACTAAAATATTCATTTAAATAGAAATCCATGTGGTATAGGGATGCTACCTTCATCCCAATGTTAAATTATTCATGGGTTAACTCGCCCTTCTTTATGGGACCCAAAATGTACCAATTGGTTTAAAAGTTATCTTTCTTGTAAAAGAAGATAAAAGAATGGAATTTTCTTTTATTCAAAACAAAAAAAAATGAAAAAGAAAGAATCAAAAGAGATATTTCTAATGATCTAAATGAGATCATAATCCAAAAGGGAATGGATTACAATACTTTCAAAAAGGAAAGTTTCCTAAAAATAGAATTTGGTTAGATTCTTCTAAGTTGTAAAGAGTTGTATTGGAAACATAAGTCCTGTGAACATGGCTAATGGAGGGGGATAGAAATGAAAATTATTTTCATGTCTCCAAAAATTAAAGATGAGATAATAATTAAATTAAATTCATCCATATTATTAACAATTGTTTGTTAGATATATCAACTTCTGGAATGACAACTGGCTTCAGATGGGACCCTTGAGGGATTGTGAGCCTTTTAATATTTGGATGGATGAGTGCATCCATAAATATGGTTCCCAAGTCTGTAATTATAGAGTGGACAATGCTTGGGTGAACCTTTCCAATATTTCTTGGAATTGATTCCTCTTATGATTGTCCTTGATGCGGTCTCCCTATCCCCTTCTCAGGATGCGTTGATTTGGGAAGGTTCTCCTGATGGGGTTTTCTTGGTGGATTCTACCTATTATTTTTAGTTGTATCAGGAAGTCACATCTATTTGGGCTAAAGTGTGGTTCACTGGCCTTAATCCCTAAATTAACATCTTCTTCTGGATTTTTCTTCAGAACCACATTCTCACTGTTGATAATCTTATAAAGAGAGGTTTATATATCCCTAATAGGTGTGTGTTATGTAGATGCAAAGATAAATCTATGGCTCACCTATTCATCCATTTCACTTATGTAAGAAAGATATGGTAGTCTCTCCTTTCAGCTCTTGAGTTATCCTGGTGCTTTCCCTTGTCTTTTCAAGACCTTTTTACTCAATGGGCCCTTTTAAAAATATAGACTCTCACAAATTATTCTCTTTGATTCTCCCACATCTCTATTGGAGAGTGTGGAAAGAACACAATAATCGTATATTTTATGATTTTTGTGCTCCTCCTAAAATTATCTTTGAAAAGATCCACTATGCATTAAAAGAAAAGTTTATTTTATATGGCAGCTCTAACCCTTTTGCAGGAAAATACCAGATTGATGGCCCTAAGAAGAGTATAGAGAAAAGATAGAATTGTACTTGGAGCTACCCCATGAAAGGTTGGTTCAAGGCCAACTTCGATGGTGCAGCCAAAGGAAATTTAGGAAGGGCAAGAAGTGGAGGTGTGATCAGAAATTGCTATGGATTTGGGATTTCTATCATCACCTTCCCTCTCGACACTCAAACTAACCACTATGTTGAAGCTAACACTGCCCTCCAAGTTACTAAACTTTCCCTCGACACCGGTGTCAAAAAGCTTTGGCTTGAAGGAGACTCAAAGAATATCATAAATTGTTTAAATTCTAACCATTCCCCTTCATGGACAATGTCAAATATGATCGAAGAAACACATGCTCTCTTAAAATCATTTGAAAAGGTACACATATCCCACATGTATAGGGAAGCCAACCAAGTTTCTGATTGGTTTTCCAGCTTGACTGTCGAAAAGGATGCTATGATTAGATGGCATCACGATGAATATTTCCCTCGTAAGGTGAAGGATTTAGTTGAAAGGAATAGATATCAAGGAAAGGAGGGAATCATTAATGAAAATAATGAATCTTAATGTTTCTTATTGGATGTGCCATTCCATAAATGGTAAGTACCAGATTGATAGGAAGGACAATAAATATGCATCCCTCTCACACACTTTTTGGGTGTTCATTCCCAAGGTTAACATCTATTTTTTAAGGCAAAATAAAATAAAGATATGGATTACCTTGGTGAGAAAGAATCAGAATAGCTCCAATTTGTTAAACTAGAGAGTTTTCCTAAACCAACCTTGTGTGATGGGAGGTGAAAGATACAAAAGGGAACCCATAAATGATAGTGGGAAATAGAGGAGATGCACCAAGGTTTGGAATGCACTACAAAAAGGGGAAATATCAACTTTCATAGAAAGGTTACATGGAAGCAAGCCGATGGTGACTAAATGGTTGTGAAAAGCTGGAATGAAGGTTGTGTGGTGATAGATGGAAAGAATTTCATTATCACAAAGGAGTTTATCTCAAATGTCACCGAGATACCCATTGTGGGAAATAAATTTTATAGGGACCGAAAAATCTTTGACTTTGTCGTCAATGATTTTGTGAGAGATGAGGATGAGAAGAATGACATCATCAAAGTGGGAACACACTACCAGCCTGAAGGAATTAAAATGTTATGGAGATTTTTCCTCAGAGCTCTCATCTCTTATGTGACACTGGACACCAGGTTTGATAGGATAAGGACCTACCACTTTGTGTTGTTGAATCACCTAAGACATGGTATGGAGGTCTCCATCACATTCTACTTGTATGCTTCTATTAATGAAAATATTAATGGCTATAGGGACAAGGATATTGATAACCCTACTTTTCATGAGGGGTTATTACTTTTAATTTATAAATATTTCAAAGCCCAACCCCTGGGGAAGGAAATTGTTGTTAATAAGGACTGAGAGGATGTTTCTAGTTCTGATTATGTCCCCTAAAACACTGAAGATAGTGTGGGTTTGTAATTGGAGAACCAGGAGGATGGAGAGACCAAAAAGAAGATATAGGGTTCCTCCTCCAAGAAGAGAACTGCTAGCTCTATAAAAAAAGAAAAACCCCACAAAAATAAGGCTAGATTGGTTATTTCCTTATAAGAGGAGTATAATGAAAATGAGGAAGGGATGAACATTTATGAAGAGGAGGAAATATCCAATGGAAAGGACAAGAAGAAAATGGTTCATGCTATGGGGAAAAAAATCAAGTTCAGGGGGGATTTATTTGGTCAATTATCTCCTGTGGATATGTCCATGAGCAACAGAAATACTCCCCCTCCCCCGTCTAGTGTCCATGAGAAGATCCAAGACTCTAATTTGGATGTGCCTAATGACTACCAAGATGACCCCTCTACCTAGTCCCCTATTCCTCATGGGTCGTCGGATGATAAGTACTAGACCAAAGAGGAGTATCACAACAATGATTATGGCAAGGGGAAAAAAGTCTGGCGTAACTTCAATGTAAATATTGTGAAGATGGGGATTATTAGGGAAGATATGAACCCCAAAGTTCATGAGGATGAGGATGGTGAGATTCAGAAAGAGGAATTGATTGGTTCAGCTCTAGTCATCCGCAGTGACAATACTAGAGAAATGGAGCCTAATCTTCTCAATAATGCCAAAAATAGTATGCTGGATAATTTTAGATCTATTAAATGGCTCTATCATGAACTGGGGGACTTCAAGGAAAAAATGCACAGAACCGACAACAACAAGGATAGAAAAGCTATAGAGGATTACCAATGACTAGATTCTAGGGTTAACAAGATGGAGGAAAAAATGTAGAGCCTTGAGGATACCCTCAAAGGCATAGTGGAGAAGAGCTTCAATATCCTAAAGGCTTCTAAAAAGCACATCAAGTTTCTCATAGAGAAAATGGAAGAAAATCCTAGAGGGAAAGAAGTGTAGATAATAAAGGAGGAAAAAGACCAGAAGATGGATGAAGGACCAGGAAAGAGAACAAGGGCCAAATCCAACAAGAACAAGAAACAAAAAGACTCCACTGACATCCAAAAGATCAAGGAGGCTACTGAAAAGATGGAGCTTCTTGAATCTAATGCAACCACGATGCTTAGGAATCTCTCCTAACCTTTTTATCTGGTGTTTTTTTCCTATCTCTATTTTTTGTTAATTTTGTCTTTGTCGTGATAGTTCTCTCGGCCCTGCCAGTGGCCTATTTCATTTTTCTGTTAATGTTGTCTTAAGACTTGAAATTTTAATGCTTTATTTTTATATGCATTGGGTTTTAGGCACCCTATAAAACCTATTTTACGTAGTAAAAAAAATGTTTGTTAGAATATAGGAAGGGAACTCTTATTCCAAATCTTCCTTTTTGGTTGCGATAACATTCCTTTGGGCACCTCTCTAGATTATATCCCTAAATGTGTTGTATAGATGGACAAAAAAATACCGATGGAAAATTTTACTCTTATTGAATTAAAAAGTGTGGTCTTTTCTTGCTCCTTATAAAGCACAAGGGTTGAACAAGTACACTTCAATTTTATTGCAAAGATGTGGGGATTTCTTATGCAATGATAGTCTTCTTTTCCTAGAAGAATATTTGAATTAAATAATACATACATAGCTTTGGTTCCAAAGGTGAACTCACTTCACTCTACTAATTTTTACCCCATATCCATGCATAACATAATATATAATATTTTCTCCAAGGATATGGCTGTGAGATTAGATTAGCCCTTCTAATATTTCACAAGAGGATGGAGGTTTTTTCCCAGGAAGGGAAACCTTAGATGGGGAAATCGTTGCACATGATATTTTTTGATGCATAGAGGCCTTTTATATTAATAAAATATTAAATTAAAATATTCACAAAAAAGGGGTCAGGGGAAAAAGTCACCCCGCAAAGAGTCACACAACACCTAGGCTAAAAACATACAACCATTCATCAAAAAAACATATAAACAAAGAAACCCTCAAGCTGCGAGTGCAGTAACAAAAGAGGGAGGAGGATCTCTATCATTAGAATTTTCCCAAACATTGGGCCTAGGGTATGGTTGGGGAGGGACCAACAATCATCTTTATTTTCTTCTTTCTCCAAGTCTCCTTCCTCCCGTGTGGGAGGAATAGCAAGCGCTAGGCGGGGGAACTTATCAGAAGTGCCAGGAGACCATGTACAAACATTGGCTAAAGGATGGGAAGACTCAACCATAGTAGAAATAAGAAAGGGAGGCCAGCCAACATCTGCATCCCTATGAGGAGGAGGAGAGGCAGAGTGGAGATGCCAAGGGTGCAACATTCTGGAATGCCTGGTAGAGGAACTTCAGCTATGACGATGGCCCTGTGGTGGTGTGTGGTTAGCCGAGAGAGAATTTAGTGGCACCCTAGCAATAGTACAAGGGGCATTTCCCTAGTGCTACAATAATTCCTGCAAGTGGGCAACCTCTAGGGCCACTTTGTCTGCTTGAACTTGAATCTACATTATGACATTATTACATAAACATGCTTTAGCATAGAGAAAAATATTAATATCCATAAATCTGTGATAAAAAAGAACAACATTTCGGTCTTTCCACAAAGTAAAAAAGATCTCCATCCTAAAAGCATGCCAGATTTGGGTATGCTGGGAAGGCATTCTGGGTGAGTCACCAAGGAGTGCCATATGCCAGGAAAAAGGCTCAAGCCAGAAAGGAATAAAAAGGTCATGAATCTAGATCTAATAATTGTGGGCCCGATGACAGAACCAAAAAATATGCATAATAGTTTTAGAATGTCCATAAAAAGGGCATTTAGGGTCAGGCACACCCAAATGCCAAAGTTGAGATCCCAAAGGCAAACCCTAGTAAAGCGGACACTAGGCAAAGTGAGAAATCTTGGGCTCAGTAATAGCATCCCAAATAGTATGAAATCACCATCTCTAGGTTTTCTGGGAGGATGAAAGGTGCCATCTATGATTGAGGGAATGAATCATAGGTAAATGAGGCACAATCCAAGAATACCAAGATTGGGTGTGTAATTGGTAAATGGCATATCAGGGTACCATTTCCAGTCTTTCCACCAAGGTTTAAAGACTGAATTCTTAATTTATGCAAGAAGTGGGGTGAAATAGTTGAAACAAGCAAGTCAAAAGTCTGACGATCTGGGTGGATGAGACAGAACTGAACACAGAGATCATCCCAAGAGTGGAGAATCATAGTGGTTCTGGAAAACAAATATTTGGGCATTTGAATGCCATGTTTTTGAAAATGAAGAGCACTCATTCCATGGATTTTGGCCAGGGGGAGCCCTTGCTGAGAAAACAAAGGGGACCACCATATATTTTGCTGGTTGAGAGAAAGACCATCACAAAAACCATTCCCAGCCCAACAAATCCAATGTTTGACAGCTTCCTAGGCTCTCCAAATAATTTTGGCAACAAAATTACCCTAGATATGAATAGGGGTCTTCATAACTAGAAGGTTTTGAAAGCCAATCCCGTTCTAGGTAGGCTTGTGTAAAGGATACCCCGAAGAGATTCAATGTCGAAGAAAAATTTTCTAGGCCTCATTGCCTATGAGATACCACACAATCTATTTCACATAAAGGGCTAGAACTTATTTCTAAGTATCTAACAAACCAATCCCACTAGAGGCCTTAGGGAGACAACAAAAATCCTAGCCAACTTTGTGAAAATCATGATGATCAATTCCAGAGGCCCAAAGGAAATACCAGAGTAATTTTTCAAGATTCTTGTAAGAGGATTTTAAGGGAGCCCAAAAAGATGAGTAGTAAAAATGAGTAGCAGCCAACACTTTGGAGAAGATCTAGAACTTCCTAGTGAGAGAGAGCGGCTTGGTGATCCAATAGGTAAGCTTCTTCTCAATTTTGGCTAAAATGACATTCAATAATTCTATAGAAGTAGCTTGAAAGGCAAAGGGGATTCCTAGAAAGAGGAAAATTTCCCCATGTTGAATCTTGGACCATCTAAACTAAGAAAACCAAGGTAGATCAGGAAGGGTAGACTACCTAAAGCATAAGGTTTTATGCCACTAAATGGTAGAACCAGAGGCCAAGCAAAAAGTGTTTAAACACTGCAAGGATACCTTGATATTATCTTCATCCTCTTCAAGAGTGAGAAAGGAATCATTAGCAAAATGGCCATTGACTAATTGCTGGGAAGAATCTGGTAAAGTAATTCTTTGAACATAGCCCATAGAAATGGAATGAGCTAGAAAATAGCCAAAGACTTCGGCCGCTATAACATATAAGGTAGGAGACAAAGGACAACCCTATCGAATAGATCAAAAAAGCCCAAAAGTAGAAGACTATTTGCCATTGATGGTGATACAAGAAGAGGCATCAAGAAATAGCATCTGTACAAATTGAAGAAATTTGGGGCAAAAACCAAGAGTGTGAAGCATAGCTAAAAGAAAAGGTCATTCAATGTGATCATAAGATTTAGAAAAATCAATTTTGAGAAAAAGAGCTTTTTGATGAGATTTATGAGCCTATTCCATACCTTCCCAAATTGCAATGATGTTATCAAGAATAAATTTTGATTTGATAAAGCTATTTTTCTCTAGCCAAACAATCTAAGGTAGGATGTGATGGAGCTTGAGAGCCAGAGCCTTGGTAATGATCTTGTAAGAGACATTGAATAAGGTAATAGGCTGCCAATTGTAAATATCCTCTAGGTCCCCAGATTTGGGAATGAACTTAATATTTCCTTGGTTGATGATGTCCCCAAGAGATTGGGAATGAAAGGATTCAAGGTAGACTTGATGTAAATTAGGACCAATGGCATCGCAGAGGGATTATAAAACTCACAGGGAAAGTCATCACATCCTAGGGATTTATCCATAGCTATAGCAAAAAAAATTTCATGAAGATCCTACAAGGTGAGCAGTTGATCACAAAAAGCACTCTGAGAGGAGGAGACACATTTAGGGACAACAAAAATGCAATAAAAAAGAGCTTAATCACTGGATGGAGAAGATCCCTGAGTGGAAAAACCTTGTTCGTAATGATGAACAAAGGCCTGCAAGATATCAGGAAGCTCCATGAGGAGGAAATGACCTTCTTTAATCCTAGTTATGCCCATATTGGTTTCACGAGCATGGAGAGAAGAAAAAAATTCTTTAGCTGCTTGGTCTCTAACTTTTAACTAGTGCATATGAGCTTCGATCTAGGCACTTCTAGTAGCATAATTGTCTACAACTTGCTTCCAATGACAAATCTTGGTAAGGTGGAGTTGCAGGTCTTGATTGAAAGGATCCTGAGCTAAGGTCTCTGTGGAAACATGAAAAGATTAGGTGTTGACATCATAGGATCTATAGTGATAATTGGAAAGTTTCCTTCCATAAATACGCAAAAAGTGTGTCGTGCATCAGATGACTTCATTTCACCATTGAATCTAGCCATGTGAATGTGATAGCCTAGGCTTGAGGTTCCAAACTTGATGAATGTGGACCACCATGGAGGGGTGGTGAAGGACATAAGTATTAAAAAAAATTGAGTGGTGGGAGGCCGTGTCTTAGTTGTCTACTAGAAAATATTAAATTGAATGGGAAAATGATTTGACAAAGTCACATCAATAAGAGGAGTAACTGGTAAAGATTTCTTTTTAGAAAAAGAGAAAAATGATTGTGCTAAGATCATAGCATGATCAAGCCTTTTATGAATTCTATCAGAAGAACCTCTGAAGTTAGACCAAGTGTGCCAAACCCCATCAGGATGATGACGACCAAAATTTTGATAAAAAAGCCCTAATTTATTGTGCATGTAGTACTAGGCTTCTCTCTCACCAACTGTCCATCGAAAAGGAAAAAGGCCATCCTTGTCAGAAGCTATTTCGACCATATTAAAATCACCACAAAAAAACCAAGTTGTAGGTGGAAGAGAATATATAAGCCAATGCCAAAGGTGAAATCTCTCAACAACATAATTGGGAGCATAAACATTACCAATGCCAAAAGAATGATTCTCAATAATGAAAGTGGCCTAGATAGTTCTCTACATGGGATTTGATCCATGATTAACCCAAAAATAATGCCAACAAGGAGAAAGGAGAGTAACAACTCCACCTCAACCAACCTTGTGCTGAGAACAAAGAGCAAGGCTCTTAGGCCAAATAACCTTGTAAGTAGCATCAAGCAAAAAACTATAAATTTTAACTTCTTGGAGACATAAAACATCCAAATGACTAACACAAAGATGCACATCCTTGAAAAAATAATTTATGGGTAGGTCTATCAGACCTCAAACATTCCATGAGATGTAATTCATGAGAAATTAGTGTTGTCCATACCATCACCTTCCCCAAGGGAAGAAAAACTATTTGACAAATATGCTAGAGTGAAATCATTCTCAGAAGACTCCATGGAAATATTTCTCCATTTTTCTTGCATGCCCTCAATCCTAGTCTCAGCACGCCTAGAAGGGCTGTGAGAATGATGAAAAGGAAGAGGGGAGGAAATCATGGAGTCCACCTAAGGTATGTAGACCTAAGGAGGGTTAACACTAGAATAAAAAACATTCTTCCCCCGTAGGGCAGGGTTTGAAGTTGAAGTAACTTTATTAGCATGAGCCTCAACAAGAGGAGGTGGTGGCTGAGATGTGGAAGCTAAAGCAATATGATTGGCTTGCTTATTCTTGTACCCAAATGTAACCCAGTCATCTTTCTTGATTTCCTCTTTTTTCAGAAGCCTATAAAATCAGGGTGTTTGATGCAATTTTCAGAGAAGTTGATAAAATGCTTAAGGCTAGAATAATCTATCCAATCCATCATTCTACTTGGGTAGCGAACATAGTTCCTGTTTGCAAGAAAAATGGGGAAATCTGAATCTGTGTTGATTTTAGGAACCTTAATCAGTGTAGCCTGAAAGATAATTTTTCTCTCCCAAATATGGATCACATTCTACAAATGGTAGCAGGGTTTGAAATGATGTCAATGCTGGATGGGTTCTCAGGATACAACCAAATTAGCATGGCTCCTGAGGATCAACACAAAAAGGCATTCACCACCCCTTGGGGCACTTTTGCATATAGTCAAATGTCATTCGACTTGATTAATGTAGGGGCAACATTCCAATGGGCCATGAATTCTTCTTTCAACCATTTAATGAATAAGGTGATTGTAGTATACCTTGATGATCTGATTGTTTTCTCCCATAGAAGGAAGAAACATCCTCAATATTTGAGGCTCATCCTTCAAGAGTTTAGGAATCAAGGAATATCACTCAATCCTAAGAAATCTATTTTCTATGTGATTGAGGGAAAATTGTTGGGTCACATAGTGTCAAAAAAGGGAATTACAATTGATCCAGAAAGAGTGTGAGCAATCTAGCAGTTATTTTTACCATCTAACAGAAGTGGAATAAGATCTTTCTTTGGGAAAATTAACTTTTTGAGGAGATTTGTGCCAGATTTTTCAGAAACAAATAGACCCATGGTAAATTTGCTGAGTGAGAAACAAAATTTTAGATGGAATGATGAAGCCAATAAGTCTTTTGATGAAGTTAAAGAGGTAATCGCTCAGGATCTAGTCCTTGCGCATCTAGATTTTCAGAAATATTTTGTGATACATTGTTATGCATTTGAACACACTATGTTAGGCATCCTGTTATAGAAGAATGATGCTGATGAAGAGGTTCCAATTTACTTTATGAGTATACTTCTAAAGAAACATGAATTGAAGAATTCACCTACAGAAAAGAAAGCCTTCACAGTGGTTAAGGACGTCAACCAATTTTGGTACTATATTCATCATTCCCACTCCACTATATATGTTCTATATTCTATTGTTAAGAGTATTCTAACTTAGCAAGAGGTGTCCATGAATAAAAGAGCTAATTGGGTGGAAAAGGTCAAGAGTTTGATTTAGAAATCAAACCTACCAAATTGGTAAGAGGTCAAGGCCTCTACAAGTTAATTGCAGAAAATGATGTGGCTTCTGGAGATGAGATCCCTCTATCCTTGTTTATAGGATTGAAAGATGCTTGGTTTTCAAATGTAGCTTATCATCTCACCTATGGAGAGTGTCCCGATCACCTAACATCAAAAGAGTAAAGGAACCTAAAACTCAATGTGGCCAAACATGTCATAGTTGATGATATATTGTACAAAAGAGGCTTGGATGGAATGTTTCTTCGATGCATAGATGAAGATTAGAAAAAAAAGTTGCTTAAATCTTTCCATAATGAAGCCTATGGTGGAAATTTCTCATCTATAGTAAGAAATTCCAAGATATTGAGGAGCTGCTATTATTGGCCCAGGATGTTTAAAGATGCATACAAGTGGGTTACACAATGTGAAAATGTAAGTTATTTTCTGGTAAGATACATTTAGCTTCTTTTCCCTTAAGGCCAGTAATAATTGAAGAGCCATTCAAGTAGTGGGGTTTAGACTTTATAGGGCCAATAAATTTCCCATCAAGCGCTGGTCATACTCATATCTTAACTGACACAGACTACTTTACAAATGGGTAGAAGCTATCACAATAAGGAAAAGTACTTCAGAGGTGGTCTGTTTATTCTTAAAAGAAAATATTTTGGTTAGATTTGGGTTTCCAGTGAAAATTGTAGTTGATAATGCACAAAACTTCTCTTCTCAAGAGATGAAAATATTCTATTATGACAACAGAATTCAACTGTCACATTTATCTGACTATTTTCCCCAAGGTAATGGGCAGGCCAAGTCTACCAATAAAAATCTAATCACTATTATGAAGAAGTTGGTCAGTGAAAATTACAAGGACTGGCACAGAAGATTATTTGAAGCCCTTTGGGCTGATTTTACTTCTCCCAAGAGGGTGATAGGTATGACTTCATTTGAACTGGTCTATGGAGTAGAAGCTCAACTCTCACTACCTCTGGAGCTTGCAGCAATAAAATTATAGAAAGTGATTGAAGACGAAGCTTTCCCTAATGGATTGGATAAAAGAATCATGTACCTAAGCAAGATCTAGGAAGAAAGAGAAGAGATAGTAAACTGCATAGCACTGCATCAATCCTGGGCAAAGAAGATTTTTGACAGGAGGGCCAGGCCCAAAAAGTTCATGGAGAATGACAAAGTATTACTATGGGATAAAAGAAGAGAGCCCCGAGGTGCTCACAGAAAATTTGAATCCCTTTGGAATATTCCTTTTGAAATCAGTCAAGTCTTAGGACCTAATTCATTCAGACTCAGGTACGCAAATGGAACTGAAATGCCCTTGTCTTATAATGGGAAAGATCTAAAGCTATTTGAGCTGTAGTTAAGTTTAGTGGTCCTTTGTACATACAATTTTGTCATGCTTTAGGTTAGTTGCAAGTGTTGTAGTTTAGTCTAGTGTGAAACTAGAGATCTTGGATCCATTGTTTAGTCCCTCACAGTCCTAATCCCTAGTTGGAGCCACTTGTTGCCAGTCAAATAATTTTCATTCTTCTTTTGCACAACAATTTTTGCCTTTGTAAAAGTTCAAGATTGTATCTAACATTAGCCAAGTCAGAGTGTGTGTTTAATTCAGACCCTAGGAGGTCTTGAAAGTGTGTAGCTAGGTGGATTGATAACTAGTATCTAATCCAACCTAGTTTTGTTAGCTAGGTTTTAATGCTTAGTTTAGTGTTTATTTTGGCTTGATTAGAGAAATGGGCTTAATTGTGTCCTGAGTCTTGGCATAGTTGTAAGATGCCTTTTTAGGCATAAATGAAGTTAGTTCTTTGAACTAAGTGGGATAGAGGACCTAGAATATGGGCATGTGCAAGATCATGAGGGGCCAAACTATGCCCTTAAGTGGCAATGAAAAATTAGCAAATCAGGGTTAGTCAACTTGACGTGAAAATTTCAACTAGCTATCAACCTAATATAAAAAAGTTGTAAGAATAGAATCTGTAGAAAATTGAATGTAGTTTCTAAAGTACTAGGCCTTTTTTGAAAAAAAAGTTAGTATGATTGGTGAAAAGTATAGATTTCAATATAGCAGTACAAAAATTTCTGGAAAAAAAAAGTAGGTGTATGTCTGACCACCTTAATCATAATCAAATGATAATATTTTATATATAAGTAGTAGACTCATGCTTGGATGTGACACATATTTTTTGTAATTTTATTCCAAAAAAATAATTAATTATGAATTTTCTGCTACAACATTTTTAGAATAAAAAAAATCCCACGTCTGACAACCTTAACTCATTCAAAACTTTAAAAAATTCAATTTTTCTTTTCCTTCTAGTAGGCAAAGCATAGAATGTGACACATTTTTCGGATTTCAAAAATATTATACCGTTTGAAAGTTATAGTCATTTTTCAATTAGTATATAAATCAACACTTTAGAGGTAAGTCAATTAGAAAATAACTAATAATTACTTACCGAATTCAAAATTTGACAGCAATTATATCGATAGAAAGTTGATAATCTCCTTAAGATACCCTTTTCATTTCATCAAATTCAGGTAAAAATAAAGTTGTCAGCTACATGGTCGAAGTCTAGAACTCAGAGAAATAGGGGAAAAACATGTTTTTGAGACATTTCAATAGTTGACCATGTAGGTTTGGTGCACAAAGCAATACCAAGCCTAATCAGGTACCTGATATTTTTATGTACCTGATATATTCCGGTACCCAAAAATGCCAACATAATTTTGATTTTTCACTTTTCCCTCCCCTTTCTCCCTCCCATTTCTCCATCCTTCATATGATTATATATATTAGATTATATCAAAAACTATATATTAGATTATATATTATATAATATCAATTATATATTAAATATTATATAATATACATTTTACAATAAATATTATTTAATATATATTAATATTAAATGTTACATTATATGTCATATATTATATATTATTTTATATGTATAATATATTAATATGTATTTTACAACTATGTACGAAAGGTTGGAAGATTGCAGAAAAATTATGGATGGCCATTGAAAGAAGCAAAGGAAATCAATTAGCCATTTAAAAAATTCATGGGTGGCCATTGAGGATGAGAGAGAGTGAGAAGGTGATGGGGGCTAAGAGAGAGAGATAAGGGGAAGGAGAGAGAGAGTAGGAGAGATAGAGATAGAAGGGGATGGGGAGAGAGTAGGAGTGAGAGAGAAGGGGATGGGGAGAGAGTAGTAGAGAGAGAAGGGGAAGGGGAGAGAGTAGGAGAGATAGAGAGAAAGGGAAGGGGAGAGAGTAGGAGAGAGAGAGAGAGAGAGAGAAAGGGAAGGAGAGAGAGTAGGAGAGAGAGAGAAGGGGAAGGAGAGAGAGAGAGAGAGAGAGAGAGAGAGAGAGAGAGAGAGAGAGGGAATGGGAAGGGGAGAGAGTAGGAGAGAGAGAGAGAAGGGGAGGATAACCAATTCATTACAATATTAATTAGTAAGGAGCAAGGGAAACTTAAATAATATCACAATAGGCATTATAAATCCAAATTCTAATTAGGAGTTTTAAGCAAAGTGAGTAAGGTCCTGGATAGGGACATTACAGATCCACACATTGTTTAGTAGATACCTCCAAGAACCCACATACACAGGAGTAGGTTTGAAGTAAGACTAAGATTTTTTATCGGTTCAAAAATATTACTGCGTTGTACTTTTGATTAACATCCAATGATTGGATGTGAAATTCATAAATTTGATTATATTACCACTGGTTCTATTTAATTTTGGAAAAATGGATATTTGACATATGTTCATAAATTTCAATCAACACCATTTTAAAATAACACATCAGTTTATTTTTACACAAATTGAGAATGTTATCAATAGGAATTGAACTGAAATTGACATAGGTCATAGGAAATAAATGCCCCAGCTATTTGTTGTCTTCTTCATTTTGAGTTTCTTATTACAATCAGGAGAATAATTTTACTCTCCAAATGGTTTTGGACAGTAACATTTGTACTTCCTCTTCACAAATATTTCTTCCCCCATCTTCCTGCCTATTGATACCGACAAAGTGAATCTAGGAATTTCTGCCATGTAATGGGAGAAAAATGGTTTCCTAATTGATATGTGTCTAAATAACACATGCAAGAACCTTTTCTTTGATATTTCTCACCAACCCTTTACAACAAAAAATGTTTACAAAAAATGGCATGTACTTGCATGAGGACATTATATATTATAGAAATCCTGCATAGAAGCAGTGGCAAGCTGCTCAAAAAGTAGTAACTGATAGCAAGTGGGATAATGTAGATGCTTTAATAAACCACTATCTTCTTTACTCAAGCAACATCTGGTTCATCTGCTCGACTGGGGCATGTTTGGGAATAGACAGTCTCCATTTACAATCAAGTATCTGGAAGAAGTTATATTTGTCAGTGCAGGAGATACACCCATTAGATTTGCAATAACTTTATGCTCACTAGAATTTCCATTTCTCTTCAATTGGGATACTCTTTCAAAAATTGCATCTACCATTTTACCAATTTGGGAAATTAATGGGTCAATTTGTGGACCTCCAAGGTGTTGGTCACCTAAACGAGAACCTTGAGATGAATTAGGAACTTCTCTATGAAAGAGATCATTACCTTGAGAAGCTCTACACTTGTTAGCTGAATTAAAAACTTGGACCATAGATGGCTGCCCTTTGTTGTCATGGGGACTTTCTAGGGGTCCTAGTATGCCTTATCATGTGTTATGACCCATATGAAGTCCCCATGACCCCTATGGACACATTGGAATGCTCAAGTGTATCTTAAGGGATCCTAAGACCCCTTCGGACACACTTGAGCATTCAAATGTGTCAAAATGGGTCATGGGGACTTCCTAGGGGTCCTAGTATGCCTTACCACACCTTAGGATCCCTAGGAAGTCTGCATGACCCCTATGGACACATTGGAATGCTCAAGTGTGTCTTAAGGGGTCCTATGACCCCTTCAAGAACACTTGAGCATTCAAATGTGTCAAAAGGGGTCATGGGGACTTCCTAGGTGTCCTAATATGCCTTATCATGCATTAGGACCCCTATGAAGTCCCCATGACCCCTATGGACACATTGGAACCCTAAAGTGTGTCCTAAGGGGTTATATGACCCCTTCAAAAACACTTGAGCATTCAAATGTGTCAAAAGGGGTCATGGGGAATTCTTAGGGGTCCTTGTATGCCTTATCACATGTTAGGACCCCTAAGAAGTCCTCATGACCCCTATGGACACATTGGAACCCTCAAGTGTGTTGTAAGGGGTCCTACGACCCCTTCAAACACACTTGAGCATTCAAATGTGTCAAAAGGGATCATGGGGACTTCCTAGGGGTCTTAGTATGCCTTATCATGTGTTAGGACCCCTAGGAAGTCCTCATAACCCCTATAAACATATTGGAATGCTCAAGTGTGTCTTAAGGGGTCCTACGACCCCTTCAGACACACTTGAGCATTCAAATGTGTCAGAAGGGGTCATGGGGACTTCGTGGGGGTCCTAGTATGTCTTATCACTAGTTAGGACCCCTAGGAAGTCCCCATCACCCCTATGGACACATTGAAATGCTTGAGTGTGTCTTAAGCAGTCCTATGACCCCTTCAGACACACATGAGCATTCAAATTTGTCAAAAGGGGTCATGGGGGCTTCCTAGGGGTCCTAGTATGCCTTATCACATGTTAGGACCCCTAGGAAGTCCCCATGACCCCTATGGACACATAGAAATGTTCAAGTGTGCCTTAAGGGGTCCTATGAGCCCTTTGGACACACTTGAGTGTTCAAATGTGTCAAAAGGGGTTATGGGGACTTCCTAGGGGTCCTAGTATGCCTTATCATGCATTAGGACCCCTATGAAGTCCACATGAGCCCTATGGACACATTGAAAACCTCAAGTCTATCCTAAGGGGTCCTACAACCACTTCAGACACACTTGAGCATTCAAATGTGTCAAAAGGGGTCATGGGGACTTCTTAGGGGTCCTAGTATGCCTTATCATGCGTTAGGACTACTAGGAAGTCCTCATGACCCTTATGGACACATTGGAACCCTCAAGTGTGTTGTAAGGGGTCCTACAACCCCTTCGGACACACTTGAGCATTCAAATGTGTCAAAAGGGGTCATGGGGACTTCCTAGGGGTCCTAGTATGCCTTATCATGCGTTAGGACCCCTAGGAAGTCCTCATGACCCCTATGGACACATTGGAATGCTCAAGTGTATCTTAAGCGGTCATGCGACACCTTCAGACACACTTGAGCATTCAAATATGTCAAAAGGGGTCATGGGTACTTCCTAGGGGTCCTAGTACACATAATCACGCATTAGGACCCCTAGGAAGTCTCCATGACTCCTATGGACACATTATAATTCTCAAGTGTGTCTTAAGGGATCCTACAACCCCTTTGAACACACTTGAGTATTCAAATGTGTCAAAAGGGGTCATGGGGACTTCCTAGGGGTCCTAGTATGCCTTATCATGCGTTAGGACCCCTAGTAAGTTCTCATGACCCCTATGGACACATTGGAACCCGCAAGTGTGTCTTAAGGGGTCCTACAACCCATTCGGACAAACTTGAGATTTCAAATGTGTCAAAAGGGGTCATGAGGACTTCCTTGGGGTCCTAGTACACCTTATCACATGTTAGGACCCCTAGGAAGTCCCCATGACTCCTATCGATAAATTAGAATGCTCAAGTGTGTCTTAAGGGGTCCTATGACCCCTTCGAACACACTTGAGCATTTGAATGTGTGAAAAGGGGTCATGGGTACTTTCTAGGGGTCCTAGTATGCCTTATCATGCATTATGACCCCTATGAAGTCTCCATGACCCCTATGGACACATTAGAATGCTCAAGTATGTCTTAAAGGTTCCTACGACCCCTTCAAACACACTTGAGCATTCAAATCTGTCAAAAGGGGTCATGGAGACTTACTAGGGGTCCTAGTACACCTTATCATGGGGACTTCCTAGGGGTCCTAGTATGCCTTATCATGCGTTATGATCCCTAGGAAGTCCCCATGACCCCTATGGACACATTGGAATGCTCAACTATGCCTTAAGGGGTCCTATGACCCCTTCAAACACACTTGAGCATTCAAATGTATCAAAAGGCATCATAGGGACTTCCTGGGGGTCCTAGTGTGCCTTATCACATGTTAGGACCCCTAGGAAGTCCACACAACCCATATGGATAGATTCGAAAGCTCAAGTGTGTCTTAAGGGGTCCTACAACCCCTTCGGATACACTTGAGCATTCAAATGTATCAAAAGGGGTCATGGGGACTTCCTAGGGGTCCTAGTATGCCTTATCACATGTTAAGACCCCTAGGAAGTCCCCATGACCCCTATGGACACATTGGAATGCTCAAGTGTGTCTTAAGGGGTCCTACAACCCCTGTGAACACACTTGAGCATTTGAATGTTTGAAAAGGGGTCATGGGGAATTTCTAGGGATCCTAGTGCACCGTATCACATGTTAGGACCCCTAGGAAGTCTCCATGACCCCTATGGACACATTGGAACTCTCAAGTGTGTCTTAAGGGGTCCTACGACCCATTTTGACACACTTGAGTGTTCAAATATGTCAAAAGGGGTCATGGGGACTTCCTAGGGTTCCTATTACACCTTATGATGCGTTAGGACTCCAAGGAAGTCCCCATGACCCTTATGGACACATCAGAATGCTCAAGTGTGTCTTAAGGGGTCCTATGACCCCTTTGGACACACTTGAGTGTTCAAATATGTCAAAAAGGGTCATGGGGACTTCCTAGGGGTCCTAGTATGCCTTATCATGTGCTAGGACCCCTAGGAAGTCCCCATGAAGCCTATGAACACATTGGAATGCTCAAGTGTGTCTTAAGGGGTCCTATGACCCCTTCAGACACACTTGAGCATTCAAATGTGTCAAAAGGGGTCATGGGGACTTTCTAGGGGTCCTAGTATGCCTTATCACATGTTAGGACCCCTAGGAACTCCCCATGACCCTTATGGACACATTGGAATGCTTAGATGTGTCTTAAGGGGTCCTACAACCCCTTCAGACACACTTGAGCATTTGAATGTGTGAAAAGGGGTCATGGGGACTTTCTAGGGGTCCCAATATTCCTTATCACATGTTACAACCCCTATGAAGTCCCCATGACCCCTATGGACACATTGGAATGCTCAAGTGTGTCTTAAAGGGTCCTTTGACCCCTTCAGATACACTTGAGCATTGAAATGTGTTAGAAGGGATCATGGGGACTTCGTAGGGGTCCTAGTATGCCTTATCACATGTTACGACCCCTAGAAAGTCCCCATGACCCCTATGGACACATTAGAATGCTCAAGTGTGTCTTAAGGGGTCCTACGACCACTTTAGACACACTTGAGTGTTCAAATGTTTCAAAAGGGGTCATGGGGACTTCCTAGGGGTCCTAGTACGCTTTATCATGCATTAGGACCCCTAGGAAGTCCCCATGACCCCTATGGACACATTGGAATGCTAAAGTCTATCTTAACAGGTCCTACGACCCCTTTAAACACACTTGAGCATTCAAATGTGTCAAAAGGGGTCATGGGGACTACTTAGGGGTCCTAATATGCCTTATCACATGTTAGGATTCCTAGGAAGTCTGCATGACCCCTATGGACACATTAGAATGCTCAAGTGTGTCTTAAGGGGTCCTATGACCCCTTTGGACACACTTGAGCATTCAAATGTGTCAAAAGGGGTCATGGGGACTTCCTAGGGCTCCTAGTATGCCTTATCACACGTTAGGACCCTTAGGAAGTGCCCATGACCCCTTTTGACACATTTGAATGCTCAAATGTGTCTTAAGGGGTCCTACGATCCTGTCCGACACACTTGAGCCTTCAAATGTGTCTAAAGGGATCATGGGGACTTCCTAGGGGTCCTAGTACACCTTATCACCCGTTAGGACCCCTAGGAAGTCCCCATGACCCCTATGTACACATTGGAACCCTATGATGAGCTTACGGTGGTTGTACATCTATGTGAAATTTATTTTTGAGAGTTAAAAAATCAATTGATTGTATTTAATTGAGGGGAAGTCCATTGACATCTACTTATTGATTATAGTCAGACCACCGACATTATAAGGAGTCTGTAGAAAATGTTAGGAATAAGGTGTCTCAACCTTGGATAATTCCTATTCTTATTATTTGTTTTGTAAATATTTTTTTTTGCAAATAATGTAATTAAGTGTGAGTGTACATGTCTAGTTGGCATGTTGATGTGTCACTCCACTTGATGTGTTGACATCTTGTGTGTAAGGAGATCATGACTGAAATGGTCATGACAGATTCCTATGATGCATAAGAACTATTTAAGGAATGTGCTATGACAGGTGTAAGAGCATCTTATGACTTGGGCCTATTTGGGTGCCCAAGAAGAAGTGGTTGGTGTATGTAAGAGAATATGCCAAAAATAGGTTGGTATGATAGATTCTCTTACACTTCTCTTGTGATCGTTATTTTTGGCAGATTCTATGACAAGCTGTCATAGTCTATTCTAGGGATGGATGCCTATTCTTGGGATTGCATGTAACAACTATGTACATGTGGCTTTGTACATGGGTCTTGTTGGTTGTGCCTATTTTTGGGTCTAGAGGAGTCTATATATATGATGCTACTCCTATGGGAGAGATATAACAAAATTCAAGTCTTGTTGGCTTTGTCTCTTATTTCCTGAAAGAACTTGCATTGCAAGTGTATTGTAATCTTTGTGTTGAAGATAATACATTGTGCAGGTTTTGGAGTGCTGGGGTTTTTTACCAAAAGGTTTTCCCCAGGGTATATCATTGTGTCATTCTCTATTTTTCTGTATGTATGGTATGTGGTTGCAATATCTTTGTTAAAGTAGTTAACGAATCTGAAATTGTAAGGATTTATAAGAATTTGCACAATACTCTCCTGTAGAGATTAGCGTAGGAAGCTATTTCCACACCTGAGTTTCCTTACAAGTGGTATCAGAGCTTGATCAAATTTTGATCCTAGTTGTTGGGTAGGGTTTTTTGAGCTGATCTCAAGTTTGAGTGGGAGTTTTGTGCAGAGCATTCTAAATGTTATTTGCAGATTGAGATGGAAAGTTCATCATATGGAAGAATGGAGGAGGAGAAATTTAATGGCACTAATTTTGAGTTGTGGAAACTCAAGATGGAAGACATGTTGGAAGATCGTGACCTATGGGAAGCAACTTCAATTGCTACAAGACTAGCAACTATAGCTCAAGCAGATTGGGATATCAAAGACCGTAAAGCTAAGGGTCTCATAAGACTCTGTTTAACCGATGCAGTTCTTCTGAATGTTCTAGATGATAAAACTGCAAATAGTTTGTGGGAAAGACTTGCGGCCGTGTATCAGGCCAAATCTCTGGTGAACAAGTTGTTCCTGAGGAAGAATTTTTACTCTCTATGAATGGAGGAAGGTGGATCCTTAATGGATCATTTAAATGCATTTAATATGTTGGCTGTACAATTGACATCAGCTGGTGTCAAGTTAGAGGAGGAGGATCATTGCTACACACTTTTGTGTTCTTTACCGGATTCATGGGACCATCTTGTGATGGCTCTTGAAAGCACTTTAGTCACCTTCAAAATGGATGATGTGGTGTCTTCACTGCTATCAGAGGAGATGCGAAGAAAGGCTTCCATTTCGAAAAAAGAAGCCCTTGCTGTTCATGGGAGATCCACTGAAAGAGGGAAGAAAAATGACAATAAGTCTGATAATAAGGGTAGATCCAAATCCCGTGGGAAGTCAAAGACTTCCAATAAGTATAAGGCAAAATGTTGGAACTGTGATAAATCTGGGCACTTCCGTAAAGACTGCAAAGAGCCAAAGAAGAAGAAGAAAGGTTCAGATTCAGCTTCAAAAAGATCTCAAGAAGATGGTGATGCATTCATCATAGCTTTGGCAGCCCATGCATCTGATGATGTGTGGTTGGTTGACTCGGGTGCATCTTTTCACATGACCTCTCATCGAAACTGGTTCTCAAAATATGAAGAGTTCGATGGTGGAAAGGTGTACTTGGGTGATGATTCTCACCTAAAGATAGTTGGACGCGGAAGGGTCACTATCAAATTTCCTGATGGATGAGTAAAGGGAATCAATGGAGTTATGCACATTCTGAGTTTGGCATGAAACCTATTATCTGTAAGTATGCTGAATGATGTAGGTGTGCAAGTTGTTTTTTTGAAAAAAGGATGCAAGATGATTAGAGGATCGATAGTGCTTGCAAGGGGTACTAGGAGAGGTACCTTATTTCAGCTAGATGCATGTATTCCTCTATGTAATAGTTCTTCATCCTCACCATCTAAACAAGCAGTGAAGATGTCTGTGGCTATTGGTTCTAATGGTAGTGCAAATACTTTGGAAGGTAAGCTTCCTGCAGAAAAGACAATGTTGTGGCATATGAGATTTGGCCACATTGGTGAAAAGGGTCTCAGAACCCTGAAAAATAAAAATCTCATTGAGGGGTTAAATGATTGCAATCTTGAGTTTGACTTCTATGAACACTGTGTCTATGGTAAACAAAATTGTGTTAAGTTTTACTCTAGTTCTCACAAATCTTCTGATGTTTTGGATCTTATTCATTCTGATGTATTTGGTCCTGTAAAAGTTCCTTCAATCTCCAAGTCTGTATTTTTTGTGTCTTTCATAGATGATTATAGTAGAAGGATGTGGATTTATTTCCTTAAAAGTAAGACACAAGGGTAAAAGCACAATAAGCTGTCACCCTTTTACAAAGGAAGAGGCTAACAACACCAAAACGAAAAAACTTCAAGGGCATAAAAGTCACATTTCTATTTAGAATTTGAAGATGATGTAAACTGATGAAATGTGTGAAATAGGATGAATTTTATGCCTATAATTTTTTAAAATTATTTTGGACATAAATTAATATATTTTTTTAATTTTTAAAGTCTATTTTTCATATCCTAAAAATACAGCAAATCAGGGGGTTTACCTCCCGTCAAATACTTATAAGTAAGACATTGTTTTTTCTTCCAATTTCAAAATATGTTTTAGATGACATGTATACCTAGTGCAACAAAAAGGAAAGAAGTGTTTTTGATCTATAATTTGCCCGTTATAAGTATTCAAAGTACAACTTACACGAAATCAGTAGTTTTTATCTCCCGCCACTTTTCAGCTATCAAAATTTTTCTAAAATTCAAATAAATTATATATTCTTGAAGAAGATTCTCTTCTCTAGTGCCTCATATAATTTTAATTTTTTTTTAAATTGATTTACTATTTTTTTTAATTTATCGAATCGGCAACTTCTCAAAGCTTTATATACCTACATGTGATTTTTTACAAATTTGTTTAACATTTTCCAATTGAAATTATATAAAATTTATATTTTTAGAATTGTAATTCCGAGATCTACAAAAGGGTAGTTTTAGTTTTTTCAAATTTTTAATTTGCAGAAGAGAAAAAAACACCACAAGTGCAAATTGTGTATTATTTGTGTTTTTTAAGTTTTGGCTGCCAAGTTGGCATGCCACTTAGGATGACTCGGCCGAGTGGGACTCGGCCGAGTGGGACTCGGCCGAGTGGTACTCGGCCGAGTGGGACTCGGCCGAGTGGTACTCGGCCGAGTGGGACTCGGCCGAGTCCCCTCAAGTCGTCGGCCCCTCGCGATCGGTCGCGTGAGCGACCGGTCCTTTCAAACCGAAGGGTATATATGTGCATAATATTTTAAAAAAAATATATATCAATTGCGAATTTACATTCTTATTTTAGGATATAAGGATATTTTGAAGCAAGAAGTCATTCTTTTGGAGAAGTTTCAAAGAAATTTTGATTTCGAAAGAGTTTGAAGACAAGTTTTTCAGTGACGAAGTAGTAAAACAACAAGAAAAATCTTGCTTAAATATTTGAGCAATGGGAAATAAAAGGACTAGAACAAGGAAGTATGATCGTAAAAGGGATGACCAAATGAAAGGTCATACGAAACGTGTCCAAGAGCAATCAATGGATGTTGAAGAAGAACCTATCGCTGTAGAAGGTGCAACTCAACTAGGGGAGGATATTGGTAGTAGTCGAAGTATACATTTTTTTCCTACAATGCAGAATTTGATGGACATGAATGAGGAATCACTTATTAGTCAAATTGAACCGGAACACTTGGTACCTGAAAGCACTATTAAATTGCATCTCAAAAATATGTGGATGGAATATTTTGAGAGTAAATCTTTGGTGGGAAAAGCACAATTGTTTGCAAAGTTATTCAAGAAAAAAGAAATGACTCCGGTTTTGGAATTGTTGGGTATTGATAATAGGAAAGTTGGAGGAGGTAAAGTAAAAGAGACAATAATTCAAAATTTACAAGATGCACTGAATGTTGTTAACAAGGCAGATCATAAAGGACCAGATTCAAATGCAGCTAGAAGAGCCTTGATGACTATGATAACTAGTAAGAAATTGACACATAGAAATCAAGTTCGAGCAATTTCTGATTTACTCAACGTATCTCGAAGAACTATACAGAGATATATTAGGAAGAGAAATATGTTGGATATGAATATTGAAAAGAATTGGGTACAGATTTGTAGACTTCCCCATAAAGACAAAATTTCTGAAGATGTAAGAAGACGGGTCATTGATTTTTGGACCAATCACTCTCGTGTTTCTTCCAATAGAAGGGACACTATACAAATGGACGATGAAGAGACCGGTATGAAGATTTCACATCCAAAACATTTTGTCGATACTACACAAAGTGAATTGTTTGAAGCATTCAAACATGAATTTTCAGATGTGAAAATATGTCAGAGAATGTTTGAGATGTTGCGCCCTTGCTTCGTACGCATAAATAAGGTTCGTGAAACATGTTGTTGTCGAAATCATGTTGAGTTTCACTTATACTTGCAATCATATAAAAAGGTTACGACAATACTTAATCTAGGTATGGTTACTGGAAGTACAACAGAATTTGTAAAGTCCATTTTATGTGATAAATCAGAAGGTTCAGATGAATTTAATGTCCAGTGTATAAAAAATGAATGCAATAATTGTGGAAATTTGCAGCAATTTCCTTTACAATTTAATAATATTGATGTTACAACACCAGTCCAGTGGAAGAGATTTGAATATGAGATATACCAAACAAAGACAGGAGGTGAATCAAAAAAAATTACATTAAAAGAGAGTGAATTACCGTACCTTCAGTTCATGGACAGATTTCGATCTATGATTTATCCACATATCCAACATTGTCATGGTGCACGATGGCAAGCTAAACAGTTTCGTGATTCCAAAAATTGTTTCCCACTTGGTTGTATTCTTTCAGTTGTAGATTTTGCGGAGAACTATACATTTTCCCCTCAAAAGGAGCTCCAAAGTCAATATTATCATTCTGATCAAGTTGCAATATTTGTGCATGTGACCTATAGACATGCACAATACGATTTGGATGGGATAGAATCTGGTATAGATCAAAACGAACGCATTATCATCAAGGAGGTTCATTTCTATATTAGTGATGACAAGGTTCATGATAGGAGCTATGTGGCTCATTGTTTCAACATGTTTTTCAACAATCTTGCAAGTCGTGGGATAAATGCTTCACAACATTGGATCTGGTCTGATGGGTGTGCAGGTAAGTACGTACATGCATTATAAATTTTATTTTAATTTTTTTTTTGAGCATTTCTAGATATATTTATGTGTCACATTTAAATACATTTTTGTATTTATTTGAATTGTAGGTCAATTTAAGTCTGCAAAAGCTTTTAATTGGTTAGCCATGCAACATGCTAGACACAACGTTAAGTTTGTTTGGAACTTCTTTGAAAGTGGACATGGAAAAGGAGAACATGATGGAGCAGGAGCATGTGTGAAGCGTGCACTCCGACAACATGAACTTCAAGGTATGTGTACATACATTTGATATTCAACTTGTTTACTTGACTAGACTATTTAAAACTTTACATTACATGTACACATGTATATATATATATATAACTAAATTGTTAAAAATATATCTCTCTAGGTAACATGATAGAGAATTCAAAGAAGATTGTTGAATGGTGTCAAAATCATTTCGCTACTCGAGACACAAAATACAACAAACGTTACTTTTGGGAAGTGATAGGTATTTATTTAATTTACTTTTATTTTTCAAACTCAAATTCATGAAACTACATATATAGGTATGTCATGTATGTGTGTTTTAACTTGTTGTGTGTGTATATATATATATATATATATATATATATATATATATATATATATATATATATATATATATATATATATATATATATATAATGCATTTCACATTTTTCATGATTTCAAACTGAGATCTATATATCAATCCATCCAATCCAGATATCGATCGATCGAATCCCTACAATTGTCAATCAATTGTTGGAATTAGAAGTTTGCATCAAGTGATGACTACGGGACAACACAAGCCTCCACTGATTCAACTAAGAGATAAATCATGCTTTTGTGAAGATTGTCTTAACAACAACACAATGAGTCAATGTGTTAATATTGCAAATGGATATGTTTCAATATGGGATCATAAAGTGTTAATTAGAATGCCTCCTTATGAAGATGATGACAATGTCATAGACATCCATGATCCTATATATTCAGCTGACTATGAACGTGTTTCTAATTTAGTTGTTACAGGTGCGTATTTTTTATTTCTAAGTATATTTACATGATATATATATATATATATATATATATATATATATATATATATATATATATATATATATATATATATATATATATATATATATATATATATATATATATATATATATATATATATATATATATATATATATATATATATATATATTATACATGAACTTGAGGTTTAAATTTAACATTTACTTGTAAACATAAATATAAATTGTGTAGGTGATATTTTTGCTGTGGTTGCGGATCCTGAGAATATAGAAGGTGTAGATTATTATCTACTAAGATGCACCAAGGAAAAACACAAGTTGCTTGAAGAAGTTGTTGATGGTGATGGACAAAAATATCCGACTGGTTTAGTTGTTATTGAAGGCACCTATTATCAACAAGATAAGATTGAAAAAAATGGAATTAAATTTGTTGAATACATGCGTGGAGAGAGAGTTCTACATTATAGTCACTTGGTTATAGCGACGAAATTGCAGTTTGAAACTGTGTCAAAAAAAGGGTCAAGTAAAAACCAAAAGTGGAAGTTGCCTATTGAAGAGCATGAAAAACTTTTGGAGATAATAAAGGATAGAGAGGATCCAAACTACATGTATCAGGAGCTTTAGGTTTAAGGATTTTAATTTTTACATACTTAATTTAAATCCTATTTGAAACTTCTATGTAGACTTTAAATTTGATTTGAAATTTATGATTAGATTGAATTTATGGATCAAGATTAAACCTGAATTGAATTTTAATTGAATTTTAATTGATGAAAGTTATATCTCTCTCTCTCTCTCTCTCTCTCTCTCCCCTTCCCCTTCCCCTTCCCCTTCCCCTTCCCCTTCCCCCCCCCCTCTCTCTCTCTCTTAGAACTAGAACTTTCAATTTACTTTCTACTTGAATTTTAATTTCAATTTATTCATTAGATTGATTAGATAAATATTAGATAGGTCTATATTTCTATTTTTTGTTTAGATTGATTAAATGTAGGTCTATATTTGAATTGAAATTAGATTGATTCTTTTTTCAATTGATTAGAATAGATTGATTTCTTGAATTGCATACCTTTCTAGTCTAGATAAATTTCTATTTATTGATTAGATTGATTAGATAGGTAAATTGAATTTTAATTGATTGGATAGAACTTTCAATTTACTTTCTACTTGAATTTTAATTTCAATTTATCAGATTAGATTGATTAGATAAATATTAGATAGGTCTATATTTCTATTTTTTGTTTAGATTGATTAGATAGGTCATGGCTTAAGGGCTTAAGGGGTCATGGCTTAAGGGCCAAATGGGTTAAGGGCTTAAGGGCTCATGGATTAAGGGGTCATGGCTTAAGGGGTTAGGGCTTAAGAGCTTAAGGGGTCATGGCTTAAGGGGTCATGTTCGGTCCTTAAGGGCTTAAGGGGTCATGTGAGGTCATGCTAAGTCTTATTAGGTCATATTAGGTCATGTTTGGTCTTTAAGGGGTCATGTGAGGTCAAATTAGGTCTTAAGGGATCATTTTAGGTCTTAAGGGGTCATGTTAGGTCATGTTAGGTCTTATTTTAGGTCTTAAGGTGCCATGTTAGATCATTTTAGGTCTCATTTTAGGTCTTATAAGGTCTATAGGGTCTTAAGATTCAAACATAGGTTTGAAGCAATTGTTGTTTATTCCTTTCCTACTAAAGACAAACATGTGTACATACATGTGTAATTAATTAATATGTGCTTGTATTTAATGCTAGTTTATTATGTATGCAATTTATATTTTCTAATAATCTAAGAATTTATTTGAATGCCACTATGTTGTACAAGAACATTATAATTTGGTATAATAAAAGGAGCTTTGATGTGCACAATCATACCAGAAACATTTGAAATTTTTGACTTTTTTTTATCTATCTTTGAACATTTTACATAATTTTTCATATCTATCTAAAGAACTCATTTTCAACTAGCATATTAATAGTTGTCTAAATAAACTATAGAAACATCGTTAACCTTTATAGTGAAATACAAAGAAAAATAAAAAATGGTGAATTATGTCAACAAGAAAGTAGATGCAAAATAAAGGATTAATATGTGGACACAGTAGTCATCCAAAGACATAGATTCAATTTATATAACTAAAATTGAATATTTCAAGCATTTAAAAAAATGTTGATATATATAATTGTGATTTCTAACCCCAAAATGTCACAATTTTAATTCCTTGAAGAGCCTCTATAAGTGGCCTCTCTTTAACAATTTATATCGAAAGAATGTCCTAGCACCTAGGAAGTTTAATATCTTTCAATATTTATAGTAATTTCATTGATATTGTCTTGCACTAGATGCATAATTTTGTCCAATTTTGATTAGTACATAGTTACTTGATATATGCCCAATTTTGTTCTACATATGGGATTCTTTGTTTAATGCACATGGACATTGTTTTTGTGTAAGATTTCCCAAACTATTATCATCTTTGGGCAATTTTTTTGTGTTAATTTCATAGCTTATGAAGTTCATATGCATGTGGGCATTTTTAGTTCATTGAGCTATTTAGTTCTTGATCTTTTATGGAGTCTATGGTGGTTTACAATTTTCTTGCGAGGTTGGAATTACTACCTATAATGTTCTTGGTGGGAAATCTTATATTTTTTTCATCTTTCATGAGTTTTTCTTTTGCCTCTTATAAAATACATATAATTTTTTTTTTCTAAAAGATTAATTAAAATTTCAATAATACTACCACTTTCATTTAAATATATAATTTATATCTGATATTTAATATAAATATAACACTGAAACCTAAACATGTTCATGCTTAGCCTTGAAAGCTTTGAACAACTCAAGTAGAAATAGAAGCCAAATAGTATATATCATTCTAGAACAATAAGTCATTAATGAAAATATGGGTTTCATGGTTAACAATGGTTTTTTTTTCAAGAGACAATACTTTCTCAAGAAGTTGTATTTATGATGGAAGATAAGTATTTGTCAATCAAATCTATAAGCATTAATGTGTTAAGGGGATTCAATTAAATATAAGAGGGGATTCATTCTAAAAAAAGGAAGGATTACTTCATGAGGGATGTATAGATGGGAATCACCATCCGAGAACAGTGACAAACCACTTGGTAACACGTAATCATGATAATGATTATTTTTTAGAGTGTACACTCATTCTCATGGATAATTAATTGATCTAGATAAGGCTTAAGGGTGCATAATAGGGCTTAAGGGGTTTACCTATAGATTGAATTTCTAAGATTGATTAAAAAGATTGAACATTGAAATTAAAGATTAATTATAAAGTTAGATTTTAAAGATTGATTTAAACTTACAATTGATATAAAAAGATTTTTTAGTAAGATTGATTAATTAGATTGATGAAAGATTGAACATAAATTAAATATTAATTTTAAAGATCAATTAATTTTTAGCTTCAATTACAAAATCTGGAAACATGTATCAATATATATATATATATATATATATATATATATATATATATATATATCTCAAAAATCAAACATGTACATCAATGTTTAAATGTCTATATAGTGCAAAATCCAAACATGTGTCAATGTACAAATAGATCAATATACAAAACATGCACCTACATATCAATGTAAATGTACACACACACACACACATATATATATATATCTCAAAAATCAAACATGTACATCAATGTTTAAGTGTCTATACATATATATCACAAAATCTAAACATGTATCAATGAACACATCAACTACGTTGATGATCACCATCACGAGCTAGATGTGCGGGCCTGTGTGGATCCTCGTCCTGCTGGACTTGAGTCTGTAAATGTAAATATAATGTTACATATATATATATATATATATATATATATATATATATATATATATATATATATATATATATATATATATATATATATATATATATATATATATATATATATATATATATATATATATAAGAACTTGAAATGTAAATAAATTTTATAAAATTTTAATTTTTAATTTATTTCAAGTGTACCTCTGTATCATGATGAATCGGATCAACAGGCTCCTCTAAATCTCCATATGCAGCACCTGTCGCAATGTCCTGTACCACATTTAAATACATTTAAATTTAAATATAGAACTATATGTACACATGTATATCTATATAAATTGAAATTAAATCCAGATTCTTGTACCTGCTGTAATGCACGTCCAAGGTCGGATAACTCAGAAGAGTGCAAGGACATTGCATCAGGATCAATGGCATCGTCCATAAGCAAATCTGAGAATCTACTATGAACTCGTGAGGTCGTAGCCTGTGTCTGCTGTGTGGGAGCCTGTGTATGCTGTGTGGGAGCCTGTGTATGCTGTGGAGGCGGTGTAAGATCATCCACACTCTGTCTAGAGGAACCTGCCTCTGCATCTGAGCTCTGACCTCGACTGCTGCCTGTGGAGGATCTACGACACTGTCCTCCTCCAATGAAAGTAGGTAAATCACGTGGCTCAATCCCATGCAATGTAGAAATCCTCTGGTAAGCAGCCAGGAGATCACTCACTAACATACCACTAATCTCACGCACGCGATCCTCAGGTAGTCGTCCTATCTCATCTGGAGTAGGAAGATCAAATCTGATGTATGAGTCATAAAATGGACTAGATGGTGATACACCTGCACTCGTCCGTGATCGAAGCATGTACCTACCCACACGATCAGATGAAAACTGCTCAACCTGAGTCGCAATGGTGGCAATGCTAGAATACATATCTAAACATGTGTCCTCAGCTGCAACTTGCCCAGCTCCAGTGTAGGCCTCCAAACCTTTTGGAAGAACCAAAAGGTTTTGACCCACCAATGCCCTCTTACTAGGGGGCTGTGGTATATCGGGTCGTCTACACTTATCCTGATATCTCCCCCGACCCTGACCAGCATGTGGAGGTAGATCTGTGTAGTCAACATCATAGCCCAAATGAAACTCTGCAAACAATTGTTTGCAGAAATATAGTGGCACCTCATCCTTTTGGGGCCACATATGATGTGCTGCTAACCATCTAGGATATATAAAAGGGGCCACTATGTCATCTGTACAAAAAGTGACCCTATATGCTCGAACCACCCTCTTATTGATGTAATGGGTGCCAAACATGTTCTTCACCTGAGTGACTGAGACATCTGAATCAACTGTCCTCCAACCTACTGTCCCTATGACAGTGCTAGATAGGCTATGATAAAAAACATCAATCGATACATCGTCATATGGATTGTATGATTCAGCCTTTTGAATCATACTCATGAGCTCAGTGCGTATAGCTGTCAATTTCTCCCTATTAGGGAGAGTAGTACTATTCTGCAGTGTTCGCTCTAATGCAGTCAGAGCAGCCTGCATCCTAGAGATAGTCTCATCTCTACGACTATCTCTAGCATGTGGGGCCTGGGTACTATTATGGTCTGAGGGAGCTCGTGATCCATGACTATCATGGACACTCTGATCTGAACCACTAGAAGCCATGAGTGATATGCACACAAAGGTAATATATATCTAGATCTAGATATAGATAAAAAATGCTCGCTGCAAGTAGGCACATGTGCACATATACATACATCCAAATATTAGAAAATCAATTGATATATATATATATATATCTACAAATTAATTTAAATAAATTAAAAATATCTAACTTTCAATTTGTACATGTGTTGTACAATACTTCAAGTAAACATGAAAACATTTTAAAAACTTCAAACAAACACAAATGAACTAATTTTCAAATGCATTTTTACATAATATAAATTAAATTATATTAAATTAAACATTTAAATTCATGCATTTACATATGCACATGTGTAATATTTTTAAATATTTAAAAACATAATTTAAACTTGAAGGCATTTACACATGTATTCAATCATGGTAGTAGAACTAATTCATGTGCACGCATATTCACTAATTTGAATGCATATTTACATGTACATATTTACTTTACACACATGACAAAAATTAATTTGTACAAATTTCCATAACTAGAGAGGGAAAAACATTATATTGAAATTAAATACTAAAAGAAATGGTGAAAATGTATAATAATTTGGAAAGGGGTTCATGGGTCTTAAGAGTCTTAAGAGTCTTAATTAGGTTGAAAGTAACCTGGTCTTATGGGTCTTATGAGCTCGTCTTAAGGGTCTTATGAGATCGTTTTATGGTTCTTAACCTGGTCTTAAATGAGCAAAGTGTTAAGAGTTCAATGATAGCAAAGTGTTCAAATAAACAATACTATTTCAAATCAATTTAGTTGGCTACCTTGGCTTTATAGAAAGTTATATGATATTGATGGTATAGTTTTCTTGTGGCTTGATAATAATTAAATGATTAATTTTGTATTACAAAGTGTGATAAGTTAAAACACATTAGTATGCAAATGTTATCTAATAATTGTTATCAGATAACTATATAATTCTTAGGATTTACTATGACATCTTTCTTCATATTGTCTTTCCTGTCTCACAACTATAGGTCTTATAAAGATGAATGCCAATATCATGGTCCAACTCTAAAATATCAAAAAGAAAGTAATGCAATTTCAAAGATATATACTAAATATTTGGGCTAAATCAAAGAGTGTTACAATGGATAATGATACTTTATTTCAACATTTTTGTGACTATTATGTGTTTTGGTTATGCTAGTCTATTTTGTTTCTTTCCATTTATTGATATAGCATCTAGTCATTATTAAACTACTTTGTTCAATATTAAAAAACATGACAACTTAAAACTTAAGGATTAATTTATCAGGAGTCAACAATGAAATAAAATAAAAGTGCATGCTATAAAGAAAAGTTGTTTTAATATATAACTTGATCTAATGGCATGAAAACAATATAACTCGAACAATGATGATTATTGAATGCATAAGGTAAGTTGCTTACTACACTGTTTAGTCATTTAACCTAGGTAGCGGTTGCACTTGTCCTTGTCATTTGGGTCCTATTGGGTCTTAAGGGTCACATTAGGTCTTAAAGGTTTTAATTAGGTCTTATTGAGCCAAGTGAGGGTGAACTATTTTGACCTATTAAGTTCTATTAGGTCTTAAGTGGTCCTATTAGGTCTTAAGGGTCCTAATAGGTCATATTTAGTGGATGTTAAGTCTTAAAAGTGTTCCTATTAGGTCAGTAAGAGTAGATAGTCCATTATGTTTTAATTTTGATATTATTAAGTTAAATATTGGATCTTATAATTACATCCATCCTATTAGGTTTTAATGGTCTTATTAAATGTCTCAAGGGTAGGTGGACTATTTCATGTTTTTAAACGTTTCAGTTTACATTTTACTTAAATTATATATGTTTTCTATGTTTAAGTTTTATTTGTTAATTTTGTACATTTTTAAAAGTAAATACAATACATATTAAGAAAAGACTTTTTTTAACATATGAATATTAAAAAAATAATTAAAAAATATTTAAACAACATATATACATAAAAAATAACTAAAAAACACAAACAAAAAAATTAAAAAAAAAAAAAAAAAAATCTACCTCTGACTCGGCCGAGTTGCACTATCACTCTTTAGCCGCTTTCCTTAGCCCCTCACTGTTCAAATGAGGGGCTAAAACCATTGAGCGGGCTATTAGTAGTCCCTTGTAGACTCGGCCGAGTCCTACTCGGCCGAGTAGGACTCGGCCGAGTCTCCGCGGCCACGTAGGTGCCATTCGGCGCCCCGTGGCACCTCCCCTTCTTCGCCCGAGTAGGACTCGGCCGAGTCCTACTCGGCCGAATATGACTCAGCCGAGTTAGTCGGGTTAGCCAAAAGGGTGACACCCGATTGTGCTTTTACCCACAAGTCTTTAGTTGGTTCAAGGAATTTAAAGCTCTTGTAGAGAATCAGACTAGTAAGAAGATTAAGTGTGTGAGAACTGACAATGGTGGTGAGTTTTGCTCAGTAGAGTTTGAACAGTTCTGTAAAGAACAAGGTATCAAGAGGCATAAGACAACTCCTTATACCCCACAACAAAATGGAGTTGCAGAGAGAATGAACAGGACACTGATGGAGAAGGCTAGGAGTATGCTTAGTGGAGCTGGTTTAGAACAAAGGTTTTGGGTCGAAGCTGTGGCCACTGCTCGCTATCTAGTTAACAGATCTCCTACATCAGCCCTTGTTGGTAAGACACCCATGGAGGTGTGGTCTGGTAAGAAGCCTTCAATTAGACATCTTCATGTTTTTGGTTGTGAAGCTTATGCACATGTTCCAAAGGAGAAAAGATCTAAGCTGGAAAACAAAGCTGTTAAATGTATTTTCATCAGATATAGTGCTGGTTTGAAAGGATACAAGCTTTGGGATCCTATGACTAGTAAGGTGTTGTATAGTAGAAATGTTATTTTCAGAGAGCTAACATCTTCTCCTATTGTGCTACAACTAGATGAAAAAGAAAAGGAAAAAGATGTTGTTCAGTTGCCTCCTACCCCTGACAAGACTAAACAGAGAGACCATGTTGGGCCTAATGATGAGGAGAGCTCTAGCAGCTCTGATAGTTTAGAAGAAGAGGAAGAACAACCTCAACTGCAGCCCTTGAGGAGATCCATGAGAGAAAGAAAGCAACCAGAAAGGTTTGGTTATTCTATGTTAGATTCTAGTTGTGCCTTTTCTTTGATTACTAACACTGATGAGCCTAGATCTGTGAAAGAGGCTTTGGGCATGGAAGATGTAGGTTCCTGGATTGAGGCTATGGATGATGAGATGGCTTCATTGGAGAAAAACAAAATTTGGGACCTTGTACCTTTGCCTAAAGGGAGAAAATATGTTGGCTGTAAATGGGTGTTCAAGAAGAAATTCTGTGCAGATGGCAGTGTTGAAAGGTATAAAGCTAGATTGGTTGCAAAGGGGTATTCACAGGTAGAGGGAATAGATTATGGTGAAATATTCTCTCCTATTGCAAAGTTGACATCCATTAGATTTTTGTTATCTCTTGCTACATCATATGATTTAGAGATAGAATAGATGGATGTGAAGACAACTTTCCTTCATGGTGTTTTGGAGGAAGAGATTTATATGTGATAGCCTGAGCACTACATTGTTAAAGGTAAAGAATCCTTAGTTTGCAGATTAAAGAAATCTCTATATGGTTTGAAGCAATCTCCTAGGATGTGGTACCTTAAGTTTGATGCCTTTGTGTTGTCAATTGGATTTGTAAGATCAAAATTAGATCATTGTGTTTATTTCAGAGTTGAAAATGATCGCCTTCTTATTGTTGCATTATATGTTGATGATATGTTGCTGTTTGGGAAGGGTAAGGGTATGATTTCTGATTTTAAATCTCAGTTGTCAGCACAGTTTGAGATGAAAGATCTTGGGGCAGCTAGGTACATCTTGGGTATGGAAATCAATAGAGACAGGTCTAATAGAAAACTTTGGTTGAGTCAGAGTAAGTATGTGAAGTCTGTGTTGGACAGGTTCAGCATGGCAGATTGTAGACCACTATGTGTTCCTATTTCTGTGGGAACAAAGTTATCTGTAGATGATTGTCCAAAATCTCCTAGTGAGGTGGAGGACATGAGTAGAGTACCTTATGCTAGTGCAGTTGGTAGTCTTATGTATGCTATGGTTTGTACTAGACCAGACATTGCCCAAGCAGTGGGAGTCCTGAGTCAGTTTATGGCTAATCCTGGATGGTTACATTGGGATGCAGTTAAGCGAGTATTCAAATATTTGAGGGGTACATCAGATTACTCCATATGTTATCATGGTAACTCTTCTGGATCTCCACATTCAGTTTGTATTCGTGGGTTTGTGGATTCAGATTGGGTAGGTGATATTGACAGTAGGATATCCACCAGTGCTTATGTGTTCACTACGTTTGGTGGTGCCATTAGTTGGATGAGTAAGCGACAACCTGTGGTTGCTTTGTCCACTACAGAAGCTGAGTACATGGATGCTACTCATGCTTGTAAAGAAGCCATTTGGCTTAGAAGATTATGTTCTGATGTTGGTGTTGATGTAGAACAAATTACTATTTGGTGTGACAGTCAGAGTGCTATTTGCCTTGCAAAGAATCCAACTTTCCATGCCAGAATGAAGCACATTGATGTGCAGTTTCACTTTGTGAGAGATATGGTGGAAGATGGAAAGGTAAATTTGGAGAAGGTAGATACTGTGAAGAATGTTGCAGATGCATTAATGAAACTAGTGGGCACTGAGAAGTTCAGATGGTGTTCAGAGTCTATGGGCCTTTTGGCCTATAGCGGTTAAAGTTCCTGTTATGTTCCTGTTGCTCTTACAAGGTGTTCGACAAGTGGGAGAATGTTAGGAATAAGGTGTCTCAACCTTGGATAATTCCTATTCTTATTATTTGTTTTGTAAATGTATTTTTTTGCAAATAATGTAATTAAGTGTGAGTGTACATGTCTAGTTGGCATGTTGATGTGTCACTCCACTTGATGTGTCGGCATCTTGTGCATAAGGAGATCATGACTGAAATGGTCATGACGGATTCCTATGACGTGTAAGAACTATTTAAGGAATGTGCTATGATAGGTGTAAGAGCATCTTATGACTTGGGCCTATTTGGGCGCCCAAGAAGAAGTGGTTGGTGTGTGTAAGAGAATATGCCAAAAATAGGTTGGTATGACAGATTCTCTTACACTTCTCTTGTGACCGTTATTTTTGGTAGATTCTATGACAAGCTGTCATAGTCTATTCTAGGGATGGATGCCTATTCTTGGGATTGCATGTAACAACTGCGTACATGTGGCTTTGTGCATGGGTCTTGTTGGTTGTGCCTATTTTTGGGTCTAGAGGAGTCTATATATATGATGCTGCTCCTATGGGAGAGATATAACAAAATTCAAGTCTTGTTGGCTTTGTCTCTCATTTCCTGAAAGAACTTGCATTGCAAGTGTATTGTAATCTTTGTGTTGAAGATAATACATTGTGCAGGTTTTGGAGTGCTGGGGTTTTTTACCGAAAGGTTTTCCCCAGGGTATATCATTGTGTCATTCTCTATTTTTCTATATGTATGGTATGTGGTTGCAATATCTTTGTTAAAGTAGTTAACGAATCTAAAATTGTAAGGATTTATAAGAATTTGCACAATACTCTCCTATAGAGATTAGCGTAGGAAGCTATTTCCGCATCTGAGTTTCCTTACAGAAAAATCCTATGCTGGATACTTTCAAGAGGACTTGGGCTAAAACTGTCTATCATCAAATCAACTGTGCAGGTATTTTTTCAAATACATTATATATATATAATACATTATATACATTAGTATATATATTATATACATTAATATATAATACATTATATATATTATATACATTAGTATAAATATAATATAATATATATATGTATTATATACATTAGTATATAATACATTAGTATATATATAATATACATTATATATATATTATATACCTCTTTTTATATATAAAAGCTTAATTTTTTCATTTGCTCCTCCCCTTTTTTCAGTACCTGGAAATATCAAGTACCCGATTATTGACTTGTCATATTTGACCAAAATATTCCCTATCCCCACAGACCAGAGAAGTACGGTATTTGGGGCCCATTTTTTGTTTTTTGTCAACTTGTCAACTTGTGGTCCCTTCTATAGTAGTCTTGTTACTTTAGCAAAAGAATATTTTTACTGATCCTCCAATTTATAACTGCATCTCTACTCAATTTCACGAACTAGCTTTGAGGCATCCTTTTAAGGGTTTTTGATTGTCAAAGACCATGAAATTTTGGTATGGAAAAGAGTGGAATAATTTTATGTCAACATTTTTTTTGCCTGTTTAGAAATGGGAATTCAAAACTAGAATATTTACCTATCTATTTATAAGATTTACCTATTTTAACGACCTCTTTAAAAGATTTTGAATGAAACTCGACATTTTTCATCATCTTCAATTCCATGATCTTCCTTCGTTCAACACAAAACTCTCTTGACAAATGGAAACTGTAGGACAAAACCATTTTCACACTTTTGACGACATTAAATTTAGGGTTTCATAGCAGAGCGCAAACATTAGAACCCTCATTTTAGAGTTATGTTTAAAGCACAACCAATTTGCAGGCATGTAAAGCACTTACCGGATCAACTGTAGAGTCAAATTTTTTGTTGGCACAATCAGGTACCCAAAAATATCGTGTATATGATATTTGTAGAGTTTTTATTACAACATCTGAATTTTTTTTATTAAACTTTGTTTCTAAAGATTACTATTTTTGAATCAAAATATTGATAATGTAAAAGCATTTAAATATTATTTTTAAACATCAATTTTGAAGTAGATGTCAATACTTAAAAACACAAAATCTAATCTAAAAGTACTCAGATTCTTCACATCATGTCTTCCTTTCAAATCCCATTATTATAACATCAACAATTTGATACTTCATCATAATTATTGCAATAGACATAAAAAGAGCACCATCTAAAATAAAAACAACAAAATAAGTCTAAAAAAATATTTTAAACATCGCTAAAATAGTTCTCTATTTAATGGAAGTTAAACTAAATCTGTTTCTTCTGAGTAAGTTAAATTTGAAACTTCCACTAAGAGATTAATACTACTTGTCCATTGTACTAAATTGGAAATCTAAGAAAATAATGGGTTTTTATTTATGCCACAGGTTTCGGGTACCCAATTTTTTTGGGTACCCGAAAAGGCTTGTGCTTTGGTGTCAGGTTTGCCCAGGTGTATTGACACTCAGGCCTACTAAAAAGTCAACAAGCATTTTCATGTGCTTTTGGACAAGTGAAAAGTGAATATTTTTTACATCACCACTTTTTGGCCCCTCATGATCTTGTACATACCCATATAGGTAACCTCATTATTGTAAAAGATGCTAAAAGTTGTCATGACAACATTTGCAACTTTGTGCAAATGTAGCATGCAACTCGACCACTTTGGATCTCCACCATTCTAGGAGTGGGAATTGAATGCCAGGACCTAAAAGATGGAGAAGGTATCTTATGATACCATATGGCTCATGTTTCAAGGTAGAAATTATAGTAAGCAAGTTTGTGAATAGCGAAGTAGCTCTGCAATACTAGTTTTTAGAGGATACCGAGCATTCTTGTGTGACAGTGCATACTTATGGATTGAAGAATTTGTTTTAGTATTATATTTGTGTTGATAGGATAGTTTTAAGACTTTTTCATTCTTTGTGTAGGTAGTTTAGAGGTAGTTTAAGGGTTTGAATAAATTGTTTTGGAACTTGGGTTTTCATTGTCCTATTTAGAGTAGATTTGGTTTCCATGGCTCCCCCATGAAATCTAACTGTAGGAAATTCCTAAGGGTGGACGAATGATTTAGGGGAACCATTTTTCTATACATATGTAGGGGTAGGAGTTTGGGAGAGTCGAGCTTTTATTTTTAATGTCAAGCCCTAGGCGAGCTTAGTTTGTCCGATTAGAGGTTTGACAGTGAAGGAAGTGAAGATTACATGTAGGGGAATGAAGTACAGTATGGAAAAATCATAGTTCTAGGAGCTATATGACATGTAATTGACATAATGGAGAGATGGTATGGTGATCAATCCATCTGATTGAGTTTCAAGCAAGAAACAGGGAGGTCCTAGAAATCAGGCCTATTAGCCCTATTTGACCTATATTGTAGGACGCATGTGTACAGATGCCCTAGGAACCCAAAAGATTTTGAATCCTTCATATCTTTTGAAAGGGTATCTGAATATCCAATTAGGTTTGTAGGTTGTTTGGAAAGTTTGGACAAGAAATGGTGAAAAGACCCTGTCTAGGGCTACAAGGAAACTAGGCCTAATTAGGCCTCCATAAAGCTAGTTCTTGGACCCAATTGAAAAGGGTTTGGAGATCCATCAAAATGGATCCAAATGGGAACATATTGAAATTTTTCAAGGTATTTGGTACCCCTACAATCAATTTGATATTTTGTGTGAGAATGGCACTTGGAATCTTCTAAGTGTAGGGAAGGATTGAAGAAAAACTTTAAGGTGAATGTTCTTCAAGGTTAAACACAAAGAGATCAAATCTTAGAGAGGATTTTGGTAAGGATTTAGGTTGAACGCCTAAGTCTAATGAGATCCTAGATGAGAGTAGGATCCTTTGAAGAAGACAAGTAAGGTCTTCTTAGTATTTGTGTGAGCACACCTAGAATAACATACACCATATTGGTATGAGTGCTTGTTTTTTATCAAGCTTGTGGTTGATGTTGCAACCTAATGAATTAGTGGAAGAGAGAACAATGGTGACTAATGCCGAGTTAGCCAAGAAGGTGGAAGACCAATAAGAGGAGAATAGAATACTCTGGGAAAGATTGGATCAATTGGAGCTAAAGGTGGATGAAGTAGATGTAAAGGCTAAAGAAGCTAATGATAAGATAGATGGAAAACAAGAGTAGATCCTTTTGGAGGATGAGGTCCTTGAACCAGACCCAATACTGGCTGAAGAAACATTCTTGAAGGCATTGAAAGCCTTGAGTGGAAAAGAATTAGAAGGCATTCCTATCTTCAATGGGAAGATGGAACCAGAGATAGTCCTAGATTGGATAGAAGGACTAGAGAATACTTTGAGTGTGATGGAATCACAAAGGCTCAAAAGGTTAAAGTAGCCAAAGCTAGACTAAGAGGTCTTACACTCACTTGGTGGAAGTTTCTACAAGATGAGAGGGAGAAAGAAGGTAAGAATTCAATTTCTACATGGAAGGAAATGGTAGCCAAAACCAGGGATGCATATGTTCTAGAGGATTATGAAACCCAAATCCATAAGAAGAGGCAAAGTCTTAGGAAAAAAGACTTGGGTGTGAACTCATATACTGTGGAGTTCCAAAAAATTTGCATGAGATCCTGAGTTGCAGAGGATGAGAAAGTGAAGGTGGCAAGATACCTCAATGGGCTCAAATGGAATATCCAAGATGAGATGAGTTTTATGACTCCTGAAACCATTCAAAACTGTCATCAACTTGTTGTCAAGGTAGAAGAGAAGTTGAGAAAGAATCAAGATTCAAGTACCTCAAGAGGCAGAGGTAGAGGAAGAGATAGTAGAGGGAAAAGAAGTGGATATGATGGAAGGAGTTCAAAGTCCAAGACTCAAGGAGAAATAAAATACACTGATAAACAAGAGGGAAGCTCTAGTAGAGGTAGTAGAGGAAGAAGCTCTAATTTTAGAGGAAGGAGTGGTGGACAAGGAAGAGGTAACTATTTTTCCAACATGAAATGCTACCATTGTAACCAAATGGGGGAGTACTTCTCAAGGAGATGATAAGAGAGTCAATATTGTTCATGAGGAGACAAATGCAAGAGTGAAACACCCTGAGGTACCACTAACATCAGAGGAAGGTGAGAACCTCATGATGAGGAGAACATTAATCAAAGAGTTGGTTAAAGAGGAGCCAATCCAGAGGAGGTCCCTGTTTAGGATAAAATGTAAGATGATGGGAAAGGTGTGTAGATTCATCATTGAATCAGGGTCTATTGACAACATTGTGTTGGAGGAAGTAGACAAGAAGTTAAAAATGACAAGGATACCCCACACTAGTCCTTACAAGGTCACATGGCTGAATAGAGAACATCATGTCTTAGTGAATGAGTAGGATTGGGTGGAGTTCTTAGTTGGGATGTATAAGGACAAGGTACTATGTGATGTGCTACTTGTGGATGGATGTCACTTGCTCCTAGGTAGACCATGGTAGTTTGATCACCAAGCTATGCATGATGGAGTGAAGAACTCATATAATTTCAAGAAGGATAATGTGACATTTAAAATTCAGTCACTGTTAGAAGATATAGAGATAAAGACAACAGGCCCTAATGTACTCATGGTTGGTGAGAAAGAGTTCTTATAAGCCTTGGAAGAAGGAGAAGGAGTTGGCTTTGCACTAGTGTAAAGTCCAAGAGAGGTAAATGATGACAAGGCAGCCAAGAAGCCAGAGCTACCTAAGGAAGTACAAAGCATGTTGCAGACTTATGAAGGCATAGTAAGTGATGGACAACCATCAACATTACCCCCTAAAAGGGCTATAAGTCATAGGATAGACTACATACCAGGAGCTACCCTTCCCAATAAGGCAACCTATAAGATGACCCCTCAACAAAATGAGGAAATTGCTAGACAAATCCAAGAGCTTTTAAGTCAAGGTCTTATAAGGAAAAAAATCAGCCCATTCATTGTACCCATAGTCCTAGCAACTAAAAAAGGAGGAAATTGGAGGCTTTGTACTGATTCAAGGGCCATAAATAGGATAACCATTAGGTATAGGTTCCCTATCCCTAGGATTGAAGACATAATGGATTGTCTAGGTGAAGCCAAGTACTTTACCAAGATAGACTTAAAGAGTGGTTATCACCAAATTAGGATACATGAGGGAGATGAGTAGAAAACAACCTTCAAAACCAATGAAGGTTTGTATGAATGGCTTGTCATTCCATTTGGACTATCTAATGCCCCCTCCACATTCATGCGGCTCATGAATGAAGTCCTTAAGGACTACATTGGAAAATTTGTAGTGGTATATCTTGATGATATGCTAATTTATAGCAAGATCAAGGATGATCATCTCCAACACCTAGAGACTGTTATCAAGAGGCTGTATGATGAAAGGTTGATGATAAATTTGGAGAAATGTGAATTCATGAGACAGGAATTGGTATACCTTGGGTTTGTACTATCTCATGGCAATCTAAAAATGGACACTAGAAAAGTGGAAGCCATCCTCAATTGGCCCACTCCAAGGACAAAAACAGAGGTAAGAATTTTTCATGGCCTTGCTCAATACTATAGAAAGTTTATTAAGCAATTCAGTGCTATTTGTGCTCCTATGTTGGACACCATTAAAGGAGGCATGTAGACTAAGCTTGTGTGGAATGAACAAGATAAAAATAGCTTTGAGTTGTTGAAGAAAAATATTGCAACTCAACCTATTCTAGTTTTGCCAAGCTTTGAGAAGTTATTTACCATAGAGTGTGATGCAAGCAATGTGGCTATTGGAGATGTTTTAAGACAAGAGGGTAGACCAGTGGATTTTCATTCATAAAAGTTGAGTGAAGCTAATAAGAAGTATTCTTCTTATGACCTTGAGATGTATGCACTACTTCAGCCTTAAGGAAATGGAGGCATCATTTTGTTCCAAAGGAGTTCATAGTCTATTCAGACAACCAAGCTCTAAGTTTGTTGAACTATCAAGAAAAACTCAGTCATAAGCACATGAAGTGGGTTGAATACCTACAAGCATACAAATTTAATATCAAGCATAAGAAGGGAGTACTAAACAAGGTGGTAGATTCCTTGAGTAGAAGAGCTCTCACTATCCAAGAGATACAATTGAAGAGAATGGGAATAGAACACTTCAAAGGTCTATATGCTGACGATGAAGACTTTGTAGACATTTACAAGGTATGTGTTGAACATAAGAATAATTTCCATAGAAAATATTCTGAATATACTTTGCAAAGTAACCTCTTATTTAAGGGAAGTTAGCTATATGTTCCTAGAGGGTCTATAAGGGAGAATTTGATTTAGGAAAAGCACAATGGTGCATTGAGTGGTCACTTTGGAATCATTAAGACACAAGAACTTGTTCAAATATTCTACTTTTGGCCAAGAATGAACATTGATGTTAGGAAGTATGTTGAGAGTTTCATTATGTGTCAAAAGGCCAAAGGAAATTATTCTAATGCAGGCCTATATCAACCACTACCTATTCCCACTAGGCCATGGGAATGCTTAAGCATGGACTTTGTAGTTGGGTTACCCAAGAAAAGATAAGGAATGGATAGTGTCTATGTCATTGTGGACAGATTTAGTAAGATGGCTCATTTTGTGCCATGAAAGACAACCAATGATGCCATCCAAATAGCTTCTCTATTTTTCAAAGAGATAGTCAGGATACATGGGTTACCTTTGAGCATAGTGTCAGATAGAGACACCAAGTTCATGAGTCACTCTTGGAAGAATCTTTGGCACAAATTAGGCACTAATTTGTCCTTTGGATCTGCATACCATTCTTAGATAGATGGTCAAACTGAGGTGGTAAATAGGAGCCTTGAAAATATTTTAAGATGCTTGACCAAAGAATATGGTCAACAATGGGATAAATTGATTGGACAGGATGAGTATGCATACAATGAAATTGTGAATAGGTCCACAGGTAAGAGTCCCTTTGAAATTGTATATGGCCTACATCCTAAAGTAGTGTATGAACTAAGAGACTTAAAGGATGGAGTTAAAGGAAGTGGATATGCTGAAGATTCTTCTTATGCAATGTAGGAGATTTATGATACAGTCAGGAAAACATTGGTTGATAACACTATGAAACATAAGACTAATGTTGATGAGGGTAGAAGAGAAATTCAATATTGGAGATTTAGTAATGGTGCATCTAAACAAATCTAGACTACATAAGGGAGCCCCTCACAAATTGCAAATGAGAAGGATAGGTCCCTATCCTATCTTAGCAAAGTATGGAGACAATGCTTATAAAGTAGAGCTACCAAAGGATAGTGGATCCTTGTTTTTAATGTTGCAGACCTAGTTCTTTACAAGGGAACCACACCCGATCTTGATCAAAGCCTAATTGAAGTCATTCAAGATGTGGATGAACTCAAATTACCTTCTACATCAGTCAAACATGCTGACAGCATACTGGATTCAAGAGTCTACAAGAAGACTAGAAAGAAGGAGTACAAAGAACATTTGATCAAATGGCATGGCCAACTTGATGTAGATGTAGTATGGATTAAGGAAACTGAGTTTAAGAAGTTAAGAATTGATCCCACCTTACTCAATCCAAGGGTGGATTGAAGTCTTTTGTTTAGGGGAGGATGGTGCAGGAGAACCTAGGAAATCCTCAAAGCCCTTAAGTTTTGGCTTGTATCTGACATTAGCCAAGTCAGAGTGTGTGTTTAATTTAGACCCTAGGAAATCTTGCAAGTGTGTAGCTAGGTGGATTGATAACTAGTATCTAATCCAACCTAGTTTTGTTAGCTAGGTTTTAATGCTTACTTTAGTGTTTATTTTGGCTTGATTAGAGAAATGGGCTTAATTGTGTCCTAAGTATTGGAATAGTTGTAAGATGTCTTTTTAGGCATAAATGAAGTTATTTCTTTTAACTAAGTGGGATAGAGGACCTAGAATATAGGTAACCTCATTATTGTAAAAGATGCTAAAAGTTGTCATGGCAACATTTGCAACTTTGTGCAAATGTCGCATGCAACTCGACCACTTTGGATCCCCACCATTCTAGGAGTGGGAATTGAATGCTAGGACCTAAAAAGATGGAGAAGGTATCTTATGATACCATATGGCTCATGTCTCGAGGTAGAAGTTATAGTAAGCAAGTTTGTGAATAGAGAAGTAGCTCTGCAATATTGGTTTTTAGAGGATACCAAGCATTCTTGTGTGACAGTGCATACTTATGGATTGAGGAATTTTTTTTAGTGTTAGATTTGTGTTGATAGGATAGTTTTAAGACTTCTTCATTGTTTGTGTAGGTAGTTTAGAGATAGTTTAAGGGTTTGAATAAATTGTTTTGTAACTTGGGTTTTCATTGTCCTGTTTAGAGTATATTTGGTTTCCATGGCTCCCCCATGAAATATAATAGTAGGAACTTCCTAAGGGTGGATGAATACTTTAGGGGAGCCATTTTTCTATACATATGTAGAGTTAGGAGTCTAGGAGAGTCAATCTTCTATTTTTAATGTCAAGCCCTAGGCAAGCTTAGTGTGCTTGGTTAGAGGTTTGACACTAAAGGAAGTGAAGATTGCATGCAGGGGAATGAAGTACAGTACAAAAAAATCATATTTACAAGAGGCATATGACATGTAATTGACATACTAGAGAGATGGGATGGTGATCAATCCATCTGATTGAGTTTCAAGCAAGAAACAGGGAGGTCCTAGAAATTAGGCCTATTAGCCCTATTTGACCTATATTGTAGGAAGCCTATGTATAGATGCCCTAGGAACCCAAAACATTTTTAATCCTTAATATCTTCCAAAAGAGTATCTGAATATCCAATTATGTTTATAGGTTGTTTGGAAATTTTGGACAAGAAATGGTGAAAAGACCCTATCTAGGGCTACAAGGAAACTACGCCTAATTAGCCCTCCATAAAGCTAGTTCTTGGACCTGATTGAAAAGGGTTTGGAGATTCATAAAAATGGATCCAAATGGGAGCATATTGAAATTTTTCAAGGTATTTGGTACCCATGCAATCAATTTGATAGTTTGTGTGAGAATGGCACTTGGAATCTTCTAAGTGTAGGGAAGGATTGAAGAAAAACTTTAAGGTGAATGTTCTTCAAGGTTAAACACAAAGAAATCAACTCTTAGAGATGAGTTTGGCAAGGCTTTAGGTTGAACACCTAAGTCTAATGAGATCCTAGAGGAGAGTAGGATCCTTGGAAGAAGACAAGCAAGGTCTTCTTAGCATTTGTTTGAGCACACCTAGAACAACATACACCACACATTTTCCTAAAGGGTGGCATGTAAAAGAGTTATCATGATAAAGCCAAAGTTGTTCGGTCAAGCTCGTGTGTTTCTTTGTAATCAATAATTTGAATCTTGAACTTTGAACCTCCTCTTTCATTGTTCAAAGTTCACATTTCAATATGCACTTTGACAATTTTTATATTAAAACCTTCCACGTCAAGTCCTTAGTGTCATAGTTCACAAAATTTGGAGCTTGTTGTAAATGTCTGAGGGGTCCACCATAGTTGTAAAGTATGTGCATAGATTAAAGAATCATGAATCTTGTATCTTAAACCTAATACTTATGGTTGAAGGCTCAGATTTTGAGATGCAATAACTACCGAGATAAGAAAGTGCATGCCGAATCCTTGCATATTGATATCAAAATGATTGACAAGACCCAAAGAGTGATGTCACATCAGCTCAAGTGATTTTCTTACCAAAATGGAGCATGTGTAATAAGTTGATAGAAGTTATTGTGGCAAAAATATTTATTACATGGTAGTTTTCTCGAAGTGATGGGAATCGAAGCAAAGTGTGTTTAATTAGTTTCCCTCCCTTTGTATTTTCACTCTATTTTTCTTGTCTTCTGGAGGCATTTGGGAGCGGTGAGGTAATTTATCAAGGAGTAGAAGAACGGTGATTTTTTATGGAATACCTTGGCTCTGTGTTTTCCTTAGCTTCTTTCTTTTGTAAGCAAAGAGATGGATTCTTTTTTGCATTCATCTAGTGTCTATAAGAATTTTGCAATATTATTTCACCATGTCTTCTTCCAAAGTGAAATTTGTAAAGGAGAATAAGTTCTCTCCTGTTAGTAGCTGCCTACCTAAAATGAGAGATACAATGCTGGTGGATGATGATATTATGGAGATTGTGCAAAGGTTGAGGAAAATGGAAGGTGAGATGATAACTACAAGGATTGTTGATAGTGGTTTGTTGGAAGCAACTGGTTTTCCAAAAGTATTTCCATGTCCTCAATTAGTGATGGAATGCCGTAACTGGTATAATAGGTCTGAGAGATGTATCAACACTGGAAGTGGTGAGGTGTTGGTAAACATAAACAGAGAGGTGATAATGACTACATTTAGGATTCCGTTAGTAGAAGTATATGGAGATTGGAGTATTAAAAGAGCCCTAGTTGATTTTGACCAAAATAAGAAGGAATATAGAAACAATATAGCTAGGGATTGGCTATTAAACCCTGAAAAAGGAGGTTCTCATTTTCCCAGACCTCTCAGGAAGGATCATATGTTCAGAGAGGTAAGAGACATAACTGTGATGTTAAACGTAATAAAGGGTAATCCCATAGATACTAATTGGGAGGATTGGATGTATATTTTTGTACAAACCATTTTAGATGTGGGTAATTCTATTGATTGGGTTGAAATAATCATAGATAAGCTGCATGAGAGCATATCCCAACTAGCCTTGGTTTCTAACTTTTACATGCCTTCATATATTTTCTATGTCCTTCCTATTTGTAGGATTTGAGATGGATTACCACATGAAGAATGGAATAGTAACATGACTATTTATGAGTATCATCCCCTATTGCAGAAAAGAAATAATCCTACAAGTTTCAAAAGGGTACAAGATACCTTTATGTCTAAGATTGTCTTTGAGTTAAGAGGGAAAAACAATTCCAAGATGTCTGAGGAAGCCATGGAGTTTGTTAAGATATATGCAAGTTTCTACATACAATTTCCTACTTTTAGTTACCTAAGGGTTGAAGGTTTCAGTGACGAACCTCTAAAATTACCAAGGCACTACTTAGACAAATGTGTTTTTATGGAGGTGGGAAGACAATTGTTGATGGTTGAAAGGAAATACATGGTCAAAGGAGGAATTAGTGCCTTCTTTCCATTGGAATTGGGGTATTATCATTTCAGGTTAATGTATGATTTCTCTTTCCTGACTAATGAACTGAAAGAGACAAATCTTCAACCATACCAGTCCAGGAACTATTATGATAGAAAGGGTTTTGTGGAGAACCATTTTAGAGTTGATGCTATGTTCTTACATCAATCAGAGCTGGAAGACTTTTGGGATGATTGCACAGATGAAATTGAAGTTATGAAGAGACTACGCTCTATATTTTCTTTAAGGAAAATTGTTCCCTTAAAGCTTCCCTTTAACAATTAAAAACATAAAAGATGATGCTGAAGATGTATTGGAATCTGGATGCATGGGATCAAATGAAGAAGTGGTAATTAGGAAAATTGATTGGAAGGAAAGGGAAGATGTGAGATCCTTAACTTAAGAAGTCTTCAACAGGATAGAAGCGTGGCTCAATTCTCAAAGGAAGAAGAATCAGGGAGCCCCTACAATGAAAACCAGAAGGAGTCCAAGAGTCCCCAAAATTGAACCATCCTCTGTCTCAACTAATAAAATTGAAACATTTCTGCCTACAGGTGATACAGGTCCTCAAGAAGCTACTAATATTGAAGACTCAAAACTAGTTTCTGATAGTACAGTGAAATTTACAAGGCACAGAAGTAAAAGGAATGAGAAGGTAGATCTAACCTTTTGCATTGTTCTTGATTCAGATACAGAGGAACCTAGCATAAAGAAATTTAAGGGATTGAAAAGAAACAAAGCCTCGACCATGGATTCAGGATCAACAGGACTCAGTGGAAATTCATGTCAGGAGGACCTGTCAGCTCTAAATAACCTGAGCACTGACATTTCTTTATAGAATGCAAGCCCAAAGACTCTGAAATGGCTAGACCTATCCATGAGAAAAAAGAGGAATATTGTTCCTACTTCAATCCCTATTGGAGATTTAGTTAGTAAGTACCTTGGGAAGTCTCCATGGTCGAAGAAACCAAATATGGAATCTATGTTGGATGTAGACCCTAATATAGGTCACTAGGTTGTTGAAGTTTTCAAACCCAATTCTGATAAAGTAAGTGCTGAGGTTACTGAACAAGATTTTAATGTGGAGAAAATAGACCTAGGGGTAGCCTCCAAGGTAGCGGACTTGAAGATTTTGAACTCCATGAACAAAAAGATTAATCACCGGATGCTAAAAGATGTGGAGGACAAGGAAAAATTGGAACAGACTCTATGTGAAATGGCTAAGTATATTCAGCAATTGCAAAATCCTGTTCCTCAGCCCTTAGCAATGGTTCCCCTGAATCTGGATGTTAAGTCCCTAGATAATAAAAAATGTCTTAACCAGGTTCACAAAGACAGGTCTCTCTCTAAGGTGTTTTACAGTTGAATGGAAGAGATTAGCAAAAAAGTTACTTAGTTTGCATAGGCTTACGCAGATTTGACCAAGAAGTCCTCCATTTTGGTATCGACTATTGAAGACAATGTTAAGCTCTAGGAAAAGAAAAGAGATGGATTGGATATTGAAATAGCTAACTTAGAGGAAGTTTTTGTCTATGCAATAGACAAATTTCTGGTTGAGAAAATGGTGCATGAGGTTGATGCTAATCTATTGTTTTCTACCAAGGTTAATGAGGAATGGCTGAGCGCACTTTATGATCAGGGTGTGGAAGAATTCTATCAGATTATAAAGATAGTGTCATGTGTCAAAGAAGTCCTCAACAATCATATAGATTTCCTTTACAAATTGATCAAAGATGAAACCAAAACCAAAATTGAGGTGATAGTGATGTAGGAATCCTATGTGGAGAGAGTACAAAACATGAAAGAGGCTAAAGAGATCATGACTAAAGACTGCTCAGTTGTAGCCCAAGTTGAGTCACTTGTATTTCTTGGTGAGGAGTAGATGAAGACACTGGAAACCAAGCTGAGAAATTTATAAAACTATAGGTACATCTGGAAGTAGAGGCTAAATTTAGCCCCTTCATTGAACCAAGTGATGCTTGAGAAATTCACGACGGCCTTGCTCTATGAGAGTTGATCCTACCATAAGTACATATGTTGAGAAAGGTCAATCGGTCAACTAGTCTCTCATAGAGCATTTCCAAGTGGTTTTAGGCTTTAGTTTCATTTTCCTTTAATAGACATGGTTTAAATGAGCTAGAACATATGATATAATATCAGTTGGTTTATAACAGATGATAGTATTTCTTTTGGATTAGTTGATCTAATTGTTGCATGTTATCTTGATTTCAGTTGGAATCAAATGTATGTTGCTATAATCTATATATGTGTTCTATGGTTATTTTCCATTTTTCATCTTTATTTTGGTATATGTTGAATCGGCCATTCTGGGAATGTTGTTCTATTAATCTTAGTCAGTTGGCTTCGATGGATGTGAATCTTTTCTTGGAACAATAAATCTTTCTAAAGTCATTTATATGGAGAATTGAATAGCCTTTCTTACTTTCAGGTTATAAGTATGTATTAAATTCATTCTTTACAAATAAATGGAATATCAAGATTGATTTTTATTTCAGGTAGTTGCTCCTTGAATCACAAATATTTTATTCATGAGTGACTAACTCAATTGTAGTATTGGTTTTTCCTTCTATTTGGGCAAGAAAGTTAGAGCAAATTTGTAGTTTTAATAGGAAGGAAAATCTGTATACTAACAAGTAACAACTAGTGGCACTAGATTCCATGCACCTACATATCCATGGCCTTGATTGATGCATTCCTCATAATTGTCAGCAATGCAGTGACAACAAAAGCATGAGTAGTCCCTAGTGTTCAACGTCTAATTGTGACAATTTGTACTCATAATACTCGTAATCAATTTTTTAAATTTGTCCATAAATACTCCAACATTTATCTCCTCTTCAAAATATTCTAACCTTTTGGATTCTTTCCCAAATTTTGTTTCATTCTTTACATATTTGTAACTCTTGCAATTTACCATCTTTGTTACATCAATATTTTCATTTTTCAAAGGAAAAGAGACAAATCAACATTATGAAATTTATTTGTCCAGCTACATCATCTCTTTTGTCACATAAAATGGATGAGATGAACTCACTTCATTTAGTAGGAGGATTTTCAAAACTATAAGTGTCTTGTACAAACTTTCAAAAAACCTAATAGTGGAGATCAAATTCGATATGATAATGACAACACAAAGTTTCAAACACTTAGTTTGTCCTGATATAATATGGATTCAATCTTTCAAAAAATATTTTCCCAATCTTTATATTAGGATTTGAACTACAAAATGACACATACATTTCATGTTGTGTTGTGTCCAACCAATGTTTCGTATGATATTCATATTGATTAGCTGAAATTCTATGTCTAATAACATCTCTACTATTTGATGAAGGACGTGTATTATCATTCCAAAATAATGTGACTAAATTCTTGATTCCTCCATCAATCCTATGAGAATGAGGATCTCTACACATGATTTCCCAATTGCCTTCCAAGGTGCTATCATCCAAAAGTATTCTCCTATTAACATATTGTGATATTGTTTTCCTATTAAAACCAAACTAAGATGAAACTGAAGATATATGTCTTTTTCAGAGCATAGTGTTACCTACAATAGATGTCAACATAACTTTTCTTGTAATGGTCTTATCTTTAGTTCAAGATCGCTTCCCTACCTAGTTAAAACCTTTCCTAATATTTTCAATCATATTAGTTTGCATGTCAACAACTTTTCTCTTCTTTGATGTTGTTTCTATACCCAATACTTTTAATGCCTCTTCCAACTTTTTTTTATAAGTACAACTGAAAGCAATTGGGCTTGTTCAAGTGTTTTAAAATTATCAAATTTAGCCAACATTTCTCTTTCTATTATATTCATTGATCTCTTCTTAGAAAGAATTAAGGGTTGAACATTAGCAAGTGATCTCAAATTCTCCACATCCATTGTAAGTAAATGATCTAAGTTTTTATAATTAATATTTCTCTTTACAGTTTGAGCTAAATTTAAAAATTCATCCATACTAGTAGGATCACGTGATCTTTACCCTTCTCCAACATTAATTTCTTGAGCTTCCGTAGGGAGTGATCCTGACCCTTCTTCAATGTGCAATTCTTCGAATTGACTTGACCCTCCTAGTTCAGCTTTTCCTTCACCTTCTTTATTTTTATGATAATATGTCAATGTAGCTTCACGATTTCTTTGTTCAGTACCAGGTGACATTTTTCTAGAAGATTTACTTTGTCTTCCCTTCTTGTTCCCCATTTCTTCTCTCCAAAAAATGTCTTCCACAAGATCGCCAATAAAAATTCTCTTCTTCAAAAAATACTCTGATCTAATATTTCTCCTCTCCAAAATTATGCCTTTGAAAAAAATAGAAATAGTAATCCTCCTCTGAAAAATGCCTTTGTAAAAATTGATCAATAATAGAAAAAGAAATAGAAAAAGTGAATTAATTTATTGTAATTCAGTAGAAAATATCTAAAGAAAATTCTTTAGTTTTATACCATTCTAATTTTTTTTACAAAACATATTCATAACTAGCCGACCTACTTCACTCGAAGTAGGCTAGGAAAAATTCTGGTGGGGTGTTTCTCAACCGGATTTTTCACATTGGGGTCTTTGCCCAAAGACCCTTCACATGAAGCCCCTTAGGTGTCTTTGCGCGAAGGGGGTCTTCGCTCGAAGACCCCTAAATTGAAATTTTGCCCTCAGAAAAAAAGTGAACAACAAAAAAATGACCTTTCAAGGCCTGGGAAAAGGACCAAACAAGATGGTTTTTTCAAACATACGATGTCAAATGATGCTATTTAGAAAAATCTTTCCAATGAATATAATTTTAATACATATTGAGTTCATTATCACTTTTAAATATTACTTTAACTAAACATAGTTTGTTTGGTCATTCAACAACCTGTCTCTTCAAGACTTCGGGAAAAATTGTAAACTACAAAAAAAATTTAATGAAAAATATGTAGGAAAAGAGTATTTATGTTACCTTTCTAAAAATATATATATATATATATATATATATATATATATATATATATATATATATATATATATATATATATATATATATATATATATAGCTACTAGAAATAAAATTCTAAAAGACTCTAGTTTACATTATCTTCAAATTCCTAATAGTTTTGCGGCAATAGTTGTTCGAAAGTGAAGTTTTTTTTTTTAGAATGTTGATGTCTATGTCAAAGTTGGCCAAAAAGTGGGACACACTATTATGGGACCACCCCCTTTTTAGATCCTTCTTAAGTTCAATATCCTATCTTTAGGCTTATCAATTTCAAGGTTCTTTTTAGTTCTTTCTTGGATGTTTCTTTTCTTACTGCCTTTTTGTAGGTCGTTTATACTTCTATCCCCGTCCTTCCCTTTTTTTTCTCTATTTTCTCTCTTTGGTTTTATCTTGCGCACTCCACAATGACTTCTTAAATTTTAAATTTTAATTTTGATCTATTTGAGATCAAGGTTTACGTTAAAAATGGATTCAAATTTGTTCCTAGGGCTTTTGATGTTTAATATTGTATTTGATTTTATCTAGTCTTGTAGCTTTGTGTGGTTCACTCTTAGTGGGCTATTAGTAGTTGGTTTTATTTGGTATTTTTGTTAGTTTCCTTATTGTAGAATTTAAAATTCTCCATGTCGGGGAAAGAGAATGTTAGTATTGAGGTTCCCTTGATATTCATGGAAAATAAGTTAATATTGAAGGTTTTGTTCTCTGCATTGGTGAAAACATAATTATTTCTCAATTCTTGAAAAGAATTTTATCGCTATCATTCCCATTATTATAGGTACACTGATAAAAAAAGGTATTAAGAAGAACAATCACATCTTCTTTAATATTTGACAATTTTTATATTCTTCATAAATGTGATTAGTGCCTATATTATGGATTATATTCTTCAAACATTCATTTATTGCACCCTTCATTAAGTTGGAAACCTTATGCCAACTCTTGTGGGTGTTGGTTCACAAATCAACATATTGGAAATCCTATGAGCTTTCCTACTCAATTATGGGATTTTCCAACTAACTTTGCCAACAAATGAGAGTGATTGATTATGATTCTCCTCCCCTGCACTTTAGGCTCTAGAGAACCAAGGTGGGTGGAACTATACCTTAACCAAAATTCCTGGTCTAAGGATTTTTTTATAGTAGATAGAAGAGTTTATGAAAATTGAAGTGATCTCTCAAGATGTCAAGTGAATTCTTGAGATAGATCAAACAACAACTGAATATCTGAATGCTTTTAACAAAATGCATTTGAAAGAATTCTTTATAATAATATACTGCTTATAATTAATGAATTCTTAAATGAATTATAAAATGTAAATATGAATATTGAATGGAAATACCCTAAAGACACTTGATTAAATCACCTTGAATCAATATTAGATCAGTGCCTTTATCCTTTGTGGAGTATTATCAATTCAATTTAAAATGACCCTTCATATAACCTTGTGAGATGGTTTTAAAAACTTACTTCCCAAGTAAGACCTGTTATACACTAAGTTTGCACCTTTGTCTCAAGCTCTCGTAGTCTTGATAACCTAGTATAACATGGGAATCATCTCCAGGTTGTGGGACCTATGCTAACTGAGATGAGACCTCCAGGTTCTAGGCTGGTTCCTCTTGGATAATCACCTTAATTTGCTTCTTGACAGAAAAGTAAAACTTGAGGGGAAAAGGGATAGAAGGAGTACTTAAAAGGAAATGATTGGAAAGAAAACTACCTACTAGGTGATGCACCAAAATTAGGGTTTGGATCTCAGTATAGAGGAATGAAATCAATGAAAGGATTAGGTCTAGTAGGTCACAACTTACTGAATAGGCTTGCATAAGTATTTCATAGAAGGGTCTGAACATAAGACACAATTTATGACCTGCAAGCAGACATTCACTTCTGCAACTCGGTGTAGGATTGAGACAAGACTGTTAGGGGGCTGAAGTATACCCACAAAAGCATCTAAATCAAATCAAACACAATAACACACAAAATTGCAAAAAGTAAGAGGGATCAGGAACCCTAAGTTGTCATTGAAAACATACATATACTTTGATTCAATAAGAGAAGACTTAGACAAGGAAGTATAGGGACATGAAGGATTGTCGCAAAATACCTTTGTAGTATTTGAATCATCAATGGGAGAAAATACAACTGTATAAGCCAGAGGGTAGAGATGATGCCACAAATGACCCTTAAGAAAAATAAAATTCTTTTTACAATTGTCCAATTCTGAGCCCGAAAGCTCCAAAAATATAATATATACATACTCAACTGCACGCAGGCAGGAGTCAAAACCTAACTAGGGTTACAAGATTTTCACATTAGAATAACAAACCCTACATCTGTCAAGTCTGATCATGAATGTAACTCTGCAAATATGGCCAATCAGACCTCAAGTTTGCGTGCCCATCCTTGTACTATATCAACCTGCAGATAAGCGACCTGGATTCATCTACTTTCTTGCACAAAGTCTCGCCATGAATGCTCAAGCTGGTACTTTTTTGAGACAAGAATCGACTCATGATGGCCGCCCAGACTTCCTCATCATCTTCTTTCAACTACAAATGTCTTGGAGACATAAATTTTCTGAGCTACCTCGCCGCTTGCAGCTTGCAAATCAAATACTGGCGAAAACCCTCTTAGACACATTTGAATTTTGAAAACTAACAGCTAGCCAGTCATTTTAAAACATGTCCATCGATATCCTTTTCTTCCTAGCAAATGGATGGCTCAGATCGGCTTTACAATAGTCATAAACCCTCTTGAAAAGTTAGAGCCCATATCAGTATATCGTGACCAATGAGAATCGAGCACGTCAGCATATATGTTATTTTGGACCCACCTTGAACTTTTCCTCCTCTAAGTCATTCAGGGACTGTGTGATTGAAGAATTCTAAGTCACGAGATCCTTTGGCTTACCCTGGTCTGGTCAAGCGATTTAGCAAACAAGGCTGTCGCTGAATCTCTAAGTCTTCTGGCTAACCCTGGTTATATCCCGCGAACAAGAGAAATCTTTTATTCACTGATTCGTAGAATACTCCCTTAACCACTCATGAGAATTCTGGCTTACATTTGGCGAACTAGTGACCGAAGACAATCACTAGGTTGCTGAGAACTTTAGGGCTTCACTAATTAATTCTATGATTTGGTGAATACACACACTCGTGCACTCGCTAGATCATTTAGAACATTGCTATCTTATCCCGCGAATGAGTGACCAAAGAGAAGTTATTGGGGCCACCAAATATTTTGTCAAACCTGGGCCCAGAATTGCCACCTGTCAATCTTTTATTTGCTCTAACCACCTCATCAGCAACAACTTGGCACTTCTCTAACATCGGACCCACTTAAGATAAGGTTCTAATCCAATGGCGGGTGCAAGATCTCATACCCTTCGAATATTCTTTCAGATCATACGCCCACCGTAGATCTTCATTAAGCCGCGAACCCACTAACACATCGGTCTACCTGGAAGTCCTCGTCAGCACCCATCAACCAATCAAATTCAAGCATGTCAGAAGAAAGGACCCACTGAAGAAGCTCAGAGATAAAGTAAGATCAATGACGGGCGCATGATTGCATGTACCAGAAAGATTCCTTGTGGACATGCACCAGCCGTTGATCCTTAGCAGATGTCAAAGCCTTTTAAAAAATTGGAAACCTAGTCCCACTAACACATCGTCGAATCACTACCATGTGGACCAATGAGAAGCTACCATTCTTATACACGTAGCAGTGGACCCGCCAGGTATGAAGAGTTACGTCACTAAGGAGGATCAACGGTTGTCTTAAGTTCACAAACCTCTGACACTTTTCATGAGAAAACACGCTAGCCGTTAGATCAAAAGAGGACTGACAACCGGGCCCGCTGACAAATTACAAGTCATCTCCTTTCGACCAATGAAATACCTCCACATAGGACACCATGGAAATGGACCCACAAGGGCATGAAGCGCTAAGAAAAAGGGAAGATCGATGGTTGTCGTAAGATCACAAGCCTCTGACAGATGCTATGAGATTTTATGACAACCGTTTATCTCATCAACTGGGACCCCACTACAAATTTAACTCTAGAAGCCTTCGCAAATGCACGACCAAAGGAAGAATTGCTCGGTAGCTGAATGAAAATCTTAACCTTGGTTAAGTCTGGAGAATACACGAACAAAGCATTCATAGAATCATTGAGTGTTTAGTCCAACTTGGGATTTCAGTTAGTGAATGTCCAACTGAAAGGCAATCCATGGAGTCGCTAAATACTTAAGGGCACCTGCCAATTTATGTCGTGATCAAGAGAAACACTACAGTCGCTAGTTTGCCGAAAGGAAAAGGTAACCACCAGAGAACTTAGAGAACTGGTGACCGAAGGGAAAAATAAAGCACGTGGATATTGGGACTTTAAGTTGCCAATAAAGTAACAGCCAAATAGAATGAAGGCTAGGGTTTGTAGGGGTAATTTAGCACCAATGGCTACTTTTTCAAATATTTAAACTGCAGACCAAGAAATTAAAAAGATTGCAAAGGCCAGGAAACAAGAGATAAATTAATGAAAATTTTAGGGATGCCTGGCAGGGGAAAAACAGAGACCCTGGAGTAGATTTTGGCCAAATTTTCATGGATATGAAAATTAGGGTAACAAGACCATCACCCCAAAGGTATCTATATGCATAATAATTTAAATGTGTTGTTATAGTTAGTCTTATGGATTTCAACTTCTTTACAAAATACCAATAAGACATAATGAAGCCTTGAAAACCAATATTCAAATTGATGACTAAACTAAAGCTAATTTAAACTATTATGTCATAAGATAGCACATTGAATAATCTAAATGAAATTTATTATCATAGAGCCCTGATCAAATTAAACGAAGACAGATACCATCAGGAACAAAAGGAAAACTAGAATTATATGGAAATAAGCATAATTAAATCTGAATGAATACCAACTGTGTAATTGTTCTTCTCTAGCCATGCATCTTCAAGGGACAAGGCCAAAATGTATTGTGTATAAAAATCATATTTATAGGTCCCCTTTGACATCAGAATGATCCCCTATATATAAAAAAGGATTCAGTTTTCAAAATGAAAGTGCATACCCCTTTATTGAAATTACACAACTCCTCCCAACCAACAACTAATCTAACTAGATATTAAGTGAATAAACAAGATGAAAAAGGACTGATTACAACAAGATAATATTAAATATAAACATTTGAAAATAAAGACTAATCCCCAAGTAACTCTCTACATTTTAGAATATGGTTCATGTACGTTCTGAAGCATGGATGTTGGCATCGTGAATGATGTTCTTTGCTGTGTTCTCTAGCATGGTCCAACATTCCATCTATAAAATAAGTCCTTCCAAATCTAAACCATCGACACAGGAAGTGTCTAAGACACTTGCAATAATACTCTAGCATTCGCTCATTCACGGATCTTTGTCCTTCAAGTGTCCCTTATGATGTTGGTAATCCCTATTTTATAGCAACCCTAAATTTTGACTTTCCCACTTCAAACTTCATCTAGACAACCACATCTTGACTGCAATAAGGAAAACTTCGATTGGCTCACCATTCCACCTAAGCATCACCTAAAAACCATGTTGATTCTATTGGTGTTCAAAAACTCTTATGCCACTTAGGGCTGCCAATATGCCTTGAGACTGATTATTAGGAATGGTTAGTTCCAAGTGTGGGAGCTCTGCAAGGCAACTGGACCAACTATAGGGACTTAATATGCCCTCTTCTGCTTCTGGCTCTGCAAAACCAAGGCGGGTGCACCTAATCCAGACAAAATTCAAACTCACTACACACCTTATATTTCTGGATTTATATAGCAGATCATAGTAAAGGATTGCTAAATACTAACCAAGTATTCATTGAATCGACTCTACTATGCAGGGTAAAATGGCCTTGTGACCTCAAGACTATGAGGGATTGTAGGATTGGAAATATTAAATATAATTGGGTTTCCTGCAGGATGCAGACAACCATGCAACACTTTGCATCAGCACAGGGATACTAGCTTAAGATCAGTGCCTTATCCATTGGGCATCACACTTGAAGTAAACATGGAACACAAGGACAACTACTAGATTCATTTGAGAATCCAAGCCATAAACACAGTTAAACATCTCTTACACTACTTACAAGTATCCTTATTGATTGACCCTAATGAACCTATGCTTCACTCAGAGACTTTTAACTTGATTCTAAACCAGGGCTGAGAGATGAAACATATACACAAGCAACCAAATGCAATGAGCCAGAAAACTCAAAATTCATTAAGAGAAACTAAAGGAGAGATCCAAGAATGAGAAACTATATTAAGTATGTGGATTCAAATCCCTGCATTACAAGTTGATTCAGAAAACACCATAGACAATATGCAAAAGATACCTGAGGTTTTTCCCAAATGTTGATACAACCACTGGAACTGACAAAAATTTAGAACCCTTACACAGTCAAAACTTTGACTATTAATACCACTGGTTACCTTGGAATCCTAAATAGTAGGATGCAACAAGCAACGGGTAACTAGGGTTAAGACTTCAATCACCCAACCAATCAAAATTTCAAAATTCAAAAGCTCCTGCAGAAAGCCTCGAACAACAAAATCTGCCCATGACTACACGAAAAAACATCCCAACTCACTGGACCATTCTGCAACCACTGGCACCACCAACCAAAATAAATCTGGCCATGAGAGCATTGAATTCTGGTACCTTTGGTTGCTGTAGATCCTCAGGAAAATCAAATTCAAACTACAATGGTCACCATGTAATTCGCGGGCCTTATGTTTTTAACTGCTTGCCCTTAGTCGCGCAATCGCGCGGTCATCAACTTGACCACCACAGGAATTCAGGCCTCACCTTTTGCTTGGTCGCATGATCACAAGGCACCAAACTAACCCTTGCAATCATGCAACCGCGGTCTCCTAACCACAACCAATGGTCACAAACCTTTTGCAAAGTCCCCGGCCATATTGCCCTCACAACCCTACAACCGCGACAACCCCCCAAACCCTTACCTCCGCAATGGTGACGCTCAGATCTCTAGGCTATGCGAACATGAGACAACCTGCTATCCTCTACCTCTACATAACTGCCACTGCAAAGGGTTGACAGAAAATGTTAGTCACATGATCGCATAGCCTTGCAAAAGGCCATGCAAACATGTGACTAACCACCAGCAAATCGCCACTGCTTGCCCACCGACCAATCGGGAACCGCCACACCACCACTTGCTACCCGGCCCCAGGGAGGAAAAACCTTGTCGCATGGTCGCAAGCCATGAAAATGGCCCTTGCCACCAGGAATACTAGCCCCAGGCCCCCTTTCTTTCAGACATGACCACCACCGCAGCACCACGTGGCACCCAATAGAAATTCACCATCTCACCATCGTGGATGCCACATGACCACCTACCACTGGGCCCATAGGGACACGTGTCAACCGGTCGCATGATCGCATAGCCAAAAATTGGGCTATACAATCATGTGACAACCAATCACAGGATGCCACATCATCACCTCCGGGACCACTGCCAAAGAAGACTTACCTTTTGGAGGATCAGACGGTTGTCGCAAAAGCGTAGAGGTTAAACACCGTGCAATTTTACCATGCGAACTAGCGACAGCCACAGATCTTGTCCGAACTTTAACCGTGCCGGGCAATGGGAAGAACTGGGACCCACACAGACAAGTGGCAAGTGGTTGCATGATTGCATGTCAAAAAAGTCTGACATGCGGCCATGCAACAACCAATCAGTGAAGAGCCTTTGAAGACCCAAGCCCACCATCTAGTCGGACTTGCGCAATTAGAGAAACACCATCAAATAGGGAACTAGTGTGAGGTCAAAAACACACAAGGTTTTCGACGAAAGAGGATCGAAAACACACAAAGTTTCCATGTATACCAAAAGGTAAGCGCACCAAAGCTGGAAGGCACAAGGTTGAAAACACATGAAGGCTTTGAAACATACCAAAAATATCATGGATTTTTAGAAACATTGTGGGTTTTCGACACTGTGGCAGATTTTGAAATTATTTCCAGTAGACTTTAAAACTCGAATAACTTTCTGGGTTTTGTGATTAAGGAAATGCGAATTGGATTGGAGCAAGGTGATACAATGAAGAACACAGGGCAGGAGCGCACAACATGAAAATATTTGCAGGGAAGAGGCCATTTTCATAAGATTTTTGCTATGATAGAAAAATGGCCTAACAGATTCTACCTCTACATAATACCACATCATCAGACACCAGTTGACCTTTCCATCTGTCACAATTTTGTGATTATTCTCTTATCCTTAAGGCTCCAGTTTGTGGGATCATGGATGCCCACCATTTGTCACCCCTAGGCCCACCAACTCACCATCCAGTTATCTATAGGTTTCAATCTTTCTAATTCAGGAGTCGCACTACTATGCTTCCATTCCCAATTACTTTTAGTTCCTTAAAACAAAAATAATGCTTTGTATTTCTTAGACTTCAAGTTGTTCAAAATATTTCCTTACTTGATGAGTTATTTCACCCTCCCACATGTGTATTATTTTATTTCACCCACTATCAGAAAAAATTCTTCATTACCATCCACCTTTCACCTTACCTGATGGTAAATGTTACTAGACATGACATCATTTCTCAAACCCTTCTCCCTTCAAAAAATTAGGATTTCCCCTACTTTGCTTCCAATTATGATTATTAGGACCCCAAACATCAATTATCTACATTAAAGTATGGGCCCCAATCTTCCCTTCAACATTTTAGGATTTTACTCACTCTAATTTTATTTCTGATGACTTGCACCCCGAGCATCAATTCTCCGCAATAAAGTACTTAACGTATCCTTGAAGTTGAAATGTGCCATCAATCTATCATATTTCTAATGATTTTTCCTTCTCACAATTACTATGGGCTCTACCTCTCTTTTTAGAGTTTTGGGATTCATACTAATTCGTGATCATTAGCACTCAACCCCAACCTTCACTTCAGAATTTTAGGATTTCACTCACTTTGCTTCTATTTCTGGTGACATACACCATGAGCATGAATTCTCTACATTAAAGTACTTTGTGTATCCTTGAAGTTGAAATATGCTATTAACCTATCATATTTTCAATGATTTTTCCTTCTCACAATTATTGTCAGATCTACCTCTCTTTTTAGAGTTTTGAGATTCACATTACTTTCCTTTCATTTCTGATCATCAACACTGAACCGCAACCTTTACTACAAAATTTTAGGATTTCCCTTACTGTGCTTCCAATTCTAATTTTTAGCACCTCAAACATCAATTCTCCACACTAGAGTGTTTATCTTTTTCTTTGAAGCCAAAATTTCCACCACTATCAGATTTTTAATGATTTTCCTTTCTCTATCTTCTTTGGTGCAACTTTATCTTCAGAATATGTGGGCCCCGGTCTTCATCTTCAAAATTTAAGGATTCACACTACGTCACTTCCATTACCAACCATCATCACTCTAAATGTCAATTCTCCGCACATAGTATGTGGGCCCTAGTCTTCCCTTCAGAATTTTAGGATTTGACTTACTATGCCTCCATTTCCAATTGCTTGCATCTGGAGAAAATATGGACTTAAATTCTTATCGCCAAAAGTAGTGCCAATATATTCATTGGGAATCATAGGAATTTGATATACATCCTGACCACTTTTGCTTTCTAATAGCTTATGTATCACTTTTCTTTTGGATGGATTACTTTACATAGTATCTTATTTGACACATCAAGTGAAGTGGCCCCACCACTTTTTAAAGAACCTCGACCATTTTTACTCAACCATATTTACTTATCCAAATTTCTATTTTATTTGATTCTTAGGGAAAATGGGTCCCAACGGATACTTCCCTTTTCAAATATCTCCATCCATCGATACATCACATTTAAACCTTGTTTAAAACTGGATTTTGTTCGATACTGTATATCAGGCCCCATAAGAAAATCTTCTTTATGACTTGAATTATCAAATAAGTCTCCCCTCACTCTCCCCTCACTACCATTTAATTTTTCTTACTCGATGACACACTTTATTCAATATTTCTTTTTGCCAATATTTTACTTAGTATTCTTTATATTGGGCAATAGTTCATTTCATTAACCCTTCTTTTGAGTTATGCAGAATGCAACCTTGTTTGATAAAGGAGCATGGTGAGATAAACACATGTTGGTCGAAGTCATCTTTCCTGCAATAATTATTTTTGAGGTGATCACTTGTTTTTCTTAGTGCTTTGCTTGTTTGTTCTTCACCAAGGTGTCTCTCATCGATAATGTTTAAATCTTCATCGGTATAGCTATGGCTTTGTCTTATCAACTTTCTTCAAAGGACAAAGATCATAATTTCCCTACCTTGTATGAATGCTAGCCCTTAACAATCCAGTGGATGGTAGATCTTCCAGAGCCAAGTTATATATGGATCGTTCAATTGATATCTTCTTCCTTTGACTCAACCCTACACATGGAAAACCAATAGTAATTATTCCCATGGCTTAACCAAAATACATACATAAAGTATTTTTATGATTTATATACTAGGGGCATCTTGATTAACATAGATTTACCAAAACATAAGCTCAAATATGTTATATGGGAGGAAAAACCAAATTGAAAATTTGTGTGCCAATAGGGGGTATGAAGTTTCAAGCATGGAAATTTATTTTGCCTTGTTATTGGTGGAAACTTGTGGTTTATCTATCATTTGTGGAGTACTCTTTGGTTTTACCATTGGGCTGAATTATGTGCTTTCTTGTGAGTTTTTCCTACATGGATTATAGAGTAATAATTCCTAGGAATCAATGGGAACACAAAGATCTTTCTACTCTTGATAATTTGAAGTTGAGCTTTGTATTCCATCTCCTCTATCCAAAAATAGAGAAATCTAATATATTGATTCTTGGTAAAGATTGGGTAAAAGGGAATCATCCTATTGCTGGCCATTATGAAATTGAATCTTGAATCTTGCTTTCTAACTATTTGAATGAAATTTTCATAGGACTTTTATATGGTTAAAAGTTTGACAAGTATATATTTATAGATAGCTATAGTTCCTTCCTCTGTTCTTGAAAGTTCTCTATCTTCTTGTCATTTAGATATACCATTACATCCTTTTAGGGGATGTTTTAATTTAATTAATATCATTGCTACTGGGTACTTGGTTGAGTTCCTATATGTAATTAGGTATGGTTTGGTTTATGATCACCATAAAGTAGCTATTTTAAAAATTAAAGAGCTACTAGAACATAGAGTCTTCCCCACCATGTCCATGGCCATAGAGTGATTTCAAGGCATATATCAATTTTCTATCCTACATCTAAGAAAGTAGAGAACCATCTTTGCCAATCACTCTAGTTATCCATGCTCTACTAGAAATGAGTTCCAATGACATCGTGGAACCATAAGAAGAAACTCAAATTTTTTAGGGTGGTGGTGATCAATTGTAGATTTTTTTTTGTCACTATCTCACTTCTTAAGTGAATTTATTTCGAACATTTTGTATATTCTAGTGTCTAGTCTCTCCTTTGGATCATATTGCCTTTTGGAACATGATGCAAATGTATAAGGTATATATTGCTAGGGCTTGGGTTTGGGACCTTTTAAAAATTTTGATCATGTTAATTTTAGGATGGATGGGTGACTTTCTCATAACTTGTATTTCTCTTTATTAAATATCTTTCCTTCTCCACTTATTTCTCTTCTTATCAATAAGAACTTATTTAGTCATTTCCGCTACTTTATTTTTTATTTTTTTAAAAGTGGCTACATCATTGTAAAAATAGATATAACTTTTAATATCCACAATGATACTAAATAGCCTATAGAACATTCACCCTTGTTATTTTGATCTTTTTCATTTCAATTCTTTTCTTATTCAAGTAGATGATAAGCATCACATTTTCTCAAGTCTCTCCTCATTGAATAAATTATGCCAATAAATAGCTTTTATTACATTATCATGTCTCTCTCTTATGTCTTTGAAGGCATCACACTCGATAACAAAGTATTTTTGTGATCCCATTTCCCTAGTATTGCAAAAACCAAACACCCTTTCTTCCCATGACCTTTTAGGTCTTTGCCACTTCCCTATTTCTCATTAGGGTTGATGAGAGTTGGTTCTTAATTGAGCAATATGAATATTTACTTAATCTTTGGTGGTCGCGTGCAAGGTTGAACTCTCCAAGATAACACTTCTTTTTTCTCCCTATCACTTTTCCCCAAATACGCCTATGAAACTTAGCTAAAATAAACACTCTTATCTCTTGGCTATATGTGGGGCAAGCATTTAGGAAAATATTTCATTTACTCATTCGTAAATTAATTTGCTTCATGCAAATCTTTTTACTTTTGGTCATGGTGTCATAAAAAATAAATCGCAAGCCATAGATACTAACTTCCATTTGTTCTATTCTTTTAGATATCTTATGAGACACACCATAGCAATTGTTTCAATAGGATCTATACCCATTTCACACAACATAACCTCAGACAATTGTGTCTTCTATTTTGGACTTGCTTGTGATCAATTATTTTTGAACTTTCTCAAGTTATTTCTACTTTGAATCCAAGTTACAACAAGCCCATAATTCACATTTATAGATAATCACTAGAAGCACTAAAATTTCAAAAAGAATTCAAATGCTTTTCCAATGGCATAGCTCTATCGCTCTAAATATTATTTGGATTACTTTCCATTCCCTCAAAGTTTCCTTCTTTGTACAATCTTATCAACTAGCTTATTGTTCTAGTCAATCCTAAGATATTTGTATTCAATTACAATTTTAAGATTGTTTCCTTCAAAGTAGAACTTATTGAAGTTCTATTTTTACTATGGAAAAAATTCATGATTTTGGTCTTGTTGGTATTGACTCACATTCCCACAACTATACAAAAATGTTTAATATTACATAATCCTATTATTCATTTACGCTGTACGATTTAAACAAATTTGAAAATAAAACTTTCATATCATTTGGGAATAAAGTAAAGTGGAAATTATGATAATCAGTAAAGAAGATGATTAAATTGCAATTACAGTTACAATTGGTGGCTTGGAAAAGAGTCAAGTTTATTTGCAAAAGTTCGTGATAAGGGGAATATACTCTGGTAAACGCTATAAAGTACTTGCTATCAATTTGCAGGTTGAATGCGTATGGTTAGTTTTATAGTACTACGGTTAGAACTAGGTTTACGTTGATGGTATTAACTTTCCACAATCTGTGCAATTGTTTTAAGTTATAAATTTTGAAGGCTTCCGGCTGTCCTCATTCTTCCTGAAAATTTCGAGGATTGATTGATTGATTGTGGGGAGTGGTGATTGTCTGACGCGGAGGAATCATTTTCCGACCCAAGTAGAGGTGAATTGCTAGGCTATCTAGATAAGTAGTTGTATTTAGGGTTACTGCTTTCACATTGCCACCAGGTGAATTAGGATTGAGAGGTGTGCTATTATTCCATGGCTTCCTGTTCGAGCTATGGAAGAGTGCCAGAGGTGCCAGGTGGAAGGCATGGAGAAGTACAGGAGGTCCCTGGCAGCTATGGCTTGCCCATCATCGGAGCCATTGCGGATCGCTACGACTACTTCGTAAAGAAAGGCGTTGAGCCATTCTTCAGGAAGCGCATACAGAAATATAACAGCACCGTATTCAGAGTGAATATGCCGCCTGGGCCGCCCTTATCTCGCGACCCTCGCGTCATAATTCTGCTGGACGCCAAGAGCTTTCCCATACTCTTCGATGCCACCAAAGTGGACAAGAAGAACGTTTTCACGGGGGTCTACATGCCCAGCACAAAATTTACCGGCGGCTACAGAGTGCTCCCGTATTTGGACCCTTCCGAGGAAAATCATGGCAAGCTCAAGAACTTCTGCTTTCATGTACTCAAGATCAACACACCCAAATGGCTTCCAGAGTTCGAGCGTGCCGCGGGAGAGCTTTGTGCTAAACTCGACGTGCAATTTGCCCATTCCGGCAGGGCCGAATTCAACAACGAGAATTTGCAAATGTGTTTTAATTTTCTGTGCAGGTCGGTTTTGAGCACAGAGCCCACAACGATACTGGGAACGGAAGGGCCTACTTATGTGCTCAAGTGGATCGGGCTTCAGCTCGCGCCCATTGCGAGCACGGGTGTGCTTCCCAAGATGTTGGAGGAGGTCACAATCCACGCGCTCCCTCTGCCGTTCATGCTTGTCCGTGGGGATTATAAAAAGATCTACGATCTCTTCTGGACATATGGCAAGCAGGCGCTGGACGCGGCGGAGCATCAATTCGGTCTGAATCAGGAGGAGGCGTGCCACAATTTGGTGTTCACCATATGCTTCAACACCTTCGGAGGAATGTTTATTTTCTTCCCCACTCTCATACAACGCATTGCGTCGGTGGGGAAGGAAGTGCAAGCAGATCTGGCGGAAGAAGTGAGAGCTGGCATCAGAGAAAATGGAGGAACATTGAGCTTGCGAGCCCTAGAGAGCATGGCGTTGCTCCGTTCGACGGTGTACGAGGCGCTGAGGATCGAGCCGCCCGTTCCGTTCCAGTACGGGCATGCGAAGGAGGACTTGGTGGTGGAGTCGCACGATGGGAAATATGCGGTGAAGAAGGGAGAGATGCTGGGTGGGTATCAGCCCTTTGCCACCAGAGATCCCAAAGTTTTCCAGTACCCCGACGAGTTTCTTCCCCGCCGCTTCATGGGAGAGGAAGGGGACAAGTTGCTGAAATATGTGCTGTGGTCGAACGGGCTGGAGACCGAGCAGCCGACGGCGCAGAACAAGCAGTGTGCGGGGAAGAACTTCGTGGTGATGATATCACGCCTTCTGGTTGCGCATCTCTTCAGGCATTACGACTTCTTTGAGACCGATCCATCCACCACAACCAAAGTCGTTTTTAACTCCCTCCACAAGGCCACTTCTTAATTCCCCCAACGCAATTTCTTTGAGAGAATTGTAGGAGAGCGTAGATAAGATGTGCTTCTGATTTCAGTAGTGGAGATTTTCTTTTTTATCAATGTTTTCTATTATAGTTTATTCTGATAATAATTTATCTAGCGTGATTCTAAGTATTGATGTTAACAATAATTATTATTATTGATTGTGGAAATCTCATGTTTGAGATAGATAAGACATGTTAATTATTTAATATAAACTTTCAAATAATTATTATTATCTTTAAAAAGGTAGTGCAATTAGAAATGTTGTATCATTACCTTTGTAACAATGTTGACATATTGTGATATTGTTAAATTAGAATATAATTGTGTAGTTTTTGAGTCGAAATCATTGGCCTATGTCTCATGAGTAGTGGTTCACATGAATCCATCTCTCATCAGAATAAATGGAACACTTAGCATTAATTGCATCTAAATGATGCTTACAAAGATGAAGAACCAAGACTTTCTAGGAGGTCACCCATCCCAGTACTACTCTAGCTCAAGCACACTTAACCACACAGTTTCCTCCAAGGTTAAACACACGTTGCTTGCAACCCCGTTTGGAAAACCTTTTGCAAGTGTTGTACCCTATGAACCATTCGTTAGAAATCCCTTAAGTTAATCAATTGACATGTTCAAATGTTGTGAATGTTATTTTTTTCATTAATCAACTTTTACAATTTTTATTAGTTTATTTAGTTATTTTTATAGAAAAATGGACTTCAATAATATTAAATACAACAATGCATATGTTATTTTAAACTCCATCAAAGAAATTGATCTAAAAGAATAGCTTACTAAAATTCATGTTAAATTGTACTACAAATGTAGATAAAAGAATACAAATGTATGGATAGCTTGTGGCAAAATGTGAACGACATTAGATGTTTATAATGTTGAGAGAATAAAGGACCTATTAAACCATAAAAAGTTTGAACTGCATATTTTGAAATTAACTATTCATTAATTCCCAACCATGTTCACACTTGTCTTATTGATCAATGTAATGTATTAGCATAACTTAATTTAAATGTACCAACTATTGCCATGTATTCTTACAATAGTTTTTGAATTTTGACCATTTGTAACCATTTATTTCATTCCTAATAGGAACTACAATTTTCCAAAACTCGGATCAAAACATAATTACCTTATGTAACACATACGTTTCTTGTCTATTTCTATTAATTTTTTAACAATTGGTGCATGTTGAGAGTTAATGAAACCTGTTATGTATCTCTTCCCAACAAATATTTTATAAATAAAAAAAGTGAAAGAAAGATAGGTATAAATTTGATCCATATTAGATTGAAATGATCTATTAATGTTAAGATATGAGAATTTTTTTGATTAATTACAAAAGCAATTTAAGATATGAGAATGTTGACATTGACAATAAAAATATTAGAAAATTGACATTGAAAAGAAAATTGTTGATAACATTGATAACATTGATAACATTCAACATGAAAATATTGATAACATTGAAGTTTATGAAAAAGTTGAAAGTTATGTATCACAAAGTTACATGAGAAATGAAGACCCTTTTATAAGAAAAAAGAACAATTCTAAATCCAAGACCTTCAAGAACACCAAATTGGCTACTTGAAATTGATGAGAATATTGTAGAAAATTTTGAACTAAATAAGTCCACAAGAACTGTTCGGTTAGCCCACACAACTTTTCAATCAATATTTTGTAATAAAATATTGATTGAGCAATGCCAAATTACCTTAATTACCTTATGTAACACATACATTTCTCATCTATTTCTATTAATTGCTTAACAATTGGTGCATGTTGAGAGTTAATGAAACCTGTTATCTATATCTTTCCAGCAAATATTTTATAAATAAAAAAAGTGAAAGAAAGATAGGTATAAATTTGATCCACATTAGATTGATATGATCTATAAATGTTAAGATATGAGAATTTTTTGATTAATTGTAAAAGCAATTTAAGATATGAGAATGTTGACATTGACAATAAAAATATTAGAAAATTGACATTGAAAAGAAAATTGTTGATAACATTGATGACATTCAACATGAAAATATTGATAACATTGAAAATGATCAAAAAGTTGAAAGTTATGTATCAAAAAGTTACATGAGAAATGAAGACCCTTTTATAAAAAAAAAAGAAAAATTCTAAATCCAAGACCTTCAAGAACACCAAATTGGTTACCTGAAATTGATGAGAATATTGTAGAAAATTTTGAATGAAATAAGTCCACATGAACTGTTCGGTTATGGGCTACACAAATTTTCAATCAATATTTAGTAATAAAATATTGATTGAGCAATGCCAAATTTTTGTGCAATTATTTTTTATTGAATCGATAGGAGAAGAGCCCTAATCCTAGACAATATAGCTTATAAAATAATCATGCCATTATAGCCTAATGGTGTTGTCACAAATAGAGGAACCTCAAAGAGATCTATCTGATCTATGCAAAAAGAGTCACACAACGGAAAAAATAAGAATCAATTTAGAGATAGGCAAGATTAGCCTTCACATTATAAAAAAATCAATTACAAATAATTTGCAACATGCAGTCTTACATTCTAGGCATACTAGAGCCTTATTATAAATAGAAATCCTATAGGATAACCTTCAAAAGGTTATCTTATTAAAACCATAACTAACTCTAGAATTATAGAACTGTCTCTAAGGATCGACTACATCACCTTATAAATAACTCACAAGCATCATGTTGGCCTATAAAGATTACATTTCCATATGAGAAGAAAATGTATTACAAGTATAGGTTAGGACCTAAATCATAAGGATCTCTCTCAAATTGATGAAACATGAATCGTGATCCCTCAAGTTAGTTGGCCATAGGTGTAGTAACATTAATAAATGAGCCATGAAGTTTTACCAAATGATAAATTCCTTTACAAGATTGAAAAATACAAACTAGTCGCTAAATTGAAGAACTGATAAATCCCACAAAGAATCTATGAGATCTCAAGTACAAAGTAACTAATCGATGTGAAAACCTAGGTGTAGGTTCAACATGGCATAAGGTGTACAATTTATTCTGATAATAATTTATTGAGCATGATTCTAAGTATTGATGTTAACAATAATTATTATTATTGAGTGTGGAAATCTCATGTTTGAGATAGATAAGACATGTTAATTATTTAATATAAACTTTCAAATAATTATTATCTTTAAAAATGTAGTGCAATTAGAAATGTTGTATCATTACTTTTGTAATAATGTTGACATGTTGTGATATTTCTGAATTAGGATCTAATTGTGTAGTTTTTGAGTCGAAATCATTGGCCTATGTTTCATGAGTAGTGGTTCAGATGAACCTATCTCTCATGAGAATGAATGGAACACTTAGCACTGATTGCATCTAGGTCACGCTTACAGAGATGAAGCACCAAGTTTTTCCGGGAGGTCACCCATCCCAGTAATACTCCATCTCAAGTGCATTTAACCACATAGTTTCCTCCAAGGTTAAACCCACTTTCCTGGCAACCTTATTTGCAAAACCTTTAGCAAGTGTTGTACCTTATGAACCATTTTTTAGAAATCCCTTAAGTTCATCAATTGACATGTTCAAATGTTGTGAATGTTACTTTTTTCTTCATTAATCACCTTTTACAATTTTCATTTGTTTATTTATTTATTTTTATAGGAAAAATGGACTTCAATAATATTAAATACAACAATGCATGTGTTATTTTAAAGTCCATCAAAGAAATTGATCTAAAAGAATAGCTTGCTAAAATTTATGTTAAATTGTACTACAAATGTAGATACAAGAATACAAATGTATGGATAGCTTGTGGCAAAATGTGAACAACATTAGATGTTTATAATGTTGAGAGAATAAAGGACCTATTAAACTATAAAAAAGTTTGAACTACGTATTTTGAAATTAACTATTTATTAACTCCCAACCATTGTCATATTGTCTTATTGATCAATGTAATGTATTAGCATAACTTAATTTATATGTACCAACTATTGCCATGTGTTGTTAAAATTGAATTTTAATTTTGACCATTTGTAACCATTTATTTCATTGCTAATAGGAACTACAATTTTCCAAAACTCAAATCAAAACATAATTACCTTATGCAACACATACGTTTCTCATCTATTTATATTACTTGCTTAAAACAATTGGTGCATGTTGAGTGTTAATGAAGCCCTTTATGTATCTCTTCGCATCAAATATTTTATAAATAAAAAAAGTGAAAGATAGATAGGTATAAATTTGATCCATATTAGATTGAAATGATCTATTAATGTTAAGATATGAGAATGTTGAGATTTACAATAAAAATATTAGGAAATTGACATTCAAAAGAAAAGTGTTGATAACATTGATAACATTCAACATGAAAATATTGATAACATTGAAATAATGAAAAAATTGAAAGTTACGTATCACAAAGTTACATGAGAAATGAAGACCCTTTTATAAAATAAAGAAAATTTCTAAATCCAAGACCTTCAAGAACACCAAATTGGTTACTTGAAATTGATGACAATATTATAGAAAATTTTGAACCAAATAAGTCCACATGAACTATTCAGTTATGGGGTACACAACTTTTCAATCAATATTTAGTAATAAAATATTGATTGAGCAGTGCCAACTTTTTGTACAATTATTTTTTATTGAATCAATAGGGGAAGGACCCTAATCCTAAAGAATATATCTTAGCATATAATAGAAAAAGGAAGCATCCCATTACAGCCTAATAGTGTTTTCATGGATAGAGGAACCTCAAAGAGATCTATCCGATCCATGCAACAAGAGTAACACAATAGAAAAACAATAATCAATTGAGAGACAAGCAAGATTAGCCTTCACTTTATAAAAAAATGAATTAAAAATTATTTGCAACATGCAGTATTACATTCCAGACATATTGGCTTGATTACAAATAGAAATCCTATAGGCTAACCTTCAAAAGGTTATCTTATTAAAACTATAACTAACTCTAGATTCTAGAATTCTCTCTAAGGATCAACTACATCAGCTTATATAGAATTCACAAGCATCATGTTGGCCTATAAATATTACATTGACCTATGAGAATAAAATGTATTACAAGTATAGGTCAGGACCTAAATCATAAGGATCTCCCTCAAATAGATGAAACATGAATCATTATCCCTCAAGTTGGTTGGCCATAGGTGTAGTAACATTGATAAATGAGACATGAAGTTTCACCAAATGAGAAATTCTTATACAAGATTGAAAAATACAAACTAGTCATTAAACGTGAAGAATAGATAAATCCCACCAAGAATCTATGAGATCTCAAGTATAAAATAGGTAATCCATGTGCAAACCTAGGTGTAGGTTCAACATGATGCCAGGAACATGGCACAAGGTGCACAACTATGAAAGATCCAGACTGAATGTGCACTGCAAGAAACTGAGAGACTGAACAAATAGGAAAATAAAAAACAATTCAAAAAGGTCCATAACACAACAAAAGTAACAACATATTCACTTGTGTTAAAGAGGGATGGAGAGGCGAAGAGGGAGAGGGAGAGGAGGGAAATATGGTGTTTCAAACCCTAGGGGCTCTAGTAGTTGTAGAGGCTCTTTTACATCTGAATCGATTGATGCTGACTCATAGGATGAGGGGGAATGGAAACATAGATGATGTGGTATTTGGTTGGTTGGATGCTTGGTGCAGCTAGTTTATGCCTGGTGCCGACAATGTTGTGATCAGGTAGTGGAGTTTTTTGGCTCCCTTGTGTGTTCTTTTTTGGGTTTACTTTCCATCTTCTAGTGTTTTTTGACTACATGTGTGGAGATGGATTTATGGGAAATGGTGATTTAGGGTTAAAATCTTCTTTGACCTGTCCTTTTTTTCTAGTTGGGGTTTTTGGGCTTTTCTCAGAGGTCTTGTTTTGTGCATTTTTTGTAGCTTTGTGTTGGGGGATCTTGGTAGCTTGTTAGATGGGACTTCTTTGTGCGGGTGTGAGGCAAGTGTCATATTTTTTGTAGGGTCGTGAGATTACAAAGATTTATCTTATGCGGTTTTAGCCACTAGTTTGGCCTTTTCTTTTCTTTCCTCATCTCCCTTGGAGATTATTGTTTCTTCTGGGTGTGCTTTGCCTAGGTGATCATGGGTGTTTCTTGTGTCACCCTTGGTGTTGATCCTTCCTTTATTAGAGAATATGCTTTATTTCTCTCTTGGCCTTATGATGGTATCCTCTTTTTGGTGTTTAAGGTGAGCTTAGCTCATTTTTCTATTTGTTTCCAAATGGTGGTTGTTTAAAACTTTCAAGGACATGTTTGGGATGTTGGCTATTTTTGGGTAAGGAGAATCTCTGGTTTTGGGGGTACTCAGACCCTTGGTGGAGTCTTGTGTATCACTTTTTTTTTCTTTGGTGGAATCTTTTCAAGATCCTTTGTGTGGCTTACTGGAAGATTGGGTTCTTTATGTTGTTATCTCATCTTCTCTCATTTCCTATTAAGGTGGATATGTCATCTCTAGAGGTGGTGATAAGCTTTGTGGGGGATTTTGACTATGATGGGATGTTCCTTTCTCTTGCGGTTGGCTACAGGTAGGAGGGGTAGTATCAGTTGTGGGTTTCATAGAGGTTTACTTTCTCTCTCATTGATCCTATTGAGATGGGATCCCGTTATATGGAGGTGGAGGGGATTTCTAGTGGGAGAGTAGTTTGGCTCTTCTAGGAAATATATGCCGAATAATGGTTTGGGGTTCAATTACAAAACCCTCTCTAATGGTTTTTGGGAGCCATGTTAAAACCCAAATTTTTGGTTTCAGTTGGTCCTCTGATGCTCATTCTTTTGAAGTCATTTTCTACTATGGTTTTGGGAGCTAGGATAAAAATGAAAGATATGGTTTGGGGTACCATTCAAAAATCCCAAGGAAAAAACTATCTAAAGACGAGCAAGTTTTGGGAAGCCTTTCAAAATCCTTGTGTTAGTGTAGATCATGATTATTTCATCTTTATATTTTAGCTATTGTCTTAGATCTGATTTGGGGCTCCTGGATTTGAAGAATTCTTCTTCTACAACTAATGGTTATGGTTATGGGTCTAATGTTAAACCCTAAATTTTTTTCAGTTAATTCTGCTTTGTGTCTCCAGTCTCTTTAATGGATGTTAATAGTTTCCAAGGTCCTAGCATTATCTATGGTTATTTTTGGTTATGGATGGTTTGGGGAATCCCTCAAAACTCAAAGAACTTTCTTTGGAAGGTTAGTCCTTTGATATAAGGTTGTTGCCTTGCATTCTTCTTTCTGGGCAGCTAGTGTTTTGTTGATTCTTTTGTTTTCCACTAGTTGTATGATGGTTATGGACTCCTAATTTTCTTTTTATGCCCTTTATCACATTTTCCTCTTTGTTGGGTTTCAAATCCTTCTCAAAATCTAATTGTGTAGGGTTTTGGGGCCCTTCAAAACCTATTTTTTTCCTTATCCAAAATAACATATTCACATGCCCACTACTATCCCTATACTCTTTTGAGTTATTAACATAATTAGAATACCTATTAATATTAGATTTTTTAGCCATCCAATTAACAAAAAAATAATTCTTAGCCTGAAGGATAAGAGTACCAAAAAATACCAAATAATTATTCATGGTAAAAAATTAAAAAAAAATTCCTAAGAGATATCATGCTTTCAATCTTTAACTTAAAGTCAATGGCCTTAAATACTAGTATATTTAGTCTCATCCTTCTTTGAGATGATCTCCCAATTCTTTGAGATATTTTTGAGGTGTTGGCTTTTAAACTTGTTCCCACACGGTGCCAAGTTTACACTATGATTGACAAACTGGTTAGTCTTCGCTCCAAAGTCTGACAAGGGAACAAGTGCCAATTGATGAGGACCAAGGGCATCCTCCTTCTGCTTTGAGCTCCACATCACTCAGGCAAGTATTGCCTCATCTGCACACTCATGACTCTTCTTGAGTTAATGAACAAAAGGCCTGCAGATGCATTACTGTGGAATAGTTCTCAGACCCTTGTAGGTATCCTGTACCCCAATCAACCATGACCTCATGCAATGAGTCTGACAACTAGAGAGAAACCCCCTACTACTACTACCAACATGAAGGGAAAGTATTTAAATGAATGATTGATGTTGGATTGAATGGACTCCTGAAGTACCCCAAGTCTCTCATAGACCAGTGCCTTATCCAATGGGCAGCAGAGTCAAATACCTCACTGCAACAGGGCTATGAAACAAGATGACAACACACTCACCTTGACCAAATCATACATCACCAAACCACTTGTGCACCCAGATATGCTATCACCTATCCAAAGAAAGACCTAGGAATAGACAATACATTAACCAACATCCACTAGAAGACAAGCATGATGCATTTTTGATACCTCAGCTCATACATATCTGAACACCAGTCCTAGACTCAGTTGCTTATGCGAAAAACAACTCTACTACAAACACTCACTAGAAATGCGAGTAGAAAAACTATAACACCCTTGATGCTACAATTAATAAGTCTAAAACCCAAATGGAGACAATCTGAGAGCAGAATAAATATATTGAAATCTTAAACATAAGACAAATCTGTTGCAGCATGCATTGTATTCTCTGAGCCAACAGGAGAAAGAGGAACACTCTATATGCAGAGAGAAGGGGAAATATGCAGAGCAGAACCTTTCACTGGAACTGACAAAATTCAAAACCCTTTTACTTTTAAAAACATCCAACTTATACCACCAGCTGTCTTGGAATTCTCTAGGAGAATGCAACAAGCTTGGGACAACTAGGGTTAGGGTCTCAACTACCCAACCAACTCAAACAGTCACAAAAATTTACTGCAGGGGTAGGAAACTCAAGCAGCCTGGAGAAAACAAATGTATAACATGAAAATCTGCGAGCTCAGCATAGTACACCAGGAATGCCATTAAAATTATTCTAATTGGCCACCTACAAACAGCTTCTCGAGCACAAAACCAAACTCCACCAGGTACAAAAGTCATCATGTAATCAACCATAGAGCCCTTGGACCACTTCGCAACAACCAAACCAATCCAATCAGACTGCTAAAACATTTAAGACCAGTCCTTCCTGTCGTAAAAAACTCATTGCAAGTTTGAATTTGAAAAGCAACGGTCACTTTACACTTTGCAGGTTTTATGTTCTTCAACCTGTTCACCCTTAGTCGCGCAACCGCACAGTCACAATTTGACCACCACATGAAATCGGGCCTCACAATATGCTTGGTCACATGATCGCAAGGCACCAAACTAACCTTTGCGATCATGCGACCGCAATCTCCCAGCTGCGTGGTTACAATCACTCCCTACCACAAAGCTATCGGCCATGTTACCTCCACAACCCCACAACTGCGACAACCCTCCAAACCTGAACCTCCGTAACGACAATGTTCAGACCGTTGTCACATGATCGCATAGCCCGGAAATGGGCTATGCAAACATGCGACAAGCCACATGCCTCTACCTCGCCGCAACCGCCACCGTTGCCGCTAAGCCTGGCGGTTAGTCACATGATCGCATAGCCTTGAAAAAGGCTATGAGATCATGCGACAAACCAATACTTACCATGCCTCGACCCTGCCAACAACCGCCACACCATAGACTTGGGCCCGCTATATGCCACATGTCACGCTACTACTCGCTGCAACTACTGAGTCACCTGCCACAGGACACGCATCAACTGATCACATGATTGCATAGCCAAAAGACTGGGTTATGTGATCATGTGACAGCCAACCACAGATTGCCACATCACCACCTCAGACCACAGAACTGCAACACCAACTGCGAAGAGCTGGGACCCACGCAGACAGATGGCAAGCGGTCGCATGATCGCATGTCAGAAAAGTCTGATATGCAGCCATGCGACAGCCAATAAGAACATGCCATCTACCACCCCTCTGACACCGGGCCCACATCACGCTCACATAAGAAAATCTGACGGCCATCGCAAAAGTGCTAAGGATAAACACCGTGCAACTTCACCAGGCGAACAAGCGACGTCCATAGATCTTGTTTGAGCTTTAACCATGCTAAAGCATGAAGAACAAAGACCGCCACATGACTGCCAGGCATTCAGCGACTACGTGACAAACCACCCACGTGATCGTGAGATGCTAGCAGATAACCGCCAGATATTTGGAGATCACGTGACTAAAGAGAAATAGACTGCCCGCCAGGTCGCTGAAGGTTAGGTGCCAACCGCCAAGCATGAAGAGATCTCACGATAGCACAGTCACCAGATAGCTGAATAAAAGATGTAACCACCCGGAGACTTGGAGAAAGTGTGACTAACACCCTGCAAAGACTGGGCCCCACCATCCATCACACCTACGTAGTTAGAGAAAACACCAGCAAATAGGGAAGTAATGCGAGGTCGAAAACACACAATGTTTTCGATGAAAGAAGATCAAAAACACATAAAATTTATGACATGTCAACAAATAAGCACACAAAGATGGAAGAAAAAGGGTCGAAAACAATGTAGGTTATCGGTAAAGGATCAAAAATATCATGGATTTTCAAAAATACTATGGGTTTTCGACACATAGGCAGATTTTAAAATTATGTTTCCTGCAAACCTCAGAACTTGAATATCTTTTTGGATTTTGCAATTCAGCACGTGCAATTTGAAATGGAGCAAGGTGACACAATGAAGAACATAGGGCATGACACTTTTACAAAAACATGCAGGGGAGAGGTCAATTTCACAAGATTTTTGCTATGACAGAAAATTGGCCTAACAGTGGCTCTGGTTGGGGATGCATGGCTCTTGCAGGCATGGAAAGGATCCAGATCTCTGGGGGAAGTAGACCAGTCCACAATCACATTCCCCTTCACTCCAAAATTTCAAAACTCAAAATCCCAAGGCTCTCAAAAATTGGCTCCTTATTCCAACTAACACTACTGCTGAAGGGAAACAACTATACATATTTACATCAACTAGAACCTCTATGCCCTGTCAATCATTTACCTCTATCAAACACTTGGTCCTCATCCCTTTGAATAGAGATGACCTTGAAATTTTTCCTTTCATGTACATGGTTAAACTCATGAAAACTCTTGACAGGAAAATCCACAAGAATGTAATAAGTGTATTCATCTTTGCCCAGTGTATGAGGATCAAAATCTATCTTCTCATACCAGACTACCTCAGACATACACTCCCCAGAATCAAGAGTAAAATTAGCTTGCAGCAAAACTTTGTAACCTCTTCCCATTACATCTTGCAAGCTAATGTAAGGCTGATCATCATGAAATGTGAGTACACTTACCAGCTGAGAATTAACATCATCTTTATCACCATGTTCAGCACTTGAACTCAATTCAAAACTAAAATCCTCATACTCACATTCCTCCAACTCAGAAACATAATCAACACCCTGCAAATTCTTACTGCAGCAACTATGAAAAGAAAAAATTTCATAGCAAGGCATGTCTTCAAGCTCATCGGAAACTAGCAGACTATCACAAACCTCCTTTTCATCACTAGCCAGATCCTATTGGAAATAGAGATATTCCAACTGAAATAGCTCTGGAAACACAGTGCAGTGCATTTTCAAAACATCATATCTCTTCACTGTTTCCAAATCTAAAAAACACATTTTAAGAGGAAAATCACTTCCTCTTTCCTCTTCACTTTCCAATGCAAACCTGGCATTTGAATCAACTGGATAAGCAGTATTTACATTCACTTTACAATCTAGTTCTTCCTTATCTAGCTGAAACAAAATATTGATTTCTTCTTCCATATCTCCGTAGGTCTCCACTGAAAAACCTTAATCACTAGCACATATAAATCTGAAAGTGGGATCATACTAACATCTCCATACATGTTCTTATCCTCAAAAAGAAACTTACCTTTAGATTCACAACTTGAGTGATGTTTATCAACAAACCCTTGCTGGTTCAAATTCATCACACTTGTAGACTCATGATTGGTATCAAAAGAACCATACTCACATTGATACCACCTATCTTCATTCAATTCATGCAAAAATGCTACCTGGCTATCATCATTCGAACCAAAACTACCCACTTCATCAGATGAACACTCATCATCAGCGAAAGACTGATTACAAACATTACTAATCATACCTTCATCTGATACAGTTTCAGCATAACACTCTTCTCATAGAGAACTCTCTGGTTCATTATCATAATCTAAAGGTACACACTCATTGGACTGAGCAAGTTCTCTGTCCATGGCTCTACACATCTCTAGTTCTTCAAGTTTCTTACCATTAATGACAAGAGCTAACTCCAGTTCTTCAGTTTTCTGCAAGTGCCATGCATACAATCATTTATCATATTGAGTTTCAACTGGATACTCATCAGCAATAAGTTCATCATCCACACAGGCTTCAGTTACAAAGTAATCTTCTTCTTCAAGTGATGCAAGATGTGGCTATAAGTTACTTTCCTTTACATGATCATGGATCACATCTTGCCTAGAAAAATGAGGCACATCACTAACAGGGACAAGAATATGCCGATATGGCTCTAAACCTTTTAGTGCATCCCTTTTTCTATTATCTACCACATTCTGAGAATGAAAATCAGCAGCAACATGTGGTCTTCTTACAACATGATATCTCCAATTAGATTCAATATCCATTGCAAACTGAAAAGCCTGATACAAAGTTAGTGGTTCCTTATTCCTTAAGTCAAAATTGAAATTCTTATCAAAAGCATTCAAGTAGATGATCAAATAGATATCATCACTTGGCTTGCACTTCCCAGAGATATTTTCCCATGTCTTGATAAATCTAGCATTGAAACTAGGAACCAATTCATCTTCCTCCATTTGTATATCCACAAGGGCCTTAAGCATGTCAAAGTCATTCACCCTTTCAGAAAATCAGACTAAGAAGCTTGCAACTAAATCATTCCATGAAGAGATGTCATTATCAGGAAAATATGAGAGCCAATCCCTTGCATCTCCTATCAGTGACCGAATGAATAATCTCATTATCACATCTTCATGCTCAACACCATAGTCACACATCAGATCTGAAATATTTTTAGCATGTTGATAGGCAGACTCAAAGTTTTCCCCACTAAATTTCAGTTAAACTTTTATAACATTTAGGGGAATGGAGTTTGGGTAACCAAGTATACCAAAACTCACAGCCGGGTAACCTCTTAAGCAAAAATTTCCTTTAACACCCATGACTTAACAAATCTTTTCAAAGGGGTAAAACCATTTACCATTGAAATTCTTGAAACTTAATTTGAAAACTCCTTTGAAACCACTACACACTTAGAAAAAGGAGAAATACCTGGAACACCTCCTGAATGCTGTTGCCTTCTTCTCAACTAAGTGCAGTCCCAACAAAACTGCACAACTCAGGTTCTTTAGCATAGAGTCGCCACCTCTCTTCAGAGGACAAAAACTTACTGATCAGTCTTGAAACTTCAATAGACTCTGAGCACTCCCACAACAAAGCCACATGTAAATCAATCAGCAAATCCAGGTAACACACTGCAAATCTGAAAAATAATCTTTAGATTGGAAAGCATATAAGACTCTTTCCCAAACTAAAAACAACAAGACTCTAGGATGATCCAGCCAAGCAAAGAAGCTTGCTGTCATTTACTTCTTCCCCAACGGAGTCACCATTTTGTTGGTGACTCAGATGGGCCAAACTAATTTGGTCAATAAAGATTTTAAGTTTACAATAGAACCACAACCAGAGCTCCTTAATAGGTTTTCTTTATGTTCTCCCCAATAGAGTCACCATTTTGTTGGCTTTTAAACTTGTTCCCACATGGTGCTAGGTTTACACTATGATTGACAAACTGGTTAGTCTTCGCTCCAAAGTCTGACAAGGGAACAAGTGCCAATTGATGAGGATCGAGGGCATCCTCCTTCTGCTTCAAGCTCCACATCACTCAGGTGGGTATTGCCTCATTTGCACACTCATGACTCTTCTTGAGTTGATGAATAAAAAGCCTGTATATGCATTACTGTGGAATAGTTCTCAGACCCCTATAGGTATCCTGTACCCCAATGAACCATGACTTCATGCAATAACCTGATATGCATGCAATGAGTCTGACAACTAGAGAGAAACCCCCTACTACTACTACCAACATGAAGGGAAAGGATTTAAATGAATGATTGATGTTGGATTGAATGGACTCCTGAAGTACCCCAAGTCTCTCATAGACCAGTGCCTTATCCAATGGGTAGCAGAGTCAAATACCTCACTACAATAGGGCTATGAAACAAGATGACAACACACTCACCCTGACCAAATCATACATTACCAAACCACCTGTGCACCCAGATATGCTATCACCTATCCAAAGAAAGACCTAGGAATAGGCAATACATTAACCAACATCCACTGGAAGACAAGCATGATGCATCTTTGATACCTCAGCTCATACATATCTGAACACCAGTCCTAGACTTAGTTGCTTCTGCGAAAAACAACTCTACTGCAGACACTCACTAGAAATGCGAGTAGAAAAACTATAACACCCTTGATGCTACAATTAATAAGTCTAAAACCCAAATGGAGACAATCTGAGAGCAGAACAAATATATTAAAATCTTAAACATAAGACAAATCTGCTGCAGCATGCATTGTATTCTCTGAGCCAACAGGAGAAAGATGAACACTCTATATGCAGAGAGAAGGGGAAATCTGCAGAGCAGAAACTTTCACTGGAACTAACAAAATTTAGAACCCTTTTACTTTCAAAAACATCCAATTTATACCACCAACTATCTTGGAATTCTCTAGGAGAATGCAACAAGCTTGGGATAGCTAGGGTTAGGGTCTCAACTACCCAACCAACTCAAACAGTCACAAAAATTTACTGCAGGGGCAGGAAACACAAGTAGCCTGGAGAAAACAAATCTCTAACATGAAAATCTACAAGCTCAGCATAGTACACCAGGAATGCCATTAAAATTAGTCTAATCGGCCACCTACAAACAGATTCTCAAGCACAAAACCAAAGTCCACTAGGTACAAAAGTCATCATGTAATCAACCATAGAGCCCTTGGACCACTTCGCAACAACCAAACCAATCCAATCAAACCGCTAAAACATTTAAGACCAGTCCTTCCTATCACAAAAAACTCACTGCAAGTTTGAATTTGAAAAGCAACGGTCACTTTACACTTCGCGGGTTTTATGTTCTTCAACTTGTTCACCCTTAGTCATACAACTGGGCAGTCACAATTTGACCACCACAGGAAATTGGGCCTCACAATATGCTTGGTCGCATGATCGCAAGGCACCAAACTAACCTTTGCGATCATACAACCGCAGTCTCCCAGTCGCGTGGTTACAATCACTCCCTACCGCAAAGCTGTCGGCCATGTTACCTCCACAACCCCGCAACTGCAACAACCCTCCAAACCTGAACCTCTGTAATGGCGATGTTCAGACCATTGTCACATGATCACATAGCCCAGAAATGAGCTATGCAAACATGCGACAAGCCGCATGCCTCTACCTCGCTGCAACCGCCACCGCCGCCGCTAAGCCTGGCGGTTAGTCACATGATCGCATAGCCTTGAAAAAGGCTATGAGATCATGCGATAAACCAATACTTACCATGCCTCGGCTCTGCCAACAACTGCCACACCATAGACTTGGGCCCGCCATATGCCACATGTCACACTGCTACTTACTGCAACTACCGAGTCACCTGCCACAAGACACGCGTCGACCGATCGCATGATCGCATAGCATAAAGACTGGGCTATGTGATCATGTGATAGCCAACCCCAGACTGCCACATCACCGCCTTGGACCACAGAACTACAACACCAACTGTGAAGAGCCAGGACCCACGCAGACAGATGGCAAGCAGTCGCATGATCGCATGTCAAAAAAGTTTGACATACGGCCATGCGACGGCTAATAAGAATGTGCCATCTGCCACCCCTCTAACACCGGGCCCACATCACACTCACATAAGAAAATTTGACAGCCGTCGCAAAAGTGCTAAGGATAAACATCGTGCAACTTCACCAGGCGAACAAGCAATGTCCACAGATCTTGTCCGAGCTTTAACCGTGCTGAAGCATGAAGAACAAAGACCACCACATGACTGCCAGGCATTCAGCGACTACATGACAAACCATCCACGTGATCATGAGATGCTAGCAGATAACCACCAGATATTTGGAGATCACGCGACTAAAGAGAAATAGACTGCCCGCCAGGTCACTGAAGGTTAGGCGCCAACCGCCAAGCATGAAGAGATCTCACGACAACACAGTCGCCAGATCACTGAATAAAAGATTTAACCACCCAGAGACTTGGAGAAAGTGTGACTAACACCCTACAAAGACTTGGCCCCACCATCCATCGCACCTGCGCAGTTAGAAGAAACACCAGCAAATAGGGAACTAATGTGAGGTGAAAAACACACAATGTTTTCCATGAAAGAGGATCGAAAACACACAAAATTTTTGACACGTCAACAGATAAGCGCACAAAGCTGGAAGACAAAGGGTCAAAAATAATGTAGGTTATCGGTAAAGGATTGAAAACATCATGGATTTTCAAAAATAATGTGGGTTTTCGACATATAGGTAGATTTTAAAATTATGTTTCCTGTAGACCTCAGAACTTGAATATCTTTCTAGATTTTGCAATTCAGCACGTGCAATTTGAAATGGAGCAAGTTGACACAATGAATAACACAGGGCAAGACACTTTTACAAAAACATGCAAGGGAGAGGCCAATTTCACAAGATTTTTGCTATGACAGAAAATTGGCCTAACATGAGGTTCAGTGTCAAGCCTTCAATATCCTTATCCATCTCGTGCTCTTCCTCATCTCTATCTCCTCCTTCTTTCTTCCTCTTCTGATCGATCCTCTTGATTATAAACTATCCATGGACCACTAAAAACATAGATTTTTTATTCTTTCCATAAGTAATCCTACATAGATTAGAAATTGCCTCATCAAACAGTAATTTAGTATTCTCAAGAGAATTGACACTATCCTTTAGAGCCAACAGTCTACTCTAAAGATTTTCATTTTTCTCATAGAGATTGGTAGGGATATATTTATTTTTAGAAACATTGGGTGAGACGGGAGCCTCTTCGTCAACCATATCCTTATTAGAAATAGAGGATGCATAAGCTCTATCTAAAACCTCTTTGATGTCACTGAAATTAACACTAATATCAACTGATTTTTCTTTACTGTCATCATCAAAATATTCATCTTCACCTTTATAGTTCTCATCCTTAGAGTTATCCATGGATTCCTCCTCCTCCGGCTCATACTCAAAGTCAATTTTAGGGGCATTTCCCTCTTTTATCTTCTTCCTTTTAAGATCCTTTTTAACCAAGTGACCTAATATTCTTTCCCTTGGAACTCTCCTTTTGTTTGTTCTCCTGATGGGTTTCCCTTCCCTCATTGTGCTCTTCCACTTCTTCAATGTCATGTGAACAAAAGATCAAAAAAATGATATTATTCTAGCAAGTATTTATAACTCTCTCAATTCTATTATAAATAATAGCAAGAAAAAAGAAAGAAATCTACTCTTAGATTGAAGATAACCTTGCTAATAAGGCATCATATAAGAAAGGCTTATTTTATGGGACAAATTTGTATTGATTTGAACATAAATCATAAATCATTGGATAGAGGACTTGCAAGAAGAGAAATTCTCAACAATCCTCTTCAAAATCATACATGGGATTTTTGTGAGAGGCTTCTATATGTCAATAAGAAGCTAATTGATAATGTAGATGAGAAAATTCAATAATTTTGGTAATCTAATTATAGAGTATCACAACACAAAGGATGTTTTAAGTTAAGAATTGACAATCAAGATCACACACCACATCCTAAACATTTCTTGAAATCAACCCAAACAATGTTATATGATGGGAAACATGTAGTGAAGAAGGGACATATGATAGGTGGGTATCAAGAATTTTCCACTAGAGACCCCAAAGTGTTACAAAATATAATTGTATTAAAAAAACTATGTTAAATTATTTGGTATGAGTCTAGTGTGACTATTTCAATATTTGGCATAATAGTTTTGTAGTTATCATTTGGTTACAATTTAGTAATTTTATTTGGTAACTACGCTGAGATGAACTTCCTATGGTGTTGTATAAAGTCCCCGTATTTTATAGAATCATGTTATAATTTACATTTACCATTCTATTCTCATATTTGGTTTTAGAGAAATGCTTATCTAGACATATTGTTTGGGATGATATGATATTGAAATTTAGATAATTTTCATGTGTGGATGAAGCGATAGAATGTGGGCCTACTGTGTGAATTTTTTCATTGAATATTACCACCATAGATGCATTCAAGAGTCTAGGAGATCTATATGAAGTACCATGAGAAGTGAATAGTTGGAAGTGTAGAGATTGGGGTACTCAAAATGAGTTCTATATTCTATAAAATAATTAATCTATGTGAGTGATTTTTGTAATTGGGTTATGTTTCCATCTAGGAATGTATTAATAACTTTGTTGATCTTAAACAAAGATGATAGAAAGTAGAGTTTGAAAGTTGATTCTTATTAATGCATCTTGGCTAGAAATTTATGAGGTACTTGATTCCTCCAATACACACACAATAGTGAATTTTTGGGCCATAGAAAGAAATCCAAAAGTGTGAGAGAAGCTGCTTGAGTTTGATCAATTTTTGGACAATCCTGTAAATAGACATGGAAGAGATTTTTGAATAATTGTGTTCGGTGCAATACAAATAATATATCTTCATATGAATCATTTTTCACTTACAAGATTTATTTATACATGTGATTTGTCACTTCTCTTTGGCAAAGAATCCCACAATATGGACATGATAAAGAAATATGAGGTTTCATTTCATAAGAAGTTTTCTCTCACTCTCTTCACTAGTTCTCACAAGGCTCCATATATTGTAGACTTATCCTTTGGAGTTAGTGAATTTATCAAGAAGCAAGGTGATACAATTCATGAATTGGTAAACTCTTATTAGCAATGAATCAACATCTTCTCTAGTGAAAATGTAAAAGGCATCATTTATTTTAACTTCTTTGGTAATAAATTAGGTATATATCAATATTTTATTTGAAAATGCATAACACTTTATTTAATGTGGAACTTTCAAAAGATCTTCAACAATTAGGTGTGCTTTGTTATAGATTTTGGATCCAAGAGATACTATATATGAAACATGAATTGCAAAATATTCTTATCAACACATGTATATACATTTACATACACATACATATATACATACATACATACATACATACATACATACATATATATGTACACATAGACATACATGTACATATGTATATATATATACACGTACACATATACACACACACACACACATACACACACACACATACACACACACACACATACATATATACATACATGTACAGACATACATATCTATACATATATACATACATGTACATGCTGATTCATTTCAAACCCTTCCAGCTAAAACTGGTCTAGTTGAATTTGTTCTAGTTGAACCCTCTCATTTGTCCTAAAGTGCAACACTATTTTATACTCTTACCTAGGGCATAAATGGTTGGAGACTTGATACAGAAACTACTTTATAAGTGAATTTTATCCCATTGTTTTTTAGTGTTACTTGATGGTTTCTTATATTGTATCTCTTATAAATTAGGTACATGAGATAGAGGGTATGTGTAAGAATCTTATAGCTATCTAGCAACCTTTGAATCTCTGGTTCATGATACTTCCAAGAGAAGATTTATTTGAAAGTATATTGTAATCTATTATTTATTTATGATAAATATATTAGGCTTGTTTTGGAGTGTGGGGTTTTTCTCCTAAAAGGGTTTTCCCCATGTAAACCACTAGGTTGTGGCATACATGTGTTATTTTTGTTAATTTCTTTAAGTATTATAAAGATCTGAGAAATTTTTATAGTATGCCCTCCTCAAGGTTAGTGTAGGAAGTTGTTACTCTACTTAATTTCCTTACAAGTGGTATATGAGCATAATCACCCTTGGTTATATTTATGCATTTTTGGGTTTTTTCAACTAATGTATATGTGAGTGCAATCTTGTGTAGAAGATACAGTTTGATCTTTTTGTAGTAATTTTTAGATGGCTAGTTTTTCAAGTAGAGTCGAGATGGAGAAATTTTCTAATGATAATTTTAAAATGTGAAAGATAAATATGGAGAAATTGCAAATAAATTGGGATCTATGTGAAGTTGTTGATGAGAATACCAGGAGACCTATAGATTAAAATAAGGTTTCTAAATATTATATTATGGACCCTAAAGCCAAGGGTCTTATCAGATGGATCCTTGTAGATATTATTTTAATAAATGTCAATGAAGAGTCCTTTACAAAGAATCTATGGAAGAAGCTTGCTGAGATTTATCAAAAAAAAGTCTTTATAAAATAAGATTTTATTTGAGGAAGAAGCTATATTCCTTAAGATTTGATGAGGGTGCATAAATTATAGACTAATTAAAAGAATTAAATATGTTGGTGGATTAGGTGGTATATGTTGGTGTCAAGATGGATGAGGAGGTGAAATATCATATTTTTCTTTGTTCTTTGCTTGATTCGTGGGATTATCTTGTTATGGACATTGAGAATAATTCTATATTTTTAGGATAGAGGATGTTGTGAGCTATTTACAATTTAAATAGATGAGGATAAAGGTATCCATTAGTACTGAAGAATCCCTAGTTATTCATGGAAGACCTAAAAAGAATGGAAAGAAGAATGAGAAGTTTAATAAATCAAAATCCAGAGGTACATCCAAATCTTCTAAAAAGTCCAAAGTTATTTTCTAGAATTTTGGAAATCTTGGAAACATCCATAAGGAATGAAAAAAACAATAGAAGAAGAAAAAGAATAAATTTCAGTCTAATTTTGAGATCAAGAAAGAAGATGGTTATGTGTTCATTGTAGCTTTGGCCACTGACACATGTGATGATGCATCATTGATTGAATTAGGTGCATCCTTTCATATGAATCCTAATAAAAAATTATTCTTTTGACTATGAATAATTTGATGGAGGTAAGGTGTACTTGGATGATACTTATAATTTAAATAATATTATATGTGGTAAAGTTAAATTTACATTTCATGATGGTAGAATAAGAAAGATCAGCAGTGTTTCTCATCTCCCTGGTTTGATTTTTTTTTTTTTATATATGAGAAAACTAATATATTTATGTTTCTAAGTAGTATTTTCTAATGTAGAATGCAAAATGGTGAGAAGTGCTATTGTGATTGCTAGAGGTGTTAGAATTAGTACATTGTATAAGATGGACGCATACACTACTAAGTGTATTAGTTTTGTAAAGACCAAATCTATGGATACTTTGATGGAAAAGGTGACCATTTCACTTTCAAATGATGCTCATGGATGCTAGGTACCTAAGGGTGCTTTTTATTCCGAATCAAATTTAACTATAGTTAAGGCTATGTTATTTAACTGAAGAATTGGCCACATTAGAGAGAAGAGTCTAAAGACCTTGAAAAAGAAAAGCCTTATTGAAGGTTTGAATGATTATTTAATTTATATCTTTTAATTTCTATGATCATTGTATTTATGGAAAATAAAACTACACTTAGGTTTACTTGAGTTCTTGTAAATCTTGTGGTGTGTTGACACTCATTCATTCTAATATGTTTGTTTTCCTGTAGATGTTCATTTTGTTAAAAAATATATATATTATGTTTCATTTATTGATGATTATAGATAAAGGATAGAGTATATTATATAAATATTAAATCTAACATTTTTAGTTGATTTAAAAATTAAAACAATGGTTGAATTGCAAACTACAAGGAAAATAAGTTTTTTGAAGACTAATAATGGTGGTGGCATTTTGTCTAATGATTTTGATAGTTAATTTGTAAAGATTTTGGAATTCATAGGTAGAAGAAAAATCCTTATTATCTGTAGAAAAAAATATTTTTAGATAGGATAAATAGGACATTGATGGAGAAGGCTAGGAGTATGTTGAGTGGTTCAAACCTAGAACAAAGGTTTTTCACTAAAGTTTTTGCTAGTTCTTGCTACCTGATTAACAAGTTTCCTACTTCAACTCTTATAAATAAAATTTATATGGAAGCATAGTTATTTCATAAGCCTTTATTAAGACATCTTACAGGTTTTAACTACAATTCGTATGCATATGTGCTAAAGGAGAAGTGAATGGAGTTATAGAGAAAGGTTATGAAATGTATCTGTTATACACTAAGTTTGCACCCTTGTTTCAAGCTCTCGTAGTCTTGATAACCTAGTATAACTGTTATACACTAAGTTTGCGCCTCTCTCTCAAGCTCTCTTGGTCTTGATAACCTAGTATAACATTGGATTCATCTCCAGGTTGTGGGACCTTTGCTAACTGAGATGAAACCTCCAGGTTCTAGGCTGGTTCCTCTTGGATAATCACCCTAATTTGCTTCTAGACATGAAAGTAAAATTTTTGAAGGGAAAGGGATAGAAGGAATGCTTGTAAGGGAAATGACTTGAAAACAAACTACCTACTAGGTGATACACTAAAATTAGGGTTTGGATCTCAGTATGTAGGAATGAAACCAATGGAGAGATCAGGTCTAATAAGTCACAACTCACTAGATAGGCTTGCATAAGTGTTTCATAGGAGGGTCTGAACAAAAGACACAACTTATGACCTGCAAGCAAACATCCTTTTCTGCAACTAGGTGTAGGAATGAGAGAAGACTACTAGGGGTTGTAGTATACCCACAAAACATCTAAATTAGATCAGACATAGTAACACACAAAATCACAAAAATGAGAGAGACTAGGAACCCCAATTTCCATTAACAGCATTCATAAACTTTAATCCAATAAGAGATAATTAAGACAGTGAAGATAGAGATAGAACAAATATCACAAGTACCTCAAGAATGTCTTAATCATCAATGGGAGATTACAAAGAGTAGAAGAACCAGAGAGTAGAACAAATACCACAGATGGCTTTCTGAGAAAACATGACTTTCTTGCAAAAGTGGGCTTCTCTCCTGTACAAAATGAACCTCTTGAGCACTAAGGCTCTACAAAAACAATAAATACCTCCTCCATTGCACACAGGTAGGAGTCCAAAATTAACCTAACTAGGGTTACAAATTGTTACAATGCATCAAACCCTAAAGGTACACTACTGACCCATCATGAAAATCACTGAGAACCGGTCATTAAATTAGATCTTTCTCTTTGAGTGTTGATCCTAGACTGAGTCCACCTGCAGACACAACAACTTCGACCCATCTACCCACCTTCAACTCCACTAAGCCATGAAGGCTTTAAAAATTTGGTCTGATTTCCTTGGAAGAGGTACTACTTGCAAAGGTGGCACCAACTCTTTTCATTACTTCCCGGTGTGGGAATATGACACAGTACCCTACAACACCAGCCAATGGTCACCTCCATCATCCTCTCAACCACAACCATCCTAAGAAATCAATTCCTGAGCTAATCGACGTTGTGCATTGCTGAAAGAATGGAAAACCCTAGTAGGAAACCAGAGCAAAATTCAAATTTGAATGTTAATGACTAGCCTGGTCATTTTAAAATGTGACTGTCGATGAGAAACCTTTCCCGATAGATGAACGACTATGATGCACTGAGAAAATAACTCAAAATCACTCTGACAAGTCAAATGCCACCTTTGAAGTCAGTAGCCAATGAAATTTTTGTATGTCGGCATGAGGACCCACCCCGACTTTTCTCTTCCTTAAGTCATGAAGAACTCTTTTAAACCCAGGGCCCAGACCCACCACTTGGCAATCTTTTATTCACTCCGGCCACTTGAAAGGCATACACCTTGGTAGTTCTCTGACAATGGACCCACTGCTTGAGATACCGATCTAATGGCGGGCACATGATCTTATAGCCCCATAATATTCCTTACGCTTATATGCCAGCCGCTAGATCCTTTCTAACCCGGGACCCCATTGACACATCAGTCCACCTATGAATCTTTATCAGCATGCATCAACCAATCACATTCAGACATATCAGCACACTTGGGAATATGGTCCCACGGATTTTCCTTTCACTTTGACCAATAAGAAGTTGACAAATCACCCTGACCTGGCACTGGACCCATTGAAAAATCTTGAACACTTGGCAAAATTGATGGCTGGTGCAAGATCTCATACTCTGACACAAACCTTTGCGAAGATATGCCAATTGTTGATCTTCATCTTTTTGACATCTTTGCAGATCTTCTGACACGGTCCCACTGACATATCCAAGCTATCGACTGGCCAACCAATAATGAACAAGCATGTTAGAAACTAAGGACCCACTTGATAGAGCTCGGAGATAAAGTAAGATCAACGGTCGACGCATAATCTCATGTGTCAGAGAAACCTTATGAGATTATATGCCAACCGTTGGATCCTTGAGATGTCAGAACCTATGACCACTTGGAAGAACTTGGCCCTACTGACAGACAATCTGACTCAACATACGCCAACCAATCAGAAGCTTTCGAATCAAATGAGGTGGCATCGGTCCTACTGACACACTGTAGCATTGCAGACAGGAGAAAATTGATGATCATCATAAGATCTCAAGGAATCTTCCTACCCTATGAGATCATGCGACAACCATCAAATCAAGAATCTTGTCCTGGCCGTTTGAACTAAGACCACCAACCTAAATGCTAACTACTCGTGGGATCGCTGAGTGTTAAGGAGTTAATAGCTAGGAATCAGAGACTTGGCGACTGAAGGGTTAATAAAGGGCACATGCAAATTGGAAACCTAAGTTGTCGAAAAGGTAACATGAAAATATAACAAGGCTTAGGGTTTTTTGGATTTTCAAACACCAACGGCTAGTTTTATGAAATTTTTTAACTGCAAACCAGGGGGATAACAAATTTGCAGAGACCAGAGAACATGGAATAAATTCATGAAAATTTCAGGGATGCTAGACACAATAAAAACAAAGGCCTGGGTATGGTTTTCAGCCAAATTTGAATGCATATGAAAATTTGGGTAACATTTTGATGATTTCTGCTGGATGTCAGCCTGCTAGACATGGAAACTAGTGACCTTGAACCTCCATTGGGCATGGGGACATCAAAATTTTCAAAATTCTCACAGGGAGATGGAACTAGAACTGTGCTCAGAGCACTTCTTGAAAAGTGGGAAAATTTAACCTAGAAAGCAGGGAAAACAAGGAACATACAAAGATTACAAGGAGGGATTAACCTCAAAGCAAGGTTTCAGATGGAAACCATTGACTGATATCGACAAGGGATCACCTTCAATAGTTGATAGCTAAAAAGCATTGGATCCTTTACACTCTGTTATAACAAATGGCCCACCCCAGAATGAATCAAATTTTGTGTTCCTGCCAGGTCTGGCTCTGAATTCGTCCCATTTAAGGACTACATCCCCAACCTTGAAATTATTGACCCTGGTTCTTTTATCAAAACTCTTTTTGGTTTGGTCCTAGTGGAATTCCATATCTTGCATTGACTTACCCCTGATTTCTTCTATTTCCATCAACTGGGCATACCTGATTTGCAGAGGATCACTTTCTTCAAATAAGGCATACTGAGTGGCCAAGTCCAAAGTTGGTAATTCAACTGAGATAGATAACTTAGCCTCTCTGCCATACACCAACATGTATGGAGAATTACCAATGATTTTCTTTGAGGTAATTCTATCTAACCATAGGGCATATCTCAATTTAGTATGTCAGTCCCTTTGATTGTCCTGAAGTCTTCTTGATTATCCTAATCAAGTTCTTATTGGTGGATTCTACCAAGCCATTGCCTTGAGGCTAATAATTTGAACTAGTATTCAGATAGATGCCATTCTTGACTGCCCATTGTGAGACTTTGAGGCCTGTGAATGCTAAGGCATTATCTGAAATGATGGAATCAGGAGTGCCAAACCTATGGATTATATCATCATAAAAGCTTAGGACAACACTCTCATTGGCTTCTTTCAACGCAATTGCTTCTGTCCATCTAGTGAAGTAGTCAGTTTCAAAAATTATCCATTTATGTCCTGCACTAGATGGAGGATTGATCATCCCAATGAAATCAATACCCCACTTCATGAAGGGTTGCTCTCTTCTGATTGGCTATAGGGGTAAGGCTGCAAGCCTTTCTTTTCCTGCAAACATAGCACACTTGATACATCTTCTGACATAATCATGACTATCCTTAAAGATAGATGGCCAATAGTATCCAGCCCTCATGATTTTATAAGCAGTAGTCCTAGGAGAAAAGTGACCTCCAGAAGGTCCATCATGAAACTCAAATAGGATGTCTACTAGCTTTTCTGAATCTATGCATCTTAAAAGGACACCACTATGATCCTTTCTAAAAAGAACCTCCTTTATCAGCACAAATGGAACAGATTGTAACCTATAATACCTTCTTTTTGCTGAATTTAGGCCTACATGACATTATCTTGTCTTCAAATAATTGATCATATTAGGCAACCAGCTTGTTGCCTTGACTTGTTCTTCTATAGAGTGCACCACCAGAGATGCATCCATTTGCTCTGATTTCTTTGAACTTCCATCCTCTGCCAAATGCTCACAAAGACCTTGTTAGTGATTTTTCTTGTATCCCTCAACTCTAAAAGAGAAATATGAAAACCAGACCCGAGGATCTTTGTCTAGTAACATAAATCTACTTGTTCATGCAAACTAAGGGGCAAGAAAAGACTAATTAATGAGGATTTGATCCTCCTTCTACTTTGAGTTCCACACACTCAGGCAGGTGCACCTAAAACATGATAAGATCCACTTACATATAACTTACTAGCTAAGACCCTTTATGCATATGTGAAAATTAGTAGATAGTTCTCAGACTTATAAAACATGGGAGTTCAACTCAACCAGCCTTATACAGGGTCCCACCTGTATGATCCGCTAAGAACTAGGAAAATGGCAAATGTGACAATAAGGATAAACTCCTTCTTCTCTTCGAGCTTTGAACTCGGGCAGGTTAACCCATGGATTCATTTCTTCAAAGAATCACTAACAATACTTGTATTTAGGGAACACAAGACATAAACATGAATGCTTTTGAAACATGAAATTAAAGATGAAAATGATTTAAAGATCTGATGATGAAAACTGCAAAGCAAACCAGGATCAGTGCCTTGTTCATTGGGCAACAGAGTCATACAAACATATATTCCCAGAAAACCATAACTCCAACTCAAAAACCCGAATGGGATGCCTTACAAACCATTCTTTTCACTCCAGTTCCTGGACATCAAATTTGTATACAAATCTAGAATTCTCAGAACTTGAAACCGAGACTTACTCCCTCCTTGAAAGACACTCGAATTCAAACCCGCAGGTACCTTGTAACTGGTATACCGACATGCCTTACAAATCAATACACAAGAATTCAAATTATGAACACAAAGACATCAAACATAAACTGAATCGGGATTCCTTTATTTTTATTAAAATCATCTGGAACTGTACACTTCTAAAATAAAGAAACACAGGAAACAAAAATCCAAGTCTGGGAGCTGCCCTGCAGCATTAATTCCAACATCCTTTACAAAATGAGAGAAAATACAAGATATAGGAGGAAAGGGGAAAGCCAGTTTCCAACAATAGACACCTGTCAATTTCCCAAAATATCCCCTTCCTCTACAATTGCCTTTAAACTACAATCCTCTCTTCAACTGAAATGATTCTTTCCAAACCAAAAATATGATTTGATCCTCTCACTTCTTTAATCGAATTTGATTTGAGTTGTTGTTTCTTGTTACTGCTTTCCCTGACATTCTTCTTTCAACAAACTAATCCAAAAAATGGATTCTTCAGCTTCTCCCGATTCCAACGGTATATAACACTTTATATTTCGGACAAAAATTGAGTCCTCAGCATCATTTTCAAATTTCAGCTCCCAAGCAATTGTCACATTTAAATTTCAAATTTTTGACATAGTTTGAACTTTATCAATTTGTTTAAAATCCTCTGCATATAGATTTTAAAAATGGGCGGGTCCCACATGTGCCACATGGCACATTCAGATTGGTCCAACAAATTACCTCCTTGCCACCTCACCATCTAGTTGGACGCCACATTTGACCTTTGCCACTTGGCACTGTTTGGTTGGCTCTCTTATCCACCTGGGCAACTGAACTGAACTAGATTACCACCTCACAGGAACGCCACATGTCACCTTGTCGCATGATCGCATGGGCCAGAAATGGCCCTTGCGATCATGCGACCACTTGACACGTGTCCACTTCATCCTCGTCACACTCTTGCAAAATGACCTTCTGGGCATGGGCAAAGAAACCAAGGCATCACTGACAGTCACATACATAGCCTCCAGCACTTCTTATTTCATCTTGTGTGGGTCATTGCTTATAAACACTATAATTTCTCAATCCGGGATCAATGTGGGACAATTCTGCTGAGGGTTTTAAAGCCTTCTTCACATTTTTGTTCAAAATTTGTGGGGCCCACCATGCATAGAAACCTCCAGCCAAGGGGCCCACCAAGAGCCCTTGCCTCTTTACTTATTTTACATTGTAAGTGCCTTTGCTTATAAACACAAAAATGAATCCTCACCCAGCCAATGTGGGATAATTGGTCGTGAAGTTTTAATGGGCAGTTTTGACAGTGCCGCACTTAGTCACCTGTATCTCGCGAACTAGGAAGAATTTTTAAAATCGCTCTGGTGAGAATCTGTAGAACTAGGTTTGCAACAACATATCCAAAAATGCACTCGATCCAACGGTTCAATACAAAGTTATGCCCCCCGCAATATGACTGTGTTTTTCTTTTCTACAAAGCCGTGTTTGTAAAAGCCATTGATGGCTATTTCTTATATCACTGTGTATGATTCTCCTTCCATTTGTTTAAGTTTATTGGAATCCTTCATTTCTTTCTCAAAACACATCATATTGGTTTATTTAAAACCAAATATGTCTTGTACAAATGCAGAACCATTGTAGCTTCTTCAGCCTGTAACCATAAATTTCTTTTGCAATGTGCTTGGGATGTCTTGAAAATCCTCCATATGGCTTTGTACTGGCTTCACTATTTTCTCCCTCTTGTTTTTTAATGCAAGTCAATGTCCTCTTCAAATAAATTTTATGGTGGCCAATCTTTTAACTTCAACATCTCAGGCCAGCCATTGTTTTTTTTTTTAATAACAAATTCAAAATACTTTAAAACCATGAGGCATACTTAGCACCACCTTTTAGAAGATATGTCCAAGACTCTAAAAACATAGAAACCTTAGCATTTCAAAAAATATTGCACACTCGATATGACTGAAATAATGTGCCCCACATAGCTGACCAGTAACACTAATTGGCATCCAAGGATGACATTGAACATTGACTAAAGAACCCTTCAAAGATACGCCATCAGAAATACCAGTTCACCTCCACAATGTGTCTACACTCGCAAAAAGAGTTTGCACCAAAAGGCTTGAGCTGAAAGATTTTAACAATCAAACATGACACCTTGAAAACATTATCTATCCGCACTTGCCAAAATCACACAAGTCAGCTCCGGAACTGGCTTTGAAAACTGACCCATTGAAACTTTTAGGAACCAGAATCACAGGAACTGATTCTCCCTCATACAAGAAACATGAATCCATAACTAGCTTCCTTAGAAAGTCACATGGTGAAATACATTCAATCAACAAAGTCAGCTTACTAATAAAATTCAGGGCAATAAACAGTGAAAATCACATGAATCTGATTCGGAATTGGCCTAGGAAAGTGGTCAGATGGATTGGTAGAGACTTGAAAATCATCAAACACTTAGTCTTCCAGGTCTACAGTACATAACCACACTCAATTATGATGGGCTTTATACTAGGCGCAAACTAGAAAACCTCAAAGTAGGTCACTTATGAAACTGGACAGTGCGCATTCAGAGAATTTTCACAACTTGCAAACGGAATGAGCTTAGCAATCAAGTCAAACGGGCACATGAGGGGCTGAAAATTGGTGAGATGACTCACTCCCATGCCTACAATATGATGCCATAGCTGGAATGTCATGACCAATCATAGGGAAAAAGATATTCAAATACAAATAGGGCCTGTTATAGCAAATTGGCACTTAGAGACATGCAGATATGAGACAAGTGCTCAAAACAAGACATCACGAAACAACTTGAAACTTGAAATTAATGACCTGAGATGTCTTCGAATGTCAAAACAAGGGTGATGAACACTTGACATGCATGGAGAACCACAAAAATTCATCCGAGAAAATAGGCACAAAAGCACTTATAGGGCTTCAATCTGCAAAATTTTAACATGGTACTTCAAAAACCCTTACTGTGTTTTTAGTCCCAACAGACCTCTTCCTCTAACCATCTTGGTAGTTTGAGTATCTATGTCATATTCCATCACCTTGGTGATCCAACCAGCTCTTTTCTCATTTAGGTCCTTGGAAAGCAAAAACTCTTTGACACTTGGATGAGTAACTTTTAAATGTACCTTGTTGTGGGTCAATAAATATCTAAACTTTTTGAGGCTTTTTACCATAGCAAGCACATGTTTCTCTACAAAAGAGTACCTTTGTTCATATTCTTCCAAACCTTTGCTAAAGAAAGCAATAGGCTGCTCCAATCCATCTGAATTTTCTTGAGTGAACATTGCAGATATAGCATCATGACCTCCATAAGCATAAAGGATGAAATCCTTATTGAAATTTGGGTTTAAGAGGGCAGGATCTCTTGTTAGGGCCTCTTTAATGGCTTGGAAATTGGCCTTCCCTTCTTTGGTCCAACTAAAAGATGAACTCTCTTTTAACATGGCTGTCAAAGGCTTTAGTAAATCTGCAATGTTAGGTAAGAATCTCCTAACAAAATTTATCTTTCCTATGAGAGATTGGAGACTTTTCTTGTTATGTGGTAGGGGTAGCTCTAGGATGGGTGCAATTCTATCAGAATCCACTGTAATTCCTTCTTTGGATACTACATATCCTAACAATTTTCCTTCATGAACTGCAAACACACATTTCTTGGGATTAAGAGATATCCCAAATTCTCTGCACCTTTCAAAAATCTTCCTCAGATGTTTGATGTGGTCTACTGCATGCTTTGAATAGATAGTTATGTCATCTAAGTAGACCAACACAAACTTGTACATTAGGTTCTTAAAGGCCATATCCATTGCCTTTTGAAATGTAGCACCTGCATTTGACAAACCAAAGGGCATCTTTTGATAAGTCATGGTTCCCCACTTCATTGTAAATGCAGTCTTGTATTGATCCTCTTCATTTACTAAGATCTGATTGTATCCTGAATAGCCATCCAATAATGAAAATCTCTCAGATCCAGAGACACATTGTAAAATTTGTTCCATAGAGGGTAGTGGATGGCGGTCTTTCAATGAAGCTCTGTTCAAATCCCTGAAGTCAACACATAACCTCAGCTCCCCATTCTTCTTCCTGATAGGAACAAGGTTGGAAATAGTATGTTTAATGGGGTAGATGATACCACTCTCTATCAATTTGAGCACTTCTCTATGCATAAGTGGCTCAAGCTTAGGATTACCAGGCCTTTTCTTTTGCCTCACTGGTTTGGCATTAGGTTCTAATTCAATAGTGTGTTGAGCAAGGGTAGGATCAAAACCTTTGAGATCCTCATATTGCCATGAAAAAACATTATTGAATTCTTTGAATAACTAAGTGTAAGTTTAGTTTTCCAATTTAGTGTTTACCTTTCCAAATTGTAGGCTCTTACCTAGTTCCAACTCTAATTCAACACAATGTTCTTGTTGAACTACCAGGCCAGCCTTATTTTTCTTGACTTGATCATCCTTGTTGAAGACAGTTTCTAAGGTAACTAGACCTCTAGGAATCTTATTAGACTTGATTTATATCACTTGATCACCATAGCTTTGTGATAGCCTATCTTGATTGTGTTCTGAAAAAACATCCTCTTCAAACAAGAATTGCAAAATTTGTTCATCATTGTCAAACACTTGCCAATTGACATCAGTATCAGGAATAGAGGGTCTGACAATCACTTTGATATGTTGTTGATCCATCTCTTTTGAAATGCTATTTGGGATGTCATATTGGGATCCAACAGCAGCTAACCTATCTGCATTTTGATTTAATTTTCTAGGGATAGCGACAATATTGAAAGCATGGAAATCTTCAATTGCATCCCAAACTCTATGTTTGTATGCTTTCATGGTGTCACTTTTGGTCACACTTATCCCTCTTACTTGGCTAACCACTAACTCACTGTCACCATAAACTTTTAAGGCCTTGATCCCTCTTCTTCTAGCCCATTCTAGTCCATTGACTAGACTTTCATACTCTACAGTGTTGCTAGTGCAGGAGAAACTAAATCTAAAGGTAGCATAATACCTTTCTCCTTTTGGGGACACTAACATAGCACCACCACTAGAACCATGTCTACTTCTAGCCCCATCAAAAAATAATTCCCAAACTTGACTGCTCTGATCTTCTGAATCAACATCCTCTTTGAGAAGGCTTGGCTCTATAGCATTACTTTCTTGTATTAAATAACCTCCCAAACCAAAATCCCAGATCAGATTTTCTTGGGCCTCTGAAGCTCTTTCATATAGAAGGATATCAGGGATACTCTCTATCTTTGTGCTTGCTTCATTAATGGTTTGGAAGTCACTACTATCAAATATAGGGCAGTTTACATTGATGGCATTGGACACATATGGCTCTATATGGTGTGCTTCTAATGGTTCTGATTTAATGGTGACCTTGGTCCCATACCTTGTATGAAATAACATGTGAGACTAGTCAGAAGATAGATAGCCTCCTATCTTAGCTGTAAACTCCCTTGAAAGGCATATAACAAATAATGCAGGGAGATCTATAGTATATATATCAAGGAGGATGGAGAAATTAGGACTAGCATGAAGGATTAGACTGGTATCCTTAGCCACACCTATAGTATTGATTGAGGATCCATCAAGTTGGGTAACCTTCTTTTGGAAGGGCTCATATTTTAGTCCTAACTGGTCAGCTACTTTCTTGGGCATTACAGTGCTAGTAGCTCCACTATCTACCATGCAATTATGCACTAAAGATTTTTCAATGATTAAAGATACATAAAAGGGAGGTGGCTTTGAGTTACTACCTTGTGTGGCATTAGCCTTGGAGTTTCTACTTGGAGCCTCCTTTTCTTGATCAGTGTTAACCATCACTAGCTTTACAGCTTCTTTTGCAGGTTGAGGAGTTGTTACTTCTGACCTGGCCTTCTTCAAAATTTCAAGTTGTCCTGGAAGAGCCAAAGAGTCCCACATAGACAAGGTGACATTCACCTTCTTCATGTTGTCTACAATATTATAAGGTGTCACAGTGTGTACTCTTTGTTGTGTCTTTGGCATGATGGGCTCCACCTCCTTGAGAGCCTGGCTCTCTTTGCTTGGTATGACAAGAGCCTCCTTAGGTGTGATGGGAGTAGCTCGTTGTAGTGGCTTTGCAGATGTAGTAGCTTTGGAGTTGGAATCCACTCTCTCCATGTCTTGAGCTCTTATTTTTGCTCTTGTAAAGGCAACAAAAGCAGCTTCATCATTGGCTCCATTGAAGTTTGGTTGCTCCCATTTAAAGAGAGTAGTCTCATGCTCTTGTGATTCTTGTTGAGGGATTGATCCACTGGATGAAGCCTCTGCTATTTGAGCTTGTGAGGCATTCTGAACCATTAGAGCTTGGTTCATCCATCCATTTGAACATGTAGCCTGATTGTGAGGCTGACTGCAAGGGAAACACCATTCATTTTCCATGGCCATATTGTTTTGACTAGGTACCATCTCCCTCACTGGGTTTGCAACATTAAGAGGTGTAGGGTTGTATGGTTGAGAAGGCCTTTGACTAAAATTTTTCCTTTGTCCTTGGTAGCCTCCTTGGTATGGTGGCCTATTTTGTTGATGAGGTTGTCCTTGATTTTGATATTGTTGATTAGGACCTTGGCCTTGTGACTAAAATGGTGGTCTGATTCCTTGACCTTGCTTCTTCAAATTTGTGACCTCCTTAGTCAAGGTCTGCAACAAGTTAGTCATTTCTTGCTGACTGCTTTGTTGGCTATTCTTTATCTCTTGCAGCTCTTGGGAGAAACTAGTCCTCAGCTCTTGACCACTAGTACTAGCTTGGGGTGCCAATATGGTGGGAATAGGGGTAAATGGGGGTACTTGGGAAGGTGCAATGGGATGAAGGCTAGGAAAGATGGGCATTGGAGGCATTCTGGAAATCATACTTGCTTGGATCAAACAATTTTCAGCCCTGATAGCTATGTCAAAAGCTTGGGGTAGAGAAGTACCACCCATAGACTAGATCATGAAAAAAATTTGACCATTTAGGCTTTGTAAGTAGTAAAGGAAGGTGTGCTCAGCTGATGGTCTCATTGAGACTAGGATTCTATTCCATGTTTTAAGGAATCTACTATTATAATATGTCATTTGTTCTTGAGGGTCTCTCTTAATAGTTGTTAACTGTTCAACTAGAGACAAATTATCCGATTTATCCTCAAAATGTTTACTCAATGCATCCCCTAACTCATCCCAAGAAGTAATAGAACCAACAGTTAGAGTTCTAAACCATTCTAGAGCCTTACCTTTTAAAGAGGCTACTAACAACTTTGTGGCCACATCTTCTTGAGTAATGTTGTGTATGCTGCATATGGTGGTCACATCTCTTATGTGCTCAAAAGCAGTTGTTTGCCCCTCACCTGTGAAATTAGGTATACTCTTAAGTGCCACCAAGGGCACATCATGATGTTGAGAAAAGGAAAATGGGCTGCCTTGGTTGAATGGTGCAAAAGCAAACTTTCTTGCCATTGTATGAGCTGGAATTTGAAGATTGACAAATATATGAGTTGTATTTGTTGCTGGATTGGAATCTTCCTCTAGATCTCTGGTTAGAGATCTGCCTCTTCTTCTAGAATGAAAGGGAAGAGGTCTCCTTTTTGAAGTATCAGGAGGTGTAGATTGAACTCTCCTTGTAGGGGATGTCCTTTGAGTTGTCCTGCCTTTGTGACTTCTTCTTGAGGGAAACTCTGAAAATTGGGTAGGCTTTGAGCTCCTAGTCTCAATATTTCTCATAAAAATTTGAACAAACTAGCCTGGGTCTTTGAAATTAGTGGAGTCGCTAGATATACTTGATAGAATGACTTCTAAAAGCCTGCACTATGCAATCTGCATATCAAAGATAGCATATTCTTTGAATTTGAATAACTCCTAGTCCCACCGGGCGTGCTAGAAATGTTATACACTAAGTTTGTGCCTCTGTCTCAAGCTCTCTTGGTCTTGATAACCTAGTATAACATTGGATTCATCTCCAGGTTGTGGGACCTTTGCTAACTAAGATGAAACCTCTAGGTTCTAGGCTGGTTCCTCTTGGATAATCACCCTAATTTGCTTCTAGACATGAAAGTAAACTTTTTGAAGGGAAAGGGATAGAAGGAATGATTGTAAGGGAAATGACTTGAAAACAAACTACCTACTAGGTGATACACCAAAATTAGGGTTTGGATCTCAATATGTAAGAATGAAACCAATGGAGAGATCAGGTCTAATAAGTCACAACTCACTAGATAGGCTTGCATAAGTGTTTCATAGGAGGGTTTGAACAAAAGACACAACTTATGACCTGCAAGCAAACATCCTTTTCTGCAACTAGGTGTAGGAATGAGACAAGACTGCTAGGGGTTGTAGTATACCCACAAAACATCTAAATCAAATCAGACACAGTAACACACAAAATCATAGAAAATGAGAGAGACTAGGAACCCCAATTTCCATTAACAGCATTCATAAACTTTAATCCAATAAGAGATAATCAAGATAGTGAAGACAAATATAGAACAAATGTCACAAGTACCTCAAGATTGTCTTAATCATCAATGGGAGATTAAAAAGAGTAGAAGAACGAGAGAGTAGAAAAAATACCACAAATGGCTTTCTGAGAAAAAATGACTTTCTTGCAAAAGTGGGCTTCTCTCCTTTACAAAATGAACCTCTTGAGCACTAAGGCTCTACAAAAACAATAAATACCTCCTCCATTGCACATAGGTAGGAGTCCAGAATTAACCTAACTAGGGTTACAAATTTTACAATGCATCAAACCCTAAAGGTACACTACTGACCCATCATGAAAATCACTAAGAACTGGTCATTAAATTTGATCTTTCTCTTTGCATGTTGATCCTAGACTGAGTCCACCTACAGACACAACAACCTGGACCCATCTACCCACCTGCAACTCCATTAAGCCATGAAGGCTTTAAAAATTTGACTTGATTTCCCTGGAAGAGGTACTGCTTGCAAAGGTGGTGCCAACTCTTTCCATTACTTCTCAGTGCGAGAATAGGACACAATACCCTGCAAGACTGGCCAACAGTCACCTCCATCATCCTCTCAACCACAACCATCCTGAGAAATCAATTCTTGAGCTAACCAATGCTGTGTGTGGCCGAAAGAGTGCAAAACCCTAGCAGGAAACCAACGCAAAATTCAAATTCAAGAATCATAAATAATTCTCTGCAACATCATAGCTGATCAGATATTCCTTGAGTGCCCCTCTTATACCTCATAATCAACCTATAGACAAGCAACCCAGACTCATCTACCTCTTTGCACAAAGTCTCACCATGAATGCACTGATTTGGTACTCTCAGAAAATAAGAAATGACTAAAGATGACCGCCCAAACCCCTATCATCATCTTCCCCAACTACAATCATCCTTGAAGCATAAATTTTTAGCTACCCATTTTGTCACAATCGACCATTAGATCAAAACCTAGCAAAAACCCCATAGAGAAATACTTAAAATTTAAATATTAACAGCTAACCGGGTGGCGCTAGACTTTTCTTCTATCGACAACTGACGTTTAAACCTCAATCTTCTTTTAAAATGTGAGTGTTAGATCCTCTTATTTACCTAGGAGCCATTCATCTACAGGATTAACCCTAAGTCTACCTCGGGTTACCTTTTTCGTTTAGTTGCAGAGTCATTTGAACTTTTAGTTGACCCTGGTTAAGTCTAGCGAACCTGAGAAACCCTTTAGTCACTGATTCGTAGAGTACTTTTTAATCTTGGGCCCATTCACCACTTGGAAATCTTTTATTCACCCTGACTACTCTGTAGGCATACAGCTCGGTAACCCTTCTGACAATGGATCCACTTAAGACAAGATTCAAATCCAATGGTGGGTGCAAGATCTCATACCCTTCGAATATTCTTTTAGATCATATGTTCACCATAGATCTTCATTAAGTTGTGACCCTACTAACACATCGGTCCACCTGGAAGTCCCCATCAGCATGTAACAACCAATCAAATGCTTCACACATCAGCCCTCTTGACAACACCGACCCACCTGACAAAGCTCGGAGATAAAGCAAGATCAATGACGGGTGCATGATTGCATGTGTCAGAAAGATTCCTTGCGAACATGCGCCAGCCATTGATTTTCTACAGATGTTAGAGCCTTTTAAAATGTTGGAAACCTGGTCCCACTGACACACTCTCAAATCACTACCATGTGGACCAATGAGAAGCCACCGCTTGTGTACACATAGCAGTGGACCCACCAGGCATGAAGAGTTACGTCACCAAGGAGAATCAACAGTTGTCTTATAATCACATACCTCTGACACATTTCACGAGAACACACGCCAGCCATTGATCTTCAAGATTCTAACATCCCTGGGCCCACTAAAAAAAATACAAGTCATCATCCCTCGACCAATAAAAAGCCTCCAAGTAGGACACCGTGGCAGTGGACCGACAAAATCTTGAAGCGCTGAGAAAGGGGAAGATCGACAGCTATCATGAGATCGCAATGAATCTTCTGAGGCTATGTGATCTTGCAACAACCGTTAGAGGTAGAATCTTGGTCTTAGCCACTAAGCAGAGACTGCCAACTGAAAAGGTAACTGCTCACCAAATCACAAAGTGTTAAGGGGTTAACCACCCAGAATTGGAGATTTGGCGACTGAAGGATTTAAAATGGGCACATGCGAAATTGGAACTTTTAAGTTGCCGATAAAGTAACATAAAAATATAACAGGCCAAAGGGTTCTTAGGATTTTAAGGGTCCAACGACTACTTTTTTGAATATTTGACCTGCAGACCAGGGAATAAAACAAATTGCAGAGACCAGGAAACAAGAGATAAATTCATGAAAATTTTAGGGATGCTTGGCAGGGGAAAAATAGAGACCTGGGGATGGAAATTAGGGTAACATTTTAGCAATTTCCATTGGATGTCGGCCTGCTAGACATGGATTAGTGGCCTCTAAACAATCCATTGGGCATGGGGTCATCAAAACTCAAAAAATCTCAGAGAGGCAGAACTGGAACTATGCTCACAGCACTTCTTGGAAAACAGGGAACTAACCTAGAAAGAAAGGAAAGAAAAAAAGGGAAAACTTATATATAGAGATTCACAAAGAGGGATTAACCTCAAAGAAAGGTTTCAAGTGGAATCCATTGATTGGGATTGGGAAGGCAACTCCTTCAAGATTTGATAGCTAGAAAGCATTGGATCCTTTGCACTCTATTATAACAAATGGTCCACCCAAAAATGAGTCAAATTTGGTATGTCTACCAGGCTTGGATCTGAACTCATCCCATTTGAGAACTACATCTCCAACTTTGAAATTCCTGACCTTGGCTCTTTTCTCAAAACTCCTCTTTGTTTGAATCTGATGAAATCCCATGTCCTGCATTGATTTGTCTCTGATTTCCTCCAATTCCATCAACTGAGCATACTTGATCTGCAAGGGATCTCCTCCATCAAATAGGACATATTGAGTGGCTAGGTCCAAGGCTGGTAATTCAGCTAAGATAGACAACTTGGCCTCCTTGCCATATACTAGCACATAAGGGGAATTACCAATGATCTTCTTTGGAGTAATTTTGTCTAACCACAAGGCAGACCTGAGTTTAGTATGCCAATCTCTTTGGTTGTCTTGCAGAGTCTTCTTGATTATCCTAATCAAGTTCTTATTCATTGATTCTGCCAAGCCATTGCCTTGAGGGTAATAATTTGAACTGGTATTTAGATAAATGGCATCCTTGACTACCCACTCTGAGACCCTAAGGCCTATGAATGCTAATGCATTATCTGAGATGATGGAATTAGGAGTGCCAAATCTATGAACAATATCATCATAAAAACCTAAGACAACACTCTCATTGGCCTCTTTTAATGCAATTGCTTCTGTCCATCTAGTGAAGTAATCTGTTGCAGTGATTATCCATTCATGGCATGCACTATATGGAGGATTGATCATGCCAATGAAATCTATACCCCACTTCATGAAGGGTTGCTCTGTTCTGATTGGTTGTAGGGGCAAGGCTGGAAGCCTTTCTTTTCCCACAAACATGGCACACTTGATGCATCATCTCACATACTCATGACTATCCTTAAAGATGGATGGCCAATAGTATCTAGCCCTCATGACTTTAAAAATAGTAGTCTTAGGAGAAAAGTGACCTCTAGAAGGTCCATCATGAAACTCCAATAGGACATCAGCTATCTTTCCTGAATCTATACATCTTAAAAGGACACCATTGTGATCCTTTCTAAAAAGAACCTCATCTATCAACACAAAAGGAATAGATTGTAATCTATAATACCTTCTTTTTGCTGAATCCAAACCTGTAGGACATTGTCCTGTCTTCAAGTAATTGATCATATTAGGCAACCGACTTGTTGCCTTGGCTTGTTCTTCTATAGAATGCACCACCAGAGATGCATCTATTTGCTCTAATTTCTTTGAACTTTCATCCTCTGCCAAATGCTCACAAAGGCCTCTTCCTCTAACCAGCTTGGTAGTCTGAATATCTATGTCATATTCCATCACCTTGGTGATCCAACTAGCTCTTTTCTCATTTAGGTCCTTGGAAAGAAAAAATTCTTTGACACTTGGATGAGTGACCTTCAAGTGTACCTTTCTATGGGTCAATAGATATCTACATTTCTTAAGGCTCTTCACCACAACAAGTACATGTTTCTCTAAAAAAGAGTATCTCCATTCATACTCTTCTAAACCTTTGCTAAAGAAAGAAATAGGCTGCTCCAATCCATCTGAATTTTCTTGAGTTAGCATTGCAGATATAGCATCATGACCTCCATAAGCATAAAGGATAAAATTCTTACTGAAATTTGGGTTTAGGAGAGCAGGGGTTTTTGTTAAGGCCTCTTTGATAGCTTGGAAATTGACTCTCCCTTATTTGGTCCAACTAAAAGCTGAACACTTCTTTAACATGGCTGTCAAGGGATTAAGTAAGTCTACAATGTTAGGCAGGAACCTCCTAAAAAAAATAATCTTTCCTATGAAAGATTGGAGACTTTTCTTGTGATGTGGTAGGGGTAGCTCTAGGATAGCTGCAATTCTCTCAAGATCCACTATGATCCCTTCTTTGGATACTACATATCCCAACAATTTTCCTTCATGAACTGCAAACACACATTTCTTGGGATTAAGAGATATCCCAAATTCTCTACATCTTTCAAAGATCTTCCTCAAATGTTTGATGTGATCTACTACATGCTTTGAATAGATAGTTATGTCATCTAAGTAGACCAGTACAAATTTATACATGAGGCTTTTAAAGGCCATATCCATTGCCTTTTGAAATGTAGCACCTGCATTTGACAAACTAAAGGGCATCTTCTGATAGGCCATGGTTTCCCACTTGGTTGTAAATGCAGTCTTATATTGATCCTCTTCACTAACTAAGATCTGATTGTACCCTGAATAGCCATCTAATAATGAAAATCTCTTAGATCTAGAGACACGTTGTAGAATTTGTTCCATTGAGTGTAATGGATGGCGGTCTTTTAGAGAGGCCCTGTTAAGATCCCTGAAGTCAACACATAACCTCAATTCCTCATTCTTCTTCCTGATAGGAACAAGGTTAGAAACACACTAGTATGCTTAATGGGGTAGATGATACCACTTTCTATTAGTTTTGAGTACTTCTTTATGCATAAGTGGCTCAAGCTTGGGATTAACAGGCCTTTGTTTTTGCCTTATTGGTTTGGCATTAGGCTCTAATTCAATAGTGTGTTGAGCAAGGGCAGGATCAAAACCTTTGAGGTCCTCATATTGCCATGCAAAAATATCACTAAATTCTTTGAATAACTGAGTGTAAGCTTGTTTTCCCAATTTGGTGTTCACTTTTCCAAATTGTAAACTCTTACCTGTTTCCAACTCTAATTCAACACAATGTTCTTGTTGAACTACCAGGCCAGCTTTGTTTTTCTTGACTTGATCATCCTTGTTGAAGATAGTCTCTAAGGTGACAAGACCTCTAGGCATCTTATTGGACTTTAGTTGTATCACTTGATCACCATAATTTTGTGATAGCCTATCTTGATTGTGTTCTGAAAAGACACCTTCTTCAAACAAGAATTGTAGAATTTATTCATCATTGTCAAACACTTGCCAATTGACATCATTATTAGGAATAGAGGGTTTGAAAATCACTTTGATATGCTTTTGATCCATCTCTTTTGAAATGCCATTTGGAATATCATACTAAGACCCAACAACAGCTAACCTATCTACATTCTGATTTAGCTTCCTAGGGATAGAAACAATATTGAAAGCACAAAAATCTTCAATTACATCCCAAACTCTATGTTTGTATGCTCTCAAGGTGTCAATCTTGGTTGCACTTATACCTCTCACTTGGCTGATAACTAACTCATTGTCACCATAAACTTTTAAGGCCTTAAGCCCTCTTTTTCTAGCCCACTCTAGTCCATTGACTAGACTTTCATGCTCTGCAGTATTGCTAGTCCAGGAGAAACTGAATCTAAAGGCAGTATAATACCTTTCTCCTTTTGGGGACACTAACATAGCACCACCACCAAAACCATGTCTACTTCTAGCTCCATCAAAAAATAGCTCCCAAACCTAATTGCTCTAATTCTTTGAACTGGTATCTTCCTTGAGAAGGCTTGGTTCTATGGATCCACTTTCTTGTATCAAATAACTTCCCAAACCAAAGTCCCAAACAAGGCTTTCTTGGGCCTCTGAAGTTCTTCCATGTAGTAAAATATCAGGGATACTTCCTATCTTTGTGCTTGCTTCACTAATAGTTTGGAAGTCACTGTCATCAAATATAGGGCAATTTACATTGATGGTATTGGGCACATATGGTTCTATATGGTGTGCTGCTAATGGTTCTAATTTAATGGTGACCTTGGTCCCATATCTTGTATGAAATAACATGTGAGACCAGTCAGAAGATAAGTAGCCTCCTATCTTGGTTGTAAACTCCCTTGAGAGACATATAGAAAATAATGCAAGGAGATCTATAATATACATATCAAGGAGGATGGAAAAATTAGGACTAGCATGTAGGATTAGACTGGTATCCTTGGCCACACCTATAGTATTGACTAAGGATCCATAAAGTTATGTAACCTTCTTTTGGAAGGGTTTATATTTTAGTCCTAATTGGTCAGCTACTTTCTTGGGCATCACATTGCTAGTAGCTCCACTATCTACCGTACAATTATGCACTAGAGATTTTACAATAATTAGAGATACATAAAAGGGAGGTGGCTTTGAGTTCCTACCTTGTGTGGTATTGACCTTGGAGTTGCTACTCGGAGCTTCCTTTTCTTGATCAGTGTTAACCAACACTGGCTTTGCAACTTCTTTTGTAGGTTGAGGAGTTGTCACTTCTGTCATGGCCTTTTTCAAAATTTTAGGTTGTCCTAGAAGAGCCAAAGAGTCCCACATAGACATGGTGACATTTACCTTCTTCATGTTGTCTACAATAATAAAAGGTGTCACAGTGTGTACTCTTTGTTGTGCTTTCACCATGATGGGCTCCACTTCTTTGGAATGTTGGCTTTCTTTGCTTGTAATGACAAGAGCCTCCTTAGGTGTGATGGGATTGGCTTGCTGTAGTGGCTCTGCAGATGTAGTGGCTTTGGCATTGGAATATACTCTCTCCATGTCTTGAGCTCTTCTTTTTTCTCTTGTATAGGAAACAAAAGCAACCTCATCATTGACTCCATTGAAGTCTGGTTGTTCCCAATTGAAAAGGGCAGTCTCATTCTCCTGTAATTCTTGTTGAGGAACTGACCCACTAGATGAAGCCTCTGATTGAGCTTGTGAGGCATTTTGAACCATTAGAGCTTGGTTCATCCATCCATTTGAACATGTAGCCTAATTATGAGGCTGATTACAAGGAAAACACCATTCATCCTCCATAGCCATATTGTTTTGACTAGGAACCATATCCCTCACTGGATTTGCAGAACTTAGAGGTGCGGGGTTGTATGGTTGAAATGGCCTTTGATTAAAACTTTGTCTTTATCCTTGATAACCTCCTTGGTATGGTGGCCTATTCTAATGATAAGGCTATCCTTGATTCTGATATGATTGACTAGGACCTTGGCCTTGTGACTGAAATGGTGGTCTGATTCCTTAACCTTGTTTCTTTAGATTTGTGACCTCTTTAGTCAAGGTCTGCAACAAATTTGTCATTTCTTGCTGACTGCTTTGTTGGCTATTCTTTATCTCTTGCAGCTCTTGAGAGAAACTTGTTCTCAGCTCTTGACCACTAGTACTAGCTTGAGGTGCTAATATGGTGGGAATAGGGGTAAATGGGGGTACTTGTATAGGTGCAATGGAGGTCTTCTAGCAATCATGCCTGCTTGAATAAAACAATTTTCAGCTTGGACAGCTATGTCAAAGGCTTGGGGTAAAGAAGTACCACCCATAGATTGGATCATGACATAAATTTGACCATTTAGACTTTGTAAGTAATAAAGGAAATCATGGTCAGCTAATGGTCTCACTGATACTGGAATCCTATTCCATGTTTTGAGGAATCTACTATTGTAGTCTGTCATTTGCTCTTAAGGGTCTCTCTTAATGGTTGTTAACTGCTCAACTAGAGACAAGTTATCTAATTTATCCTCAAAATGTTTACTTAATGCATCCCCTAATTCATCCCATGAAGTAATGGAACCAATAGTTAGAGTTTTGAACCATTCAAGAGCCTTACCTTTTAGAGAGGCTGCTAATAATTTTGTGGCTACATCTTCTTGAGTAATATTGTGTATGTTGCAGATGGTGGTCACATCTCTTATGTGTTCAAAAGCAGTCATCTGCCCTTCACCAGTTAAATTAGGTATACTCTTAAGTGCCACCAAAGGCACATCATGATGTTGGGAAAAGGCTAATGGACTACCTTGGTTGAATGGTGCAAAGGTGAACTGTCTAGCCATTGTAGGAGTTGGAATCTAAAGATTAACAACTATATGAGTTGTATTTGGTGTTAGATTTGAATCCTCCTCTAGATCTCTGGTTAGAGATCTGCCTCTTCTTCTGAGATGAAAGGGAAAAGGTCTCCCTTTTGAGGTATCAGGAGGTGTTGATTGAACTCTCCTTGCAGGGGATGTTCTTTGAGTTGACCTACCTTTGTGACTTCTTTTTGAAGGAAACTCTAAAAATTGAGTAGGCTTTGAGCTTCTAGTCTCAATCTTTCTCATAAACCTTGAACAAGGTTAGCCTGGATCTTTGAAATCAGTGGATTCACTAGATATACTTGATAGAACAACCTCTAAAATCCTGTATCATGCAATCTGTATATCAGAGATAACATAATCTTCAAACAATGAACCTCTTTTGTAGTAGTCCCACCGGGCGTGCCAGAATTGTTATACACTAAGTTTGCACCCTTGTTTTAAGATCTCGTAGTCTTGATAACCTAGTATAACATGGGAATCATCTCCAGGTTGTGGGACCTATGCTAACTAAGATGATACCTCCAGGTTCTAGGCTGGTTCCTCTTGGATAATCACCCTAATTTTCTTCTAGACATGCAAAGTAAATCTTTTGAGGGAAAGGGATAGAAGGAATGCCTGCAAAGGGAAATGATTGAAAGCAAACTACCTACTAGGTGATACACCAAAATTAGGGTTTGGATCTCAATATAGAGGAAAGAAATCAATGAAAGGCTTAGGTCTAGTAGATCACAACTTACTGAATAGGCTTGCATAAGTGTTTCATAGGAGGGCCTAAATATAAGACACAACTTATGACCTGCAAGCAGACATTCACTTCTGCAACTCGGTGTAGGATTGAGACAAGAATTTTAGGGGGCTGAAGTACACCCACAAAAACATCTAAAATAGATCAAACACAATAACACACAAAATTACAAAAAGTAAGAGGGATAAAGAACCCTAAGACATCACTAAAAAAATCATGTACTTTAATCCAATAAGAGATAACTCAAACAAGGAAGCATAGGGACATGAAGGATTGTCACAAAATACCTCTGCAATGTTTTTATCATCAATGGGAACTTTACAACTATATAAGCCAGAGGGTAGAAATGATACCATAGATGACCCTTAAGAAAAGATGAATTTCTTCTAAAATTGTCCAACTCTGAGCTGAAAAGCTCCAAAAATACAATATATACATCCTTCCTTGCACGAAGGCAAGGGTTAAAAATCTAACTAGGGTTAGAGAATTTTACATTAGAATAATGATCAACCCTAGTTCGATCGAGTCTGATCATAAATAATTCTCTGCAACATCATAGCCGATCAGATATTCCTTGAGTGCCCCTCATGTACCTCATAATCAACCTGCAGACAAGCAACTCGGACTCATCTACCTCTTTGCACAAAGTCTCACCATGAATGCACTAATTTGGTACTCTTAGAAAATAAGAAATGACCAAAGACGGCCACCCAAACCCCTATCATCATCTTCCTCAACTGCAATCATGCTTGAAGCATAAATTTTTAGCTACCCATTTTGTCGCAATTAACCATTGGATCAAAACCTAGCAAAAACCCTGCAGAGAAATACTTAAAATTTAAATATTAATGGCTAACCGGGTGGTGCCAGACTTTTCTTCTATCGATGACCAACATTTAAACCTCAATCTTCTATTAAAACGTGACCGTTAGATCCTCTTATTTACCCGAGAAATATTCATCTGCAGGATTAACCCTAAGTCTACCTTAGGTTACCTTTTCCCTTTAGTCGCAGAGTCGTTTGAACTTTTAGTTAACCCTAGTTAAGTTTGGCGAACCTGAGAAGCCCTTTAGTCACTGATTCACGGAGTACTTTTTAATCCTGGGCCCATTTGCCACTTGGCAATCTTTTATTTTCCCTGACTGCTCTATAGGCATACACCTCGATAACCCTTCTGACAATGGACCCACTTAAGACAAGATTCAAATCCAACGGCGGGTGTAAGATCTCATACCCTTCGAATATTCTTTCAGATCATATGCCCATCGTAGATCTTCATTAAGTCATGACCCTACTGACACATTGGTCCACCTAGAAGTCCCCATCAGCACGCAACAACTAATCAAATGCTTCACACATCAGCCCTCTTGACAACGCGGAACCACCTGATAAAGCCCAGAGATAAAGAAAGATCAATGGTGGGTGCATGATCGCATGTGTCAGAAAGATTCCTTGTGGACATGTGCCAGTCATTGATCCTCTGCAGATGTCAGAGCCTTTTAAAATGCTAGAAACCTGGTCCCACTGACACACTACCGAATCACTACCATATGGACCAATGAGAAGCCGTCGCTTGTGTACACCTAGCAGTGGACCCGCCAGGCATGAAGAGTTACGTCACCAAGGAGAATCAATAGTTGTCTTATAATTGCATACCTCTTACACATTTCATGAGAGCACATACCAGCCATTGATCTTCAAGCTTCTGACATCCCTAGGCTAGCTGACAAAAATACAAGTCATCATCCCTCGACCAATAAAAAGCCTCCAAGTAGGACATCGTGGCAGTGGACCCACAAAAGATTGAAGCGCTGAGAAAGGGGAAGATCGACGGCTATCGTGAGATCGCAAGGAATCTTCTGAGGCTATGCGATCTCGCGACAATCGTCAAATGTAGAATCTCGGTCTTAGCCGCTAAGCAGAGACCGCCAACCGAAAAGGTAACCGCTTGCCAAATCGTAAAGTGTTAAGGGGTTAACCACCAGGAATCAGAGATTTGGTGACTGAAGGATTTAAAATGCGCACATGCAAAATTGGAACTTTTAAGTTGCAGATAAAGTAACATCAAAATATAAGAAGCCAAAGGGTTCTTAGGGTTTTAAGGGTCCAACGACTACTTTTTCAAATATTTGACCTACAGACCAGGGAATAAAACAAATTGCAGAGACCAAGAAACAAGAAATAAATTCATGAAAATTTCAGGGATGCTTGGTAGGGGAAAAATAGAGACCTAGGGATGGAAATAAGCCAAATTTGCATGTATATGAAAATTAGGGTAATGGTATCTTCAGTGGATACACTTATAATGTGCAAGTATACAAGATTTGGGACTATATATTGTGTAGTAGAAGTGTCATTTTTATAGAAAGTAAGCCTTCTTTTGTTACATTATAGCCTAAATAAATTTATAAGAAAGATGTGATTTAACTACCTTCTACAACTAATAAACTTGAATCAAGGTCTCTAGATATCTACAAGAAGTTGAGGAGACCTCATATAGCTCTTAATCTTTAGAAGAGTAGGAAGAACCTATAATTCAACTTATTCATAGGTCTACGAGGTAAAGACACCCACCTGAAAGGTATTCTTCTAATGATTTGAGATGTATTTTTTCTTTGAATACTAGATTTGATAAATAGATCTGTAGAAAAGGTGTTAGGTATGAACGATGTAGAATCCTAGAAAACTTCTATGAACAAAGAAATGAAAACTTGAAAAATAATTATGTGTGAGATCTTCTACCATTTCCTAAATGATGGAAACATATTAATTGCAAATGGGTGGTCAAGAAAAAGATTGGTTTAGATGGAAGGATTGAGAATGATGAATCGAGGTTGATTGTAAAAGACTACTCTCAAGTTGAGAATTTTGATTATTGTGAGATATTCTCTCATGTTGCAAGAATGACATCAATTAGATTTTTGTATTCTATTATTTCCACTTATGATTTAGAGGTTGAGAAAATGGATGTGATTTTATTTTTTCAAATGGTGATTAGAGGAGGATATTTTCATGCCATAGCCATACAACTATATGGTAAAAGTAAAATTAATTTGGTTTGTAAGTTTAAGAAATATTTTATGGTCTCAAGTAGAGTCATATGATGTGGTACTAGAAACTTGATGCATATGTGTTTATTTTGGAATTTTAGTGTTGTAAATTAGATCACTATGTTAATTATAAATATGATGGTGTTCATTTCCTATGTACATTTTATTATATGTTAGTGATATTTTATTCAACTGTAAAGGGAAAGGTATGATTGTATAAATTAACTCTCAAATTGATGCTAAATTTGAAATTAAATATCTTGGTACATCTAAACATATTCTTGTGATGGAAATTAGAAGAGAAAGAGTGAACATAAAACTATGGCTAGGCTAGAGTACGTGGGTGAACTTAGTTTTATAGAGTTTCACCATGTGTGACTATAGACCATTACATGTTCCTTTTACTATTGGAACATAGTTATCAATTTTAGATTTTCTTACAACCCCATTAGAGATGAAATATATGAGTATAATACCTTAGTGGAGTGTAGTTGGACGTTAGATGTATGCTATGATCTATAGTAGACTAGACCTTTCCCAAGTAGTGGGATTTCTTTCTATATATATATCTAATCTAAGTAGTGATAATTTAGACACAGTCAAAAGAGTCTTTAGATATTTGAAGGGCAGCTCAGAGTATTTTTTATGCTATCATGGTAATATGATAGGAGAATTTTCTTTCCTTGATATTTGAAATTATGTAGATTTAGAGTGGGTAGCTAATATTGATAGAAATAGATCCACTAATACTTATGTGTTTACATTATTTGATAGTCAAATCAATCAAAATAAAAAAAGGATTTGTAAAATTTTATTTTGATAGTTAGAGTGTGATATACCTAAAGAAGAACATGACAATTCATGCCAGGACCAAGCACATTGATGTTTACTTACATTGTATCTGAGATATGGTCAAGAATGGTATAATGAAGCTAAGCTAGTTAAGGTAGAGTCTTTGGTGAATATTGTAGATTCATTAACTAAGGTTGTGAGCATAGAGAAGTTTAGATGGTATTTAGAGTGTAGGGGCCTCATGACCCCTAACAATTAAATTATGGTACATGATACTTACTTTCCTCTTGCATAGTGTTTGAAAAGTAGGAGATTGTTAGGAAAATGTGTCTTGACCTTGTAACTACATAGGTTTAATATTTTTATTATTTTTTTAAAGGATGAAACCCTTTTCTTTCCCTAAAGGTTTAAATGGGATAGATAAATATGCCAATAAATTTTTATTACACTTGATCATGTCCAATTTTGAAGATATTAAGGTTTCAATTATGGAAATTACTAAAAATTAAGGAAACCATTATGAATTCAACTTTGGATAATTTAGAAGCTTCAAAATGGGACAAAGTGTGGGTAAATTCCTATTAATTTACAAGGTGATAGAGCATTTTCAATGTTTTTGGTACTTCAAACAATTCATGATTTAGACACTTGGTTCAAAAGTTATGCCCCACTAAAGTTGGGTCTCCTAAAATAGGAATTATCAAAATATGTTGAACACACAAATGAGTTGTAAAAGGGACATTACACACGGTGTTGTGTATATTGAATCCCAAAGACTATGGAGTTTGATGTTGTTCACAATATTGATATAGACATTGTGATTTTATCATCTTAGATTTGAGAATATTTTGTGTGATACTCTGGCTCGAATTTCTTGGATTACCATTACCTTGTTGGAACATATTCACCACTATTGATGATTCTCTTAGAAAAGTAACATGTGTTGAGCATAATAGATTAATCAAGGTCACGAACAAAAATATTTCATGTTGAGATTTATCTTTATAAAGATTTGAGGAAATATGTGGATATCTAAATTAGATATCTTTTCCACACCCAATATTTCAACTAGTTAAGTGCAACAAATAGTTGTTCTAAACCATTTTAGAAAGGGGATAGCATTTATTCCATCTAGTGGCCAACATTTTTCCAAACCAAGTTTCTCTCACATACAACTATCACCATTTATCTTATCTTCTCAACTAGAAGTTATTGTTCATTCTCCCCCTTCTCTTATGTAATTTAAAAATTCTTTCTACTCAATTATATGGTTAGAGAAGAGAAAATACGTTACAGGAAAAATAAGATTTTCAATTTTTAGCATCTTGTCAGTTAGATTTTTAACAAAATATTTTTACGTAGCTTCACTATCGTTCATTTGAAGAGATGAATGGTGATGAGATGCCCCTTAAATCTTGCCAACAAAATTTATCTCTTAAAATTTTCAAGACCTTAAAATTTCTTTAGAGAAAAAATAACAAGAGATGCAAATATTAGATATTTTTAATTCTATATGTTCTTTATTTTCAAGAGATTGAGATTTTTTTATTTTTCTCTTTCTTGTACTTATTTTGTTATTGGATCTTTTAATTATTTTCTAACAACAATCATGATGTTTTTAATGGAGGGTATCTCTCTCTCTCTCTCTCTCTCTCTCTCTCTCTGTGTGTGTGTGCTTTAGCATGCAGTCAACCACAATTTTGACCACTAACCATGTGATCTAGATTCTCTCTAATGATGATAACCATTCTTTTTTAGTAAATTATAATAATTTATTATTCAAATTATGTTGTTAAGAGATCCTTATTATGGAAATGGATAGTTTAATCAACACCCTTCGTAACTTGAGTTATGTGCAAATATTTTAATATGGTTGAGATGACATATGATAAAGATAAGACTTTATCTTTATGGGGGACACCTAGTGAAAGTGAGGAATGCTATCACATGTGCAAAAAATTATATCGTTTTAGGTCAATATGAGCTATTGACACAACTTTTCTTGGTGGTATATGTGGAATATTTTTTTAGGCTTAGATTGATAGATTATATGAGTGATTGTGTCATGGTATGATTTTTTTCTTGTTTCTTATGATTTAAAATAATCAACTTTAAAGCCTCTAAAAATATTATGTTTAAAATGTTTTATGCTAAATTCTACTTTGTTTTTAATTAGAAATTTGATTGACCAATTCAAAAAATGACGCTTTGATGTCTAAATACAACATTTAATAAAGTTTTACTCAATATAAGAATTATATATTTGCACCACTAAAATAATACATAGTGAAAGAGGAGAAAGAATAAAACTGAAATGAAGGTCCAGGCTTTAGTCACCAAACCAAAAAAATAAACAAAAGCAAGCTGTAAATAAGATAATGCTAAAAGATGCGTTGGGTCATCCATAGGCGGAAAGGGGTAACTTGTGGCCCAAGTCTTCCTTCAAAAGTAAAAGTCAAAACATTCGATTCTTTGCTTGTCGTTCATTGCGGACATGATTTTCCAGTACAAGTGAATAACTTTAGTCCAACGCAAATAATACGTCAGTAATTCTACTTTCTGTGGTCGAATGAATACGTCAGCAATTCTTCTTTCTGGATAAGAGCGTGGAATTGTTGTCAAACAAGTAAAATATCTTAGGGTGTGGGGTCGGAGAATACATTCATATTCTGAACTTATATCTGCCATTGATACGAAAATTATACAGCAATGTCAAGGACAAGTTTTATACCTTCAAATCACCCTTAGCCTAGAATGACCTCAGCGTTAACCATAGTGATGATTAATTTGGATACATATCACATTCAATCATATCACCAATGTTATTCTTGTACAAAAATATAATGGTAACAATCAAGAGGAATGATTTTTGTTTTTGGAAAATAGGCTATACATCATGAATAATGCATGGCTACATTAAGAAGGTAGAGTCTATAAGTATGGTTATAAAAATTCTTATTTTTTTTTTTACTTTTTTAACATGTATACATCATATCGATTTTTTCATTGAGAAAATAATTTTGATATATAATTCTAATATGCTTACCTAATAATGGTTAATTATCACTTTTCACGAGCTTTAACCTAGAGAAACTTGATACATTACTAACATTCATTAAAGGAAAATACTTTTAATCTTATACAAGTTATACAAGCTTGACATGATGGAAGAAAATGAGTCTTATATAATTTGGCTTTGTATAAAATAATGCAGTGCTGATTAACCTTGCACAATTGAAACCACAAGACAACATAGTAGTAAGGAAAATAAAAGTAAGCGCAAATCAACAAGATGAGGTTTTCTTTTGAGATAACATGCCTCTAGAGGATGACATGCTTGTAAAATATATTACAAGAACATGTACACGGTTGATTTTCTAAAATTTGATGGGTTATAGGTAGAAATAGAAAGTAGAATACTGCTTTTATCCTATATTAAAAATCATGTGGAAAAAGAGGTCTATAGCTTGATTATGACCTAGAACATTAAGCCATATGTTAGTACCAATAATTTTAGAAGGTATAAAAAAAATATTAGGAAAGACTTCAGTAGTTTTATTTGTCTCTAGTGCTCACGAGGGCTTTATAGTAGCTTTAATAAAACTAAAATAAATTAGTTTTCTACTAGTACAAATCATAAATTTAAAAAATCTAAACTAGTTCAGGATTCCATGAAGCCTTTTAAAGAAGTTATTTCATAAGTTCCTTAAAGAAGGAATTATATGAAGAAGATGCTTTAAACCGAAGGATATGTAAGCATGGAAATTCCAAAGAACACAACATTTGGATTTCCTTTTTTTCATCTTCAATTTGGTGTTCATTTCACTAGTGACTTTTCAAGTCATTTCAAATATTTTTAAGTTCTCCCTGGCAATAACAATTTGATATATGTAATTTTATGATTGTGAGCTTGCATATTAGACATGCCTAGCCTAATATGCTTAGGAATATTGTTTGCATGACTTAGATCATCTTCAAAATTCATCGTCAAGAATCTACAATCACCACAAAGGGCTCTTCATTATGGTTGACTTGCATGATTTATCTCCTTCTCTCTATGTGAATGATTTTTTTCTCACATAAGGTCTTGTACTTCTCATCTTCTAGAGAGTATTTGTTTCCCTCATTTAGGAGTGGGTACTTGGATAGCTTATTAGGCTTTAATGTCAATACCTTCTCCTCACATAAGCTATGCATAAGGGAGGAGTTGGTGCAATCGTGCTTAGACACTATCATGCTTAGGTTTCATGCTTAGTTAGCCAAATAGTTGAGGTTGGTGGTTGGTAGGCTCAACTACTTTTTCACCTATTTTTCCTCCAAAATAGAAGTTCAAATCATTGTATTTCCTATATATGTAACCTCACTCACTTCACCAAAAAAATTTAATTTAATTAATCTATTTATCTATTCATGAGGTTAAAATTTGCAATTTTATTGTTGTTTCAATTCACACAAGTTTTCTTGAAAAAGCTCAGATTATTTCCATCCACCTATTTTTTTGTTTAATATGTGTACCACTATTTTATACAAGATAATTTATGTAGTTATTTGTGAAGTAAAGAAGAGCACCGAACTAGACTGATGATATCAAATCATTAGAAACAAATTTAAAAATTTTAAAGATCGAGGAGAAGAACAAGGATGCTCAATTTGTGACCTTCCTTTCATGATTAAGATTAAAATTCCATTTACAAAACTGTCCAGGATACCAATCCATTCCTTAAAGATAGGAAGGAATGAGAATACCTTTTCACCTAGAATATTTAGGCTTATTCTAATTTTTTGAAATTCGCAATGTTTAATAAACCAAGTACAATTTATAGCTTTGGACTAGGTCTGATTCTTCCTAATCATATCACCATTAATGTATGGTTATTAAATGTTTGGAGGCATGTATGTAACAACTGACTCAATAAGTTCAACATGAGTTACCTATGGTGAAATAGTTCACATGGTTCAAGAAGTTCAACATGAGTTACCTTATTAAAATTGTTCCCCATTTTATCTACCTCTACTCGCATTAAGTCAGTGTCTGAAAATACTGGGGCTCGACACTCTAAGCTAGTTGTTTTGTGAAAGAAATGCATACTGGACCTCATCTTTTTGCTCCAAAATAGCACAACACCCCGTAGTCTTTCCAAAACAAAATAAACATGCAAAGAAGGAATAGAGGAAAGGCTCTCAGTATTTACCTGTAATTCATTGTCTCGGGGAGATTTCTTATCTTCCACAACTAAGCCTTCATAATCTCTTTCTTTAAGAGAAATAAAATAGAATGACATGATTTAAAAATGTTCACATACCCGCGAAGTACGACAAATATTTGAGTATTAATTAAGGAGTGATACTAGGGTGGGGCATACGTCATGACATGACACTTCACAATTAATAGCCTTCGGAAAACTATCCATGTCATCATTTATTTCTCTCTACCACCATCACTTTACATGTGCCAAGAGTTAATCCCATTAACTCACATTACCGGCTCAAATTACATGTGTAGCTGTTAGATTCCCAAGGCACGTCATACCATCATTACAATGATTACTTATCTAGCTTGTCATATCATTAGTCACATCAGCTACCAATTCGCTTTGAGCACAAAAGAATTTCTTTGAACCTCTTTGAGCTACTTTGAACCGAGGTATGAAGTGGTTCAAAGCGGTTTGACATTATATCATAGCTCACTGAAAGATTTCACCTACAAGTACAAACATTAGATAGAAATTCTTTATAGAACCTATTTGAACTACTTTGAACTGAGGTACAAAGTGGTTCAAAGTGGTTCGACATTATATCATAGCTCACAGAAATATTTCACCAGCAAGTACAAACATTAGATAGAAATTCTTTAGTGAACCTATTTGAACTACTTTGAACCGAGGTATGAAGTGGTTCAACAATAACTTAAGGCAATGAACATTCAAAATAAGGAAGGATAGCATATGAAACAGGTTCAAAGAAACACAATGAACATCATAGGGAAGTAACCATAGATGTGGGGTACAAACTATGATCAGAAGAAAAACTTGGGTAAAGGTTTTCAATACAAATACAAGATTCAATGATACGTATACAAGGAGACTCGTATGGATACCAATAGTGTCCCTTCTACTTCTATAAATTTTCCAACAAATTTATCTACTCTCCTCTTCCTTTCTCCCCTAGCCAATTGCTCTCTATCCTTTAGATACTTTTCCTCATACATTCACCATCTTTCCTCTGTGAGATCTTTCTCAAATGCTAGAATGCATTCAACATGAGGGATAAGAATGAGAGAGCCCACCTCATAACCCATTGGATGAAACCATCACATTCTTTGTTTAACTACCTCAATGCATGTGGAATTGGTCTCCACCATAAAGATGAGGGTATCCTTATACTTTTCCACTATCTCCTTGCGTATTCTATCCCTTTTCTTGATTTTTCTTTGAAATAATTTTTACATACCAAATAATTCACCATCAACCCAATTATTTTCCCGCATTCTATAATACCTTCTAATCTTAGAAGTTGTAGGTTCATCTTCTTTCCATGCATGAGGATGCATGTCAGGAAACTTATGTACAATGTGAAAGAAAAGGTGTAGTACTAGGGACCCATACCTGAATGTATTTACTTTTTTATGCTTAATTCTCATCAGATTCTCCAATAAATGTAGTCTAAGTACTTCACATGTTTCATAATTCTCATTCTCTGTGATCATCTTGTAGACCATGTGGATAATACCTATTGACAAAAAGTTTATCATGCTTCTATAATGCATCTTGTAGCTAAGAATCATTGAAACAAGTCACACATCCTTTTGTTTAATGTTTGTAATGGTCATCACACACTTGTTTCACTTCGATCTAATTAAGGTTTCAACTTATTTCTTGGTATTCTTCACTGCAATAGGTATTTTAATTGCATTTTCAAGTCCAGTTACCAAATGAATGAGTTCCTTGGTAATATTAAATATTTTTTCTCCAATCTAGAAGAACTGAGCATGAATTCTACTCAGCACTATCTGTTATCTCTACTTGAGCATTAAAGATTGTCATTAGTATCAAAGATTATTCAGTCGGTTACCTATGCTATCTAGTCGGTAAATGGAAGCACTACAAGCTATACATGTTGATCAGTTAACTACACAAGCCTTCACACTGAGTTATCTCAAGGCAATACCGAGAACATAAGATAACAGTTATAACCGAGCACTAGAGTATTTTTACCGAGCATCGGTGTATACCTATACCAAGCATCAGTAAACACCAAGAAGACTGGACACCAAGAACCAATGTAACTACCGAGCAGTATTTATAGTATTTACCAAGAAATATAGAAAATTGCATAGTCAGTTTTGGCACATCTATCTATGCAGACGGTTACAACAGAATCATAAAATATTTTACCAGGATCAAGGATCATTTATTGTAGATATAATCATTAATTATGATGATGATCTCTATGTAATTACTATATCTAGGCGAATTTTGTACATCGTAGATCTTAGGGTTTGTCCTAAGATATATTGTAACCTATTTTTATTAAGTGGCAAAAGCAGTATGCTTTATATTTGTATTTCATGTCATTTTGACATAAGCTTGACAAGGAAGGTATGTTTGGTATGAACAAGTGAAGGAGATCTTGAAGCAGAAGCCAAATTTAAGATATTAGTTATCAGATAGAGAAGAACAGAATACAGAGACATTCAGATTAAGCAGAACTAGACAAGGCTACCAAGCAGTTCAGAGATAAGATCTACACATAAAAAGGTGATATCTATTATATACTACATTGTTCTGTGTCAGACAAAGTTGAGTTGTCAATTGTAGATACATCCTGTTATTTTCTAATCATTGTACTAGAGTTTGGTAAAATCTCTTAATAGAGTAGACCTAACAGTCTTTATGTAAATCTCTTAACCGAGTGCACACTCAAGTAGTGTTTTTGAAATCCTATAACTAGGTAGATCTAGCCAATCTAATTGTTACTCCGAATAGGGTAAGATCATGAGAAGTGATCACAACTTGTAGACCTAACAAGAAAACTTTATTATCTGTAGTAGTGAAGATTTGTGGGTGTCATCCCCACCATAGTTTTAACCTTCTAACAAGGGTTTATGCGTTACCAAAATACTTGTGTTATGTGATTGATTTATTGTTGATTTCATGATATTTAATTTTACAAGTTAATGGAATGAATGATGCATACAATAGATACCGTACATAGTTGAGTTTACTACTATTTGCTAATAAAGTTTTGGGAGTTAAATTTTTGAGGGCACCGATTCACCCCTCCCCTCTTAGTACCCTATCTCTCCATTCCAACAATTGGTATTAGAGCCTAGATCTCTTATTGGATGGTTTAACCACAGAAGAGTAAAGATCTAACCATGGAGAGGTATAAGTTGGATAAGACAATAGAGAATCAGAAGATTCAGATGCAGATGTTCATAGAGCAGTACAAAAAAGCTAAGGATTCATTGAAGAAGTTAATGGTTCAGAGAAAGAACCTTGATATTTTAGAAAATGAGACTAGTTACCATGAAGAGGAGATTGATGACTTATTTGATAACATTGGATCTAGTTCAGGAAGTATTTATGATGGTTTTGAAAGTGAAATATCTGATTTGTTTGAAAAGAATCTTCACTTGGCTGAACAAGTGAAAGCCCTCCAGATTAGTCAAGAATCATAGATGGTGGGAATGATTGATGTAATGAACAATGCTAGACAAGTTGAACAAGAAAGGAATCTAGCTATTGAAGACCGAAGATAGCTAACTGAACAACTTCAAGCAAAAGAAACTGAGATACAAAGACTTACCACACATCACTTTGAAATATCTAATGAAATGATGAATATAAACCATGAGATCAACTCAGTAAATGGTGACTTGTCAAGAAAACTTGAAGATACTGGAATAATCAGGGAGGAAAATGAAAAACTGAGGAATGAAGTAAAAATGAAGCAACAACATAATGACCTGATAAAGAAAGTTGAAGACAGTTCTAAGAAGATTGATGATTTTCTGATTAATCAAAGAAGGTTTAGAAGTAAAGCTAGAATAGGCTATATCGGACAAGGAGAGTCATCCAAACAAGCTAAACAAGTGAACAACAATCATAATCAGAAACCTAAGATGTTGTCATGTTATCACTGTGGCAAACCAGGACACACTTCAAATTTTTGTAGGAGTAAAACACAAGGTAAACCTCAAGTCACTCCTAATTTTAATGGTTATTATTATTTTTGTGCTAAATTTGGACATCAAGCTTATGAATGTAGAGCTAAGATGAATAAGAATCCTAACAATTCTACCATGGAGAAGCTTTGCTACACTTACGACAAGCATGGACACACTTCACAAGAGTGTAAGGCAAAGTTGAAGCAAGTTTGGACACCAAAACAAAAGAAAAATCCTTATCAACCGAAGAGACAAAATAATGCATACACTTGGGATTACAATACATGGGTTAACTACACACTATGTGGAAGGTATGGACATATTGCAGAAAATTGTATGAGGAAGAGATGAGCTGGAAATTCTCAAAGTTGGACAAGAACTGGTATGGCATGCTTACATTGTCATAAAGTCGGTTACCTAAGCAAGGATTACAGAGACTGAGCACCAGAAGAAGGACATATATTTGAGAGTGGAAATACTATTATAGATATCATGAGGATAAGAAATACTATGTGGAGAAAGGCATCAAATGAGAATGCTGAGTCAAGCTATGCAGTTGGTGAAACCTCGTGCACTGGATTGGGTGATATCGGTACCTCCACCTAAGGTAAAATAGTTATGTATGGAACTGATATTCAAAAATTGATCTTATCTTACATATAGTTTCGTATATTTGATGTGCACATACCAAATCTTCATGAATTGAGATGCATTATGGTTTATAAATTTTTGAGCTAACAAAGTCATACAGTCAGTATAAGACCAAGTAGAGAGTTACTCGTCAGTGACTATTACACAAGGTTAACCGAGTATTAGTATCAACCAAGTGAAAAGTTTTGTGTTAACCGATTTGTTGATATTTTGAGGTAATCACCGGGTTGACAGTTGTCACCGTGCTAGAAGTAGGTCAAGTATTTATGACAAAAAGTTTTTGAGTGGAAATTTGAAAAAGGCTATAAATATACGGAGTTAGTTCATTCTTCACAAAGCAATTTCAGAGTGCAATAATAATCAGAGAGAATTTGAGTTGAGAATTTTTAGGAGCATTCAAGTCAGTTTCAGATTGAACCGAGTGCATTCTTCATCATTTCTTAGTAAGTACAACTTCTACCGAGCACATTCAACGTATTTTGTTGAAACCCTAAATTTATTAATAATGGCATCCGCGTCCACAGAAAATGAATCCAAGATTGTAGAAGAGGAAGTGAACCTAATTTTTTCAACTAACTATGATGAACCCAACTACAAAATTCATCCTAAAGTTGCATCTAAAATTGATTCAGTGAGAGCTTTCTCAAGCATCCCACCGAGGGTTTTGTTAGTTGAAGATGTCAGATCTTACATCCACTGCAAAATAGGAGAAATTGGGGATTTTGAGACTATTGTTGCTTATCAGAAGCTTTGTAGTAGTGATGGAAAACTGAAATTGAAATATAAACAGGTCAAGAAGATTGGTCTTACAAATGCCCAAAATTTCCTGAAAACTTTCAAAACTAAATGGATAAGGGTTGTACTCAGTCGGTATCATGATGGGATATTTTGGTTGGATGAATTGGTCAAAGTAAAAAGCAATATGATTCATAGGGTTACCTGATACCCAAAAACTAAGGCCAAGGCTTTTCATAGTACTCTTAAGGAAGATATTGAAAAGAATATAGGCGCAACATGGGATAGCCGAGAACTATAAATTTCTACAATTGAGGATCCATAGGTTAAGTTTGCATCATATGTCATTGGCTATAAGATTTATCAGTCGAGCAGACTGAACAGTGTACTATGTGGAGCTATTGACATCGCATATAAAATGGTAAAGAAGAATTTTCAGTTGGACCTTGTCAAGCTTCTTCTAAAGCAGATCAAAGGAAGTATGAAGACTATCCAGTTGGAAAATTCAAACACTTGTAATTTTGGATCATTTCTAGTGTGTTTATTTTTCTATCTACAATAATTTTTCCCTTGTGTCGGTAAAGTAGCATGGTCTACCGACAAACTAGTCATAGAGTAAATTTATGATATGATGAATGACTTGGGAAATAATTTGAACAAAGTTCTTGATGATTATTTTGAAGAATTTAAAATTAGAATGAATTCTCAGAGAAGAATTCCTAATAAAATGGTTGAACAATATGAGATGGATATTTGTTTTCTTGTGGATATCGACCATACACTGATAAAGGATGTGGAGCCTAGGATTAAATGGCTAGCCCCTATGGGTTATGAAATGAATGTTGATTTCACTTCAAAATCAATCAAGGCTCTATGAGCTACACCCAAGGATAAAAATGCAAAGAGGTTTGGAACATTCTAAGAGGCCAAATCAAGGATAAAAACTTGTCTGGTCATTAGAAAAATAACTAATAAATCAAGGAAGATGATGAAAACATTAGTTGAGAAGTTTGGAGATGATTCTGGATCATCTGATGTTTCACCGGTTAAAGTTGCAACTGAAGGTTAGTTAATGTTAATTGATAAACCAAATGAAGAAACTGAGTTTGATAATGTGACAGATTCTACACTAGTTTCACCTTCACCAACTCCAAAGAAGAGGCAGTTAGAAGTGCAATCAAGGGCACGAACAAGGTCAAAAACTACAGCTTCACCACCATTGAAAAAGGGAGTTGTGAAGTTTACAAAACCAAAGGGAGCATCACCTACAAAAACATATGCAAAGAGAGGAACAAAAACTACTATAGTGGCATTGAAGAAAAGGAGAAAATTGATAAGAGGTAAGGAAGATTTAGAGGATGAAGAAAATGATAACAATCAATTTAAAGTGCTCAGTAATAAAGACAGATCAATTGATGAAGCTGTTGAGGATATCATTGAGAATGGTGAACTCATTGATCCTGAACTTAGTCAGTTGGAGGACATGTCAACCATGGATCAGAACACAATAGAAGAGGCAATCATCCAAATGATGATTAAATTTAAGAAAGTTTCACTTGAATTCACCAATAAATTGCCTAAGGCATTAGAAGAAAGAATAAATAAAAAATGGTCCTATGCCTTAGAAACTGAGAAGAAAATGAGGGAATAATCCCTAGTTTTGGCAGTTCCAAATTTGTCTATCACTGAGATTCAGGAATAGATAAAAACATGCTCCACGAGATTCATAGTAAAAAGTTGGACAATGCTGATATTAGATGAAAATCTAGTAGATATAGATGATTCCAATCAACTCATCTGGACCTCAATTGTTGCAGCTTGAGAGCAAGCTGAAAAGATGGCATTTCTCAACTTGTCTAAGAAGAGACATAAATCAAAAGGTAAAGACATACATATTGAAGACACAGATCTGGCATTAAACTGAGAATAGGTAGATATATCAGATACCGAGGTACCTGATACAAAAGATGCCACTAAGGACTTAACTATTTCATAGGATGCACTAGATCAGGTTAAGATCCAAATTATAGGTAACAATGCATTATATGTACTCATTGAAGACATCACAAATGGTGATCTTGATGACATAGATGATGATGAGGATGTGAACATTGGTGGAGGCACTACATAGGAAGAAGGTAATTTTACTAAGCCTGCCATCACATCATTACCGGGTGAACTTCCTATCTTAATGGAAGCAGTTGAAATTATAACAAAGGAACAACCCAAAGGCTTAAACCTTGAGAAACTGATGGATACATCAGGTGAACAAGGCACTAGAACACTGGCCAAAACACATAAGCCTAAAGAAAAAGAGGCAATTGAGGCTACCTCACCTGGCACAACATCAAAGGCTCCATCTCAGACAACTGACACACTGGCTACCAAGGAGAAGAAAAAGGAAGAAAATGTGTCAATCAAGAAAAACACACAAAATATTGAGGAGAAAGCAATAATACTAGTTGTAAACAGCTCACCTCATGAGCTGGAGAAGAAGAAGAAGAAGAAGAAACAAGGAAAAGGATTGGTCACACTTCATGAAATCATTGTTATACCTAATTTTGACCTGAGGAACCTAAGCCCCAAAGACCTCAGAAAATATGGGGAGTTGTGTACAAGGAAAGCAGCATAAGGAAATATGAGAATGGAATGCAAGAGCAAGGAAATACTAGAAAATGTAAGAGACATCTTACAATAGGTCGGAATAGATGTACAAATTAATGAAGACACACCTACAATGGACCAACTTGCTACCCTTGTAGAAGAAATCAATGCCCCTAACATTAAAGCTAAGAAAAGAATTGAAGAAAGGGAAGATTCAAAGATTCGGGACAAACTTTCATAAAAAATGATACAGGAGCATCTCGGGTCCTTGGAAATCCCGTGTCAACAAAAAAATATTCAGGTTTGTCTTTGTTGCTTGGTTCCTTCTTTGACCGAGTTATTTCAGTGTTGATCAGTTTTCTTTGTTCACTAGTGTTGGTCAGTTATCTCTGGTGCTTAGTTAATTTCCTAGAGCTTGGTGATGCTTGTTTGGTGCTTGATTGGCTTTGCTTACCGACGTGTTTCTTTTGAATTTTTGTTGAGGCTGGCTTGTGCATTTATTATGGGTCATAGATTTAATATTGGTATCCATCATTGGGAAGCATGTGGACCTAGATCTGGTCATTCTTTCCATTGATTGTGGATCTAAAGGTTGACTTGGTTCGGTAGCCTCTTGTATAAATGTACTTGTTTGGTTAGAGTTTAGGGGTCAATTTTGGGAGTAAGTTTTGGGATAGAGATAGAAGTTTAGAGATTGTTCGCAGATCCTCGCATGTTGGAGGACTTATGTTCTTAATTGTAATATCTGGCTGAAACTGGGAAGGCCTTACAACCCGCCATGTATGAATCAATTTCAAGATAATATATGAAAGTGATCTGCATTCTCTCTCTCATTGTTATGTGTGTTTCTTTCATGTGTTGTTGGGAAAGGTGGATCTGGTAGGGTGTGCCATTTCTTGGCCCCTCCTATCTTCTCTTGCGTTAGGTGGTATTAGAGAGAGGTGAGATCTAGATCTAGGTTTGTGAATCTAGATTTGAAGGTTCCTTCTTGTGAAGCCCTAGTTGAATTGTTGTGGGATAGAAGATTGTGATCTGACCTGCAATTTTAGAGGGTTTTCAAGATGGTTCGTCAGAGGTGAGATGCGGATCCAGGATTGGAAGACATGTTGAGACAAATTTCTACTAGATTAGAAGTCGTTGAAACAACCTAGAGAAGAGGAAGACATCTTGAAGATGTTAGTGATGATGAAATTGAGGTGGAACAAGGTGATGTAGAACCTGGACCTATGATGGATCAGGGTGAAGAAAGATTTTTGAAGGCTTTGACAAGTCTAAAGTCTACACCACATTTTAATCCTCCTAAGTATGGTGGAAAGTTAGATTCTGATGAATTGGTGGATTGGATCACGGAGATGGAAAAGTACTTTAAGTATGAAAATGTACCTGAGGAAAAGAAGGTGAAAATGGAAAGCACAAAGTTGAAAATTCATGCATCCTTATGGTGGGAACATCTATAGCTCGACACAAAGAGGAAAGGAAAAGACAAAATCAAGGTATGGAATAAAATGGTGAATAAATTGAAAGGAAAGTTCTTACCTTGTGATTATCAGATTAACCTAGTTAGGTGAATTCAAAGTCTAAGGCATAAAGATAGCTCAGTTAAGAAGTATACTAAGGAATTCTATAGATTAGATATCAGATCTAGACATGATGAAGATGATGTGGAAATAACTGCTAGATACCTGAATGGTTTGAGATTTTCCATCCAAGAAGAAATCAATTTGGTCAAATAGGAGAACATTGAAGAGGCTTATCAATTTGCATTGAAAGCTGAGGATAAATTGAACAAGAGACATGAGAAAAGAAAAAGAGGTAGAGGTGGTAGATTCTCTAGAGGAAGAGGAAGATCACATGGTGAAAATAGTAGATCTGAACCAGAAAAGACAACTCTGGAGAAAGGCAAGACAGAGTGGAAGGGTGAAAGTTCACCTAGAGGCAGAGGAAGTAGCTACCCAGGTGGTTATAACAAAGGTGGTTTCTGAGGAACTTGTTACAATTGTGGAGAAGAAGGACATAGGTCATTTGAATGTACACATGCAAGTAAGAAGGCTGCTAATAGTAGAAATGGTTTGGTGCAAGAAGAGTCACCGAATGAACCTGAGAAGGAAAATAACTTGATGGTAAGGAGAGAACTTTGGAATGAAGGTAAAAAGGAAGATCCGATAAGGAAAATTTTGTTCAAGACTAGATGTAGATTTTTTGACAAAGTTTGAAAGGTAAGCATTGACAGTGGTAGCTCGAAGAATCTAGCTTCTAAAGAAATGGTCACAAAATTACAACTGAAAAGGTTAGAACATTTGAAACCCTATCAGATTTTATCGATCAAGGATGAGCATACACTCTTGGTAAGTGAAAAATGTTATGTGAATTTGAAAATTGGAAAATACTATGATAAGGTGTTATGTGATATCATGCCTATGGATTGTTGTCATATATTTGTTGGGTAGACCTTGGAAATATGATAGACATGCTATATATGATGCGAGACTGCATAAGTATACTATATGGGCTGATGGAAAAAGACAAATCTTGTTACCTTTGATGGAAGAACCTGTTAGTAATGTTTGCACATCTGTGAAAGTTTTCTTTATGGAAAGAAGAAAGTTTGTTAAGGATTTAAAGAGAAATGATGTATGTTTTGATGTAATTCCTAACAAACTGAGTAAGAAAATAAAGGATAGTGTCCTTGAGGAGATTGATAAGTTACTCAATAAAGTACAGTGAAATTATTTTTGATAATGTACCTGATGGTTTGCCACTGAAGAGAAGAATTGATCATTGCATGGATCTAATCCATGGAGCTAGTTTACCAAATAAGGCACCTCATCAGTTGACACCTACCAATAATTGTGAATTGAACCAACAGATTCAAGAATTACTAGAAAAAGGTTTGATCAGAGAAAGTTTGAGTCCTTGTGCAATACCTATTGTATTGGCACCAAAGAAGAATGGAGAATGGTGAATGTGTACTAATTCTAGAGAAATCAATAAGATAACAATGAAGTATAGGTTTCCTATACCGAGAATGGATGATATAATGGATATTTTGACTAGAGAAAAGTATTTTACCAAAATTGATTTGAAAAGTGGGTATCATCATATTAGAATTAGAGAAGGTGATGAATGGAAGACTACTTTCAAGATAAAAGAAGGTTTGTATGAGTGGTTGGTTATGCCTTTTGGTTTAAGTAATGCACCAAGTAATTTTATGAGGTTGATGAATGAAGTTTTGAAGAAATTCTTGGGTAATTTTGTGATTATATATCTTGATGATATTTTGCATGTTAGACAAGTTTTGCAGAGATTAAACGAAGAAAAGTTGCTAACAAATCTAAAAAAGTTTTCATTCGTGAAAGAGGAAATTGTGTATTTGGGATTTGTGATTTTAGCTGATGGTTTGAAAATCGATCCTGAAAAGGTTGAAGCTATTTTGAATTGGCCTACACTTGTGAATTCTATTGAGGTAAGATCATTTCATGGTTTGGCAAGTTTTTACCGAAATTTCATAAGGAATTTCATTTCAATTTGTAATGCTATGACTATGAGAGTAGATAAAAGAGAATTCAATAAGGTATTTCAAGTGGAATGTGATGCAAGTGGTAGTGCAATTGGAGCTGTGTTGAGTCAAGAAGGTAAACTTGTTTCTTTCTTTAGTGAAAATTTGAATGATGCAAGAAGAAAATATTATGTGTATGATGAATAAATCTATGCTATTGATCAAGCACTAAAGAAATGGAGACATTATTTGATGCTGAATGAATTGATGTTGTATACTGATCATAAGGCTTTATAGTATTTGGGTAGTTACAAATAAGTTGAATCAGAGACATATGAAATGGGTTGATTATTTGCAGAGTTATACATTTATGATAAAGCATAAGAGTGGAGTCACTAACTGAGTTGTTGATGCATTGAGTAGAACAAGATCTTTGATGACTGAGATGAAAATTGGAATTCTAGGCTTTGATGACATGAGAGATTCTTATGAATTTGATCCTGATTTTTCTAAGCCATGGAAAAAGTGTAGAGCACCTATTCAAGATCAACAGAGTACTAAATAGGATGAATATTTTATGCAAGGAGGTATGTTGTTTAAAGGTATTCCATTGTGTATACCGAGAGGAGAAATGAGAACAATTTGATAAAGGAGAAACATAGTAGTGGTTTGGCTGGATATTTTAGTGTTGATAAGACATTGAATTTGCTCAAGGAGAAATACTTTTGGCCGCAATTGTATAAAGATGTTCAAAAATTTGTGAAAAGCTATGGAGTTTGTCAAGTTGCAAAAGGAGTGAGTCTCTCTCTCTCTCTCTCTCTCTCTCTCTCTCTCATTTTTTAGTAAGGCATCAGGAATTTCATGAAAAGAAATCATTATTGCCCCCGTGTCAAAGGCCAAATCACTATATTTTCTTCATGTAGGAAAGATTTGCACTTAAGGCATTGTTACCCAAATTTTCCTGTCTTATACAAATTTGGCTAAACCTACTCCAGGGCCTCTATTTTTACCATGTCTACCATCCTTGAAATTTTCATGAATTTATACCTTGTTCTCTGGCCTCTGCAATTTATTTTACTCCCTAGTCTGTAGTTGAAAAATTTCAAAAAAACTAGCCGTTACCCTAAAAAACCCTTTGGCCGCGTTATATTTTCATGTTACCTTTATCCTGGTCACTTAAGTCATTCCCATTTGCATGTGCGCAAAATAATCAATAAGTCCGGTGGTTTAATTTTTCCTAAGTCTTAGTGCACAAAATAATTCCTAAAGGTTAAGTGTCGATTTGATCTAACGGTCTTCGCCATTCCACAAGCCAAAGATGCACGCATCTTATGATCATGGTATAGCGACTACTGTCAATCTTGTTTTCTACCTACACTGCAATGTGTAAGTGGGACCGGTGCCACCTCATCCTATTTGGTAGCTCCTGATTTGTCGACAGTCTAGTGATTCAGCATCTATTAGTGGGGCCATCTTATTTAGTAGGTTAAGCTTCAGTTTGATTGTGTGGCTATCGTTATACCGAAGATCCAAGATGAATGTGTTTTATCATCATGGCATAGCAAAAACCATAGATCCTTCTCCATCACCTAGCTTTTGACAGTGGGTCCTATGTCAGAGACAGATGCTACATGTATCTCGGTTGTCAGTTTCTCATTGGCCGGGTGGTGTGCGATGTGGAGATGTGTCAATGGGACCAACCTCTTTTGGCAGTCAGAGGCTCTGACATCTACAGAGGATCGATGGTTGGCATATGTCTGCAAGCTTTGTGTTAGAGCATGCGATCATGCAACTACCATTGATCTTGTTTTATCTCTAAGCTCTGTTAGGTGGGTCTGATGTTAGAAGGTATGCAACGTGGATCCGAAATGGCGCAGTTTGATTGGTTGTTTGGTATGCTACGTGGCTGATGACAGTGGCCCCGTGGGGTTAGGGGTTTCTAAAAGAGTTAAAGCATGATAAGATCTCATGGTTGTCATTATACCAGAGGTCAAAGATGCTCGATCATTAATCTCAGCGGTATAGCGATAGTCATCTGATGCATTCTGCAGGTCGTGGGTCCAGTTCTGCCCTGTCACACTGATTTTCTTGCTTCTGATTGGTCGCTGACTACCAAAGTGGTGGTTGACTTGTCAAAAGGGTTTTAAACTATTTTAAAAGGCATATCATGGCCATTCATCTACTGGGAGGGTTTTTTATCGATGGCTACATTTTAAAGATTGACCTGCTAGCCGTTCTTTTTCAAATTTAAATATATTTCCTGTGGAGTTTTTGCTAGGGTTTGCATTTTGCAGCCATGCATGACAGTTTGAGTTGTTAGAATTTATTTCTTTAGGACAGGAATGGTTGGATAGATGATGATAGAGGATCTGATCATCGGCACCACAGATTTTATAGGGTACCACGACCTGCTAAGGCTTTAATGTGCTTGGCGCCACCTTTTGCAGGGTAATCTTTTTAAACCCAAATATCCTGAAGATAAAATTGTGAGCATTCATGGTAAGGCTGAGTTGCAGGTGGGTAGATAGATCAAGGCAGTTGTGTCCATAGGTTGATGTAGTATAGGCATGGACACACAAGTAACATATCTGATCAGCCATGATGTTGCAGAGATATTTTGATGATCAGATTTGATAGGCAGCTAGGGTTTGATATTTTATTGTAAAAATCTTGTAACCCTAGTTAGATTTTTGACTCTTGCCTGCGTGCGGGAGATGTATATATTGTATTTTTGGAGCCTTAGTGCTTAGAGGTTGGAATTGTAAAAAGAAAGAGTCCTTTCTCAGAAGGCTATCCATGGTATTTCTTCTACCTTTTGGTCTTCTACTCTTGTAATCTCCCATTGATGATTCAGATATTGCAGAGGTATTTTGTGACAATCCTTCATGTCCCTATGCTTCCTTGTTTGAATTATCTCTAATTGAATCAAAGTATATGATGTTTTTGGTGGTATCTTAGGGTTCTTGATCCCTCTTTCTTTCTGCAATCATGTGTGTTATTGTGTTTGATCTGATTTGGATATTTTTTGGGTATACTTCAGCCTCCTAATAGTCTTGTCTCAATCCTACACCGAGTTGTAGAAGTGAATGTCTGCTTGCAGGTCATAGGTTGTGTCTTATGTTTAGACCCTCCTATGAAACACTTATGCAAGCCTATTCAGTAAGTTGTGACCTACTAGACCTAAGCCTTTCATTGATCCCATTTCTCTATACTAAGATCCAAACCCTAACTTCAGTGTATCACCTAGTAGGTAGTTTGCTTTTAGCCATTTCCCTTTCAAGCATTCCTTCTATCCCTTTCCCTCAAAATTTTACATTTCATGTCTAGAAGAAAATTAAGGTGATTATCCAAGAGGAACCAGCCTAGAACCTGGAGGTCTCATCTCAGTTAGCATAGGTCCCACACTTGGAGATAATTCCCATGTTATACTAGGTTATCAAGACTATAAGAGCTTGAGACAAGGGTGCAAACTTAGTGTATAACAGGCATAAAATCTCAATTATGAATCTATACTTAAATTAAATTATTAAGATAATTATAAATAATTTTTATCTTGATGACAATACCAAAGGTAAGACCAGCTAGGAGTAGAAAATTTGTTCAAAGTGTGTGCGTTTCAAGGTGATTTTTGGCACTCCTTTCTTATATGTATTTGAAGCTTTGATTGAAAAGGGTTTTGACAAGATTTACTCCATTTAAAACTAGAAGTTGAAGCAAAATAAAATTTTCATTCCATTTCTTTGGAAATATTTCTAGTTTAGACTACAAAGGACCTATGATAAGTGACACCAATTTTAGGGAGATTGATTTGGAAGAACTCAGGGATAAAATAGCTAGTCAACTAGAAAAATCCTTTGTGCTAGAAATTTTGGCTAGTGGCTTGTTAGAAGCCCCCACATTCCTCTCGGTTGTTATTTGTCTAGAACTAGTTCTAGAATGTATAAATGCATATGATATTAGGATAGAGTGTAGTAGAAAGAAGAATGGAGAGGTATTAATTTCTATCAATATAGACCTCATAGTTTTAGCACTAAAAATTCCTAACCATAAATTTGCCAAGTATTCTCTTGTCTAGTTAGTTGTTAGGTTCAATGAATATGTGGATAGACATAGGACTGTGATAGCTATAAATTGGTTATAAAAACCCCAAAAAGGAGGTTTTTGGCTACCCAAGTGCCTCAATAAACACAACATGAAACCCTACATCGACAACATCATGGTATTGTTGCATAGAATCAAAGGTTCATCAAAAGCATATGTCTTTGTTGAGTGGATGTACTTTTATATTCAAATGTTCCTAGAGGGAAAAAAGTTCCTAGACTCAGGTGAATTAATTTCCGACTCTTTGAGGGAGTAGCTAAAGATGTCTCAGTTAAATGGCAGTAATTTATTCATGTCCTCATACCTTATGTAGTGTCTTGCATGCATAAAAGAATTAATAGGAATCCCACATGAACCATGGACAAAGGATATGATAGTATTTCAATACTACCCTATGTTTTAGAAAAATAAAGTTTTAGAACATTACAGATGGGTGCATGATGTATTTATGGAAAATTTGTGTTTTGAATTGGCTGGGCTTGTGAATCAAAGGATGATAGAAGATGCCAAAAATCTAGTGCAAACATATGGAAGTTATTATATCCAGTACCCTCTCTTTACTTATATCAATATAGGTGGTATTGAAGAAGAACCTATAAAGATTCCTAGATTTTCTTTTGATTATTTCTGAATAGGTGTGAAATGGGATCACCTAAATGAATGATATTTGAATTTGAATTGAAGTATGATGTATTATATAAGGGAGGAATATAGGACCTATCCTTAATCCAAATTCCTAAAAGGGAAGATCCAAATGGATTAATAACAAAGAAGTGATCAATGCACAAAAGAATCAAACAATGGAGAATATGAAGAAAGGAGAAAATCCTATAATCTACTATAGAAAGTATATACTTGAAATATGAAATAAATGGAAGAAAAATACTAACCTAAAAATAGGAAAGATCTAGAAAATTCTAATTTATGATGTATGTGCACAGTTTCGGACAATTCTGCAACCTATTTTGGACTGGAAATATCAAGACGGAGAAAACCCAAAAAAAATTTTATCTTTGGGGAAGCAAGTTATCCTTAACCCAGATAGCGGGGCAAGGTATTACTCTAGGGTAGGATCCTACCCCCTACTAAAGGTTTTCCTTGACCCAAAATAGCTCTAACGAAAAATTTGTTTGCGGATCTCAGAAGTTTGCTGAAAAGGGTATCTAGATCCAAGCTTCGATTCGCAGTCCTCTACCTATACTTGGAAGAAAAATGGTTTTTGTTGTATGGATGGGTGGTTTGCCTTAGTTAAACCCTAATTTAGGAATTAACCTTGAAATTGAATTGAAATTGTAATGTATATAAACAAATTATATGAAACTATTCATCTTGCTTATGTCAAAGTCCTTGTAGAGGATTTGAATCCTTGAATCCACAAGTAGGGATCCTCCAAATGAATGTAGAAATGAATGTAGGATGTCTTAAATCAATGGCATTAGATATTCAACACTAATATTGAATGGATCTTTTCATAGGAAGAGGCTAGGATGAATGTGGAAGGATGGATCTTCAAGGGGACTCCAAAGAGATTGAATCCTTCAATAGCTAACAATGGATCTCCTTGATGAATGCTTGAATGCTTGAATGCTTGAAAACTTGAATACTTGAATGATAGGCTAGAAGAGGAATGAATGCTTTCTTTCTTTCCTTCTCCTTTTTACTCGCTACTTGATTTCACTTGCTTGAGAGATTATGAGATGAGATGGATTGGAATGAGAGAGGAAGGCTTCATTTTATAGTGATCTAGGGCACAAACTTCTAGAGAGGCCAACATTGGAGAATTAAATCCCAATTAACCTTAACCCCTAGAAGTGGATCTAGATTAAATGAAATTTAAGGATTTACCATTCTAAAACTTGAAATGGCCAACTCGGAAGCAGGAAAGAAGAAACTTTCTGAAGCCCAACATCCTGTAACTCCCAGAATTTGAAAATTGGACCTGGGGTCAAGGATGAGGTAGACACCACTTGAGGTTAGGGTTGAGGTCATCCCTAACCTAGGTCAAGGTCTAGGTCATCCTTGACCCTACCAGGTCTTCTTTGACCGAGACAGTCATAAACTCTAGATTCTCAAAGAAAACTATCTAAAAAAGGATGGAAATAAGGAGAGAAGTAGAACATAGCGAAAATAGCCAGATACATGAAAATACCTGATCAAGGTGCTTAACATTGCTGGGGTCCAAAATGATGCTTATGCTCTAATAGGCTGCCAATGTACCTTGAGACTGATATTAGGAATGGTTAGTTCCAAGTGTGGGAGCTCTGCAAGGCAACTGGACCAACTATAGGGACTTAATATGCCCTCTTCTGCTTCTGGCTCTGCAAAACCAAGGTGGGTGCACCTAACCTAGTATAAAATATACTTCATACACCAAGAACTAGGTTTGAATAACAGATAATAGGATAGTAAGAAAGTACTAAGTGTTAACCACACACTCATTGACTCTCCATTACTATGGGGTGGAACCTTACACAACCAAATATTGAAAACTTAAGGAATGGTTCTTAATTTTATGTGTTTGAATCATAACAACCTCAATTAGGATATGCCAGCAAAGAAAAACTTATCTAGGCCAATGCCTCATCCATTGGGAAAGGTTTCTTAGACGAACTACACACACACACCAAAATATATCTGAGATTCAAAGCCATAAACACATTTACAATTTCCTTTACTACTTACATAGTGATGAAGGGTGCTCCCCTTAATACCACAAACACATAACAGAAATAGAGAAACAACAACAATATGCAAGAACAGAAAATTGGCTTCTTATTATCTCCACAAATGTGGAATTACAAACTTTCAGAATTACAATATGCAAAGCCACATGGGCATTCCCTTACAATATTCTGTAGGACAAAGCCTCGAACTATTACCCAGATCTACTACCCAGAACTATTCTGAACTGCCTAAGACAATAATACAGCCTTCCTTATATAGGCAATTTTTCCACCGCTTGGGAAGGTTCCAGAATTTTTAGCCAATAAGGCCGACCACACTTAGAATTATTTTATTTTACATTTTATTACATCATAGTCGGCTCAAGATAACCTTTGAAACCCGAACAGAAATTTTGAAGAAAATTATTTTCTTCCATTTCAGGTGGCCCAACTTCCGAAGACCATAAGTCATCACCAGTTGACCCGCTCGGCTATTATAACCCCATTTCAGAAATGCCACGAAGTGCTCTACAGGCTTGACCTGCACAAGCGCTCGTCACCCAAATTTTTGACCTCATCCGGGGCCTCTAAAGCCTTCAAAACTGAGTTCAAAGTTTCTGTACCCTGCTACCAATACCAAAAATCTTCAATATCTTCCAATATACACTTGATCTGGCAATGAAACTTTACTGGCAGACTTATATGACCAAAATGAACCTCTAAGAAAGAAATCAGATCATTCTGAGCACATACGAAAATTACCAAAAATAGTAACTTTCCATAAATAGCAGCTCTGCACAAAATAACCCTTATTGAATATAAAAACATAAATATTTTTGGGTGATGCAAGATTGCTCTTACACCTAGCATGCTCCTGCATTAGACACCAGGGGTAATTTGAGAAGTGACCCTGTCACGACTCAGGTGTGTAGAGGAAAACCAAGACGGTTAACCTCCTCCTTTGTTAGCCATGATGAATCTTCAACAGGTCATCCTTTCCACTTGACCAGATATTCTTCATATGTCCTGTTCCTTGTGCTTCTGCCAACACGACTATCCAGTATATCTTCAATCTTCTTAGTGTCTGAACTAGTTGCTGGAATACTCCACTGTGCTGCTGTGATCTCATCTTCAACACCTCCTTCATGATACTCTGTCAGATCTGAAATGTTAAACACTGGTGAAATATTTAGCTCAGTAGGCAATTCTACCTCATATGCGTTTCCTGAATCATGTTTCTTCAATATCCTACATGGTCTAAACTTCTTCATTTTCAGCTTGTTATATGTACCAACTGGAAACCGCTCCTTCCGCAAATAAGCCATGACTTCGTCACCAACTTGAAATTCCTTATACCTCCTTTTCTCATCTGCCTTAGCCTTATACTGTGCGTTCATCTTGGTAATATGCTTCCTCACCTCCCCATGGATGTTCTTCAAGTGTTCTGCAAAATCTTCAGCTTCAGCACTACTTATTTCTCCTTTATCTATCTTCCTTAATTCAGATGCATTTCTTGGACTACTTCCATATACAATCTGGAATGGTGATTTACCAGTGCTCCTGTTGACAGAATTATTGTATGCAAATTCCACCTATGGTAAAATCAAATCCCATCCTGTTGGCTTATCTCCAACCAAACATCGCAGCAAATTTCCCAAGCTCCTATTCACCACCTCTGTCTGTCCATCAGTCTGTGGATGATGTGATGAAATAAACTTCAAATCTGTCTTCAACTTCTTCCACAATGTACGCCAGAAATATCCAACAAACTTAGTGTCCTGATCTGAAACTATGGTCTTTGGCAAACCATGAAGTCTCACTACTTCTCTGAAAAACAATTCTGCTACATGAATAGCATCATTAGTCTTCTTGCAGGGAATGAAATGTGCCATCTTTGAAAATCTATCAACTACCATAAAAATTAAATTGTGTCCCCGCTGTGTCCTCGGTAAACCAAGAACAAAGTTCATGCTGATATCCTCCCAAGGTTTTTCTGGTACGGGTAATGGCTGATACAACCCTGTATTCTGCTTCACTCCTTTCGCCATCTGACATACTCTACAACTCTTTACAAACTTCTTCACATCTTGCTGCAACTGCGGCCAATAATAATTCTCACTAACCAAACCAACGGTTTTATCACGACCAAAATGTCCAGCCAATCCTCCACTATGCTTCTCCTTGATGAGATTCTCCCTCATAGAACTTCGTGGAATGCACAACTGACTCCCTCTGAATAGCATATCATCCTGGATGATGAAATCCAACCATTTTGTCCTGTCTAGAGTAACAGGTTCTGTACAAGCTTTCCAAACTTCACCAAAATTAGGATCCTCTGGATACAAATTCTTGAGTTCCTTGAACCCAACCACTTCAATCTGCATTTCTATCAGCAATAGTTGCCTTCTGCTAAGAGCATCTGCAACCCTATTATACTTTCCACTCCCGTGTTTCAAAACAAATGTATAACTCTGCAAAAACTCAACCCATTTCAAATGCCTCTGATTCAACTTTCCTTGACTATTCAAATATTGCAAAGCTTGATGATCAGTATACAAAACAAACTCCTTAGGAAGCAGATAATGTCTCCACTTCTTTAATGCCTGAACTATAGCATAAAATTCTTGATCATAAACAAAATATTTCCTCTTGGCATCATTTAACTTCTCACTGAAATAAGCAACAGGTTTACCTTCTTGGCTCATAACAGCTCCTATTGCAGTACCACTAGCATCACAATCTACTTGAAACACCTTATTAAAATTTGGAAGTGCTAAAACAGGTTGTTTTGTAACCTTTCGTTTCAACAATTGAAAACTCTTTTCTGCCCCATTAGTCCACTTAAACTCTTTTCTATCCCCTCTCATTGTTTCAGTCAAGGGTCCACAAATACTGCTAAAATTCCTGATAAACTTTCTATAAAAGCTAGCTAGACCATGAAAAGATCTTACCTCAGTAGCACTCTTTGGAGTAGGCCATTCAAGGATAGCCTGTATCTTCTCTGGGTCCATTTTTAGACCTTCTGCTGAAACTAAAAATCCCAAATACACTAACTCTTTCTTCACAAAACTGCACTTCTTCAAATTAATCAACAATTTGTCATCTCTCAACTTCTCAAACACCATACGAATATGCATCATATGTTCCTCCAACGTCTTGCTAAAAATCAAAATATCATCTAGGTAAACAATGACAAACTTACCCAGAAATTCTTTCAAAACCTCGTTCATGAGCCGCATGAAGGTGCTCGGTGCATTGGTTAGCCCAAAAGGCATGACTAACCACTCATACAGTCCTTCCTTTGTCTTGAAGGCAGTCTTCCATTCATCGCCTTCTCTGATCTGAATCTGGTGATATCCACTCTTCAGATCTATCTTTGAAAAATACACAGCTCCACTCAAACAATCCATAATATCATCCATTCGTGGCAATGGAAACCTGCACTTGATTGTGATCTTGTTTATTGCTCTGGAATCTGTACACATCCTCCACTCTCCATTCTTCTTTGGTGCTAATACCGCTGGTACAGCACAGGGACTCAGACTCTCTCGAATCAATCCTTTCTGTAACAACTCATGTACTTGTCTGTTTAACTCCTCACTTTCTGCAGGTGTCATTCTGTGTGCTGCCTTATTCGGCAAACTCACTCCTGGGATCAAGTCCATCTAATGACTGATCTTCCTGACTGGTGGTAATCCATCAGGCACGTTATCGAATACAATATCTTGAAACTCATTCAACAAATCTGCAACTTCTACAGGAACATCTTCTACTTCCTCTTTACCAGCTTTTGGAATTAAAGCAAAACATACATGCTCATGCCTCATACCATCTAGGAAATTTCTTCCATCAACAAAAGTTATCCTTGCATTACCACATACCTTTTCTTCAGTCTCCTTCAATAGTTTTAGCTTATGTCGCACTCCATCCTTTGTCAGGGAATAGGTATTCGCATGACCATCATGTACAGCACATCTGTCAAACTGCCACGGTCTACCTAACAACATATGACATGCATCCATAGATATGATATCACACAATACCTCATCTTGGTATCCGCCAATCTTGAACTTCACTAGGCATTGTTCATTGACCATGACCTTGTGGTCATCCTGTACCTAGGCAATCCGATATGGATGTGGGTGTTTCTGTCTCTTGAGCTTCAACTTTGTCACCATCTCTTCTGACACCAAATTGTCAGTGCTCCCACTATCAATAATCACATCACAACATTTACTTTCACACTTGCACCTGGTGCGAAACAGGCTCCTCCTTTGCTCAGGTTCATTCTCACCACTCAACAGGACTCTTCTGTTAATCAATGTTTCTCCTCTTTCAGCATCTTCATCTACATGTGCAACTCTGGCCTGGCCTTCATTTCTCCTGTCTGTTCTGCCTTGGCGCTGAGGACATTCAAATGCCCTATGACCTTCTTCTCCACAGTGAAAACATGTTCCACGGAAGCCACCTCTTCCAGATCCTTGTCCTCTTCCTCTTCCTCTCTGATCTCTATTATTCTGATCTTGGAAGCGATTGGAATTATTTCCTCGCTGATTCTTACTGCTACTGGCCTCATCCTTCTTTTTCAGATCTTCATTTCGGCCACCATATGACCGTCCACCAGATCATCCACCGCGACCTCTTCCGTTTTGTCTACTCTCAAACTTCTTGTTCAGGTTTTCCTCTACTTTTAGGGCAAATTGGTATGCCTCCTCAATACTATTCATTCGAACCAGATTCAGCTCCTCCTGAATGCTTGGCCTTAACCCATTAAGGTATCGGGCAACTTTCTCCTTATCAGCTTCTGCATGGCCTGTTCTGATGAGGAGTCGATAGAAATCCTCTGTATACTCCTGAACAGATCTTCCTGCTTGCTTCAAACTCTGCATTTTCTTCAGTAGGTCAAGCTCATAATCAACAAGAATGAACTGTCACTTCAATTTATCCACCATCCGATCCCATCTTGTGATTTTATCTTTCCCTCTTCTATTTCGCTCCAATTGAATTTCTTGCCACCAGATCTTCGCATGACCTTTCAATCTGGCCTTCGCAAATTTGACCCTATCAGGATCTTCAACATCTTCATACTCAAAATATTCCTCACATTCATTGATCCAGTCGATCAATTCCTCTGGGTTAAGATTTCCAGAAAATGTAGGAACCTCAATCTTAGGTCTTTTCCCAATCTTGGAAATCGCCCGAAAAAGTCTTTCTTCCTCCTGGTTCACAATTTCAGCTTCTCCTTCTTGATATTCTTCTTCGGCTTCATCCTCGCTTTCGTCTCTAACATTGAGATTCATTCCTCTGTGAATCTCTTCTTGCAATGCTCGCACTTGTCTCTGTAGCTCTCTAACCTCAGGTGTCACAGCACCAACTCTTCCGCCACGTTCTCGTCGTGGAGGCATTTTCGCGATGCACGCTGAAACCCTAGCCACGGTCCTGGTGCAAACTACCTCACAGTCAGCGATCTGTTTATACACTCAAGAGAACCTGCTCTGATACCACTTGATGAAGGGTGCTCCCCTTAATACCACAAACACATAACAGAAATAGAGAAACAACAACAATATGCAAGAACAGAAAATTGGCTTCTTATTATCTCCACAAATGTGGAATTACAAACTTTCAGAATTATAATATGCAAAGCCACATGGGCATTCCCTTACAATATTCTATAGGACAAAGCCTCGAACTATTACCCAGATCTACTACCCAGAACTATTCTGAACTGCCTAAGACAATAATACAGCCTTCCTTATATAGGCAATATTTCCACCGCCTGGGAAGGTTCCAGAATTTTTAGCCAATAAGGCTGACCAAACTTAGAATTATTTTATTTTACATTTTATTACATCATAGTCGGCTCAAGATAACCTTTGAAACCCGAACAAAAATTTTGAAGAAAATTATTTTCTGCCATTTCAGGTGGCCCAACTTCCGAAGACCATAAGTCATCACCAGTTGACCCGCTCGGCTATTATAACCCCATTTCAGAAACGCCACGAAGTGCTCTACAGGCTTGGCCCATGCAAGCGCCCGTCACCCAAATTTTCGACCTCATCCGGGGCCTCTAAAGCCTTCAAAACTAAGTTCAAAGTTTCTGTACCCTGCTGCCAATACCGAAAATCTTTAATATCTTCCAATATACACTTGATCTGGCAATGAAACTTTACTGGCAGACTTATATGACCAAAATGAACCTCCAAGAAAGAAATCAGATCATTCTAAGCACATACGAAAATTACCAAAAATAGTAACTTTTCATAAATAGCAGCTCTGCACAAAATAACCCTTATTGAATATAAAAACATAAATATTTTTAGGTGATGCAAGATTGCTCTTACACCCAGGATGCTCCTGCATCACATAGTATCCTTACATAGAAAAAAGATAAATCTATGTCCCATCTAGAGCATCATTTCATCTAATCCTGGATTAGAACTCATGAATGAAGGCATATACATAAACTAGTTATGCAATGAACTAGAAAGTTCAAAATTTATCTATGTTGACACAAAGGAGAGACAAGAATCAAGTGCCTGGATTAAGTATGAAGAATCCTCAAGTGTATACAATCCATCCAAAGGAACCCTGCTTGCAAACTACATCTTAGACCTGCAACTTTCTTTCAATTGCCAAAATATACCAAAACAGATCATTACAATTCAGACTAGGCAGAAGACTCACAACCAGAAAAGTCTGAAAACCTAACTCCCAATAATAAAAAATGTTCACAAAAATCCCTTTATACCAAGGTCACAATCCAAGCATAATGATCATTTCATCTCCAAATTCAAATCCACCTAACCCCACCGAGGAGTTAACACAAACAAGATAGGGATCAAGCTGCAGCATGCAAGCTCAAACAGTCTAATGCATTTAAATCAGCAAGACATCCCAGGTAGCAAAATTGGATTAGGACGGCCGCACATATCCTCTTCATCATTATCACAACTGCCACTGAGCTACCACACTCATCGCATATAGCCAAACTGCTGGAAGACCCTACAAAACAAAGGTTGTCACATGATCGCATAGCTAGAAACTGGGATATGCAAACATGTGACACACCACCGAGATTCATCACCGAGTATGGAATCATCATGCCACCGATCAGCAGGACCCTCGGGCCAGATCGCAACAACTACCGCCATCAAACTAGCAAGAAATCCACCAGAAAAGCATTAAAACTAGTACTTTTTGCCTCGAAAACTATCTACAAGTTTGAAACTAAGTTCCAACGGTCACCCCCAAAGGTTTAAAACATGGTCGTAGATCTCATCCTTTCCCGGCAAATCGGGCGATCAACATTTAATCTCACAACAGTCACGGGCCCCTTGAAAATTCATCTGCCACCTCAAAAATCCCTTGTCGAATGAAAACTGAGCATGTCAATAGCACAGCACTGTGGACCCACTCAACTCTGCAACCACGATGCTAGCAGTGGTCACATGATCGCATAGCGAAAAATTGGGCTATGTGAACACGCGACAAGCTTCCATGTCAATACCATGTCACCGCTCCCCACCAATGCAAAATGTGCACCTCCGCAACAAAAGATAATGGGCCCACTGACAAGCCTCATCACCACCTCAGACCAACCGAAAGATGCCACATCACCACCTACCACCAGGCCTTAGCAAGGAAGAACCTTGTTGCATGCTCGCAAGCCGTGAAAATGGCCCTTGCGATCATGCAACAAGGCCATAAGACCACCACCTCTCCACCAACGGCCCCATAGGACACGTGTCAACCGGTCGCATGATCGCATGTCAGAAAAATCTAACATGCGGTCATGCAACATCCAACCCCAGGCCGCCACATCACCACCAAAGAAGCTCTACCTTTTAAAAGCTTTGAAGACCCAGGCCCACCATTAAGTGATTGCGTGACAAAGGCAAAGTAAACTGCCAGCCAGGTCGCTAGATGTTAAGGGCTTAACCGCCAGAATCAGGAGACTAGGAGATAACTGCGAGTCACTAGGTCGAGGAATGAAAATCTTAACCGCCAGTCAGCTGAACATCATGAAGAACTGGGACCCACGCGGACAGGTGGCAATCGGTCGTGACTTCGTAAGAAATAAACATCGTGCCACTTTTCTATGCGAACAAGCGATAGCCCATTGATCTTGTCTGAACTTTAACCACATCGGGCAACTGGAAGAATAGGGACCCACCAACGATCGCACTTGCTTAGTTAAAGAATGCCAACAAACAGGGTAGAAGTGTAGGGTTGAAAACACAAAGGGTTTTCGGTGGAAAAGATCGAAAACACACAAGGTTTTCAACATCAAAAGATAAGTGCACAAAAGCTGGAAGGCACAAGGTTGAAAAAAATGAGGGTTTTCACACAGACCGAAAACATCATAGATTTTCAAAAATACTGTGGGTTTTCGACACTGTGGCAGATTCTGAAAACATTTCCTGTAGACCTTGAAACTTGAATAACTCTCTGGGTTTTGCGAATTAGGAGATGCGATCTGGACTGAAGCAAGGTGAGACAATAAAGAGCACAAGGCAAAACTATGATTGCAGGCATGACAGGACATTTAACAAAAACTTGCAGGGAAAAGGCCATTTTCAAAGGATTTTTGCATGAACCAGAAAATGGACTAACAGTGGCTCATACTAGGGGATGCATGTCTCTTGCAGGCATGGCAAGGATTCAGAATCACTGGGAGAGCAAACCAACTCAAAAAATCTGACTCAAAAACATAGAGCAGACAAAAACAAGGGAACCTAAACTACTGTTCATGGAAGAGATACTTCAAGAGAAGTAAAACTTTAAGAATTGTCCATGAACAGACAATTCCAAAGTACCACCAATTAAATCCTTCAAGATATATGAATCTATTCCCCACTTTCCCTCAATAAGATAAGGGCCCAACCAAATAGGATCAAACTTTCCATGCCGTCCCTTATCTTCCAACCTTGCATTCCACATCAGGACCAGATCATCAATTTCAAAACTTCTTTGAGTTGTCCTCTTATCAAACAAATTTTTACACTACCTCTGCAATGTCTCATTTCTCTCATGTGCATCCCTCCTTACTTCCTCTAACTAGATCAATTCATCCATTCTCATTCTCATCTCATCATTCAAATCTTCATCATATGCCTGGATGAACCTATACATTTGCAACAAATTGTTCTGAGGTAATCTAGCACTTATTCCATAAACTAGGTCAAAAGGGGCACAACCTATGGCTTTCTTTACAGTTACTCTATCAGCCCACAATGCCCACCATAACTTTGAGTCCTAGGCTTTCTTATTTCTATGCAACACCCTCTTGAGAATCTTAATAAGGCTTTTATTATTGGATTCAGCCTGGCCATTTCCTTGTGGATGATATGGGGAAGAAAATGAAATGTGTATCCCATATTGCTGACAAAAATCACCAAAATCCTATGATCTAAAGCACATTGCATTATCAACCACAATTGTCTCTGGGCAACCAAATCTAGTGAGGATATTCTGCATTATAAAATCAGTTACCACTTTACTAGTAGCCCTCCTAGTAGGGATAGCTTCAATCCACTTGGTAAAATAGTCTATTGCCACTAGTATATATGAGTGTCCACCACTAGACTTGTTTGGGATCTCACCAATGAAATCAATACCCAACTTATGGAAAGGAGCCTGAACTGAAACAGGTCTGAGTGGCAAATTCCCATTGAACTTCATCCTTCATACAAATCTCTGGCATGCATCACACTTCCTCACAAACTGATGTGTATCTTTAAAAACTATAGGCCACCAAAATCCAGATCTAAGGATCTTGTGAGCTATGGTCTTTGCCATATAGTGTCCTCCACATACACCTTGATGCATTTCCTCTAGCAGAGTCTTAGATCTTTCATGATCAACACATTTTAGCAATACTCCACTGCTTCTCCACCACAACTCACCATGTATAATGGCATACCTTGCTGACTATAACTTGACAGTCCTCCCCTTATTCTCATTCATGTTAGGGGGAAGGACCAACCTCTGCAGGTAGTTGATAACATCTTTATACCAATCAAAGTAATCCATATCACAAATATATGGCCTCTCTTCCTCCTCTAACATGTTCACATGATTTTCAACCAGATTACTTTGTGCCATCAACTTTGCAAGACCTAGGCCTCTCACCAATTTTGTAATCTGGATATCAATATTAAATTCTTGGATCCTGTTGATCCATCTACATCTTTTTCCTGATACCTCTTGTTGCACCAAAATATCTTTAACGACAGCACTAGGAACATAAGCAACCACCTTGGCTCCCACAAGATAACACCTAAAAGCCTTGACTGCTTTGACTAGGGCATAAGCCTATTTTTTAGTGATATCATATTTCAATTCTGCTGCATGTAAAGACTTACTAAAAAATGATATGGGTTGCTCATATCCATTTGAGTTCTTTTGCAATAAAACTGTTGCAATCGTATGATAAGAAGCAAAAGAGAAAATCTACATGGGCTTACCATAATTAGGGGTCCTCAAAATAGGGGCATCTTTAATGGCCTATTTGATATTTCTAAAAGATTTATCTTCTTCTTCATTCCACTCTACCTTTTCATCTTTTTTCAACATCCTAGAGATAGGAATACAAATTTCTGCAAAATTTGTAACAAATCTTCTTAGAAAATTCACTTGCCCAAAGAAAGACTGTACTCCTTTAACATTCCTTGGTGGTGAGAGCTTGTCTATTGCTATAACCATTTTAGGATCAATTCTCACTCCATCCTTGGACACAATGTGTCCTAAGAGCTTGCCTTCCACAACACCAAAAGAACACTTCTTTTTATTTAATTAGATTCCATACTCCAGAGCTCTGATAAAGATCTTTTCAAGATGTTCAAAATGTTGATCCTCCTTCTCTGAATATGCCATGAGATCATCCTGATATACCACTAAAAACTCATTTATGAAATCAGCAAAGGCCACATCCATAGCTCTCTAGAAAGTAGCTCCTGCATTTGTCAGACCAAATGGCATTCTGACATAAACATATGTTCCCCAAGTGGTAGTGAATGTAGTTTTAAATTGTTCTGACTCCTTGACCATGACCTGATTATATCCAGAGAAGCCATCCATCATAGACATTAACTCTGATCCAATAACCCTTTGCAGCATATTTTCCATGTTAGGCAGACCATAATTATCCTTTAAAGAATTGACATTCAAATTCTTAAAATCAACACATAACCTAATGTCACCATTCTTTTTTCTGACTAGTACCAAATTTGACACCCAAGTAGAATGTATGACAGGCTTGATAATGCCAGCATCCATCATCTTTTTAAGTTCATCTTGCATTTTTGGTGCCAAAGTAGGGTTCACAGGCCTTAATTTCTGCCTAAAAGGTTTAGTTCCTTCCTTTAATGGTATCTCATGTTGAAAGAGATCTTCTCTATATGCCTTCAAATCATCATAAGACCATGCAAAAACATGTCCCCTAGGGATCCTATTTGACTTTAGTTGCAAAACTTCCTTCCCAAGAACACTTTCATTTCCATCTCTGATGTCAACATAGGTGCTAAAATCCATTTCCTGACCATCAAAATGAGATTCACACTGCAAGAATCTCAATATATCCTGATCATCAGAAAATACTTTCCAATTCTCAACATTATCTAGGATAGAAGACCTGGACTTACACTCAATTTTGGATATCCCTGCAAAGGTAACATCCTTTGGCCTTAGGGCTATGTTTGCTAGTAAATCTGCCATCCTGTTTTGGCTTCTATCCACCCAATCAACACCAAAGGCACTAAAACCCTCAATTTCATCCCTTATAGCATTTCTATATTGTTTCAGCCTTTGATTCTTAGATGCATACTTTGATCTAATCTGAGAAACTATTAACTCAAAATCACCAATCACCCTAAGATGTCTGATCCCATGTTTTGATGCTTGTCTCAAACCAATCAATAGGGCCTCATATTCTGCAACATTGTTTGTGCAAGGAAACAAGAGAGTGAAAGAAAACTTAAAAGTATTACCACTTGGGGACACCAATAACACTCCTACTCTAGCACCTTCTCTAGAACTTGCTCCATCAAAATATAATGTCCACAAGACACTACCCTCTGCCATGTTACTCTCATCATCGGCCAAAAGGATAGGCTTGACCTTCTCTTGCATCTCATTCCTCTGGACTTGGAATGAGCCAATGTTAGTGTCAACAAAACAATTCATGCTATCCTTTTCATTTTCCTCAATCATATGTGGGGTCTTGGCTTCCCTTGACACCTTCACACTCTCTCCTTCAATGTTGAAAGTGGCAAAGGATAGGTCACATTGAATACTTCCTCCCATGGAGGCACTCCACTTTCTAGATAACAACATTCCATATTGAGGAGGAATGTCAACTACAAGAACACTCATAGTCAACTATTTGTTAGGAAATGTATCTAATTTATAAGGAAAAGCCTTGATGGTACCAATAACTGGCACTTCTCTTAAGTCCATAGCTTGGCATCTCCCGTGAGGTGTATCAACCTTTAGTCCTAATGATTTCATGATCTCTACAGGCATGACAGTGTTTGATGCTCCATAATCGATCATATAATTCTTCAATATTTTACCACCAATCACAAGGGACAAAAAGAAAGGATCAACTGTCCCTGATGCATTATTTACAATATTTGTATCCAAGAAGATTTGAGGAATCTTAGAAACAATTTCTTCACTCTTACTGTCAGGTGTGTCTTCCAAGGAAGCCGCATGTTTGTCATTTCTATTCACCTCTTGGATTCCTGTAGAAGAAACACCATTTACCCAATTCAAGGCCTTGACCTTATGTTCTTCTATTCTCATCATTTCCAAAAGTGGAACCTTGACAGTGATCTGTGAAAGCAATTTGGACATATCAGTTGGAACATACTTTTGGTTGTTCATGTCTTCTTCAAAGACAGTGACAACTTTATCCTTTGTGAAACCAGATTTTTCTTTGAGAGGAGATTCCTCTCCCTACTGAGGAATGGGAACAAGTACCTCTATTGTCTTTTCTTTATTTGTAGGTGCTGCAACAGGTGCAACTTTCCTTTTTACCTTCACTCGGTTAGTATCATCGGCACCCCTGCCCTTTTCTCCATGCTGTTGTGTACCATTTTCTATCTCCTTGATAAACATATAGCCTGGCTTACCAGTTGCATTTCCAACTACCCTATTCCTCAAGTTATAATTGCTTCTAGCCTGAGTAACCATGTTTGCAATGATATGAGCAATTTCTTCATCTGATGGTCTTCTTAAAGAAACTTGCTCCTCACCCCTCACAATACCACATCCAACATCATCAAACTTCATCTTCTTCATCAAAATCATTCTCATCCTCTACATGTACAAAAGTCATTCCACAACCACTCTTGTCATATTGCTCCTCTTGTTCTTGATTCTCTTGTAAGTTTAAAGAAATGACACAATGCTCAGGGTCATGAGGAGACTGAAAAGTAGCACACCATGGGATATCTTTAGTCATATTTACTGAATTTCTATGCAAGGGATCAGGGATCCTTCCATCAGGCCTTTCTTGCTTGGTTGGGAAAATGGGCTTGCCATCTTTCCACTGAGTGTTGTAAGGGTAATTTTGCATTCTTGGCTGTCTGTTAAAATTGTTTGGAGCTGACCTCTCCATAGTCACAGTTCTATTGTTTCCCTTTTCACCAGGCTTTAAACCTTCCAAAGCCTTTAAAATTTGTTTTAGATTGTCATCCTCTTTGGGTTTAGAGTCAGCAGACCTTCCCATTTCTTTCTTACTCTGCATTTGAGGCCTACAATCATCTCTTCTTCCTATCTTTCTTGATATTCTTCTATTGCTCTCTATGTTGATGGCCAATTTGTAAGCTTCCCCAAGATTTCTAGGGTTCTTGTCCCTCAAGAGGTATCCCTTTTTTGCATCAAAGGCATTCAAGTATGTCACAAGACATACCCTGTCATCTAGTCTGATAACCTACAAGAGCCTATGCATAGCCTTTTAGAATCTTATATTTAATTCAAGGACCTCTTCATTCTGATTCTTCTTTATGTTATTGAATTCATTCAAGATAAAACCCTCATTTGTTTTATCTCCATAGTGTTCCTTGAAACAATTCTTGAATTCATTCCATGACCCTATACTAGCATGGGGTAACCCTCTAAACTAATCCCTAGCATCCTCAATCAGGGATTGTACAAATAGCTTCATTATAACATCATCGGGGTCTATATTATAATCATCTATTACATCTATGAAATTTTTTAGATGTTCTTCACATGTGATGACATTATTTCCTGTAAATTTAGGAAGCTTCTTTCTAATTTCATCAGGGATTACATTAGGATAACCATGAATACCAAAGAAGACAAGTTGTTTGTACCTTTCATGAATAGAAGCTCCATGCAGTGGATCCATTCCTTGAGATGTAGATGTCCTTGTGTTTGAACCATCAGGAACTCTAGCAGCACCCGATACACCATTTGCTTGAGCTGCATTGTTACCATGATTTCCACCTTATCCCAAAAAGGAAGCATCAATATTTGAAGGTCCTAAAGCATGCTTGAGAAAATCTATCTTCTTTCTGATTTCTACAGCAGAAGCCTCCAATTCTGCTTTCTCTAGTTCTTTATCCAATATTTCTTTCTCCCTTCTAGCTATCTCCAAATCTGAATCTAATCTCAGTCCTAGATCTGATGTCCTATCCATAATAACTTGTTCACTAATTTGAATCCCAACAACCTTCTATTTTCCTTTATCTCTTGGTCTAGTTTCTTCACATATTTTTTGAACAATAGGCTTTTCATTTACTCTTTCAAGCTCTGGGACAAAATTAATTGCCTCCAAATCTAGTAATTGCCTCTTTAGCTGATCAGCCCTTATCATGGCTTGTCTTACTTTATCTTCTTTGTCCTTTTCTCTTTGTTGCCTAATGGCAAGCTGTTCTTGAACTCTTCTTTCTAGTTCATAGACCTCCTCAAAGATCTCTTCTAATTCAAGGAGAGTGGTCTTAGAGTCATCATCTCCCACTTGAGTTTCATCCTCATATTGGTTCAATCCCAAATCAACAGCCTCTTCATATTCTGAGTTATTTTCTTCTTGACTAGGCCTGGCTTGGGTTTCTTGTCTGGTATCTTTCTTGTTTCTCCAATTATGAGAAACACCTCTTCTCTTCCTTCCTGCCCTTGTCTGACTAGGCCTAGAAGTGCCTGGAATGCCTTCTTCCATTATATCTTTAGGATGCTCCTTTCTCCGAGACCTAGTAGCTCTATAACTCATCTTGCAAAATAAATACTGACTAGCACTGCTTCAGAGATGTTTGAGTCACCACCCAAGTGTATTGGGAATATCACAATATAGTTTCTTCACTCTAGAAATACTCAAATGAGTTAGAGAGACAAGGGACAAGAACAACCCTATTTCTTCCAATGATGACCTACTGGTTAGGATGAACATGTATAACACTTCCCTAGTAGAGTCACCATTTTTCTAGTGTCCAAAATGATGCTTATGCTCTAATAGGTTGCCAATGTACCTTGAGACTGATATTAGGAATGGTTAGTTCCAAGTGTGGGAGCTCTGCAAGGCAACTGGACCAACTATAGGGACTTAATATGCCCTCTTCTGCTTCTAGCTCTATAAAACCAAGGCGGGTGCACCTAACCTAGTATAAAATATACTTCATACACCAAGAACTAGGTTTGAATAATAGATAATAGGATAGTAAGAAAGTACTAAGTGTTAACCACACACTCATTGACTCTACATTACTATGGGGTGGAACCTTACGCAACCAAATATTGAAAACTTAAGGAATGGTTCTTAATTTCATGTGTTTGAATCATAACAACCTCAATCAGGATATGTCAGCAAAGAAAAACTTATCTAGGCCAGTGCCTCATCCATTGGGAAAGGTTTCTTAGACAGACTACACACACACACACCAGAATATATCTGAGATTCAAAGCCATAAAAACATTTACAATCTCCTATACTGATTACAAAGTATCCTTACATTGACAAAAGATAAATCTATGTCCCATCTAGAGCATCATTTCATCTAATCCTGGATTAGAACTCAAGAATGAAGGCATATACATAAACTAGTTATGCAATGAACTAGAAAGTTCAAAATTTATCTATGTTGACACAAAGGAGAGACAAGAATCAAGTGCCTACATTAAGTATGAAGAATCCTCAAGTGTATACAATCCATCCAAAAGAACCCTACTTGCAAACTACAGCTTAGACCTGCAACTTTCTTTCAATTGCCAAAATATACCAAAATAGATCATTACAATTTAGACTGGGCAGAAGACTCACAACCAAAAAATTTTGAAAACCTAACTCCCAATAATAAAAAATGTTCACAAAAATCCCTTTATACCAGGGTCACAATCCAAGCATAATGATCATTTCATCTCCAAATTCAAATCCACCTAACCCCACCGAGGAGTTAACACAAACAAGATAGGGATCAAGCCGCAGCATGCAAGCTCAAATAGTCTAATGCATTTAAATCGGCAAGACATCCTAGGCAGAAAAATTAGATCAAGACGGCTGCACAGATCCTCTTCATCATTATCGCAACTACGACCGAGCTACCACACTCATCGCATATGGCCAAACTACCAAAAGACCCTGCAAAACAAAGGTTGTCACATGATCGCATAGCTAGAAACTGGGCTATGTGAACATGTGACACACCACCGAGATTCATCACCAGGTATAGAATCATCATGCCACTGATCAGCAAGACCCTCGGGCTAGATCAAAACACCTACCACCATCAAACTAGCAAGAAATCCACTAGAAAAGCATTAAAACCAGTACTTTTTGCCTCAAAAACCCTCTACAAGTTTGAAACTAAGTTCCAACGGTCACCCCCAAAGGTTTAAAACACAACCATAGATCTCATCCTTTCCTAAAAAATTAGGCAATCAACATTTAATCTCACAATAGTCACGGGCCCCTTGAAAAGTCATCTGCCACCTCAAAAATCCCATGGCGAATGAAAACTAAGCATGTCAGCAGCACGGCATTGTGGACCCACTCAACTCCACAACCGCGATGCTAGCAGTGGTCGCATGATCACATAGCCAAAAACTAGGCTATGCGAACACGCGACAAGCTTCCATGTCAATACCATGTCACTGCTCCCCACCAATGCAAAATGCGTACCTTTGCAACAAAAGATAACGGGCCCACTGACAAGCCTCATCACCACCTCAGACCAATCGAAAGATGCCACATCACCACCTGCCACTGGGCCTCAGCAAGGAAGAACCTTGTCGCATGGTTGCAAGCCGTGAAAATGGCCCTTGCGATCATGCGACAAGGCCATAAGACCGCCACCTCTCCACCAATGGCCCCACAGGACACGTGTCAACTAGTCACATGATCCCATGTTAAAAAAATTTGACATGTAGTCATGCGAAATCCAACCCTAGGTAGCCACATCACCACCAAAGAAGCTCTACCTTTTAAAAGCTTTGAAGACCCGGGCCCACCATTAAGCGATTGCGTGACAAAGGCAAAGTAAACCACCAGCCAGGTCGCTAGATGTTAAGGGCTTAACTGCTAGAATCAGGAGACTAGGAGATAACCACGAGTTGCTAGGTTGGGGAATGAAAATCTTAACTGCCAGTCAGCTGAACATCATGAAGAACTGGAACCCACGCAGACAGGTGGCAATCGGTCGGGACTTCGTAAGAAATAAACATCGTGCCACTTTTCTCTGTGAACAAGCGACAGCCGATTGATCTTGTGCAAACTTTAACCACACCGGGCAACTAGAAGAATAGGGACCCACCAACGATCACACTTGCTTAGTTAAAGAATGCCAACAAACAGGGCAGAAGTGCAGGGTCGAAAACACACAAGGTTTTCGACAGAAAAGATCGAAAACACACAAGGTTTTCGACATCAAAAGATAAGCGTACAAAAGCTGGAAGGCACAAGGTTGAAAACAATGAGTATTTTCACACAGACCGAAAACATCATGGATTTTCAAAAATACTATGGGTTTTCGACACTGTGGCAGATTCTGAAAACATTTCCTGCAGACCTTGAAACTCGAATAACTCCCTGGGTTTTGCAAATTAGGAGATGCGATCTGGACTAGAGCAAGCTGAGACAATAAAGAGCACAAGGTAGGACACACACCATGAAACATTATGGATCTTCATCACACATCAAAACTGTGATTGCAAGCATGACAGGACATTTAACAAAAACTTGCAGGGAAAAGGCCATTTTCAAAGGATTTTTGCATGAACTAGAAAATGGACTAACAAACATGACCCAAACCACTCACTCAGAGGGCTTAATTCTCTTAACATGTAAGTAATTCCATTTTAAGATGATACATTAATCCCCCACTTTAGAAAGAGTATGGACTCGATGCAAACTCTTGGTAAAGGAAATCATAATGAAAAGATAATCTTATGGTAATCAAAGGGACAAAGGAACCTCAAGCCCCCTAGGACTCAAGTCTTCATCAACTCCAAGATCACAATAAGAGAAACATCTCTAGAGAGAGAAAGAGAGTGTGATTATCTTTCCCAATGATAACTTATGTCCCATTGTGAACCACTCAATAGTCAATCCATCAAGGATTCACCCTTATGAATATTCTATTCCATAAGAGCAAAGCCAAAAACAAAAGAGATCCAATCTTAAGGACACCTCTGACCTTAAGGGATCAAAAATATATTTGAAACTGGAGGGATCAAGAGATCCTAAAATATAAATCCATGCTTTAAGGATTAGTCACTAATCCAAAAAGAGAAAAAAGGTATCTTGAAAAAAATAATATATGTGTATTGAAAAGTGCCTGTGTGCAATAGGTGAGCAAAGAGTATGCCCTGACATTAAAGTCATTGCTAACACTTTAACAGGAGTAATGACTTTAATGAAAACATAAACAACTCCATTGATTATGTTTCCACTAGAGATGCCCATAGATGAAGACAACTCAAGGGAAATATCACATAAACATACAGAGAACATAGAAGGGATCTACCTACCGTGGGGTCAATATGATCCAAAAAGAATCACTGCTACCAGGTCTCGAATCCAAGCAGAATACACAAGAAAACATTTATGAACAATAGCACAAGTACAACATAACATGAAAAAACATATAAAAGAATAGAGATACATATAGAAGAGTGGTACAACAAGTTTGATTCCTGTATCACCTTGCACCAACAGAGCAACAAGGGTCGTATAAAAGAATCTAACAATATTTAGCAAATACATCACAGGAGAAGCACAGTACTATAGGAAAACACACAACAAAGTTACCATAAAGTTCAAGCTGATCAAGCATGTTGCCTACTCTCTCCATCTTGTTCTATATCATTTAGGGATGGTGGGTAACTCACAAGAGGGAATACATCCAACACAGTAGGCATGATAGATAGTTCCAAACAAGGATCCTCTTGAAAATCACAATGTTTGACACAAGACGTAATAATCAATTCTGATGAAAGCATATTAGGTAAATCAATGTTAATGTCAATAGTCTCATATTCATCATTAAAATCATCAGTATCATCAAGAGTATCTTCTTCATCCAGATTAATCCAAATAGGATCTAAGATACGAATAGAATCTTCATAATCATGAATCTTAACATCATTATTAGTAACAACTTCTTCTAACACATCATGCATAGGTTTATCTGAAGAAGGTAGAGATATTTGAAGAGAAAAATTATGAGCTTTAGCTTGAGCACAAGGCATCTTACAATGTTCATTATCATATTGATTATGCTTTTCTTTACTTGAAATAGGTTGAGAACTAGGAGGAACAATCATAGGATCCTTCACAGGTTCTTTAGGAAGATTAATAGGATCATCATCAATAGCGGGAACTTGATTAACAGAACTAGAAGCCATAGTTAAAGGAGGTATGGAAGGTGTAGGAAAAAGACCACAATTAAATCCATAGGAGGTACGCTTAATTTTAGAATCTTATGATGCCTATAGGCTTGATATGAGTGGAAAATATTATCAGGTCGAGAAGGACATGAATTAGGTAATGAAGGTCAAAAGAAGTCAAGAGAAGCACAATCCCTAGGCCTAGAAGGTTGATATAAACTATCATTAATGATCTTTACTTCTTCATCATGAAATTTTTTAAGATATTTATGGATAGGTGAAGCAATAGCATGCATGACATTTAACCATGGAAAACCAAGCTTAACTTGAAACTCATCAAAAATAGGAACAACAACAAACGTAGTGTTCACAATTTTACCACAAAGTTCAACCGGTAATTAATAGAACCAAATTATAGATAAAGAAAACCATTACAAGTTTGAATCCACACATTTGATGTGTCATGAGAATCATGTTGCAAGTTTTTCACAAAAAGTTTTTGTTTAGTATTAACATTGACTAATGATGTAAGATCAACAAGACAACCACAAGTAGGTTTCTGAGAAATCCTAGTATAAATATAAAGGGAACCGTCAAGAGCTTTAATAGTCTCATAATCACCAAAGGTAATCAAAAGTTCCCGAGGTCTTTTATTCTTAGGTTGTTGTCGAGGTTTAGGTTGATTTTTTAATTTAGGTTTAGGTTTTAGTTGAGGTTGAGATTGAACTTGAAGTTGAAGCTAAGGTTGAGGTTGAGGTGGAGATATAGATTGAACAACATGCTTCACTTGATTAATAATGTGATTGAGATCATCCATCTTTGAATCATACATAATTTCCATAGAAGATGGATGAGAAATGGTATTAGTATCATGCGTGGGTAAAGGATTCGTATAGATTTGAAGGTTTTGATTAGGAGGAGAAACAAATTTATTCCCTCTACCATCAAGATTATCAACAGATAAGGCATTAAAATCAATTAAGTCTTGAACCTTATTTTTTAAAGAATAACATTTCTCAGTATCATGACCATTTTGACAATGATATTAACAAAAGCTTTAGGATAAAAAGATTTAGATGCAATCTTAGCAGGTAAAAGAGGTCAAATATGAGGTAAAGTAATCATATTAGCAGTTAACAACCTATTCATAATAGAATGTAAGGATTCAGAAAGAGGAGTAAACATATGATTTAATAAAAAAAAAGTGGATGCAGAAGTGGCATTGTGAGATGGAACAACTTGATTAGCAACTACATTCACTTGTTTGTTTGTCTTGACATAGTTGTTGAATTTTTGAAATTTGTTCGGATTAGGAGCAGCATCACTTTTATCAACTAGAATAGGAGCAATTGGAGTGGTGCTCTCAAATTGACTCGTAATTGATAATGAAGCATTGTAAAAAGTTGTTGAAAAGAGGTAAATTTAGTAAGCAAAATCTTATCTCTAATATCCTTTTGCAAATTTGAAATAAACATACATTGAATATCAATATCAGGAACAAGTTAGGAAATTTGAGCATGCAAATGCTTAAATCTACTAATAAATTTAGTCAATTTTTCCTTAGCACTTTATTTACAATGCATCAAATTAGTCAAAGACACTTGCGGGCCAATGTTATTTTGAAATTGTTGAATAAAGGTATTAGTAAGTTGTGGAAATGAATCAATAGAATAAGGAGGCAAGGAACAATACCATTGTAAGGCCTTGTCATGAAAAGTTCTAGCAAACAGATTGGCTAAAATCCTATGGTCATGAGCATAATCACTACAAAATATTTGAAATGTTTTAACATGATGCACAGGGTCTCCTTTTCCATTATAATTCTCAAGATGACGCATATCAACTTGCCGAGGAATAGGAGTATGAATAATATCTCAGGACAAAGGACTTCTCATGTCAAATGTAGGAACACTAAACTTGTTTTGAGTTAAGAAAACAAGTTGTTGTTGTAAGGATGACATAGCTTGAGCTAAATTGATGATTGCCGAATCATTAGATGAAATAGGAGGAATAGCAACATTAGAAACACTAGGTAAAGTGTAAGAAGTTGCAAGAATGGAAGACACAACTAGAGGAACACTAGGAACTACAGTTGGAAGTAGATTGGAATAAGTAAAAGGAACATTATGATAAGAAGGTTGTGATGTAGGAAGAGACACATAGGGAACACTCATAGGAATAGAGGGAACCATCACACTCACCAAAGAAGGAGCATAGGTAGGAATACTTGGTAAAGGATTAGAAGAAGGTTGTACACTAGTGACAGGAGGAATCAACCCTTATTCTGGATCTTCTTGAGCTAAAGGTTTAACATTTGAATGCACAAGATGAGTAATACTATATACACCTAAAAATGGTCATCTAGACTATTAGCCCTGCTAGGCCATTTTTTGTCATTGCAAAATCTTTTGAAAATGGCCTCCTCCCTGCAAATGTTTCATGGTTTGTGTCCTGTCCTATGTTCCTTGTGTTTCACCTTGCTCCTATCCAATTTGCATGTGCTGAATCGCCAAATCTAAAAAGTTATTCAAAGTTTAAGGTCTGCAGGAAATTGTCTCAAAATCTGCCTTGGTGTCGAAAACTCACAGTGTTTTTGTAAATCCATGATGTTTTCGGTCTGTGTGTTTTTAGCCTTCATTATTTTTGACCCTGTGCTTCCTGCTTTTGTGGGCCTATCCTTCGGCGTTGAAAAATCTATGTGTTTTCGACCTTGGTCTTAACTACGCAGGTGCGATGGATGGTGGGGCCCAGTCCTTGCAGGGTTTCTTGTTGCTCATTCTCCAGATTCTCTGGTGGTTACATCTTACATTCAGTGACCTAGTGGGCAGTCTATTTCTCTTTAGTTACGTAGTCTCTTGTTTCTGGCAGTTAGCTGCCTAACCTTCAGCGACTCAACGACTATTAGTCGCGTAATCTCCGATTGGTTGGTGGTTAGCGGCTAACATTCAATGACCTAGCAGACGGTTAGTCATGTGGTCGTTGAGTGCTTGGTAGTTAGTTGGTGGGCCTGGTACTTCTCAAAGTGGAGTAACAATGTAGATGAGATCTACGGTTGCCGCATGATCGTGAGGAATATTCCTCCCCTTTGCAATCATGCGACCATCGTCTGATCTTCCCAAAGGTAAGGTTTTTCTCGGTGGTGGCTCTTGTGTCTGATGGCTCGGTGGTTTCAGCAAATGGCGTGATGACATGTGGCATTGGGTGAACCTAGGTGGGGTCTAGGGTTTGGCAAAATGGATAAAGATCTGGCGATGCCGACAGAGTTCAATGTGTTCACACGTTCACGAAATAAAAAGGTGATGCCCTAGTTCTTTTGGCATTTCTGTGAACCATGGTCGCGTGGTCGCTAATTCTTTTGGTGATGGTGTAAAGTATTTTGTGAGCTGGCAAAAGTTCTTAAGTCGCCAATTCGCTAGATAAGGTGGGGCCAGTGTTTGCGGTGACAGGGTGGCAATCTCATGGCTTGTCATGTGTTCGCATAGCCCAAGTTTCGGCTATGCAATCATGTGACCACTGTTGGTCATCGCGGTTGTGGAGTTGTGTGGGTCTACGATGTTGTGTTGCTGACGTACCCATTTTTCATTCGCTGAGGGATTTATGAGGTGGCCGAAGACTTTTCTGGGGGGTTTGTGATGGCATTATGTGGTTAAGGAGACCATGATCACATGATTGCAAAGGTTAGTTTGGTGCCTTGCGATCATGCGACCAAGTATAATTTGAAGCCCGAATGCCTGTGGTGGTGAAATTGATGACTGCGTGATTGCGCGACTAGTGGCAAACAGTTGAAGAACATAAAACCTGCGAAGTGCAAAGTAGCCGTTCGTTTTCAAATTTGAATTGTTTGAGGGTTTCCAGCGATAGAAAGGATTGAATTTCAATGCAAAAGTGATTGGAACTGGTAGAAAGTGATTTTCTTGCCACTCTAGTATGGTCCAGGGTGCTTGGTGATCATTTGCAGGGATCTGTACCATGTAAGGAATGATTAAAATCTTGGCTCGAGGCTTTTGCAGGTTGCTTGGTTTCCTGCCCCTGCAATAAATTTTTGACCGTTTCCAATTGGTTTAGCTATTGTAACCTATACCTTAGCTATCCGTAGCTTGTTGCAACCTGTTATGGGTTTCCAAGGCAGCTAGTGGTATAAATAGTCAAATTTTTGACTGTGTAATGGTTCTGAATTTTGTCAGTTCCAGTGAAAGTTTCTGCTCTATAGATTTCCCCTTCTCTATGCATATAGGGTGTTCTATTTCCATTGCTGGTTCAGAGAATACAATGCATACTGCAACAGATTTGTCTTATGTATGAGGACTCAATTTGTTCTTACTGTCACCAAGCTATCTCCATTTGAATTCTGAATGCATTAATCATACATCAAGGGTGTTTGATTTTTCTATTCAAATGTGTCCTAAGGGGTCATAGGACCCCTTACGACATACTTGAGGGTTCAAATGTGTCAAAAGGGGTCATGGGGACTTCCTAGGGGTCCTAACTCATTATAAGGTGTACTACAACCCGTAGCAAGTCCCCATGACCCATTTTGACATATTTGAACCCTCAAGTGTGTCTGAATGGGTCATAGGACCCCTTAGGACACACTTGATGGTTCTAATGTGTCAAAAAGTGTCATGGGGAATTCCTAGGGGTCCTAATGTGTCATAAGGCATACTAGGATCCCTAGGAAGTCCCCATGGTTCTACTTTTGACACATTTGAATGCACAAGTGTGTTCTAATGGGTCGTAGGACCCCTTATGACACACACAGGCATTCCAATGTGTCAAAAGGGGTCATGGGGACTTCATACAAGTCCTAACATGTGATAAAGCATACTAGGACACCTAGGAAGTCCCCATAACCCCTTTCTGACACATTTGAACCCTCAAGTGTGTCTGAAGGGTTCCTAAGATCCCTTAGGACACACTTGAGGGTTCTAATGTGTCAAAAGGGGTCATGGGGACTTCTTAGGGGTCCTAACACATGTTAAGGCATACTTGGACCCCTAGGAAGTACCCATGACCCCTTTTGAAATATTTTAATGCTCAAGTGTGTCCGAAGGGGTCATAAGACCTCTTAAGAAACACTTGAGCATTCCAATGTGTCAATAGGGGTCATGGGGACTTCCTAAGGGTTATAACACATGATAAGGCATACTAGGACCTGTAAGAAGTCCCCATGACCCCTTTTGACACATTTGCACCCTCAAGTGTGTGTAAGGGGTCCTATGACCCCTTAGGACACACTTGAGGGTTCTAATGTGGGAAAAGGGGTCATGGGGAGTTCCTAGGGGTCCTAACACATGATAAGGCATACTAGAACCCCTATGAAGTCCCCATAACCCCTTTTGGCACATTTGATCCCTCAAGTGTGGCCGAAGGGGTCCTACAACCCCTTAGGACACACTTGAGGGTTCTAATTTGTCAAAAGGGATCATGGGGACTTCCTAGGGGTCCTAACACATGACAAGGCATACTAGGACCCCTAGGAAGTCCCCATGACCCATTTTGACACATTTCAACCCTCAAGTGTGTTTGAAGGGGTCAAAGGACCCCTTAGGACACACTTAAGGATTCTAATGTGTCAAAAGAGGTCATGGGGACTTCATAGGGCTTGTAATGCATGTAAATCATACTAGGACCCTTAGGAAGTCCCTATGACCCCTTTTGACAAATTTGAATGCTCAAGTGTGTCCAAAGGGGTTGTAGGACCCCTAGGACACTCTTGAGGGTTCTAATGTGTAGAAGTGAATGATGGGGACTTTTTAGGGGTCCTAACGCATGATAAGGTGTACTAGGACCCGTAGAAAGTCCGCATGACCCCTATTGACACATTTGAATGCTCAAGTGTGTCCAAAGGGGTCATACGACCCCTTATGACACACTTGAAGGTTCCAATGTGTCAAAAGGGATCATGGGGACTCCCTAGAGGTCCTAATGTGTGATAATGTGTACTAGGTTTTCAAGGAAGTTTCCATGACCCCTTTTGACATAGTTGAATGCTCAAGTGTGTTCAAAGGAGTTGTAGGACCCCTTAGGACACACTTTAGCATTCTAATGTGTCAATAGGGCTCATGGGGAATTCCTAGGGGTCATAACATGTGATAAGGTGTACTAGGACCCCTCAAAAGTCCCCATGGCCCCTTTTGAAAGATTTGAATGCTCAAGTGAGTCCAAAAAGGTCATAGGAGCCCTTAGGACACACTTGAGCATTCCGATTTGTCAATAGGGGTCATGGGGACTTCCTAGTTGTCCTAACGCTTGATAAAGCATACTAGGACCATTAGGAAGTCCCCATAACTCTTTTTGAAACATTTTAATACTCAAGTGTGTCTAAAGGTGTCGTAGGACCCCTTAGGACACACTTGAGCATTCCAATGTGTAAATAGGGATCATGGGGACTTCTTAGGGGTCATAATGCGTGATAAGGTGTACTAAGACCCCTAGGAAGTCCACATAACCCCTTTTGAAATATTTGAATGCTCAAGTGTATCCAAAGGGGTCTTATGACCCCTTAGGACATACTTGAGTGTTCAAATGTGTCAAAAGGGGGCATGGGGACTTCCTAGGGGTCCTAATGCGTGATAAGGCTTGCTAGGACCCCTAGGAAGTCCCCATGACCCCTTTTGACACATTTGAATGCACAAGTGTATTAAAAATGGTCCTACGACCCCTTTGGACACACTTGAGGGTTCTAATGTGTCAAAAGGGGTCATGGGGACTTCCTATGGGTCCTAACGCATGATAAGGCATACTAAAACCCCTACAAAGTCTTTGTGACTCTTGTTAGCATATTTGACCCCTCAAGTGTGTTTGAAAGGGTCCTACAACCCCTTAAGACACACTTGAGGGTTCCAATGTATCGAAAGGGGTCATAGGGACTTCCTAGGGGTCCTAACATGTGATAAGGTGTACTAGTAACTCTAGGAAGTCCCCATAACCCCTTTTGACACATTTGAACCGTCAAGTGTGTTCGAAGAGGTCACAGTGTTGGAAATTTGGCTAAGTTGATTACATAGATGTTGTCATTATGGAAACATATGATCCACATGAAGGTCACATAGGTCAGAGAGCAAGTATGATAGAGCGCATTGCAAATTTGTCTAAGTGTGAGACAATGTTTTTACCAGTGAACCTGGACATAGTTTTTGTTTGCGATGTTGATTGGAGTAAGTTCAGTGCTTGCACACTTGAACATAGACTCTATAATTACTATTGATCACCCATCTTAGATCATAGGTCACTATAGCATGTGTGGAAGGAGTTATGCTAGTTTTACCAAAGATAGTGTCAAGCTGATAGGACAAAGTATGAAGAAATATCTAGTAAAGAGTTAAGGGATTATTTTGTTTATGAAAATAATGACTTAACAATATAAGGGATGACATCCTAGATTTTAACTCTTGGATAAATTTATTGGTATAAATGTAATTTTAATTGTAACAGATATACAATAGTGTGGACAAGTGATATGATGTGAAATATATGATGCATATGTAATAGTGATAGTGAAAGAGCAGTGAAGAGATATTGATGTAAGAAGCATAAGGTTATGTACCTTAACCTATTTTTGTAATTAGTGTATATTTTACATTAATTTTTTGGAAGTGGGCTCATGTGGTAATCACATTTTGTACTACCAACTCCTAATAGGGTTGAGGCTTCTAACAAGGCCTATAGTCCCTTAATCAAGACTGATACACTATATGCTTGTAATAGACTCCTAATAGGGTCAACATCCTTAGCAGGATACTTTTGATTAGTGGATCTTTGTGGGTACCATCCCCACCGAGGTTTTCCCTTGGCTAGGGTTTCCTCGAGAACAAATAATGTGTTATGAGTTCTTTATTGCTATGCATGTTGTTTAGCTTCTTATGTTATGCATGTATAAAGATAATCTATTATATCCATAATTGGGAAAAAGATAAAACTTGTAGAATAATGATTCACCCCCCCCCTCTCAGTATTCCCCATTTCTAACAATTGGTATCAGAGCTTAGTTACTCAGAAAAGAATCATTCAAGGAAAGCCTAGCAGCTTGAGTAAGATCTCTATAGATATGGATCCACTACAGAAGAATCTTGAAGAATCTTTTGAACAGATTGACTTACTTACTGTTGAAAGAGATACTTTGAAAAGAAAGTATGATGATGCAAAGAACCTCATTGAGAAACTAAAAAAAAATTGGAAGATCTGAGATCTGAAAAGGAATCTGAAGTTCTTATTGAAGATTGTGATGACAATTTAGAAAAAGTGAATGAGATCCTTAAGCATGAACTGAAGATAGAAAATTTGAAGCTTAGTTTGAAAGATGGAAATGGCAAGAATGAAGAAAATCTGAAATCTGAGAATGAAAGTCTAAAGACTGAAAATGAGGGACTAAAATCTAAACTTTGTAAAGTAACATTTGAACTTGAGAAAGTTAATTTGTAGTATGAAGAACTTGAGAAATACAATAAGATTATGAAAGGTGAACTGAATCAATCCAAACAACAACTTGAAAGGCTATATTCAAATAGTGAGAAGATTGATGAACAAATATCTTATCAAAAAACATTTTATGATAAGACTTGTCTTGGATTCAACACTTTTAAAAGAAAATGATGAAAGCAAGGAACCAAATTTGAAAATATCTGAAAGAATAGATGAGAAGAAGTCTGATGAGATCAACAAATCTAAAGATACACCTAAAGAAGAAGAATCACCAAAGCAAGAGGAATCACTCAAAGGTATGCAAAGAGAATTCAAAGGTAGATGTTTTTCTTATAATACTATTGGTCATATGAAGAGAGATTGCACATGTCATGGTTATTATTATAATTGTCATGGTTTTGGGCATAGAGCTATTGAATGTAGGAAACCTAAATTTATTGAGAATAATGATGGTAGCAGAATATTTAGGAATACTAACAATGCAGATAAGAAACCTACTAAAGATATGAACAAAAGAAATGGAGTAATATGTTATAGATGGAACAAGGTTGGACACATTGCTAGAAACTGCAGATCACAAATCAATCAGCCTAGATCAAGATATGGAAATAATGGAATTGTTTTTCAGATGCAACAAGATTGGACATACAACAAGGTTTTGTAGAATGAACAATAGAGTTTTTCATCCTAATCCTAACCCTAGAAATTATGCAAGAAGAAATGAAGATGCAAGTAATAGTTAGAAAGGATGCTATAGTAATTTAGATGAAGTAAAGTTTATCAAAAGCAAAGATCAAGGAGGCATATTCAACATTGAAGGTAATTAGGAAGGTGAAGTATCAAAAGGTAAGAATGAATCTTTACCTGACCCATCTCAAAGTACTTAATTTATGTAAATTGCAGTAGAATAGGAACTTAGATTAGTGTAGAAGTAGATATATGATGAATTGAGTCTTGTGCAGTTAATGCAAGGTAGTTTATCATGTTCTAATACTATGATTAAGAGTGCAAAGAAAAATATTATGTTTTGCAAGATCACAAGAAGTTTTAAGTTTTCCAAGTTAGCAGAAATAGCTTCTTGGAAAGAAGCAGCAAAAGAATTGAATGTGATGTCAGATATAAGTGAGATTGAAATAATAAAAGGTTATGATTAGTATTATTTGATCATCAAAGAGAATTCAAGTGTCAAGGAGATCAAAGAGCAGTGATTGGAAGCATTTTGCAAGGATTTGGAGAAGAATTTTGTGCTGAATCTATGTAAGCCCTAAAATTGCAAAATTAAGGTATTTTACTTGATAGATCTTTAAATCAGTAAAGGAATTTGAAGAAATCATGGATGTTTCCTTAATACACAATGTCAGAGATAAGAATAGACCTAATTTTAAAAGGGAACCAGTAGAACCCTTGGAAGATGATCCTACATTTTCTTTATCATCCATACCAGACGGAGTTTTACATTTGGAGAATGTTAGAAGTTATCTTGGATGCAAACTAGAGACAATTAGTGATAGTGATTTCACAAATGAATATCAAAAGATTTACAATTAGGATATGACACCGAAACAAGGTTTTGAATATTTGGAGGATAATGAAATTGGTAAGTATGGATTACAGTATGAATTTGATAATGAGGAATGCACTAAAATTATCTTGAGAAGAATTCATAATGGGAAGTTTTGGTTAGAGGATAGAGTAATAGATATTATAGTTGATTTGATTCTTGAAGTCACTGGATTATCTAAAACTAGAGCTATTCCTTTTAATGAGAAAAACAAGAGGAAAATAGTCATTGATAACACAAATTCATCCTATAATGGTAGCAGAATTGTGATTAGTAAGATCAAGCAAGATGATGTGAGATACTTATGCAAGATGCTAACTACTAAGTTTTGTGCAAATTCAAGAGAGGATGACATGGCAATTGGAATGATACATGCATCCTATCTAATGTGTGTTGACAAGGTACTAGTTGATATGTGTGAAATTCTAAGAATTCAATTGTTTAAGAACTTGGAGAAGATTAAGAAAACTAAGCATACATAGTTTAGGTTCTCATCCTTAATCACCTATATGTTTTTTCATCTATTGAGGAGATTTCCTTACACCATTGGAAATGACTAGAATGCTGGACAAAATACAATAGAAAGGATTAACCTAGTGTACAGAAGACATTTTATTGACAATGTAAATGAGAGTGCAGTACTGGTTATTAAGACATTTTAGAATATTGTATCTAACAGATCAAGGATCCCTAAGTCTCTTGTTGAAAAATATAAAGATGATATATGTTTTATGGTGGATACTGACTTTACCTATATTGAAGCAGTAGAGCCTAGAACAGATTTCATAGACCCTCTTGGCTATGAGATATCTGAGGTAGAGACTGAAGAGCATGTTAGCAGGTTACTTAAGTGCAAGTTGGACATGTTACCCTAATTTTCATATGCATGCAAATTTGGCTAATATCTATCCCAAGGTCTCTTTTTTAATCCTGCCAAGCATCCCTGAAATTTTTATGATCTTATGCCATGTCCTCTGGCCTCTGCAAATTATTTTATTCCCTTGTCTGTAGTTAAAAAATTCAAAAAGTAGTTGTTTGAGATAAATAAACCCTACAAACCCTAAGCCCCTCATTCTATTTTCATGTTACTTTATCGGTAACTTAAAAGTCCTAATTCTCATGTGTTTAATTCTCCCTTTGGTCGCTAGTTCTCTTATTCTTTTGGCGGTTACCTTTTCCTTTTGGTGAGCTGGTGACTACATTGTTTTTCTTAGTTGCAAGATAAAATGGTGAAGCTTCTAAACATTCAATGACTTCACGGATTGCCTTCAGCCGGGCATTTGCTAACTGAAACCCCAGGTTGGACTTTTGGTTTAGCGATTTTGTGAATGCCTTGTTCACATATTCTTTAGACTTAACTGAGGTTAAGAGTTCTATTTAGCGACTGAGCGAATTTCCTTTGGCCGCACATTCGCTAAGACTTCTGCGGTTAATTGATTTAAGTGGGGTCCGGGTTGATGAGATCAACGGCTGTCATAAGATCTCATAGGGTCTGTCAGAGGCTTGCAATCTTGTGATAGCCATCAATCTTCCCTTTTGCTCATCTCTTCATGCTTTTGTGGGTCCACTGCCACGGTGTCCTACTTGGAGGCTTTTTATTGGTTGAGGGATGATGACTTGTATTTTTGTTAGCGGGCCTAGGGATGTCAAAAACTTGGAAATCTATGGCTGGCATGTGTTCTCATGAAATGTGTCAGAGGTATGTGATTATAAGACAACCGTTGATTCTCCTTGGTGACATAACTCTTCATGTCTAGAGGGTCCACTGCTATGTGTACACAAACAGTGACTTCTCATTGGTCCACATGGTAATGATTCAGAAATGTGTCAATGGGACCAGGTTTTCAGTGTTTCAAAAGGCTCTGACATCTGTAGGAAATCTATGATTGGCATATGTTCGCAAGGAGATTTTTTGACACATGCGATCATGCGACTGACCGTTGATTTTACTTTATTTCAGGGTGCCTATACTAGGTGGGTCGTCTGACAATTGATGCTGACATGCTTGAATTCGATTGGTTGTTGTGTGTTGATGAAGATTTCTAGGCGGGTCCATTTGTTAGAAGGGGTTCTAGTTTTAAAAGATCAGCGGCTGGCGCATGATCTAAAGGAATATTTAGGGGCCATGAGCTCATACACCTGCCATTGGATCAAAATCTTGTTTTTAGTGGGACCGATGTCAGGGGTTGCCAAGGTGTATGCCTACATAACAGTCAAGGGTGAATAAAAGAATGACATGTGGTAGTTTTGGGCCCAGGGTTAAGAGTATTCTACGAATTAGTGACTAAAGGTTATCTTCTTGTTTGCCAGAGTTAACCGAGGTCAATTGAAAGTTTAAACGATTCTACGACTGAAGGAAAATTGGAACCTGAGGTAAATGTTGAGTTAGTTTTGCAGTCAAATATCGAGCCCGGGTAAAAAGAAGGATCTAATGGCTGTGTTTTAAAGTTGGATTAAAGTTTGAGTATCAATCATTGATAGAAAATTTTAGCGCCACCTGTGACCATTTTATCAATTTTTAAACTCATATATCTCAAAATATCAAATTTTAATAGTTATGGCAAACCCGAGTTGCAGGTAGGTAGATGGATCATGGCAGCTAGATTTTTGCGGGTATAAACATGAAATGGACAAGCGAACATAGATATCTAATTAGATGGGATATTTTCATGAGCATTTATGGCCAAATTTGACAAATTTAGGGTTTGATTATTATATGAAAAATTATGTAATCCTAATTAGATTTTTTGCTACTACCTGCATGCAAGAGGAGATGTATATATTGTTTTTTTGAGAGCTTTAGAGCTCAGAGTTCACATTTTGTAAAGAGAAAAAACATCTTTTCTTAGAAGGCTATCTAAGACATTTTTTTTTTGTCCTCTAGTTTTCTACATTCTGTAACCTCCCATTGATAATTCAGATATTGAAGGTTTTTTTGTGACATTCTTCATGTCCCTATGCCTTCTTGTGTTAGTTATTTCTTAATGAATTTAGTATTTACATGCTTCTCAGTGATATCTTGGGATTCTTGATCCCTCTTTCTTTCTGCAATTTTGTGTATCATTGTGGATGATTTGATGTGAGTTCTTTTGTGGGTATACTTTAACCCCTTAAATATCTTGTCTCATTCCTATACCTGGTTGCAAAGGTGAATGTTTTTTTATAGGTCATAGATTGTTGTCTAATTCCAAGGGGTGTTATTGTTTTTGAAAGAATCTCTCTTTCCCTAAATAACTCTTTTTATCTATAGAGCCTTCAATGAAGTACTTATGCAAACCTATTCAGTGAGTTGTGATCACCTATGCCTAATTCTATTCATTGATTTCATCTTTTATACTATAATTCATACCATATTTTTGGTGTATCACCTAGTAGGATAGTTTGCTTTCAGTCATTTCCCTTTCAAACATTCCTTCTATCCCTTTCCCTCAAAAGGTTTACTTTTCCTATCTAGAAGCAAATTAAGGTGATTATCCAAGAGGAACCAGCCTAGAACCTGGAGGTCTCATCTTAGTTAGCATAGGTCCCACAACTTGGAGATGATTCCCATGTTATACTAGGTTATCAAGACTACGAGAGCTTGAGATAAGGGTGCAAACTTAGTGTATAACAAGACACTTAGTGCAATAGGTTTGGAACCTTTGAGGAGAACTTTAACTCTGCAAAGACCTTAATTGAAGAAAAGTAGTCTAAGAAGAGAGTTGAGAGCACTATAATGAAAATCCTAAAAGATACAAGGATGACAGAGCTTGAGTTTTTGGTAGCAAAACAAATAGCAGCAACAATCAGAGAGAGTGGACAAAAAGAAGTTTTGTCTATCCCTCCCTTATCATCAATTGTAGTACAATAGGAAGAACCACAAGTGAAGGTAAAAGTGGAAGTAACTGAGAAGGAAAAAGAAGCAAAGATGTCCACTAGATCCACTTCCTCCACACCTAGCAAAAGAGTAAAGGAAAGTGCTACTAGACTAGGAAAGAGACATAAAACTTTAGTGCAACCAGTTCCAAGAAAGATTGCAGAAGTAAAAGATGATGTCACTACTATTAAGAAGAAATCTTGGAAACCAAAAGTTAAAAAGCTTAATGAGCAGATCATTGAGGATGGTGACTTTACAAGAATGAACAAATACTATGATCTTTATGATTATACAAATAGACTTAATCTAGAAAATGCAGCAGTAAAACACATGATTTTGGCTAATAAGAAGTTTGATACAATTCAGGGTCAGATACCTAATGATTTGTATAATAAACTTGTGAATAGGAACAATAGAGCATCAGATGAAGACACAGCTATTAGAGAAAAGCTTGTAAGGAAGCTTTGTGAAGTAAGAGATGAAACAAATTTTGGTCAGATCATGAAAGCCTTAAGCACCCATATGAGAACCAAAAGGAGAACCATTCAGATTATGGGAGGCAGATATGAAGAAATCAATTTTGAGACAGAACAAGCTATTATCAAGGTTATGTCAGAAAATGTTGGAGAACCATCAGTTGTAGTAGAGCAAGTAGGTGTTACAGAAAAAGAGGACATTCCCTCTCCTCCAGCCATTAACATTGAAGATAAAACAATGAATGTAGATGGAACATAGATCACCTTAGATACTAATGATAATGTATTCAAGGACTTGAGGAAGCATTTGGAAATAGGTAAATCTTTGTACATACAGTGTACAAAATCAGAGACCTTGACAGCAGAAGAAGATCAGAAGATAAAGTTGTAGGAAGAAGAGATTCAGAATGAAATAAATCTTCTTTCTTGCCCCAATGTGAAGGTATGTGATGTTGAGAAGAAATTTCAGAAGCTATATGATGAAATCAGAGTTTTGCAAGATGAGAGAGATAGAAAATTGAAAAGATTCACTCTTTTGAGAGAGCATACTTCTATGAAGTTAAGCATTATTGAAGAGGAGTTGGAAGAATATCTTTCAACGAAGACATCTTTTTAGAAGTTTAACTTTGAAACCCTCCAAGCATGTGAAATAGCATCTTATGGACTGAGTGCACTACTTAATGTGGCAAATTCCATTAAGAAGTCATGGGAGAAGGAGATAGAAGCTATGAAGATAGATTTTTTAGATTGTGTTGCAAGCCTACCGGCTTTGCAATAATTGAATTAAGGTATAATTTTTTTGAGATATAATTTTGTAACCCTCCCTACCTTTATTTTGTCATTGTTGTCAAAGGGGGAGAGATATATAGCAGAAAATTGATTATATATGATAAGGATTGATACTCCTAAGGGGAGTACTGTAATACAGATAACATTTTTTGAGGAGTTATAAGGATAGTATATATTTTATACTATGGCCACAATTTTGAGATTTTGAGTTGTACACTTAGCCAATTTTCTCATATGTTGCCATGAATGACAAAGGGGGAGATTGTTGGAAATTTGGCTGAGTTGATTACATAGATGTTGTCATTATGGCAACATATAATCCACATGAAGATCACACAGGTCAGAGAGAAAGTATGACAGAGCGCATTGCAAATTTGTCTAAGTGTGAGACAATGTTTTTACCAGTGAACCTAGATAGTTTTTATTTGCGATGTTGATTGGAGTAAGTTTAGTGCTTATGCACTTGAACATAGACTCTATGATGACTATCGATCACCCATCTCAGAGTGCAAGTTAGTACGACATGTACGGAAGGAGTTATGAAAGTTTTACCAAAGACATTGTCAAGCCGACAGGACAGAGTATGAAGACAGAACTAGTAAAGAGTTAAGAAATTATTTTGTTTATCAAAATAATGACTTAACAATATAAAGGGATGACATCCCAGATGTTAAATCTTGGATAAATTTATTGGTATAAATGTAATTTTAATTGTAATAGATATACAATAGTATGGACAAGTGATATATTGTGAAATATACGATGCATATGTAATAGCGGTAGTGAAAGAGCAGCCAAGAGATATTGATGCAAGTAGCATAAGGTTATGTACCTTAACCCATTTTTGTAATCAGTGTATATTGTACATTACTTGTTAGGGCAGTGGGCTCATTTGGTAATCACATTTTGTACTACCAACTCCTAATAGGGTTGAGGCTTCTAACAAGGCCTATAGTCCCTTAATCAGGACTGATACACTATATGCTTGTAATAGACTCCTAACAGGGTCAACATCCTTAACAAGATACTTTTGATTAGTGGATCTTTGTGGTTACCATCCCCACCCGAGTTTTCCCTTGGCTAGGGTTTCCTCGAGAACAAATAATGTGTTATGAGTTTTTAATTTCTATGCATGTTGTTTAGCTTCTTATGTTATGCATATATAAAAATAATCTGTTATATCCATAATTGGGAAAAAATAAAGTTTGTAGAATACTGATTCACCCCCCCCTTTGAATATTCCCTATTTCTAACACATAGTACCCCTTAGGACACACTTGAGGGTTCTAATGTGTCAAAATGGGTCATGGGGATTACCTAGGGGTCCTAACAAGTGATAAGGCATACTAGGCCCTGTAGGAAGTCCCCATGACCCCTTTTGAAGCATTTGAATGCTCAAGTGTGTCTAAAGGGGTTGTAGGACCCCTTAGGACATACTTCAGCATTATAATGTGTCAATAGGGGTCGTGGGGACTTCCTATGGATCCTAATGAGTGGTAAGGCATATTCAAACCCCTAGGAAGTCCCCATGACCCCATTTTAGACATTTGAATGCTCAAGTGTGTCTGAAGGGGTCATAGGACCCCTAAGGACACACTTGAGCATTCCAATGTGTCCATATAGGTCATGGGCACTCCATAGGGGTCCTAATGCATGATAAGGCATACTAGGATGCCTAGGAAATCCCCATGATCCCTTTTGACACATTAGAAGCCTCAAGTGTGTCCAAAGGGGTCATAGGACCCATTATGATACATTTGAGAGTTCCAATGTGTTGAAAGGGGTCATGAGGACTTCCTAGGGGTCCTAACATGTGATAAGGCATACTAGGACCCCTAGGAAACCCCATGACCCCTTTTGACATATTTGAATGCCCAAGTGTGTTTGAAGGGGTCATATGACCCCTTAGGACACATTTGAGGGTTACAATGTGTTGAGAGGGGTCACAAAGACTTCCTAGGGGTCCTAACACATGATAAGGTGTACTAGGAATTCTAGGAAGTCCCCATGACCCCTTTTGACACATTTGAATGCTCAAGTGTGTCAAAAGGGGTTGTAGGACCCCTTAGGATGCACTTGACCATTCCAATGTGTCAAATGGGGTCATGGGGACTTCCTAGGGGTCCTAACGCATGATAAGGCATACTAGGACCCCTCAAAAGTCCCCATGACCTCTTTTGAAACATTTGAATGCTCAAGTGTACCCGTAGAGGTCGTAGAACCCATTAAGACACACTTGAGTATTCCAATGTGTAAATAGGTGTCATGGGGACTTTCTAGGGGCCCTAACGCATGATAATGCATACTTGGACCCTTAGGAAGTCCCCATCACCTCTTTTAAAACATTTGAATGCTCAAGTGTGTTAGAAGGGGTTGTAGGATCCTTTAGGATATAATTCAGCAATCCAATGTGTCAATAGGGGTCATGGGAACTTCCTATGGGTCCTAACAAGTGATAAGGCATATTAGGACACCTAGGAAGTCCCCATGACCCCATTTTAGACATTTGAATGCTCAAGTGTGTTTGAAGGGGTTGTAAGACCCCTTAGGACACACTTGAGCATTCCAATGTGTCCATAGAGGTCATGGGCACTCCCTAGGGGTCCTAACGCATGATAAGGCATACTAGGATGTCCCTAGAAAGTCATGGGCACTCCCTAGAAAGTCCCCATGACCACTTTTGGCACATTAGAAGCCTCAAATGTGTTCGAAGGGGTCGTAGGACCCCTTAGGATACATTTGAGAGTTTCAATGTGTCGAAAGGGGTCATGGGGACTTCCTAGGGGTCCTAACGTGTGATAAGGTGTACTAGGACCCCTAGGAAATCCCCATGACCCCTTTTGAAATATTTGAATGTCCTAGTCTGTCCAAAGGGGTCATATGACCCCTTAGGACACATTTGAGGGTTACAATATGTTGAAAGGGGTCACGGGGACTTCCTATGAGTCCTAACATGTGATAAGGTGTACTAGGAAGTCTAGGAAGTTCCCATGACTCCTTTTGACACATTTGAATGCTCAAGTGTGTTGTAAGGGGTTGTAGGACCCCTTAGGACACACTTGAGAATTCCAATGTGTCAAATGGGGTCATGGGGACTTTTTAGGGGTCCTAGCACATGATAAGGCATACTAGGACCCCTTGGAAGTCCCCATGACCTCTTTCAAAACATTTGAATGCTCAAGTGTATTTGTAAGGGTTGTAGGACCCCTTAAGACACAATTGAGCATTCCAATGTGTCAATAGGTGTCATGGGGACTTTCTATGGGCCCTAACGCATGATAATGCATACTTGGACCCCTAGGAAGTCCCCATGACCCCTTTTGAAACATTTGAATGCTCAAGTGTGTCAAAAGGGGTCGTAGGAACCCTTAGGACACATTTCAACATTCCAATGTGTCAATAGGGGTCATGGGGACTTTCTAGGGGTCCTAACACGTGATAAGTGGTACTAGGACCCCTAGAAAGTCCCCATGACCCCTTTTAAAACATTTTAATGTTCAAGTGTGTCCAAAGGAGTCGTAGGACTCCTTAGGACACACTTGACAATTCCAATGTGTCAATTGGGGTCATGGGGACTTCCTAGGGGTCCTAACATGTGATAAGGTGTACTAGGACCCCTTAGAAGTCCCCATTACCCCTTTTGACACATTTGAATGCTCAAGTGTGTTTGTAGGGGTCATAGGACCCCTTAGGACACACTTGAGCATTTTAATGTGTCAATAGGGGTCATGGGGACTTCCTAGGGGTCCTAACGCATGATAAGGCATACTAGGACCCTTAGGAATTCTCCATGACCTATTTTGACACATTTGAACCCTCAAGTGTGTCCGAAGGGGTTTTAGGACCCCTTAGGACACACTTGAGGGTTCCAATGTGTCAAAAGGGGTCATGGGGACTTCCTAGGTGTCCTATCATGTGATAAGGCATACTAGGACCCCTAGGACATCCCCATGACCTCTTTTGACACATTTGAACCCTCAAGTTTTTTTGAGGGGATCATAGGACCCCTTAGGACACACTTGAGGGTTCTAATGTGTCAAAATGGGTCATGGAGACTTCATAGGGGTCATAATGCATGATAAGGAATACTAGGACCCCTAGGAAGTCCCCATGACCCTTTTTGACACATTTGAATGTTCAAGTGTGTTCGAAGGGGTCGTACGACCCCTTAGGACACACTTGAGGGTTCCAATGTGTCAAAAGGAGTCATGGGGACTTCCTAGGGGTCCTAATGCATGATATGGCATACTAGGACCCCTAGGAAGTCCCTATGAGCCCTTTTGACACATTGGAACCCTCAAGTGTGTTCGTAGGGGTCCTACGACCCTTTAGGACACACTTGAGGGTTTGAATGTGTCAAAAGGGTTCATGGGGACTTCGTAGGGGTCCTAGTATGTGTGATAAGGTGTACTAGGACCCATAGGAAGTCCCCATGACCCCTTTTGACACATTTGAATGCCCTAAGTATTTTATTTTCTTCCTTAACCCTATGAAGTTCGTATAAAAGACATGTATGGAAATCTTCATAGTATTTAGGAGACACAAATTGGTAACAATTGGAGTAGTAGGAATCAGAAAATGCACACCCTTCTTCACCAAACTGTATAAATGGGCAACCTAAAATACATCTGGAAGTAGAGCTACTCCCTTCACTTTGGGCCATCGTAAATTAGTGGAAGTTTTCTGCTCTTGCCTCCAGCAAAATAGCTTGTTCCAATGTTCACCCATGAATTTTTTAAATGGTTGATTGATTTCCTTTACTTCTTTCAATGGCCATCCATGATTTTTCTACAATCTTCCAACCTTTCATACGTAGTTGTAAAATACATATTAATATATTATACATATAAAATAATATATAATATATGATATATAATGTAACATTTAATATTAATATATATTAAATAATATTTAATGTAAAATGTATATTATATAATATTTAATATATAATTGATATTATATAATATTTAATATATATAATATATAATCTAATATATATTTTTTGATATATATTATATAATATGAAGGATGGAAAAATGGAAGGGAGAAAGGGTTTGGAGAAATTAAGAGAGAGAAAGGGGAGGGAAAAGTTAAAAATCAAAATTTTGATGGCATTTTCGGGTACCCAAAAATTATATTGGGTACATGAAAATATCAGGTACCCGATTAGGCTCGGTATTGCTTTGTGCACCAAACCTACATGGTCAACTATTGAAATGTCTCAAAAATGTGTTTTTCCCCTGTTTCTTTGAGTTCCAGACTTTGACCATGTAGCTGACGACTTTTTTTTCACCTGAATTTGATGAAATGAAAAGGGTATCTTAGGGAGATTATCAGATTTCTATCAATATAATTGCTATCAAATTTTGAATTTGGTAAGTAATTATTAGTTATTTTCTAATTGAGTTACCTCTAAAGTGTTGATTTATATATTGATTGAAAAATGACTATAACTTTCAGACGGTATAACATTTTTGAAATCTAAAAAATGCGTCACATTCTATGCTTCGCCTACTATAAGGAAAAAAAATTGAATTTTGTAAAGTTTTGAATAAGTTATGGTGGTCAGACACGGGAGTTTTGTTATTCTGAAAGTATTGTAGTAGAAAATTCATAATTAATTATTTTTTTGGAATAAAATTATAAAAAAATATGCATCACATTCGGGCATGAGTCTACTACTTATATATAAAATATTATCATTTGATTATGATTAAGGTGGTCAGACATACACCTACTTCTTATTCTTTTCCAAAAAAATTTGTACTGCTGCATTGAAATCTATACTTTTCACCAATCATACTAACTTTTTTTCAAAAAAGGCCTAGTAGTTAAGAAACTACATTCAATTTTTTACAGATTCTATTCTTACAACTTTTTGATATTAGGTTGATAGCTAGTTGAAATTTTCACGTCAAGTTGACTAACCTTGATTTGCTGATTTTTCATTGCCACTTAAGGGCATAGTTTGGCCCCTCATGATCTTGCACATACCCTAAAATGTTAAAAACAAATTAATTTTTTTTTAATTGCTCCAGTGAGAAGTTAGCTAACACCATGTAGTTTATCCTGGATTTGTTTGCTAATTTTTTGATGAATGTATAATTTTTGATGAATTTATGAAGTGCACACATCCTGAAAATATGAAATTTTTGTGTGCTCCCTCTAGAAATTATTTAAAATTAATCAAAAATCAAATTTTATTTTTTTAAAGTGTGTAGAATGGAGCCTAGTTTCTAAAAATTTAACTTGTTGCAAAATTCGATGAACGATCCAAAATCTATGGCCAAAATACTACATGTTGGTTTTTTACAAAAAATGGACATACACACAGAAGAAATTAGAGATGAAAAACTTAACATAATCAGAATTCAAAATAAATTATATGCTTAGATAGCTAATAGATAGATTTGCAATATCACATGGTGTGATTTTTATGTTATTGAACCTTGAGTAAACCTGATGAAGAGCACATAAAAAAATTTGTCATTTTTTTGTATGTCTGCTGAAAAATATGTCTCGGGCCTATTTGAATACTCCAAACCTTTGGGTTGGATCTCCAAGGTAAATCCAAGCCTTAGGATTGGTAAATTCCATTTCCTTACGAAGCATGTGCGCCCTATAGGGTGTGCATGCTATAGGGTGAGCACACTATGGAAATCTATGACTTCCATAGGGTGTGCATGCTATACAACATGCACCCTATTTAAGTCATAGATTTCAATTATGAGGAGAAATAGTCAAAGTGAAAGGAAGATCTCTCTCTCTCTCTCTCTCTCTCTCTCTCTCTCTCACACACACACACACACACACACACACACAAAGACCTCTCTCTCTCTCTCACACACACACACAAACACATAGAGACCTCTCTCTCTCTCTCTCTAACCTTCCCCTTCTCTCTCTCTCCTACTCTCTCCACTTCCCCTTCTCTCTCTCTGTCCTACTCTCTCCCTTTTTCTTATTTTGCATAGGGCGCACACACTATAGCGTGCTCATGCTATGCAAGCATATGCATAACATTTTTTAGTTTTGCATAGGGCACATGTGCTATAGTGCACCTGGGCTATGGTAGACTAAAATAAACGGTCTTCTTTGTTATCTGAAAAATATTCACTTTTCATGGTTTTGATAGTGACAAAGAAGCATAATCTATCAATTTGCACCATCTTTTTTTAAAAACATCAACATCGAATTGTGAAAGTCAATCATTATCACCAAAATTTATTGATTGAGGTAAGCTTTTTATTATTTTACATGTGAAATGTGAATAAAGAGTGTTTTGGTTTATAATTGGTATGATATAGACTTGTTCAATACATAATTTGATATAATTGTAATAAATTTATATTATAATTTGTCATATTGTAAGAGGTTTATATTATAATTTGACTTATTATTTTATATTTATATTATATTTTTAAAATTGTAATCAATTCATATGTTGAAATCATCATCATGCCAAGGAAATGAGAAAAGACTTTAACACCAGAAGAGCATGAAAGAGACAAAGAGAAGACAAGGGAAAGAATGAGACAACTTTGTGAATAAAAAAAATTAGATACCATAGAGGAATATATTTCTTCAAATGAGGAACATGAAACATCAATACAAAGTATGAGAGAATTGGAATTGGAAATAAAAAGACAATGAATGAGAAACTTGTGTGCAACAAGACAATTGAATTATGAAGATGTGGGCACATCATCTATGAGTTCCCAAGTTGAATAGACATCATCATCCAATGTTGGAGGCACAACATTGTCTACTTTTGAAGCTATGGGCACACCCTTGTATCAGGTTGAAGACACACCATTGTCTACATCCCAAGGTGTAGGTACAACATCATCTCATGTTGAAGGCACACCATTGTCTACATCCCAAAGTGTAGGCACAACATCATCTCATGTTGAAGGCACTCAAGATGGTATGAAATTCACATAGAGCATGATGGTTGGATATGAAATTCAAGTTGTAAAAAGACACATTCCCACTTGATACCATTGTTTCAGTTGTGGACTTTGTAGAGAACTACACACTACAACCACAGAATGAGGTGCAAGCAAAGTATTACAACTCTCAACAGGTTGTTATATTTGTTCATATAGCATTCATGAATGCACCAGACAGTACAAAGGAGAACATGAAGATATTGAGGGAGTATCATTTTTATATCACTGATGATCACTCACATTCTACAGAGTTTGCACATGGTTGCTTTCAACTATTTTATGGTCATTTGGCAAACAGGGGCATAAAATATCATCGACATATCATATGGCTAGATAATTGTGCATTACAATTCAAGAATTCTCAGATATTTTATTATTTGTGCAGGATGCATAAGATTACTGGAATTCAATATATGTGGAATTTCATAGAGGCTGGTCATGGAAAGGGAGAGCATGATGGTGCAAGTGCATGTATTAAGAGAGCCTTAGCACGTGAAGAATTAAAGTACAAAGAGAAAGAAACATTGTCAAATGCGGGATGTATTTTTGAGTGGTGTAATGCTACAATGGGTCTAGGTAATGAAGGAAATTCTATGGTTCATATATTTTTTTGGTTGATGGATGAAACTAACATTGCACCATATGAGGATTGTTGTACATTGATATAATCAAGTGAGCTACACTCTTTTAGAAGTTGTAATGTAGGTTTATGGAGTATCCACACATGACATATGGCATGCTTTTGTTCATCATGTGTAGATGAAGATTGGGATGGGTGTGAGTCAAAGGAATGGGTTGAAAAATGATATACAAGTATTTTGAGTCCACGTGCCTCATATCATTCCCATTAATTACTACAACTGACAGAAATGGAATCATCCATTGACTTTGATCGCTTATCTGATCTAGTACAACCAGGTAAAATTTTCCACATACAAATAATCTCAAATTTAGTACTTTATCATAAATATTCAGTAAACTAATGTCCTCATTATGTTTATATCATTATAGGCCATGTTTTTTTTATTATTTCACTTGAAGATAATGAAGAAGGTATTGATGATTATTTGTGTCATTGTGTTGAGGCAAAAAATAAATTGGATCACTCGGTTATCAATGGTGAAGAATTAGAATACCCTATAGGACTAGTGGTTGTAACTGGTACATGGCTTAGATAGTATGCTATGAAGAACCCTAGGTTGTGGTTGTTCAAGGATTTGGAGACACAAAGAAAGATTCTACATTATTCAAACCTCATCATTGCATCAAATGTCCACTTGATCAGATATGGGGGAAGACCACATAATAAAACTCTTTAGAAGGTTCGTGAGTTAGACTACGAGGCAATACTTGAGACAATCAAGGGTAGGGAAGATCCAATTGGTTCATTAAACTAAATGGAGATAAAAAATATTGTAATGTCAAATTTATATAGCAATGTAAATTGGGTGGACTATAAATTGCTCATGCATTACCCTGTATGTATTATGGGAAGTTTGTAAGATTTAATGATAACCTTTCTCTTCTATTTTTTGGGAAAATACCAAAGGTTTTCTCTACTCAGCTCTTTCCTCTGGTGCTCCTATTGAGCTTAGTTGTAAAAATATTTCTCATTATTTATTAAAAACTTTATGATGTTATTTCCTCCTAGTTCAGCATTAGCTTCCACATATTCACCATCACTACTACTCAAAACTTCCAAACAAAACCATTCTAACATAAACCCAAGTCAAACCTAATACCTACCCAAAAAAAACCTTAAAATCTTCAAACAAAACCTAAACTAGAGAAGTAGAAAATTTGTAGCAAAGCCTAATCTAGAGCAGTAGATAACCCTTCCACATGACTAAATTCATTAAACTCCAAGATATTAAAATGAGAGATCTATACAATAACCAGATCCTTATAATAGAAATCTTATAACATAGATTTTTCATAGCATACATAGCATAATGTAAGATAATAACCATAAACTATATTCATAATGTAACATACATAGCATAATTCATATATTCTTTACATACACTTAGATCCCAGTTCAACATTAACTTCCACACATTCAGTTCACAGTCACTCCTGACTCAAAATATCCAAACAAGCCCATTTTAACATAAACCCAAGCCAAAACCAAATTGTAAACAAGCCTTCCATAAACACCACATACAAAAAATCTAAAATATTCCAACAAAACCTAACCTAGAGTAGTAGAAAACTTGGTAACAGCCTTACTTCCTTCAGAAGCAACATGCCTAGCCAGCTCTCTAGGTAGTACAAACTTGACAGCAGTCTCAATTTCTTTGGAGGAAAGTGTCACGATCTTCTTATATTTGAGAAGAGAAGTAGCCTCATGAGTAATCTTATCAAAAATATCAACATGAAGCTCTCCATGATATCCATGGAAGTACTAGACATTCCCTTGGAGGGATGCACTTGTTTCAACACCTTGTATATAAACACCACTTCTCTTCCTCTTCTTCTTCTTATTCTCATATTTCATGGCTTTGACTATTGAATCCTTTGTGGGGTTGAATATCACTTTCTTTTCTTTTCTCTTCTTTTGAGAAGCCTTTACTTCATTCTCTCCTTTCATACCATCTTCTTTAACACTTGTGGAAGCCCTAGAAGCTTTTGGAGCCATGGACTTTATGCTTGTATGAACAACTGACTGGAATTTTTTTCAGGTTAAGTTTCTTAGAATTCTCAAATGCACAGGTATGGGATTGGATTGTATACAAGGCTTGATTTAAAGCATTGTTTGTGGGTAATTAAGAGCATACGTACAAGGACTTTTCACCAGCTCCCAATATCTTTTGAAGAGATTGTGGGCTTGTGTGGAATTGAATGTTGTGTACCTTTTATAGATTTTGGTCCTATGTTGTTGTGTTGGGAGGGATGACATTTAATGCAAGAGAATTTTTGGGCAAATAGTTTTATTTGTGAGATCTCAAATCAGTAATTTTTTGAGATTTGAAATGGCTAGGTGTATTTATGAACAAGTTGGGTCAATGATTTTAGTTGACTTGGAAGGCCATGGAAGAGCCTTAAGGAACCAACTCAATTCAAGGATGCACTATCTCATTTCCTTTCCAACTTCTCCCTCTCTAAAATGGAAGATTTACATTTTGGTTTATCTAGATTAATACATTTGCTTCCATTACTAGGTTTTACCTTCTTCCCTTATAGCTGTTCTATTCCTTGTTTCACACATTTTCCCTTTTCAGGTCCAGATGCCTTTGCTGGCAAATTGGTGAAAAAATCATTGCATAAGAATTGTATTTTCTTATTCATACATGATGGAAGGCTATTATGTACTTGTCCTCCTTTAAAATACTTGTAAGGACTACATTATTTAACAATTGGGAAAATATGGACTATCATCTACCCACTCAAAAATGCGGGCATCTCCATCCTCAAGATTATTGGAAATTGAAAAATATCTCCATCCATGAATTAAGGAAGCTTCAGGGAGATCTCCAAGGATTCATACAGGCCATTCCCTTCTATTAGGATCCACAAGAGTCACCATTATTATTTCTATTGGTAATTTAAGTTTATCTACAAATGTGTTTGGTGTTGTCTATAGAACAAATTTTAAAATAAAATAAGCAACATTATGTTAAGAACCATCTAAAAATTTTTATTAAAAAACATGTAACAAAACACATAAACCCAAAATATCATTTAGATAATAATAGATTGGCTTCTTGAACCCCTGTCAAACTAACTCACAGAGTATAGGAGACTCTAATATAATAGAGATCATTTTCACTTTATTTTTAGCGTCTTCTGTTGATTTTATTTTCAACTCAATAGATAATTTTTTGTCCCTCAAGTGATCATAACTCGTCTGAATAGCATTTGTGGAAGGATCAGGGAATTTCCTTTGTGACTCAAGATCACGCTAGATCTTCTCAGAATGAAAAACAAAAATATCTTTTTCAAAGCCATTCTTCCCATATATCCAAACTCTAAAATACATCCCACAGATGTATTTAAATACTAAAAATTCCTCAAAATCTATTGCATGTTGATATAAAAAAAATTCCCATCCCATGCCAAAAAACTCAATTCTAGTGCTTGTACTACATGACTGGTGCCAAAACAAGGCTCTCCCAATCACTAACTATGACCCAAAATCCAGTCACTGTCAAGAACACCAGTAATTTCCTCTAGAAAGATAAATAACAACCAAGGCAAATTCCTTACATCATAGACTAATTCAAATCACATTTTATGCAAATATTTTAATTCACTGGTCTAAGACTGCACTTTGAGCTGAAGAGTCCCTCAAGGTCCCTTCAGCATGAAATCAAAAATCATTATGAGGTCATATCTCGAAGCTTGTGGAAGGTAGCATCGATCCATTAGCTTCTACGGGACCATGTTGTTGGGGCCTACAATAACCTATCTCAATTTTTAGAGATTCAATTTCATTTAAATTTGGCAACACGTTCTTGGTCAATTTCAGAACTCAAACTGTTCCTCACTTGAAATGGCCAATGTTACGTATCTTTACAATTGTCTATTGTAGCATCTAATCATCTGTTCCAATAGATCCACATGGTTGGGTAAACACTAGGGGAAACCTTTTTCACCAAGCATAGTCATTTGAACACCACCGACAACTTCAAGCTAAACTATCCCTCAAGGTCCCTTCAGCATGAAATTGGTGATCTTTATGGGGTCATATCTCAGAGCTTGTGCAATGTAGCATCAATCCATTAGGTGATATAAGACCATGTTTCTAGGCCCTACAATAACCTATCTTAGTTTTCAGAGATTCAATTTCATTTAAATTTGGGAACACATTCTCGGTTGATGTCAAAACTCAAAGTGTTCCTCAGTTCAAATGGCCAATGTTTTGTATCTTTCCAACCATCAGTCATAGCATTGCACCATTTATTCCAATAGCTATGAATGGCCAAGTAAATGCTAGTGGCAACCTCATTCTCCACACATATTTGTTTGAACACCGTCGATGACTTCGGGATGAAGTGTCCCTCAAGGTTCCTTCAGCATGAAATCAGTGATTTGTATGGGATCATATCTCAGAGCTCATGTGAGGTAGCATCAATCCATTAGGTGCTATGGGACCATGTTGCCAGGCCCTACAATAACCTATCTCAGTTTTCAAAGATTCAATTTTATTTAAATTTGGCAACACATTCTCGGTTGATGTCAAAACTCAAAGTGTTTCTCAGTTCAAACAGCCAATGTTGTGTATCTTTCTAACCATCCATCCTAGCATTGAACCATCTATTCTAACAGTTTTGAATGGTTGGGTAAATGCTAGTGGAAACCTCATTCACCACACATAGTTGTTCAAATGCTGCTAACGACTCTAGGTCGAAGTGTCCCTCAAGGTCCCTTCAACATGAAATTAGTGATATTTATGAGGTCATATCTTGGAGCTCATGTGAGGTAGCATCAAGCCATCAGGTGCTACGAGACTATGTTGTTGGGTCCTACGATAACCTATCTTAGTTTTCATAAATTCAATTTCGTTTAAATTTGGCAACATATTCTCGGTCGATGTCAGAACTCAAAGTGTTCCTCAGTTCAAACGGCCAACATTGTTTATCTTTCCAACCATCAGTTGTAACATCAAACCATATATTCCAATAGCTTCAAATGGCCATGTAAACACTAGGAGAAACCTCATTCACCACACATAGTCATTCGAACGTCGATGATGACTCCGGCCAGAAGTGTCCCTCAAGGTCCCTTTACCATGAAATTAGTGATGTTTATGGGGTCATATCTCGGAGCTTGTGTGAGGTATCATTAATTTGTTAGATGCTACAAGATCATGTGGCAGGACCTATAATAACCTATCTCGGTTTTCAAAGATTCAATTTTATTTAAATTTGGCAACACATTCTCGGTCGATGTCAGAACTCAAAGTGTTCCTTAGTTCAAACGGCCAACGTTGTGTATCTTTCCAACCTGTTGGTTGTTCCATTTGATCTTCAAAACTTGTAGATTTATACTTTAATGTATAACTGTAATGAAACTTTGACTCTATCACCACTCCAAAGTCTACAAGGAAGAGGGAGAATTAACAAGGATCAAGGATATCCTCCTACACTTTGAGCCTCAATGCTCAGGTGGGTATACCCTTGACTCACTTCTTCAAAGGAGTCTTTAAACAATATATATCTATACCCTTTACTATCTGATTGGAATGTTTATCATTTAATTATGTGTGTGATTACTGATGATGGACTGCTTCCAGAGAATGGATCAGTGCCATATCCCAGGGTAGAGAGTCACTTAACAACCTATATCACCATAAAACCTTAACTCAAACATATATAGACTCAGAGTAAGTGCTTTGCCTATTACTCCCCTCACTCACATATCAGGACATCAAATCCTTATCTTGCCATGAACTCATTGAACTTACCTTAAAGACTTTAATCCTAACTTTGTTAGGAACTCAAAGATAACCCCAAAATACTCTTTGTTTACCATATACTGACCCACTTTGTGCAATCAACATATATGAGCTCAAGAGAAAAACAAAAAGACATACACTGATATGAGATTGGAATCCAAAATATTCTCACTAAGACTTTCACTATCAACAATTTGGGACCAAAACCAAAAGAATTGGAACCCCTGCAAACTGAAAAAGTCTGCAACTTATACCCCCTAGTCATCTTGGAAATTTGTAACAAGCTAAGGATGACTAGGGTTAGGATTTCAACCACCCAACCTGCTAGAAACAATCATGAATTTAATTCAGGGGCGGGAAACACATCCAATCCAGGAAAGAGGAAATCCTGAACTGATCCTTAATTATGAAAGTCTTCTCTGCAAGTACAAAGGATCACAAAACTAGGCTCAAAAGGACATCTTGCAACATGCCTTGAGCCACAACTACAATGTACATGCTCCGTAAACAAGCACTAGACATCCTGAACCACACTACAAATGGCAAACCAGTCGCTTCTCACCAAACAGGGTCATTTCTACATTGAATTCCATAAAAATGGTACCCTCTATCGCTGAAAACTCTCAAAAATTCAAATTTGAATCTCAATGGCTATTTCTTTGGCACCTGCAAAGAAATGACGGCTGAAATTTAAACCTTTACCAACTTTAAAATGCAGTCATCCGATCAATCTCCCTTCGCAGGCTTTATGACTTTCCTTAAAAGTGGTCCCAGTCAAACTTAGTGAATTGGTGACAAAGAACCTTCACCAATTCATGAAACACTTTGCTCCTTCGCTAAATAATTTAGTGACTTCCCAACTACCATTCGCCAAATCACCAAACAAACTAGTGAATCACGTTTTTTATGTGCAAACGTGTGAACACATTGAATTTTGTCTACACCGCCAGATCTTTATCCACTCCACCAAACCTCAGACCCCACCTGGGCCCGCCCGATGCCACATGTCACACCAACATTTTTCGTATCTGCCAAGTCACCTGACATAGGACCCACCACCTATCAACCCTTTTAAACACTGTAAGATCAGACAGTTGTCGCATGATCGCAAGGGGAAAGAATATTCCTTGTGATCACACGCCGATCGTAGATCTTGAATCTCTAACATCGGGCCCTGCTTTATTTGGTGAATTGGCGACCGAAGAACTTTCACCAGTTCATGAAATAATTTATGTCATCACCAAATCATTACGTGAACCAACAACAAGAAGTAAATTTGTCAGGCTGCTAAATACTTTATCACAACCACCAAAAGCATCGAGAAAATTCAACCGGACCCACATAGGAAGATCAACAGCTGTCGCAAGATCATAAGCCTCTGACACACTCGATGAGATTATACTCCATTCATCGATTCACTAACAAGATCAGGACCCATTGACATATCAGGAAACTAGGTCCCACTGACAACAAGGCACTATGCAAATACATGGATGAATAAAATAGCACCAACTATGCATACGCGTCAATGGACCCACCTACCTTCCCTATGAGAATCAATGGCTATCGCTATACCACTGCATTAAAGGTTGATCATGTTTCATTAATGGTATAATGACAGCCACAAGATTAAACCAAACTTTAATCTGCTTGAATGCCAAGAAGATTGGTCCCACCATCCATCGCACTTGCGCAGTTAAAATTGATGGAGTGCTGACAGAAAAGAAGAAATGTAAGGTCGAAAACACACAGGGCTTCTAACAGACTGAAAGGTAAACAAGGATGCAAAAACATCGAGGGTTTTCATGTAGGCCAAAAAGGTCAAAAACATCATGGATTTTCTAAAACACTGTGGGTTTTCGACACTATGGCAGATTTTGAAATTGTTTCCTGCAGACCTTGAAACTTGAAAAACTTGGGTTTTGCGATTTAGCACATGCAATTTGGACTAGAGCAAGGTGACAACATGAAGAACATAGGGCATGAAATTTAATAAAAACATTTGCAGAGAAGAGGCCATTTTTAGAAGATTTTGTTGTGACAGAAAAATGGCCTAACAGTGGCTCCATCTGGGGATGATGGGTAACTTGTGCCCATGCGAGAATTCAAGATTTCTAGGAGAGCATACCATCCCACTGGATAAAATTGCAAACAACAAGGAATAAGCAGGGCAAGACAAGTAATCAGACCAAAAACTAAAAGACAAGGGCAAAACAGGGTAGGGGCAAACAACCTATATATAGAGATCTACAAAATGTATAACCCTAACTACTGTTCATGGAAAATAGAGTACTTCAAATGAAGAACTACTTCAAGAATTGTCCATGAACTAGCAACTCTTGAATATCACCATTAAAATCCTTGATGATGTAATAATCTTGGCCCCATTTCTCATGAATCAGATATGGCCCTAACCAGATGGGATTAAATTTACCATGCTTCCCCTTATCCTCCAATCTGGCATTCCAAACTAACACCAAATCACCAGGTTCAAACTTCCTGTCAACAATCCTTTTATCATATAAATTCTTAACCTACAACTATAATTTGGCATTCCTTGCAATTGATTCTCTTCTAGTTTCATCCAACCTAATGAGGTCCTCAATTCTCATCTGCATTTCATCATCAATGTCATCATCATATAACTGCACAAACTTGTACATCTCCAATAAGTTATTCTAAGGCATTCTATCATGAATTCTGTATACTAAGTCAAATGGTGCACAACAGATTGCCCTCTTCACAATTACCCTATCAACCCATAAAGTTAATGGCAGCTTTGAATTCCATGCCCTCTTATTTTTCTCAAGGATTCTCTTCAAGATCTTAATCAAACTCTTATTAGTAGATTCTTCCTGACCATTTCCTTGTGGATGATAAGGTGAGGAATTAAAAATTTAAATTCCCAAACCTTTGCAAAAGTCCTTATATTCGCCATACCTGAAGCACATAGCATTATCACTCACTATCCTCTCAGGGCACCCAAACCTTGTAATAATATTGTTCATCAGAAAGTCAATTACCACCCTGCTAGTTGCATTCCTTGTAGGTATAGCTTCTACCCACTTTGTAAAGTAATCAATGGCAACTAAGATCCATGAATGTCCTCCACTTGACTTGTTTGGTATCTCCCCTATGAAATCAATTCCCCATTGTTGGAAAGGAGCTTGAACTTCTACTGGCTTTAACGGTACATTACTTGAAAACTTAAGCTTACTAGAGAACCTTTGACAAGCATAACATCTCCTTACCAACTGTTCTGCATCCTTGAAGATTGTGGGCCACCAAAATCCTACTCTCAAAATTTTATGAGCAGTTGTTTTACCCATATAATGTCCACCACAAACTCCCTCATGCATCTCCTTCAACAATACATTATCTTGATTCTCATCTACACATTTCAACAGTATGCAATCCAAATTTTTTCTATACAACTTACATTTCACAATTACATACTTGATGGCCTGTAACTTCAATGTCCTCTTTTGATTATCATTCATACTATCTGGACACCTCATGTTTCTCAAATAGTAAATAATATCTTGATACCAAATACAATCATCCATATCACATGTATAATCAATTTCAGAATGATTTACCTGGTTTGCATCTAGATTGGATTGAGCCATCAGTTTTTCCAATCCTTGACATCTAACCAACTTAGTGATCTGGATCTCAACATTGAATTCTTGGATCCTATTTATCCATCTGCACCTTCTTCCAGACACCTCTTGCTGTGAAAAAATATCCTTCATAGCCGCACTTGGCACAAAAGCAATCACAACTGCTCCCATCAAGTAACACCTAAAAGCCTTGATTGCTTTCACAAGTGCATAAGCCTGTTTCTCATTTATGTCATACTTTAATTCTGCAGCCTACAAAGATTTACAAAAAAATGCAATAGGCTACTCAAAACCATCCTTATTCTTTTGTAACAAAACTGCAGCAATAGTATGAAAAGATGAAAAGGAAAAGATATGCATTGGGACATTATAATCAGGTGCCATAAGCACTGGTGCATCTTTGATAGCCTGCTTGATGTTCTTGAAGGCCTCATTAGACTCACCCTCTCAATTGATTACAGATCCCTTCTTCAACATCTTGGAAATAGGTCTAGTAACCTCTGCAAAGTTTGTCACAAACCTCCTTAGAAAATTGACTTGACCAAAGAAGGACTAAATCCCTTTAACATTCTTTGGTCTCTAAATTTTATCAATGGCTGCTACCCTCTCAGGGTCAATTCTCATTCCTTGCTTCCCAACTAAGTGGCCAAGCAACTTACCTTCTGTGACACCAAAAGCACATTTCCTTGGGTTCAAAGAAATGCCAAATTCCAAGGCCCTCACAAATATTTTTTCTAAATGAGCACAATGGTCCTCTTCCCTCTTGGAATAGGTAGTTAAATCATCCTGATACACAACAAGGAAAGCATTGATAAAATCTGAAAAGGCAACATCCATTGCCCTCTGAAAAGTAGCACTAGCATTTGTGAGACCAAAAGGCATTCTCACATAGACATATGTTCCCCAAGGTGTTGTAAAGGCTGTCTTGAATTGTTTTGATTCCTTGACAATGACCTGATTGTAACCAGAGAAACCATCCATCATTGACATCAATTCTAACCTGGTTACTCTCTGCAACATAGCCTCCATATTGGGCAAACAATAATTATCTTTCAATGAGCTGATGTTCAAATTCCTAAAGTCCACACAAAGCCTGATGTCACCATTCTTTTTTCTTATAGGAACAAGGTTTGACACCCAAGAAGAATGCCTTATAGGCTTGATAATGCTAGCATCTCTCAACTTCATTAATTCTTCTTGCATCTTGGGTGCCAAAGTAGGATTAATAGGCCTTTGTTTTTGTCAAAAAGGTTTAGCATCTTCCTTCAATGGGATAACATGCTAAAATAAATCCTCTCTATAAACCTTTAGGTCATCATATGACCATGCAAAAACATGCCTAAATTTCCTTAATAATTCAATCAAAGGTCTCCTTACCTTTTGAGATATATCTCTACCAATGTATACTTTCTTAGGTGCCTCATGTTATCCAAGATTTATCTCCTCAAGATCAGCATGATCTTCTCCTTTGATATTCTTTTGAACTCTATCTTGGTTGTCAAAGACAGTCTCCAAAACAACAAGCCCCTTGGGCACCTTGTTAGTTCTAAGCTGAATGACCTCACTGCCTAAGACAACCTCCCTTTCTCCTACTAATTCAACCAAGGTTGAACAATCAAATTCCTGACCATGATACTGATCCTTTCAATCCATAAACTTTAAAATGTAATTATCATCATCAAAAACTTGCCAATTCTCAACATTATCTGGTATACTAGGCCTAGCCTGAATTTCAACTTTAGAGATACCAGAGAATGTGACATCATTGGGATTGATTGCAATATTGGCTAACAAGTTAGCCATCTTGTTGTTACTCCTATCCTTCCACTCAATATTGAAGGCATCAAAATGTTCAATCAAATCCCAAACTGCATTCCTATATTGTTTCAACCTTCTATTCTTGGAAGCATACACTCACCTGACTTGGGACACCACCAATTCAGAGTCACCAATAACATTTAGACATTTAATATCATGCTTTTGTGCCAACCTCAATCCTAACAATAAGGCCTCATATTCTACTATATTGTTGGTACAAAAGAAATTCAATGTGAAAGAGAACTTGTAGGTGTTTCCAACAAGAGAAATAAGTAAAATACCTGCTCCTGCACCATCTTTGCAATTTGCACCATCAAAGTACATTACCCACAAATTACTCTTCACAAAATCAGCACCTACTTCAACAGAGATAGGTGACAAAATATGTTCATTTTCACATACAGGGATCTTTTCCCTAAAAGCATTAACATCAGTATCCACAAAGCATTTAGTTTCATTATCTATGTTTCTCTCAATCATGTGGCATACTCTTGGCTCTCGTTCAATCTTGACAAACTGATCATCAATCTTGAAAGTTGCATAGGACAAATCACACTATAAACTTCCACCCATGGCAGCACTCCACCTTCTAGACAACAACATCCCATAATGAGGATGGATATCCACCACTAAAACACTCATTTTTAGCTCTTTCTCTGGATATGCTACCAACCTATATGGCATTGCATTGATAGTCCCAATAACTGGTACCTCCCTCTGATCCATTGCACAACACCTGCCTTGCACTGTATCAACTTTAAGGCCCAACCTCTCCATGATTTTGAAAGGAATGACAGTATTAGAGGCACCACTATCAATCATACAATTTCTTAACTTCATCCCATTCACAAGAACACTTAAGAAGAATGGGTCAATATTTTTAAGGCTGGCATTGACAGAACTGTCCAAATATATTGGAGGAATTTGAGACACAATTCCCTGAGAAGCAACATCCTTCAAAGCTTTATCCTGAGATCCATTGCATGAAGTATCATTTTTGTGAGTATTACCAACCCATGCAATAGCTTTATCTTTATGTTCAGGGATCCTCAATAATTCTGACAATGGAACCTTAACTATAATTTGTGACAATATAGATAACATGTCAACAGGGGTAGAAGTAGGAATCTCAATCTGCACTGCCTTAATGTCCTTTTGCTTGTCTGACACATTAGGTGTACTGACCACCCTCACTTTTTCAATCCTAGCCATTGTGTTAACTGGCTTCTCAATCTCACTAGAGACCTTTTCAATTCCAACTCCCTTAGGCTCACAATGCTTACCTTTTACATTCTTGAATTTCACCATGTGATCAACCTTTGATTTGTTCTCATTAGGTTCTCCGGAGTTGGTACTCTTTATAAACATTCTTGCAGCTTTCTCATTTGTATTCCTTGCCACCATGCCTCTAGTTTGCACCTGAGCAATCATTTCTGTAGTAATCCTATCCATCTCTTCTCTAGAAGGTCTTCTCAAATTTACTGGCTTGGGAGAAGAGTTCATGTTACATGTTTTCTGATCAATGCATTCACCATCAGAAAAAACCTCTTGATGAAAAAGGGCCTAATTATATCTCTTCACATTTACATCTACCTCTTCCCCAAAATCATAATCATCTTCATATCCTAGATATGAAGAAACCATGTTGCATCCAACATCATCTTATTCTTCTTCTTGTTCTATCTCCTCATTGCCACAATCTTGATTTGTAGCCATAGATTGTGCAACCACACAATGCTCTGCAGAATGAGGAGACTGGCATGCAATACACCAAGATATGTTCTCCATGACATTTATTGAAGCCTTATGTAGAGGGTCAGGGACACCTCCATCATTGTTTCCTCTTGCAGCAGGGATAATAGGCTTGCCATCCTTCCATTGGGTGTTGTAGGGGTAGTTTTGCAGTCTATTCTATTTATTGAAATTGTTGTTGAATTGAGGCCTTTCATTGGTAGGAGCACTACTGTTCCTATTTTTAGGTGGCTTCAAATCCTTCAATGCATTAAGCACCTTATCCAATTTATCTTCCTCTTTCCTCCTAGATCCAACATTCTTATCATTTTCTTTCTTATATTTCTTGTCCCTAAACAACTTTGGGTCATCTCTCTTTCCACCCAATTTTCCTGATATTTTTATGTTGTTCTCAATATTGACAGCAATCATAAAAGCATCCCTAAGAGTTCTTGGTTCTTTATCCCTCAATAAATATCCCATCTTCCCATCAAATGCATTGAAGTATGTAGTTAGACAAACATTGTCATCTAACCGCATAACTTGGAACAACTTATGCATACCCTTCTGAAATCTCATGTTGAATTCAGCTGCAGACTCATTCTGATTTTTCCTTATGGTTTTGAATTCATTCAACATGAAACTAGCATTAGACCTATCACCATACTGCTCTTTGAAACATTTCTCAAAAGAGTCCCAAGTATCAATACATCTATCAAGAAGCCTCTTAAACCAATCTCTAGCATCCTCCATTAGAGATTGAACAAATAGTTTCATGACTACATCCTCATGCTCTACCTCATAATCATTAAGCATATCAACAAATAACCTAAGATGCTCCTCACAACTAATAGCATTATTACCAACAAACTTAGGTACCTTATCTCTAATATCATTTGGAAAAGCATTTGGATAGCCAGGAATTCCATCAAAACTTATTTTCCTATAGCCTTCTAGTTGCATAGGTCTTCTTTGAAAGCTCAAACTAGTGTTAACCCTAGGATCAACATTAGCATCTATATTTATTTGTGCATTTGACTGCTACCTAGGATCTACACCTACCCTAATAGATGAAGAAGGAAATGAACTAGTAGCATTACTAAGTGGAATAGAAGTAGTCATAGATGGCATACCTAGTTCAGTAGCAGATGGGCCAAGAGCATTAGCTGAAGAAGCCCTCAAAAATTGGATCTTCCTTTTCTTTTCTGCAATGGAAGCATCAACCTCAGCTCTCTCTAGTTCTCTTGCAAGGTCCTCATCTTCTTTTCTCCTTCTCTCCATTTCAGTGTCCTTATTTGAATCAGGTGGTGGGATCCTTGGTATTTTCACTGATTTGCTTGCTTGGTCACCCACCATCTTCTTCTTTCCTTTCTCATTAATGATAATATTAGGTCTAGTGATCCTATGCCCATCTTTATCTTTAGGCAAAGGGACATAACTTTGCACTTGTCTAACCACAGGGCCCTCCCTATCAAATTCATGATCCTGAAGCAAGCACTCTTGCTCACTCCTCAAGGCATCAAGATCACCAAAAACATCATGCTACAGATTTCTAGGAGTAGAAGTAAGCATTTTGTTTCTCTCCTTCATTTCATTTATTTTTCTAAGAAGAGACTACCTCTCTATCAAAGCATTCACCTTTTCAGCCTCTCTCTCCTCCTGTAATCTTTTATGTATGGCATCCTGCTCTGCCAACTACAACCTTAGTGCATTCAAGTCATCAGGATCCACCATAATGTCATCAGAACCAGATGAAACATCCATATCAGGAAGATTTTGATATGGGAAGTGAACTTGCCTATGTCTCATGGGTTCTCTTCTAAAATGATCTTCATCAAGATCCAGGTCAACCTCTAAACCCATATCTCTATTTTGTTCATTTTGACCTGCAGGCAATGGACCTTTGTCGTGAAATGAAGCCTCAGGGGTATCGCAGAATCTCTCTTTAGAGTGACCACCATCTAATCTAGAAACTCTATCTTGTGAACCATCCTCACTTGAGGATACATGTGGAACTCTAGCTCTAGCATTTCTTTGTTCTCTCATGGGAGCACTAGTAGACTCACCATTCCTTCTAATCCAGCTCTTCTTTTCTTGTCTAGGTAGCTGCTCCAAAGTGACCTCTGGATTCTTTCTACCAAAAGACCAAGTATTTCTCCTCTTATCCATGATTTATCAATATGCAGCATTGGTTCTAACCTTTGAGTCACCACCCACCTAAATGGAAAATCTTTGAAACACAACAGGAAAACAAGAACACACTTACAACCTTCCTCTCTAGATTCTCACTAGCAGAATCATTGTCTTGTTGATGACTTGGATGGGTAGGTTTATTTGATCAATAAGATTTTGAATACTTCAATATGACTGCAACTAGAGACCCTAACAGATATTTTTCTTTTTCATTGTTCTCCCCAGTAGAGTCGCCATTTTGTTGGTTGTTCCTTTTGATCTTCAAAACTTGTAGATTTATACTTTGATGTATAACTATAATGAAACTTTGACTCTATCACCACTCCAAAGTCTACAAGGAAGAGGAGCAATTAACAAGGATCAAGGAGATCCTCCTACACTTTGAGCCTCAATGCTCAGGCGGGTGTACCCTTGACTCACTTCTTCAAAGGAGTCTTTAAACAAAATATATATCTATACCCTTTACTATCTGATTGGAATGTTTATCATTTAAATGTGTGTGTGATTGCTGATGATGGAATGCTTCCAGAGAATGTATCAGTGCCTTTAACTAGGGTAGAGAGTCACTTAACAACCTATATCACCCTAAAACCTTAACTCAAACATATATAGACTCAGAGTAAGTGCTTTGCCTATTACTCCCCTCACTCACATATCAGGACAACAAATCCTTATCTTGCCATGAACTCACTGAACTTACCTTAAAGACTTTAATCCTAACTTTGTTAGGAACTCAAAGATAACCCCAAAATACTCTTTGTTTACCATATACTGACCCACTTTGTGTAATCAACATATATGAGCTCAAGAGAAAAACAAAAAGACATACACCGATATGAGATTGGAATCCAAAATATTCTCACTAAGACTTGCAGAATCAATACATTACCAAATGACAAAATGCACAAGGGAAAAAAAACCCTAGATCCAGGCTCTCCTTGTTCAAATTTTTACTATCAACAATCTAGGACCAAAACCAAAAGAATTAGAACCCCTGCAAACTGAAAAAGTCTGCAACTTATACCCCCTAGTCATCTTGGAAATTTGCAACAAGCTACAAATGACTAGGGTTAGGATTTCAACCACCCAACCTGCTAGAAACAATCATGAATTTAATTCAGGGGCTGGAAACACATCCAATCCAGGAAAGAGGAAATCCTAAACTGATCCTTAATTATGAAAGTCTTCTCTACAAGTACAAACAATCAACAAACCAGGCTCAAAAGGACATCCTGCAAGATGCCTTGAGCCACAACTACAATGTACATGCTCCACAAACAAGCACTAGACATCTTGGACCACACTGCAAATGGCAAACCAGTCACTTCTCACCAAACAGGGTCATTTCTACCTTGAATTCCATAAAAATGGTACCCTCTGTCACTGAAAACTCTCAGAAATTCAAATTTGAATCTTAAGGGCTATTTCTTTGGTGCCTGCAGAGAAACGATGACCAAAATTTAAACCTTTACCAACTTTAAAACATAGCCATCCGATCAATCTCCCTTCACGGGCTTTACGACTTTCCTTAAAAGTGGTCCCAGCCAAACTTAGCGAATTCGTGACAAAGAACCTTCACCAATTCGTGAAACACTTCGCTCCTTCGCTAAATAATTTAGCGACTTCCCGACTACCGTTCACCAAATCACCAAACAAACTAGTGAATCACCTTTTTTATGTGCGAATGTGCGAACACATTGAATTTTGTCAGCACCGCCAGATCTTTATCCACTTTGTCAAACCTCAGACCCCACCTGGGCCCACCCGATGCCACATGTCACACTACCATTTTTCATATCCACCGAGTCACCTGACATAGGACCCACCACCTGTCAACCCTTTTAAAGACTACAAGATCAGATGGTTGTCACATGATCGTAAGGGGAAAGAATATTTCTTTCGATCACATGCCAACCGTAGATCTTGAATCTCTGACACCGGGCCCCACTTTATCTGGAAAACTAGCGACTAAAGAACTTTCACCAGTTTTTGAAATACTTTATGTTATTGCCAAATCATTACGTGAACCAGTGACAAGAAGAAAATTTGTCGGGCTGCTAAATACTTTATCACAACTGCCAAAAGCACCGAGAAAATTCAACCGGGCCCATGTAGGAAGATCAACGACTATCACAAGATCGTAAGCCTCTGACACACTTGATGAGATTATACGCCATTCATCAATTCACTGACAAGATCAGGATCCACTAACACATCTTGAAACCAGGTCCCATTGACAACAAGCCACTATGCAAATACATGGATGAATAAAATAGTGCCAACTATGCATATGCGTCAATGGACCCACCTACCTTCCCTATGAGAATCAATGGATGTCACTATACCACTGCATTAAAGGTTGAGCATGTTTCATTAACGGTATAATGACAGCCACAAGATTAAACCAAACTTTAATCTTCCTGAATGCCAAGAAGATCGGTCCCACCATCCATTGCACTTGCCCAGTTAAAACTGATGAAGGAGTGCTGGCAAAAAAGAAGAAATGCAAGGTCGAAAACACATAGGGCTTCTAACAGACCGAAAGGTAAACAAGGATGCAAAAACATTGAGGGTTTTCATGCAGGCCAAAAAGGTTGAAAACATCATGGATTTTCTAAAACACTGTGGGTTTTTGACACTATGGTAGATTTTGAAATTGTTTCCTGCAGACCTTGAAACTCGAAAAACTTGGGTTTTGCGATTCAGCACGCGCAATTTGGACTAGAGCAAGGTGACAACATGAAGAACATAGGGTAGGACATTTAATAAAAAACATTTGTAGGGAAGAGACCATTTTCAGAAGATTTTACTTTGACAGAAAAATGGCCTAACACAACCATCGGTCGTAGCATCGAACTATCTATTCCAATAGTTCTAAATGGCTAGGTAAATGCTAGGGGAAACCTCATTCACCACACATAGTCATTCAAATGCCACCGATGACTCCAGACCAAACTATCCCTCAAGGTCCCTTCAACATGAAATTAGAAATCTTTATGGGGTCATATCTTGGATCTCATGTGAGGTAGCATCAATCCATTAGGTTCTATGGGACTGTGTTGCTAGGGTCTACAATAACCTATCTCAGTTTTCAGAGATTCAATTTCATTTAAATTTGGCAACACATTCTCGGTCATATATTGAAATCAGTGATCTTTACCAGGTCATATATTGGAGCTCATGTGAGGTAGCATCAATCTATCAGGTGCTATGGGATCATAGTGTCGGGGCCTACAATAACCTATCTTTTATTTCAGAGATCCAATTTCATTTAAATTTGGCAACACATTCTTGGTCGATGTCAGAACTCAAAGTGTTCCTCAGTTTAAATGGCCAATGTTTCATATCTTTCCAACTGTCAATCATAGCATCGAATCATCTCTTCCAACAACTTCGAATGGTTGGGGAACCACTAGTGGAAACCTCATTCACCAGACACAGTCATCTGAATGCTGTCAAGGTCTCCAAGTCAAAGTGTCCCTCAAGGTCCCTTTAGCATAAACTAGTCGATCTTTTTGGGGTCTAAACTAAAGTATTTTCAACTTTGTTTGGGGCTTCCACCTTGTTTAACCCACCATGCATGGAACCCTCCATTTTAGGGTCACTAAACTAGGGCCTTCTTTTTTCGACCATGCAAACACTTCCAAGAACTCCTCCAAGTTGTTTCATCTTGGATTGGGTGTGATAATAAATAGTCAAAGATAAAATATACCCCTCATGTGGCTATCTTATTTGTTTCTTCTCCCATGGCATCATTTTGGAGCTTTTTCAATGCCAAAAAGTCATTGTTTTGAGTTAACATCAAGCTTTAAACTTAACACCTACCCAAAGACTATTGAAAATAATTTCAAATAAAATATAAAAATTCCAACCATGAAGCATGGTGATATCCTAAATGTATTAACACCTTCTATACTATGTTTGACTGACATACCAAGGCATTAAACCTCACTATCATGGCACATACAACAAGAACACAACATGAAAAATTAAAGATGAATTCATAGAAATTGAAAACAATGTAAAATAAAATTTCTAACACATGCAAGAAATTCCATGCTTAGAATATTCATGAAAATACTAAAATGTATTTAGATTTTACTCAATATTTACAAGGAGTGTGTGTAGTTTGTACAATAGTGAATGCTCACTTTTTTTCACTCTCTCTAGCACACATAATGAATTTCTCAAGCCTAAAATAAACTTCCTAAACTTTTTTCAACTGATCAAGATTAGTTGGAACCCTTAACACAACCATTTAGTGGAGTTATGGGGTTTCCCTCCATTCTTGCAATTGACCGTTAGGATTTAAATTTTTTAATTTGCAAAACTTGTTAAAAAGAATCAGTTAACAACTTTAATCTTTTGAGCTTATCCTTTTAGGACTTCATCACTATTTATAATCTCCTAGACACCTTAGAGACCTAATCTCAATCTTTCAAAGCTTTACATTAGTCCTTATTAGTTATACTTGCCAATTTTACGACTTTGTTCGCAACATGAACTAAAAATATATTAAAAACTTGACAAAATGGCTTTATAAGCCTCTTTACAACATTGCTAGAAACTTGTGGATCATATAGTCATCTTGAAGAGATCTTTGATATCCTTGGTGTCATCTCATTCATGAAAAATAATTTGATCATTCCCTATCTTCCCGAAGTTCCTTGCACCACTTATTAGGTCTTATAGGTCCTATTAGGTATTATTGGTCCTATTAGGTCTTATTAGTTACATGTTAGGTCTTAATTGGTATTATATGATCCTATTATGTCTTAAGTGGTCCTATTGGGTCTTAAGGGTCATATTAGGTCTTATTAGTGTTGCCCAAAATTTTTCTATCATTCATTTTTGGCCACAGTCCTATTTTCCAAAGAAATGCACAAGTGTCAAAACCCTCTGTGTTTTCTTCCTTTTAGTGTTGAAAGTCTAGTGTGTTTTCAACCTTCTCTCTGAAGGCTCAGGATGTTTTTGACTTTTGGTCCAAAAAATTCTCTATGTTTTTGACCTTTGGTCTGAAAGCCCTCTGTGTTTTCGAACCACTTCTGCACTGTTCACTTTCTCTGATGTCTACATTTTTCTAAGTGCGCAACTCCGACTAGGTGGGTCCCTTTGATGTTTTCAACAAACTGCTATGGCTTGTTGCATGATCGCATAGCCCTTTTTTAGGCTATGCGAACATGCGACTAGCCATTAAGTGCGCAACCCCAAGGTACCAAGTAGGGCCTAGTTCACGGTCTTCAAGATTTCAAACCACCAGCAGTTAGCAAGAAACGGTTTCATGTTGGTCGCATGATTGCATGTGGCCCCTTAATCACATGCGACCATGCAACAAGCGGTCAATGGGTCTTTGGCAGCTGCTGGTGGGTCCTCTGGTGGTGATGTGTCTAGTCTGCGATGGGCCGGAGGTATAACATGGGCCCTCATAGATTCAAGATCTACGGTGGTCACATGTTCACATGGGATCTTTCGATCCCATGCGATCATGTGATCGCTGTTAGATTCTCCTGATGCTTCCAGGTGATGTTGTTGTGGGTCCGGCCAATGTGGTCAGCTCCTGTCGGTCCACGTGGTGTAGGTGGGATATTTTGTGGGCCTGAGTGTCTATGTGGCAAGTGGAGGTAGATTCTCAAAGGCTTGTCACATGATTGCATGAATCCTTTCAGGCTCATGCGATCATGCGACCAGTGGTATTTTCAAGCAGTGCGGCTAGTTTTGGTGGGTTTTTTCTATGAGATGGTTGTAGCGGTGTGATAGCTCAAAAAATTGATGTCGCTAGGACATTTTCTAGTTGTAGGTTGCGGAGTTGATGAAGGAGGTGTGGGCGGCTATTAGGGGTTGATTCTTTGTCCCAGCAGGGTATGTTTGTGCATTCATGGCAAGGCCAATTTGCAGAGAGGTTGATGAATCCAGGCTATTGTGTCTGCAGGTTGATTTCAGTACAAGGATGGGTCTTTTATCTGATCAGTTTTAATGTTGCAGGGATATCTTTTATAATCAGATTTGACTACTAGGGTTGGTTATTAAATTGGAAAATCTATACCCTGGTTAACTTTTGACTCCTACCTGCGTGGAGTTGAGTTTGTATATAACATTTTTTGGAGCCTGCAGTGCTCAGAATTCACAATTGTAAAAAAGGAAAGTTTCTTTCCCAAAGGTTATTGAAGGCATTATTTCTGCCCCTTAACTTTCTATAATTGTAAAATTCCCATTGATTATTCAGATATTGCAAAGCATTTTGTGACATTTTTTAATGTCCCTATGCTTTCTTGTGTGGATTATCTCTTATTGGATCAAAGTGTATGCATATTTTCAATGATATCTCAGGTTTCTTGATTCCTCTTGCTTTTTTTAACTATGTGTGTTATTATATTTGATCTAATTTAGATGTTTTGTGGGTATATTTCAGCCCCTAACAGTCTTGTCTCAATCCTACACAGAGTTATAGGAGTGAATGTCTATTTGCAGGTCATAGATTGTTTGTCTAATCCTAAGAGTCTTGTTGTTGTGAAAGAATCTTTCTCTTTCCTTGAACACCCTCTTTTGTTTGCAGACCCTTCCATGAAATACTTATGCAAGCCTATTCAGTAAGTTGTAATATCCTAGACCTAAGCCTCTCACTAGTTTCATTCCTTTATACTAAGATCCAAACCCTAGTTTCAGTGCATCACCTAGTAGGATAGATTTGCTTTCAGTCATTTCCCTTTCCATGTACTCCTATCCCTTTCCCTCAAGAATTTACTTTTCATGTTAAGAAGCAAATCAGGGTGATAATCCAAGAGGAACCAGCCTAGAACCTGGAGGTCTCATCTCGGTTAGCAAATGTCCCACAACCTTGAGATGATTCCCATGTTATACTGGATTATCAAGACCACGAGAGCTTGAGATCAGAGGTGCAAATTTAGTGTATAACATTTTTTGGCATGCCTGGTGGGACCAAGAGGTCATATTTTCATAATTCTTCCTAGTTTCAATATGCATCGAGCAGGTTGCAGACCTTTGAGAGGTCATTGTTTTGCATATTTGGTGACTCCAAGTTCACATCCACTAGTTTCAAGCAGATTCAGTACCTAAGATGGATTACCATCCTTATTTTCATGAGGACAACCCTTCATTTCATGGAGGTCAGCTTTATCAAAATAGTGGTACTTCTGATTTCATGAAGAACTACCCAGTTGCAGCAATGAACCAACATACACCTCATCCTTTCCCCCCACCCACCCAGCTTCTAGTATCATGGCAGCACTAATACTCATACCAGTAGCCTCAAGAGGAGATGCGTTGCATAGATGAGCATGCTTATCATGCCTAGATCCAACTACAACAAGCTTTGGCTCAGTAGGATCAAGGTTACAGGATGTATCTAGCAGAACAATACAAAAGAAATGAGGCCATGCTTGCTGAGGGACTGGAAGCACAAAAGAAACACTATGAGGAGGTGCTAGAAACATAAAGGGGGCATATGCGGACACAAGAAAAGGAGTAGTTTGATGCTAGATGGAAGTAGTGTGAAGAAATCATTACAGGATAGCAAAAAAGTCAAGAAACCCTTACAAGTAACCTGGCAACACTACACAAAGTTTACAAGGAAAACCTGATTAAGGTTAGTGCTACTATAGCTGAGAAAGAGGAAGATTTTCAAAGAACATTAGTAGCTCAGAGTGTTGCTTATGAGGAGTTGGAAATTATAAGAATAATTGTGAAAAGGTGGTCCAAGACCAAAAGGTTTTGATGGAGGCCATGTTTAATAGAGGCAATGAATTTTAGATTCAAAAAGAAAAGGAACTGAGAGCTCATGAGGAGTTTCATGAGAGAGAGCTGTAGGATCTCAAACAAAATATTGGATTCCTAGCTTCTATAACTGAAACATATAAAAGAGGCTATCAAATGCAGGTTGAGAAATGCTCTCAACTGGAGGAAGAAAAGGAGATCATTGAGCAGAAGATTGCTTATCTAAGGGAGGCTCTCTCTAAACAGGTTAAGATAAATAAGTCCTCAACAAATCATGATTATGCTAACAACAGTATACTTCTACAAAAGAGTCTAGAAGAAGAAAAGGAAGATCAATTCTGGGACAAGATGGAGTACTTTTACTTGCATCTTGATGACAAGCCCACACTTTTAGAGGACACCTACAATATACAGGAGATAGTCATTTTTGGTCAGCATAAGAAGGAGATCAATCAGACTAAAGTAATCTCTTAGGGGATTGAGTTTATCAAGGAGAGCTCTAGGTCTAGCATCTCTCATGGTTTCCCTATCAGATATTTGGCTAGGATGGAGGTTATCAAAGGATTACAAGTTGTGCCAGCATCCCAATATGTTTTTCCATCAGAAGTTGAGGCTGTGAATGAACTAGATCAGCTTGTTGTCCCCATTGGCCAAGTAAGTAAAGTCTCATCACTGCTTGCTATTTCTCCTCAGAATGATGGTGCCTACAATCAGCTTGACCAAGTGAGTAAAATCTATATCAGCTAGATCTTTGTCAAGCAGGTGATTCTGCATGTCTCCTGTATTTATCTTTTAATAGCTTTCTAGGAGCATGTGGATTATTGTAAGCTAAGAAGGATGGGAAGCTATTTTTCACAACTAGTGGATGGTTTTGTTTAACCAGGTCTCTGCACTGGTTACTTTAGGCTAGGTTAGTTTCCTTGCTTTCTAGATTAGTTTTTTTCAGTTTTCCAAGAAGTGCTCGAGCATAGTTTTGTCTCTACCAAGTTTTTGTGCTCAGTAGTGACCCCATGCCCAATGGATTGCTTCAAGGCAACTGGTCTAAATGTCTAGCAGGCTGACATCCCACAGAGGTCACCAAAATGTTGCCCAAAATTTTTCTATCATTCATTTTTGGCCACGGTCCTATTTTCCAAAGAAATGCTCAAATGTCAAAACCCTCTGTGTTTTCTACCTTTTAGTGTTGAAAGTCCAGTGTGTTTTTGACCTTCTCTCTAAAGGCTCAGGATGTTTTTGACTTTCACTCCAAAAAATTCTCTGTGTTTTTTACCTTCTGTCTGAAAGCCCTCTGTGTTTTTGAACCACTTCTGCACTATTCACTTTCTCTGGCGCCTGCATTTTTCTAAGTGCGTAACTCTGACCAGGTGGATCCCTTTGATGTTTTCGACAAACTACTATGGCTTGTTGCATGATTACATAGCCCTTTTTTAGGCTATGCGAACGTGCAACTAGCCATTAAGTGCGCAACCCCAAGGTACCAAGTAGGGCCCAGTTTGCGGTCTTCAAGCTTTCAAACTACCAGTAGCCAGCAAGCAATGGTTTCATGTTGGTCGCATGATCACATGGGATCTTTTGATCCCATGCACACATGCAACTAACCATCAGTGGTTTGCAGTCGACATCTTGCAGTCAACTCCAAGTAGGTAATGGGTAGCATCTTATGGTTGGTCGCATGATTGCATGCGGCCCCTTAACCGCATGCGACCATGCGACAAGTGGTCAACAGGTCTTTGGTAGCTACTGGTGGGTCCTCTGGTGGTTATGTGTTTGATCTGTGATGGGCCAGAGGTATAACATGGGCCCTCATAGATTCAAGATCTATGGTGGTCGCATGTTCGCATGGGATCTTTCAATCCCATGTGATCATGCGACCGCCATTAGATCTTCCTGATGCTTCCAGGTGATGTTGTTGTGGGTTCAGTTGATGTGGTCAGCTCCTATTGGTCCACATGGTGTAGGTGGGATATTTTGTGGGCCCGAGTGTCTATGTGGCAAGCGAAGGTAGATTCTCAAAGGCTTGTTGCATGATCGCATGAAGCCTTTTGGGCTCATGCGATCATCTAACCAATGGTATTTTCAAGCAGTGCGGCCAATTTTGGTGGGCCTTTTTCTGTGAGATGGTTGTAGCAGTACGGTAGCTCAAAAAATTGATGTCGCCAGGACATTTTCTAGCTGCAGGTTGTGGAGTTGATGAAGGAGGTGTGGGCAGCTATCAGGGGTCAATTCTTTGTCCCAGCAGGGTACGTTTGTGCATTCATGGCAAGGCCAATTTGCAGAGAGGTTGATGAATCCAGGTTGTTGTGTTTGTAGGTTGATTTTAGTACAAGGATGGGTCTTTTATCTGATCAGTTTTAATGTTGCAGGGATATCTTTTATAATCAGATTTGACTACTAGGGTTGGTTATTAAATTGGAAAATCTATACCATGGTTAACTTTTGACTCCTGCCTGCGTGCAGTTGAGTTTGTATATAACATTTTTTGGAGCCTATAGTGCTCAAAATTCACAATTGTAAAAAAGGAAATTTTCTTTCCCAAAGGTTATTGAAGGCATTCTTTTTGCCCCTTAAATTTCTACAATTGTAAAATTCCCATTGATTGTTCAGATATTGCAAAGCATTCTGTGACATTTTTTTAATGTCCCTATGCTTTCTTGTGTGGATTATCTCTTATTGGATCAAAGTGTATGCATGTTTTAAATGATATCTTAGGTTTCCTGATTCCTCTTGCTTTCTGTAACTATGTGTGTTATTGTGTTTGATCTGATTTAGATATTTTGTGGGTATATTTCAGCCCCTACCAGTCTTGTCTCAATCCTACACCGAGTTATAGGAGTGAATATCTATTTGCAAGTCATAGATTGTTTGTCTAATCCTAAGAGTCTTGTTGTTGTGAAAAAATCTTTCTCTTTCCCTGAACACCCTCTTTTGTTTGCAGACCCTTCCATGAAACACTTATGCAAGCCTATTTAGTAAGTTGTAATCTCCCAGACCTAAGCCTCTCACTGGTTTCATTCCTCTATACTGAGATCCAAACCCTAGTTTCAGTGCATCACCTAGTAGGATAGATTTACTTTTAGTCCTTTCCCTTTCCATGTACTCCTTCTATCCCTTTCCCTCAAGAATTTACTTTTCATGTTAAGAAGCAAATCAGGATGATAATCCAAGAGGAACCAGCCTAGAACCTAGAGGTCTGATCTCGGTTAGCAAAGGTCCCACAACCTTGAGATGATTCCCATGTTATACAGGATTATCAAGACCATGAGAGCTTGAGATCAGAGGTGCAAATTCAGTGTATAACATTTAGGTCTTAGTTGGTCTTAATAGCTAGTATTACATCTTAATTGGTCAATTAATAGGTCCTAATTAGTCTTATTAGTCACATGTTAGGTTTTAATTGATCTTAATCGACATATTAGTCCTATTAACTCTTAAGTGGTCCTATTAGGTCTTATTAGGTCTTAATTGGTCTTAATAGATCCTAATAGGTCTTAATTTTTCTTAATTGGTTAATGCATTCTATTACTTCTATTAAGTATTAAGGGGTCCTATTAGGTCTTATTACTAGGTTTTAGGTCTTATTAATCATGTTCAGTCCTAATAGGTCCTATTAGAACTCTTATTAGTTCTATTTGGTCCTATTAGATCTTTATTGGTCTTAAGGGGTCCTATTATGCCTTTTTACTCATGTTAGGTCTTAACAAGTCGTATTAGATCTTATTAGACATGTTAGATCTTAATTGGTTGTAATAGGTCCTATTAGTCCTATTTGGCCTTAAGGGGTCATATTAGGTCTTAAGTTGTCCTATTAGGTGTTAAGGGTCTTGTTAGGTGTTATTAATTATTAGTTCCTATTAGGTCTTATTACTCATGTTAGGTCTTAAGGGGTCCTATTAGGTCTTATTTCTTATTACAATATCATGCATACATGTTTCATCGAGATAAGTCCTAACCATCCACTTGAGAGAGAGAGAGAGAGAGAGAGAGAGAGCTTGATTCCTATGATAATATCTTTCCATTGATTCCTCATGTAGTCTTTGTTTGGTCTCAGGTGAATAATTTCATGTAGTCTTATTTACCCTTCTCTTTTTACTTCGCATCGGTTTCCCTTACAAAATTGCTCCACTAAAATTTGATAAAATTAAAAAAAATACACTTCCAAATGTATTCCTTCTCCCAAATGCAAATTATTCTCCAACTTTCAAATTTACAAAATAAGGAAAAAAAATGTTTATTTATATGAGATCGTTGCTAGCCAAAAAATCACTAAATTCTTCAACCAAGGTTTCTATCGAAAGTCAATTACTACTTTTGGTTAAAATTACTTGAGTTAAGACTTTAACCATGCAAATAAACTCAAATACTTTCAATCAAAACCTATTAGTTTCAATTGAAAGTACTTTCTATCGAAACCTCCATATTAGGCCCATTTTGCAAAGGCCTACAAATTTCTAAAGATTTCATGGCTTTGGGGCTCAATTAGAGTGAACAAATGAAACATTAAGGTGATACTCCTATATAGTTATTTTTTTGTCATTAATTATGATAAAATCATTTTGGTATCGCAGAAATCCTTGTTAGAGGATACAAAATACGACAGGGATGACATTGACAAAAATTCACTAATATGGTAAAAAGTCTACTTGATTAGAGCTACAATGATAATTATTTGTGATAGCTTACCCTGTTAAGATTATTAACTCTGTCAGATGTATAAAGGCCGATTAAGTCTACCTTGCTAAAGGATTTACAAAATAATATACATGTTAGGATTTTCTCAATTAAGAGACTTTGCAATTCCGATTATGCTTTAATTAGTACACAAATATTTCTGTAAGCATATTGAGTCTGGTAAGGTATCTATCGAGCCTAATTCTTTGAAGGAATATTATGAAAGGATGAAACACTTAATGGGAGTGCAACATGAGTTGAGGAAAGAGGAGAATAAAATTAGAATTAATCTTATGGAACCACAAATTTTTTTGATACACACATTGAGTCATTACAGAAACACGTACATAAGGCTAAAGACTTATTAAGCAGACCAGATGTAAGTACTATGGATAGCATGGTCAGTCTAACAACTAATATCAAATTGTAGTGTTGTAGACGCTAAAGGATTCATGGAAGGCATCATTGAAGGATGCACAAAAATGATACAAATCTATTTTTTCCAAGGTCCCTCCACCGAAAAAATAATAAGTTATTTTTTTGGTATTTTTGTTAAAAAATGGGGATAATATACTTATGTATATAAGACAAATAGATGTAAGTAAAGGATAGTAAAGGAGATGGGCATATATGTGTACAAGGATTATTACTATAGAGGGAGTAATAAGTAAATATAATTAATGCAGATATAAGGTTTTACCGAGATATGTATACATGGATAATTTTGACAATTTTGCTAAAAACAAAATTTTGATGACTTTGAAAGTTTTTATCAAATATACCAAACTAATGCCAAAGGGGTTGATTAATACTCCTATAGATTTTTTTTGTTGTAATTAGTTATGATAAAGTCATATTGGTAAAGTCAAATTCATTTGGTAAAGAAGGAAAGTCAAGTCAGTAAGAGCAACAAGCTAGTCAATAAAGGAAATAAAGGAAAGATCATTTTTGGTTAAGGAAAAGGAAGTTTAGACACTGAGTAAGGTAGAGAAAGGAAAAATGAGCATTGATTTGCACTGAGATACAACATCTACTAAACTAAGAGAAGATACATGTTACCAAATAGGATAAATATCTATTAGTGAGCATCATAGGCTGACACAAGGAGAATCTATATATACATTAAATTTGAACACTGAGAAGAAAATGGTTTATAAATCTCGAGGAGATTCTCTAACAGGACATTGGAGATCTAAACATAATGATTAAGCATGATTACAAAGTGAGATTCACAAATAAGAATTAAATGAGATATATGTATTGGAGATGTACCCAATGCTAGCATAGCTTAAGAAGAAGATTCTGGATTATTTCCACCACTTCTATAGTTGAGTATAAATGGATCAGAGTATGAAGATCAAAATATGAAGGGTGACGAGTATATGTGCGAAGGAGAAATTGTAGAGAGAAAGTGATGAGTAGAGAAGCTACCAAGTAATAGAGTAGTAAAGAAAATATTGTTAATGTGGTTTAGAATTGAAGTTACTGAGTACAAAATTTATATTGTGAGTGAAGCACATAATTGTTGGAAACTGCAATTGAAGCAATTATTGTATTGTCATTGATGTCAAACCTTAACTAGTAAGACTATTTCTATCTAAGAAAGTACTATATCTATTTGAGAAGGATTAGGGAAAGGGTGATAACAATAGAACCTAGAGAAAGGTTGAGTTATTTGATACTTCAATGAGTACTTGATTATGTGGCACAATGATAATATAATGTATTATTTATCTAAGAAAGAAGCAAGACTGAACAAGTAGGCTTACCCAAGAAAAAGTGAAGAAATCTAGTTTTATTTGAGTGATGTTAGTGTTGACCAAGCTAGTATATGCCGAGTGAATTCTATGTTGAACGAACATCAATTTATTATCGACAACATTATCTGAGGGAAATAGTTTCAAGTGATGACTGAGATACGCAGTGATGACTAAGGAGTTGAACACAATATTGACCAAGTGTCACTAATTTACATTTGAGGAAGAATTCAGATTCCTAGCCGACATAGTTGAATTCTTATATTATGTAAATCATGTTGACTTTATTAAGTGATTGTATGGAGCTTTTAATGCACAATAAACCATTTTATTGTGATTCCAATAAAGAAATTAAATATGTTTCTATAAGGATGGATGAAGAACATAATGTTGGAAGGATTTGATTAATTTGACCTAACCCTAAGATCTACAAAGGAGATTAAGTAGAAAAATATAGATCTACCTATCAAAGAGGTATTAAGGTAAACCTAAGTGTGAGGATGGAGAGATGTTATAGTCGTTGATGTTATTGACTAAAAAAGAAGAAAGGTTGAAGGTGAAGGAGTTGATCAGATTTGTGATTGCTTGAAGGAATTTCTAAGCAGATCAGTGATGGAGATGGAAATGGAACTCAGCCAGTAAGCCAACATATATGTAAGAATTAGATCTATTATTTGCAAAGTGAGTTGTATGTTTTCAGATCAAACACTGTTGTTACTTTCTAATCATTGTATTAGTTAAAATCCTTTAATCAAGGTTGACCTAAAAGTCATTGTATAAATCCCTTAATCAAGGTTTCATTCTAATGGAATGTACTTAAGTCCTCTAACAAGGCACACTCATAACAGGGTGGTTGAAATCCTTTAACAAGGTCACACCTAGTAGTGTGTTTGTAAACCTTTGACATGGTTGGATTTTCACAGACCTCACTTTAGAAGAGTGAAAATATCAGTAACATGTTATAAAGTGGTTTTTCCCAAATTGGGTTTCCACTATAAATCCTGGTGTTAGCACGTGCAAAAAAATTCATGGCTGTATCATTTTTCCCCTGGTCTTTGTAGTTGTTTTTAGGTCTCTGGCATAAACCCTTAGTTCAAATTTTTGAAAAAATAGTTGTTGGTGTTGAAAAGCCCTGGCCCTGTTCTAATTTGTCATTACTTTTTCGGTCACTTAAAGTCCCTTTGATGCATGTGCTTAATTGTTGTCCCCTTTATTGCATGATCGCGTGAATCTTTTTCTTATTACGTGATCTTGTGACTAAAGGTTTTATTTTCCCCAGTGGCCTTTAATTTTCCTAAGTCTCAGTGTTTAATATTTCCTATGTTTTCGGCCTTCATTTCTTTCCTGGGCCCAGCTCTGACACCATCTCGATCTAACGGTGGTCGTATGTTCTCATGAGATGTGTCAGAGCTATGCACTTTCACGATGGCTGTTGATTCTCTTTATGACATGACACTTCAAACAGGTGGGTCCAAAGTGACACGTATACATAAATGGTGGATTCTCATTGGTCCATGTATTAATAAAGTGGCAGTTATCAATGCGACCTAGTTTCTAGATGCGTCAGAGGGTCCTGACTATTGGATACAAATTGTCTAAAAGACATTGTTGGATTAGCTATGTGTTGTCTTTAATGTCACACAAATGTCATATCAATTATCATTCTCAGTGTCTATCGAGCTCAGTCGGTCAGCTAGGTGGTTCTCAGTGTCTACCGAGCTCAGTCGGTCAGCTAGGCAGTTTTTAGTGTCTACCGAGATCTCTCAGGTGTCAAAAGGAAACATGACAGAAGATAGTGTTAACCGAGCCTCCTCGATTATCGAAGGAAAGTTAGTGGTTACCGATCTCACTCGGTCTTCGAAGGATGTTGCAGAATTCACTATGGTTACTGAGTTCACTTGGTCACCGAAGGAAATCTTTTCAGGATTAATGTTCATCGAGCAAGGTCAGTGCTTCAAAGGATTTTTTTATTATAGTTTGTTTATCCCAACCGACTGTTGTAATAATTATTAGTGCTGAATTGACAATCTAAATGTTAATTAGAATGGTATATATATATAGAAGGTCAAGTGGTGAATAAGATATACAGCATGCAGAAATCATTTTGAAGAAAGGTGTGTGCGAATTTTGAAGGATGGTTAGATATCCTTGAGGAGCAGTAAATATTTATTTGATCAGTAAGGATCTAGTGAAGTAGAATAGAGATCTATAATCAGCAATTTAGTTGCAGGTCATTTCATTGTTACTCTCTTACAATTGTAGCAGTGATATCAAAATCTCTTAACCAAGTTGGTTTAACAACCATTTTGTAAATCCTCTAACAAGGTGATAGTTCTATTGAATTGTTTCAAGACCTCTTACAAGGCCACTCCTAGCAGGGTGATTAAATCCTCTAACAAGGTCACACCTAACAGTGTGTTTTATAACCTTTTACCAGGTTGGCTTCTAACCGGGCATCACTTCAGAAGAGTGAAAAATAGTAACTAGTTACATTGGTGGTTTTTCCCATATTGGGTTTCCATGGTAAATCTGGTGTCTCTTGTGTTCATGTTATTTTCTTTATTCATGTATGTTAATTAGTGATGAATGCTTAAGAATAGTTTAATTATTACACACTTCAAAGATCAAGTTTCAGCATTTCTCTATATGTTTATTGAGTGGCAATAGTAAATAATTTATTAAGATATCTAAGGGATCAGTAGTAATATTTTTGTGGTTAACTGATTCACCCCGCCCCTCTCAGTTATTGCATCTATATTTCCAACACCTGACATTGTCAGAAAATCAACAATGGGTGCATGATCTTATGGGATGTGTCAGAGGTTTAAGATCATGCACCGACTGTTGATTCTACCTTTTTTAGAGTGGATAAATGCGGCGGGTCAACATGCCAAGTGTGCTGATTTGGTAGGATTTTATTGGTCCATGTAGTGTGACTGGGCATGTTGTCAGTGGGGCAAGGTTTTTTGAGGTTCAGTGGGTTCTGACAGTAACAGAGCATCGACGATCGGTGTGTAATCTGATGGGTTTTTTATGACACTTGCGATCTTAAGACAACCATTAATCTCTCTTAGTTTTAGAAGGTTGTCAGAGTAGGGTAAGATTCTTCATCCGACGGTTGTCTTATGATCTGAAGGAATCTTGAAGGTCTATGCAAAAATGAGACAACTGTCGATCTTCTTGATGCGGGCACAGTAAATTTCCTCAGTCTTTTGGTGGTCCTGATAAAATGGTTAGTGGCCTGATGAGTTCCAATGCTTTTAGCTTGTTCACGAAATGAGATGGCGGTATTCTAAATTGATTGGTGATTCAGTGAGTGTGTATTTGCGTAATCGCTAAACTATTTGGCAGATAGATAAAGTTCTTTGCGAACTGACGAAAGCCTTCAGTTGCCAATTCGCTAGATGTAGCTGAGATGAATTAGTAATTTTCCTTTGTTTGCTAAGTTGTAGGGTTGAGCACGGGTTAAGTCTTTCATCTCACAAATAAGAAATCTTTTATCACGTGGTCGCCAAATGTAACCAGGATTCCTATAAAGGGTAAATCATAAAGCTCGTGAAACATAGGGATCGAACAGTCGGGACTTTAACTTGGCTTAGATTAAAATTTTGACCGCTGATATGTTGCAGGCACCATGAATGTGATCGTTTCTATTTAAATTCAAATTTTCTAAGGATTTTAGTGACAAAAAGGACCGGTTTTAATTGTTTTTGAGGGTGGATTTGATTTGTTTGGTGGCGCTTGCTGTTGTAGTGTGGTCCAGGGTGTCCCATGATCGTTTGTAGGGGTCTGTACTATGTTTTTCTTATGCTTGAGGTGTGTTTCAGGTGGCCAAAAGGGTTGACAAATTCATAACTCCATGATTTACAGTACTTTCCCAGAGATCTATCATAAGTGCAAATCTTTCTCAGGCATGACCAACTAGTTTTCATCCCCTGTAATAAATTTTTGATTATTTCTAGTTGATCTAGTGGGTGAAACCCTAACCCTAGTCATCTGTAGCTTGTTGCAACCTATTTTGGGTTTCCAAGATGACTAGGGGGTATATATTGTAGCATTTTTGACTTTGTAACGGTTCCAAAACTTTCTTTTTGGTCCCTAGTTGTTGATGGTATTATACTGAGCAAGGAGAGCTTGGATTTAGGGTTCTGTTTCTCTTTGCATTTTGTTGTCTTGGTAATGTATTGATTCTAAAAATTAATGAGAATACACTTGAATTCCTATCTTAGATCTTTGATTGTCTTCTTTTTCTGATTGTGGATTCATATATGTTAAGGTCACAAAGTGGATTAGCATATGGTAAACAAAGAGTATTGTGAGATCAGCTTGGAGTTCCTAAAAAAGTTAGGATTAAAGCCTTTAGGGTGATTTTAGTGATTTCATTGTTAGATTGGAATTTGATGATCATATTTGGGAGTGGGGGGATTAATAGGCAAAACACTTACTCTGAGTTCATGTGTATTTGAGTTAAGGTTTTAGGTTGATATATGTTATTAAGTGACTCTTTTCCCTAGGATAAGGCACTAATCTATTCTTTGGAAGTAGTCCATCATCATCAATCACACACACAAATTAAATGATAAAATCTTTAAGTCAGTTAGAAAGGGGTATAGTTGTATATTGTTTTGAGACTCCTTTGGAGAAGTGAGTCAAGGGTACACCCACTTGAGCATTTAGGCTCAAAGTGTAGGAGGATCTCATTGTTGATCCTTGTTAATTGGTCCTCTTCCTTGTAGACTTTGGAGTGGTGATAGAGTCAAAGTTATATTAAAGTTATCCATCAAAGTATAAATCTACAAGTTGAAGATCAAAGGGAACTCCCAATAAAATGGTGAGTCTACTGGGGAGAGTCTAGAGATAAAGGTTTTCAAAGTTCACTCTTGTTTTCCTATTGTATTCAGTTAAAAGATTTCCCACTTTGGTGGGTGGTGACTCAAAAAGGTTAGAGCTAGTGTCATACTGTAAATCATGGACAAAAGGAGGAATACTAGGTCCTTTTTAAGAAAAAATCTAGAGGTCACTCTGGAACAATTACCTAGATAGGAGAAAAAGAGTTGGATCAGAAGAAATGATGAGTCTACTAGTGCTCCCATAAGAGAACAAAAAAATACCAGAGGAAGGGCACCACATGTTTCCTCAAGTGAGGAAGGTTCACAGGATAGAGTTTCTAGATCAGATGGTGGTCGCTCTGAAGATAAATTTTATGATACCCCAGAGGCTGTATTTCAAGACAAGGGTCCATTGCCTACAGGTTAGGATGAACAAGCTAGAGAGATGGGTTTTGAGATTGATTTAGATCTTGATGAAGATAATTTCAAAAGACAACCCATGAGACCAAGGCAAGTGCATTTCCCATATCAGCATCCTACTGATGTGGAAGTGTCATCAAGCTCTAAAGACAACATGATAGATCCACATGACCTAAATGCACTTAGGTTGCAATTGGTAGAGTAGGATGCCATACATAAGAGGTTACAAGAGGAGAGAAAATATGAGAAGGTGAATGCTCTAATAGAAAGACAGTCTCTCCTTAGAAAGATTAATGAAATGAAAGAGAGAAACAAGATGCTTGCTTCTGCTCCTAAGACTTTCCAACATGATGTTTTTGGTGATCTTGAAGCTTTGAGGAGTGAGTAGGAGTACTTACTAAAAGATCATGAATTTGATAAGGAGGGCCTTGTGGTTAGACAGGTTCAAAGTTACACTTCCCTCCCTAAAGATAAAGATGGGCATGAGATCACTAGGCTTGTTGTTGCTGCTGGTGAGAAAGGAAAGCAAAAGATGGTGGGACATCAAACAAGTAGATCATTGACAATACCAAGGGTCCCATCACCCAATTCAAATAAGGACACAGAGATAGAAAGAAGAAGAAAAGAAGATGAGGACCTTGCAAGAGAACTAGAGAGGGCTGAAATTGAAGCTTCCATTGCAAAAAAGAGAAGAAAGATCTAGTTCTTGAAGGCTTCATCTACCAATTCTCTTGGCCCATCTGCTACTGAACTAGGTATGCCATCTATGACTACTGCTATTCCACTTAGTAATGCTACTACTAGTTCAATTCCTTCTTCATCTGCTAGGATAGGTGCTGATCCTAGACAGCAGTCAAATGCACAAGTTGATGGAAATGTAAATGCAAATGTTGATCCTAGGGTTAACACTAGTTCAAGTTTTCAAAGAAGACCTATACAATTAGAGGGCTATAGGCAAATTATTTTTGATGGAATTCCTGGTTACCCAAATGCTTTTCCAAATGATATAAGAGATAAGGTACCTAAGTTTGCTGGTAATAATGCTATTAGTTGTGAGGAGCATCTTAGGTTATTTGTTGATATGCTTAATGATTATGAGGTAGAGCATGAGGATGTAGTCATGAAATTGTTTGTTCAATATTTGGTGGATGATGCTAGAGATTGGTTTAAGAGACTTCTTGATAAATGTATTGATACTTGGGATTCTTTTGAGAGATGTTTTAAAGAGTAGTATGGTGATAGGCCTAATGCTAGTTTCATGTTGAATGAATTCAATTGTTGGATATAATTGTCTGAAGGAGATTGTTGGATTAATTGTGTGTTTTCTTTGATGTCACACAAATGTCATATCAATTATAATGCTTAGTCGGTCAGCAAAGCAGTTCCCAGTGATTACCGAGCTCAGTCGGTCAGCTAAGCAATTCTGTGTGTCTATCAAGCTTAGTTGGTCAGCGAGGTAGTTTTCTATGTTTACCAAGATCTCTCAGTCTCCAAAGGATGTTGCAAAATTCGCAGTGTTTACTAAGTTCACTCGGTCATCGAAGGAAATATTTTTAGGATTAGTGTTTACCGAGCAAGGTCAGCCCAGTAAAGAATTTTGTTTGTTTATTCAGCTGACTGTGGTAATGTTTAGTAATGTTTGTAATGATTATTAGTGCCGACTTGACAATCTGAATGGACAATCCGAATGGTATATATAGAAGGTCAAGTTGTGAATTAAGAGTGTGCAAGTGGAAAACAAGGAAAGTGTGAGTGAATTTTGAAGGATGGTTAGATATCCTTGAGGAGTAGCAGAGATATATTTGATCAGGAAGGATCTAGTAAAGCAGAACAAAGATCTGTAATCAGCAAATCAATTGCATCATTATTTAGGTCACTTGATTGTTACTTTCTTACCATTGTAGCATTGATTTAAAAATCTCTTAACAAAGTTGGTTTAACAGCCATTTTGTAAATCCTCTAACAAGGTGATAGTTCTATTGAATTATTTCTAAGACCTCTTACAAGGCCACTCCTAACAAGGTGATTAAATCCTCTAAAAAGGTCACACCTAACAGTGTGTTTTGTAACCTTTAACCGGGTTGGCTCCTAATAGGGCTCACTTCAGAAGAGTGAAAAATAGTAACTAGTTACATTGGTGGTTTTTCCCATATTGGGTTTCCATGTTAAATCTAGTGTCTCTTGTGTTCATGCTATTTTCTTTATGCATTCATGTTAATCACTAATGAATACTTAAGAACATTTATAATTAATACTCACTGCAATAACCGACTTTCAACATTTTTCTATATGATTACCGAGTGACAGTAGTAAATGAATTATTAAGACATCTAAGGGATCTATGGTAATATTTTTGTGGTTAACTGATTCACCCCCCCTCTCAGTTACTCCATCTATATTTCCAACAATTGGTATTAGAGCATTTGGTGCTTGCAAGAAGGGTTTCAAGGACCTAAGCTAAAGATTAGGATGTCTTACAAGAGAGAAATTCTAAGGCTTAACAAAGATAACTTTTCAGCATGGAAAGGTCTCATGAGACTTCATCTGGCTTCCATTGGTGATTCAAGATGCAAATATATTGATCAAGAATATACAGCTCCTACTGGCACATTAACTGTTGAAGATATTATAGAGAAAAAGAACCATAACACCATGATGATATACATTGCATCAGCTCTCAGCTATGAAGAATTTGATGAGATCAAAGACTACACAACTTCTTATGCAATGTGGACCAAGCTAAAGAAAATTTATGGTGGTGATGACAATGTGAAAAGAGCCAAAGTAGAAAGCCTAAGAGGACAGTTTGATCAGATGAAAATGAGAGAAGATGAAAACATTGCAAAATATGTTGAAAGGATCAAGGCAAGTGTTAGTGCAATCAGAGCTTTTAGAGGAAAAATTGATGATGAAACTATTATAAGCAAGGTTCTCAGAACATTACTTCCTATCTATGCAATAAGAGTATCTGCTATCCAAGAAAGAAGATGTGAAGAAAATCACAATATAACTTTGGATACTTTAGTGGGAAGATTGACATCTTTTGAGTTGGATAACTATGACAACTATGTTCCAACTTCCAAAAATATTGAATCAGAACTTGAGGCCAAACTTTCACTTAAGAAGGGAAAGAAAATAAAGGACATCCAGTCAGAGAGTGAAGAAGAATCAGAGGAAAGTTCTGATAGTGATCTTGAAGTTATTGAAGCATTACTTGCAAAGAAATATACTAGAGGTAGAGGTAAATACAAAGGTAAAACTCCCTTAATCTATTTTTCATGTGAAGAAATTGGTCATATTGTAGCTAGGTGCCCAAACAAGCAAAGCAAGGATGAGAAGAAAGGTGACAAGTATAATGGTAGGAATAATTTCAAATCATTCAAGGATAAAGGTAAGAAAACATGTTTTTTGGCTAAGGATTCTGATGATAGTGAAGAAGAAATTGTCTTCATTGCTGTAAAAGATGAATCTAATGATGATGAAGATGAGATGGCACTTATCTCTCATATAATCAAAAATGATACATGGATCATAGACAGTGGATGTTCACATCATATGACTAGTGACAGAACAAAGTTTGAACACCTTGAAGACTATGATGGTGGTAATGTAAGGTTTGGAAACAATGAACCTTGTTGCATAAAAGGAAGAGAATGAATCTCATTAACCAAAGAACTTATATGTGATAATGCATATTGGATTGAAGGACTAAATCATAATCTTCTAAGTGTAGCACAGCTAATCAACATTGGATTCAAGGTTGAATTCATGCATGGCAAAGCAAGACTGCTAGATGACAAGGGAAAACTAATTGGATCAGACAAACAAACCAAAGGTAACTTGTTTTATCTTGATCTTGGTGAATGCTCATGTTTTATTGCTCAAATTGAAGAAAGTTGGTTATGGCACAAAAGGTTATGTCATATAAATTTTGATAATATGGTGAAAATAAGAAAATTCAAGAAAGTAAGAGGCATTCCTACTTTGAAGAAACCTGATATTGGTCTATGCAAGAATTGTCAGATTGGAAAAATGGGAAAGACTAGCTTTAAAAGTAAAAACTATCAATCTGAAGATATTTTGGAAATTGTGCATACTGATTTATGTGGACCTATTGGAATTGAGAGCTATACTGGAGAAAAATTATTTATTCTCTTTGTTGATGACTACTCTAGAATGATGACTGTTATGTATCTAAGAGAAAAGTCAGAAGCATTTGAGAAATTCAAATGGTATTTGGCAAGAGTAGAAAAGGAAATAGGGAAAAGAATGAAGTTCTTGAGATCAAACAGAGGTGGTGAATTCATCTCCCATGAATTCAATAATTTTTACATTGAAAGAGGAATCAAAAGACAGGTATCAACCCTAAGCACTCCTGAGCAGAATGGAATAGCTAAAAGGAGGAACAGATCTATCATGGATTGTGCAAGGACTCCAATGATTTAAAAGAACATTTCTATGAAATACTAGAAGGAAGCTATCAGCACTACATTTTATACCTTAAACCGAGTACAGTTGAAGAAAGACAGATTCAAAACTCCTTATGAGTTATGGTATGGCTATAAACCCAATGTAAGTTACCTGAAGGTATTTGGTAGTAAGTGTTACATCTTAAAAGAATCTAGAAAAGGCAAATTTGATGTGAAAAGTGATGAAGGAATATTCTTGGGATATTCTTGCAAAAGTAAGGCATATAGATGTTTGAATTTGTCTACTCATAAAATCATAGAAAGTGCACATGTGAAAGTTGATGAGTTTGCAGAAAAGATTGAAGAAGAAAGCAAAAAGGAACCAGAGGATTACAAGAGATTTGTTTACATTGAACTTGATACATTACCAGACACATCTGTCAATAAGGAGACTACATCTAACGAGCCCAGTACAGTAACCAAGTCACAAGAAGAAGTTCAAACTGAGTCACAAGGACCTGAGTCTCAGTCTAAAGCTACCAAGCCAATATCTACCAAGCCTGAGCAACTAGAACCTGAAGATGCAATTTAAGAAGATGACAATGTAACTCATTCAAGAGGCAAGGAACCTATATTGGCCAAATATGTCAGGAGGCATCATACACCAGATCAGATTATTGGAAACAAATCAGATGGTACTATGACAAGAAGTAAACTAAAAGGTACATGTTTACTTGCTGATTTTGAGCCTAGAAATGTCAAAGATGCATTGGAAAATGAAATTTGGATTGAGGCTATGAATGAAATAAAACAAATAGAGAAGAACAAAACATGGACTCTTGTACCTAGGCCTAAAGATTAAAATGTAATTGGAACAAAATGGGTATTCAGGAATAAGTTGAATGAAGATGGTCAAGTATCAAGAAAAAAAGCTAGATTGGTGTGTAAAGGATATTCTCAAGAAGAAGGTATAGATTATGGTGAGAATTTTGCTCCTATTGCAAGATTAGAAGGTGTAAGAACTCTACTTGCATATGCAGCACATAAAGGATTTAAGGTATATCAGATGGATGTAAAATCTACATTTCTCAATGGTATTCTTGATGAAGAAGTCTACATTGAGCAACCTAAAGATTTTATTGATCTAGACAAAAGGAATATGGTCTACAAGTTACACAAAGCATTGTATGGTCTGAAACAAGCCCCTAGAGCATGGTATGAAAGATTACACAACTATCTTATTCAGATTGGTTTCAAAAGAGCTAATGATAACAGTAGTTTGTACATCAAGGAAGGACCAGATAACAAAATTGTTTTGGCAGAAATATTTGTGGATGATACTGTGTTTACAGGTGATGATTATCAATGCAAAGAATTTTTAGAGAAAATGAACAAAGAATTTGAAATGTCTATGTTTGGTCAAATAAAGTTCTTTGTTGGTCTTCAAATTCAGCAGAGCAAGAATGGTATCTACATTACTCAGTCTAAATACATCAAGGAAATACTTAAGAAGTTTGGTATGGAAGATGCAAAACCAGTTGGTACCCCCATGTGTACTGGACTGAAGCTTACCAAAGATGATGATTCAAAAGAAGTAGATCAGATCTTATACAGATCAATGATTGGAAAATTACAGTATGTAGTTCATACAAGGCCTGATATTGCCTTAGTAGTTGGTATAGTAGCAAGATTCTCAGCAAAACCCAGAGAAAATTATATGATGGCAATCAAAAGAATCTTGAGATACTTGAAAGGAACTGAAGATTATGGCTTGTGGTATAAATTTGGAGGCAATTTGGACTTAAAAGTGTTTACTGATGCTAATTAGGTAGGAAACATTGATGACAGAAAGAGTACAAGTGGTGGAGCATTCTTTCTTGGCAAGAGGTTGGTATCTTGGACTAGTAAAAAGCAAAATTGCACATCCCAATCCACAGCAGAAGAAAAATATGTTGTTGGAGCAGTAAACTACTCTAATATTGTTTGGTTTAAACAGTTATTGGAAGGCATGAAGGTTGTGATCAAAGAACTAGTTGTTATATTTTGTGATAATACAAGTGCAATAAATATTTCAAAGAATCCAGTTATGCATTCCAAAACCAAGCACATTGCTATAAAATATCACTTTGTTAGAGAATTGGTACAAGACAAGGAAATCAGATTGGAATATATTCATACAAAAGAATAGATTGCAGATATATTCACTAAGCCACTACCTAAGGATGCATTCTTGTATCTAAGAGGTAAGTTAGGGGTCATTCGCCTATCTGAGGCTCACTAAATAAAGTTTTAGTGATGCATCAACCGGAGCATATTGAAGATCATTCAGTTGATGTAGCTTAGTCAAGGAATCATTGCATATGAATCAATACTCAAGGTACATTGCTATTCACCTGATATATGTTGTCTTTGGCATGTGTTGTCAAAGAGGGAGAGTTTGCTGTCATATTTCAAGAAATTTCTTAAGATTTCTAAGAGGGAGAGTTTTCTAGGAGAGTTTTTCAGTCAGAAAGAGAAGTTTACTGATAGAGGGAGTTCTCATAGATGAGAATCAGAATAAAGCTAAGGATATGTTCCTTACTCTATGTTTTCTATGAAATTTCATTGTGCTATGACATGTTGTGTTGCCATCAATGCCAAAGAGGGAGATTGTTGGATTAATTATGTGTTGTCTTTGATGTCACACAAATGTCATATCAATTATCATACTCAGTCAGTCAGCAAAGTAGTTCCCAGTGATTACTGAGCTTAGTCGGTCAGCTAAGCGATTCTGTGTGTCTACCGAGCTTAGTCAGTCAGCAAGGTAGTTTTCTATGTTTACCGAGATCTCTCGATCTCCAAAGGATGTTGCAGAATTCACAGTGTTTACTAAGTTCACTCGGTCATCGAAGGAAATCTTTTTAGGATTAGTGTTTACCGAGCAAGGTCGGCCCAGTAAAGAATTTTGTTTTTTTATTTAGCCGACTGTGGTAATGTTTAGTAATGTTTGTAATGATTATTAGTGCCAACTTGACAATTTGAATGGACAATCCGAATGGTATATATAGAAGGTCAAGTTGTGAATTAAGAGTGTGCAAGTGGAAAAGAAGGAAAGTGTGAGTGAATTTTGAAGGATGGTTAGATATCCTTGAGGAGTAGGAGAGATATATTTGATCAGGAAGGATCTAGTAAAGCAGAACAAAGATCTGTAATCAGAAAATCAATTGCATCATTATTCAGGTCACTTCATTGTTACTTTCTTACCATTGTAGCATTGATTTAAAAATCTCTTAACAGAGTTGGTTTAATAGCCATTTTGTAAATCCTCTAACAAGGTGACAGTTCTATTGAATTGTTTCTAAGACCTCTTACAAGGCCACTCCTAACAGGGTGATTAAATCCTCTAACAAGGTCACACCTAAGAGTGTGTTTTGTAACCTTTAATCAGGTTGGCTCCTAACAAGGCTCACTTCAGAAGAGTGAAAAATAGTAACTAGTTACATTAGTGGTTTTTCCCATATTGGGTTTCTATGTTAAATCTGGTGTCTCTTGTGTTCATGTTATTTTCTTTATGCATGCATGTTAATCACTGATGAATACTTAAGAACAATTATAATTAATACTCACTGCAATAACCGAGTTTCAACATTTCTCTATATGATTACCGAGTGACAGTAGTAAATGAATTATTAAGCCATCTAAGGGATCTATGGTAGTATTTTTGTGGTTAATTGATTCACCCCCCCTCTTAGTTACTCCATCTATATTTCCAACATTCAATACCATAAGGAAGAATCAGAATGAATCTGCAACTAAATTCAACATGAGATTTCAGAAGGGTATGCATAAGTTGTTCCAAGTTATGCAATTAGATGACAATGTCTATCTGACCACATACTTCAATGCATTTGATGGAAAGATGGGATACTTGTTGAGGGACAAAGAACCAAGAACTCTTAGAGATGCTTTTTGGATTTCTATCAATATTGAGAACAATATGAAGATATCAGGAAAGTTGGGTGGGAAAAGAGATGACCCTAAGTTGTTTGGGGACAAGAAATACAAAAGAGAAAATGATAGGAATTTTGGAACTAGGAGGCAAGAAGAAGACAAATTGGATAAGGTGCACAATGCATTGAAGGATTTGAAGGCACCTACAAATAGGAACATCAGTGCCCCAACCAATGAAAGGCCTTAGTTCAACAACAATTTCAATAAGAAGAATAGATTGTAGAACTACCCCTACAACACCCAATGGAAGGATGGAAAGCCTGTTGTCCCTGCTGCAAGAGGAAACAATGATAGAGTTGTCCCTAACCCTCTACAAAAAGCTTCAATAAATGTCATGGAGGACATACCTTGGTGTGTTGCATGCCAATCCCCTCATTTTGTAGAGCACTGTGTGGTTGCACATTCTATGGCTGCAAATCAAGATTGTGGCAATGAGGAGATAGGTCAAGAAGAAGATCAAGATGATGTTGGATGCAACATGGCTACTTCATATCTAGGATATGAAGATGATTCTAATTTTGATGAAGAAGCAGATGTAAATGTGAAGAGACACACTTAGGCCTTTTTTCATCAAGAGGTTTTTTTTGATAGTAAAGACATTGATAAGAAGACATGTAACATGAACTCTTCTTCTGAGCCAATAAATTTAAGAAGATATTCTAGAGAAGAGATGGATAGGATTACTGTAGAAATGATTGCCTAAGTGCAAACTAGAGGCATGGTGGCAAGGGATACAAACATAAAAGCTACAAGAATGTTTATAAAGAGTACCAACTCCGGAGAGCCTAATGAGAACAAATCAAAAGGTGATCACATGGTGAAATTCAAGAATGTAAAAGGTAAGAATTGTGACCCTAAGGGAGTTGGAGTTGAAAGATTTTCTAGTGAGATTGAGAAGCCAATTAACACAATGGCTAAGAATGAAAAAATGAGGGTGTCCAAGACACCTAATGTATTAGACAAGAAAAAGGATACTAAGGTAGTACAGATTGAGATTCCTTCCTCTGCTCCTGTTGATATGTTATCTGTATTGTCCCAAATTATAGTTAAGGTTCCATTGTTAGAATTGTTGAGGATCCTTGAACACAAAGATAGAGCTATTGCATGGGTAGATAATGTTCATAATAATGATGTTGCATGCAATGGATCTCAAGATAAAGCTTTGAAAGGTGTTTCTGCTCAGGAAATTGTATCTCAAATTCCTCCTATATATTTGGACAGTTCTGTCAATGCTAGTCTTGAAAACATTGATCCATTCTTTTTAAGTGTCCTTGTGAATGGAATGAAATTAAGAAATTGTATGATTGATAGTGGTGCCTCTAATACTGTTATGCCTTTTAAAATTATGGAAAATTTGGGCCTTAAAGTTGATAGAGTTCAAGGTAGATGTTGTGCAATGGATCAGAGGGAGGTACCAGTCATTGGGACTATCAATGCAATGCCATATACGCTGGTAGCATATCCAGAGAAAGAGTTAAAAATGAGTGTTTTGGTGGTGGACATCCCTCCTCATTATGGGTTGCTGCTATCTAGAAGGTGGAGTGCTGCGATGGGTGGAAGTTTACAGTGTGATCTATCCTATGCCACTTTCAAGATTGATGATCAGTTTGTCAAGATTGAGCGAGAACCAAGAGTATGCCACATGATTGAGAGAAGTATTGATAATGAAACTACATGTTTTGTGGATACTGATATTAATGCTTTTAGGGCAGAGATCCCTATACTTGAGAAGGAACCTATTTTATCACCTATCTCTATTGAGGTAAGTGTTAATTATGTGAAGGGTGATTTGTGGGTAATGTACTTTGATGGTGCAAATTGCAAGGATGGTGTGGGAGCAGGTATTTTAATTATTTCTCCTAATGGAAACACCTACAAATTTTCTTTCACATTGAATTTCTTTTGTACCAAAAATATAGCAGAGTATGAGGCATTGTTGTTAGGATTGAGGTTGGCACAAAAACATGGTATTAAGTGCTTGAGTGTTGTTGGTGATTTTGAGTTGGTGGTGTCCCATGTCAGGTCAGTATATGCTTCCAAGAACAAAAGGTTAAAACAATATAGGAATGCAGTTTGGGATTTGATTGAACATTTTGATGCCTTTAATATTGAGTGGAAGGGTAGGAGTAACAATAAGATGGCTGAATTGTTAGCCAATATTGCAATCAATCCCAGTGATATTACATTTACTAGTATTTCTAAAGTTGAAGTTCAGACTAGGCCTAGTATACCAGACAATATTGAAAATTGGCAGATTTTTTATGATGATAATGATATCTTGAAGTTTATGAATTGTGAGGATCAGTATCATGGTCATAAATTTGATTGTTCAACTTTGGTTGAGTCAGTGGAAGGAAAAGAGGTTTTCTTTGGCAATGAAGTTATTCAGCTTAGAACTAACAAGGTGCCCAAGGGGCTTGTTATTTTGGAGTCTATCTTTGATAACCAGGATAGAGTTCAAAAGAATATCAAAATAGAAGATCATGCTGATCTAGAGGAGATAAATCTTGGAACACATGAGGCACCTAATAGGGTATAAATTGGTAGGGAAATGTCCCACAATGTGAGAAAATCTTTGATTGAATTATTGAGAAAATTTAGGCATGTTTTTGCATGGTCATATGATGACCTAAAGTTCTATAGAGAAGACTTATTTCAGCATATTATTCCTTTGAGAGAAGATGCTAAACCTTTCTGGCAAAAACAAAGGCCTATTAATCCCAATTTGGCACCCAAGATGCAAGAAGATTAATGAAGCTGAGATACGCTAGGATTATCAAGCCTATTAGGCACTCTTCTTGGGTTTCAAACCTTGTACCTGTGAGAAAGAAAAATGGTGACATCAGACTTTGTGCGGACTACATGAATTTGAACATCAACTCATTAAAGGATAACTATTGTCTGCCCAATATGGAAGCTATGTTGCTGAGAGTAACTAGATCAGAATTGATGTCTATGATGGATGGTTTCTCTAGTTACAATCAAGTAATTGTCAAAGAATCATAACAATTCAAGATAGCTTTCACTACACCTTGGGGGACATATGTTTATGTGAGAATGCCTTTTGGTCTCACAAATGCTGGTGCTACTTTTCAGAGGGCAATGGATGTTGCTTTTGTAGATTTTATCAATGATTTCCTTGTTGTCTATCAAGATGATTTAACTACCTATTCCAAGAAGGAAGAAGACCACTGTACTCATTTAGAGAAAATATTTGTGAGGGCTTTGGAATATGGCATTTCATTACACCCAAGGAAATGTGCATTTGGTGTCATTGAGGGTAAGCTTCTTGGCCACTTAGTTGGGCAACAAGGAGTAAGAATTGACCCTGAGAGGGTAGTAGCTATTGATAAAATTCAAAGGCCAAAAAATGTTAAAGGGATTCAGTCCTTCTTTGGTCAGGTCAATTTCTTAAGGAGGTTTGTGACAAATTTTGCAGAGGTTACTAGACCTATTTCTAAGATGTTGAAGAAGGGATCTGCTATCAATTGGGAGGGTGAGCCTGATGAGGCTTTCAAAAATATCAAGCAGGCTATCAAAGATGCACCAGTGCTTAAGGCACCTTATTATAATGTCCCAATGCACATCTTTTCCTTTGCATCCTTTCACACTATTGCTGCAGTTTTGTTACAAAAGAATAAGGATGGTTTTGAGCAGCCTATTGCATTCTTCAGTAAATCTTTGCAGGATGCAGAATTGAAGTATGACATAAATGAGAAACAAGCATATGCATTGGTCAAGGCAGTCAAGGCTTTTAGGTGCTACTTGATGGGGGTAGTTGTGATTGCTTTTGTGCCAAATGCAGCTGTGAAGGATATTTTCTCATAGCAAGAGGTGTCTGGGTGAAGATACAGATGGATCAATAGGATCAAAGAATTCAGCATTGATATCCAAATTACTAAATTGGTTAGAGGACAAGGATTGGCAAAACTGATGGCCCAATCCAATCTTGATGCTAATTAGGGAAATCATTCTGAAGTTGATTATACATGTGATATGGATGATTGTGTCTGGTATCAAGATATTATCTATTATTTAACAAACATGAAGTGCCCAAATGAAATGAATGATAATCAGAAGAGGACATTGAAATTACAGGCCATCAAGTATGTGATTGTGAAATGTAAATTGTATAGAAAGAATTTAGATTGCATACTTTTGAAATGTGTGGATGAGGATCAGGCTAACAAGTTGTTAAAGGAAATTCATGAGGGAGTTTATGGTGGACATTATATGGGTAAAACAACTGCTCATAAAATTTTGAGAGTAGGATTTTGGTGGCCCACAATCTTCAAGGATGCAAAACAGTTGGTGAGGAGGTGTGATGCTTGTCAAAGGTTCTCTGGTAAGCTTAAATTTTTAGGCAATGTGCCATTAAGACCAGTAGAAGTGCATGCTCCTTTCCAACAATGGGGAATTGATTTCATAGGGGAGATACCAAACAAGTCAAGTGGAGGACACTCATGGATCTTAGTTGCCATTGATTACTTTACAAAGTGGGTAGAAGGTATACCTACAAGAAATTCAACTAGTAAGGTGGTAACTGATTTCTTGTTGAATAATATTGTTACAAGGTTTGGTTTCCCTAAGAGGATAGTTAGTGATAATGCAATGTGCTTCAGGTCTACTGAATATAAGGACTTTTGCAAAGGTTTAGGAATTCAGATTTCTTTTTCCTCACCTTATCATCCACAAGGAAATGGTCATGTAGAATCTACTAATAAGAGCTTGATGAAAATCCTAAAGAGGATTCTTGAAAAGAATAAGAGGGCATGGAATTCAAAACTGTCATTAGCTGTATGGGACCGATAGGATAATTGTGAAGAGGGCAATTGGTTGTGCACCATTTGACCTAGTATATGGAATACATGCAAGAATGCCTCAGAATAATTTATTGGCAATGTACAAGTTTGTTTAGTTATATGATGATGATATAGATGATGAGATGTAGTTAAGAATTGAGGACCTCATTAGGTTGGATGAAACCAGGAGAGAGTGAGTTGCAAGAAATGCCAAATTGCAGTTGCAGGTTAAGAATTTGTATGATAAGAAAACTATTGAAAGAAGGTTTGAACCTAGTGACTTGGTGTTAATTTGGAATGCTAGATTGGAGGATAAAGGAAAACATGCTAAGTTTGATCCCATCTAGTTAGGGCCATATCTAATTCATGAGAAATGGAGCTAAGATTCATACATTGTGAAAGAGTTAAATGGTCAAGTTCAAGAATTGCCAGTTCATGGAAAATTCTTGAAGAAATACTTCAATTGAAGGTATTCTATTTCCATGAACACTAGTTAGGTCTGTACATTTTGTAAATTATTGTAAAGTTGCTTGCCCCTGTCCTGTTTTGTCCTGGTCTGTTAGGTTTTGGTCCTGTTGCTCTCTGTTGTCAAGTTTTTTCGGTGGGATGGTCTGCTTTAACTAGTGATTCTAGATCCTTGCTATTCCTGCAGGAGGCATACATCCCCAGACAGAGCCACTATTAGCATGTGCAAAAAATTTCATGGCTGTAGCATTTTTCCCCTGGTCTCTGTAGTTGTTTTTAGGTCTCTGGCATAAACCCTTAGTTCAATTTTTTGAAAAAATAGTCGTTGGTGTAGAAAAGCCCTGGCCTTGTTCTAATTTGTCAATACTTTTTGGGTCACTTAAAGTCCCTTTAATGCATGTGCTTAATTGTTGTCCCCTTTGTCGCATGATCACGTGAACCTTTTTCTTGTTACACGATCTTGCGACTAAAGGTTTAATTTTCCCTGGCGGCCTTTAATTTTCCTAAGTCTCAGTGTTTAATATTTCCTATGTTTTTGGCCTTCATTTCTTTCCTGGGCCTAGCTCTGACACATCTCGATCTAATAGTGGTCGTATGTTCTCATGAGATGTGTCAGAGCTATGCACTTTTGTGACGACTATTGATTCTCTTTATCACACGATGCTTCAAATAGGTGGGTCCAAAGTGACATGTATACACAAATGGTAGATTCTCATTGATCCATGTATTAATATAGTGGTAGTTATCAGTGGGACCTAGTTTTTGGATGTGTTAGAGGGTCCTGACATTGTCATAAAATCAATGACATGTGCATGATCTTATGGGATGTGTCAGAGGTTTAAGATCATGCACCGACTGTCGATTCTACCTTTTTCAGAGGAGATAAATGCGGTAGGTCGACATGCTAGGTGCGCTGATTTGGCAAGATTTGATTGGTCCATGTAGTGTGACTAGGCATGTTGTTAGTGGAGCCAGGTTTTTTAAGGTTCAGTGGGTTCTGACAGTAACAGAGCATTGATGGTTGGTGTGTAATCTGATGGGTTTTTTCTAACACTTGCGATCTTAAGACAGCCATTGATCTCTCTCATTGTCAAAAGGTTGTCAGAGTAGGGTAAGATTCTTCATCTGATGGTTGTCTTATGATTTGAAGGAATCCTAAAGGTCTATGTGAAAATGAGACAATCGTTGATCTTCTTGATGCGGGCCCAGTAAATTTCCTCAGTCTTTTGGCAGTCCTGATAAAATGGTTAGCGACCCGATGAGTTCCAAATCTTTTCTCTCGTTCATGAAATGAGATGGTGGTATTCTAAATTGACTGGCGATTCAGTGAGTGTGTATTCACGTAATCGCTAAACTATTTGGTAGATAGATAAAGTTCTTTGCAAACTGACGAAAGCCTTCAATCGCCAGTTTGCCAGATGTAGCTGAGATGAGTTAGTAATTTTCCTTTGTTCGCTAAGTCATAGGGTTGAGCATGGGTTAAGTTTTTCATCTCATGAATAAGAAATCTTTTTTCACATGGTCAGAAAATGTAACCAAGATTCCTATAAAGGGTAAATCATAAAGCCTGTGAAACATAGGGATCGAATGGTCAAGACTTAAAGTTGGCTCAGATTCAAATTTTGACCACTGATATGTTGCAGGTGCCATGAATGTGACCGTTGTTGTTTAAATTCAAATTTTTTGAGGATTTTAGCGACAGAAAGGACTGGTTTTAATTGTTTTTGAGGGTGGATTTGACTTGTTTGGTGGTGCTTGCTATTGCAGTGTGGTCCAGGGTGTCCCATGATCATTTGCAGGGGTTTGTGATATGTTTTTTTTGTGCTTGAGGTGTGTTGCAGGTGCCCAAAAGGGTTGACAAATTTGGAATTCCATGATTTGTAGTACTTTCCCAGATATATATCATAAGTGCAAATCTTTCTCAGGCATGACTGACTGGTTTTCATCCCTTGTAATAAATTTTTGATTGTTTCTAGTTGATCTGGTGGGTGATACCCTAACCCTAGTCATCTGTAGCTTGTTACAACTTGTTTTGGGTTTCCAAGATGACTAGGGGGTATATATTGTAGCATTTTTGACTTTGTAATGGTTCCAAAAATATCTTTTTGGTCCCTGGTTGTTGATGGTATTATACTGAGTAAGGAGAGCTTGGATTTAGGGTTCTATTTCTCTTTGCATTTTGTTGTCTTGGTAATGTATTGATTCTAAAAATTAATGAGAATACACTTGAATTCTTGTCTCAGATCTTTGATTGTCTTCTTTTTTTGATTGTGGATTAGCATATGGTAAACAAAGAGTATTGTGAGATCAGCTTGGAGTTCCTAACAAAGTTAGGATTAAAGCCTTTATGGTGATTTCAGTGAGTTCATTGTTAGATTGGAATTTGATGATCATAGTTGGGAGTGAGGGGAGTAATAGGCAAAGCACTTACTCCGAGTTCATGTGTATTTGAGTTAAGGTTTTAGGTTGATATATGTTATTAAGTGACTCTTTTCCCTGGGATAAGGCACTGATCTATTCTTTGGAAGTAGTCCATCATCATCAATCACACACACAGACACAGACACAAATTAAATGATAAAAATTTTAAGTCAGTTAGTAAGGGGTATAGTTGTATATTGTTTTGAGACTCCTTTGGAGAAGTGAGTCAAGGGTACACTCACCTGAGTATTTAGGCTCAAAGTGTAGGAGGATCTCATTGTTGATCCTTGTTAATTTTCCCTCTTCCTTGTAGACTTTGTAGTGGTGATAGAGTCAAAGTTATATTAAAGTTATCCATCAAAGTATAAATCTACAAGTTGAAGATCAAAGGGAACTCCCAACACCTAGTGTCAGTACTTGTGTGAATTTTTTGGTTTGAACATTTCTATGTTTTGCAAGTTAAATACTATTGGATAGTGGAATGTACTATTATATGTTTTTGGTATATATTCTGTAATGACCAAGTAGTGTTGGTTATTAGATTTGAGTTGTTAAAGTGTTTAAAAGTTGATTAATACATCTGGACCCAAGAAAAATTGATTCACCCCCCCTCTCTGTTGTTCTAAATGATATTATTAATTGGCATCAGTGAAGTTGGTGCTTACATAGAACAAGTTTAAAGGTACTTGAAGTAAATGATCAAGATGTATAAAAAGGAGGTACCGAAGTTGAATAAGGAGAACTTTCATACATGACAGAGTCTGATGAAATTACATTTAGCTGGTATTGGTAACTTAGCAAAATATTATGTTGAACATGGTTATGTTACACCTATTGCACCTTTGAATACCGAGGAGAAGAGAGATAAAGAAGAACAAAATCAAGAAATGTTAGAGATTGCATCTACGTTAAGCTATCCTAAATTTGAAGACATTAAAGATTCCACAAATGCAAAGAAAATGTGGGACACTCTTGCAAACATCTATGGTGGTCACATAAATGTACTAAGGGAAAAAGCTAAAAGCCTGAGAGGTAAGTTTGATAAAATGAAAATGCAAGAAGGTAAAAATATTGCTCAATATTGTGGTAGGATGAAGGAGGTTGTAAATGCTATTAGAGGAGCTAATGGAACTATTGGTGATGAGACTATTATTGGAAGGTATTGAGAACTTTGCATCCTATATATGCCATGAAAATTTCAGCAATTCAAGAATCTAGATGTAACCCTAGTAATGCTCTAACACTGGAAAGTCTTGTTGGTAAGCTTACTGCTTTTGAGCTTTCTAATTATGATAACTTCACTATTGCTAATGTTAAATCTACATTCAAGTCACAAATGATTTTGTATAAGTCTATGAAGGAAAAAGAAAGATGTATAAATGAGAGCGAAATTGGTAGTGATACTTCTGATGAGGAACTAGAGGATCTTGAAGCTCTTATGTCTAGAAGATTAAAAAGAGGAAAAGACAAGTATAAAGGTAAACTTCCTATCATATGTTTCTCATGTAACAAAGCTGGCCATATAGTTGCAAGGTGTCTTGACAAGGATGACAAGGATGAGGATAGAGAAAGCGAGTACAAAGATAAGAGAGAAAACAAAGCTTACCAAAGGTACAAGGACTACAAGGATAAAGGTAAGAAATCCTATTACATTGCTGAAGAAGTAACAAACATTGATAATGATGATTTTGAAATTGAAGTAGGCTATGTTGCTATGAAAGATGAGTTTGATGATGATGATAAAACTGCACTTATTTCTTATGTGTGCAAAGGTGATAAATGGATTATTGATAGTGGTTGCTCACACCACATGACTGGTGACAAAAGTAAATTTGATACCCTAGATTATTACAAAGGTAGAAGTGTTAAGTTTCATAATGATGCACCATGTCCTATAAAGGGTAAAGGATTAATTAAGCTGACTGATAAGATCACTTGTGAAAATGTTTATTAGGTTGAAGGTCTTAACTATAATTTTCTAAGTGTTGCACATCTTAATAGCACTGGTTACTGAGTGGAGTTTCATCACAGGAAGGCTAAAATATTTGATGCCTCTAGTGAACTGATTGGGAGTGGAGAAAAGACAAGAGAAGAAGGAGAGGCAAGTAACACACTTGCACCTGATGCAAAGTCTCAGGTAAGAAATGTCAAGCATTAGGGAGATAATTTCAAGCATCAAGAGGATGTTTTCAAATGATAGGAAGATGTTGTCGAGCATCAGAAAGAGGTTGTTGAGCAATCAGATGCTGAATCGTATAATCTTATTGATGAACCTAAAGAGTAAGGAGAAAAGAAAGCTGAACTACTTTGGAACAATATGTAAGGAGACATCACAAGCCTGAGAAAATTGTTGGAGATAAAGAAACTAGAGTTCTAACCAGAATCAAGTTAAGAGATTCTACATGTTTATTGTGTGAGTTTGAGCCTAAGACAACAAGTGAGGTATTAGAAAATGACAAATGGATTCAAGCTATGAATGAGGAGATAGACCAAATAGAAAAGAATGATACCTGGACAAGAAAGAAACAAAATTGCATTTCCCAATCTATAGCTAAAGCTGAGTATGTAGCAGCTATAGTGAACTATTCAAATTTGGTATGGATTAAGAAATTGTTGAAAGGCATGAAAGAGGAGATTAATGAATCAGTTATCATATACTATGACAATACAAGTGCTATCAACATATCAAAGAATCCAGTGATGCACACAAAGACCAAACATATTGCTATCAAGTATCATTACTTAAGGGAATTGGTACAAGATAAAGAGGTGAGAATTGAATATATGAATACAAAGGAACAACTAGAAGACATATTCACAAAAACCTTACCTAAGGAGGCTCATGAATATCTAAGAGGTAAATTATGGGTTCTTCCCTTAACTGAGGCTTCCTAGCCAAGCTAGGAGCACTGCATCAAAAGTGTTGCATAAAGTATCTAACAAATTGATGCAGAAAAGGTCACACTTTAAGAGTAGCCTAGAGTTTTGAAAAGTACAATAAAGCTATAATCAATCATAAGAAAGATGACATAGGGAGAAATATTGTTAGTAAATTAAAAAGATGACATCTACATTTTAGAGATGAAATTTCTAGATGCTGCTTTGGCATTATTTTCAAAGAGGGAGATATTTAGAGATGAAAACACATAAAAGAGGAAATCATTTAGAGAATCAAAGGAAGAGAAACATAGAAAAGATTCAAGGGGAGTAACTGTGTTGACAGTCAAGAAAGCTAGGCTAAGTGATTCAGAATTAGAATGAAGCTAAGGATATTACAAATGTTTCTAATGCAAAGACAAGTTTTGGATTGGTTGGTGAATCATGTGTTATTCATATGGTGTTTCCATCAATGCCTGATGCAGGAGCATCTCAGGTCCTTGGCAATCCTGTGTCAGCAAAAAAATATTTGAGTTTGTTTGTGTTGCTCGATTCCTACTTTGACCGAGTTGGTTTGGTGTTGCTTGGTTTCTTTGTTTGCCGGTGTTGGTTGGTTATCTCTTTAGTACTTGGTGAAATCTCCTAGCACTTGGTGATGCTTGTCTAGGGCTTAGTTGGCTTTTCTTACCGATAAGTTTCCTGTGAGTTTCTATTGAGGCCGACTAGTGCAATTAATTTGGGTCACAGATTTAATGTTAGTATCCATCATTGGGAAGCATGTGGACCTAGATCTAGTTCTTCCTTCCATTAATTATGGATATGAAGGCCAACTCAGTTTGGTAGCCACTTGTATATATGTAGTTGTTTGGTTAGAGTTTAGGAGTGAGTTTTGGTATGGATGATAGAAAATAGAATATTAGAGATACTTGGTAGATCCTCTCATGTTTGAGGACTTTTGTACTTGATTATAATATCTGGCCTAAATCAGGAAGGCCTTACAACCCAACATGTATGAATCAATTTGAAGATAATATATGAAAGCTAATATGCATTCTCTCTCTCACTGTGTTGTTGTTGCTTCTGCATTTTGTTGAGTAGGGTGGATCTAGTTAGGGTGTGCCTTTGGCCCCTCTTCCCATCCTCCCTTGCGTCAAGTGGTATCAGAGCGAGGTCAGATCTAGAGCTAGGTTTGTGAATCTATGTTTGAAGGTTCTTTCTTGGGAAACCCTAATTGATTTGTTGTGGGGTAGCAGATTGCAATCTGACCTACAATTATAGAGGTTTTTAAAGATGGTTCATGGGAGGCAAGATGCGGATCTAGGATTGGCAGACATGTTGATAAAACTTGCTGCTAGGTTAGAAGTTGTTGAAACAACCTAGAGAAGAGGAAGACATCTTGAAGATATTAGTGATGATGAAGTTGAGGAAGAACAAGCGAATGTAGAACCTACACCTATGATAGATCAGGGTGAGGAAAGATTCTGGAAGGCTTTGACAAGTCTGAAGTCTACACCACATTGTAATCCTCTTGAATATAGCGGTAAATTAGATTCTGATGAATTGGTAGATTGGATCATTGAGATGGAAAAGTACTTTGAGTATGAAAATGTACCTGAGGAAAAGAAGGTGAAAATTGCAAGCACAAAGTTGAAAAGTCATGCATCGTATGGTGGGAACATCTGCAACTGGATAGAAAAAGGAAAGGCAAGGACAAAATCAAGGTATGGAATAAAATGGTGAATAAGTTGAAAGGAAAGTTCTTACCTTGTGATTATTAGATTAACCTAGTTAGGTGAATACAAAGTTTGAGGTAGAAAGATAGTTCAGTAAAAGAATATACTAAGGAATTATATAGATTAGATATCAGATCTGGACATGATGAAGATGATGTGGAAAGAATTGCTAGATACCTGAATGGTTTGAGAGTTTCCATCCAAGAAGAAATCAGTATGGTTAAACTGGAGAGCATTGAAGAGGCTTATCAATTTTCTTTAAAATTCAAGGAGAAATTGAATAAGAGACATGAGAAAAGACAAAGAGGTAGAGGTTGTAGATTCCCTAGACGAAGAGGTATATCTTATGGTGAAAATAGTAGATCTAAACCTAAAAAGTCAAATCTAGATAAAGGCAAGACCGAGTGGAAAGGTGCAAGTTCATCTAGAGGCACAGGAAGTATCTACCAAGGTGGTTATAATAGAGGAAGTTTATGAGGAACTTGTTATAATTGTGGAGAAGAAGGACATAGGTCATTTGAGTGTACACATGCAAGTAAGAAGGCTAGTAGTAGTAGAAATGCTTTGGTGCAAGAAGAGTCACCAAATGAACTTGAGAAGGAAAGTAACTTGATGGTTAGGAGAGTAGTTTGGAGTGAAAGTAATAAGGAAGATCTGGTAAGGAAAATTTTGTTCAAGACCAGATGTAGAGTTTCTGACATAGTTTGGAAGGTAATTATTGACAATGGTAGCTCAAAGAATCTAGCATCTGAGGAAATGGTCACAAAGTTGTAGTTGAAAAGGTTGGAACATCTAAAGTCCTATCAGATTTCATGGATCAAAGATGAGCATACACTCTTGGTAAGTGAACAATGTTATGTGAATTTGAAAATTGGAAAGTACTATGATAAGGTGTTGTGTGATATCATGCCTATGGATTGTTGTCATATTTTGTTGGGTAGACCTTGGCAATATGATAGACATGCTATATATGATAGGAGATTACATAAGTATACTATTTGGGCTGATGGAAGAAGAAAAATCTTGTTACCATTGATGGAAGAACCTGTTAGTAATGGGGTGGCTGGAAGAAGTTGAGTCCCACTTTTGGGCAAAAAGTGGAAGTGTTTTCATTTTTTTTTCAAATTTCTTATCAATTGATGTCTAAATTTGAGGCACTTAGAGATTGAATCTCAAAAAAATTTAGTAATAGAAAATATAGTTCTCAGAGTCTACTTTTCAAATATGTAATTTATTTAAATACCCACATGGTATAAATTGATTTTTAATAGGAATGTTTAAAAACCATATTTTCAAAATTCTTGTTTCAAGACCATACCATAGCTGTGTACCAACACCATATTTTAACTTAAATAAATATATATTTGCAAATCCTTTTGGGGAAATATACCTAAGACAGCAAATATTGTCAGCATATTTTTACTTTTTTTTTATTGAATATAATTTTTTAATTAATTTTTAATTGACTATAAAATACTCTTTCAAAACCTCTAGTGTAAGGACACCATAATTTGATGAAATTTTCATATTTTTTCAAAAAAAAAAAATTTAATCTTCAAAATAATTGTATCTAGTTTGGTCTCATATAATTTATTTTCCAAAAAAGTTATTAACGTTTTAGTGAACCTCGCTATTTTACATTTAGGTACCACTTTTAACTAATAAATAATGCAGAAATAGAAAAAATAATCACATCACTATGAAATTTACATTTTTGAAATCAGGATGGTGAGAACTCTAATGGGTTTTTCTTCATAAAATGATACGATCAGGAAGGCCCTCAAAAAATTACGGCAACATAGAAATATGACATTCTAGTGCCTTAACTAAATTTTTGGAGGTCAAGGCATAGCCTTGCTTCTACCAAGCCTGAACCAAATTGACTTTGGAATGAAATTTGAGGTAGATGTGTGCTTCCTGCTCATGTCTTAAGAAACGGGTGCCTGATTTTTTTAAAAAAAAGTGTTAAAATGCATTTTTAATTTTTTTTTTTTAAAAAAATAGAAACTGGCACCTGTTTTGAAAAAAAATAGGCACCCATTTTTTGAATTTAGCCCCAAGTGCCTGAACCTAAAATAGGTGCCCGTTTTGAGTGACATCTCTCATTTCTACAAGACTTCAGCGGAATTGGTACCCAACTTTGTGCATTGACCCAATGTTTGCACATCTGTTAAAGTTTTCTTAATGGAAGGAAGAAAGTTTGTTAAGGATTTGAAAAATAATGATGTATGTTTTTCAGTGATTCCTAACAAACCGAGTAAGAAAACAGAGGATAGTGTTCCTAAGGAGATTGATAAGTTACTCACCGAGTATAGTGGAATCATTTATGATAATGTACCTGATAGTTTTCCACTGAAAAGAAGCATTGATCATTGCATGGATCTAATTCCTAGAGCTAGTTTTCCAAACAAGGCACCTCATCGGTTAACACCTACTGAGAATCAGGAATTGAACTGATAGACTCAAGAGTTTTTGGAGAAAGGTTTGATCAGAGAAAGTTTGAGTCCTTGTGTAGTATCTGTTGTATTGGCACCTAAGAAGAATGGAGAATGGAGAATGTGTACTGATTCCAGAGAAATCAATAAGATAATAGTGAAGTATAGGTTTCCCACACCAAGAATGGATGACATCATGGATAGTTTGACTGGAGCAAAGTATTTTACCAAAATTGATTTGAAAAGTGGGTATCATCAAATTAGAATAAGAGAAGGTGATGATTGGAAGACTTCTTTCAAGACAAGGGAAGGTTTGTATGAGTGGTTGGTTATGCCTTTTGGTTTAACTAATGCACCGAGTATATTTATGAGGTTGATGAATGAAGTTTTGAAGAAATTCATGGGTAAGTTTGTGACTGTATATCTTGATGATATTCGGATATTCAGTAATACCAAAGAAAAACATTTTTTGAATGTTAGACAAGTTTTGCAGAGATTGAAAGAAGAAATGTTGCTGATAACTTTTAAAAAGTGCTCATTCATGAAAGAAGAGATTATGTATCTAGGATTTATAATTTCAGCTGATGGTTTGAAAATGGATCCTAAAAAAGTTGAAGCAATTTTGAATTGGCCTATACCTGTGAATTCTAGTGAGGTAAGATCATTTCATGGTTTGGAATTTTTTTATCAAAAGTTCATTAGGAATTTCAGTTCAATTTGTAATGCTATGATTGAGACTATGAGAGGAGATAAAAGAGAATTCAAGTGGACACATGGAGCTGATAAAAGTTTTGAAACTCTAAAGAAGAAGGTTGTTGAATTGCCTATTTTGGCATTCCCTGATTTTAATAAGGTATTCCAAGTGGAATGTGATGCAAGTGAAAGTGCAATTGGAGCTGTGTTGAGTCAAGAAGGTAAACATGTTGCTTTCTTTAGTGAAAAGTTGAATGATGCAAGGAGAAAATATTTTGTGTATGATCAAGAATTCTATGCTATTTTCCAAGCACTGAAGAAATAGAGACATTGTTTGATGTCGGATGAGTTTGTGTTGTATACCAATCATAAGGCTTTACAATATTTGGGTAGTCAGAATAAGTTGAATCAGAGACATATGAAATAGGTTGATTACTTGTAGAGTTATACATTTGTGATAAAACATAAGAGTGGAGTCACTAACCGAGTTGCTAATGCATTGAGTAGAAGGAGATATTTGATGACCGAGATGAAAATTCAAGTTCTTGGTTTTGAGGAGATGAGATTCTTATGAATTTGATCCTGATTTTTCTGAGTCCTGGAGAAAGTGTAGAGCACCTATTCAAGATCAACCGAGTACTAAATGGGAAGAATATTTTATTCAAGAAGGTATGTTGTTTAAAGGTATTCAATTATGTATACCGAGAGGACCAATGAGAACTAATTTGATAAAAGAGAAACATAGTAGTGGTTTGGCAGGACATTTTGGAGTTGATAAAACTCTGAATTTTCTTAAGGAGAAATACTTTTGGCCATAGTTGTATAAAATGTTCAAAACTTTGTGAAAAGTTGCACGGAGTTTGTCAAGTTGCGAAAGGAGTGAGTCAGAATACTAAATTGTATAAACCGATTGTTGTTCCTCAGAAACCTTGGATTGACATTAGTATGGATTTTGTTCTTGTCTTGTCGAAGATAGTAAGAGGTAATGATTCTCTTAGGATTAATAGTCCACAATACAACTGAGAGGGGGAATGAATCAGTTGTATGATAGAATATTAAACTTTAAACCTTTAAGCTTATCAATATTAGATCCAATGAACATAATGAATGCCAACACAATAACACAATATTTTGGTTATGGGGAAACCCTGTTAAAGGTAAAAACCCTGGTGGGAATTAACACCCACTAATGATGTACTGAGAGTATAGTAATCCTTGTTAGAAGATATAGCCCTATTAGGAGCTTATTGAAACATTATAGTACATACTCCTTGCTAGAGGAAAAACACTGTTAGGAGTCAAGAACAAAAGAGGGCTCACTACCCAAAGAAGGTTACGTCCACCTTCTAAACTCACTAGTTCGCAACAAGTGTATATGAAGAAATACACAATCTTTTGAACTATTTTCCAACAACTATCTTTGCATGATCAGTTCCAATGAAGTCCACCAATAATCCTCTACTCTACATATAGCAGACACAAATTCACAACCTCCTTATATCACACTTATCACATCCATGTCTCTTCCAAAGAAAAGACCTTTTATTTATACCTTATTATATTTTACCAAGAATAGGTCGGCCCATAAGGCTTTCCTAATTACAAACAATTACATAGGTCCTTGCTAGGATACACACGGTATCATAAACAAGTTTACAATGATTATATTACAATAATTAAAGACCGACATCTTTGAATTATGCTTGCCAAACAAAACACACGCTACATTCCCCGAGTTGGCTCCTTGATAAGGCATCACCAGAGCACACACCACAAATGACATCACCAATCATTCTATACCTTGCACTAACCAATGAACATCTATCAGTACCTTTTCCATTATCCTTCAAGATCACATACCTTGAATCCAATCCCTCTAAAATCTATACCAAAAACTCAGATACTAACTCTGTCAATTCTCACTGTCACAATCCAGTGACTAGTCTTTACCAAAATAGTTGTATCTTCCTTGATATACATTCATTAATGATGTGATCTCATATATAAGATCACAACATCCATCTAAACTCTCTTCTGACTTTGCAGCATCTGAAACATCCGTACACGTTTCATACACTATGATTACCATTCTGGTTCCTTCATAGAAGCATATGTTGACATCAGTGATAAAACACAAATGACAATAGTATGAGTTCCCATTCAGTAATGTAGTGATTAAAAATATTAAATGTCTCAATCACCACCCATGCATTAGTAATATCCAACAATCTCCCCCTTTGGCATTGATGTCAACATATGGGAAAATCTTATCCCAAAGTTGTATCAACCCAAAAGTCCTTCCACAGATCAATCTCCCCAAATAGTGAGGATTTTCTCATAACAACACTCCCCCTTTGACCACAATGGCAAAGGGTTCCAACTGCCTTCACAGATAAACTTTCTTCCATGATCACTCCCCCTAAGGAGTAGATCCCTACATTCAGTCCAGAAAATGATGAGGCCTTGAGCACTTCTAGACTGATGCATCTCTGCATCATTTAGTTCTGACTAGGAGGGGCCTAAACCCCTAACATACCTCTAAGATATTCAAAGGTATCTTTCAGTAGTGGCTTTGTAAAGATGTGTGCAATCTACTCTTTTGTACTGATACATTCAAGCTTGATTTCTTTTTCTTCCATCTTGTCTCTTAAGAAGTGATATTTGATAGAAATGTGTTTAGTTTTAGAGTGCATCACTAGATTCTTTGACATGTTTACTGTGCTAGTGTTGTCACAATGGATAACCACAAGCTCATTAAAAGTTATTCAATGTCTGTCAGCATTTGTTTCATCCAAACAATTTGAGTGCAATTTATAATAGCAGCAACATATTCTGATTTAGCAGTAGATTGTGCAATACAATCTTGTTTCTTACTTAGCCAAGAAACCAACTTTTTTCACAAGGAAAAATGCACCACCACTTGTACTTTTTCTATCATCAATATTTCCTGCCCAATCAACATCAATATAACCATGAAGTTCAAAGCTATCATTCATGTCATACCTTAAACCATAGTCTATGGTTCCTCTGAGATACCTTAGTATCCTTTTAACAAAAGCTAGATGAGTCTCTTTGGGTTCTACTTGATATCTAGCCACAATTCCAACAACATTAGCAATATCTGGTCTGGTGTGAGTCAGATATTGTAGCCCTCCAACCATTGATCTATACAAAGTCTGAAAAATACATTTTGATTCATCATTAGTTGTTAGCTTGTTTCCAGTCACCATAGGTGTTCCTACTGGTTTACAATCTTCCATACCAAATTTCTTAAGAAATTCTTTAAGAAACTTGGTCTGAGAAATGAAAATATCATTCTCATTTTGAGTTATTTGCAATCCAAGAAAGAATTTCATTTCACCTATCATGGACATCTCAAATTCACTTTCCATTTCTTTAGAAAACTTCTTACACAGATCATCATTACCTCCAAAGATAATGTCATCTACAAATACCTCTAATATCAGGATTCCATCTTTAGTGGTTCTTAAGTACATATTATTGTTCGCATTACCTTTTCTGAATCCAAGTTCAAGTAGATACTTGTCTAACCTTGCATACCAAGCCCTAGGAGCTTGCTTCAATCCATACAGTGCTTTCTTTAACTTGCACACCATGTCTTTGTCTTCACATAGAGGAAATCCATCTGGTTGTTCTATGTATACTTCTTCTTCAAGATCTCCATTTAGAAATGTAGATTTCACATCCATCTGATACACTTTGAAATTTTTGTGTGCAACATAAGATAGAAATAATCTTACTGCCTCTATTCTAACAACATGATCAAATGTTTCTTCAAAGTCTATGCCTTCTTGTTGTGAGTATCCCTTACACACTAGTTTTTTTTTGTTCCTTGCAACTATTCCTTCTTCATCCATTTTGTTTCTAAAGACCCATTTTGTTCCTATAACATTTTTTTTTTTAGGTCTTGGAACCAATTCCCAAGTATTATTTTTCTTTATCTGATCTAATTCTTCTTTCATGGAATTTATCCAAGATTCATCTTTAAAGGCTTCATCTGTACTCTTTGGCTCCACTTTGGAAATTAAATAAATTTCTTCTCTAACTTTAGATCTAGTTAGCACTCCCTGACTGGTATTGCCAATAATTTAATTTCTAGGATGGTTATTTTTTACATACCTTGGAGTTTTAGGATTTTTAGTGGTCTTGCTTGTGTCATCACAAGCCTCTTTTCCGCTTCCTTCCTCAACAAGTTCTTCTTCTTCGACAGTAGCAGTGGCTTCTTTTACTTCTGATATCTGACTACTGTCATACATTCTTTCTTGTATCTAAAATTTCTCATCTATTCTTACATTGTTACTTTCAACCATCTTCCTTAATCTAAGGTTGAAACATTTGTATGCCTCACTCTTAACAGAGTAACCAAGGAAGATACCTTCATCACTTCTAGCATCAAATTTTCCTATCTCATCATCCCTCTTGATATAACATTTGCTACCAAAAATTTTGAAATATTTATAGTAGGAGTATGATCAAACCATAGTCATAGGGAGTCTTACTTGTACCATCTCTGATTTGAATTTTGTTTAATGTGTATACTTCTATTCCAACAACCTCTCTCCAATGTACATTAGATACATTTGCTTCAATCAACATTGTTCTGGTAGCATCAACTATAGTTTTGTTTCTTCCCTTTTCTATCCCATTCTGTTGTGGAATTCTAGGAGTAGATTTTTGTCTTTTTATCCCATGCTCTTCACAGTAAGAATTGAATAGATCTGATGTAAACTCTCCACCTCTGTCTGATCTTAAACACTTTATTTTCAATCCTGATTCATTCTCTACCTTTGCTTTAAATAACTTGAATTTTTCAAATGCTTCTGATTTCTCTCTCAAATAAGTAACGCACATTCTAGAAAAATCATCAACAAAGAGTATAAAATACCTTTCACTATAGTATGACTTTGTTCTTGTAGGCCCACATAGATCTGTATGTACTAGATCCAACTTTCCTTTTGATGTAAATGTTTTTCTTTTATGACTATTTTTAGTTTGCTTTCCCTTAACACATTCTCTACATACAGTGTTAGAAGGTTTCATAATCTTCGGTAGATCTCTTACTGCATTAGCCATACTTGCATTCACAATGTTATCAAAGTTAACATGTGTTTTCTGACTTTCAGTTACCCATTTTTTTGGCAGTATTGGAGTCATATGGTCATGTCAAGTCGGTCTAGTCATGTTAATGTCTAGGTCTAGATTTCCTCTAAGATAGGAAATCTTTGCCAGGTTTCCCTTCAATTTGCCTTCATGTTTTAGCTGGGTGGGTTGTTTTAAGGTCTCATTATTTGGGTAGGATGTAGCTCCCAATCCAGCAAAGATTATGGTGCTCCAATTGATGTTCTTTTCAAAGAAGAATGATGCTTGAAAGTGGTGATCTACAAATGTTTACAATATATCAGAGGAAAGATTCTTCATGTAACAGAAACAATAACAGAGCCAGTATTGAAATATCTGAATTCCATTCTCTTTAACAGGGTGCAACTCTGACCAGAAAGATCTTTTTTGTTTCTTGGTTGATCAAAAGGTTAATGTTCAGCATGGTTAACGATTAGTCAGAATCTACGGCTATCATTATTTCACATAAAAAATTTACACGATGTTTATTTCATGCGAAATAACGACAAGGTGCCACCTGTCCCAGTGGGCCCTTTTTTTTGGTATCACTTTATAATTGAGGTGACGCACGCGACTGGTCAAATAAATTGATGTGGCTATCATGTGATCGCATAAACCAAATATGAGTTATGCAATCATGCAATAATGTAAGTCACTGAAGATGCTTGGTGGTAAAGTGGGATCCTTCCACGTGTCCAGGTGGGGCCGCATGTTCTTGTATGTTTGCAAGTGTATTGGCAGATTCTTGATCTATGATCACCATTTTTCCTTGGTGCTGTTGAAGATTCTTATAGGCAATGCAAGATTACGCCATGTGTTCATGTGGGCCCATTTTATTAAAAAAATATATTATATCATGCACCAATCATAGAGCGGTTGCATGATCGCATGGATTAAAATATTGCTATGCGATCATGCGACAATGGAGTTCGGGGAGGCGAATGCACTCTACTAGGACCCACGTATGCTAATAGTGCAGATGAGATAATGAAAAGTTATAAGTTCAAGCCCGACGAGGATAGTATCAAATATTATTTCATGCGCCAATGATAAAGCGGTCACATGATCATGTGAATAAAATAACACTCTTGCGTTCATGCGACAATGGAGGACCAGGTGGGACCTAAGTCAATGGACTTACCTATGGTGGAATAAAATAATGCATCTGACGGTCCTCGCAAAATTGCAACCCCTGCCAAATTCTTTTGCGAACTTGAGAGATTCATCCACGTGTCAGGTGGGGGCCAAGAAAAGTTTGTCCACCCGATAAGAAGCTGTCAAGTGGGACCCGAGACTGAAGGAAAATAAAGAAATTAAAAAGTCAATGTAATCCAACAGAGTTTGTATTCTTGCTTAAAAAAAGATCAAAAGATAGGATTTTCAATTGTCGTAAATAAATAAGTCGAAGGTGACTAAGAACCGAAGGGGATATTGATGATAGATCTCTTGATTGAGGTCACGGGTAGGAAAAGAATGAAGAATATAATCCTAAAAATGTTGTATGTTGTAGCTTGTGGTTGAGAAGATGCAACATGAGTTGCCATAGGTGGTGGTAGTGATAAAAGCTATAAGATCATGCCAGATATTTCTGAGACATTCAAAGAAGGTTGAGTATAGTTGCAGATCAGATTGACTATTGTTTGAAAGATAGTTTGACTCCGAGAAGCCCAATGGATTTGACTTGCCAGATGCTATTAAAAAGGAGATGAAGCAATCAGATTGAAGCATCACAATTATAATGTCTTTTCTTATTCTCATGTCAGTGATTGGCATTTCAAATTCTATTATCGAGATGATATCTCTTTCTGCCTTGTCTTTTTGAATTCTGGAAGATGAATCATTTCTTGTAAGCATTGTATAAATACTATGAAGAAAATGAATGAAAGGGTTGGCAAACTTGTATTGGAGCAGAGTAATTCTATTTGCTAAGCTTTATTTCATGTTTTTTGTGCCAGTAGTTGTTCATTTGCATTTGAATAGAAAGAATAGTTATATATGAAGCTGCAGTTCCTTATTGGATTCCATTTCATGTAGTGATTGCAGTATAAGTGACTCTATTTACTTTTCATGTATGATTCTTCTCCTATTCATTCAATAGTTTAGATGCATGCACCTGAATAAAAAGTACAATTATATATGGAACTATGATTCCTGCTTGGATTCCATTTTATGTTAGTAATTGCAGCATAAGTAATTCCATTTACTGTCCATGTATAATTCTACTTCTATTCTCCTCAATAGATTATGCATTCTTAGAATAGATAGGTTTAGTTAGAAGATAGTCTTTATGATAATCTGTGATCAACATTCCATTGGGGATTATAGGTTATCCACTTTATCCTTGCCTGAATTGTTTGTGCCTACAAACAATTTGGTTAAAACTCATAAGGAATAATCTAATGATAGATAAAAACATATTCATTGAATATCAAACACAATCAGGGAGCTGTACCTATCAATTCAGAGGGAAGTGATAGATGACTTACACTGACCCATTTGTTGGTGAACATCCTCTTGTTCTCTCACCTTGGGTGTTAACAAGAGTCAAAGATTATAAATCTAAAGGGAGGACAAACTGTTAACTAATAGTTTTTGGCGACTCTACCGGGGAGAACTTTAGGAAAAAAAAGAAAATAGTAAAGTTTTCCTTAGAATTCAGTTCATTTCCCCTTTCAGCTTCAATTCAGGCAGTCACATAGAATACATGATTAGTAATTATGGCTATTCCTTAGGGAAATGCTATTGGACCCTTGAATCTTGTAGCAAATCATGATTTACCTAAAGGCTCTAGAAAGAATTTTCCAAGATTCAATGGTGATGACTCAATATCAGCAGAACAACATCTGAGTGCTTTTCATAAGGCATGTAGTGTGGTGAATCCTTAGCATGAAGATGTTGCTATTAGATTGTTTGTAGATACCCTTGTCGATGATGCTGCAAATTAGTTTCAAGACTTACCTACAGGCTGCATTACCAGATGGGATGATATGCAACAAAAATTTGAAGAAAGATATAAGACTTCTGAAGATGCTCAGGTCTTATTGTTACAACTGGCTCAGATAAAGAAGGAACCAACTATCTCTATGAGAGATTTCAATGCTAGATTTAATAAACTAATCAAAAGAATACTAGCTGCCAGTGTGTTAGGCCATTTTTCTACCATAGCAAAAATCCTTTAAAATGACCTATTTTCTTGCAAATTTTCTTGAAGTGCCCTTGGCCCTATGTTCTTCAATGTGTCACCTTGCTCCTATCCAATTTGCATGTGCTGAATCACCAAATCTAGAAAGATTTTCAAATTCTAAGGCCTACTGGAAATATTTCAAAATTTGCCATAGTGTCAAAAACCCACAGTATTTCTGAAAGTCCATGATATTTTCAGTCTGTGTGTTTTCAGCCTTCCTTATTTTTGACCCTATGCATCCTAATTTTGTGCGCTTATCCTTTGGCATCGAAAACTCTATGTGTTTTCAGTCTTTCTCTGTGTCAAAAATTTTGTGTGTTTTCGACTTTGGTCTTAACTGCGCAGGTGCGATGGATGGTGGAGCCCAGTCCTTCAAAGTTTCTTGTCGCTGATTCTCCAAGTCTCCGAGCGGTTACATCTTCTATCCAGTGACTTAGCGACTGTTAGTCACGTGATCTCTGAGTGTTTGGCGGTTATCGACTAGCACTCACTGACCTGGCGGGCAGTCTATTTCTTCTTCAGTCGCGCAATCTCTTCATTCCTGGACATTAGCGGCTGACATCTCACGACTTGGCGAATGGTTAGTCACATAGTTGCTGAATTCTTGGTAGTTTGTTGGTGGGCCCAATGTCAGAGGGGAGGCAAAGGCACATGTTCCTATTGTTTGTCACATGATCGCATGTTAGAGTTTTCTGACATGCGACCATACGACCGGCTCCTTCCTTGCGCATGGGGCTCGATGGTAAAGTAGTTTCATGTTTGCAGTGGCGGTCACATGGTGGCCTTTGGTTGGCTGTCGCATGATCGCATAGCCCAGAGTTGGGCTATGTGATCATGCGACTGGTTCACATGTGTCCATGGAAATTGCAGCAACGGTTTGCTAGCGGTTGGTTGCATGTTCGCATAGCCTTTTGCAAGGCTATGCGATCATGCAACTGACATTTTTTGGTGACAGTTGCGGTGGCAGTTATGGTGGTAGTGGTCTACGGGTGGTCATATATTCTTATAGCTCATCTCCAGGCTATGCGATCATGCGATGAGGTGCCACGTGTGCTGGGGCCCATTTTTCGGCTATTTGGTGGGCTCGATGGCAGGTGGGGCCAGTGTTTGCGGTGACAGGGTGGCAATCTCATGGCTTGTCGTGTGTTCGCATAGCCTAGGTTTTAGCTATGTAATCATAAAACCACTATTGGTCATTGTGGTTGCAGAGTTGTGTGGGTCCATGGTGCTGTTTTGCTGACGTGCCCATTTTTCATTCACCGAGGGATTTATGAGGTGGCCGAAGACTTTTTTGGGTGGTTTGTGATGACATTGCATAGTTAGGGAGACCGCGGTCACATGATCACAAAGGTTAGTTTGGTCCCTTGTGATCATGCGACCAAGCATAATTTGAGGCCCGAATTCCTATGGCGGTAAAATTGATGACTGCGCGATTGCGCGACTAGGGGCAAACAGTTGAAGAACATAAAACCCGTGAAGTGCAAAGTAGTTGTTCATTTTCAAATTTGAATTGTCTGTAGGTTTCTAGCAATAGAAAGGACTGAATTTCAATGCAGAAGTGATTGGAACTGGTAAAAAGTGATTTTCTTGCCGCTCTAGTGTGGTCCAGGGTGCTTGGTGATCGTTTGTAGGGATCTGTACCATGTAAGGAATGATTACAATCTTAGCTTGAGGCTTTTGCAGGTTGCTTGGTTTCCTGCCCCTGCAATAAATTTTTGACCATTTCCAATTGGTTTAGCTGTTGTAACCTATACCTTAGCTGTCTGTAGCTTGTTGCAACTTGTTATGGGTTTCCAAGGTAGCTAGTGGTATAAATAGTCAAATTTTTGACTGTGAGTGGGTTTTGAATTTTGTCAGTTCCAGTGAAAGTTTCTACTCTGCAGATTTCCCCTTCTCTCTTCATATAGGGTGTTCTATTTCCATTGCTGGTTTAGAGAACACAATACATATTGTAAGCAGATTTGCCTTATGTACGAGAATTTAATTTATTCTTACTGTTACCAAGCTATCTCCATTTGAATTCTGAATGCATTAATCATACATCAAGGGTGTTTGATTTGTCTATTTGCATTGCCTACGTGTTTGCAAGTGGAGTTATCTTCATAAAGGTAACTGGTTCAGGGTTAGTGTTTATGCATGTATGAGCTGAGATATCAAAGATAGGTCATGCTTGTCTTCTAGTGGATGCTGGTTAATGTATTGTCCTTTCATAGGTCTCTTCTAAGGGGAGGGTTAAAATCCTTTGAATGGATAATAACATGCTTGAATGCACAGGTGGGTGTTAAGTTGAGGTTTGGTCATGGTGTGTGATTGATGTCAGGCATCAACACATTAAGCATATTGTGTTCTTGTTTCATAACTGTCTCTTACAGTAGGGTATTTGACTCTGTGGCCCATTGGATCAGACACTGGTCTATCAAAGACTTAGGGCATCTCAGAGGTCCTTTCAATCTTTTAAAATCTTTTCCATTCAGTCCCACCCTTTCCCTTTCTTTTTGTTAGGATAGGTCTCTAGCTTTCAGTCTCATTCCATGCAAGTAGGGCTATTGCATGAGACTTTCTATCATTGGGGTACAGGATACCTATAGGAGATTGACTGCTATTCCACATTAATCTGTCTGCAGGCCTTTGGTTTTTCATGAGGTGTCCTGAGTGTGCAGATAAGGCAATACCCGCCTGAGTGAATGTGGAGCTTAAAGAAGAAGGAGGATTTCTCTCTATCCTCATCAATTGGTTTGTTTTCCTATTCAAGCTTGAGTGCCTAACCTATGTTTCAAGCCCAACCATTTTATTCAAGTTTGGTCTTGCAAGGAAAAGAACAACCAACACAGTGCATCCATAGGAAATAATTTGAAAACCTGGTTATCAGTTAAGAAGAGCTAATGTAATAGATTTGCAAGTTGCTCAAACACTGGCTGAAGAAATGGAAGATGATATGATAGCTTCTAGGAGATGGAAGAAGGAATTTCATGTTGGGTCCATGAATAGCACATCCAGTACTTTAACCAGTATAGAAGATATGTTGCTAAAATTATCTAATGAGATAAATGCATTAAAAGGATAGATTACTACACCTGCTCATGCATTTTATCATCCTCACCAAGAAGGGTCAAAACCTCAAGGTAGAAATGAGAATTCACAGAGATTAACTATTGAAGTTCCTCCCAAAAGACATAATTCTCATTCCTTTCATCTCAGAGCAAATCAAAAAAAAAAATGCAAAGAATTGAATACCCAGAAAGTGAAGATTATCATACTCCTCATGGCGACTCCGTAAACTTTTATTGTGAGTATGAGTCAGATTCAGAAGATGGAGACAATTGTTTTTCTATTTTGGAGGAACCTCAGTTAACTATGATGACTAGAGGACAGAAGATTAATGATCAAATCTCTAATGCTATTCCTGCTAAGAACCAAGCACCTTCTTACAAGGTGAATGAGAGTAATGATGGATCACCTTGGATGAGTCATCAGCATGAATAAAATGATTAGCAAAAAGAATGTTACTAGCCTACAGAGATTTTTAAAAATCAGGAAGGAAAGGTAAACAGAATTGAAAAAGAAAATATATCTATGTTTCCTCTTTCTTGTGTTGATGAAAATTGTAAATTGGGTGAAAAGAATAAAGTTTCAAACTATTTTTCTTCTGAAGATCATCTTAAGGCTGATAGATTATTAAAAGATAAAATTCTTGATGTTATTGAAGAACATAATGAGGTTGATCCTTCATTCATTATAGCTGGTAAAAATCAGATATCAGAAACATTTTTCTTTGAAGATAATATAATACTAAATGACCCTGATCAAATATGTATAGATGAAAAGGCTAAAATATATTCTGACAATTATCCTACTAAAGATGTTGATGAAGAGACTAGTGCAACAATAGATTTTAAACAAGAGGTTTCAAATATTAATGAAGTACTGCAGCATCCTGTAGAAGACAAGGAATTAGATGAAGATTTTTCCAGCCTTGAAATAAAAATTGATCAATTCATGGTTCAAATGTGAATCTTCTTCCATGGTCAATTCAGGTATTGAAATTTTAAATTCAGATAAACAACTTGCAGAATTGACAATTGCAGTAAGTGAAGAAGATGTTTCAATTTTGGTGGACCTTGTGAGTAAATGAGATGCTTTTTGTTTCAGCTCCGGTTTGAAATCAGAAGTTAGTGCTTGCAAATGGTATGATGCTTTTTCACTTCTAAAGGATTTGCAATGTTCTGATTTTGTTTTGAATGTTGATATCTCTAGTAAGGTTAATAACAGAGCAAATAGAGGTAATAATGCTGAAAGAGATGAATTAAATTATGTTCCAGTAGTGGATTCAGAATATGTTGAATATCTTCTTCCATCACAGAAGGTTGAATGTATAAGGAAAGATGTATATGGAAGCATAGATGAACCAGAGATTGATAATGAGGTATGGCTGTTTGGAAAGGTCCTGTGGGTCATCATGTTGCAGATAGCTCTTGGACTCAAGTTCAACAATGAAGGAGTAGCCAGAGGTTACCAATGCTTTTTCAAATTGGTGGAGCATCTTCCTCTATTTAGGAAAGGTTCATACTTCTCTCTCCCTGTAAATGGCCACATATGAATCTTTCTTTTCTCTTGGTCCTACTGGTGAGGTCTCCTCACCTTTTTGTAAATAGGTTTTCTTTCCAATTTTGGTGTGTCTAGTGTAGCCTTTCCTTGCTTTGTTAGTGGTTGTTTTCTCTTTCTTTGTTTCAGTCTGCCCTGCTCACCTCCACCCTCCCTGTATGTAGCTACTCATTGTTCTCTTTGGTCTAGACTCCGCAACCCAATGCATAAGGCACTTATCTCACCAGAGAAGTTGAATTCTTCATGCACCTTGCAGTACATGATCTCCCAGTCGGAGCCAGCTGTTGTCTGACTTTCAGTCACCCATTTTTTTGGCAATATTGGAGTCATATGGTCATGTCAAGTCGGTCTAGTCATGTTAATGTCTAGGTCTATATTTCCTCTAAGATAGGAAATCTTTGTCAGGTTTCCCTTCAATTTGCCTTCATGTTTTAGCTGGGTGGGTTTTTTTAAGGTCTCATTATTTGGGTAAGATGTAGCTCCCAATCTGGCAAAGATTATGGTGCTCCAATTGATGTTATTTTCAAAGAAAAATGATGCTTGAAAGCCATGATCTACAGATGTTTACAATATATCAGAGGAAAGATTCTTCATGTAACGGAAATAATAACAGAGCCATTATTGAAATATCTGGATTCCACTCTCTTTAATAGGGTGCAACTCTGATCAGAAAGATCCATTTTGTTTCTCGATTGATCAAAAGGTTAACGTTCAACATGGTTAATGATCAGTCAGAATCTATGGCTATCGTTATTTCGCATAAAAAAGTTACACGATGTTTATTTCATGCAAAATAACGACAAGGTGCCACCTGTCCCAGCGGGCCCATTTTTTTGGTATCACTTTATAACTGAGGTGACACACATGACTGGTCAAATAAATTGATGTGGCTATCACGTGATCACATAAACCAAATATGAGTTATGTGATCATGCGACAACATAAGTCACTGAAGATGCTTGGTGGTAAAGTGGGATCCTTCCACATGTCTAGGTGGGGCCACATGTTCTTGTATGTTTGCAAGCGTATTGGTAGATTCTTGATCTACAATCACCATTTTTCCTTGGTGCTATTGAAGATTCTTATAGGCAATGCAGGATTACACCATGTGTTCATGTGGGCCCGTTTTATTAAAAATAAATATTATATCATGCACCAATCATAGAGCGGTCGCATGATTGCATGGATTAAAATATTGTTATGCGATCATGGGACAATGGAGTTCAGGTAGGTGAATGTGCTCTACTAGGACCCACATATGCTAATAGCATAGATGCAATAATGAAAAGTTATAAGTCTGAGCCCGACGAGGATAGTATTAAATATTATTTCATGCGCCAATGATAAAGCGGTCGCATGATCGCGTGAATAAAATAACACTCTTGCGATCATACGATAATGGAGGACCAGGTGGGACCTGAGTCAATGGACTTACCTATGGTGGAATAAAAGAATGCATTTGACGGTCCTCACAAAATTGTGACCCCTGCCAAATGCTTTTACGAACTTGCAAGATTCATCCACGTGTCAGGTGGGAGCCAAGAAAAGTTTGTCTGCCCGATAAGAAGCTGTCAGGTGGGACCTGAGACTTAAGGAAAATAAAGAAATTAAAAAGTCAATGTAATCCAATGGAGTTTGTATTCTCGCTTAAAAAAAGATTAAAAGATAGGATTTTCAATTGTCATAAATAAATAAGTCGAAGGTGACTAAGAACCGAAGGGGATATTGATGATAGATCTCTCGACTAAGGTCACGGGTAGGAAAGGAATGAAGAATATAATCCTAACAATGTTGTATGCTATAGCTTGTGGTCTAGAAGATGCAACATGAGTTGCCACAGGTGGTGGTAGTGATAAAAGCTATAAGATCATGCCAGATATTTCTGAGACATTCAAAGAAGGTTGAGTACAGTTACAGATGAGATTGACTATTGTTTGAAAGATAGTTTGACTCCAAGAAGCCTAATGGATTTGACTTGCCAGATGCTATTAAAAAGGAGATGAAGGAATCAGATTGAAGCATCACAATTATAATGTCTTTTCTTATTCTCATGTCAGTGATTGGCTTTTCAAATTCTATTATCGAGATGATCTCTCTTTCTACCTTGTCTTTTTAAATTCTAGAAGATGAATCATTTCTTGTAAGCATTGTATAAATACTATGAAGAAAATGAATGAAAGGGTCGGAAAACTTGTATTAGAGAAAAGTAATTCTATTTGCTAAGCTTTATTTCATGTTTGTTGTGCCAGTAGTTGTTCATTTGCATTTGAATAGAAAGAACAGTTATATATGAAGCTGCAGTTCCTTATTGGATTCCATTTCATGTAGTGATTGCAGTATAAGTGATTCTATTTACTTTTCATGTATGATTCTTCTCCTATTCATTCAGTAGTTTAGATGCATGTACCTGAATGGAAAGTACAATTGTATATGGAATTGTGATTCCTGCTTGGATTCCATTTCATGTTAGTAATTGCAGCATAAGTAATTCCATTTACTGTCCATGTATAATTCTTCTTCTATTCTCCTCAATAGATTATGCATTCTTAGAATAGAAAGATTTAGTTAGAAGATAGTCTTTATGATAATTTGTGATCAACATTCCATTGGGGATTATAGGTTATCCACTTTATCCTTGCCTGAATTGTTTGTGCCTACAAACAATTTGGTTAAAACTCATAAGGAATAATCTAATGATAGATAAAAACATATTCATTGAATATCAAACACAATCAGGGAGCTGTACCTATCAATTCAGAGGGCAGTGATAGATGACTTACAATGACCCATTTGTTGGTGAACATCCTCTTGTTCTCTCACCTTGGGTGTTAAGAAGAGTCAAAGATTATAAATCTAAAGGGAGGACAAACTGTTAACCAACAACATGATAGAATCTTCTATGCCATAACCAACTATCATCTACCTTTGCAACAAAACAAGAGGCTCCAAATGTGTTTAGTTCAAATACATTACCTCTAGATCTTGAGCCAGTGGCAATCAGTTTTCCTTGTTGCTTCTGATAAAGCACTTACCATCAACAAAACTTAACTAAATTTTTTTATCCATTAACTGTCCAACACTTAACAAGTTATGTTTTAGTCCTTCAACAAGTAGTACATTGTTTGTATTAGTCCTTCTATCCAAAGTGATAGATCCTACTCCTATGATGGATTTTGGGAGATTGTCCCCAAATCTTACAACACCTCCATCATTATTTACTAATTTAACAAATTTGTTCTTATCACTAGTCATGTGATGAGAAGATCCATTGTCAATTATCCATTCAGTCTTCTTGTCAACATGAGATACTAAGGCTTTTTCTTCATGAATTGGTTCATCTTTAATAGCAACAAATCCAATCTCTCCATTGGCTAAATCATCATCATCATCAGAGATTCCTTCACTAGCATAATAACATTCTTGATCTCTTCTAATCTTTGCATAATCAGGTTTGTATTTAGGAACTCTTGTAGGACATCTAGATGCAAAATGACCTACCTTATTGCATGAAAAACATTTCAAAGGTAATTTGCCTTCAAATTTTCCCTTACCTCTTTACTCTCTTCTAGCTATTAGTGAAACAAGTTCTTCCATCTTCTTTTCTTCTTCCATTATCTTCTCCCATTCCTCAGCATATTCACGAAGCTCCTCTCTCAAGTCTTCCTTGCTTGTACTCGAAAGTGCAGATACTTTCTTGTGTGTGGATTCCCTAAATGTAGATTCAATTTCAGGAGCAACTTCTCCTAATTCCATAGCTTCGAAGGTGGTTAATTTTGCAATCAACATCTCTCTACTAAAGTTTGGAGTTAGGGGTATATTTTCTTGAATTGACATTGCCTTGAATTTGTAGGTAGGAGTTAGAGATCTAAGAATCTTTGCAATGACTTCATCTTCATCATAAGTACCTCCACAATTTTTGATTCCAACTACAGCTTCTATAACCCTCTGAACATAGGCTCTAATGCTTTCATCTTCATTCATTTGCAGCTTCTCCATCTTTGTCTTCCAGTTCTGTAATTTCACTTATTTGGTATATTTGTCTCCTTCATACAGTGCCTCTAGTCTATTCCAAATATCATTTGCCAAATCTAGATCTTTAATTTTAGTAAACTCACCCTCAAATAGTGCACTGATCAATGCTTCTCTTGTGACCATGTTGCATGAAAATAGTTTCTTTTCATCATCGGTGGTTGACACTAAGTCATTTTTAGCTTTCAAATTTTCCCTCTTCTTTACAATCATCCAGTAGTCTATGCCCAAGCATAGTAAATGTGTTCGCGTCTTATTTTTCCAGCTATCGAAGTTTTTAGGATCAAACTTAGGACTATCCTTCCTATAGTTTTCCATTTTCCAAGATCACCTCAAGTTGTTAAGCTTTCTCTCTAAGGACCACAAGCTTTGATACCAATTGTTAGGATTAATAGTCCACAATACAACTGAGAGGGGGGGTGAATTAGTTGTATGACATAATAGTAAACTTTAAACCTTTAAGCTTATCAATATCAGATCCAATGAACATAATGAATGCCAACACAATAACACAATATTTTGGTTACAGGGAAAACTTGTTAAAGGTAAAAACCCCAATGGGAATTAGCACCCACTAATGATGTATTGAGAGTATAGTAATCCTTGTTAGAAGATATAGCCCTGTTAAGAGCTTATTGAAACATTACAGTACATACTCCTTGTTAGAGGATAGACCCTGTTAGGAGTCAAGAACAAAAGAGGGCTCATTGCCCAAAGAAGGTTAAGTCCACCTTCTAAACTCACTAGTTCGCAACAAGTGTATATAAAGAAATAAACAATCTTTTGAACTATTTGCCAACAACTATCTTTGCTTGATCAGTTCCAATGAAGTCCACCAATAATCCTCTACTCTACATACAAAAGACACAAATTCACAACCTCCTTATATCACACTTATCACATCCATGTCTCTTCCAAAGAAAAGACCTTTTATTTATTCCTTATTACATTTTACCAAGAATAGGTCAACCCATAAGGCTTTCCTAATTACAAACAATTACATAGGTCCTTACTAGGATACACATAGTATCATAAACAAGTTTACAATGATTACATTACAACAATTAAAGACTAAAATATTTGAATTATTCTTGCCAAACAAAACACACACTTCATTCCCTGAGTCAGCTTCCTGATAAGCCATCGCTAGAGCACACGCCACATATGACATCACCAATCATTTCATACCTTGCGCTGACCAATGAACATTTGTTAGTACCTTTTACATCATCCTTCAAGATCATATACCTTGAATCCAATCCCTCTGAAATCTATACCAAAAACTTAGAGACTAACTCTGTCAATTCTCACCATCATAGTCCAGTGACTAGTCTTTACCAAAATAGTTGTATCTTCCTTAATATGTATCCATTAATGATGCGATCTTAGATATAAGATCACAACATCCATCTAAACTCTCTTTTGACTTCAGAGCATCTGAAACATCTATACATTGAGATTACCACTCTGGTTCCTTCATAGAAGCATATGTTGACATCAGAGACAAAACACAAATGATAGTAGTATGAGTGCCCATTCAGTAACCTAGTGATTAAACATGTTAAATATCTCAATCACCACCCATGCATTAGCAATATCCAACAGATTCTATATTTGTTGTTGTGGATAGATTTTCTAAGATGACACATTTTATACCTTGTAGAAAGACATCAGATGCAGTACATGTAGCATATATTTTCTTTAAGGAAATTGTCAGATTGCATGGATTACCGAGGAGTATTATCTCTAATCGAGATAGTAAATTTGTTGGATACTTTTGGAAGACTCTTTGGATAAAATTTGGCACTAAGTTGAAATATAGTTCTACATTTCACCCACAAATCGATGGACAAACAAAAGTTGTGAATAGAATCTTGGGTAATCTTTTGAGATTCTTAGTTGGAGACACATCAAGTAATTGGGATTCTATTTTTGTACAAGCATAATTTGCATACAATAATTCAATAAATAGGAGTATGGGAAAAACACCTTTTGAGATTGTAAATGGCATATAACCAAGAAGTATATCTGATTTGAGAGACATTGCTAATGAAAGAAAGAGAAGTGCTGAAGGAGTAAACTTTTCTTAGTACATGAAGACATTGCATGAAGATGTGAAGCTTAAGATGGAAAAGAGTAATAAAAAATATAAAGGCATAGCTGACAGATCAAGGAGACATAAGACTTTCAATGTTGGTGATGAAGTGATGGTTCATTTGAAGAAAGGTAGATTTCCTATTGGAACATATGGGAAGCTGAAAATGAAGAAGTTTGGGCCTAGCAAAATTTTGAAGAAATTTGACAGTAGAAATGCATATGAGATTGAGTTACCTGATGACATGGATATATCACCTATATTCAACATTGCTGATTTATATGAGTATCATGAACCTGATGAAGAAATGATAGTACTAATAGAATATCCTAAGAAGCAAATAGAAGAAGTTGAGCATATCTTGGAGAAAAGAATTGGCAGAAGTACAAGAGGAAAATAATATATGGAATATCTAGTAAAATGGGAGAATAGACCGATTAAAGATAGTTCATGGATTTCACAATCTAAGTTGGATGCAGCTCAGATCATACCTATTTCATGATTTGGAGAATCATTTAAAATAACCCCAGGTGTCTGATGCAGGACAATCTTGGGTCCTTGGCAATCCTGTGTCACCAAAAACATATTTGAGTTTGTTTGTGTTGCTCAGTTCCTACTTTTCCCAAGTTGGTTCGGTGTTGCTTAATTTCTTTGTTCGTTAGTGTTGGTCGGTTATCTCTTTGTCACTTAGTGATGCTTGTATGGCACTCGATTGGCTTTTCTTACCGACGGGTTGCCTTTGAATTTTTGTTGAGGCCAACTTGTGTAATTAATTTGGGTCATGGATTTAATGTTGGTATCCATCATGGGGAAGCACGTGGACCTAGATTTGGTCGTTCCTTCCATTAATTATGGATATGAAGGCCAACTCAATTTGGTAGCCTCTTGTATATATGTAGTTGTTTGGTTAGAGTTAGGAGTGAGTTTTGGGATGGATGATAGAAGATAGAAGATTAGAGATACTTGGAAGATCCTTGCATGTTTGAGGACTTTTGTACTTGATTGTAATATATGGCCTAAACCGGGAAGGCCTTATAGCCCAACATGTATGAATCAATTTGAAGATAATATATGAAAGATGATCTGCATTCTCTCTCTCACTATTTTGTTATTTCTTCTGCGTGTTGTTGAGTAGGGTGGCTCTAGTTAGGGTGTGCCTTTGGACCCTCTCTATATCCTTCCTTGCATCAATGCCAGAAATTGTTGGAAACTACAATTGAAGCAATTGTTGTATTGTCATTTATGTCAAACCTTAACTAGTAAGACTATTGCTATCTAAGAAAGTACTATATCTATCGAGTGATGAGAAGGATTAGGGAAAGGATGATAAAAATAGAACCTAGAGAAAGGTTGAGTTATTTGATACTTCAATGGGTACTTGATTATGTGGCACAATGATAAGAGAATGTATTATTTATCTAAGTAAGAAGTAAGACTAAGCAAGGAGGCTTAACTGAGAAAAAGTGAAGAAATCTAGTTTTAGCCGAGTGATGTTAGTGTCGACCGAGCTAGTATATGCCGAGTGAATTGAGTGTTGACCAAACATCATTTTATTGTCGAGGGAGATAAAATTAGCTGAGGGAAACATTTTGAAGAGATGACCAAGCTACTCAGTGATGACCAATGAGTTGAACACAATATTGACCGAGCATCAGTAATTTACATTTGAGGAAGAATTTAGATGCCTAGCTGACATAGTTGAATTCTTGGATTATGTAAATCATGTTGACTTTATTAATTGAATGTATGGAGATTTTAATGCATACTAAACCATTTTATTGTGATTCCAATAAAGAAATTAAAGATGCTTCTAGAAGGATGGATGAAGAACATAATGTTGGAAGGATTTGATGAATCTGACCTAACCCTAAGATCTATGGAGGAGATTAAGCAACAAAAGATGGAACTACCTATCAAAGAGGTATTAAGGTAAACCTAAGTGTGAGGATGTAGAGATGCTGGAGTTGTTGATGTTATTAACTGAAAAAGAAGAAAGGCTAAAGGTGAAGGAGTTGATTAGAGTTTTGATTGCTTGAAGAAATTTTTGAGCAGATCAGTGATGGAGATGGAAATGGAACTTAGTCAGTAAGCTATCATATATGTACGAATTGAATATGTTATTTGCAAATGAGTTGTATGTTTTCAGATCAAACATTGTTGTTTCTTTCTAATCATTGTATCAGTTAAAATCCTTTAATCAAGGTTGCATTCTAATGGAATGTACTTAAGTCCTCTAAAATGGTGCACTCCTAACAAGGTGGTAGAAATCCTTTAACACGGTCACACCTAGCAGTGTTTTCGTAAACATTTTAGTGTAGTAGTGAAGTTTTATGGGTGTCATCCCCATTATAGTTTTAATCCTCTAACAAGGATTTATGCGATACCAAAATTATTTTTTTATGAGTTATATTTCATGTTAATGCTTTATATGTTTTATGAGATTCATGCAAATATATAAAGTTAGTGAATGGTTAAGAAACTTAGATAAAAGTCTTTTTGGGAGTATTGATTCACCCCTCCCCTCTCATTACTCACCTTTCCATACTTAATCCAATATAAGGATATGCCCTTTTGCATGGCACTTGTACTCAGAACAAGCTTTCTAATGGTTATAAATTTGATAAACTTTGATTTGATTATGTACATAGTTTTTTACATCAATCAAATGTAGGTTTCTTACCGAATATAAACCTCTATGTTCAATGTTCAATAAAAAATAGTAAAAAAGAGATTTATTTTTTTGAAAAATAATAATTTCCCTAGTATTGAAGTCTTCTTTCTATAAAAAAAAAAAAGATTGAAATTGGACAAATAAACAACAAGTTTTTGATTGCAGGGACAAATAGGTTTTAAAGGGGACCTGAAACCCCGTACAAACTATAATAAGGTATTACGTTAAAATTATGGTTTAGTCAACTTTAAACATTAATAAAATATGAAATATTAGTGATGAAGTCATGAAACCAATTACAAGTTCTAGATATGGATGTTACAAAATGAAATTCAAAAAAACCACATTGATATCTATTTTAGAAAAAAATTATACTTCATGAAAATATTGTCACTCTTTGAAAATGATGTTTTTAGTTCCAAAATAAAATTAAAAAATATAAATAGAATCTAGATAGAAAAATCTAAAAGACTCTAATTTACTTAATCTTTTGATTTTTAAAGGTTTAGCGACAATAAGCATCTGAAAGTGAAAGTTTTTTTCAAAATATAGAGTTGAGTGTTTGTTCAGGAAAAAATGTGTAACCCACTATTATATGCAAATTTATTGTATATTAGATGGGAAAGAAAACTAGAAACAATATAAAAAAGAAGGAGCTCTCTACACAAGAATTTTGGAGCCAATACATATAGATATATGCAAACCACAAGGAAAAGAGTGTTGAATGGAGAAAGGTATTTCATGTTAATTGTTGTGTCATTGGATGTTTTAATTATTTTCTAACAATAATCATGATGTTTTTAATTTAGGGGTTTTCACCTTTCTCTCTCTTTGGCAGCTTTAGCATGTACTCAACCACACTTCTTACCCTACTAACCATTCGATCTAGATTCTATTTGATATCGATAAATATTCATTTAGGTAAATTAATTAAATATCTATGATTCTAATTATTTTGTTAAGAGATCGTTTGTATCATAACAAATAGTTGAATCATTTCCCATTTTAACATGGGTTATGTTCAAATATGGTTGAGATAACATATGATAAAGATGAGACTTTATATTTATGTTGGATAATTAGTGAAAGTAGGGAATAAAATCCCATGTACAATAAATATGGTTGAGATAACATATGATAAAGATGAGACTTTATATTTATCTTGGATAACTAGTGAAAGCAGGGAATACAATCGCATGTGTAATAAAGTATTTCTTTTATGCCAAAATAAGCTATTGGCACAATCTTTCTCAATGGTATATGTTGGATATTTTTCTAAGCTTAGATTAATAGAGTCTATGAAAGCTTGGGTCATGTTATGATTTTTCCTTGATCCTTTTTCTCTTTTTCTAGGTATTTTTTATTCCAACTGATCCTTTGTTAAAGATGAATTTATCTAAACATGGTCTCATTAGATTCAATATTCAAAGTTAAGTGAGTAGGGAAAACTTTGTTTTTAAGTAATTCTCTCCTAACTCATTATCTAAAGGAAATATATGGATCGACAAACTGATGAATTTGACTTTCATGCCAATATCTACATGGTGTGCAAGCCATAAGTAAGATGCAAAAGATGAGCTACACACTATTGTAATATGCTTGATCTTGAACATACGTGTGTTGGGTTTTCATCATGGCTCATTGGTACAGATACCAATCGATGGTTTCTTGTTTATGATTTCCTATAAATTGGAGAGCGTAGCATAAAATATTTTAAAATTATATTTTGTCCATAATAGAAAATTAAGTTTCTTTTAGTGAGGTCTTTTTACTACAAGAACATCCTACAACTATATCTATTGCAATAGTTTTCATTTTATGGATTTGTTTATTTTCTAATGCTTCTTAATTATTTTATTGATATAAGTCTATTACCTGAATTTTATTTATCATGAGTCATGCTCAAAAGATCCCATCTCTCATGAACATGAATGATCCACTTTGCAATGGAGTGATACTCATAACAATGATGCATCATAACTCATCAAGAATTCAACCTTTTCCATACCAGTATAACTAAAATACACTTATCCATAAAATTCTGGCCAAGACCAAACCCACTTATCTTTCTACTTTTTAAAAAAATAGTCAACAAATGTTATGATTTAGAATACCCAACTTTAAGGCCTCTAAAAATATTATGTAAATTTTTTAATGCTAAATTAGTTTATTTTTAATTAGAAATTGATTGGCCAATTCAAAAAAACACTCTTGATATCTAAATACAATATTTAACAAGATTTTACTCAAAACTTAAATAGTATATAGTGAAAGAGAAGAAAGAATAAAACTGAAATGAAGACCTAGGCTTTAGTCGGCAAACCAAACAAATAAACAAAAGCAAGCTGTAAATAAGATAACTCTAAAAGATGCATTGGGTCAATCATAGGCGGAAAGGCCTAACTTGTGGCTCAAGTCTTACTTCAAAATTAAAAGTCAAAACATTCGATTCTTAACTGGCCCTTCTTTGCGGAAAGGCTTTTTAAATTTTACATTATTTAGGGGACGGAAAGGAATAACTTTAGGTCTCTTCCTTCCAAAGTAAAAGTGAGAACATTCTTATTCTGAACTGTTTATCGCTGCCATTCATTCCATGTTTGTACGAATTATGTCCACCTTTGATATGACAATTATCCTTTTCTCACCTTCATCTGCAAAGGTATGTGGAACTTCATCCAGGCAGTTGTATTGATGGGATCACCACTTCACTCATCTTCCAAGAAAATGAAATACCCTTCAATTTTGTTAGGGTTTGTAAGACTTCATTTTTTCTGAATAATGATTATCAAAAAATTGTAATTTATGATCTGAAGAGTCTGTCACAGTGAGCCTACAACCACAAAAAAAAACAAATTAGTGATTTTAATAAAGTATAAATATAGTGTGGAATATATAGTTTGTGTCATCTGGTTTTCCATTTTGTCATTTGATCTTCCGTTTCTGTGTGGACACGAAATAAGGCAAATGCCATATACTATTTTTAAGTCAAGTGGATATTGTTATTCTCATTTGTATATTTTTTTTAGTCCAACAAGTGACCATATAATTTCTAGTTGTAGAGATCTATATTGTGACAAAGGTGGTGTGTATTATGAGAGTTTCTTAGTGATTATTGGAGCTCAAATCCATTTTATCATTTCATCTTCCATTTTCATGGATGAGAGTGAAGGCAAATATTGTATATTGTTCTTATGCAAAGTGTATATTTTATCTCTCATTTTAGTGTTTTTAGCCAATCGATTAATTATATCAATTTTAGTTGTAGAGGCCTATATTGTGACAAAGGTGGTGTGTGTAATGAAACCTTTTTATTAATTGTTGGAGCTAAAATTCATCTTGGTGGTATTATAAAAATCTATGTCCTTCATTATTCCATAATGAGGTGGGTGATTATAGCTCACTCTAGGTAGAATTTTTCATATTTGAAGAGTTGCTTTGGGGAAAAATTTTTGTTTGCATCGTCTGTGTTTCTTGATATTTTTATTTTTATTTTCCAAGTCATTTTCTTTTGTCACACACTTGACTTTCTATGTTGAAGCTTGTTGCAAGTGATTAATATGGGTATATAAGAGGTTTCGTAGAGGAGGAAGAGTATACTTTTATAGTTGATGCATATTGTGTGAGGGATGTTATCCATGTTCATTGATCACTGATTCCTTTCCTTCCTAAGTAGCTCAACAAATTCTCTTACATTCCTGACTAATATGATCCCTACTTAGACTTCTTCCTCTCTATCTTCAATCTAGCAATTTATCTCTACTTCCTCTCCCCCCTAACAACACACTTCATCCCATGAAATCATTGAGCATTCACAAATTCTTCCCACTTTCTCCCATACCATTGACTCTATCACCTCCTCTTCTTCCTCTAAGTAATCTTTCTATAAATAGGAAAATGTGGAAAATGGTTGGCATTTTATTTAACCCATAGAAAAATCTTCTCTTTCATTGGATGAGCCAAAGATACAAATAAAATCTCTCTCCTCTCTATGAGATATCATATGACTAATTTAAAGAATATAAGATTAAAATCAAGCACTATTATAAAGGAACTTTCATGATCTATGACTCCTTTTTCTTCTAGATAGTCCTGTTAAGTAATAATTGTCATCAAACAAGTAATATATTTTAGCACGTGTGAGTGGTAGTGGGGTCAGGGAGTATAGTGTGTAAGTGTGAATCACTATGGTCGTAAGGAGAAAGAAATCCCATATATTATTTTTATGTAGAATGGATATTTTTATTGGTCATTTGAGTAGTTTTTAGTAGCCTATTTAGTGATTCTATCAGGTTTAGTTGTAGATGATTTTTTCATAGCAAAGGTGTTGTACCCTTTTTGAATTGTCCTATTGATTGTTGGAATTCATACCCATCTTGGTGGCTTTATAAAACTCTAAATATAACTATTACACAATGATACGTGACCTTATTATAGCTCACTTTAGTTGGAAATTTTTTAGTTGAAGGGTTTTGTGGGATTTTTTTTGTGTTTTCATCTTGTATATTGCTTGATATTTAATGTTTTTTAAGGTATTTTCTTTTTACTTGCACGTTACTTTTTGGATCAAATTTTTGTTGGAGGTTTCATGAAGGATAAAGATTATTTAATTATATTTTTTGATACAAGGAAAATAGGTTGAGAAGAAACTTAAAACCCTTAAACAACATAAAAGTCTCAAGTAGCAAACAATACCAAACCAAATATTAGCTTGCAAGAAACCAACATAAAAAAAATAGGGGATACATCCTAAACATATCTAAACACTAAAGAATAGGGAATGCATCCCACCATGATTTTTAAGAAAAAGGGGAACCTCCAAACAATCGTACAACTTTTTTGTCAGATTTTCATTCTTTCAAATCATTTCTTCATTTGTACTTCAGACAGTGTTCATAAAAAAATCCACAAGATATGCACCTTTGTATTTTCTTATAAGTCAAGTGGTAGGACTTGATATCAAATTAGCACTAGAACCATGAACTTCACTAATAGTATTTGACATGTTTCTCCCAATAGGTGAACTAGTAGAAATTTTAATTTATCCCTATAAAATATTAGCTTGAACATTCAACCTTTTGATCCCATGAGTAATATACTCCATGGCTTTGGAGTTGATTGAAACCATTGTAATTTAAGTCTATCATAGATTCTCATACAATCATCTTCCATGGATTTAATTCTCTGCTAATGATCCTTTTTAAGCTCCTCAATACATTTTGAGAGGTTCTTGGTCATAGTAAATATTTTGTTGACTCTATTATCATCAGGGACACCATCCCTTTCACTTTGATTTCATTCAACCTTGAGATAATCAATGTTAGAAGGTATCCATTACCAACTATTGTGTCCTTAACACTCTTCTCAATGTTAGAACTACCATAGATAAAAGACCCTTTCTGTAGGGGTGCATCGTTTCCAACTAATTGAGAGAGATTAAAATGTTCGATAATATATTTGATAACAGAAAGGATTTTATACATTGTAATTTGCAGTCTGTTGCTTCTGGCAGTTATCGAATGGGGACCGTTACCTTTTAATTTCCTATAGTTACCGAATGGTAACTGACAATGTAATGAAGTTATGCCAACATTCCCCCCCTTATTACATTGATCCTAAATATATCATAAAATATTTGCCGTAGGGATCCCCCCTTTAAGGCTTACATAACAAAACATGTTGATTACATAATATGAATACATATATTGAGAAAATCTTCTTTTTGAAGTTGCAAATCCCAAATCAACCAAGGCTCCATCAAGCTATCTTGTGACCCTCAAAAAGGTGTAGCGTTGAGTTGTGTTCTTAAGCTCTTAGTCCCAAACTCTCGAATCAAAGTCTTGAATTATTCAACAATGACCCCTAAGAGATGCAATAGATCTCTACCATTGTCTAATGACCATGAAAGGGTATGATTCTCAATCATATACTTTGAAGCTTGCTTGACAGCAATCCATATTGAGCGCAATACCAAATCATAAACATGTCTCCAAAATGAGTCTCCACAAGACATACATTCTTCAAATTTGTCAACATTAGAAAAAAAATTTTAAAAATAGAAAGCCAAAAATGCTTCTCATGCAGAACACCATCTCAAAGCGAGAAGCTGACTTGATGATGGAAATTCCTTCATCCTCTGATGTCACCACCCTCTAGATGCAAAGGTTCAAAGCACAAGATTTTGATTAATAGGACACTGGAAATCATTAAGGACCTCTCCATCATCTGATGTGTCCTCATTTTTCCTTGATCCTTTTTCTCTTTTTCTAGGTATTTTTTGTTCCAACTGATCCTTTGTTAAAGATGAATTTATCTAAACATGGTCTCATTAGATTCAATATTCAAAGTTAAGTGAGTATGGAAAACTTTTTTTTTAAGTAATTCTCTCCTAACTCATTATCTAAAGGAAATATATGGATCGACAAATTGATGAATTTGACTTTCATGCCAATATCTACATGGTGTGCAAACTATGAGTAAGATACAAAAGATGAGCTACACACTATTGCAATATGCTTGATCTTGAACATAGGTGTGGTGGGTTTTCATCATGGCTCATTGGTATAGATACCAATCGATGGTTTCTTGTTTATGATTTCCTATAAATTGGAGAGCGTAGCATAAAATATTTTAAAATTATATTTTGTCCATAATAGAAAATTAAGTTTCTTTTAGTGAGGTCTTTTTACTACAAGAACATCCTACAACTATATCTATTGCAATAGTTTGCATTTTATGGATTTGTTTATTTTCTAATGCTTCTTAATTATTTTATTGATATAAGTCTATTACCTGAATTTTATTTATCATGAGTCATGCTCAAAAGATCCCATCTCTCATGAACATGAATGATCCACTTTGCAATGGAGTGATACTCATAACAATGATGCATCATAACTCATCAAGAATTCAACCTTTCCCATACCAGTATAACTAAAATACACTTATCCATAAAATTCTGGCCAAGACCAAACCCACTCATCTCTCTACTTTTTTAAAAATAGTCAACAAATGTTATGATTTAGAATACCCAACTTTAAGGCCTCTAAAAATATCATGTAAATTTTTTTATGCTAAATTAGTTTATTTTTAATTAGAAATTGATTGGCCAATTCAAAAAAACACTCTTGATATCTAAATACAATATTTAACAAGATTTTACTCAACACTTCAATAGTATATACTTAAATAGTATATAGTGAAAGAGAAGAAAGAATAAAACTGAAATGAAGATGTAGGCTTTAGTCAGCAAACCAAACAAATAAACAAAAGCAAGCTGTAAATATGATAACTCTAAAAGATGCGTTGGGTCATTCATAGGCGGGAAGGCCTAACTTGTGGCTCAAGTCTTACTTCAAAATTAAAAGTCAAAACATTTGATTCTTAACTGGCCCTTCTTTGCGGAAAAGCTTTTTAAATTTTACATTATTGAGGGGACAGAAAGGAATAACTTTAGGTCTCTTCCTTCCAAAGTAAAAGTGAGAACATTCTTATTCTGAACTGTTTATCGCTACCATTCATTCCATGTTTGTACGAATTATGTCCACCTTTGATATGACAATTATTCTTTTCTCACCACTTCACTCATCTTCCAAGAAAATGAAATACCCTTCAATTTTGTTAGGGTTTGTAAGACTTCATTTTTTTTGAATAATGATTATCAAAAAATTGTAATTTATGATCTGAAGAGTCTGTTGCAATGTGGAAGATTGAATGAATACGTCAGTTATTCTTCTTGTCATCAACCAAGTAAAATATTTTAGGTGTGGGTTCGAAGGATTAAAATTTGTAGGTGTTAATCACTATGGAATGTGACGGAATGATTTTTATCTTATAGAACAATGTCAAAAACAAGAACAATGGAAAAATTTCCCTTTCTAACAAAGTTTTCATCTAACATGTCTAAGATATTAACATCACAGTGAGCCTAAAACCACAAAAAAACAAAACAAATTAGTAATTTTAATAAAATATAAATATAGTGTGGAATATACAGTTTGTGTCATCTGGTTTTCCATTTTGTCATTTGATCTTCCCTTTTTGTGTCGACACGAAATAAGGCAAATGCCATATACTATTTTTAAGTCAAGTGGATAGTTTTATTCTCATTTGTATATTGTTTTTATTCCAACGAGTGACCATATAATTTCTAGTTGTAGAGATCTGTATTGTGACAAATGTGGTGTGTATTATGAGAGTTTCGTATTGATTATTGGAGCTCAAATCTATTGTGGTGGTTTTATAAGAATCTATGTTCTGTTTTATCATTTGATCTTCCATTTTCATGGATGAGAGCGAAGGCAAATATTGTATATTGTTCTTATGCAAGTGTATATTTTATCTCTCATTTGTAGTGTTTTTAGCCAATCGAGTAATTATATCAATTTTAGTGGTAGAGGTCTATATTGTGACAAAGGTGGTGTATGTAATGAAACCTTTGTATTAATTGTTGGAGCTAAAATTAATCTTGGTGGTATTATAAAAATCTATGTCCTTCATTATTCCATAGTGAGGTGGGTGATTATAGCTCACTCTAGGTAGAATTTTTCATATTTGAAGAGTTGCTTTGGGGAAAATTTTTTTGTTTGCATCGTCTGTGTTTCTTGATATTTTTATTTTTATTTTCCAAGTCATTTTCTTTTGTCACACACATGACTTTCTATGTTGAAGCTTGTTGCAAGTGATTAATATGGGTATATAAGAGGTTTCGTAGAGGAGGAAGAGTATACTTTTATAGTTGATGCATATTGTGTGAGGGATGTTATCCATGTTCATTGATCATTGATTCCTTTCCTTCCTAAGAAACTCGATAAATTCTCTTACATTCCTAACTAATATGATCCCTACTCAGACTTCTTCCTCTCTATCTTCAATCTAGCAATTTATCTCTACTTCCTCTCCCCCCTAACAACACACTTCATCCCATGAAATCATTGAGCATTCACAAATTCTTCCCACTTTCTCCCATACCATTGACTCTATCACCTCCTCTTCTTTCTCTAAGTAATCTTTCTATAAATAGGAAAATGTGGAAAATGGTTGGCATTTTATTTAACCCATAGAAAAATCTTCTCTTTCATTGGATGAGCCAAAGATACAAATAAAACCTCTCTCCTCTCTATGAGATATCATATGACTAATTTAAAGAATATAAGATTAAAATCAAGCACTGTTATAGAGGAACTTTCATGATCTATGACTCCTTTTTCTTCCAGATAGTCCTGTTAAGTAATAATTGTCATCAAACAAGTAATATATTTTAGCATGTGTGAGTGGTAGTGGGGTCAGGGAGTATAGTGTGTAAGTGTGAATCACTATGGTCGTAAGGAGAAAGAAATCCCATATATTATTTTTATGTAGAATGGATATTTTTATTGGTCATTTGAGTAGTTTTTTATAGCCTATTTAGTGATTCTATCAATTTTAGTTGTAGATGATTGTATCATAGAAAAGGTGGTGTACCCTTTCTGAATCATCCTATTGATTGTTGGAATTCATACCCATCTTTGTGGCTTTATAAAACTCTAAATATAACAATTACACAATGATACGTGACCTTATTATAGCTCACTTTAGTTGGCAATTTTTTAGTTGAAGGGTTTTGTGGGATTTTTTTTTGTGTTTTCATCTTGTATATTGCTTGATATTTAATGTTTTTCTAAGGTATTTTCTTTTTACTTGTACGTTACTTTTTGGATCAAATTTTTGTTGGAGGTTTCATCAAGGATAACGATTATATAATTATATTTTTTGATACAAGGAAAATAGGTTTAGAAGAAACTAAAAAACCTTAAATAACATAAAAGTCTCAAATAGCGAACAATACCAAACCAAATATGAGATTGCAAGAAACCAACATAAAAAAAATAGGGGACACATCCTAAACATAACTAAATACTAAAGAATAGGGAATGCATCCCACCATGATTTTGAAAAAAAAGGGGAACCTCCAAACAATCTTACAACTTTTCCATCAGATTTTCATTCTTTTAAATCATTTCTTCATTTGTACTTCAGACATTGCTCATCATAAAATCCACAAGATATGCACCTTTGTATTTTCTTATAGGTCAAGTGGCAGGACTTGATATCAAATTAGCACTAGAACCATGAACTTCACTAATAGTATTTGACATGTGTTTCTCCCAACAGGTGAACTAGTAGAAATTTTAGTTTATCCCTATAAAATATTAGCTTGAACATTCAACCTTTTGATCCCATGAGTAATATGCTCCATGGCTTTGTAGTTGATTGAAACCATTGTAATTTAAGTCTATCATAGATTCTCATACAATCATCTTCCATGGATTTAATTCTCTTCTAATGATCCTTTTTAGGATCCTCAACAAATTTTGAGAGGTTCTTGGTCATAGTAAATATTTTGTTGACTCTATTATCATTAGGGACACCATCCCTTTCACTTTGATTTCATTCAACCTTGAGATAATCAATGTTAGAAGGGATCCATGACCAACTATTGCGTCCTTAACACTCTTCTCAATGTTAGAACTACCATAGATAAAAGACCCTTTCTCTAGGGGTCCATCCTTTCCAACTAATTGAGAGAGATTAAAATGTTCGATAATATATTTGATATCAAAAAAGATTTTATACATTGTAATTTGTAGTCTGTTGCTTCCGGCAGTTACCGAATGGGGACCGTTACCTGTTATTTCCTGTAGTTACCGAATGGTAACCGATAATGTAATGAAGTTATGCCAACATTCCCCCCCTTATTACATTGATCCTAAATATATCAAAAACTATTTGCCCTAGGGATCCCCCCCTTAAGGCTTACATAACAAAACATGTTGATTACATAATATGAATACATATATTGAGAAAATCTTCTTTTTGAAGTTGCAAATCCTGAATCAACCAAGGCTCCATCAAGCTGTCTTGTGACCCTCAAAAAGGTGTAGCGTCGAGTTTTGTTCTTAAGCTCTCAGTCTCGAACTCTTGAATCACAATCTTGAATTATTCAACAATGACCCCTAAGAGATGCAATAGATCTCTATCATTGTCTAATGACCACAAAAGGGTATAATTCTCAATCATATACTCTAAAGCTCACTTGACAGCAATCCATATTGAGCACAATACCAAATCATAAACCTGTCTCCAAAATGAGTCTCCACAAGACATGCATTCTTCAAATTTGTTAACATTAGAAAAAAATTTTATAAAATAGAAAGCCAAAAATGCTTCTCATGCAGAACACCATCTCAAAGCGAGAAGTTGACTTGATGATTGAAATGCCTCCATCCTCCAATGTCACCAACCTCTAAATGCAAAGGTTCAAAGCACAAGATTGTGATTAATAGGAGACTGGAAATCATTAATGACCTCTCCATCATCTGATGTGTCCTCATTTTCAATGCATGCAACATTTCCTTCTTCAGATTGTTCTTTGAGTTTTCCTTTAAGAACATCACTAGCTCTGGTTCTACAAATACATGTTGTGTGCCCCTTTTTCTTATAGTAAAAACATTTTTTGTCTCTTCTATTGTTATTTGACCATTTTCTAGTACTTTGTGAGTATAATGCCTGATCTATTTGATGAGCTTCTTCTAGGACTTCCTTTGTCCTATTTTCTTCTGCTAGAAGGGTTGAAATCATATCCTCTAGAGTCTACGAAGTGAGTTGACTTAGTGTAAAGAAAACATTACTATATTTGGAAGATAAGATATTTAGCGGGATGGCCTTAGCATCCTCATCATCAACAGGAGCCTTAACTTCTACAAGTTGTCTAATAAGATACCTTAAATTACTTATATGATTTAACACTGTGATCCCATTTTCCATTTTGAATCTAAACAATTGAATTTTTAGAGAAAACTTTGCATTGATAGCTTTTGCTCCAAACAACTTGTTTAGATTTTCCCAAATCTCAGCAAAAGTGTTATCTAGATCTATGTGATGAAGTTTAGAATCTGTAAGAGCAAGACCAATAATATCCTTAGCTTTATCATCTCTACCATTCCACTCCAACAATTTATTTGCATCTGCAAGTGATTTTCCTTTTCCGCTTACTATGCCCCATAGGTTTTTATTCATCAATTGCATTTGTATTTTAATTCTCCATGTATGAAAATTGAAACCAAAGTATTTATCTAATGGAATATCCATTGAACAAAAAAAACTATAAACCACCAACCAAAAAATTAAAAATAGTATGTATTCTATACTTGGTTGAAAGTGTGTACTTACTATGTTCTAACTGTATTAGAAATGAAGTACTTCACCATGATTATACTCTTCAAAAAAATGACAGCAAACAACTCTGCTCTAAATGTTAATTGACACTTTATCATTAACTGCATATCTCCATCTATAGTAATTGATGAAGACAATGAGCATAAAAGATGTTGAAACCTAGTTTAATCCAAGACTGTACAAGATTCTATTTTTCTTTTTCCCTGCACATCGATGGTATGCATGCAATCTGTATAGCTTTTATAATTCTTTCTAAATCAGCATCTACAACATTCTTAATGTCTGCATACCTCATTTACTCTTCCGTTATCAGCATAGATTAGACGTTTATAATCTTTACAATGTTCACAAGGTGATAACAATGACTCAACATAACAACACCGACTTACTAATACTCACTGTGATGAATCGCTAAACCAAATTTCTAATAGCCGATTTATGGAGGTTGGCGGTAATGATATGACTTCTCCTAGCCAGTGTGCTTGTCCACATAATGAAGGCAACAAAAATGATATTACTCCTCCAGCTAGCACACACTAATATGCTCCTCTAGCCAGCGTGATAGACATTTGATCTCTTTGATAACATTAGCACATTCAGGCTATCCATCATAGAGGCACAAACAGAGACACATCAGGTATATCCTCACAGCAAACGTAGCCGCTCTACATTATTCTTTCTACAACACTCTGATACCAAATGAGAGAGATTAAAATGTTCGATAATATATTTGATAATAGAAAGGTTTATACATTGTAATTTGTAGTCTGTTGCTTCTGGCAGTTACCGAATGGGGACCGTTACCTGTTATTTCCTGTAGTTACCGAATGGTAACCGACAATGTAATAAAGTTATGCCAACATTAATATAGGAGCATGCAGATCTAAATTTACCTTATTAATAGGAGGAGGGTGAAAGGGGAGTCCTCTTTAATAATATGTTCTCGATTAATTTTTTGGGCACAAGAAGAGGAAGAAACATGGATCTTACCTTACCCTTTATTTGTTGCCAAAGAGGAGCCCCTAATTTTACTTTTCCCTTTAATGTCCCCACCCACGATAAAAGAATTAGTAACACATTACACAGGGGGGAATAATTAGAATCATCATCATCTAACATGATAAATTCTAAATGGGATTTAGCTTCTCTTTTTGAAGTTGATCTTTTACCCATTTTAACCCCAACCACATCTTCATCAGATTCCTATTTAGGCCTTGTGAAATCACCCCTTAGAAAGTGGTTAACATCGTTATTCACCTTGGTGATACAAGGGTTCTTGGCCATTGATATATCTTTTCAAGATCCATAATAAGAAGGAAATTAATATTTCATGCAAGAAGAATAGTGGGTAATGCATTTTATCTATTTTTATGGATCAACAAGTCCTTACCCACCTCAATGAGTCAACAATTTTTTTTAAATATATAAGCACTATAATCCATGCTCACCCCTCTTCTTCCTTCTCATCATGAATCTCACACCCTTTTCTGGGTTCTTCTTCCCCCTAAAAATAAACTTCCTACCAAAAAAATTTATTATTCACAAGCTTTTCCTAACTCACTCTCATACCTTGGCTTTATTGCCTACTCACCTTCCTCAAACTCATCTTTCTACAAATACTATTGGCATTGTAATACATTGATAGTTGTAACTGTCACCGGCTATTACAGTTCTGTGTAACTATTTTTTTATTGTGGTTCTGTATAACTGATCTTCCCTATATGAATTTCCTCCAGTGATGAATAAATATGATTGAATACTTATCTGCTATTTTCTTCATTTGGTATCAAAGAAAAATGAAGATCGAAATGTATGTGTTGCGTGCATATATTTGATGAGAACTATGTGATGGTGCTATGATCTAAACGGTGTAAGAAGTTGAAGATATGTAATGATGGATGCAAACAAAGGATGGGAGGAAAAGATTTGCTAAGATTATGTTGGATCACTATGATGTTTGCAGAAGCTCACACAAATGTGAATAAATAAGGCTCAGTGATTTGTTCCTTGAATACTTTAGATCATGCATTTTCCTTAAGAGCAGAGCTATTTCTAATAAGTCAACGAAGAACTAAGGGAATAGTGGAGAATTGGTGATGCAAAAATAAAATAAAAAATATTAATCAAACATTTACTATATTGTTTTCAGAGTCCTGGGTGGTGATGACAGTCCTGCCAATGAAGTATGCAGTGTTTTCTCTTTTGTTCGTAGTGATTCCATCTTTATTAATTTGTGCGCTCCATCACTTGTTCCTTCTTGATCATTGTTCTTAGTAAATATAGTATGGGTAAGAGCTCTTTGCATGTCTATATTTTTTGAAAGTGAAGAATACACGTCTGTAGCATGGTTCTTGGCATTGGATATGTCCCCTGTATGAAATGAGCATTGATGCCCTAAAGAATGGGTACATCTTAATATGTATTTGTCTATAAAGTTTGAGTAGGGGAGGGGAAATTTACAAGACTGCCAAGATTGAGGAGAGAAGCCCGATATTATCAATAGAGGCTACATTTAGTTGATCAAAAAGGAAGTTTATCTATGCATGCAATACCTTAAAAAAAAAATTCATAGAAGATTTGAAAATAGTTGGTTGGGGTCTTTGGGATGTTTCAATAAGTGAAATAGAGTTTATGCAATGTGTGCATATCAATTACATAAGGCATCAAATTGAGAAACTTCAAGAAGTCATACTTGTGACTTTTCAAGTAACGCACATGGAGATAGTAGATTTGAAAATAGTTGTAGCAAGATTTGAAATCATAATCATTGTTTCGGTGACCCATTTACATCTCTTGCAAAAGCACCTCTTTAGAAGTATTCTTTGAATGTTTCCAATTGGGCTCTTAGAGGTTTCATTATTTCCTCTGGTGCTATTTTTAGAGCATTAAGTGAAACATGATTTTTTGGAGGTTGGCGACATCAGAGGATGGAGGAACTTCCATCATTTCAAGTTAGCTTCTCGCTTTGTGATGGTGTTCTGCATGAGAAGTGTTTTTGGCTTTCTCTATTTAGTTTTTCTATCTAATGTTGACAGATTTGAAGAATGCATATCTTGTGGATACTCATTTTGGAGACAGGTTTAAGATTTGGTAGTGTGCTCAATATGGATTGCTGTCAAGCGAGCTTTAGAGTATATGATTGAGAATTATACCCTTTCACGGTCATTAGACAATGATAGAGATCTATCGCATCTCTTAGGGATCATTGTTGAATAATTCAAGACTTTGTGATTCGACAATTCGAGATTGCGGTCTTAAGAACACAGCTCTAAGCTACACCTTCTCGAGGGTCAAGAGACAACTTGAGGGAGCCTTGCTTTGTTCAAGATCTGCTAGTTCAGAAGAATATTTTCTCAATATATGTATTCATACTATGTAATCAGCATGTTTTGTTTTGTAAGTCTTAAGGGGGGGATCCCTAGGGAAAAGTGATTTTGATGTTCTTTTAGGATCAATGTAATAAGGGGGGGAATGTTGGCATTGTAATACATTGACAGTTGTAACTGTCACCGGCTATTACAGTTTCATGTAACTATTTTTTTATTGCGGTTATGTATAACTGATCTTCCCTGTATAAATTTCCTCCAGTGATGAATAAAGATGATTGAATGCTTATCTGATATTTTCTTCAAATACATCATCATTGTAGGAAAACTTCATTGTATTACAATCATAAAAGAGATACTTACTCCTTTATTTGAAGAGCCTAAGCATCAAAGAACATCTCTCTCCTATCCGTGAGGCATCATTCACAATATTTAAAGCATATAATATTCAAATTATGATATTCTATAAGGGATCTTTCAAGAGCTATGACCACTTTTTTTACCAAAACACTCTTCATTAGGAATCAGGTGTAAGTGTTTGATTTTGGGGTGGTGGATACTAGGCCTATCTCTCAGTGTATTGTAAGAGATTATTATAAAATACAAGTAGTTTTTGAATCCTTACATTAAACTACCAATCTAGGAACATATTTCAATCTTGCAAATACTTTTTTAATTTTACAATAGACTCAAATTAATAGATTCCATCTTCAATTAACTATTTAGACTAGGATGAAGGAGCATCTAATGGTATAAGGGAAATATTGCATCACCTTGAAATATATTGTATTTCCTCTTTTCTATAGATAATTTGGAGTCCATGATGATACTTATGAGGCATAGGTCAATGATAATCTTGAAATGGCTAAAACTATCTACCTACTATTTTTAGTAATTTGGCTTGATTGGATTCATGTGGACATGGAAACTTCTCCCAAAGAGTGAAAAGTGAAAGATAAATAGTCGGTGAAAGAATCATCTCAATATCCTATATTGTTTGAAAGATATTCATTTTTTCATGCTCATAATTTTTTCTAATGTGTTTCAAACTCAAAATTGACAACCTTAGAAGCCTTGGAATGGTTTTAAGATCAAACAAAATATCTTTCATTTCTTTTTGCATTATAGATCTCTTCGTGAGAATTCCAAAGATAGATCATAATAGAAAATTGGATGTCGGAGTGAAAAGAGGTGGTTCTTAGAAGTTGTGCCACCAGAACTCAAGTTCCAATGAAATGTCAACTTTGGTATGAAAATGAATTATTTGACCATCCAACACTGAAAAAGACAAGTTACATTTTCTAGAACATTTTAGGGTAGTTATTGGTGTTGATTAAAGAGGTGAACTGCAGTTTAGAGGGACAAGTCTATCAACATAGATTGGGGCTCTAGATTGTAGGGTTTTCTCTGAGATTTTATCTTATTTACAAAAATTAATTCCATGTGGTTGTTGTTATACACTAAGTTTGCACCCTTGTCTCAAGCTCTTGTAGTCTTGATAACCTAGTATAACATGGGAATCATCTCCAGGTTGTGGGACCTATGCTAAATGAGATGAGACCTCCATGTTCTAGGCTGGTTCCTCTTGGATAATCACCTTAATTTTCTTCTAGACATGAAAAGTAGACTTGAGGGGAAAAGGGATAGAAGGAGTGCTTGAAAGGGAAAAGACTTGAAAGAAAACTACCTACTAGGTGATACACCAAAATTAGGGTATGAATTATAGTATAAAGATGAAATCAATGAATAGACTTAGGTCTAGGAGATCACAACTCACTGAATAGGTTTGCCTAAGTACTTCATAGAAGGGTCTGTAGGTGAAAAGAGCTATTCAGGGAAAGAGAGATTCTTTCACAAACAATAACACCCTTTGGAATTAGGCAACAATCTATGACCTGCAAACAAACATTCACCTCTGCAACTAGGTATAGGAATGAGACAAGATAGTTAAGGGGTTAAAGTATACCCACAAAAGCACTCACATCAAATCATCCACAATGATACACAAAATTGTAGAAAGAAAGAGGGATCAAGAACCCTAAGATATCACTGAGAAGCATGTAAATACTGAATTCATTAAGAGATAACTCACACAAGAAGGCATAGGGACATGAGAGATGTCTCAAAATATCTTCAATATCTGAATTATCAATGGGAGGTTACAGAATGTAGAAAACCAGAGGACAGAAAAATGTCACAAATAGCCTTCTAAGAAAAGAGACTTTTTTTTTTTACAAAATGTCAACTCTGAGCACTAAGGCTCCAAAAAAGAACTCTATACATCTCCATGCACGTAGGCAGGAGTCAAAAACTAACCTAACTAGGGTTACATAGGTATAGCAATACAACATCAAACCCTAGGTACACTAATGACTAATCATCAAAATCTCTGAGAACACTGGCAATCAGATCAAATCTTCCTTGTGTGCATCCATCTGGTATTGAGATCAGCTACAAACACATCAACCTCGACTCAACTACCCACCTAGAACTTGGCCTTGCCATGAAGGCTTCAAATCTGATCATATTTCCCTGGGTAACAGTACCATTCAAAAGGTGGCACCAACTCTTTCTAGCATCTCCTGGCATGAAAATGTGACATAGTACCCTGCAACGCCAGCCAACAGTCATCTCCATCAACTTCCCCACCCATAAATGTCTTGAGAATTAAATTCCTAAGCTACCCGATGTTGTGCATGGCCGAAAGAATGCAAAACCCTAGCAAAACCAACATAAATCATTTGAATTTTTGAAATATAATGGATAGCAGAAAATTTAAAACATCACCGTCGATGAGAAACCCCTCCCGATAGATGAAAGGCTATGATGCACTCGAAAAATACCCTAAAATTCCCCCTCTAATAGGTCAACTACCACCTGGAAGTCAGCAACCAATGAAATGGGAGCAAATCAGCACATCTGACAGGCTTGGACCCATGACCTGTAGAAAGAGCATCGAACGGTTGTCGCTATACCGTGATGCTAAAAGTCAAGCATCTTGGATCCCCGGTATAACGACAACCACCAGATCAAACCGGACATTAAGCTCTTTAGAAATCCCTGACCCCACAGACCCACTAACAACTGCCATGTAGCATACCAACTAGCTCTTCACAAGCTACCAAATGAGACATGTCATAGAGCCTTCTGACAACAGGACCCATGATAGACTAAGATCACATCAGATGGTTGTCGCAAGATCGCAAGGGCTTGGAAGATCCCTTGCAATCAAATGACAACCATAGATCTTTAGTCTACTGACATCCCTACAGATACTCTGACACGGTCCTACCAATAGAGCCTAGCTATCGTCTGACCGACCAATGAAGAACGAGCACATCAGAAACTGAGGACCCACTTGATAGAGTCTAGAGATAATGTAAGAGCAATGGCTGTCCCATGACCGCATGTGTCAGAAAAATTCCTTTAGACCATGTTCCAGCTGTTAGATCATGGTCGACTGACAACCCGCCAGGCCCGCGCTGACATGGCACCACATCACCAACCCTGACCAATAAAAAATGCATAGCTTGGACCACGTGGCAAGACCCACTAAAAAATGAACTCTACAAGCAGGAAGATTGATGATCATCGCAAGATCTCATGGAATCTTTCAAGGCCATGAGATCATGCGACAACCATTAGATCTAGAATCTTGATTTGGCTACTAAACTAAGACCACCAACCGAAACGATAACCACTCACCAAATCACTAAGTGTTAAGGGGTTGACCACTGAGAATTAGAGATTTAGCGACTGAAGGATTTTAAAACGCACATGCAAAATGAAGGGACTTAAGTGGCCAATAAAGCAACAATAAATTATAACAAGGCTTAGGGTTTTTTGAGGGTTACGACTAGTTTTATGAATTTTTAGACTACAGACCAGGGGATAAAACAAATTGCAAAGGCCAGGAAACCATACATAAAACCATGAAATTTTTAGGGATGCTTAGCAGGGAAAAAACAAAGACCTTGGAATAGATTTTAGCCAAATTTGCATGCACAGGAAAATTAGGGTAACATTTTGGCAATTTTTGATGGATGTCAGCGTGCTAGACATTGATCAGTGGCCTTAACATAATCCATTGGGCATGGGGTCATTTCAGGAATACAAAACTTTGACAGAGACAAAACTGGGACCAGAGAGACAAACTTGTGCATAGGCACTTCTTGAAAAGTAGGAAACTAACCTAGAAAGCAGGGAAAGAAAGCAGGGGAAAAACATATTTACAAAAATTTACAGAGAGGGATTAACCTCAAAGTAGGGCTTCAAGTGGAATCCATTGACTGAGATAGGCAAGGCAACTCCTTCAAGATTTGATAGCTGGAAAGAATTGGATCCCTTTCACTCTATTATAACAAATGGTCCACTCCAGAATGAATCAAATTTTGTATGTCTTCCAGGCCTTGATTTGAATTCATCCCATTTGAGAACTACATCTCCAACTTTGAAATTTTTGATCCTAGCTCTTTTATCAAAACTCCTCTTTGTCTGGATCTGATGGAACTCCATATCTTTCATGGATTTGTTTCTGAATTCTTCTAAGTCCATGAGCTGAGCATACCTGACCCGCAAGGGGTCCTCCTCTTCAAATATGACATACTGAGTAGCCAATTCCAGAGCTGGTAATTCAACTAAGATAGTCAACTTTCCCTCTTTGCCATATACCAACACATAAGGAGAATTGCCAATGATCTTCTTTGGGGTAATTTTGTCTAACCACAAGGTAGACTTTAGTTTGGTATGCCAATCCCTTTGGTTGTCTTGCAGAGTCTTCTTGATTATCCTAATCAAATTCTTGTTTGTTGATTCTGCTAAACCATTGCCTTGGGGGTAGTAATGGGAATTGGTATTCAGATAGATGCCATTCTTGACTGCCCACTCTGAGAATTTGAGGCCTGTGAATGCTAATGCATTATCTAAAATTATTGAATCTGGAATGCCAAATCTATGAATTATATCATCATAAAAACCTAAGACAACACTATCATTGGATTCTTTTAATGCAATTGCTTCTGTCCACCTAGTGAAATAATCTATTGCAGTAACTATCCATTTATGGCCTGCACTAGATGGAAGATTGATCATTTGAATGAAATCTATGCCCCACTTCATGAAGGGTTTCTCTATTCTGACTGGTTGTAGGGGCAAGGCTGCAAGCCTCTCTTTTCCTACAAACATGGCACACTTGATGCATTTTCTCACATAATCATGACTATCCTTAAAGATAGATGGTCAATAGTATCCAACTCTCATGATTTTAAAAGCAGTTGTCCTAGGGGAAAAGTGCCCTCCAAAAGGTCCATCATGAAACCCAAATAGGACATCAGCTATCTTTTCTGAATCTATGCATCTTAAAAGGACACCATTGTGATCCTTTCTGAAAAGAACTTCATTTATTAGCACAAAAGGAACAGATTGTAATCTATAATACCTTCTTTTTGTTGAATCTAGGCTTGCAGGACATTGTCCTATCTTCAAGTAATTGATCATATTAGGCAATCGGCTTGTTGCTTTGGCTTGTTCTTCTATAGAATGCACCACCAAAGATGCATCTATTTGCTCTAATTTCTTTGAACTTTCATCCTCTACCAAATGCTCACAAAGACCTCTTCCTCTAACTAGCTTGGTGGTTTGGATATCTATGTCATATTCCATCACCTTGGTGATCCAATCAGCTCTTTTCTCATTTAGGTCTTTGGAAAGCAAAAATTCTTTGACACTTGGATGAGTACCTTTCAAGTGTACCTTGCTATGGGTCAACAAATATCTAAACTTTTTAAGGCTCTTTACCACAACAAGTACATGTTTCTCTACAAAAGAGTATCTATGTTCATACTCCTCTAAACCTTTGCTAAAGAAAGCAATGGGCTGCTCCAATCCATCTAAATTTTCTTGAGTTAGCATTGCAGATATAGCATCATGACCTCCATAAGCATAAAGGATAAAATCCTTATTGAAATTTGGGTTTAACAGGGTAGGAGCTTCTATCAAGGCTTCTTTGATAGCATGGAAATTGGCTTTCCCTTCCTTAGTCCAACTAAAAGTTGAACCTTTCTTTAGCATGGCTGTCAAAGGCTTGAGTAAATCTGCAATGTTAGGAAAGAACCTCCTAACAAAGTTAGTCTTTCCTATGAAAGATTGGAGACCTTTCTTGTGATGTGGTAGGGGTAGCTCTAGGATAGCTACAATTCTCTCAGGATCCACTATAATTTCTTCTTTGGATACTACAAATCTTAACAATTTTCCTTCATGAACTACAAACACACATTTCTTGGGATTAAGAGATATCCCAAATTCTCTACACCTTTCAAAGATCTTCCTCAAATGTTTGATGTGATCTGCTGCATGTTTTGAATAGATAGTTATGTCATCCAAGTAGACCAGTACAAACTTGTACATGATACTTTTAAAGCCCATATCCATTGCCTTTTGAAATGTAGCACCTGCATTTGACAAACCAAAGGGCATCTTTTGATAAGCCATGGTTCCCCACTTGGTTGTAAATGTAGTCTTGTATTGATCCTCTTCATTTACTAAGATTTTATTGTATCTTGAATAGCCATCCAATAATGAAAATCTCTTAGATCCAGAGACACATTGTAAGATTTGTTCCATAGAGGGTAGTGGATGGTCATCCTTTAATGAAGCCTTGTTAAGTTCCTTGAAGTCAACATATAACCTCAACTCCCCATTCTTCTTCCTAACAGGAACAAGGTTGGAAACCCAACTAGTATGCTTGATGGGGTAGATGATACCACTTTCTATTAACTTGAGCACTTCTTTATGCATAAGTGGCTCAAGTTTGGGATTAACAGACCTTTTCTTTTGCCTCACTGGTTTGACACTTGGTTCTAATTCAATAGTGTGCTGAGCAAGGGCAGGGTGAAAACCCTTGAGGTCTTCACACTGCCATGCAAAAACATCACTGAATTCTTTGAATAATTGGGTATAAGCTTGCTTCTCCAATTCAGTGTTTACCTTTCAAAATTATAAGCTCTTACCTAGTTCCAACTCTAATTCAACACAATGTTCTTGTTGAACTACCAGGCCAGCTTTATTCTTCTTAACTTCATCATCCTTGTTGAAGATAGTCTCTAAGGTGACAAGACCTCTAGGCATCTTATTAGACTTAAGTTGTATCACTTGATCACCATAATTTTTTGATAACCTATCTTGATTATGCTGTGAAAAAACATCTTCTTCAAACAAGAACTATAGAATTTGTTCATCATTGTCAAACACCTTCCAATTGACATTATTATCAGGAATAGAGGGTCTGACAATCACTTTGATATGTTGTTGATCTATCTCTTTTGAAATTCTATTGGGAATATCATACTGAGATCCGACAGCAGCTAACCTATCTGCATTCTAATTTAGCTTCCTAGGGATAGCAACAATATTGAAAGCACACAAATCTTCAATTGCATCCCAAACTCTATGTTTGTATGCTTTCAAAGTGTCATTTTTGGTTGCACTTATCCCTCTCGCTTGGCTGACAACTAATTCAATTTCACCATAAACTTTTAGGGCCTTAAGCCCTCTTTTCCTAGCCCACTCCAGTCCATTCACAAGACTCTTGTATTCTACAGTGTTGCTAGTGCAGGAGAAACTGAATCTAAAGGCAGTATAATACCTTTCTCCTTTTGGGGACACTAGCATAGCACCACCACCAAAACTATGCCTGCTTCTAGCTCCATCAAAGAATAGTTCCCAAACTTGATTATTCTGATCCTATGAATTGGTGTCTTCTTTGAAAAGGCTTGGCTCTATGGACCCACACTAATACATTTGGGGTCATTTTGCGATGGCTATGTGTCGCAATTGCGACAGCTATGTGTCGCAATAGCAACACCCATAGACGTCGCTATTTTTTAGTCACAAATTGTGACGTCTATGGGTAGCCGTCACAATTGCAACACATATCCGTCGCAATGTGACTAAGATTTAAGAAGCAGCATGGCCGTTGCCCCCCTGTCGCATGGCTTCGGAGGGCCGTCGCAATCGCGACGGACCTCCCAAGCAATTGCGACGGGCGCCTGCATCGCATTGCGACGGGTTTCCGTCGCAATTGCGACGCCCGTGGGTGGATTAAAAAAAAAAAATTAATTTAATACATTGCTAATGAACCACATTAATGATTTTTTCTTTCAACAAATGAGGACAGCCACTGTAAAGACAACATGATAATGTACACTCACTGTAAGGACAGTCACAAATGAGGACATCTCACAGTGACTGTCCCTAGTGTAATTGCCACTTGAATGTATTGCTATTCAGCCACATTAATGCTTTTCTTCTTCAACAAATGAGGATAGTCACTGTAAAGACAACATGATAATGTACACTCACAGTGAGTGTACATTATCATGTTGTCTTTACAGTGACTATCCTCATTTGTTGAAGAAGAAAAGCATTAATGTGGCTGAATAGCAATACATTCAAGTGGCAATTACACTAGGGACAGTCACTGTGAGATGTCCTCATTTGTGACTGTCCTTACAGTGAGTGTACATTATCATGTTGTCTTTACAGTGAGTGTACATTATCATGTTGTCTTTACAGTGTCAATATATGCATTATTACTTAAACTAAAGAGTACTCTAAATAATATGTCATTGTGGAGTTCTGATTGCTTCCAATTTGATATACGCTTGTTCTACTTATGTATCCAGCATCATGTAAGAAAAGTTGATGCTTTTAAATAGATTCATTTAGCCATGAAATGCCTGTGCATGTTACATACAAGATTCCAAGGCCCAAAACTGATTACTCATTATAATTCATGTACAGAATGATAATCAACCACAACGAGGCATGCGTAGGCGCTGCTTAGATTTTGAGGCATCAGAAGCTCGTAGAAGAAACTTGACCAATGGCTCATGGAATGCAACAAACTTATTGCCTAAAATAGGAGCATTGGTAACCACAGATGATGGTTTTGAAAAGAACACTTCACCATCAATGTCACGTGAGGGAACTACAATTTCTGATGGCAAGTAACTTGTAGTATATAAGAGAGATGTAGGTACAGATGCTGGGAATACATTGCTAATGAACCACATTAATGCTTTTTTCCTTCAACAAATGAGGACAGTCACTTTAAAGACAACATGATAATGTACACTCACTGTAAGGATAGTCACAAATGACGACATCTCACAGTGACTGTCCCTTGTGTAATTGCCACTTGAATGTATTGCTATTCAGCCACATTAATGCTTTTCTTCTTCAACAAATGAGGATAGTCACTCTAAAGACAACATGATAATGTACACGGGCTGTAAGTGTACATTATCATGTTATCTTTATAGTGACTGTCCTCCTTCAAGTGGCAATTACACAAGGGACAGTCACTGTAAAGGCAACATGATAATGTAGAGAAACGTTGTCATTTGTATTTTCAACAGTGCCGAGAGAGATTCCCTCCGCAAAATCACAGCTACAATTTCTGAGTACGTTGGGTTTATTTTTCTTTTGCCATTATTATGTAATCTGGTATTCAGCTGTTACAGAGCTAAAATACCCAAAAATGAGGACATATCTATGTTGAATTTATTGTTAGCGGCTCTGGTTATTTAGAAGTTTAATTTTATTTGTTCATCTTTCAAGCACAAACGTTTTATGGATCGTAACATCTTCATTGTTTCGGGTATGCAATGAAACAGCCATAACTTGCAACTACCTTCACGGTACTTGTGTACATTATCATGTTGTCTTTACAGTGACTATCCTCATTCAAGTGGCAATTACACAAGGGACAGTCACTGTGAGATGTCCTCATTTGTGACAAGGACAGTCACACATGAGGACATCTCACAGTGACTGTCCCTTGTGTAATTGCCACTTGAATGTATTGCTATTCAACCACATTTATGGGCCCGTTTCGACCCCAGCACACAGTAGCATCTACAGAGAAGAATATCCCAGGTGTAACAAGTTGTAAGAATATACCAACAGTTCTAAGAAGTTCCCTAGCACATAGTAGCATCTACAGAGAAGAATATACAACATGAGGGCAGCCACTGTAAAGACAACATGATAATGTACACTCATTGTATGTGTACATTATCATGTTGTCTTTACAGTGACTGTCCTCATTCAAGTGGCAATTACAGAAGGGACAGTCATTGTGAGATGTCCTCATTTGTGACAAGGATAGTCACACATGAGGACATCTCACAGTGATCGATTGTCCCTTGTGTAATTGCCACTTGAATGTATTGCTATTGAACCACATTAATGCTTTTCTTCTTCAACAAATGAGGACAGTCACTCTAAAGACAACATGATAATGTACACTCACTGTAAGGACAGTCACAAATGAGGACATCTCACAGTGACTGTCCCTTGTGTAATTGCCACTTGAATTACACAAGGGACAGTCATTGTGAGATGTCCTCATTTGTGACAAGGACAGTCACACATGAGGACATCTCACAGTGATTGTCCCTTGTGTAATTGCCACTTGAATGTATTGCTATTCAACCACATTAATGCTTTTCTTCTTCAACAAATGAGGACAGTCACTCTAAAGACACCATGATAATGTACACTCACTGTAAGGACAGTCACAAATGAGGACATCTCATAGTGACTGTCCCTTGTGTAATTGCCACTTGAATGTATTGCTATTCAGCCACATTAATGCTTTTCTTCTTCAACAAATGAGGATAGTCACTCTAAGGACAACATGATAATGTACACTCACTATAAGTGTACATTATCATGTTGTATTACAAATGGACCTTATGTTGGTCGGGATATAAGTGCAAAAAAAAAAAGGAACGTTGTCATTTGTGTTTTCAACAACGCCGAGAGAGATTCCCTCCGTGAAATCAAGCGGGTTATCATTTGTGTTTTGAACAAAGCGGGTTGTCATTTGTGTTTTGAACAGCACCGAGAGAGATTCCCTCCGCGAAATCAAGCGGGTTGTCATTTGTGTTTTCAACAGCGCCGAGAGAGATTCCCTCCACAAAATCACAGCTACAATTTCTGAGTACGTTGGGTTTATTTTTCTTTTGTCATTATTATTTAATCTGGTATTCAGCTGTTAGAGAGCTAAAATACCCAGAAATGAGGACATATCTGTGTTGAATTTATTGTTAGCGGCTTTGGTTATTTAGAATGCTTCCCCACAATACTTAATTACACAAGGGACAGTCACTGTGAGATGTCCTCATTTGTGACAAGGACAGTCACACATGAGGACATCTCACAGTGACTGTCCCTTGTGTAATTGCCACTTGAATGTATTTCTATTCAACCACATTTATGGGCCCGTTTGGACCACGACACACAGTAGCATCTACAGAGAAGAATATCCCAGGTGTAACAAGTTGTAAGAATATACCAATAGTTCTAAGAAGTTCCCTAGCACATAGTAGCATCTACAGAGAAGAATATACAACATGAGGGCAGCCACTGTAAAGACAACATGATAATGTACACTCATTGTATGTGTACATTATCATGTTGTCTTTACAGTGACTGTCCTCATTCAAGTGGCAATTACAGAAGGGACAGTCATTGTGAGATGTCCTCATTTGTGACAAGGATAGTCACACATGAGGACATCTCACAGTGATCGATTGTCCCTTGTGTAATTGCCACTTGAATGTATTGCTATTGAACCACATTAATGCTTTTCTTCTTCAACAAATGAGGACAGTCACTCTAAAGACAACATGATAATGTACACTCATTGTAAGGACAGTCACAAATGAGGACATCTCACAGTGACTATGCCTTGTGTAATTGCCACTTGAATTACACAAGGGACAGTCATTGTGAGATGTCCTCATTTGTGACAAGGATAGTCACACATGAGGACATCTCACAGTGATCGATTGTCCCTTGTGTAATTGCCACTTGAATATATTGCTATTGAACCACATTAATGCTTTTCTTCTTCAACAAATGAGGACAGTCACTCTAAAGACAACATGATAATGTACGCTCACTATAAGGACAGTCACAAATGAGGACATCTCACAGTGACTGTCCCTTGTGTGATTGCCACTTGAATGTATTGCTATTCAGCCACATTAATGCTTTTCTTCTTCAACAAATGAGGATAGTCACTCTAAAGACAACATGATAATGTACACGGGCTGTAAGTGTACATTATCATGTTGTCTTTACAGTGACTGTCCTCATTCAAGTGGAAATTACACAAGGGACAGTCACTGTGAGATGTCCTCATTTGTGACAAGGACAGTCACACATGAGGACATCTCATAGTGACTGTCCCTTGTGTAATTGCCACTTGAATGTATTGCTATTCAACCACATTTATGGGCCCGTTTGGACCGCGGCACATAGTAGCATCTACAGAGAAGAATATCCCAGGTGTAACAAGTTGTAAGAATATACCAACAGTTCTAAGAAGTTCCCTAGCACATAGTAGCATCTACAGAGAAGAATATGGTCAACGAGGTTGACTTCAAAGCCATGCAATCTAATGGTAATAGTAATATCATAATTTGACATACTATCAGAAATACTTCCTAAATAGACTATTCAATCTTATAAGAGATGGATTCATGAGAACTATTATTTATGAAATATGAGTCAATGACTTTAATTAAAAAAATTACACAATCTATTCTTGTAAAAATATCAAAATTTGACACATTGAAAATACCTTCCAAAAGTATCGTTAATTGATTAATATGAATCACTACTCATGAAATATAATTTTATAAACCTAATCTAAAAACTACACAATAAAAATCTTAATAGCAATATTGTAAGAAACTATTCCCAAAAGCAAGCCTAATAAAATTTGATGAAAATAATTTTTGTTTCACTCAACTTTGACATTCACAACTTCCTCTTTTATTATAATAAGAAAAAAAATGTCTTTTTAGATATACCTCATGAACCATACTCGAATAATCTATCATTTTTCTTCTCAAAAACATATTTGCAGAGCCTGCTTCTTTTACTTGTTTGTACTTTTATCTCTCTGATGGAAAGGGTTCCTTCAGGACACATTTTTCCAAGTTCACTGCTTGAGATATTTGAGGAGGGTTCCCCTGCTTGAGTATCCATCCAACCCATATTCGAGTAGTTCTACAATTGCACAGTCTAAATTAATAATACTAACAATTGAATGATGAATGATGATACATAGAATTGATATAAACTAATCCTAAAAACACTAAAACATTATTAATATATTTATATTTCATAAATAAAATTGATATAAAAGATTTGGAAAGATACATTAAAAAATAGAAAAATAGTAATTTATAATAGAAGGAAACTTAAATTGCTATAAAAAAAAAAAACAAGAGTCTTAAATCTTATCATTTTGTTTCATTATCATCCATAAGTACACACCTCTAGCATAATAATTATATTTTACCACCCATAAAATGAAAAAAAGATTTTCACAAGAGAAATTGAAGCTAGATTATAAAAATGAACCATCTTATTGGAAACTGGAACTGTTATCATACCCAAAAGGACTACAAAATTTCACCTTATCATACCCAGATTGTTGCTTTGCCTGGTGGAGGGAAATTTGATCAATAAAATTGACACAGAGTATGTTGTCTCCATTGTCATGCTGGATAACAAAACACCAACTTTAATGGGCATGTACTGTCCCTTGTGTAATTGCCACTTGAATGCATTGCTATTTGATGCAGGGGCATCCCTAATGCAAGCCAAAGACACCATGATTGAAGGAAGTTTCCATGAAGCCAAGGAGTCAAATCCTATCAATTGGAACATAAGATTTTCACCTTGGAGCTTTGAAGGATTGACTGGTGAAAGGTCCTTTTGATTGACAAATCAGAGTCTTTTTGAATGACAAATCAGAGTCTTTTTGAATGACAATAAATTAGAATAGGAGTTTTAGATGTTTTCTTGGTTTGTAATAAATATTAAGGATTGATTTTATCTCCTTATAAACATCCACTTGTTGGACACAAGACCCCTTGGTGACTTATAAACCTTGGGCATCTTTTGAGTCCTTGGATGAAATGAGCATAGTAAGTGTTTATTAGGTGTCTTTTAGATGTTGTTAAGAAGTTTGAAGGTCCAAAATAACTTTAATAAGGTTCCTAAAGTTTCACAACACATTTTTAACCTTCTCGGCAAAGTTGTTTGCAAAGTTGTAATGCAACTTTAAAAGTTGCTTAGCAAAGTTGACATTTGTTGGATAAACTATTCTAACCACCTAGATGGTTGAACCAACGTTTGGAGAGCCTATTTTAGGCTTCAAATGGTTGAAGACAGATAGAGAACCAGTATTGTAATCATTTTGCTTTCATAAAAAATAAAAATAACCCTGTTTTAGTGCATTTCTGGTGAAAAATGAACTCTGTACGGCTGTACGGATGGTGGTTGGATGATAAAATTTGCCTGGAAGTTGTAATAGTGACATCTGATGCTTTGGAAGTTGGTTTGATTGATTCTCTTTGTTTTATATCTAAGTTATTTCAAATTTTCTGTGCATTGTTTACAAACCCTCATTTTCAGGGTTTGACTGATGTAAAGACCTTAACTCACGTTTCAACCATTGGAATTCCTTCTTCCTTGGTGGAATGAGAGTTAAGGATGTATATTTGTATATTCTAAAAGCCCTGACTACTCTGCATCACTATTGAACCACATTAATGCTTTTTTCCTTCAACAAATGAGGACAGTCACTGTAAAGACAACATGATAATGTACACTCACTGTAAGGATAGTCACAAATGAGGAAATCTCAGAGTGATTATCCCTTATGTAATTACCACTTGAATACATTGCTATTGAACCACATTAATGCTTTTTTCCTTCAAGTGGCAATTACACAAGGGACAGTCACTGTGAGATGTCCTCATTTGTGACAAGGATAGTCACACATGAGGACATCTCACAGTGACTGTCCCTTGTGTAATTGCCACTTGAATGTATTGCTATTCAACCACATTTATGGGCCTGTTTGGACCACGGCACACAATAGCATCTACAGAGAAGAATATCCCAGGTGTAACAAGTTGTAAGAATATACCAACAGTTCTAAGAAGTTCCCTAGCACATAGTAGCATCTACAGAGAAGAATATACAACATGAGGGCAGCCACTGTAAAGACAACATGATAATGTACACTCATTATATGTGTACATTATCATGTTGTCTTTACAAGGATAGTCATTTGTGACAAGGATAGTCACACATGAGGACATCTCACAGTGATCGATTGTCCCTTGTGTAATTGCCACTTGAATGTATTGCTATTGAACCACATTAATGCTTTTCTTCTTCAACAAATGAGGACAGTCACTCTAAAGACAACATGATAATGTACACTCACTGTAAGGATAGTCACAAATGAGGACATCTCACAGTGACTGTCCCTTGTGTGATTGCCACTTGAATGTATTGCTATTCAGCCACATTAATGCTTTTCTTCTTCAACAAATGAGGATAGTCACTCTAAAGACACAATGATAATGTACACGGGCTGTAAGTGTACATTATCATGTTGTCTTTACAGTGACTGTCCTCCTTCAAGTGGCAATTACACAAGGGATTTGTGTTTTCATTTGTGTTTTCAACAGCGCCATAACCCTCCGCGAAATCACATCGGGATATAAGGGCAAAACAAACAAGAATGTTGTCATTTGTATTTTCAACAGCGCCGAGAGAGATAAACAAACTTAAAACTCAGACTTAAGAAAGATGAAGGCAATGCTTCAAAAGGCCGATGCCCTAAATACGGGAAAACACAATACCACCATTAAACGATGCCCTAGTCACCATATCAATGCTGCCAGCTCCGTACCAGTATGCTGACTGCTCACTTTCATCCTGTGATAAAGGTAACTTCATTAATCATACTTGAAATGGCAGCATATGAACTAAAGCTGATGAACATTTATAAACTAAAAGTTTAAAACTACAGATTACATATGTAGTAGTTTCATACGAAAAGAACTTGATGTCTGAAATTTACCATTAGAAGTATCCAAAGGAATACCACAGTACTGTTGAACTTGGAGAATCGGAGATGATCTACACAGCAAGGTTCAACAGCTGTAAGGACTGTTACACCATCTTTAGCATTTGAATACATTTTCTCCTTGGCTTCTGGTGGATCCTCAAAGACCCCCAATGACGTTTTCCCTACAATTATCAATTGTTTGTCAGTATGAGATATTAATAAATAAACATTAATCACAATATTAGGAAAACAATGTTCTTGATGTCTGAATCTAAATCACAGAAAGCTCTAATAAAGCAGTTCTCAGTTTCACATTAAACTAAGTTTCAATTTCAAATGGTTATAATAATTTTTGCAAGTTATAAGTAGCTGGTTACAGTATATGACATAAAAAGAAAAAAAATCATTTCTATTCTTTTCTTCTTTTTCTCTTTCAACGAAGCTTTTGCACCACACAAATGCATACCAAGAATTTCTCAGGAGGTTTCAAGACCATTGCATACCAAACTTCTTCTCTGTAGATGCTACTGTGTGTCGTGGTCCAAACGGGTCCAAATAGACCTAGTGACTCTAGTAGGTCTCCAAAACCTATTCTGCAGCAATAACTCTTCAATTTGACAAAGGACCTTATGAACTTATATGTTTTTTGAGTACCCTTTTTGATGTTCTAACAATCCTCCAACTCCCAGACCTTGACTCCACTCCAGCATATCAATGTCCTTATTGAGTCCACAGACCTAATGCATGCCTTTGGGTGTGGGTTCCAAAACAAGGCATTGAAAATGGGTGCATGAAACCAAGATCAGAGTTTGAAGATGTCCACCATGCTCTAAAGATCTAGATTCAACAAGGTTTGAGGTCCTTTACTTGCCGCTACCCTCTGATCTTGCATAATCCATCAACTCCTAGTCAAGAACATTGAGATTCTTGACCTAGGGCTTGCTCTTGAAATTCTCTGGCTTAGTATCCCGTTCCAAAGCTTTTAAAATATGAAAATAAACCCCCTTAACTTGCATTTTACAAAGAAGAGAGGATATCCTATGGTTTATTTGCAAGTTAAGGCCATTTGAATGCAATAACCCAAAAAATGAGGGTTTGACAAAACAACAGATAAGAAAAAGGAATAACTTTGATATAAGGTGTCTTGAATCTACCAAATAAACTCTCAAAGCATAAGATATAAATACTCTAACTTCCACACTGGTCTGCCCTCCCTTTCACATCCGTACACTGTACAGTGCTTGAAGGAAATGCACAAAAAAGGCTCTGAAATAGTGGCTCTATCTGACAGAGAGTCCATGCTAGGCTTCATGACTAACCTAGAGCACATTCCTTGTTATGGAGGAAGTTTGAATGGTGAAGAACTTATGGAATGGATAGAGGACCTAGATAACCATTTTGACTACAAGTATCTTATTAATAACCATTTTGACTACAAGTATCTTATGGATAGAGGACCTTGATAACCATTTTGACTCATTTATTATCTTATTGAGCTTCACTTTGTTTCGAGAATATAGTTTAATATTCTCTACTAAACAGGGCCAACCACGTGAAGGTGGAAGCTCATTTGGCCCCACCCCCCTCCCCCTAACATCACTCTACATTCCCCGTTAACATCTAACATTCATTCATTCTTTCAATTATTAATAAAATGTAACATTCAATCAATATCACATGATAACATTCATTAACACATTAGATTCGTTAACACACAACATTCATCAATATGAAAATAAACACATAATTCATGAACATTCATTAGCACATAATTAAATTCATTGAGACATAAAATTCAGTCATTATCAATTAAGGTATTTAGATGACAATCATTTCTTTTTTCTCTTTCTAATTTTTTTTTCTATGTAAGCTCTAAGAGGAGCATCAGTGTTATCATCAATACCCCCCTCATCAGTTGTTTTGTTCTTTGTTCTTGATGATCTCAAATTCCTATGCTGCTGCAAAGGGGGGTCCTCTACAATAACAAATAAAAGAGTTAAATTTAAAATATTTAATTATAATTGTTACAAGTATTTAATTATTTTAAAGAACATAACTGTGGCGCTCTTTAATTACCTGATCTGGCCACATCATTTTGTCTAAACTCAACCTCAACATGCTCATGAGCACTGACCCCTCGATCCTCTACAGTTGCTATACAAAATGTTACATTAATCCAAACACCAATTGTAATTACATATAAAAATTTTAATAGCAAATGTATACCTCCACCACTAGGATGCACATCATGCGAACCTTCATTATGCATAGATTGTGTAGAAGGATTGTCAGGCTGCATTCCAATATCCTACACATTGTTATCATTGCTTTCTTAAAACAGATATACTCACTTTATATTAGAACTTAACATCAAATAGACTAATTGGTAAAGTATTCAATTTGAAATAAATTTCATTTAGCTTATTTACCTGTGGCTCGAATGCATCATTATTTGAACCTTGCACACTGATTTCAGCTCGTAGCCGTTCAGCCACGGCTCTATAGCCTTGTTGGAAGCCAATTCTCTTGTCCTCTTCTGTGAGGCATCTATTGAACTCTGACCCCTACATTTTTTCTTGGTATGGTGAATTTTACTTGCATTGTTTGATCAAAAAAAATTTCCTTGCAATATATAAAAAAATTGATACAAGTTTTCATTTACTAATACTTACAACTCGTGCTTGAAGTTTGGAAAAACCACCAGAGCCGAGCTTGTGTGTCCCGTGCTTTTCTAATCTTGCCTTTGTTGCCTTTGATGTGTCAGGCAATCTATGAAAAGTTTGAAATATGTTAGAGACCAGTATAGGAAAAATTTAGAGGTTAATTAGTACATAATTACATTCTCAAAAGTATCACATACCTTGCTCTACTCTCTACTGGCGTAATTCCTTTTTTCATGTCGGCTTTATACTTTCCATCCAAAATCAAACCCTGCCACTCAGCCTCAAGAACACAGGGCGGACGCTCGTGCCTTGGGTTAACCTCTAAATATTTCCTGTACTGGTCCCTAATATACTTCAAACATAAACCAGCTCTTTCAAGGAGCTTGTTTCTCTCGAATGCACGAGGTCCAAAAAGCTGGGTCATACTATGTACAAGATCATCCTTCAACTTTTTATCTTGGTTATTCCACCTTTTAAGTAAAAAAAAACATGTTAGACTCATAAATGAAGAGAAGCTACCTTTAATATAGTTCAAGAAATTGATGAAAAGGAAAACTATTCTAGCAATGATATGAAATCAAAATAGTGGTTTGGGGTTTTAGTTAGGATATGATGTTCCACCATGTATGTATGGTGGGCCCGAATATCCGCAAACACTCGTCACCAAGTTTTCACCAAAAAATATCATTCCCTACAAAATAATCATGGGATCATTAGTCGATGAAGAGTGATCAAAAACTAAATTACTATTATATCACTATAGAATAATAATAACTTTAAAGTACCTGGAAGTTTGGATACTTTTAAGGGAACGCCTTCATCGTCGCTGATGATCAATACGCAATCCTTCACCGTTCCCGTACTAGGAACACGGGAACATCCAGAAAATGATGTTGCATCGGGACTTGTTGCATCTCCTATTGCAAAAAATGAAAACCATTATCAAATGCCTCCAAGAAATAATACTTCAAGGGAAATAAATTGGTGCAGAGCACCCATGGCACAAACACAATCAAGGGATCTACATCGTAAACACATAACACTTAAACACATAACAAAAGAGAGAAAAAGAGGGATTTGTGTACCAGTAGATGGTGCAACAGTTGGTGCATTTAGGCTGTGTGTTGTTGACATGGCAGTCGGCAAGACATTTGTGGCTGTCCTGGATGGAGGCGGCGTTGTCATATCATCATGGAAAGGAGCTGAAGAATAAAATTGTTAGAGCATGCATAAATATAGAACGCGTGGACTAGCATGGACAAGATTGTTAGAGCATTAAAAAAAAAGATTGTTCGAGCATGTATTGTCAATGATTATGATCATTCCTATATATATTCAGTGGAAAACACAAGTGGGGAATGGAACATGTGATCTACCTGAACCACTTGCAATACCGGCCTCATCATGGGAATGGGGTTCAAAATTACGCAAATAACTCTGTAAAGACAATGCATCCATATTTTAATTAATGTCATAAAAGAGCATAACATAAAAACCATTATTGAACTCTTGTAATAATTAAAAATTTCATTAATACTTACTTTAAAGTTTTCAGAAGTGCACAACAACTCAGCTGCCCTGTCTTTTATTTCCTGAGTCTGAGGATGTATGGATACCAAACGTAGAAGTTCTTTCCCAATTTTCTTTAGCAGCTTTTTAATGGAACCGATCGGGTCATCGGTCTCTGCTAAATCAATAAAAAAAGGGTCCACAAGGGGGGACTCCTGAGGGACTGCAGGTTGCTTTCCCTCTCTCCGACCACCGGCCCTCTGTGACAACAATAGTATTAGTATTATCAAAATTACTCCAAAACAATGAAGAAAATAACATTAAAAAAAATAACATTTTGCTTCTATCTAGTTTGCACAATTACAATGAATTTTACCTACTCATGTGTAGATGAGCTAGGAATATCGTCACCATCACCTTCGGGCGGTTGCTCCATATTGTGCCCCTGTGTCAAAGATCAAGTATAAAAATGTTAGCCAAAAATTTAATAACTAAATGGTATGTTGGAGTCATTGATTAGAAGTTGGTTTAATAGTATGTACCACCCCCATGATAGTAGCCTCGTTTGTATCTATGCGGTTCAAATTGTAATCAATAAGCAGCTCTTCCCCTGCACGTATTGATTTTATCGCACAGATGAATACACGATTTCCCTCGCACGCCTCAAATATGCAATTGGGTTTCTTTATAGTTGACCCAGGTCATGTACTATTTATAAAACCCACAATATTCCCTGTTGCTTTTGGCCTTCCATCAATGTATATAGCCACACTTTTACTTTGATTATTGTCTTGCTGTTGTATATAATTTGCTGAGAGTGCATACCTACGCATACTTTTTTTATATTGAACAATATGCATCCAACTTTTGTAATCGTAACATGGTCCAACATACTCCATCAATTCAGAAACTTTGTTGTAAGACACCTTTATGCCATCCATAGAAAATAGGCCCAAACCATGTAATGATGATGGTGCTATGCGATATATCCTCTCATTAACACAAAAATCAATGTTTATTGGAGGAAGTTCCTTGGGTACCCAATGTTTCTGTAGATGTTGGTACCTCAAGGGCACCTCGATGTCGCCTTTCGTCTCATCATCATAAGAACATGACCCCCCTTGAGCAAGGAAAAATTTCATGTGTTTATTGAATTTCCTTCTAGTCCTTTGACCTCTAGTTAATCTCCCTATTCTAGATAAACTGCATGTCTCACTTTCCTCTTCTATTCCTATATTTCCCTCACTCGAGGAAGACACTTCTGACAAATACCTATTTGCTGGTACCTGCAAATGGGAGAGATCTTAGAAGACATCAATCTTACTATTGATAAGTGTATTAAATAGACTTTCTATAAGGTGTATTGACTTATACCTGTCGATCCATGAGACTGTGCGTGATGCTCTTGAAAGGGGTTCAATTTCCTGCAAATGTAATTCAATTATCGTGAGCATAATCACATCATAATCATAATCACATCCATCATAAGCATCACATAAAAATTAAAAACATTAAAACGTACACATTATAACACTTATAGCTTTTAAATAGATAATGAATAAACTATGTAACCATTTAAGACAAATATATTTCTATCAAGAAATGAATATTAAATACATTAAGGATTGATGGCATACCTTTAAATTTCATCATCATCATCCTCATCATCATCATCATCATCATCATCATCATCATCATCATCATCATCATCATCATCCTCGTCATCGTCATCATCATCATCGTCCTCATCGTCGTCATCGTTGTCGTCATCATCAACATCATCATCATCAACATCAACATCATCTTCATCATCATCATCAGTAGCAGCATCATCTTCTTCTTCTTCTTCATGAAAATTTGTCTCATGAACATCATCCAATAATTGTCGATCGTGATCATCATCTACATCATCTTCTACTTCTTCGGTATCTTCTTCTTCCATCGCATTATACTTTATCGGCCTTCCTCTCGGTTCATGTCTAACAACAAATGACCAACCTGGTTTATGTGAAACCTCTGAGTAAAATACCTGTTCACATTGGCTTGGAAGAACATAGGGCTCATCCCCAACTGGCTCAAACGACCTTGTATTAACCATTGTAAATCCATTATCATGTTCAATAACAGTTCTATTAGGATCATTTGGATTAAGTCATAGCCTATACCATTTGACAACGAAGAGTACTAATTTGAAGGAACTAAAGTCGCACTCAAATATATCATCCAAAATGCCATAGTATTGATTTTTAGACTCTTGAGGATCTAAGTCATTTCTAGATGAAATATTAGTCACTTGAAAGACTGCAGTTATTCCAGAATCACAAGTTTTCTTCGTGTCATCCAACACTTTGACGCGAAATTTTTGACCATTACAGAACATACCCTTGTGGTGTTTAACCTGCAATAATATGTGAAACATGTCAAAATTATTATATTGTGAGTTGATAAACATACGGGTGATTAATAATTTTGTACGTACCTGGAAATCTCTTAAACCATATGCTAAATCTATTTCCCTTTGCGTAACATTAGAATCTCCATTACGATGAGCTTCTTTAACCAATGAAGATACACCTTCCCATGTTAATGTGTGACCAGAATGTTGACATCGTTCAATCCATACCGTCATCCAATCAAGATTGTTTGCAATATACAAATGTAGTGCATCCCACTCTCGAGCAACTGTACAAAAAAAAATAGATGACTTACAACCGATTTATTTTGAAGATTAAGAAATAATTTATTACAATAACATCTTATAATTTATTACCTGTCACTTTCCTCAATCTACCTTTCCCCATCAAGTACTCCCCTTTGAATTTTTTAAAAGGGTCGAGATCCCAAATGCGATCTACATGGATATTTGAAGCAAACTTAGGAAGATATTCAGTAATGTACACCATAGTCTGGTGTATCCCTCTACCATAGAACCCTCAGGATGTGCTCTTTGTCGAACCAAAGCCTTCAAAGATTTCAAGTGCCTCTCAACCATCCACATTGACCTAGTGTGTGCAGGTCCACACAATTCAATCTCCTCAACTTGGTGTATGAGGTAGTGTTCTTGTGCATTGAAAAAAGTTGGAGGTAGACACTTTTGCATTTCACACAATAAATGAGGAATTCTTCTCTTCCAATAGTTTATATCTTCTTTATGGATTTCTTTAGATGACAACCACCTACATTAAGAGATTCAAGTCACAAAAAATATATAAATACGAGACTTTACAAAATAATATACAATAGATTACATAGCAAGAAAAACAAATTGCGAATATAATAAATATATACAACAAATTGAACAGATATTACTGCTTACCTCATGTATTTTCCAAGATCATATATCACTTGTTTGATGTTATTGTTGAAGTGCTCTGGGAGAGATAGAGGTAGCACGTACTGCAGTAATTATAAACCAATCATTTCATTATTTTCTAACATAACATAATGAATAGTACACGTAGTTTATGAATATATTGTAAATACAGAAGAACATAACTTACCTTGATGAAAGTATGCCAATCATGCGTTTTGAGCCCTAGCCCAAATTCACTTTTCTTTGATATGAGATTGCTTATGTTCCCAGCAAATCCTGTGGGAAATTGAATTTTTCGTATGACTTCTTTTATGGCATCACTTTGCTGCTCCGTTAATAACCAAGGAAGGGCACTTATATTAATCTGATCTCTATTGCTATTTGAGTGAATGAAATTCTTCAGTGCATGATTGGATTCATGAATGTCATTACAAATTTTGACAATTTTTTCTTTGTCACGCCTTCCATCCAGTATTTTCCACAATGTCTTTGTTATATTCTTTCCAACATGCATAAGATCAAACAAATGCACAATTTGTAGGTCCTCGTAGTAGGGCAACCTACTAAATTGTCTGGGATAGCTTTTTAGTCCCTTTGGAAGGTTGTCAGTAGTGCCTTGACGACCTTCACGATCATCAATTACATAATTAGTAAACAAAAATCACAATAGAAATATATAAATTACAAACATAAACCATTAAGTGGAACGACATTACCTCGACGATTAATTCTATTATATTCCAACTTCCATAGGCGAGGTATCATTCTTTGTGGCTTTGATGTAGTCTCTTCTTTCCCATTGAAAAGATGTTTTTCCATACTTCGATACTTATGATTCCTGTGGAGGAAGTGTCTGTACTCATCAAACACATGCTTTCCTAAACTTTTTGAATGACGAGATTTCATCTTTGGACCACAAACTGGACATGCAAATTTTCCCTTTGTTTGAAGACCTACAAGATAATGATATAATTGGATTATTAAATATGTTGATTTTTATAATTAGAATTATCATGCGCAACTTGAATTCACTATAACATACCACAAAAATGTGTTAGCCCTGGGGCATCATGTATTGTCCATACAAGTATTGCATGGAATTGAAATTGTCTTTGTCCTATTGGTCTAGACACGTCATACATAGTGACACCATTCCATAACTCCACCAACTCGTCAATAAGAGGCTCAATATATACATTCATATCTTTAACTTGATATTTACCTACTTGAATGAACAGTAACATTACATAATTATTGTGACCATTTTACTGTAAGATTTGTAAGTACATGTAAATTAATAACTATCAAATGATAAAATACCTGGAACAATCATTGCCAACATAATGTGCTCCCTCTTTATTGACATCCACGGAGGAATGTTATTGTTGATAACAAAAACAGGCCACACCGAGCAAACAGATCTCATCTCTCCAAATGGATTGACACCATCCGCTGCCAATGAAAGCCTGAGATTACGAGGTTCTTCTTTGAAGTGTTGCCACTTTTCCTCTATGTGCATAAATGCCGAACCATCCGCAGGGATTCGAATAATGTCATCTCGACTTCTATTGCGTGCATGGTAATCCATAAATTGTGCCAAGCTAGTACACCTGAATAATTGTCGCATCCATGGAATAATGGGGATGTAACGAAGAACCTTGTGAGGCACCTTTTTTGTTATTCGATCTGTTCGATATCTACTCGTATGACATACAGGGCATTGTGTTGCAAATTCATGTTCTTTATAATATATAATATGATCATTGGGACAAGCATGTATTGCTTGATACTCCATTCCAATATCTTTCATAATAGCAGATAATTCTCGATATGAGCGAGGTAGAATATTTGATGGTGGTAACAAAAACTCGCCTATCAATATACAGCAAAAAATATAAGTTGTTAATATTAACAATATTAGTGGTACATTATTCACCCTTTGTTAACTATAAAGACATATATGACATACCTTAACATACGTGACATTGTTATGTTGGATAAACCATTCATAACCTTCAAGTTCAACAACAACAATACAACAGAGAGAAGAGTTGTTTGGGAGTCTTTGTATAGGGGCTCGTATGCCTTCTCAAGTAGAGGTACATCAAGGCTATCATCATCATCATGATCAGATCCGCTTGGACTAAATGTGTCATGGATCAATGTATTTATACCATCATCTTCAATTGTGTTTTCTGGCGCATGATCGTCATCTTCCATGGGATCATTGTCTTCACCTTGGATATTCGCACCCCCATGTTCCTCCATATCATGTACTTCCCTGGGGAGATCAACCTATATAAAATTGATTAACATAAATAAACCATGATCTTCAACTCATCATCAAGTGATTTCATATGTATATAAATTGTTAAAATGATATAATGAACAACTTACCAGTGGATGATAGTCATGCCCCCCTTCAATGTGACCATTCTCCCTACAATGTCTCTTAACTGTTTTGATTAGCAATCTTCTACGGTTTAAGCCCTTACAAATTTTGCAGGGACAATAACATTTTCCATCACCTTTTCTTTTCAAGTTAGACCACAATCTAGCGATTGTTTCCCTATTTTGTTCTTCACTTATATTATCTGACATGATCGTTCTTCGCAGGAAGCAAAAATTGGGCTATGAAAACTTCGGTCTACAACTTTCAGTGACTAAGCAAAATTGTCAAAAGTACACAAAACATATAAGCTACAAGGCCTTCTTGCTTAGCTCTAGAAGCTCTCTAGCAATCAAAACATATAAGCTACAAGGCCTAACAACAATTTCAAAACATATAAGCTACAAGGCAAGACATATTACATGACATGGCAAAAGGATTAAAATATACATTAGATTAAAAAATATACAATTTTCAAACCTGAGCGGGCGGATATAACTCGTGCAATGGTCTTCTTGCTTAGCTTTAGAAGCTCTCCAGCAATCAAAACATATAAGATACAAGGCCTAATAGCAATTTCAAAACAAGGGTCATCAAAAGAACCAAAAATAATGTGTGCAAACAATACCTTGTGAAGTGGTATAGACAATTAGAAGATGCTACTATGTGCTAGGGAACTTCTTAGAACTGTTGGTATATTCTTACAACTTGTTACACCTGGGATATTCTTCTCTGTAGATGCTATTGTGTGCTGTGGTCCAAACAGGCCCATAAATGTGGTTGAATAGCAATACATTCAAGTGGCTTACACAAGGGACAGTCACTGTGAGATATCCTCATGTGTGACTGTCCTTGTCACAAATGAGGACATCTCACAGTGACTGTCCCTTGTGTAATTGCCACTTGAATGAGGTCAGTCACTGTAAAGACAACATGATAATGTACACATACAATGAGTGTACATTATCATGTTGTCTTTACAGTGGCTGCCCTCATATTGTATATTCTTCTCTGTAGATGCTACTACGTGCTAGGGAACTTCTTAGAACTGTTGGTATATTCTTACAACTTGTTACACCTAGGATATTCTTCTCTGTAGATGCTACTGTGTGTCGTGGTCCAAACGGGCCCATAAATGTGGTTGAATAGCAATACATTCAAGTGGCAATTACACAAGGGACAGTCACTGTGAGATGTCCTCATGTGTAACTGTCCTTGTCACAAATGAGGACATCTCACAGTGACTGTCCCTTGTGTAATTAAGTATTGTGGGGAAGCATTCTAAATAACCAAAGCCACTAACAATAAATTCAACACAAATATGTCCTCATTTCTGGGTATTTTAGCTCTCTAACAGCTGAATACCAGATTAAATAATAATGACAAAAGAAAAATAAACCCAACGTACTCAGAAATTGTAGCTGTGATTTTGCGGAGGGAATCTCTCTCGGCGCTGTTGAAAACACAAATGACAACCCGCTTGATTTCACGGAGGGAATCTCTCTCGGTGCTGTTCAAAACACAAATGACAACCCGCTTTGTTCAAAACACAAATGATAACCCGCTTGATTTCGCGGAGGGAATCTCTCTCGGCGCTGTTGAAAACACAAATGACAACGTTCCTTTTTTTTTTTGCACTTATATCCCGACCAACATAAGGTCCATTTGTAATACAACATGATAATGTACACTTACAGTGAGTGTACATTATCATGTTGTCCTTAGAGTGACTATCCTCATTTGTTGAAGAAGAAAAGCATTAATGTGGCTGAATAGCAATACATTCAAGTGGCAATTACACAAGGGACAGTCACTATGAGATGTCCTCATTTGTGACTGTCCTTACAGTGAGTGTACATTATCATGGTGTCTTTAGAGTGACTGTCCTCATTTGTTGAAGAAGAAAAGCATTAATGTGGTTGAATAGCAATACATTCAAGTGGCAATTACACAAGGGACAATCACTGTGAGATGTCCTCATGTGTGACTGTCCTTGTCACAAATGAGGACATCTCACAATGACTGTCCCTTGTGTAATTCAAGTGGCAATTACACAAGGGACAGTCACTGTGAGGTGTCCTCATTTGTGACTATCCTTATAATGAGTGTACATTATCATGTTGTCTTTAGAGTGACTGTCCTCATTTGTTGAAGAAGAAAAGCATTAATGTGGTTCAATAGCAATACATTCAAGTGGCAATTACACAAGGGACAATGTCATGAGCCGTGACATATTGAACTTAGTATAATAATAAAATGATTAGATGATATATAATAATCTATTATTAACGGTATATAACAATAATATATAATTATTATCAAAAGATAATAATAATATATAGTTAGCATAATAAGTAATATGTTAATTAAATAATATTAAAATATTAATAAATAATATAATTATGATTATAATTATAATATAAATTAATAATAAATAATTATTAATAAATTATATATATTATATTATAATAATATATTAAGTAATAATATTAAATCAATTATTGATATAATAATTTTAATATATAAATAATATTAATAAACCTCTCAATATAAAACAATATGTTATCACTATAATAATATTTATTATAATATTATTAATATTACTAACATCATTAATTATAATATTTAATAATAACAATAACATTAATAATAATAATAATAATAATAACGTTTAAAGCAATATCGAATATCTGTAATCGATATACATCTACATTAAACATCTGCATTATCTATCACGATGAGGAACGAAGAAGTGATACAACAATCACTAGTCATTACACATCGATACCATGAGAGGATGATTAATGAACCAAATACTATGAAGTCAAGATCAACATGATATGAATAAGGGATAGGTCGCTATGTGTTTCAGAAGATGTATTGATAAGCAAGAAGGATAACCATTCATATATTATAAATAATCATTAATTGCACAAGTTTAGACAATGACATATCCGATAAAGCAATATCAAACATGAAGACCCGCTAGCAAATATGCACCATCACTTCCTATGTTATCATGACAATAACATAAACTAGATTGAATTCTACTATCTATATCAATAGACACCACATAGGAGGATATCGACTAAAGGATTGAAAGATTATCGATTGTCTGAGATAAACCACATCTTGTAGAAACACAAAAGCATCAGTGATTATATCACAAGCTATTGATGAATGAGGCATCAGTCATGGATAATAAGTACAATGTATCCTTAAGTATTAACAGGAATGGAAGTCAATTTGAAGATCAAACTCCATTACCAGCAATCAACCAATAAATGGATAATTATCAGAAAATGATATTGACTTATATCAGAGTAGAAAGATTGGATATCATCATAACAATATGGGATAAGGCAAGAGTTAATATCGATTGACTAAATACTAATGATAGTTAGACCAAACTAATACAAACACAATGGATGTTAACTACTGGTTGCACTACCAATTAGGGAAGATTACCTTCATAAAAAGATTTGATATTGAGTCAATCTGGGAGTTATCTATGATCAGAAAATAATGAAATAATATTATGTGAACTGTCGGATTATGGAAAGGTGTGCTTAACAAAGGGACATGGAGGAAGAAACAAGACACGTCTCATTCATAGCATCTCTTCATTTGTTAAAGACAATATAAGAATGCATTCTCGTCAGTCACTCAAGGCATCATTAGAACTTTATTTACTTATCCATATTTGGATATACTCAATAGAGCATCTGCCTTTGGCAGTTTGGTTTCAAGTTTATCATTGCAGATCAGAGACAACACCATGATTGCACAGATAGAAAGGATAGTCAGAAACAGCATCAATATTTGAAGTTGCAAGCATATAATTCAGAATCTGAAATAGCAACATATCACTCATAGCGATATTACACATTTGCATAATTACATCATCATATCAGACACAGCAAATACATTGCTGTAAGCAATACTTATTGATTGTATATCGATATTGTTTATATCAAACATACCATCATTATACTATCACTATAAGTGATAGGAAACATCATATTCATAGCATATTTCATATCATTATATCCGACAGTGCTATTAAACATATTGGTATCAATATCATCTTGCACACATATTGTGATTGAATCTGAAATAGCGGTTGATATCTTAAGTAACCTCCATTACTTAGTTTAATTGTAAGTATCTGATAGAGTAAGTCTGAGAAGTGGAGTAATTGTTCCTATTTTCCAAGTTAGCCAAAAAGGGGACATTACAGACAATCACTGTGAGATGTCCTCATGTGTGACTGTCCTTGTCACAAATGAGGACATCTCACAATGACTATCCCTTGTGTAATTCAAGCGGCAATTACACAAGGGACAGTCACTGTGACATGTCCTCATTTGTGACTGTCCTTACAGTGAGTGTACATTATCATGTTGTCTTTAGAGTGACTGTCCTCATTTGTTGAAGAAGAAAAGCATTAATGTGGTTCAATAGCAATACATTCAAGTGACAATTACACAAGGGACAATCACTGTGAGATGTCCTCATGTGTGACTATCCTTGTCACAAATGAGGACATCTCACAATGACTGTCCCTTATGTAATTCAAGCAGAAATTACACAAGGGACAGTCACTGTGAGATGTCCTCATTTGTGACTGTCCTTACAGTGAGTGTACATTATCATGTTGTCTTTAGAGTGACTGTCCTCATTTGTTGAAGAAGAAAAGCATTAATGTGGTTGAATAGCAATACATTCAAGTGGCAATTACACAAGGGACAATCACTATGAGATGTCCTCATGTGTGACTGTCCTTGTCACAAATGAGGACATCTCACAATGACTGTCCCTTGTGTAATTCAAGCAGCAATTACACAAGGGACAGTCACTGTGAGATGTCCTCATTTGTGACTATCCTTACAGTGAGTGTACATTATCATGTTGTCTTTAGAGTGACTGTCCTCATTTGTTGAAGAAGAAAAGCATTAATGTGGTTCAATAGCAATACATTCAAGCGGAAATTACACAAGGGACAGTCACTGTGAGATGTCCTCATTTGTGACTGTCCTTACAGTGAGTGTACATTATCATGTTGTCTTTAGAGTGACTGTCCTCATTTGTTGAAGAAGAAAAGCATTAATGTGGTTCAATAGCAATACATTCAAGTGGCAATTACACAAGGGACAATCGATCACTGTGAGATGTCCTCATGTGTGACCTTTGTGAAGGCAAGTGCCAATTTGTACCCAAGTTACCAATATTGTGGCAAAAGTGGGAATGAAGCATTTAGGGGTCAAATTGGGCAAAGAAGTGTAGAAGTGGCCTATGTGAGGTCTAAATAGCCTAACTAAGTCATGGTTAGGGTCTTATGGTGTTTGAACAATAAGTTTTGAACCAAAATCCCAAAGGTTGTAACAAGTTGTCAATGTTGTCATTCACAACATTGACAACATTTGTGCAAGGGAGCATTTTCGAGTAAGATGGTTATGTAACTATATGAAACCATTGAATTAGGCATTAGATCAACTATAAGAGGCCTCCATCGATCTGTGCAAAAGGTTGGGGGGAAAAACATTTGGAATTAAGAAGATTTGTAGAGTAACACGGTTTTAGTGAATTCTTGAGTTTTTTTGTTTCTTTGTTTTCAGTTGATTAATGGATTAGATAGCTCGCAGTGTCTATTGGAAAAGTTAGTACAAGTTGTTTTTTTATTTTGTGTTGTGTTTTTTTTGAGTTTTGAAGCATTCCAACTAGTTTGTTAATTCTTTTGTTAAGTACCCTATCATTGGTTTGAACCAGGCAGGTTGAACAAATGGAGTCTTAGCTCATCATTCCATTGTCAATTTTGTACGGGCTCTTGGAATGGGTGAGGAGACTCCATGTACTATATGTTTGGAAGGAGGGGCCCTGGGAAGCTCATTTTCTATGTTTGCAATGATGTCCTAGGTGAGTCAGTTGAGCACAGTTAGGGATGACAAATCATTACAAGAAGATTACAACAAGTTGAATGCATTGGTTGCTTCAACTAAAATCTCATGGAGAGGTAGACACACATCTAAAGAAGCCCCAAGTCAAATTAGAAGATTGGGTGAGTTTCTTTGGCTGCTAAGAAAACAAACTCTTAGTCAGACTGACCAAGTTGTGTCAAAATACTTGTTTTCAGGCATGGCTGTAGCAGTTGGTGTACAAAAAATCTAGGAGGAGAAGACCTTAGATATCTTGGAGTTCTCAATAAAGGGCATCTGAATCCTAAGCCCTTTAGGTGGCTTAATATAAACAAAAAGGCTTGACAAAGGCCTAATTGCTAGCAGCCTATTTTTGGGTGCAATTGGCATGCATGGTTTGATGAACCGGATTGAAGTACTGATGAAAAGTATAGGTGAAGGAGTAATATTGAAACCAATAGAGGTCCTAGTGGCCAGCCTCTCCATGGAGTAAAGTTCTAGTTGAATGTGTTTCAATTTGTGAAGACAAGACTAGGAGTGTCCTAGTAGCTAGATTGGTATTGAGCAGAGTTCGTTGTATTTCTTGTTGGTGTGCACTAGTTGAAGGAGTGGGATCTTGGGTAGAGATACCTAAAGAGTGTAGGGATAGTTAAGTACCCTATCAAGTCAAAACATTGGCCTAAAGAGACCCTAGTGAAGGATAGGGAGTGAGCAAGACAAAGTGTTACATCAATTAACAAGATCATTTTTTGGTAATTGTGTACATTATCATGTTGTCTTTACAGTGACTGTCCTCATTTGTTGAAGAAGAAAAGCATTAATGTGGTTCAATAGAAATACATTCAAGTGGAAATTACACAAGGGAATATCACTATGAGATGTCCTAAGTGTGACTGTCCTTGTCACAAATGAGGACATCTCACAGTGACTGTCCCTTGTGTAATTGCCACTTGAATGAGGATAGTCACTGTAAAGACAACATGATAATGTACACAAGTACCGTGAAGGTAGTCGCAAGTTAGGGCTGTTTCATTGCATACCCAAAACAATGAAGACATTACAGTCCACAAAACGTTTGTGCTTGAAAGATGAACAAATAAAATTAAACTTCTAAATAACCAAAGCCGCTAACAATAAATTCAACACAGATATGTCCTCATTTCTGGGTATTTTAGCTCTCTAACAGCTGAATACCAGATTACATAATAATGACAAAAGAAAAATAAACCCAACGTACTCAGAAATTGTAGCTGTGATTTCGCGGAGGGAATCTCTCTCGGCACTGTTGAAAACACAAATGACAACGTTCTTGTTTTTTTTGCCCTTATATCCCGATGTGATTTCGCGGAGGGTTACGGTGCTGTTGAAAACACAAATGACAACGTTCCTTTTTTTTTTTGCCCTTATATCCCAACAACATCGCAATTGCAAGTTAGGGCTGTTTCACTGCATACCCGAAACAATGAAGACGTTACGGTCCACAAAATGTTTGTGCTTGAAAGATGAACAAATAAAATTAAAATTCTAAATAACCAAAGCCGCTAACAATAAATTCAACATAGATATGTCCTCATTTCTGGGTATTTTATCTCTCTAACAGCTGAATACCAGATTACATAATAATGACAAAAGAAAAATAAACCCAACGTACTCAGAAATTGTAGCTGTGATTTCACGGAGGGTTACGGCGCTGTTGAAAACACAAATGACAACGTTCTTGTTTTTTTTGCCCTTATATCCCGATGTGATTTCGCGGAGGGTTATGGCGCTGTTGAAAACACAAATGACAACGTTCTTATTTTGTTTACCATTATATCCTGATGTGATTTCGCGGAGGGTTACGACGCTGTTGAAAACACACATGACAACGTTCCTTTTAAATTTTGCGCTTATATCCCGACAACGTCGCAATTGCGACAGTGACAAATGTATTGTCGTCACAAATTGCGACGGTGTCGGGCTATATTTGAAAAAAAAAGAGCAAAACCACATGACATTTGCCTGCCGTCGCAAATGGCCGTCGCAATTTCACCCCAAATGTATTAGTGCCACTTTCTTGTATCAAATAACTTCCCAAACCAAAATCTGAAACAAGGTGTTCTTGGGCCTCTGAAGCTCTTTCATCTAGAAGAATATCAGGGATACTCTCTATCTTTGTGCTTGCTTCACTAATGGTTTGGAAGTCACTGTCATCAAATATAGGGTAGTTTACATTGATGGCATTGGACACATATGGTTCTATATGGTGTGCTGCTAATGGTTCTGACTTAATGGTGACCTTGGTCCCATATCTTGTATGGAAGAGCATGTGAGACCAATTAGAAGATAGGTAGCCTCCTATCTTGGCTATAAACTCCCTTGACAAACATATGGCAAATAAAGCAGGGAGATCTATGATATATATATCAAGGAGGATGAAGAAAGTAGAACTAGCATGTAGGATTAAACTGGTATCCTTAGCCACACCTATAGTATTGACTAAGGATCTATCAAGTTGTGTTACCTTCTTTTGGAAGGGCTCATATTTTAGTCCTAATTGGTCAGCTACTTTCTTGGGCATTACAATACTAGTAGCTCCACTATCTACCATACAATTATGTAATAAAGATTTTCCAATGATTAAAGAGACATAAAAGGTAGGTGGCTTTGAGTTCCTACCTTGCATGGTATTGGCCTTGGAGTTGCTACTTGGAGCCTCCTTTTCTTGATCAGTGTTAACCAACACTGGCTTTGTAGCTTCTTTTATAGGTTGAGGAGTTGCCACTTCTGTCATGGCCTTCTTCAAAATTTTAGGTTGTCCTAGAAGAGCCAAAGAGTCCCACATAGACATGGTGACATTCACCTTCTTTATGTTGTCTACAATATTAAAAGGTGTCACAGTGTGCACTCTTTGTTGTGCCTTTACTATGATGGGCTCCACTTCTTTAGAATGTTGGCCTTCCTTGCTTGTAATGACAGGAGCCCCCTTAGGTGTGATGGGATTAGCTTGCTGTAGTGGCTCTGTAGATGTAGTGGCTTTGGCATTGGAATCTGCTCTTTCCATGTCTTGAGCTCTTCTTTTTGCTCTTGTATAGGCAATGAAAGCAACTTCATCATTGACTCCATTGAAGTCTAGTTGCTCCCAATTGAAAATAGCAGTCTCATTTTCTTGTGATTCTTGTTGGGGAACTGACCCACTGGATGAAGCCTCTGATTGAGCTTGTGAGGCACTTTGAACTATTAGAGCTTGGTTCATCCATCCATTTGAACATGTAGCCTGATTATGAGGCTGATTACAAGGAAAACACTATTCATTATCCATAGCCATATTATTTTGACTAGGAACCATATCCCTAACCGAATTTGTAGAATTTGGAGGTGCAGGGTTATATGATTGGAATGGTCTCTGATTAAAACTTTTCCTTTGTCATTGATAACCTCCTTGGTATGGTGGCCTACTTTGTTGATAAGGTTGTCCCTGCTTCTAATATTGCTGATTAGGACCTTGGCCTTGTGGCTGAAATGGTGGTCTGACTCCTTGACCTTGTTTCTTTATATTTGTTAGTTCTTTAGTCAAGGTCTGCAACAAATTTGTCATTTCTTGTTGACTGCTTTGTTGGCTATTCTTTATCTCTTGCAGCTCTTGAGAGAAACTAGTTGTTAGCTCTTGACCATTGGTACTAGCTTGAGGTGCCAATGTGGTGGGAATAGGGGTAAATGGGGGTACTTGGGCAGGTGCAATGGGCTGAAGGCTAGGAAAGATGGGCATTGGTGGCTTTCTAGCAATCATGCTTGCTTGGATTAAACAATTTTCAGCCCTTACAACTATGTCAAAAGCTTGGGGTAGAGAAGTACTACCCATAGACTAGATCATGAAAAAAATTTGACCATTCAAACTTTGCAAGTAATATAGGAAAGCATGGTCAACTGATGGTCTTACTGATACTGGAATTCTATTCCATGTTTTGAGGAATCTACTATTGTAATCTTTCATTTGTTCTTGAGGGTCTCTCTTAATAGTTGTTAACTGCTCAACCAGAGACAAGTTATCTGATTTATCCTCAAAATGCTAACTCAATGCATCTCCTAACTCATCCCATGAAGAAATAGAACCAACAGTTAAATTTCTAAACCATTCAAGAGCCTTACCTTTTAGAGAGGCTGCTAATAATTTTGTGGCCACATCCTCTTGAGTTATGTTGTGTATGCTGTAGATGGTGGTCACATCTCTTATATGTTCAAAAGCAATTGTATTCCCTTCACCTGTGAAATTAGGTATACTCTTTAGTGCCACCAAAGGCACATCATGATGTTGAGCAAAGGCTAATGGACTCCCTTGGTTGAAAGGTACAAAGGCAAACTGCCTAGCCATTGTAGGAGTTGAAATCTGAAGATTACCAAATATATGAGCTATATTTACTACTGGATTTGAATCTTCCTCTAGATCTTTGGTTAGAGATCTGCCTCTTCTTCTGGAATGAAAGGGAAAAGGTCTCATTTCTAAGGTATCAGGAGGTGTAGATTGCACTCTCCTTGCAGGGGATGTTCTTGAGTTGACCTACCTTTGTGACTTCCTTTTGAGGGCAACTCTAAAAATTTAGTGGGCTTTGAGCTCCTAGTCTCAATCTTTCTCATAAACCTTGAACAAGGTAGCCTGAATCTATGAAATTAGTGGAGTCGCCAGATATACTTGATAGTGTGTGCTAAAATGTTGTCACACTTCTATGAATCCTTACATGCAAGAAAACTCAAGAATAAGCCCTCACAAATAGATCCATAGCTCTTTATGCATGGAGTTGCAAGATTTATAAAATTGCTCTCAGCTAGAGCTATAAACTCATGACCTTGCTAGTCAACCACACAATGAGAGATTCCAAATCAAAGACAAGGGCAAGAATGCCAATATCTCCAATGAAACCAAATGTATGCAATGCAATACAAATCTATATGACAATGCAAGTTAATATATTCCATAAAAGGAAATCTAAGCTAATATGCCATGATAATGCAACTAAAAAAGGAAATATGCAACTACAATAAAATGCAACAACAAGTCTTCAAAGCTTGGATGTAGAATGTCTTCAAATAGCTCCAAATGACCTAGAAAACCTGCAGCATAACATTAGCATGAAAACCTAAGATATGAAAATGAGGAAGAGAGCTCTTCTTTTATAAGAAATGAAAAGGAATGGACCATTGTGATTAAGAGGCAAAAGACTTAATCAACGGTGGAGAAAAAAAGAAGCTTGATCCTTGTGCACAAATATCCTCCAATAGGAGTTGACTTTATGTCCATATGAGACAAAAAGTGTTTTTTCACTTTTTATAAAATAAGAATAAATATTTTATTTGTGCAACTTAGGATAAGAGGAAATTGGAGATTTTTTATTTAAATAAAAGGGGAGGAAATTCCTTTTAATTAAATAAAAGCTTAGGATAAAGTGATTTTATTATTTAATTAAAAGAGATTTTTAATTAATTAAAAGAGAAAATATTCTCTTAATTAAATAAGATTTTTATTTTTATTTCTTTTAAATTAAATAAGGCTCAAACCTTAGGAAATATCGAATTGATTATGATTTGATCAAGAAAATTGATATAATTGATCTTGTTGATTTTTGAAAATATTGATTCAGGGATTTGATAAATTGCAGAAATGGAGCCCAAAGTCTAGGCGACCATTTTAGGGTGCATACATTTGCCCCTCTTTGACTAATGTGTGATAATTCTGGGAACACATGCAGTCAAAGAAGAATTGAAATGTGAGATTGATTTGGGATCACAAAACAATCCATATGTGTGTTTGACAGATGGGAACACATCGGGACAAGCATAAACAATAGCTGAAAGACAAGACCAACACCGTCGCCGCTAGGTGCAAATCAAGCCTTAGACAAAACTATCACCGTCGCTGCTAGGAAATAATCAAGTCTAAAAAAAAGGAGATAAAAATTGAAAGACAAAATCACCACCGTCGCTGCTAGGTGATAATCAAGTCTAAAAATAAGAATCTCAAGCTAAGCTGAATGATAAAGCTATATCAAAGATTAAAGCTGATAGGTACTGCCCCCTCGGAATCGAAATTGAAATGAGGTAGAGGAGAACAACAAACTGATAAACTTGATCAAGTCACAATAAATCATAATCGAAGGATGGAGCATGATAGGATAACCATCAAATAGTGAAGATATGCCCCAGGTTGACGAGGTTTGACTGAAAAAGATATAAGATAAAGATTAAGTCAAACCTTAGAGAGAGGAAGCGAAAGGGGTGAATGAAAGACTAGAAGTTTGGAAGACATGGAAAGGAAGAAATTCCATCAAAGATTGAAGAATTATGCCTCAAAAGGTCAGTCAACTGCATAGAAGAATGAGAAAGCTTGGAAACGCAACTCAGATTTCAATTTTGAGTCCGAAAATGGATAGAAAATGATGTGACATGAAAGACCAGAAATGAAAGATATGATCAAGAAGAATCAGAAAATGAGCACAACTGACCAACTAGTCCGTAGATGATAAAAAGCAGAGCTCTCTCCATATGCAAGATGCAAAAACTAAACTATGATGAACCTAAGAATGCAAGCTACTATGAAAGTGGTTGACTTGCAAGGTTACAACACCTATAGACATCTAATTATCATCATCGAGCGTTATTGGTAGCGTCGTAAGATCATACAATGCACACTAGCATAACTATGTGGATATGAATATGATCTTTATCAGATAGAAATGTGGAAATCCCACCTAGGCATCAAAGACATGGAGGTCAAGATGACTAATGCAGTGAGATTACCTAAGTTTGATATGGAGAGATTATGCTTGTATCATGACACATGAAAGTTAGGATAACTAGAAGCATGCACTCACAAAATAGTCAAGGATAATACCTTGTTAATCCATAGTGTCAAGTAAGACTAGCATAAATGCTCATGACAATTAGGATCAACAAAATATACCCACAAGCAGATAAAAAAATAAAACATGTTCTCATTCCTTCAGTCTTCTAACTATGCATCATTGAAAACTTCTCAGGGAGAGACCACTCATCAAATAAATCCTCATAGACAACACACAAAGAAAAATAAAGTCAACATATCTCAACAAGTTGATTGTTTAAGTGTGTGTGTGTTGGTCATAGAGTCAAACTCTGATTATCACATCTACAAATGAGAAATATCGCATCATACTTAGACTATTGGGAAAGACATCTGATAAGTGTTAAGAAACACTCGACGCAAGGGTAGTGTTGAGAAACACTATTTGGGGTGGTGTTGAAAAATACCGGTTTGTAAAATGCCCCAAGAGACAAATGCACCTAAAAGACCTATGCTAATAGGTATGCCCCTTAGACAAAGACAAAGACCAATTCCAGACCAAGTCAAATAAGGTCAAGGCATGATGGAAAGTGGCTAAGTGTCGAGGATGCATGCTAACAAATAGGGGTGCAAAGGCCTCAAGTAGTGCCTGTTTCCAGGTTTTCACCACTTGGATTTATTGCAATTTTTATTTTTTCTTTTTTTTTGTATTTTTGCTACCAAGGCGCTTGTTTCTAGGTTTTCACCAAGGCACTTTTTCTATTTTTTTTGAATTTTTTATTTTTATTTTATTTTTTTGTATTTTTTCAGGACTGTATATGCTTTTTAGGATTTTTTCAACATCATATATGAATTTTTTTGGTATTTTTTCAGGATCATAAAATATGTACAAAGGATGCCCCCAGACAGAAATGGGCATTAAACTCGTGAGCAAGATCACATCGTGCAGTCCCAATGTCTAGTAAGGTGGGAAAAAAGATGGATAAGCAAGCTGGTGGAGGAAAGGAGAATGAAAGTGAACGGAGGGAAGAAATCTTCAAGGTCAAACTCCTCAAGAGTACCCAAGCTAGGGAAAAAAAAATTGTCATGTAAAGCACATTTGGACAAGTAATGAAAGGCTAGCATAGGATAAGTCACAAAAGTGCACTGCAAAAGAAGGAAGGATGCAATCCAAAGGAGTAGACATGTCAAGAGGCTTCATAGCATCGTGTTTACTCTTTTGTTATATAAGATCAAGACCAAATGGGAAAAGGATAGCGAAAGGCTAGAATGAATGGAGGAAAATAAATATGAAGGCTAAACATAAATGGAATGAAAGCAAGATCATTGTAAGAAAGCTCACAAGATAGCCAAATATTCAAGTATAGGTCAACATTGTCAAGATCAAAGAGAGAAGATGAAATGGATGAAAAATGTAGAAGAACTATGCATGATGCCTGATTGTTAGATTTTCATCACGGTACTTATCCAAAGCGCCACAAGGGAGTGGTTTTCACCATAGGATGAATTTATTTCTCTTTACTTTTGCTACCAAGGTGCCTGTTTTCAGGTTTTCACCATGGCACATTTTTTATTTTTTTATTTTTTCTTCCTTTTTTTTTTCATTTTTCTATTTTTTTTTAAATTTTATTATTTTTATTTGGAAGAAGGCAAGCTTTTTAGATACTGCTCCTTGAAAGGATAAACCATGATATGCCAAGGATTCAAAATGATATACTCAAAGATGTTGATAGGGAAAGGAAGATGGAAGAGAAAAATGGAGGATAAAGCTTTATACAAAGTGAGTGAGGTTGGAAGATAGGAGGAATAGGCAAATGAGGAAAAAGGATAGAAGGTAGAAGGATAATGAATGAAAGGATTGTGAAAAGGTAGATGGAAAAGAAGACAAGATAACATCAACACACACCTTGAAGGGTGGCAAGAGGGTGGAGGAAACTTGAATGAAGGAATTCGTGAAGAAATACGGTGAATGTTTAGCAGAGGTTGCAGTTCAGGCGCATGAAATTGAAGAATATTTTTGAAAGAAAATGAAGTGGAAGCCTTTGGAAGCTTGAATGTCAACTTCACTTTTTGTTCAATATTAGACTCTTTCAAGAGAGACTTTGGAATCCATATAGCCTTAGGCTTTTTATTTCTTTTTGATGATTTAGAGAGAATATCTTCAATGATGGATTTTGGAACCCATACTTGTCTTGTAATTTTCTTCTTAGATATCTTTTTTGACTTTATATCTCCATGTCGATTAGAGGAGACATGGTGATCTTCTTTTTTGATGAATTCTTGTATTGGTTCTTTTTCTTGTATTGAACATTCAAGTTACTTTCAAAAGACTTGGGACTTGTGGAAGAAGGAGTATATGATTGGTTAAGATGGGTGGATGGATGAAAAGGATTCAAGGGTATGCATCTATGTTGATCTTGAGGAAAGATAGGATATGGAGAGACGTAAGGACCCAAAATAGATGATGAATTAGGAGAGTTAGGAGGGGAAAGTGAAGGGACATGAGGACCCAAGATGGAAGGAAGACATGAAGCCCTTAGTATTGGTGGAGGAGGTCCAAGGATGGACTTGGAAGATGCAAAAGGATAATCATTAAGTTCATTAGCATCTATATGATAACCAAGGACATCAACATCTTTAGAGTGAGCATTAGGATTTTCAATAGTATCATGAACATCTTGAATAGGAGAAACTTCGTTGATAGGATCATTCAAAGCTTGCGAAGATTTAGGAAGAGTAGAAAGTGGAAGTGAGCATGGAGTGGTAGAACAAGAAGATGAAAGACTTTGATCTTGACAAGGAGCTTTGGATAGCATAAGCGTATTAGCTTTCTTTTGATTTTCAATAGGCTTAACATTAGAAGAAGCAACACCATTTTTAATAACCTTAATGGAAGTATCATATTTGGAAAGCGCAAGTGTAGTAAGGTTATTTTATTTATCAATAAGTTCAATGGTGTAAGTAGTAGCTTGATCTTGCTTAGGAGATGGTGGAATGAATGTGGAAGAGCGTAGAGGATCAAAAGAACCATGAAATGGATGAGAGATATTATGAATAGGATTGGATGACATGGAGGGTTCTTGATCTTGATATTTTTTTATGTTCTTTTCTTTATCATCTTTATAATCCTCTTGACATGGAGCCACTTCTAAGGACAAGGAAGCATGTTGGGATTGTATGGAAGACTTTGGTAGAGATGCTGAAAGACTAGCTGAAATAGGCATTATAGAATTTAAAAGCTTAGGCTCTTTAGGTTTAGCATTATTGAAAGTATTTTCAGCCAAATGAAGGTTAGCTTGAGTTTCTTTAAGAGGTAGCCCTTGAGGATAACTATAGGGAACTACATAGAAAGCCTTAGGATCTTTGTTGGATAAAGGATTTGTGACAGATTTGGAAGACTCAGAAGCTTTAGGAAATGTATGAGTATTGGAGGAAGTAGGGGATGGAAGGGAACCATCACAAGACAAAGGTTCAACATTAATATGATCTTGCTTGAGAGTGTCATCTTTATTTTCAGCATGAATGTTCTTAGAGGAAGGATTCTTTTGATGTTTGAAATTAGCGTGGTAGATTTTCTCGTCCTCAGTAGGAATATTGTATTGTTCGCAAAAAATCATTAAAAAATGCTTCAAATTTAGAGTCATATGGATCACCATCATAGTCTACCCAATACGAATCCCCTTTAGAAATCACAAGTGTACCACGAGGATGATGCTTAGGAATAGAAGTTTCATGGGCATCACTACATTGTCCATCATCATAGTCATCATAGTCATCATAGGTGGGTGTGTCACTCTTTGTGGAAGAGACATCATAAGGACTATCACGTTGCTCTTTATGGTATGTCTTCTGAAGAGAAGTAAGACTCTTTGAAGAAGTAGAAGAATGAGATTGTGAAGAAGAGGAAGGTGAAGACCTAGTGGAAGAAGAATACTTGGATAATGAGGAATTTGAATGATGTTTAGAAGAGTCATGATAAGATTTGGAAGATGAAGAATGTGAATAGTGTTTAGAAGAATCATGATAAGACTTAGAAGATGAAGAATGAGAATGATGTCTAGAAGAGTCATGATAAGACTTGGAAGGTGAAGAAGAATGAGAAGATTTAGATGATGAAGAATGTTTGGAAGAAGAAGATCGTGATATGATCATGTTTATGATTCTAGCAAAGGCATTTGATTTAATCATCTTTTCTTTTAGTTTTTCTATAAATTCATCACTCATGAGAATTTTGGAGGAACAACACTTTTCAAATATGTCAATGAGCTCAAGATCATCTATTCTTAATAAAGGTTCAAAAACCAGATAGTCAAGATTCATGGTTATAGAAGAGGAGGAATCAAGCATGGAAGAAATGAATAGATGAATAGAAGAAGGTAGACTAGATAGTAAGAGGAAAAGAATCAAGAAGAAGAAGAAGAAGAATTTCCCATGGGAATAGAAGACTTTAGAAGAACATGGGAAATGGAGAAGAAAGAAGAAGACTAAGAGTCATCTTATGCAATTGATACCATAACATTCATTGAGATGTTGAGCAACATGACAACACTTAGGATTTGACCTAGACTAACCAAGGAAGACCAAGCTTCTAAGGAAAACTCACTACAACAGGACAGAACTCAGTTTCAATATTCTAAATAGATCTTTCAAAAGATTTTTTAATGATGATCAAGCACATAGAACAACAACCAGGGATTTCAAGCAAATAGTCTTCAAGCAATGAGCAAGGGACAAAGAAAACTTGCGCATGAATAGAGATAGTGACTTAGTATGCTACTCCTTAAAGATTCTACTTGTGTATGTTCTTGAAAATATTTTAGCAGGCACATAGAACACAACAACACCTTAACAAGCTGTCTACAAGGATATACATGGCTTTCTAAAAGGAGTCCTCAATATACACAAGGCACGTGAGGCCCAAATCCGTAGATGAGAAGAATCCAAAATCACACAGCTGGGGGGAGACGGTAACCCAAATCTCCTCCTTCACTTCTCAAAGGTATAAAGTTCTTTGAGGCTTAGCCAAGAGTGATATCAAACTCAATTCCCAAGAGAGGTGTCTTTCGATTCACCACCTGCTATTTATACTCCACCGGAACACAGGAGTTAAGGTCATCCCTTGAGGTGGTGTGTCCCCAAACAGGCCTTCTACAAATAAAAACTAAGTAATTCACTATCAAAAGTATTTAGAGCACTAAAGGTGGAACACTTAACTCTTCAAGTAAATGCGAAGTGAGTCCAAAAGTGGAACATTTAACCCTTTAAGATAATGTGAAGTGAGTCCAAAAGTGGAACATTTAACCCTTCAAGAGAATGTGAAGTGAGTCCAAAAAAGTGGAACACTTAACCCTTCACACAAACTCAAAGTGAGTCCAAAAGTGGAACATTTAACTCTTCACACCAACTCAAAGTGAGTCCAAAAGTGAAACATTTAACTCCTCACATCAACTCAAAGTGAGTCTACACTTTAGAAAACAAGTGAGTTCCAAAACACACAAAAGGGTTGCCTAGTGGAACAATTAACACTTCTTTCCTGTAGACCCCTCCCCTTTAATGTGGCGCTGATCTTGCAACCACAGGGTGAAAATGAGGGGCCGGTGGATTAGCGAGTCCAATAACCCAAGATATCAATCTAGATCAATCACAATTAATCTAAATTTGCTTATCAATACTACTCACAAATGACAAAGGGTTGAATCAATGAAATATTTAACTTTCCAAGTAAACATAGAGTGAGTCCACAAAGTGGTGCATTTAACTCCCTATGTAAACAAGGAATGAATCCATGCCCTCAATCACTCAATAAGATATTTGATATTGAAACCAAAAATTACTTAAGGTTTAAACACAAGCATTCACTTACACAAACTTGGAAAAAAAAATTTATGTTCTTTCATTTCTCATTAAGAGCATCAATTGAAATGTGTTCTATGAAAGCATGTAAACACTCAAGCCAAACACATGAGAGGTTCAATTTTAATCTCAAGATCTAAATTTTGTAGAGTTGTAACAAAATACCTCAAGTCCAATGCAATGCGCTTAGTAGATTTCACTTTTTTTTAATTTGTTTTAAGCATTTTTCATGAAAGCAAGTCATGCACCTTCAAATGAACAAGATAAGAAAACAAGCAAACAAGATATGCAATGTATATCCAACTTATGCAAACCCTAGGGTGGTTAGATCTGAAAATCAATTGTTAGGAGCAACGATAACCAGCAAATAATCCAAATGATAACTCATATCATGCATTAAACAATGAAAAATAAGTGCATACCCATCACAAAATTTTATTTTTTTTGCATTTGACCTAGTCAACAAGATTTGATTTTTACCACATGAATTCAGACCCTAAACCCAAAATACAGAAAAGAGACCTCTATCAAAAAATAAAGTGCTTTCCAAAAATGTAAAAATTTCATAAAAATCTCTTCATTTGTGCCCTAGAGACCTATTTTACCAAAACAAACCAGTTTTCATAAATTGACTAAATGAGCTATGATATGACCTCTAAATTAAAAACACAGTGAATGGACCCCTTGTAGAATTCCAAGACCTTTCCAGAAATGTAAAAATTTCTTAAAAATATGCTGATTTGTGCCAACAATCGATTTTTTATGAAAAATCAAGAAAAAATCATTAAAAATATAAATCACCTCCAAAAATTCTGAAATTTTTTTTAGAGCTTCTCTGATATGTCACCAACCTGCAAACAAATTTTCAGACCAAAATACCAAGCCGTTAGGTGCAAATCAAGCCTTAGACAAAACTATCACCGTCGCTGCTAGGCAATAATCAAGTCTTAAAAAAAAGGAGATAAAAATTGAAAGACAAAATCACCACCATCGCTGCTAGGTGATAATCAAGTCTAAAAATAAGAATCTCAAGCTAAGCTGAATGATAAAGCTGAATCAAAGATTAAAGCTGATAAGTACTGCCCCACGGTGGGCGCCAAAAATGTGTGCTAAAATGTTGTCACACTTCTATGAATCCTTACATGCAAGAAAACTCAAGAATGAGCCCTCACAAATTGATCCATAGCTCTCTATACATGGAGTTGCAAGATTTGTAAAATTGCTCTCAGCTAGAGCTATAAACTCATGACCTTACTAGTCAACCACACAATGAGAGATTCTAAATCAAAGACAAGGGCAAGAATGCTAATATCTCCAATGAAACCAAATGTATGCAATGCAATGCAAATCTATATGACAATGCAAATTAATCTATTCCATAAAAGGAAATCTAAGCTAATATGCCATGATAATGCAACTAAAAAAGGAAATATGCAACTACAATAAAATGCAACAACAAGTCTTCAAAGCTTGAATGTAGAATGTCTTCAAAGAGCTCCAAATGACCTAGAAAACCTGCAGCATAACATTAGCATGAAAACCTAAGATATGAAAATGAGGAAGAGAGCTCTTCTTTTATAGGAAATGAAAAGGAATGGACGATTGTGATTAAGAGACAAAAGACTTAATCAACGGTGGAGAAAAAAAGAATCTTGAACCTTGTGCACAAATATCCTCCAATAGGAAAATAGGAGTTGACTTTATGTCCATATGAGACAAAAAGTGCTTTTTCACTTTTTATAAAATAAGAATAAATGTTTTATTTGTGCAACTTAGGATAAGAGGAAAAGTGGAAATTTTTTATTTAAATAAAAAGGGAGGAAATTCCTTTTAATTAAATAAAGGCTTAGGATAAAGTGATTTTATTATTTAATTAAAAGAGATTTTTAATTAATTAAAAGAGAACATATTCTCTTAATTAAATAAGATTTTTATTTTTATTTCTTTCAAATTAAATAAGGCTCAAACCTTAGGAAATATCGAATTGATTATGATTTGATCAAGAAAATTGATATAATTGATATTGTTGATTTTTGAAAATATTGATTCAGGGATTTGATAAATTGCAGAAATGGGGCCCAAAGTCTAGGCGACCATTTTAGGGTGCATACAGATAGAATGACTTCTAAAAGTCTTTGTTATGCAATCTGTATATCAGAGATAACATAATCTTCAAACAATAGTCTCTTTTGTAGTCCCACCAAATGTGCTAGAAATTATTATACACTACATTTGCACCCTTGTTTCAAGCTCTCGTAGTTTTGATAACCTAGTATAACATGGGAATCATCTCCAAGTTGTGGGACCTATGCTAACTGAGATGAGACCTCTAGATTCTAGGCTAGTTCCTCTTGGATAATCACCTTAGTTTGCTTCTAGACATGAAAAGTAAACTTGAGGGAAAAAGGGATAGAAGGAGTGCTTGAAAGGGAAAAGACTTCAAAGAAAACTACCTACTAGGTGATACACTGAAATTAGGGTATGAATTATAGTATAAAGATGAAATCAATGAATAGACTTAGGTCTAGGAGATCACAACTCACTGAATAGGTTTGCATAAGTACTTCATAGAAGGGTCTGTAGGTGAAAAGAGCTATTAAGGGAAAGAGAGATTCTTTCACAAACAATAACACTCTTTGGAATTAGACAACAATCTATGACCTGCAAACAAACATTCACCTCTGCAACTAGGTATAGGAATGAGACAAGATAGTTAAGGGGTTAAAGTATACCCACAAAAGCACTCACATCAAATCATCCACAATGATACACAAAATTGCAGAAAGAAAGAGGGATCAAGAACCCTAAGATATCATTGAGAAGCATGTAAATATTGAATTCATTAAGAGATAACTCACACAAGAAGGCATAGGGACATGAGAGATGTCTCAAAATATCTTCAATATCTGAATTATCAATGGGAGGTTACAAAATGTAGAAAACCAGAGGACATAAAAATGTCACAGATAGCCTTCTAAGAAAAGAGACTTTTCTTTTTTACAAAATGTCAACTCTGAGTACTAAGGCTCCAAAAAAGAACTATATACATTTCCCTGCACGCAGGTAGGAGTCAAAAACTAACCTAACTAGGGTTACATAGGTATAGCAATACAACATCAAAACCTAGGTACACTGATGACTAATCATCAAAATATCTGAGAACACCAACAATTAGATCAAATATTCCTTGTGTGCATCCATTCGGTACTGAGATCACCTGCAAACACATCAACCTCAACTCAACTACCCACCTGCAACTTGGCCTTGCCATGAAGGCTTCAAATCTGATCATATTTCCCTAGGTAACAGTACCGTTCAAAAGGTGGCACCAACTCTTTCTAGCGTCTCCTGGCGTGAAAACGCAGCACAATACCCTGCAACGCCGGCCAACAGTCATCTCCATCAACTTCCCCACCCACAAATGTCTTGAGAATTAAATTCTTGAGCTACCCGACGTCATTCATGGCTGAAAGAATGCAAAACCCTAGAAAAACTAGCAGAAATCATTTGAATTTTTGAAATATAACAGATAGCGGCAAATTTAAAACATCACCGTCGATGAGAAACCCCTCCCGGCAGATGAATGACTGTGATGCACTTGAAAAATAGCCTAAACTTCCCCCTCTAATAGGTCAACTGCCACCTGGAAGTCAGCAACCAATGAAATGCAAGCAAATCAACACATCTGATAGGCTTGGACCCACGACCTGTAGAAAGAGCATCAGACGATTGTCGCTATATCGTGATGCTAAAAGTTGAGCATCTTGGATCCCTGGTATAACAACAACTGCCAGATCAAACCAGATGTTAAGCTCTTTAGAAATCCCTGACCCCACGGACCCACTGACAACCACCACATAGCATACCAACCAGCTCTTCACAAGCTGCCAAATGAGACACATTGCAGACCCTTCTAACAACAGGACCCACAGTAGACTAAGGTCACATCAGACAGTTGTCGCAAGATTGCAAGGGCTTGGAAGATCCCTTGCGATCAAGCAACAACCGTAGATCTTCAGTCTACTAACATCCCTACAGATACTCTGACACGGTCCTACCAATAGAGCCTAGCTATCATCTAACTGACCAATGAAGAACGAGCACGTCAGGAATCGAGGGCCCACCTAATAGAGCCCAGAGATAAAGTAAGATCAATGGTTGTCGCATGATCGCATGTGTCAAAAAAAATCCTTCAGACCATGCGCCAGCTGTTAGATCATTGTCGATTGACAACCCACGGGGCCCGCGCTGACATGGCACCACATCACCAACCCTGACCAATCACAAATGCACAGCTCGGACCATGTGGCAAGACCCACTAACAAATGAACTCTGCAAGCAGGAAGATCGACGATCGTCGCAAGATCTCATGGAATCTTTCTTGGCCATGAGATCATGTGATAATCGTTAGGTCTAGAATCTTGATTTGGCTGTTGAACCGAGACCGCCAACCGAAACGGTAACCGCTCGCCAAATCGCTAAGTGTTAAGGGGTTGACCACTGGAAATCAAAGATTTAGAGACTGAAGGATTTTAAAACACACATTTGAAATGAAGGGACTTAAGTGGCCGATAAAGAAATAATGAATTATAACAAGGCTTAGGGTTTCTTGAGGGTTACGGCTAGTTTTATGAATTTTTAGACTGCAGACCAGGGGATAAAACAAATTGCAGAGGCCAGGAAACTGGACATAAAACCATGAAATTTTCAGGGATGCTTGGCAGGGAAAAAACAAAGACCTTGGAATAGATTTTAGCCAAATTTGCATGCATAGGAAAATTAGGGTAACGGTTCTAGCATGTAATTTTTTTTAATGTTATGGCTCTCATTTCATTGGGATAATAGAAAGCAAGTATTTGATTTGTAAGGTGAGTACCCTTCACCAAATCATTAGGAAAGATACCATTTTTTTCATTTGACTTGTCAAATAGCAATGGAGGTGTTTTGTTAGATAAAAAAACCTTGACTTTTGAAGTTTGTGATTGTTTTTGTAGGATAAAACTGTAATATTATGTCATCATTTTATAATATTAAAATGGGAAATGAATTTTACCTATTAAATTGATATGTATATATGTATGTCTATGTACAATTGTATGTACGTACGTATTGAATTGCATTACCACAACTATACAAAAATGTTTAAGAAAATCAAATAAACTAATTGTAAAATAAAAATTTGGTACTATTTGGGAATAAAGTAAAAGGGAAATTATGATAATCAGAAAAAAAAGTTGTGACTAAATTTCAACAACAATTGCTGGCTTGGAAAAGAGACAAGTTTATCTGCAAAAGTTCATGATAAGGGGAATATACTCTGCTAACGCCATAAATTACTTGCTATCAATTCACAGGTTGAATGCGCATGGTTAGATTTTTAGAACTAGGGTTAGAACTAGGTTTATGTCGATGGTATTGAATTCCAAGTTGAATGGCAATGGTTAAGATCGTTATTCGCCTTGGCGATACAAGGGTTTATGGACATTGATATATCTTTTCAAGATCCACAATAAGAAGGAAATTAATATTTCATGCAAGAAGAATAGTGGGTAATGGATTTTATCCATTTTTATGGATCAACAAGTCCTTACCCCCCTCAATGAGTCAAACATTTTTTTTAAATACATAACCACTAGAATCCTTGCTCATCCCTCTTCTTCCTTCTCATCATCAATCTCACACCCTTTTTTTGGTTCTTCCTCTTTCTAAAAACACATTTCCTGCAACAAAAAAATATTATTGACAAGCTTTTCTTAACTCACCCTCATACCTTGGATTTATTGCCCACTCACTTTCCTCCCGCTCATCTTTCTACAAATACATCATCATTGTAGGCAACTTGTATTTTATTACAATCGTAAAAGAGATACTTACTCCTTTATTTGAAGAACCTAAGCCTCAAAGAACATCTCTCTCCTCCCCATGAGACATCATTCATACTCTTTAAAGCATACAAGAGTTAAATTAGGATATTCTATAAGGGATCTTTCAAGAGCTATGACCACTCTTTTTACCAAAATCCTCTTCATAAGGAATGAGGAGTAAGTGTTTGATTTTGGGGTGGTGGATACTAGGCCTATCTCTTAGTGTATTATAAAATATTTTTATAAAATGTAAAGAGTTTTTGAATCCTTACATTAAACTACCAATCTAGGAACATATTTCAATCTTGTCAACATTTTTTTTGTTTTACAATAGGCTCAAATTACTAGATTGAACCTTCAATTAACTATTTGGACTAGGATGAATGAGCATCTAATGGTATAAGGCTCAAATTACTAGATTGAACCTTCAATTAACTATTTGGACTAGGATGAATGAGCATCTAATGGTATAAGGGCAATATTTTATCACCAAAAAATATATTGTATTTTCTCTTTTCTATAGTTAATTTGGAGTCCATGATGATACTTATGAGGTGTTTTAATTTTCTGTGAAGGTCGGTTTTGAGCACACAGCCCACAACTATACTGGGAATGCAAGGGCCTACTTATGTGCTCAAGTGGATCGGGCTTCAGCTCGCGCCCATTGCGAGCACAGGTGTGCTTCCCAAGATGTTGGAGGAGGTCACAATCCACGCGCTCCCTCTGCCGTTCATGCTTGTCCGTGGGGATTACAAAAAGATCTACGATCTCTTCTGGACATATGGAAAGCAGGCCCTGGACGCGGCAGAGCATCAGTTCGGTCTGAATCGGGAGCAGGCGTGCCATAATTTGGTGTTCACCATATGCTTCAACACCTTCGAAGGAATGTTTATTTTCTTCCCCACCCTCATACAACGCATTGCGGCGGTGGGGAAGGAAGTGCAAGCAGATCTGGCAGAAGAAGTAAGAGGTGGCATCAGAGAAAACGGAGGAACATTGAACTTGCGAGCCCTAGAGAGCATGGCGTTGCTCCGTTCGACGGTGTACGAGGTGCTGAGGATCGAGCCGCCAGTGCCGTTCCAGCACAGGCATGCGAAGGAGGACTTGGCGGTGGAGTCGCATGATGGGAAATATGCGGTGAAGAAGGGAGAGATGCTGGGTGGGTATCAGCCCTTTGCCACCAGAGATCCCAAAGTTTTCCAGTACCGCGACGAGTTTCTTCCCCGCCGCTTCATGGGAGAGGAAGGGGAGAAGTTGCTGAAATATGTGCTGTGGTCGAACGGTCCGGAGACTGAGCAGCCGACGGCGCAGAACAAGCAGTGTGCGGGGAAGAACTTCGTGGTGATGATATCATGCCTGCTGGTTGCGCATCTCTTCATGCATTCCGACTTCTTTGAGACCGATCCATCCACCACAACCAAAGTCATTTTTACGTCCCTGCACAAGGCCACTTCTTAATTCCCCCTAACGCAATTTCTTTGAGAGAATTGTAGGAGACCGTAGATAAGATGTGCTTCTGATTTTAGTAGTGAAGATTTATTTTTTTTTCAATGTTTTCTATTACAGTTTATTCTGATAATAATTTATTGAGCGTGATTCTAGTATTGATGTTAACAATAATTATTCTTATTGAGTGTGGAAATCTCATGTTTGAGATAGATAAGACATGTTAATTATTTAATATAAACTTTCAAATAATTATTATTATCTTTAAAAATGTAGTGCAATTAGAAATGTTGTATCATTACCTTTGTAACAATGTTGACATGTTGTGATATTGCTAAATTAGGATATAATTGTGTAGTTTTTGAGTCGAAACCATTGGCCTATGTTTCATGAGTAGTGGTTCACATGAATCCATCTCTCATCAGAATAAATGGAACACTTAGCACTAATTGCATCTAAGTGATGCTTACAAAGATGAAGGACCAAGACTTTCTGGGAGGTTACCCATTCCAGTACTACTCTAGCTCAAGCACACTTAACCACATAGTTTCCTCCAAGGTTAAACACACTTTGCTTGCAACCTCATTTGCAAAACCTTTTGCAAGTGTTGTACCCTATGAACCATTCGTTAGAAATCCCTTAAGTTCATCAATTGACATGTTCAAATGTTGTGAATGTTATTTTTTTTCTTCATTAATCACCTTTTACAATTTTTATTAGTTTATTTATTTATTTTTATAGAAAAAATGGACTTCAATAATATTAAATACAACAGTGCATATGTTATTTTAAAGTCCATCAAAGAAATTGATCTAAAAGAATAGCTTACTAAAATTCATGTTAAATTGTACTGCAAATGTAGATACAAGATTACAAATGTATGGATAGCTTGTGGCAAAATGTGAACAACATTAGATGTTTATAATGTTGAGAGAATGAAGGACCTATTAAACCATAAAAATTTTGAACTACATATTTTGAAATTAACTATTCATTAATTCCCAACCATGTTCGCACTTGTCTTATTGATCAATGTAATGTATTAGCATAACTTAATTTAAATGTACCAACTATTGCCATGTGTTCTTACAATAGTTTTTGAATTTTGACCATTTGTAACCATTTATTTCATTGCTAATAGGAACTACAATTTTCCAAAACTCAGATCAAAACATAATTACCTTATGTAACACATACGTTTCTCATCTAATTCTATTAATTGCTTAACAATTGGTGCATCTTGAGAGTTAATGAAACCCGTTATGTATCTCTTCCCAACAAATATTTTTTTGATTAATTGCAAAAGCAATTTAAGATATGAGAATGTTGACATTGACAATAAAAATATTAGAAAATTGACATTGAAAAGAAAATTGTTGATAACATTGATAACATTCAACATGAAAATATTGATAACATTGAAAATTATGAAAATGTTGAAAGTTATGTATCACAAAGTTATATGAGAAATGAAGACCCTTTTATATTAAAAAAAGAAAAATTCTAAATCCATGACCTTCAAGAACACCAAATTGGTTACCTGAAATTGATGACAATATTGTAGAAAATTTTGAACGAATTAAGTCCACATGAACTATTCGGTTATAGGCTACACAACTTTTCAATCAATATTTAGTAATAAAATATTGATTGAGCAATGCCAAATTTTTCTACAATTATTTTTTATTGAATCGATAGGAGAAGGGCCCTAATCCTAGACAATATAGCTTAGCAAATAATAGATAAAAGAATCATGCCATTTCAGCCTAATGGTGTTGTCATAGATAGAGGAACCTCAAAGAGATCTATCTAATTTGTGCAAAAAGAGTCACACAATGGAAAAAACAAGAATCAATTTAGAGATAGGCAAGATTAGCCTTCACATTATAAAAAAATCAATTACAAATGATTTACAACATCTAGTCTTACATTCCAGACATACTAGACTTATTACAAATAGAAATCCTATAGGCTAACCTTCAAAAGGTTATCTTATTAAAACCATAACTAACTCTAGAGTTCTAAAACTTTCTCTAAGGATCGACTACATCACCTTATAAATAATTTACAAGCATCATGTTGGCCTAGAAAGATTACATTTCCATATGAGAAGAAAATGTATTACAAGTATAGGTCAAGACCTAAATCATAAGGATCTCTCTCAAATAGATGAAACATGAACCGTGATCCCTCAAGTTAGTTGGCCATAGGTGTAGTAACATTGATAAATGAGCCATGAAGTTTTACCAAATGATATCCTTTACAAGATTGTAAAATACAAACTAGTTGTTAAACTTGAAGAACAGATAAATCCCACAAAGAATCTATGAGATCTCAAGTACAAAGTAACTAATTGATGTGAAAACCTAGGTGTAGGTTCAACATGATGCCAGGAACATGGCATAAGGTGAAAAGTTATGAAAGATCAAGACTGAAGGTTCATTGCAAGAAACTCAGAGATTGAACAAATAGGAAAATAGAAAACAAATTTTTTTGGTTGATAGAAGATTGCCAAGAAACCCAATATGCTCCTACATCACCTAAGAACTATGACTCTTGCAATACAAAAACAAATCAAAAAGATCCATACCACAAAAAAAGTAACAACATATTCACAAGTTTTAAATAGGGATAGAGAGGTGGAGAGGGAGAGGCAGAAAACATGGTGTTTAAAATCCTAGGGGCTCTAGCAGATGCAGATGCTCTTTTGCATCTAAATCAAGTGATACAGGCTCAGAGGATGGGGGATAGAAACATAGATGTTGTGTTGTTTGGTCGGTTGGATGCTTGGTGGAGCTGGTCAATCCCTAGTGCATTGGGAGTTGTGCTATATCATGGATTTGCATCTGGTTTAGCTTGGCTCAAGGTTGTCAGGCCTCCAAGAGGGACACGAGTGGAAGGTTTTGCTCCCTGCTTTGTTGTGTTCATTGTGGCTACTTTTTTGTCAGTGCCAACAATGCTGGTAATCAGGAAGTGGAGTTTTTTTTGCTCCCTCGTGTTCTCTTTTATGGGTTTCACTTTCCATCTTTTGGTGATTCTTGACTATAGGTGTAGAGATGGATTTATGGGTAATGGTGATTTAGGGTTAAAATATTATCTAACCTACCCTTCTTCTTTTTTTTTCTTTTTTTCTGGTTGGGGTTTTTTGGGCCTTTCTCAAAGGTCTTTTTTTGAGCCTTTTTGGTACCTTTGTGTTGGGGGATCCTGACAGCCCGTTAGATGGGACTTCTTTGTGGGGGTATGAGGTAAGTGTTAGATTTGTTTGTAGGGTCACACGATTACAAATCTTTATCTTATGTAGTTGTAGCTGCTAGTTTTGCCTTCTCTTGTCTTTCCTCATGTCCCTTGGAGATTATTGCTTCTTCTAGGTGTGCTTTTCCCCTGATCATGGGTATTTCTTATGTCACCCTCAGTGTTGATCCTACTTGTCTTGGAGAAGATGGTTTCTTGTTCTCTTGGCCTTATGATGGTCTCCTCTTTTTGGCGGTTAAGGTGAGCTTAACTCATTTTCTATTTGTCGCCAAATGGTGGTTGCTAAAAACTTTTAAGGACACGTTTAGGATGCTGACTATTTTTGGGTAAGGAGAATCTCTGGTTTTGGGGGCACTTAGACCCTTGGTGGACTCTTGTGTCTCAAATTTTTGTTGCTTTGGTGGAATCTTTTGAGATTCCTTTTTATGGCTTGCTAAAAGATTGGGTACTTTCTATTGTTTTCTCTTCTACTCTCATTTCCTATTGAGGTGGATCTTTCATCTATAGAGGTGATCATAAGCTTTGAGGGGGATTTTGACTGCGATAAGATGTTTCTCTCTCTTGTGGTTGGCTACGGGAAGGATGGGTGGTATTATTTATGGGTTTTGTGGAGGTTTTTTTTCTCTCTCATTGATCCTATTGAGGTGGGATCTCCTTCTATGGAGGTGGAGGGGAGTTCTGGTGGGAGAGTAGTTTGGCTATTCTGAGAAATATATGATTTCTACAATTTAATGGTTTGGGGTTCCATTAAAAAACCATCTTTGATAGTTTTTGGGAGCCATGGTAACCAAATTTTTGGTTTCAGTTGGTCTTTTGATGCTCATTATTTTGAAGCCATTTTCTACTATGGTTTTGGGAGCTAGGATAAAACCCAAAGATATGGTTTGGGGTGTCATTAAAAACCCCAAGGAAAAAAGTATTTGAAGCTGAGCATGTTTGGGGAAGCCTTTGAAAAATCCTATGTCTTAGTGCAAGTAGTGCTTATTTTGTCTTTATGTTTTAGCTGATGTCTTAGATTTGATTTTGGGTTGCTGGATTTGAACAATCCTTCTTCTACAACTAATGGTTATGGTTTTGGGTCTAAGGTTAAAACCCAATTTTTTTCAATTGATTCTACTTTGTGTCTCTGGTCTCTTTGTTGGATGCTAATAGTTTTTAAGGTCCCAACATCATATGTGGTTGTTTTTTGTTAGGGATGGGTTGGGGAGTCCCTCAAAACTCCAATAACTTTCTTTGGAAGGTTAGTCCTTTGATGTAAGGTTGTTGCCTTGCATTCTTCTTTCTGGGTAACTGGTGCTTTTTTTATTCTTTTTTCAACTACTAGTTGTATGATGGATATGGACTACTAGTTTTCTTTTTCTATCCTTTATCATCTTCTCCTCTTTGTTTGGTTTTAGATCCCTCTCAAAATCTGGTTGTTGAGGGTTTTGAGGCCCCTTCAAAATCTTTTATTTCCCTAATCCAAAATGACATATTGACATGCCTACTGCTATCCTTATACTCTATAGAATTATTAACGTAATTAGACTACATGTTACTATTAGATTTATTAGCTATCCAATTAACCAAAAAATAAGTCTTAGCCCGAAGGACATGTGTATCAAAAAACTCCAGATAATTCTTCATAGACAAAAATAAAAAGATTCTTAATAGATATCATCCTTTCAATATTTAAACTAAGGTCAATGGCCTTAAATTTTAGTATCTTTAGTCTCATCCTTCTTTGAGATGATCTCCCAATTCTTTGAGATGTTTTTGAGGTTCAGTGTCAAGTCTTCATCATCCTCATCAATCTTGTGCTCTTCCTTGTCTCTATCTCCTCCCTCTTTCTTACTCTTCTTATCGATCCTCTTGATTCTAAACTACCCATGGACCACTACAAACATAGATTTTTTTATTGTTTCCATAAGTAATCCTAGATAGATTAGAAATAACCTTATCAAATAGTAATTTAGTATTATCAAAAGAAGTGACATTATCCTCTAGGGCCAATAGTCTACTCTGAATATTTTCAATTTTCTCATAGAGATTGGTAGGGATGTATTTCTTTTTCTAGAAATATTGGTTGAGAGGGGAGCCTCTTCATCAACCATATCCTTATTAGAAATAGAGGATGCACAAGCTCTATCGAAAACATCTTCGAAGTCACTAAAATTAATAGTAATATCAACTGATTTTTCTTTACTGTCATCATCAAAATATTCCTCTTCACCTTTATAGTTCTCATCCTTAGAGTTATCCATGGATTCCTCCTCCTCTGGCTCATACTCAAAGTCAATTTTAGGTACAATTCCCTCTTCTGTCCTCTTCCCTTTAAGAGCCTTTTAAAACAAGTGAGTTGATATTCTTTCCCCTAGAACTCATCTTTTGTTTTTTTCTCCTGATGGGTTTCCCTTCCCTCATTGTGCTCTTCCACTTCTACAATGTCATGTGAATAAAAGAACAAAAAAAAATATTATTCTAAGAAATATTTACAACTCTCTCAATTCTATTAGAAATAATAGAAAGGAAAAAAATGAAGTCTACTCTTAGAGTGAAGCTAACCTTGTTAGTAAGGCATTATTTAAGAAAGGCTTATTTTATGGGACAAATTTGTATTTATTTCAATATAAATCATAAAACATTGGATAGAGAACTTGCAAGAAGGGAAATACTCAACAATTCTCTTCAAAATCATACAGGGGCTTTTGCTAAGAGGCTTTCATATGTTAATAAGAAGCTAATTGATAATGTAAATGATAAAATTCAATAATTTTGGTAATTTAACTATAGAGTATCACCCAACATAAAGGATGTTTAAAGTTAAGAATTGACAATCAAGATCACACACCACATCCTAAATATTACTTGAAATCAACCCAAACAACGTTGTATGATGGGAAACATGTACTGAAGAAGGGACAAATGCTAGGTGGGTATCAATAATTTTCCACCAGAGACCCCAAAGCGTTACAACATATAATTGTATTCAAAACACTATATTACATTATTTGGTATGAGTCTAGTGTGAATATTTAAATATTTGGTAATAGTTTTGTTAGTTACCATTTGGTTACAATCTAGTAATTGCAACTAGTAGCTACTCTCAGATGGACTTCCTATGGTGTTTTATAAAGTCCCCATATTTTATATAATCATATCATAATTTATATTTACCATTCTATTCTCACATTTGGTATTAGAGAAATGATTATCTAGGCATATTATTTGGGATGATAGGATCTTGAAATTCAGATAATATTCATGTGTGGATGAAGCAATATAATGTGGGCCTACTGTGTGAAGTTTTTCATAGAATGTGACTACCATAGATGCATTCAAGAGTCTAGGAGATCTATAGGAAGTACCATGAGTAGTTAATAGATGGTATGTATTCAAAAGGAGTTCTATACGCTATAAAATAATTGATCTATGTGTGTGTTTTTTGTGATTGGTTTATGTTTCCATCTAGGAATGTATTAATGACTTTGTTGATGTTGAACAAAGATGATAGAAAGAAGAGTTTGAAAGTTGATGCTTCTTAATGCATATTGATGAGAAATTTATGAGGTACTTGATTCCCCCAATACACACACAATGGTGAATGTTTGGGCCATAGAAAGAAATCCAAAAGTGTGAGAGAAGCCGATGGAGTTTGATCAATTTTTGGATAATCCTGTAAATAGAGATGGAAGAGATTTTTGAATAATTATGTTTAGCGCAATGCAAATAATATGTCTTCACATGAATCATTTTTCACTTACAAGATTTATTAATACATTTGATTGGTTACTTTTCTTTGGTGAAGAACCCCATGATATGGACATGATAGAGAAATATGAAGTTTAATTTCATAGGAAGTTTCCTCTCACTCTCTTTGCGAGTTCTCAGAAGGCTCCATATATTGTAGACTTATCCTTTGGAGTTGGTGAATTTTCAAGAAGCAAGGTGATACAGTTCTTGATTTGGTAAACTCTTATTGGCAATGACTCAACATCTTCTCTAGAGGAAATGTAAAAGGCATCATTTGTTTTAACATCTTTGGTAATATTGGGTATATATCAATGTGTTATTTGAAAAGGCCTAACACTTTATTTAGAATTAAGGATTCTTCATTATTTAATGTTGAACTTTCAAAAGATCTTGAACAATTAGGTGTGCTTTGCTATAGATTTTGGATTCAAGAGATACTATATATGAAACATGAATTACAAAATCTTCTTATCAACACATGTATACACATTTACATACACATACATATATACACATACAATATACATACATACATACGGGTGACCCCACAATAGTGGGTTACACTTTTTTAGACATGTTGATTTTTGCTGAAATAACACATTTTTAATCAAATATGATGATTTAAGCCTTGAGAGGTTCAATTTGAAGGAATTGATTACAAATGGTTATCTCAAAGCCTCTTGGATAAAAAACATTGATATAACATCTATACTCCTCATTCATACCTACAATGGAGTCTCCTTCGCACCTATTAAAATGCTAACAAAATATCACTTTGACTTTATCTTTTGGCAGATCAAATGAATCTATTTGACAAACCTATCTATGTAGTAAGGTACTACTAAGAAAAATATTTCCAATGATTATAATGTTAATATATATTAAGTTTATTATGAGTTTGTATTTTTAGTTTTACTAAACATAGATATTTCACCCTCTATATTTGATGCTTATAGAAAAATAGAAAATTTAAGAGAAAAAAAATTCTAAAAAATATCTATGCCCTAGGTATTAAAGTTCTCTTTCTATTAAAAAAATATAAAATGAAATTGGACAAAAAAATGACAAGTTATAAGCTATGCAGTCAAGGTATGTCAAAATTACAGTTTAGTCAACTTCAAACATTAATAAAATATGCAATAATCATGATAATATCATCAAACCAATTGCATGCCCTCTGTATGGATGTTACAAAACTAAATTAGAAATAATCACATTGATACTTATTTTAGAAAAAAAGTTATGCTCTATGAAAACAATGTAGCTCTTTGAAAATGACATTTTCATAAGCATACCAGTTTTCATGGGAGAAAAAAAAAACCATTCAAATAAATTAAAAAATATAAATATAAATTATATTTATAATATAGATTGAAAATTCTAAAAGACTCTAATTTACTTCATCTTTTGATTTCAAATGGTTTAACGACAATATCCATCTGAATCTGAAAGTTTTTTTCAAAATATATAGTTCAGTGTCCATTCAAACAAAAAAGTGTAACCCACTATTGTGGATTCACCCATACATACATACATATATTTGCATACATATACATGTACACATACACATACACATACATGTACACATACACATACACATACACATACACATACACGTACACATACACATACACATCTGCATACCTTAAAAAAATATATGTTACATGTACATACATACATATGTATATACATGCATACATACATACCCACACACATTATGTGTATGTATGTATATGTATGTACATATATATATATATATATATATATATATATATATATATATATATATATATATATATATATATATATATATATATATATATATATATATATATATATATATATATATATATATATATATATATATATATATATATATATATATATATATATACACACATATATATATATATATACACACATATATATATATACACACATATATATATATATACACATATATATATATACATATATATATATATATATGTACATGTATGTATGTCTCTATGTATGTGTATATGTATGCATGTGTATGTGTATGTATGTGTTTACGGTTTAGGATATGTATGTATACTATGAAAAACTATTAAAAGCATAAAAAAAGACAATTAAATCATAATATAATTTAAAAACATTTTTAAAAATGCCTACCTCTGAATTTTGACGAAATTGCCCCTTAGTCCCTCACCTGCTCTACAAAATTGTTAGTGCAAAATGAGGGGCTAAAGGCTTTCTAGTGGATTATATAATTGGCCTTTTTTTACCAGAATGGATTTGACTAGAATAGGTCTGATCCAATTAATTCTGGCCGCACACCTGCTGCCATGTGGGTTCCATGTGGATTCATTTTGAACCCTTCTGACTAAAACTGGTCTAGTCGAATTTGTTCTAATTAAATCCTCCCGTTTGGCCTAAAGTGCAACACAGTTTTGTACTCTTACCTAGAGCATAAATGGTTGGAGAAAAGATGGAAACTACTTTATAAGTGAGTTTTATCCCATGATTTTTTAATGTTACTTGATGGTTTCTTGTATTGTATCTCTTACATATTAGGTACATGAGATAGAGGGTGTGTGTAAGAATCTTATAGCTATCTAGTGACCTCTGAATCTCTGGTTCATGATAGTCCGGAGATGAGATTTCTTTGAAATTATATTATAATCTATTATTGATTTATGAGAAATATATTAGGATTTTTTTGGAGTGTGGGGCTTTTCTCCTAAAAGGATTTTCCCCATGTAAATCACTAGGTTGTGGCATACATAATATTTCATGCTATTTTTTATAATTTTCTATAAGTATTATACAAATCTGAGAAATCTTTATAGTATTCCCTTGTCAAAGTTAGTATAGGAAGTTGTTCCTCTACTTAATTTCCTTACAAGTGGTATATGAGCATAATCACCCCTAGTTTTAGTTATGCATTTTTGGGTTTTTTCAACTAATCTATATTTGAGTGCAAGCTTGTGTAGAAGATACATTTTGATCTTTTTGTAGTAATTTTTATATGGCTAGTTCATTAAGGAGAGTCGAGATGGAGAAACTTGTTAATGATAATTCTGAAATGTGAAACCTAAAGATGGAGAATTTGCAAATAGATTGGGATCTATGTGAAGTTTTTGATGAGAACACCAAGATACTTATAGATTCAAATAAGGTTGCTAAATATTCTATTATGGACCCTAAAGCCAAGGGTCTTATCAAATGGTGCCTTTTAGACACTATTTTAATAAATGCCAATCAAGAGTCCTTTACAAATAATCTATGGATGAAGATTGCTGAGATTTATCAAAAAAATCTTTATTGAATAAGATTTTATTGAGGAAGAAGCTATATTCCTTAAGAATGGATGAGGGTGCATACATTATAGACTAATTGAAAGCATTAAATATGTTGGTGGCTTAGGTGGCATATGTTGGTGTCAAGATGGATGAGGAGGATAAATATCATATTTTCTTTGGTCTTTGCATGATTGTTGGGATTCTCTTGTTATGGCCATTGAGAATAATTCTATTGTTTTTAGGATAGAAGATGTTGTGAGATCTTACATTTTAAATAGATGAGGATAAAGGTATCCATCAGTACTAAAGAAGTCCTAGTTATTCATGGAAGACCTAAAATGAATGGAAAGAAGAATTATAAGTTTAATAAATCCAAATCCAGAGGGACATCCAAATCTTCTAAAAAGTCCATAGAACTATTTTCTAGACTTTTGGAAATATTGGAAACATCCATAAGGAATGCAAAAAAGAATATATATTTATGTGTCTAAGTAGTCTTTTCTAATGTATAATGAAAAATGGTAAGAAGTGCTATTGTGATTGCTAGAGGTGTCATAATTGGTACATTGTATAAGATGGATGCATACACTGTACTAAGTGTATTAGTTTTATAAAGACCAAATCTATGGATACTTTTTTGGAAAAGGTGAGCATTTCACTTTCAAATGATGGTCATGGATGTTAGGTACCTAAGGGTTCTTTTTATTCTGAATCAAATTTACCTATAGTTAAGGCTATGTTATTTCACTGAAGAATTGGCCACATTGGAGAGAAGAGTCTAAAGACCTTGAAAAAGAAAAGCCTTATTGAAGGTTTGAATTATTATAATTTATATATTTTGATTTCTATGATCATTATATTTATGGAAAATAAAACTACGCTTAAGTTTACTTGAGTTCTTGTAAATATTGTGGTGTGTTGAATCTTATTCATTCTAATATGTTTTTTCTTGTAGATGTTAGTTTTGTTTAAAAATATACATATTATGTTTCATTTATTGATGATTATAGATAAAGGACATGGTATATTATATAAATATTAAATCCAATATTTTTAGTTGATTTAAAAATTAAAGCAATGGTTGAATTGTAAACTACAAGGAAAATAAATTATTTAAAGACTAATAATGGTGGTGACATTTTGTCTAACAATTTTGATAACATCTGTAAAGATTTTGGAATTCATAGGTAGAACAAAAATCCTCATTCTCCATGGAAAAATTAATTTTAATTAGATAGGATAAATAGGACATTAATGGAGAAGGCTAGGAGTATGTTGAGTGGTGAAAACCTAGAACAAAGGTTTTTACTAAATTTATTGCTAGTTCTTTCTACCTAATTTAAAAATTCTCCTACTTCAACTATTATAAATAAAATTCATATGGAAACATGGTTAGTTCATATGCCTTTATTGATACATCTTACAAGTTTTAGCTATAATTTGTATGCATATGTGCTAAAGGAGAGTTGAATGAAGTTATAGAGAAAGGCTGTACGAAATGTATCTTCAGTGGCTATAGTTATAATATGAAAGTATACAAGCTTTGGGACCCTATTGTAAATAATATATTGTGTAGTAGAAGTGTCCTTTTTAGAGAACATAAGCCTTCTTTTGTTACTTTATAGCCTAAACAAACTTAGAAGTGAGATGTGACTCAACTACGTTCTATGCCTAATAAATTTGAATCAAGGCCTCTAGATAGTCAAGAAGTTGAGGAGAGATCATATAGCTCTTAATCTTTAGAAGAGGAAGGACCTCTAATTCAGCTTATTCATAGGTCTACAAGGTAAAGACAACCACCTGAAAGGTATTCTTCTAATGATTTGAGATGTATTTTTTCTTTGAGTACTAGCTTTGATAGACATAGATTTGTAGAAAAGGTATTAGGTATGAATGATGTGGAATCCTAGAAAATTGCTATGAACAAATAAATGAAAGCTTGAAAACTAATTATACGCAGGATCTTCTACCATTTCCTAAAGGATGGAAACATATTAATTTCAAATGGGTGGTCAAGAAAATGATTGGTTTAGATGGAAGGATTGAGAATGATGAACTGAGGTTGATAGCAAAAGACTAATCTCAAGTTGAGAATGTTTATTATTGTGAGATATTCTCTTATGTCTCAAGAATGACATCGATTAGATTTTTATATTCTATTATTGTCACTTACAATTTAGAGGTTGAGAAAATAGATGTGAATTTTTAATTTTTTTTTAAATGGTGATTGGAGGAGGATATTTTCATGCCATAGCCATAGCACTATATGGTAAGAGGTAAAATTAATTTGGTTTGTAAGTTAAAGAAATATTTTTATGGCCTCAAGTAGAGTCCTATGATGTGGTACCAAAAACTTGATGCATATGTGTTTATTTTTGAATTTTAGTGTTGTAAATTAGATCACTATGTTGATTATAAATACGATGGTGGTCATTTCCTATATATTTTATTATATGTTAGTGATATGTTATTAAATTGTAAAGGGAAAGGTATGATTGTATAAATTAAGTCTCAACTTGCTACTAAATCTAAAATGAAATATCTTGGTACATCTAAACACATTCTTGTGATTGAAATTAGAAGAGAAAGAGTGAACATAAAAACATGGCTAGGCTAGACTACATGGGTGAACTTAGTTTTATAGAGTTTCACCATGTGCGATTGTAGACCATTATGTGTTCCTTTTATAGTTGGAACAAAGTTATTAATTTTAGATTGTCTTACAACACCATTAGAGATGAAATATATGAGTAGCATACTTGAGTGGATTGTAGTTGGATGTTAGATGTATGCTATGATCTATACTAGACTAGAGACCTTTCCCAAGTACTAGGATTTCTTCCTATATATATGAAGGGCAGCTCAGAGTATTCTTTATGCTATCATGGTAATATGATAGGAGAGTTTTTTTCCTTGATATTTGAAATTATGTAGATTTAGAGTGGGTAGGTGATATTGATAGATAAAGATCCACTTTAATGCTTATGTGTTTACATTATTTGATAGTCAAATAAATCAAAATAAAATAAGGAGTCGTAACATTTTATTGTGATAGTTAGAGTGTGATATACCTAGAGAAGAACTTGACAATTGATGCCAAAACCAAGCACATTGATATTTACTAACATTGTATCAAATATATGGTCAAGAATGGTATAATGAAGCTAAGCTAGTTAAGGTAGAGATATTGATGAATATTGAAGATTCATTAACTAAGGTTATGAGCATAGAGAAGTTTAGATGGTATTTAGAATCTATGGGTCTCATGACCCCCAATAATTAAATTATGGTGTAGATACTTTCCTCTTGCATGGTGTTTAAAAAGTAGGAGATTGTTAGGAAAATGTGTCTTGACCTTGTAATTACATAGGTTTAATATTTTTAGTGATTTTTGTTTTAGGATGCACAATTTCTTTTTCCTAAAGGTTTAAATGGGATAGATAAACATGCCAATAAATTTTTATTACAAGATCATGTCTAGTTTTGAAGATATTAAGGTTTCAATTTTGGAGATTACTAAAAAGTAAGGAAAACATTATGGATTAAACTTTGGAGAATTGAGAGGCTTCAAAATGGGAAAAGGTGTGGGTAAATTCCTAGCAATTAACAAGGTGATAGGGCATTTTCAATGTTTTTGGCACTTCAAACAATTCATCATTCAAACACTTGGTTCAAAAGTTATGCCCCCTTAAGTTGGGTCTCCTAAAATAGGAATTATCAAAACCCGTTGAACACACAAATGAGTTGTAAAAGGGGCATTACACATGTTGTTGTGTATATTGAATCCCAAAGACTTTGGATTTTGATGTTGTTCATAATATTGCTATAGACATTTTGATTTTATCATCTAGATTTGAGAATATTTTGTGTGATACTTTGGCTTGAATTTCTTTGATTACCATTACCTTGTTGGAACATATTAATCACTATTGATGATTCTCTTGGAAAAGTGACATGTGTTGAGCATAGTAGATTTATCAAGGTTGCGAACAAAAATATTTCATGTTGAGATTTATCTTTATAAAGATTTGAGGAAATATGTGGATATCCAAATTAGATATGTTCTCAACACCCAAATTTTCAACTACTTAAATAGTTGTTGTAAGCTGTTTTAGAAAGGGGAAAGCAGTTATTCCATCTAGTGAACAACATTTTTCCAAACCAAGTTTCTCTCACATACAACTATCACCATTTATCTTATATTCTCAATTAGAAGTTATTGTTCATTCTCCCCCTTCTCTTATGTAGTTTAAAAATTCTTTCTACTCACGAGTCACTTATATGGTTAGAGAAGGAAAATACATCAGGAAAAATAAGATTTTCAATTTTTAGCATCTTGTCAATTAGGTTTCTAACAAAATATTTTTATGTAGCGTCACTATCGCTCATTTGAAGAGATGCATGGTGATGAGATGCCCCTTAGTTCTTTCCAACAAAATTTATCTCTTAAAATTTTCAAGACCTTAAAATTTCTTTAGAGAAAATATAAAAAGAGATGCAAACATTAGATATTTTTAATTCTATATGTTCTTTATTTTCAAGAGATTAAGATTTTTTTTATTTTTCTCTTTCTTCTACTTATTTTGTTATTGGATCTTAAAAACAACAATCATGATGTTTTTAATGGAGTCTCTCTCTCTCTCTCTCTCTCTCTCTCTCTCTCTCGGCTTTAGCATGTAGTCAACCACAATTCTGACCACTAGCCATGTGATCCAAATTCTCTCTAGTGTTGATAACCATTATTTTTAGTAAATTATAATCATTTATTAATCAAATTATGTTGTTGAGAGATCGTTATTATGGAAATGGATAGTTTAATCAGTGCCCATTGTAACTTGAGTTATGTGCAAATATTTTAATATGGTTCAGATGACACATGATAAAGATGAGACGTTATCTTTATGGGGGACACCAAGTGAAAGTGAGGAATGCTATTGCATGTGCAAAAACTTATATCTTTTTAGGTCAATATGAGCTATTGACACAACCTTTCTTGGTGGTATATGTAGAATATTTTTTTAGGCTTAGATTGATAGATCATGTGAGTGCTTGTGCCATGGTATGATTTTTTCTTGTTTCTTATGATTTAAAATAACCAACTGTAAAGCCTTTGAAAATATTATGTAAAATGTTTTATGCTAAATTCTACTTTATTTTTAATTAGAAATTTGATTAGCCAATTCAAAAAATGATGCTTTGATGTTTAAATACAACATTTAATAAAGTTTTACTCAATATAAGAATTATATATTTGCACCACTAAAATAATATGTAGTGAAAGAGGAGAAAGAATAAAACTGAAATGAAGGTCTAGGCTTCAGTCACCAAACCAAAAAAATAAACAAAAGCAAGCTGTAAATAAGATAATGCTAAAAGATGCGTTGGGTCATCCATAGGCGGAAAGGGGTAACTTGTGGCCCAAGTCTTCCTTCAAAAGTAAAAGTCAAAACATTCGATTCTTTGCTTGTCGTTCATTCCGGACATGATTTTCCAGTACAAGTGAGAGCATTCTTATTCTTGACGGAAAGGAATAACTTTAGTCCAACGCAAATGCAACTATGTACGAATAATATTACTAAAAATATTATTTTGAAGAGTCCGTTATAATCCAGAAGCTAGAATGAATACGTCAGTAATTCTTCTTTCTGTGGTCGAACGAATACGTCAGTAATTCTTCTTCCTGTAGTTGAATGAATACGTCAGCAATTCTTCATTCTGGATAAGAGCGTGGAATTGTTGTCAAACAAGTAAAATATGTTAGGGTGTGGGGTCGGAGAATACATTCATATTCTGAACTTACTCAGACCCAAATGCAACTGTGTTATTATCCCATGTTTGTACGAATTACGTGGAATTCCATCCAGCCAAAAAAATGAGATGCCCTTCAACTCTTTTCTGAGGGTTTGTAAGACTTCAATGAATAGTGATTATAAAAAATTGCAATTTATGATCTGAAGAATCCATTATAGTGGAGAAGGTTGAATGAATACGTCAGTTATTCTTCTTGTTGTTGTCTACATGGATAAGTGCGTGGAATTGCCATCAAACAAGTAAAATATTTTAGGGTGTTGGTTCCAGTGGGGTCCGGGAATACATTGTGTAGGTGTTAATCACCATGGAAAAGTGAAAGTAATCATTTTCCTTTTGTACAGCAATGTCAAGGACAAGTTTTATACCTTCAAATAACGCTTAGCCTAGAATGACCTCGTTAACCATAGTGGTGATTAATTTGGATATATATCACATTTAACGATATCACTAATGTTATTCTTGTACAAAAATATAATGGTAACAATCAAGAGGAATGAAGTTTCTTTTTTGGAAAATGGGATATACATCATGAAGAATGCATGGCTACATCAAGAAGGTAGAGTCTATAAGTATGGTTATAAAAACTCTGGTGAAAGTTTTTACTATTTTAACATGTACACATCATATCGATCTTCTCATAGAGAAAATAATTTTGATATATAATTCTAATATGCTTACCTAATAATGGTTAATAATCACTTTTCACGAGCTTTAACCTAGAGAAACTTGATACATTACTAACATTCATTAAAGGAAAATACTTTTGATCTTATACAAGTTATACAAGCTTGACATGATGGAAGAAAATGAGTCCTATATAATTGGGCTTTGTATAAAATAATGCAATATTGATTAACCTTGCACAATTGAAACCACAAGACAACATAGTAGTAAGGAAAATAAAAGTAAGCACAAATCAACGAGATGAGGTTTTCTTTTGAGATAACATACCTCTAGAGGATGACATGCTGGTAAAATTATATTACAAGAACATGTACAAGGTTGATTTTCTAAAATTTTATGGGTTATAGGTAGAAATAGCAAGTAGAATATTGATTTTATCGTAAATTAAAAATCATGTGGAAAAAGAGGTCTATAGCTTGATTATGACCTAGAACATTAAGCCATATGTTAGTACCAATAAGTTTAGAAGGCGTAAAAAAAATATTAGGAAAGAATCCAGTAGTTTTATTTGTCTCTAGTGCTCACAAGGGCTTTATAGTAGCTTTTTAATAAAACTAAAATAAATTAGTTTCTACTAGTACAAAATATAATTTTCAAAAATCTCAACTAGTTGAGGATTCCATGGAGCCTTTTTAAAAAGTTTTGTCATAAGTTCCTTAAAGAAGGAATTATATGAAGAAGATGCTTTAAACCCAAGGATATGTAAGCATGGGAATTCTAAAGAACAAAACATTTGAATTTCCTTTTTTTCGTCTTCAATTTGGTGTTTATTTCACTAGTGTCTTTTGAAGTCATTTCAAACATTTTTAAGTTCTCTCTAGCAATAACAATTTGATATATGTAATTTTATGATTGTGAGTTTTCATATTAGGCACGCCTAGTCTAATATGCTTAGGAATGTTGTTTACATGACTTAGATCATCTTCAACATTCATCGTCAAGCATATACAATCACCACAAAGGGCTCTTCATTGTGGTTGGGTTGTGTGATTTTTCTCCTTCTTCTCTCTATGGGGATGATGTTTTTATCACATAGGGTCTTGTACTTCTCATCTTCTAGAGAGTATTTGTTTCCCTCATTTAGAGGTGGGTACTTGGATAGCTTATTAGGCTTTAATGTCAAGACCTTCTCCTCACATAAGCTATGCATAAGGGAGGAGTTGGTGTAATCATGCTTAGACACTATCATGCTTAGGTGTCATGCTTAGTTGGCCAAATAGTTGAGGTTGGAGGTTGGTAGGCTCACCTAATTTTTCACCTATTTTCCCCTCCAAAATAGAAATAGACACAGGACTATGATAGCTAGAAATTGGTTATAGAAACCCCAGAAAGGAGGTTCTTGGCTACCCAAGCACCTCAATAAACATAACATGAAACCCTACGTCCACAACATCATGGTATTGTTGCATAGAATCAGAGGTTCATAGGAAGCATATGTCTTTGTCGAGTGGATGTACTTTTATATTCAAATCATCCTAGAGCGGAAATAGTTCCTAGACTGGGGTGAATTAATTGTTGACTCTTTGAGGGAGAAACTAAAGGTGTCTTGACTAAATGGAAGTGATTTATTCATGTCCTCATACCTTATGTATTATCTCACATGCAGTAAAGAATGAATAGGAATTCTGCATGAACCATGGATAGAGGATATGATTATATTTGAATACTACCCTATGCTTTAGAAAAATAAAGTTTTAGAACATTACAGACAGGTGCATGATGTATTTATGGGAAATTTTTGTTTTGAATTGGTTGGGCTTGTAAATCAAAGGATGATAGAAGATGCCAAAAAGCTAGTGCAAACATATGGTACTTATTATATCTAGTACCCTCGCTTTACTTATATCAATACAGGCAGTTTCAAAGATGAACCTATAAAGATGACTAGATTTTCTTTTGATTGTTACATTCTAGCAGAGACACAATTTTGAAGAGATTTCTACCTGAGGAGAAATGGGAAGATGTGTTTCCAATTAAGTTGGGTCAATTTCCATGCAAGTCAATGGAAGATGTTATTAGCATAGGATATGATTTAAGAGGCTTCAATTTTAAATATTATTCAAGGAGAAAAAGATTCAACAACAAAGATTTGGCAAGATAAACCTTGTGTTTGAAGGCACAAATTCTGCCAAAACCCCACTTAGAATATTTCGGGGAAGACTACTACAATGAGGCAGAAGTTGCTAAAAGAGAACACAGTAAACTCAAATTATCTCAGGTCTTATCTTTTCAGCTGAAATTGAGTATTGGAGGAATTAAAGATGATAGTTCAAATGTGATCGAACCTGGATATTAAGAATTGTCTAACATACCTGATCCTACAATTGATTGGACAAGGGAAGAAGATGATAACATACAAAAGAGAGCTTGGGGTGTAATCAGGCTTACTGAAAAATGGCTTAAGCATAAAAGGGAGATAGAATCATCAACGGTATTTCTAGAACAACCAGAAAAGATCCCTCTTCCTTCCTTTGTACATGTTTATAATGTTTCTAATTTTTTGGATGATACAAGTGAAAATAAAACTAAGGGTTAGAGATCCAACATTCAGAAATCGACCGAGGAACCTGCTCCCAGTCTTTCAGCATCAAGGATCACTAGATCCAAAACCCGTTCACAAAAGCATTACAAAATGGCTGAAAATGTTGTAGTGTGCATGGATCTTGATAAGGATGAAGATTTGAATCTGGATTTGCAGATCATGGATGAGGAATTATACAAGGCTCTTTTTAATGATAAATATGCACCATCTAAGGATATGGTCACTCCCATGAAGTCACCAGGAGAAAATATCTCTTCCAGCACTACTCCTAAGTGGTTGATAACTTTGGTGAACAAGAATCATAGCATCGTACCAGTTTTAGTTCTCATTAAATATATGGTAAGAAAATATATGGGAAAAGTTCCTATGGAGAAGAAGATGAAAACAAATTCCATGATAACTACTGACACAAATATTGGATGATGGGCCGTCGAGGTAGCCACTTACAAACCTAAAGATATAGAATGAGACTCAACAATTGAGGACTTTGAAATAAAAAAAGTGGACCTAGGTGTGATGGACAAAGATGCTGACAATCATCACTTCAAAGAATATGTGAAATAGATTCTCACCCATTCCAGGAAGGATAGCAGAGATAAAAGGGAACTAAAATAGGCCATCAAGGTGATGGCCAAATTTATAGAAACTTTCTACAATTTCAACCCAGTACTTCTGGCTCAAGCTCCTCACATGTTCGACCCAATGTCTCCTCAAAGAAAAAGGTTGTTGAACCAAGTTCAACGTGGTAAAAAGTTAATAGCCATTGTGGATGAATGGATTGATGAAGTGATCAAAGGAGGAAGAAAGTTCATTTGTGACTCTCGAACCACATATCAAGATGCAGAGGCTCTCATTGGTGAACTCCAAATACAAATGCGAGTATGGGCAGCTGAAGAACAAAAACTGAGTACTATGATGGATCAAATTGCAGAAGTAGAGAAATATGGAGTGGCAAAGTTTCTAATAGAAAAAACTTGGAAGCTAGTGGATGAATGCCTTCTTTTCATTCTGAAAAGAAACATTAGCTGGAGAATTTCCATATTTAGGACTGTTATAACATAAGTGAAAAGCTAGGATGCTGAAGCCAAAGAACTCCAGAGGAGTATAATAAATGATAATAGGGTTATCAACCCTTTGTATTTTTGGAAAACTAGAAATGGTGAACAAGATGTTAATGATGCAATAAAGGCCTATGAAGTGACAATAGATTTGTTGAAGGCGAAGAGTGAGCCAAAGCCAGTGGATCTCACCTATGTGGCACACATTGAATCCATGGTGTACCTTTGTATTGATCAACTTCCCAAACATATAGATAGAATAGTGAGAATGAAGTAGGAGAAGGAGGCATGTATGATGCGGCTTAGTAACATAAAGGGCCCCAACATTCCCGTTGTTAAGGAGTTTGTGACTATACAAAAGGAGTGGAGAGTTGCACATGGTGCTGCCAAAATTGATAATCAAGTTGCCAATCAAGAATATGATCTAGCTATTTAGTTTTCTCCATGTTTTATTTTTAGTTGATACTGGGGACACATGTCCTAAAGTTATACTTTAAACTCATAACTATTCTTATAGAGAGGTCGGGTTTACAGGGAGACCTCTCTGGTTATGCTAAAAACTATTAATAGTGTAGAAAAAAATGATTTAGGGGCTAGCTAAGTTTGGTAAGAATATAGAAGTAGATATAGTTTTTCAAAAAGTTTAGAGAATTTTGGAAAAATGTCTGCAATATTTCTAGAATTGAATACTTTTTCTATGAAGTAATGATATTTTGAAGGAAATATATGGTTATAGTTTGAATCTGTGCATTCTATCTTGTTAAATAAATGTCTCTATGAAGATATTTTAGTTCAGACCACATGTTTACCTTTGCTATTTTAGAAAGAAGTAGATATTATTCCCTTAAGGTTGTTTTAGTTACTTGATTGAATTAGTTCATGAACATTGTATTAGAGAACTTTGTTTCTTGATGCTTGTATAAAATTTTATAGAAATCTCATTTACGTTCTTCATCTAAGAATGAGTTGAGTGGCCTTATGCACTTTCTGGTGAAACATGTGTACTCTAGTTAAATTAGTTGACTCATTGGAAATCACACTAAGGGAGTTGTACCTTCTAAAAAAAATTAGAGGGAAGTGATAATCATACACTTACCCAACTATTTATTAATTATTTATCTGAACATAAGGGATAATAGAGTCATTTATAAATAGATATAAGAAAGGAGGAAAATCTATTAACCAACACAATGATATCTTCAGTAGAAACTAAATAGGTTATGCTACTCTACACAAATAATTTTTTTCTTTTTTTGTAATTCCTTTATCATTATTGTCAAAGGAGGAGTCTAGTGTAGTAAATTTGGCAAAGAATATATATGTAATGACGTATAATAGGTTAAGGTAGTAGTATACATGTACATGCAATTCCTAGGGGGATTTATTATGCTATCTAGGATTAGTTCATTATTTTTGCATTGTGATGTATTTTTCACTTATGCATTGGTTAGACACTTTGCAAATTTATTAATGTTGTCATCAATGCAAAAGGGGGAGATTATTGTCATTTGATGGAGATGACGTTGTCTTTGATCATGCAAATGTATTTTGGTGTTGTCGTTGCTAAAATCGTAATTTATTGGAGGAAATAGATCAGTGTTACTAATGGAGGTGTAGATCAATGTGATCTAAAATGTTTAAGTGTTCAGTCAACCAGGTAGAAGACATTTTGCAATGAATAATCAATTGAATCCAGAACATGAAATTGAGTTAAGGTGTATGGTCATAGAATTAACATCTACAAAGGTATATCTATCTATTCCTAGGATCGCATCAGTTATCATGGATTATTATGAAAGTTATTAAATATTGAAGTGGAACTGGTAGTTAGAATAGTGAACCGGTGGACACAATTGGTTAGATCAATGTTGCAGTCAAATCTTAGTGGTTGGCTGACATGTTTTTAAGATTTAATGTTTGGGGTAACATCAAGGATGTTAAATTTTTTTTGGCATGCTCGCTCATATGTTTAAGTTGGATTTAAAGGTTGACTTATAAAATGTTTTAGGGTTCTAGCATCGACCTAAAATAAGTATTTAAATGGTTATTATGATGATGTTGTGATGATTGTTGGAGATAGTATAGAGGCAGAAAAGTGCTCTAAGCAATGTAGTTGATATGGAATTCATTGGATCTATCATGCATCAAATGCAAATATCAGATCATTCTTTACTTGTTGATTCTAACAAATTTGCAAGCTAAATCATGTAACAAGATCACTACTAATAGGGTGAGGAGGATGTTTAACAGGATCTGAAGGATAAATCCTTTAACAAGGTGAATGATTAGCTTGATTTTGAAATCTCCTAATGGAGTAGACTTTAACAGGTCTTCAAAGCTCTTAACTAGGCTGCAAATGCTCTTAACTAGGTATAACCGTAAAAGGGTTGTTGTAATTGGTCCTAACAGGCTTGATTTCTAAGTGCACTAGTCAAATCTTGGGGGAGTCATCCCCACACATGGTTTTCACCCTCTAAAAAGGGTTTCCATGAAAAATATTAGTGTCAAAGTGTTCGATTGTGTGAATGATTCATGTGTTGTGTTGTTACTTGATATTTATATTTGCATGTTGGTTAATTGGAAGGATAATCAGTATTAGTTGTAGATTTTTGGTTGCATTGATTCACCCCCCCTCCCCCTACCATCTCAATACCTCATAATACTAACAATGAATATGGAAGATCTAATGAGATAATAGGGAAATTTACTAGGCTGAAGTGCGAGGGTGACAAAGTTCCTTGGTTGAGTCAAATAATTTCTTATAAGGAGTACATTTCAATGTTCCTAGTAGGTAACAAATAACTAAAAGGGCACTAAAGTGAGTTCAATAGGGAAAATTTATTGATTCTTCAAGGACTTTTTACCATTCATTTAGTCAAGTATTTCAGGTTGGAAGGTCATATTGTCACCATCCATGAGAATCACTTTCCACTTCTAAATCATTTGAGGCATCACAAATGAATTAGTTTTCCTTCTTTCTTTATTTGTCTATGAAAAAATGTGTTACTAAGGAGATTTACCCTTCAGTTCACCAGGGTCTTATTTATGCAATTTCTAGCTAGTTTCTAAACAGTAATCCAATTTTAAGCCCATGCAACCCCACAACCCTCTCATTGAGGATAATCAAAATCTCCCCTAGCGACTCCAAAAGGAAATTTACCTTTAAAGATGATGTACCCTACACCTTCCATGCCAATCTACTACATGATGCACTTCTTCTCTCTCCAAATAAACAAGTTCATATTCTTTAGGAAGCAACAATCCCACACTTATGTTGATATTGGGCCCAAAACTATTACTTGTAAAGGAAAAGAACCTATTTCTATCTTTGGCAGATTAGGAATTAAAAAATTTGGGTGTTAATGAAAGAAATATTTGTAAATCCAACAAGGATATCCCTATTTTCTTCCCTTCCCCTACCATAGATAGCTCGAATAGTGAAATTTATAGGGAGGACAAAATCACTTCATCTAAGGAATAAAGGCCTATGATAAAAGAAAAAATTAATATCATCATTAAGATTGCAGAGGACAGATAAAAGAATCCTTTTGAAAAGGATACAAGTGGGTAGTCAAAAGACCGGATCTCTATTGAAGAAGCTTCTACTTGAGTAGTGAGCAAACTCGAATGGAGCCACTAAACCTGATTCTTGAGGATTCCTAGTCACATCACCCTACAATGAAAACATAAGTTAATGAGTCTCTGAAAGGATTGAACATCCTTAGGGACTATAAGGAAGATGTTGACGAGGAATAAAATACTAATGATGATGGAGAAACCAAACAAGCCCAAGACGTGCACGTCTTAGATATTGAGCTAGAAGATTTGGGAGCGAGGGTGGATATTCTTGAAACCCCTAAAAATTGTATTAGATGTGAGCATAATAGAGAAAGGATATAGCAACTAGATAATGGTATAGAGAGCTTGGTCAAAATTAATTAGAACCTAGTGTAGCATATGGTAATGGGGGTTGTGATTCAGGGTATGAAAATTGATAGGGTGAAAAGGAAAGTGACTATGGATCCAAATAATGATACCGTTAAAGGAAAGAAGACTATGACCTCTTCCCTATGTGAGCAGGTTTGGCAACAAATGTTTGATGGTCAAGATTACATGTCTTGAGTACCCTATTGAATTATATAGTGTCATCCTCAATGGTTTGATGTTACGAGTTTGTTGTTTCTATATTTTTTTTTGTGTTTGAAAAGAAAAAATATGTTTTACTATTGTTCCTAGTGAAACTCTAGTTTCTTAGTCTTTTAGTTGTTTCTCTTGAGCTATTTAGTTGTCTTTTGTTGTTGAACTTTTCACAGTTGAGAGCTTGGTCCATGAGCCCTTTTTTGGTTGTGTTAATGATATTTTATTGAGCTATAATGGGTTAAGACACTTCCCTAATTGATAAAAAAATGATGCATTATAACTAATTGAGAGGTCACCCTTTCTCATACTAGCACAAGTAAGAATTAGTTAGCCATAAAGTGCCATAAAGTTTCCACAAAGACCAAACCCATTGAAGTTTCTATAATACAAGACATTCAACAAATATTGTGAATTAATTCACAATACCCATCTTTAAAACCTCTGAAAATATTGATATACTATGATAAACTTTGCTTAGTGAATTTAAGGAAAAACTCTGAAATATAAATACAATATTTAATAAGCTTTTTCTAAGAATTATATATTTCCACCACTATGTGAAAGAGCGGAAAGAATACAAGTGGAAGGAGGGTCTTGGTTTTAGTCACCACGCATAAAAAACAAGAGCAAGCCCTGTATAAGATAATGCTAAAAGATGCCGAGGGCAATACTTTCCAGAAAAGATTTTATGAAGTTTCTATTACAGGCGCAAAAGGTTAAATGATCCTTACCTAGTGGCGAGTCTCTTCCTTCAAAAGTAAAAGGGAAAACATTTGATTCTCCTTTAGGGAAAAGATTTTTAAAATTTCCATTATGGGTGGAAACGGGTAAATGATGCTTGTGGCCTCAGTTTCCAAAGTGAAAGTGAAAAGATTCTATTCTTAACTTGCTCCAACGCGATTGCAACTGTGTGTCGCCAGAAAGGAGGATTATTTTCAAAGAGTCGGTCATAATGCTGAAGGTCGAATGAATACGTCAGTAATTCTTTTTCCTGTAGTCGAATGAATAAGTCAGTAATTCTTTTCCTGTGGTCGAATGAATAAGTCAGCAATTCTGGATAAGAGCTTGGAATTGTTGTCAAACAAGTAAAATATTTTAGGGTGTGAGGTCGGGGAATACATTCATATTCTGAACTTACGCCAACCCAAATGCAACTGTGTAAAATATTTTAGGGTGTGGGTTCCACTGGGGTCAGGGAATTCATTGTGTAGGTGTTAATCACCATGGAAAAGTGAAAATAATCATTTTCCCTTTGTAGAGCAATGTGAAGGACAAGTTTTATACCTTAAAAAAACGCTTAGCCTAGAATGACCTCATAGTTAACCATAGTGGTGATTAATTTGGATACATATGACATTTAATGATATCACCAATTTTATTCTTGTAAAAAAATATAATGGTAGCAATCAATAGAAATGGAAAATTTTGGGGAAAATAGACTACACATTATGAAGAATATATGGTTATATCAAGAATGTAGAGTCTATAAGGTATGGCTATACAAACTCTTGTGAATGTTTTTATCAGTTTAACATGTATACACCATAACGATCTTCTCATCGAGAAAATAATTTTGATATATAACTTCAATATGCTTACCTAATAATGGTTAATAATCTCTTTTCATGGACTTTAACCCAGTGAAACTTGATGCATTACTAATATTCATTAGAGAAATACTTTTGATCTTATACAAGCTATACAAGCTTGACATGATGGAAGAAAGTGACTCCAATATAATTGGGCTTTGCATAAAATAATGCAATGTTGATTAATCTTGCACAATTGCAACCACGAGACAACATAGCAGTAAGGAAAATAAAAGTGAGCTTAAATCAACAAGATGAGGTTTTATTTTGAGATAACATGCCTCTAGAGGATGACATGCTTGTAAAATTATGTTACAAGAACATTTACAAGCTTGATTTTCTAAAATTTGATGGAGATGAATAATTAGATGTAGAAATATCAAGTAGAATATTGCTTTTATCCTAAATTAAAAATCATGTGGAAAAAGAGGTCTATAGCCTTATTTTGACCGAGAACATTAACCATATGTTAGTACCAATGATTTTAAAAGGCGTAAAAAAAATATAAGGGAAGAATCCAGTAGTTTTATTTGTCTCTAGTGCTCACGAGGGCTTTATAGTAGCTTTAATAGAACTAAAATAAATTAGTGTTCTACTAGTACAAAACATAATTTTCAAAAATCTCAACTAGTTGAGGATTCCATGAAGCCTTTTTAAAAAGTTCTTTCATAAGTTCCTTAAAGAAGGAATTATATGAAGAAGATGCTTTAAACCCAAGGATATGTAAGCATGGGAATTCTAAAGAACACAACATTTGAATTTCCTTTTTTTCGTCTTCAATTTGGTGTTCATTTCATTAGTGTCATTTCAAACATTTTTTAAGTTCTCCCTAGTAATAACACTTTGATATATGTAATTTTATGATTGTGAGCTCACATATTAGACACGCCTAGCCTAATATGCTTAGGAATATTATTTGCATGACTTAGATCATCTTTAACATTCATCATCAAGCATCTACAATCACCACAAAGGGCTCTTCATTGTGGTTGGATTGCATGATTTATCTCCTTCTTCTCTCTATGGGAATGATGTTTTTCTCACATAGGGTCTTGTACTTCTCATCTTCTTGAGAGCACTTGTTTCCCTCATTTGGGGGTGGGTACTTGGATAGCTTATTAGACTTTAATGTCAAGACCTTCTCCTCACATAAGTTATGCATAAGGGAGGAGTTGGTGTAATCATGCTTAGACACTATCATGCTTAGGTGTCATGCTTAGTTGGCCAAATAGTTGAGGTTGGTAGTTGGTACGCTCACCTACTTTTTCACCTATTTTCCCCTTCAAAATAGAAATTCAAATCATTGCATTTCCTATATATGTAACCTCACTCACCTCACCAAAACAATTTCATTCAATTATATATTCATGAACTTAAAATTTACAATTTTATTGTTGTTTTAATTTGAACAAGTTTTCTTGAAAAATCTCAGATTATTTTCATCCACCTTTTTTTTGGTTGAATATGAGTACCATTATTTTATACAAGATAATATAAGTAGTTATTTGTCAAACAAAACAAATCATAGAAGAACACCGAACTAGAATGATGATATCAAATCATTAGAAACAAATTTTAAAACTGTAAAGATTGAGCACAATAACAAGGATGCTCAATTTGTGACCTTTCATGCAAGATTAAAATTCTATTTACAAAACTGTCCAGGACACCAATCCATTCCTTAAAGATGGGAAGGAATGAGAATACCTTTTCACCTGGAATATTCAGGCTTATTCTAGTTTTCTGAAATTGGTAGTGTTTAATAAACCAAGTATAATTTATATATTCAGGCTTATTCTAGTTTACACAGTCATTTGTCAAACAGAACAAATCATAGAAGAACACCGAACTAGAGTGATGATATCAAATCATTAGAAACAAATTTTAAAACTGTAAAGATTGAGCAGAAGAATAAGGATGCTCAATTTGTCACCTTCCTTGCATGCTTAAGACTAATATTCTATTTACATAACTGTCCAGGACAGCAATCCATTCCTTAAAGATGGGAAGGAATGAGAATACCTTTTCACCTGGAATATTCAGGTTTATTCTAGTTTTGTGAAATTCGTAGTGTCTAATAAACCAACTACAATTTATAGCCTTGGACCATACGATTTGGAGGGCCATGTTTGAGGAGCGTGGGGTCAGTTTGGGATAAGTCCTGAATTTGAAAGGATTTCATCTGTCCCCTTTCGGTGCTGCGAATCTCCACAAGTGGTTGACTGGATCGGTGAGCTTCTGTATTACGACGGCTACGGACAAGTATTTCTACAACGCTCGCGGCAATTAGCAGGAACACAAGAAGCGCATTGGCCAAAATTGTTGGGTTGGCATTTAGAAGTTGAAGAGGCGTAGTGAAAGAAAAAATGAGAAGGTTTTTCAATAATGCCCAAAACAATAAGAAAGATCATATAAAGATTGAGGGGACTGTAGTTTTGAGGAAAGCATCGCTTCTGGATGTTAAAGATTTCAGTGCTAGTGTTGGAGACAGTAGCAGAGATCCTGCAGAGAAAGGTGTTCTTTCAACTGGTCAGTTGTGATCAAAAGGATAATGGTAATGTATGCCTTACTTTTCTTACATACACGCAAGCATTGAATATAGACACTGCAAAATGGTACGTAGTAAGTAACAAATAGTGTTTTGTTTATATTGCAGAAACTGGCAAGGGTAAAGTTAGCCCTCATAAGGCTGCCTTAGACTGGAATTTGTCAGCTTTGGGAGTAGTTATTGCGGATACGACCCACGATATCACTTTTGAATGGCCCACTGACTATGGGACTCCCGGAGCTATACTAGTCACAAACAAGCATATGCGAGAGTTTTATCTCAAACATATTTGCATCCATCTGCCTGGTCAAGGAGACGTTAATTTTCTCTGCAACTCCTGGGTTTATCCTACATGGATGGCTAAGTTTTGTTCCAGTTTGAGTAGTGGACGAATCTTCTTTGCAAATAATGTATACTGCATATTATCTATCTACTTCATATGTTTTATAGTTTCCTGAAGAGGGGTTTATAAGCAAGCATTATAATAACAATAATGTGGAAATATGTAATGTGTTGCATGTGCAGAGCTATCTTCCCACGAAAACACCCGTAGGGCTGGTGGGTTGGAGGGATGAAGAATTGGTGAAAATGAGGGGAAATGGTACGGGAAAAAGGGAGCCGTGGGATCGTGTTTATGATTATGATGTTTACAATGATCTGGGTGACCCTGAGAACGGGAAGGAGCTTGAGAGGCCAGTTCTCGGAGGATCCCGCGACCTCCCATATCCGCGGAGATGCAGAACTGGGCGTAACCCCACAAGAATAAGTGAGTAACACATAACCAAATTATACGGATTACGTTTTAAATGCTAATTTGCACTTGAGCAGGCTTTTAAGTTTCTCTTTCTTGCAGATCATGCCTTTGAGACTCGAAAGCCGCAGTCCAAAGTGATAGCACTTCTATATCCAGGCTTCTATATCCCCTCAGATGAGAGGTTCCCTCTAACCAGTCTTTCTGACTTTCGAGCCCACTTCATCGGAGCTTTCTCTAAAAAGTTCGTATGTGATCTTGTCACAAATCTAAATGTACTGAAGAAACACTTCTGCAATTTGAAGGAGGTTAAAAGTCTCTACAGTAAGGGACTTTGCTTGCCAACTGATGTTACACTTAGCTTAGCCAAAGCAGTCGTTCCCTTTCAGATGTTGAAAGGAATTTTGGATACAAAGGGATCAAGCGATCCTAAAATTTCCAAAGCCCAATATAATAAGCAGTAAGTAAGGTTTACTTTTATATTAACACTGGATTACAAGTTTGGTCACAAAATAATAATGGTGTTACGGATACGACGTGTGATTCAGGTGATGACAATGCGTGGAGGACAGACGAAGAGTTCGCTCGTCAAACACTTGCAGGGATTAATCCTATGGTTATTAAACGTTTGGAGGTATGTATGTCACAACTGATTCTATAAACTAGAAATATGTCCAGAGTAAATAAATAAGTAGACTACTGCAAAGGACAGGACCGACGAATAGACTTGTGGAATTGGAAAGCTTTTAATAGATATATTCTCATATTGATTGAGGGATTAAAAAGGGAATATACAAATACATGTGCTTTTATGTGACATTCGTCTCTTCCCATAAAAGATGCTTAGAGACTGATGAATATAGATTATATTTCAGAACGGGTCTTTAAGAAATTTGTCTACCTTAACTGATTTAGATTTGCATAGAAATCATCTCCAAGGCACCATTCCTAGTTCTTAAGGAAATCTGTCCTCGACTTATTTAGATTTGTAAATGAACTATTTCCAAGTTTCTATTCCTCTTGAATTAAGCATCTTCAGTCACTCGCGCTATTTGGTCTCAGAGCAAATAAGCTATCTAACATCATTCCTAATTTTGTAACAAATCTGTCTTGAATAAGATAATCCCCATTTAGGCAATAGTAATTAACCAAATACTTATAAATTCATGATTGACACATAATTTTACTGATCACCTGAGCGATTTTTTTGGCAATGGCAGCGCTTCCCGCCATGTGGCAAATTGAACCCACAAATTTATGGTCCACAGAAGAGTTCAATGACTGAGGAACATTTACTTCCTAACTTGGATCGAATATCAGTGAAAAAGGTACATTTTCCTGTAATCTTTACATTGCTTTTGCTTTGAGTCATAGGTATAATAATAAATACCCAGGCTACCACAAGCACATCCATGTTGCTAATTAATGGAAGATATGGCAGGCTATTGAAGATCAAAAATTGTTTATATTGGACTACTACGATGTGTACATGCCCTACGTGGGACGCATAAACAGCCTTCCTACAAGCGAAGTCCATGCCACCCGCACCATATTCTTCCTTCGCCATGATGGGACTCTGAGGCCTATTGCCATCGAGCTGTGTTTGCCTCCCACATCTGTGGGAATTGGTGACAACCGCGTCTTCACACCTAATAATGCTGGAGAAGATAAGGGATGGTTGTGGGAGTTGGCCAAAGCTCATGTGAGATCCAATGATTCTGGTTATCACCAGCTAGTCAATCATTGGTAAGTAGTTTTTATGTATAAAGATTATAGAGTTGCACTGTGATAAAGTACCCGACATAGTCAATCATTGGTATGTAGTTATTATGTGTAGACGGTAGAGTTGCATTGTAATACACCCAATATCTTTAATGCAAAATAATGTTGAGTTGGCTACAAAATTTCAGGCTTAGAACACATGCCGTGGTAGAGCCGTTCATCATTTCTACTCACATAAATCTGAGCAAACTGCACCCACTTCACAAGTTACTTGCCCCTCACTTTCTCAGCACCATGGACATCAATCGTCAAGCTCGTGAAAGCCTGATAAATGCAGAAGGCATCATAGAGAGATGTTTTAGTCCAGGAAAATTTGCAATGGAAATCTCTTCCAAAGCATACATTGATTGGAAATTCAATGAGCAAGGTCTACCAGCTGATCTGAAAAGAAGGTAAGTTAGAAATGTTTTAGTCAATTGATATTGTAACTGAAGATAAAGATACTGACGCCTTATTTTTGGCGTGCAAGTGCAGGGGTATGGCCAGAGACAATAAAGCAGGTGGAGTAGAACTAGTGGTTAAAGATTATCCCTATGCAGTGGACGGGCTTGAAATATGGGATGCCTTGAAATCCTGGGTGGCGGAATACTTATCACTTTATTACAGCGATGATGGGAGTGTGGAAAGTGATGAGGAGGTGAGAGCATGGTGGAAGGAGATCAGAGAAGTTGGACATGGAGACAAGAAGCTACAGACATCAGAGGATGTAGGGTGATACAAGATGAACAGCCTGAGTGATCTGAAGGAAGCAGTTACCACCCTCATCTGGATTGCCTCTGCTCATCACGCTGCGGTGAACTTCAGCCAGTATGACTACGCTGGATTCATGCCCAATCTCCCCAGTACTACCAGAAAGCTTGTTCCACACAAAGGGTCAGACCAGTATTCCAAATTGCTCAAGGACCCTGAAGCATATTTTCTCAAGACTCTTACAGACCCCACCACAGCCACTACTACCATGGCTGTGCTGGAGATTTTGTCTAGGCATTCCACCGACGAAGTGTACTTAGGCCAAGGTTCAAGCAAAGAATGGGTTGATGACAATAGGGTTTCCCTAGCCTTTCAAAAATTTCAGCAGAACCTGTTGGAGATCGAGAAAAATATTATGGCTAGAAATGAAGAACCAAACCTGAAAAACCGATGTGGTGCCGCAATGCTTCCGTACACACTCCTGTTTCCAAACACTTCAGATGATACCAAGGTTGGCGGTCTTACCTTTAAGGGAATTCCTAACAGCATCAGCATATGACAGTGCTGAAGAGGTCATTATTATTATATTTATATTTATAGGTGTGCTTTTTGAAGAACTGATCACACTTTATTGTTTTCTGGGACTCAAAACATAACTATGCATCTAAGTATTAATAGTTGATGTGGGCTTACATATGAAGGAATAATATTAAATATTATCTTATGTCTAATTTTGTCTTATTGTATTACAATTATTAAAGATGTTTGCTTCATTCGTATTTATTTATGATGAGAGGGAATAATATTAAATAGTGTCTTATAAGTAGTTTTGTCTTAATACACATATTAAAATTAAGTTTGTAATATCAAATAAATTTGCTTCATTTTGTTTTATTTATGGTAAGAAGGAATTATATTGATTATTATCTTATATATAGTTTTATCTTAATAGATATTGTAAGTATTTTTAATTTTCTACATGGCTTTATTAAGTCTAGTTAGGTGTCCTAGTTAGGTGTCACCTATTTGACTTGTTCTAGGAGAGGTGTCTAGTTAGTTGTCAACATTTAGCAGTCTACTAGAGATGTGTCTATTTTATTTTGACACATCATCCTAGTCTCTTGGGAAGTTTTGCCACCACTCCAATTATTTTTTTCTTTTAGGGTTTGATCACATGTTCAAACCCCTCGCTTGTGCTAGGAGGAATCATTGCAAGGTGTTCACCCTCGGTCTCCTTGTGTTGTGCAACATTAGCACTCACGTTTGTGACATGGCCTAATCGCCTCCTATGGATTCTATAAGTCTAGTGGTTGTATCAGGCATTGACATGTCGATCTTTTGGTGCAATGACAATCACACTTGTAACAAATGGTATCAGAGAAGATTAGAGATATTTGAAGCATGTAGTGCATAGTTTGATAAAAAAACTAACAGGTCTTGGTCGAAGGTCATGTTTACGGTAGTCTATGACATCTGTCGACTTTGGGCCCTATCTTTGTGCTTTATCTTATATCTAGTTTTGTCTTAATAGATATAATACAATTAGATTTGTAATATCGAAAAAAATTTCTTCATTTTATTTTTATTTATGGTAAGAAAGAATAGTATTGAATATCATCTTATCTAGTTTTGTCTTAATAGATACATTACAATTAGACTTGTAGAATCAAACAATTTTTATTTATTTTGTTTTTATTAATGTTAAGAGGGGATAATATTAAATATTGTCTTATATCTAGTTTTTTCTTAATCGAGAATCAATCTTTTTAACAATTTTAATATTTTTACAATATCATTTTTGTCCAATTACTCTTTTTTATATTTTTTTGTTAGCAATATTTTCATATGAGAGTGCTTGTGAATAATTATTTTGAGAGAACTATCATTTTTGACAAACCATGCAACATTCATGTGTGGAATGGGGTTGGATATGATACATTGTTGAAAGACTTTAAAGATTATCTATATATGAGATCATGTACCTTTTGATATATCAAGAAGGCCCCATGGGTAAGTTGGGAGAAATTTAGCTTTAGATGGATATTGGTTGTTTATAATTTGTATTTCACTTGCAATCCAAAGAAAATGTCTTTGTATCTCAAAAGATGAAATAGTGTGCCTATAGGATGGTTAAGTCTTAAATGGTTAGAGGTTGGAAAGATTAGGCCTAATACTAGTTACAAACAATATTAGTATAATTGTGAGCTTTCATGTTAGACTCGGGTTGTGCAGGATCATGGTATACCAAACTAGGCCCTTAAGTGGCAATGAAAATTAAAAAAATCAAGATTAGGAAAGTTGACATAAAAATTTGACCAAGTTATCAATCTTATATATAAAATATGTAAGAAGAGAATGTATAGAAAATTTAATGTAGTTTCTAAGATACTACCCCTTTTTTGAAACTAAATTATTCTATATGGTAAAAATTTCAAATTTCAATGCAGTAGTATAAAAACATCGGGAAAAAGATAAGAAGTAGGTGTATGTCTGACCACCTTAAACATTATAAAAAGATAATATTTTTTTACAAGATTCTAAATATAAGTAGTAGACTCATGTTTGGATGTGATGCATATTTTTTTGTAATTTGTTTTCAAGTAAATAATTAATTATTATTTTTCTACTACAACTTTTGGAGAATATAAAAAATCATGTGTCTGACCACCTTAACTTGGTCTAAAATTCATCACATTAAAAACTTTTAGTTTTTTTCTTGTATTATGAAAAGCATAGAATGTGACACACATTTTAGATTTCAAAAATGTTATACCATTTGAATTCTATACCTATTTTCCAATCAGTTTATCAATAGTATGACAATTTTAGGTTAAAGATAAGAAGTAGGTGTATGTCTGACCACCTTAAATACAATCAAATGACAATATTTTTTTACAAGATTCTAGATTTAAGTAGTAGATTCATGGCTAGATGTGACACATATTTTTTAATAATTTTATTTCTAAATAAATAATTTATTATGATTTTTCTACTACAAATTTTTTGGAATATAAAAGCTCACGTGTTTGACCACCTTAGCTTAGTCTAAACTTCATCAAATTGAAAAAAATAAAATTTCTTCTTATAGTAGGTGAATCATAGAATGTGATGCATGTTTCAAATTTTAAAAATGTTATACTATTTGAAAGTTATAGTTATTTTTCAATCAGGAGTTCTTTTTCACATCGCCACTTTATGGCATACCATGATCCTGCACATACCCACTCACTTAGCCCAAAAAATCATTGAGCTTCACCATAGTGGTGATTAATTTGGATATATGTGATATTTAATGACATCACCAATAGTTAATTGGACCATTGATGAGATTACGACCCTTAAGGAAAACCTTCTCTGAGTAACCATAAAAATTGAACGTTATAATAGTTAGTACTTAGACCCTGGCTAAAGGCATTAGTGAGCTCAAGAAAGATCATGAAAAATGAATCAATAGTGTAGAGTGTAGTCTCAATAAGTAGCAGGATAGAGTTAAGGCCATGGTTACTATTACACAATCTTGTTTCCAAACACTTCAGATGATGCTAAGGTTGGTGGTCTCACCTTTAAGGGAATTCCTAACAACATCTATATATAATAGTGTTGATGAAGAGGTCATTATTATTATATTTATAGGTATTATTTTTGAGGAACTGATCACACTTTATTGTTTTGTGTGACTCAAAACAAAACTATGCATCTAAGTATTAATAGTTGGTGTGTGTTCACATATGAAGGAATAATATTAAATATTATCTTATGTTTAATTTTGTCTTAATATATTACAATTATTAAAGATGCTTGCTTCATTTTGTTTTTAATTATGATGAGAGGGAATAATATTGAATCTAGTGGCTTAGTAGTTTTGTCTTAATAGACATATTAAAATTAACTTTGTAATATCAAATAAATTTGCTTCATTTTGTTTTATATATGGTAAGAAGGAATAATATTGATTATTATTTTATATCTAGTTTTGTCTTAATAGACATTGTAATTGTTTTTAATTCTCCATATGGCTTTATTAAGTCTAGTTAGGTGTCACCTATTTGACTTATTCTAGGAGAGGTGTCTAGCTAGTTGTTGACATTTAACAATCTACTAGAGATGTGTCTATTTCATTTTGACACATCATCCTAATCTCTTGGGAAGTTTTTCCACCACTCCAGTTCTTTCTTTCTTTCAGGGTTTGATCACATGTTCAAATCTCTCGCTTGTGTTAGAGGGGATCATTGTACAGTGTACACCCTTGGTCTCACTATATTGTGCAACACAGTGATCAGGTTTGTTACAGGGCCTAATCGCCTCCTATAGATTCTATAAATCTAGTGGTTGTATCGGGCATTGACAGGTCAATCTTTTGATGCAATGGCAATCACACTTGTAACAAATGGTATCAAAGAAGATTAGAGATATTTGAAGCCTATAGTGCATAATTTGATTTTTTTTTTACATGTCCTAGTCGAACGTTGTGTTTATGGTGGTCTATGGAATCCGTCAAATTTGGGCTCTATCTTTGTGGTTTATTTTATCTTTGATTGATCCTTGGTTTCTATATGAGGCATCCCTTAGCTCTTTGTACAATACTTCTTTTTGAAAAATGCTTGTCTATGATGGATACGTTCTAGCTTTTGTAGCCCTGGAAAAGGACAAAGAGGTCTCATTTCTTTTCCCAACCCTCCTCTTCTTATCATTAAAAGAGACATGGGCCTTGTGAAATAGAAGAAGTCTTTGAAAAAGGGCCAACTCTTAAGTTTTATTCTCTCTAGATCATACACTTAACACCAATCTAGCGTGGGAAATGATTACTTTATGAGCCTTTTATTCCCGCTAGTAAAGATCTTTACATCCCACCACCAGGGTTCTGAGATATTTCTCACAACCAAAGACTGAACCAATCATGTAGCTGCTGGGGACACTCTTTTTTGGTGACTCTCAAAGGCGTGCTCTATATTTTTGTTGTCTTCAATATATTTCTATACAAGGAGTTTACAGTTGATTTGTAGTAAAAGGTATTTTATTGTACATTCAAGGAGGAGAAAATTACGCTAGGAAGTAATTAAAACTACTACCTTTTAATTACTTTTCCTTCCTCATTGGTGTGTAAAAGAAGCATTTTATTGTTTTCATCAAATGAGTTGAAGAGATTTTATAATCTTTTGAAAGGAAACTCTTATTAGAGTGTCATTTATTTTTCAAAATTTCATCCAACAAGCCTAATCATACATTATTTCTATCTTGTCTCTCACAAGTAGTCCCTTCCATTTTATTATTATGCAGAATCCCCCTAATAAATGGAAAATAAAATGTGGATATTGTGAAAAG